>CM077555.1:11318391-14172274 GCA_039657385.1 Citrus x changshan-huyou
ACCTCGGCGAAAATTTATCCAAATCTGAGCCGATTGACAATGATCCTCCAAACTTCATCCCTCACATGATCCTCAAAAGGATCCACATTGGCTGCATCTATCCAACTGCTACGTACCCAAAGGTTGGGATCAAGCCTGCCATAGTTCCTGTTTCCCAAGAAAACACCTCAACATAATCGAAGGATCTGAATGAATTCCCGAAATCACCTTTGTCAACATGACTGATGGGTTATCTCTGGTATCGATCTTTTTTAATAACACATCACCGCTCTCGATAATCTCCCTCACATAATGATATTTCACATCTATGTGCTTCGTCCGAGAATGATACATTTGATTCTTTGCAAGGAATATCGCACTTTGGTTATCACAAAAGACTTTAATGTTCTTTTGGATTTTTCCAAAATCACCCAACAAGCCTCTCAACCATATAGCCTCCTTGACAGCCTCAATTGCTGCCATATACTCTGCTTCCGTAGAGGACAGAGCAATTGTTGATTGCAAAATCGACCTCCAGCTAACTGGACCTCCACCCAATGTGAATACGTAGCCCGTTGTTGATCTTCACTTGTCAAGGTCTCCAGCAAAATTAGAATCACAAAACCCAACACATTGTTGACCACAATCCTTCTTGAACAATAACCCAACATCAACTGTCTCATACAGGTATCGGAGAATCCACTTTACTGTAAGCCAGTGATTTTTACCCGGATTGTGGATGTATCTACTAATCATGCTCACTGCTTGAGATATATCAGGCTTTGTGCATACCATAACACACATAAGACTACCCACAGCACTAGCATATGGAACACGAGCCATGTAATCACGCTCCTCTTGAGATGTAGGACATGAAAAAGAACTTAATTTAAAATGAGGAGCTAGAGGTGTACATACCGATTTAGTTTTGTCATCTATACCGAATTTTTCTAGCACTTTCTTCAAATAAGACTTTTGAATCAATCATACGCTCCCATTCTTCTTGTCTTTACGAATCTTCATCCCAAGTATTCTCTGTGCATCACCCAAGTCTTTCATCTCGAACTCAGAAGCCAGTTGCTTCTTTAATATTTCAATCTCATCTCTATTCTTCGAAGCTATAAGCATATCATCAACATAGAGTAACAAATAGATGAAAGCTCCGTCTGGTAGTCTTCTAAAGTAAACACAATGATTGTGTTCACTTCTTGTGAATTTCTGCCCTTGTATAAATTGATCAAATCTTTTGTACCATTGCCTTGGCGATTGCTTCAGTCCATACAAAGATTTAATCAACCTACACACATGATTCTCCTTTCCAGCAACTCTGAAACCACAAGGCTAAATCATATAGATTTCCTCCTCCAAATCTCCATGTAAGAACGCCGTCTTAACATCCAATTAAGCCAACTCTAACTCATATTCTACAACTAAGGCAAGTAGGATACGAATGGAAGTATGTTTTACAATTGGAGAGAAAACTTCATTGTAGTCAATACCTTCCTTTTGAGCAAAACCTTTTGCCACGAGCTTTGCCTTGTATCGAGGAGTTGTTTGATTCGGAGATCCTTGCTTTTTGGTGTAGACCCATTTATTGCCAATAGCCCTTTTCCTTTTTGATAACTTTACAAGTTCTAAAGTCTGATTTTGATGGAGAGATTTCATCTCTTCCTCCATGGCTAACTTCCACTGATTACTTTTACTACTGCGTAATGCTTCACCGAAAGCGTTGGGGATGTCATCATCAATAACTGGAAATGCATAGGCTACCACCATATCTTTAGTAAGCCATCCGGGTTTCTTTATCTCTCTTCTTGGCCTCCTTGTTGCTATAAAATCATCATTATCTACATCATCAATTGTTTCTTCATTTTATGGGATATCAGAAGAAATAACCTCTTTTTTAACTCTAGGTGTCACCTCCATAGTTGAACCCTTCTTTGATGTAGAACTAACTGGTATATATGAAGTTACATCAAACTCCACTCGCTGCAATACCTCTTTGGTCTTATTCTCCACCTGCTGAGAACTTGAAGTTTTCATCATTGAACCTTCATCAAATATGACATCTCTGCTACACATAAACTTTTTGTCTTCGAGATCCCAAAGATTGAAGTCCTTTACTCCACATTTGAATCCCACAAAGATAGCTTTTCTAGCACAAGGATCCAGTTTACCATCTTTGACATGATAATAAGCTGGACACCCGAATATACGAAGGGAATCATAATTTTGTGCATGCTTTCCCGACCACATTTCCATAGGAGTTTTACCTCTAATTGCAGTAGAAGGCAACCGATTTACCAAGTGTCTTACGTAGCTTACAGTTTCAGCCCAAAACTTTTTATCTAAACTAGCATTAGATAACATACACTGTACCTTCTCCAATAAAGTACGATTCATACGCTCAGCCACACCGTTCTGTTGCGGAGTATGTCTCACCGTGAAATATCTTTTAATACCCTCGTTCTGGCATACTTGCAAGAATGGATCAGAAGTATATTCACCCCTATTATCAGATCATAATACTTTGATCTTTCTGCCAGTTTGAGTCTCCACCAATTTCTTCCATTTCACAAAAATCTCTAGAACCTCATCATTTGCTCGCATGGTGTACACCCACAAACGTCTAGAGAAATCATCAACAAATGTAACAAAATAATGGCTTCCACCAATTGATGCAGTCTTGGTTGGTCCTATATATCACTATGAACATATTCAAGGATCTCACGAGTATCGTGATTAGCTGTACCAAACTTGACCCTTGTTTTTTTGCCTACTACACAATGCTCACAGAAATTTAATTAACAGGTTTTTGTACCTTTTAAGAGTCCATGTCTCATCAGAGTTTGCAAAGACTTCTCTCCAGCATGTCTCAGTCGTACATGCCATAGCTTGGTGATGTCACTGTGCACCTCAACAACATTTGCTTTATCAATTGTACCTCCCTTCAAATAGTACAAATTGTGACGCCGAACCCCTTGCAGAATCACCATACCTTGATGTGTAAACTTTATTATACCATTTTCAATGGTAACCTTGTATTCTTTAGCTTCCAAAGCACCCACAGAAATTAAATTTTTCTTTAAAGTTAGAACAAATCTAAGATTTTTGAGTTCTCTGACCATTCCATCAAATATTTTGAGCCGAATTGTTCTTATCCCCATTATGCGACAAGATTGATTATTTCACATCACAACTGTATTGGATTCCAAATTACGAAAATTCATAAACCATTCCTTAATAGGATACAAATGATAGGTTGCTCCAGTATCAAGTATTCACTCGCTCGAACTAGCCGTGTATGTTGCAAGAGTGATACTTAGTGAATAATCAGAGTCCTCATCTTTCAGTGCCATGTTTGCTGCTGTTGGTTTCTTCTCATCTCTCTTTTGAGCCTTTGGACAATCTTTCCTCTAATGGCCATTTTCATGACAAAAGGCACACTCGTCTTGAGCTATATTTCTACTTCTCAATTTAGATCGAAAATTCTTTCCACCACGCTTCTTTTGTTTCTTCATCGCCCAATCTTTGCTCACCAAAGCTTCAGACAATGCTCATTCAGAATTTTTATCATTATTCTGAATCTCTAAGCTAGTCAATGCTGTGCAAACATCTTTAAAGACGATCACACTCTTTCCATATATCAAAGTAGTCACAAAATGACTATATTCCTCTGGTAGTGAGTGTAATAGAATCATAGCCTTGACTTCATCTTTAATATCTTCATCAAGATTTTTTAAATCAGCAAGTAACTTTTCAAATCTTGAGACATGATTGTCCATTGACATCCGGTGCTTCATTCGAAAGCCATATACTTGGCTCATTACATGAAGACGATTTTCAGGACTTTTCAGCAGGTACTTCTCCTCTAATGTACGTCACAAAATTACCACACACTCCTCATCTTTCACCAAGTATTTCACCTCCTTAGTCAAACAAGATCTGATCTGACCACAAGTTTTATCGTTCATACGATCCCAAATTTCTTCATCATACAAGTGTCTTTTATTTTTCAGAACAACATCGAGATTGATTTGAATAAGGGCATCCATAACTTCGCACCTCCACATGCCGAAGTTGATTTTCCTATCAAACTTTTCAACATCGATCTTCTGGCCTCCTATAACAGGTACTGAATAGTGATTTGACAAATCTCGCCTCCCACCTGAAGTGTCTCCTGAAATAGTCTCGGTAGATCTCTTCCCAATTCTAGAAGTTTCACCTTTTACCATTTTCTCAATAAACTATTTCCACTTGAAAAACAGCCTCTATGATGTTAACTTCGCATGAATAAATGCACCAGAAAAGTTTCCAAGAGACTGGAAAGGAACTTGGTCCCAATTAAAAACCAGAATCCTTAGACTCTTATCGCCTTTTTTGACAGAACTTTCCTAGACATGCAAAAATACACACTACTTACAATAGACTGTCTCTCAAGTACAAATGGTCATCTCCACCGTATTCGTGAACAGTACCGTATGTGAATAGTACCGTATACATGAATAGTGTCATGTACGTGAACAGTATCGTATACGTGAACAGTACCATATCCCCCAAGTATGAACCGTCGGCTCTGATATCACTTGTTGTGCGCAGAATGCGGAATCAAGCGCACTAAATAATTATTGAAAAATAAAAGACACAAAATTTACATGGTTTGGTAATTAAACCTACATCCACAGAGGCAGGAAAGAATAATTGTTTATTTAACAATTAATAGAGTACAAATATTTGAGTAAAGAAATCTCACTTTCCCAGAACCGAAATATACCCAGTACTCTCACACTCTGCAAGAAAGATAAATTCCCCAGATACACTTCTCTCACTTCTCTCAAAAGTTTAGAAACTTATAAGCTTAACAATTTTGGGATGCTTAACAAATGAAGAATGCTTAGCTATTTATAGGAAAAATGTTGGCACTATTCATGAAATAAATATCAAGAAAAAAACTGTGTTCAAAACGCGTCCAAACCGCGTTAAAACCGTGTGCAAAAAGTGTTGCCACCTCATGGATTTGACTTGACTTTTCAACAATAATCAAGTTAAAGAGACCCGTCCATGATTGACATGATTATGCCTATCCACGTCGAATGCAAGAAGGTTATTCTTGAAGAACATTTGGTTGCAATGGTAAAATTAATTGGCAAGAATATTAAGCGAGATTTGACAAAAGACTTGAGAGGCTTGGAAGTGATTCGTTCGTACAAGGCTTTATCTTCTCGAAGAGTTACTCATAAGCGTAAGAAAAAAATGAAGCATAGAGAATTTCGAGTTTCAAGCACAATTGATATGAGTGAGGCTGCAAGTTCATGCTCCAAGATGCTTTCATGTTGTACTTCAAGTTTCATCTTCTAGATAAACTCGAGGATGAGTGTTTTTTTTTTTTTTCAGGTAGGGGGGGATAATAGAAATTTATTTTAGGATTTTTTTATTTTAGTTCTTTGATATTTTCTATTTTAATTAGAGACAATTATGCTATGTGTTTTAGTCTTTTATTTTTATTATAATTGTGATTTAATTTTCCTTTTAAGTTAATGTAGGAAAGTAAATTTACTCTATTATAAATAAAAATGTCTTATTACTATTTTTATAACTTCAATTATTTAATAAAAACTCTCTTTCAAAATTTTCTTTGACGTTATCTAACAAAATCCCTCTTATAAAGTCGTTTGTATTATAGCATAAACTAATTATGTCTCTGTAAATGCTGTTAGCGGGGAGCAAGACAGACTTTCCAAGCCTCTCGAAAAACTTGGCATCTTAATCTTGTCATAGAAATCCTGAAGAACGAAGAATTGAATTTGATTGTCAGCTAACAGCAAATCACGACCCATTTTCTTGCGGACCTATCTTGGTCGCGAAAACTTGTTCATCGCTACTGTCCCATTGTCACATCTTAAACTGCGAAATATCTCAACGATGAAGCAAGCATGAAGCAGCTTCATTTCCAGAAAATAATCGCCTGCTGAATCACGACATGAAGATGCATATATAACAACTAAGAGTTCTTTCTTGTAATTCTCCCATGGCCTTCCCATATCTTTCGCATATCTTCTGACGTTATGATGATCATCTTTCCCTCTTCGCTGGAGAAGCTTTTTCAGAAAACCCATTTTGTATTGCTCTTTCATCTCTTCCCAATTTCGAAAATGGAGGCCGTTAATAGGACCGATTGCTATCATTTGTGGTTCGTAGGCTTCTGGATTCACAATATAGAGATGTCTCGGTAGTTTTCTTATCTTAAAATCAGACGATTCTTCTGCAGACAATGAATTAGAAAGGTTGTATGAAATACGAGTACATACTCTTTCTTAAGCATCCGCAGTCATCCCTTTATCAGGCAGGCACTGTTATTCGAATAATTAACATTGGAATAGAAAATTGATATTCGTTATAAAAAAAAAAAGATCGAATATCAGTCGGAATAAGTTAACACTATATGGTATTTCAGTCAGTTGAAAAAATAAATGAAAGAACATGTTAACATATCTTATAGTTTTATGGTTAATTGAAAAAATAATGAAAAAACACGTTAACGTCATATATGGTTTAATATGGCCGCTTTGTAACCAGCTATGAATAAATATCATTTTTCTTTTGATTAACAAGGCTAGCTACTTTAAGGCCTATAGAGCTACATAATTAAATAAGGAAAATTAAATATATTATCAAGAAATTTGGAAGGGCCAAGAGTGACAATATGACATGACAATGAGAAAGAAGAAATTACAGAGGAAAGAAATTAGAGAAAGGGAAAGGAGAGTGGAACAGTGAAAGAGGAAGAAAAAATAAGAATATAAGACAAAGAAAAGAAAAAAGAGAAAGGAAAGCAATAAAAGAAAGATAAAGGGAGTGAAACAATGGAAGGGACAAGACATAAGAAAATAAGAAAAAGAAAAGAAGAAAGAATTAGAAGGTAGATTGGAAGTCCTAGAATTGGAATTGGAATTGTCTGAATTAAATTTCAAGAATTACAGTAATAAATATACAAAGTTTGAGTAGTTATATTGAAGTTTTAATAAGGCATTAGTAACCTTATTAAGAATTAGGTCCTGTTTTCGAGTTTCATACATTTTACGTTTGTGTTTAACTAATAAATTTTATAAAAATATGGCAATTTTAATTATACATATCATTCTAACAAATTATTTGTGAAATCTTGTATTTTAGAAGACCCAAGAATCCACAAGAGCCCCAACAAATTTGCAAATTACTTTTATTACAATTTAATTTAATAACATGATATGATTATTTTTACACATATCGTATGACTAATTATGTCATCATATATAGTAGCGAACCACTAGAATGGTAACCTTCCCGTTAAATTCACTTTGATCCCACATGATATTTTTCACCCAGCGTTGCATGTAATTCTCCTTGTACTATTTAGTGTAGTTCAGATACGAATGTTATGTATAATATCCATTTTTTAAAAAAGAAAACTGTGAATATATTAATAAATAAAGGACATATTGCACAAGTAGTGGACCAGGTATCCACCCAAAAGGCTCAATACAAAAATAAATATGTACATAAACAAGATGCACTCTAATTAAATCCCTAAAACCACCACTCAATTAACATGAATAAAGCAAAAGGAAGTGCCTTCGAAATCCTTAGTGACCGACACTGGAAAGGCGAACACTATCCCACTAGCCATCAATATTGTCTCCTTTGACTCTTTAAACATTCTATTGTTTCTTCCATTCTAAATCACCCACAAGAGAGCTGACTGCACTTCTTTGAAGATTAGTGATAGATCCCATTTCAGTAGGCTTATTAAGTTTAACTAAAAGTTAATTAAATAAATTACTGCATGAAAATAAAGTGCATAAAACTAAAAACACACAAAAGATTTTTATGTGGTTTGGAGGCAAAATCCCTATGTCCACGGGTCCCTGCTCAATTATTAAGTAATTTACTAGGTTTAAAAGATTACAAGTAATTTGAACCTTACACAATATGAGCCTTCTTATTAGTAATTTTTGCCACCTTGTTATCTTGTAATACTTAAAAATCAAATGAATAGTTAATACTTAGGAATCAAGTGAGTAATTCTTAATATTATTTTGATTTTATTGTTGTTATTATTGGTATTTGTTAATTGGTCTTATTATTATTGTTATTGTTATTTGTTACTGCTATTAATACTATTATTAGGATTAATGATGTATTAGTGCTTGGACTTACTTGGTTTGGGCTTAGGATTGTTATTGGGCCAAATTTTATTTTTATGGCAAGCCCACACAACCCTTGTATAGTTGTGCTGTCGGCTAGAAGATGTTATAGAGAGAAGCCAAAGTTTTTCTAGATTTTTTGTCAGAGAATTGCAAAAATTGTTGGGTTATTTTTATCATTTCTTTGAAATTTGGATTCTTTATTTCTTGTATAAACCTATAATTATTGTGTTTGATCTCTATGATTAAGATTTAGGAGTTTTGAGTCTTTAGATTAGTGTATGATTTTCATGGGTATTATATGTTGAGGAATTATTGATTAAGTGAAAGCCATGAGGATTAATTAAATGTGCAGAATTATTTTTACAATCACTCACTTTGAAAATTATTTAAAATTATGTATTTTATGCCTTGATAATTTATTCATATCTAGTAACAATAGACATCTTGAGGGTTGCATATAATTTTGATCCACTAAAAGATGCATTATATTATATTTTTAATAAGTTTTTGAATTAGGCACTGTGATTATGAAAATTTGACATTTTTACCATGTTATAAGAGGGAAAAAAAATGTTTAGATCGACCAAGCTTTCTCAGAAAAATATGAAACATAGATGTACTCTTTCAAATGTCTAGTTTATCATATATCGGCATGATATATCGGCATTGCTTGTTGTAGATAGGATTTCCTGCTGCTCTTCGCCATAGCCTACTGGCCTCTGTTTTTATGTTCATGTATTTTTGTCACTTTAAGCTGCACTCATTTGCTGCTTTTGCTGCTTTTAACTGTTTCTACTGTTATTTGATACAGTACATCACAAAGCATCTTAATACAATACACTACAATATTGTCCCACATTCATGAAACGGAGCTTATTCATAAGACAAGGCCCTCCCCCAAGCATGATTACTGGAAATAAGCTAGAACTGAGAACACAGATTGTACGGCGGTAAGTATAAGCAGTACAAGTGCAGCGAAGAAAGAAATGATTGCCCATGGAGTGTTGAAATAATTGTGCCATAAGTTCGCCATCCACTTGTTCCATTTTCTGTCACAGTACTTGTTCACATTCTTGAGCATTTCTTTGTAATTGTTCTCAGGTGGGAGACAAACAGAAACTCCAAGCCTATTGGACATCTGGGCAACCACTTCTTCGTCACCTAAATAGTTGGTAAGAATCCCGCTCTTACAAAGTATTTTCACATCCTTTGCGGTATTGATGAGACTGTCCATGACATCTAAAAAACTTACGAGAGGACCATACCGTGCATTTTGGTACTGCTCATAAACAGTCAGATTTCGGAGTAAGGACCCGGTCTCATTATCAATAGTCAATTCTGATATTTTCATTATTCCCTTGGCCTCTTCAAACAAGATTGGTAGCTCTGGCAACTCGTGCATTTCTGTCTCCGGCATCTTCTCGAACTTGATTCCAGCCTCTTTGAGCTCTGTGGCACATCGTATCCGTATGAACTCCTCATTTTCTACTTGCTTAGTGTTTCGACGAGCTGTTTGTGTGAACTCCCCATTTTGTACTTGCTTAATGTTTGGACGAGCTATCCATAAATTTTTGTATATGAAGTCCAGTAGATGCTCTATTTCTTCGCCGGCATTTAGTGCGCCGCCCGTCGGTGCTGGTGCCTGCTCAAATACATAACTGAAGAATTTGAAAATCATATCATGGAAATCCTCTTCGCCAGGTGTCGTAGTCCTGTCATAAACCTTCTGAAGAACGAACAAGGGAAGTTGATTCTGAACTAACAACAAATCACGGCCCAGTTTCCTAGAGATCCAAATTATCCTGAAAATAGGGTCATTACGGTCGTCCCCGTTGTTTAGCGATGTGTAGCGAAATAGCTCAACGATAAAGCAAGCATCAAGGAGCATCATTTCCACGAACTTGTGTGAAGTAAGACTCACTCGTTCTGAATAACATTTACGAGCTTCCTCTTCTAAGTTTCTCATGTCCGAGACAAGGGTTCTTGCAAGCTCCTTCCCTTTTCGCTCGAGAAGCTTCTTCAGATATCGCTTTTTGTGCTCTTCCATCCCTTTCAAGTGATTTTGAGAGCGGAGCTCGTAGGTAAAAGGACCGATTGCTATCATTTCTGGTTCATAGGCTTTTACATCCACACAACGTAAATGCTCAGGTACTTTCGGGATTGTAGGAAGATATAATTCATCAGGTACTTCATCAAGTATGTCATCAACATTAATCGATACATGATCGCCATCGTGACCAATCTGCTTGTCTGCCACTGTTAATCAATAATTAATGTTGGAACTAACAATACTAAAATCATAACAAGACAGCAATTAAATTATTACAGGAGAAATAAAAGTCGTATATTAACAAGGAATTGCTGTTAATTCTATTAAGACACACCAATTTTTTCCCCCTTTTTCCTAACTGAAACTTGTTGACTAGATTTTGTTCTTAAAACCATCGAATTATCAATGAATACAAGTTATTTAAAGTACAAGTTTTATTCTAATAAACTAATGCAATACTAACAAACGAAGCGCTGTGTTGTTTTATTTATATTGATTTTTTTGGTGTCTCACATACACTTAACTCACGGTTAAAAAAAAAAAGGAAAAAACACCAATTACGATGTAATGTGTTTTTCTACCCTATTATTTTTATAAATCCACCTCATTTTTAAAGAATAATTACAAGAGTTCACAATATTTTTAATAAATACAAATTAATAAAAGTTTTTTGTAGTTAATCAATTAAATCCTTTCATTATTTGCCCCAATAAATATGAGTTATTGTATCTAATAATTTAGGTATTTAATTCTATGATTTAGAATCTAATATTTTTAAATGAAATCTAATTATTATTTTCACTATCCTTACACGTAAATGACATAAATTTGACAGTCTAATAATTTTTATAAGCATTGTGATATAAAGACACAATGTTAGTTAATTAAAGATTAATAATTATTCTAATAAAGTAGGATTAGAAACAATGAGTTTAGTATAAAATTAAAAAATATTGAAGTTAAAGTAAATTATTGGTAGTTTTACATTATAAGGGCAAAATAGTCTATTCAAACTTATGTCAAAGCAATCTTTGTAATCAAGTATAATAAAAAAATTTAAGTTACAGAAAAGTAAATTAAGATAGATTTAATTAATTAATTCTCTAAATTTTTCAGTTTAAAATTTTTTAAAAATAATATGCACTTTGTGCAATTATTTTCTAAAAATGAGGTGAAATTACAAAAACTATGGGTTAGAAATATCATCACACTTTTCTATCTTTTAAATTGAACATCATTTTATTTTATTTTAAATGAGGGATCTAGGGGCTCATATTAGGGAAATCTACAAAAATAGCACAAAAACTTCCCGATTTTACAAAACAATTTGTCTACCAAATTGGCCCCTTTTAATTTTTCTATCATATATAGCTAGCCAAATATCTAATTTTTGGATGAAAATATTCACCAAACCGATACTACTCTCAACAAATCATCAAACTTCACCGTTCTCAACAAATTGATGTCACTGTCATTATTATTATTATTTTTTTAACATTCTGGGTTCTCACAATACTAAGTTTGAGTTGACATATTCAAAAAAACTGTTTAAAACAAATAAATTTTGAGTAAAAATGAAGCAGAAGACGACACACAAGTGCAACATGTACCTGTACCACTTGAGCTCGGGCGACAAGGATCTCTGGTTTTTGACCCTCGATTATGCCACTTTATCGGTGTCCACCTACGATTTCTCAGTTGGAGAAGCCCCATGTATCTATGCTAAATCACATAGTGAAATGGTTAATAATAACATTTGTAAAATTAAGGTAATAATTAAAAGATTAAAAAATAAAAAACACACAGCAATTGTGCTTCTATACAACTGCGTCTTAGCACATGCCTATAGCACCAAATACCCGTACACACCATATTAATGTACTATATATCTAAGTGCGATGGGCCAACGCACCAAAATAGGTAGACCAAGAAAAAAAAAAAATCTCCGAACCGACTCATTCAGAACAAAAATCCTTCTATTTTCATTTGAGAATTGAAGAAATCATTCTTTATATTGTAGATTAGGAATCCTTGTCATATTTAGATTAGTTACCTTATTGTCTAAGATTTATTCTTCTTTTCATAGTAGTTTAGGAGTTTGTTTTCCTTTTCTTTGTGGTTTAGGATAATTATTAGTAGTATAAATAAGCCCTCACTTGTAGTCTTTGAAGCAAATTTGGGTTCAACAATATTTTTAGTTTTTAAAGATCTGTGTGAGTTTTTTAATTTAGTTAATTATCGATATTTTGTAGAATCATTGAGTCTTAATTCCTATATTCACAATATTATTATGAATCAATATGAATTTAAACTATTCTTTTATTCTGATATTCTTAAAAATCAAGGACATATTAGAACACTAGACTCCCAGTGCATCACTTTCATACAATAATACCTTATTTGAATTTTCCATCAGTGTGATAGACCAAAACAATGGTTCTTATGGTGCCTATTGCACCAAAACACACCCACACATAAAACACCACAAAATCATCATCATCATCATCATCTCGGTGGTTAGCCACCACCATCACCATTCTCATACCATATAACACAACAATAACACAAGACACATCATACATATCATTTCAAACACTCAAATAATGAAAAAAAAAATACTCACACACATTTCTTAAACACTTATTTGCAACAATGGACCTTAAACTATATTTACCACAATTGTTCGTTCTTTTACTAATGCGAACCTAACATACTATTTTTTTCACTAATACAAATAGAATACACTATTTTTTCACCAATAATTTCTATAAAATTAGAGCAATTCAATTTCACATCAACAACAAATTAGATTTTACTCGCCAAAACATGCTATCATTGTTAATTAGAGAAGCTACCGTCAAATGAAGTGCACAAGAAATAGAAAGTTGAAGCTGCCATCGCCCCTGCCGACGTGTTGTCACAGTGCTGCTGACGATCTCAAGACTTTAGGAT
Organism: Citrus x changshan-huyou; assembly: GCA_039657385.1. Classification (NCBI taxonomy): domain Eukaryota; kingdom Viridiplantae; phylum Streptophyta; class Magnoliopsida; order Sapindales; family Rutaceae; genus Citrus; species Citrus x changshan-huyou. The sequence continues at coordinate 11,331,559 of CM077555.1, forward strand.
TTTGTTCGTTCATTGGGGCCTTAAGAGAGATGAGAGTGAGTTTTCGATAAGGGTGAATGTGTTCAAGAAATTGTATTTGATTAGTTATGATAAAAAAAAAAATTAGAGGGATCAATTTCAAAAAATTTAAAAATTTTTGGGCTCGTTACGTAAATTTCTCCATATGTTAATGTTCACTAGAGTAAGAGCAATAAATAATGTTGAAATTAATAAGGATAAAATCATTACAAAAAAATGAAAGTCATGTGTTATGAAAAATTAAACTAGATTTTGTCTTAATAAACTAATGTGATTCTCGCCAAGTGGTTTTCGAACATATTTATTTAATTTATCATTGGAGTTTAAATTTGGAAGACATAGGGGATTGAAAATTGATTTAAATTTTATCCACATCTACTTTCCAAAGAATAAAGAAAAATAGTGTGATTCTAAAAATTGTAGAATTGTATTTTTTTTTTTTTTCTTAGTGGCTTTTTCTAAATTATATTTTGTTCTCGGAATTTTTGACACCTCAAGCCACTCCACCCTAATTAATTCACGCATCGTCTAAGATCGTGAATTAGTAAATTCCTCGTCTAAGATCGGTGCGAAGAGAATTGATTCCTTGACCTATTGCACGCGTCGCTACCGCCAAATCAATCAACCAACTTGACTATTTTCTTAGAGATGTGTTGTATATATTGCTTGTTAATTAATTAATTTATTATTTGCTAAAAATTTTGGGGGGGGGGGGGGGGGATCTACATATTAAACTCAAATAAATCATCCTAAAATGTTCGACCTTAATTTTTTTTTTTTAATACTACTTAAAAACAGCATAAAATAAGTAGCTCTTAACTATTCTGACGCAGAGGCAATGAGATTCAGTGTAGGTGGCAAGGATACTCAAAAATCAAAAATTCATGTAATCAACAAATGAAGCACACATCTGAATCTATATCTTTTTATATCATTTTATTCTATATTTGAAGGAACACGGCATGCATAGGATCAATACAGACATAATAAAATGTTACAAATATTCATATGTAAGTTTACCCAAATTTCAAAATCAGAGATAAAGTATCAATTAACATTGATCGTTAGAATAAGAGAGCAAACAATAAATATAAAGTAGTGAAACATGCTTGTTAAGGATCACCTTTATTACTCTCTCACTGAGGTGATCAATCTATCATCTTTAATTAATGATAAAATTTCTTTGTTGAATCGAGCTTCGAAATTTCTTTATTAAATGAGAAAATTTGGGTAATGGTTCATCCTTATATATATAATGGTTCATCCAAATTTCTTTATTGACTCACCGTCGGGTTTAAGCTGCAGTTTGCTTTTTTTTTTTTTTCCTCTTTCGCGTTTCCAACTTTGCATTTACTTTTGCTTTTGCTTTGACTTTTACTTTTACTTTAATTTTTGCTTTTGCTTTATAATTATAATAAAATAAATATAATTTTTTAATTCAATATAATATTATATAATTTTTTTACATTATGATTTATTATAACTAATAATAAATATTTAAATATAAATAAATTTCAATAATATTAATTTAAAATTAATAACAGTATAAATAATAATATAAAATATAATTACAATTTAAATATATTAATATAATATAAAATATTAATATAATATTTAATTTAAATTAATCATAAAAGAATTAATATAGTGCAATATAGTACCAAATATTATAAGGTACGTTTAGCACACTGTATTATATTATACTATATTGGTATGTTTAGTGCATAGTATTATGGTGTATTAAAATAATATTTATATTAAATTAATACTAGTATCATGTTTGAAAGAACATAGGAATGGGTTAAAGGAACTATGCTAATGTGGCAACTGCCGAATTAGCTTGTGGTTTTTTTTTCTTTTCCTTCTTTTGCTTTTCCTTTTTGCTTTTGCTTTTGTTTTATAATAATAATAATAATAATAATAATAATAATAATAACTTTTTAATTTAATATAATAGTATATAATATTTTTATTTTTACATTATAATTTATTAATAAATTTATAATATAATATAACTAATAATAAATACTTAATTTTGAATAATATTAATTTAAAATTAATAATAATAATATAATATATTAATATAATATAATATATAATTTAAATCAATCATAAAAAAATTAATACAATATAGTGTCGCACCAAACATTAAATAACATTGTTATAATACAGTACTAATACAATATACAAATATTAAAATAATGCAATGTATAATATTATTATAATACAGTGCTAATACAATACAGCATAATACAATACACTAATATTAAAATAATATAATACAACATAATATAAACAGTGTGCCAAGTGCACCCTGAATTAATAGACCCGTAATTGAATTATTGAAGGAAATTTGTTTTAATTTCATCAAGGGATTGCATCAGCATCACTGCTGAAACCGAGGTAGCATTCCCGTGTAATCATTAGCATTTTACAATTCATGTTGTAAAAGGTAGAAGAAGAGAAAGTTGATGTCAAAGTGTTTAGAAGTATTTTATCATTTATTTTTTTATATTTTTCTTTTGATTTTTTTTAAAGGTTACTAAGTGGGCAAAATTAAATTAATTTTTTAACCTTTATCAACCTAAGCTGCTAATTAAATAGAATTATTTAAAAATCCACGCATTTCTCTCAGAAAATTGTTTAAATATTGAATCCACAACTATACAAATCATCAACTTCCGTAAACACATTCTCGTCGTACAATTTTAATTATACCAAAATGGAATATCGTATCAAACATCACACATAATTTATATTGATATATGTTAGAAAATAGGATAATTCAAAAGGCAAAAGGCAATTCAACAACTATGTTAGGTAATACCATCACTGCTACTGATCACTAGAATATATAAATAGGGATGGCAAACAGCGGGTCTGGGCTGAGCTCTTCAAGCTCAGGTCCAAGCCCACTATCAGTAAGCGTGCAGGCTTGGGCCGAACTTGGGCTTTATTTATTTATTTTAAATTTTTTAAATTATTATAAATTTGAAATAAATTAATGATCAACAAGTTATTACAATCATAGTTAAATTAAAGAAAATGAATAATTCAAATTAAAATAATAAATAAAGCAAATAAAAGCTAACTTTAATTTTCTTTAATACTGGATTTTCTTATTCAAACGCTCTCTTAATTAATTGACACAAAAGAGAGAATTTAGTATTATAATTTTAGCTTTTTTGAATCATAATTGATTTATAAGTTAAGAATTTAAGTTCTCTTTTTTATTTTTAAATTACTTTTCAATTTTAATTATATTATTCTAATTATAAAATTATTTTTTTTAAAAAAAAGTAGTGGACCTGGGTTTTGTCCGGGCTTTTTTTTCTTAGGCCCTTATCCAGGCCCTCAAGTGTGAGGGCCGGGCTTGGGTGGCCCGGGCTTTTTTGCCACCCCTATATATAAAAGCTATGTGTAACAACAAAGTATACTTGAATTGATAGTAAAACTTACTTGTTAAAGAGCGTCTTTACTCGCTTTCTTAATCTTAAGTATATCTTCTCTGCAATGCTAGCTAGCTTCTTAATGATTTTACCCTTACTTTAACAACTGTATAAATTGTCTCATGTAGGGCTGGGCAAAATCGGGTTAGGGTCAGGTTCGGATCAATCCGATCGGGTTTCGGGTTGAATAAAACTTCATCCGAATTCAACCCGAATTTATAACCTGATCCGATCCGATCCGATCCGAATATATTCGGATCAGATCGAGTTATAAATTAGGGTTGAATTCAGATTGGTTCGGATTCGGGTTCGAAACGGGTCGGATTAGGAAAAGGCTTATTAACATTTCACTTCCAGTCTTCCACATGCCACTTTCACAAATATCATCACCATCAAGTTCCAAAGCTCAAACTCAAAGCTTCCAAAACTCGATTCGACAACCAAAATTTGGGTCCATGCTTGCTGGGTTAATGGAGCTTGAATCGGATCAAATGATGGTGGAGGAATGGAGGCTTGGAGGTGGTGCAACAGATCTGGTACTTTGTAGTAGTAGATCGATCGATCGAAATCAGATCAAGATCCTCACGGAGGCTCGGTGGTTGCTGCGTGGTGGTCGGCTGCAGCTTGCTTCGTTAAGGCATTAACTTTATGAGTGTGTGTGTGTGTGTGTGTGTTTTTTTTTTTTTTTGAGGGAGGATGTTGCAAGCGACGAGTTGTGTGGCTGTCGGTGGTTGGTTCCAAGTTGCAAGCGGGAGGGCGTTGCTTGTGGGTGGATGACACACCGGTTGGCAATGGGCTGCTCACTGCTGCTTGAGTGCTTGTGCAGTTGTGCCATATGCAGTGGTTAGGCTTTTGTTTGTAAGGGTTTGTGTGTGTGGATCGTGAGTGTTGAGAGGTGTGTCTGTGACAGTGAGTGTTTAGGAATTAGGATAAGGTTTGGCGGTTATGATTTTTGATTTTATATATTTTTTTTGTAATTTTGTGTCAACCCAATCGGGTTTTCGGATCGGATCGGGTTTCAACCGATCCGAACAGGACCCGATCAGGTTGACACAATTGCACCCGATCGGGTTCTATTCACAACCCGATCCGATCCGAAACTAAAATTTTTCGGGTCGGATCGGATCGGGTCGGATATTTTGCCCACCCCTAGTCTTGTGACTGGTACGTGGTAATTGAATTATTGATTTTTTTTTATAAATGAAGTTGACCAGGTCAAGCGAGGTATATTGAAAAATAAAAGAGCAAAGAATTAGTTAAAACCAAAATTAAAGAAATTAAATCCCTTTTTACCTTAGGCTCTAAATAGGTTTTCCTTCTTACAGGTCTTTTGTTTGACAATTATATTTACTTTTGTTTAACAAAATCAATGATGCCCTGAAAATGTAGACACAAAAATCATTGAAACAAACTACTTAAAAATCACTTAAACAAACTGCTCAAAGTCAAATAATAAAAAATGAAAGCACATAACTGAATAGATATATCTAAGGTGAATGGGATCAGTAAATAATAAATAAAAATTACAAAATTCAGATGTACATTTATCCAAATTTCAAATCAAAGATGAAGTATCACTATTGATCACTAGAATGAGAGCAATTTGTGATCATGAACTATGTGCTAGTTGTAAAACTCACTTGTTAAAGGTTGCCTGCCTTTACTCGCTCACTTAATCTTATCATCTTCGCAATGCTGGCTTTTAAATTTCTTTATGGAATGAAAATTTCAGTAAGCAGTGGCTGATACTTATATGACCAGTAGCGTAGTTGGCTATCCGTTTCACGTTGTAATTAATTTTAGCTGTACGTACGGTACCTAATATTTAAAGAAATTTCTTTACTTTGCTATAGCTCGTCACGTGACTGTTCGAAGTACTAAAGTGAAACTTTATCATTTGAAAGGATTCATGTAAGTGTTGTAATTTATGTGCAATTAAGGGGTGTTTAGAATCTGGTCCGATCCATTCAATCCATCCGATTCATAAAATTTCGGTCTGTAAAAATTTAATCTATGGATTGGTGGATTAAATTGAATTAAAAATTTAAAAATCCGCAACCGGTGGATTAGATATGGATTTACGTTTGTAAATCCGTAAAAATCCGTCAATCCGCAAAAAAATATTTATTTAATTAAAAAAATTTATAAATATGACATTACTAATAAATAAGTAAGTTAAATGTAATTACATACTTATATTAACACCATAAAATACCTTATCCATTATTCAAAAATAACATAAATAATTAAATAATTAAAATATACAAAGATAAGTTGTAAAAATTCTTAAACAAAATAAAAAATTATAAACCAAACAAAACATTTATCATAAATGCCACTTCACCGAAGTAGCCACTAGAAAACAAAAAACTTTGACTTCTTAAACTTTCCCGTCACAAGCACACAAAAAACTCTTGACTTCCTATCCTTCCCTGTCACAAGCACAGAGCCACAGCACCCAACGATTCTTACTAGCTTTAAACTTCTCCTTCGGCCATCTTCTCCAATGATTCTTGATCTCTGTGCAAGCAGTCATTTGAACAAAATTATTTTATTTGTTAATTTTTTTATTCAATAAAATTATTTTATTTTTTATTTATTTCAATCATGTTTATTTAGTTCAGGTTAAGTTCGAAATACAAATTGGCAACATACATTTTTCTTTTTGATGTGTCATAATTTGATACTTTAAATGTATTATTGTAACTTTAATTGAACAATTAATTTTAATGTATTATATTTTGAAACTTTAAATATATTATTTTAGCTTTATTTGAACAATTAATTTCAGTGTGTTGTATTTTAAAACTTTAATGCATTATTTTAGTTTTATTTAAGTAATTAATTTATTTAAATCTTATTCAATTTTGAATTTGACTGGTAGTAAAATTATTTTTATATTACTTTTTTTTTATTTTATTAGTTCGGGGATTGGACCAAATGAAAAATTTGTAATCCGCATATCAATCCGTAAAATAATGGATTGGATATAGATTGAGTCAAATTCGCATCTGATCCATAAACATATAGATTGGATTTGAATTGAGTTTAATCAATCCGTGGATTGGATTGAATTGAAAATTCATAATCTGCAAAATTTTGGATTGGATACGAATTGATATCCGATCTGTAAAATTCGATCCGCGAACACCCTAATTTAAAGCATAAGCAGCTGATAAGATGTTGACAAAAGAGTCACAGGTGTCAGTTTACTATATTTGTAATTATGTGAATAAACTGAAGTAAACGGTTACGAGTCAATTTACCATCATTATTTCTGTCAACACGTTTGTCTGAATATCAATAGCTTTTTTTTTTTTTTCCCATTGTTTGTCATGTGCGTGGCTCACATTTTAATTCAATTATGGGTTGTTATATTTGTACATCTCAAAATATTTGTTTCCAATTTTTTTTTTTCTTTTTGGCATATTTTGTTTAGTACTAATAGCAGTCTATAGAGGTTTCTGATTTAAAAGCTGTTGAGACTAACTTAGATTAAATCAATTATAGTTAAACAGATTTATGATCTTATACTAAAATATATCTTGCTCTTTAATGTTCATATTTATGGGCGAAATTATCTACCTCTATCTAATTGAGAGAGGAATAAGAGACCCAACTTACAGTTGATAACGCTCAAATTTATGCTCTCAACTTATTACATTAATAAGTGACCGCTCATCTATAACTTAAATAATGGTTTTAATTAATTTTGAGTATTGATTTTTATATTTATGTACTGATGACAAAGAGACAGAGAAAACTTCCATTTTACTAAAAAGAAAAAATATATTTGAATTTCATTCGTTTGACAATTAGTTCAACTCAAATGCTTCATTTTGATTAATAATATATTAATTTATAATGTTTTATTTGACTAAAACGAGCCTGCACATAAAAATATATTTGGTAGATTTACGTATTTTGAAGTTTTATCCTCGCAAGAGAACTGCTCATGGACTTTGAGATTTCTCTAGAAGGCTCAATTATTGTTTTAATGGGATCATCAATACTCAATCTTCGGATTTTCGTTAGTCCCTTTTCGAACATAGCTGTCTCCCTCAGACTTCTAGGGATCGAGGAAAGGGCAGGTAAAATGTGTGGTAGCTATATATGGTGTACAAGGGGCTAAAGTAGCATGTGTGGTGGAAGGATTTAGAGTACCACTGCCGAAAGATTTTTTTTTTTAAATTTATTTTTTAAAATATTTATTTATTTATTGATGTGATAAATAAATAAAAACTTCTATAAGATTTTTTAAATAAAAATAAATATATATGATTGTAAATAATTTTTTTACAATATTAATAGTAATTATAACACTTTTCACTCTTCATAAATTATGAGATAAAAATAATATAATACTAAATTAAAGGTTTCAAAAAAATTCTTTCAATAAGATTTTTCAGATGAGATAATGCTTCTCTTTTTTTAATGTTAAAAAGAAAAAAAGTATTATTCCATTAATTTTTTTTTTAATAATGTGGCACTTCAAATAAATAATAAAATCACATTTAAAGAGTTTTTAAGTAATGCTCTTAGATAAAAATTGAGGTTCAAATTGTTAGTCAATGTCTGTCTTTACTCTTTAGTTGTAAAAGATGAAATTGCTAATGAACACTCCAATTGGTTGCCACTTAAGATTAACGTGAGAATGATCATGATGCACATTAATTCTCTAAATTTATGCTTTTGATATAATTTTAATTTATTTTTTTGAGGGATTATGACTTCTAATCCCCTCTTGTTTAGATGTTAATTCTTTAAGTTTTTTCTGACTTTATCGAAATTTGAAAAAAAAAAATTTGTAGTGCAGCCTAGTTGGCTCGTTCATATGCCAAAACAACAACTAAACCGTTATAATATTTATTAATAGATGGGGAATCATTTCCGTGCTTTACTTTCTGCTTCTCTAGCCGATCGATTAAAGAAAATAAAATAGGATATATAATTCAATAGCGAAAAAGGAATTTAACATCTATAATATAAACACGTTGACGAGAGAAATACATACGAAAGTCACAATGACATAATATATATTAGTGATATAGAGGAGATGATACTTGAACGTGGCTTCACAATGTATGAATCTCTATTAGACCATTCACCTATATTCATAACTCACCAATATTATAAGTAAACACCCTCTCTCCAAAACATAACCAAAATGTGCATGAACAAATTGAGAGAACAAAAACATTATATTCATCATCTTCTTTGAGTAGTCCACGTTCAAGGTGCTTGACCGAAGGTTAATTGGGTCTCAGGACAACTACATTACAAAAGAGTTTAGCTAATAACACCCCTTTCAAGTCCTCAGCAAACCCCGTTCATATCAAATTATAGTTTATAACCCTAATATTTAATTACACCCCAGTATGATTATATCATCGATCGCTTCCAGTATTCATTTTTTCAGTAAAGCTCCAGTATTCATTGATTTAAAATCAAACATAATTGTTTTTTTTTGGATGCCTTGTTATGTTAAAAAGCTTTTGGTCCCAAATGTCAGATTTAAAACTAATAACAAACGAGAAGAAAGAAACATAGTTAAATAAATATAGATAAATATGTATTAAAAAAAATTAAGAAAACCTATTCTCCATCCCTTTTGGAGACTAGCTAGTAGACTAATAACCAATATATGATAACTATTCGTAATTAGTTATGTAAATATTTTGTATAAAGAGTCTCATTTCATTGTTCAAAATGGGAAAAAAAATAATAATAAGAGGTCACTTTTGGCAACAAAAATGAGTGTGCTTAAAAATTAGAAGTAATCCTTGTATATTTTAACGAGTGCATCCAATAGTGCGGTTTTACAGGGATTTGGATGGGGTATCAGTAGTCCTACTCATTATAAAATCCAACCTTTAGATGTTCAAAATGAAGAATAATAGTGCAATTACTTGCGTTATCTGAGAAGTAACATCGAAATCAATATGCTCCCCTGTTGTTGTTGGAACTCTTCCAAAGCCCTGATATTCCTCATTACCTTCCCCACAATTGATGATTGATGCATGCTCTCTAACAAAGTGGGGATCGTTGATGAGCGAACTGAATGCCCTGCCTGCGCACTTGAGTCGCTCAAGGGACTTGACAGGCAGCCGCAGTGATATGTTCAAAGAAAACTCTCCTCGAAATTAATTGAACTCCAAGCTATTAATAAAACTTAATACAAGAACTACTCTGAGCTGGGGTTGCATGTAGGCCAATCTTTTTGTCTAATCATTGAACTTTTCAAATTTCAACAAAAATATATTAAATAAAATGGAGAAAGATGTTTATAAAGCATAAATGTAATTAAACATCTGTTAGGAAATTGGAGGGTGAAGCAGACACGCAGCTAAAGTAAAATTGGAAGAAAATAAAGAACAAGCACAAAAGAGGACACCGGAAATTACGTGGTTCGGCTTTTAGCCTACGTCCACGGGCGAAGACAAAAGGAAATATTTTACTAGTGAAAAGGAGTTACAAGTATTGTAGTATTTTAGCTCACTTCCCAAAACCCCAATACACCCAATCTCTCACTCACTAGACACTCAAGAGTTTATTAAACTCTTGAAAAACTCTCAACACTCAAGAAAGCAATGCTTCTCTCTTGATGGAATTGGATACAAGCTCTAGATTGAGAGCTTGTATTTATAGGCAAAACTTTGCCTTAAATGTCAAACACGTGGCCAAAACCTCAAGCCATACAACTTACAAATTTCAAAATTTGAATTTTTCTTTTCTAATACCAAACATTACGGCATCTAGAATTCAAAACCAAGTGCCAACCATTCTTGTCAAAGCTTCTAGATGCAGCCATGCCAACCATTCTTGTCAAAGGTTCTAGATGCAGCCAATTTTGACATTCTCCAACTTGGAGATTAAATTGAAAATCAATCTCCACACCATCCTTTCTGCTTCGCCATAATCATGTTGCCTACGTTTCTGCTAGGCCACAAGAGGACCTACTTCAGACAAACTTATCAGTATTTATCGGCTTGGTCAAAACATCTACTAGGTTCTCTTTGGTATGGATTTTCTGTAAATCCACACTTCCATCTTCTACTACTTCTCGAACGAAGTGATACTGAACTCCTATGTGCTTTGTCTTGGAATGAAAGACTGGATTCCTTGCAATGTGCAAGGCACTCTGACTATCACAAAATACAAAAATTTTCTCTTGTCCGTGCCCGAGCTCCTCCAATAACCTTTGTATCCAAATAGCTTCCTTGCAAGCTTGTGTAGCTGCCATGTACTCTGCTTCTGTTGTAGATAAAGCCACAACGGTCTGCAGTTTCGAAACCCAGCTTACAGCTACTCCCGCAAGTGTAAACACATAACCAGTAGTGGATTTCCTTTTATCAAGGTCTCCTGCAAAATCTGAATCTACATAGCCTCTGACAGTAAACTCTGATCCTCCATAACATAATACAACATCTGAGGTTCCTCTGATGTATCTCAGAATCCTCTTCACAGCTATCCAATGCTCTCCACCAGGATTCGCCATATATCGACTGACTGCTCCCACTGCTTGTGCAATGTCTGATCTAGTACATATCATAGCGAACATCAAACTTCCCACTGCTGATGCATACGGTACTCGAGACATCTCCTTCCTTTCTGCTTCATTGCTAGGACGCATACTTGAGGATAATTTGAAATTAACAGGAAGTGGGGTAGAAATTGCCTTACAATCTTGCATGTTGAAGCGCCGCAAGATTTTCTTCAAGTAATTCTTCTGTGAAAGCCAAATCTTCCTGTTATTTCTGTCTCGGTAAATTTGCATCCCTAGAATCTTGTTTGCTGGTCCCAAGTCCTTCATTTCAAACTCCCTAGCCAACTGTGCCTTCAATTTTTGGATTCGATCTTTGTTGGGACCTGCTACCAACATATCATCCACATACAACAGCAAAATGATGAAATCATTATCTTCAAACCTCTTGTAATATGCACAATGGTCTGAACTGAGTCTATTGTATCCAAGGCTCATAATGAAGGAATCAAATCCCTTATACCAACACCTCGGCGCCTGTTTGAGACCGTATAGAGATTTGTTCAACCTGCAAACCAAGTTCTCCTTTCCTGTTTCTGCAAAACCTTCTGGTTGAAGCATGTATATTTCTTCTTCAAGTTCTCCATGAAGAAATGCAGTTTTCACATCTAACTGCTCTAAATGTAGGTCAAATGTAGCATACATTGCCAAGACTACTTTGACTGTTGTGAGTCGAACCACAGGTGAAAATATCTCATTGAAGTCAATACCTTCTTTCTGAGCATATCCTTTCACCACCAATCTCGCACGATACCGCTCCACTTGGTCATTACCATCACGTTTGATCTTGTAGACCCATTTGTTTCCAATGGCTTTCTTCCACGTGATAGTGGTACAAGTTCCCATGTCTTGTTTTTGTGTAGAGCTTCAATTTCTTCTTGCATTGCTGTCATCCACAAAGCAACATCTGAGCTGTTTAAAGCTTCATGGAAAGTTGAAGGCTCTCCATCCTCTGTTAGAAGACAGTATGCAACATTGATCTCTGTGACATACTCCGAGTGCCACGTTGGCGGTCGTCTCTCATGAGTTGACCGACGAACTTCTAGAACCTCAGACTCGACTGGTTCTTGTTCCTCGTTCTCTGGTGCTGCTTCAGAAGAATATGAATCTTCTGGATTATTTTCCACATATACCGATACAGTCTCTGACTTTTCTTTTACAATGCTATCATCCTCATCTTTCCTTTGCAGTTGATCTTCTATAAAGATAACATCTCTACTGATGACGATCTTGTGGGCAGTGGGGTCTCACAGACGATACCCCTTTACTCCATCAGCATACCCTAAGAAGATACATCTTCTAGATTTTGGATCCAGTTTTGTTCTTTCTTGGGCATTGTACATCACGTACACAAGACATCCAAATGCATGTAGGTAGGAATAATCAGCTGGCTTTCCAGTCCACATCTTCATCGCTGTCTTCAGCCTAATAGCTGTAGATGGCGATCGATTTACTATATAACAGGCAGTTTTGGCTGCTTCTGCCCAGAATGAATTGGGTAGACTAGCAGTCCTCAACATAGCTCTTATTCTTTCTGTAAGAGTTCTGTTCATCCGCTCCACCACTCCATTTTGTTGAGGAGTGTATGCTACTGTGAACTGCCTCTGAATACCTTCTTGCTTACAGAAAGCAAGAAAGTCACCGTCTGTATACTCTCCACTATTATCTGTCCTTAAGTACTTGATCTTTTTACCAGATTCAAGTTCCACCCGCGTTTTGTATTCTTTAAACACTGAAAATACATTTGACTTTTTCTTAATTGGATACACCCAACATCTTCTGGAATAATCATCAATGAAAGTCACCATGTACTTTGCACCTCCCATGGATATATCTGGTGATTCCCAAACATCAGAATGAATCAAGTCTAGAATGCATTTACTTCTAGCAATAGATCTACTGAATTTTAATCTATGCTGCTTACTAGTAACACAATGCTCGCAAAATGGTAAACTTACCGATTTGAGCCCCGGAAGTAATTTTCGCTCAGAGAGAATCTTTAAGCCTTGTTCCGACATGTGGCCAAGTTTGAGATGCCACATTATCGTTGCCTCTTCTTCATTTGACGCGACACACGCATCAGCCTCCTGTAGTGTTTCTCCTTTAAGCATGAATAGATTAGCACCGATCTTTTCTGCTTTCATCAATACAAGCGCTCCTTTAACAATCTTCATAATTCCATTCTCCACATGAGTTTTGCACTCATGATTGTCTATTTGTCCCAAAGACAATAGATTTTTCTTCAAGCTGTTGACATGTCGTACCTCCCCAATTGTGCGAATTGTACCATCAAACATTTTCATTTTGATAGTACCAATACCAGTGATTTCCAAGGCATGATCATCTCCCATATATACAGATCCTCCTGAGATAGGTTCATATGTGTGGAACCATTCTCTCCGAGAGGTCATGTGCCAGGTAGCTCCTGAGTCTATAAGCCAGACATCAGACAGTCGTTTTCTGCCTTCTGAAACAGTTGTTGCCTCACTGTAGAGTATTTCGCCATCATCCGAGGTACTTGCTACACACCCCTGAGCATTTGATAACTCAGGTTCTTTGCCTTCTTTTCTCTTCTGGTTACTCCAACACTCTTTCTTGACGTGCCCTTTCTTGCCACAATTGTAGCATTTAACATTCTTCTTACTTTTGGATTTTGATCTACCACGATTGTGACTCCCACTGGGGCCACGTTCCGTTGATCTCCCTCTCGTCACTGATAGCGCCTCTGCTTGCTGCGAACTTGCTTGTCTGTTTTCCTTATTTTTCCGCCTGCTCTCCTCATTTAATATGGAGGCTGCAACATCGTCGAAAACTAGATTGTCCGTTGGATTATTGTTCGTCAGGTTGATGATGAGTTGATCATACGAATCTGGTAGACTTTGAAGTAGAAGCTCTGCACGTTCATTTTCCTCTATATTATGACCCAACGTTGTCAGTTGTGAAAATAGAGTTTTCAAGGTGTTGATATGGTCAGTCACCATTGTAGATTCCGACATTCGAAGAGTATAGAGTTTCTTCTTCAAGAAGATTTTGTTGTGTAGTGACTTGGCCTCGTATAATTTTGTGAGAGTATCCCATATTTCTTTTGCTGTATTTTTCTCTGCCACACTGGATAATACTCCGTCTGTAAGTGCCAAGTGTAGATCAGAAATGGCGTTGCCATCTATCTCGTTCCACTTGTCATCAGTTATCTCCATGGGCCTTTCTCCAATTGCTGCCAAGCAATTATTTTTCCTCAATACAGCTTTCATCTTCATTTTCCATAATGAAAAATTATTTCCGTTAAATTTCTCAATTTCATACTTTGCCGCCATTTTGTTGATAAATACTGCACACAAGCTAGTATACCACCTTGAATAGTTGTGAGTATGTGTGAGAATGCACACCAGGAAAGTTCCCAGGAAAGACTGGAGGGGTCACAATGGTCCCACTTAAAACCCAGACTCCTTAAGCTCTTATCGCCTTTGTGACAGAACTTTCCTAAACATGTACAAAAGCACACAGTTGTTTTACTCACACCACTATTCCCTGCTTTGCACCGCAAAATTCTTGGATTGCTTCCACCGTTTCACGTGAACAGTACCGTATACGTGAACAGTGCCGTATACGTGAATAGTACCGTATACGTCACAAAAGAGGACACCGGAAATTACGTGGTTCGGCTTTTAGCCTACGTCCACGGGCGAAGACAGAAGGAAATATTTTACTAGTGAAAAGGAGTTACAAGTATTGTAGTATTTTAGCTCACTTCCCAAAACCCCAATACACCCAATCTCTCACTCATTAGACACTCAAGAGTTTATTAAACTCTTGAAAAACTCTCAACACTCAAGAAAACAATGCTTCTCTCTTGATGGAATTGGATACAAGCTCTAGATTGAGAGCTTGTATTTATAGGCAAAACTTTGCCTTAAATGTCAAACACGTGGCCAAAACCTCAAGCCATACAACTTACAAATTTCAAACTTTGAATTTTTCTTTTCTAATACCAAACATTACGGCATCTAGAATTCAAAACCAAGTGCCAACAATTCTTGTCAAAGCTTCTAGATGCAGCCATGCCAACCATTCTTATCAAATGTTCTAGATGCAGCCAATTTTGACAACATCTAGAAAAGGGAGTTGATAAGGAGCAATACATGAAAGTCACAGTGACATGATCATATCAGTGATAAAACAGAGATGATACTTAATAAGCAAGATATGAGGCCATTATGGTGATGCCTACTGAAAATAAGCTAGAACCGAAAACACAGTTTGCGTCAGGGTAAGTATACGCAGAAAAAGTGCAGCGAAAACGGAAATGATTGCCCATGGAGTGTTGAAATAGTTAAGCCTGAGGTTGGCAATCCATTTGTTACAATGGCTGTCACAGTACTCATTCACATTGTGGAATATGTATCCGTAAAAGTTGTTAAGGGGCAGCGCGAGAGAATCTCCCAGCCTATTGAACATGTTGGCAACCACTTCACCATCACCTAAACAATTATGGAGAATTTTGTTCTCACAAAGCAATTCCACATCCTTTGCAGTGCCGATGAGACAGTCCATGAATTTCAAATAATTGATTAAAGGAGCATATGCAGCAGTTGGGATAAACTGACCATAAACAGAGATGTTTCAGAAAAATGATTCGGTGTTATCATCAATTATCAATGTAGGTACTTTTAGTATTCCAGCATCCCTATCAAAATCAATTGACCATAAGCTTTCTCCCAAAATTCTCTCAAACTTGATTTCAGCCTCTTTGAGATTTGTAGCACTTGTTATGAGATTCCAATTTTCCCTATAACGCGAAGGTACAAAAAGAGGAACCATCCTCCCGAAATAATCGAATATCAAGCCCAGTAAATGATTGATTTTGGGATCTAAGTCTAAAATTGGTCCAAAGTTTGGGACAGGAAGTACTTCATTGAAGAAACCGAAAATGAGTTATTGCAAATCTGTTTCTCGATCCGCAGGCATCTTAGTAATGTTGTAAAATTTCTGAAGAACAAACAAGGGAAGCTGATTCTCAGCCAGCAACAAATCACGACCCAGTTTCTTGAGGGCCCAACGTGTCCTGTGTCAAAATTGGCTGCATCTAGAACCTTTGACAATAATGGTTGGCATGGCTGCATCTAGAAGCTTTGACAAGAATGGTTGGCACTTGGTTTTGAATTCTAGATGCCGTAATGTTTGGTATTAGAAAAGAAAAATTCAAAGTTTGAAATTTGTAAGTTGTTTGGCTTGAGGTTTTGGCCATGTGTTTGACATTTAAGGCAAAGTTTTGCCTATAAATACAAGCTCTCAATCTGGAGCTTGTATCCAATTCCATCAAGACAGAAGCATTGCTTTCTTGAGTGTTGAGAGTTTTTCAAGAGTTTAATAAACTCTTGAGTGTCTAGTGAGTGAGAGATTAGGTGTATTGGGGTTTTGGATAGTGAGCTAAAATATTACAATACTTGTAATCCTTATTTCACTAGTAAAATATTTTCCTTCTGTCTTCGCCCGTGGATGTAGGCTAAAAGCCGAACCACGTAATTTCTGGTGTCCTCTAGTGTGCTTGTTCTTTATTTTCTTCCAATTTTACTTTAGCTGCGTGTTTGCTTCACCCACCAATATTCTAACAGTGGTATCAGAGCTATTGGTTGTATTTTTTGGAGTCAGGAACTGTTCACGTAAGGGGTACTATTCACGTATACGGCACTATACACGTATACAATACTATTCACGTATACAGTTTTGTTCACATATATGATACTGTTCACGTATACGGTACTATTCACGTATACGGTACGATTCACGTGAAACGGTGGAAGCGATCTAAGAATTTTACGGTGCAAAGCAGGGAATAGTGGTGTGAGTAAAGCAACTGTGTGGTTTTCTACATGTCTAGGAAAGTTCTGTCACAAAGGCGATAAGAGCTTAAGGAGTCTGGGTTTTAAGTGGGACCATTGTGACCCCTCCAGTCTTTCCTGGGAACTTTCCTGGTGTGCATTCTCACACATACTCACAACTATTCAAGGTGGTATACTAGCTTGTGTGCAGTATTTATCAACAAAATGGCGGCAAAGTATGAAATTGAGAAATTTAACGGAAATAATTTTTCATTATGGAAAATGAAGATGAAAGCTGTATTGAGGAAAAATAATTGCTTGGCAGCAATTGGAGAAAGGCCCATGGAGATAACTGATGACAAGTGGAACGAGATAGATGGCAACGCCATTTCTGATCTACACTTGGCACTTGCAGACGGAGTATTATCTAGTGTGGCAGAGAAAAATACAACGAAGGAAATATGGGATACTCTCACAAAATTGTACGAGGCCAAATCACTACACAACAAAATGTTCTTGAAGAGAAAACTCTCTACTCTTCGAATGACGGAATCTACAATCGTGACCGACCACATCAACACCTTGAAGACTCTATTTTCACAACTCACAACGTTGGGTCATAATATAGAGGAAAATAAACGTGCAAAACTTCTACTTCAAAGTCTACCAGATTCGTATGATCAACTCATCATCAACCTGACAAACAACAATCTAGCGGACAGTCTAGTTTTCGACGATGTTGCAGCCTCCGTATTAAATGAGGAGAGTAGGCAGAAAAATAAAGAAAACAGACAAGCAAGTTCGTAGCAAGCAGAGGCACTATCGGTGACGAGAGGGAGATCAACGGAACGTGGCCTCAATGGGAGTCAAAATCATGGTAGATCAAAATCCATAAGTAAGAAGAATGTTAAATGCTACAACTGTGGCAAGAAAGGGCACATCAAAAAGAAGTGCTGGAGTAACCAGAAGAGAAGAGAGGGCAAAGAGCCTGAGTCATCAAATGTTCAGGGTTGTGTAGCAAGTACCTCAGATGATGGCGAAATTTTGTATAGCGAGGCAACAACTGTTTCAGAAGGCAGAAAACGACTATCTGATGTCTGGCTTATAGACTCAGGAGCTACCTGGCACATGACCTCTCGGAGAGAATGGTTCCACACATATGAACCTATCTCAGGAGGATCTGTATATATGGGTAATGATCATGCCTTGGAGATCGCTGGTATTGGTACGATCAAAATAAAAATGTTTGATGGTACAATTCGTACAATTGGGGAGGGACGACATGTCAACGGCTTGAAGAAAAATCTTTTGTCTTTGGGACAAATGGATAGTCATGGGTACAAAACTCATGTGGAGAATGGAATTATGAAGATCGTTAAGGGCGCGCTTGTATTGATGAAGGCAGAAAAGATCGGTGCTAATTTATTCATGCTCAAAGGAGAAACACTACAGGAGGCTGATGCGTGTGTCACATCAAATAGAGAAGAGTCAACGATGATGTGGCATCTCAAACTTGGCCACATGTCAGAACAAGGTTTGAAGATTCTCTCTGAGCGAAAATTGCTTCCGGGGCTCAAATCGGTAAGTTTACCATTTTGCGAGCATTGTGTTACAAGTAAGCAGCATAGATTAAAATTCAGTAGATCTATTGCTAGAAGTAAATACATTCTAGACTTGATTCATTCTGATGTTTGGGAATCACCGGATATATCCATGGGAGGTGCAAAGTACATGGTGACTTTCATTGATGATTATTCCAGAAGATGTTGGGTGTATCCAATTAAGAAAAAGTCAGATGTATTTCTAGTGTTTAAAGAATACAAAGCGCGGGTGGAACTTGAATCTGGTAAAAAGATCAAGTGCTTGAGGACAGATAATGGTGGAGAGTATACAGACGGCGAGTTTCTTAGTTTCTGTAAGCAAGAAGGTATTCAGAGGTAGTTCACGGTGGCATACACTCCTCAACAAAACGGAGTAGCGGAGCGGATGAATAGAACTCTTACAGAAAGAATAAGAGCTATGTTGAGGACTTCTGGTCTACCCAATTCATTCTGGGCAGAAGCAGCCAAAACTGCCTGTTATATAGTAAATCGATCGCCATCTACAGCTATTGGGCTGAAGACAGCGATGGAGATGTGGACTGGAAAGCCAGCTGATTATTCCTACCTACATGCATTTGGATGTCCTGTATACGTGATGTACAATGCCCAAGAAAGAACAAAGCTGGATTCAAAATCTAGAAGATGTATCTTCTTGGGATATGCTGATGGAGTAAAGGGGTATCGTCTGTGGGACCCCACTGCCCACAAGATCGTCATCAGCAGAGATGTTATCTTTATAGAAGATCAACTGCAAAGGAAAGATGAGGATGATAGCACTGTAAAAGAAAAGTCAGAGACTGTACCGGTATATGTAGAAAATAATCTAGAAGATTCAGATTCTTCTGAAGCAGCACCAGAGCACGGGGAACAAGAAACAGACGAGTCCGAGGCTCTAGAAGTTCGTCGGTCAACTCGTGAGAGACGACCGCCAACGTGGCACTCGGAGTATGTTACAGAGATCAATGTTGCATACTGTCTTCTAACAGAGGATGGAGAGCCTTCAACTTTCCATGAAGCTTTAAACAGCTCAGATGTTACTTTGTGGATGACAGCAATGCAGGAAGAAATTGAGGCTCTACACAAGAACAAGACATGGGAACTTGTACCACTACCACGTGGAAGAAAAGCCATTGGAAACAAATGGGTCTACAAGATCAAACGTGATGGCAATGACCAAGTGGAGCGGTATCGTGCGAGATTGGTGGTGAAAGGATATGCTCAGAAAGAAGGTATTGACTTCAACGATATATTTTCACCGGTGGTTCGACTCACAACAGTCAGAGTAGTCTTGGCAATATGTGCTACATTTGACCTACATCTAGAGCAGTTAGATGTGAAAACTGCATTTCTTCATGGAGAACTTGAAGAAGAAATATATATGCTCCAACCAGAAGGTTTTGCAGAAACAGGAAAGGAGAACTTGGTTTGCAGGTTGAACAAATCTCTATACGGTATAAGAGATTTGATTCCTTCATCATGAGCCTTGGATACAACAGACTCAGTTCAGACCATTGTGCATATTACAAGAGGTTTGAAGATAATGATTTCATCATTTTGCTGTTGTACGTGGATGACATGTTGGTAGCAGGCCCCAACAAAGATCGAGTCCAAGAATTAAAGGCACAGTTGGCTAGGGAGTTTGAAATGAAGGACTTGGGACCAGCAAACAAGATTCTGGGGATGCAAATTCACCGAGACAGAAATAACATGAAGATTTGGCTTTCACAGAAGAATTACTTGAAGAAAATCTTGTGGCGCTTCAACATGCAAGATTGTAAGTCAATTTCTACCCCACTTCCTATTAATTTCAAATTATCCTCAAGTATGTGTTCTAGCAATGAAGCAGAGAGGAAGAAGATGTCTCGAGTACCGTATGCATCAGCAGTGAGAAGTTTGATGTTCGCTACGATATGTACAAGACCGGACATTGCACAAGCAGTGGGAGCAGTTAGTCGATACATGGCGAATCCTAGTGGAGAGCATTGGATAACGGTAAAGAGGATTCTGAGATACATCAGAGGAACCTCAGATGTTGCATTATGTTATGGAGGATCAGAGTTTACTGTCAGGGGTTATGTGGATTCAGATTTTGCAGGAGATCTTGATAAAAGAAAATCCATTACTGGTTATGTGTTTACACTTGCGGGAGCAGCTGTAAGTTGGGTTTCGAAACTGCAGACCGTTGTGGCTTTATCTACAACAGAAGCAGAGTACATGGCAGCTACACGAGCTTACAAGGAAGCTATTTGGATACAAAGGTTATTGGAGGAGCTCGGGCACGGACAAGAGAAAATTTCTGTATTTTGTGATAGTCAGAGTGCCTTGCACATTGCAAGGAATCCAGCCTTTCATTCCAGGACAAAGCACATAGGAGTTCAGTATCACTTCGTTCGAGAAGTAGTGGAAGATGGAAGTGTGGATTTACAAAAAATCCATACCAAAGAGAACCTAGCAGATGTTTTGACCAAGCCGATAAATACTGATTAGTTTGTCTGGAGTAGGTCCTCTTGTGGCCTAGCAGAAACGTAGGCAACATGATTATGGCGAAGCAGAAAGGATGGTGTGGAGATTGATTTTCAATTTAATCTCCAAGTGGAAGAATGTCAAAATTGGCTGCATCTAAAATCTTTGACAAGAATGGTTGGCATGGCTGCATCTAGAAGCTTTGACAAGAATGGTTGGCACTTGGTTTTGAATTCTAGATGCCGTAATGTTTGGTATTAGAAAAGAAAAATTCAAAGTTTGAAATTTGTAAGTTGTTTGGCTTGAGGTTTTGGCTATGTGTTTGACATTTAAGTCAAAGTTTTGCCTATAAATACAAGCTCTCAATCTAGAGCTTGTATCCAATTCCATCAAGAAAGAAGCATTGCTTTCTTGAGTGTTGAGAGTTTTTCAAGAGTTTAATAAACTCTTGAGTGTCTAGTGAGTGAGAGATTGGGTGTATTGGGGTTTTGGATAGTGAGCTAAAATATTACAATACTTGTAATCCTTATTTCACTAGTAAAATATTTTCCTTCTGTCTTCGCCCGTGATTGTAGGCTAAAAGCCGAACCACGTAATTTATGGTGTCCTCTAGTGTGCTTGTTCTTTATTTTCTTCCAATTTTACTTTAGCTGCGTGTTTGCTTCACCCACCAATATTCTAACATCCTGAAAACATTGTAATAATCATCCCTTAGATCTATCTTGGACATGCGAAATTGCTCAACAATAAAGCAAGCATCAAGGAGCAACATTTCCACAAATTCATGTCGAGCGATTTTGATAGGCTCTGCATAACAACAAGCAGCTCTTTCTTGTAATTCGCCCATGTTAACGCAATACCTTCGTAAGTTACTAGGACGTTGCCCACTTCGCTGGAGAAGCGTTTCCAGATAGAGAACTTTGTGCTTTTCCATTTCTGCTAAGTGAGTTTTGTTGTCAAGGAGGTGGCGGTTTAAAGGACCGATTGCTATTATTTGTGGTTCATAGGCTTTTACATTCTCAGTACACAGACGGTCAGGTACTTTTCTTATTTTAAAACCAGCTGAGGGTTTTCTGATAAACTACAAAGTTTAGACATCAATTCCTGTTCCGCAATGGATATATCGGCGTCCATCTCTCTCGTTTGCTCCTTTATCAAATAATTAATGCTGAAATTAACAAGGCTAAAATCATTTAAAAAGAATGAAAGTCCCCGTTATGAAAAATTAAACTAGCTTTTGTTCTAATAAACTAATGTGATCCTCAAACTCCATTTAGCTTTTGAGCAATTTTGTTTGATTGCTCATCACTCTACAAGATGTAAGGGATTAAAAATTTATTTAAATTTTGTCTAACCGCTACTTTTTAAGAATAAAAAATAAATACTGATAAAAAAAGAAACTAATGTGATTCTAAAAATTGTACTACTCTTATAATTAGAGACCATAACCTATCCCAGCCCTATCAAGTATCTTTCCACTCTGAGATTGGGGCAACGAGAATCAATTACTTGATCTGTTACTCGCATTGCAATCGCCAAATCAAACATGACTATTAATTGCTCGTTAATTAATTAAGTTACTATTTGCTGGGGAAAGAAAGAAAAAGAAAAAGCAGAAATCTGCATATTGAACGCAAATAAATCATCCTAAAATATTCGACCTTAATTTTGTTTTGAATACTATTTGCCCGTGACAACAGCATAAAATGAGAAGCTCTAACTATGCTTAAGTAAAGGCAATGAGATTCGGGGTATAGATGGCCAAGGATACAAAAAAATCACTTGAACTTAAAAGTCATGTAATCAACAAAAGAGACACATAGCTGAATCTATAACTTTTTATTTTATTTCATTTCGCATTCATAGGATCAATAAAGACATAATAAAAATTACGAGAATTCAGATATAAGTTTACCCAAATTTCAAATCAGAGACGAAGTATATCATTATTGACTGCTAGAATAAGGGCAATGTTTAACAAAAAGAAGTAGTGAAACTTACTTGTTAAAGATGAAGTATTACTCTCCGACTGATCAATTGAATCTATCTTCTTTGCAGCGCTA
Source organism: Citrus x changshan-huyou (assembly GCA_039657385.1). Lineage (NCBI taxonomy): Eukaryota > Viridiplantae > Streptophyta > Magnoliopsida > Sapindales > Rutaceae > Citrus > Citrus x changshan-huyou. The sequence goes on from CM077555.1 coordinate 11,354,515, forward strand.
ATTAGTCGATAGGCACTTTTTGTTGAATCTACCTTCTCTGCATTGCTAATTATTTGATTTAGGTTAGGCGAAGTAAGTCACCATTACATGCAAGGTCGTGATAGAATTTTAAACGACCCAGTCTTTGTTTAATGATTTAGGTTAGGTGAATGAGTCACCATCATATGCCTCGTTACAGCTGTATGAATGAGTTATTGATGGTTCTTTAGTTGCAGCTGTATGTCGCGTGACTTTCTGACTTGTTGAAGCATGCAGGTTGCCGATGAATTATTAATTGAATCAATAGATCCGTACTTAAAATATTGAAGGAAAACATCACTTGCGACCTAAATTAAATTAAAGAAATTAAATCCCTTTTTACCTAAGGCTCTAAGTAGGCTTTCCTGTCTACAAGCCTTTTATTTGACAATCATACTAACTTTTGTTTAACAGAATCAATGATGCCCAAGAAATAGAGACACAAAAATCACTTAAACAAACTGCTTGAAAAGTCAAATAATAAAAAATAAAAGCACATAACAGAATACATATATCTAAGGTACATGGGATCAGTAAATAATAAATAAAAATTACAAAATTCAGATGTAAATTCACCCAAATTTCAAATCAAAGATGAAGCATCACTATTGATCACTAGAATGAGAGCAATTTGTAAGTATGAACTACGAGCCAGTTGTAAAACTTACTTGTTGAAGGCTGCCTGCCTTTACTCGCTCATTTAATCTTATCTTCTTTGCGATGCTAGCTTTTTAATTTCCTTACCGAATGAAAATTTCAGCAACCAATGGCCAATACATATTTGACCAGTAGCGTAGCTGCATGTAGCCATGTCCGTTTCACGGTGTAATCAATTGACTTATTAGTTGTACGTGCGGCACCTACATAATTAAAGAAATTTATTGACTTTGCTGTAGCTCGTCACGTGACTGTCTGGAGTACTACAGCGAAACTTATAAATAAGGACAAAGCTACGTTACAGACTCTGTATGTAACGTAGAAAATGGGGAGCATGCACGCGTTGCAGGAGGGAGGAAAAGTTGTTGGAACTTAGCTGATACAAGGTCAGCTTGCACTGGGCTGTTACATACAGAGTAAGTGGACCCAACCCATTGAATCATAACTTTGACAGTAACAACATGACTTGAACTGGAAAGTCCTCCAGCCAAAGTACAGGGCTTTTAAAATCTAAGGCTATTTTTGCCAATGAGTGAGCTACTACATTACAGTTTCTATGAACGAATTGAATTGATGCTCTGCTCTGATTCTTTAGACATGCTTGTATCTCTTTCACTGCCTAGCAAATTTCTGCCATGCTGTTCTTCCTTTGCAGTGATAGCTCCACCACTTCTAAAGAATCCGACTCTATGATGATTGGATCACATTTTGCTTGGCAGGCAACTTGAATTCCAAACAACACAGCTTCCGCTTCCATACAAGCCACATCTCCTCTGAATCCAGTGCTTTGAACTGCTGCAGCCAAAATTTTCCCGCTTGAATCTCTAATCACTACACCTAGCCCAGCCTTCGAATTTGCCATTTGAATTGCTGCATCCACATTCACTTTATACCAACCAATTGGAGGGGGATTCCACACCTGTTGATTATTATTGTGCTGACTTGGAACAACTTGGACATTTGGACACTTAATTCTCAAGTACGACTCTGCAGTTGCTGCAGCCCGGGCTGCTGTTATTTGGGGATCTTCTTGCTTCTCTTCATTTACCACTCTATTTCTTGCATACCAGATAGCCCAACAAGTTGCAATTATCAGCCCCAAATCATCTTTTTTCCTCATCCCTGCTAAATCTTGAAGAACACTCAGCATATCCTGGTGAGCCAATATCTTTATATCCTCATAAAATTCTGTCAACTTCCACACCTTCCTAGCTGCTCTGCATCCCACCAATGCATGAAAGACATCTTCCCTGTTGCTATGGCATCTCCGGCAAACAGAATCCATCACCACTTTTTTCTTCCAGAGGTTGTCTATGGTTGGCAACAAGTTATGGGCAGCTCGCCACATAAAAATCTTAATTTTTTCAGGGATCTCATTAGCCCAAATAACTGTCCACTTTGATTTGGTGGTATCTGAATAGCCAGGGGTGTCTGGAACTGATAACCACTTTTCACTGAATAAGCACCATGCTTATCATAACTCCAGATCATAACATCTTCCTGAGGGGTTTTTGGAAGGGGAATCTTCAGAATTCTCTCTGTGATCTCCTTAGGGAAATGTTGAGCAACCATCTCTTGCTTCCATTGGTTTTTCTCATCAATAAAATCAGCCACAACAGCATCATTATATAACCTTGCTATAGATGTCGGGTTATGAAACTCACCTTGCTTCATCCAGTTCTTACTGAAAACTGAAATTTTATGCCCATTACCTACTCTCCACCTTAAACCCTCATGAAGCAATTGTCTACCCCATAAAATACTTCTCCAAACAGAAGAGGGATTTGACCCCAGTTTAGCCTCCATAAAATCAGCGTGCTTGAAATATTTGGCTTTGAGAATTTTGGCCATTAAAGAGTCTGGATTGTGCAAAACCCTTCACCCTTGTTTCGCAATCAAAGCTTGGTTGAAACTCGAAAATTCTCTAAAACCCAACCCACCTCTTGTCTTTGCACTACACAGCTTTTCCCACCTTGCCCAGTGTATACTCCTTCGAGTTTCCGAGGATCCCCACCAAAATCTCGCTACAGCCCTTTCAATATCATCACAGAGGCCTTGAGGAATTTTAAACACACTCATTGCAAATGCTGGAACCGCTTGCGCCACAGCTTTGATAAGGAACTCCTTCCCTCCACTAGAAAATCTCCTGGTTTGCCAACTTGACAGCTTATTTAACACTCTCAGCTTAATTTCATTAAAGAAGCTGATTTTCTTTCTTCCCACCATGGATGGTAAACCCAAGTACTTCTCATGCTTAGAGACAATATTCAGCCCAAATATGTTTTTGATTTCCTCCACTTGACTTTGGTTTGTGTTGGAGCTGAAAAACATAGATGACTTGTCATAATTAAACACTTGTCCAGAGGCGGCTGCATAACCATAAAAAATTCCCTTCAACTTTCTGCACTCATTAGGGGAAGCCTTTGAAAAAACCAGACTGTCGTCAGCAAAAAGGAGATGAGTGATTGAAAAACTTCTACTGAATCTCAGGTCGTGTATCAAGCTATGACTTTCCGCATGCTTTAATAAATTTGAAAACACTTCTGCACACATTATGAAAATGTAAGGGGAAAGAGGGCATCCTTGTCTCAATCCTCTTTGGGGGTGGATGAGACCTTTTGCCACTCCATTAATTAACACAGAAAAGCTTGCTGTCGAAATGCAATTCATCACTAGATTCACCCATTTTTCAGAAAAGCCCAGTTTTTGCATGGTACATTTAACAAAACTCCACTCAACTCTGTCATATGCTTTACTGATATCTAATTTCAGAGCTACTAAGCCTTTTCTTTTGCGCCTACTTTGTCTAATCTTATTCAAGCACTCATACCCTATGATAATATTGTCAGTAATGAGTCGATTGGGAACAAATGCACCTTGGGTGGGGGATATAATATCATTCAAGATATGCTTCAGCCTATTAGCCATTGTTTTTGCAATAATTCTATATATAACATTACATAGGCTAATTGGTCTAAACTCATTTGCTTTCCTAGGCTTCTGTACCTTTGGAATCAGTGCAATGTAAGTATGATTGATAAGCACGAGATTACCTCCCTCATTCAAGATGTGTAGGCATGTCTAAACAACCCCTTCTTTCACTGAACTCCAGTATTTTTGATAGAAAGCTGCTGGAAATCCGTCCGGGCCAGGAGCTTTCGTTGGGCACATCTGGGCGAGCGCATCTGTTATTTCTTCAGCTGTAAAGGGTTGCTCCAGGTAACTTGTCATTTCTTCCGTAATCTTGACTGGTAGCTCAGATAGGACAACACTTATTTGAGTCGAAGAAGGTTTTGTTGTGGTGAACATTTTTGTGAAATGCTCTCCTATCACCTGCTCCACCTTCTCTGCTTCCTCAACCCAAATTCCTTTCTCATCTTCTAGGCCACAAATTCTATTCTTTTTTCTCCTCGCCAAAGCTTTTGAGTGGAAGAATCTTGTATTTTTGTCCCCCTCTTTTAGCCAGTCCACTCTCGATCTTTGTTTCCAAAAAATCTCTTCATCTAAAAGGATGTTGTCAATCTGGTTTTCAATTGTTCGAACTTCAGCTCCATCATCGAAATGACTGTATCTGTTCTTTAACTCATTCAATTTGCTGCTAAGCTGCTCCAGCTTCCTACTTCTTCCTTCCAGTTCGTTTTGACTCCACAGTTTCAGCTCTGCCAAAGATGATTTTGACTTCTTCTTAAACAATTCAACTGGGTTTCCTCTTTTCCAGCAGCACGATTCCATCCACTCCTTTTTAATTATTTCCTTGCACTTCTCATATGGACTCCACATGTCTTCATAGTGGACTCTTTGAAAGGTTCTCTTCGTGTATCTACTACCTTTTCCTTTTTCTGTCACCTCCATCAGGATAGCATTGTAATCTGAGCTCCACGAGATCAAATTTTAGGCTGTCTTCTCTTGGAAACAACTTCTCCAATTGCTGTTGCACAAAAATCTATCGAGCCTCTCTTCGATTATGTGAGGTCCAAATCGTCTATTTGACCAAGTGAACGGGTACTCGTTACTTCCTAAATCCTCTAGATCACTATCCCTAATGGCTTCCCGAAAATTATTCACCAATTTTGCCCTCCTATCTTTTCCCCTTATTTTCTTATTTAAATTCAATACTTCATTGAAATCTCCGAAACAAAGCCATGGTAGAGAAGATAAATTAGCTAACCTCCTTAAAAGCTCCCAAGTATGCTTTTTTTGGTTTGTTTCTGGATGGCCATAGATTCCCGTGCATCTCTAATAGCTCCCATTTTCGCTATGAACCACTGCATCAACATGGTGCTTGCTGTAGGATTTAATGTCCACCACTATCTCCGGATTCCACATCATTGGCAACCCTCCTCCCAGTCCTTCTCTACTAACCGCAAAACAATTTTGAAAGTGTAATTTGTATGCCTTTTCCTGCATTTGTCTAACTGTCATATTTGTTTCACAGAAAAATAAGAGTTGAGGCTTATGCTCCTGTAAAAGTAGCTGGGCTTCTCAGAACGTTCGGCCTTTCCCCAACCCCCGAACGTTCCAGCTTAACACTTTCATTGCTCTTGGCGGAGCTGTCTTGCAGCCTCTGCCGATATCCCATTAATCACATTCTGAATCTTCTCGCTGACTTCCCCAAACTCATTTTCGCAAATCAGTTTAGTTGCTGCAGCTTTCTTTTTTTGGTCTCGTGGTGAGTAACCATTCTTTTTTGGGCTGTTTGTTTTGCTTCTCTTCGTTTTTGGATTCTCCCACTCCATAGAGCAACCAGGCCTTTTTAATTTAATGAGCCTTTCATTTGTTCCCACCTTTACTTCCACATTGCGAGATTGAAGCTTCCATTTCTTTTTCTTGGGCTTGCTTTTATCTCCCCCTGGTCCATCATCAATTTCCTCCATTTTCGATTCAAGTTGGACTGGGCTCTCATTTTGTTTTTGTTGACTGCTCGTTCCAGCTGTGTTCCCCTTCGTTTCTGTTATTCCCCCTTAAAAATTCCCGCGTTGCTTGTATCGAGGGATTTTATTTTTTCAGCATTTCCATCTTGCACAATTATTTCCCTCTCTTCTCTTTTCCTGCCCATAGCTTCTGCTCTTTTTCCCATATCTCAATGCTCTGTGTCTTTGCCAGTAACTTTTTCATTTTCACTCCATCTACCTATTGGCTCCCTATAGTCTGTATCCCTCAACATTAATTGTGTCCCAACTACCTTCTGCAGCTTACCCATATCTCCAGTTGTACTATCCATACCCAGGTCTGAAAGTTGTCTACTAGATCCATCTTCATTGCCCAGATCTCCCTCTCTACTTTGTTCTGTTTCTGCCGTGCCTTGGTTCTTTGTATTTTCATTTGGGGTTGCAAAATTTGTATGTGAATTGTTGGGTTGTAAATCCCACCTATCCTTCCTTCTGCTCTGTTTTAGTCTTTCCGTAATGGTCATTGCTTTTAGCCATGGACCGTAAGCCATTTCATCCTTGGACTGAGATTTGTAATGGACACACTCTCTGTATTGGTGCCCTATACGCCCGCAACAAAAGCAAAAACCCGGCAGTCGTTCATACATTACACGCATAGGGATATCTTCATTATCTTCCCCCTCTTGTTCTAGCTCGATGATCTTTTTCAACGGTTTGGTTACATCCACTGAAATTCTCATTCTTAAGAATTGTCCAATACACTCCCCTGCCGCGTCAGTTTCTACTTCCTCTACCTTCCCAACCACCTCGCCCAAGACTGTTGCCATCTCCTTTGTTATGCACATAATAGGAACGTCATGAATTTGTACCCAAAAGGATACATGTCTAAAATCTTACTTTTTCACATCCCCTATCCCGACTGGTTCTGTAAGCACCATAAGAGCTCTATTAAAATGCCATGGGCCCCCAACCATTATGCTTCTCTTATCTGCCTCTGAGCCGAATTTGAACATGAGCACATTGTCTCTGAGGCTCTCTATCTGCACTTCCCTTGATGTTTTCCATACTTTTTGCATAGCCATCTTCAATCCTTCATTATTCACTCCCCTTGTATTGAGAACTTTTCCTATCAAGCAGCTAGCAACTATTCTTTCCCCCTTTACTTTCATTTTGCTCATGAAGGTAACCCTCCCCTCTTCCTCATCACTCAACCTTATAGCTCTGCACCTTTTAATTAACTCTTCTGTTTCCATCTGGTAAGAGTAACTGCTCACAATAACCTTTTTCGGTTGGTGGCCTAACTCCCAACTATAATCTTTAAAGCCTGTTTGCCCTTACTGGAGAAAGCTCTATTTTAACACAACTACACCACTACTCGATACCCATTGAATCATGACTATATCCACTATTCTGATATTCAAATTGCAAATTCGATAGCTATGAAATTCGAACAGTATATTTTAGCACTGAAAACTGTTTTTCCATTAGTTGGTTTGGTGTTTTGATAATTCTTACATTTTTAACCGCAACTTTTGTATTTATTATCGCATTCATTGCTACTCTTCCAGTAGATATTGACGGTGTTCGTGAACCTGTTTCTGTATGTAACAGCTCAGTGCAGACTGGCCGTGTATCAGTTAAGTTCCAACAATTTTTCCTCTCTCCTGCAACGCGTGGATGCTCTCCATTTGCTACGTTATACACAGAGTCTGTAACGTAGCAAGGTCCATAATAAAGTTTGGAAACATTACAAGCTGATAAAATGCTGAGAAAATAGTCACAAGTTGGTGTCGGTTTACTGTATTTGTAATTATGTGAATAAACTGAAGTAAACCGGTACGAGTCAATTTACTATTATTTCTATCAACACGTTTGTCTGAATATGAATACTTTTTTTTCTCTATTTTTGTCATGTGCGTGGCTCACATATTCAATTAACGGTTGTTATATTTGTACATCTCAAAATATTTGTTTCAATTTTTTTTTCTTTTTGGCATATTTTGTTTAGTACTAATGGTAGTCTATAGATATTTCCAATTTAAAGGCTGTTGAGACTAACTTTGGTTAAATCTATTACCAACTCAGATTTATGAACTCATGCTAAAATATATCTTCCTCTCAAATATCCATATTTGGGGACGAAATTATCTACCCCTATTTAATTAAAAGAGAAAATAAGAGTCTCAACTTAAAATTGATATCACTTGAATATATGCGCTCAACTTATTGCATTTAAACTAACATATTTGATTTCTATTCTCCTTGATTTTATGGGATTAATAAGTGAAAGTTCATCTATAGCTTAAATAATGGTTTTAATTAATTTTTAGTATTGTTTTTGCTATTTATGTACGATGACAAAGAGACCGAGAAAGCCTCCATTTATATATATTTGAATCTCATTTGTTTGACAGTTAGTTCAATCCAAATGCTTCATTTTGATTAATAATATATTAACTTCCAATATTTTGTTTGGTTAAAACAAGCCCACACATAAAAATCAATTTGGTAGATTTACGTATTTCGGAGTTTTGACTCAATTATTGATTTAATCGGATCATCAATATTCAATCTGGGATTTTCATTAGTCTGTCATCGAACATAGGTGTCTCCCTCAAGACTCGTAGGGATCGAGGAAAGGGTAGGTAAAATGTGTGGTGGCTATATCTGGTGTACAAGGGTCTAAGTATCATTTGTGGTGGAAGGAGTTAGAGTACCACTACCAAATTTTTTTTTTTAATTTAATTTTTTAAATACTTATTTACTTATTTATTAATGTAATAAGTAGAAGAATGAAAAAAAAAATTATCTCTCATAAGATTCTTTAAATAAAAATAAGTATATTTTAATTTTATTTAATTTTTTTCTTCAAAAGTAATTGTAATTATAACGCTTTTCTCTCCTCATAAATTATAAGATAAAAAATAATACACTGCTAAATTAAAGGTTTTCAAAAAATCTCTAAATAAAATTCTTCAAATGAGAGAATGCTTTTGTCCTTTTAATATTAAAGAGAGAAAATAATTATCTCTTTTGAAAAATCTCAATTGGAGATTTTTTTGAATTTTTTTTTATTAACGTGACATTTCAAATAAGTAATAAAATCTTATTTAAAGAATTTTTGAGTAATGCCCTTAGATCAAACTTGAAGTTAAAATCGATAGGCAATGTCGGTCTTTACTCTTCTTATGTAAAACATGAAAATGCTAAGAACACTCGAGATGTATGCCGCTTAAGATTCACAAGAGAATGATCATGATCCCTGCATTATTTCAGCTGATTTCTAATTTTCTAAATTTATGCCTTTGATGTAATTTTAATTTTTTTTAGGGATTAGGACTTTTATTCCCTCTTGTTTAGATGTTATTTTCTAATTTTCTAATTATTTTCTAATTCTTTAAGTTTTTTCTAACTTTATCGAAATTTAAAAAAAAAATGTAATGTAGCCGAGTTGACTCGTTCATATACCAAAACTACAACTAAACCGTTATAATATTCATTAAAAGTAATGATACAGCCACAAACTCTTGTACAAACTTATTTTGTACAAACTGATGTGGCATGATAAGATTGGTTGAATTAAATATCACTTGGCCCACATGATTTGTTTTTATTAATTTATATTTTCATTCAACCAATGAATTAATGCCACGTCAGTTTGTACAAAATAAGTTTGTACAAGAGTTTGTGGCTGTATCATTACTCTATTCATTAATAGATGGGGGCTCATTTCCGTGCTTTACTTTCTGCTTCTCTAGCCGATCAATTAAAGAAAGTAAAATAGGACATATAATTCAATACCGAAAAAGGATTTTAACATCTATAATAAAAAAAAAAGTTGATGAGAGAAACAAATATGAAAGTCACAATAATGACATAATTTATATTAGTGATATAGAGGAGATGATACTTGAACATGGCTTCACAATGTATGAAACTCTATTATACCACTCACCTATACTCAACAACTCACCAATATTATAAGCAAACACCCACCAAAATGTGCATGAACAAATTGAGAGAACTAGAACATTATATTCATCACCTTCATTCATTTTACTGCAAAGATTTAATGAGTTGGAGAATCATTTTGATGGAATAATTCCATGCTCTGCCTGCTTATTTGAGTAGTCCAAGTCCAAGGTGCTTGACCAAAGGTTAATTGGGTGTCAAGACAACTACATTACAAAAGAGTTTAGCTAATTACAGTTATAGCCCTTTCAAGTCCGCAGCAAACCCTGTTCATGTAAAATTACAGTTATAGCCCTAATATTTAATTACACCCTGGTATGATTATTGGTGCATTTGAGATTGAAGTGTTGTATCTTTTAAGTTACATTTGCTGTAAAAAAAAAAGCTATAATTATAAAACAAAAATTAATAAGATATAGTAAATATAAATTTTAAATAATAATTTTGATAAAATTATTAAATATATAATAGATTTTCTATTATACAAGTGAAAAATTATATCAACATAACTTTCAAGTTACAGCAGTTAGTATTTACCAAACACTTTACTGCTGTATCTTTTAAACTATAATTATTCAACCTCAATCCCAAACGCACTCTATATCATCGATCGCTTCCAATATTCATTTTTTTAGTAAAGCTCCAGTATTTATTGATTTAAAATCAAACAAGTTGTTTTTTTTTTTTTTTTTTGGATGCCTTGTTATGTTAAAAAGTTTTCGGTCCCAAATGTTAGATTTAAAACTAATAACAAACGAGAAGAAAGTAATATAGATATAGTTAAATAAATATTACAAAATAAAAGGGACTGAGATTTATAGATAAATAAGCATTAAAAAAAATTAAGAAAACCTATTCTCCATCCCTTTTGGAGACTAGCTAGTAGATTAATAATCCATATGTGATAACTATTCGTAATTAGTTATGTAAATATTTTGTATAAAGAGTCTCATTTCATTGTTCAAAATGGGAAAAAAAATAATAATAAGAGGTCACATTTGACAAAAAAAAATGAATGCTTAGAAATAAGAAGTAATCCTTGTATATTTTAACTAGTGCATCTAATAGAGCGGTTTCACAAGGATTATGGATGGCTGCCAGTAGTCCTACTCATTATAAAATCCAACCTTTAGATGTTCGAAATGAAGAATAATAGTGCAATTACTTGCGTTATCTGAGAAGTAACATCAAAATCAATATACTTCCCTTTGTTGTTGGAACTCTTTTAAAGCCCTGATATTCTTCATTACCTTCCCCACAATTGATGATTGACGCATGATCTCTAACAAAGTGGGGATCGTTGATGAGCCAACTGAATGCTCTGCCTACGCACTTGAGTCGCTCAAGGGACTTTGACGGGCAGCCACAGTAATATGTTCAAAGCAAACTCTTCTTGAAATTAATTGAACTCCAAGCTATTAATAAAACTTAATACAAGAACTACTCTGAGCTGATATTGCATGTAGGCCAATCGTTTTGTCTAATCATTAAACTTTTCAAATTTCAACAAAAATATATTACATAAAATGGAAAAAGATGTTTATAAAGCGTAAATGTAATTAAACATCTAGAAAAGGGAGTTGATGAGAAGCAATACGTGAAAGTCACAGTGACATGATCATATCAGTGATAAAACAGAGATGATACTTAACAAGCAAGATATGAGGCCATTATGGTGATGCCTACTGGAAATAAGCTAGAACTGAAAACACAGTTTGTGTCAGGGTAAGTATAAGCAGAAAAAGTGCAGCGAAAACGGAAATGATGGTCCATGGAGTGTTGAAATAGTTATGCCTGAGGTTGGCAATCCATCTGCTCCAACGCCTGTCACAGTACTCATTCACATTGTGGAATATATCTCCGTAAAAGTTGTAAAGGGGCAGCGCGACAGAATCTCGAAGCCTATTGAACATGTTGGCTACCACTTCATCGTCACCTAAACAATTATGCAGAATTTTGTTCTCACAAAGCAATCTTACATCCCTTGCAGTGTTGATGAGACAGTCCATGAATTTCAAATAATTGATGAAAGGAGCATACTGTCACGGGATGAGTATTTTGCGCAGCTAACCCGTGCGGCACTTAGACAACTTTGCCGAATGTTGCTAAGTAAGCCTAGAGCTTCTCAAACTAGAGAAGAGAGAGCAATTGAGCCAAAGAAGAAACTTGTATTGCACAAAGAGAGATTACAATGCTTGTTGTAGTGTTTGTTGGATACAAATGCCTAATGCCATCCCATATTTATAGGGGAGGCTTGCCAAGCTCTAGAGATTCTAGAGAATTCTACCATTTCCTAGCTATTTACATGTGCTGGAATTCTATGGAGAATTCTAGAGTATTTACAAGCTCACATGTTCTAGAGTTTCCTAGAACTTTCCGGAATTGGGCCAAGCTAGCACTCTTGGCCTTGTGTTGGCTCTCTAGCCCAAAATTGTGGGCAATTGGGCTAGCGAATTGGGCGGTCCGTGACATCCTCCCCCACCTAAGCTTGCGGCGTCCTCGTCGCGCTCTCGTGCTTGAACCTCTGGATGTGCTCAGCGAATTGCCATAAATCTTCTTCACGTTCCCAAGTGGCTTCGCTTTTGGGGAGGTTTTTCCACTTCACCAAGTACTCACTATGTGCTGGCACGCCCCTCCTCGAAACCACGCGATCCGCAATGATGTAATCCACATCTTTGTCGAACGCGGTGACAACGGCGGTTGGTGCGCGCCTCGATTCTCCGCGACTTGGGTCTCCCATGTCTTCGTGATAGGGTTTGAGAAGGCTCACATGGAAGACCGGATGGATCTTGAGTCTTGGCGGAAGTTGGAGTTGATACGAGACGTTGCCCACACGTCGAACAACTCGGAAAGGACCCTCGTAGCGCCTCACTAACCCCTTGTGGACTTTCCGTAGTGTCTTGAATTGTTGGGGTAGGAGCTTGATCATGACTTGATCACCTTCCTTATACTCAACATGCCGTCTCCTTGTATCCGCTCATTTCTTCATTTTCCTCGCGGCTTTGTCGAGGTAGGCTCGCGTGATGTCCGCTTCCTCATGCCATTCGCGGGCGAGCTTGTGTGCCGCAGGGCTTTTCCCTCCATAAGTTGAGGCTATGGCGTTGGGGGTCATGGGCTGGAATCCCATGATGATCTCGAATGGACTCTTGCCTGTAGCCTCGCTTCGCTGCAAGTTATAAGAAAATTGGGCGATGTCGAGTAGCTTCGCCCAATCCCGCTGATGAGCGCTCACATAATGCCTCAATTACATCTCGAGGAGGCCATTAATGCGCTCAATTTGCCCATCCGTTTGTGGGTGGAAGCTTGTCGAGAACTTGAGATCAGTCCCCAACATCTTGAAGAGCTCCGTCCAAAAACGCCCAGTGAACCGAGGGTCTCGGTCACTCATAATGCTCTTTGGAACTCCCCAAAGCTTTACAATGTGCTTGACGAATAGGCGGGCTGCCTCATCCGCTTTACAATCGATTGGTGCGGCAATGAATGTGGCGTACTTGCTATATCGATCGACGACGACCATGATGCTTCCGCAACCTTCAGACTTGGGCAGCGATGTGATGAAGTCCATGGAGACACTTTCCCACGGTCTTGTTGCTAGTGGAAGCGGTTCCAATAATCCCGCTGGAAGTTGGTGATCCACTTTGTCTTGTTGGCACACAAGACAAGTTCGCACATATGCATCGATATCGTCCCTCATGTGCGGCCAAAAATACGAGGCTTGGACTAGTGCGGTGGTGCGCTCGATTTCTGGGTGACCAGCCCACTTGGAGTCGTGGCACTCCTTGATTACTTCCTTCCGTAAGTTTCCCCACCTTGGCACGAACAGCCGATCTCCCTTGGTGAGGAGGATGCCTTCCTCTTGCCAAAAGCGTCTTGTCTTTCCCTCGAGCACCTTCTCCAGCAAATCCTTTGCGAGTGGATCTTGTTGGAGGCCTTCCTTGATGCGTGAGACAAGGTCGGACTTCGGTTGGCTCATGCTAAGTGTCGCCAATTCGGCCTTGCGGCTTAGAGCGTCCGCAACGACATTGGCTTTGCCCGGTTTGTACTCGAGCCGATAGTCGAATTCCGCAAGGAAATCTTGCCACCGTGCTTGCTTCGGACTCAACTTCTTTTGTGTTTGAAAGTAGCTTGTCGCTACATTGTCCGTCATAATCGTGAAGTGAGAGCCTAGCAAGTAATGTCGCCACACCCGCAAGCAATGTATGATTGCGGTCATCTCCTTCTCTTGCACCGTGTAGCGGCGTTCCGTATCGTTTAGCTTTCGACTCTCGAACGCTATGGGGTGGCCTTCTTGCATGAGGACTCCTCCTATGGCGAAATCCGAGGCATCTGTTTGTACTTCGAAGGGTTTAGTGTGGTCCGGAAGAGCGAGGACGGGTTCCTCCGAAATTGCTCTTTTCAACTCCTCGAATGCGCGTTGGCACTCTTCGGACCAATGCCACATTCTATTTTTCTTGAGCATATCCGTCAAGGGTGCTGCCTTGGCTGAGTAGCTCTTGATGAAGCGACGGTAGTAATTCACCAGCCCAAGGAATGAGCGAAGCTCGGGCACTTTCGAGGGAGGCTCCCAATCGAGAATGGCCTTTACTTTGGCGTTCTCCATCATAATCTTCCCGCCCGCAATCTTGTGGCTAAGGAACTCCACCTCTTGTTGGGCGAACGAGCACTTCTCCAATTTGAGGAAGAGCTCGTTGTCTCGAAGTACTTGGAGGACTTGTCGCAAATGTTGGGCATGCTCCTCGAGTGTGATGCTATACACCACGATGTCGTCCAAGTACACGACCACGAAGCGGTCGAGGAATGGTTGGAGTACCTTGTTCATAAGTGTGCAAAATGTGGCGGGTGCATTAGTAAGGCCAAAAGGCATCACAAGGAATTCGAAAGACTCGTACCTTGTTGTGCACACCGTTTTCGGTTCGTCTCCCTTGGCGATGCGCACTTGGTAGTACCCGGAGCGCAAGTCAAGTTTGGTGAAGTACCGCGCTTTGCCAAGCTGGTCGAACAAGTCCGCGATCAAGGGAATCGGATACTTGTTCTTGATGGTGATCTTGTTGAGCGCTCTATAGTCGATGCACATCCGCAGCGATCCATCCTTTTTCTTTTGGAAGAGGACCGGTGCACCGAATGGGGCCTTTGAGGGGCGAATGTAGCCTGCGTCCAGCAAGTCTTTGAGTTGTCTCCGCAACTCTTCTAGTTCGGGTGGCGCCATGCGGTAAGGCGCCAAGGCTGGTGGCTTCGCACCTTGTTCCAGCTCGATCGCATGATCTACCTCTCGCCGAGGTGGGAGCTTCTTTGGAAGTTCCGGAGGCATCACATCCTTGTATTCATTGAGGACGGCTTGAATTCGCGGAGGGACTTGGCTTGGCGACGTTCCGCTATTTCCTTCCTCGTTTAGTTCCCGGATGGAGACCAAGAAGCTTGGGTCCTTCTTAAAAGCCCTTTTGAATTGCATGGCGGAGAGTGTCTTCTCCTCGGACTTGCCTCGCTCCGTGGGTACCATGCATGCTTTGCTCCCGTCGAGGATGCTTAGGGAGTTTGTAGCGGGCAGCGGGAAGGCATGGACTTGATCGAAGAATTCCATGCCGAGGACCATCTTGAAGTCGTCCATGGGAACGATGGAGAAATCAAGCTTTTCGCTCCATGTTCCAAGCATAATGTGCACGCCTTGTGCGATTCCCGCAATTGGCTTGGCAGGTGAGTTTACCGCTTTCATGGTGCCTCCTTCCTTGGTGGCCTTGAGGCCTAAGCGCTTGGCCTCGTCTACGGACACGAAATTCTGCGTTGCTCCCGTGTCTAGCAGTGCACGAACGGACTGACCGTTTATCTTCGAGCTTACGTACATGAGCCCTTTCTTGACGAGTGCGGGCTGTTGGCGGTTGAGTGCGCCAAGACGTTGGAGAGAACCCATGCTGAGTTGGGGCTCCTCCGAGGACATTGTAGGGTTGCTCTTGAGTTGGGCAGCAAGAGCGTTAAGCGACCTCTTCTCCGGACAGTCGCGTACCCAATGAGGGCCATTGCATATGAAGCATGGGCTTTGCGGCTTTGGCGCCTCCTTCTTGCCCTCCGATTTTCCTTGCCCATTCTTGTTGCTAGGTGGCTTTTTCTGCCCCCAATCTTTGCGGTTGTTGCCCTTGTCCTTGCGACTCTCTCCCCCACCTTTGCCTTGGTTGGCCTTTTTGTCCTTGGATTGGGTAGAGTAGTCGGTGAGTGACTCCGCAACGGCGATGGCGTCGTCAAGTGTCTGAACACCCCGCCTATCGAGCTCGGTCTTGGCCCAATCCTTGAGGCCATCTTGGAAGTAGAAGAGTGAATCCTTGTCGGACATGTCACTTATCTCCAACATAAGGGTAGTGAACTCGTTGATGTAGTCCCGAATGCTACCCGATTGCTTGAGGCGACGTAAGTGCGCTCGCGCTTCCTTTTCCGCATTGCTTGGGGCGAACTGCTTTCGGAGTTCTTGCTTGAAGTCGGCCCAAGTGTCGATGGTGCAAATGCCCTTGCCCATCTCGCCATGCTTGCGACGCCACCATAGTTGTGCAGCGCCTCTAAGATAAGTGGGTGCAGTGCCTACTTTCGATGCCTCATCTCGGACACCCATGGCATCGAAGTATTGATCAAGCCCAAAGAGGAAATTGTCCACGATTGTGGCATTGCGTGTGCCATCGTAAGTGTCGGGCTTTGGCATGTCGATGCGGCGCGCATCACTCGAGTTTGCGGAAGCTGGACTTGCGGAGAGTGTGCGCTTGTGCCATACCCAATCCGAGCGGACTTCATCCACTTCCACACGGACAGCACGTAGTTCGTCCTGAGCAAAACTACGAAGTTTAAGCAACTCATCATGAAAAGCACGAAACTCACCTCGAAGAGTATTCGCTTGCTCTTGGATGAGAGCCTTTGTTGCCACCGTGAACTCGACGTATTCCCCCTCGAGACCATCCACTCGTTCCTCCAATCCCTCGAGGCTATCTTGAGCGGCGGACAATGCGATTTCGAGAGTGGTTACACGAGGCTCCAACGCATCCACGGATGGGGCCTTGGACTTGCCGCGAGTCTTGCCTTGGGCGCGTTCTCCCTCTCGGCCGCGGCTTGGTTCCGGTGGAACATCCACACCAACAACACCCTCTTGTGCTGGATTCGAAGGGTTGGCCATTGCTTCGTGAGCTAACTTGCGTGCGTGCAAACCTTAGCTCTGATACCACTTGTCACGGGATGAGTATTTTGCGCAGCTAACCCGTGCGGCACTTAGACAACTTTGCCGAATGTTGCTAAGTAAGCCTAGAGCTTCTCGAACTAGAGAAGAGAGCAATTGAGCCAAAGAAGAAACTTGTATTGCACAAAGAGAGATTACAATGCTTGTTGTAGTGTTTGTTGGATACAAATGCCTAATGCCATCCCATATTTATAGGGGAGGCTTGCCAAGCTCTAGAGATTCTAGAGAATTCTACCACTTCCTAGCTATTTACATGTGCTGGAATTGTATGGAGAATTCTAGAGTATTTACAAGCTCACATGTGCTAGAGTTGCCTAGAACGTTCCGGAATTGGGCCAAGCTAGCACTCTTGGCCTTGTGTTGGCTCTCTAGCCCAAAATTGTGGGCAATTGGGCTAGCGAATTAGGCGGTCCGTGACAATACGCATCAAATGGGAAAAACTGCTCATAAACAGAGATGTTTCGGAAAAATGATTCGGTGTCATCATCAATTGTCAATGTAGGTACTTTTAGTATTCCAGCATCCTTATCAAAATCAATTGACAGTAAGCTTTCACCCTCAATCTTCTCGAACTTGATTCCAGCCTGTTTGAGATTTGTAGCACATACTATGAAATTCCAATTTCCCGCAAGAGCTGGAGCTGGACGTTTGATACGAGGAACATAATTGTGTATGACGCCCAGTAAATGCTTAATGTTGGGGTCTAAGTCCGAAGATAGTCTAATTGTTGAGACTTTAAAAAGTTGGACAGGAAGTACTTTACTGAAGAAACCCAAAATCAAGTCCCGAAATCTGTTTCTTGATCCCAATGCATCTTAGTAATGTCGCAAAATTCCTGGAGAAGAAACATGGGAAGCTGATTGTCAGCTAGCAACAAATCACGACTCAGTTTCTTGCGAACCCAACTTATCCTGAAAACATCGTCAACGTCCCATTGATCTAGCTTAAACTTGCGAAATAGCTCAACAATAAAGCAAGCATCAAGGACCATCATTTCCACAAATCAGATGGATACATTTTTGGTAAAGGCTCCTCATAACAACTACGAGCTTTTTCTTCTAATTTTCCCATGAGCACCACATACCTTTCTAACTTACCAAGATCTTCCCATCTTCGCTGGAGAAGCTTTTGCAGAAAGAGAACTTTGTGCTTTTCCATTTCTGCTAAGTGAGTTTTGTAGTCAAGGAGATGGCGGTTTAAAGGGCCGATTGCTATTATTTGTGGTTCATAGGCTTTTACATTCTCAGTACGCAGATGGTCAGGTACTTTTCTTATTTTAAAACCAGCTGAGGATTTTTCTGGTACTCTACGAAGTTTATACGTCAATTTCTGCAGCACAATGAACATATCTTCGTCCATCTCTTTCTCTTGCTCTATTATCAAATAATTAATGCTGAAATTAACAAGGCTAAAATCATTTTTAAAAAATGAAAGTCCGCGTTATGAAGAATTAAACTAGCTTTTGTTCTAATAAACTAATGTGATCCTCAAGCTCCAAATAGTTTTTGAGCAATTTTGTTTGATTGCTTATCACTCTACAAGATGTAAGGGATTAAAATTTGATTTAAATTTTGTCCACCCTCTATTTTTTAAGAATAAAAAATAAATACTGAAAAAAAGAGAAACTAATGTGATTCTAAAAATTGTACTACTCTTAGAATTAGAGACCATAACCTATCCCAGCCCAATCAAGTATCTTTCCACTCTGAGATTGGGGCAACGAGAATCAATTACTTGATCTGTTACTCGCATTACAATCGCCAAACCAAACATGACTATTAATTGCTCGTTAATTAATTAAGTTACTATTTGCTGGGGAGAAAAAAAAAAGAAAAAGCAGTAATCTACATATTGAACGCAAATAAATCATCCTAAAATATTCAACCTTAATTTTGTTTTTAATACTATTTGCCCGTGACAACAACATAAAATGAGAAGCTCTAACTATGCTTAAGTAAAGGCAATGAGATTCGGGGTATAGATGGCCGAGGATACTAAAAACGCACTTGAACTTAAAAATCATGTAATCAACAAAAGAGGCACATAGCTGAATCTATATCTTTTTTATTTTATTTTATTTTTGGAGGAACATGGCATTCATAGGATCAATAAAGACATAATAAAAGTTACGAGAATTCAGATATAAGTTTACCCAAATTTCAAATCAGAGACGAAGTATATCACTATTGACTGCTAGAATAAGGGCAATGATTAACAAAAAGAAGTAGTGAAACTTACTTGTTAAAGATGAAGTATTACTCGCCGACTGATCAACCGAATCTATCTTCTTTGCAGCGCTAATCAGTCAATGTCTCTTTTTCTTGAATCTATCTTCTTTGCAGTGCTAATTATTTGATTTAGGCTAAGTGAAGTCACCATCATATGCAAGTTCGCAATAGACTTTAAAATGACTAGGGGTGGGCAAAAAAACCGTAGTCTTAAAAAAACCGAACCGAACCGACGGTTTTTTCTAATTCGGTACGGTTTTTTTTTTTAAAAAAAACCGAACGGTACAATTTATAAAAAAACCGAAATGTCGGTTCGGTATTCGGTTCATTTAACTGAACCGAAAAACCGAATTATTTTTAAATTTTATTAAATTAAATATGTGTTAATTTTTAACTGATTGTGTAAGATAGCTAACATAAACTTGCATACACACAATCAGAGTATATATATATGTTAGTGTTACAATTTCGTAAATTTTTATTTCCCAAAATAAACCCTAAAATCAAATATAAAATTTTTTTGTAAATTTCAATTTCTTGAAGAATTTTTTAGGCTAATGCAATCTTAAGAACAATAGCAAGTAGCTGAGGAGTAAATGATAGTTGATTGATATTGCTTACCAGTAAGTTTTTTTTTTTATTTTTTTTAAACTAGCATCTTATTATATAGATTGTTTATTTAATTATTTATTAATAGTTAGTAAGATATTATTGATAAAATGTGTTTTGAATACTTTGTATTTATTGTTAATATTTGTAATGAAATTAGGATGAACTTGTTGAAAAAAATTATTACATTTATGAAGCCCAATGGGCTAAAAATTTGAAAATTCAAAATAGGCCCAGAACCGAAAAAACCGAACCGAACCGAACCGAACCGAAAAGAACCGTTTGAGTTCGGTTCTTTTTGAGTTTGGTTCTTATTCGGTTCTTTTTATAAAATAACCGATTTAAATCGGTTCTACTTAATTTCGAACCGAACCGAACCGAACCGAACCGTGCCCACCCCTAAAAATGACCCTGTCTTCGTTTAATGATTTAGGTTCGGTGAATAAGTCACCATCATATGTCTCGTTACGGCTGTGTAATTTCTGTGTAATTTTAAATCGGTAATAAAAATATTGACAACATCTAATTTTATTTTAGTATATTATATTCTGCTGAGGGAATTTATCTCAAGGAAAATGATAAACGCACCGAGGATTCTAAAACCGAGAAGACCGAAACGACAACATTTATTGTGTTTTGAAATTTTAATGAGTCTCACGTGTTTTTCACGTGATATGCAATAAAAATAAAATTAAGAAAATAACATTCAGCCCCAAAATCCCCAACTCCATTATCTTCCAAATTGGTTCCGCAGCCCCCAAATCCCCAAATCCCTTAAACCCAAATCACTCTCAAAATCGAAATCGAACGGCAAAGATGGGCTAATGGAGGATGTGTTTAAGGTCATGGATAAGGACGGTGATGGGAGATTGAGCCACGATGATTTGAAGAGTTACATGAACTGCGCTAGTTTTGCTGCTACTGATGACGATATCGAGGCCATGATTAGATTGGGCGGCGGGGATGAGAATGATGGCGTTTCTTCACCATCTTTTTCCAAGTATGTTTTATTTTTCATTTTATTTTTTTTCTGTTTTGGTATTCGATTTGCATGGTGATAGGTTTTGTTTTATATAATGATTAGAGGTGGGTACGGTCCGATTCGGTTGGATTCGGATGTAAAATCGATTTAAATCAGTTATTTTATAAAAATAACTAAATAAGAACCGAACTCAATAAAAACCGAACACAAATAAATTTTTTTGGGTCGGTTTGATTTTTGTAGTGTTGGACATATTTTGAATTTTAAAATTTTTAACCTATTAAGCCTCATGAATATAATAATTTTTTAATAATTAATTCATCTTAATTTCATTATAAATATTAATAATAAATACAAAGTATTTAAAACATATTTTATCACTAATATCTTATTAACTACTAATAAGGTACTTACAAAATATGAAATATTAAGATATCAAAATATATAATCAAACTTTAATACTCTATCTACATAAACATATTGTTGTAAAGACAAAAAAAAATAACAACAATTAAAATTTACAACACAAAATAAAAAGAAAATTTGAAAACAAACACCAACAATAATTTTTAAATATATATATATATATATATCTGTAATCGTGTGTGTGCATGCCTATTTTAGTTATTTTATGCAATCAATTAAAATTTAACAAGTGTCTATTTAAATAAAATTTCAAGAATAACCCGATTTTTCGGTTCAGTTTTTCGGTTCAGCTCAGTGAACCGAATACTGAACCTGCTTTTCGGTCTTTTTACAAATTATATATTTCAATTTTTTTAAATTAAAACCGGTCCGAACGGAACGGATCGGTTCGGTTCGGTTTTCTCTAGTGCACGGTTTTTTTGCCCACCCCTAATAATGATGGGTTTTGTTTGATGGAATTTCGGTCTTGATTTTTCATGAAATTTTTTATTTGATCATATGTTTCATTTTGTATGAGTGCATGAATTGTTAAAAAATATACACTATATATTTAGATAATTGAGATGCAGAGTAGTATGAGGGTTTCGTTTTCAATGATGATGGTTTTCGTTTTTTGGCATTTGGCCTTGACCTTTCATGGAAATTTTAATTTAATGATGGGTTTTGTTTTGTATAAGTGTTTGGAGTGTTGGAAAATGAACATTGTATATTTTAGATAGTTGAGTTCCATAGTAGTAAAAAGTTACAGATTTGTTTTCTTTGTGTTGAAATTTATTTTGACCATTATATGTTGTTTGATTGGTGATAGTTTTATGTTTTTCAGCTCCAGTAGTCTCTTAATCGCAACGTCATCTGGCAAAAGTGAACTTCGAAACTCACTGTGAATATGTGAAGAATGCGGTGATCATAGGGAGTTGTTAACTGTAAGAGCATTGAATGTGCAGAAGATCGAAAGTATAGCAACAAGAAAATTGACTTCTTAGAAAACTAGCAGTGTAGATTGAATGTTTATTGTTCACAGATGAACTAGCAATATTACTTAACTGTAATTCTCAGTGAATGTAGCAATAAGTTGTTTGGGAAATTTCAGGCCATAAATATTTAAACACTACTTTTGCAGTCAGTACTATACCTGCACATAGATACTACTCTTGCATAGCAATATACATGCACATAAACACCACTTTTGCAGCAACAGTACCCAACAAAATCCACATTACAATTTAACCTCATCGAGCGTTATACCCATTATAATCGTTTCATTATCAATTAACCAAAAAGCTATAATATTTGAAATGTCATTGAAAGCACGTTATGTCACTTTTAAGGAAACAAGCAACTGTATTTAAAAAAAAAAAAATCTAAAATATACCCACACATATGCTCCACTTTTGCATCAATAATATGCAATAATATCCATATTACAAACCAAAAAACTCCACGGAAACACCACACAAAGAATCTTCTATTCATTACTTGGAAGTTTACTTTCACAGCTCTCTTCCTTAAATTGCTGAAGTAATAGTTGTTGAAAATTCATATATTGAATTCCTCCAGAAGTCGGCCAAGAATTTGAACAAGGCATCATGGTGGCATGTGGCAGAATGTGTTTTTATATTGTCAAGTAATTAGCTAAATTATTTCTATTAAAATTTATAATAAGTAAACATAAAGCCGCAAAAAACCAAACTCCACTTACAATTTGCTGATCATATATAAACAGCGGATGAAAAGCATTCTCAGGTTCCTACAAAAAAATTAAATTGCAAAGAAAGTATATAGCTATAATACAAATTAACTTTAAACAATCAAAATATAGTACAAATGGTTATTTTTATCACAGTGCTCTTCTGTGTAGCGATTTCAGAGATCCCTTCAGAAAATGGAATGTTTCCTTGTGATTCCTATAAATTGTACTTTAATAAATTAAGTACAAATAGACAAATGACAATTCGACTCAAATGACTCTAATGCATGAACTTGCCTCAACACTTATGCTTGATGGTATAACTTTACTTTTCTTTCCCAAGTCATTTTTCAATGGAACGTTTCCTTGTGATTCCTGCAAATTAGAGTAAAATAAATTAAAATATTAATAGAGAAATGACATTTAAACTCAAATGAGTCTAATGCATGAAATTACCTTAACACTAATGCTTGATGGTACCACTTTCTTTTTCTTCTGTTTACCTCTCTTAAAATTAGTTCTCTTTCCTTTTGTAAGGTGGACGACCTTTTTTCGAGTTACTACCAGATCAAATATGTTTGTGGTATTTTCGACATTGATGTTACGACCTCCCTGACCAATAGCAGTTGGTTGATTGGTTTCAGAACTTACTTTTTCTGGTAATGTCTTCAATGTGTTCTTAATCCAATCCAAAACCATATTACAACTTTCTGCACATCCTGAAGCAACGCCTGCAACCTCAGTAAAAGCAGACAATATTTTTTCATATCGCTCCTGTTCTTCTGTGGAAATCCATACATCATAGCTCATCTTGAACCGACTATAACTTCTTCAAACATCTTTCCGACATCTTTGTAGGATGTACTTTTCTGAAAGTACGAAAATGGCATTTCGAGTCAATACTACAAGTGAATGTCTGCAAACAATTCCTCTAAATTCAAACATTGAACAACTGCATCTAACTTTACCCAAATCTTCTTCAAAAACAACTATAAAAGACGTCGTTTTTTTAACCTCTCCAATACTGACAATTTCACGAACTACATATTCTTTTTCAATAGACTTGAGTGTATGACAATACATCAACCCAACTAACTCTTTTTGAAATTCTTTAAACTTAGATAGCGTGTATACCTCTTGAACTTGTTACTCCATCTCAAAAGTAGTTACACAAGGAATATGTTGGGAGAAAGACCTTTCATCTGCTAAAGATTTCTTTCAACCTTTCTTTTTAGTGCATTTTCATATTGCTCAACAAATTGCTTCAGTGATGTTTTTGAGTTAACAAATCCATTAAAAAAGGCATTCATACTCTCACTACGTTAAGTGATTGACATGCCTGTTCAAAAGTTATCTTTTACAAAATAGGGTACCCAATGATATCTCTCATCATATAAATCACTTGGCCATTTATTGCTACCCAAATCAAATTTCAAAATCATTGCATGCCAACTATCTTCAAAAATATCTAGGCCCTATGACTCGTAAACGGCTGCTTGCAATGTAGAAGAAATAGAATAATATTCATTGTGCGCCCCTAACTTCTCTAGCACCTTTTTAAGTATATGCCACAAACAACATCGATGCCTAATGTTGGGAAAAACTGGCTCAATAGCTTTTTTTCATTGTTTTGTCTTGGTCAGTGATAATTCCAATTGGAGCAACTTCAGACATGCATAATAACCATGTAAATGTCTTGGTGTCCTTGTATGAAATCAATCCGCATCCTAGCAATATAGATTGACCATGATGATTAACTCCAACAAATCGGTCAAATGGCATGTCATACTTATTTGTTAGATAAGTGGTGTCAAATGTAACAACATCTCCAAAATGTTTATAGGCTGCCCTACTCCTCAGATCTGCCCAAAAAACATTCCTTAATCGATTCTCATTATTCAAATCCATGCTACAGAAAAACCCTTCATATTTTGGTTGCATTTTCAAAAAATAAGTATGAAGTGCAATAACATCTCCTTCCCCAAGTCGTAATCGCCTCATCTTATAAACAAAATTTCTACAATCTCTTTCTAAGAATTATATATTGTCATGTCCACCAGCTTCAACAACACAAGAATTGTAATTTTTGTTGACTCTAATTCCTGCTCGATCATTATTTATAATTTGTCTTTTTACTCGTGGATCAATGAAGCGATTGCATCGAAAATACTTAGTCTTGCTCGGACTTACTCCATGATTATGTTCAAGATCTAAAGTTCGAAGTTCCCATTTTCCTTCTTTGTTTACACGACCTCCAACTCTAGCATGACAACTTGTTTTTCCAATAGGCTGAGGCTTCAAGATATTACTAGACATACTTTCAAAACTACCATTTCGCCCACAAACAAATGTTACATATTTTACAATTCCATCACTTCCTTTTTTACAAGTTCTCCGTTTTACTAGAAACCCCTCTTGTTTACCATATGTCTTGTAATATGTAAACATTTCATTAGCATTATCGAACAATATCCCAATCTTTGGCTTGTCTATTACTTCTCTCTCAGTCTCAATATTATGACATTTACCAATATCTTCTTCTAAGTTGTTCTCAACCTCATCAAGTTCTTCAACTTCGTGGACTTCTTGCAAACTTTCCATTTCTACAGAATAAACATCTTTCGTATTAAATGTAAATAAATCAAATTGACACAACAATGAACAAACAATGCTACATACCAAAATCAAATGTCCATTAAATTAAAAAAATCCAAATTACCATTAAATAAATAAAACCCAAATGTACCATCTCGATTCAAAATCAAGACCCAAATAAAATGCACGTGAGCAAATGAACGATCAAACATGCTAAAATCAATTACCAAAAAATAAAATAAATTTGGAACTGGAAGAGTAAATAGCAAAAGATTGGACGAAAATTGAATATCATAACCTAAAAAAATTAAAATAAATTGAAACCACAGGAGCTAATTAATAGCAAAAAGATGTTTCACTTACCAAGAGCAAGGACCAAGCAAATGGTGTTACATTCGAGCTTGATGGTGAACTGGTTGGAGATGGGTACGAATGTGATCTCGTTGAGATCTGGAGAAGAAAACGGGGGAAATGGCTACAATATCTTTGTTACTTTTTTATAACTTCATTTTACTGTTGATCACATGAAAATCACATGCAACTCATTCAAATTTCTAAACGCACTTACTACTGTCGTTTCGGTGTTCTCGGGCTATCACATGCTCGGTACGTCTATCGCTACTCTTATCTTAATATCCTCTCCCTCTCCCTCTCCCTCCAAATTTTTTTTCTTCTTTTTCTCTGCCCACTGCAACTTCTTCAATTTCTTCATCTATTTCTTTTTGGCATGCGGAAGTGAGGACAGTGATGGATCATTTAGCATAAGATCTTTCATTAGGCTTTTCATAAATTTAATTCCTAGTTAGGTCAATCGCCTTCTTTTTTTAAAATAAAATTTAAAAAATATTTATTTTAAAAAATAAATAACAAAATTATCTTAATTATGTAGATAAAGCCGTGTACATTAAAAAAAATGCCATATCTGAATTATTATTTTTTCCAAGCTTTCAAAAATAATAAAGAAAGAAAAGAAATTGATGAAAAAATTGAGGAAGAAGTTGTAGTGGCCAGGTGTAAAAGAATAAAAAAAATTGGAGACAGGAAGAGAGTGATAGGGATGGCAGTGGGGTGGGGTGGGGTGGGGTGGGGGTGGGGTGGCCTACCCCATTCCCCACCCCATTAGAAATTTTTGCATCTATTCCTCACCCCATTCCCTAATAAATTTAGTGGGGTGGGGATGGAGAATCCCCATTTGGAGAATGATTTCTCCATCCTCACCCCATTCCCCATTTATCTATTTTATAATATGTATAAATACATTATTTTAGTAAGTTAAAAATTAGAGACTTAAAATAAAATCATCATCATATTATAAAGTATTTAAATTCTTTTTAAAAAATATCTAAAAGTTTGAAACAATATCTTAAAATGATACTAAAAGTGAAAAATATTTAAAGAGCTTAGTACCTTAAAAGAGAAAAAAAAATATAACAATGTTTCAGAGTTGAAAAATATTATAAGATTTTCTTTCATTCATATCTTGTTTATATTGCATAAAAATTAAAAAAAAATTTATTAATTGACATTATAATTGATAAAATAAAAATTATTAAATAAGAATTAAAAACATATTTATATTTAATGGGGATTGGGGTGGGGGTGGGGTGGGGAGTACAAAACCAAACCTCACCTCATTAAGAATTTGAGGATTATTTTCCCCCCACTCCCCACCTCATTCCCCAAAAATTATTCAAAATTTTCCCCATTTGGGGTAGGGTTCCATGAGGCCTCAAACCCGTGGAGGATTTTGCCATCCCTAGAGAGTGAGGATATTAATGTAAATTCACTCGCCATAAAAATAAAAATATTAAAATAAAATTACAGGTTAACAAATATTTTATATTGATTTAAAATCACACAGAAATCAGAGTAATGAGACACGTAGTGAGAGGAGAATCTAGCGACTGTCGTTAGCACTTCTTTAATTATTAAAGTATATTTTCTCCAATGTGTTGGTTGACTTTGTTCAAGGATTTCACAACACAAATACCCTTTTTTTCTTTATAGGTAAGTAGGTATAAATGACGTGGTATAAAAAGAACAATCAAATAAAAGCATTAAGACCCATAGAATTATTTTCATGATCACTGATATTTGATATTTTGATCTCTTTAATTTATCTTATTGGCTTTAAATTATTTTTTATATAACTCCTACTTCGAAAGGGCATGAAAATACTAATTAAAATTGTTAAAATAGATATAAGTTTAAATTTATTTTTTAATGATATATTAGGTTATTATTAATATATTAGGGTTTATAGAAAATAAGATACAATTGCTTTTTTATTAAAATATTAAGAGTATAATAGGAAGTTTAAAAAGGTATGATAACTTATTTAATAAACTAGTTTTAAAAAGCAACCCAACCTAATTTTAAATGTTGTTGTTAAAACATAAAAACTTATGAATTAAACAGTTTTTTAAAATTTTACCAAGTACTGTTTTTATCAAAACTTATGAAATAAGTCGTTTATAGTGTTTTAATCTCAATCCCAAACTAGTCTTTAATTTATGTTGAGTTGTATATAATTTATCTTTTTGAGACCTATCTTGAAATTTTTGACTAAAGATTATTATCTTGAGTGCGTAGGTTCGAGTCCACCAACTGCTGAGACTCTGTTTTTCCCTCAATGTTAAAAAACTGGTGGAGGCAGATCATTCCTACCAGTGGAATAGATTTCTTTCCAAAATTTATGAGGGTAAAAATTTGAATTGCGCTTCAGTAGGTTTCATTTTAAATTGTCCCAATATATTTCACATTATAAATATTAGTTGGCTATAATATACATTAAAAAAAAAGATTATTATCTTGATGTTCCTTTTTATATGACTAGTTAATGTTAGTAGTGTTGTGTTTACTTTTTGAAATGAGAGTGAAGAGTGTGGATTTATTCTACTATGATGTTTACTTGCATATTTTAAGAAAAATTTGAGAATCCTATTATGTGAGCCCCACTCAATGGGGAGGGGGAGTGGGACTCCCATGGGGATTCCCACTCCCACCTCATCATTTTTTACCCTCCTTTTATTAAAATTTAATATAATTATATTTAATAAAATAAAATAAATAATATTATATTTAATAAAATAAAATAAATAATATTATATTTATTTAAATGATATTATTATATTTAACTAAATAATAATTTGCATTAATTCTAAATTAAAATTACTTTAAAATAATATTATTATATTAATAGAGAATTAATAATATTACATACACTACTTTATTTGAAAATATAATACTATTATATTTATTTAAAAATAATAGTATTATATTTATTTAATATTAATATTAATAATAAATACTTTACTTTAATAAAATATTAATTTTGTACTAAATAATAATATTATATTATTTCATATTATAATAAATTTAATATAATTATATTAAATTTAAATAATATTATGTTTATTTAATTTAACTATATTTAATAAAATAAAATTAATAATACTATACTTATTTAAATAATATTATTATATTTAACTAAATAATAATTTGGTTTGATTCTAAGTTTAAATTACTTAAAATAATATTATTACATTAATAGAGAATTAATAATATTACTTTATACTATCTTTATTTGAAAATATAATATTATTATAAATAAATAATCGTATTATATTTATTTAATATTAATAATTAATAATAATAAATAGTTTATTCTAAGAAAATATTAATTTTGTACTATGTTAATTGTAAAAATGCTTCATTTATGTTGCCCTTATCAATAATTTTTAATTTACATAATTAAAATTAATAAAAAATTGTGATGTACATAATTAAGAATATTAATAATTATTGTAAATTTACAAATATAATAAAATAAATATTTATTCATCAAATATATTTTTTATTAACTTTGTAATTAAAAATTATAATTTTTTAAATAAGGATAAAATTATAATTTTTAACTATTTACTCTCAATCTAAGGTAAAGTAAATATATAAATTAGATTTTGATCTCTATTTCATACTTCTATTATAGTGTAAGTAAATAACATACTCTCTCTTCCACTCCACACTCTCAATTTTAAGATTCTCATTCTAATTTAAAATGTAAACGCTACTTAAGAGAAGTAATCATAAGAGCGAGAAACTAACATATGATCGTTAACTAAGTAATGTAAATATGAAAAACTATTGAACATTAAATTTTATAGATAAAAATTTCACTCCTAGCAGTGATATGACAGCCATAAATAAAAATTAGAGCGCGAGAAATAGGTCCTGGCTATGACTTACGAGTGAAATCCCTAAAAATTTCATGGGTGAGAGATATATCACTAAAAGGAAATTAAAAGTTAACCACGTTTTACTTCTAATTAGTAAAAACAAAAAGAAAATTGAAATGACTGCTCTGCGCCGATTATTTATTAGAAAACAACACCATGGGTGACTTGTCTATTAACTAACAGTGCCACCTCAGCATCACTACTTAATTACCAGTTTTGTTGGCACCCAACACAACAGGAAAACTTTCTCGTCTTGCTGAAACTTTCATTTTTATTTTAATTCATCAGGTGATCGCGTCAGCATCACTGCTAAAACTGAGGTAGCATTCTTGTGTAGTCATTAGCATTTTACAATTCGTGTTGTAAAAGGTAGAAGAAGAGAGAGTTCATTCAAAGCCTCCAAATGTTTGCTAGTGGTCGGGCTTGTTAGACTTATTGAGGGAGTAGTTCGAGTCCTACAATTTCTTATTGTAAACGTAATTTTTTTTTTTTAAAAGATGTGCTTAGAAATATTTTATCATTATTTTTTAAATATCTTTGTTTTCATTTCTTTTTTAAAGTTTACTGAGTAAGCAAAGCTAAACCAATTTTTTTATCTCCTACCTTCCTAAGAATATAGCCAGTTAAATAAAGCTGCTTGAAAACTATTTAATTAAGTATTCTCGTTGGTAGATTATTTAAGAATTCTATCCACAACAATACTAGTCATTAAGTTCCATATACACAAGCTGCTCGTCCAATTTTAATTATATGAAAATCGAGTTTCATATCACATATCACACATAATAATGCATGGCATTATTTTAGGATTTTATTATTTTAGTTCTTTAATATTTTCTATTTAATTAGAGTCAATTATGGTGTGTATTTTAGTCTATTATTTCTATTATAATTGAAATTTAGCTTTTTAAAAGTTAATTTAGGGAATTTTTTTTAGTTATAAATAGAGCGGTCTTGTTATTATTTTCATAACTTCGATTATTTAATAAAATCTCTCTTTTAAAATTCCCTTTGGGATTACTTATGAAAATCTCTCTCGTAGAGTTGTTTGGATTAGAGTGTCATTTTATCTTGGTTAATGCGTTATTAGAATCTCATTGAGTCGTTTGAATTAAAACAAGATCTGATCACGCTTCGATTAGAGTGTAATCTAATTACGTTGATTTAATCAAATACTATAATAATATCTAGTGTTTATCTATCTTATCATTCTACTTCCGCTACCCTGCTTTATCAGTTAGTTCTATGCGAATTGCAAAAGTTTCTTGGGTACACACGTCTATCATTGAAAAAAATAGAAAAATAAAAAATCCCAAACTATCAAACCTTAACTGCCGCCCACCACCACCACCACCACCATCTCCACAACCTAGCCACCATTGCAACCATCTGACTCGTCAGCCACCGCTGGTCAAATCCCAGGCAACCCCAGCCTCAACCACCTCTAGAGCCTTTGCGAAACACCAAAACCTGCAAGTTCTCCAACCGCTTGCCACTGCCAAACCACCACTCTTTTCCATCAATTTACACCACCAGCATAATCTCCACCAATCAGCGACATAAACCTAGCCATCCATGGCCAAAAAGTCGTTGAATCTCCACCACAAAACTGTAGGCCACATCACCATAAACTACCGCCACTTCAAGCTAGATTTTGCGAAAAACCATTGCGAGTCTGACTAATCACAGCTACCATCGTGCTCCTCACGATCACAGCTTGTAGATCTAACTGCTCTGCACAAAATCACTGGCCGCCGACAACTCCAAACCTTCAAAGTTAGGTTATCTACAATTTTTCCATTGATTGTAATTTTTTTTTTAGGAAAAAATGATAATATTATCTCCTTGAGTGTGAAGATTGAAACAGTCAGGAAGAAGAAACACTAATTTGACTAAAAATCTGATTTTTTTATTGATAACTTTTCTCCCCTTTACAGCAGCCAAACCCGCTCTTTAAAAGTCAGAGCCAACACTGAGTAAGCCACCATTCCCGGAAGAAAACACTCCAAACAATTTTAAATAACAAAAATAGTAATTCAAAACACCTAAAAAATAGCTAATGGAAATAATCTCAAAATAAAATATTGTCAAAAAATAAAAGGCCGTTACATTCCCTCCCCCTTTATAAAAGCCTTGACCTCAAGGCTTGAACAAAGGAAACTTCTCTTGAATCTTAACTGCATCCTCCCAAGTTGCCTCTTCGGGAAAGGAGTTAGACCACCGAACCAACCACTGTACGTACGGATGATTGCTTCGCTTGACTACTCTCCTGTCCAAAACAGA
Source organism: Citrus x changshan-huyou (assembly GCA_039657385.1). Taxonomy (NCBI): domain Eukaryota; kingdom Viridiplantae; phylum Streptophyta; class Magnoliopsida; order Sapindales; family Rutaceae; genus Citrus; species Citrus x changshan-huyou. The sequence goes on from CM077555.1 coordinate 11,386,306, forward strand.
ATAAGGTATTAACTGTAGGTGCCCGTCTTCCCGTATTGTTGGTAACCCTGTAATCGGAGTGACAGCCTCTCCAACCTTTTTCTTTAAACACGAAACATGAAAGACAAGATGAATTTTAGACTCTATAGGCAACTCTAACTTATAGGCAATCTGGCCAATCTTTTGTATAACCCTATAAGGCCCATAGAATCTCGGAGACAACTTCCTATTGCTGTGAATTGACAAGCTTACTTGTTTATAAGGTTGTAACCGTAGAAATACCATGTCTCCCACCTCAAATTTCCTCTCGGATTTCTTCTTATTAGCATATAGCTTCATTCGAGCTTGTGCATCCACCAAATTGGCTTCCAACAGACGTATCATTAGGGGTGGGCATAAACCCACAACCCATGGGTTTACCCAAACTCAAACCAAATAAAATAGTTTGCGTTGGATAAATCATTAAAATGGGTTGGTTTGGGTTTTTATAGGGAAAATCATTTCACAATGGTTTGGGTATAGTTTACCCATGGGCTAGATAAATTCAAGGTGAGCTGTGAGTGGAAAATAAATAAAATTAATTAAATTAATTCCATTATTTTCACTTCCATAATCTCGCATTCATCACTCCCCAATTCATTAGAACTGTTGACTCTCACTGACTTCACTCTATCTTCCACAATCTCTCACTCTATCTTCCACAATCTCTATCAACAAAAGTGCTGTCACGAATCTCTCAGTCGATTTTCATCAACTCTTGAAGACCCCACTTCGATTACAGCCTTTCTATTGATCTAAGGTGAGGTTTTTTTGCAAAAGCTTCATTTTTTTTTTCCAGTTATTTGGTAATGGGTATGCTTGGAATTAGAGAATGGGGAATTGATGAAACCACTCACACTTGAATATGCCGAAAATAATTTGCTGATATATGAATTTGATTGAGCTCTTATGAACTAATTCTTTCATAGATCATTGCTACCACATGTACAATTTAAAGAATTGTGAAAAAAAAAATTCTAGAAAATATTACCATCTGGGCTTTGAGTGTTGTTTTTTATGCCATTATTTTTGTTAACTTAGCTTGTGATTGTATCCTTACAACCATTGTACTAAAGACAGAGTGCAAAAATTTAGGATCCTCCATAATATTCACTTACAGCTGCTGGTGCATAAATTAACTGCATATAAAAAGTAGAAACCATCATTATAATTGAATGAATATAAAAAGACAATAAGAGGTAGTTGATTGCAGTCTCCTAGTGATGCTTGGCTTTCCAGCTTTTTCACATATTCGGGATTTGTAATTTTGTATGGAATGCCTCTTTTATGTTTATGAATAAATAACACTACCATAACTCATGATTTTTTTTTCCAGTTATAATTACTGCCACTGTTGTTGTTATTCCTCATATTTGGTAAATTTTTTTGTTGAATTGGCTTAAAGTTACATGATTTTTTTTTCAATTAATTTTAGATGGATGAGAACTCAAGTTGTCATGGTACTTATTTTTCGGACACTTTGGCAACTACTCAGAGCAAGAGGAAAAAGCCATCAGAGAGATCGGAAATATGGGAACATTTCACTAAATACGATCCAGGTAATAGATGCAAGTGTAATTATTGTGGTAATGACTATGCTTGTAAGAATAAACATGGGACTAAAATTGGGACTAGTACATTAAGGAATCATTTAATGCATTGTCCTGATTATTTGAACACATTTGAGGATGAAAATCAAACAACTCCACATGAAATGAAAGACGAATCTAAGTCTCATGTCTTTGATAAAGAAGCATGTAGAAAAGCCCTTACAAGGTTAATTATTATTGATGAATTACCCTTTAGTTTTGTGGAGAAAGAGGGCTTTCAACAATATAGTAGACAATTGGAACCAAACTTTGATTTACCGTCTAGGAGAACCCTTGCTGGAGATGTATACAAACTTTTTTGGGATGAAAAGCAAAAATTGAGGAACTTTTTTGTTTCAAATAAGCAAAGGGTTTGTATAACCACAGATGCATGGACGTCTATACAAAATTATTACTATATGGTGATAACAGCCCATTTCATTGATAGTGAGTGGAAATTGCAGAAAAGAATTTTAAATTTTTGCACAGTACCTAACCATAAGGGGGAGACAATTGGAAAGGTAATTGAGTCTTGTTTACTTGAGTGGGGTATAGAAAGGATATTTACCATTACTGTTGATAATGCTAGTTCAAATGAGTTAGCTATCAATTATGTCAAAAAGAAATTGAAGAATTGGAGTGAGAATGGGCTTGTGCTAGATGGTGACTTTTTACATATGAGATGTTGTGCGCATATTTTGAATTTAATTGTGAATGAAGGGTTGAAAGACTTACATGTGTCAATTTCTAGAATTCGTAATGCTGTCAAATATGTAAAGTCATCTCCTACAAGGCTAAAAAATTTAAAACATGTGTGGAGCATGAAATTTCCAGAAGGTGCTAGTCTTGTGGTTCAAGATGTGTCCACTAGGTGGAATTCCACTTACTTAATGTTGGAGAGTGCTTTAAAATTTCAAAAGGCTTTTGAGAGAATGGAGGATGATGATCGACATTATATTTTATATTTCAAAGAAGATGGAGGACCCCCTAATAGTGATGATTGGGAAAATGCTAATGTTTTTGTGTTGTTTTTTTAAGTCATTTTATGATATAACTTTGAAATTTAGTGGATTAATGTACGTGACTTCAAACTTATATTTTTCATGAAATGTGCTCAATTCATTCCGATTTGACATTATTAATTGAAAGTGGTGATGATCCTGTTTTATCTAAAATGGCAACAAGTATGAAAAATAAGTATGACAAATATTGGGGTTCAATTGATAGGTTAAATAATTTGTTGCTTATTTCGGTTATTTTTTATCCACGTTATAAGTTAAAATATGTGAGATTTTGCTTTGAAGACATTTTTGTTATTGATGAGGTTGGGAAGAAGTCTGAAGAGGTGAAAAATCTTTTAATACGTCTTTATGAATACTATAAAGATCTTGACACTAAGATTGGTGGTTGTGGATCATCTAGTGGTGCTAGTAAGTCGTCAATTGTTGATAGTAGGAAATTTGATAAAAAGGTGGGGTTTTCTAAACTTTCAAGTGTTGCAAAGTTCAAACAAAGAATAGGAAAAGATGATTGTGTTGAGATGAAAAATGAAGTAGAGAGGTACTTGTTGGAGCCATGTGAACATGTTGATGACGACGACTTTGAGATTTTGGCATGGTGGAAAATGAACTCAATAAAATATTGAGTTCTTTCACATATTGCAAAGGATGTGTTTGCAATTCTAATATCTACAGTAGCTTCAGAATCTGCATTTAGTACTGGAGGACGTATCATTGATTCATTTCATAGTTCTTTAAGTCCAAAGATGGTGGAAGCTTTGATATGCTCACAAAATTGGTTACGTAACACTTTTGTCCCATTACAAGATGAACCAATGACGGAGGAGCTTGAGTTTTATGAAGCCATGATATTAGATAACTACTATTTATCATAACAAGCGAAAAAAATTATATATTTGTTTATCATTAGTCTTTTTTTATTAATTTATTTTTATTTAATGTAGAGTTTGGATCAAGTGCAACAACGGAGGCAATGACTTTAGATTGATGTTATTCTTACGATTTTGGTATGAATCATGTTCCTTTTTAAATTTACTCATCTTTATAACTATTCAACATTATAATTTTCTTTTTTTGTTATTTATTTGTTGGTGAAGGAGCAGACTCAGTTGATCATGGGATCTTTTGATTAAAGTGCTGCAGATGGAATAATTATGATGGATTGTTTTGATACTTGATTTGGATGTCTTATCTTGTTTTGATTTGTATTGACATTATTAGAATTTGTATTGTAATATGGTTAATATTTAAGGACGAAGTTATTGTGAAATCTATTATTTATAATTTTTTGACTATATTTTTTCATATTTTAATATTAATTTAATAATTATTAATAATTATTGTAATTTTGATATAATTAAATTTATCAAAAAATATATTTTTATTACAAAATTCAAACCAAACCCAAACCAAACCCAAATGGATTGGTTTGGGTTGGGTTAAAAATATTTGGATTGGTTTGAGTTGGGTTCAAATTTTTATGGTTTGGTTTGGGTTGACATAAGACCCAACCCATGCCCACCCCTACGTATCATAGCATCCCTATCCTTTAAGCTCAAATCAACAGCTGCTACAGTAGATGTACTAGGAATATAAGCAATATATGAAGGAGGTGGCCTACCATAAACAACTTCGAATGGTGTCATTCGAGTTGATAAATGATAAGAAGTATTATACCACCATTCAGCCAAAGGAAGCCATTTCACCTATTCTTTTGGCCTATCACCTGTCATGATAATATTGATAATATTTTTGATTGGATAAACAGAATGGATGATTTTCCTTAAATTGTCTCATCGAAAGTTATTGCTTATCATGCATCATTTAAGTTGTGAGTTGATGCTTTAGATTGGTGGGAGTCATTTCAAGAATCAAGGATTCGACAAGGACTAGATGAAATCAAAGAATGGTATGAGATGAGACAATTGATGGAAGACCATTTTGTTCGTTGTGATGATGTCAAACCATCACTGTTTACACCAATGAAAGTAGAAAATGATGAGATTATTGATTTATTTGAGATTTTAAAGATGAAGTACAATATATTTAGGGCGGGCAAAAAAGCCTGGTCGGGCTTGGTACACTATTTAAAAAAATAAATTTACAAAATAGAATAATATAATTAAAATTAAAAAGTAACTTAAAAAAAGAAAACTTAAATTCTTAACTTATAAATTAATGATGATTCAAAAAAGTTAAATTTATGATATTAAACTGTCTCTTTTGTATTAATTAATTAAGTGAACGTTTAAATTAGAGAATCCGGTATTAAAGAAAATTAAAGTTATGAGCTTTTATTTACTTTATTTATTATTTTACTTTAAAATATTTATTTTCTTTAATTTATTTATGATTATAATAACTTATTTATTATTGATTTATTTCAAATTTATAATAATTTAAAAAAATTAAAAAATAAATAAAGCCCAACCTAGGCCCGCAATGGGCCTGGCCCGACCCAAGCCCACTGTTTGCCATCCCTAAATATATTCTTGATTTGAGCATTAAGCTTAATAGTACATAGAGTTTGTGTAGCAATATCAAGTTAAAGAGACCATGTCAATGTGCCTATCCCCATCGAAGGCAAGAAAGTTATTCTTGAAGAAGATTGCAACGGTAAAATTAATTGGCAAGAATATTAAGCAAGATTTGACAAAAGACTTGAGAGACTATTTGACAAAAGACTTGAGAGACTTGGAAGTGATTCGTTCATACAAGGCTTTATCTTCTCGAAGAGCTACTCATAAGCATAAGAAAAATATGAAGCATAGAGAATATCGAGTTTCAAGCACAATTGATGAGTGAGGCTACAAGTTCAAGCTCCAAGATGCATTGATGCTCTACTTCAAGTTTCATCTTCTAGATAAACTCGAGGATGAGTTTTTTTTTAAGGAAGGGGGAGACTAATAGAAAGTTATTTTAGGATTTGAAGATTTTATTATTTTAGTTCTTTGATATTTTCTATTTTAATTAGAGTCAATTATGATATATATTTTAGTCTTTTATTTTTATTATAATTGTGATTTAATTTTCATTTTTAAGTTAATTTAGGGAAGTAAGTTTACTCTGTTATAAAAAAAAGATCTTATTACTATTTTTATAACTTCAATTATTCAATAAAAATCTTCTTTCAAAATTTTCTTTGAGATTATTTATCAAAATCTCTCTTATAAAGTCGTTTATATTATAGCATAATCTAATCTCATTTAATGCGTTATTAAAATCTCGTTGAGTCATTTGGATTAGAATGAAATCTAATCACGCTTCGGTTAGAGCGTAACTTAATCACAGTGGTTAGATCCAGTACTACAACAATAGTTGGTGTTTATCTACCCTATCATTCTGCTTCGCTATCCCGCTCTATCACGTAATTTATACTGATATACGACAATTCCAAGGGGAAAAAGCAATTCATCTACTATGAAAAGAGTTGATGATCGGAATACATGCAAGCACAATGACATAACCAGTGGTGTGTGTATCTGTGTCTGTGTCTGTGTGTGTATAACGGATATGAAATGCTCCGCAACACAATGCATGCAACTCTCTGGATTTGATTTCCTTTCAAATCAGAAGCCTTCTCACTCTGGATGAGGCCACCATGATGATGATGACGACTACTTGAAATAAGCTAAAACAGAAAACACGGTTGTTAAGCAGAAAAAGCAGCCAAAACGGGAATGAGTACCCACTGACTCTTGAAATAGTTTTGCCAAAACGGGTTCGCCATCACTCGTTCATATTGTGGATTATGTCTCTGTTAATGCTGTTAGCGGGGAGCAAGACAGACTTTCCAAGCCTCTTGAAAAGCTTGGCATCTTAATCTAGTCATAGAAATCCTGAAGAACGAAGAATTGAAGTTGATTGCCAGCTAACAGCAAATCACGACCCAGTTTCTTGCGGACCTAACTTCGTCGCGAAACTTGTTCATCACTACTGTCCCATTGTCGCTGCTTAAACTTGCGAAACATCTCAACGATGAAGCAAGCATGAAACAGCTTCATTTCCAGAAAATAATCGCCTGCTGAATCACGATATGAAGATATATATATATATATATATATATATATAACAACTAAGAGTTCTTTCTTGTAATTCTCCCATGGCCTTCGCATATCTTCTTACGTTATGATGATCATCTTCCCCTCTTCGCTGGAGAAGCTTTTTTCAGAAAGCCCATTTTGTGCTCTTTCATCTCTTGCCAATTTCGATTGCTATCATTTGTGGTTCGTAGGCTTCTGGATTCACAATATAGAGATGCCTCGGTAGTTTTCTTATCTTAAAATCGGACGATTCTTCTGCAGACAATGAATTAGAAAGGTTGTATGAAATACGAGTACATACTCTTTCTTAAGCATCTGCAACCATCCCTTTATCAGGCACTGTTAATCGAATAATTAACATTGGAATAAAAATTGTTCATTAAAAAAAAAAATCGAATATCAGTCGGAATAAGTTAACACTATATGGTATTTCAGTCAGTTGAAAAAGTAATGAAAGAACATGCATCTTAACATCCTATTGTTTTATGGTTAATTGAAAAAATAATGAAAAGACACGTTAACATCATATATGGTTTAATATGGCCGCTTTGTAACCAGCTATGAATAAATATCATTTTTCTTTTGATTAACAAGGCTATTAGGCTAGCTAATTTAAGGCTTATAAAGCTACATAATTAAATAAGGAAAACTAAATATATTATCAAGAAATTTGGAAGGGCCAAGAGTGACAATGTGACATGACAGTGAGAAAGAAGAAATTACAAAGGAAAGAAATTAGAGAAAAGGAAAGGATAGTGGAACAGTGAAAGAGAAAGAAAAAAATAAGAATATAAGACAGAGAAAAGAAAAGAGAAAAAGGAAAGCAATAAAAGAAAGATAAAAGGGGGTGAAACAATGAAAGGGACGAGACATAAGAAAATAAGAAAAAGAAAAGAAGAAAGAATTAGAAGGTAGATTGGAAGTCTTGGAATTGGAATGGTTTGAATTAAATTTCAAGAATAGTAATAAGTATATAAAGTTCGAGTAGTTATATTGAAGTTTTAGTAAGGCATTAGTAACCTTATTAAGAATTACGTCCTGTTTTCGAGTTTCATACATTGTACCTTTGTGTTTAACTAATAAAATTTATAAAAATATAGCAAGTTTAATTATACATATCATTCTAACAAATTATTTGTGAAATCTTGTATTTTAGAAGACCCAAGAATCCACAAGAGCCCTAAACAAATTGTAAGTAAATAGAACTAATTAGCAAATTACTTTTATTACAATTTAATTTAATAACATGAAATGATTATTTTTATGCATATCATATGATTAATTATGTCACATATATAGTAGCGAACCACAAGGATGGTAACCTTACCGTTAAATTCACTTTGATTCCACATGATGTTTTTAACCCAGCGTTGCAGGTAATTCTCCATGTACTATTTGGCGTAGTTCAAATATGAATGTTATGTATAATATCCATTTTTTTTAACAAGAAAACTGGGAATATATTAATAAATAATGGACATATTGCACAAGTAGTGGACCAGGTATTCACCCAAAAGGTTCTATACAAAAATAAATATGTGAATAAACAAGATGCACTCTAATTAAATCCCTAAAACAACCATTCAATTAACATGAATGAAGAAAAAGGAAGTGTCTTGGAAATCCTTAGCGACCGACACTGGAAAGGTGAACACTATCCAGCAGCCGTCAATATTGTCTCCTTTGACTCTTTGAACATTCTAATGTTTCTTTCATTCCGAGTCACCCACAAGAGGGCTGACTGCACTTCTTTGAAGATTAGTGGTAGATCCAATTTCAGTAGGCTTATTAACTAAAAGTTAATTAAATAAATTAGTGTACGAAAATAAAGTGCATAAAAGTAAAAACATACAAAAGATTTTCATGTGGTTTGGTGATAAGGAAAGGGAGCCACGGAGGTCAACAAAGGTTCATAAGCCTAACTACAGATACGAGGGCTTTGTTTGAACATTCGTAAGTCTCATGCAGCCATGCATGCGGTCATGCATGTTGCATGCAATACCATGCAAGACTTATTTACGTATGGATTAAAGAGTAGTTGTTTGTTGGAGCAAGGCAAGGAAATTACCACGTCAAGCCACGTTGCGGATCGTGTGGAGAATCAAATTAAGTGGGATTCTATTTCTGTTTCTAGTTTGTTATTTAAGATTGCTCAGTTATTTAAATTGATTTTAGCCGTGAATTGTGGCTACAAATCCTTAGTAGTGTTTGTATTAACTACTATAAATAAGCTCCAGCAATTAATAAAAGGATTATGCAGAAAATTATCTCAAAGTACTATTCTTGGTCGTTTTCACCGTAAGTAGAACAACGTAAACTTAGCTATTGTTGAACGTTTTTGATTGGGACCTATCATTTGGAGTCCAAATCCCTATATCTACGGCTCATGCTCAATTATTAAGTAATTTACTAGATTTAAAAGATTACAAGCTGTTGGGACCTTACGCATATGAGAATTCTTATTTGTGATTTCTGCCACCTTGTTATCGTCTTCCTCTTCCTCCTCCTATTCCTCTTCTTAAACCTCCTCTTCTGTCTGGTAATAGGGTTTCACCCCGAAACTGAGAATAGAAGGATTTCTCGTGAGCAAATCGACTCATTGGAGAACTTGTTATAGGCGCAATCCGCTGGCTAGAATCCCTACACCTCACCCAGTATAGAGTGAGGCTTGCAGTGAAACCGATATCAAGGTTCACCACTAAGAGTGGTGGAACTAGCAATTTGCTATTGTAGTTTCCCTGTCGAGACCTACTACTAAACGAACCAATGGTCGAACCGAACTCCCCTTGTGAGTAGCCACAAGGATCTTCTATAGGCATGCCTTAGCGGAGAAACCAAAAGGAACTCTCTGGCAAAGACAGCCCTTTTCTAATTTTTTGCATGTTCCTGCAGTAGTATTCAAGTAATGACCTTTGATTTCACCTGTTTCAGCTTGCGCTTTAGAAATAGCTTCCGCACAAAATAAGAAAGGGCCCCTCCAACGCATAAATGGTTGGGAGTTCACGTTCTCATCATCTTTGGTAAAGTCAAGTCCACCACGTAGACATTCTTAGCGGATAACCCGTTTAATAGTACATCCCAACAGGGGACGGCCATACTTGTTCCGTGCTACGCGGCCAGCCTGAGGGGATGCAGGGATACCGCATAGACGGGCTCCATTGAGGGGGTAAAGCTATGAGCCGTCCATCTTCCGAGAGGTATAGGTTGCAAAGAGGGGTTGCTATTGAATCGTCTGTGAACGAATCTGCTGCACATGAATGCACAGACTAAACTCTTGGAGGAAGAGAAATTGACAACTCCGCTCTTACAAATGCAATTGAATCAGCTCTGAAGGATTAACCGAATTGCACTGATTAGGCAGAAAGATGCCATTGACCTATGTTATATTAGGCAGAAAGATGCCATTTAGGATTTAAGATTAGCAATAGGCGTCATCGGACCTGCTTTTTACATCTCTCTCGTGGGACCCTATTCACCTCTTTGGGCTTGAATCGAGAAATAGGTTTGATTGTTTATCTTTTTTTATATAATATTAATATATAAGGCATCCTCTAGATAATTCAAATCGAAGCAATTGGATGTCCAATTGGGGCTTATATGACACAACCGATCGCTAGAAATGCTCCACTCCACCCTTGTCATATATTCCATACATCACACTAGATAGATATCACCTTCATGGAATACAATTCACTTTCAAGATGCCTTGGTGGTGAAATGGTAGACACGCGAGACTCAAAATCTCGTGCTCAAGAGCGTGGAGGTTCGAGTCCTCTTCAAGGCATAATATTGAGAATGCTCATTGAATGAGCAATTCAATAAGAGATCTCAGATCGAATCGATATTGAATTATGAATAATTAACACTTAGCAATCAAGTGAGTAATTCTTAATATTATTTTGATTCTATTGTTGTTATTATTGGTATTTGTTAATCGGTCTTATTATTATTGTTATTGTTATTTGTTGCTACCATTATGAGTATTAATAATGTATTAGCGTTGGACTTATTTAGTTTGGGCTTAGGATTGTTATTGGGCCAAAGTTTATTTTTTTATGGCCAGCCCATCCAAACCCACTACCCTAGATATAAATGGGAAAAAATTTTGGATCGAACGCTATCTTCCCTGTATGGTTGCGTTGTCGGCTAGGAGATGTTAGAGAGAGAGTAGCCAAAGTTTTTATAGATTTTTTTGTCATAGAATTGCAAAAATTGTTGCGTTATTTTTATCATTTCTTTGAAATTTGTGTTCTTTATTTCTTGTATAAACTTATAATTATTGTGTTTGATCTCTATGATTAAGATTTAGGAGTTTTGAGTCTTTAGGTTAGTATATGATTTTCATGGGTATTATATGTTGAGGAATTATTGAGCAAGTGAAAGCCATGAGGATTAATTAAATGTGCACAATTATTTTTACAATCACTCACTTTAAAAATTATTTAAAAATATGTATTTTATGCCTTGATAATTTATTCATATCTAGTAAAAATAGACATATTGAGGGTTGCATATAATTTTGATCCGCTGGAAGATGAATTAAATTCTATTTTTAATAAATTTTTGAATTAGGCATTGAGATTCTGAAAAATTGACATTTCTACCATGTTCTAAGAAGGAAAAAAAATGTTTAGACCGACCAAACTTTATCAAAAAAATATGAAACATAGATGCACTCTTTTAAATGTCTAGTTTATCATATCTAAAATTGGAGCTCTAATTCCTTATACTTTAATTGTTTTAAATTGATGAGTAAAGGGTCCTCAATGCTAGATTCTATATTTTAGGATTTGATAATCTTGAATTTAATTTGAAATAGATTTTAAATGAATTTGGCATTGAAATTTTTGCTACCTATGTGCTTATGTGTCCATTTAAGCCCTAAAAAATGTCATCATTTTTGAGTTAATATTTTATTTAATAAAAAAAGTAAGGGCTAATCAGTAACTTTCTACTATTGTGAAAAAAGGAATATCAAGATGTAGATGGTTATAAGATATGACTCCTTCATGAGAATGGAGTTTGTAATTATATATGCACATGATGATGTTGACGTGAGTTTAAAATCGATGTTAAGTTACACTAATTAGTTTACGAGATTAAGCTTATTAATGTAACCTTCAAGAGGTAAGTAAACTAGACTTAACTAAGACTACAATAAACATATATATTTGTCTGATTTTTAAAAAGATCATTTTGATATATACATTATGGAAGTTTTTGTCAAGTGTATTTGACAATGTGTTTGAGGTAGGCTTTGGAGTAAGTATGAACATATAAATGTTTCTTATAAGTCTTCATATGAAAAAAGGAAAATTATGTTTTTTAATCGTATTTATAGTTTATGATTTATAAAGTTTGTTATTATGTTAAAATTTATGGATTGATGTACGAAGACCGCATATGGAGCCGTAAAGTGTCATGCATGGTGTAAAGTGCCACATTTAGGATATGTACCTATGAAAATGATAAGTGAAGTTGTAACGTAATACCCAATGTTCTTAGGGGGAAAAAAAAAAGAAATATGAGAGGAAAATTATTCTTAAAGAATTACGAGACGAAAATAATTCTTACATGTAGAAACTTTCTTTCCTTATTAATAAAGACTGTTTTATCTCTAATTAGGATTCATAAGATAATTTTGGAAAACATTTATTCTTTCCAAAATAAATACGGTTTCCAATAATTTCCTATAAATTCATAGCTTTTGTTCCTCTTTCATAACCCTAAATTCACAACAACTTTTTTTCATAGTTGGTCATCACTCTGCTCATATCTTAGGATTCAAATTGTTGCTTATGAGAGGATTTTAATGGTTGTTAAGTCTTACCCTTCCTATGCTCTATTAGATTTCTTACCTTTGTGTTCTATTAGGAGTCTAGTTTTTTTTTTCATGATTTTAGAATGTTATAGGCCTTTGTGCGTGATTTATGATGTGTTTAAGTTTTATTTAGTGCATTTGTTTATTATTAAGTCTTTTTAGTTAACTCATGACACAATAAACACACTGAACAATTTTTGAACAGGATAAAGATCTTATAATAAAACATATATTTTAAAAATGATTCTTGAGAAAAATCTTAACTTTCTATAAACTAGACATGGAGAGCTTTTTGAATAAATTTTATTTCATAAGTTTTGACCTTATTTCTGATTTTATATGGATTTTCGAGACAAGACATTGTTGCACTAGAAAACTATGATTAGCAGAAAGACCAAATTCACAAAATTATTTGGAGTTTCAAATGAACTCAGAAAATTTTGAAATTTTAAATAGAGGATAGTATATGTATCTAATTTCCTAGTTTTAATTTAATAATTTTTTTATTAATATAAAATTTTATAAAAATATCAGAACCTATACTATTTAGTTAAGACATTGTCAGACAGTTTTGAACTTATCAAGAAACAAATAGTTTTGGAAATGTTTTTGCCATCAGATCGTCTTAAAAATTTTGGGAGAGACACCCATGGATGTTTAGAATAACTCTATATAATATTGTGTCGTTCTGGTTAACAATTAACAAAATCAAACTTGTGCGGGTATGAATTAGAAAATTAGGATATCAGAATAAGTTGTTAATAGTTATATCTTGTATTTGTTTAAGGTATTTGAGGCTGTTTGAGGCTTAGAGATCTATTTAGATTATTGTTTTTATAGAGGTAAGTAACTTTATTCCTAATATGTTGGATATGTATGATTATTTTGATTCTATTATAAGTACATGTGTTTTTATAATTTTTAAAAATTAATTGATTTTCATAACAAAATTAGTTAATTTAAATGTTCTCAAATCTGAAAATTATATTATTTTGTGGTTTTAACAAAATATTATAAATGTCTATAAATGTGTGATTTGTTTTGTTAAATTATTATCTTTTATGAAATTATCCATAAAATGCTTGCAAGCCTAAATTATTATTATGATATTTATGAATCCGATATGAATGCTTTGTTCACATATTCGATTAAGATTATTTAAGAAAATTTATATGGGGGTCACCTCTTGAGACTGTATAGGGGCCACCTCTCAAGGGCTAAAATGCCACAAAGCGACACATACTGTACAAAATGCCACGTGCAAGTCGTTGCATATGAAAAATAAATTTAAATATTTTGTCTCATTGTCCATAACCGTTCTGATTATGATTCTAATCGTATTATACAATATATATGTCCTAGACCAATACTAGGTTTTTGTTCTGAATGTGCAAATGTTATTGTAGCTCTGATTCTTTTTTTGGCCAGGTCATTAGGAGTATAGGTAACACTATATGACATGAACTAACCTTTTTTTTTTTCTATACATACCTTTTTTTTTTTCTATATATACATGTTATAAGATTTGTTTTCAGGGTTAATTGTGATTTTCATATTTTGAATCACTTATGAATTGTGTCCTTCTGTTATAATATATAATTTTTTAAAACTTATGTTTTTCAGATATGTTTCGATAAGAAAAGTAAAACTTGCAATACATTTGGTACCTAATAACTCTAGTTCATTGGGAATAGTTTTACTTTTCGAGTTGACAACTTCTCCCTCATGTTACTTTTTGCAGGTTGAGTAATTTACTGAGAGGCATGCTTATCTTTAGAGATAGAGATTTACTTTTGCTAGTTGAATATGAGAAGGATGGATTTCTATTTCCTTTAATTTTTTTTATCTTATGAACTTGTATTTGGAGAGTTTTGGAACTTTTGTTATATTTATGTTTTCGCAAGAAAATGTTTAGTATTAGACTTGTGGATTTGTCGATTTGATTAATAAAATTTGAGATATTTCAGTTTGAGATTTTTGTGTAAGGAATTCAAATTTGTGAGTAACCTCCTTTTTTACGTGCTCCATACATGTTAGATTTGCAGTGTTAGATTTTGGGTGTTACAGTAATGAGCTTGTTACTTGCACAGTAGACACTTATATTGTTACATGAAGCCTTTTGGTATATGTGGCATTTCCTTCGAGATTGATATATGTGAAATACTAACTAGGCAACCCAAGAGGGGGGGTGAATTGAGATATTTAAAACAAAATTCAATGCAAATCAAAAACTAATTTAAAGCAATAACAAATAAATCAATCACAATATAAAAAGATAAGGGAAGAGAGAGCAAATACAATGATTTTTACATGGTTCGGCAACCTCCGCCTACGTCCACGCCTCCAAGCTCACCGGGCTTGAGGATTTCACTAAGCTAGCCTCCCAAGGCTTCAAACGCTTACAATTGACTTCCAAGGTGTCAATGGACCTTTACAACTAGAGATTATCTCTAATCTCTTAACCCAAGTGTATCCTAACACTTACAATCTCTCAAAGATAAATATTATAAATGAATTTTCTCTCACACAATGTGTTTGATTACAAATGAATGCTCAATGTGTGAATCAAAGAAACAAAAACAAGTTCAAAGCTTAATAATAGTTTTATACTCAATAACAAGCTCAATGATAACTCTTAGATCTATCTTTGTTTGAATTGGATTGAACTTATTTATAGTTGGAGCTGAAAACTAGCTGTTATTGGCTTTCTGCTCACTGTCGGATCACCGTTAACTAGATGTCGGATCGCCGTTTGACTGGTCAATAAGATCGTTGGGCTGGATTTTCAAATTGTTGGATCGCCGTTATTTAGATGTCGGATCACCGTTAGTGTCAAGAGGCTACTCTTCAATTCTACTCAATGTCGGATCGCCATTATCGAGATGTCGAATCACCGTTTTCTACAGTGACTGCTGCAGTGAACTATTTTGTAAAAGTATAGTTTGACCCCAAAACTTTATATAACCGTACTATGGCCCAAAACGTTATACATTTAGCAAATAAGTCCAATTTCAGAATTTCTAAATAATGTTTACTATTCCCAAAACTTTCTAAAATTATAATATAGCCCAAAATGCTATGAATACTTTCCAAATAAATCCTTTTCTAAAATTTCAATCAATACTTGTTGATTTCAAAGTTTTCAAAACTCTTTCAATTAAACCATAAACTTGAAAAACAAATAATTTCATAAAATCATTTTTTCATTAAATATAAAACCTTTAAAATGTGAAAATAATGATTTATTTAAAATGTATAAAAATAATTTGAGCTTTTAAAAACTGAATCATTCTTAATTTTGTTTGCTATCATCAAAATCAATATTATGAATACATAAATGTTAACAATCTCCCCTTTTTTTATGATGACAAACTTTTCATGTATTTAAAGAATGATTCCACAAATTGCTCCCTCTAAATGTAATCTCTTACAATTTAAGTAAATTAACAAATTTAAAAACATGTATTCTTCTCCCCCTCATCATAAAAAAGAAAACTTAGTGGAAAAGAAAAAGAGTAGCAAATTAGTTACCCATGTTGCCGAGTAGAAATTTTGATAGAATCTCCCCCTAACAACAAGCATCACCTCAAATACAAGTTTAATAATATTACTCCCAAATTATTATAAATCATGATACAAGCCAACTCCATATACAAATCATCACATAATTCATCAACCATAAAAAGATCATGAACTATTATTCCATCAATTACCAAATCAACAACTTATAAAATTATCATATAAAACAACCATGTAGTCAAATCATCATCATATCCCAAAATCATCAAAATCATCACCATAATCACATATCAATCATCAAAACAATACTCAAAGTGCATATTATTCTCCTCCTTTTGACAATATCGAAACTATATATTACTTTGTCTCTCCCTTTGGACAATAAAAAATTCAAAATGCATGTTATCCAAAATCATATTGTATGCTCCCCTTAAATATATGGCCAACATATCATATTTACCTCTCACTTCATCATATAAAAAAAATGATAGATAGATGCAATCGAAACAAGATCATAAAAATAATAATAATTCGATGAAGATATTACCCATTTTGTGCGAGCAAAAATTCCGGCAGAGTCTCCCCTTAAAAATGAACAAATCCTCAAATACATAATATTGTTAAAAACACTTTCATATAAGCTTAAACAATTATAACAAACCAACAACTCCTTCAATTCATCAAGTAACGCACATATAATCATCAATTATCAAAATCATCAAGAAATCAAATCATCCCAAGTTTATGCCGAATTTTTTAAAATTGCTCTTCGCAAAGAGTTTTTGATTTCTTTACCAAATTGGCATGCATATTATCAAATATTCAAGCTCCATAATTACCAATCACATTTTACAAATCAAGACAACTAAACTTATCAAATATCTAATGTGACATTTCAATATAACTTAAAAAATCTTATATGCTTAAAATTCTCGAAGTATATGTATTTTTTTCCTTTTTCGATATCATTTAAAACAAGTAAGGCATATTCAACAATACATTGATAAAGTACAAAAAAATGCATCCATTCACCAATTATAGATTGCATAAGATCAAACTTCATCAAATACAATGTAATCATCAAAGCACATTCTTTATCATCAAAATTTAAGTAAAGTATAAGTACATAACGACAATATATACATCATCAAAATCAACATATGGCAATATATAAATAATCAAAATCAACATCGCTATTAAGAAAAGTCATCGTATATATTTATCCATGCATCATGATTATACACAATAATAATTCAGTTATGTAAACATACTAGCATACTTTCGCAAATTCAAGCTATCCATCATGATCCATTCAACAAAATCAATATGATAAGAATTGTTACTAAAACAATTAAATCATTTTCTCTTAGATCATGATCAAGTGATTATTCTCACAAACTTTCATTGAGGAACTCTCCACCATTTCTTGATTATGGTACCTATAAAAAAAAATCAAGTTGTGCCTTTTGGTACCCAAATACTCTTGGGTCCTTGAGTGTTAGCAATGATTCTTTTTGGAACCCAAATACATTTTGCTCCATAATATGCATTTCTTTTAATTGGACATTTATTCTTCATGTGATCATCTTGATTGCAATGATGACAAACAATCTTATGATCACTTGTGGAGGTAGCTTTAACAAAATAATTCTTATAATACTTTTGCTTCAAGTTAGGCTTATACCCAAGTCCTCCTCTATCAAATACACATTTTTGAGAGTTAAGCATATTATCCAACATCTTTTGTCCGTTTGTAAATTTTAAAACAATCTCATTTAACTCATTGCTCTTCTTCTTAAGTATTTCATTTTCATTTTTCAAGTCATCTATGTGTGATTTTAGATGCTTGTATGAAGTACTTTGTTTACATTTAAATGATGCAATCCTATCATGTAACATTTCATTATCTAATTCCAATTCTTTGATCTTTTCATTTAATGAAACACTGTATTTTTGCAGGGCATCTTTTTCATTTTTCAAGTCATCTACATGTGATTCTAGATGTTTGTACGAAGTGCTACATTTCTCATTTGATAATGTAACTTTATCATGTAATGTTTTATTTTCTAGTTCTAGGCATATAATCTTTGCACTTAGAGATTCATTTTCATTTGTGAGCTCTACCATTTTCTTTTTAAGACATGTATTCTTTTTACCAATTTTCATCCACTCATCATGCAATTCTTTAAATGCATCATGTAATTCATCATAAGTAGGAAGATCGCTTACCTCATCAAGTTCATCATCCGATTCATCTCCAATTATCATAAGTGCCAAATTCGACATTTCATGAGATTCCTCATTTGTAGTCTCCTCATACATAACTCAAGTTTTCTCTAAATTTCATAAGCATTAGAACAATTTGAAACTCTATGAAATTCCTTTTTATCTAAGGCACAAAATAAAGCATTCATAGCCTTGGAATTTAAAAACATATTTTTCTTATCCAACTCACTTAAGGCATTCTTCCTAGGAATGAATGAACCATCACAAACTATTTTCCATATTTCATAATCTAAAGCTTGTAAAAACACTCTCATCCTAGTTTTCTAATAAGGATAGTCATTACTATTAAAGAATGAGGTCTAGTGGTGGATTAGCCTTCCATGAAAGTTGAACTAATTTAGGTTGTTATTGATCTTTAACTCTAGACGGTTAAGTCTACACAAGAGCACCTCGCTCTGATACCAAATGAAATACTAATTAGGTAACCCAAGAAGGGGGGTGAATTGAGATATTGAAAATTATTCAATTCTAAAACAAAACTCAATGCAAATCCAAAACTAATTTAAAGCAATAACAAATAAATCAATCACAATATAAAAAGATAAGGGAAGAGAGAGCAAACACAATGATTTTTACGTGGTTCGGCAACCCCCGGCTACGTCCACATCTCCAAGCTCACCGGGCTTGAGGATTTCACTAAGCTAGCCTCCCAAGGCTTCAAACGTTTACAATTGACTTCCAAAGTGTCAATGGACATTTACAACAAGAGATTATCCCTAATCTCTTAACCCAAGTGTATCCCAACACTTACAACCTCTCAAGGATAAATATTATAAATGAATTTTCTCTCACACAATGTGTTTGATTACAAATGAATGCTCAATGTGTGAATCAAAGAAACAAAAACAAGTTCAAAACTCAATAATAGTTTTATGCTCAATAGCAAGCTCAATGATAACTCTTGAATCTATCTTTGTTTGAATTGGATTAAGCTTATTTAGAGTTGGAGCTGAAAACTAGCTGTTATTGACTTTCTGCTCACTGTCGGATCACCGTTAACTAGATGTCGGATCACCGTTTGACTGGTCAATATGACCGTTGGGCTGGATTTTTAAATTGTCGGATCGCCGTTATCTAGATGTCAGATCGCCATTAGTGTCAAGAGGCTACTCTTCAATTCTGCTCAATGTCGGATCGCCATCAGTGTCCAGAGGCTACTCTTCAATTCTACTCAATGTCGGATCGCCGTTATCGAAATGTCGGATCGTCGTTTTCTACAGTGACTGCTACAGTGAACTATTTTATAAAATAATAGTTTGACCCCAAAACTTTATATAACTGTACTATGGCCCAAAACGTTATACATTTAGCAAATAAGTCCAATTTCAGAATTTCTAAATAATGCTTACTATTCCCAAAACTTTTTGAAATTATGATATAGCCCAAAATGCTATGAATACTTTTCAAATAAATCCTTCTCCAAAATTTCAAGCAATACTTGTTGATTTCAAAGTTTTCAAAACTCTTTCAATTAAACCATAAACTTGAAAAATAAATAATTTCATAAAATCATTTTTCCATTAAATATAAAACCTTTAAAATGTGAAAATAATGATTTATTTAAAATGTATAAAAATAATTTGAGCTTTTAAAAACTGAATCATTCTTAATTTTGTTTGCTATCATCAAAATCAACATTATGAATACATAAATGTTAACAATATGTATTATATAGAATAGGTCGCCAACAAGTGATTTAGGCTCATTATGTGATGTGATATGTGAAGTCTTACTAAGTGATGATAAAGAAGGTGCATTCCTATAGTAAGAACATGAGTATTTGTAATTGATTTGCGAAATATGAAACCTTTAAATGCAAATAAGCTTGTACTCATGTCTATTTCTCTATAAGAAAAAGTTAGTTTGTTTATTGAGTTTTATAGTCATTATAATTTATTGCAATTTCCAAAAAATTAATAGATCTAACTCGTAATGGATTTTGGCAAAGCTGGTCTTATCACTTGGTGTCCTTAGTCTTTGAAGGACTATTGACATGTATATTTGGGACATGAAACTTTTGTGATTTATTAAGCTTAATAGATCTTTTACTTTTGGGAGTTATTTTGTTGAACTCTAAGCTTAACAACTTTATAACAGTTTAACTTCTCTCATTATTAATATATTTGTTGCATTTTTAAGATATTCGTAGATAAAAACATGATCCTTCCATCCACAAATATATAATACGTTAAACCCTAATTTGCATGTATCTGTTATTGTTCTCAGGCACTGTTGCAACACTTGATATCATCTAAGTAATAAGAAAATTACAGTATTAATGAAAACTCAATGATATGTCGAATGAAGATGCTGACATACAAATATATAAATTGATGTTGTCAGAGAATTATCAATATCCATGCAATGAAATGCCTAACAAGTAGGTTTCCTCCCTTTCCCAAAAGCAAATGCACTCGATTAACAAAGCTTCAGAATAAATAGCCTAACATAACTTTGCTTCTTTGCATAATATTCCCCACAATTTAGAAGCAACATCACAATGGCGAAACAAGTGATTTAAAATCTCCTTAGTACTTCTCCCACACGTCACACACCTTGAAGGCAAGATATGAATAAACGGTCATGGTTACTTATGTATTATGTACATTATGAAGTTTATATGTTTATATATCTATATGCAAGCAGTAATTTATAATTATAAAATTCTAAGGCGCGCGCAAGCTTATTATTTTCAGATTAATTACCCTGTTACTCTCAGGTTTAGGTCAGATTTCGTACAACTCAGATTACGATCATTTGAGTAAGGGGCCACAACACGTTGCTGCATATTTTATGTTTTCAGCATGTGTTTATGCTTATTTGTATATATTTCATATGTATACATTTACTGTTTCGATGTGAAAAATAAATTGACAATCCATGACAAACATCGACATCGAATGATTACAAGTCTTCCACCATATTAAGCCAAAAAAAAAAAAAATTACTAATGAATTGCAAAATATTTTTAAGTAGCTTATTCAAGCATCAAATATAAATCAACCAAATTTTTTTAAAAATAAAGTATAGTATTTTCTTTTTTTTAAAGCGAACTAATTCATTAAATTGAAGTATATTAAATAAATTTAATTACATTTGATTATAACATTTGTGTATAGCGCTAATAATTATAAGAAAATGCCAGGAAAAAAAATTACAATAAATAATATTATAAATTCAATTCAGATTTAAATAATAACTTTTAATTAATTTATAATTTAAAATAATATAAAATTAATTAATATTACGAATCAAATTCAACTGAAATTGAACAAAAGCATTATTAGATTTAATGTTATTCAATTCAATTTCATTTATTAATAGGATGTTGTGGTATAATTAAATTAAAATTAAGTCTTAAATTTTAAATGAACTTTTCCACGTTTCATGCTTAAACCTGTCTCTAATCCTCCTATGTTTTATTAGCCTGCGTGTCTAGAGGCGGAAAAATCATAAATATAGGATGATTTTTTTTTTCAGCAATTTATAATTTTCTTTACGAGGGAAAGAGGGAGGGAAAAATCATTAGTTAGTTTGCAGTTATGCCCGCGTTATTTTAAGCAAAGTCTCCCTCTCTCCCACCTCCCTCCCACCTCCCTCCCTCTGTCTGTCTGTCTTCACCAAATTCACAAAACAAAAACCAAATTTTAACTCTACTTTCTCTTTTGGGTTTATTTGCTTTGATCCCAAAAACTTGATGTCTAAAAGCACCAACCTTTCATTTTTAATTAAACGACGAATTTCGAAAAACTAACAGGTACCCATTTCATCATTCTTTTTCTTTGTCCAATTTTATCCATTTTGATCCCTTTTTTTATTGGATGCAAAATAAATATAATGTGCCCTTCGAATGTTGTGTCATAATTTTTGTTTTTCTAATTTAATTATTTGCATATAGTTTTAACGTACTATCATTTGTCAATAATGATGGTTTATTTGGTTGCTCTGACTGTTTCTTCCATGCAAATTCTTTAATAATTAACGAACTTCTTATGTTTCCACAGGGAATTTCTTGAAATGCATGTTTAATATTTGATGAATATGTGGACAGTGCAGGAATATGGTTAGTTGTGTGTGTATTTCGTTTCATTTTGCTAAAATAAAGGAGGATTGAGCAAAGAAAAGAACGATTTTTTTTTTTTGGGTCTATAGAAATAATTTGATTTTCGAAGAGAGTTGGTGTTGTTGGGCATGATAATTGTAGAGCCTTTGTGAGTCAATAGCTCAAGGGTTTATAAGAAACAAATCGGCAACTTTGTATATGTAGTGAGGATTTTACTGTTCTTGGTGCATCTTGAACGGGTATCATAAGTTATGCATTTGATGCCATCAATTAGTTTAGTTTTGATGGCAATTAAGGAAGTAAGGCTTATCATTTTGCCGTTCTTGCGAATATGAAGCTATAAAGAAAGTAATATCTCTTTTGATACCATGACAAGAGAGGATCCAAGCACTTCAGGCCAGCCATTGTGCAGAGATAGAGGAAACGTTGTGTCAAGCAACAGAGTTGATGCGGAAAGAAGCGTAAACAATGTTTGTCTGCAGACAGGCGAGGAATTTTCTTCAGAGTTTCTAAGGGATCGTGTTGCCGTAAGAAGAATAACGGTCATGAATGATGGAAAGTATCTCCAGACAATCCAAGCGGGTGTTAATATCAACCAGAACCATCAGGTAGTTTGCGGGGATCTTAATGGCATTGTCGGGTTAAGGAGGATGGACAACGAAGGCAATGTAAATGCCTCGGATTTTGCTGGTACTTTTGGATATGCGGTTGAAGCAAAGAAAAATAATTATCCTGATAATCTAAGCAGATGCCAGCTGCAATATGGTGCTGTTGGACAAAATTCAGGTATATTTTTTTATGAAAATCATTGTGATCAAGTTGCAACAGAATTGTCCGGTTCCCCTGTTTATGTTGTGGAGTCTCCTCAGTCTTATCATCCTTGCGGACCAGGTTATGCAGAAAGTCCTTTTACTAGAAAAATGAAATTTCTTTGTAGCTTTGGGGGAAGAATATTTCCCAGGCCCAGTGATGGGAAGCTTAGATATGTAGGTGGGGAGACACGAATTATATCCATAAGGAAAAGTCTTACTTGGGAGGAATTAATGAGGAAAACATCAGCAATTTGTAATCAACCTCATACAATCAAGTATCAGCTCCCTGGTGAGGATCTCGATGCACTTATATCTGTTTGCTCTGATGAGGATCTCCATCATATGATAGAAGAATATCAAGAGCAGGAAAGAATTGGGGGTTCTCAAAGACTGCGGATATTTCTTGTATCTTTAGGTGAACCTGACAGTCCAAATTCTTTGGAGGGAAAGACCACACAACAGACTGATGCTGATAATCAGTATGTTTCTGCTGTTAACGGCATGCTAGATGCGAGTCCTCGAAAAAGTTCTAGTGGGCAGACTTTGGCCAGTCACACAACACAAATGGGCAGAGACTCTCCCACATTTGCTTACATCTCTGAAATTAAGGATCATAGTCTAAACTCCTCAAATGTGGGTGGGATGTTTTCAAATAATGCTAATAGATTACCTCCAATCTGTGTGGCAGGCAAGTCATTGAATCCATCAGTTCCTGTAACAACTTTTTCTTCTCAGAGTATAGATCCTTTCAATTCTAATGCACATTTTTATGTGGACTGGCCATGTGATGGCAATGGAAATGATAATCCTTGTGTTATGGACAAATTTCTTTGCGACCATTCCTATGATGTGAATTCCCTAAGTCATTATGATAATCTTCATGACCATCATCCATTGATGAATTACCACAAGCACAACCAAAATTTAGTAGAAACTGACCAGACTAACAACTGCCACTTGCATTTGCACAATTGTGGCCTCAGTAGAGATATTGTGCATTGTACACCGTATAATCAAAGTGATAAGAACGACAGATTACTTGTTCATAGGGAAAGGGTGCTTTCTGACTCAAGGTTACGGGTTCATGATAACAGCTCTACTCACCGTTTGGAAGAAGGGATTATTTCTCAGAGCCCAAGAAATATTGGAAGAGCTAAATCACCATCGGTAGTGTCAAGTTCTTCTAGGGGGTTTTCAATGCACTGGCAAGATGTAATTGATGAGAAACACCAAGGAACCACTTGTAAGAATCAGCCCTCATTCAAGATGCTGGAATCCTGCAATGATAATTTTAAAACTGTTCAGGAAATCAAGGCTATGAATGGGAACCTGGCTTCCTCTGACCCACATTGGAAACACCATATAGGAAATAAAGAAGTTACACCAAATAAAAAAGCCATTGAAAATAAGATTAACTACCAACCCAGCAGTAATCTTCCCATACGAGATTCACCAAACTCAGGAAGCTCAAATTTCTCTTTACAAATAGCTACTGCAGAAAGTTCTGCAGGTTTTATAATAGAGCACCTTTATGGTTACCAGTTGGATACAACAACTATGCCTGAGTTTCAGGTCAAAAACTCAAATGCTACAAAGGATGAGAAGTGTGCTCTGACTGAGATAAGCCAACCAGTTTCCCCAGGATCCTCTGTAAAACTATCTTCAAAGGACGAGAAGTCTACAATGACTGAGATAAGTCAACCGGTTACCCCAGGATCCTCAGGAAAACTATCTGTTTCGTCTCAAGCAGTTGCTAATCAAGAATGGATAAACCCAAGCTCCGTAAGTATATTTCAGTATAATTATTATACATTCTTAAATTAGACATATGTTTCAGTCATTTCTGTATGCTGTCTTCAGAAATTGATGAATCCTGCTTCAAGTAGAGAGGGTACAATCAATGATGAATACCACAAATATTACTATGGGGCTGACGAGGTATTTATCAGGAGAGTATCATCTGAGGGGCGAAAACCTAGAATTGCATTGTGCGCCCAAACTGAACCATCAGAAAACAGTCATAAAGACAAGATGCTTGCTAATCAAGAATGCATAAACCCAAGTTCTGTAAGTATATTTCCTTTTAATTTTTATATATAAGCTTAAACTGGCCTATATATGAGCCATTTCGGTTGTCCTCAGAAATTGACAAGTGCTGCTTCAAGTAGAGAGGCTACTATCAATGATGAAGACCCCAGAATTTATTATAACTATGGGGCTGAAAAGATAGTTATAAGCCGATCAAATGAGGGACAAAATCCTAGAATTGCCGTCCATGCACAAGTTGTACTGTCAGAAAATGATGATGAACACAATGTGCTCAAGTCAGCCGTTATTGTGGAAGATGTAACTGATAGTATACCTCCAGGAATCCCCTCCTCCTCATCGGTTGTGCCATTTGTACAAGATGATGTCAGTGATGATTGTCCATCTCCTATAGTAACTGAAACTGAGAGTGCCCATCCAGATTCTGACCATGAGGTAGCATTTGAGATTTTCCCTATTGTTTGTTGATTTGTTCCATTATTACAATGGCTTTGCTGATTGACATGAGCTTAAATCCTATCTTTCCTAGGATGTCAGAGGTGATGGCAGAGAAGTGGATGAATCTATTAGTGATGCTGCAATGGCTGAAATGGAAGCTGGCATCTACGGTTTGCAGGTTTATGACAACCATTTTAATTAATTTATGATAAACTTTCGTGAAAGTCTATATATGTTAAATTAAATACATTATTCATATTCTTATCTGCAGATAATCAAGGACAGTGACCTTGAAGAATTGCAAGAGTTAGGTTCCGGTACATTTGGAACTGTCTATCGTGGAAAATGGAGGGGAACAGATATTGCCATTAAGAGAATAAAAAAGAGTTGTTTTTTGGGCAGATCATCAGAGCAAGAACGGTTGGTGGGTCTTCTCTTTCGTTCTACTCAAGATACTCTTATCAAGATATTCATATTTATAAAATTTAATTTTGTTAATATGCGTTACACATTCAGTTGTGGAAAATCAGAAACAAGTTATAGAAAATATGTGCTCCAAGATGCTTAAACAATTTTTTTTTCTGGTTAATAAAAGCATGCATGTAAGATGACACCGCAAGATTATATCCTACCTTTTGGATTCTTAAGATCATAATAGTTCTTTTTTTTTTTTATATAAAAAAAATCCCACTCTTTAGTATATATCTTCATTATATATAGAGAGGCAAAATCTAGTGCAGATGTGCGTTGGAGTTTGCAATGTTCCTTCTTCCAGTAACTCTTTGTACAAACAGTTGCATGCCCATCCACACTAGACAATATACGTAGTACTTCTCTTGTGTTGACATCCTTATTTTTCTAAATATGGACTAGTTAAAATACAAAATTTCACACAACCTTTTGTACAAAGAGATGGGAAGTCGATGCACTGGAGTTCACAAATTAGTCATTAGCAATCAGATTTTTTTTTTTTGGGGCGATGGAAATATAACATTAGTAAATTTACAGATTAAAGAATTCTGGAGAGAGGCGCATATCATATCAAATCTTCACCATCCAAATGTAGTAGCATTTTATGGTGTCGTCCCCAATGGACCTGGAGGAACAATGGCCACTGTAACTGAATATATGGTGAATGGATCACTGAGGCATGTTCTTGCAAGGAAGGACAGGTGAGTCGACTAGCATATCTTATTTTCCTTTGTATCTCAAACAGGGAGTAGATTTACAGTCTTTAAAACTATTCCTGCAGAATACTTGATCGCCGCAAAAAGCTAATGCTCATGATGGATGCTGCTTTTGGCATGGAATATTTACATATGAAGAATATCGTGCATTTTGATTTGAAGTGTGACAATTTACTTGTCAATTTGAGGGATCCCCAACGACCGATTTGCAAGGTGGCAAAAACTTAGATAATATTGACCATGGCCTTCTTCTATTTTGTGTCAACACTCGCAAACACCCTTGCTCTTGACATGTGATTAATTAAATGCTGTTCCTAAAAGCATACATAGACTAATGTCTTTGGATCTTTTAATCTGCGAGCATAAAATGATTGGAAGAATAGCATATTTCACTCAGAATTAACTTGCCTGCTTTGCAGGTTGGAGATTTTGGTTTGTCAAGAATTAAATGCAATACACTTGTATCTGGTGGCGTGCGTGGAACCCTTCCGTGGATGGCACCAGAGCTATTGAATGGCAGAAATAATAGGGTCTCTGAAAAGGTGAGGGTTATTTTCTCTTTTTCCCGAATAATCATAATAGATGCAAATATAAGTGTGGAAGCCTATATGGTGATAACATCATTTAAGCTTTCTTTTCATTGTCTAGGTTGATGTTTACTCATTTGGTATAGCAATGTGGGAAATCATCACCGGCGAAGAGCCATATGCCAACATGCATTGTGGTGCTATCATAGGTACGATTCGCACTTGGCTAGTCAAACTATTTCAAACTTTTCTGGATCAATTTTATCATCAAATCTTCTCAAGAGATTCCATGCTGGAATTGATTATGTGTCCCTTATATAAGTATTCGTGCATATTTATAAAATAATTTAAGCTGTTGAATAATGTAGTAGACAACTGTGTTTGTACATGTCTGTGTATTCGTGAAAGTATGTTTTGTGAAGAATAACATTTGTTAGTATTTTGTAATTCTCTTTTCAATGGGGAATATTAGTAGTTACATGGTAGATAAAGTTCTACGATACCTATCGCTGCGAAATTGTCATTAAATCCTTTACCTTCCATGGCAAAGCCATATAAAGTAATGTTTCATAAATTTTCTTCAGTGTAACATTTGGTCCCGATGGAAATTCTAAAGGTGGATATAGTAAATATTGATCTTCTAGTGGCATGATAATGTAGTCCTTCAAAAAATTGTGTCAAATCCAAACTTTTGTCCCAATAGAAATTCAAGTGCTTGATTGTCTGATGATCAGCTACATTTTGATGATAACATTCCCATTCGTATGTCCGATATATTTTCTTCTTAAAGAGCTTATTTTGCTTGTTTTGATGCTTTCTTATGATTCCTTACAATTTTGACGCAAAAAATGTTACTAGCTGTGAACTTTATATGCAGGGGGAATTTTAAGTAACACACTCAGGCCTCAGATACCAGAACGTTGTGATGCTGAATGGAGAAAGTTAATGGAAGAGTGCTGGTCTTTCAACCCTGCTGCAAGGCCATCGTTCACAGAGATAGCGAACAGATTACGTGTTATGTCAACGGCACCCCAGACAAAGCGACGGAATCATGCTATTAGGTGAAATTAATCCAACGTTCTCACACAAGTTACATGCACAGAAACACACATACATATACATATATACTCATGTATCATATAAAAGTGTTGGATTTAAGGCTAAATTTGTTGAGTAGTTGCATTCAAGCCATTGCTGTACATGTATAGATGTAAATTTTGTAGACTGGAAATATGAACCAAAGTTCAAAATGTTCATTCTAAAATTTGGTGTCAGTTAATGTAAATCTTTTACTTTCAGTTTCAAAATTGTATTTGGAACCAATATGGGGTGAGTTTGGTGACGTATTTATTTGAAAATACTATGAAAAATACCTTGAGAATTAAGCAAGCACTAGACTGCAATTGCAGTACTGGGTAAATTTTGGTCCTTGCGACTCAAGAAAAGCTTCTGTAACTCATATACATGTTGATAAATATTCAGCACTTATCTACATGTATGGCTATGATTGTACAGTTCTTTGAAAAATTCAAGTTCGTTTTATAGTTTTATTTCCCTTCAAGATCTTTTACTTGTATTACAATCAGGGGTGTATGGGATTGTAAATCAATATCAAGTCATATAATACAGCACATCCCATTATCCCAAAGGATATTTTAAAAATCATAGCATTATCGACGAAGCCTCATTATAATTTATAGTTATCAAAACAAAGCAGCAAACATGTATATAATATTTGCACTCCAAAAATTATTCTGAATACTCTAATTTTAATAATAAAAAATTACCCATTATGTAAATTATTATTATGGACAATTTATTATAAGTCAATATAACATAATTATTTTTAACACTCATATAGTACACTCATTATTCAATGTACAATTCTCATGTCTTAAAAGGTAAAACTTTTATGTCCAACATCTTAATCATGCTTAGATTATTATGCTATTAATGATTATGTGTTAACTCTCAAAATGAGTGTATAGAATTAGTTTTATTTGTGCTTTAAGTTAATAAACTTAATTAATTTAAATAGTTTAAGTAAGAATTTTTTTAGAATTTTAAAGAGTGTACAAACTAATTTTTTTTTTAATTAGTGTATGAGAACATACAAAGTAATAGTGTCGAATTAATTTTTAGAGTGCAAATAACCCCACCCTATAATAAATCAAGGAGAAAGAAATTTTTTATTTATTATTTCTGTGTCATTAATTTTTAAATAATAATTAGAATAATTATCTAGCAACTATGGTTAATGATTCGTAAGTTAAAAGTGATTTTACCATAAACGGAAACATAGATAATAAAGAAAAAGTAATTATAAAAAAATTAAAATATCAACCCTAGTTAGCTTAATCAAAAAGTAATTATAAACCAATTAAAATATCAACCCTAGTTAGCTTAATCAATAAATCAAACAATGCAAGAGGTTAAGGGTTGTTTGTTTTTATCTGAAGTCTAAGGTTGCGTTTATTTTTTTATATTAAATCTGAATAGGTCTGAATGAAAATTTCTTAATGACATATTTATTTTTTCTTTTTCAACATCTGAAGAGAAAAAATTAAAACCTAGTAGTTTGACATAAATATCTTTTTAAGTGGTGCATATATTTGTTTTTCAAAATTTATAATTTTCACAGGTTGGTTAGTTTGGTAACATTAAAAAAAATACTATCATTGTTGATCTTAATTTAATTTTTTAATAAAAGATGTAATTATAACGTCAAATTTTATTATAAAGTCAACACTATCACAATTGACATAATTTGATTTGTTCAATATTTCAATTTAGTTAATGTTATCGTGTGAATAAAAATATAAAGCAATTAAAAAAATAACTTTAAGAATAATACAAAAATATAAGGTTTATGCATAATATTGGAAATACATTAATTGTTAAAGGTATTTTTGAGATTTCAAATTAAAATTTTCCATTTAAACTTCAGACTTCAGATAAAAGTGGAATTTCTCTACTTTTTTTATTCAAATAAAATTATCTGACAATAAGTGATAAGTTAAAAAAACAAACAACCTAAAATAAACAAATATATAAAAAAAAGTTAAATTCAGACTTCAAACTAAAAAACAAACAACACCTAAATTTTAATTATTCTCAGACATTTAGAGTTTTTAATTTGTTTGTTTTCAATAACTTGTGTTTGATTATAAGATTTTTAGGTCTGAATAGAAAAAATAAGATATTCTAACTTTTATCTGAATGACAAAACATTTTAATAAAACTTTATTATTCTCTCTCATTAATACCCCTTATTAAATACAAGTATTTCCTACCATATAAATTACCTTCTTATTATTTTTCATTTATCCATTTTCTTTGTTCTTTGTGTATCCAACTATCGTTATTTTTATTTTTTTGGTGAATGAGAATTTTAAACGCAATAAAATTTAGGAGATTGTGTTTTATAATAGGTCCATCTCTTTATATTTATAATTATAATTTTCTAATAGATTTTGAATATTATTTAATACATTAATTTTAATTCAAATGATTAAACAATTCTTGGTTGGCTTACGTAATTAACAAGAAAAAATCATATAATATACTAAAAATAATATTATAAGTATCATATATTAATGTAAAAAAATACATGTGTTAGATTTTTTTTTATTTTTCATTCTTTGTTAAGTACATATTATCAAATTTTTTTAACTAATCAAATAATTTATTTATAACTTGTCATGTGTTTAACAAATAAATATAAGTATTATTAATATTTATGAGGTTATATATGTCAAAATATCATATTTTAGATATTTTCTTTTAAAAAAACTACTTAATACTTATATTCAGATATTGAAAAAAGAAAAATAAACATGTCATTCATAAATACTCATTTAGGGGCTTTTTTTTAACTTAATGATTTAATTAACTTAATTGCAATCAGTTAAGTCATTAAGTCCGTTTGTTATTTTAACTTAATGAAAATTTTCAGTAATTAAGTCACTAAGTTATTAAGTTAATTTTTTTTAGTTTTTTGCTTAATTAAAAAGTCTAAATGACACTATTAAAAGTTATTCTCCAAAATATTCCTATCTAATTAATTAATTTTCATTCATATCTAAATAAGTTTAATAATTAGCATCATTAATCATTTCTATAACTTGTGATAATATAGTGATAGACTATTATTATTTTATTTTTATTTTCTTCAAATTAGCATTATTTATGTTTATAATTTTTAATGAACATTTTTCATATAAAACAACATAAACAACAATATAATTGATTAACATATACCAATTTAGAACATTAAAGGGTTGCATTCAATTGAGCATGATCATATTATGAAAATATATTATCTTATTTATTTTCTTTGAGATGTTATTAATTATTTAACATTTATAATTTGAAGGGCATAGATGTAAAAATATTGGTTTTCAGTTCTTTCAAGTTAAAAAAACAAAAACCTTAATACTTATTTGTAGCGATTCAGACGATAAAATAAACATATCATTCAGATTCAGACATTCAGTTCTATTAATAATTCAAATTAATTTAAGTCTATTCAGACTTAAGATTAAAAAAACAAACACCACCTTAAAGCTATTCAGACTTCAACCAAATTCAGACTCATTTATATTTTAAGGAAAAAATAAATAAACACTACGTTAGAGTTTGAAATCAAACCCCCTTACATAAATGGGAAAGAAAAATAATAATAATAATAATAAGATAGCCATTAACCTTTATTATAATATCCAACATTAGAACTATGCCGCCTTTCCTCACCTAGCCGTCCATGTGTAGCCTCTAAAATTAATTTTGTGTGTGTGTATACGCTTTAACACATGTTTAGAATAA
The DNA here is from genome assembly GCA_039657385.1 of Citrus x changshan-huyou. Lineage (NCBI taxonomy): Eukaryota > Viridiplantae > Streptophyta > Magnoliopsida > Sapindales > Rutaceae > Citrus > Citrus x changshan-huyou. The sequence goes on from CM077555.1 coordinate 11,418,498, forward strand.
TTGTTAAATTAATTAATAATATTTGAAAGTGGAAAAGAAGTGCTAGGCTTGTTGGTAATGGAAAGCTAGTCTCTCATCCATTCAATGTTCCACCGATATTATATTTATATGTCTACTCATCCAAAAGTATGAATAAATAGAATTTGACTTTTAGAAAAAAAAAAAAAAGTTGTTTCAATTTAATTTGCCCAAAATGGTCTGCCATTTATGATTGTGAAAAAGAGTGAGATGTGATGTGAAAAATATTGAATTTTTGAAAAAGAAATTAATAAAGTTTATCCGGTGTATCTATCTGATGTGTAATATTCGAAATATGCAGTGGAATGAACACAATTTTATTAGGTAGCCGATATTTATGATCATTTAATCGACCATCTCAACTCTTAAAATGCCTCATCAAATCATGCATGAAAGCACACAGCCATGCCGGCCACAATGTGTTCTAAAGTCAATTGGTAATTATCCTACGTGTTTAGTGGAACTTTCACCTTTGTTTTTTTTTCCTTGCTGGTGTCAATTGATATAAAAAAATTTAATTGCCCAGCTGACTTATTCCACTGTCAACGCTTACATAAGAATTTTTCACAATGATGCATTAATTTAGTGACAACAATAATGTGACAAGCAACAAATTGAATTTTCACACCATGAGAGATGAAAAGAAGGGTTATCATATGGCCATAAAGATCGATTAAGAATTTACCATATGTCAACCTTAGTTTCGACTTTAACTTAAAGATTGAATTATTGTTCATAATTTAATATATATGGAAATAAAAGAGAAAAGATAGATTCAAAATATTGCCCATAATTCAAAGTGAAAAGAGTAAGAAAAAAAAGATAGATTCAAAAGAGAAAAGTTGAACTTATCTTTATTTGAATAGGAGTGACTGTTGGAAGATAAAACCTTAGACTTAATTTTTTTTTTAAGAAATTAATGAAATAGTTTTGATTGAATCTGATTTGAGCAGTCAATTTAAATACTTTCTCATAAAATATTTGCTCATAAGATACTTACTCCTTGATAAATTATCTGTTGAGACTTAATAGAAAATTTCTTTCAAGATATCTATTTATAGTTTCTTTTTGTCTTCGTCTTATTATAAAGAGAGCAAGATTATGTGTGAACAAATATCGGACCATGGTGGACTAATTTTTTTCCCAAAGAATATAGATGATATTTATATAATGGCGTAACTAATTGTAACGTCATCTTTTGCTCTATTTCTTGAATGCAATTCAAACAAATGCTTATCTAGATTGTGAGAGATCTTAAAGGAGAATTAATTGATGCCCGTCACAAAAATAATAAGGTTATAGCTTTTCATAGCAAGAAGAAAAAATTGGAAAGGTTATCAATTGATTATAGTTGATAAAGATGCAATTGCAATTAGCAAGTGAAGTGTCAAATGCGGTCATGGAGATAAGAATAATTCATCTTATTGGGGGTACTACTTGAGACTTCCATACATGTTGTGGCCTGCATTTGTAGAACTTGCTTTTTGCGTCATCAAAAAAGCCCATTAGACTGGAATCAAATGATGACAAAAATGTCAGCGCCATACTTAATTGTCCCCATTCCCATTTTGTGTAACCACGTACTTTTATCTTATTATATCTTTCTAATGACAACACACTCAACAAAACAATAATATGGTAGGTGTTGGTTACTCTTAACCTGTAATATCATTTGGAGCCGAGCTGGACCTTGTTTATTTGGGTGACAAGGAAATTGCAGTACTATCATACTATAATTTTTTCAATATATACTATTATAATCAAAAGGTATAATTGACTAAAAGGAGTGTGTATGACCTAAATTAAGAAATTTTATGTGGTTATCAAACCTTAAACCTTTGTGGGTGGATTTTTCCTTAAAAAATATTCAAAGCATTTTGAAATTATGAACTGCTTACTCCAGTATTTATAGATTATATAGATAAAGTTGTATTCATGGAGTATATCGATTTTTTACTTTATCGTTAACACTGTAGGAATCTTTTGAAGAATTTAATCAAAACAACCATTTTACCCTTAAAGCATATTTTTTGAAAAGATATAACCATGCTATATTTGTTCTATAGAAAATCATTTTTTTATATAAGAAATAAACAAATGTTAACTAAATCTAATAAAGAAGAGAAGGGAAAAAAGATAAATAAAAAGTGGAAATTTTAAAAAAATAAAATCTATTTCCAAGTTTTCCTATTTTACCCATATAATGTCATTAGAATTTAATGGTTGTTAACTGCAAAATGAATAATTAATACACTTTAAAAATATTAGGTGGATTGTGATATATAATTATAACAATTTTTTTAAGTATGTTCAAAACTTTCATTAATCATTAAATGAAAATATGATAATTTCTTATATATTTATTACTACATGCTTATTTAAAAAGTAATTAAATTAACACATATAAAAAACGACACACAAAAAAATACTTAATATTTTTTATCATTTAGAAAAGTCTTTGACCAAAATTAAGATTCAGTGTTGAGGAAGAAAAATACTTAAAATTTTTTCTCATCTAAAAAAGTCTTTGACCAAAATTAAAGATTCAGCGCTGAATTTTTTTTTTTAAATTTCTCTCACCTATTGTTATTATTAAATTCAGTGCTGAAAAAAAAATTAATTAACTTCACGTGGAATCTTGTGACATTTACTTTCCCTGTTTTCTTGTCTCCCTTCGAAATCATCACACCAACATTTCCACCAATATGTATAAATATACTCGTGGATAGAAACATCTTCTAATTTATTAGTGCATCATCTTCCTCATAACATTATCACAAACACATTGTCAACTTTCTCACTAATAGCATCTCAAAATAAAACCCATTTTGCAATTGTGTTTAATTCATATTTATACACCCAATGATATACACGCATGAAGATCCAACTTGGATATCTTCTCACATATAATAATACAACTTGCCATAAGTATTTTTAATTCACTATACATCTGAATGTTGATTGTCTCCTACTTACTAAACAAGGCACAAGAGAAGTAACTAGGATCATAAAACTTGTCCGCTCAATTCTTGTTCACTAATAAAAGTGCCATGAAATCCATAAGGAACCCTCCTTGGTAACTTAACCGAAGCCACTTGCTCCATGCTTGAGGCTTTCACTATCGCCATCTCCGACTCCTCTCTCCTTTCATCTCTCACGAAACCCATTATAAACCCTTCATCTTCACTTCCACTTCCCGCATTTTTACTATTTTGAGGCACAAACATTGGCTCACCGCCAAAACGGTGCGCACCGTACATGAACTTTGTCACCTCACCAGTTCCCAGATCAACCTTGGCAATGCCACTGCATTTTGGCCACGGGTCAGCTATTGCCAAGTACACGTACCGTGTCTTTTGACCCAATAGCGCTCGGTTGACTTGACCCGCCTCCAAATTCATACCGGACACAATAACCCGCCGGGTTGACTCTCCGGTTTTTAGGTTCAAACGGATTTCGGATAATTCACTCCGAACTGGGTCTTGATGCTCGTTGAATACGGAGTCCGGTGGGTCCATGCATGATCCGATGACAACGACGTTTCTGTCGCCATCGTCATTATTTTCTTCCCATGCATTCCATAAATGGAAGCAAAAACAATTTGGTACGTCTATCCATTGGATACCAGACTCATCAGCATCATTTTTTGACAAAACTCCGAACCGGGAGGTCTTGTTTTTGTCGAAAATTACCGGCGAACCGCCCCGAATCATCTCGGATAACTTGAATACCACTTGGTGATCCGGAATGATCACACAATTTTCCGTAATGGCAAAATCGTGAATCATTGTTGGTTGGTCAAGTGTAACATCCACGTCACGTGACTTCTTCCCGTTATTACTGCCTCCAAACCTGAAGTACTTCAAGTACGGTTTCCTAACAACGTTGTAACTGAGTGCATGTAAATCACCTGTAACGGGGTCCACCTTGGGGTGCGCAATCATAGGACAGTCGAGCTGATCGTCAAAACTGAACCGTCCGATCGTCTTGAGATCGCCGTCGGGTTTGATTTTGACGCGATAAGGAAGGTCATCCTCGGAAATGGCTAATAAGCTCCCGTGGAAGTAAACAAGTCCAGCATTAGCCACGCCCATGCCGCGTGACCCATCAACCAAGCCGGCTCCGGCTCGAGCCATGAATAAACCCAGCCGGGCCAAGCCCAGATGCCCATGGAGCTCACCAATGGGCTTAGGAAACACCGGCTTACCGTACTCAGCTTCCTGCACGAGCCGGCTCGTTTGAGTGTACCTACAGCTATAGCTGGCTTGATTTGCATGCCCCAACGTGACAGCATGAATCATACCATCGCCATCGAATAAATGGTGTCCGCCTGAGGGCACGAACATAGGATTAGCACCATTTCTGACATAAACTCCACGTAAGCAATCAGGAATCCGGCCCACAACTTGCAGCCCGTGATGAACGGGGCACTCCTGGACCGGGGCGAAGTTGCCCGATATCTGAACCGTTGGGTCCACCGTTTTCGGTAAACTTTTGCCTTTCTCAAAGAACCCAATTAGTGAGTCCTCAATTTTGTCAAGAGCCGAGGCTGCAAGCTTTTGAAGTGGGTTTAAGTGATGTGGGTACTTCGGTCTCACTGGTTCTAAGAATGTCACCGGGTCCGGTGGCGGTGGCGGTGGCGTCGGCATAGGCGGTGCTAATTTCCGAGGTAATGACGTTTTCTTGGAAGGATTAATGTGGATTTTGGATGTCAATTTTGGATAATGAGTAAGAGGTGAGTCATGTTTGGAGAATGGTGAATTGGTGAAGCATTGAAAAGAGGCTTGCATGTTGTTTTAAACTGAACAAGAATGAAGCTATGAAATTGTGGGATGTTAAGGTGGCTACACAAGAGGGGGCTATATATAAGATTTTGAAAATGTACAATTTATTTTCATTAAAATAATGCAAAGGATAGAGAGCAAATCTACCCAGGAGCCATGACAGCGTTTAGACGCGTGGCAGATTGCTTTGAGGACGTATGGATAGCATGCTGGCTAATTTATTCAATTAATGAAACCCAAAAATAATTTATTCAATGAATAACACTATCCCAAAATGAATTTTTTTTTTTTTGGGGGGAAGAAAATGTTCTCATGCTTAGAGCAAGCGATGAACGGTCAATAGACTTGATCTTAAATAATAACATTTTTGTTATTTCCAACACTACAATAGAGCTAAAATGTGTCGTTTCTAATTTTGTTAAATAAATTATTGAACTGTACGACGTTTGTATTATATACGGTACTAGGTAATAGAAGTCCGTAGGCATAATTAATACTCAAATAACATTATTTGTATATTCAAATATACAGTATCTCCATCTGTATTCCCTTTTAAGAGATTCACTGTCATTGTTGGATCAATATCACCCAGGACCTATATATATTTGAATACTCAAATGCTGCCTCATATATCTTAAAACAGCGTCACTTGTTTTTTACGGACAACAAATGTCATTAAAGCAGCCTCATATATCTTAAAATATATGAGAAAAATTCTTTTGACATAGAGAAATTTGGTGTTGTGTCGAATTTTGTTTGATTTATTTACCTATAGCAGACGCGTGGAAAAAATGTAAGACTAACTTGAAGTTTTGTATCTTTTTGCTCAACCAACGTGCAGGGATTATTCTATTATTAATATTTATTACAAAGACGGTGTACAAACAAAAAAATTTAACCCATCATCTCACAAGAAAATTAATTTGTCAAAGCCAAATTAATTAATTCCTGGCATAATAGTAGTGAAAAAAACAAATCAACAATTGAATATTGAAGCTGGAAGATAAAAGAGAGGGATCAGTTTTATTTAAGATAAATAAATTTTATTGATCTCTCCTAATTAAATATAGTGTTCTAATGGATTCTAATAATAAGACCTTATGTGAGCTATGAATAGGTTCTCACTAAATAATCAACTAATGAGTCATTTAGAAAAGATGAGAGAAAATGATATACTAGGAAGTTCACCAAATAAGAGAATGTTAATTAGGAGAATATTCCTTATAAATTTTGGGGATTGTTATTCTCTTTTAATCTAAAAGTCTCATTTCTAATTTTGTTAAAATATAAATTCAAATCAAAAGAGAATAATATTCTTGAAATTATAAAAATGTAATGAAGAATATTGTTACAAATTATATTCTTAAAAGACGAAAAAAAAAGCTATATGAAACAGTACACCATGTCATTCGTGCACTTGACCAATAATATTTTGACAGATATATGTACTCTTATTTTGAAATTGATCAATCATGAAAAAGAGAAAATAATATAAAACATGTGGCATGCATTTTTTGAACAGTCTCAATATATATATAGGACCATAACGTACCTTTGGTTAATATTTGCTTTCACAGTCAAGGGCAAGCTTGATGATGATGACTTGATGATGCAAATTTAAATGATTAAAAACTTCACAAGCTATGAATTTAAGAAGAAGCTGAATCACATGATTAAGCACGTGGATGCAGAGCCTGCATAAGCCGAGTGGAACCTTCTTCCAATAACCCCCAAACACCTCCTGGTCCATCGTGGGCTCCCACGTGTTCAAGCTCACCTCACATCGTGACTACTCTAGTTTGGGCATTTGAAACCAGCGTGGAATTTAATTGACCATGAGCCTTAATATATTATAGAGTTGCGTATATATCCATGACTAGAGCTGGCAAAATTTGACACGACCCGATTACCCGACACGAACACGACATAAATAAATGGGTATGGGTCGTCAAATTTAACACGATTATTAAATGGGTCGGGTCTGGGTCAACACGATTTTTTTCCGTGTCGGGTTTGGGTTAAAATTCTTGACCCATTTACCCGATCAATGACCCGATTATATTTTCTATTTTAAAATAATTTACATATTCTTATAATTAAAACTCAAATATTAGAGATGATTTTCTTTTTTTTATTCTTTAAAAGGGTGAATATAAACACAGTGTTTTATTTATAAAATTTTACATATATTTAGAGCTTCAATAGTGTAAATGTGTAAAAATTAATAGACATGTATATTTTATAATATTGATATATAATATTTTATATATAATATTATATATATATATATATATATATATATATATATATATATATATATATATATATATATATATAAAATTAAAACCTCAATAGTGTAAATGTGTAATATATTGGTAGATATGTATATTTTATAATATCGATAAATTATGTATGTATGTATGTATCATGTATGTATGTATGTATGTATGTATTTATGTACATATGTATGTATGATAGTGTGTAAATATTTGATGTAACTTTTATTCAATATATAGATATTAAACGGGTTATTAGGTAACCCGATTATTTTTCCGTGTCAGGTTTGGGTCTCAATATTTTGACACGATTATTAAATGGGTCGGATTTGAGTCGACCTAAATTTGACACGACACGAAGCTGACACGACACGAGCACGACCCGATGACCCGTTTTACCAGCTCTATCCATGACTGCTGCCGTTGTGTTAATTGATTTCATCACTCAATTTTGTCTTTTGATCATCATTTCCGTAGCCCTTAGGAATTTGCAAGTCCCATGTGGGGATCCACGCGTTACAATTTCGTACAGAAGCACAGTTCACTCTATTTTTATTTATTTTTTAACATCTTCTCAAAACGAGAAAGAAGTTTCCAATTGTCTAATAAGCAAATTTGTCTAACAAGTAGGGACGATGCTGTGAGTGAAGGAGCTCGTTGGCCTCCGTGGGCTAGTTTGATATATCGCCATGAGAAGGAGTTGTAATACGTATTTTTCCTTCTTAATTTTAATTGAGATGCATTATGTATTTCGATTGGTCGTAATATGTATTTTTTTTTCTCAAATATGTATTTTTTTTCTTTCTTACTTTTCTTGACTGGTTTTATAGTTTAGTAAAGACAAATTTTGTTAATATTCTATTATAATCTATAAAAGTTTTAAAACTAGTTTGCTAAAAAATTAAAATTAATAAATTCATGATGGATTTGAAGTAGGTTTAGATTTTTTTTTTCTGAGATCTGAATATGGAGCAAAAATCATAGACTCATGATGAATTTGATGCAAACTTGATTTTTGCCACGAATCAGTGCATGAATATGATTTCAGAACCGGATATCGAGGAACTGCAGTGCATAAACCATGCCACGAACTTCGACATGTAGATGTACTCGACTTGACTAATTCAAATCAATTTAAAACTGATTTTCCAATAAAATAATGAATATATTATTTTACATCAAGTGACTAAAAGATGGGCCAAGCCCGTGAGCTCATGTGTGCATGATTCATTTTTTGTATTTTGAAATACCTCACAATTTCCAACAATCCCCCACATATTTCAAAATACACATATGACGCTTGTAAACACTTTACTGGAATATTAGAATTTAATGCTCATGAGTTGGTGCCTTTTGGGCTATGAACCAATCATTGAACAACTAATCGTGTCTCACAAGAATTTGGTGAAACATATAGTTTCTATGAACCAAAATTCATATTTTGTGAGTCGGAGGATTAGAAGCTCGCAGTAAATTCTCTCTAGGCATTGCTGTTTAGCGGTTTGGCACTTTAATGGCCCTGTGCCTTCTTGGTTTTCATGAGTGCTCTAGAGATACCTGTTTTGCTCTCATAGAAATCGACCCAATTCCACACTCATATAGGTGAACCTCCATCAAGTGTGTCCTGCAGTTTAGACACACAACCATAAAGAAAGTAGGCTATGGAGTTCATTAAGAGCATAATAGCTCAACCTAAATCACTGCAATTAGCAACCATCTTGCCATAGGGAGGACTCAAATATATAAATCGATAGTGCCACCAGAAAACAAATGATTTGTTATTACCCTTATGAACCTACTTCATGGGATCTCCAATCACATAGGTAAGGTTACCATCACTCTTGTCTACTGTTCTAGACAGAAGTCCCATCCCCCTCGACGTATTTACCACCAACCTCCTATTTAGTGGTTTTGTCAGAGGATCGACCAAATTTAACTCTGACTTCACAAAATCTAGTCTCACTACCCCAGATTTTAACAACTATTTTATAATATTATGTTTCAGATGTATGTGTCTGCTTTTTCGATTATAGATTTCACTCTTTGCTTTAGCAATAGCGCCCTGACAATCACAGTGTATAGACACTGAGGTAGGAGGGTGAGTACAAATGGGAAGATCTACTAAGAAGTTTCTTAACCACTCAACCTCAGTACATGCCTTTTCTAAGGCAATTAGTTCGGACTCCATGGTAGAACGAGCTATACATGTTTGCTTAGAGGATTTCCAAGACACAGCACCTCCACCAAGAGTAAATACATAACCACTAGTGGATTTGATTTCATCATACCCTGAAATCCAATTTGCATCGCTATACCCTTCTAACACTTGTGGAGTGCTACTATAATTAAGTCCATAATCAATGGTGCCTCTCAAATACCTTGCAAGTCTGTCTATGGCAGTCCAATGATCCTTACTTGGATTTTGAGTATATCTACTCAATCTGCCTACGGCATATGCAATGTCAGGCCTTGTACTATTCATTAAGTACATTAGGCTATCAATGATTTGAGCATACCTCAATTGATCAACACTATGCTTTAAAATTTTCTTAAGATGGGTATTTGCATCATAAGGTGTAGATACAGGTTTTCTGTCATAATACCCAAATCTTCTCAACATAGTGTTCTTGTGATAACTTGAAACCATCACTAGTTTTAGTGATTTTGATGCCTAGTATAACATTTGCTTCTCACATATCCTTCATATCGAAATTAAAAGCAAGCATCCACTTGGTCTCATTTATCATTCCTAGATTAGGACTTAGGATGAGCATGTCATCAACATAGCGACAAATAATCACATATGTAGTAGCATCAATGGATTTGAAGTAAATACATTTGTCTGAATCATTGATCACATATCCATTTGACACTAATACTTGATCAAATTTCTCATGCCATTGTTTTGGTGCTTGTTTTAAGCCATATAATGACTTAACCAATTTACATACCTTATGCTCAGTGCCTGGTACTACACAACCCTCAGGTTGACTCATGTAAATTTCTTCATCCAGGTCTCCATTTAGAAAAGCAGTTTTGACATCCATTTGATGAATATGTAAATTATGAATTGCAGCAAGTGCAATCAAAACTCTAATGGATGTAATCCGCGTCACAGGAGCATATGTATCAAAATAATCTATGTCTTTCTTTTGTGAGAACCCTTTGGCAACTAATCTTGCCTCGTACTTATCAATTGATCCATTAGCTTTCAATTTTCTTTTAAAAGTCCATTTGCACCCTATAGGTTTAGTACCTGGAGGCAAATCAACCAATTCCCATACATGATTGCTCATGATGGAATCTAACTCACAGTTAATTGCCTCTCTCCATAGGGGTGCGTCACGAGAAGTCATTGCTTCTTTGAAAGTCATAAGATCATTCTCTGCAAGAAAAACATAGTAGTCATCACCAAAACTAGTGGTCATTCTCATTCGTTTACTTCTCCTTGTTTCAACATCTGAACTCTTAGAAGGATCATCAATTGATTCTCTTTGGGGTAAATAACTAACATTAATTTTCTTAGGAAAAATAGATTCAAAGAACTCAGCATTCTTAGACTCAATTATGATATTCGCCTCAAACGAACATCCTTCATCTCTTAGTACTAAGAATCTATAGGTAGCACTGTTCTGAGCATACCCTATAAATAAACAGTCTATAGTTTTAGGTCCCAACCTAGTTCTTTTAGGAACTGGTTTAAGAACCTTCGCTAGGCACCCCCACACTTTGAGGTATGATAAGTTTGGCTTATAGCCCCTCCATAACTCATAGGGTGTCTTTCCTGTTTTCTTATAGGGTATTCTATTTTGAATGTGGCAAGCTGATAATATAGCTTCCCCTAAAAAATTCAACGGTGCTCCAGAACTTATTAACATGGCATTTACCATTTCTTTTAATGTTCTATTTTTCCTTTCAGCCACACCATTCGATTCAGGTGAATAAGGAGGTGTCACTTCATGGATGATACCATGATTCTCACAATAAGCATTTAACATGCTTGAATCATATTCACCTCCTCTATCAGTTCTTAATTTGTTGATTTTTTTTATTAAGTTGATTTTCAACTTCACTTTTATAAATTAAGAACTTTTCGCCTGCTTCATCTTTATTTCTCAATAGATATATTTTTGTATATCTTGAGAAATCATCAATAAAAGTAATATAATACCTTTTACCCCCTTTGGTCATGGTCTGTTTTAAGTCACCAAGATCACTGTGAATTAAACTGAGAAGTTCAGTTTCTCTATTTTGAACTGGTTTACATGTCTTTTTTGTGGATTTAGATTCCACACATACATCGTATTTGTCATTTGACAAGTTCAATTTAGACAGTTAACCAAGTTCTTTCATTTTTTTAATGTAAGAAAAATTCACATGACCAAGCCTTCCATGCCATAAATTAATGGAGTGAACAATATTAGCAGAACAATAAATATAAGCAGAAGAAGAAACATTTTCATTAATGATAACATTCAGTACATTGAGCTTGAATAGTTCCCCAGAACAGTAACCTTTCCCAACAAAAACCTCATTCTTAGTCATTACAATTTTGTCACCTTCAAAAGACACCTTAACCCCAGCCTTACCTAGTACAAAAACTGATATTAAGTTGTATCGAATTTCTGGAACATGGAGAACGTTACTAAGTGAGAGGGTTTTCCTAGAAGTAAGTTTGAGAAGAACTTTTCCCTTGCCCAAGACTGGGGTTGACCGGGAATTACCAAGGAAAATAAATTTTCTCCTTCCCTCACTGGAGTATACTCAAAAAATGAATTTATGTTACCAAAAATATGTTTGGTGGCTCTAGAATCAATCACCCAATCATTATATTCAGCAATCATGTTCACTTCAGAGACAACCACAACAGCGATTATTTCATCTCCTTCAGCTAGATTAGCTTTAGGAGGATTTTTGTTGTCTCCTTTTCTCTGAGCTTTATTTCTACATTGATAGGCATAGTGTTCAATTTTTCCACAAACATAACAGTGACCTTTCTTTTTAGCTATGGGGTTTTTGCCTTTATTATTAAATAATTTCTTGTTGGGATTATTTTGTCTATTATCAAATTAGGGCTTAATCTCAATTACATTTGCATTAGAATGAAGATTTTTGGCCATGTCTCTAAGCCTATTCTACTCTTCAATCTTAATATGCACAATCACATCATCAAGGCTCATAGGTTTCTTCTTATGCTTCGCAGTTTTGATGTAGTCATTCCATGATTCTGGAAGTTTCTTAATCAAGCAGCCAGCCAAAAATCTTGCAGGAAGTATAATACCCTCATTTTTAAGATTATCAACTAATTGATGGTAGTCATGGATTTGATCTGTAACATGCTTATTATCTACCATCCTAAAATGCAGAAAATCACCAATAAAGTATTGTTGGGATCCAGCCTCCTCTATAATATATTTTTTACTAAGCAAGTTCCATATTTCATAGGCATTCTTATAAGTGTAGTATATATCATAAAGGTTGCTGGAAAGAGCACTTAAAATCGTGTACCTGCAGATCTTATTATTTGTAGTCCAATTCTTCGTTTTGTTGTCAAAGTCTTCACAGCCTTCTTCTAGAGGAGATAAGGTCAGATATTCAGCCAAGTTGTGCACATCCAGAATGTCATGAATTTTATCTTGCCAACGCTTGAAATGTTCTTCATTAAAGGGTTCTATTTTTGACACATCTGGCAAATTCTTGGCAGTGGTAAGTGCAGCAGCAATGGAAGAGGATGAAGAAGCCATGGCTGGAGTTGTTGTAGGAGATGGAACAGTTTCAGAACTCATTTTGATGTAAATTCTGTTCTTTAAGAAGTTAATTTTTAAACCAATGAATTCTGATATTTCTACAAGTCACAAGAACTCCAGAAACAAAGTTCCCTAGCCACCAAGAACTTTTCTACGGTCACAAACACAACAAATAAGATTAGTGAAAGCGACTTTGTAAGGAAGGCCCACCACTAATAAATTAAAGCTAAATTGAACCCAAAAGTATTCAAGCCACCAATCTTGATAACAATCTGCTGCAAACCAAGTTTCTCCAATTTTCCAGTAGCTTCACTCGTTCTTGGAACAACGGCTCTTCAAAAATAATGCAACTGATATGTGTAGAAGCTGCAAAAAAAAAAAAATTAATGAACAAAATGCAAAAAGAGATGAATTAGGAAGCCAAGGCGTGCCAATGAAGCATTGTCCTTAAAGAACAGATTTTGTCCCTTCACGGATAATTTCCAGGTGCGTAAAGGAATCAACGATAGTCTGATCCTCCAGGATTCAATGGCGTTCTAACTGTAATGGCGCACTCCAAACTACAGTAGATTGAAACAGCTCATTTAATTTGTTTTCAGGTAAAGTGTATAACTTTGATGAAGATGGAGAAGAAAATTAGAAGAAGTTTTTCTACTCCATCAGTCACTGCAGCAGGCTTTTTATAGCCTTGAATTACAACAGTCATCTCCTTGATTTTTGCCACAAATCAGTGCATGAATCTGATTTCAGAACCGGATATCGAGCAACTGTAGTGCTTAAACCATGCCACGAACTTCGACATGTAGATGTACTCGGCTTGACTAATTCAAATCAATTTAAAACTGATTTTCTAATAAAATAATGAATATATTATTTTACATCAAGTGGCTAAAAGATGGGCCAAGCCCGTGAGCTCATGTGTGCATGATTCATTTTTTGTATTTTAAAATACCTCACAATTTCCAACAAATACATATCGTAATTTGTTTTTTTTTTACGGATCTAAATAAGGAGGAATATAGATCAAATTCTTATCTGCCTCATTGTTATCCCTTAAGTAAACTATGTAGTATTATATTATATGAGACATATGAAAATGATATAATGTTTTCAAATGAGTTTGTACTACAAATAAAATTTTTAAATATGGCGTTATTGTTTTTGAGTATTAACATTGTTAGTGCAAATCTTTCGGAACGTTGACACCTATTATGGCATAGGGGAGGAGTCACTAGCGGCAGCCAAAGGGTAACGGCACGGATTATGGGAAGGGACGTTGATCTTGATGCGCTGATGTGGCCTTAAATCTACTTTAGGATACAACAATGCTACATTGATCTATTAATCTGTCAAGTGTGAGTTTAGGAGACAGGCATTATTGAGACCCAATAATTCTTGTGTTATAATCTTGTATGGCCGGTAAAGCGAAAGGTCGAGTTGTGAGAATGGGAGCGGAGTATGCCACATGAATAATGTAGAACCGAAATAAACGAGGGAACTATTGTTGTCTGTTGAGTTACTTGGACACAAAGCAACCGGCGATCAACATATGAACAAATGCCACCCAACATTATTTCCAACACTAAACCTAATGCTATTTCCTTAGAGATAGGGAGTGTTTAGGCTATGATCCTTGAATGACTGATTCCAGCGTAAGGAAGATAAAAAGGTTAAGTATCTATTTGATGAACAAGATTTGACCGTTGAAACCAAAGATACAGTCATTTTAGGGTTTCTAAGCAATCAAGATACTTACTTTTGGTGTTTCAAGGGTTTTCTATGCTTGGTGAAGATGGTACTAGCTATATGTTCTACCCATTTCAACTTCCGCATCTATTTACCTTCAAGTGCATGTGATATAACCTTTTATAAATTTAGTGTTACTTCCTAAAGAGAGGCAAAAATTGGGAGCAGAATTCTCTCATAATTTGATCATGTTCTGAGCAAATAATTCAATTGCTGATTGGTAGTTAATAAATAAAAAAATAAAAGAAGTTAAATCTTACCCATACACTACCACTAAAAGACACATGGCAGAAGATCTTTAAAAACTTAGTATAACTCAGATCAGGAGAGGATCCTATTCCCAGAAATTGAGGAACACGAACTATCAGCATTTTCTTTTTCCTTTTCTCGCTATGTGCTTTTTTATCTCATATTTATTGGAGGCTACTCAAGAGTACTTTGGTCCTTAGGCAAAATTCACTGTTAGGCGTTTTCATTTTTTTAAAAAATAATAATTTAATTTTCATATTTAAATTCATATTTGTAGTTGATATATTTATTATAAATAAATAGTTCTAAGAAGACATTTTGCAATTTATCTCCCAATAAAAATGATAAAAGAAAAAGTATAGAAACCAAAAAAAAAGGAAAATTGTAATATTAATTGTAATTTATAGCAAGGTATTTATATTATTTTTTAATTCATTCTTTTAATCTATATATGGATCTCAATGGCAAAACCTTTTTTTTCATTTTTTTAATTGTCTAATCATAAGGATAGTGTTGACAAAATATAAGATATGAAAAAATTAGTTCAAAAAAATTAGTTTTTAGTTTGAGTTTTGATAAGAATTCAAAGATATTACTGAGAACGTAAAAGTTTAGATAATGAGAAACATTCAAATTTTTTAGTTTATATTTCATTCTAATGACATATAATGTGTTGTTATTTATAAAGTGTTTGAAGACTTGACTACTCATTAAAATTTAAAAGTAAGAAAAAAAAACTTAATTAGACATACCCATAAATAATGCATTTAATTAATGCTGATTATTTAGGCTTTGATTCAATGGGAGGCCTTAGGCTTAGGCGATTGCTTATGTCGCCTGCTATTTTCTGTAATTTTTTTTATTCTATTTTCAGTGGGTTTTTATTTGAGTTTTTTTTTTAATTGTCGATTAATAAGTTTGATTGGTGTTCAATATTACCAGTTTAATTTAAAAATAAGCTAAAAAAGGACTTTTGCACTGTAATACATCATATACACCATTAAAGAACTTGATTCTTTTAAAGGATTAGTCCATTTGCAGTATAAAAATGGCATTTTGATGGTTAATTTCTATATATTATGGGATTTTCTCAAATGACGCTTGTCGTAATCTTTTATCGGTCGTTTTCCGTAACTTTCTTTCAAGATAAATTTGTAATTATCGAAACGAGGTGACTCCTTAATTTTATGCACTAGCTCATCATCCTACCAATGGAACTGGTTCTCCAAGGTCCAAACAGCCAATTCTGCCAATTTTGTCTTGCATAGAATATGTGTGGTTCACATGTCAACAGTCAATGACCATCGTGTGTTTATTTTACTATACTAATACATTAACTGTCATATCATTTGTGATATAAATTTTGTATTCTAAATTTATAAGCATATCATTACTAATTTTATAATTATATAAAATTATTATTAATATATATTTTAGATAAATTTGTAGGAATTTAGACCTCAGATTTCTAGATATCTAATCTAAAAGGTAAACATATTGTGTAAAAGAACATATCTTACCTATAAATCCAAAAAACTTTCCTTTATTGGCCAATGTAGGATATAACCCAACAATCTTCCCTTGGAGAAAACCACCGCTAGGCTTTGGTCCTTTTGTCCAACACACGAGCTATTTCATCATCACATTCTGCCTACTAAGATCTGACTCTAATGCCACATGTTAGAGATTTTTAATCGTACCCAAGAAGAAAAAAATTTAAACAAATAATAAGCAAAAAATAGATGGAAAATAAAACTAATCACATAACATAAAAAATTTATGTGGAAAAATCCTAAACCGGAGAAAAACCACGACCACCAAGGACGGCGAGAGAAAAATCTACTATATTAAAAATTATTACAATTACTATAGTATTTTCCTCAGACAAAGAACCCCCAATAACTAGTGGCAGACCCAAAAACTTAAATTAGGGAGAGCTTAGTTCAAAAAAAATTATTTAATTTGGGGTACTTAATTTTTTTTTTAATGTTCGCTTAAACAAGTTTAGAGACTCAAAAACTCAAATTCTATTATTTTCTTTTAAATTTTAAAAAATAGTAGTAACAAATTATTTATTTTCAATGTTGGAGCTCATTGTGGCCATATTTGTGAAAGTTCTTTTATGTAAGTAATCTCCACATATATATGTAAGAAAATAAACTAATGTAGTATTGGCTCCACAAAATATCTTTAAAAAAAAAATTATATGGCTATGGGGATTTGAACTAAGTCTACAAAATCTTAAATAGCATTCTTATCACTAAACTATAAAATTTTGTTATATAAATAATGTGTCCAAATTCTTTTTATTTAAATCTTTCAAGAAGTACATTTTTAAAAAATAATAATAGCTCAGAAGGGTCTGAAAGCCCCTTCTAAACCTTAATTGGGCCCACTCATACAAATAATATATAATCTCTCAATAGTTTTATTATTTCTCTTACATTAAAAACGGTCTACTTACGAAGAAATTAAATATTGTATTATGTAAACAAGTGAACCTAACCTTCTTATATATAGTGATTATTTCTTAAGAAAAATATTCTTTTCCTCATACAAGTTGTGTTCCTACTTGAAAAAATTAAGTTCCATTTTTCCTTAAATAAGAATTCTGTTGAAGAAGAAAATATCCTAAAAATTCGTTAAAAAAACATATTTTATACAAAAAGCTATTTTTAGTCCCTTTGTGTGAGCAAATTAGCTTGTCAATCTCTTTATTTTTAAAAAATTACTTAAAAGGTCCATCTTGCAAATCTATTCTATTAATATCTATTAAATTATGGGAATTTATATAACTAGCTTAAAAAACTTTTGAGTTTTTTGAAATTGGCCTCTCATATTTTTTTTTTCAATCATAATTAGTTAAATACAAGTTTTCTTACACATGCTTGTTTGAAGTTTAAGTTACATACAATATAAATACATTTTTAGACACTATACATTTCTCACACAAATATTACCTATATTTCAACATCTTTCAACACATATGATGCATGAAAAAAAAAATTAATAAATATTGTTTTCTCTAAAAGCCTCTATTCCTAATAACTTTATCACTGTTCTCTTTTCCTATTCTCTTTGTTTTTTAAAATATAATTTTGGTACCCATTTGAATACGTATACATACAAATATTAGTTAGGATATTGGAGAAAATTAAAACTAAAATCATGTTGGCGTAAAAAAGGATTGCAAAAAATAAAGTCGAATTTACTATTATTCATCCTTAAATACTATTTGAATGGTCAAGTACTGATCTAAGGCATTATTAGCCTTACATTCTAGATTTACCATTATTCATCCTTAAATGTCGAGCATAAGTTTTATTAATTAGTGTGCTAATTAGAGCTCAGGTAAGTACTATTGATGCAATTGCCAACCCAATATGTAATTTGATACAAGTAAGATATTTTAGTACTTGCTGCTCTGCCTAAAGCCTGTTTGAGAGCTTAATTTAAGCTCACATATTGTGTGTAGAAGCATCCCAATTAATCTGCCTATAAATACAGATATGATCGTTGTATTTCATAGCTCAAACACAAGTATTTTATTTTTAAGTTGTTTGACAGCAACTTAATCTTTTCAACGATTGTTTAGCTAACTAATCTCCTGCTAGATGGAAACAATATGCCAAAAGTAGAAATTTAAAGAGATACCTTTAATTTGGAGGCAGTCATGGGGTGACCAAAAAATAATAATAACAATAATAATGAATTAACAAAGATAGAAAATGCTCATGCCATTTTCCAAAGAAATGATTATGATAACAGCACAAAGTTTATGATAGCCGGAGGTCCGCATGGATAGATAATCGGGCATTTGGTGTTCAAGGACCAGTATGAAGTTACCCTTGGGAGTGGATATCATTTTCCTAAAAGAAAATCATATGTGTCATTTGGTGTTTTTAATTTTTCTAACTATAATATGTCACATAAATTTATATAACGTTATTTGTACGCTTAAGAGTGATTCAAATTATTCTTTTCATTTTTTTGATCGGGCTTCATGCTGGGCTTCGGAAGGACCAAGCCCTACCTTTAACCCCGATCGGGCTTAGCCCATCCTACCCAAAGGTCTAAAGGCATATTTTCCAGTTTTGATCTTCTTGCATCGTTTGCCCTTTCCCCATGCCGGCACGCATTCCGAGATAATATCGTTGGTCTTAAGCAACAAAATACCACGCGCGCTGTAGCAAGTGCGCAACGCTTGAAACGAAATATCATGGGCTAATAGTGTATTAAAATAGTAGTCAATCTTATGGTGTGTGTGTGTGTGTGTATATATATATATATATATATATATATTTCTTCTCTAGTGCAAACGTTTTTTTTTTATGCGAATATACTTTAAAACTGCGGAATTTAAAAGAATTACTTTTAAACTGTACGATTTAAAAATGTGTAAAAATACGGATGTTCGCACTTAAAAATGATTTTATATATATATATGTGGAAAATTAAAAGATCTTTAACTCTCAGAGCTTGTATTGAATGGGAATATAAGATGATAATTGTTGCAGGTATACTAGTGATACTTTTGCATAATTATGTTTTACTTTTGGATGCTAGTTTTTGGTTTTTTTCTTTTTTAATTAAAAGTATTTTTACATTTTGATGGACTTGTGTAGTTTATACATAAATTTAAGAATTAATGTTGGATTGAGAATTGTTGTTGGACTTGTATTTTTTTTTGGACTAATATTGAAATTTTAATTTTCTATTTACGTTGATTAAATTGAGAATTGAGTATTTTATGTGAAAAATTTTAGGTTATTATTATAAATTCACATATTGAGTTATATAATTTAAATTTTTAAGTTTTATTAAAAATATCTTTCAACATTTGTGATTTTAAATGTAGAAATTTACAAAAAATTTATCGAATACCACTATGAGTTTGTAATTGTCAAAATCTGCAATGAGAGAGTACCCTTAAAAAATTTAAAACTCGCAACTACTTGTGGGTGAATTTGATAATTTGAATTTTGTACGTACGTCAGTTTAATAATAACAAACTCATATCGAGTAGTGCGCATTGTATGTATGTTATAAATGCGTATTTCCACAAACTAATGGATAAGGAAAATACAGTAAGTAATAACACGCGCTGAAATCGAGAATGGAAATGGCTTTAACTAAAAAGTCAAGAACAGTGATGGCGCTTGCGTGTCCGTCATCATCACCGTTCAAATGATCATATCTTCATCTTCATTAACAGAACAAAAAATATCGTCATTGCACACATCCCCAATTCTTTTCACCTTATCCAAAATATCACTGTTTCAATTATTAAAACAAATTATAAATAGAATCCTTCAATGGTCAATTTTCTTACCGCCATAGCACCAACACCAAGGGATAAAAAACATTCAAGCTAAACGCTAAAAGGATCAAAAAAAAAAAAAAGAATCCAATTTTTTCGAATCAAACGAGAAATAATGGAGAAAGCAATCAACAGACAGCAAGTGTTGCTCGAACATCTTCGCCCTTCTAATTCCTCCTCTCACAATTACGAGTCTATTCTCTCCGTAAGTCGATTTTGATTTTGATTTGACGCTAATTAATTTTTTTTTAAAAAAATTCTGAGATTTTAATTAACTTTCTGGTTTTTAATTTTTGATGCAGGCGTCGGCATGTGCAGCTGGAGATAGCGCGGCGTATCATAGGACGTCTGTGTACGGTGATGATGTGGTGATTGTGGCGTAAGTGACGACCAAGATGTGATGATTTGT
The DNA here is from genome assembly GCA_039657385.1 of Citrus x changshan-huyou. Taxonomy (NCBI): domain Eukaryota; kingdom Viridiplantae; phylum Streptophyta; class Magnoliopsida; order Sapindales; family Rutaceae; genus Citrus; species Citrus x changshan-huyou. The sequence goes on from CM077555.1 coordinate 11,439,047, forward strand.
ATCTTTTTTTTATTATATTATGTTATACTAATTATGACTCAATTGGATTGGATTGGATTTTAATGATTCAGTGTTGAGCTAATCTTTTTTGTTAATTTTTTTGAAAGATATAATTGGTAGTTATTGAATAAGAAAATAATAATGTAAAATTGATTAAATTTTAATGTATATTGCTATACTTGCACGTATGGTAAAAGATTATGGGGAGTTGAGGACAAGCCAGCTCAGTACTAGATTCAAGTCTAGATTTTAATTAGATAGGTTTTTGTGATACAGAGCTTATAGGACTGCACTTTGCAAATCAAAACGCGGTGGTTTCAAGGATACTTATCCTGATGATTTGCTTGCACCTGTTTTGAAGGTATGCATTGTTAAATTACTTCAAAGATTCAAACAATTTCGTTGTTGCTCTTGTTTTGTTTGTAAGTTGTAATTGTTCTATGTTGTTACGACTGTTACATGTTTCGTGTTCGATTCAAATCTGAATTCTTCTAGAGTCAGAATATTTAAGTTTCAAATCCTAGTACCGCTACATTTCCTTGATTTTTATTCGCTAAACCTAACATTGTAAGAATGTAAGAGTTGTAACATAAGTGAATCTGGCAACATGTTTATGCCGTGGTTTGCAGTGGTATTGGACCGGTAGTGTAGTTTAATCCCGATGATCTGCTTGCACCTGTGTTGTGCATATGTGTTTTTAATTACCTAATGATTGATATGTATATCATTCTTGCGCTTTGTTTGTAATCCTAGTTAACCTAATTCTGCAAGTTGGAATATAGAATGTAAGGCATGTATGTAACATGAGTGAATCTGGTAACATGTTAGAAGTTGATTTATAGTGATAATGGTTGGACTGGTAGTTTAGTATAATCCTAAACCTGAAGCTGAAAGTATTTATCTATGTATATTTATGGACTTGGGTGGGTGCAGGCAGTGATAGAAAAAACAAATGTAGATCCAAGTGAAGTTGGAGACATTGTTGTGGGTACAGTTTTGGCACCAGGGTCTCAAAGAGCAAGTGAATGCAGGATGGCTGCATTCTATGCTGGTTTCCCTGGTTTGTGTCTCTCTTTGAATTCATGTATTTTTTTTTTTGGGATTAGTTTTTTTTTTTTATTTTATGTGTGCTGGTTTTATTGTTAAAATTTTTATGATTTTATACGTGGTTCAGAAACTGTGCCTGTTAGAACTGTGAACAGGCAGTGCTCTTCTGGGCTTCAGGCTGTTGCTGATGTTGCTGCTGCTATTAAAGCTGGCTTTTATGACATTGGTAAGAGGACACTTCCCTTCTGAGGATATCTTTTTTGAAAAGAAATTTTTATTTGCTTCATTTAAAATTCTTCAAATGTATGTAGGTATTGGTGCTGGGCTGGAATCCATGACAGTCAATCCAATGGCTTGGGAAGGATCAGTAAATCCAAAAGTATGCTACTCACTCTTCCTGGTTGTATTTGTTGGACACGAAAATTTGATTGTGACATGCTCTGCTTTCTGATCACGATAGGTAAAAGCCTTTGAACAAGCCCAGAATTGCCTCCTTCCCATGGGTGTTACTTCAGAAAACGTCGCTCATCGTTTTGGTGTGACAAGGAAGGAGCAAGACCAAGCAGCAGTAAGTTGAATGAATTATTCTATGTGAATTAATGTTTTAGCAGGATTCTATGATATTGATTTACTTCATGTTATTTTCTTAGGTTGACTCTCATAGAAAGGCTGCTGCTGCCACTGCTGCTGGTAAATTTAAAGATGAAATTATCCCTGTGGCCACCAAGGTAGAGTTTTTCTTTTTTTTTTTTTTTTGCCAGGGAGGGGGGGAGTCTGCAATGAGATGGGATGTGGCCATACACGTTCAATGCACTTGTGGCCAAGCACTTGTGTTTTTATGTTAAGGCACTAATTCATATTTCATCTATGAAGATCGTTGACCCAAAAACTGGTGATGAGAAACCCGTCACAATTTCAGTTGATGATGGAATTCGGCCAAACACTTCAGTATCAGAGTTGGCGAAGTTGAAGCCTGTGTTTAAGAAAGATGGGACTACCACTGCCGGTAGACAATTATTCAGCATCTGTTCTTTCTCTTTGATATGTGTGATTGTCAGTTTATTTCAGATTGTTTAAAAGTGTGGCACTTGTATTGTAGGAAATTCTAGCCAAGTGAGTGATGGTGCTGGGGCTGTTCTGCTTATGAAGAGAAGCGTTGCCATGCGTAAAGGCCTACCCATTCTTGGTGTATTCAGGTATCTGACACATACATATTTGTTTTAAATTTCTGATAAGTGAAAAATATTCACATAAATTTGGATGACCTTCTGTCTAGAAATGCCTAGAAATGTGAAAAATATTCACATAAAATTGGATGACCTTCTGTCTTCAAAATTTCTGTGAGGTTCAGCAACTTTCATATGATTTTAGTTCATTATTGAAAACAAGCATGGATCAGTTTACATTCTTTGAATGAATCCAATGAGGAATAATTAAAGGCTCTTTCCTTTTTAAATTTTAATCTTTTCTTTTCCTGAAGCAAGAACTGCTAACTGTGCAGGACCTTTGCTGCTGTTGGTGTGGATCCTGCCATCATGGGTGTTGGCCCAGCTGTGGCAATTCCAGCTGCAGTTAAGTCTGCGGGTCTTCAACTTGACGATATTGATCTTTTTGAGATAAATGAGGTAGTAGCTTTAGTTCTCTCACTCATCAATTTCTTCAATTTCATTAATGCTACAGGGCCTTTCAAATCATGCAAGTCTCTTGTTGCACCTTGCAGGCATTTGCATCCCAGTTTGTATATTGCCGTAACAAGCTGGGTCTCGATCCAGAAAAGATCAATGTGAATGGAGGTGCACTTGCCATTGGGCATCCTCTGGGCACAACAGGTAATTGTTGTTCTAATTGTTTATGATTTTAAAATTACCCACATTAGTTGTTACTTCTGTTTGTCATATTTTTGGCAATCAAGTCTTATAGAATTTATTGGCCCAAAAAAAAAAAAATGTACTGGAGCTTTTCAACTAACAATAAGGGTGGGCCATAACGGTTTTAGGGTAGTGGTTAGGAAGCTTAAGTAACTTTTGTATTCAGAGGGCATAAGTTTAGATATGTAGAGCTCTATGGCAAACATAATAAAATCCTCTTTGATCTACTTTGTGCTTCTCACAGGTGCACGCTGTGTTGCAACTCTATTGCATGAGATGAAGAGGCGAGGCAGAGACTGCCGCTTTGGAGTGATATCAATGTGCATAGGTATTCCTTCTTTTACTTTCTTGCCTTTTTGTGTGAAATTTTGATGGAGTGTGTATGCATGATTGACCTTGAATCTCTTGAATGCAGGCACAGGAATGGGGGCAGCAGCTGTTTTCGAAAGAGGTGACTGTGCCGATGAGCTTTGCAATGTCAGGAAAGTGGAAAGCAACAATTTCTTATCTAAGGATGTTCTGTAGATTACCATTTGTCTGCTGCAGCATGTTCTTGTGGAACGATCATATTGTGTTTGGAATCCGAGTATTTTTAATGAACAGTTATATGTAATAAGATTGCTTTGTTGTGATCACAAAGCCGACCACAGGTCACACAGCTGTCTGTATCTTCGGTTTTGATATGATTAATTTAAATATCGTCACACTTTATGAATGCCAGAACACTATTCTGATGAGCTTTGTGTGATGGAAGTAAATAGACGACGTCCAAAAAGAAAAAGAGAAATAGATCATACATAAATTGTAAACTGGAAATGTATCAACGTATTTTCTCTTATCTAGATTCTCCCTATGTCATCCATATAAAATCGTACTTTATTTCCTACTGATCTAATTGAACATGAGACATGAAACAAGCCGGCACATAAATAAACATTATTCTACTGGAAGATGAACGAGCATGGGAACACAAATTAAGTGCTGATCAAAGAATCTTCAATTCAAGATCGGGATATCCAACCTGTGCTTTGTGCCTTTCGAAGAGATCTCTAAGTGCTTCCACAAATTGATTGTGTACTTCAGTCACCTCTTCGTTGGTAGGCTGAGGACTTTTCTTCAGCTCTATTGGCTTCCCGACCACTACATGCATTGGATGCCGAGAGGGTAAAGGAGATCCGAAAAGCCCCCAAAAGTATATTGGGGTGAACTTGATGGCTCTCGAAAATTGGAGGTACAGCTTCCCACCTGGCTTCCACCACTTGTAGACATTCGACTGACCATAGCAAAAAACTGGAACCAGGGGTCGGCCCATCTCCATGGCTATGCGAACGAATCCTCTTCTCGTCTTCAGAAAGGCAACCTCCGAGCCATGCTCCATGTGAAACGTCTCCTGCACTCCCCCGGGCACTAGGATGCAACTGTAACCAGCAGCCAAGAGAGAAATGAAGTTTTTCTTCGTCGCTGGTGTAGTACCCAACCACGTCCATATGTGTCTCAGAAACGGCGTGTAGAATACGGCACTACTCCCGAGGACCTTTATCTTTGGCAGGGGCATGAAACCAGTAAGGTCAGCAAGTGCGACCACCCCAATGGGCAAAACTGAATGCGGCTCATAGCCAAAAACATAAGCGCGATCGGGATGGAAGGCATTGATATCCTCAACATGGAGGGTGATCGGAAAATAACTGCACGCGTGCTTACAGATATATCTGCCCCAATTTGAAAAAGATAATCGTTTGAGAGACACAATTATACAAACACAAACACTGATTAATTAATTAATTAATTAATTAATTAAAAAGCAGAGGCAGAGCAGAAGAGGTACCTGGACAAGCTTCTGCCTAATTTGCTATGTTCGTCGATGGGGATGAACATAAACAACAATAGCAATCCTAACACCAGAAGAGAAATGGAGAGAGGGAAGAATGTGAAGGAGACCAGGATCAAAAGGACGTTGAGGTGAATAGAGCCCAGCCATATCCCCAGAGCTACCATCGTATGCAACATGTTCGATGGAAATTCTTCGTTTCCTCGATATTCTCGGTATCCACGCTCACGCTCATGCTCATGCTCCGCTCCCTCTCCAAGCGCCATGTTCGCCCACCGCCCGCACTCCTTCACTTTACTAATTCTTCAGTTACAACGAACAATTCTAGTCTTATAATTAACAAATCGAAACATACGTACATCGATAAACAAAACCCAATTTTTATTTTGTTTCTTTCAAGAGCGAGGGAGGTAAATCAAAATCATCCCCCCTCTCCTTATCCCAAATAAAAAATTAAAAAAAAAAAAAAGCATCCCCTCTCTCTATTCTATTCCCGAGCTTTCCGCCTCTGACCGCTGACCCCACACCTTAAGTCACATGCCTATGCTAACGGTGAAATGTAACATATTTTTTTTCTAATTCACGTAGCTCGTGAAGAATCCAGAGTCTTCTTTTGTAGGCTTTCGGTGTGTGAATTGAAGAGTATTTTCTCAGGACCACCTTACAGAGCTACCTGTTTTTTTAATGTTAGTATGATTAAGATTTAATTATTTTTATTTTTTAATTTATTAATTATCAATTACTTGAATTAATTTTTTAAAAAAAAAATTAAATAATGAGAAAATTCTAATTCGTGAAATAAAAGTTCATGATTTTTGTTTTCTTTAATCAAACGCCGACACTATCATCGTAGGCCTAAAGTCAAGACTACAAAACTATGCTTAGGAGTAAGGACTAAATATACAGTTGAATTAATTTCATTATTAATTATTTATGTTATGTTTGACAAACTTCACTTTGGATTAGATTAAAGGACTAAATTTTAAATTAGTCGTGAACTCATGAGACTAGCAATCCTAATTTACACTTGCATTTTAGTTAGGATTAATTTTAAGAACAATTGTCTGTTTAGTTAACCATATCTAATGTAATGTTTAATTTAATAATCACTATAATAAAATTGATCACGAAAATTAATAATACCAGTAATTAGTTGCTTTCAAATATATATTTTTTACTAACATTTTGACAAAACAAAAAAAAATGTGTGATAAAAATTTTAATTAAATATTTAAATAGTTTTTACATTTAAATTAATCTAATTTATATTTTATTTATTATAATTATGATAATATTTAATTTTCTATATTTTTATTTTTATTAATTGTCTTTCAAATTAATTTTAATAATTATTTTTTTATTATTAAATATTCATAAATAATTCATATTTATATTTAAATATCAACTTAAATATTATTTAATTTCATTCAAATATTATTTAATATAATCTAATCTGATACCGTACCAAACATAAGACAATGTCATATAATCCAATCTAATTCAATCACACCTAATTCAACCTAATCCTAATAATTTATCTGATCTAATTCTGTGTGCCAAACGTAACCTAATTATTTTTCAAGAGGTCATTTGGAGCCAAGACTAGAAATGTCTATAAGGGGCCATTTCGGATCATTCTCAAGCGCATTTTAAATTGACCCTAGTTGAGGAAAAAGAGTGGGAGTAAATGCTTCTTTTCACAATCCATCTCCCTCAATGATCAGGATTCTCCCGTGATTTGAGCACTCCTAATTTTTTACAGATCTTGTGCCACCTGTGTTTTAGTGTTAGTGAATGATTAAAATTTAATTATTTTTTCTTTTTATTTTATTAACCACTAATTATATTAACAAAATTTACTCAGATGAAGATCAAATCAAGAGAGGATCCAATCCCTCCCTCAAACGGGTCATATTAGGGCTGGGCAAAATACCCGACCCGACCCAAAAAATATCGGGTTCGGATCGGATCAGATTGTTAACAAAATCCGATCGGGTGTAACTTTGCCAACCCGATCGGATCATGATTGGATCGGATGAAACCCGATTCGATCCGAAAACCCGATCGGGTTGGCTTAAAAAAAAAACTGAGTGTAACAAACTAACAAAGTGGCAAACAAAACAAAATCGGATTCACACCACACACAAAGCAAATCTTAGATCTAAATTAAAATAATATGCAAGTGCACACACACCCACACTCACACCACACACGGTCACACACAAATAGAGGTTTGGCCTCGGAGATCGGAAATGTTGAGATGCCAAACAACGAAGCAGCAGCCAGCAGATCGGAGATGCAACCGCGAGAAGCAACAACTAGCAGATCGGAGATGCAGCCGCGTGAAGCCGCGAACCAGCAGCCAGCGGTCACCGACGCGATCATGCGAAGCCAAGCCATCGGAGATCGGAGATGTCAGCGAAGCAGCGGCGAGCAGATCGGAGATGCAACCGCAAGAAGCAGCAGCCAGCAGATCGGAGATGCAACCGCGTGAACCACCAGCCATCAGTCACCGACGCGATCGTGCAAAGCTAAGCCATCGCTGCAACCGCGACGTGCCGATGGAATCTACTGCACCTCGACTGCTACCGCTTGCTGCCACTGGCTTCACCGGTTACCACAACCGCTACAACTAAATTCACCTCCACATTCACTGTCACCAAGTTTTTGGTGGTATTGACTATATTGTTTTAAATAATTTAATTTAAAAAGCTTAAAACGAAATTATATCTTGAGAAAAGGTTGATTGTTTTACTTGATTGCTTTTGAAATTAACCCAGAAATATAGAATGGATATATAACCCGCATGCTTTTAAATCCGAATCCAATCCGAATTAATCCAAATTTTCGATCCGATCCAATCCGATCCGAATTATATTCGGATCGGATCGGGTTAATAATTCGGATTGCGTTCGGATGATTTTTTCCCCAACCCGATTGATCCGAAATCCGATCGGATCAACCTGAACCCAATCCGAATCCGATTTTGCCCACCCCTAAGTCCTATACACTTTAATATTGTAATTTTTAAACCACCAATTTCTAACACTACCAAACGACCCAAAGTGTGACCAGAAACCTTCAAACTACTTATCATTTGCAACGTAAATTGACCAAAAAAAATAAAAATAAAAATAAAAATTAAAAAGGAAAAAAAATTATAAATTTTATTTTATGTTGACCCTATACACTTTAATATTGTAGTTTTTAAACCACCAATTTCTAACAACACTACCAAACGACCCAAAGTGTGACCGGAAACCTTCAAACTAATCATTTGCAACGAAAATTGACAAAAAAAAAAAAAGAATGAAAAAGGAAAAAAAATTATAAAAATTATTTTATGTTGACCCTCTTTGCTCTTTCAAAATGACAAGCACTGACCTCTATTATTCTACCCTAGAACAAATGTGCCACTAAAATATCTCAAAGATTAGATAAATTTGTCACAATCCGAGTGGTGTTTAAGGCTTTAAACCCAACCAAATGATGCATGCAAGATCAGCAAATCAATAAATAAGATGTAATGTCCCAACTAATTGATAGTGGTTGTATGGGTTTCTACTTTCATAAAATTTGCAAACACAATATCATTATGAGGAACATGTTAAAAGTAGAAAATATAACCATAATCGAGATAAAAACTCATTCATAGGCAAAAAGGCATTCCTGCCTTAGATATAGATCACATAGTTTTGCTTAAAATACAACAACAAGAAGGCCACAGTACGAACATTATGCCGCAAAATGACATTAACTTCGTAACTTTTAAGAGTAACGAGTGGCCTAGAATTGAATTTCGTGGTGTTATTATTAGGTTTATAATTTGATATCAGCATGCACCCATCGTGCATGCTTCTCTGTTACGTCAAATTATAAACCTAATAATGACACCACGAAATTCAATTTCAGGCTGCTCATGAGATGGGCTCACTCATATCACTCTTAAAAGTTACCAAATCCCTCCCTTCCCACTTATCACATCAGTTCTTTGTAACAACAGAGCTTGGGTCAGTTCAACCCCGATCTACCAGCAATTCAGAACACAAGACCATAATCAATCCAGACTATGTAGCATTACCATCTAAAAGCAAAAAAAAAAAAAATCAAAAACTATACACTACTTTTATTTTTTGCCTTATTTCTTTCCACATGGGGTAGCTATATGGAAAAGAGGCAAGTTTCCACAAAAGCCAATAACTAGAATCCAAGAGACTGAAAATTTGCCACCAAGAACAACAAAAGTACTACAGGGTTACAAAATGCCAGAGGAATATATTAATTACTACCTTCGCTAAGAAATGCTTGGATATTTGACTTGTACAACGTACAATGATTGAAACACTGGAAATACAAGTGCCAATCAAGTTATGGATGACTTGCAAACTGGGCATGATGGTCTCCTGCTCAACCATGGATCAATACACTGCCAGAACATGAACAAAAGAAAATGCTTAATGACCTGTGTTATTAGGAAATAATTAAGGTGGAGACGAGAGTCCTTACATCTTTGTGAAATTTGTGCAAGCAAGGAAGATGCCGTATGCTATCCCCAATACTTGGGTTATCCAGACAAATTGCACATGCTTCTTCAAAGTTATCAGTCTATAAATAGAGCAAAGATTAACAATTAGCAACCGAAAAAAAAAATCTTGGGCACTCACACAGGCCTATTCTTTCATAAAATGAGAAAAAAGACCACCTAGTATCATTTAAATGGTTTCTCAACTTGCCACACGCATAACTACCTGAACGGTGGACAGAGGCAAACTGTTGATCTGATTGGCAGACGCACCACTTTGGTGATTGTTCTCATCGAGGGCTAACAACATTTCGTAATCATTTCTACAAGAAAACAGACACCATCAAGATATAACTTCTATATTTGCTTTTACTTAATGAGTTGATAAAGAAAAAAGCTAAATATACTTTGTCCCCTTGTGCTTCAGGGTTTCTTCACTTTACCACCTTGTGGCTTCCTTTGACGTGCTTTACGACCTCTGACTTATAAAAAAATATAGCACATCCAGGGGGGTAGGAGGAACAATGAAGCTTGGAATGGATATTCAAACTTTATGCCCAATCACCATGTGTATTGTAAGGCATATTTTTAAGTTTCGGATATTCATATTTGAGCTTCATATGTTTTTATATAGGCAATTGCACCTTTTCTATCATCACAAGGAGGCAAAGCAACAAGTGATAACAGGAAGGCAACAGTCCAAGCATATCCATAACATTAATATAATAGCATTAGACTAAAAAAGAGATCAACTATGCCTATGGGGTGAAAAATTAAGTAAAAAAGACTAAAAGTAGAAACATCTTCACAAAACTAAACTATACTTATGGGGTAAAAAATAAAGTCAACTGCAAATAGAAGAACATTACTCGTTAAATTCACGCTGAAGTTGAGAGACATGTCTAGTTTCCAAGTCGCCAAAGTCAACTGCAGACTCTAATGCTTCCAAGATATCAAGTCGCTGCATGAAAAAGTGATCAGTTACTCCCTTCAAAGTCACTGTGAATGGTTCATAACCAAAGGCAGCTGTGTTTGTAACACTTAAAAAAAAAGTAGCTAGAGGGAGCGAGAAAAGAAAAAGCAGATGACAGAACAACTACAATCTAAGTCCAAACACATTCTCAACTCCAAACTTAGGGATAGTTTTCAAAGTGTTTCACACTAAGTCTTTCACTCCTGTTTCTTGGTACCAATTCTTGAACATGCAAAGATGCAAAATAGTTGCACATGCAATCCTCTCCCAAGAATTTTAGTTCAACTGCACACTAGAAAAACAATTGAAGCGACAGAACCATGGGCCGCCAATATTTCCAAAGAAATATGGCTATTTATACAAAATCTTACACAGAGACCTCGTTCCAACAGACATAGGCCCTTAATTTCCTTTTGAACCATGATCCCACAGGAAACTTCTACTTCTGCACCTACTCCACTAAGTTTCTTAATTCACTCATCCAATGTTTCCTTGTCATTAGTAAACTAACAAAAGTCCCGAGCCTCGTGAAAATAAAATTTTATAGCTATATGTGGAAGTTTTAGGATTCAATATACAAATTGACAACCAATATAAGAATTCATCACCAGCTTTTATAAATAAGGGGAAGCTTTGAATTAAGACTAATAGGGAAACTGACACACATTTAACCAAATCAATTGTGTAGATGGAAAATATTCACGATCCCAATAATACATGAAAAAACATTCACATGCACCAAAATGCATACAAACAAATCAATATGTAAGAAATTTTCTTATAGAAACCCATAGCAGAAGCTTTTCTTTGTTGATTTCAAAAATTATGCAATCACGAGAGTGCTTTAATATTATAAATATCAGGTTATTACCACCATTTCATGAAAACATCCACAAACTTTTTTCTTTCCATTGAGACATAATTTAACACAACTTCCATGTCTCAACTTCTAGCGTCAGTGGAGACACCAGCAAAACATTTGAGCAGCAAAACATTTGAGCGAAATTCAGTGAAATGAAAATAGAAGACTTTTACAACAACTTAGCTTCAGTAATGAGCCAATCCTAAACAACACTCTTATGTTTTAAAATTAACTATAGGGATATTAGCTTTTTAATTTGAAATAATTAATTTCCACGTATGAATTATCAATTATAAAACCGATCACTGAATACCATTTTTTACACGATTTTACAGAAACTAAAAATCAAATTCAAACAAATTGAGTACTTTGTAGTAGGTTAAAGAATTACTTCTTCATTTAATTGTTTTTTTCCAATTTATGCATTGCTAGAATAACTGAATTTTATTTAAGTCAGAATTTGAAATCTTGAACACATGAATCTACAAATAAAACCATTTCAGAAAGATCGAAATGGCAAGAAACAATTCAGATATTTTAACATATGCGCAATCTTTTTATTTATTTTTTGGGTTGCTCAGAATCAAAATAAGGACATAGAGGAGGAACAAGAAATCCATAAAGACAAAAGACAAAAAACCCGAAGCCCAAAGAAACTCTGGATATATGCGCAAATAATATTTAGGCCATCTAACTTTCAAAAGATTTCTTCCACTCATAGTCCATCAGATAAATTTGAAGGAGGGAGAAATAGAAATAAGAAAACCACAAAAAAAAAGGCTGAAAGAAGTAAGTTAAAGAAATTATACCATGTCTAAATCATTTCTTCTACTCATAGTCCATCAAATAAATTTGAAGGAGGGGGAAATAGAAATAAGAAAACCACAAAAAAGAGGCTGAAAGAAATAAGTTAAAGAAATTATACCATGTCTAAATCCATATCCAAAGGAAATGGAAAATTTCTTCGTCTAGAAGGTGCTGCACGAGATCGATTGAGAAAGCGACTCCTTAACTGAGTGGGAGCTCCTCTCCTGTTAGAAGCATTCTGCAAGAGCCGTGACTGAGGTTGTCTGTATGAACTTGATGAGGTTCTCTATGTAAAATACAAAACAAATAAAATTACAAGGGGCCTAGAGAAAGTATGCATACTAGTAGAACAACAAAATAGTAGCTCTTCTAAGCAATTGAAAAGAAATGAAAGATAAAAATGAAGAAACAAATTTACCATGCTATAGAAAAGTACATTTAAGAAAATACTATTTCAGACAGGAATGGGATGTAAATTTCAAAAGACTAAGGAAGCTTGCCAAAAGGATAAGAATTATGTTTTAAAGCCAGTCTAACCCCAAGTGCAGGCACTCAAGCCAGAAAATCAAGTTCAAGACTCAGGCTTCTACTTTAGACGTCAAGCTAATTGTTTAGTTTTCTTAAAATTGTTCTCTTAATTCCTTGGTTTAAAAGTAATCCTGTGTTTTCCTAACCAAAAAATAAGGAAAAAACAATTCCCATGTTTTGAAAATATAGCTACAATTTTGCAAGAAGTTATGTTTTACTTTAGTTTTTGCGTGGCATAGGACTTCTACAATAAGAATTATGTATTTTTTCCCAGAAAAACGTCAAGATCTTGTTGTTTCCTAATTTCAACCCCGAAAATTTTGTTTGAGCAAGTTATCCTTTTTTTTTTTGTGTTGGGGCGGTGGGGGGAGGGGGGGGGGGGGGGTGTTGGTGTTGGTGTGGGGAGACTTACAGGATGTAACAGATGGTGATTTCGATTAGAAAAACGGAGTGCATCCTCCTCTTGCTGCAGCATCCTTGCGAGGTTTTCATCAATCTGTTAAGAATCAAGAACCATCAAAACCAACAGCATCTGAATGACTAGATCATAATAAGCAACATATCATAATAAGAGAACCAACCTCGCCACTGAGAAATAATGGCGACTCATGATACAACTGTTCTTGGAGTTCAAGAGCCAACATCTGATCTACTTCAAGTTGTCTAGCAATGGCATCTGAATCATCATTATTAGGGCAATCTACTCCTTGGGAATCACAGTTTCTCAATTCAGGTGACAAATCAGCAATATCCAAAATGCCCTGATGCCGTTGACTCCGGATTCTGGATGGTCTTGACCTAGATGATTCGCCAGATGAATCAAGAAACACAATATCTGTGTCGTCAGAAATTGTTTGAGAGCATTGTCCACGATTACTAGATGTTGATTCCTGTTTCTTTTGCCTCTTGGTGGCAGTGTTAGCAACCAGACAAGGTTTACTTATTTGGTCAAGATCATCATTTCTTCTTGAATGGATTCCAGTTGAATCACGTAAACGGTGATCTACTTTCTTCGAATAATTGCTCGTACTTCTCCATTCACCGGCATTGCCATTTCCATTAACTTCTCCATCATTAGATGCAGAACTGGAGCAGAAAACTAAATTAGACACAAGCTGATCCACCAAGTAGTTCGGCAGCATCAGCAAAAATGGACTAAGTCTATAATATATGCAAGTTGTCAATCACGTATTTCTTTTCAAAAGGATAAGCTTCAACAGAGCAAATACTTTATCCAGCTTAGAAGCCACATGATCAGTATCTCTGGGCCTTACTAGAAGTGAAAGAGTCGGAAAAGGAAGGGGGCACAAAAAAATGGCAGAAACCCTCATCTACTTGCTAGCAAATATTAGGACCAGATCTTACCCTAACGAAGCAAACTAAATTTTTTTCTGTAACTTTAAGTCTCTTCTCCAGGAAAATAATAGCAAATCATTGACTATTGGGTACAACATTTATTTTTTTAATTCAAATCAGGGTCTACAATCAAAGTTCTTATTGTGTCAAGATGCGTTTCCCTCTAGCTCAGGTTCGAGGTGAAACAGGATTTTCCCAAGTGAGCTGGATATTTTCAAAAGTTGGACTGTTCATAAGACATTAAGAAAAACTAGATATAAGATTCTTTATAACCATAGCTCAATGGATCTAAGCCTACCATACAAACAAAGTATAGCTAAGGGAACACTACATCAAATTTAGGTTTTGTTTTTATTTTTTCACGTCTTTTTTTAGGGTTGAGAGACAATAAGTGCAGGGATAGAGCAGAATTTTTTTTTTTTTTTTTGAAAAAAAATATAGCAGATGTCAAAGCAAATAACATTCACCATGCAAAATAAACCAATGAATGACCTACTTTAGACTGAAAACTTAAGTTTCTCACAAAAAATGTAAACAAAAATATCACAAAAAAAATGAAATGCTTATGGAGAACATCAACATGCAAGTGAAATGCACACACAAGAAGGATAATGCACAGGCAGTCTTACACTCCTAATATGCCTATCAGTTGCATGTGTATAAGACAAAATAGCTGAAACCAAAATAATAAGCCAAACGACCATTTGACTTGGAGAAAACAATGTTAATAAATTACCTGCTAGACAAATGAATAATCCCTTTAGATTTACAATGATCATTATCTTCAGCAACTATATCACTGATGTCAACTGTAAATGGACCACTGGAAACCACATCCATAGAATGATTCTGTTCAACATCTTTGGAACCGTTTTGGGAACCTTCAGCTAATTGTTTAGCCTTACTTTCTATATTATGTGGAGAGATACACCCATTTCGAACCAATCTTTTTTGCCGATTGACTCTTGGTAAGTCTAAAGAATGATGAGACGCAGACATTTGTTTGTCGTTTTTATGCTGAGAACCACCGGAGAGATCAATAACATTCCCATGACCCAAAAATGAATCAGGACCTTTACTAGTATCACAACCTATCTTTTCCTTCCCCTTGCTGGAACTACCTGACATCTTTGGAAAATTTTGGGGCCAGTATGAAGTACAACTATTGGTTGCTGTTTGACCTTCCCGTATATCTTTTGCTGGAAGATCTTTTGTGTTACCACGTGATAAAGCCATTTCGGGCATTTTTGAAAACCCATTCATTTCACTTAATTCTACCCTAGCATGATCTTCTTGAAAAGCAGATGGTTTAGGAGGAAATTTGGAGCACATTTGTTTCCCTCTATCCATGTGATGTGCTCCAATAGTATTCCTGGTCTCATGCTTGGAATTCTTGTCTATTGCTGATCTCCTAAATAAAGAAGCATTTTGGGAAGCATATGGATTGTCTTCTGGATTAAAAGAAACCGAGTCACTGAATTGCTCACTTTTATTAAAGTTGCTGGAGTTTTTCAGATGATGATTATTGAGCCTTCTATGGTGCCCATTTTCATTGACCAGCAAACCCCTGTACCTCGTCTGATTCCAGCGTTCTTCATCCATAATATCAGAATTTCTCAAACATCCACCCACTGGTAACTTTCTTTCTTTTCCACCAAAATCCCCAGCATTAACATGCCGTGCAGCTGGTCTATCAGGAGTGTCAGGAATTTCCACTACTCGATCAATGTCCATGTCCTCCATCAACTGTAGGATAAAAATTCAAAGTTCAGCCACACCATCAACTAAAACAGAACTTAAACTTCACAAATAACTACTACTATTCCACGAAAGGGAAATCTAAATGCATACTTTTGCACACCAACAGGAATCAAAGTTTTGATTTACTTTAAGATGTGCCAAACAAACAAACAATGTTCACCAAAGAACATTATCAAGAACAATTCAAAATGTCATAGCATGAATTTTAGAAGCTCTACAGCACCCAAATTGATGCAGGATGAATCAAAAGATTCCAAAAATTGATGCTTTATTATTTAACAGACATTATTAATAAATCAAGACTTTTTTTTTTAACCGAAAAACAAAATACATATATTCAGTTGCAATAACACAGAAAGAACATAAAAGTAATCCTAAAAAATTGGTACAAAATTAACTAAAAAAATAAGTGATTCAAAAATATAATCAGTTATAGACCAAAATTAATTAAAATTTAAGGAAATTGTTAAGAAAGAACAAGAAAAAAATAAAAATTTAAAAAAAAAATCAGAGAATGGATTTTCCGTATTGTTGAGAAACAAAAGAAAGATCGGAGGCAAGAATGGTATAAAGATATTGGAAAAATTAATCAACAAAATATTCAACAAAAAAATTAATTAAATAAATAGTCAACAAATTACGGTGTTAAAACAAATAAAACAAGAAAAAGAGAGAGAGAGAGAGAGAGAGAGAGAGAGAGAAATTAACTACCAGATTTTGTGGGTGTACCGACTACTGAAAAAAGTTGAGAACTTTGAAATTCAAGTGATTTTTTTTTTTTTTTTTTTTTTGGTTTTAAATTTGAATTCAAGTGTTAGAAAGGTAAAGCGTTTGCCTTCGTGTTTGTGGTTAATGCGTTTCCTTTCAGAGTGAGCCGAGCCGACTGAAAGGTATTCCGAGTCGGGTCAGGAATGTAACTGGGTCAGAATACCAGATCTTGCTTTATTTGGGCCTAATAACATGGAACAATTGAAACTAATGGGCCAAATATTTTGGGCTTTTTGGGCTTCAAAACTTACACCGATTGCAATAAATTTTACTCCAGTGCAACCTTTTCTACTTTCTTTCCTTTTTAAAAAAAAAAATCATTTTATTTAATTAAATGTATATATGAATAATTGTCACTTTTTTTTTTCATATTTTCCGTATATTTATTTTAATTTTTGGCTTAAGCGTAGAGTTGGCAAAAAAGAACGGATCCCTAGAGCCAAGATCCCAGGGTTGGAGCCATTAAATTAAAAATAATTAACTATATTTAAAAAATTACTTAAAACCTCTTCTTTTTTTCTTTTTTTTTTGGCTTGATCATATTAAACACCAGCAATCTTAAAATAACTAATACAATTATGAGTATTCACGGTAATTGTATGAGTATTCATGGTAATTGTAATTGGAAAATCTTATATATTTTCATTATGTATTAACAAATACATATATGGAATCATATAAATCCATTATCATGATTTATATTAGTAACTAATATTAATTCAGACCTACTATAAATTTTTTCTTACAGTAAAATATTACAAAATGTGCAATTTATAATTTATAAAATAGGACAAAATAGCCTAAATGTTTGTGCGCTTTGCACAATTGTTCATAACGAGGCTGAACTTATTTGTGCGCTATTCGAACTTTATTTTTTAGTATTTTTATGCATAGAATTATCTCATATCCAATAATAAGTCCTTCATGGTTCTAGACATTAAAATAGGATATTCAACTGCTTATTTGAGTTGTTTCTTATATCTAGGAATATTAGGGTCTGTTCGGTAGTGTTTCTAAATTTGTATTTTCTTATAACAAAAATAAAAATAAAAATGATGTTTTACAGTTGCAGTATTTCGAATTTAAGTATGCGTCAAATATCATTTTTTATATCCTGTATTTTAAAAATAAAAACAGTAATATGCGTTCGGTAGACATAGTTGAAAATTATAAAAATAGAAAATGTGTTCGATAATACATTTTTCAAAAATAGTTTTTTCTAAGCATTTACGTCATACTTATAGTTAAAAAATAATTATTTAGCTAATACATACACAAATATACCATAACAATTTTAACAAGATTATATAAGAAATTACATGATGATAAAGTTTAGAATTAGCGTTAAAAAAAAAGTTTTACATTGTCACTCTTTTTACACTATAATTAAAATATATATTACAACACATGATTTAAACAAAATAATTACAAAAAATCACATAGTAAACATTATACATTACGTGTGTAATCATATCACATAGAAACTGCAATTCTATCTCTTGTAGCATTCATCTATACGACACTTGCTAGATATAAACTAATATTAATAAGTGGTCTACTAGTATCTCCTTCTTCATTGATAACCAAATCTTGCACATCAAAGTCCCCAAACAACCTATCACTTGCATTTTCTCGTCGAATAAAATTATGTAAAACGCAACATGCAATTGGAATTAGACGTTGCTTACGTAAACTATAATTATGCATATCCCTTAAAATTGAAAATTGCGCTTTTAAAACACCAAAGCATCGCTCAATTACATTATGCAATGATGAATGTCTATAATTAAACAATTCTTGGGGACCTCTAGGTGCTCGACCTGGTCCTCTATAATCACGTAAATGATATCTCTCACCTCTATATGGTGTCAAAAAATCGTTCATATTTATGTATCCAGAGTCCACAACGTAGTAATATCCTAAAATATGGAAACAATAAAACATAACTTAATTAAAAAATAAAGGCTAAAAATATTAACTTATATATATAACTTAATTTAAAAAATAAAGGCTAAAGATATTAACTTACCTTTTTCTAGATATGGAAACCCTTCTAGTCTATATAAGGCATCCATAAATACTCTTAAGTCATTGACAGTATCTTCTCAATCCGTATATACAAATGTGAACATCATGTCAAAAGAACATGCACACATAATATTTTGAGTCACCTAAGTCTTTCTATCTCAATATGATATTTGTTTATGTGCTGGTGACCATGCAGCAATGTGGGTTCCATCAATTGCACCAATACACTTATGTGAAAATATGTAAAAATTATTAATTTATTAACCAAATGTTAATGTCACATAAATATTGAAGTAACGTGTATTGAATTTCTTACCTCAAAATATGGAAAAAAAAATTGGATTGTTTTTAATCTTTGGTGGCGTCTTCCCTTGAGGTTTTGTTTTTATAATGTGATTTTCCAAGTGACAAATTGCTTTTAACACACCCTTAAAGTGCGTAAACACAGTATCCATTGAACATTGAAAACGCTCAAATACAACCCGCACAACTGCACCATGGGACAATATATATAAGCACATTGCCACAATCTCCTTAATACAAGTATGTCTATCATGCTCTAACAATTGTAAATGTTTAAATGTATAACATAATCAAACGAAAACTTCTTTATCCATCTGAAACATGTTATGCATCCTGTTCGGATGACTATTTAACAACTCTTGAATAAATTCAATATCGGACAATTGTCCTATATAGCATTGCTTTTAATAGGACGTTGTTGTTTCTGATATATTTTTATATTAATGGCTATCTCTAAAACCTCTTCTTCAATATCTGTTAAACTTTCAATATCATGATCATCATTATTGTTGTTGTTGTTCATTTTTCTGTTATTATTTTTAAAAAAAATCACAAATTATATCTCAAGTATATGATAATTGATTAAAAAAAAATACAAATGCAAATTCATTCACCATCTAAAAATATTGTACCAAATAAATAAATAAAAACATTAGAAAGTTCAACTCACAAAAATAAAATAAAGTTTAACAAATACATTTCAGCTCATAAAAATAAAATAAAGTTCGACAAATAAAAGTACTACAAAGTCCAAACCATAAAATGAACAAGCACGGTTCACAACCAACAACATCCAAGTTAAACACATTACATCTTAAAAAACATACTACAAACTAGTTAACCAATATTTTTTCATATGTTCAGGCATGCTCAGAAAAGCTTTCCTCCACTCAATATTAGGCACTAGCTTATCCATCAATTTGTTGTATGTATCTCCATCAACATCTCCCAATTTCTCCACAGCTTCAATACACTCTTCAATAGACCACTTTTCAACACATTGAGAAGTTGACTCCGCACTTTTACATTTAACCATCTCCAATCTAGCATTCATCACTGAACTAGCCATTTTAAAGTAATTGTCAAACTCACTATTTTTTTTTACCACACTCAGTTGAAGTTGCAACTGGCCGACGAGGCCTTTTTTCTGTCCTAGTCTCGGAAAGAGGTTCCATTGAATCGTCATCCTCAATATCAACATGAACTCCATGACCAAGAAAATTCTCTTCCAATTCACGATCCTCATCCGAGGACAATGGAACTTGGTTAGAGGAAAAACATAAATGGCCAGAAGTTGTGGTGGTGTTGAATATCTCCCCTAAAGTTTGGTAGTGCTCTAATCATTTTTTACGATATGGCTTCACTCCAGGCACTCTCTGTGGAAAAAAATAAGTGTATAAAACCAAAAAATAATTAATTTTATACGAAACTATTTAATATATTGCGAATATAGTTTTACCTTAATATATTCAGCCCAAACAGCTTCTGATGTTGTGACCGTATTTGAAATAGGATCCCAACCAAACCCAATATGAGCTATTAAGTCAGAAAACTCTCGATGTTTTTTGCGCAACCTATTAAACTTGGACTTAAGTTGCCCTGTTCAAATAACTCATCACTTATAGTGGTCCAAATTTTCTTAGTGAAAGTTGATGTTTGTAAATCACCCTTTTTAACATGGTCATGCACTATACGAATAAAAGCAGTTTCGATCCGGCTAGACCAATCAGCCTTATCCTCAACATCAACATCATGTGGATCCATATCTTGAAAAATTAGAAAAAAATAACACATATCAAATATTAATCAAATTCAACATAGAATGAAAGTCATTTTAACAACATGTCATAGATTAAAAATTGAATGTTACTCGAAAAAATTTTAAAAATAGCATAAATCAAATATTTATCAAATTAAAGACATTGCTCTTTACACATACATAGATTACAAATTACACATATCAAATTCGAAAACAGCTCTTATTTTTTTCCCAATTAACTGTTGTGGTATAATGGAAAAAAACAAGATAACATTCCCCATAAATCCAAAAACTTGAAAGATTATGGTGTGTATGTGCATGTAAGCACGTTTGTGTAGAAAAAGTCATCTTTCAAATGTGCAATGTTGTTCCAAATTTTACTGTTCAAACATGTGCATGTGATCAATGTTATCCCAAGCCAATAAACAGTTCAACATCGATCACATGCACATATGCAGATTATAATAAATTACACATATGAAATTAAACATAGCATATTTTCACTTCAGCAATATGTCATAGATTAAAAATTACACATATCAAAATCAAATACTACAAATTGGCCAATTCAAATTAAGGTCGAGCTCTCATCAAATTATTTTAACTTATTTTTTTCAAAGCACAACAAAAAATTTATAATCAATGCTATTATATTATAATCAATTAATTAAATTGATAAAATGAGTTTCTATTTTTTGTTCTCACTTCCACAAGTTGCAAGCTGTTTAAGTGAATTCTATCAAAAGCAAAACTTCAGAAAATCTCTATTTCTCTCTAATAAGAAAGCCAATTTGCCTAAATTATACCTTTTACAGCACTCTGCAATCTTAAACCCTAGTTAACTGAACCGAACCCAATCAGTTTATTAAACCCCCATTAGATTAACTCAAATTCCAGAGTAATACGCAAGTACGCATCACGTGCTAACCTGCATATTTCCAAACTCAAAAGCCAAAAGTGTCAAAACCTGACGCTGCTGATAAAAACGTCTAAAACCCTCCGCTTTCAACTCTCACTTCTAAACCCACACTCCCTCTCCCAGTCCCCACTTCAATTTTCCGCCAACCCCCACGCGCCACCATGCAATCTGCAATCTTAACCCCACGCACCGCCACCTTCACCACCCCCTCACTCCCTCTCACACACACCCACTCCACCAGAAACACACGCCGCCCCACCTCCCTCCGCGTCTCCGCCGCCGTGAACGCCGACCCATCCCCGCCGCCCACCTCCACGACGTCCCCGCCAAAGCTCAACAAGTACAGCTCCCGCGTCACCGAGCCCAAGTCACAGGGCGGGTCCCAGGCCATTCTCCACGGCGTGGGGCTGTCCGAAGCGGATATGTCGAAGCCCCAGGTAGGAATATCGTCCGTGTGGTACGAGGGGAACACGTGCAACATGCACCTGCTGAGGCTGTCGGAGGCCGTGAAACGCGGCGTCGAAGAGGCCGGAATGGTGGGGTTCAGGTTTAACACGATTGGCGTGAGTGATGCCATATCCATGGGGACTAAAGGAATGTGTTTTAGCTTGCAAAGTAGGGACTTGATTGCTGATAGCATTGAGACTGTCATGAGTGCTCAGTGGTATGATGCCAATATTTCTATTCCTGGTTGTGACAAAAATGTAAGCCTTTTTTTCTTACAATTATAGGTCTCTTTTTTACTTCATTTTCATTTTTATTTTTATTTTGTCTTCTGGGTATCTTTTGTTGTTGGTAACCTTGTGAAGTTTTGTCTGCATTTATTATATTTGTCATTCTTTTACCGATTTTGACAACGTGGGCATTCGCGAGGCCAGGTTTCATGTTTTTTAATTATTATAATTAATTAAATTTTTTTTAATTTGGGTTTGGGGGATAGTTTAGAGTTCAATTTCTGGTACTAAGCTCGAAGAAAGCTTGGTTTCTGTTTTCTTTACAGGATGGTGTGATATAAAAAGGACGTTGAGTTTCATCTCATGAGCAAAGACAATTTAGTTTTTGCTCCTATGGTTTTCAAACTGTATTGGAGGTTGGATTTCCTGAGTTTGAAAATTAAATATTGCATTATTTGTTTAAAATTAAATCATTTTCCTAAGCAATTAGCTGCTTTTTTATCGTTAAATATGAATAAGGTGTAATTAAGTCATGGTCTTTGTAAGACAGTAACTGCTAGACCGTCTCTGTTTCTCCACCCCTCTTGTCTTTTCTTTTTGGCTCTTTGATTGAGTTGAACTTGGGTTATGTGGTACATCATGCGCATATAAGCTGTCTATTCCATTATTTTTGCAGAATCTGAACCTAATGGCGTTTGAATTGTGTAGATGCCAGGTACCATTATGGCTATGGGGCGGCTCAATCGACCTGGTATTATGGTTTATGGCGGAACAATCAAGGTCAGTAACCATTCTTTTCTACGTACAATATCCTTTTTTTCTTTTCTTTTGTTAATGGTAATAGAAACAATCTATGGATATTGACATATCTAAGTATGTTTTGCTTTGACATGCAATTTGAATTAGCTATATGGAAATTTTGATGAGCCTTGTTTCAGGAAGATGCCGTTGGACCTTTTTTGCTGTATTTTTTACAGTATTTCTTTCTTTATGGTCCTTTAAGATGTCTCTCTATGTCTTATATATATGTGATTGGCTGTCATTTTGTGTTAGGTCGTATTTGTGCAGCCATAGTGAATTTCTTCCTGGTATACGATAAGATAAATGGATTTACTTTTGCAGTTGACATGACAAATTTTTATTTTTCGTTCTACTTTTATTTTATTTTTTTCGATTGAAATCATAAGATTTAACATCTAATGACTGGTTTTCATGCTGATTTAAGTCTGTTGAGAACAGTACAAAAAACAAATACGTTATCTAATTTAGTATGTATGCTTATTATTATTGATATAGCAAGATGCTCATTTATGACTGTAATCTAATTTCTTGATTTTAAGAGTTGCAATGTTGAAACTTTGTGTCAACACGACATTTCTTCTACGTTACTGATTTGTCAGATGCAGTTGAGTATTAGATACATGTAATCTACTATCAGTTCTGGAAATTTTATTAAGATTTGATTCTTAATATTTTAAATGTACATGTAATCTAATTTCTTCTATGATTCTTTTGCAGCCTGGCCATTTTCAAGGCCATACGTATGACATAGTATCAGCTTTCCAGGTATGCTAGAATTCACTTTCAATTTTTTTTTTTTTTTTGGGTGATTGAATACATCTGAAAACGTCCAGGAAAAATTTACATTGTTAGCTAGTGTTTGATTTCTCCTGATATTTTTTGGTCTCTGTTCTTTTTTTCTTATTTGATTCCCTCAATGATTCTGAGAGCAAATTTAGAATGAGAAACTGCCTAGATTTTGGAATGCTTCGGATTTATGTGTTGTAGTATTCTGAAAATGCAATTTAGTTAAGCATCAATATTTCAGTTCGTGAACTCATTCTCCAAGTGAGTGGATTCACCTTTTCTTGGAATTTGAGTGTCTATAGTAATCCTTTGTTTGGTTATGCAAAGAAAACTTTCAAAAGAATGCTTGGATGGGTTGTAGCTCTTTCATTAAATAAGAGCAAAGACTATAAGATTCACATGAGCAGACGATGTTAAAATTTGGATGAAGTTTGTGATGGTAGAGTTCTATTTAAACTTTAGTTTAAGGTGGACTTTTGTTTTGGGAATTGTTGAATGGATACCGCTTATGGTTTAAGAATTTGAGTATAAAGCATTAGTACATTACCCTATTATCAGGGGGAGTGTAAGTCAGAAACACTCTAGGTTAGAATATCAAATGATTAATCTGTTAAAGTTGCAAGGGAAGTATGCTTGCAACGGATGCTGATTGGTTTTTTTACCCTTTTTTTAATTTCTTAAATTTTGAAAGAAATAATTCCTCAACACATCTTCTTCTTTTTAAGTGAAAAATCCAACTGTTCGTAGAAATAGAAGAATAGAAAAACAAAAAAATACCAGCAAAACAAGAACATGAGCATCGACCTCATCTCTCTCTAAACTGATTTCCTGAATTTTTCTGCAACTTCTGTTGGACTTAACTAGCTAAACCAAAACAAACTTTCATGTCCTCTTCTCTGTGCAAAATATTATGATATTGCTTCTTTAAAAAAAAGAAAAAAAAGAAATTGATGTTGCTTAGTATTTCATTTGCTCTTAGTTTGGGAATGAATAAGCATGTGGAAATAAGGTCTGGGATTTGTGATCCTTATGAAATATGAAAGAAAAAAAAAAAAAAACTCACTGAATGATAGAAGTCTTGTATTGCTTGACGCCCATTTTTTGCAAAAAAAAACAACATTAAGACCATATTAATGTTCACTTGCCCCTGACCTGGCTTTCCAGGAACTAGCACTACCTAATTGCTTCTAGGTTGACGCCATTGGTTTTTGTGATCTCCAGTATATACTTGATCAGACAGTAGTCTTGCTCCTAGGGTGGTTTGAGTCCCTTGTCTTTCTGCAATTCAACCTTTAAAAATAATTGGGGTTTTTGAAGAAAATACTCGATCTGTATTTAAATTCTAATTTACTTAATAGTTAGGAAAAATTTTTATGATGATTTTCTCAACTTCAATGTCATTGTCATGATGAAATTGTTGTTGCAGGTTTATGGAGAGTATGTTAGTGGATCCATTAGTGATGAGCAGAGAATGAATGTAGTCCTAAACTCATGCCCTGGTGCAGGGGCTTGTGGGGGAATGTATACGGCTAATACCATGGCTTCTGCCATTGAAGCTATGGGGATGTCTCTTCCTTACAGGTAGAATAGTGACTTTGGACGATCACTTTGATTGGTGTTGTCAGGCCCTTCTTTCTTACCTTGTTCCTTCAATTTTTTGTTTATTTCTTAAAGCTCTTCAATACCTGCTGAAGATCCATTGAAGTTAGATGAATGCCGCTTGGCTGGAAAATATCTTTTGGAATTGTTGAGAATGGACTTAAAACCACGAGACATAATCACCAAAAAATCACTTCGCAATGCAATGGTTATTGTCATGGCACTAGGTGGGTCTACAAATGCGGTGCTTCATTTAATTGCTATTGCAAGGTAAGGGATGTAATGCCAGATTCTCCCTGGATACCAATAGTTTGCTTGATATAAAAGATTGTTCAAGTCAAAATTCATGGCAGGTCTGTTGGTTTGGAGTTATCTATTGATGAATTCCAGAAGGTCAGCGATGAGGTACCTTTTCTTGCAGATCTTAAGCCCAGTGGAAAATATGTGATGGAGGATGTCCATAAGGTGTGCATTTTAGCCAAGTATATTTGTGTTTGTTTTACGTAGTATTGAGGCATGCATTGGTGCGTGTCAGTTGTTATCATTCCTTACCCCTCAACAAAGAAAATTCATCAAGCCTCAAACTGAGATTAGTTTGGTTCATTATCTGATCCTTTCCTCTATTCTGCTCTGTCATTTCTTTTGCCTGACAGTTGAATGTATTGTCCTTTCTTATAATGAGGCCGTAAATGATTGTTTTAATAGATTGGAGGAACACCGGCTGTCATTCGCTATCTTTTGGAGCTTGGATTTTTAGATGGAGATTGTATGACTGGTATGATTATGGACTTTTTGTGTGCAGTATTTGCATTGGTAGCAAATTAGCAACTAGTGACATTTTGATGGTACAAGTTATATTAACAAGATACTAGTTCCTCTCCAGTAACTGGGAAGACATTGGCTGAAAATGCGAAGACATTTCCCCATCTATCTGAGGGGCAGGTAGGAAAAATTTTGAATTTTGTTCATAAATTGATCTATTGATTATTAATGTTCTTTTAAATTGTTATGTTTGCAAGTAAAACAAGTAGTGAAATGATTTTCTTGCTTTTATTTTCCAGGACATAATAAGACCATTGTCAAACCCCATCAAGAAAACAGGACATATCCAAGTATTACGTGGAAATTTAGCACCAGAGGGTTCTGTAGCAAAAATTACTGGAAAAGAAGGGCTATACTTTTCTGGTGTCTTTTTTTGTTTGCTTTGTGTTATGATTTTTCAAATCTGACGTCCAGATTTGTTTTGTTAAATATAGTCCTTAAAGAATCTGCTTTTTAGGTCCTGCACTTGTATTTGAAGGAGAGGAATCCATGATTGCAGCTATCTCTGAGGATCCTATGAGTTTTAAGGTGTGCCTAAGTCTTATATGCTATGTCTACCTTCTTTTTATTTGCTATGTCTATCTTCTTTTTATTATGGGAGTATGAATTAGTAATTGGAATTTGTGTAAACTAAAGTTTCTGAGTAGGTTATTGAAATTCACTGAAACTACGTTATGAGGAGATGCCTACTTTTGGTTTTCTGATATTTGTTGTTTCATTTGTCCCGGCTATAGAAATATTTAATGTTTCTAATGCCATTACATATCTAAAAACCTCTGGTTTCTATCAATTTGAAAGTCTTTTTTAACTTTGAAGGTCAGATTATGCTATCTTCCCTCTATTGTCACTTGTACATTACCTGCTAGCAACCTGCAGGTAATGTACAGTGCATCTACTTTCTGGATTAGCCTTGCTGCTACTAATGACAAGTTGAGGGTGTGCTTATAATAGCATACTATTATGAGCCTTCATCCAAATTACATATCTTGATATGTATATTGTAGATATAACTTGATGTATGCTCGTTGTGTAGTCTCCAGCTTGAGGTGCACTTGTTCAGCTTGTGCATGTTTAAGTGGAAGTCATATTTGACACTGGAAAAACTTATTTTATTTTATGTTATTCTATTCTCTTCTCTCTTACATTTGTCACATTTTAGGGAAAAGTAGTTGTCATAAGAGGAGAAGGGCCGAAAGGAGGGCCAGGCATGCCTGAGATGTTGACTCCAACAAGTGCAATAATGGGAGCAGGTCTTGGGAAGGTATTTTAATATCCAATCTAAGCTTGTTTTATTATTAGAGGATTGTTTTAGTCATCATGAATTGACTCAAATAGCCTTATTACTAGCCTTTTCCAAATTGTTAGATGGCATGCTGCCTTTAATGATCATGGTATACTTTTCACCTTTTAAGATAAATCAGTTTATTATTTGACCATCAATAGTTTGTTTTCCAATAACATTATGCATCTGGTTATACTTTGAAGTCAATTTTCATTTGGATATTGTTAATGAATGTTGCAGGAAGTTGCGTTGTTAACCGATGGAAGGTTTTCGGGAGGTTCACATGGATTTGTTGTTGGCCATGTTTGCCCTGAAGCACAGGTGCCTTTGCTTTTCATTAATGTAGTTTCTATGTTTAGTACTCTGTTTTTCTTCTCCATCTTGCATTTTCATTAACATCTAATAAAGTCAAAACTTGCTCGCTAAAAAGTTTAGGGCAAGATATTCCATTCAGTTTCACTTTCTTTTAGACCTGAAATGTACCATGGTTGGAAATGTGATCTTGGTTATGAGAGAGAGGTCATTTTACCATATAGACAGGCCTCATTGTTTATTTCCGAGAAGGAACTGACAATAAGAGAGAGAGTGGAGTGGTTTTCATTTGGTGGACTTCTTGAGAAACCATTATCCTCATTTTAATATTTTTTAAATGCAAGGAGCCGTGTTATGCTAATTTAATTTATCCATTATATGCAAAAGGGTTTACTGTTCATTCTTTGGGGGGAATTTACCGTTCAGGTTATATGGTGTATTTACGTATAATTCGCAGCTAGGATTAATTATAAAAGAAAATGATTGTCTGCCTTCAAACGGGAAATATTCTTTCATTCCCTCATCTAGTCATTTACCAAAGGTTTGGATTTTTGGCATGGTACATCCTTTTTGCTCTTCCCTGTAATCATTTCCTTCCAACCAAACAGGAGAACCGTTAAAATACAAATGACTGTAGATTCTTTGAGGGCGGTTTTACTTTTAAAATTTCCTTCAGTTGAAAAAAAAATGCAATAGTCAGTGTCATTCCTTGTCAATATAATTCAGACTGTATTCCAAATTATTTCCAGGAGGGTGGTCCTATTGGTCTGATCCAAAATGGGGACATAATCAACATAGACGTGCAGAAGAGGAGAATAGACGTTCAGTTGACAGACGAGGAAATGGAAGAGAGAAGAAGAAAATGGACTCCACCTCCGAATAAGGTTAACCGCGGAGTTTTATACAAGGTATGGAAATGAATATCCTCTTACTGACATATTTGGTTTAGACCATGCATTGTCTTTACTTACAGACGGCCATTCTCTTATTAATTTTCAGTACATCAAGAACGTGCAATCGGCTTCAAATGGATGTGTAACTGACGAGTAGGTACGGAACACATTTTTGAAGGGTTATAGAGTATTTACAACCGGCTCAAGACTCAAATCCATGCATGGGTTAGAAACATATAGGGTTTATTACTTACTATGGCCCTTCTTATGTACTTTTAGGACTCTTCAAGCATAGGTTTTGGGGTTTAGACCTCAATGTTCGAGCCTAAGCATGCTCTCTAGGTCCAAACTCTTTTCTTCACTTTTTTTTTTTTTGTTTTTGACTTACTTTCGAGCTCGTCTTTTGTGGTCATCTGTGAGCTTCTTTTAACAATAAGTTTACAAAGTAGAATAAAAAATTTGTATCTCAATTGGTGTGATTGATGATGTGGCAATTTCTCATAGAACCATATGATAATCAATAATTAAGCTTTATCATTTCTTATACCGATAAATTTTTATTTTATATTCCAATTTTGTAAGTGTATCGGTATTCTAAATAAAGAAGTGTTTCGTTTTGTAATGCTGACAGATTTTATTATCCATTTCAACCAGAAATTTGAAGATAGATCCAATTTCTATTTTGCCTTCAACTTCGGACAGCTCCAGAGCTCCTGCATCTTTTTCTACATTTATTCTTACAAACATTTCCAAGTCCAATTTTAAAAACCACCTATGATTTTCTACATTTTTTTTTTTAATTATTTCTGGTTAGCCTTGGAATGTTCATTAAGTTTCAAAGTGCTAGGAAACACACATAAAACGCAAATTTGATTATGAAAACAACAAAATTTGGCAAAAAATTAGTCATATTTCAATGTCTACTCCTAACAATTTTAGATCAAATTACATGCATTCATTTGAAGTTTACCCAAACACCATCCCACCTGAAGGAGAATTTAACATCTCAAATGATAGTCCAAACAAAGCGTTTCACCAGATCTAAGTTCAACAAAAATGTCCTCATCAGGCAAGAACACGATAAAATTATAAAATTTTAACATAAAATAATTTTACAGCGGCAAATTCTAGTACAAACTAATATGAAAAAATATCATTGATTAATTGAAATTATAGATTATTCGTGGCTCTGGAATTATTCATAAACCAACCATTTATATTTTTTTAAAAAAAAGAGATTAATAATACCAGTTATATCAGATCCATTGGAAGATAATGCAAGCCCTAATGTTCCACTTTGGTGGGGGAAAAATTGAGCACTGTCCAAAAATAAATAAATGAATGTCAATTGTCCAACTAACCATACCAAAGTAGGAAGATTTTCCTACAAACTGCAAAGTCCATAAGCTAGCAATTCAAAGGCTAAATGTGAATGGCCATATAAATAGAATTGAGAATTTTTTGAATCAATTTATTTATTCCTTTGCATCAATGTCCATTTTCAATTTTTTACTCAAACATATTATGTGTGTGTATATAACGACAATCGGCGAAATTAGGAACTTATTTTAACGCGGACTAAGGAATAAATTAAAATAATCTTTCAATAAATGTTATTTAATGAGAGTCGTATGAAATTCTTTAGTTGCATATGAAAATTTTTGTTAGAGACTAATATGAACATCATAAATTTTTACTAAGATTATAAAAAAAATTATTTAGGTGGCCAATATGAATGTTACTTATTTTATTAAAGCTTATAAGAGATTTTTTAAGAATCGTTGGGCCTCATACTCATTTCCTCAGAGTACTTTTCCAAGGCTAGCCTTCTCGTAGCTTCGCCTCTAAATTAGCAAATAATTAGACTATTTTACCTAACTTTTTCTCTTTAAATGAAATATCAATGAAAAATTAATCAATATTTATCTAATCCCTAAGTTCAATTTTCATTCATAAATTTTCCTAATTTAGCAGAAAATCCTTTAATAAAATTTGTAAAAATATCCTACAATGCAGAACCTTTGTGCCAGTCCTTAAAAAGTGCCAATCTCAAATAATTTTTATAATCTTGATCATTCAAGTAATGTGTCCCTATTAAGAGATTCCAAACTACAAGTCACACATTTTCATCACCAACATACCCTCCAATCATAAACCGCCACGTATGAACCCCAATCAGTCCATCACAACCGTCCAATTTTTATTGAATCGTGATTTTTGTTTTGTGTGATGATGGTTATAATTATGGTAAGTGAGGAACTAATGCAACCCCCTCATATCAAGCGGTGGTTTGATAGACAGATTTGTACCTTTAAACCAAACTCATGCGTCACGTGCCATCCTACATTTTTATCCACACTGCACCGGGGGGTCAATCACGTGATCTTCAGCTAACCCAATTTCCCCTATTCTTATAAATAACGACCAAACTTAAACATATTCTCATACAAATTTATAAAGTATCAACAATAGCTAGATAGGTCTCCGGGAACCGTTCGATTGGAAGCAACAAACAATGGTGACCGTCGATGAAGTTCGCAAGGCTCAACGTGCCGAAGGTCCGGCCACGATCATGGCCATTGGAACGGCAACTCCTCCGAATTGTGTTGATCAAAGCACGTATCCGGACTATTATTTTCGCATCACAAATAGTGAACACATGACTGATCTTAAAGAGAAATTCAAGCGCATGTGTAAGATTTATTTTTTTATTTTTTTTTTCATTTATAATTCTATACGTATGTTATTTTTTTTAATAAGTAGAAAGTGTGTGTATTCATTTTTTTCATAAAGATTTTTATTTTTATTTTTAAGTACTATCAGGAAAAAGACACACAGTGTGAAAATTATAATTTTATTGACTTGAAAATAATAAATAAAATTAAAAGTAACAGTAGTAGTAAGACATTATCTCTTGACAGATAGGATATGCTGATACAAAACCCCAAAATGGGCTGAAAAAAAGAGGTGCTGTGTTTGTACATGTTACTGAATTAATTTTTAGGGAAAAAAAATTGCAGCACCATCAGTTAAATTCTAGAATTAGTGGTAATACTTTTATTTGAGGCACCTAATATTAGCAGGCACAGTCACCAAAATTGAGCAAGCAGCTGCCTCAAATAGAAATAATTTTACACTCACTAGTCACTTCTTCATTCTATATAGAAATATAAAGAATTATAAATATGTGGACCACATTAATTCCTTAATGAATGATCGACCTAGCACTGGATTTGGAATCACAGTGATAGTGATTAATTTCAAGATCTCAATTTGGCATAATACAATCTTTGTATTTAGTTATTTGGTACGTGTATAAATATTGAATTATATCAATTGCTGTGTGAAGTAGGATTACATTATATTAATTTCATTTTAATTCTATTTTCATGAATTTCAGGTGACAAATCCATGATCAAGAAGCGATACATGTACTTGACAGAAGAAATATTGAAAGAAAACCCCAATGTGTGTGCGTACATGGCACCATCTTTAGATACGAGGCAAGATATGGTGGTGGTGGAGGTACCGAGGCTCGGCAAAGAAGCAGCCACCAAGGCCATTAAAGAATGGGGCCAGCCCAAGTCCAAAATCACCCACTTGGTCTTTTGCACCACTAGCGGTGTTGACATGCCCGGGGCCGATTACCGGCTCACAAAACTCTTGGGCCTTCGCCCATCCGTCAAACGTCTCATGATGTACCAACAAGGTTGTTTTGCCGGTGGCACGGTGCTCCGCCTGGCCAAAGACCTAGCCGAGAACAACAAAGGCGCTCGGGTCCTCGTGGTGTGCTCCGAGATAACCGCGGTTACTTTTCGTGGCCCTAGCGACACCCATCTTGATAGTCTTGTAGGTCAAGCCCTGTTTGGCGATGGTGCAGCTGCTATTGTCATCGGCGCCGACCCGATACCCGAGATCGAGAAGCCCATGTTTGAACTCGTCTCTACAGCCCAAACAATATTGCCCGATAGCGATGGATCTATCGACGGGCATCTCCGTGAAGTTGGCCTTACCTTTCACCTCCTCAAAGATGTTCCCGGGCTTATTTCAAAGAACATCCAGAAAAGCCTAACCGAGGCATTCAAACCATTGGGTATCTCGGACTGGAACTCGATTTTCTGGATCGCGCACCCTGGTGGGCCTACGATTCTGGACCAAGTCGAGGAGAAGTTGGGCCTGAAGCCCGAAAAGCTGCGGGCCACGAGGCACGTGCTTTCGGAGTATGGCAACATGTCGAGCGCTTGTGTGTTGTTTATTTTGGACGAGATGAGGAAGAAATCAGCTGAAGATGGCTTAGAGACTGCAGGAGAAGGGCTTGAGTGGGGAGTCCTTTTTGGGTTTGGGCCTGGGCTCACTGTTGAGACCGTGGTCCTCCACAGTGTTGCCGCTGCTTAAGGTTAAAAAGCAGCTGTTGGTATCGTTGATTTGATTCACTTTTCCCTCCGGCTTTGTTTATTTTTCACTGTTATTGGGTCTTTATTTTCCTTTTTCTAAAAGAAAGTGTGTCGGGGAAGTAATTATGTTGTGCAATGCATATGCTTGATTTCAGACTTTTTAGATTTGTAGACTGTAATCATAAAATCTGCAGGATTCATGTTTCGGTTTGTGTTATGAAAAAACAATGATTAAGTTTCATGAATGATTTAATGAAAAATGTTAAATCCTTTTTTCTAGAGCCTTGTGTTTGGTTTTTTTTTTTTTTGGTATCTTTTTGGAAGTGCCAAGTCTTAAGTAACCCATGCTTTCTAGATAATATTTTAACCTTAATTTTATATTATGCTTTCTAGATAATATTTTAACCTTAATTTTATATTACCGCTTAAACAAACAATCAATTTGATAAAGCGTAGTGACTTTACAATTATAGTAATTTTAACTCTCAAGGTTTAAGTGAGAAAATTGAAGCATCGAACATTAAAAAATATAAGTATTTTAAAGAGATTTGGATTCATTCCGTACATAATAAGTATCATATATCTTAACTTCTGATTATTGTGAAATAATCAAATTTTATTGATACGATATCTTTAAAACATCAATTCTAATTATTGTCATATAATCAGAATTTATTGATATAATATCCCAAAATATTTAAAAATTGTGGTAATAACTAAATCAATACTCAAAATCAAAGACGCGGTATGTAAAAGACAAAAAGGGCATTCATAGTCAACATTGTATTAGATCCTCATGCAATAATGCAAATATTCCATATTCTTTTAGATCACTATCATCGAAGCACATTATTAAATTATTTTTAGTAATAAAATTTGAGTCCCTGTCATTACTCGTGTGGGTCATAATCGAAATCTTAATTAATTAATAATGTTGTGACGCTTTTAATTCTAATCCTCAAATTTAAGTCCCCACGAGCTTAGCCGCATCAATAAATGCCAAGCAAAAAAATTTTTAAAAAAAAAACAATACTGTATATTGTAACAATCAAAGCATTATTATTATTATTATTATTTTGCGAACATTTTTCAATGAGACCAACTTGTATTGCTTTGTACAATGTATCTCTTTGTTGGCTTCACTATTAGGGTCGTGTGAATTAATTAACATGTCCACATTTCTTATAGAGAATCAATCAACAATTGTGAAGATTGTTTATATACTAGTGTGTTTTTGAATTAATTCTATTATTAATATCATGGATTCTTTTTTTAAAAAAAAAAAAAAAAACTGTGGTACAGGTTGGAATGAAAGACATGAGTTTTTTTTTTTTTTTGGAAAAAAAAAGGAAGAACCAATTTAAATTGGTTAAGAAATGATTCTAGATGATGGAAAGTGATTAATCAAATAGTCATAATCATGGGATTTTTTTGACTTTTTCCTGCATGATTTGTCCCAATTTGAATTGGATTACGGTAAAAGGAAAGGGCATAATCATAAGATGGCAATCGAGTACAAATTCTCCATCATTATTCGACAAAATTTGCCTAATGTGTGTGAAACGAGATTAACCTATTCAACCTCAAAATAATGTATTGGGTTAACAACAAGCAGGGCAGCAGATCCGAGATCTATTGGGTTGTGTCAGAAATTCAGAAACTAGCGGAAAACTTCGAACGTGTTAGCACTAAGTATACGCCTAGATCTTGTAATGTTATTGCCTACTCTTTAGCTAAGTTAGCTTTAGAGAAGTGCGAGACTGTTGTGTGGAAGGGTTCATACCCTTCACAAGTGATGTATCTCTTTTCTTCTTTGATTTAATGGAAATCTCTTTTCAAAAAAAAAAAAAAAAACCTCAAAATAATGTAGAAATTTCATTTTCGCATTATTATAATTGAATAAAATTATTTATAGTAACTTTTGTATTTTCTAGATAAGAATTTAATGTTAACTGAGCGCTGAATCAATGATAATTAAATAAGAAAAATAAAAAAATAAATATTTAAAATGATTTTTATTATTGATTCATTACTAGATAGGGGATCTCCACCCTTTCTTCCTTTCGTGGGAATAGTCTAGACAAAGAAAAAGCTTTCTCACTTGGCTAAGAAAAAAATGTTTTTAACAAGAGGAAAAGTTTCAATTTTGTAGAAAAGCATTAGATGCTTCAGGAATATTATTTCTTTTTCCATTCAATCACGACTATACGTGTGCGTGTGAAAACGGTTAATGAATAAAGCAAAATGCTCTTGAAACAATTGAAACTTTCTCTGATTTCTTAATATAAAAAAATAAAATCTTTATTAGAGCCAATGGACACACTGAAGAATTTTTTTTATATTTTATTTTAATTTTTTTAAGACCTTGTTGCCATATTGGAATTTTACTTTCGTTTTCTCATATACTTTTCATAATTTTTATTTCTTTCCAAATTTTCCAAATGTTAGATGGTCTGATTGACACATCTTATGGCATTCTCCACATGTTAGTGTCCCATCAACCATAGATTATCTAAACTATTAATTATTAACTAGATATTTTTCACAAATCTTTTTTTTTAATAAAGATATTTTTAACAAATACTTAACACAAAAATCACATGAAATATCTGTAATGTCTATAACATGCACAAATATTTTGCATTTATGACCATTCTTCCTTCAATTACTTAAAATTATATCAAATAAAATTCCGTTAAATGTTATTGGGTGGTGATGTTTTCTCCTCAATTCGCATAAACTAAAACACATCCAAAAAATTAAAAATTAAAAATTAAAAAATTACATTAATTTTTAATTTCAAAAAAAAATTTAACAATTAACCAATTTTATTTTTGGAAGTGGCAATGAGCCAATTAACTCATCATTAATTTTTATATTATATAACTTAGGTCTCTTGATCATCTTTAACCATTAAAATATCTTTAATATAAATTTAATTTGACTAATTTACTCTTATTAATTAAAAGTATCAAAATACAAACAAAATTGTTTATATTTTAACTTCAACAATTATTTTATTTTATATAAAATTCAGATTAATTATATAATTATTATTCTTTAAGAAAACATGGTGAGTTTATATAAACTTTGGGTGAAAATATTCCCATCCCAATGTCTTTTTTTTTCTACTTAAAAATAGCTACATATGCAAAATCCATTTATTCTTCCCAAAAAAGAAAAAGAAAATAACTAACGGTCTATATGAACCATCCACTAGTCAGGTGATAAATATGGATGACAATGGGAAGAGGAGGGGAGGGGACCAATCTCCCTGTATCCATCCATGATATTTTGCATATGTCCCCGTCCCCTTCTTATTCCCGTCAGAATTGTTTGAGAGAATCTTCGTCCTCTCTTCAAATAATAACAAAGGATGCCTTAGGGTTCTCGATCCCCAAATAACGAATACATGTTTTTGTTTTCGATTTTGAGTTAATTATATTAAAATAAAAAATTCAAATAAAAGTAAAGTTCGAAATATATCTTACATTAACATTGATCCATTACAAAAGTCACATGCAAAATACAAATTATCAAAATAATTATCTTTGTCAATCTTCATAATCCTACAATAAAAAGAAAAAGAATTTACTTTTATATCGACAATAAAATAAATGAAATAAATGTAGATACTTAATTAATATTTTTAATAAAACAAAATTAAAATTAAAACAAAATTTTTGGGCTAATAGAATCTACCCGGCCTTTTTAATGTCCTAAATAAAAATTTAAGACTTTAATTAGTTAATTAGGCCTAAAAGTTTAATAATATAAATATTTTGATATTTTTTATTTTTACCAATATTTATAATTTTATAATATAATTCAAATTTTATTATTTATTTACTAGTAATTTAAAAAATTAAAATTAAAATTAAAATAGGGGAAATGGGGAGGGGATGAGGATTCCACCTCATCCCTGTCCCTTCCCCGAATAAGAAATTGGATAAAAAAATTTTCTCATCCCTCCCCCGAATAAGAAATCGGGTATAAAATTATCTTCATACTCTCCCCAAATGAGAAAAATCTCTTAGGGTACCCGTCTCCGTGAGAATTTTTGCCATTCCTAGTGATAAACAACTTCTCTTTTTCACATTTGTGAGATGAGATTCAAGTCTTCGTTCGTATTGGTGAAATTAAATTTTATTTTCAAAAAATAATAAATATACAAACTCATTTAATAAAGAGATTTTCAATAAAATGAAGATCCCAATAGATTTATAATATTAAAATAAACATGATCTCATGACTCGAAAACCCTTTTTGTTCTGCTATATATATATATATATACTTTCAATAAAAAAAGAAAGAAAGAAAGAAAAAGCTTTGAACTTTATAAATAATAAATTGAAATTACCAAAAGAAATGTTGTTAAAAACTTTTTTTGATGGTCTTGGCCTCTTGGGAAATCGAAATAGTACCAAACAGAAGCAAGCTGAAGCTGGGGTGGCCGGATCACTTTTTTGGGCCTGTGCCACCACAGTCTTTTGTCTGACGATATGCCAACAGACTCATATGGGCCCCACTACTGTTTTGGAAACATGTGAATTAAACTGTAGCCATTAATCCTTCCATTAACTACTCATATTTTTGGACGTTTCTGTATTAACTTATTATATTTTACGTTTTCGAATTTAATTAGGTTATTAAAGTCTAATAACCTTGAAAGGGGCCTACGTGAATATTTTTGAAAATAAGAATTATTATAACCATTTCGTCAAATTATAGACGTTGTTATCTTTTCTTAATTAATTATTCATGCTTAATTATTTGAATTATGTAATAATTGAAAAAAGGAAATTGGAAAGAAAGTGCCCTTCTTTCCTGGCTCACATGCTGGTCTTGCTAATTCAGGTATAATTTGCAGATTGGATCATCTATTCTGCTTAGGGTAATTTTCATTTATCTCCCCTTAGCTATCTCCAATCGACATACAAATGGATTTTACGTCCAAATTAACACTAATCTTCCTTAGATTAAATATGTTTTCGATTGTTTGATTGTTACCATTAAGCACAATTTCGTAACTTAATAAAATTTCTTGAAATTTGCTTGAATATGTGGTTAAATGCATGTGCTTTTAAATGGTCTTTACCTTCAAACAAATTATTAAAAATTGTTTTTATTTTTTCACGAAATGTTAGTCCTTTCAGATAACTTTTAAGTTAAACTTGATGCAAATTCTGAAAATTTACTTTAATATTTGATGAAATGTAGGTGCTTTTGTATGGACTTAAGTCTAAAGAAAATTAGTTGATTTTTTGCGGAATGGAGGTTTTGTCAAATGGTTTTAAACTTGAAGTATATTCTAAAATTCAAAAATTTACTTGAGTGTTTGATTAATAGAAATGTTATTGAATCGTTTTATTCTCTACTTTTTGTGATTTTTTTTTTATCTATCATTATGTGAGCTTATTAAAGACTTCATGTAACTAAAATTTAACTTAATGCAAATATGAAATATATTAAAACATATTCTTTAATATTATGACTTCTGCCATAAGCCGATAAAGCAAAATATTCCTTTCCAACTCTACTTTCACGTTGCAAAATAATCACTCACACAGATATCA
This sequence comes from Citrus x changshan-huyou, assembly GCA_039657385.1. Lineage (NCBI taxonomy): Eukaryota > Viridiplantae > Streptophyta > Magnoliopsida > Sapindales > Rutaceae > Citrus > Citrus x changshan-huyou. The sequence continues at coordinate 11,477,515 of CM077555.1, forward strand.
TTTTATTAGGTATTAGATTTTGATTTTTTTTTTTTTTAAGTTTCTTTCATAATAGTCAAATGCTTGGACTAAAGGAGGTTAGTGCTAGTTTGTAAATAGAATCCATCCATGTCTGGGTTGAAAATAGTTGAGGGGAGGTCAGTGAAAATTACCCATTCCACTCCCTGTTATTAATCTATTTATTTTAATTTTTTAAATTATAAAACATTACGTTGCATAAAATTTTGACTCTTGACAGATACTAATCCTATTGACTAAAAATTTATAAATAACCTTTATTTTTAAAGAATTTATTTCTTATGATAATTCTCTATTTAATTTTCAAACTTTATATTGTATTTTAACGATATTTAACAAAAAGTCAATAAAATTCTCTCTAAAAAAATGTAGAAATTTTGAAAAAAGAAGAAGAGAGAAATAACACTTTAATCACTGGATATTACTGTTAAGCCCCACTATTTTATTCTCTAATCCCTTAATTTATTTATTATTATTATTATTTTTTTTTCAATTGTAATCATTTCATGTTATTTTCTTGTTCTTTCAACTGTCACGGAGAAGTAAACGCCCTTTATCCCTCTGTCTTTTTGAAACACTTGCAGGAGTCTTTTTACTTTTGATTGTTCTTTTTTTTCAAAATCACAAATTTTTTGTTCTTGCTTGATATGCTGGGGGTTCTATATAGCTTTCTTGTATTCCTTTCTTGATTCATCAACATCTTTCTTTCTTTCTTTCTTTCTTTCTTTCTTTCTTTTTTTAAAAATAAAAACACATTTTTTTTGGTATTTTAAAATTTCGTTTCACACACCCACATGCATGTTCTTGGGTTTGTCTGATCTGGATTGGATCACAAGGATCTCTTGTTTTCTTCCTATTTTCCTTATTCCACTTCATTTTTTTTTTTTTTTAATTTGAAGAAAGAAATAACACGCAAAGAGGGGTATAACAGCATACATAGGTGCTTAGTGGGGTTTAGAGCTTTTGAGTTTCTATTTTCAGAAGCAATCTTGGATTCTTTCTTTTGGGGTTGTGTTGTAGAAGGTGCAATAGGAGAAGGAAGCAAGCAAAGGAAGAAGAAGGTGAGGGTTTTCTTGGATCTCTGTGTTGGACCCGCATGACAAGATTCTTTTCTTTTTGTTTCTGTTGATAGTTTTTTAACGGTCTCTCATTTTCTGTAGTTTTCTTGTGCTCTTAGGGTGCTACTTGAATTGGGGGTGATTCATTTTTAGGTGAAGGTTTCAAAGTGCTTCTCATTTAGTAGCAATTGGGAGCTAGGTCTGTTTGATGTGTGTGTGTGTATGTGTATAAAGAATTACTTGCTAGGGTTGGATTGTATAATTTGGAAATCTTTTAGGTTTTCAATTGGGTGGTGATCTTTTGGATGGAAGTTGAGACCTAGTGTTGGATGATTGGATTGGTTTTTGGTGGTGAATATTAGTGTGAGTTGATATAGTATAGCTACTCCTGGGGCATGGCGGGTATAGATGTTTCTAAGTATGCCCACAGCCCTGTGCACAAGGCCATTGCCATGAGAGATTATCCCAGTCTCAGGAGATTACTTGCTGGTCTCCCAAGGCTTAGTAATCCGGCTGAGATTCGCACTGAAATGGCTTCTTTGGCTGAGGAAGAGAAGGCTGATGCCATCTCTGCGGCGATAGATAGGCGGGATGTCCCCAATCGGGATACCCCACTTCATTTGGCTGTCAAGCTTGGAGATGAGACTGCAACAGAAATGCTTATGGTTGCCGGGGCTGATTGGAGTTTGCAGAATGAACAAGGTTGGAGTGCACTTCAGGAAGCAATTTGCAGTAGAGAAGAAGGGATTGCCATGATTATAGTTAGGCACTACCAGCCACTGGCTTGGGCAAAATGGTGTAGGAGGTTGCCCCGCTTGGTTGGGACTATGCGAAGGATGAGGGATTTTTATATGGAAATTACTTTCAACTTTGAGAGCTCTGTGATACCTTTCATTTCGAGGATAGCTCCTTCAGATACTTATAAAATTTGGAAGAGGGGTGCCAATTTGAGGGCAGATATGACTTTAGCTGGATTCGATGGATTTAGGATTCAACGATCTGATCAGAGTATTATTTTCCTTGGTGATGGGTCCGAGGATGGGAAGATCCCTTCTGGATCACTTTGCATGATTTCACATAAGGATAAGGAGGTCATGAATGCTTTGGATGGTGCTGGTGCTCCAGCTATGGAAGAGGAGATTCGGCAAGAAGTAGCTGCAATGTCCCAGACTAATATATTCAGGCCTGGGATTGATGTAACTCAAGCAGTTCTTTTGCCACAATTGACATGGCGAAGACAGGAGAAAACAGAAATGGTGGGTGCATGGAAGGCTAAGGTATATGATATGCATAATGTGGTTGTTAGCATTAAATCCAGGAGAGTCCCTGGGGCCATGTCAGATGATGAGTTTTTCTCGTCTTGCAACGAAAATGAGACAGAGAGTGAGGATCTTAATGACATTTTAACAGAAGATGAAAGAAGGCAACTCGAAGTTGCGCTTAAACTGGATTCATCAGAAATGAGCAATGAGAATGGTGATGGGATTATTGCACACCGACATAGTTGTTATGAACATAGAGAGATTCCTGTTGAAGAGGTGAATGGTCGTAGAAATGGCGAAACTAAACAGGAAAAGAAAGGGTGGTTTGGGGGATGGAGGAAGAAAGATTCTAAACCTGAAGGGCCAAAGAAGATTGCACCGCCAAGAAGTTCTCTCTCTGTTGATGAGAAGGTTAGTGATCTACTAGGGGACTCTCCATCTGGAAATCAGATTAAACCAGGAAGACATTCTGTTGAGATTGTTGCAAGGGATGATCATAGAAGAGGAAAAGAAACCAGGACATCTACTTCTGTGAGCTCGGAGAGCGGACATCGACGCAAGGGTGGTGCTAGTGCTAGCCGTGAGAATGAATATAAGAAAGGGTTGAGGCCGATTCTTTGGCTTTCCCCAAACTTCCCGCTACAAACGGAAGAACTCCTTCCTTTGCTTGACATTCTTGCAAACAAGGTTAAGGCAATTCGTCGTTTGAGAGAACTTCTCACCACAAAACTTCCCATGGGAACCTTTCCGGTGAAGGTACGCTACTCTTTAATTCCTTATTCTTTTATTATATTTCATTTCTTGCATGGCTAGTAGGCAATTCTTTATTGTTGTTATGTTCTTTTGGTTGTTTGATAATGCTCTTCCTTTTAGAATTGTGGATTTTACATGTGTTTTTCTGGGTAGATGGAGAGGGATATGGGTTTTGAATCTGAGGACAGTTGTTTCAAGTTTGGTTTTATGTGCCTTAAATGAGTCTGAAAAATGTTTGGTCTCTTGATGATTTATAGAAGTTGTTTGTCAGAATTCTATCTTCTGGCTTGCATATCTGACCTTTTACTCTGAATAACAAATGACATAATTTGCAGATTATGATGGCTTGCTTGATTCTTCTTTATCCAATTTGCCACTCTATTGTTAGTGGGTATGTCTTTGAAATTGAGAGATATGTCAATTAGATGCCTAGGCTTGGTGTAATCAACTCTATGCTGTGCAAGCTGGTTCAAAATTTTGTAGTTAATAAGCCAGACTTGAAGCTAATTGACTTGACTTGTTTAGATCTTCAATTATAGGAATTTGACAGTAGAACTACTGGCTATATGTACATGTATGGGCATGTCCTATTATGGTTTAGGCTTCTCCAATTCTGCTTCTATATTTTATTCTAGGGTCATTGGCATTGTCTCCTTATTTCAGATTATCTCTGCCCTTCACGGCTTCAATTTTAGCTTCTATCCTTCTGTTTTTTTTTTTCTTTTTATCCTTTGATTTATGCTATCAGTGGAGATTTTTGTTCCTCTTTCCCCTATGCATGCTTCAGCGCTCTATCTAAACTGATCATAAATGCTTTCCTGATAAGCCACATAATAGAATTGCTGGTAATTACTATAACAACTAGTTGAGTGAAGGTTGCACGAATTGAGATTATCGAATTGAAGTTGTAAGTTTCAAGCAAATGGACCATTCAGCTGTAACGCCAGACATACTGTATGTGAACAAAAATACAGAGTTATCAAAATGGATCAGCATTTGAGTTAGGGACTTCAAAATAGGATACAATTTTCATTATCAAATGCATTTGAAACAAGCTAACAAGAATTTTTTTGAGGAATGGAGGATAAATGTTGAAATTTATAAGTCACATAAATCTTTCTTGGATTTGGATTTAACAATTAAGATGAATTTGTCAAATCCATTTTGTTCTTTGTCTTGGCAGATCTTGTATTTAACTTGGTGTTGAAAACTGGATTTTGTGATTTGACAGGATCTCAGGGTAAAAGAATCATGAAAGGAATCAAATGGCCTTTTAGATGCTTGGATGTTTTAAAACTGGAGTGGGATTTAAATTGACTGCCACTGAGTTATCATAGATTGAAAAATTGTATGCAATAGTGTTGAGTAATTTTGTTTTTAATGGAGTCTAAAGTTTTGAAATATAGATCTTTTATTGAAAAATGCTAATGCTGAAAGTGTATTTGTTTTCTATATATATTAATATCAGCAAACAATCAGGTATCTTCTTGCCAATGAATCTAAGTTCTAAATGAGTGATCACCTTCATTTTCTAATAGCCTCATTTCGTGGAGGGTGAAGTCAACAATCACTCAAATTGAGCAGCCTACCTGTGAAAGAATGCATCCACCCTGGATGCTGATGCTCTTTTAGAGATTAGGTTTCCTTATTATGAACATCATCAACAAATGAATCTAGTGCTCTTATATGAATTGCATTGAGAGCTGAAAAGATAGTGATAACCTTCATTTGTCTTTATCCAATCTTAGACACTTGATATCATCTTAAAATCTGCCGGCAATCTTTCTTTTATCTAGCTTAACTTAAGATTTTCTGGATAATCAATATGTAGTGTCATGGTACGTATTTGCCGCGTTAAGAGATTAGGGAACAAACGGATGTGAGGTTAGCTGCTGTATGCAATGTAGGAGTTTCTCATGATCTGAATGAGTCTAGAAATGTTTGCTCGAAGGAAAGAAAATGAAAGGTGACACCTTCCTTCGATGTTCCAAGTAAACCGCAAAGAAGGTAAGCCTGTTCCTTATGAAACTTGGAATCCTAGGTTTCAGATCCTAATCATTGCTACAACTTGAGGCGTTGCACCTCTACTGTTGTGGCTTTTTGAACTCAATAAAAGATAACCTGATAGAAGGGTTCCCTGCTTGGTGCGGATACATTGACCTTGGCAGCGTGAATTTGCCAAAACTTCTGTTTTTTTTTTCTTGTTTGACAATTTTGCTTATACAGTGCCTTGAATATTGTTCATTTTCTGTAGTTCCATTCGCTTACTGGGGTACCTTAAATGAAAATCTTTTTTGCTTAGAGATCCTTCATTGTTGTATTCAGGTTGCAATACCAGTGGTTCCTACAATTAGAGTACTGGTCACTTTTACAAAGTTCGAAGAGTTACAGCCAGTGGACGATGAGTTTGCGACACCCCCTTCAAGCCCTACTGCTGCAGGGAGAGAAAGCCCGGCGGTGACACAATCCTCAAGTTCATCATGGTTTCAGTGGATTAAAGGTCCTTATAGTCGCCCTAGCTCAACCGCTGTTGGTTCTAGCAGCCGGATAGAAAATATTCAAGATCCATTTGCAATTCCACAGGACTATACTTGGATTACAGCTGAAGCAAAGAAGAAGAAGATGCAAGACAAGAACAAGTCAAAGAAAAGTAGAAGTCAGAATCAATGAAGTGGTGGGATTGAGAGTTTAAAACCCACATGTAATAGATGTTTTAGCATCACTCAGCAGATAAGAGATAGGAAATAGTGTTTTTCTTCAGTCCTGAAATTGTGGATGATCCCATTTGTGAAGGGGAAAATTTGGTATATCATTGTGGGGGTGGAAAAAGAAAAAGGTAAAAAAAAAAGAAAAAAAAAATGATATTGTTAATTCTTACAAGTGCTTGGCTTTTGATTGGTGGATGTTTACATCATTTAGATCTTTACTTTTTGGTGCATTTTTATTCATTTGGATGCACATTGTCTTCCTTTCTTGTCAAGGAAAAAGAAAGATTGTTTTGGGGATAAAAAGCAAGCTGCACAAAATGACATTTGCTTTCCATGTCCTATATAACAGGGCACAAAAACATACCAAATTTGTTCAATTTCATTACTGGCACCATTTGATGACATGAGTAAAGATAATACATTGGAGGAAAAACAAAAACATTGATTCAAATTTAACATGAAAAATGGAAACCCTAATCAATTTTTGCAATGGCTCTTCATAGATGTCGACGATATGATAGAAGTGGGAAAATTGAGTGTAATCTATTAAATGCCAAGTATATATTATAATCAAGTGAAGAGTACTTGGTAAAAAATTTTCTCACAATCAAACCCAAGATCGTTAGTCAAAATAAAACCATTTAAAAATCACTCAGGTCCTAAAGGGCGTGATTTTTTAAATTAAAAACTTGAAATTTTTAATCTAATATATCTAAAATTCAAGGTTAGTCTTCATATCCTCTAAAGCTACAAGCTTTAAAATTTTGTGTTTAAAAATATCAATTCCTTCTTTAACCACCGGCCGCTACATATAAAACCACATTTCTCAACTGCAACTATCTGACGTTTTGTCTCATGGGAGTCGTATTTATTTATTATTAGCATTTTCTGGACAATTGAATTGTTGAATGTTGATAACTTTGAAAATTGTTTTTGAATACTTTCGCTACACCGTATGCTTCATTAATTTATTGATTTTTTTTTATCTCTCATAAATATTTATTCTTACATAATTGATTAAAAAAAAAAAAACGTATGTCAAGAATTCAACGGATAAAATAATATTCTTAGAAGCATCTAAAACTTTCTCAATTCTGTGATGTTACATTATTGGCAATATTTTATCTTCGAGTTTCTAGAATAATTAGTTTGCTTAACCTAACTGCTTCCTAAATCGACTATTTCCTATAGGTCATTTTTGTTTATCACGGGATTATGAAGGTCTATTTTGGCTCATCAATATCATCATTATTTTTTTTTCAGTTAATATAATATAAATATTTTTGTTTATGTGGTATCTATGTCGAGCTGGACAAGTTTGGGCTTAAACCAAACTTAAATTTAATTTTAAAACCCACTACTTATACAAAAAAATTATAAAATTAGACCGAATCGAACTGAACAGAAAATTTAATCAGACTCAAATGTGTGTGTATATATATATATATATATATATATACCTGTCAGACCATCACTCCCTCTTGAGCAAAAGATGGACTATTCCATTGTAAATGAAATTTGTTGGAATGTGAATTTGATAAGGCAAGATTTCATAGAGAATTCTCTCACCTTATTGTTCAAAATGATCCTTTCTTAGGCTACTCTGGTTGCTGCTATTAACTTCTCAAATTGAGAAGCAATAAGGTTTGGGCTTACCTTATTAGGTCCTAGAGAGCAGGAGTGACTTATTCCGTAAGCAGTTTAGATGGTTGTCTAGAACCTTATTACATATGAATGTCCTAAATTTTTCTTTAAAATTATAATTATTAAATTATTCATTTATATTTATTATTATTATTATTTTATAATATTCGCCGTAAATAAATTATCAAATCCTTAGAAAATCTCATTTTTAACATTAAAAATTAACAATTTTAATCCTATTTATTCCTACAAAAATCTCTATTTAATGTTTAAAAACTCTATAAAAGCCAAATGTTTGTTAACTTATTGTTCATTAATATTTTTTATCCACACAAAAAGCCACGACACATTCAATGCTTTAGTACTTAAGAAAAAAACTGATTTCTTTAATTTTCACTTGAGAAAAAAAATAAGTATTTTCATTGATCACTGTTGTGTTGTTTAAAACTTCAATCCATCAAATTAAAGTTCTCAAATATCCAGGTTTTTTCTTCCTCTTCTCTTCTCAATCAGTTGTGTTATTCAACTGTTATTGTTTCTTTTTTAAATATTATTGTTGTTTTCTTCTAATTATCTAGCATAAATGTTTGCTTGTTTACTCTTCTTTCACTTTAAAAAAAAATGTCTACTAGAAAATGTGCATTAAGATATGAAAAATTTCAAAAAAAAAAAAAAAAGAATAGAAAAGTTAGTTCAATATAAAAAAGGAGCTCTTGATAAGTTTGTCAAAAATAGTAAAAGAGATGTGAATTTGAGCGAAGAATTAGTAATTGATTAAGTTTTCAAAATTAAGATTGATAAAAATTTATTTAAGATCAACTACATCACAAGAAAAATTAAATGGATTAACTATATTATCTATTGAGAAAAATTAGCGAAATTAAAGTTTGATTAATAATTTTGTAACTCAAAAAGATAGAAAAAATGATTATAAATAAATAAATTGTAATAAAATTAATATATATATATATATATATTTGACCTTAAATTTTTTAAAAGGTTTAATTGAAACAATTACCCTAAAAGCCCGAAATTAGTAGAGATGCACCTGCTAGAGAGGCAAGAATATTGAATTCATTACTTGTTTGAGTCATATGCAAAAAGAATTGGTCAGTGGGAAAGAAGTGAGCAAAACTAGATATTCACCAGTTGCTTGGGAATAACAATCAAAACCAAAAGTGAAGTATACTTGAAGAAATTATAATTAATATGCCCCTGTCCCTGTGTTGGCAATATTGGCACTGTGTTGTGTGTTGTCTAGCGTAATTATTATTATGTACGATATGTTAATAAAGAATTTGTAACAATATTGCTAATAATTATTTTATAAATAAATTAATATAAGACAATTTAAAATAATATTTAATATCCTTATAATAATTTTATTAATAATTGTATATAAAAATTTAATTTATTAAATTAATACTAAAAGTAGAATAATAACATAAAAATTTACATTATTTTTTATTTTGTTTTTGAGGACAATTTGGTGAATTAATATTTTTTTTCTATTAATATTTACAAGCATATTGTTGCAAAGGTATTATTGTAAAAGAAAAGCAAAAGTGAGGGTAGGAATATAATCAGGTAGGAATATAATCAGTGGCGTATTTAAAAAAATAATTTACCGGGGGTTAAATTAGATAAAAGTAAAATTTAAAAATTAAAAATTAGAATATATAAAATATTTGCCAATACATTTATAATTATTCTTGATGCATTTTCACATTTTGAAAAATGCTATGCAATAAACTCATTATCAATATTATTAAATGTATCAATTCCTACATAAACAACTAAACTATTATTTATACATCTGGTTCCAATGATAATTCTTCACAAATTTCGTTATCTCTACTATTACTATGAAAACTACAATAATTAATCCTATTTTTGGGAATAGAAAAATGTTTTATGTGATATGTTATCATTATTTTTAATTGAAATATGGGCTTTTATAATTAATTCTTAAAGTTTAAATTTTATGGGCTTATAGATTTATCGAAACTATTCTAGTAGATTTAATGGAGGTTAATTAGAAATCTAAAATATGATTTTCTTTTATTCTTAGAATTTCTTTTGGTAGCCCCCACTCGTCCCATGTTGTATCCGCCATTAAATATAATAAGAATATTTTAAAGTGCTTTTTAAAATTTAAGAACTAAACAAGCTCTTAAATAAAAATATATGAAATAAACGAGCATTTATTGATTTACCAAAATAATGTTAGTTATTCCCTAAGGAGTGAGCAAAAGTTAAAAGTTAATATAACCCATGATGATTCTACTAAAATTCAAGTTGTATTTCGAAGAGCTTGAGGAGAATCTAACAATGGGTTATTAATTAGAAGACTAACTAACAACTAATTAAACATTGAGTCACATTCCAACCACATATTAATCCACAGTACTCTGGTATATATCATATCATTGAGGTCTCATTGAATTGTACAAACGCAAGAGCTCCTTATTTCCCCAAGCTCTCCATCTTCTGACGTAGTACTGTTTTCAATATGAAGCTAGTGAGAAATATTGAAACTGCTGCAAGTTGGTTTAAACTTAAAGACAAGTGCTGTTGGAATAGAAAAATTAAACAGAAAGAAGACGTAATAAACTATACTACAATGCGATGTAGGAGGGAAAAAAAAAAATCAATTAACATCATAAAATGATATAAAGTTATAGCCCCTTCTCTCTTCCTTAATTACCTTTAGCATTTTTTAAAAACTTAATAAAATTATGCTTACAGAGAGCTTACTTCAACATTTGGCATATTGACTAAGATACAAGCTTATAAACTTGGTTTATATCACAAGATTATCATTATTAATATAAAATGGGGCTTCTTCATTAGAAGGAATTATACAATATAGGGTTCATTTTGGATTACCCATCGTGAAATGACAATCGTTAAAATACTCCCCTAATTATTCTCAACCTCAACTTACTCTTTCATTTTTATAAAAAAGATTAAAAAAAAAAATTCATCATCTTATCCTCATTTTTTTTCCCTTATATTTTGAACAAAAATGGGGGTAAGTTGAAGTTTACAATAATTTCGAAAGTATTTTGAAGAATGTCATTTCACGAGGAGAGTAATTTGAAATTTACCTTATAATATATTAAACATTTGTCAATATCTGGATATTTCCACCCTACTATTTTTATAACCCACCCCACCTCCATAAAATAATTACAATAAATTCACATTATTTTATAAAATTTCAAATTAATGACAAGTTCAAACAATTTATTAATTAAATCATTCTTACAATATTTTTTTTCTTTTGTGACTAAGTCTTTTAACAATATTTAACTATTTAAGGTTGCTTTAGAATAAGTTTAATTTGACTAGTTTGCCCTTATAATATAAAATAACCAACTTACTCTAAGATATATATATATATAATATTGTAACTAATTGTTTAGGCATTTAGTTTTATATTTTATAATCTAACATATTATATATATATAATTTAATAATTTTCAATACTCCACATGTCCTAATTATATCTTGTTAGTTTAGTGGAATATTAATAATCATACTAATAAATTACTACTTATACATCATTAAAATATAAAAAAGTTGTATAAAAAATAATTAAAGTAAACTTTTAGATATTTTGATACTTTTACCTTGTGAGGGTAAAATAACCATATTAATTTATGTTAAAGCAACCTTATTGATCAAATATAATTATAAAAAAAAAGTCTTAAAAAATAAATGAATATCAAATAAATTAATACTTACACATCATTAAAATATTAAAAAAATGTATAAAAAATAATTAAAGTTAAAGTAAATTTTTAGATATTTCAGTATTTTTACCTTGAGGGTAAAATAGTCATTTTGGTTTATTTAAAGCAACCTTATTGATCAATTATAATAATAAAAATAGTCTAAAAAAAGAATATGGATTTAATTGATTACTTTTTAAATTTCTCCTTAATTTAAATTTAAAAAAATTAATGTGAAATTGTTGTAATAATTTTCTGAAAAAAGGGGGGTTTATAAAATTTGTGGCATGGAAGTAGCATCTCCCTGTTTGTCTTGACAAATTAATTACCGGAAAATGTTCTTTTCAGCATGTGCCCTTCAAATTCAAGTTAACAGAATTTTATAAATAACTACTCACAATAAAGTTAATTAGCAAGCAAGATATATAAATAAATTAGTTTTACCTAGGCTCAAATTCGTGAACATGAGCAATATCTTTGCCATTTGCATCAGGCCAAGTTACTACTTTCCTCTTTTCTGTAGTCTTCTTGAATTCTTGATTTTCGGCCTCGAATTCCGTCATTGTTGTCTTCTTAAGATTACTCTTCAGGTTGGTGGGCTTAATGTCGTGATCAAGCCCGTTCCAGCAACCATCAATGCTCTTGTCTTGCCCTTGTGTTTCATCAATATTATTATTACTATGCAGTTTTTCCGTGACCCCATCTCCTCTCTTATTTTCTGCACATAGTCTCCTCTTGCTGATGTTGCCTCTATCGCTATCTTCACCACTTCTGCTGCTAAAACTTCTTGATGGTACATAGCAGGAGCACACCAAAGCTGTGCACTTGTTTTGCGCCGTCGCCGCCAGGAGTACAAACACAACAAGCACCAACTTAAACCCTAGCCATGACATATATATATGTACCCCCTTTCTATAGATAACATGTCAAGCTAGCCTTGATGTTTTTGTGTGTATTACTGGAGTTCAAAGAAAGCAATTGATGAAGAAATCAAAGAATGTTTGTATTATAAAGGGTTATTGTAATATGATTAAAGTTATTGCTTTGCAAATAAGAAAGTGGGGTGACTTCCTCTCATGGAAGTGGGCAAAGATGGATGGTGATATATTGAATTAAAGATGCCATGATTTTTTATGCCTCCCCACTTAGAGTTGTTTCCTTTTTGCTTTCTCCCCATTGCTCAGTTTGTGTGGTGAAATGAATTTAAAAATAAAAAATAAAAAGAATATAGCACAATGCTCTTTATCTTTTTGGTGTGTAAGTTAAAGGGTTTATTCATTATTGTTTGCTATGGTTAGAGATATTAGGCAATTGATCTTTTTCTTCTCCCGTGCAATTTTAAACTGCTTTTGTTCATGGCATGATCTCTTGTAATAATTAGTGAGAGAGAGAGAGGACAATCGTCACTTACATGTATATATTATTAAATCTTATTACTTTCAAGGAAATTATCAGCTATCCATCTAAAAGTTATTCTATTATTAAAAATACTGTAAAAATATTTATCAATCGTTTACCAAAGGGACAAAATTACATTACAAAATGACCATCATTGTAATTTGTGTTTACTTCTGTTTTGGTATTTTGTAACAGTAAATTTTTCTTTTCAGTATACGGTTGATACACATTGTAAACAATGAGTACAAAATCGAAAAAAATCAAAATTTTGTAGTATTTTTTATAATAAGGTAATCTTTAATTGGATGACTAATATTTTCCTTATTTTTACTTATATTTATGTATGCCTATATGTTTGTGCGCACGTGTATTTTGTATTTTTTAAAAGGGAGTGAGTGTAGCTTCAATTATGATATGTAACAAGTAGCCCAAGTATGCATTAGCATTAATTATAACAAAATAAATACTCATTTAGTCCTTATATTATCACTTAAGTACCTGTTTAGTCCCAAAATATTAAAAAATACCTCAATACAGGGTACTATTAAATATGTTGCACTCATGCCCTTATCTCTCCCCCCACCCCCCAACAATTATACCTTTGCAACAATATTTTAGGGATATTAATGAAAATAAAAATATTAATTTATCAAATCAGCCTTAAAAGTAAAATAAAATTACTGTAATTTTTTGTTATTATTTTTTTAGGATTAATTTTGTAAATTAATTTGTTTATAAATAATTATTAGTAGGATTGTTGTGATATTATTAAACATTGTTTAAAGTTGGTTGGTATTAATCAATAAAATAATAATTAGTAAGATTGTGTGGGGGCAAATAAAATACCAATTCTTTTATAATGATAGTTATTGGTTAATTTGCTAATTAACGTTTTCAATAGATATATAAATTAGGTCAAGAATATTGTAGCAAAGGTATTAATGCAAAGCCAAGGAAAAAATAGGATTAAGAGTGTAACATCTATTAAGAGCAAAGTGTCTTAAGGTATTTTGTTAAAATATAGGAGCTAAAGGGGTACTTAAGTCAAAATATAAAGATTAAACGAGCATTTAATGATTATAACATTTTTTTCTGAACATAAATGATTATAACATTTAGACACAAATAATTGACCCAAAAAATAAAAAAAAGAAAAATAGTGAGTCAAAATTAATTCTAATAGTGCTTTGGTTTAGCTTTTTTATGTGAAAATATGAGGTAATTTGAGAATAAATCATGCAATAAAGGTTGAAACATGTGATTGGTATAGGATATGGAAATTGATTTGTGCTACTTTCAAATATATATTCAAACTCGAATCCTTTTATAGAATAATTCCTCCTTGTTCATCAATGACAACTGAGTTAAATTCCCGACAGTCCGAAATGCATTGCAGAGCACTTCCAAGTTGATTAGACTTCAGAAAAAGCAGATTCCCTCCGCTCTTCATATGTCTGCAAGAGTTTTGACTTGTAGAACAATCGCTTTTCATATATTTGAATTTGTGTTTATTTTTGTATGATTCCCATATTATTCTGTGAAAGCTTTTGATATGTTTGTATCCATCTTTATTTTTTGTACGATTCCTACATTATTTTTGTGAAAGTTGCCCCATATTCATATCATGTTTATGGCTTTGCAAGAAATTATTAGTCTTAAAATCTTTGTTTTAAAGCGAAAACATATGGAATTTCACTATGTGGAACATTTGAAAATCTATCTGAATGCAAGTGCAGGGCTTGCAGTATCTCTTTGTTAGTGTGGAAAAACCTTAATTCAGCCTAAGATAAAATGATAAATTTTAATTTATCACTTCAAAGTATAAAATCTCAATTTACTATTAAGAAGATGAGGGTAGTTGATGATATGTTTTTTGGGTCTTCTTAACAATAAATGAGGATAAATTGATATTTTAACACGTTTAGGTATAAATTAAATACTGTCATTTTAAGTAGAAGGTAAATTGAAGGTAACATTTTCTTAACTCAGACCTGTTTATGATTCTAATGGGGAAAATTCAAAATTGAATGCTCAAGAATAGGGTGTTTCATCTATGACCTTAATATAATATTCCATAATGTTTGAATCTACTTTCTACAACAGAAAGCAACAATAAAAATCATAGGCATTACTAGTGCCAATGCTGCCAATTTACAGTGCACCTTCACCAAGCACTAATCATATAGATAAGAAGAGAATGGTCATATTAATAGAGATAACCTCTTCTCATTGTCTAGCTTTTAATCATATCGATAAGAAGCCTTTTTCTGATCTAGAAAATGAAAACAAAATATGTAGAAGATGCACATACCATATTCATTGAAGATGACACACTACCAGAACACAGTCCTTCCAATCTCTTGAAGCCTTACAGCACTTTTCGTAGAAGCTCGAATAACCCTACCAAGATCACTCCTCAGTGCCACCGTTGCTGCTTCATCATCAGCTTCACTTTCTGACCCACAACCAGCCCTTCAGAAATCAAAGGAAGTTAACAATGAGGAAAATATTAAATACTGAATACCTACACAAGAGTGTGGCCACACCAATCTTGGGGAAAGGGGAAATCCAGTTTAATTTCTCTTTGCACATGGAGAATAGTGGTGTGGTGTGTGGTAAGCTAAAAAATGAATATTAAAAACTAGAAAAGAATACCATCACTGAACCCTCGCTACCAATGAAGGGACACCATCTAAAGAAAGCATTCTATTGTTAGCTCGGACAATTCTAAAGTACATACTAACTTTGTGTCCTTGATTCCCAACTAGAAGATACATGCTACAATGCTACTGGCAAAGACATGGAATAAAGTATGAATAAAATTACGAGAAATTGCTTAAGTTGACCAGAAAATTCATGATAGAAATTTCACTCCAATTGAGTATAAAGGCAGATCATAAATAGTCGTAAGTTGCATCTCTAAATTTTCAACAATAGGCTCAAGCACCATAATAACTAGTGTTCGATACTTATGACTCGTAATTAATAATCCTCTGCAGACTGTCAACAACCTAAAATGAAAATCAACAGATCCGCATTGCAGCCACAACTCCCATAGTGTTACAACTTACGACATCAATTGATGCAATAAAATCCTCCTATCACACTGACATGATTGACTAGAATACAGTGGAAAATTTGATAAACATACATATAATATAAAGGAGCACACGTAGTTACTTGGTAACAAAATCACTCACGTCTTGGAGACTCCTGAGATCTGGAACTTGATGGTTCTGAACAAATTTTCTGAGTCTATGGGAGGCACTCACTGATTGTAGTCTAATAGAATAATGCCTAAAATCAATGAGTTTTGTATCTTTTTGTTGTAATTAAGCAAAACAATCCTCTGGTAAGCAGAAAGATTGACCTGAGATATCATATGAAAAGAACATATGAGAATGTTCAGCTGGTTCCTTGCATTTTAAAGATATCAATAGCTGGAAAGATGTTCTGAAACATAATTGCTGTGAGCTTTAGATGTTGATCTCCAGTTCCAAAACCAGAAAGAACAATCTGTTAGAAGCATACCCACGGTTTCCCAATTTACAATTTTTTTTGCATGAATATATTACTTCATTCTACTGTAACTTGAGAAGAACACAAAATTACCCATGTAAATGGGGGAAAAAATGTGAAGTACATATTAAGGGGCGTCAAATTACAAGTTCGTGACAGCTAGCCAGTTGATATTCAAGAAATAAAGCAAGAGATTAATAGAAGCAACAATGAGAATATAGCTGTGAGAAAATTTAGAGAAGGAGAATTTTTCAAAAGATCTTGAGGAAATCTAGGACGCACTTGTAGTGTAAGATTTGGGCCCCGTGGGGCACTTGCGACCATCAAGTAAGGTGCAGCTTCAGTCTTTGATAATATGAGGAAGTGTGTAGCACCCATTGGCCCTTCAACATTCAAAAAGTCCTTGAGGATCTAAATAGAGTTCATGAAGAAAAACAAACTAGTGACTGCTATGAGACTGCTTTCTATACTTGGAGCCTGTGAAAGTGACCAAGTATATAACTGAATTTCATGGATTCTGAGAATCAGCCATCCAAGATAATTAAAGACCCGAGAATGGTTTTCTTCAAAGTTTTCCACACCACTGACTTGAGTTTCTGCATCTTGTTTGCCATAATACCCTTATCTAACTCATCCTTAGTTATCCAGGTAGTGCATCAACTTTCATCAAAAGTTGATCAAAGACTGACAAAAAGGAAGCTTCAACGTTAAAAATTCACATAGTCTCATCATCATAAAAGAAAAATCACAATAAGTATTAAAAAATAACTTTACCTTAAACCTGAGATCAATGTGTGTGGGAGCATCAACTTTCTTAAATCCATTACAAGCTGCCTGAAAGAACCAGGCAGCTTTCCTCTTGAAAACACAAAACGGTACCATTAATTATACATTTTCATCTCATCAAATACAAGAGCATGTATGTGATCAGACATGGTGAATTCTACTTACTTTTCAGAAGGATATAGCGAATTCCACTTACATTTCAGAAACTTACAGGACACAAAACGTTTTTGATAACTAAATGTGTATGTTGAAGTTAACAAATGGTAGCCAACAGCTTATAAATTGATGTTTATAATTGAAGTTCATACAGCATAATCTTCTTTGTAGGTTTTAGCTATGCAGTATTTTTATGTTTATTTTACTTTTAACTGCTGTTGTAACTTATGGTACTAAGACTCTTATATATGTTGATTTTTGTTCCGGAGTTGATTCCTCTTTCGGTAATAGATATAAAAAACTCTCCGTATAATTATTATTAAAACAACATATAATGAGGACATAAAAAATCATGCCTTCAGAGCAAATAAATAATGACAGGAGGAGATTCTCGGTATAAATATTTATAAAAGTAAAATAATATTTTTCTTGCTATATAGGATGGTAGAATTCTTAAAGTTTTTATTTAACAAGACTACAATTTAGTAACACAAACTACATGAGAATCTTCATTTGTCAATAAATAAATAAATAGATGAATATCTAAGTGATTTTTTTAAAAATGTTAAAATAAATTAAAGTTAATTGAGTTATATCAATTCAAAAAAAGAAATTGAGTTGTATAAAACACAGTTTTGAAACAGAGGATGATAATTATTGTGTGTTTTTTTTTTCATTTTCCAATTTTTATCAAACCGACAAATCGATCCAGTCGGCCTTGGATCGGTTCGGTTCAAAACTTTTTTTATGCGCTCGGACCGATTTGAACGAAACCCAAAACCGAACAATTTTCGATTCGGTTCAAAAATTGAGGCTCAAACCGATTTAAACCGAGATTGCCCGCTCAAGTAGCCCCTGCCCGCTCTCTCTGTGTTGAGTTTTCCAGTGTTGCCAGCTCCTGCAAGAAAGAATGAACAGGTGCGCACCTCAGTTTTTAAATTTAAATTTTTTCTTTCTTTTTTAAGTTTAATTGAATACAGTAAGATTAATGTTAAGACTCCATTAGCTAGATAGTTCACTAAAATTTTCGCAAATGATTTTTTTTTTTTAATATGAAATTATTTCTTACTTCTTCATGTTTCAGCATGTTAATGGATACTGATAATAGATTTAGAATCAGTTGCTTGTCTCACTTAAGTCATCGCCTTTTCTTTCTTTTTTTTTTTCCTGGAACTATTTTTATTTATATTAAATTTGTGAAATTATATTAATTCTATGTTTAAATCATTTATTATTCGTGTATTTGAAGTTGTGATGCTAATAAATTGCCCGTTTAAAAAATTAAAAAAAAATTGAAACAGGATCATTGTGGGAAGACTCTCTGTAAATGTCTCTGGACTGCGGGTTCTGCAGCGGAGTTTCTGTAGCAGTGTAGCTGAAAAAGTATCTAGTTCTAATTCAGGCCAACCTAGCAGTGTATCTTTTTTTTTTTTCTCTCTGTTGGCTGATTTAACTGTATTTTATTTCAATTTTATATATGTTGCTGAAATCTTATGAGGCTACAGTCTGTTTTCTTTCAATGATATCTATTATTTTTACATAAAACAACAAATTGGGTCAAATCTTTCAGTTTAAAAAATTGTAGAATAGGAAATATGAGGCGACGGAATTGAAAGTCTGAGAAAGAATAGAGAGCTTTTGTATATTCACAGGTTTGGAGGTTTGCCTGCTTGCCCGTGGTTGAGCTTATAACTGTTCAGTGGCAGGATTATTATTAGTATTATTATTAATTTCTTTTTTTTCCCCCATGATGCCTTTTCTTGAGTTCATGCACAGTTTTTTCTTACTATGAAATAATTTCATTCCAAGTTACATTGAATACTTGCGTAATATTTGACTTTGTTGATTGGCTTAACATTCCAGGAATATGAGGTCAAGCAAAGCTTTACAAATAATGATGATCAATACGATGTTGCTGTTGTTGGGGGAGGCATGGTTGGCATGGCCCTAGCTTGTTCCTTGGGTTGGTAAAATTTTGCGTTATTATTTATGCACGTTTGGTTCCTTTTTTCCAATAATGTCTTTCATTTAGGGCCTTTTACTGGAGAGGCCCTCTTTTCAATTATATATGCTATAATTGTTATTCCTGATTTTATGAAAGTGTGGGATTTACCTTTTTTTTTTAAATTTATAAAGGGTGGTTTGAGGAATTTGTTTTTCTAAAACAAAAATTAAAAATACCATATGAGAGTGGTTTAACTAGAGTTACTGTGATCTCTAAACCTCTTGGAATAGCAATACCAATCCTGTTATTCCAGTTTTTGATATACTGGAACGCTATAGAATGGCGATCCTAAACTTCTTTTGCTAGTTTTAATGGTTATTTTCGATAATTTGATTGCAGCAAGTATGCCGTTGACAAAGCATTTGAGTGTTGCCATCATTGATAGCAATCCTGCTTTGGGAAAAAGCAACTTTATTAAGAAAGAAGACCCGCCTGATCCTCGGGTTAGTACAGTCACACCAGCAACCATATCATTTTTCAAAGGTAATAAGTCCGATACAGTAAAAGTGTTTTCCAATTCAGGACTATCTATGCTAAAATTATTGTGCGTTTGCTTAGAAATTTAATATATACAAATCCATAAAGTGATCTGTTTCTATTCAAATATGCAGTTTGGTTGATTATCCTTTTGGCAAATATCATTACAGCAAGTGTTTCATTCTTTTCTTTTTTTCATGCTTTCCAGAGATTGGTGCTTGGCAATATGTTCAACAGCATCGTCATGCATATTTTGATAAGATGCAGGTGATGGTTGTCAGATTTTTTTAATTTTGGAATTTTTTTTTTCCCACTATTTTTCTTTGTCATTGTTTTGTTTCAATTCTTCACCTTCTTTTAATTGGTAGTATGACTCTGAATTGCTGTAATGCCTAGTCCTGTAGAATTGAAAACTTATTTCTATTGTGGAGCAAATGAAGAGAAAGTATAATTAGCTTCAAGTCATTTATGAGTATTGGTCTATTAATAAATGATTCAATTATTTATTTAGTTATTCTTACAAAATTTGGCACTAAAACATATTGTTTCGTGCGTGATTTTGTTTCTTTGGTTACAAACTGGCCCTAGATGATTGTATACTTATGACTTTGTTGAAGTACTCATCCAAGACATTCTCTCTCTCTCTCTCGCTCTCTCTCTGTAGAAGATTCATTGCTAATGAATTTGCTGGAATGTTCATTTAGGACAATATTGCCATTGTAATGCACCAAAAGTTTTGGCGCCTTGTGTTGTTTGCAGTTTCATTATGATGAAATTATGTGTAATGCATATATATAAGCTGATTCGTGTCATTAAAACTATCCAGATGCACCGAAAGTTTGGTCTTTCATGATATGCAGCTTTGTTATGGTTTCATGAGGTTGTTACTTACGTCAGCTAGTTTTATATGATAATGTGCATATAAAGGTTTAAAAAATTATGTGATGAAGGCTAGAGATGGGGACGAATGACAGTCAAACTAGAGAGCATTGTACTTCTCCTCTCCTCATCAATCATCAAAGAGAAGACTGGTTAGGAAACTTTTGAAAGGATAAATTTTGGAATATCTGCCATGTGAAATTACAACGTTTAAAATATCCCCTAAACTATTATAAACTTCAACTTACCCCTATTTTTGTTCAAAAGATAAGAGGAAAATGGTGGTGATGAAAATTTTTGTTTTCCTTAAAAAAAATGGGGGCAAGTTGAAGTTTACAATAGTTTTGGAGGTATTTAAAGATTGTCATTTCGCCCCTGGGGGGTTTTTTTTGGGGGGGGGGGGGTTGCGTGAAATCTGAAATTAACCCTTATTGGAAGTATTAAAAGAACAAGCAATACCAGTGGTGGTACTGATAAACAATCACTTTCAATTAAAGATTCTGATTATGTTGAGTTGTATTGTGCATTGGCCTGATTGATGCATGCCTAACATGCATATGCATGTAAAATTAGAACAACATAGTAAATTAACTTTACCTGTTTTTTCCTTTTTAATATGAGTAATCACATATTGCTTCTCTCCGTTCCTCTCTAGAGATTATAATATCTTAAATGGGATTTGCTGAGTTCAAGGATTTAATTTTGATCATTCTTGGTGTCTTAACTGTAGAGAAGGCTGTCTAGGTTATGATGTATTAGTTGTACTGGTTTTTTCTTTTTCAAATGGCATGAAGTAGGATTTGAGTTGCGATCTTATCAATTTTCTTATTTTATTTATTTTTCTCTCTTTCTGTTTCTTTTTCCTAAAATTGAAATGAATTTTGGCTCCCTCTCATCAGGGTCCTGTTAGCTTTAATTTAGTTGTCATTGGTACATTTGTATTCAAACGCATGTAATTCAGGAGTGCTGTAATTCAACTTACTTTTACTGAAACATGCACCTTAATTCATTTTCTCACAATCTTCTGAAGGTTTGGGATTATACTGGCTTAGGTTACACAAAATACAATGCAAGGGATGTAAACAAAGAAATTCTAGGGTAAGCAGACTCCTATTCAAGGAGTAAATATTGTTCATTTAGTCCTTTTTTACTGATTGAGGCACTCATCTTGAACTGGTGATTCAGGTGTGTAGTGGAGAACAAGGTGCTTCATAGCTCTCTGTTGTCATGTATGCAGGTATTCTCCTTACTGAACTATTTACTCTGTACCGGAGGAATGCTCAAAGTTGTTGAAATAATTAATCTATTTAGTAGTTTCTTTGGTTGATCATAGTTTGTTTACTTGCAATTTTCCATAGACATGCATGGTGATGTGCACTAATGTACCTGCATATGTTTGCATGCAAGACTCTTGTAACCACGTGGTATAGTTTTGAGTCCTTGCCAGAAAAACTATACCTACTTTCTGAAAATTTCCTTCTCCCTTTTTAAATTTTCCTTACTAATGATTAAAGCACTGTGCAGACAACTGTGAGAATGCAATTAACAATTCGATTATCTGCAGAAAGTGTTCACATAACCCCATAAAGCTGCTCTGCCTCACATGAACTTAAACTTGTAATATCATTTATGTTCTAAAATTTTTGCACAGCGTCTTCACATAACATTGTGATATAGTCACAGTGTAGAAGGATGAGAAGACAATCTCTTGGAATATTTGGGAACCTATATCGAGTTCTTGTCATTGCTCTTTCTGCTTCTCAGGCAGCATAAATCCTTTTCTTTATATGTTTCCATATGTTGATTTCTGTCAATCAAGAGTTGGATACAGTTTAATGATGCTTATGGAATCATCACTTGCAATTTCTTTTTATAATTTGTTTAGAAAGTACGGAGGGTGGAGTTGTGAAAACATAGCATACCAGAAGCACTCAAGAGAGACCACCTTAGGGAGAAAATAGAAATTGTAACTGTAATGAACTTGACTATATTTGCACAAGTTTTCTTCATTTCTTCATTTCCGTTATTTTTGTTGCTAATGGACTTTGGCTATATGAGAGATATGTCTGCCTCTTTGCTTCTGAGTTATTACCTTCGGTAATGCTGTATTGGTAATACTTCTTTTATTTCAGTTTGATGTATGTTATCCCTGATGGATAATTAATAGACATAACCTGTTTTATCCAGTCTGAACTTGTTGAAACATCAGCAAATGTGGCCACTATAGTTTGATGTGTAGTTATTATTGCTGCCTTTTTATAATTTTTGCTCTTCAACAGAATACAGAGTTCCGGAAAACCATCTATCCTTCCCGATTAACTTCGATGGCTTTACTTCCAAGCTCTTCATCCATCAGTGTAGACAGCACACCATCAGCAACAACATTGTTCACTAAGGGGCATTTAGCTAAGCTGGATCTCAGTGATGGCAAGAGCCTGTATGCCAAGTTGGTGGTAATTGAACCTTCATGTATATGAAATGCATCGCCCCATTGAAATATAACAGGATGATATAAATTGTTTAAAAGATTTTGGATGGCATTTGTTCACAAGATTAATTGGTTAAAGTTACTTGATCTTCATTTTAGGTTGGAGCTGATGGGGGCAAGTCAAGAGTTAGGGAGTTAGCTGGATTTAAGACAACCGGATGGAGCTACTCACAGAATGCTATCATCTGTACAGTCGAACATAATAAAGAAAACTACTGTGCATGGCAACGTTTCCTACCTGCTGGTCCAATTGCACTTTTGCCAATAGGTGATAACTTCAGCAATATTGTTTGGACTATGAACCCAAAAGATGCTTCAGATTGTAAATCAATGAACGAGGATGATTTTGTGAAAATTTTAAATCATGCTCTTGATTATGGATATGGTCCTCATCCAAAGTCAATCTCAAGCGGTAGTGTGGATATGTTTTCTTGGTTTAGAGGAGATGCAACTTTGTCAGCGAAGGAGTGCTTTGAAGTACCCCCAAGAGTGGTCAAGTTGGCATCTGAACGAATGGTGTTTCCACTGTCATTAAAGCATGCTAATAACTATGTGTCGAAGCGTGTTGTTCTAATTGGTGATGCTGCACACACTGTTCATCCTCTAGCTGGTCAAGGTGTTAATTTGGGTTTTGGTGATGCATCTACTCTTTCTAGAATTATTGCTGAGGGAATTGCAGTAGGCGCAGACATTGGGGAGGTGTGTAATGTGATATTTTTATTATGTATATATGCAATGCAGGTGCTTGTTTTCATAATCTTCATAATATGGTATCATATCCATTGTCACGTAAGAAAATTACCTTTAGTAGCCATGAGGAAAGTCAGGTTTAAGAGCCATAGGTGTCTGCTGAGAAGTTGTCTCAAATGTTCTGTGAGAAAATAAAACATGTATACCAGAAAGGCTCATGTAACACAGAAGGTTCTTACATTTAAAGTTGAGAGTTTTCCGTTATATCTCACCTCTAGCTAATCCCTAATTCTAAACTTCTAACTTTGTTTGAATAATGTAAAATCTTCAAATGCGGTAGACTTGCATGGAAATAATTGCTGTCATTGGTTATTCACTTTTGCAACATTTTTTGTAGGTATCTCCACTGAAAAAGTATGAAGCAGAAAGAAAACCAGCAAATATAGTAATGATGGCTGTCCTTGATGGCTTCCAGAAGGCGTACTCTGTTGATTTTGGGCCTCTAAACATACTGCGAGCAGCTGCATTTCACGGAGCTCAGTATATTTCACCTCTTAAGAGGAATATTATTTCGTATGCTTCAGGAGAACAGAGACTCCCTCTTCCTCTGGCACTTTTTACTTAAGAGTTAAGACTTGGTATCTGAATAATGTTAGATGAGTTGAAATGACTCGATTCTGTCTGTACATTGTTAACTATGAAATAAAAAGCTTTGGTTTTCTTTGATGTTGTGCAAAAGTAATTTCCAAGTATCAAGATCAGGAAAGATCCGTAGTAACTATTTAATTCATGCTTAGGGCATAGTGGTAAAAATTTGCATGTTGAAGACTGTTGGCAGCTGTAATGCTTGGTAAATGCACTTGATTATCGTGCTTGGTACTAAAAATAAGACTTTCATCAGAGTGTGCTTGTAAATATATATAATCATGTTCATCAAAATGAGATAAAGTTTAAAAAAATGAAATATAAGATCCACTAAAACACTGTTAAAAAAAATGGTTCAATTAATTCCCAGTGCAAAAGAAATCATTTAATTCATTAATAGAAATCATTAGAGAAATCGATTCGGTGTTAAGCTGAACACTAAGGTGGCGTTTTTTTTTTTTTTTTTTTTTTTTTTTTTTTTTTTCTGAAATCTGAATAGACCTGAATTAGTTTGAATTCTGAATAGATCTGAATGTCTGAATCTGAATAATATGTTTGTTTTTTCGTCTGAATCTCGAAAAATAAATATTAAGTTGTTTTTTTTTTCCAACTGAAAAAACTGAAAATATATACTTTTACATTTGTATCCTTATTAAATTTGAATGTCAAATAAATAATATATTAAATACCACAATATTTTAACATTTATAAGTAAAATTATATTCAAGTGAATACATAATTATTTTAGAATTTTAATATATAAAATACCATAAATTTCAAATTTTATCGTATATAATATAAGAAAGAAAAAACATGGATATTTTTATGTGGGGTAAATGTCTATGGGTGAGTTTTGGGATAGACATGAAAAATAAATTATAAAACATGGATATTTTTTACATTAGTAAGTAATTGACTTAATTCAAATTTTCCCATTAAGTAAAAAGCCAAAAAAATTGGCTTATTTTATTAAGTCAAAATTATCTAAAAAGTCTCATTAAGTGATAAAAACAAACACCTCTAATTAATTTAATTAATTAAGTTAAGTCACTTTAAGTCATTAAGTTAAAAAATAAACACCACCTAAGTCAACAGTTACAAAACATATAAGAATTATATTTAATAATTCTTGACTATTGATTCCATGTTCAGTTTTTTTATATTAACCAGCACTGTAGCAGCCTTTGTAATGGAGAGAGAAAGAGTAATAATATAGTTTGTACAAATTTATTTGGTATAAATTGATATGACATGATTAAATTAGTTGAATCAAATATTTTTTTTGTCGATATAAATTTTTTATATTATCTTATATTTTTTTAATTAATGAATTAACTAAATTAATTTATACAAAATTAATTTATATAAAATAAATTTATATATGATTTTATGATTGTATTATTATTAAAAAAAATTACGTAGGTGGATCGTGAGTAGGGATGGCAATGGGGAGGGGAGGGGAGGGGAGGGGACCAATCTCCCCGTACCCATCCCCGATATTTTGCGTATGTCCCCGTCCCCATCAAAATTATTTAAGAGAATCTCTATCCCTTCCCCGAATAATAACAGGGGATCCCCGAATAACTAATACATTTTTTTGTTTTTGATTTTGAGTTAATCATATTAAAATAAAAAAATCAAATAAAAGTAAAGTTCGAAATATATCTTACATTAATATCCATTACAAAAGTCATATACATTAAATTAGTAAGTAACGCATCATGCAAGAGATACAAACTATCATGAATAAATTAATAGCCTAATACAAAATTGTTACAAATAAAATCAAATTTAGATTCAAAATTAACTTTTCAATGGTGGCGTGGGCACTTTATAAATGTGGATTATTCACTTTACAGCACAATAGTTAAGTCGTAGCAAATCAAGAGCAAATATTAGATTAGATTAGATATTAAAATTGTGATTTGCTGTGGGCAATTATAACATCTAAAAATAAATAAAAATAGATTTAAGATAAATAAAAAATAGATTTAAGTTTAAAATATTTAATGAATATTAAAATTAAAACAAAAGTTTGGACTAATAGAATATGTCCGGTCTTTTTAATGTCCTAAATAAAAATTTAGGACTTTAATTAGTTAATTATGCCGAAAAGTTTAATAATATAAATATTTTGATATTTTTTTATTTTTACCAATACTTATAATTTTATAATTCAAATTTTATTATTTATTTACTAGTAATTTTAAAAAATAAAAATTAAATTAAAAATTAAAATGAGGAAATGGGTAGGGGATGGGGATTCCACCTCATCCCCGTCCTCTCCTCGAATAAGAAATTAGGTAAAAAAATTTCCCCATCCCTTCCCCGAATAAGAAATTGGGTATTAAATTATCCTCGTACCCTCATCGAATGGGGAAAATCCCTGAGGATACCCGTCCCCGTGGGAATTTTTGCCATCCCTAATCGTGAGTCAATTTTAAATCAATAAATTCTTTTAAAAATATAAAAAAAAATTAATGCTGTGGTGGGACCCAACTAACTTATCCAAACGAGATGTTAGTGATTGGTTGGTTTCATTAAGCACTCGTATAATTTTTGGGAAATTTACGAAAATAGCCATAAATATTTTGTTATTTTCACAACTAACCCTCTCAATTTTTTTCTATCAACATTAGCCAAACACAAGCCTTTCTCCCCAAATTACCCTTCTTTACAGACCAAAAGCAACAATCTTTCTCCCATATCGTCAAACCAAACACATCTTTCCACTCTTGAATCATCAACCAACGACGATGGCAAAAGACAACGGTAAAAGTGAAATCTGATCATAATCTATCCGAATCCAACACTAATCGGCATCACTTAGTGGTATGAGTTATTTTCTGAACTTACTGAACTGAGTCGTGGGTGAATCTGGCGACAGGTTGCCTGTCGCACCAAGCCTTGGAGATTCATTAAAACTGTATTAACTTGATCCGGATCCAAATAATTTTTTTTTTTATAATTTCAGGCTTAATGGATTCAATTGTACTTGAATTGTATTACGATGGTTGGTGGGAGACATTAGAGGATGGCCGTATGGAGTATGTGAATGGTAAAAATCGAGCTTTTTTGGTTGGGAAAAATTGTCTGTTTGATCAGTTATTGGCAAGAGTATACGAGGTGTTACAAATAAACCCTAATGAATATAGTATTACAATGAAGACAACTTTGAGGTCTAGTAACACATTATATCGTATATGTGCACTGCCCATGGATATATTTGATGATGAAATGGTGAGGGTTGTGTTGCATATGGCATCCGACGTAGCCAATTTTGGATGCATTCCTATATTCGTGACCACATCACCTCGAGTTCCGAGCGAAGGTATTGAGCCACATGTCGATACAGAAACTTCGTTTAGAATAAATATGTCTGGCCCCGATAATGATGAAGAGGTGTTGTTAAGGACAATATCGCTGCAGCAATATTACTCTCCAATCCACGACAATTATGACAACATTGATGATAACAACGTTACGTTAGAGGATGTTGGAGCAACGGTATTTCCAATAACAATGTCGTTGGAGCAACGATATTCTCCGTATCACAACAATGATTTTCGGGACAATGATGATTTTCATCATGAGATAGAGGGGGATAATGTTTGTGTAGAACCTTCTAATAATACGAGGGGCACTCATTTCAATAATGATGGTGATGATGGAGGAGCCGGTCCTTCGAATGTTTCGTCGTTTCAGCACGACGATGAGTGTGAAGACAATACTCCTGTGAATAACAGAGGCAATAGACCTAGTCCTTCTATGGTTCGATCGAGAAGGCGAATTGACCCCCTTACAAGTCTTGCTCCAACTTTGCCTTCGAACATGGTTGCTCCAAGCTTTGTTAGCAGTTGTGATTCAGATGATATCAGTGTGGGTAAGCTATTTGCTGAGAAGAATGAGTTTATATTACAACTACGCAAGGTTGCCTTTAGAGATAAGTTTGATTTCAAGATTGCACGGTCTACTACGACATGTTTCGAGGCTCACTGTTGTTCAGAATCATGTAAATGGCGTATTCGAGCAACTAGATGTTCGAACGAGCAAAATGTTCCTTGGGTGGTGAAGAGAATTGACAATGTACACACTTGTCATAATGAGGTATTGGTTGATGGACGTCATCAAGTAAGGAGCCGGGTTGTCGGTCATATTATCGCAGAAAAATATATTCAAGACAAGAGGATTTATACTCCGAATGACATAAGAGCATATATGCAACAGGAACACGGTGTTCAGTTAACATACCAGCAGGCATATAGGGCGAGAGAAGTTGGTCTTGAAATAGTTCGAGGCAACCATGCAGAGTCATACAACTTGCTCCCTAAATACTCTCACGTACTAACTACAACGAATGAGGGTACAGTCACTCACCTCAAGCAGGATGGAGATGGTAATTTCTTGTACTATTTTGTAGCACTCGGATCTTACATCAAGGGTTTTATGCAGTACATTCGGCCTGTCATTGCTGTAGATGGTACTCATCTGAAGGGACTATATCGTGGAAGCATGTTCGTGGCAACATGTCTTGATGGTAACAATCAATTGTATCCGTTAGCCATTGGGATCATAGATTCAGAAAACAATGATGCTTGGGAATGGTTTATGATAAAGTTACACGGAGTGATTGGCGATAGACCTGAGTTGGTAATTATCTCTGATCGATGCACTGCCATAAAGAGAGTCGTTCTTAAAGTATTTCATAATGCAACTCATGGCGTTTGTTTTTACCACGCCAAAGGTAACATTAAGTCTTAGTTTAGAATGTCCAAAGCTCTTTGGGATGAATTTGAGCCTGCCTTTATTAATACAGCAAAAGCATATGGCCACGAGGAATTTAAGAGACAACTTGAAGGGTTGTGGATGATCCACTTGGGTGCGGCTGATTACCTAGAAAATAATGTCGGTACGTGTAATTGGGCAAGGTCTCAGTTTGAAGGTAGGAGGTACAGCATACTTACCACCAACATCGCGGAGAGTGTTAATTCTTTCATGCGGGAACCTCAAAAATTTCCTGTTACTCATCTTGTTGATCACTTTAGGAAAATAATGCAGCAATGGTTTTATGATAGAAAAATTGTGGCTGAATCAATGACTACTCGGCTAACAACATGGGCGGATGAAATAGTCACTGAGAGGAGAACTATAGCTGAAAGAATGATAGTTCGGCTGGTGTCTCCACATCGATTTCAAGTTATAGGCGGTGGGCTTAAGGAAGGTTTGGTTGACTTGCAAAAGAGAACTTGCACCTGCAGAGTGTTTCAGCTTGATCAGCTTGTATGTGCTCATGCAATTGCGGCGTGTCTAACACACCGGGTGGATTTTATTAACCTATGCTCGGACTTTTACACTACAGAATCGTTGGTGATGGCTTATGCACAACCAGTAGAGCCAGTTGGTGATGTGGCTGATTGGGAAATTCCAGATGAAATGGTGGAGATGCAAGTATACCCACCAGTTGAGGCACCACCACCTGGCCGTCGTAAAGAGCTCAGAATACCCTCGGCTGGCGAGGACGTTAACAGGCGGACTGTAAGATGCGGGCGGTGTCATGAACTGGGCCATAATCGTAAGCGATGTAAGAATCCCATTGCGTCGACTCGAAGTTAGTTGTTATTGTGTTTTGTGTATTGTACACTTATATGTCATAAAACTTTATTTTATTTTAAATATTAAAATGTGAGCATTAAAATTATATAAACTTAAGTGCGCAAATTTTAAAAAAAACAAGTTTAAACATTCAAATTACTACAACGGTTTACAATACAATATCGTCATTAAATATGTCAACCGCAATCTTCTTTCTAAAGTACTCGACATGACTAGCGTTAAACTCCAATCCAAGCCCGAACATTAAATACATCGTAACCATCAATACAAAAACACCGCAATCGCCAGTTCCGGGCTCTTGTTGTGGCGCGCTCTTAACTGCCATAACTTTCCAGGGGTCTGCACTCCGCAACTCAGGTCGGATGTTGTAGAAGCCAACATATTCCAACCATCGAGGGAATATAACTTCAAGTGGCTTGAATTTCAACTTGTACCTTTTGTCGTCGCGAAATGTGAGTAATGAGTCATAAATCCAGACTTTGTTTTTCCGAAAGTCAACTCGTGCTAGTACCCAATGCGCGTCGTCCAAGTTAACAGGGATGAGTAACTGTATATAAAAATTTAAAAATATGTTCATTATACATGAAATTGAAATACAACAAAGAAAAAGCGACAACTCGAATATTTTCATTATGGAGTATGTGAAATGCAATAAAATACATATCATATCGACATCCGTCATTGATTTGGACATTGTGTGCTGTCGCCCACAAAGATAACTATTCAAGCGGTCGTCGAATACTAATGAATCGACCGCACAATCCCCGTTGTTCCATAACTGATTCAAGAACACCTAGTACACAAATAACCAAGAAATGCATAAATTAACAAAACTTAAAGGCAATAATTAAAAAAAATTAAATAGTTTTTATAAGTTTTGTCGGCACGTTACCCAAAAAAATGTGTCAGTATGTGTCACACGTTGAAGTAAGGCATTCGGATACTGCCGTTGTTTCTCGCTAATCAAGCGGAGATACTCGTGAATATGCTGTAGAGAAACAAAAACATTACGATTTAAAAGAAAAATTTTATACACAAATCCACAACACTTAGAAAACTTCGAAAATATAAATACCTCATCGCCTAGCTATCCCATCGAGGCTGTACCCAAAATTATTTGAAAGAATGACCGCGGGTGCTGGACTCTCCGATCCACTGTGATATCACTAGCGAACCATCGATCAAACTCAGCAAACAGACTAGAGTCCTCCAATCCTCTCAGTGGATTTATATCCACACTCGTACTCATGTCAATCGCATGCTCCATGATTTGGGGTTGAGGTAAAGGCCGGACGTTCTGTCTTCGCCTGACTGGAGGAATCATGTAAGGACTGTTATAAACATACGACGGTATGTACGCGCGGCCGAACTTACTAACGCCGGGAGGCACATCCGAGAACACCTGCACGCTCTCCCCACTAACATCCCCGTAGAAACTATACAATGA
Source organism: Citrus x changshan-huyou (assembly GCA_039657385.1). Classification (NCBI taxonomy): domain Eukaryota; kingdom Viridiplantae; phylum Streptophyta; class Magnoliopsida; order Sapindales; family Rutaceae; genus Citrus; species Citrus x changshan-huyou. The sequence continues at coordinate 11,508,798 of CM077555.1, forward strand.
CGTGGGCGTAGACAAATTTTCATTGCCCACGTTAGTATACACTCCATAGTCATCCGGGGCCTGTCCATTCGCCGAGAAGAACATATTAAACAACTATCAAATTAAAAGTTAAACGCACATAATTATTAAATAAAAATTTGCTCACCGCATACGAGCGTGCAGTGGGAGAATCCTTATTTGGACGTTTAGAAAATGTGTCGATGAAGCCAACAACGGTTTCTTTAAAATCTTTTAATTCTGACTTTATTTCATACACGTTACGATCAATCTTATCCAGCCGTCGTCGTATGTAATCATTAAACTGCTTTGTCCTCGACTATTACAAAAGAAAAAACAGAAAACTTTAGAATAACTGTAAAACAATAATGAATTATAAAGGAAAAATATCGTATATTATTTATAAAAAATACCTCACGTGCGTCATCAGAGTTGTCTGTTTGCTGCTGGTGGTCATCAACAGCCACCTCATCCTCAGAAGTGTCATGACGCTGCTATGGTATTGGGTTTGGTATGTCGTCATGATCGTCATGCTCCTCTGATTACCTTGTAACCGACGGCATCGCGTTGATTGAAGGTTGGTGCTGTATAAAGTATCATTTAAAATTAGTAAATGAAAAGTCAAAAATTTCGATTAAAAAATTGATAGTACTTACAGTATACCGACCTTATGAACCCAGTCTGGAATGCTTGGCATGTAATCCTTCACAGAGAGCCAATATTTTCGGCTACTCTCCTTTGAATTTGGCTCACGAGTTTGTAAAATGTCCCCCTGCCATAAATTCAATTGAAAATTTTAAGTAAGTATACATAACTTAAATTTAGTAAAGTTAAAAAAATAACTAATACATATTACTTACAAGACGAGATTCGTCGTTGAAGAACGAATAAACCTCCGCAAAGTTGATTCTCGAAGACGCCATGGGCTTCTATTGCAGAATGCAGGGAATCATCTTTTTCGTTTTGACAACCCATGTTGATGGCAAACCTCCGATTGCTTCGTAAATCCAAGCCTACAACAACCAAAGTGAAAAATCAAATAAAACAACTAACAAATATTTAATACTATAAAACTTATTAATAAACAAAAAAAACGCACCTGAATCCCGGACGTAAAGCCGTAAAGATTGTATTTTTTAATGTTATGATTTGGATTTTTCAACTGAGTCCTCTTAAATTTCTCATCTTTCTCGAACAGTGCATTGTCAAGACTCTCGTAAATCATTTCCCACGACAATAGACCCCATGGACGCTTTCGGAAGTACTCTATATCATCAACTTGGTCAAGCCAATCGAAATTGATTTGATAGTGATTTTTTCTTGCATTTAGTACTCTGTCCGCAAAATAAAACAGCGCAATCTTTAATGCGTCCATATCATCCATTTCCTCGAATTTCAACGTCTTAAATACTGCATCGAATTCGTTCACATTGATCTTATAATGCACACTACCAAAATACGTATTCCGTAGCCTCTGCTCCATTTCATCATTTGTTTGTTTGGTATCAACACCAAATGAAAGTCCAGTAACCAATCACCATTCGACAATTGACAAGCGAATCAAATGCTCACCAATTTGAAACCATAACTGATCCTCACGGCTATCTTCTTTATGGGCCACTTGCCTCAGTAAAAGATTGTGCAAAATTACCCCACTAAATGGAAAACTTCGACACTCTAAGAAATACCCAAATATATCCTTTTTTAACATACTCAACTACCGCTTTGTTAATTTTTCCTCGATGGCTTTTACGACCGAAGATAACTTACACGTGCTCGAAATTCGACCAGGAAAGTGATCGGCATAACGAAAATACATCTTCCCTACTTCGATATCCGGTGATTCTGATTTCGCCATGTATTTGTAATATTTATAAAATTATTACATTACATTTACAGAAAAAAAATTGACTCGTAAAAAAAAAAAGGCCACTGTAATTTTTGGTGCGATAGCAAGCCTCTCGCACCAATCTGGTGCGACAGCGGGGCGCGCATGGGCGCGCGCTGCTGCCCAGCGATGGGCGCGCGCGCCCTGCCCCCCTCCCTCCCCACCCCCAAAATTAATCCACAACACTCCAAAATCCAAAAACAATACTCCCAAACACTACCAACCGCCACAAACACCACCACCACCGCCATTATTCTCAAACTACAACCATTATTATTCTAAAATTTCATTTTAAATTAATGAAAATAAGAAAAATGACTAACCTAAGTTTTGTTGAAGGTTGTAGATCGTAGATCGGATGCCGGTGAGAGATGGAGCCACCGCCGACGAGGGTTGATGTTGCCGCCGATGATGGGAGTTGGATCGGTTTGGGAGAGATGAGGGAGGGGGTATTTTGGTCTCAAAGATTGTTTTATGGCTAATGTTGATAGAAATATTTTTTGGGGGTTAAGATGAAAAAAATCAAAACTTTAATAGTTATTACTGTAAATTTTCCAAAAAATTATTGTACAGGAGGTAAATCCCTAATATATTTTTTTCCAAATGGATAATCGTACAACTTTTAATGTGGGCCGTCACGTATGTAAATTCTCCTTTACTTATCTCTAAAGTTGACTTTATTATTTTATAAAATTTAAAGAATGTATAACAAAATAGTATGTTCGACATTTTCAAATAAATAGAAGGAAAATGCTAATGAAAGTGGGTTTGGGTGTCCATTCCTTAAAAAATAGTATATTATTTTACACATAGGAGCAAACTTTAAATACTCTAGGATGGGCAGTTACATAGGAAGAGGAAGCCTTTTATTTTTATTTTTAATAAGAAATTCAAAACATATCTATCTCAATCTTGTGGCAATTTCCTCTTCAAATCACATTAAGATGAACTTTGAAGGTAGTTCGCTTGCTTGCTTGCTTTAAATTTTCCTAATCCTAAATACACCATAATTTAGATTTTTAAGTTGACGCCTAAACATCATTTATAACAGTATTCAGTGTACTTAAACCTAACAACCAACCCAATCGATATGAACAGTTTCTTAATCACTTGAACAAATTTTAACCGTCCAAGCAAAAGTTATCATATCTTTTCAAGTCAATTTAAATATTGTTTAAACACTTCATAAATTGATAGAAGTGATGAACTGGTGCTTAACAATGTTAGTGAACACCAAATACTACCCAGTCAACTCTCTTATAATCATTAACAGTTCAGCACAATCTTTCAAATGAATAATCAACAAGCTGATAAATATATAAACAATAAAAGCAAATCAAAATAAGCCAACAAGTAAAAGATGCATAAAGGTATAGACATTCATCAACCAACATTTGTTACATCTGATGGTACTTGGCATTTATCAATAATTCCATCTACAACAGGGTCATATAAACATGCATTACAAAACATGAGTTTAATCTAGAGGATTTTCACAAGAAACCGGTCCTAGAAAATCACCCTCTAAGCTGACCAGTGCCTGGAATTCCCTTTCTGCCTCAAGCCACTTGGTTCCAATCACAATTACACGAACTACGACATCTTTCTCAATTTTTGGGTTCTTCTCACTCAGGAAGACTGGATTCTCTGCCTGCACATAACGATAATCAGGCATTTTCGAACAAGTAAGGTATATGTTCTCGACTGGCCCGCACTTCAAGAAAACACCATGCTTGAGCACCTTGTGCACAGTCCCGTCCAAGACCTCCCCCCTGAAAATTTTGAAGGTGATACCACTGAAAACAACAGGAAAGAGAACCTCCCCTGTGTTCTCTCTAACTCTTCCCTCCCCTATGTTCTCCAGAGTTGTGACAGCAAGAAAGTATCCAAGATCTTTGGTGGCCTTTCTGCGAGCAAAGTCATCCAACAGACGGACGACAATGGACCTCTGAAGCATCGGACCTTTTGCATCCAGATTTTCGGCAGGGACTACAACATTCCAGGGCAACTTCACTTTAAGAAACATTTTGTTTCACCTGTCATAAACCAATGTGTGATATAAATAATCAACCATAATCAAGTTTTATTCCTAAAACTTGCATAGAATCTGTCCATTTCCATGTCTAATGAAATCATCTATATACTTTGATTGGATTTGACAGATTTGTCGAAAAGAAGAGCATATACCATCATAATATTTTAATTTCAAAAAAAATTATTTGAAAATGACATATTTTTGCTTTCTTTAAGCAGCAGAGCAAAAAGGTAAATAAAATAGTGGTGATGGAAGGTGGCGAGGACCAATAGTGGTAGCAGAACTCAAATGTGCAATCATCATTCAAATAGTGTAATGGAGTGACAAATCTATTGATGCTAACATGCATATTGAATAATGATCATATAAATCTCTTACGCCGGGATTGTTAGAGGAAAGAAAGCTATGAAGCAAGAAAAAAATACTCTCCAAGTGAGCCTCAATTGTTGTATATTTAAAGATATTTGAAACTCCCTAAAAATGCTCTCAAGTGGGACTTTACCAAAGTCACAGGTCAGGTAAAAGATAATACCCTTCCATTTACATCAAGGCACTAAAATGTTTGAGCAGGTAAATTTCCAAATGTTATCCAACAAGAAGAGTTTAACTCACGGCTGATAGATTCTATTTACATAGTTCTGTTCTGAAGAGTGTTAAAAATCATAAGAGAGACAAGAATTCGAAATCTTGTAGCTGATAAACAACCATTGCATCCCCACTGCTAAACAATGAAGGCTCCTTAAGGTCTAAGGAAGGATCATGATCATCTATATCTAGCATCTCAAGTCATACATAGCATTCTTTTCGTTTATTTTTTTTCCAAAGAAACCCAATTTCTACAACTATAGAAACTACATTCCACATTACCCTCTTAATGTTTAGATCGTTACTGTACCAAATAAACCCAGAAAAATCCTCAAGCTGAAAAATAAAGAAGTCCTCTCAAAAATGAAAAATCTTCAAACTACCCCAGAACACCAAAACCACCCAAAAAAGTAAGTAAAAGATTTTAAAAGGTTTCATAACATTCTAAAACCCTAGATATGAACTAAACCCTAAAAATAAATGTATTATAAAGAAATAAAATTCATTTAAATGGTAAATGTGATAAAAATAATAATAATTGATAATCCCCATTTCAGACAATAATTAACATACCCACGAAGAAGCAATAAATAAATAAGCATTGGATAACCAACAAAAAAAAAAGGAGAGAAACTGACAATAAGGGCCGAATGCTCAAGCCTTGCTCGCCCTGTAGACGGAAGAGGTTTTGTGACTCACTGAGTCCGTGACTCGTCCTCTTCTCTCGTGAACCTTGGTGCTCTCACAGTCACAATGAAGCGAAGAAACCAGTGCTCCTTGCGTTGCGAGTCTAGTGGTTTAATGACTAAAAATAAACAGCCAAAATTACAGCCCATCTCAACAATTTCTATCGTTTTAGAGATATTAACATAATGGCAAGCAAGTTTTATTTTTTTTCAATTTAGGAAATAACTTTTCTATTACTATCAAATAGGTCCCTAAGCCAACGATATGATTCCATATTTCCATTACTATTTCATAGTACTGGTCACATGACGCGAGAAAAAATTAAGGGAAATTTATAGTAATAACCATTAAAATTTTGATTTTTTTCATCTTAACCCCCCAAACAAATTTCTATCAACATTAGCCATAAAACAAGCTTTGAGACCAAAATACCCCTCTCCCTCATCTCTCCCCCAACACTCCCTTTCACTCATCTCTCCCAAACCGAACCAACTCCCATCATCGGCGGCAACATCAGCCCTCGTCGGCGGCGGCTCCATCTCTCATCGGCGTCCGATCTACGATCTACAACCTTCAACAAAACCTAGGTTAGCCATTTTTTTTATTTTCATTAATTTCAAATGAAATTTTAGAATAATAATGGTTGTAGTTTGAGAATAATGGTGGTGGTGGTGGTGTTTGTGGTGGTTGGTGGTGTTTTGGGAGTATTGTTTTTGGATTTTTGAGTGTTGTGGATTAATTTTGGAGGTGGGGAGGGAGGGGGGCAAGGCGCGCGCGCACCCATCGCTGGGCAGCAGCGCGCGCCCATGCGCTCCCCGTTGTCGCACCAAATCTGGTGCGAGAGGCTTGCTGTCGCACAAAAAATTACAGTGGCCTTTTTTTTTTACGAGTCAATTTTTTTTTCTGTAAATGTAATGTAATAATTTTATAAATATTACAGATACATGGCGAAATCAGAATCACCGGATATCGAAGTAGGGAAGATGTATTTTCGTTATGCCGATCACTTTTCTGGTCAAATTTCGAGCACGTGTAAGTTATCTTTGGTCGTAAAAGCCATCGAGGAAAAATTAACAAAGCGGTAGTTGAGTATGTTAAAAAAGGATATATTTGGGTATTTCTTAGAGTGTCGAAGTTTTCCATTTAGTGGGGTAATTTTGCACAATCTTTTACTGAGGCAAGTGGCCCATAAAGAAGATAGCCGTGAGGATCAGTTATGGTTTCAAATTGGTGAGCATTTGATTCGCTTGTCAATTGTCGAATGGTGATTGGTTACTGGACTTTCATTTGGTGTTGATACCAAACAAACAAATGATGAAATGGAGTAGAGGCCTACGGAATACGTATTTTGGTGGTGTGCATCGTAAGATCAATGTGAACGAATTCGATGCAGTATTTAAGAAGTTGAAATTCGAGGAAATGGACGATATGGACGCATTAAAGATTGCGCTGTTTTATTTTGCGGATAGAGTACTAAATGCAAGAAAAAATCACTGTCAAATCAATTTCGATTGGCTTGACCAAGTTGATGATATAGAGTACTTCCGAAAGCGTCCATGGGGTCTATTGTCGTGGGAAATGATTTACGAGAGTCTTGACAATGCACTGTTCCAGAAAGATGAGAAATTTAAGAGGACTCGGTTGAAAAATCCAAATCATAATATTGAAAAATACAATCTTTACGGCTTTACGTCCGGGATTCAGGTGCGTTTTTTTTGTTTATTAATAAGTTTTATAGTATTAAATATTTGTTAGTTGTTTTATTTGATTTTTCACTTTGGTTGTTGTAGACTTGGATTTACGAAGCAATCGGAGGTTTGCCATCAACATGGGTTGTCAAAACGAAAAAGATGATTCCCCGCATTCTGCAATGGAAGCTCATGGCGTCTTCGAGAATCAACTTTGCGGAGGTTTATTCGTTCTTCAACTACGAATCTCGTCTTGTAAGTAATATGTATTAGTTATTTTTTTAACTTTACTAAATTTAAGTTATGTATACTTACTTAAAATTTTCAATTGCATTTATGGCAGGGGACGTTTTACAAACTCTTGAGCCAAATTCAAAGGAGAGTAGCCGAAAATATTGGCTCTCTGTGAAGGATTACATGCCAAGCATTCCAGACTGGGTTCATAGGGTCGGTATACTGTAAGTACTATCAATTTTTTAATCGAAATTTTTGACTTTTCATTTACTAATTTTAAATGATACTTTATACAGCACCAACCCTCAATCAACGCGATGCTGTCGGTTACAAGGCAATCAGAGGAGCATGACGATCATGACGACATACCAAACCCAATACCAGAGCAGCGTCATGACACTTCTGAGGATGAGGTGGCTGTTGATGACCACCAGTAGCAAACAGACAACTCTGATGACGCACATGAGGTATTTATTATAAATAATATACGATATTTTTCCTTTATAATTCATTATTGTTTTACAGTTATTCTAAAGTTTTATTTTTTTCTTTTGTAACAGTCGAGGACAAAGCAGTTTAATGATTACATACGACGACGACTGGATAAGATTGATCGTAACGTGTATGAAATGAAGTCAGAATTAAACGATTTTAAAGAAACCGTTGTTGGCTTTATCGACACATTTTCTAAACGTCCAAATAAGGATTCTCCAACTGCACGCTCGTATGCGGTGAGCAAATTTAAATTTAATAATTATGTTCGTTTAACTTTTAATTTGATAGTTGTTTATTATTTTCTTCTTGGCGAATGGACAGGCCCCGGATGACTATGGAGTGTATACTGACGTGGGCAATCAAAATTTGTCTACGCCCACGTCATTGTATAGTTTCTACGGGGATGTTAGTGGGGAGAGCGTGCAGGTGTTCACTGAGGTGCCTCCGGGCGTTATTAAGTTCGGCCGCGCGTACATACCGTCATATGTTTATAACAGTCCTTACATGATTGCTCCAGTCAGGCGAGGACAGAACGTTCGGCCTTTACCTCGACCCCAAATCATGGAGCATACGATTGACATGAGTACGAGTGTGGATGTAAATCCACTGAGAGGATTGGAGGACTCTAGTCTATTTGCTGAGTTTGATCGAGGGTTCGCTGGTGATATCACAGTGGATCGGAGAGTCCAGCACCCGCGGTCATTCATTCAAATAATTTTGGGTACAGCCTCGATGGGATGGCTAGGCGATGAGGTATTTATATTTTCGAAGTTTTTTGAGTGTTGTGGATTTGTGTATAAAATTTTTCTTTTAAATCGTAATGTTTCTGTTTCTCTACAGCATATTCACGAGTATCTCCGCTTGATTAGCGAGAAATAACGGCAGTATCCGAATGCCTTACTTCAACGTGTGACACATACTGACACATTTTTTTGGGTAACGTGCCGACAAAACTTATAAAAACTATTTAATTTTTTTTTAATTATTGCCTTTAAGTTTTGTTAATTTATGCATTTCTTGGTTATCTATGTACTACGTGTTCTTGAATCAGTTATGGAACAACGGGGATTGTGCGGTCGATTCATTAGTATTCGATGACCGCTTGAATAGTTATCTTTGTGGGCGACAGCACACAATGTCCAAATCAATGACGGATGTCGATATGGTATGTATTTTATTGCATTTCACATACTCCATAATGAAAATATTCAAGTTGTCGCTTTTTCTTGGTTGTATTTCAATTTCATATATAACGAACATGTTTTTCAATTTTTATATACAGTTACTCATCCCTGTTAACTTGGACGGCGCGCATTAGGTACTAGCACGAGTTGACTTTCAGAAAAACAAAGTCTGGATTGATGACTCATTATTCACATTTCGCGACGACAAAAGGTACAAGTTGAAATTCAAGCCACTTGAAGTTATATTCCCTCGATGGTTGGAATATGTTGGCTTCTACAACATCCGACCCGAGTTGCGGAGTGCAGACCCCTGAAAAGTTATCGCAGTTAAGAGCGCGCCACAACAAGAGCCCGGAACTGGCGATTGCGGTGTTTTTATATTGATGGTTACGATGTATTTAATGTTCGGGCTTGGATTGGAGTTTAACGCTACTCATGTCGAGTACTTTAGAAAGAAGATTGCGGTTGACATATTTAATGACGATATTGTATTGTAAACCGTTGTAGTAATTTGAATGTTGAAACTTGAATTTTTATTTTAATTTGCACACTTAAGTTTATATAATTTTAATGCTCACATTTTAATATTTAAAATAAAATAAAGTTTTATGACATATAAGTGATCAATACACAAAAAACAATAACAGTTTTAACCAACGAAACCCAAAAACAACTAACTTCGAGTCGACGCAATGGGATTCTTACATCGCTTACGATTATGGCCCAGTTCATGACATCGCCCGCATCTTACAGTCCGCCGGTTAACGTCCTCGCCAGCCGAGGGTATTCTGAGCTCTTTATGACGGCCAGGTGGTGGTGCCTCAACTGGTGGGTATACTTGCATCTCCTGAATTTTATCTGGAACTTCCTAATCAGCCACATCACCAACTGGCTCTACTGGTTGTGCATAAGCCATCGCCAACGATTCTGTAGTGTAAAAGTCCGAGCAAAGGTTAATAAAATCCACCCGGTGTGTTAGACACGCCGCAATTGCATGAGCACATACAAGCTGATCAAGCTGAAACACTCTGTAGGTGCAAGTTCTCTTTTGCAAGTCAACCAAACCTTCCTTAAGCCCACCGCCTATAACTTGAAATCGATGCGGAGACACCGGCTGAACTATCATTTTTTCAGCTATAATTCTCCTCTCAGTGACTATTTCATCCGCCCATGTTGTTAGCCGAGTAGTCATTGATTCAGCCACAATTTTTCTATCACAAAACCATTGCTGCATTGTTTTCCTAAAGTGATCAACAAGATGAGTAATAGGAAATTTTCGAGGTTCCCGCATGAAAGAATTAACACTCTCCGCGATGTTGGTGGTAAGTATGATGTACCTCCTACCTTCAAACTGAGACATTGTCCAATTACACGTACCGACATTATTTTCTAGGTAATCAGCCGCACCCGAGTGGATCATCCACAACCCTTCAAGTTGTCTCTTAAATTCCTCGTGGCCATATGCTTTTGCTGCATTAATAAAGGTAGGCTCAAATTCATCCCAAAGAGCTTTGGACATTCTAAACTGAGACTTAATGTTACCTTTGACGTGGTAAAAACAAATGCCATGAGTTGAATTATGAAATACTTTAAGAATGGCTCTCCTTATGGCAGTGCATCGATCAGAGATAATTACCAACTCAGGTCTATCGCCAATCACTCCGTGTAACTTCATCATAAACCATTCCCAAGCATCATTGTTTTCTGAATCCATGATCCCAATGGCTAACAGATACAATTGATTGTTACCATCAAGACATGTTGCCACGAACATGCTTCCACGATATAGTCCCTTCAGATGAGTACCATCTACAACAATAACAGGCCGAATGTACTGCTACAAAATAGTACAAGAAATTACTATCTCCATCCTGCTCGAGGTGAGTGACTGTACCCTCATTCGCTGTAGTTAGTACGTGAGAGTATTTAGGGAGCAAGTTGTATGACTCTACAGGGTTGCCTCGAACTATTTCAAGACCAACTTCTCTCGCCTGATATGCATGCTGGTATGTTAATTGAACACCGTATTCCTGTTGCATATCTGCTCTTATGTCATTCGGAGTATAAATCCTCTTGTCTTGAATATATTTTTCTGCGATAATATGACCGACAACCCGGCTCCTTACTTGATGACGTCCATAAACCAATACCTCATTATGATAAGTGTGTACATTGTCAATTCTCTTCACAACCCAAGGAACATTTTGCTCGTTCGAACATCTAGTTGCTCGAATACGCCATTTACATGATTCTGAACAACAGTAAGCCTCGAAACGTGTCGTAGTAGACCGTGCAATCTTGAAATCAAACTTATCTCTAAAGGCAACCTTGCGTAGTTGTAATATAAACTCATTCTTCTCAGTAAATAGCTTACCTACACTGATATCATCTGAATCACAAATGCTAACAAAGCTTGGAGCAACCATGTTCGAAGGCAAAGTTGGAGCAAGACTTGTAAGGGGGTCAATTCGCATTCTCGATCGAACCATAGAAGGACTAGGTCTATTGCCTCTGTTATTCACAGGAGTATTGTCTTCACACTCATCGTCGTGCTGAAACGACGGACATTCGAAGGACCGGCTCCTCCATCATCACCATCATTATTGAAATGAGTGCCCATCGTATTATTAGAAGGTTCTGCACAAACATTATCCCCCTCTGTCTCATGATGAAAATCATCATTATCCCGAAAATCATTGTTGTGATACGGAGAATACCGTTGCTCCAACGACGTCGTTATTGAAAATACCGTTGCTCCAACATCCTCTAACGTAACGCCGTTATCATCAATGTTGTCATAATTTTCGTGGATTGGAGAGTAATATTATTGCAGCGATATTGTCCTTGGCAACACCTCTTCATCATTATCGGGGCCAGACATATTTGCTCTAAACGAAGTTTCTGTATCGACATGTGGCTCAATACCTTCGCTCGGAACTCGAGGTGATGTGGTCACGAATATAGGAATGCATCCAAAATTGGCTACGTCCGATGCTATATGCAACACAACCCTCACCATTTCATCATCAAATATATCTATGGGCAGTGCACATATACGATATAATGTGTTACTAGACCTCAAAGTTGTCTTCATTGTGATACTATATTCATTAGGGTTTATTTGTAACACCTCGTATACTCTTGCCAATAACTGATCAAACAGACAATTTTTCCCAACAAAAAAAACTCGATTTTTACCATTCACATATTCCATACGACCATTCTCTAATGTTTCTCACCAACTATCATAACACAATTCAAGTACAACTGAATCCATTAAGTCTGAAATTATAAAAAAATAAATTATTTGGATCCGGATCAAATTAATATAGTTTTAATGAATCTCCAAGCAAGGTGCGACAGGCAGCCTGTCGCCAGATTCACCCACGACTCAGTTCAGCAAATTCAGAAAATAACTCATACCACTAAGTGATGCTGATTAGTGTTGGATTATGATAGATTATGATCGGATTTCACTTTTACCGTTGTCTTTTGCCGTCGCCGTTGGTTGATGATTCAAGAGTGGAAAACTGCGTTTGGTTTGACGATATGGGAGAAAGATTGTTGCTTTTGGTCTGTAAATAAGGGTAATTTGGGGAGAAAGACTTGTGTTTGGCTAATGTTGATAGAAAAAAGTTGAGAGGGTTAGTTATGAAAATAACCATATTTGGCTAATGTTGATAGAAAAAAGTTGAGAGGGTTAGTTGTGAAAATAACAAAATATTTATGGTTATTTTCATAAATTTCTCTAATTTTTTTCTGACAAAAATTGAAGAGGGAATAAGTCCACGCGATCACAATAGTACAAAATTGTTAAAAGAATTAACATTGGACTACAAATTTTTCAAAAAGCTGTCGTGCAAAGTTTGGTTAGGTTTCAGAAAATTTTCTACATGGGCCGACCGAGTAGCCTTTGTTGTTGTTATAAGAGTTGGACTACTAGCAACCCCTCCAAAGTCCATCGAAGTGAGTACAATGCTTATCATGCGTTGGTTTAGGTGTGGGTATAGGTGTGGGTAAAAAGGTTTTGTGAAAGAAATAAATTAGTTTCTTTCTTTATTTAATTTTTTAAAAAAGAAAGCCTACGCCATAGAGGTTTATTTAAATTTATATTTCACCCTTTATTGTAATTGCAAGAATTAAGGGTTTTATAAGTTCAATGAAGAGGTGCCACACTCTTATTGTTATTATTTTTATTATAATTTCGAATATTGACAATTACTGCTTACTGAAAGCAAATGTCTATCAGCATTTATTTTTATTCATTCGTTATTTTTTTGTAGTATTTAGTTTAAATTTGTAGAAATATTAATTTGTAGCACACTATAGGCAATTTCAATAATCGAAATCCGGGTTTCAAATCCCGGCAGTGGAAAACTTCTTTATTTACTAAAATTTTGTCACGCTCTTCCATCATCAATGATGAAATTGGAGACTAAATTTGCCAACAAAAATAATTATGTAACAAAGTTAGTGGAGTAGCACAATGGCTATCCCTTGGCTATGATACGGTACAGAAAAATTATTTTATGTGATTAAATTTTAACATCTGATTAAAGGTGTTAAATGGTGGGTGAGCAAAATTTAAATTGATTATTTAGTTTCATATTTCTTTTTTACAATTTAAACATGATGTGGCAGTTAAAAACAAAAAAAAAAACAAAAAAAAATTGTTTGAAAAATATCGGACAGAAATATATAATTTTGAGTGGCATTATTAGAATCTCTCTAATTTCCTTTTAAAACCTATTTTATGTGGATACCTATTTTACTACCCAGAATATCCTTTTTTTATGTTTTAATTTTTTTAATTTCTTCCACTAAACTCTATTTACAGTTTTCTTAAATAAATTTTTAATGATTAAATCATATATATTTAACTCCAAAAAGAATCATATATACTTGAATTAAGTAGAGTTAAAAGTGGATTATTTGTAATTTTTTTTTTAAAAGTTGATATGTGAGAAAATAATAACAAAAAATGGGTTATTGTTTAAGTTCGTACAAAAAATTGAAAATAGATGAGTAGATTGATAAGAGTGAATATTTACTCGGAGAATGACAATGATTAGAAAGCGCCGTGTTTGTGAGAAAGGTAGCTTGGTTCTATAGGTCCAAAAGTTAGAGAGAGAAAAAATAAGAATTTATTTAGATAAAATAATTGTTGTTAGTTGTGTTGTAAAAATAATCAGCTGTGAAGAGAATCGGTTAAGTATTTGGTAAGTTTTATTTTCAGAAATACCGTAAGTTTTGAAAACAATTATGAACATTTAGTAAATTTTACTGTTAAACTATTGAGAGAAAACAAATGACTAAAATGTACATAATATAAGATAAAATTTACTTATAGAAACATGTACATATAATATTTTTAATTGTGTATTATAATAATTTTTACTAAAAATAAAATTTATAATATATTGATTTTATTTTTTATTTTTTTATCTTAAAACAATTGATAATTAAATTTATAATATAGTGAAACAAATTTAATAATAATTTGACCAACAAATTGATATTAATAAATTTATATTGATGAATTATAATAAAAATTTATTAAAATATTGATTTTGTTTCCAATTTGAATAAAGATAATTTTGAATTTAGGTAATAATTTTAAGGATATTTATGAAATTGTATTAAAAGATAAAATTGATTCGCAAAATCAAAATCTAAAAGTTATTTCTTCTCTACTTTTTAAAATCTGCCGTACGAGGGGTTAATTTTGACAAATATAATTTTGATTTTTTTTTGCCAAACACTAAAATTAGCTTTTAGATTTTTAAAATCATTTTTAAGCCTCCAAAAAATAATTCTAAACGGGGATCATTGAAGGGCGACAATAGTTCACCTCTACAATTTTACTCTTTTACGTGACTAACTGACTATTTATTGAAACTTTCAATTCGCATGAATTGATTACAAAAAATTCTTTTATTACATATACATGCGAAAATTAAGCTGCCTTACTAGGGCGTAAGTGAAGTTGTTAGTTATTGCATGCTTTTATGCAACACAGTGCTAAAGAAAGAAAAATACACTACTCACTTACCACAAATAAAGTATGTCATAATATTCACTAGTTATTTAGTTTATTAAATCTTTAAAAACAAATTTTTATTTGCAGTAACCTCGTTACTCTACTTAATCAGTGAAAGAATTTATTGTCATCTTCAACATTCAACTCTTCGTGGTTCGAGTTTTGTTCAACTTTGAAAGTCCACTTCTGTAAATGTTTGCCCACAAATAGTATTAATGGACATTTTAGTCCACTCCTGTACGCGAGGAAAGGCAGCTTTACGGGCTTTCTGCAGATAATCGAATTAGTAATTGCACTCTCGCGGTTATCTGCACAATGCTTAATTTCTGCAGATTTTCATTAGTAAGGAAAATTTAAAAAGGAAAGAAGCACATTTTCTGAAATTAGGCAAGAGTTTTTCAGCAAGGACTCAAAACTATACCACATGGTTACGAGAGTCTTGCATACAAATATACGCAGGTATTTTTGTGCACATCGCCATGCATGTCTACGGAAAATTGTGTGTAAACAAATTGTGATCAAACAAAGAAACCACTAAGAGATTAGTTATTTCAGCAACTTTGAGTATTCCTCGAGTACGGACTTAATAGTTCTGTAAGGAGAATACCTGCATATGTGACAACAGAGAGCTATGGAGCACCTTGTTCTCCACTACACACCTGAATCACCAGTTCAAGATGAGTGCCTCAATCCGTAACAAAATGATTGAACGAACAATATTTACTATTTGGATAGGAGTCTGCTTACCCTCGACCTTAACCTAAGCCATTATAATCCCAAACCTGCAGAAGCTCCTGAGAAAATGACTGAAGCTGCATGTTTCAGGAAAAGTAAGTTGAATGACAGCACTGTTGTGCTAATTGCATGTGTTCGACTACAAATATAACTTTTACAACTAAATTAAAGCTGACAGGACTCTGATGAGAGGGAGCTACAAATTCGTTTCAATTTTAGGAAAAAGAAATAGAAAGAAAAAAAAAATCCTAGGAGAAAATTGAAAATTTGATAAGATGACGACTCAAATCCTACGTCGTGCCATTTGAAAAAGAAAATGTCAGTACAATTAAATACATCATAACCTTGACAGCCTTCTCTACAGTTAAGACACCGAGAATGATCAAAATTTAAATCCTTGAACCCTGCGAATCCCATTTTAGATATTATAATCTCTAGAGAGAAACGGAGAGAAGCAACATGTGAGGAAGCTTATACTTCCCATTTTAAAAAGGAAAAACAAGTAAAGTTAATGTACTACGTTGTTCTAATGTTAAATTTATATGCATGTTAATTAGGCATGCATCAATCAGGCCAATGCACAATACGACTCAAGATAATCAGAATCTTTAATTGAAACTGGTTCTTTATTAGTACCCCATTTGTATTGCTTACTCTTTTAATACTTTCAATAAGGGTTAATTTTGAATTTACCAGCCCTGTGTAATGACAATAATCTTCAAATACCTCTCAAACTATTATACAGTAGTGCTAAATAAACAAAGGGACGACAGAAACGACAGCAAGCGCTGCCGTTTCCGTGGGTCCTATTTTTGTTCATTTTTTTATTTAAAAAATTAAAATAATAAAAAGAAAATATTAAAATAATGAAAGGGAATCATAAAAGTAATGAAAAGGAAACATTAAAATAAGAAAGTAATGACAAAAGGCAAAAAATGCCATTATCCCCCAAACCCGATGAATTCAGATCTGCATATTAACAGAAGAAAAATGAAATAAAACCAACAGCCATTATCCCAGAGATTTGCATTCCGAGATATGAATTTAGTACTAAAGACGCCAACAATGTTGATGAAATTGTAGCTGGATAATTGGTAACTTTCACTTTCCCATTACATTAAAATAAAATTAGTTTTTGGTTGTGTTCTATATATTTAAATTGTTAGAATTTTTTTTTTCAATTTAAATTGTTAGAAAGTGATGGATTAAATTTGTAATATATATATATATATGGTCATTTTCGAAGATTTTAGTGAATTAGCTAATTAATGGAGTCTAATATTATTCTTACTGTATTCAATTAAACTTAAAAAGAAAAAAAATTAAAACTTAAAAACTGAAGAGCCCACCCCTAAAACTCGACACACACACAGAGGACAGGGCTTAACTTGAGTGGGCAATTTCGGTTTAGATCGGTTTGACCCTAAAATTTTGAACCGGATCGAAGTTGTGGGTTTTGGATTTCCTTCAATCGGTCCAAGCGTATAAAGGTTTGAAACCTAACCGATCCCGGACCGACTTGAGACAAATTGGAAAACAAAAAATTGAATAATTATCATCCCTTTGTTTCAATACTATGTTTTTTTTTAAATTATTATTATTATTATTTTTTAAAGATAAAAGGGGTGGACGCAAGCTCAAATATATATAATTTTTACCAATTTACTGCTCCAAGAATCAAACCCCGGTTTTGGTAGAGGTTACAGCTGCACTGCAACCAATCCGACCACGCCCTTGAGGGCTTGTTTCAATACTATGTTATATACAACTCAATTTTTTTTTTTTAATTGATATAACTCAACTAATTTTAAGTTATTTTATCATTTTAAAAAATACTTATTTATTTATTAACAAATGAAAGTTCTCATATAGTTTGTGTTACTAAATTTTAGTCTTGTTAAGCGCAAACTTTATGGATTCTACTATCCCACATACACAGCATGAACAATATTATTTTTCGTTATAAAGATTTATACTGAGAATCTCCTCATTATTTATTTGTTTTGAAGGCATTATTTTTTATGTCTTCTTTATATTTTGTTTCAATAATAACTGTAAGGATTTTTCTTTTTAATATGATACAATATAATAGAAACTCAATTAAGATTTGGTTACATCAATAAACTTAAAATTCAAGCCTCGCAAATTGGGGAATAACCTCTATTGACGGAGAGAGATAACAACTCGTAACCCTATCGGAAGAAAAATCAATGTATATGAGTCCTAGTGTGTTGGAACTCGAATTCGAAGTGTTTGTGACAAGTGGGGGTGAGAGGAGTATTAAAATATTGTAGGAAATTAAATAAAAAAGAAAAATAATCCATAGTTCATCAATTAGGTTGAGACTTATTTAGATTCTCAGTTAACATAAAAATCTGCAATCCCAAAACCCTATTACAAAAGTAAAATATCTCTCTCATAATCCTCCAAATGCAGAAAACGGATAGACTTTAACTGGTGACAAAGAAGACTAAGCGCTATAATCTTGTGAACTTTCAGTTAGAGAGTTATTGTATTCGTTTTGTGAACTTTGGGTAGGGAATTATTGTATTGATGTTGTGTTCTATAAATTATGTGTCGTTTCCGAAATGTAAGTAGAATTCACTATATCAATTGGTATTTTCACTATGAGTTCTGCTATTTGAACTCCGCGACGACAGAAAAATTGGCACGTGAATGTCTGTTGCTTCAACTGCACTCACCAGCTTTTGTCTATTACTTTTTTCATTTAAAAAATAAAATAATCAAAAGAAAGAAAGAAAAGTAACGAAAAGAGATTATTTTTTTACAGCTATCTTTAGTCTCTCTCCATCTCTCACCTCTCATTTACTCAACGTGAGCTATCTGCATTTAGGAAGGAAAAACTAGTTCCGTCTCTGCATCTCACCAGTTTCGTCTCTGCATCTCACTTATCACAAGGAAGAAGTTAGATCTAGATCTACAAACAGAGGTCTTGATAAAATTGGTACTGATTAATTGGTAAGTTGGTGACTCTCACTACATTCAAATAAAATTTTTATTGTGTTCTATATATTTAAATGGTTAGAATATTTAATTTAAATTGTAAAAATTCGTAGATTTTTACTTTTTATATATTTAAATTGTTATGATTTTTTTAATTTAAATGGCTGGAAATAATGGAATAGATTATAATAATTTCTGAATGTGTTTTATATATGTTAGGATTTTTTAAATTTAAATGGTTGGAAATAATGAAATAAATTATAACAATTTCTGAATGTGTTTTATATATGTTAGGATTTTTCTTAATTTAAATGGCTGGAAATAATGGAATAAATTATAACAATTTCTAAATGTGTTTTATATATGTTAGGATTTTTTTTAATTTAAATTGCTGAAAATAATGGAATAAATTATAACAATTTCCGGATGTGTTTTATATATTTAAGTTGTTAGGATTTTATAATTTAAATTGTTGGAGATAATGGAATAAATTATAAAAATTTGTGGATGTGTTTTATATATTTAAATTGTTAGGAATTTTCGTTACTGGACAAAATGTTATATAAGTTTCTTAATACAAATGTTAATTATTTTGTAGAAATGGAGTATTTGGAAAATGAGCATGCATTTGAAGAGTTGCAAGAAACAAGAGCTAACGATGTAAATGAAATTGTGGAACCGAACAAATGTGAGCCAGCTCTTGGAATGTTATTTGATAATCATGAAGAAATGTTTGCATTTTACAAAGCTTATGGTAAACAAGAGGGGTTTCCTGTGAAGGTTCGAAGTACTAAGAAGGGGACCGATGGAATTGTAAAATATGCGACATTTGCATGTGGGCGTAGCGGCAAGTCAGAAAGTAAATCTGCTAATGCATTGAAGCCGAAACCGAATGTGAAAAATGGTTGTGATGCAAAAATTGGAGGTTGTCTAAATGAAGATGGAAAATGGGTTCTTCAAACTTTAAATCTTCAACACAACCATGGATTGAGTCCAGACAAAGCTAGGTATTTCCCATGCAATCGCAGAATTAGTGCAAGCGCTAAAAAGCGAATTGAAATGAATGATTGTGCAGGAATTAGAATTGCCCAAAATTTCAATTCTATTGTTGTTGGAGCTGGTGGGTATGAAAATGTGTCATTCTTAGAAAAAGATTGTAGAAATTTTGTTGACAAAACAAGGCGATTACAGCTTGAGGAAGGAGATGCTATGGCGCTTTTAAAGTACTTCCAGAAAAAGCAAGCAGAATGTAATGGATTTTTTTTTAGCATTGATTTGGATGAAGAGGATCGATTAAAGAATGTGTTTTGGGCAGATTCGCGGAGTAGGGCAGCTTACAAATATTTTGGAGATGTCATCACATTTGACACTACATATCTGACCAACAAGTATGACATGCCATTCGCGCCCTTTGTTGGAGTTAATCACCATGGACAATCTATTTTGTTGGGATGCAGATTGATTTCACGCGAGGATACAGAGACATTTACGTGGTTATTTGAGGCGTGGCTATCATGCATGTCTGATTCTCCTCCCCTTGGTATCATTACAGATCAAGACAGGGCAATGCAAAAGGCAATTGAAAACGTTTTTCCTACTACTAGGCATCGATGGTGTTTATGGCACATAATGAAGAAGGTGCCTGAGAAGTTAGGGGCTTTTAAAGAACGTGAAGGTATTATATCTTCCCTGCTTTCTGCTGTTTATGATTCACTGAGTTCTGATGCGTTTGAGGAAGCTTGGCATTGCATGATTACAGAATATGATTTATGGGATAATGATTGGTTAAATGGTTTGTACGAGGAGAGGCATCGTTGGGTCCCATGCTATTTAAAAGGCTATTTTTGGGCAGGAATGTCAACAACTCAGCGAAGTGAAAGTATGAATGCATTTTTTGATGGATTTGTTAACTCAAAAACAAATCTGAAACAGTTTGTAAAGCAATATGAAAATGCATTGAGGAGGAAAGCTGAATTAGAATGGCAAGCAGATGCCAAGTGTTTCAGTAAAAGGACACCATGCGTATCAAGATATGAGATGGAGAGGCAAGTTGAAGAAGTGTACACCATTTCCAAGTTTAAAGAATTTCAAGAAGAATTGACTGCTCTGATGTATTGTGATATCTCGGATTCTGTGGGATCAATATATCAAATAATTGAATCATTTGGGCAAGGTCGGAGAGGCTTCTTTGAGGTTGTTTTTGAAGAAGCTGAGTGTGAAGTTAATTGTATATGTTCAAAATTCCAGTTTAGGGGGATTCTTTGCAGGCATGCCCTTGCAGTGCTGATACGTAACTCAGTTGAATTACTTCCAGAAAGATACATTTTATCAAGGTGGAGGAAAGATGTGAGGAGATGTTATAGTAAGGTGAAAGTTTGTTATGGTGTGCAGAATTTGACCATCCAGCAAGAAAGATATGAAAAAATGTGTAACGCTTTCAGTGAGGTTGCAGACATAGCCTCTGATGATGAAAATAGCTATAAAACGGTGTTGGATTGGATTGAGAAAGCAATGAAGGATCTGCCCAAGCAAATTCGCTGTGAAAGTGTGGGAAAAACTAATACTGGTGGAGCAAGTTGTAGCAGCAACAAACAAATTAACAGTGAGAGTGTGGAAAGAACTGTTATTGGCGAAGTAAGTTGTAGCAGCAACAATGTTCAACTTGCACTGAATGATCCAGTAGTGACACGTCGTAAAGGCCGTCCACCTTGCCTAAGGAAAGAATCTTCGATTCGTAAGAAATCCGTTCAAAAGAACAAGTCCGCACAAAAAAATAAGGTATGATTAAAAACAAAGATCTATTTTCTAATTAATTTGGTCTTAGTTTAATTGTCTTTAATAATCTTGTAGGATTTACAAGAAAATGCCCCATCATCTTATCATGTGCCTAATGAAATCTCCACACAAGGGAGCAACATAGCCACGGTAAATTTTGTGAATTTTTTCTTTTAAAATTTTCTTTTATTTCGAGGATATGTAATTAAGTATAAGATTGCGCATATGTAGACGCTACAAGAAGGAAGTACTATTTACGGAAATCTCAACCAATGCGGCACTATGGGCTATTATAATGTAAGAATTAAATTATTTAAATTTTAGTTTTAAGATTTTTATATGAATTTTACATATATTTTATTATTTGATTAGGTACCTATGTACCAATCCCAATTCGGTGGAAGCAACATTTATCAGCCATTTCCTTATAATTGGCACACAGTAAGTTGTTGTTTACAAGTCGTTAATGAATACATATATTTTAATATTTCTGTAATGTAATATGATGTTTATTTTTATGTATTATAGCAACCAGTCCCACCGTATACTTCGCAGTTGCATTATTCTTCTCCTTCGATGACTTATCAAGGATCTCAAAGTGAGAATTTCCAAGCGTAATCAAGATAACAATGATGATACTTGACTTGTATTTTGACTTTAAATTGTAGTGATGAACAAATGTTGTGTTAAATTGAACTTTAAATTTTTAAAATTATGTTAGATTTGACTTTAAATCTTTTAAATTGTAGTGATGAAATAATGTTTTGTGTTAAATTGAACTTTAAAATTTTGAAATTATGTTAGATTTGTTTAATGTTGTCCACTTGCAATTTGTTTGCTCACACTGTCATGAAGTGATATTGTATAGGCACCGATGGTTTTGCAGTCAGTGCAAATATTTCCAGCTATGTGAAAGGTAATAATTCTTCCTCTTAAATTTTGTTTTCATACTCATGTCCACGTCTTTAATTGAACTGTTCTTTCTGCTTTTATACTTATGTCCATGCCTTTCTTCAGGTTCTCAATTCTGTTTAAGTTATCAAATCTAATCATCTTCAATTTATCATTGTTTCAGATTCTTGTATCCTCTTGAAAATGCAAAGCTAATGTGTGATACAATATTAATATAAATTGGAGGCTTTGTTTTCACTAGTAGATAACAGAGGCCCTGTGCAAAGAATTAAAATTCACTTAAAGAGCCATGTTGCACAAATGTGTGCAAGGACATAATTTTACAAAATTACTTTTCTTATGTTACAGAATTCATATCTCATATGCATAGGGTCTAGAGGAAAACAATTCATACACAACAATCATTTTATTTAAATTATTTAAATTTATACATAACACGGGGTACAATTTCATTTATGCAAAATACATATAGCAACGATTATCCCTAAAATACAACATACAATGGATAATATAGGCAGAATAATACAATCATTTCTGCCTTTATCAGTTTGCACAGCTTTGTCGCATGTAGGCACTTCAGTTTGCACCCCCTTTTCGAGTGTTTCCACAATAAATTTTGTAGTTTCTAACATATTGGATGTCTCTGGCAATTTTTCATGCCTTTTTATGTAATCATTGTAGGCTATTTCGGCATCCAACAAAGATTTATAAGATTGATAAGAATTCCCTTTGAATCCATTTACTTGCATCTGGCATTCAGGCCAAGAATTGTATATGCCCGGCTTTCGTCCTTTGAAAACAACATAACAGCTTTGAGTAGGCATTTGAATTCTACATTGGAAAAATTTAGATCAAATATTATCACAAATAAATATTCTAGACTTTTATGCTAAGAAACTCCTAATGATAATATATATTGATATGCAATACAGGGAAGTAAGACTCTGAAATTTTTATGGACTTTGTTGATTTCCCTGCCCTGCACTTACATTGATCTTATGGACTTTCAGTCGGCCATCTCTATTATAACCAAATTTTTATCTAACAATGGCTTCAAACAGTCAATCAAAATAAATGTAATAAGTCACGTAACTTAGGATTGAAATTGAACTGATTATTATGTTCTTCCCAATGTACTCCAATATGATTTTTTTTTTCCAAAAAAAAGTGACTAGTCTTCAACTCTCAATATATTGTATATTAAGAATAGAAATTTATAATTCGAATATAACAATAGAAATTTAAGTTGTGCTATAATAGAATTGACCACAAGAATTCCACAGACAAAATAATTTCAATGAGAATGATTTGAAGCATATATTATTCAAAGCTTGTCAGAAGAAACAAGTCTATTCGTAGGAGGAAAAAGAAAAACCAAAAGTAACAACAAATGCAAGAAATACAGCTCCTAGAAGTAGAAAAACAATTTGGGAAATTATTTAAGGCAAAATAAATTATATATGGAAATTCTAGTTGCTAAATTATTCTTGCATCAAATAGTAACAAAAGGTAACAACAATTTAAGGGTTAATTTTATGGGGACAGGAGAATAAAGATTTTCGGGAATAATTACCTTTTCATAGCAAAAATGAAAATTAATTAGAGATAATTTTCTTTTATATCAAAAGTGCAGCTTTTTTATTTTTTTTAATATATCATCAGTGTGACAAATCGCAGTAAAAGATTAATAGAATTCGGAAAAGATTAATTAGAAAAAGGATTATCTGTTCAGCACCCATTACTAGTTGATACACAAAGATGATCTCAAACTGTCAATCGGTAGCACTGAGAATTGAAATAAGCTTGAATTGAACATGCTTACGGAAGAAATGCTCACACTGTCAATCTCAAAATTTCATCATCCACAAGATAAAAAAAAAAAAAAAAGAAATGCTTACGGATGGGTCACTACAACTGCAGCAGCAAGCAACAACTAGAAGTCTCCAAAGCAGCGACGTCGTAGATGAAGAAGAGTCGATCGTGTCCGTTGTAGATCTGGGCTGGGCGAGAACAAGAAGCGGTCGTCGTCCGGTAACAAGAAGCGGACGTCGTCCGGTAACGAAGCAAGTGGGGCTGGGCGAGAAAAAAAAAAGAAGGGGCTCGGCGAGAACAAGAAGCGGCTGTCGTCCAGGGGGAGTCCGGTAACGAAGCAAATGGAGGGGGAGTAAAATGAGTGGCGGACGTCGTCCGGTAACGAAGCAAATGGGGCTGGGCGAGAAAAAAAAAAAAAGAAGGGGCTCGGCGAGAACAAGAAGCGGTTGTCGTCCAGGGGGAGTCCGGTAACGAAGCAAATGGAGGGGGAGTCTGGTAACGAAGCAAATGGAGGGGGAGTAAAATGAGTGGAGGGGGAGTAAACTAAGGAAAGGAAAATGAGTGGTTGGGGAGGGGGGAGAAATGACCAGCTTTCCATTCTTTTTTTTTTTTTTATTTCTTGTGGGTCCACGCAAGACTAAAAGAAGCAGAACTCAACGCGTGAAACAACAATTGAACGCTGCGTTTCTGTCGTCCTTTTGTCTTCTTTGAGTTCGTTTATCATTTTCCTTTTACTATATCAATTGGTATTTGATAGGCTGAAAATGTATAATTTTACTATTCTCTTTTTTTATTTTTAGCTACTAAATAAATTAAGAGGGGGAACCTTAGGTGCAATTGTGGTACCGTACCACAGTTGCATTTAATCATTGGATGTCAATGGACCCCACCAATTCAATTGCATCCAACGATTAGATGTAATTGTGACACGGTGCCACATTTACACCGTAGTCTGATCCAAATTAAGATTAGGTAATTATCAATTTTTGTAGAAACGTTTCTTATTTTTATGATGATTAAAATAGGATAAGGACGGGATTTGTGAGGTCATTTGTGAAGAAGCAGCAGCCGACTGTGCATCACATCACTAGTGATGAGATTCCATTCCAAAGATTTTTGTGTTTTCAATTGTCAAATCAGCACCAAATTCGATGCTTGAATTATCAAAGTCGGCAACAAATTCGGTGCTTGACTTTGGTGTTGCAGCATCGATTCGGGCGCATTATTTGATTTTTGAAGCCCACAATTGTGGAACTTTTAAGGCAAATTTTGCCTAAAAGGGTCCAGTTATCTTGTAATGTAAGGTGTAATTTATTTTTGTCTGACGTTAAATTTTATTTAATTTTTTATATTTTTATTTTTATATTTTATTTATAAATTTATGTACTTTAGTTGGTGACTTTTTAAAATTTTATTTTATTTTATTTAACATTATTTATCTTTTTAAAAAGAATAAATATAATAATAAGCCTATGATTAAATAATATTAAATAAAATAAAATAAATTATATTAAAAATGATTTATTTTTAAGACACTATTATTTTTTTAATATTATTTAATTTTTAAAGAATAAATATAATAATAAGCCTATGATTAAATAATATAAAATAAAATAAAATAAATCATATTAAAATGATTTATTTTTAAGACACTATTATTTTTTTAATATTATTTAGTTTTTTAAAGAATAAATATAATTATAAGCCTATGACTAAATAAAAAATAATATTAATTTTTTAACACTCATTACTGATTATTTTATTTTATTTAACATTATTTAGTTTTATGAAAGAATAAATATAATAATAAGCCTATGACTAAATAATATTAAATAAAATAAAAATAAATAATATTAAAAATGATATCTATTTTTAAGGCTCACTACTGATTATTTTATTTTATTTTATTTATTTTTTAAAAGATTAAATATAATAGTAAGCCTATGATTGAATAATATTAAATAAAAAATAAAAAATAATATTTATTTTTAAGGCTCCCTACTGATTATTTTATTTTATTTTATGTTATTTAGTTTTTTGAAAGAATAAATATAATAATAAGCATATGACTAAATAATATTAAATAAAATGGAATAAATAATATTAAATAATATTTATTTTTAATAAAATAAATAATATTAAAAATTTATTCTTTTAAATAAAATATATAATATTAAAAATAAAATTTATTTTTTAATACTCACTACTAATTAAACAACATAAATTGGAAACAATCTGGACTTATGTGCTAAAAATTTTAACTCTTTAATTTGTTTATGTTATTAATAAATACCAGGGAGTGTAATGTTAATATTCAAATGGACAAATCTCCACCATTGAAACTATCTTTTCACTAAATCCAACGATAAATGACTGAAATCAAGAAAAGACAAAAATTATTGGTACCTTGCAACTATTGCAAGATAGCTAAGTCCTATAAAAGGACTCTCTCGCTTGAGAGTTTGTCATTCAAAAAAAAAAAAAAAATTGAGAGCATTTGTCCCATTTTTTGAGAGAGATATGGGAATTAAAGATTTGAGAGCTTAAAATTATAAAGCTTTTGAGAGTTTAGTCAGTGAGAGTAATTGAGTATATTGAAAATTTGGATTATGAGATAAAATATTTTAATATTTATATATTTCACATCACTAGTAAAAATATTTCATTTTATCTTCACCTGTGGACACAGAGGTAAAAAGACAAGCCACATATTTTTTGGTATTCTCTTTGCATGCTTATTCTTTATTTTTCTCCATTTCGTTTTAACTATGCCCCTTCACCCATCAATCTCTTAATAGTAGTATCAAAACTTTTGGTTGTCGGAGTACCTGAGGGTGTTTTTAGGCATTATTCTATTATATTATATTATAATTTAATTATGACACAAAACTCATTGATTTTAGGCATTATTCTATTAGATAACACCCTGCGGGTGTTTCCCACAGACTAAAAAAAATTGTTTAGACCCATAAAGTTCGAGATCTGAAGAGTCCCCAAGATGTGAGTGATATTGTTGCCAAGTAAGTGTACGTGCTCCTTAAGAGCATCCATGTCAACTATAGGCTTTAGCAAAAAAAGTGCCTTCACAGTTTTTTCCTTATCGAGTAATAAATAAAGGGCATTTGTAAAAGCATGGCATTAATAAAGGTTGACTACTTGACTTTTTGACTACTGTTAGTTGGGGTGGTGTTTCTTATATGTTCATCATTTCATTGACAGCTTCTGCTATGCCTTCATCTAAAGATTGGTGATTCATAACTTCTAATCCTTCTTCTGATGATGGCATGTCAATAGTGTCGATTAGTGCCACCAAGTATTATTCACTTTTTTTTTTTATTGTCAACTTTTAAATATATCAGTAGGTTGTGGCATTGTTTTCCAACTTTCTAATTTTGTTTTAACTTAAAATGCTCTTTCTACTTTTGTTTATTTTTCATTACTTTTTGGGACTCCTTGTTCATTTAAATAACTTTTTACATTTGATGGTTCTACTACAGGTTTTAATATTGGTTTATTACTACTTTCTCCTAGTTTTGTTTTTCTATCTTCTTCTCTTATTAATATTTCATTTTCTTGTTCTAAATAGTAATTTCATTGATGTCTAAGTTCTTAAAATCTAAATTATTGATAAGTTCATTGTCTATGTCGTCATCTATTAATTTATCATTATTACATCATTCTTTGAATAATTCTTCATCTAAATATCTTTTAGGATAATTAATCATTAAATTTGTAATTTTGGCTCTATTACTAAATAAAGTTTTATATTTATCTATATTTAAATCTTCTATGATAGCCATATTAATTTCTATTTCTTCTTCATTTTCTTTTAATTTTAGATTACTGTTGCCTATAATTACTAAATCTCTGTGTGACTTGATTTTGGCTATTTATGTATGTATAGCTAGACTCCTGGTACTTCTAACATATTGTCTTGTTCTAATTTTGGTAATACCTATTCTACTTCATCTAATTCACTACTGTTTAATTTCTTAGGCACTATCATTTCTATATTGACTTTTAAAAGAATCAACTATATTTTTACTTTTGAATCTGAATTTTATATGATCTTTATTGTATAATTTTCCTAGAAAAAATGTTTCAATTTTAAGATTTTTATATTTTGCGTTCATTTTATATCTTTTATTTTGTATACTTAATTTACTATGTTTATAAAATTCATTTATGTCTATATCTGTATTAGGTATACAACGTACTATTACTACTTTATTTTTTAAGTCTATTTCTCCAATGGCTATTAAGCTTGTTCATAGTCATAAAATCTACTATCATATAAATATAAATGCGCTTTATTGTCTAAACCTTCACTAACCTGACTAAGTATTCCTATTACTATTTATATATTTATATATATATCAGTGTAATTTTGTTTTCTAAGCTAATCTCTACCTGCTAGACTAATTAATGTTAATTCTTCTCTCTACTACTGCTAAATAGTTTTGTGTAAATATATAAACTATTATATATTTTTGACATTAATCCTTCATTATATAATCTTTTCTTTATAATTTGTTCAAAGCCTCTTTCTAATAATTTCTCAAGGTTTTATTCATCTATTGTATCTTCAATTCTTTTTATAATTTCTTTACCTTTACTAGAAAAAGATCATGATTATCTAATTCTTTCTGCTATAATTACATCTATTCTACTATTTATTTTTTAGGTCCATTGCTTTTTAACATCACTTTGGATCCTAAAATATATTTTTTCTCTAATTTCCTCGGATTTAAAACCCATCCGTTCAAATTTAATTTTTCAACTCTATTTGTTAATATATCTAATTCCTTGTCTAAATTATCCAGTGAGTTACTGAGCTCTAAATGTGATACTATTTCTTTATTTTCTTCTAAAAGTTTGAAAGCTACTGCCTAATTTAATGATTCTATCGTCTAAGTCTTCTAATTTGTTACTAACTTTGACTAATAATTTAATAATAGTGTTTGCCTGAACTTGCTTTATATTATTACTTTCTTTACTAAATTCTTTATAACTATATCCTATTGGATTAATATTTGGTAAATCTCTTTTTAATTATGCTAATGATCCTATTAATTACTTCTCTAAACTCATTCACTTACTGTTAATTTCATTGAGTCTAATTGTATTTGTAATTCTCTTTGTGTAAATTTAATATTTTCAATTTCAGCTTTTAAAGTTTCTACAAAATTTTTAATTTCTAATTCTATTGGATTAGGCGTTTTTGTATCTAATAACTGTATTAGTTCTAATATTTCTTTCTTGCTACAGAATCTTTTAATCTCGTCATTAAAACCATATGATAATTCTTTAATATAATCTAAATTTCTTTCTTGCTCCAGAATCTACTACTAGTTCTTTTAGCTTTTCTAAATTGACTTCCAGGTGTTGTCCTAAATTAATTAATAAATCTACTATGAAGTTTTGTTGACTATTACTAGTATGTGCAATATATTTAAATTGATTTTCTAGGTGTTCTATATTATGACTAATTTTTATTCTCTATCAAATTCAATTTTAGTTTTCTATGATTGCTAATTTCTAAATCTAAATAATCTAATCTTTGAAAATTCATAAACTAATGTTTTAAATATTCTAGTCTATTTCTAATTTTTAAAGCTAAATTTTCATAATTATCTAATAATTTTATCTCTCTACTATATATACCATCTATAATAGATAACCTTGAAAAAGAATAATGCCTAAAAGTTATGTTTCCTTCTATTTTTGGAGATAAAAGAGGTGTAGTCTATTGAAAGCTTTATATTTCCTAATATTTCTTTTGATAGATTGTCTAATTATGAATGTTTTCTACTAATTCTTGCTATTTCAATTTCTATGATAGTTAAAAGCACATTCTAATACTTCTATATAGGGATTGTTTTGTAACCAAGTATCATAATCTTTTTCTAAAACAACGAATAGATTTTTGTAAAATTCATCAAGATTATTATCAAATTTATCAATCGTGAAAACATGTCATATTTGTAACTACTCATACAAAAAATATTTTTTTTTTTTTGAATACTGATTAATCATCATATTACTGCATTACACAGATATTTACAACTGCTATTATAGCAGATATATTACACTGATATTTACAATCAGAAATACATGATTGAGACTTATATTATTACATTGAATTCTGTGAAGTACATGCCCAGACAAATAATTCCTTACAGAAGAGGGATGTCCATACTCCACTCGTATTGCACGAGGGAGAGGAAATTTTTTTTGAAATATTAAACAAATAAGCACGTTAGCCCCCACAAACAACAGCCCACCACTCCGACCAAGGCCGAAGTGATACAAAAAATATTTAAAATAAGAACAAAAGAGATACTCTGATAGCAAAGAAGAGAAAAGGGAAATGGATTTCTTTATGTAAAGACTACCAAATGTTTACATTTGAAACAACTGCTTTAGGCAAATTTCTCAAAGAAAAACACAACAAAATAACATAGTGAGAGACCAATGTTTCCACTTTACCCCGGACTTGGCTACGTGCCTTAACTCATCCAGAGAGAGAATGAAAACAACGGCCATCCAACCAAAAATACCAAGCAGCAAGCTGTGTGGGTTAGGGTTACACTTGAAAGTAGCACAGAAAAATTCGAACATAAAGCAGAACTGGATCGGCAGCGAGGATATATTTTATGAAAGATTTTCTTCTCATCATCAATGGGGATTTCATCTGATAAACAGGAGCAGCAGCAGCAGCACCTGCATCAATATATTTCCCAACAATGGCAGGGGTCATAATCAGACCTACGGGGGTCAGAATACAGCCTTCATGTTCACATCCCAGCAGTGATTGTAAAATATTTGCAGCAAGTCGAGCCTCCTGCTCACCATCAAAAGGAAAAATCTTGGAGTAAAAATTAATATGAGCTAAAGCAAACCCAAGTCTACAGAGAAGTTTGTTACTTACAGGACATGAATGGACATACAATTTCTTGTTTAAACTATTTTTAAGGATCCTTTCAAAAAGAAAATATTTTGTAGTCTTTAAAAACTAAACAAAAACAAAAATGAAAACGTGAGGATGAAGACCTGAACGGTGTACTAATAACCGTTACTATCTCTTTATCAGCTTTTACAGTATTATTTGATTCGACAAAAGTCTCGGGAAAAGTAAAAAAGAAAAACTCAAAATAAGATGCTAAAAGGAAAAAGACTTGGGACAATACAGCAAGAATGAACTTAATTAAAAGTGTAATAAGGCAACAATAGAACTGTAAAGAAAAGCTAGCCAGAAAGAGCGGTATCTGCAACCTAGCATAAACATACACAGGGCTTCGTTTAATGCTAGCTTAGTACAGAAGAACAAACAAAAAGCAAAAAAAGTAAGTAAATAAATAAGATAAAATCAATGCGTCTTGACTACTCCTGAATGCCTATGCACGAGGCTGATAGTTTATGTGGACGTTTTGAGCCAATGTCAGTCACAGGTGAGAATCTATTGAGTTGCAGCAGAATTTTGGTTCAGAGGAGCAAGCTTCTGTAATGGAGGCCAGAAATCATGAAAACCCAAGGTGAAACGTATCTGTCATCCTTCATTAGCAACAACTGGGTTTGACTGCCTTAAGCTCTCACAACCAGGGCAGTTGTGCAAACTTTCATGAATGTAAATATCACACTCTAGGCAAAAGTGTTTTTTGCATTTTGGGCAAGCAACACAAAGGCCAGCTTTGTTTCCTGCATTAAAAAGAAACAGATAATGAGAACAAGAAAGGAGTTGGCAGTGCATGCCTACAAGAGCTCAAGTTCTTTATTTCTCAAATTTTCTTTCCTTTTTCTCATTTTCACCTAGAAGACGGTAAAAGCAACTAGGTTTAAGCTGATATAAGAACCCTTATACTGCTTGTAAACAAACAGGTATGCACAACTCACCAAAAAACACAAATGGCTAACTAGTCAAACAAACTTTACGCAGAGCAAAGAACAAAACACCTACACAATAAATAAGCATAAAATACACCAGCCAAGAAAAGTTTCTTCAAAATTCTGTATTTTGACATAAAACTAGGAATGAGGTATCAGCATCTAACATGTGTCTTTGTTGGATAGACTCTTGTCCTCTTGAGCTTATTCATGATTGATAGTTTCTCGTTTATTTGTTGTGTGCTTATTTGAAGTGGTAAGGTTTGATCTATGACCTTCATTACCTCCAGCCCTTTAATGATAGTTTCTCTCTCTCTCTCTCTTAATGGGAAACTGAACCTTTACTGTTTGGGCTAATAGTAACATTTCTACACTGGTGGCCTAGAAGGGAAGGTGATGACAAATCTATTCTCTGATATTGGTTTCAAAATATGACAGGCAGCCATTTACATAAGGTGCTTTCATTCATTGCCTCTCACAATCTGTAAATAATATTTACGGTAGTCGGTAAAAGAATATTATTTATAGTAGTCCGTGAAAGAATATTTATGGTAGGCTGGAGTCAGAGCACCATATAACTAAATCTTTGTCTCACTTCTATATAGTTAATCTACCATCACCATATTTCATGCACTTACATACATTATAAAGTTTCCTGTAAGATACGTGGGCAGACATGTTTTGGTTGCCCCACCACATCTTGCCTCAAGGTACCAAACTGTCTGGGGCTCTCGGTTCAACTTGTGATGACACTGAAATATTATGTTTCATTGGAAGTCCACCATATGTGAGAAAACAGTTACATGCTTCCTCTATTGTGTTGTTTCCAATTCCCTTATTCATTGACTAGCCCTTGCTCAGCTCTTTCCTTGCACCACTTTAGTAGTAATGGAAACTTGACCATCAACAATAACAAATATAATTCACCTCCATGTATAATTTATCAAGAATGGTGTATTAAAGTATTATTGAAAAATAATAAACAAAAAGCTGCTAGGGACTTGCAAAGCTTTCCACGTAATCACTTACCGGAAGCGAGAAGACTTTGTTGGCAACCAAAACAAGTTGATCGCGATATGTTATGTAGATCATTTAGATGTGATGGGGTGGCCTCATCGAATGGTGCAATTGGAAAGAGATGATGGTATGACCTTGCCAAATGAGGTGAAGAAACAAGTTGCAATCCACAAATACGACATTCAGTGGGTAGCTCACAAACACGAGCTTTGCATCTTGGACAGGTGTATCCCACACCAACCTTAACTTCTTTATGACATGAACATATTGAAATAGAGCCCTCCCCTGCTCTTTGTGGGAAACCCATCTTGATCAAACTGGCAATTGCAAATTCAGCTATAGCTGGAGGTGGGGGTGCATGCTCCAGTATCAACTCCTTGGAGTGGGACTGCAGAGTCACATGACAATATAAAACAAAATATAATCACAAAATACTTTTCTTTTCCCTGTTAACAGGTAAGAAGTGTCGTTACATCAAGGAAAATAGGACATAATAGAAATTAGACCACATCTCTCTTTCTCATTATGAAGGAGACGAGTCCCTAAATGGTAATTCCTTGCAAATATGACATAATTTATGCCAAATAGTCAAATTTCTAAGTGGATAAAAAATTAAAGCATTAAAAATCCATTTAGTCTCTTAACACCAATTAGATTGTTGAGCTCACCTCATCCAATGCGACAGAGTAGGTTCCACCAGTTTCTTGGCAGAGATGTTTGCATATAAACATTTCTGCAGAGAGACCAATAACCGAACACCTAATTTTAGACTCCTTGCATTTCTGAATGGTCTCCATTATATCTCCCGGATCACAAGTACTGAGAGCAGAATATAAGATTAGAACTTCACGATGACCATATGATGGAATTTGATTGAGAAGCCCGTGTACAAGATCTAAGGCGTTCTGTATCGAAGAATCACCTGAGCATCCCAACTTACCCATCAAAGCTTTTATATGAGACTCGGGGCTTCCACCGAGATCAGTTAAACAATTAGCAACCCCATCCTTCACGGTCACCAAACCAATTTGACTAAGGGGATTCTGGTAAAAAAACTCCCTGACAAAAGCCTCAACTTGTTTTGCAACAACAGCCATTCTACTTGGCCGAAAATCCATCTCTGCAGCTGCCTAAATACATAATAGAAGCCAAGCACCCAACCCAAAAAAAAAAAAAAAAAAAGAGTTAAAATTCTTACAAAGAATAACAAACAAAAGCTCACATCATGTCTTCCATTAAACACTGAATCTTTACCCTTTCGCAAAAAACCCACAATTGTAAAAAATTCAAACTTTAATCCATTATACATCTCAAAATTTTAACTTGAATGAAATTATACATACATACATACATACATACATACATATATGTGTGTATGTGTGTGTGTGTGTGTGTAAAGCATACCCGAGAGAGATCGATGACAATGTAGAGATAACGAATAAGCCCCTTTTGGATGCGAGCAGTGGCGGCTGTTAAAGAACGACCACGGAGGCGACGGCGATATTGAGCATGGTAAATGGCAGAGTTGTCAATGGGTCGAAGAAACCCTGACTCGTCTTCTTGTAAAGCTTCCCATGATCTGTCATCTGCGTAGCTTCTTTCCCACGCTTCAAGCCCCCCATTTAAGTTTTCCTCTTCATCGTCTTCTTCCTCTGCTTCTCCATTCAATCGACTTCTCTCTGAATTCTTCATTTTTCTTTTCTTTTTCTTTTTCTTTTAATTCACTGAATACAACCAAATATTGCAATTATCGTTCAGTAGGTGTCTGTGTCTCTATCTCAGTGTAGCATGTTAATATATAATGTAGGGAATGAGTTTCAATTCGAAGCTTTGTTTTGATTTCTTTTTTAAATAAGAAAAATTCTAAATTATTTTTCCCAAAGAAAATGGTAAAGAAAAATAATAAATTCTGAAAAATAAAAACTTATTTACTAGCTACTCGAGCAGCTCAAATGGACGAGTAAATATACTTTGTCCTACAGTACCTTCAGTTTGAGTAAGAGTTATGATGGAGTGCAGCTTTGTATTCAAACCTTGAAAAAAATTACAAAATGCATACACTCTTTTTAAGATTTAGAACAATCAATAATGCAGTTTGCAAAAAATACTTAGTTGGCTTTAAGCTGATTATTATAATAAGCCACAACCACCTAAAACTGTCCTAATGTAAGACTTTTATGTACGGTTTATTGAAAAGTAATACCTTTTGCTGATTTCAGATCCAACAGTCATGCAGTCTTCAATGTCATAATCGATATTTATGTAGTGTCATAATAATACTATTTAGGTAGAAATAACAAAAATCTAGGTTAAACTAGATTATCTGATTATTAAATTGATTGGTATGTTTTAGATTAATTTGCGATTTAATGAGTCCATGAATTAATCAGAAACACTATGCAGATCAACAATAACAACTTAACAACTTGTAAAGTACTGGCAAATCTTTACAATTTTTTCTAAATAAATATTACTTCAACACAGAAATATACAAAATCATTTGCTAAAAACATTCATAATTTTAAAATAGCGACCATAGTAACAGATTCTCAATCAATGAAACTAATAACTCAGATAAGATTCAACCAAAAAAAAAAAAAAAAGGAACAATAACAACGTATTCACATCGATCTAAGCAACATCTTCGCAACATTACTACAAATTTTGGTTGAACTACACTAGAATAAACACAAAACAACAACATTGATCTAAGGAACAAAATTGCTACATATTTATAATATTAGACTGAGCGTAGCTAAAATAAATACAAATCGAAGGAGTTTAGATCATATTATACATTCAATAAACTTATGAATCATCACGAACTATATGTGAATCAAAACAGCAATAGAATACATACGATATATGATAGCATATGAATCAATCGAATTTCTAAGGAAACAAACAGATCAGATCGTCTAAACGCCTGAAAAGGAAATACAGACCATCAGAAGTTATTAATCAGATATGATTTCAAATCAGCAAATACAGTCAATCAAACAAACAAGCAAAGTACGAGATGCAAAATGATAGGTCAAGCTGAGGAATAGATTTTTTTTTATAAGAAACTCAAAAATGTATTAATGAATAAGATGTAAAAACAGATAGTGGACCAGCTGTCCACTCAGAAAACCAAGACTAGCACTATTTGTGCTATACAAAAGTAGACCCAAACACCCCCATATAAGGCTAGAATCAGTTATAATTCCCTATCTCAAAACCCAGTCCAATTTAGATGTATGAAGAAAAAGGATGAATATTGAAGCTCCTTTAGAGACAGCTGAGGAATAGATCGCTTACTTTCGAAGAGAGAATTAAAACCTAGCCGCAGAGCAAGGAAGAAGGGATGGAGTGCAAAGAGGGATGAGAGAAAGGGTATGCTTGGTATTTCATAGAGGCTAGTCACATGACCAACTAGACCTAGATTTGATACTTTCACCATTTCTTCATTTGTCAAATTACCTAAATACCCTTATATTAATTTACTGAGTAAATAAAAATTCGCCGAAAATCCATTAATATATTATGCAAAAGCTACGCTGTAACTGTATAGCCACTGGTGGCAAGGACCAAAAGTGGTAGTAGAACTCAAATGTGCAAACATAATTCAAAGAGTGTCATAGAGTGACAAATCTATTGATGCTAATTTTACATTGAATAAAGACCGTATAAATGTCTTACACTGGGATGTTACAGGAAAGAAATTTATAAAGCAAGAAAACAATCATCTCCAAGTGAGTCTCAATTGTTGTATATATAAAGATATTTGGGACTCTCAAAAAATGCTCTCACATGGGACTTCAATTAGGTCACGGGTTGGGATAAAAGATACTACCCTTAAATTCATACCACCACTCTAAAATGTTTGAGCAAGCAAATTTTTCCAAATCTATCCAACATAAAGAATTTAACTCGTAACTGATAGTTTCTATTCTCATAGCTCTGTTCTCAGGAGTGTTAAAAATCATAAGGAGATAAGAATCTGAAATCTTGTAGCTGATAAATAACCATTCACCCCCACTGCTAAACTACGAACGCTCCCTGAGGTCTAAAGAAGACAGTGGTCACCCATATCTAGCATCCAGCATCTCACTCATATATATCATCCTGCTCATTTATTTTTTCCACAAGAAACACAGTTTCTAAAACCATAAAAACTACATTCCACATTATCCTCATAATGTCTTTTTTTTTTTTTAATTTTAAATTTGACATCCTTTTATTCTTCAACACAGAACAAAAAGACAACTACTGTACCAAAGAAACCCAAAAAGACTGTCATGCTGAAAAATAAAGAAGTTCTCTCAAAGACGAAAAATCTTCGAAGTAGGGGTGGGCAAATCGAGTTTCAGTTCGGGCGGTTCGGGTTTCAATTGGGTTGCAACCCGTTTGGGTGGGAGAATTCAACCCAATTGGGTTCAAAAAGCGAACCCAATTGGGTTCAAAAAGCAAACCCAACCAGACCGAACCAAGCGTTTCGGATCAGTCCGGTTTGAAAATTCAGGTCCATATTTTGGTTTGGGTACAATTCAAGTTACAACAATTCAATTTCCAGAAATTCGCCAAGCAGCCACCTAAAATTCTAAAAACTCAAATCCCAGCCCAGATCAATGAATGAAAAACAAATATCACCTACCAAGCATCCTCAACATTTCAACAAGTCTTTTTAAAGTTAACAAAACAAAAAAATAAAAAATAAAAATAAATAACGAGTACTCAGTTAAATAAAGCTATTGAGTAACATCTCCAAATAACAAACATGATTGATAATCCATGTCCATCATCACATTTCCAAAGGACAAACATATAAGATTAATAAATCCATCTCCATCACCATCAACACTCAAGACAACAGTTCCAAATCAGCAGCAATTAAGAATTAACCACCAACACTCAAGCACAACGGCCCAAAAATGAAGAAGCAAATGAAAGACATTCTGAATGTGTTTGATTGAGAACAAGATTTTAATTAAGCACTATTAGCCGAGAAAATACCATATAGTTTTGATGGGGCAGTGCGCCAACTCCATTAATGGCCAATTGGGCAGAGTGAAGATTAGTGATAATTAAGGACCACAACACGATTTAATTAAGCTCTATGCAAGGGCTAATTATCACCTTTGTTGACTTTTTTACACTCTCTAGTCTCTAGATGAGTTTAATCGAGATTTAATTTTAGACAGTTATACTTCTTCTTGTTCATAGCTACGACATGAACTATCATTTATTTTCAATTTCAAGTGCCTGACTGCCTGTAATGCCCGATTGTTTATTGTTCCATTTCAGTCTCTAGACGTCCTTCCCATGCTCGATTGAATCGCAAAATAAAAGCTGCCATTATACAAATATACATATGTATTTAATTATCAATCGAAATACAAAAATACGGCCATGTCCCATCATCACCATTTGGAATCACAAACATATGTATAACTTTATGTCCTTACCTTGTGCGGCTGACGATGGCAAACGAAGAAGGAAGCAGCAACGGCAGCAGCTGGATTGGAAGCGAACAGCACAAGGTGACAGCAGCTGGAAGCCTCGAACTAGGAAGCAAACCGGCTCAAGGAACGTGAGTGAGTGTGTCTCTGCTCTGTGCTGTGGTTGTGGAGCGCGAAGAAAACAAGTCCTCTCAAAAATGAAAAAATCTTCAAAATACCCCAAACACCTAAACCACCAAAAAAATGAGTGAAAATTTTAAAATGTTTCATAACATTCTAAAACCATAGATACGAACTAAACCCTAAAAAGAAACATAATTCATTTTAACTGCCAAAAGTGAGTCGATAATCCCCACTTCAAACGACGATTAACGTACCCATGCAGAATAAATAAATAAATAAATACGCATTGAATAACCAAAAGAAAAAGGAAAAATTGACAATAAAGGCTGAATGCTTAAGCCTTGCTCACCCTTTAGGCTGAAGAAATACTTTCCGAACCACTGAGTCTGGGCATCGTTCTCTCCTCTCGTGATCCCTGATGCTCTCACAGTCGCAGGCTCGCAGTGAAGGGAAAAAAACACGTGTTGCGAGTCTCGTGGTTTAAAAACTAAAATCTAACAGCTGCAGGCCACCTCAACTGTGTATTTATTTTACTTTTTCAGAGATATTACCCATATATTGGCAAATAAGTTTTAGTTTTGTTCAATTTAGGACATAGGTCTTTTTTTTTTTTTTTTTTTTTTTTTTTTTTTTTTTTTTTTATGACACGAGACTATTGTTTAAATTACAACTCATATTATATGAGAGTATAATTGATATGTACAATCATATATATATACTAAGACTTATTGACATTAATGCTGATATAGCACTGTTCAGATTTTTGTAACCCTTTCAAATATTTGAGGGACGTCAAAACTCTCATCCTGAAAGAAAGACTGCTTTCACTCGAGCTCTGTGACTCTAAAAAAAGAAATATAAATTAAACCCCTATAATATGACTGCGAAGGTTGGAACCCCTTCCCTCACATATGTGAGGGAGTGGCTCTAGCCACTTAGACTAGCCCAAGTGGTTAGGACATAGCTCTTTTACTTCTAGATTCGAACCGTTTCTCTATTTAACCCGATATGAATACCAGTTATGCCTTAAGAATGAAAGACACTTCCGAATCAGCTTTGTCCAACAACTAACAATGAAGCACAATCTTTCAAATTAATTATCAACAAGCTTATAAATTGAGTGGGCGTTACTGATTCGTCCGCCACTGGAAACACCACTTCCCGTCCGACTTGCATGTGTTAAGCATGCCGTAAATTAAATAATAATAGAAGAGTTGATTGGGTAGTATTTGGTGTTCATTAATATTGTTAAGCACCAGTTCGTCGCTTCCATCTATTGATTAAGTGTTTAAACATTTTTTTTAATTATATGGGATTATTTTTTTTAGTTACAATATCATATATAGTACCGTCCAAATTTTTATATATCACTACTCAAATTTTTACCCACTGTAATATTTGAGGGATGTCAACTTTTACCCTCTTTAAAAAAAGACTATCTTCACTCAAATTTGAAGAAAAAATTAAACCCTCACAATACTTTTGTGTAGGTTCGCACCACTACCTTCACACTTGTGAGAGAGTGACTCTAGCCACTCGACCTTATTTAAACAATATTTAAATTGACTAAAAAAATACAATAACTTTTATTTGTACAGTTAAATTTCATTCAAGCGATTAAGATGATGATCATATCGATTGGGTTGGTTATAAGGTTTAAGTAAACTTAATACTGTTATAAACAAAGTTTAGGCGTCAACTTATTAATCTAAATTATGTTGTATTTGGAAAATTTACTAAATAAACGGTTGAATAATAGTAAATGACATGAAAATATTGTTGAGTAAGGTTGGTTTTTTTTTTTTTGGTCTGAAATTTGAATGGGTCTAAATTTAGTAAAAGTTTGAATAAATTCAAAAAATATATCTAAATGGTATATTTGTTTTTTTTTTTTTCAATATTTGAATCTAAGTGTTAAGTTTTTTGTTTTTAAAAAATAAAACTTCTTAATATAATATTTTGACATATCTAATCTCATATATATTAAAATACTTATATTTTATTGGTTAAACACAAAAAAAAAATGATTATGTTTACCTTATCAAAGCATGAAAATAAAATATATATCTAACACATGTTTTTTTTAACATTAATATATGACTCTTATAATGTTATTTTTAGTATATTATATTGATATTTTTTCTTGT
Source organism: Citrus x changshan-huyou (assembly GCA_039657385.1). Classification (NCBI taxonomy): domain Eukaryota; kingdom Viridiplantae; phylum Streptophyta; class Magnoliopsida; order Sapindales; family Rutaceae; genus Citrus; species Citrus x changshan-huyou. Next base: position 11,549,441 of record CM077555.1, read on the forward strand.
TAATTACATAAGCGAATCAAGAATGTTTAATCATTTGAATTAAAATTAATGTATTAAATAAAATTCAAAATCTATTATAAAAATAGTAAATATAAATACAAAGAGATAGACCTATTATTAAGCACTCTTCTAAAGTTTTATTACGTTTAAACTTCTCATTCATTAAAAAAAAAAAAATTGAACACACACATATAACCAAAAAAAGGGGATAAATAAAAATTAATAAAAAAATAATTTATATAATGGGAAGTAAATTTATTTAATAAGGTTATTAATGAGAGAGAATATTAAAATTTCATTCACTTGTTTTACCATTAAGATCAAAGTTATATTCTTATAATATTTGAATTTTTCCATTTAGAACTAAACATCTTATAATCAGACATAAGCGATAAAAAATAAACAAATTAAAATCTATAAATGTCTGAAAATAAGTAAAATTTAAACTTCAGATAAAAAAAAAATATGTAAATCAGTGTGGATAATTAAGACCCATCTTCTTTATTTGCTAATTGTTTTGTTCTTTTTTATGAACTACTTTAATTTACCTCTCACTTATAACGGCAACCTTCAATTTATTCCCAAAAATGTGAAAATATCAATTTATTTCTATCTATTGTTAAGGATATTAAAAAACAAAATTATCAATACACCCCTGTTTACCATTATATTTTAAATGAAAATGAGGATAAATTGAGATTCTCTACCCTTTTTACCATTATATTTTAAACGAAAATGAGTATAAATTGAGATTTTCTTAATTTTTTAGGATTATTAGAATGAAACGAAGTTTACCCAACATGTATTGAAGTTTACCCAACTTTTAATTGGTAACAGATGGAACTTTCCGCATGGCAAAAGCAGCAAATGCTTCATTGCTTAATGATATAGTCTGAGCTTAACACGGACAAAAGGAAATAAGCAATCACCAATGGTGTGTTTACTTGAGGGTTTAACATATATATTGTGTGTTTATTTTTGGATATGTGTAATCAAAGATATGAATTTTTGAGTTGGGTAATAGTAGATTTTGGAGATTTTGCACAGGATTGTTATACCCAAAATAATAATACTTTTAAATTAGTTTCATACGTCTATAAATAATGAATTTTATGTATATCTTTACTGTGTATATCTTCTGTCATTAACACAAGAGAAATGAATTTTTTGAATCCTAATGAATATTTTGTGAATTTTCAAAGTTGTGGATCTCTATTTTGGTAGTTGTTGGACAGTTTTCTGGTTTTGGTTAAAAGTCAGTTATCGTAAATGCACATCACTTGTGTTGATTTTTATGGATTTTTATGAGTAATGACACACCTGTGCACAGTAGCTCTGTAAATTTTCATGAATTTCCGACATATATAATTGATTTTATCATTAATACCCTGGAATTTGCTTTTTTTTTTATGATTTTAGAAATATTATTTTACTGCAAATATTATGTATTTTGCTTTCTAAAGCTTTTTATTTTGAACAATATATTTATTTTTGGTTTTATAAGAACTATTGTTGGTTTCAAACTTTATATAGTAATTAGTTTTTTATGTTATGTTGAGATATAGGAATGACTCGTCAATTGGCAAGAAAGAAGAGAGTCTTGGTAGTCATACAAATTGTGGTTATGATGTTACAAATTATATTGGCTATGTGTACTGCAATGTGTGCTCACCTTACCTTAATTAATGAACGGAGAGTGAGAAGGCCTATACCGGTCACTAGACTTTGGACTAGAATGAGCTTTTTGTATGATTTGATTTTTGATAGCGATGTTAAATGTTTGCCACAATTAAGGATGGATAGGCAAACATTTACAAACTTATGCAACATGCTTCGTGAGGAGGGGGGTTTGATTGGTAATAGAAATGTTTCTCCCGATGAGATGCCTGTAATATTCTTGTATATTTTAGCACATCATATGAAGAATCGGGTAATTGGTTTTAATTTTACAAGATTAGGACGAGCAATTAGTAAATGTTTTCATGAGTGTCTGAAAGCAATGATTAGATGTCAAAAGAATTTTTGGAAAACACCCGAACCAGTGATGGAGGATTCAATGGATCCAAAATGGAAATGGTTTAAGGTGCGTTTAAATTATTGAAACACAATGTCAAGATTGTTAAATTTTTTAAATTAATAGACTTGTGAAATTTTTTAATTTTATTTTGTAGAATTGTTTGGGAGCATTGGATGGTACTTATATCAAGGTTCACGTTTCGGAGGTCGATAACCGAAATATAGAACTGGGAAATATGAAATTACAACTAATGTTTTGAGGGTTTGTTCCCAAAATATGCAATTTATTTATATCTTACCCGGATGGGAAGGTTCAACTCATGATATGCGTGTATTAAGAGATGCATTGACGAGAAGAATTGGTTTAAAGGTTCTACATGGTAACTACATATTTCAAAATAACGTTTCCATTGATGCATAATTTTTTGATTAAATTTTTATATTATGTAGTTTATTTGTCTTAATAGGTTATTATTACTTAGTTGATGCTGGTTACACAAATGGAAATGGTTTTCTTCCGCCATTTAGAGGTCAACGTTACCATTTGAGTGATTATCGTGAAAAAAACACTAGCCTACTACGCCTGCAGAGTTCTTCAATACGAGGCATTCAAGTGTTCGCAATGTCATCGAAAGATGTTTTGGGTTACTAAAATAGAGATTGGCTATTTTAAGGAGTCCTTCATTCTATGATATTAAAACACAACGACGAATAATATTTGTTTGTTGTATGTGACATAATTTCATAAGAAGGGAAATGGCTTATGATGATATGCAAATGGACTTTGATGATGAACAACCTGATGAATCAGAATATATTGATAACGTTGAGCCCACAAATGAGTGGACTACTTGGAGAGAAAATTTGGCACAAGAGATGTGGAACACATGGAATGCCAGTAGAGAAGCATGAAGTGATTTCTTTGTATTGTTGTTTGTTTTGTCTTGTTATTTGACATTATGGTGTTTTTTTATATTGTTGTTTGACATTATAGCGACTGAGATGTAATGCCTTTCCTTTTTTATTGTATTTCATGACTTTGACGTAATTCCTTTTAATTTGATTGGTTTATATTTGGTTGTGTTAAAATTATTAATTTTGTACATGAAATTGTTTGTTAATGATATAAAATGAGTTCTTCTACAAGAGGTAGAGGGTTGAACAAGCATTTTTGGACCGAAGTTAAAGATGCGGCCTTGGTTGATTCATTGTTGGAATTAAGTCAAAGTCCCTTATGGAAGATAGATTGTGGATTCAAAAATGGCTATTTGCAAAAATTGGAAGCTATTTTGGAGGAAAAGTTGTCAGGTTGCGGTTTGAAAGGAGATCCCCACATAGGATCTCAAGTAAAGACTTTGAAGACTAAATGAAGTTCTCTACAATATGCTATGTCTCAGTGGCTTTGGTTGGGATAGTGAAGCAATGAAGCTTATTTGCGACAAATCTGTTTTTGAAGATTATGTCAAGGTATTAATATTTGTCATGTTTAAGATTATATTAGAATTATTATCTGTTTTCGATTTTTTGAATTATGTGTAAGAATTATTATCATGTTAGATTAATATTTTGTTTCTATTACAGAAGAGACCAACTGCAAGTGGTTTGTTCAACAAACCATTTCCACATTATTACACTTTGGGTGAGATTTATGGTCGTGATTGTGTTATTGGAGCTAATGCGGGGAATGCCGATGATGATGAAGAGGAGGTACGTCAAGAGGACAATTTGAATGTGAATTTGGGAAATGACTCAACTAATGAGGTTTCAATGAATGATTTTGGTGATGATATATCTTCAGTAGACAAGAGTGCACCCTCTCAAGCTGAAAATGCTCATAGTAGTTTAGCAAATAAGTCCAAGAAAAGAAAAAAACAAAGATAGAGATACTGGTGGTATGTACTCAAGTGTTAAGGCAATGGCTGAGTCAGTGGCTGGGATGATACCTAAATTAGATGGTTTGATTAATGTTCTTTCTACACAAGATAAAGAGGTAGCAGATTTACTAGCTAAGGTGTTTGATGAGATGCTGAAAATTGATGGCTTGGATGAAGTGCAGAAAATGAAAGCTACTAACATGTTGGCAACAAAGCCTGAACTACTGCGTGTTTTTTAATATGCCTAGTTCGATGAAGAAAAGATATGTGCTTCTATTGCTAAGTGGTGATATGTAGTTTCATGTGATAAAATTTGTTTCAACTTTTAACATGATATTTTGGATGATGTTATTTGGAAGGTATATCTGTAGGTGCTATATGGGGATTTTAAGTTGAAATTTGTATTAGGATATTGTTATTTTAAAGAATATTATTGAATTTTTGTTTCAATTTTGATTCTCTTCAATTTAATAATATTAATTTCATTATTATTATTATTATTGTTATTATTATTATTAAAATTTATTAATTTTATTACTTTAAATGTCATTATTATTATTAAATTTTATTAACTTTATTATTTTAATTATTATTAATTATTGTTATTATTATTTTTATTAATATTATCATTATTAACATTTATTATTATTATTATTAATTTTATTTTTTTAATTAATATCATTTTTATAATAATATTTATACATATATCTAGTTAATAAAAATGATATTATTTAATATTATGAGTATTTTGGTAAATTAATTTTCATTCCCATTTATTTTACCAAGTAAACACATCAATGACATCTCAATACATTCGCATTCCCATTTATTTTTGTCAAGTAAACATTAGAATCTCATTCTCATTCCAGCGCATTCCTAATCTCAACATATTCCCATTCCATAAAGTAAACGCACCATAACATTCATCAAATGCTGGAAGTGGAATTGGAAGTATTGAAAAGGTTGGCGCAATAGGTTTCTGTAAAGAAATATTTTTCATTTCATTTTATGATAAAAGAGAAACCAAGCCATTAGGCTACAAAGGAAGAGCTCGATTGTACATGCACATACAGTGATACCGTCGACAGTATCAGACAACACGATTTGGGTTTGTTTTTAGCGTACTAAAGAGGCGTGTTAGACTAATCAGATTGTATTCCATACGTGATTCTGTATACAAATTCTGTATGGTAACCCCTATCACCAGTTAGGCTGATATAAAGTTGATTACAAAAATGAATCTCGGATTAAGCGTGCTAATACCCGGGAAGATAATCGACTGATCACCTCAGGAAAGATTGTGGAGATGCCTGGCAACACCGGAAGCAGCTCTCGAAGTGCCTGAGCAACATCTACACCCTGAGGAGGGCCACCGTAGAAAGAGAGTGAATGAAATGAATGAAAATTATATAGCCGTCATAAGTGAGGAAAATAAGTAGCTGTGCAATTAATACTATTAATTTCATTTCATGTTACTTGTTGCCATCATGAAATTAACAGCTACGACACTATACAGAAAAAGACAAAAGACAGAGTGAGTGAGTTGAGAACCAACAAAGAGAAGATTATTCCCTCAACCTCCTTCAAATACATCCTTTCCAAAGAAAACACTATAGATGGAGAGAGTGCGGTCATAATAAGCTTTCTCCAAATCAATGAAGAAGAGATCATTCTTGAATTTCGTTCATTAGAAAACCAAGGAACTGATCCAACAAACCTCCCAGTGTGGAGCTAAAATGACTATGCTATAAGGTACCCTTGTTATCTTCAAAATTTTAAACAGTTCTATAATTTTAGGCTCACTCAGAAATTTTATCTCCACCAAAAGAACTGGATTAAACGAAACAATTCAGCAGATAGATTCCACTAGGAATTTTAACAAGAGAACTGCCTGAAAAAAGAAACTCCTGAAGAAGTTGTCCCACCATCATGCATAACTTTAACAGGAAGCTAAGTCATAGAATGAAAAAGTTTATATGCATAGTAAATTATAAACAGATGTAACTCTATTATCAAGACTGAAAGAGAAGCCTACTCTCCACTGTATTATTTAGTGCAAACTTTAAAGTACCTGATTTGATGTCCTTGATACTGAACTTCCCGCAGTTAAGAACGCAACAATTTTTTGTACATTGTTCAATATAACTTTGTCCTCCTCAGTTACTGTGGGTAGAAGTGCAGCAGGCTTAAAGGGTCCAAAAGAAGGAACCATGCTAAAAACTGGGGCAACATTTCCAACTCCCAGAACAGCCATTATTTGTACCAACTGTTCCCTTGTAACTGCATCAATGCCCTTTACAATCTGATTCAATTGCCAAATGCAACAATTAGATATTTGAATGAACAATCATGAAGCACAAAAATGTGAATGTTTAAGAGGGAAGAAGACGCATGGTAGCATGAAAAATCAGGGTTGGATCTTGAATTACCTCATCCAGAAGAAATTCTCGAAAAAGGCTCCCTTTATCAGACAACAGAAAGGCTAAAGCTGCCCTCGTTTGAATTTGCTGTGTTGGTTGAGATCCACTTGACGAAAGTACAGGAATGATATAACCTGTTTGGCTTTGCAAAATACCAAGCTCGGCCATATGCCCATTTAAGCCCTCTCCACCACCACTTTTGGCTGCAGTTATGAAATTTTCAAAGGCTTGCATGATATCAATGAATCTCTCAGCATCAAAAACACCAGACTTCCCATATATTGTGTATCGCAAGGCATTCCTCAAACGAGGAGATTCATCAGTCAAAAGTCTCTGATGGTATTGGGAATATAAGAAAACATATCAAACTTCAGTTTGAACCATGTGCAATGTTCTTTAAAAGACTAAATCATTGTAACGCAAAAAGCCGGACAGTCAAACTGTAAATGGCCAACTGACATCATGGTTGTGGAATAGTTTTCACAAAATCATGCAGGCTAACTAATGGGATGCAAAAGTTATATAATTGACCTTCAGCATTCATACACTTCCAGGGTTCTAGATAGACTAATGTTTCATAATGGTCTAAAGCCTCAACATAATAATTAACTAAAATTGCCGAAAACTTGTCAGACGAAGAATTTGGGACATCAGTCTATTTAATCTTTTAGTTGCAATGATTAAAGTATTGAGAACTTCGTAAACAATATCTCCGCTTAAGCTTTTTCTTACCCCAGTGAGATGAATAAAAACTCGTTGAATTCAAAAGTCAAGTTTCTGTCCAACTCTCAGTCTGGGCATTGAAATAATGACTTGTGATCACCATTTTAAAATCTATTAACATCTTTTGCCAAGTATATACTTGTCATTTTAAAAGCCAAAGCATGCAGTATTCACTAAAACCCATTAATTGAAGAGTTGATACGTGCATATCTGTGTAATTATTATTCACAAAAATGTCTAAAAATTTTCGTACACATCCACTGATATTCATACCTGGGCTATATATGGATAGGCTTCATCCACAATGGCAAAATCAGAATTCCCTACCAAAGCAATGCCTTCTAGAACTCCTACTGCCCTAATTATGAGAGCAAAATAAGGCGGTATCCTAAAGGGATAATCAAATGTTATTTGGGCCAAATCTGCTGCCAGCTCCTGAAAGTTAAAGTTTTTGGCTCCTCCACCTTCAAGTGCCTGATCAAATACCTTAGCCAAGACTGGCAAGATGGGCTCCAAATTAACCCCCTCAGGAATGAAATCAAGTTTGACAAAATCTTTGACTATAGCTTCATAGTCCCGATGAATAAGGTGAGCGATTGCTTCGATCATTCCATATTTCTGATCATCAGTCAATTTTGTGACCAGACCTGTCACATCAAAAGTGTACCTTAGCATATAGTATTTTGGCTCTTGATGTCCTGCAAAGAGTATCCTATTGTGCAATTTGTCATTTGCTTGAAACTACAAGCCAATATAGTATCAAGAAGCCAACTGAAGATTTTTCATTATTACTGAAATATAAACAACAAAGACCTGTACATTTGCAATTTGATTCCTGCAATCTGGACACCTAAGATTTGATAATGAGTTCATAAACATTGTATGGTATGGATGCCTACTCACAGTCACACGTTGGAAAGCAAAGTATATCCTATTATAATCATGTTCATGGACATTGTATATTATTATGCAAAATTGCATCAAATTCATCAGGTTACGGTTGTTGTATTTCAACAAAATATGCTTCTCTTGTTTATCATATATGCGCCAACTTTTAATAGTCCTATTATCTCCATTAGATTATACTTTGGAATTATTTGTTTCAGCTTGGGTTTCCTGACATCAACATTCAATCATGTTCATGCCATTTCAAAGGAATGAAAGAAAGACCTAAACCAATTATTTGATGGTAAATCCTGAGTATTCTTTTTGCACTTTGTAACCAACAGTCAAGGAACTATTGGATTGCAAAAAGACTGGAACCAAAGTACTAATCGTGGAAACCACTATAAATACACTTTTATATTAGAAAATACAGAGCTGAATGTAGACATTACATTTAGATAACAGCAATAATCAATTTGTTCATAGAACTGAAGAACCTGTTAGAAAAATAGAAGGAACTTAATCTGTGACAATAGTTACTTGACACTTTTATGACTTATGAGAAGCAAAGACAGGAAAAAAAAAAAATTGCGTGGCTCAAACGGAAGAAAGATGAAGTGCTTCTTTATAAAATTTCAAAAACAAAAAATAAAACATAAAAATAACACAAGTAAACTATTAGATTAAGAATATAAAAAGATGATCTTTCACAATAAACACTTATAGAGTAGACTGTTACCGAAGTCAAGTATAGCCAGCTTGCCATCTGGGGTGCGAATTAAATTTCCAGGATGTGGGTCAGCATGGAAAAATCCAGTGTCAAGCAACTGTAATAAAAGTTTTAAGAAAGAGAGAGAGAGAGAGAGAGAGAGAGAGAAGATAATTAGGAGTCTTCCAATCTAAACTAATTAATTACATTTTGGAAAAAAAAACATAATAAAACTAACAATAATGATGATCAAAATAACAAAAAAAGACACCCAAAAAAAAAAAGGAGGAAGCTCAGTGCTTCCTGGACACCCACCTCATTGGTAGCATAGCATATGCAAGATGCAATTATATGTTGTAAAACATGAAATGAATCAAAGAAGTGATCATAGAAGACAGTCATTGTTTATATTTCCAAACATATGGTATGGCCACCACTACAATATTGTGAACAGTAATTGTTATTTCCTCAGCATGTATCATTAATCTCTCTAATTGTTGTTGTTGTTGTACGAAGACTGGACTCCCAATTGAACAGTGAATACCCATGAAAAATTTCAATGATGGACAAAGATTATCACAGATACCTGTTGACGTATGGGAAGAAATCAGGAAACTACTGAGAAATCTATGTGCATGTCATCTTAGCAATTGAATTGAAACAGAAAAAAGAGAACAAAACAAACATAAAAAATAGGGAAAAAAAATTAAATAAGTACAAAAGAATCTATCCTCAGTAAGCTAGCATAGACATGCCAGCGCAATTCACACATGCAGATATTACCTGCTTCAGGTAGCATATGACCCCAACATTAACCAGCTCTCCAACATCACTTTCCGTACTTTGTGACAACTTTTCTCCTTCAATCCACCCTGTAGTAAGAACCTTTCTTGAAGTATACTTTTCATAGGTCTTTGGTATAACCACCTGGTATATGGAGCTTTTAGTAACAGTCTTCCATTATATTTTTGTTATCACAGTCCAGTCTATGCAGACAAAACACAGAGGTATATTAGAAGCATGTGCTATCATAAAAATATTTTCAATTCCAGTTCTAGATATATGCATTCCATCTCCACATTGAGGTACAAGTGATACTCCATGGTTGAGAATAAACAGTTGCGGGATCAACCACAGTATTCAAGCTTTAGTTGTAATGCATAGACAGTTTTCATTTCTCTGATTGTACTTTTATGGCTTTCAAGAACATAAAACGGATATGTCAATTTCTGATGACCAATTCAGCCCTTTACAATATTCTTGAGTTCAAAAGCTGGAAAAGCAGCATGATATTCACTGTGTAGTCTAGTAGGCTGACTCATAAGCCAGTACCAACTCCACTTGCTTGGCATTTAAACAGAAACTTGGTAGGGTGCGAATGTAATGGTTCAGATTTCAAAATGAATGTTTTAAAAATATTTCGGACCAAGGGAGAACATCACACAAGTGAAGTCACCTTCCATTCCAAGCATTGGATCCCAATTTTTTTGATGTACACACCAAATCTAAATTGAGATTATAGACGTGTAAAGCCAAGAAATTTGTATTAACCAGAGCACTGCAATTAAGTAAAGGAAGTTTGTTGCAGGAGAGCAGGGAGTCATTCAACAAGACACGCTTTTCAGATCAGAGTTAATTATAGGAAATTGAAGACTTTGTGGCCACATGTATTTATAACTGTTGCTTCACTCATAATTTTATACACTAAATTGCATCTTCCAGATCTTTTTGTTATAAAATTATCATAACAAGGTTAAAGATGAAAACCAAATAGAAGTCAAAACTCAAAAGCCAAACAACAGTCTTCAAGACATAATAAAGCTACACCAGTGAAAGTCATCAAATTCACCTGTGGAAGATCCTTTTTCATCATTTCTGCAAACAGTGTCCCATTTTCACCCTCATTAACATAATCTAACTCCTCAAAAAAACGAGCAGCCCATTCATCAACCAATCCAACAACATCTATGGAGACCTTAAAGAGAAAATAAAGGAGTAAGAAGGAAGTGATGCAAAATATCATTACTGCCACTGTAGAATAAGCATGCCCTCTTGAAAAAGAAAGGCTAAATTCTACTATTTTCACACACACACACAAACACACACAATAAAAAAAAAAAAAAACCTGAGGAAACTTCCGCAGAGCCAGCCCCAGGTTGCGTATAATGAACAAATCGACTGTCACTGTCTCAAGAACAAAAGGTCTCTGCACTTTGACAGCCACCAAATCCCCATTTTCTTTCAGCCGGCCCTTATATACTTGTCCTAGTGATGCTGATATAAACCACACGAGTAAATATTTTACGCCATAGACTTTCTGAAATTACTAAACAAAGGCACCCTTTCTTCATTCAGAGAACTGAAAATCTGATCATATTGTGATTAATTATAACTGAGCCTACCTGCAGCAATTGGAGAAGAAGAGAGTTCTGAATAGATTTCTTGCCAAGGCTGACCAAGCTCCTCCTCAATAAGAGCCATTGCTACATCATCAGGAAATGAAGGAACCTTCACATCATCAAACACAGATATCAATTATCTGTAGCAGCAAAAGCTAATGGATGCTGACATGATCAACCAAGAAGGCACTTTACCATTCTATTTTCTGTCTTTCCATAAATTGTTTGCAATGCTTTTTTTTTTTTTTAAAAAATTCATTATAGTGTTGAGGGCTTTAAGAGTTCTTAAGTATCTTAAATGCATTATGATACAATAAACACAGTCACTTAAGGAGCAATAAATGAGGACTGACAAAATTATATTAAAAAAATATTCTAGTATAGGTCAGGGAAAATGTAATGATTCCTATTTAAAGAAAGGGAAACGAAAGAAACATACAGAAATGCCAAGTACTTTACCTTGTCACAAAGCTTTTGCAGCTCAACCATTGCAACAGGTGACAATATATCTGGTCGAATACTCAGAGCTTGCCCAAGTTTTATATATGCTGGCCCCAAGGAGGTAACAATGTCTCTTAATTCAATTGCTCTAGCAACTTCATTCTGATTCAGAGAAAACAAATTAGATTGCAAATAATAGGTGCACTTAACCAATTGAACATGAACCACATTCAAAATGCACATGCATGCTTCATAGGAAAATGCTAACTCAAATTTTCAATAACAAAAAAATTACTGATAATAGCCCACATCCTCTATCTGCAGAGAGAATTTCAAAAGTAGGAACTTGGAACAATTAGCATATCACTAACACACAGTATCAGGAAATTCAAACTACAAGAGCTGGTATACCCCAACACTAACATACACAATTTCTTGGGGCAAATGTAATTCAGAATACAAGAACGAAACTATCTCATTAAGACTTTACCTCTTTGATCTTCTTGGTAACAATATCCCAAGCAATACGTGAGAGAAAACCCCCGGCTACAGAGAGTAACTGGACAATCCGTGTAGCAACAGCGCGTGGACGCTTGCCCCAATATGCAGTAATGCTTGCAGGGTCATATACCAAGGGCAAAAACTCGCTGCTTTCATCAACCTATGAAGGGGAAAAATTTCATTAAAAAAAAAAAATCACAACCATTACCAAGGTTTTGCAAAGACAGTAAATATAATAAAATGTGGTGTTCATAAGGTTACCTCGACAAGGCGAAGTTTAACACTGTCATCAGCAAACTGCGAATCCCTCAAATTCAGGCCCCTCAATCCTTTCATTAAAATTGACAGCTGTTCATTTTCTTCCATTTGTGCCCTCACTCTTTTAATCTCCTGTGAAACCTCACCCATCCTCTGCAGTTCACAATAAATAAAACACAATCAATAACCTAATATTATTGTAATATATATATATTTTTGGCAATTTAGATGAAATAAAAGTAATTTGAAAATCTACCATGGACGCTCCGTTGACCGGTTTCAAAGGAGTCGATGATCTTGAGCTTCCATTGACAGTTTTGGACGGCGAGGAGGAACTGGCCGGTCCGGTTGTCTGCTTCGGTTTCGGTTCAGAGGCGACCGCGAACACCTTTCTGGTCCGCCTGCGGACCGAAACTCTGTTCTTCCGGAACGAGCTGGCGGGAAACCGGGCGGGCTCGATTCCGCAGTAGACGAGCTGGGGTGACGCGTCCATTAGCGGAACCGTATAGTGAAAAGACTGCGAATCAAAGAGTGATCTCACTGAGTTGAGTGTGAGCTCTGTGGCAGAGAGAATCAGAATCAGTGGACCAGTAATTTTCAAGACTTGGAATTTCTGTTGAAGATTCGTTTAACTTCTCGTTCAGAGTTGTTTTGTTTGTTTTTGTGTGCAGCACTAGTGGCTGGTCATTATAGGAACACGTGGCACAAGGCGGAGCGCTTGAAGTTTTTAGCGGGTGATATGATGATTGTTATTTTTTTTTATATTTACTTTTTCGTTTTATTAATTTAGTTATTTTTTATCTGCTGGATTAGTGGACTAGGCGCATGTGCAACTAGGGGCGGCAATAGGCACCGCCTGCAGCGGGTTTGTCATTACTAAACTTAAATCTGTACAAAATTTAAATTATAAAACTCACCCGCAACCTGCAGCGGGTTTTAATTTTTTTTTAAAACCCACCCGCAACGGGTTTTAACAATTACTAAATCCGTAATGGTACCCGGCGGATTTTTTGTGGATTTCTGTATTTAAAATCACATATGTTTAATATATAAATTTATAATAATAACCTCAAATTCCATATAACATACTCAATTTTGTATTTAAACAATGTAAATAAAAAATTAAAATTTCAATATCAATCCAACACAAATTCTCAAATTTAAGTATAAATTACACAAATCCATTTAAAAAACACAAACTAATATCTAAAAATAATAATTACATTTCATATTATCATTTAAAACAAGCTCTGAGAGAAGATATTCATTTCATTCACCACCATAAGCACCCATCCAACACAATGCCTATAATAATAATTAAGATTAATATTTTTAAATACTAATTCGAAGGGAAATGCCTTTAGTTTTCTTTAGTTTATGACTTTAGAATGGGAGATGGGCCACATACACACATACACAACTTTGAACCTTTGGCTATTTGGTAATTTGAATAATGACATTATTTTCTTTATACATTTTTAGATTAAAATTAAATTAAAAATATTTAGAAAAAATATTGTGGGTTTGGTGGATATCCATGTGGGTATCCACTGGATATAAGACTAATACCAAACCCATCTGTTTTCATGTGCGGATTTTAATTTATAATACTAAATCCGCCCGTAATAAATAAAATTACCCGCAGTTAACGGGTTTTAACGGGTAAATTTGGGCGGATTTACGGGTATAATTACCATCCTATGTGCAACCACTGGTTTATGTTTTTAATGAAGTTATCGTGGAGAAGGCGAATGGTGTGAGTCAGGGCGACCGGTCACAATCACAGGTGGAGGACAACGTGGTTCGGATTTCCGGGCAGTGATGTATGGAAAAACCGGGCAAGGGCACTGGGGCAGCACTGTGCGCTGGCTGGGACGAGTTGTAGCCGTCCAAAATTTGAGATTTTTTTTTTTAAATTTTATTCATATAAATATCGTTAATACTAATTTTACAGCTTTATTATTGTTATGTTTGCAAGCCTGTCACACTAATAATTTATCAATTTTTCATTTCATATAAAATTGAGAATATAAATTTAATACAAAACCTATTAACTCACCGTATCCAGGAAAAGCATTTTTATTTCTCACCTTTGATTTTTCTTTTTTTTTGTTAATTAAAAATCTTGTCCCACATCATTTTAAATTAAATAATTCAAATAATTATAAGAGTATAAAAATAAAAATTGTAATCAAATCTCAAATTTATTTTTTAACCCCTTACTTCTCAAGATTTAAACTCAGATGACCAGTAAAATAAAATTGTATGAAAACCACGTGGCAATACACTTAGAATTCACTTTACTTAATTAATTATTTTTACATAAGTACAACACAAATAAATTGAAAAAGAAACTATAATCAATTTCTAATCTATTTAAATTTCTAGCATCTTCCCTTAGAAAAAGATTTCTAGCATACTTCATATATAGTAATATACAACATTAGTTAAAAAAAAATTACCCACCAAAAATGAAAACTCAGCTTCACTCCTAAAACCAAGTTTGAAGTTTCGATCTTTTATGCGGTAATTAGAGTATCACCAAAAAAACTTCTAATTTAACTTTTTAAATTTTATTTCCTTACCTATGTGGCAAATAGAAGAGTAAAAAAATAAGTTATCTACCAAAATATTTTTCAAATAAATATAAGTTTATGTTATTTTAATCAACATTTTTTCTTTATCAAAATGATGGCGATTAAAACACTTTTCTCTCTTTAAGATAATGAGATAAAAATAATATAATATTAAATTAAAAGCTTCAAAATACTCTGCAAATAGGATTTTTCAAAAGAGAATGCTTATCTCTCTTCAATATTAAAGAGAGAGAAAAACAATCTCATTTGAAGTGTCTCATTTGAGGGCCCATCTACGTTGCAGATTCTGTAAGTAACAACCTGTGAGTTTGACATGATGATATATGTGTGTGGCACGTGGACGGCGGATGGAATGGGAGATTATATATGGAACCTTCCATTCTAGTTTTTTTCCGGTGACAAAATGAAATCATCCTAGTTGCTGACCGATAACCCGTCACTCAATTTGGACCATGGGTGCTGTTTTCAAATATATTAGGTTGATGGGCCGTGTTTTGACAGTCTAAATATTTGCGGTTTGATACTGCAAATATGTGGGTGGTTCCAGGATTTCGATTTTGTATTTGTACTTTGATATAGCAAGAGAGCCGACGTTGCATCTCCTGCAACAGCATGGTCTGAAAATACCCATCCATTTTTTTTTTTTTGCAATCGAAATGATGTGTGGTCCAGTTTCAACAATCGATGTTGCCTGGAAGGTAGGCTCTGCGATCCTCACATCTTATCGACAATGGTTGGTCGTCAATATTGATGTCCAGTTAGGCGTTGGTCAGGTTCGTAAGATAAAGATTAAATGCTGGGGTTTTGAAATTTAAGTATAGGCATCTCGGTAAAAAGGAAATATTGAATTAATTTTTTTTTCAGTTAGATATATTTTTACTGAATATAATTGTATTCTTTTGGGACTAGGTTTGGATAATTAATTAGTTTGATTAATTAGAATCATAGTCCCAACGCTTGCCTGTATACACTAATTAATCCCTTTGATGGTCAATTTCATTGTTCACTTGAACCTTACTACAATCTTGAAAGATTGCTTACTCATCTTTGATTTGTATTTTTCAAACAATTTATAGAGCATGGTACTTAGGGGACGTATAGAAATTTAACGTTATTGACATTTAACGTTATTGGCATTTGGTTAATAGATCATACTCTTGTATTTGTTTGTTTAAGTTAAGCTAGGGTTAATGTAAATCAACCATATGGTTTTAGAAGTTGGAAGCCAATACTTTGGTAAACAGACAAATCGTTAAATTAAGTTTATGGCAATTGTTGTGGTAGACAAATCGTGTCATTTTATGTGTTGTTCGACGGCAGGATTTGGGGGGGGAAAAAGATAACAAGTGTGCTTTATTCATACTTGTGCATTTTGATAAGGGTTTTCTTGAAGATTGAGAGAATTAAATACACTAACGGAACAAATTAATATAATTTAAATTTAATTAGGCCTGCTATTTTTTTTTTCATGTTTGTCTCATGTTCTTGCAATTTACAGTGAATATTGTTAAATTCGTGGTCGAGTGGAGTACATTGTTGAAGTTTTTACAAAGATGCATAGAAAGAACAAGTATGCATAAACTTTTATAAAGGCTTGTAGTTAAGGTGTGTTGGCGGTTTTCGTTTCATCTAGCCGTATAAATACAACTGCTATCTGTCATAACAAATTAGGTTTGTTATTACGAATCTACTATTATTTATTTTAGAACAATTATGTTGTTATGCTGATGCATTGTGAACAAAGTGGTTTTCCCTTGTAGTAGCCCGTACTTTGTAAATACTTCAACTATAAGGTAATGATAAGCTACACGAGTGCAGTAAATTTTAGGTTCTTGAGTTATGATATAAAATTTTTGTTTATGTGAAGGTGAATGTGAATTAACTAAAAAGTATTATTGTTTTTGGTAATTATTTACCAATGGCACTCATTTTCATCTTCGTTGAGGTTGTAATTTTAAAGTAATATGGGTTGACAAAGATGTCAAATAATAGAAATTGATTTGAGTCTGAGGGTTCAACACTTGCGACGAAAGGATGCGTAAAAGTTAAGGGACGAAATAATAAGGGAGGACAAATGAAAATAGTAATTGTTGGATTGGTTAAAATGACAGTTATTGTGGGCCGAATGAGTTACGAAATGAAAATATTTGGGCCGTTGAAAGATGAATGCTGAGTTATATTAAGAGTGGAGTGCTGGAAAATGATTGTTAAAAGGCGAACATGAAACAACGTGGCAATGAAGATCCGTGGTGTTATAATGCATTAATTCCTATCAAACCTAAGATTTTACACACCGTGACTCTCAGCAAATGGGGGGAAATGGAGTAATTATATAGCTGTGCAAAGTGAAAAAAAAAAAGACAAACGAAAAACGATGTAAATCTTAGACATTCACATGTGGTTTAATTTTCTTCCATTTAAAATATGCTAGTCACAAAAATAATATAATGACCCAACTCCAAGAGGATAATGAAGAAAGAAAAATTGCAGGGAAAAAGTGTATTAAGTTAATTTGAGTTAAGTTATCTTGCATATTTCATCATCCATTTTATTAAGAAGCACTGAATGGAAGTAAGAAATGAATCGGAAATCGCAAATGTTTTTTCACAATTTATCATAACTGGCCGGTCATACACACGTGCTTAAAGTTGAGTGATGAAGTTATTTGTGACTAGCATTGTTCAAAACATTATTCATTTATAAGTATGTAACAATCTGTTGGATTTGAACTGGTGTGGACTTGAAATTCTATTTAACTCCTTACGGTTCATAATTGTAATGGATTAGGGCATGAGTTTCAATGATATTTATCATTTCTTATGAGGGCATCTCCCACTAACAAAAGCAACTATCTTGCTTTTAAATGGGTACTTCCCTTACTGGACAGTTAAAGTTAGCAAATATTAGGTGAACAATATTACGTATTTCGCTGACATCATCCTACTTGCTCACCACTCCTGGCATTTTTTACGTACAACGCTAGTCACAAAAATAATGTTAGTTAACATAATAATGCAATGACCCAATTCCAAGAGAATAATGACTGAACAAAAAATTGAAGACGAAAAGTGTATGAAGTTACCCATTTGAGTTAAGTCATCCTGCACATATCATCATCAATTTTGTTTGGAAGCGCCGAATGGAAGTGAGAAATGAACACGAAAAATCAAACGTTTTTCATAGTTTATAATGACTGACCGGTTATACACACGTGCTTAAAGCTGAGTAATGGAGTTATTTGTGGCTAGCATTGGTCAAAGCATTATTCATTTATAAGCATGTAACAATATGTTGGAGTGGAACTGGTGTGAACTTGAAATTCCATTTAACTCCTTACGGTTTTTAACTGTAATGAATTAGGGCATGAGTTTCAATGATATTTATCATTTCTTATAAGGGCATCTGCCACTAACAAAAGTCAATCTGTTACTTTTAAATGGATCCTTATTTGAAGAAACGGATACTTCCCTTACTGGCCGGTTAAAGTGAGCAAATATTAAGTGAGCAATATTATGTATTACGTCGGCATCATCTTACTTGCTCCCCACTCCTGGCATCTTTAGCGTACAATACTAGTCACAAAAATAATGCTAGTTACAAAAATAATACAATGACTCAACTCCAAGAGGATAATGAAGGAAACAAATTGCAGTATGAAGTTGCCAATTTGAGTTAAGTCATTTCGTACATGTCATCATCCTATTTGTTGGTAAGCACTAAATGGAAGTAAGAAATGAACAGGAAAAAACAAACGTTTTTCAGAGTTTATAATAATTGGGCGGTTATACACACGTGTTTAAAGTTGAGTGATGAATTTATTTGTAGCTAGCATTGGTCAAAGTATTATTCATTTTTAACCATGTAAAAATATGTTGGATTGAAACTGGTGTGAACTTAAAATTTCATTTAACTCCTTACGGTTATTAAGTGTAATGGATTAGGGAATGAGTTTAAATGATAATTATCATTTGTTATGAGGGCATTTGCCACTAACAAAAGTTAATATGTTACTTTTAAATGAATCTTTATTTAAAGAAACAAATATTTTCCTTACTGGCCGGTTAAAGTTAGCAAATATTAGGTGAGCAATATTACGTATTTCGCCGACATCATCTTACTTGCTAACCACTCCTGGCATCTTTAACGTACAACGCTAGTCACAAAAATAATGTTAGTCAATATAATAATGTAATGACCCAACTCCAAGAGAATAATGACTGAAGGAAAACTAAAGACAAAAAGTATATGAAGTTACTAATTTGAGTTAAGTCATCCTGCACATATCATCATCTATTTTGTTTGGAAGCATCGAATGGAAGTGAGAAATGAACACGAAAAACCAAACGTTTTTTATTGTTTATAATGACTGGCCGGTTATACACACGTGCTTAAAGTTGAGTGATGAAGTTATTTGTGGCTAGCATTGGTCAAAGCATTATTCATTTATAGCATGTAACAATATGTTGAAGTGAAACTGGTGTGAACTTGAAATTCCATTTAACTCCTTACGGTTTTTAACTATAATGGATTAAGGCATAAGTTTCAATGATATTTATCATTTGTTATGAGGGCATCTACCACTAACAAAGTCAATCTGTTACTTTTAAATGAATCTTTATTTGAAGAAAGGGGTACTACCCTTATTGGTCGGTTAAAGTGAGCAAATATTAGGTAAGCAATATTATGTATTATGCTGGCATCATCTTACTTGCTCACCACTCCTGACATTTTTAGCGTACAATACTAGTCACAAAAATAATGCTAGTCACAAAAATAATGTTAGTTAATATAATAATGCAATGACCCAACTCCAACAGAATAATGACTGAACAAAAAATTGAAAACGAAAAGTGTATGAAGTTACCCATTTGAGTTAAGTCATCCTGCACATATCATCATCCATTTTATTTGGAAGCACCGAATGGAAGTGAGAAACGAACACGAAAAACTAAACGTTTTTCATAACTTATAATGACTAGTCGGTTATACACACATACTTAAAGCTGAGTGATGAAATTATTTGTGGCTAGCATTGGTCAAAGTATTATTCATTTTTAAGTATATAAAAATATGTTGGATTGAAATGAGTTTAAAATTTCATTTAACTCCTTACGGTTCTTAAGTGTAATGGATTAGGGAATGAGTTTCAATGATATTTATCATTTTTTATGAGGGCATTTGCCACTAACAAAAATCAATCTGTTACTTTTAAATGAATCCTTATTTAAAGAAACATATAATTTTCTTATTGGCCGGTTAAAGTTAGCAAATATTAGGTGAGCAATATTACGTATTTCGCCGACATCATCTTACTTGCTAATCGCTCCTGACATCTTTAGCATACAACGCTAGTCAAAAAAATAATGTTAGTCAACATAATAATGCAATGACCCAACTCCAAGAGAATATTGACTAGACAAAAAATTGAAGACGAAAAGTGTATGAAGTTACCCATTTGAGTTAAGTCATCCTGCACATATCATCATCCATTTTGTTTGGAAGCGCCGAATGGAAATGAGAAATGAACACGAAAAACCAAACGTTTTTCATAGCTTATAATGACTGGTCGGTTATACACACGTGCTTAAAGCTAAGTGATGAAGTTATTTGTGACCAGCATTAGTCAAAACATTATTCATTTATAAGCATGTAACAATATGTTGGAGTGGAACTGATGTGAACTTGAAATTTCATTCAACTCCTTACGGTTGTTAACTGTAATGGATTATGTCATGAGTTTCAATAATATTTATCATTTGTTATGAGGGCATTTGCCACTAACAAAAGTTAATCTGTTACTTTTAAATGAATCCTTATTTAAAGAAACTAGTACTTCCCCTACTGGCTAATTAAAATTAGTAAATATTAGGTGAGTAGTATTACGTATTTCACCGACATCATCTTACTTGCTCACCACTCCTAGCATCTTTAGCGTACAACGCTATTAACAAAAATAATATTAGTCAACATAATAATGTAATGACCCAACTCCAAGAGAATAATGACTGACCAAAAAATTGAAGGCGAAAAGTGTATGAATTTACCAATTTCAGTTAAATCACCATGCACATGTTATCATCCATTTTGTTTGGAAGCGCCAAATGGAAATGAGAAATGAACACGAAAAACCAAACATTTTTTATAGTTTATAATGACTGGCCGGTTATACACACGTGCTTAAAGTTGAGTGATGAAGTTATTTGTGGCCAGCATTGGTCAAAGCATTATTCATTTATAAGCATGTAACAATATGTTGGAGTGAAACTGATGTGAACTTGAAATTCCATTTAACTCTTTAAGGTTCTTAACTGTAATAGATTAGGGCATGAGTTTCAATGATATTTATCATTTGTTATGAGGGCATCTGCCACTAATAAAAGTCAATCTGTTACTTTTGAATGGATACTTATTTGAAGAAACGGATACTTCCCTTACTGGCCGGTTAAAGTGAGCAAATATTAAGTGAGCAATATTATGTATTACGTCGGCATCATCTTACTTGCTCCCCACTCCTGGCATCTTTAGCGTACAATACTAGTCACAAAAATAATGTTAGTCAATATAATAATGTAATGACCCAACTCCAAAAGAATAATGACTGAAGGAAAACTGAAGACGAAAAGTGTATGAAGTTACCAATTTGAGTTAAGTCATCCTGCACAAGTTGTTATCCATTTTGTTGGGAAGCCCCGAATAGAAGTAAGAAATAAACAGGAAAAAGTAAATGGTTTTTACAGTTTATAATAATTGGCCGGTCATACACACATGCTTAAAGCTGAGTGATGAAGTTATTTGTGGTCAGCATTAGTCAAAGCATTATTTATTTATAAGCATATAACAATATATTGGAGTGGAACTGATGTGAACTTGAAATTTCATTTAACTCTTTAAGGTTCTTAACTGTAATGGATTAATGCATGAGTTTCAATGATATTTATCATTTCTTATGAGGGCATCTGCCACAAACAAAAGTTAATCTGTTACTTTTGAATGGATTCTTATTTAATGAAATGAGTACTTCCCTTACGAGCCGGTTAAAGTTAGCAAATATTAGGTGAGCAATATTATGTATTTTACCGATATCATTTTACTTGCTAACCACTCCTGGCATCTTTATCGTACAACACTAGTTACAAAAATAATGTTAGTCAATATAATAATGTAATGACCCAACTCCACGAGAATAATGGCTGAAGAAAAAATTAAATAAGAAAAGTGTATGAAGTTACCAATTTAAGTTAAGTCATCTTGCACATGTCATCATCCATTTTCTTGGGAAGCACCGAATTGAAATGATAAATGAATTCGAAAAACCAAACGTTTTTCATAGTTTATAATGACTGGCCGGTTATACGCTCGTGCTTAAAGCTGAGTGATGAAGTTATTTGTGGCTAGCATTGGTCAAAGCATTATTTATTTATAAGCATGTAATAATATGTTGGAGTAGAACTGGTGTGAACTTGAAATTCCATTTTAACTCCTTACAGTTCTTAACTACAATAGATTAAGGCAAGAGTTTCAATGCTATTTATCAATTCTTATTAGAGCATCTGCTATTAACAAAAGTTAATCTGTTACTTTTAAATGAATCCTTATTTAAAAAAACAGGTACTTCCCTTGCTGGCCGGTTAAAGTTAGCAAATATTAGGTGAGCAATATTACGTATTTTGCTGACATCATCTTACTTGCTCACCACTCCTGGCATCTTTATCGTACAACTCTAGTCATAAAAATAATTTTATTTAACATAATAATACAATAACCCAACTCCAAGAGAATAATGACTGTACAAAATATTGAAGAGGAAAAGTGTATGATGTTACTAATTTGAGTTCAGTCATCCTGCACATGTCATCATTTATTTTGTTTGGAAGCACCGAATGGAAATGAGAAATGAACAAGTAAAACTAAACGTGTTTTAAAGTTTATAATGACTGACCGGTTATACACACGTGCTTAAAACTGAGTGATGAAGTTATTTGTGGCCAGCATTGGTCAAAGCATTATTCATTTATAAGCATGTAACAATATAATTGAGTGGAACTTATATGAACTTGAAATTCCATTTAACTACTTACGGTTCTTAATGGTAATGGATTAGGGCATTAGTTTCAATGATATTTATCATTTGTTATGAGGGCATCCGCCACTAACAAAAGTTAATATGTTACTTTTAGATGGATCCTTATTTAAATAAACGAGCACTTCCCTTACTGGCAGTTTAAAGTTAGCAAATATTAGGTGAGCAATATTTTGTATTTCGCCGATATCATCTTACTTGCTAACCACTACTGGCATCTTTAGCATACAATGCTAATCACAAAAATAATGATAGTCAACATAATAATGTAATGACCGAACTCCAAGAGAATAATGATTGAAGAAAAATTGAAGATGAAAAGTGTATGAAGTTATCAATTTAAGTTAAGTCATCATGCACATGTCATCATCCATTTTGTTGGGAAGCACCGAATGGATGTAAGAAACGAATAGGAAAAAGTAAACGTTTTTCACAGTTTATAATAACTGGCCGGTCATACACAGGTGCTTAAAGCTGAGTGATAAAGTTATTTGTGGCCAGCATTGGTCAAAGTATTATTCATTTATAAGCATGTAACAATATGTTGGAGTGGAACTGATGTGAACTTAAAATTCAATTTAACTCCTTACGGTTCTTAACTCTAATGGATTAGAGTTTGAGTTTCAATGATATTTATCATTTGTTATGAGGGCATCTGTCACTAACAAAAGTTAATCTGTTTCTTTTAAATGAATCATTATTTAAAGAAACTAGTACTTCTCTTGCTGGCTGGTTAAAGTTAGCAAATATTAGGTGAGTAATATTACGTATTTCGCCGACATCATCTTACTTGCTCACTACTCCTAGCATCTTTAGCGTACAACGCTAGTCAAAAAAATAATTTTAGTCAACATAATAACACAATGACCCAACTCCAAGAGAAAAATGACTGTACAAAAAATTGAAGGCGAAAAGCATATGATGTTACCAATTTAAGTTAAGTCATCATGCACATGTCATCATCTATTTTGTTGGGAAGCACCGAATGCAAATGAGAAATAAACACGAAAAACCAAATGTTTTTCATAGTTTATAATGACTGGCCGGTTATGCACACGTGCTTAAAGTTGAGTGATGAAGTTATTTGTGGCCAGCATTGGTCAAAGCATTATTAATTTATAAGCATGTAACAATATGTTGGAGTGGAACTGATGTGAACTTGAAATTTCATTTAACCCTTTACGGTTCTTAATTCTAATGGATTGGAGCATGGGTTTCAATGATATTTATCATTTGTTATGAGGGCATCTGCCACTAACAAAAGTTAATCTGTTACTTTTAAATGAATCCTTATTTAAAGAAACTGGTACTTCTCTAGTTGGCTGGTTAAAATTAACAAATATTATTTGAGTAATATTACGTATTTTGCCGATCTCATCTTACTTCTTCAACACTCCTGACATCTTTAGCGTTCAACGCTAGTCTCAAAAATAATTTTAGTCAACATAATAATGCAATGACCCAACTCCGAGAGAATAATGACTATACAAAAAATTGAAGACGAAAAGTGTATTATGTTACCAATTTGAGTTAAGTCATCCTGCACATGTCATCATCCATTTTGTTGGGAAGCACCGAATGAAAATGAGAAATGAACACGAAAAACCAAACGTTTTTCATTGTTTATAATGACTGGCCGGTTATACACACGTGCTTAAAGTTGAGTGATGAAATTATTTGTGGCCAGCATTAGTCAAAGCATTATTCATTTATAAGCATGTAACAATATGTTGGAGTGGAACTGATGTGAACTTGAAATTCAATTTAACTCCTTACAGTTCTTAACTCTAATGGATTAGGGCATGAGTTTCAATGATATTTATCATTTGTTATAAGGGCATCTGCCACTAACAAAAGTTAATCTGTTACTTTTAAATGAATCATTATTTAAAGAAACTGTTACTTCCCTTGCTGGTTGGTTAAAGTTAGCAAATATTAGGTGAGAAATATTACGTATTTCGTTGACATTATCTTACTTGTTCACTCCTGGCATCTTTAGCCTTTAACGCTAGTCACAAAAATAATGTTAATCAACATAATAATGCAGTGACTATACTCTAAGAGAATAATGATTGAAGAAATATTGAAGACGAAAAGTGTATGAAGTTACCAATTTGAGTTAAATCATCATGCACATGTCATCAGCCATTTTGTTGGGAAGCACCGAATGAAAGTAAGAAATGAACACGAAAAACTAAACATTTTTCATTGTTTATAATGACTAGTCGGTTATACACACGTGCTTAAAGCTGAGTGATGAAGTTATTTGTGGCTAGCATTGGTCAAAGAATTATTCATTTATAAGTATGTAACAATATGTTGAAATGGAACTGGTGTGAACTTGAAATTTCATTTAACTCTTTGCGGTTCTTAACTGTAATGGATTAAGGCATGAGTTTCAATGATATTTATCATTTGTTATGAGGGTATCTGCCACTAACAAAAGTTAATCTATTACTTTTAAAGGAATCATTATTTAAAGAAACTGGTACTTCCCTTGCTGACTGGTTAAAGTTAGCAAATATTAGGTGAAAAATATTACGTTTTTCGCCGACATCATCTTACTTGCTAACCACTCTTGGCATCTTTAGCGTACAACACTAGTCATCAAAATAATGTTAGTCAATATAATAATGTAATGACCCAACTCCAAGAGAATAATGACTGAAGGAAAACTGAAGACGAAAAGTGTATGAAGTTACCAATTTGAGTTAAGTCATCCTGCACATGTCATCATCCGTTTTGTTGGGAAGCACAGAATAGAAGTAAGAAATGAACAGAAAAAAATAAATGTTTTTCACAGTTTATAATAACTGGCCGGTCGTACACACGTGCTTAAAGCTGAGTGATAAAGTTATTTGTGCCTAGCATTGGTTAAAGAATTATTCATTTGCAAGCATGTAAAATTATGTTGGAATGGAAGTGGTGTGAACTTTAAATTCCATTTCGCTCTTTACGATTTTTAACTGTAATAGATTAGGGCACAAGTTTCAATAATATTTATCGTTTGTTATGAGGGCATCTGGCACTGACAAAAGTTAATATGTTACTTTTAAATGAATCATTATTTAAATAAACTAGTACTTCTCTTGCTGGCTGGTTAAAGTTAGCAAATATTAAGTGAGTAATATTACGTATTTCGCCGACATCATCTTACTTGCTCACCACTCCTAGCATCTTTAGCGTACAACGCTAGTCAAAAAAATAATTTTAGTCAACATAATAACACAATGACCCAACTCCAAGAGAAAAATGACTGTACAAAAAATTGAAGGCGAAAAGCATATGATGTTACCAATTTAAGTTAAGTCATCTTGCACATGTCATCATCTATTTTGTTGGGAAGTATCGAATGCAAATGAGAAATGAACACAAAAAACCAAATGTTTTTCATAGTTTATAATGACTGGGCGGTTATACACACGTGCTTAAAGTTGAGTGATGAAGTTATTTGTGGCCAGCATTGGTCAAAACATTATTGATTTATAAGCATGTAATAATATGTTGGAGTGGAACTGGTGTGAACTTGAAATTTCATTTAACTCATTACGGTTCTTAATTCTAATGGATTAGGGCATGAGTTTCAATGATATTTATCATTTGTTATGGGGCATCTGCCACTAACAAAAGTTAATCTGTTACTTTTAAATGAATCCTTATTTAAAGAAACTGGTACTTCCCCAGCTGGCTGGTTAAAGTTAGCAAATATTATTTGAGTAATATTACGTATTTCGCCGATCTCATCTTACTTCTTCAACACTCCTGGTATCTTTAGCATTCAACGCTAGTCTCGAAAATAATTTTAGTCAACATGATAATAAAATGACCCAACTCCAAGAGAGTAATGATGGTACAAAAAATTGAAGACGAAAAGTGTATGATGTTACCAATTTGAGTTAAGTCATCCTGCACATGTCATCATCCATTTTGTTGGGAAGCACCGAATGAAAATGAGAAATGAACACGAAAAGCCAAACGTTTTTCATAGTTTATAATGACTGGCCGGTTATACACACGTGCTTAAAGTTGAGTGATAAAGTTATTTGTAGCCAGCATTAGTCAAAGAATTATTTATTTATAAGCATGTAACAATACGTTGG
Source organism: Citrus x changshan-huyou (assembly GCA_039657385.1). NCBI lineage: Eukaryota > Viridiplantae > Streptophyta > Magnoliopsida > Sapindales > Rutaceae > Citrus > Citrus x changshan-huyou. The sequence continues at coordinate 11,576,444 of CM077555.1, forward strand.
AGTGGAACTGATGTGAACTTGAAATTCAATTTAACTCTTTACGGTTCTTAACTCTAATGGATTAGGCATTAGTTTCAATGATATTTATCATTTGTTATGAGGGCATCTGTCATTAACAAAAGTTAATCTATTTCTTTTAAATGAATCCTTATTTAAAGAAATTGGTATTTCACCTGCTGGCTGGTTAAAGTTAGCAAATATTAGGTGAGCAATATTAAGTATTTCACCGACATCATCTTACTTGTGAACCACTCCTGGCATCTTTAGCGTACAACGCTAGTCACAAAAATAATATTAGTCAACATAATAATGTAATGACCCAACTCTAAGAGAATAATAACTGAAGAAAAATTGAATACGAAAAGTGTATGAAGTTACCAATTTAAGTTAAGTCATCATGCACATGTCATCATCCATATTGTTGGATAGCATCGAATGGAAATGAGAAATGAACACGAAAAACCACACATTTTTCATTGTTTATAATGACTGGCCGGTTATACACACATGCTTAAAGCTGAGTGATGATGTTTTTTGTGGCTGGCATTGGTTAAAGCATTATTCATTTATAAGCATGTAACAATATGTTGGAATGGAACTAGTGTGAACTTTAAATTCCATTTAACTCTTTACGGTTCTTAACTGTAATAGATTAAGGCATGAGTTTTAATGATATTTATCGTTTGTTATAAGGGCATCTGCCACTGATAAAAGTTAATCTGTTACTTTTAAATGAATCATTATTTAAAGAAACTAATACTTCTCTTTCTGGCTGGTTAAAGTTAGCAAATATTAGGTGAGCAATATTACGTATTTCACCGACATCATCTTACTTGCTCACCACTACTGGCAAATTTATCATACAATGCTAGTCACAAAAATAATTTTAGTCAACATAATAACCCAATGACCCAACTCCAAAAGAATAATGACTGTACAAAAAATTAAAGACGAAAAGTGTATGATGTTGCCAATTTGAGTTAAGTTATCCTGCACATGTCATCATCCATTTTGTTGGGAAGCACCGAATGAAAATGAGAAATGAACACGAAAAACCAAACGTTTTTCATAGTTTATAATGACTGGCCGGTTATACACACGTGCTTAAAGTTGAGTGATAAAGTTATTTGTAGCCAGCATTAGTCAAAGAATTATTCATTTATAAGCATGTAACAATACGTTGGAGTGGAACTGATGTGAACTTGAAATTCAATTTAACTCCTTACGGTTCTTAACTCTAATGGATTAGAGCATGAGTTTCAATGATATTTATAATTTGTTATGAGGGCATCTGTCATTAACAAAAGTTAATCTATTTCTTTTAAAGGAATCATTATTTAAAGAAATTGGTATTTCACCTGCTGGTTGGTTAAAGTTAGCAAATATTAGGTGAGCAATATTAAGTATTTCACCGACATCATCTTACTTGTTAACCACTCCTGGCATCTTTAGCGTACAACGCTAGTCACAAAAATAATATTAGTCAACATAATAATGTAATGACCCAACTCTAAGAGAATAATAACTGAAGAAAAATTGAATACGAAAAGTGTATGAAGTTACCAATTTAAGTTAAGTCATCATGCACATGTCATCATCCATTTTGTTGGATAGCATCGAATGGAAATGAGAAATGAACACGAAAAACCACACATTTTTCATTGTTTATAATAACTGGCCGGTTATACACACATGCTTAAAGCTAAGTGATGATGTTTTTTGTGGCTGGCATTGGTTAAAGCATTATTCATTTATAAGCATGTAACAATATGTTGGAATGGAGCTAGTGTGAACTTTAAATTCCATTTAACTCTTTACGGTTCTTAACTGTAATAGATTAAGGCATGAGTTTTAATGATATTTATCGTTTGTTATGAGGGCATCTGCCACTGATAAAAGTTAATCTGTTACTTTTAAATGAATCATTATTTAAAGAAACTAATACTTCTCTTTCTGGCTGGTTAAAGTTAGCAAATATTAGGTGAGCAATATTACGTATTTCGCCGTCATCATCTTACTTGCTCACCACTCCTGGCAAATTTATCATACAATGCTAGTCACAAAAATAATTTTAGTCAACATAATAACCCAATGACCCAACTCCAAAAGAATAATGACTGTACAAAAAATTAAAGACGAAAAGTGTATGATGTTGCCAATTTGAGTTAAGTTATCCTACACATGTCATCATCCATTTTGTTGGGAAGCGCCGAATGGAAATGAGAAATGAACACGAAAAACAAAACGTTTTTCATAGTTTATAATGACTGGCCGGTTATACACATGTGCTTAAAGTTGAGTGAAGAAGTTATTTGTGGCGAGCATTGGTTAAATAATTATTCATTTATAAGTATGTAACAATATGTTGGAGTGGAACTGTTGTGAACTTGAAATTTCATTTAACTCCTTACGTTCTTAATTGTAATGGATTAAGGCATGAGTTCAATGATATTTATCATTTGTTATCAGGGCATCTGCCACTAACAAAAGTTAATCTGTTACTTTTAAATGAATAATTATTTAAAGAAACTGGTACTTCCCTTGCTGACTGGTTAAAGTTAGCAAATATTAGGTGAGCAATATTACGTATTTCGCCGACATTATCTTACTTGCTAACCACTCCTGGCATCTTTAGCGTACAACGCTAGTCATCAAAATAATGTTAGTCAATATAAGAATGTAATGACCCAACTCCAAGAGAATAATGACTGAAGAAAACTGAAGACGAAAAGTTTATGAAGTTACCAATTTGAGTTAAATCATCCTGCACATGTCATCATCCATTTTGTTGGGAAGCACCGAATAGAAGTAAGAAATGAACAGGAAAAAGTAAATTTTTTTCACAGTTTATAATAATTGGCCGGTCAGACACACGTGCTTAAAGCTGAGTGATGAAGTTATTTGTGGCCAACACTGGTCAAAGCATTATTCATTTATAAGCATGTAACAATATGTTGGAGTGGAACTGATGTGAACTTGAAATTCCATTTAACTCTTTAAGGTTCTTAACTGTAACGGATTAGGGCATGAGTTTCAATGATACTTATCATTTCTTATGAGTGCATCTGTCACTAACAAAAGTCAATCTGTTACTTTTGAATGGATTCTTACTTAAAGAAACGGATACTTCTTTTACTGGCCAGTTAAATTTAGCAAATATTAGGTGAGCAATATTACGTATTTCGCCGACATCATTTTACTTCCTAACTACTCCTGGCATCTTTAGCGTACAACGCTAGTTACAAAAATAATGTTAGTCAATATAATAATGTAATGACCCAACTACGAGAGAATAATGACTGAAGAAAAATAAAATAAGAAAAGTGTATGGAGTTACCAATTTAAGTTAAGTCATCATGCACATGTCAGTATCCATTTTCTTAGGAAGCGCCGAATGGAAATGATAAATCAACACGAAAAACGAAACTTTTTTCATAGTTTATAATGACTGGCCGGTTATACACACGTGCTTAAAGCTGAGTGATGAAGTTATTTGTGGCCAGCATTGGTCAAATAATTATTCATTTATAAGTATGTAACATTATGTTGGAGTGGAACTGATGTGAATTTGAAATTTCATTCAACTCTTTACGGTTCTTAACTGTAATGGATTAGGGTACGAGTTTCAATGATTATTATCATTTGTTATGAGTGCATCTGCCACTAACAAAAGTTAATCTGTTACTTTTAAAAGAATCCTTATTTAAAGAAACATGTATTTCCTTTACTGGCTGGTTAAAGTTAGCAAATATTAAGTGAGGAATATTATGTATTTTGCTGACATCATCTTACTTGCTAACCACTACTGGCATCTTTAGCGTACTACGCTAGTCACAAAAATAATATTACTCAACATAATATTGTAATGACCAAACTCCAAGAGAATAATGATTGAAGAAAAATTAAAGACGAAAAGTGTATGAAGTTATCAATTTAAGTTAAGTCATCCTGCACATGTCATCATCCATTTTGTTGGGAAGCACCGAATGGAAATGAGAAATGAACACGAAAAACCAAACATTTTTCATAGTTTATAATGACTGGCCGGTTATACACACGTGCTTAAAGCTGAGTGAAGAAGTTATTCGTGGCGAGCATTGGTCAAAGAATTTTTCATTTATAAGTGATGAGCATAATTTATATACATATTTTACCCTTAATAATATAATTGCTAGTTATATTTATTTGTTATTTTTAATTAATTGAATTGTTTTATTGAATAGGGAATTAATTGGAGATTGTTGATAAAAAGGGCATGAAAACACTTCAAATTGAGAAGGAATAAAGATTAAATTGGAAGACAAAAATGCAACCAAGAATTAATGGAAGTCAAGAAGACCAAAATTGGAAGTCAATCTCTTCAAATGATGAACGGTGGGCATGCATTTGGAAAGCAAAGATTTGGCAATTTGGAATGCATGTGCTGGGCATTAAAAGAAGAAATCATTAATTGGCCTTTTGCTTTTGTGGTCAAACGTGTGCTTTGTTTTCAAAGTTTAGTAAAGAAATAATTTTAAAAGGCCTTGGTGAGTGGGCTTTATAAGTCGGTGGAGAAGAATTAATGCAATTAGAATCCAATAAGGATTAAGCAAGTCAGTAACATTATATAAAGGCAAGAGGGCCACAGGAGGAGAGGAGGACTGGAGACGCAAGGATTCAAGACAGAGAAGAAAATCTGCAGTAATTCGGCTTCCCCATGGCTGAATTTATTTATTTTGTTGCTCCCAATTCAAGTATGTCTAGCTAATTTTCTTACACTGAGGTTAAGGATGAAACCCTATTCAATGAAATAATTATCTTTTTATTTAATTAATTCCCTATATATGTTCTTTAATGATTATGGTTTTTATTTCACATGATTAATTGGAAGTTATTAAAATCTTTTCATCAATTCTGTCATGCATTATTGATTGTTAGGATTAATATTCAATTAATTCTATGCTTGGATCTATAAAGTTTATACATGATTATCTTTGATTTTATGTCTTTCATTAAATTGTTTACATGGAGTGCTTAGGAAACTTTGACTCTTTGTTATTCAATATGTTTACATGAGATTCTTAGATGTCATATTATTAAGCAGAAAAAGAACCTACATTAGATTTAATTACTTGGGCTTAATTGTTATATCCATGAGATGACATAGATTGATTTCGAGTTGTCACTCTAAAATTGGGGATTAATTAATAATTAGATAATTACTAGTTGAATAGTGGTGGATTCTGAAACCTTGGTAATTCTTATCTTATTGAATTCTCCTTTATTTTAATTGCTTCCTTAGTTTAATTGGTTTAATTTTCTTAAAAACTCAATTTGCTCAACTAGGTTAGAATTAATATTAATTTTAGATTTAAATTAGACTTTTTAATTTATAACAATCCCTGTGGGATCGACCTCGTTACCACCATTCTATTTCTAGATTCGTGCGCTTGCGAGTATATTAAAATTTTCACAACAAGTTTTTGGCGCCGTTGCCGGGGATTGTGCTAGAAAGTCAAGTTTAATCTAGGTTAATTTGATTTTTCCACTAGTTATAATTTAGGTTGTCTTTTATTTTATTTATTCAATTTTTATTTTTATTTTATTTTATTTTGAATTCATTCTTTAGTTGTTTAATTTCGTTTATTCTCATTATTGTTGGTTTATTTTATTTATTTTATTTTATTTTCTTTCCTTGTCTGGTTAGTTTATGAGTGTTTGGGAACGTGATTCAACAAATCGTTTGGTTAAAAGAGAGTCGAAAATTGATAGTAGTCAAGCTAGTTCTTTAGAAGTGATGGATGACCCAAATAGATTATTGCCAATACTTCCACCAGTGCAAGCAGAGAAAACCCTTAGAGAATATTTTTCACCACTTGCAGCCAACCAACCATCTTGTATTGTGTTGCCACAAACTACAGCAACACACTTTGAACTTAAGCCCTCTGTCATTCAACTTTTGCCATCTTTCCATGGGTTAGAGAGCGAGGATCCATATTTGCACATTAAGGAATTTCTTGACATATGCTCTACATTCCGTTTTCAAAATTTTAATGATGAGTCAATTAAGCTTCGTATGTTCCCTTTCTCATTAAAAGACAAAGCAAAAGCTTGGTTGAATTCACTTCCTGCTGGATCTATTAGTACATGGGATGAATTGAGTAATAAGTTTCTCACCAAGTTTTTCCCTATGTCTAAAACAAATGCCCTTAGGAGAGAGATAAGTGATTTTTATCAAAGAGAGGGTGAGCAATTTTACGAGTGTTGGGAAAGATTCAATGATTTACTCCTTAAGTGTCCCCACCATGGTTTTGAAAAATGGAGACTTATACAATGCTTTTATAACGGTTTAACCATGTCAAATCGTCATATGGTAGAGTCTATGAATGGTGGGAGATTTTTGAACTTACATGAAGGGGCTGCATGGGATTTCTTTAATTCACTTTCTGAGAATTCTCAACAGTGGGATTTTTCAAATCAAAGAGAAAAATCATCTCAAGTTTCTAGAAAGGGGTTATATGAAGTTAAGGATGACTTTGATGTGAAAGCCACTCTAGCTACGCTTTCTAGGAAAGTAGATGCCTTAGCTCTGAACCAATCAATGAATCATCATCCTAGTGTAGCTAATGAGGTTTGTGCTCTTTGTTCTAACTTGTCTCATACAGCACAGAATTGCCCATCATTACCAGCCTATCAAGAGGCTTATTCTGAGCAGGTACATGCCTTACAATCATATGAGAAAACCTCCAATAGTCCATATTCATCCACATATAATCCTAATTGGAGGAATCACCCTAATTTTTCTTGGAAACAAAATCAACCTTTGTCAAACCAAGGAGGGCAACAATTTAACATGCCCAATCAACAATTTGTCCCTCCTAACCAAGTATATCCTCCTGCCCAACAACCTATGTCTCAATTTGTTGCACCCCAACAAAGAAAGCCTTCTTTAGAGGATACACTTCAAAGTTTCATTCAGTCAACCCAACAAGCTTTTCAGTCAAACACTCAAGCTATTCTAAAGCTTGAACATCAATTGGGTCAATTAGCAACTACTGTAGCGGAGAGAGAAAAAGGAAAATTCCCCAGTCAATCAATTCCTAATCCCAAAGGAGTGCACGAAGTTGGATCGAGTTCAAGCCATCAACATGAAGAAGCAAAATCTATTATGACCTTGAGAAGAGGAAAATTATTTGACAACAAAGTAGAGGTTCAAACAAGGAAGACATCTGAGCCTACTTCTTCAGATCCAGTTCCATCACAAGACTCATCAACAAATGATCCAGAAGAGAGTGGCCCACCGGCTTACATTCCTAAGGCTCCTTTTCCTCAAAGGTTAGCAAAGGTAAAGAAAGGGACTTCAACAGGTGAGATTATGGAAATCTTCAAGCAAGTAAGTATAAACATCCCTTTACTCAATGCCATTAAGCAAGTTCCTTCCTATGCCAAGTTTTTGAAAGATTTATGTACTAAAAAGAGAAATTTACATGTCACTAAAAAGGCATTTTTAACTGAACAAACTAGCAATTTACTTCAATGTAAAATGCCACCAAAATTTAAGGATCCTGGTTCTCCTACTATCTCATGTGTTATAGGGAACCAATGTTTTGATAAAGCATTATTGGATTTGGGTGCTAGTGTTAATCTCTTGCCTTATTCTGTTTACATGCAGCTTGGACTAGGTGAGTTAAAATCAACTCCTATTATTTTGCAACTTGCTGATAGATCAATGAAAATACCTCGTGGTATTATAGAGGATGTGTTGATACAGATTGATAAATTTTATTATCCTGTTGATTTTATCGTTATTGATACTCAGCATGTACATGATCCTAAGAAACACACTCCAGTTATTCTAGGTCGTCCTTTCTTAGCTACAGCTGATGCTCTTATTAATTGCAGGAATGGAAACATGAAGTTATCTTTTGGTAATATGACCATGGAATTGAATATTTTTAATGTTACCAAGCAGCCACAAGAAGAAGATGAATTTGTTGAAGCGAATATGATAGAGGAATTAGTAGAAGATTCATTCATTTCTAACCATAATGATGATCCATTAGAGGCATGTCTAACTCATTCTGATTTATCTTTTAATGATGACAGTGCAATTGCAGAAATCAGCGCTTTACTTGATGCACCTCTAATTACGGACACAACTAAATGGAAGACAAAGTCAGAACTACTGCCTCATTCTGAGAAGAAAATTGGCCCATCTGCGGAGGCACCACCAAAATTGGAACTCAAAGCACTGCCTGACACTCTGGAATATGCATTCTTGGGAGAATCTGACACTCTACCTGTTATTATTTCTTCTTCCCTCGATCTTGAGCAAAAAGGTAAGTTGTTAGGTATTCTAAAAGAGCATAAGGAGGCAATAGGATGGACCATCGCTGATATTAAAGGTATTAATCCAGTAGATTGCATGCATCGTATTCATCTTGAAGAAAATGCTAAACCTATTAGGGAGATGCAACGTAGGCTAAATCCTAACATGAAAGAAGTGGTAAGAGCTGAAGTAATCAAATTATTAGATGCAGGAATTATTTATCCTATTTCAGATAGCTCTTGGGTTAGCCCTGTGCAAGTTGTTCCTAAGAAATCTGGTGTTACAGTAGTTACTAATGCTAATAATGAATTAATTCCCACTAGAGTAACTACAGGTTGGCGTGTTTGCATTGATTATAGAAAATTGAATTCATTCACAAGAAAAGATCATTTTCCTCTTCCATTTATTGATCAAATGCTTGATAGACTTGCAGGTCATGATTTTTATTGTTTTCTAGATGGATATTCAGGTTATAATCAGATCCCTATAGCTCCAGAGGACCAGGAGAAAACTACTTTTACTTGTCCATTTGGAACTTTTGCATATAGGAGAATGCCATTTGGTTTATGCAATGCACCTGCTACTTTTCAAAGATGCATGCTTAGCATCTTTTCTGATATGGTTGAGAGATTTCTTGAAGTATTCATGGATGATTTTTCTGTTTTTGGAGATTCTTTTGATGAATGTTTGCAGCATCTAACATTAGTTTTGCAGCGATGTAAAGAAAAGAATTTGGTTCTAAATTGGGAAAAGTGTCACTTCATGGTAAAACAAGGTATTGTCCTTGGTCATATAATTTCCAGCAAAGGTATAGAAGTCGACAAAGCTAAGGTGGATTTAATTTCTAACCTTCCACATCCCAAATCCGTAAAAGAAGTAAGATCTTTCCTTGGACATGCTGGTTTTTATAGAAGATTCATTAAAAATTTTAGTAAAATTACTAGACCCTTATGCAATTTACTTGTTAAGGATGCACCTTTTATCTTTGATGAATCTTGTCTTGATGCTTTTGCAAAGCTTAAGAAATTGTTGACTTCTTCACCTGTCATTCAGCCACCTAATTGGAATTTGCCTTTTGAAATTATGTGTGATGCATCTGATTATGCTATAGGAGCAGTTTTAGGACAAAGATTAGATCGTGTGCCTTATGTGATTTATTATGCTAGTATGACACTCAATGATGCACAGTTGAACTATTCAACTACAGAAAAAGAAATGCTAGCTGTGGTATTTGCACTTGATAAATTCAGATCTTATCTTATAGGTTGTAAAGTGATTATTTTTACTGATCATGCTGCTTTAAAATATTTGTTTACTAAGAAAGATGCTAAGGCAAGATTGATTCATTGGGTGTTGCTTTTACAAGAATTTGACATTGAATTTAGAGATAAAAAAGGTTCTGAAAATGTTGTGGCGGATCATTTATCTCGCCTTGATCTTAAATTTATTCCAGAATCTTTACCTTTGAATGAGTCTTTCCCAGATGAGCAACTTATGAGTGTAAATATTGTACCATGGTTTGCTGATATAGTTAATTACCTTGCTACAGGTCAAATCCCAGAGCACTGGACTAAGCAAGATAGAACAAAGTTCTTATCTAAAGTGAAAGACTTCTTTTGGGATGATCCCTATTTATTTAAATATTGTGCTGATCAGATTATTAGGCGATGTGTTCCCGATAATGAAATTCAAAGTGTTATCTCATTTTGCCATGAACAAGCTTGTGGAGGCCACTTTAGTGCTAAAAAGACAGCAACAAAAATTTTACAATGTGGTTTTTATTGGCCTACTCTTTTTCATGACGCTTATATTTTCTGTTCTTTGTGTGATAGGTGCCAACGTATGGGTAGCATTTCAAAGCGGAACATGATGCCACTCAATCCTATTCTTGTGGTTGAGATCTTCGATGTATGGGGTATTGATTTCATGGGACCTTTTCCTCCATCTTTTGGTTATCAGTATATATTGGTTGCAGTGGACTATGTGTCGAAGTGGGTTGAAGCTATTCCATGCAAAACCAATGATCATAGGGTTGTAGTGAAATTCTTGAAGAGTAATATTCTGTCTCGTTTTGGTTTCCCTAGAACAATCATTAGTGATGGTGGCACTCATTTTTGCAATAAACCTTTCAAAACTCTTTTGGACAAATATTCCATTACACATAAGGTTGCCACCCCATACCATCCTCAAACCAGTGGCCAAGTAGAGATTTCTAATAGAGAGATCAAGCAGATTCTAGAGAAAACAGTTAGGCCAGATAGAAAGGATTGGTCTTTGAGACTTGATGATGCATTGTGGGCATATAGGACTGCTTTTAAAACACCAATTGGGATGTCACCTTATCGACTTGTGTATGGAAAAGCATGTCATCTGCCAGTAGAGTTGGAGCATCGTGCATATTGGGCGATCAAGAAATTCAATTTTGACATGCAGCAGGCTGGTTCCAAGAGAAGATTACAACTAGCAGAACTTGAAGAGATCAGGAATGATGCATATGAGAATGCCAAGATTTATAAACAGCGAATGAAAGTCTTTCATGACAAACACATTTTGAGAAAAGCCTTTACACCAGGTCAGAAAGTACTTTTATATAATTCCCGATTGCATCTCTTTCCAGGTAAGTTACGTTCCCGATGGTCTGGTCCTTTTATAGTTCGTACTGTCTTCCCTTATGGAGCAATTGAGATTGAAAATCCTAAAAATGGTGATTTATTTAAGGTCAATGGTCAAAGATTAAAACCATTTTTAGAATTAAGAACACCAGAAGTTGAGGAGATACTTTTAGATGATCCTGTTTATTAGGATTAATTAAGTTCATCTTTGCACTCTTGTTTTATTTTAATAGTAGGTTTTCTTTTCTTTGTTTGTTTTTCTTTTCTAGTATTTTTCTTTTCTAATGTTTTCTTTTCATTTGGTATTTTCTTTTACGCTTTCCCAGCCCATTCAGGTGTGTTCTCTCCAACTTTCTTTTTATTATTTATGTTTTTATTATTATTAATTTTTTTTTCTTTCATTTGTTTGCATGCATATCTTTTGTTTGTGAAACATTGAGGACAATGTTCCAAATAAGTTTGGGGGTGGGAATAGTGTGTGCTTTGTTTGTCAAAAAAAAAAAATTAAAAATTAAAAAAAAATTGTTGTTTTTTTGTTTTTATGTGAAAAGCCAATGATAAGAATTTGATTGACAATGAATATGGTTTTTAGAAAGGGTTGAATATTGTCTTAGTTTATACTTGATTCTTGTGTTAGTTCCTTTTGATTGAGATTCTTTAAACCATGAGCACTAATATCAATTCTTTCATAATTTTGACTTGAAATTTGAGATTAACGCAGCCTGAGTTGAGAATTTTAGATAGAGTAAATGACTATTTGTCTTGATTCTTATCTCCACAATACAAAATAGTATACACGGGCGCCAAAGTCAGAAATAGCTACCTATAACCCTTAAGAGTGAAGCTATCCTTGAGTAATTTGGGCCTATGTACCACAAGTATGTAGAGGATAATCTACCATGAGAAGAAGGCTGCCTTAAGGGGTAGAGTGAAAGCTCCTGACTATGGTTAAAAAAAAAAAAAATCAAAAGAAAATGCACATAAAAGCCTGTGAGAGAAAAAAAAAAGATTGGAGATCAAGATGATAAGATTAGTTTGACCTACTCTGTTCTTTGTTTGAGGCGAAGGCTGTTGATGTTGAGGATTTTGGGAATGGATTTGATTGAATTAATTTCACACACACACTACAAGAATCGAAAGAGAGATGGGATTGATTATTGAATTAAAGTTAGAACTTTGCTAATATTTGAAATTTTCTTTGAGCTATATAATTTTTGCAATCTTTGAGGCTATTTTTCATGGTTTATTTAAAGTTTTTCATTTTTTTTATTTAATTTAATTTATTTATTTATTTATTATTATTATTATTTTTTTAAATGATGTTTGTGGGTATCATCACTGAAGCCCTCACGAGACTACAACTCGTCCACTAGGGCCGCCTAGGGGTTTAAAGGCTTGTTGCATACGCTAAATGCAATCGCGATTACCTGCGAAAGTGGTTTAGTTAGGATTTACTTTTTGTTTCGTTACTTTTGTTTTTGTTTTAAATTTTAGTTTTGCTCGAGGACTAGCAAAATCTCAGTTTGGGGGTATTTGATGAGCATAATTTATATACATATTTTACCCTTAATAATATAATTGCTAGTTATATTTATTTGTTATTTTTAATTAATTGAATTGTTTTATTGAATAGGGAATTAATTGGAGATTGTTGATAAAAAGGGCATGAAAACACTTCAAATTGAGAAGGAATAAAGATTAAATTGGAAGACAAAAATGCAACCAAGAATTAATGGAAGTCAAGAAGACCAAAATTGGAAGTCAATCTCTTCAAATGATGAACGGTGGGCATGCATTTGGAAAGCAAAGATTTGGCAATTTGGAATGCATGTGCTGGGCATTAAAAGAAGAAATCATTAATTGGCCTTTTGCTTTTGTGGTCAAACGTGTGCTTTGCTTTCAAAGTTTAGTAAAGAAATAATTTTAAAAGGCCTTGGTGAGTGGGCTTTATAAGTCGGTGGAGAAGAATTAATGCAATTAGAATCCAATAAGGATTAAGCAAGTCAGTAACATTATATAAAGGCAAGAGGGCCACAGGAGGAGAGGAGGACTGGAGACGCAAGGATTCAAGACAGAGAAGAAAATCTGCAGCAATTCGGCTTCCCCATGGCTGAATTTATTTATTTTGTTGCTCCCAATTCAAGTATGTCTAGCTAATTTTCTTACACTGAGGTTAAGGATGAAACCATATTCAATGAAATAATTATCTTTTTATTTAATTAATTCCCTATATATGTTCTTTAATGATTATGGTTTTTATTTCACATGATTAATTGGAAGTTATTAAAATCTTTTCATCAATTCTGTCATGCATTATTGATTGTTAGGATTAATATTCAATTAATTCTATGCTTGGATCTAAAAAGTTTATACATGATTATCTTTGATTTTATGTCTTTCATTAAATTGTTTACATGGAGTGCTTAGGAAACTTTGACTCTTTGTTATTCAATATGTTTACATGAGATTCTTAGATGTCATATTATTAAGCAGAAAAAGAACCTACATTAGATTTAATTACTTGGGCTTAATTGTTATATCCATGAGATGACATAGATTGATTTCGAGTTGTCACTCTAAAATTGGGGATTAATTAATAATTAGATAATTACTAGTTGAATAGTGGTGGATCTATAAACTCCAAGAGAATAATGATTGAAGAAAAATTAAAGACGAAAAGTGTATGAAGTTATCAATTTAAGTTAAGTCATCCTGCACATGTCATCATCCATTTTGTTGGGAAGCACCGAATGGAAATGAGAAATGAACACGAAAAACCAAACATTTTTCATAGTTTATAATGACTGGCCGGTTATACACACGTGCTTAAAGCTGAGTGAAGAAGTTATTCGTGGCGAGCATTGGTCAAAGAATTTTTCATTTATAAGCATGTAACAATATGTTGGAATGGAACTGCTGTGAACTTGAAATTTAATTTAACTCCTTACAGTTCTTAACTGTAATGGATTAGGGCATGGGTTTCAATGTTATTTATCATTTGTTATGAGGGCATCTGCCACTAACAAAAGTTAATATGTCACTTTTAAATGAATCATTATTTAAAGAAACTGATACTTCCATTACTGGCTGGTTAAAGTTAGCAAATATTAAGTGAACAAAATTACGTATTTCGCCGACATCATTTTACTTGCTAACCACTCCTGGCATGTTTAGCGTACAACGCTAGTCACAAAAATAATGTTAGTCAACAAAATAATGCAATGACCCAACTCTAAGAGAATAATGACGGAAGGAAAATTGAAGACGAAAAGTGTATAAAGTTACCAATGTTAGTTAAGTCATTCTGCACATGTCATCAGCCATTTTGTTTAGAAGTACCGAATGGAAGTAAGAAATGATCAGGAAAAAGTAAACGTTTTTCACAGTTTATAATTACTAGTCGGTCATACACACGTGCTTAAAGCTGAGTGATGAAGTTATTTGTGGCCAGCATTGGTCAAAGTATTATTAATTTATAAGCATGTAACAATATGTTGGAGTGGAACTGATGTGAACTTGAAATTCCATTAAACTCCTTACGGTTTTTAACTGTAATGAATTAAGGCATGAGTTTCAATGATATTTATCATTTATTATGAGTGCATCTACCACTAACGAAAGTTAATCTGTTATTTTTAAATAAATCCTTATTTAAAGAAACTGGTACTTTCCTTGCTGGCTAGTTAAAATTTACAAATATTAGGTGAGCAATATTATGTATTTCGCCGACATCATCTTACTTGCTAACCACTCCTGGCATCTTTAGCGTACAACGCTAGTCACAAAAATAATGTTAGTCAACATAATAATGTAATGACTCAACTCCAAGAGAATAATGACTGAAGAAAAATTGAACGCGAAAAGTGTATGAAATTACCAATTCAAGTTAAGTCATCCTCCACATGTCATCATCCATTTTTTTGGGAAGCACCGAATGAAAATAAGAAATGAACAGGAAAAACTAAACGTTTTTCACAGTTTATAATAACTGGCCGGTCATGCAAACATGCTTAAAGTTGAGTGATGAAGTTATTTGTGGCTAACATTGGTCAAAGTATTATTCATTTATAAGCATGTAACAATATGTTGGAGTGAAATTGGTGAGAACTTGAAATTCGATTGAACTCGTTACAATTCTTAACTATAACGGATTAGGGCATGATTTTCAATGATATTTATCAATTCTTATGAGGGCATCTGCCACTAGCAAAAGTTAATCTGTTAATTTTAAATGAATCCTTATTTAAAGAAAGGGCACTTCCTTTACTGGCCGGTTAAAGTTAGAAAATATTAGGTGAACAATATTACGTATTTCGCCGACATCATCTTACTTCCTCAACACTACTGGCATCTTTAGCGTAAAACTCTAGTCACAAAAATGATTTTAGTCAACATAATAATACAATGACCCAACTCCAAGAGAATAATGACTGTACAAAAAATTGAAAACAAAAAGTGTATGATGTTACCAATTTGACTTAAGTCATCCTGCACATGTCATCATCCATTTTATTGGGAAGCACCGAATGGAAGTAAGAAATGAACATGAAAAAGTAAACATTTTTCACAGTTTATAATAACTGGCCGGTCATACACACGTGCTTAAAGCTGAGTGATGAAGTTATTTGTGGCCAGTATTGGTCAAAGCATTATTCATTTATAAGCGTGTAACAATATGTTGGAGTGGAACTGATGTGAACTTGAAATTCCGTTCAACTTCTTACGATTCTTAACTATAATGGATTAGGGCATGAGTTTCAATGATATTTATCTTTTATTGTGAGGGCATCTGCCACTAACAAAAGTTAATATGTTACTTTTAAATGAATCCTTATTTAAAGAAACAGGTACTTCCCTTACTGGTTGGTTAAAGTTAGCAAATATTAGGTGAGCAATATTACGTATTTCGCCGACATCTTCTTATTTGCTCACCACTCCTGACATCTTTAGCGTACAACGCTAGTCACAAAAATAATGTTAGTTAACATAATAATGTAATGACCCAACTCCAAGAGAATAATGATTGAAGAAAAATTGAAGGTGAAAAGTGTATGAAGTTACAAATTTTAGTTAAGTCATCCTGCACATGTCATCATCCATTTTGTTGGGAAACACTGAATGGAAATAAAAAATGAACAGGAAAAACCAAATATTTTTCACAGTTTATAATAACTGGCCGGTCATACACACGTGCTTAAAGCTGAGTGATGAAGTCATTTGTGGCTAGCATTGGTCAAAGCATTATTCATTTATAAGTATGTAACAATCTATTGGATTGGAACTAGTGTGAACTTGAAATTCTATTTAACTCTTTACGGTTCTTAACTGTAATGGATTAGGGCATGAGTTTCAATGATATTTATCATTTCTTATCAGGGCATCTCCCACTAACAAAAGCCAATCTATTACTTTTAAATGGATTCTTATTTAAAGAAACGGGTACTTCCCTTGCTGGCTATCTGAAACTCACAGTTTGATTAAATATTAATATGCTATCATGTTTATCTGATATATAAAAACTCTATCACAAATCTATCATGACTTTATGATGTATGAAAATTCTGTCATGTGTCTATCATATTCTTGTGATAAATGACTAATTTTCTAATATCTATCACAAAAATTCTGTCATGGTAGCCCATTTTTCTAGTAGTGAGAAATATTGCAAGCCTTCTTTTTATTAAAACATACATTATAATTCATAAATTTCATAAAATGACATATTACAATAAAATGACATAAATTCATAGTAATTTAGTATATCAAAAGCATAATTAATCATAAAAGCAAATGGTATAGCATATATGCAGAAAATAAGAAGTTAGCTAATGTCACATAGTATTACCTATACTCCCGGTGACCCGGCCAGAAACAGAATTAGAATCAGAATATCATGTGCACACTCAAAACAAAAACTCAATACTAGTCCAGAACATATATGTATACAGAATCAGAATAACTATGAACAATGAGCCAAAACATTCAAATTAGTTTTTCATATGTAATGATTTGTATGTGGCACTTCACGACGCCCTGGCTCTCGAGAGGTGACCCCCATATAATCTCAAGAGGTGGCTTCGTATAATCATAAATAATATCGAATCGTACATGAGCATAAAACATTTGTATCAAATTCACAAATGTCCATAACAATAATTTAGGCTTGCAAAATATTTTATAGAAAAAATCGTAAAAGGTAATCATGTAATAAAATAAATTACATATTTAAAAGCATTTATAATAGTTTGTAAAAAATAAAAATAACATAATTTTCATATTTGAAAACATTTACATAAACTAATTTTGTTATAAAAATCAATTAATCTTTTAAGTAGTATAAAACACTTATACTTATAATAATATAAAAAATAATCATACATATTCAGTACATTATGAATAAAGTTATTTACCTCGATAAAAGAATTGATCTAACACACCTCTAAGCCTTTAAGAGCCTCAAACTCCTCCAACACCTTAAACAAATACAAGATACAACTATTACGAACTTATTTTAAGAACCTGATTTTCGAGTTCGTATTCGTATAAGTCTAATTCTCATAATTTTAACTCTTAATCTAAAAATCATAATGACACAATATTTTACATAACTGTTCTAAACATTCATATGTATCTCATGTAAAATTTTCAAGAAGATCTGATACCAAAAACATTTTCAAAACTATTTGTTTCTTGACAGATTCGAAATTGTTTCATAGTGCCTTAACTAAACAGAACAGGTTCTGAGATTTTTTATAAAATTATAAATAAATCAAAAACTTATGACATTAAAACGAAAAATACTAGACACATATACAAATCTTTTTTTTTTTAAATTTCGGAATTTTTTGAATTCGTTTGGTACTACAAATAATTTTGTGAAATTTGTCATTCTACTGAAGTTGTAGTTTTACAGTACAGCAGTATCTGCTTCGAAAATACATATACAATTGAAAACGAATCAAATATCATGAAAAAAAAATTCAATAAGCCCTACAAGTCTAGTTTTTAGAAAAATAAGGTTCTTAAGAAGAATCATTCATCAAACATATGTTTAATTTCGAGATAATAATACTGTCTAAAATTGTCTAGTGTGTTTATTGTATTAACGATTAATTAATAAGACTCAACAATAAATCAAAGCCCTAAACAGAACTTTAACACAACCTAAATCATGCATAATGGTCTGTAACAATCTAAAACAATGTCAATAAAACCCTTAATAGAGTGATAGGAAAACTTGTGGAGAATAGGGAGAGTAAAACTTACCAACTGTTAAGATTTTCTTCTAAGTAAAGAATCCTAGGGTATGAGTAAGAGAATAACGAGCAGCAGAGAAAAATAGAAGAAAACGTTGTGGACTTAGGATTATGGAATAAGGAAAAGTATGAATTTATAAAGAGTTTTGAAATAAACCTTATTAAATTTGGAAAAGTAAGTCTTTTCTAAAATTACCCCATGAATAGTCTTATTAATAAGGGAAGGAAATTTCTTCACGTAAGAGTCCTTCTTCTCTCATAATTCTTTTTTTTCCTTCAAAAGCAAAGTTTTGGGTGTTACACTAATGTTGCCTTTCTTAATGCTGACCATGACAAACTTTTAATAGATGCTTAAAGGTAGATAGGAGCCTCTGTTGATGTATTAGTTGATTAGAATACATCTTGATTTCTCTGTCAAAAGTAAAATTTTTGCTGGAATGAATTAATATTTAGTGTGTTGTCTTTGTGTTTTACTTAAATTGAGATTGTTTCTTTTGCTATATATGTTATAAAGTGTGGCTGTCAGGATATTCAGCCTTTGGTTTATTTGTTTGTTTGTGATATTTTGGTGCAAAATCTACTAGCTAATGTTTAAGTTTGCTTATTATGAAAATTTATGGGAACCATTGGCTTAGTTTTTATATCCTAACTTTAAGTTGGTAAACTGAGCTTTGTTTAGGATTATACAATATTTGTTATTTATGTATATATATTTGTGTTATATTGTTTGAATAGAGTCTGAGATGAGAAAAATTCTTTCATTTTAGTTTTCTAAGTTTAGTACCTTAGTTTTTATATTCTAACTTTAAGTTGGTAAGCTGAGCTTTGTTTAGGATTATACAATATTTGTTATTTATGTAGATATATTTGTGTTATATTTTTTTTAATAGAGTACGAGATGAGAAAATTTCTTTCATTTTAGTTTTTTAAGTTTAGTACAAGTATATATTGTCAAAATATTATATATGCATATTAAACTTAAGCATAATATATTCAGGCATAATACACTACTTTATTAAATTCACAAAAAACTAGATCAAGAGGGTTGACGTCACATATATTACAAAGTTGAATATTAGTAACATCACATTTAGGATCATAAATATCTTCACAGTAGTAGAATCTTTAGTTAGCTTTAGTGACTTCTTTAGCATATCTTTAGCTCCTCTACCTTATTTTGAAGTGCATTTAATAGCTTATGATCGATAACTTTTGTCACACCCCTTTCAAAAACAGCTCCATTGTTGAAGTCAGTCCTCTCTAGCAGCCATCACATGAAATATTCACATTTTTCCTTCTTGGCACAATGGTAATACAACATGTGTGGATTGTCATAAGATTCATAAACCCTCAAATCAGCTCTCATACCACATTTACATATTCTATTCCAGTACCTAATAAGCTTGCCATTGACACAATTCCTCCAACTTGGATGGTAGAATGTGTTTGATTTGCTTGAAGTGTTTGAGCTTTGAGATTCCATGGATACTTAGTGCTCGATCTTTGTGCTTAGGAAATTAATGGTTGATGATTCTGTTGAAATTGAGTTGGATGATGAATCAGAATGGTAGGATAATTTTTACAATGAATGAGCTTTGTTTTAAGTGTCTGGTTGTGATGTAAATGTCAAGCAAACCACTTGTTGATATTGATATTGAGATGATGAATATATAGCCAACATCACTACCAATGTAGCTATTTGGATTCAACATTAATATTGGCAGCATTTCTAGTATTTTTAAAGCTTTTTTTTTTGTTAAATTTTGATTTCTGAATCAACAAAGACAAACTGATTTTTGTTGAGGATAGTATGATAATTTCATATTATTTATACACTCAAGAAGCTATTACTCAGCAAATCTCCCTTAACTTTGATTATAATGGTTCAAGGGTATTTTGGTAGTGTATTCAACAAACTAACGAGCATTTAAATAGTTTAATAATAGTAGGGAAGGAAAGTGGAAGTATGGTAATACTTTAGATAAAAGTGGAGATAGCCAAACCTCTAGAGAGGAAAGTGGAAATTACCCGACTTTATATATGGGAATACCCACGAGTCCACGATAAGCTCTTGTGTATCAATCAAATGGCCCTGTGCACCAGTCCCCCTTATCTGTCTAATGCAAGCAATGAATGAGGGGCACTTGCCTAATACAGGCAAAGGCACCTGATTCTTATTAAGGTGACTATATTACAGTCCATCACTTATATAAGTAAACCCAATTTACCTTTCTACTTAATCTCCAAGTTAGCCAAGGAAATATCACCAAGGTCCACTAATAAAACCCGTAATTGAAAAGGAATCTCCAATTAATGAGTTCCATGCAATCAAATTGACCAAATCCACTCAAGGGCCATAATATATAAACTAAAGCCAAAGTTTAGGGTTTGGGATCTTCTATCTCTCCTCTTAGAGGCACTTTTTCTCTATTTTGAATATTATTTTCTTTATGTTGGGGTGAATATCTAAATTTTCTCTCTCTAAACTCTTCATGTCTTATATCTTTGAAGTTCTCACAACCATTCACCATGCAAAGCTCCTTTTCCACAACCTTTGTTAAAGGGATCATCCTCTGTGCACCTTTCTTATCCTTCATCTCTAGATGGGACATCAATTATTTTCTCACTCTTCCATTAAATACTCACTTTCTCTAGGGCAACCATTACCAAGTCCTCTATAAGTTCATCTTTTTACAAAGCGATCCCTATGAATGAGTGAGAAAGCATCCTCTATAGATTCAAAGAAGCCAGAAACCTAAAGAAGCTCATTTTTTAAGTGTGTGTATATATATATATATATATATATATAAGAAAACTATGGTAACAATATATTTCATATAGTGGATGGCTTAGTGAGTTGCTCTCTTAGATGTAGGCCAACGGTAAAACCACGTAAATCTCGTGTTCTTTATATTTACATCTTAGTTAACGCTTATTTGTAGTATAGAAACTTGATTTTTTTCAGAGCCTTCCCGAAATTGGCTCCCAGAGTGACCTTATGGGGTGACCTTGAGAAATCCCCTAAGGAATATCTTTTTATATCTCTAACTGGACGATGAGAATCATTTAAGTCTCTTTAAGAGTGCCCTTAAAAGCATTTTTTAGGGCAACCCCAAAGCATTGGATTAGCATAGCACCTGATTGATCAAGGATCCTTATTTTAGCTTCCTTCACTCATGATTCATCTTCGTCTCCTTTAATATTTTTGATCCGCTTTGAGACAACAAAAAATGAGCCAAAACAAGTTTATATTCCAAATAACATGTAACCAACCAATGGCTACCATATGTTTAATAATAGTTTGACTTTGTATTATTATTAATGGATTATTTTACAATATCAAAAAATAAATAGCACATCATATACCACATCATTAAAGATACAAAGTTATAATCTTTATATCCCAATCTTACAAGTATATTATTAGTAATTTTAATAATTGCACGTATCAATTTTCAATTGTCAAACATGTAAAGCAAAACGGTGCACACTAGATTTGATGTTGATGATTTTCACTAAATTTTCATTAAGCATTCTTACGAAGCTTTTAAGCCCAACTCCATCTGAGAATAGAATAATTATTTCATGAAAAGAAATAATGAATCAATTTTATTCAAGATTTTTTTCTGTATTTTATTTTAAGATTTATACCAAGCCGCCGTCAAATAATTGGTTATTAAATTATAATTACTATGAATGAACTATATAATTTAATTTGTCGACTATCATTATCAATTATTGGGTGATAAAATCTTGATCTTCAATTTTTACTAATTTTCAAATTAATAAATCTTGTTTCTAATTTTATCAAATAGGTCCCTTACTAGTGACTGCTCACGAATCAAGTTATGTCAATTTGGCACATATTCACATCTAATATACCATTTTCAGTATTAAATTTTTTTAATCCAACCCAGTAAAAAGCTAATAAAATTAGAAGAGAATGAGGAAAAAGAATTAAATTCTGTATTCGATCAGGGAAGGAGTCAGAAATTTAAAAAAATAAATAAATACAAAAATTATATCTTTCATTCATTGTATATATGATTCTGTCAACACCATTTGTAATTACTTGGAGTGCATTTCCGTGCGTTAATATCATTGTAAGTTAATAAAACCCTAACTATCAAAGCGTTGTAAATTAAAGCCCCAGTTGAGCAAACAATCAAAAGCCATTAAGCCAACATGCTTATTAGAATAGAATAGATGTAAAATAAACCCGATAAAGTTAAAAAACGAAGTGAAATTGCTTATTGTGAGTCTTTGGGCCAATTTGGGATTGCGGAGGCTGATGAAATAAATTGTTTATACTGTGCAGATGAAATAAGTTGCTGATTAAAAAAGTAGTTCGGCGTTTAATAAATTGTGCTGTTGTGGTTGCCATAAGTTTGAAAAGTAAAGTATATGCATTTGGTAAATTTTATTACTAAAGTGTTATTTTATTATATAATGACCAAAATAAATATAAATTTTAATTGCTTTTTTATTTTTAGAGTACGTTTAATAAATTGTTTAGATATATCTTTTTTTCTTAAATATGTAATATAGATTAAACTTTAAAAGCCATAGTTATGAAATTAGAATATGAACTTATATGGTTATGACAATAATATGATATCTAATGATTTATATGTTGGGAAAATATGCTCTTTAAAAGCATATGTGTTTATTTAATTGTATTAAATAATTTTTCTGATTAATAAAATAAATGAGGTATTTTATTCAAATATCTTAATTGCATTAATATTTGTATTAAAGTCCATTTAATCATATTATATGTATTTATGTGATCACCATGTGGATTCACAGAAGACATAAATACAAGTTATCTTATGATTAAATAAATTTAGTTCGCAGTTGATAAATAAAGTTGGGCACTTTATTTAGGTATAGACTGTAATAAATTCATTGAATGATTTGTCTTAATCATGTATGAATTTATTGATGTAGTACGACTACATTGAACAGGATCACATATGAGATTTAATTAACTTTGTAATAACTGTCAGACTTATTAAATCTCATAGGCGTTGATTTTACTGTAATCTTAATCTTGAGTTAATTATGATTTCATGATTGTGATTGTTATTTCATTTGAGTTACCAATGGGCACGACACATCCTTGTGGTCAAGATTACCCGGTATCTTGGTGGGAGCAATTATGAGTATTGGAGTTATGGATTAACAATATAGAATTTGTACAACACATCTCTTGATAGGTTTTCGGTACTTGATCATAGAATTCTCTGGCCAGAGTGTGTCAACATATTTAGTATGTTGAAAATGATCATTAGAGAAAACCAGTAAGGATCAAGGAATAAGATGTTATTAAATTGATTGGACAGTTGAGATATCAATTTAATTAACGATGTGGTACAAAGGATTGTGCAGTAAAGAAATCAATGTGGCTTGGGACGAATTATTATTCGAGCATACAATTATGGAAGTCAGTTCCAATCTTTTAGTGGAGTAGATTTGGAATTAAATAATTGGGCTAGTTTAATTACAGGCCTAATTATTGTAGCCACTATTGTATGTTCCCAAATGATCCCCGGGTTAGCTCATTTAATTGATTGCACCACTGCTGGACTAATAAGCAAGATAACTAGCTATTTGGGTCAAAAACCTAAATATATCATTTAGTGGGAGGCTCCATTTAATAAGCTTATGTGTAAGGGGCCTTATGTTATTTTACATGGTGGGTCCCCTATTAAATGAAAAGTAACGTGAGTTTTATTTTGGGGGAATCCTTGGAGCCTAGGGTTTTCACTAAAGGGAGATATATAAGGCTTATTTTCCCAAAAAGGAAAAAGAAGCCACTTTATACAGATCAGAGAAAAAGATTTTTCTCTCCATTGTTGAGAGAAAAATTTTCTCGTGCTAGTTGCTTTGGTAGTGATAAAGGCGCCCACACGTCAAGTGCAGATCGAACCTGAGTCATAACCTGGAAGATCATTGGAGACAGTTCGTGATCTAACAAGCGTGGTGGTGACGGATCGTGATCTAACAGGAGTGGTGGTGGCGGATCGTGATCTAGGAGCCTAAATCACTTCAGCGGAAAAAGCAAACTCAGATTTACAAGGTACGATTTCTAGAATACGAATTCTTATATATTATATGAGAGCGATCTTCAAAAGGTTTTATAAAAATTTAAAAACCTGATTTTTCCCCAACAATTGGTATCAGAGCCATCTCATATTAATATATAAGAATTTCGTATGAAATCATTCTTGAAATTTATGTATTAGAGTGGCACAATTTATTCAGATATATATTATTTGTTTAATATATGAATAAAGCATGTTATGGTTTGTCTTAATTCATGGTTAGATTTTCTACTGTATTTTTCGTTTGGATCTGTAACAAGAGGGGTGGTTTTTACTCACCATGTTTCCCTCTTGATTTAATTTACTGTTATAGAATTTTGTAAGCCAAAATTGGCCTAAGAAATTTGTAAATTAATTACTGGAAAATTGCGGAAACTTGCTGGAAACTGCGGCAACAAACCAGAGTAGCAGCACACGGCCAGCAGCACTCGCTGCCAGCAGCGCGCGCTGCGAGCGCAGCCCAGCAGCACACGCTGCCAGGCGCTGCACACGCAGCAGCTGCAGCGCCCAAGCAGCAGCGCGAACGTGGGCTGGAGGCGCGCGAGTGAAGGCAGCTGGCGGAGCGTTCTGGTTGGCGTCTTTCCGGCGTCGATGACGGCTGTCCGGTGTGGAAACAGTAAACAACGGCTGGGTTTTTGTGCTGGTGGCGGCTGGGGAAGAAGAGGAAAAGAAAAATGTGATTTTAGGGTTCCATGGTTTTTATCGTGGAGGTCCCTATAGCTTCATATTTTTCAGTTGGGCAGAAACGTTTTTAATTTTTTGCATTTAAGTCCAAAAACCGTTTTGGGCTTAAAGAATCCTAGTTTTAGGCCCAATTTCAATTGGGCTTAATGGATTAAAAAATGCATAGACAAAATTAAATACATTAAATTTATTTTTGGTCCAAAAGTTTTATTTTAATAAAATAAAAAAATTAATTATTTATTTATTTCTTTTCAAAATTAAAATTGGACCAATTATAAATTTAAAAGCCCAATTTCCCCTAGTCCATTAACAAAGACAAGCTTATGGAAGATGGACATTGACAAGAAGCCCAATGAAGATTAGGCTTAGGGTTAATGTATTTTTCATTATTAGGAAAGCCATGAATTAAGATTATTTAATTGTTTTTCTATATGTTATGTTTTGGATGATCACATGCCATGATAACATGTCATATAGAATAGGTAGTGCCACTCTATGCATAATGATACATGTCATTCATTAATAATGAATTTCATTATATTGTTTGAAATTTGCGTATGCTTAATAATATTTGATATCATCTAGATAATATTATAGGAAGCATGCAATTAACAATATGTATGTTTTAAAAAGGAAAAACCAATTTTAAAATATTGAGTGGGAGAGGGAAAATTCAAGATAATTTTCCCACGGGTTCCATTGTTAGTTCAATAATAAAATTATATATATACCTCGACTTCATGATACGGTGATGCTCCCTTCGGAGGGTATATATATTAGATATTTTATTTGATGAACTTCTTCAAAGATAAAATTGAAATATTTTTCAATCGATTGTTCACCCCAACGGTGACTATTGATATGAAAAATACGTAGATTGAAACAATGGTATACACTCAACTAAAGTTTGTTATTAACCTTCCCAATGAAGCTCTGTTAACAAATTTAGGTCCAAAGGGATAACGATAATTATTTATCATGTCTCTACATGAAAGTAAATAATCCAATGGATAATTGAGTCTAGTAAGTGTAGACATGACTTCCCCAACGGATAGCTTGTCGAAGCGGTACTAGATTATCGTTACAATAAATTAAAATGCATTTATGGTTTTTTGCATTTTTGTCATTTATTGTGAATATTGTTTCAAAGTATTTATGCATGTGTATTTTATTTTTTTCAGAAAATGTCTTCCATCAACCCATTATTATTTATCCTTGTTAAAAATGAACTCACTGGCGAAAATTATTTAGATTGGAAACGCAATCTATTTAATATTCTCACTGCTAAGGGAAGCAAATATGTGTTGACCCAGCCTTACCCTCCTGAACCATCGTTATACGATTATAGAAATCAGAGGGAGCCTTATGAGAAATGGTGCGAAGCTAACAAAATGGCTAAGCGCTATATATTGGCTTCGATTTCTGTGGAACTGCATAAGAAACATCGGAGCATGGAAACAGCCACTGAAATAATGGCTAGTCTTCATCAGATGTTTGGGCAAAATACCCATTTTGCCAGAGAAGCAGCATTAAAACGTATTACGGATACTCAGATGGAAGAGGGCACAAAAGTTCGTGATCATGTCCTCAAAATGATGGACTATTTGAATGAGGTAGAGATTCATGGTGTTCAAATCAATGATAAATCAAAGATTAACATGGTGATTGAATCTTTACCTGATACATTCAAAGAGTTTAAGGTCAGCTATATCTTAAACAATAAAGATATGACCTTAATTGAATTAATGCACGAACTACATGCTATAGAAGAATTTTATCATAGCAGAAAACTTCCTGAAAAAGGATTCTCTTCAAGGCTTAAGTCAAAAGACAAGAATGAGCAAGCAAGAGTTGGGATCGGCAAACTGTCCATTAAAAGAAGTGGCAAGCCAAAAGGCAAGTGTTACAAATGTGGACAGAAGGGTCACTGGAAGAAAGATTGTCCTAAGATTATTAAAATCAGGTATAGGAAATCTTTAAGCTTCCTAATTAGTTCAGATTTCTATTGATTCATACAATAATGAATTCTGAGATAACTAATCTTATTTGTAATTCATTTATTTGGTTTTCAGGAAACCAAGAGATTAAGTGAAGAAAGCTTCAAATAGCAGTTGAGGATGTGCTAGTTTATATCAATTGAAAGACTAGATCAATTTTACAAGACTTTAGTTTTGATATTTGTCTTTATTTTTCCAAATATTAGAGGAATTTAATTTCAGTGGCTTGTTTTAATAAACAGGAGTACACTGTTATTTTTGGATCCTCTGTTTATTACTTATTTTGGTTATTTATAAAGACAATTTATATCATAAAAGTACATTGATCTATTCAAAGTAAGATATAATGATTAAAAGTATATGCATTTATCTAAGAAAAGAAATGTTTCTTCTAACCAAAAATCACCTCTGATAGTTATGCTTAAGTCATATAAACTATAATAAGATTTTAAGAAAATGATTAATGATAGACTTGTTGGCCTATTAAGATTGATCATTGTAACTCTATAAATCTTATTTAGAAAAGTAATATGACAAGGATACTCTTTATGAGCTAAAAGCATAACATTGTATTTGATGATTTAGCGCATACAAATGTATACGGACTAATCAGTTTACATGTTATAAGAGGTTATGAGTATTCTATCAATCTAGTTGATGAATATTCATTTTATGTTTGTCTAAATGAGTCATGATTCCATTGCTTTTGAAATTCAAAAGAGTACGTGAATAAGACAGAAGCAATTAGACAGGAACATAAAAGAATTTCGATATGATCGAAACAAAGAATATCTCTATGGAGAATTCAAGCACTATTTGGTTGTCAATGAACACTATGATACAATAGTGTAATTAAATGGAGAAACAAGATTCTTTTGGATAAGACAAGATATATACTAAGTGGTTTATCATTTACCTTTTTGATTCCAGATACTAGTATTTGAAACTACAAAGTTTATTGAACTTAGTTTCATCTATCTCGGTGTCCACTACTCCAAGAAATTATGAAAAAGTCACAAACATGGTTTGAGACACATTCGTATTTGGAGTTTACTAGTATTTCTACTAGAATCAGAGATAGAGAAGATGGATTCGTGTTCAGAAGCTTGCATGTTTTAGGTATCTTAAAGGAATAAGGGAAAGTCTGAATTATAGTCCTCAAGATAGGAATGTATTTATAGAAATATTTTTTACTTTCTTTGAGGAAGACTATATAATGACTTATAACCTAAGAGTAAGGTAAAACTAGAGAAATAAAAGAGATCAGGTTGATGCTCAGCTTTCAACACCTGTTATAGAACAGGAAGAACAGCAACAACCAGCTGATCAGCACAGGATTATCCTTGAACAACCATCACTTTTAGAACCTCGTCGTAGTGGGAGGGTAACTAGGTTACCTGCAAGATACATGTTTTTGGGAGAAACCTATAAGGCTATCTCAGATGAACATGTACAAGATCCCACTAGTTACAACGAAGCTCTAATAGATAGAGATGATGAATTTTGAAAAAGGCCATGAATCAAGAAATGGAATCTATGTATTCCAATAAAGTCTGGGAACTTGTAGAGGCACCAAATGGGGTAAAACCTATAGGGTGCAAGTGGATCTACAAGAGAAAAAGAGGAGTAGACGGAAGGGTGGAAACATTTAAAGCAAGATTAGTAGCCGAAGGGTTTACTCAGAAAGAAGGAATCAATTATGAGGAAACCTTTTCTCCGGTTGCTATGCTTAAATCCATCAGGATTCTGCTCTCCATTGCTGCAGTGCTAGATTATGAAATTTGGCAAATGGATGTCAAGACTGCCTTTCTTAACAGGCATCTTGAAGAAAACATCTACATACAGCAACCAGATGGATTTATACAAAAAAGGCCAAGAACACATGGTATGTAAGTTGCAGAGATCTATTTATGGATTGAAGCAAGCATCCCAGTCATGGAACATCAGATTTGATCAAGCGATTAAATCACTTGGATTCATTCAGAACATTGATGAACCATGTGTGTACAAGAAAATTCAGGGAAAATTTGTAGCCTTCCTAGTTCTTTGTGTAGACAATATTCTCCTGATTGGAAACGATATAGGAGTATTGACTACAATAAAGATTTGGTTAGCAAAACAATTTGATATGAAAGACCTGGGAGAGACAAGTTATATTCTTGGTATCAAGTTACTATGAGACCGGAAGAATAAAACTTTAGCCTTGTCTCAAGCGGTCTATATCGATAAGATATTGGCTAGATTTAGTATGGAAAATTCCAAGACTGGTTTATTACCATTCAGACATGGAATTACATTCTCTAAGGATCAATCACCTAAAACATCTGAAGAGATAGAGAGAATGAGACGAGTTCCCTATGCAGAAGCTGTGGGAAGTCTCATGAATGCCATGCTTTGCACTAGGCCAGACATCTGTTTTGCGGTAGGGATGGTTAGTAGATATCAATCTAATCCTGGACCTGAACACTGGACTGCGGTCAAGCATATAATGAAGTATCTGAAAAGAACTTAAAATTATATGCTTGTGTATTCTGGTGATGAACTTATTCTAGTGGGTTATACTAATTCTGATTTTTTGTCAGATAAGGATTTTAGAAAATCAACTTCCGGCTATGTGTTTACATTGGGAAGTGGAGCTACTAGTTGGATGAGAGTGAAACAATCTTATATCACAGACTCAACAACTAAAGCTGAATATGTGGCTACATCTGAAGCTGCAAAAGAAGCTATATGGCTCTGCAAGTTCCTACGAAATCTTGAGGTGGTACCTGTTGTAACTGCACCCCTTAAACTATTTTGTGATAATGGTGGTGCGGTAGCTCAATCTAAGGAACCAAGGAACCACAAGAAACAAAACATATTGAAAGGAAGTATCATCTTATAAGGGAATAGTGTAGAAAGGTTATATGACAGTACCCCAAATGGCATTAGATGCTAAATGGCAGATCTTATTACAATGGCCATTAGTGGGAAACCTTTATAACCTGCACTTAGAGCCCTAGAGCATGTGCAATATGCCAGATATGCTTTGAGAGCTAGTGGGAGATTGTTGGGAAAATATGCTCTTTAAAAGCATATGTGTTTATTTAATTGTATTAAACAATTTTTCTGATTAATAAAATAAATGAGGTATTTTATTCAAATATCTTAATTGCATTAATATTTGTATTAAAGTCCATTTAATCATATTATATGTATTTATGTGATCACCATGTGGATTCACAGAAGGCATAAATACAAGTTATCTTATGATTAAATAAATTTAGTTCGCAGTTGATAAATAAAGTTGGGCACTTTATTTAGGTATAGACTGTAATAAATTCATTGAATGATTTGTCTTAATCATGTATGAATTTATTGATGTAGTACGACTACATTGAACAGGATCACATATGAGATTTAATTAACTTTGTAATAACTGTCAGACTTATTAAATCTCATAGGCGTTGATTTTACTGTAATCTTAATCTTGAGTTAATTATGATTTCATGATTGTGATTGTTATTTCATTTGAGTTACCAATGGGCACGACACATCCTTGTGGTCAAGATTACCCGGTATCTTGGTGGGAGCAATTATGAGTATTGGAGTTATGGATTAACAATATAGAATTTGTACAACACATCTCTTGATAGGTTTTCGGTACTTGATCATAGAATTCTCTGGCCAGAGTGTGTCAACATATTTAGTATGTTGAAAATGATCATTAGAGAAAACCAGTAAGGATCAAGGAATAAGATGTTATTAAATTGATTGGACAGTTGAGATATCAATTTAATTAACGATGTGGTACAAAGGATTGTGCAGTAAAGAAATCAATGTGGCTTGGGACGAATTATTATTCGAGCATACAATTATGGAAGTCAGTTCCAATCTTTTAGTGGAGTAGATTTGGAATTAAATAATTGGGCTAGTTTAATTACAGGCCTAATTATTGTAGCCACTATTGTATGTTCCCAAATGATCCCCGGGTTAGCTCATTTAATTGATTGCACCACTGCTGGACTAATAAGCAAGATAACTAGCTATTTGGGTCAAAAACCTAAATATATCATTTAGTGGGAGGCTCCATTTAATAAGCTTATGTGTAAGGGGCCTTATGTTATTTTACATGGTGGGTCCCCTATTAAATGAAAAGTAACGTGAGTTTTATTTTGGGGGAATCCTTGGAGCCTAGGGTTTTCACTAAAGGGAGATATATAAGGCTTATTTTCCCAAAAAGGAAAAAGAAGCCACTTTATACAGATCAGAGAAAAAGATTTTTCTCTCCATTGTTGAGAGAAAAATTTTCTCGTGCTAGTTGCTTTGGTAGTGATAAAGGCGCCCACACGTCAAGTGCAGATCGAACCTGAGTCATAACCTGGAAGATCATTGGAGACAGTTCGTGATCTAACAAGCGTGGTGGTGACGGATCGTGATCTAACAGGAGTGGTGGTGGCGGATCGTGATCTAGGAGCCTAAATCACTTCAGCGGAAAAAGCAAACTCAGATTTACAAGGTACGATTTCTAGAATACGAATTCTTATATATTATATGAGAGCGATCTTCAAAAGGTTTTATAAAAATTTAAAAACCTGATTTTTCCCCAACATTATATATAAGAGTTTATGGATAAGCGAAATACAATTGTCTTTTTATTAAAATATAAGGTTATAATATGAATTTTAAAAAAGTGTGGTATCTTATTCAATAAACGGCTTATGAAAAGTAACTCCTTACCTGATTTTAAAAGCTACTAACAAAATGAAGAAAATTATGAAACAAATTAATTTTACAAAATTTACCAAACAATACTTTTATAAAAAATTATAAAATAAATATTTTATTAAATTTCAACCGTACTCCTAAACTGGCCCTTTGCCGGTTTGGCCAAAATAACAAGAGTGCACGCAAACAATAAAAAAACCATGACCTTTGATTTAGTCAAAAAAATTCTCTTTTGTTTAGGACTTTTAAGTCAATTTTTCGTCTTTTATTTGAGCCAACTTTTTGTTCTAAGACCTTACTTTAACTTAAAAAATTCTACGGTGCCATGGGGTTTTAATTTTAAATTATTGAGCTGTTCAAATAATTTTAAGGGATAAAGAATAAAATAATAAAATTAAGGAGGTAAATCAAAGATTACGGTCACAATACAATTATTTGAAATATAAAGTTGAGTTTTTTTTTAATTAAGTGGAGGTAATTTATCTAATTGTCTCATTCTACTTCCATCCCTAAATACGGTAGGATTATTTGAACCCATTAATTTTCTATTAATATTTTTTTTCAAAATATATTTTATTAAATTAATTATTTAACCTTGTTAAGTTGTAGCACTCACCTTCATCTCCTCATTTTTTTTTTACCAATGTTTATTGTTAAATGAAATAAGTATTGCAGTTAACAAATAAAATAAGTACTAAAATTAATAAATTGATCCCTTTTGTAATCTAACAAAGGTGAAGGAACAGAATGATAAAAGATAAAATTAGGGTTAATTACCTTTAGTAAAGAAAGAATAAAGAAAATTGAAAAAAAAAAGAAGAAGCTAGTTACCTTTTAAAAATTTTACGTGAAATTTAGGATGAAAGTGGTTGATAAAGAGGAATTTTATGATTTTCGAGAATTTTAAAAATACTGATTTTCAATTTGATAATTATTTTATTAAAAAAAATGTGGGGGCATCAGAAATTAATGGTTTAAAATAACTAATACATCAAGTAAATCCATTAGGAGTTTTATTTTAGGACCTAATTTATAGATATAGAAAAATCATGTCACTTTTGTAAAAACACGAAAACTTAGTTATTAAATCCAATTATTGAGTTCTAATTTAGTGCATGCTGATTATTTAAGGGACTCATTACTATATTATATATTTTTCTAAGTTATCAAAAAAGTAAATTTTTATTTTCTAAAAATATAATGTTTATAATGACTAAAAAATTAATATAGTACCATACAATGCAGCACCCAACACAATATAATTATAAGTAATATAATTCAATACAATACTAAATATTATACAATATTAATATAATATAATATTAATATAATATAATAAAATATAATACATTTATATTAAAATAATGTAATATAATATAATACACTGATACGAATAGAACTATAGGCCTCGTAACACAACATTAATTTTCCAATCATTATCCCAACGTTTAATTATTTGTAATAACCGTAAATTAATTTTTACTTTTATTTATTTGTATTTTGGAGTTAACAAAAAATTAAATACCCACATCTCGTCAGCTTAACAAACATCAAATGAATATGGTGTAGGGTCCACTTCATTTAACCAAAAAAAAAAAGGAAATTAAAATCTCAACACCAATAGCCAACAGAATCAGAATACGATGGATGGCACGTCTGCTAAATACGAAGCCGCAACGTGTGCAAAACTCATACGTGGCACGAGAGTATGTGCCCTATGAAAAGTGAAACTGCAACGAACACTGAACCTGGCTCACATTCCGCCCGGGTTCATTCTTCCCTCGCATCTCCCGCAAGAAGTTATATGGTATGATGGATCTCCTCTCTCCTCCACCCTCTCTTTCTCTCTCTCTCTCTCTCTCTCTCAGAGCTGAAAATCCAAACTTTCTCTAGCTACTTCCTTTCCCGAGAAACAAACAAGTCTTAGAAAAGAATTTACAGGAAAGAAAAATATGAGTCAGACAAGAGACCAGCCTTACCACGTCGTTCACAAACTCCCTCCCGGCGACAGCCCCTATGTTCGCGCCAAACACGTCCAGGTACATACATACATACATACATACATACATACATACATACATATACGTACATGATACATGAATGCATTCGCATGTATGTACGTATGTATATCAATACATCATGATCATATTATTCGCACATGATCCAACTCTCAGATGTACATTAACTAATTTGTAATTTTGTGTTCTTTTTAATTTATCAATATATACTTTATTTTTATTTTATTTTTGGCGGGTAGAGACTAGAGAGGATCATGGAGTGTGAACAAGTGAAGCCATACATAAATGTATTTTTGGCGTTTGTTTTGTTGTAATTACGGAAAGACCCCTGAGTTGAAGCAGTATTTACTCGATAGTTTTTGTTTGTTTCTATGTTGATCGATCTTATTAATAAAGTCTGCTCATCTTATTGTAATCGTTATTTTCAAGAATTAAAATCTGGATAATATGTTTTTTTTTTTGCCAGTTCCGTGATTAATTATATCCTGATTAATTAATATTTGCGTAATTATTAAATTTTTCTCTGTCCCAATGCTATGAATTCGTCGAGGCTATCCTTCAGTTACTATATTGGATATGTGTCATTCAATGCATTTTGTAACATTCAAGTATTATAAAATAAATGGGATGATTGTCTGGTGCACGTTTAGGTGTGGAAAATCTTAACGCTCAATAAATTCTGATACGGTAATTATTTAAAATACCAAAATTAGAAAATTAATAAATAAATGGGTGAATCTTGGCTAAATTGATTCCTGCATTTCATAGTTAAATCATTTTCATCAAAATATGCCCTTTTAAGAAATAAAATATGTTATTATTTGAGCGGATTAATATTTATTATTATTATTATTATTATTATTATTTTGAGTTTTTATATTGATGTATTTGTTCCCTATTCAAATTCAGCTAGTTGAGAAAGATCCAGAGGCGGCTATAGTTTTATTCTGGAAAGCGATAAATGCTGGAGATAGAGTAGATAGTGCCCTTAAAGACATGGCGGTGGTTTTGAAACAGCAAGATAGAGCAGACGAAGCAGTTGAAGCTATAAAGTCCTTTAGGCATCTCTGTTCCAAGCAAGCACAGGAGTCACTAGACAATGTCCTCATTGACTTATACAAGGTACTTGTTGGAGTGGAACAAAGTATATACTAGCATGTGTATTTTATCTGCACTGCATTTCCAAGCAAATTTAGGAATGTTTCGACACAATTTGCATAGTTTAAAGTTATTACGTGTATTATCTCTTGGTTTTATTAGATAGATAGATAGATACTCACTGTTTCTTAATTAAGGGATGCTATCATTTTTCAAATTTAGAACATCTATACGAGTCCAAACCAGTTGTCCTGCTTTGGTTGTTTTTAATTTATTTGTAGTAATTATGATATTTTTTGCAGAAATGTGGAAGACTTGATGAGCAGATAGAGGTGCTGAAGCAGAAGCTTCGGATGATTTATGATGGAGAGGCCTTCAATGGGAAGCCTACCAAGACGGCACGCTCACATGGAAAAAAGTTCCAAGTGACCGTCAAGCAGGAGACCTCCAGGATACTGGTACTAAACTTACTCTTTGTGCAATTTTTTGGCTATGAAATTTTCTGCCGGTTTAGTATTTTAAGGAACTTGCCTGAACATGAAAAGCTTAGGATTTGAAGGGGCATTGTGCTGTTAATTCCACATTGTTTTGGAAGTGAAATGGGCTTGTTATCCTTCACTTTCCACTAAACATACAAGTGGCCTTTAACTCAGTCTGATTCTGTTCTCATGTTATGCAAAAACAATTCAAGGGTAGTAGTGAAACTTGGCCAATAGCAGTTGTAGTTGTTACATTGTCATTACTATTACCTGACTGTGCGGACATGTAACTCAGGGAAACTTGGGTTGGGCCTACATGCAAAAAGGAAATTACACCTCAGCAGAAGTAGTATATCGTAAAGCTCAGCTGATTGACCCTGATGCAAACAAGGCCTGCAACTTGAGCCATTGCCTGATTAAGCAAGCTAGATATACAGAAGCACGGTCAGTTCTCGAAGATGTGTTACTGGGTAAACTTTCTGGATCTACCGAAACCAAGACTATAAATCGTGTTAAGGAGCTCTTGCAAGAGCTAGAGCCGTGGGAATCCATACCATCATCTTTAACAACAAAGAAATCAAGTTTAGAAGATGCATTTTTGGAGGGCCTCGATGATCTGATGAACCAATGGACTCCTTATAGATCAAGAAGACTTCCTATCTTCGAAGAAATCTCACCTTTCAGAGATCAATTAGCCTGTTGATCTTGTTGTGTTAGTTTCTCCGGCGTTTTGAGTTTTCATTGCTTGTGAGCCTGAAAATAGACGGTTGCTTAGGAATAGGATTACCTTAGGGATCAAGAAACACTTGAAATATAATATAACTTTGTATACTGTATAATCTTTTTGTTTTGAAAATAATACTAATCTCCTAAATGAAAAATGATATGCACCCCATCGATAAATCCCGTTTCAATCTTATTAAGGCAAATTATTATAATAATTTTGTCATTAATTTAAATTTTAAGGGTACCTATTAAACTATTTGACCATTTTACTTGCTGGTGCGTGGGGTTGTGGAATTGGGGCTCCATTACTCAATAGTGATAAGTCCTGAACTAAAATGGTTAAATAAACAACCCAGTAGAGAGCAAAATGTTGTTGGAAGTAGGAAAACTTGTATTTATCAGCAGAAATAAACCAAAACACCCAAGCATTCGAGAGGCTTCGTATCTCTCCCAAAATGAGCAAGCTCACTACAAAATAATTCTCTGGATCCCTTTCCCAAAACCAGCTCCTCCCATATAACATCCTCACTTCTACGCCAAAATAGAATAACAGAAAAACTCTTAACAAATTATCAAAACCGAAAACCATCAACTTATTACTAACAGAAATGCATAACAAACTCCTCTCTCTATACTACTTAATGACACGTCAGCCACGATTGGTATTTCCAGAATTACCCTTGCGCTTTGCATATGTGAAACGCACTTGTGGCCTAACATTACCATCCGCCCAAACTTTCACCTTGTCCTCAAGGTGGAAATCGGGAAATTGTTGTTGGAGCAGATGAAAATCCTCCCAAGTTGCCTCAAACTCAGGCAAGGATTTCCATTTGAGCAGCACCTCCACTTCACTGGATTGACCATTAACCTTAGGACGAACTCCCAACAATTTTTTCGGTTCCACCACGAGTTCAAGCTCAGGAGTCAACTGTGGGGGGATAGTGGGGGAAAAGGATGACACACCAAGTGCTGCCCTCAATTGCGAAACATGAAAGACAGGGTGGAGTTTTGCTATTTGAGGCAGTTCTAGTTTGTATGCCACCTTCCCGATACGTTGAAGAACCTTAAATGGACCGTAGTAACGTGCAGCTAATTTCTCAAAATTACGTTGAACGAGGGAGCGCTGCCGGTAAGGTCTTAGTTTCAGAAATACCAAATCACCTGCATTGAACTCTACATGATGGCGCTTTTGATCAGCTTGCAGCTTCATCCGCTGCTGGGCACGAAGCAACTGCATCCTCAGATCGTCCAGTATGGCATCACGATCCTCCATTAACTGTTCCACCAAAGATACCGAAGCAGCTCCTTGCTCATACCGAATAAGAGGGGGTGGATCCCTTCCATAGAGAGCACGAAATGGAGTACAACGTGTAGAAGAGTGGAAGGAAGTATTATACCAATACTCAGCCCATGCCAACCAGCGAGCCCAACTTCGAGGTTTTCCAGAAGCAAAGCAGCGTAGATACGTTTCCAGACAACAATTGACAACTTCTGTTTGTCCATCAGATTGTGGATGATAGGCGGTGCTTCTTTTGAGAGTAGTTCCCTGCAGCTTGAACAATTCACTCCAAAAATGGCTCAAGAATATCCTATCTCGGTCAGAGATAATTGACTGTGGTATCCCATGAAGCCTAACAATTTCACGAACAAAGATTCCAGCAACCGAAACAGCAGAAAAAAGATGTTTCAATCCTATAAAGTGAGCATACTTACTCAGCCTGTCCATCACTACTAAGATGGCATCCCACCCTTCAGAATGAGGCAGCCCCTCAATAAAATCAAGTGTGACTTCCTCCCAAACCTGGGCTGGTAGTGGAATAGGTTGAAGTAACCCCGCGGGAGTAGTGGCCAAGTACTTATTCTGCTGGCAGATGGTGCATTCCTGTACAAATTTGGTGACATCTTTGCGCATACCTATCCAATACAATTCTGCTGCTAAGCGTAGGTAAGTTTTTGTTTCTCCCGAATGTTCCCCAATCGGAGTGGTGTGAAACTCTCCTATGAGAGTAGAAAGAAGCTTAGAAGTCTGAGGAATAACCAGCCGACTTTTGTAGAACAGTACTCCATGCTCAATTGAGAACCCCACGTGAGATTGTGTACCCGAAGTTATGTCTTCCCTTAGTTTCTTCAGAAAGGTATCCTCTGCCAACTCAACCTTTAAGGAATCCCAATGTTGCCACTGAGGAATCGCCAAAACTGAACACTTTGCTGGTTCTGTTAAGCGTGAGAGTGCATCCGCTACTCGATTACTTGCCCCACTACGATATTGAATATCAAAATCATATCCCATGAGTTTGGTGATCCATTTTTGATATTCAACTCCAACAATCCTCTGCTCCAAAAGGAATTTTAAGCTCTGTTGGTCTGTTCGCACAATGAATCGCCTTCCCAGCAAGTACGGCCGCCATTTCAGGATTGCAAACACTATGGCCATTAGTTCTTTCTCATATATGGACTTAAGGCGAGCCCGGGGCCCCAAAACTTGGCTGTAGTAAGCTACTGGCTGTTGCCCCTGTAGTAGAACAGCCCCTAACCCAAAACCAGATGCATCAGTCTCAACAATAAAGGGCTTTGTGAAATCAGGCATAGCCAACACAGGGACCGAAGACATAGCTTGTTTGAGTTCTTCAAATGCCGCTGCAGCTTCTGGACTCCACCCAAACCTATCTTTCTTGAGCTGATCAGTCAAAGGCGATGCGATTCTAGCATACCCAGCCACGAACTTTCTATAATACCCCGTCAATCCCAGAAATCCCCTTAACGCTTTCAGATTAGTGGGCGTCGGCCACGAGTTCATGGCTTGGATTTTACTTGGATCCGCTGCCACCCCTTGTCCAGAGATGATATGGCCTAAGTATGCCACTTGAGTCCTTCCAAACTCACATTTTTTTCGGTTGGCATAAAGGCTGTTGGCCTGCAATATTCCCAAGACGAGAGCCAAGTGCTGCTGATGGGATTCCATTGAAGGGCTGTAAATTAGAATGTCATCGAAGAACACTAGCACAAACTTCCGAAGATAAGGCCGGAAGACATCATTCATCAAGGATTGGAAAGTCGCCGGGGCATTCGTTAGTCCGAAAGGCATGACGAGGAACTCGTAGTGTCCATCATGCGTTCGAAAAGCAGTCTTATGAACATCCTGACTACTGACTCTGATTTGATGGTAGCCCGACTTTAAATCTAGCTTGGAAAAAATTCTGGCACCATGTAACTCATCTAGGAGTTCGTCAATGACAGGGATGGGATACTTATCTGGTACCGTCGCTTTGTTGAGAGCCCTGTAATCCACACAAAAACGCCACGATCCGTCTTTCTTCTTAACCAACAAAACTGGGCTCGAGAATGGACTATTGCTGACTTGGATTATTCCCGCATCTAACATCTCCTGAATCAGTCTTTCAATCTCATCCTTCTGGGCATGAGGATAGCGGTATGGTCGGACACTAACAGGTTGACTGCCGTCTTTGAGCAAAATGGAATGCTCATGTCCCCTGGTAGGTGGTAAGCCCACGGGCATGTTAAAAACCAATTCGTATTCTGCTAGGACTTGGTTTAGATCCGTTGGCACCTCAGGGCTCACTTCGCACAGACCTTCAAATTGATTACATTCCACCAGAATTCCAGCTCCCTCGTGTTTAATGGTGCGCATCATTGCCTTCAATGAAACCAAAGTCTTGCCAAGGGAAAGATCCCCTCGTAGAGTAACAGATTCATTTCCGACCATGAACTTCATCACCTGTGTCTTCCAATTTGTGTGTGTCATCCCCAAAGTTTCAAGCCACTGAACTCCTAATATAACATCCGAGCTCCCCAACCCAAGCGGCAAGAATTCCTCTACAATATCTATTCCCTGTAGATGAATAGTCACTCCCCGACATAAACCTTCTCCCTTTACAGCCGCTCCAGTACCCATAGTCACCCCATAAGCCCCAGTTTTAACAATGGGTATCTGCATCTTACTAACCAAATCTAGAGAAATAAAATTGTGGGTTGCGCCTGAATCAATCAGTACCACCACCTCTTGCTCCCCGATAGTCCCTTTAAGCTTCATCGTCTTTGGTGTAGTCAGACCAACCACCGAGTTAAGAGAGACCTCTACCACTTGATTAATTTCGGCCGTTTCCAGTTCGGGATCGTCTTCACCCAAACCTTCTTCCTCTTCCTGCTCTACTTCGTCCATGTCGTAGGTGAGAAGGACAGTCAATTCTTTCTTCTTGCAGCGATGCCCAGGTGCCCACTTTTCATCACATCGATAACATAGTCCCTTCTCTCTTTTCTTCTATAATTCTGAATCAGACAACCTCCTAACCTCTCCCGAAAATCGAGCCGTGTTATGATTTTCCCCAATCGAAGATCGCGAAGCTTCAGAATGGAAGTTCACACCTCGTGTTGACCCTCCTGCTCGATGAAACCCACCGTCTGTTTTGTGGGTCTTGGTCACCCATAGTTTCTCCTCAATCTTTTGGGCTAAGTCCATGGCCCGGCCCAAATTGCTGGGTTCCATGATCCGAACCTCGACCCGGATTTCAGGCTTCAATCCGTTGATAAAATTTCCCAGAGCTAGTTCGTCTGTAATGTTCTCCAACGGCGCCGAAAGTTCGATGAATTTCCGGCGGTATTCTCGCACACTACTACCTTGAGTAAGGGCTAGCCATTGTTCATAGAGAGAACCGGCTTGGATTACTCGGAATTGTTTCAAGATTAGGACCCTCATCTCTTCCCAAACCACTATGGATCTCTTCCTATTCTCCCATTGATACCACAACAGGGCATCTCCCTCGAAAGCTATTATTGCCGCCTCAAGTTTTTCTTCATTGGATAACCGATTTACGGAAAAATATCGTTCAGCCTTCAGAATCCAGCCATCCGGATTTGAGCCATCGAACAGTGGCATCTCAAGTTTCCGGAATCGGAAATCATGGCGAGTTCCGCCTGAGCTCGACCCACCGCCGAAGTTGGGACTGAGCATCTTTTCCCCTTTATACGAGTTCGAACCTCCCGTATCCTCCTGAAGTTTGATGAACTGTTCGAATCGTTTGTTCATCGTCTGTATTTCATCCTTCAACGATCCCATTTCCCGTTGAAACTCCTCCTGCGCAGCAACCATCGCCTCCTCCATGGAATCCATTCGTTGAGCAACATTTTTGCCAGTCATTTTCAAGGTACGTGACTGCTCTGATACCAATTTGATAAGCCCTGAACTAAAATGGTTAAATAAACAACCCAGTAGAGAGCAGAATGTTGTTGGAAGTAGGAAAACTTGTATTTATCAGCAGAAATAAACCAAAACACCCAAGCATTCGAGAGGCTTGGTATCTCTCCCAAAATGAGCAAGCTCACTACAAAATAATTCTCTGGATCCCTTTCCCAAAACCAGCTCCTCCCATATAACCTCCTCACTTCTACGCCAAAATAGAATAACAGAAAAACTCTAACAAATTATCAAAACCGAAAACCATCAACTTATTACTAACAGAAATGCATAACAAACTCCTCTCTCTATACTACTTAATGACACGTCAGCCACGATTGGTATTTCCAGAATTACCCTTGCGCCTTGCATATGTGAAACGCACTTGTGGCCTAACAAATAGTCAAGTGGCCAATGTTTTGACACTTTTGACAGAAAAACATGGATGAGACAATTATTACATCTAACTCAATTTCTTCAAATTAGTAATTTACACAATTTACTGTTTTCAAACCCTTTTTATTATAGAACTTCTTGATAAACAAATTCACCAAGAAAAGGGAATAGGTTGAGTTACTGATAGTCTTACAACAAATGTCATCCTTTTGATTATCCTTTTCCACCTGTGGGACTTAGGAAATAACATATTATGTCAATTCTACATTGGCAAGTCTATTCATGAAGATATTATGTCAATAATGTAACACTCTACTGATCGATATTGAGTATAGGAAATATTGAATTCTAGTAGACTATTGTCTTCTACTCACACTCAAAGCAGAAGCATGGTACTCAGGCTTCTTGTAAGTACCTTTCATTTTGTTTACATACGGTACTGCATCTTTATATCAGCATCAATCTGTATCTAAAACTAGAATATTTGTGTATGTTACTAGTTGTATATGTAATCAGTTTCCTGAAAAGGCCTGGAGCTGATACAATCTTGAATAGACTCCCTGAGATTCTGTCACTAGAGTTGAGTGAGAGCCCATTTCAACAACTTCACCCTTGTCCATCACAACAATGACATCAGAGTTTATCACAGTGGCTAGCCTGTGTGCAACTGTAATCTGTGTTGTCCTGGAAGCTAATTCGCCACAGCTGCTGCTTTTGGGATTAAGTGCTTCCAGTGCACTGACTATCACTCTTTCAGACTCAGCATCCAACGCACTTGTTGCTTCATCCAGGAGCATGATTGCAGGCCTCTTTAGCAGAGTTCTAGCGATGGCTATTCTTTGCTTTTGCCCACCAGAAAGTTGGCAGCCTTTCTCCCCAACAACTGTGTCATAACCATCAGGCAAACTACTTATGAAGTCATGTATATTGGCTTTTTTCGATACTTCGACAATTTCAGCTTCAGAGGCTGCTTCATTCCCATAACAGATATTGTTTCTAATTGAACAACTAAAAAGAAGTGGCTCTTGTTGCACCAATCCTATTTGTGACCTCAGCCTTCTCAAATTATATTCTTTTATGTCCTTTCCATCAATCAGAATTCTTCCTTCATTCGGATCATAGAATCTGAGTAGAAGGGCCAAGACAGACGACTTGCCAGCTCCACTTGGTCCAACAAGAGCCACTTTCAATCCAGGTTCCATTTGTAAACTGAAGTTGTTCAAAACAGTCACTTCTGGTCTTGATGGGTAGTTGAATTTGATATTTTGAAATTCAATTCTCCCTTTAATCCTCCCTGACTCAGAACTCTCTGGTGCATCTGGTTCGATTTCAGTTTTCCTGTCAAGGATTTCAAATGCAGGAGCCAGAACAGTTATGGCTGAGATGACGGTGGGGATCAGTGTCCACAATTCAGTTATTGAAGGTACTGTGAGAGAGAAAATCTGATATGCTC
This sequence comes from Citrus x changshan-huyou, assembly GCA_039657385.1. Taxonomy (NCBI): domain Eukaryota; kingdom Viridiplantae; phylum Streptophyta; class Magnoliopsida; order Sapindales; family Rutaceae; genus Citrus; species Citrus x changshan-huyou. The sequence goes on from CM077555.1 coordinate 11,619,476, forward strand.
TTATGCCATCCCTAAATGTAGCTTGTTTTTTATCAATCAAAACTGCTGTGTACCACAGAGCAACAGCATGTGCTATATTCCACAGGCAAAGGGAGAAGCCTTGAATGACACCATACTTAATACTTTCTTTCCTGCTACTTCTCTTGGTTTTTTCTAGAGAAATTTTAGCTTTCTGGAGTATATTCTCTTCATGGCAAAAGGATGCGACAGTTCTTATGTTGGAGGCCGACTCAGAAGTAAGGGAGATAAATTCAGTATGTGCAGCAGCAGAATCACCCGAAAATCCTTGTGCAGACTTGGCTTGAATTAGTCCACCTATGAAATGGCAAGGCATCACAGCCCAAGCTACCAGAGCCATTCTCCAATCGACAACTAAGCTTACTATTGTTGCAATCAGTATTGAGGAGATGCATTGCACGATTACAGACATACGGTCAGAAATTATGGCTTTGACCATGGAGGTATCACTTACAATCCGCGAAGTAAGTGAACCAGCATCATTCTGAGGTTTCTCAAACCAAGCTATTTCATTACGCAGGACACCTGGAACATTTTTATGAATTGCATCTGTTAATGTGTTCTTTTGCAGTTTCTGATGAGACCATATGCATATGACAAAATATTATCAGCCTAAAGCTGTCATGTATCGAGACCAATAAAAAGAAGATGGTAATAACTAGCAGTGGATACCTGTATATAGAGTTCTTCTGAGGTTTGTCATAGCCTTCTCTCCAACCACTCCAAAGAAGTAATGCTGCAAGGTGTGAGTGAATAGTGAAAACAATCCCACTAAAGAGAAGGCCAATGAATACCATCCAACTTCTTGCTTTGCTTGAGGGTCATAGTATGCTACACCAATCGTTATGATGAAGAACCCGAATAAAGGCTTTGAAATTCCAGAGAAAGCTGCAGCAACTGTACCCACAACAAGCCTTAGAAGTTCTCTTTCATTCAAGCAGAACCAAATTCTGAAGAATATAGTTGTTCTTTTCCCTTTCACTTCTTCTTGCCTAGTAGATGTACTCAGCTCTCTTTTTGACTCTTCAGGTTCTTCTAGTTGCTCAACAACTGAAATTTGTTGTTCAGTACTTGTAGATTCTACGGTGGAAGCTTTAGTCCTGTTGTGCATTTCACAGTTTAAGCAAGTTATAATTGTTTTCTGTTGAGCATGACTTCAAATGAAACCAGAATAAACTTTTTTGTAACTAACCTCGAATCATCAATTGGTCTGAGGTTCTGCATGGTAAATAATCTGTTGTAGAAGTCACTGGTTTGTAGCAAGCTATGATGGGTTCCTGTTTCAGTGACTTGACCATTTTCAACTACCGCAATCATATCTGCATTAACGATAGTTGACATCCTGTGTGCAATCAAAATGACTGTTCTTCCCTGCATTGCCCTCTCAAGGGCCTCTTGAACCAGCTTCTCTGACTCTGAATCAAGTGCACTTGTGGCCTCGTCAAGTAAAAGGATAGGAGGATTCTTCACAATGGCCCTTGCTATAGCAATCCTCTGCTTTTGTCCTCCTGATAACTGGACTCCCCTTTGCCCTAACTGGATTTATTAAAGCATAATACAAAATCAACCTACACACATTTAGTAACAATCCAGAATTCAAATTAAAATATACATACCTCAGTTGAGTACTGATCTGGAAGTTGTGATATGAAAGAGTGTGCATTTGCCATCATTGATGCATTATAAATTTGTTCATCATCGGCATCCATGTTTCCTACTTTGATGTTATCCATGAGGGAGCCAGCGAAGAGTGATGGTTCTTGAGAAACTGCACCAATGTTCTTTCTCAGGGACTTTAAATCAAGATCCTTGATGTTAAGGCTGTCAATAAGAATATCACCTGGAGTTTATCCATTTCATTAGACTTTGGAAGATATCCAATTTCATTATGTACATTTTGCTTGTCGTATGAATAAAATATTTAACATAAAAAATGCCACCGATTTACAAGGAATTGAAGATTGTAGCATACCGTTGGAGGGATCATAAAACCTTGCAACTAAAGATATGACCGTGCTCTTTCCACAGCCACTGCTACCAACTAAAGCCACCATTTTTCCTGCTGGAATTGAAAGGGAAAACCCTTTAAGGATCAATTGGTCTGGCCTTGATGGGTACGCAAAGCATATGTCTCTTATGTCAATGTTGCCATCAATTTTGTCAAGTTCCTTCCCCTTTGATGAGTAACTAATTCTTGGCTTTCTTTGAATCACCTGAAAAATCTCAAATCCAGCTGCCTTTGCTTGATTGAAAACTTGCATGTCAGGTGCAGCATAAGTGAGTGCTCTGCAATTTTAGAGAAGCCACATCGTGAGTTGATTCTATTAAACATTAAAACTGGCTCTGATGCCATGTTTAAGTTACCGTTTGACCTAAAAGCTTAATGAACACTCAAATGGTGATTGTTTCTTGGAATCCAAGTTAACAAAAACTGTTTTTCTTACATGGCACCAAAGAGAATGCTCATGACAGCAGCAAGCACTTCTCCTCCAGTTGATCTCTTGGCAGTGACAACTACAGCTCCAACCCATATGATGAGAGCCCAACAACAGAATGTCACAGACTGAAACATTCCTAATCCAACTCCTTTTATAAGTGCTTCTCCTCTGCTTATTATAATCTGCTTGTCCATACAGTCAGAGAATGACTTTATTTCACTTCTCTCCCCAACAAATGCAAATACTGTCTTGATTTGAGATACTGTCTGTGGCATGCAAACCATGCAGCAGCAGGTGTTAGCAGGTCTCGAATCTCAAACTTGTTTTATCATTTGCAATATAAAAATATCTTACCAATTGAACTAACTAATAATAGATATATTGTGCTCAAAACGAGCACAAATGGAAATTTTTGGATTTGAATTAACATAAGATGACACGAATAGAATCGAGTCAAATTTGCGTCAATCCTTTACTAATAGTCGGGTTAGGATTTGAGTTCCCAATATGTCAACCAGTTCATGACATAATTAACCATTCAATTAATCATATCTTCTTATAGTGATATCTCGATTGTGATTCAAATAACTATGCTATATTTGTCATACTTTAGAAAAATATATATATATATTTAGCTATACTTTGAATCACAAATATTTTAGAAAAATGTATCGGAAAACTTATAATACAACTGAAACTTTAGAAAAAGGTATTAAAAATGTGTTATATAGTTGACAAGATTATGATAGGTTTAATAATCGTGTCAAGTAGTGCTTAAAAATCTCAGAACAATTAATAAACAGGTCTAATATGTGTAGGTCCGAATTACCAAATAACCAGCTGTAAACTTTGCGAATGGATTTGCATTATCACCTGTTCTATCATAGATGTAGCTTCAGAGAGGTAGAGCAGCTTAGTAGCAGAAACAGCATTCATTCTTTTGGTGTAAGTAGCCCCTATTACAAGAATCATGGGGACTACCAAAAAAATGAGGAGTGAAACTTCCCAACAGCATATCACTGCTATGAGTACTCCAGAAAAGAATGTTGCAAAGCTTGAGAGGAAATGCCCCAACTGCATGTAAGAGACATATATGATAGAACTTATTTCTCACGTATTGTGGACGAATATAAATCATTCTAATTATTTTTATGTATTACCAAATTAATATGTGATTTGTATCAAATATGAGGGAATAATTTTGATAGACTTGTTTATTAAGTGATCAAATATTATGTTATTAAATCTAATTTTGTCACACCTTACATAGTAGTATATTTGTGTATTAAAGCTCATAATAGAATGGGCAATCTTGTGTTAACACATGAGGGGTCTTTATCCTCTTCCACAAGTATTTGAGTAACTTCAGCTCATTGGGAGTTCACTGTTTATAGAACTGACACTCAGGCAAGAGTGTAGAGCACTATCTCTCTTTTCCTCCCTCTCTCATTTTGCTAACTGGGTGTGGATTGTTTAACAACTAGGAAGGCATCAAGTTGCAAGGGTTTGTATCAAGTTAGAGACAGACTGTAGAAGCTCCATAACAAGCTCAATAACTACAGATTATAGTTTCTAAAACGCTAGCAAAGAAAATCAGACTAGTGAGGAGGAAGGCTAATTGCATGTATACCTTCTCCCCAATAGCATCTCGGATGACGCTCATGTGGTTACTAACTCCAGTAATAACTTTACCAGTTGATAAATCAGTGTCGAATGCTCCAACCTCCTGATTAAGAACTGCTCTTAGATATGCTATTCTCAGTCGCGTCACTTGTCTTTCGCTTGCATACATCCAGCAACCGATCTCTGTGTATTTTAATTTTAAAAGACATTAATATAACTTATTAATACATATATCCTCTATCCGTGAAGCAAGTTTTTCATTTTTATTTCCATGGGAAAATGACACTTTTCTCTTACAGTTTTTTCGTTTTACTACTTACCCCTCCAATTTTCATGAGTACCCTGTTACCCTTTGGATGCCAAGACAAGATGAGTTTGACTGCGACCATTTTGACATAAAGTAACGACATACAGTATAATCTTAGAAAAATTAATAATCTCGATTAAACAAAAATCCTATTTTCCTATCCACTTATTATAGAAATTAATAACTACCTAATCTGAAAATAAATCTACATGTTATGTTATGTGACTTCTGTAAATATGTTCTTGTTTTGTTCACTGCGTCTTGATATTAATTTGAAATTGGATCTCATCTTTGAATCTTTCAATAATATGCGAAATTCCAGTTTGCATTTTCATTTTTGTAACAACGGCTAGAAGGGCTCCATATGTCACCGTTAATACAGAAAAATAAAAAAAGTTTATAATAATCTAATTACTAAATACTAAATCAAAGTAAATAAATACTATACAAGTGACCATATTTTAAAAAAAAAATTATTTAATATTTTATTTATTTATGGATATCTCAATATTTATTAAATTAAAAGATTTTTTATGGTTCCAATATTATTAATTTATTGAAATTTTACTGTATTATGAAAACTGTAAGTGGCAGGAGGTAAAAGCTGAAAAATCTTAAAAGGAAAAGTGTCAATTATCTCCTTTGCTTTCAGTGTTAAGGCAAACAAATAAGCGCAAGGTATGTGATAAGCTACCGAGTATTCCAGCCGGAAATGTAGCGAAGGCCATGTACCACACATATGGAACAACCTGAAGAGAAACATTTAATAAGCCCTCTGTGTAAATTCTCGTTGCACTTTGTTAATTATAAATTTGTTTTCATAAAGAATATCGACTTAAAAATGGCTAATTAATATATGTTGTGACATTAATTTTTATGATAAAGTTCGTAAATTATAATCTGTTTGGTATTGTGATGCTGTGCAAAAAAAAATCTAGTTATGAAACAAAAGTTTAATGTGTTTGGTAAGTAGATGTAACTTCAAATAATATTTTTGACAAAAAAATCTTTATTTCGTCAAATAATTGTGAGATAAATTTTATTAACTAAAAAGCTACAAATACTAATGTTTATCAATCACTTCACAACCATAAGTTCTGATAAGTAGCAGTAACAAACAGAGTCCTAACAAATACAATGAACTTTTATTACAAGAAAAAGATCAAACTATAAATAAAAATTGATTGTATTAGGTAAATATAACTTTTAAATAATATTTTTGACAAAATAAGTTGATACACAATAAATTTTTATAAAACAATTAATTGTAAGCTAAAATCACTTCAGTGCTGCAAGTACAAATACTTTACACTCAATTGCCAAATAGTATTACAACAATAACAAACAGACTCTTAGGTCTTTTTTTATATTGAGATACTATCACTTTTAAGCCACGGAGAAAAAAAATTTGTAAATATAAAATAAAAGTTAATAGTATTAATAAATCTGATTTTTAAATAATAATTTTGACAAAAATTATAAAGATATTATAAATTTTTCGTCATATATTTATGTGATTAACTCAAGTTAGTTTTCATGATATAACTAATGTTTATTAAATATTTTTATACTGTAACTTTTAAAACTACGTTTGCCAAAACTTAATACTAAACAGGCCTTTCGTCTGCTTAACAAGTGGCATAGTAAAGTGTAAAATATACCTTAAGCAGGGATTTAACCGTAGCCTTTCTGTCATGAATGTTGTTTCCAAAAGCTTCCAGTGCTTTCCCAAGCAACAAGTAGCCGATGGGTATAGCCATGCCATGCACAACAGCACCAAGAGTCCCCAGTGCCATTAGAGTCCAATCCAAAGCGTCTGCATAGCTCAAAAGCTTACCAAACGGCAACGTTTTGTCGACATCCTTCCCCTTCTTCTTCTCCATCCCTTCTTCCTCCGCTTGATGCTCATTGTTCTCGTTTTTCTTCTCTTGATCATCAACCTGCATAAGCTCTTCTGGGTAAGCAGCCATAACTATAGAGCGGTGTTGTACTGGTACTGGGTCTTATGCTGAGGATCGATATGCATGCGTAATAAGAATTAATATTCATGGCTTTGTTAACAACGCGTTTTGCTTTTTTATTTAGAAATTTGTTATTCAAAAGAATATGTGAAGCATATGCTGAATATGTGAGATGGAAGTGAGCTATGTTTCTTTTTGGCTGCATGTTAGGGTCTCATTTTCATGCGTAAAAAAATAATATGATGCTGGCTCATATAGTTATATACAGAACGATAATGCCTTATTAATTGCTTATAGTTAAATCCCCCGGATGCCGTCAACTTTTTAATTTATTAACTAAGTTACCATAAAGGAATTTGGTTAATTTCCTTGTGATTTTATGCTGATCCTTTTACAGGGTTGTGATGGGTAGTTATTGAATAAAAATATCAATGGTGCTATTTTTTTTATTTTAATTCCTGATTAAAAACTCACAATTGTAATAACTCAACCATACACTATTATATATAACCCACATGTGCCCAAAATTTTAAAAAAAAATCAACAAAGCTCGTATCAACAAGAGATCCAAATTAAACCAGCCAATAGAAATTATCTTCACTCTCCTAACTGGGAAGCTTAATTATTTGCCGGAGTTAACAACCTAATCACTATCTGCATGCAATGGTATCTATCTATTCGTAATCTATTGAAGAACCGTTAATAATAACATATAAATAAATACGGCACAGCTAACTAGCTAGATATACACAACATTCTTTATATGATCGAGCGTTTTGCTTTTGTTTACAACTGTATTGTCTAGACTAGCTAGTAGTAGTATAGATACTAGATTCATAATAAATTAATAATACAGCTTGGTAACATGACGATAATGCTGGGGTGGCTACGATATTTTATATGGAGGTATTTTATATCAGACTTGAAATTCAATATATTAAACCTGTAACTTGGACCTTTTGATTTAAAACCTTAAAATATTGTACTTGCAATTAATCTGTGCATACGTAATGGTTATTGGTGGGAAGAGTCCCCTTTTAATTAGAGGATCCATCGTCGAAAGGTTTTACCTGGTGTAAATAGAAAATCTTTACCAATTTGAAAAAAATATAGATCATATTAAAGAGATATGTTGAGACTGATTCAATCAAGAACAATCATATTAGTAATGCCAAGACCTGATTGTAGAGATAATAACTTTTGGGTAGTTTGGTTCATATATAGGCTTTTATATAGTATCAAAGCCAAATTTGAGTATAAGTAGGTCGAAACGCTACCTTATCACATAATAAAGATTAAGGAAAAAAACTAACTTCTGCATTGACTAAGAATTGATCTTGAATTATGTATATAAAGTTTAAACAACCCTCAACTCTTAAGCTAATTTTTAATATAAGGTAGAACTACAAATTCTCTATGTTTTAATAAATGAATTAATGGACATTTAACTTTAAAAAAAAAAAGAACAAAACTGATAATTAACAGAATATTATTAACCTAACGGGGGGTTTTAGGATTTTAGAACATGACATAAGAATTGATTATTTTCACCTAACAAAAGGTGTGGGTTTTAGACGTTCTCTCCTAAATTTGGAGAATAAATTAAAATGTTTTCAGTATGTTTTTCTTGTGTAATCCAAACAAATATATGAAAAATTGGTATTTTCTGGAACGTGCAAATACTACTCTATTGCCTTGTTTCCGATTCATATGTTATCTAAGAATCTATGTAACATGTTACTAGAAAATTTGGAGTGTTATTCCAAGAAAAGATAACGCACTTTTATAATTAAAAACAATGAACGATAGGTACCTGACAATCCTATGATTCAATGTAATTATATTAAATTGATTGTAAAAAGTAAAATAAAATAAAAAATAAAATAAAAGAATTGATTGAATGTGACTCTTCGGGGAACATGATGCTTTCTCTAGTATGACCTTTTTGTTTCTTCTAGGGAGCTTTATTTTCGTTCGATTTGTCTTGGGCGGGCGCGGGGGGGGTAGAAGAACGCCACGTGTTAATAAACAGAATAATTCCAGTATAATTCAAGGTATTCGGCATAATTTGATATACACCGCATAACTCCAGCACAATTTGAGATACCCTATATAACTCCAGTATAATTCAAGGTACCCCGCATAATTCGAGGTACCCCCCATAACTCGAGAATAACTCGAGATATCCCACATATCTCCAGTATAATTCGAGGTACCTCACATAATTCGAGGTACCTCGTATAACTTGAGGTACCCAACAGATTAGATTCAGGAAAATCCTTTGAAAAAGTCCGCCATAAGAAATGTCTCCATCACTTGAAGGATAATATTTGATTTTTTCATAATTAAATATCAAAACATCGTACTAAAATGTGGTGACAGTCGCCTGCCACCTCTACCAAAAGTGAAGGACACTATCCTAGCCATCTTACCAGACAACCACTGCTGAAGTACCCTGGACCACTCTCCAGCGCGCCACGTACTCAAAATGATAAGATACGCCGTAAATGCCTTCTTAATTCCCAAGCATGCACATAACAGCCCAAAAATCACAAAAAATGTAAAGGGACGCAAAAGGGCTAAAAAGGGACAGCCAATAGCCATAAAAATATGTCACATGGCAGCTGACATACTTCATATATAAAGGTGTCCAAGTCTTATTCTCCATCATATTATTCATTCACTCATGAACACTCACACTCCACAAAATAAGTTTTCTTCAACCTTAAGCTTCGATTTACAGAGGGTTGGCAAGCTCTCTTTACCATAAAAAAGTGTGAGTTGCTAACTTGAGCGTCGGAGTGTGAACGCCGGGGTACCCCGGCTTCACCTCTAACCTCTATTTCATTATTTTGCAGGCGTAGAAGCTAATTTCAAATGATTCTTTTCCTTGATACAAACCCCTCACCACCACCACCAACTCCCTCAACCCTTCTCACGCCCTCCAAATTTAAAAATATCGCACTCAACAATGTAGTGAGGTACCCCACTTTCCTAAAAAATAAATTTATTGTTCTAGATAGATTTTCTATTTTCCTACCCTCCAAAATCTGTCTAAAACATTGTCGATTTGTAAATTATATTAGGATACAATTTTCAAATTTTTGCTCAATATTTGGTGTTAGGTGATATATAGGGTGATTGCAGACGTTCTCTAAAAAGTAAAAAATTGATCCTTCATAAATTTTGAGAACAGCCCTCTGTAGATATGCTGAATTCTCAAGTCATAGGCTAGTTGAGTTAGCTTTAATTTTGCATTGTTTTACTGTTGGTTGGAGAAGTTTCCAAAAACAATTTTATGATAATTTTATAAGCATTTTATGAATGAATTTATACTTTTCTTTGGTTAACTAGTCATTCATTGGGAGTTTCGGACTTAAAACCATGTTTTAATGATAAATCCAATAAATCTTAAGTACTAATGGGCATAAACACACAACCCATAGGTTTACCCAAACCTAAATCAAATAAAATGGTTCGGGTTGGGTAAATCATGAAAATGAGTTAAATTTGAGTTTTTATGAAAGAAATCATTTTATTATGATTTGGATATGGCTTACTCATGGGTCATGGACAAATTTCCAAAACTTAAGGTGATATGTCAGTGGAAAATAAATTAAAGAAAATAAATGAAAACAAATTAATTCTATTATTTTCAATTCTAAAATCTTGTATGATCTGATCACAAACTGGTCGAGTATAGTTGTTGTCTTGTTGAAGCTCTTGAACCAAGGCCCAAACGAGTTGTTGTTCCAACTTCTAAAAAGATAGCTCAGCAAAATGTATAAATTTTAGCATTCATTTCTAAAAGATGTAAGGAAGAATCCTATTTTATGTTAGATTTTGGCCATCTTTAGATGAGAATTTCAAGCCAATTTTTGTTGAGGCTGGACTATAAATTTGTTTTTATTTTATTTTTATCTTGACATGTAGGCTGCATTAGAAATTTGATTTGATTTGATTTAATTTAATTTTATAATATGATCTGATCGTATAATTTTAATTGGATGTGAAAGTTTATTATTAGAGTTTACGTTCTCATTTATTGAGAAATAATGATTTTCGTGATTAAACTTTATTTTAATTTTCTAGTATTCTTTAATTTAAGAATGAAGTTATTGTAAAATCTATTATTTATAATTTTTTATCCACTATATTTTTTATATTTTAATATTAATTTAATAATTAATAACAATTAATAATTATTATAATTTTGAAATAATTAAATTTATCAAAATAAAAATATTTTGATTATAAAATTTAAACTAAACCCAAATGGGTTGGTTTGGATTGGGTTAAAAATATTTTGATTGGTTTGGATTGGGCCCAAATTTTTGTGATTTGATTTAGATTGACTTAGAACCCAACCCAAATCAACTCATGTCCAACCCTAATTTTAAGTGAAACAAATGTGTGTGTTTGTATGTATGTGTGTGTGTGTGTGTATTCTAGAGATTAATATGTTTGGGAGGTAGGATTAAGTATAGGATTTGACTAATTATTGGGACAAAATATTAATATCATGTTCGGCATGCTCACTTGGATCGAATTAATGGACTAAATTCAAATTTTAATCCTAAATTCATGGGATTGTTAATCCTAATTTTTATGTGGGTTAAATTAGGACTAGATAATGTCAAAAAAATATTTGTTCATTTATAATATGTTCCATAATTTATTACACCATTTTATTTATAACTTAAAAATTATTTATTTATTTATTGTTTTTAATTAAGTAATTTATTTTTTATTCATGATTTACTTAAAAGTTATTAACTAATTTATTATTTGAATAATTTTATTTATTTTATTTAATGAAATGATATATCTCATTTGAAATAACCTATAATTTAAATAATTTATATTTCTTTATTATAATTATGACTACCCAATAACTGATTGACTACCCAATGACTACCTATAAAGGGTAAAGTGCTGGCCAAAGTGGTGACTCCATACGAGAGCGGGGCTTGAATCCCTAACCTCCCTTAAGGAGTGAGAGTGCCGAACCACTCACACCAACCAACTTTGATTTATATATATATATATATATATTTCTTATTAGTCTTATTTTTAATTGATTATAATATCTCTTGTTAAATATCTATAAATAGTTGATATTTAAATTCAAATATTAATGTAAATACTATTTAATTTCATGTAAATTTAATTTAACATAATCCAGTCCGATACCATATCAAATAAAAGCCAACACTATATATAATCCAACATAATCTAATTCATTCTAATCTAGTCCAATTCTAATAGTTAGTTCAATCCAATTCTGCATGCCAAACAATTAAACATAGCCTAATTGTTCTAGAGCAATTTAAAAGAGTTTATTTAACTAGAAAAAAATTTAGTTCAGATATGGTATGCCTATTCATGAATGAATATCCATCCTTTCCAAAAGAAAAAAAGCAAAGAAAAAAAAATATTGCATTGAATTTAGATATAATAATTTCAAAAAGAACAATTTCTAAGTTAGATAAATAGCAAGTTAATATCGATCCCAGCAAGTGTTGCTTTCCCAAGGCCAGTCCATAAGTTGCACCGACCAATCATGTAACTCTTTATTAAGAGCATCACCAAAAGGCTCTTCAAATAAGATTTTATTACTTATTTGAAGAGCCACATCAATATTTAAAGCTCCAAAAGACACTTCAATTAAGATTCTTCAAATAAGAATTAATTCTCTCTCTTCAAATTTGGAGAGTTAATTTCTCCCTCTTCAATTTATATTTTATTACTTTTCATTGAAGAAAGAGAGAGAAATGCTTTAATTGCTATTGACTTTTCCTTTAAAAAACTAATTATATGATTAAAATAATATTAACTTATTTATATTTGAAGAGTCTTTTGGAGAATATCATATTTTTTCACCCTTCTATTTGCCACATAGGTAAGCAAATAGGTATTTGAAGAGTAAAATTTATATAGGCTTTTGGAGATGCTCTAATTCTATACAATCTACGACATATTTGGTGTGAAAAAATGGAAGGAAAAGTGAGGAGAAAAGAGGAAAGGAGAAGATAGGAGAGAAATAATAAGAGAAAAAAAATGAATTTTTTGTTAAATTAAATAATGAAATTGTTATTGATCAATTTTTTTCCTCATTCCCAAGGATAAAGATCTCTTGATTTGTGCTGTAATAAGCTTTTAAAGATCTTGTGTCATCTGTCTTTTAAGTGATACTGTATGGGTAAAATTTAACTTCTTTACTTTCTTTATTTATTAACTACCAATCATCCATATGTATTTGTGCTCAAGAAGAGATCAGATTAAGAGAGAATCATGATCCCATTCGCAAACTCCCCCCCCCCCCCCCCCGCCGCCAACCCCCCACATTTCTCTTCTATCCTGTCATTTCTTCCGACCAAATGTGAGTTGTAGCCCAAAGGAAACTGGTACCTTGTTCCTCTTCCAAAAGGCTTCTATGTCTTCTATTTTTAGACTCAAGATGATATTAGCATGTTCATATTGGACGAGTTCGCAGACTTGCTTTAGAGGAGTTTCGACTTCTTCAATGGCAGCATTGGTCCGTTTGATCCTTCAATCCGAAAAGTCAAATGCACTCACACATTAGCCTTGAGTTTTGGTAGCCAAACAGAGTTTCAGAAAAACTCTGCTAATGAAAATGAAGAAAAAATGAGCGTGCCAGTGTCTAAAGAAGGCCAATATTCGGATGCTGCTAGAGAAGAAGAGACATTTCAGAATGACAAGGACTGTAGAGGACAATAATTTCGAGGCTTGATAATAGAATCCTTCCAAAAGTTCACGAAATAACGATGATAATATTTCGATTGACTTCATATGTTTTCTTGCATAATCCTTTGCAAGTGTCGAATAATTCTCCTCAAATCTACGCTTTATGAACAATGGACTCGCTCTTTTTACAGTGCTGCAAATATAAAGGCCTGAATTCGTATTTTACAAAGAGCATAGCCTGCATCTGCACCAAAGAACTCCCCAGTCCCTATTGAATTTTTGGGCTGGGCTGGGCTGGGCTGGTCCGAATATTGTTTCTCATGAACCCTTTTTAGGTTTTACCATGTGGCACTCGATTTTCTATTCTTTTCTGCAATACCCTCCTTTTATTCGCTTTAATAAAACTCGCGTACTTGTACCGAAAAAAGAGAATGGTTAATTTTACTTTTCTATATTTTATTACAAATTTAAATCAAACCACCACCTCCTATCAAGATGAAACCCAAACCGCCTGCACCACCACAAAAGATCAAAATTTCTTCCTTTTTTGTTACACGTGTAATAGTCTCCTAATAAAGATTGCTTACATTAATATGATAAGAACAAGTTAACACATGAACACAAATTTTAACATACTAATGGACAAAATATATTATATTAAAGTGTGTATTTTTCTTATCGCTTAACTTGTCTCTGACTAATCTCTTATTGGAAATTAATTTCAGGTAACAAAGCCAAAGGAATGATCAATTCTGCAGGTATCCAACTATTGTTCCATTACATCTTAAACTAAAATCCACATAAAGCAGCAGGCAGCATTTAAGACAACAGCAGGCAGCATAAGATATTTATCTATTTCGAGGAGTTCAAGCATATAACCTATACAAGCAATCGAAAAGATACAAATTCATTCCCTTGCCAAGGGCAAGTAAGGGCATGATGACCTAAAAGAGGGGAAAAAAAAAAAAACTTAAACAAAAACAAGCGAGAGAGATGCAAGGATCAAAAGATGTGGCCAATGTACCAAGTCGACCATGTCAGCGGGACAGCAAAGTACAGTTTCCAGGGACTTTCCAAGACCAAATCAACATTTGAAGCCATGGCAAACTGACAGAACGATGATAAGGATCAATGCGATGATGATACCCAAAACGATCAATTTAATCTTCATATTCTGGATCCACATCTTCCTTCTCATCTTCGTCCCCTGTTGTCGGAAATCTTGTGCCTGCAACAAGACCAATAAGTCAATTCAAAACAAAGTTAACATCACACATTTTGCTCAACTCCTAAACAAGCAATCAGCTACAGCCAGATTAACCTGTGACCGAAGGTTCTCAGTTTTGTCAACCAGCAGCTCAATCTTCTCACCACGATCAAGAACCTGCACAACAGACAAATCTCCTCAACCAAAATATACATTATATTTGTTATTAGAAAAGAACACTCTGTACTGCTAGAGCCATTGGTGTTAATCCATTTAAGTCACTTAACTGCTCAGTGAAAAAGCATGAGAACAGGACAAATCACAAATCTATTACTAAGTATGTATCAGCAGCTTACTCCTTACCTTCTCAATATTTTCCATCATAACCCCCTTGACTTCAGAGACCTGAGCTTTGACTTTGGCAAGCTTGCTGATCTCTTCAGGATGATCCACACAATACTGCATGTGCTCCTTTAGTTTAGACCTGTAATGTGCAGACAAAAATGTAAAAAAATAACAATAAAAAAAGTACTCCTCAATGAAGAGAACTAATATAGTACCCAAACTCCTTGTTCAGGCTATTTGCAACAGCCGTTGCAGCTTTTCCTCCACCATATCTCTTGTTGAAATCCTCCTTAACTCGCTCCAGAAAGGCAATTGGAATTTGCCTGCCAGCAGATTCAACAGCAACCACACAATAGGCTGCAGCAACCAAACATCCAGTTCCATAGTTAATACAATATCCATAAAAATAGTGAAGACTTTCAACAAAACAGTAACACAATTGTCTATAGTTGACCAACAAATGATGGGTAATAAATAACAACAAATTAAACCAGGTACTACGAAATCCTCTGAATATTATTTCAGATAATTTCTGAAGCAAGTGACTGAAACAACACGAAGTCAAGAAACAAGGAAATTGTTGAGCACTACAATGAGAAAAAAAAAGAGAAAAAAACAAAATTCTCTTAAAGTTTCTCAAACCATGGGCCATAACTTTTGTTTATCTGGTGGATAGCTACAAATATCTGCAGCCATAAGCTTCAGAATTAACATTTTGATGTCACATGTTACTTATACTGCAACAAGCATAATAACTAAACTGATCAATACTGTTAAGACAATGACGATTCAATCAGCAACCAATGTCATGTACATACAAATCAGAACTGCTCTTTCCATGTCTGAATAAGTAAAACTTGCAGAATCATTTTACGAGAAATCTAGAAAGATTTCCATGTCTCAATCTAACTATTAAATCAAAGTCAGTCAAAGTGCCAGTAAGATTGTACAAATCAGAACTGCTCTTTCCATGTCTGAATAAGTAAAACTTGCAGAATCATTTTACGAGAAATCTAGAAAATTTTCCATGTCTCAATCTAACTATTAAATCAAAGTCAGTCAAAGTGCCAGTAAGATTGCCAAATATCTTATTATCAAATATCAAATATTATCTAGACCATAAACTCATATGTAGAAAGGTAATGGAGTTGATTTGCGAAACAAAAATGCTGTTACATTTGTTTAGAATGACTACATTTTCCTACGCAGTCAAAGCACTAAAACCAAATACCTAATATTCCTAGTAGGCATAGAGATAATGAGTTTAAATATATGCCAGATGGCTAAACTAAAAGAAAATTATCCCCTATACAAGACAAATCTCCCATTGTCCTTATTTAACCATACTAGGCATAGAGACAATGAGTTTAAATATGCCAGATCATTATACTAAAAGAAAAATTATCCCCCATACAAGAAAAACTCCGATTATCTTGATTTAACCATACTATTGCTTCATATTCTGACATAAGAAGTTACAAACAAGTATAGTTTACTACAGAACATTGTAAATGCATGAGAAGAAGCAACTGACTTAAACCTGATCAAGGTTCCATAAAAGACAAAGAAAATACCGTTGTTCCTTCACAAAGAATAAAATTATTTCCCTAAATGTATAAATAAATAAACAAACTACTTGCCCGCTACGTAATTTAATAAAGTAAACGACAAAAAAAGAAGGTGCACTACCAAAAGTCAAATAAGACCAAAACTTTCATGTGCGTGTATCAAGCACAATACACAAATACAACTAACTATTCACCAAATATTAATTCTCAAATTAATAACATAAAGAGAGGATTCATCATTTGCCAAATAGAGAAACACACTTTGCTTGTCCCCAAATTAGCTACACACGCTAAACCTGAAAACATAACTCTGGTGAATTTCCTATTGTAATTGGTTATTTTACACAGGAACTTCAGCCACTGAAAATAATCCATCGACATTTCACTGTTTCATCCCTTCTGCTAAACATTAATCCTTCAAATCATAAAATAGATTACACACGCCACCACGTCTTAATCATTTACAAATCATCAGATTTCTAAATCTTCAATTCTTCATTAACCAGCAAGAGAATTATAAGACTACGTATGATCTATGCATGATCCAATCCAATTAGGTTATAAAAACACATCAAAATGATTAAATAAAGATATATATCACCAAGAAATGCAATATCAAATCAGAATAAAAAAGTCAAACACACGAATCCATGAGAACACAAAAGTCAACCAAATAAAAAAAAAAAAAAGAATAGATCCAGATCAGATTTGTCCATCTTGTAATTCGTATGAACATGAACACGTAAGATAAAACGACAACGTACTGAAGCCGTTCTCAACGAGGTAATTGAAGGTGTGGCCATCGCAGTTGTAGGTGAACTTGTTATTGGTAGCGGGAAGTTTCTGGAGACATTGCGATGCGATGCTCGTGAAATTACCGGTGAACTCAGTGTACTCGGCGAGGATCACCGTGCCTCGAGCCACGAAGCTATAGATCAACGACTGTTGGCCCATCCTCAAAACCCTAACCCTAGATTCAAATTCGAGATGAAAGATTCAATTGACAAAAAAGAAATGAGGAGCAGAAAAAACAAAAATTAGAGAGAGAGAGAGAGAGAGGAAGGAAGGAGAGGAAAACCGTGGGATCGGAGAGAGGGAAACTAAAGAAATGCTAGATTTGCGCTGGGCAGGGTTGTTTACACGCCAATTTTTTGAGTCTTTTATTGCTGGTTTTTTAAATATAAGGGAGGACGGAAATGTAAAATGAGCGACAATAGGTGGGGCATACATGCAAATATTAGGGTCACGCGGTACTTTTTTGAATTTTGGCTACATCGGTTGAAAATTCAAATGGAAGCTTCCGAGTGATTGACCAATTTGAAGAGATTCTAGAGTATATTACGTTTTGCATATTATATTGTGGTATTAGTAGTATTATTTTAGGTTATATTATATTAAATTATTTTAAAATATAAAGTAATATTATATTTATTGTGATTTGGACTGTATTATATAGAATAATATTTTATATTAAATTAATATTTTTAAATTATTTGAGTTTATAATTTTTTTTAATATTATATTTTTTTTATTATTATTATTTTAATTAAAGAAATATTAAACATGTGAATAGTACCATATTACACAAACTCAATCCTTTTAAATTTATTTAATGCGAAACGATTCATATTATGGTGTATACAAAATTTATTAATATGATATGTTAAACACACCCTATAAAAATTATATTTAATTAATGCACGTACTTCTTTATTATTTTAAAAAGTAAATGAGTAGACAAAGGTCAAA
Organism: Citrus x changshan-huyou; assembly: GCA_039657385.1. Lineage (NCBI taxonomy): Eukaryota > Viridiplantae > Streptophyta > Magnoliopsida > Sapindales > Rutaceae > Citrus > Citrus x changshan-huyou. Next base: position 11,637,400 of record CM077555.1, read on the forward strand.
ATTCATCTTTTAGTCATTGGATATTCAATTAAGTGTAATTGCTTGAAAATTATTCGGCTACACCCTTAGAAGCTCCAATTGATATATATATGTATATGTGTGTGTGTTTATCTAAAAATATTACCTTATAATTAGAAGATATATTTAATTAATCTATACATGTAATTCATGCATCATTTGTAACTCTTGAGTCTTGAATCGGATCTTGATAATAGGTTTATAACATCTAGCCCCCTAATTGTTTAGTATTTTCTAAGTATAGATATAGTTTGTCTACTTGTACTATGTTCTTACCTTTATTAATCAAAATATTCTTTTGTACTTTTTCTAATGCCAATATATTTAAGATTGTAAATTTTCTTTTGTAAAAATGAAAGAACCATTCATATGGGTTGAGAAAAAAATTAAGTTACCGTTAAGTTAAATAATAATAAAATAAAGTTGTGATAATCTAATAGAATTAACTTAAATTAATTATATTATGCCACCGCCCAAATGTTTATTATCCCTTTTTATCCCCAAATATATCAACAGACAAGAATCTTGGGTTTCAATAAAATTTTGCTTCAAATTTTATAGCATTGATGTGAAATTTTACCTGACATTTGGTAGACAAATTTATTGTAAGATAAAATTTCACATTAAAAACATGCAAGATCACACTTTTGCTTCAATAAATTTTATCAAAATATTTATCAAAGCAGCACTCTTATTTATCTAGTGCTATTTGTTATATTATCAATATCATAATGAAAGCATGAGTCTCAGCTTTCTTCTTGAAGTGGGTGGTATGATTTTGGCCTTGGTGGGGGCAGCTGCTTTCCACGAGAGCCATCGTATATTCTTCATCTTAGTTATCTCCACAATTTTTGTGTATTTTATGTCTTCTTTTTGACAATTAAAATGAAATGAATAAAAATATACATAAAGATATTTTTAATTCGAAATAGTAAGAAATTCAATTGGATATAGATTAAAGAATTTAAAACGATTTTATTATTATTCGGTCAATTCAATAAAACATTGAACCGTGAGCTGACTTAATCCAATCAAAATTTTAGGTGAGTACAATTTATTTCAAGCTTCAAAGAGAAAATAATAACAATCCAAGCTTCCGGAATCATTGGACTTTGGGGGTCATTTAGAATTAACTTTTAGATGCTCAAAAGTGATTTTGAAAATATAATAATTAATTTTTGGTATTCGTAAATATTTTTAAAATTTATTTTTTGTAAAATCACCTCATCTTAAAAATAGATTTTAAAATATAGGGAATGAATAACTTTTCAAATTTGATTTTGAAAATTAGTTTTATATTTAATACTATTTCATATATATCCTCACTTATGTTATGAAATCCAAAAGTATCCTTATTCAATTAGAAAATAAAACCATTAAGTTTAAAGAAAATATTGTTATTACCAATTATTTTGAGATAACAAAATAAAATTGAAAGTATTTATTCTAGTATATTATATATACCTATTTATAAATGTGTTGATAAATAAAACTTTATTCAATATTATATTTATTTTCAGTCATTTACATTCTTACAGCAGTTTTACAAATTTATTTACCAAATACATATGACTTTTTTTAAACTCGCAACACTTCTAAAATACATTTTGCTATGTGTTTAATTGATTTTCTTTATAACTAATTATTTCTACAACACAACTAATAGTAATTATTTTAAGAACTATAATATTACCAAACTAGTTAATATCAAATGAAATAGTCTAAACTTTAAAGGGAATATTCATCATTCAAAAAAAGAAATTTAAGGCGAATATTGAATTTGGGTAAATTTTCATTTAGTTTATATAATTAGAGCTATTTATCTTGTTAGTCCTTAATTTTTTTTTAAAAAATAACCTAAGATGGTACAACTTGAAATTGTATGTGTTGGATCTAATTTATTAAAGAGAAAATAGTATTTAAAATGGCATAACTTAAAATTGAAACAAATTTTATATGGAACAAGTGAAGAATATAGATAAGTTAAATAATTGAGTAGATTTTACCATAGATAGATTCCCACTAGATAGCTTTCAGTAAATATAAAAAATATAGAGGGTAATGTAGTAACTAACCGAAACTATAGGGTTTAAAAGAATATTTACCCACTGATTTGGAAAAAATTATAATCAAGTCCACAAGTGAGAAATAAGAGTAATGATACAACCACAAACTCTTGTACAAACTTATTTTGTACAAACTGATGTGGCATGATAAGATTGGTTGAATTAAATATCACTTGGCCCACATGATTTGTTTTTATTAATTTATATTTTCATTCAACCAATCTTATCATGCCACGTCAGTTTGTACAAAATAAGTTTGTACAAGAGTTTGTGGCTGTATTATTACTCGAGAAATAAACTCCCAAACGTAATTTTATTTGGGTGATAGCCAGCAGTTTATCTTTTTTTTTTTAAAAAAAACAATTATTTACGAATTATAAATAAAAAATTATATAATTAAAATTACTATAAATAACGTTGCCTGAACACATCCAATTAGGGGAAAAAAATGAAGGCGGCGCTCACATTGTCATAATATAAAGTTGTCTTTGTCATGTATTCTCACGTGCGTGTTAATCTCAATGCTGAAACGCTATTTAAATATTTTATTCATGGATACAGTAGCATTTAAGTCATTATTTATCTACCGTTGAGTTGAATAGATTCAATAAAATAAAATAATGGGTTGTGATTTTAAGTTGAAAAAAAGATGATATACAACGGTCACTAACAAATATAATTTCAGTAATCATTTTTTTATTTAATATTTATTTCATATGACTTATTTAATAATTATGAATAATTATTTAATTTTATAAGTTTTTTTTTAAATATTTATTTGTGTTTAGTTTTTTTTAATAGAACTTATGAGACTTAAATAAGTTATTTTCGCTCTATTAATAAAATTCAAAATTTGAATTTTAGGAGTAAGATTAGAGAATTCTTCTAACATATATGTAATATAAAAAAAATATCCCAAGTATATTTCATTAAATACACAATATCCATACTTATATACAAAACCCTAAGCAAAAAAAATTATTGGAAACAAGCGCATTGCCGCCGTTTGATAGAAAGTTAGAAACAACACAATAAGAATCCACGTCTGCATGTTTCCTTTATTATTGTTAAAAACTTAAAATATATCTAACTTATTTTAGTCGACTGTATGTTCCCATTATTAGTTTATATTAGAAATTCATTTCGTCTTTCTTTTATTTGTACATTATTTTTTATGTGATAATATTAGATATCTATAATGACAACTGCTGTAAAGAGAAAAAAATTCAAAGGCAAATTGAAAAGATGAAGTAATTTTTTTTTTACATATTCTTTTTGACAATTTAATTACATAAAAACATTTTTAGTATTGTAGAACCAAATAAATTAATGGTTCAAAGGAATTTTTTTAATTGACAACTAAACATGCAATAACTTTTTATCAAAAGCCCTATTTGTATAAGCTCTACTTAGAAAAATTTTACTTCTATAAACTCTATTCAATGTAACAAATGGAGGCTTAATATGTATTTATTTTGAATAAAGCTTGCTTTATTTCATTAACAGGTTCCTAAAAAGTTGAAGCAAGCTGAGCACAGCTGAATTATTACGACTTACATATAAGACTTGAGAAAAAATAATTCTGTCATCTTCTTTACTGATATATTGAACATAAAATATATAATTATTCTTAGGTATGAATTTTATAATTTTTTAAATATAATTTCGATATTTACAAACAATAAAGTCCCAAATCTATATTTTAAAATTAAGAACGTTCAACGTTCGTAAATATAGAAGGTCTACATATAAATTTTTTATTCTTTCAAATATAGAAGGTGTACATATAAATTTTTTATTCTTTCCACATTGGTAATACATTACTAGCTTGGGATTGATTCAAGATTCAGGTAATTTTCATTTTATTCTTTTTGAAACAGAAAAGATAGATTTCATAAAATTCAAATAACAACAGTACATGCAGTAGAGCAGCAGCACCCATAACAGAGATCACATTACAGCAGTAAACTGTAACGTTTCATCTTATCAATGAAAACAAAACAGCCACCCTCACTTGGAGGAGGAGGCCGGAAGAAGAAAAGGAGAAAAAGAAACCTTATTCGCTGACTCAGAGAGAGAAAAGAAAAAAAAGAAAAGCCCATGAAAGAAACATTACCATTTAAGGAACAATCTTGTAACGTTTCATCTTATCAATCCAAGCAATGAAAGAATTCTTTGAATTCCTAAATCCCAAGAACCCGTGCTCCTTACTCTTGTTCATGCTAACCAAAATATCCTCACCAACGTCGAACGACACGTCTGCATGCCACCAAATGGCAACCTCATTCAACTTTGTGGGCAGCAGCTTATTCTTTCTCACAATCTCCTCCCATACGCTTTCTTTACCTTTCATAATTTCCTCCAATCTCAATCTCTCACCCTTCTCATCAAACCCATAATTCTCAATCTCAAACTGCTCCGCCAACACTTTCCATAAATGCTTCCACTTAAAAACATCTCCATTGGTGCAATTAAAAGCTTCGTTTCTCGCGTTCGGATCCACCGCCGCCCAAATTTGCTGCTCCGCAATCAAATCCGCGTCCGAAACTTCTGTGAAGCCGTCCCAAGCTTCCTTAGTCCCTGGAAATAGCAAAGGGACGCCTTCATGCTTACATATAGCGGCGTACACACAGAGAGTGCCTGCTATGTTCATCATACTATACGGTGAAAATCCGAAGATTCCAAGAGGGCGATGTACTGACCAGGTCAAGCCATCTCTCTTTGCAACTTCTTCAAACAGTATGTCTTCTTGATCGTAATAAAAGTTCGGAACGTTTAGCCTCGGCAAGTCCTCAGTGTAAGGCGGGTCGTGAGGGTGATGAGGCAGCTGTGTCTCCACAAAATAATCGAACGGTCCCAAGTAGTGCTTGCCTCCCGTTTGGAGACAGACGTGGCGGAGATTTGGCGCGTTCGGGATTACGGAACGGAGCACGTTGCGCAGCATGGCGCCGTTGACCTGGCAATTCTCGACTTCAGTGGGACGGCTGGCCCACGTCACGTAGAAGATGTGGGTGACGTCGGTGAGTTTTGAGAGCTTAGCTTGTGTCTCGTCTGCGTCGGAGACGTCACATTGGATGTACTGAATGGGGTGATCTGCATTCCAGGCGGGCCTCGGGCGTCGGGCCACCCCATAGACCTTCCACGGGCCGCCGGGGGTATTTGGTTGTGGCAAAATCTCAGCAAGGCTGTTGCCCACAATTCCCGTCACGCCTACTATAAGCCCCACGTGCTGGTTGTCTCGAGATGGCTCACCTTCATCCAATTTGTTTTGTACAAGCTAGTGATTAAGAACAAATTAATTAAGCATTTTAGTTAATAAAATATCAACATATACCTTCTAAAAAAAAATAAAAAAATATCAACATATACAAAAGCTTTCCAACTTGAAATCCCAGAATTTATAATATGGACGTGTTTACAACATTATAAATGAGTTTGCGACGTTGTAAAGACATACCAAACTGGAAGCTGACTCTCAGCATTATAATTTTTTCAAAATTTAACAAAGTCTAGCATCTTGTTTTGGAATATTTCTCTTTCTCTTTTTATATATATAGAAATATTTCAATCCAAGATTCTAGTTCGTTAAATTCGGTAAAGTTATTAAACAGTATGATTTAATAGTATAATGACTGTGAAAGCTATTAAACCATATAGTTTAAAAGTGTAATGACATTATACTATTCAACTGCACGGTTTAATAACTTTTTTAAACTTTAATAAAGAGGATCTTCCACGAGATCAACAATATATAGATACGCACACACATACACACATGTATGCATTATTTCACATAAAGTTGATGATCTTTAACCTTAGCAGCGCCGTTACCAACTATCCACCAGCAGCTCATTTTGATTGTGTGTGTTTTGCTGCTACAGAGTACAAGCTGTATAATTTGATGAAAGGTTATTTGGTGATAAATCTAATTTCTGCTTCTGCTACTTATATACGAGAGTAGGATACAAGCGAGAAATTTTGATGACCTCAGCTGTGACATCGACCACCTTATAAATTTCACATGATAACATGCAAGGTCACACTTTTGCTGCAGTGTATATATTTTATCAAGACATTTCAAAGCAGTATTCTTAAATTCAATATCTATCATAAAAGCATGAGTTTGGGCTTTCTTCCCCAAGTGGGTGATGTGATTTTGTCCATGCATGGTGATGGAGCAAAGCGGCTAATTTCCACGCCGGGCATAGTATATTCTTCATCTTAGATTGTCAACGAAATATTATATTTATTTTTTATTATTGACAAATAAAAAATGAATAAAAGTATATGTAGGTATTCGTATTTTCAGTTCCAAGCTAGTAAGAAATTCACTAGGGTTATAACTATTTTATAATTACTAGGTCAACTAAAAATTAATCCAATAAAAATTTTAGGGGATCGCCTATAATTTATTTCAAAGAGAATGTAATAATTCAAGTTTTGGAGAAAATTTAGAATACATCAGAATTACCATGTCAGTTATACAACAAACAAATAATGTCATGACATGTGTACATTTATTTTTAAAAATAAATTGGCGTGTAATAATGAACGTTACCTACTTACCTTAAGTTCTTTGTGTCTAATTAAGAAAGAAGGGGAAGGCGTTATTCGCTATGTATTCGCGTGTGTCATGCATGATTCTTGATGTTGAAATGCTATTTTAATATTTTTTGCACGGATATGGTAATCGTTATTTCTTTAATTAATTTTAAAATAATGTTTTACCAATTAAATTTAAATGTAAATTACCTTTATAGAGTATTTGACCTGTCGTTGTAAATAAGGTAATATAAAATTTAGGTTGAGTTCACTTAATTTAACTTCAGTTTAACTTTTCGACTTAAAATCAAGATTTAATTTTTAATTACTGGATTCCGTCAAATTTATGACCTAGTTTTTTATTACTAATTCCGTCAAATTTATGATCTAGTTTTTTATTACTGATTCCGTCAATCAAATGGGTAGATGTAGAGTAAATCAATAGTATTCAAGTCAGCATTTTATCTACCATTTAATTGAACAGATCCAATAAATAAAATGTTAAGTCTTACTTTTAAGGTAAAAAAATAAAATAATATAAGGAAACTCCGTCCATATAGTTATTATATTAATTATACGACAATGAAGTTGGATGCAAAATGATGATATTTACTAGTCTCGAATAAGTATCACATCACTTTGAAATAAACATTTGTATCCAACTCCGTATATATATAGTATTGTTAACGTTTTGCGTTTGGTAATGTTTTCTAAACGAAGTTTTTTTAATTAGATTTATTTTATAACATAGAAATAATTAGTCTGTTAAACTAAGGACACATTTTGTAGTTTGCTTTATAAATTACATTATTGGCAAATGTTGGCTTATCGTGTTCTAGTTATAAATTATCGGATAATCCCCATAAGTGAACTTAGCTAAGGCCCATAAAGCGGAGAAGCATCTTCTATGTTTTGAAATTTTTAAATAGGGGCGGTATTGGCCCCTTTTAATTATCTCATAACTCCTTATTTCTCAACTAATTTCATTTATTTTTAAAATTAATTAACCTTATTGATATTGTTTTTTCTTTTCTTTCATTTGCACTCTCTCTATCAATTTATGAAAATTTGATATTCTTGTTTGTTATTGATTGTTTAAATAAATTTGTATTTTTATTGATTGTATTGATTTTGATGTGTGATGAATAAATCGAATAAAATCCATTGTATTTTTATTCTACTTTTTTCTCAAGTTTTGAAGACTTCAGATGATCGCACACTTCTTTCCTTAAAAGAATTGTGAATACCAAAGCACAGAGAGGGTTTTGGTTATTTCTTAGGATTGCACTGTAGCAACTTTAATAGAGTTCCACATCGTTAAGTTAAGGTTTGCCATGTGAGCTTATATGTATATGGGCTCCTTCCCTTTATAAGTCGGTTTTTTCGGATGAATTCTATCTAATGTGCATATAACAATTAGGGTATGACCTGGTGGAGGTCACTTTTAAAAAATGGGTGAATCTTAACTAACTAAATCCTACATCACTAAACTAAAGCTTGAGATGTGAGTTTATAAACACTTCAACTATCTTTTAAAAAGTGGATGGATCTTAACGAATTAAACCTACATCCTTAAGCTAAAGCTTGAGATGTGAGTTTATAAGCACTTCAACTACCTCTCCTTACATGTTTTTTCCTTCTCAAGTTTTCTTTGAAAACCTGAGAATGGAAGGTGAATAGAGTCTTTATGACTCTCTTTTCTACCTACTCGTTAGGTTCAAGTTTATTACTAACATATACGTTGTTTGTATAAACACAAAATCTTGTTGGCTCAGTTGAGGTAGGTGTCTTAAATGATATAACATTAAATAGGGAGTGGGGGTGGTTCTCAAGTAAAACCTCTCCGAGCTCCAAATGGATACAGAGGAGTTGATTCGAAAGTGTAAAGCTATAACTTTAAAAGGGGGGAGGAAGGAAAAGTCTCCTTTAAAAGTGAAATGAAGTCAAAAGGAGAGAGAATAGTCGCTGGATGTCTGATGGGCAAAGTGTTGACAAGTAGAAATGTAAACAAAAAAGGTTTGAAGCTAGCAATGCAACAGGCGTGGCAAACAATTAGGGAAGTGAAGGTAGATGCCATGGGAGAGAATATTTTCATGTTTAGATTTGCAGCAGAAATAGATAAAAAGAGAGCAATCGCAAGTGGCCCTTGGCATTTTAATGGTGCACTTATTGTATTCAGAGAATCAATGGGTATTGGAGAGGTGTCAAAGCAGTCCTTTACCAATGCATCATTTTGGGTGCAACTAAAGAATGTACCCTTATGTGTATGGATAAAGAAACGATATCAAAGTTGGGAGCAAGAATAGGAAAAGTTGAAGAAGCAGATGCCAACGGAGAATGCACTAGAGAAGTCATCAGACTTAGAGTATCCATCGATATTATTAAGCCCCTAATGACCCTCTTATCACTTAAATAGAAATTACACTACAAGAATATTGGTCTTTTGCGACGAAACTTTTAGCGATCAAAATATTTTTGTCGTTGCAAGTATTTTTTAGCGACAAAAAAGAACTTTAGTCGTTAAAGTCATAATAGAAAAATAATATTTAATTATCACTTTTAGTGACAAAAAAATCGTCACTAAAGACGACATATAACGACCAAAAATTAGTTTCGTCGCCAAAAAATTAAGCGGCAAAACAAATATTGGCACCCAAACTTTTAACGATTAAAATTTGATATACTATTCATCACTAAAAATTGTTTTAGTGACGAAATTTTTTTCGTTACCACAAATAGTTTTAGCAATGAAAGCCATTTCGTCGTTAAAAAGTTATTTACACATAGCATGTTTTGGCGACGAAAATAAATTTTTTCGCTAAAAATAGTTTTAGCGACGAAATATATTCATTGCTAAAACTCTATGACATGCTAAAAGAGCTTGTTTTGGTGACGAAAATATATTCATCACAACAAGTAGTTTTAGCAACGAATAGAATTTGTCGCTAAAGCTCTTTGATGTCTCAAATGGCCATGTTTTAGCAGGAAAAAAAAATATCGTTGCTAAAACTAATTTTTGCGAAGAAATATATTTTTGTCGTTAAAAATTATGAAAATTTTAAAAAAATTTTCATAATGATTTTCTGCCAAAATTTAAGACCTTTAGTGGCGAAATTGAATTTCGTCGCTGAATGTGTACTCTTAGCGACGAAATATTTCATTGCTAAAATATGTCAAAATTTAAAAAATTTTGTCGGGTTATTTTCTGCCAAAATTAAGTTTTAGCGACGAATTTTAAATTTCATTGCTAAAAACTCTTGTAACCTATTTATGTACCATTTACTTCATTTTTTTATTCTTTCTTTCATTCTCTCATTCTCTCATTCCCTTACTTTTATTCTTTAATTCTCTCATCTCTAAATGTATAATTCTCATTTTCTAATTTAATCTCTACTTCTTTTCTCTTTTATTTTGAACATGGTGTAATTTTTTTACTTATCTTATTTATTCTAACTTATATTATTATTAAATTTGTGTTTATTAAGTTAACTAATTATTGTGTGTTTATTTGTAGGGAATATTGAAGACCAATTACATCAAGATGAAGAAAATCAAGAAATTTATATTCATTTGTAATAATTTTCTTTCAAAAAAGAGATTTTAAATTTTGTGAAAGTTCTTTTGGTGATGAAACATGATTCATCACTAAATGTACTTTTGGTGTTTGAAAATTCGATGCCAAAGAACTAATGCGACGCTCTTATGGCAACAATTTTTTTTTTTATTGCTATAGCTTTTAGCGACAAATATTGCATGTTTTAGCGAAAAAATTGTTCGTCGCTAAAGCCCTCTTTTGTTGTAGTGAAAGATGGTGAAGAAGAAGATGTCCCAATTACAATTCAATATGAAAAGTTGCCTGATTTTTGTTATTGCTATGGTTGTATTGACCATTAATACAGAGAATGCACAAAGTTAAAAAACCAAGCTAAAGAGGATTTGCTGTATGGGCCATGGACTAAAGCCACAACTATGGTGGATAAATTGAAGTAACACAGGGGAAAAGAATAATGGAATACAACCACAGATGAGCAAAGAGCTGAATCCTCTTCAAATCTGGTTCCCCTAGGTACTACCAAACTGCAAGGCAAAAATGTTGCAGATAGTCTGGGTCAAAAAGTCGTGTCGAACCAAACCTGAAATCCAAAAGAGATAGATATGCATTCAATGCAAGAAGGGGGCTTCTCGAGGCTATCAGATATAAATGGGCAAACATATGAGAAAATAACTAGTAAGGTCAATCTTACTAGGCATCAGGAGCTAGAAGGAGTAAATTGGGAAGAGGGAGAACAACAGAAGGAAAGTCAAAATTTAAGCACAAAACAAAAAGGGGAAATGGAAAAAAAAAGGAAAAATGAACGAGAAAGGATAAAAAACTTGGGGCACTCTCAAAGCATGAAACCGCATCAAGGTCCAGATAAAAGTTCGGCCCAAACTGAAGTTATAATGGGAGAGGATGGAAATGGAGCAGAGATCTATAAAGTTGAGCCCAAAGGAAGAAAATGGAGGGCTCAAGCTAGAATCGGCTACCAAAGAGTGATTAAAAAACATGAGCCTTCTGCAGCAAAAAAGATCAACAAATAAAGCCAATTAGCCAAGCCCAGAAGCGAAAAAAGAAAAAAAAGAAAATGGACAACTCATTTACAAAACCACCATTTACATTACCAAAAGCTAAGCAAATGCTAAGGTGGGAGATGATAAATAGAAAGTATAAGGAGACATGGAAATAGCAGTTGAGAATTTTGAAAATCCAATGGCAGAGGCTGGTGACCAGCCTCGTCGATAGCCATGAGAGTCCTACGTTCGAACGTTTGGGGTTTAGGGAAGGATCGAACGTTCTGTGAAGCTAAAAATATTTTAAAAAAATATAAGCCCCAGATAGTTTTCTTCTGTGAGACAAAACTAGTGCCAAAATAATGAAAAGAAGTAACGGTAATTTGAATTTGAAAAACTGTTTTGAAGTTGGTAGAGAAGGTATGAGGGGTGGCTTGGCATTGTTACAAAACTTAGATGTCACATTACATATACAGTCATACAACAAGCATCACATTGGCGTGATGCTCAATGGTGTATATTGAAAATGGAAGCTATTGGAGGTACACAAGAATTTATGGACACCTATCGGGAGGGTAGAAGCACCACATATGGACTTTGTTAAAGAGATTAGCTAGCCTTTCTTCCATGCCATGGATGTGTTTTGGGGATTTTGATGAAATTTTATTGCCAAATTAAAAAAAAGGAACAATAAGGAGATTAGGATGATGCATGAGTTCAGGGAGGCAATTAGAAAATGTGATTTGGTCGATATGGGTTGTAAGGGCTTCCTTTTACTTGGTTGAATATGAGATAGAAATTGGTTTAATTGAGGAACGATTGGATCATTTTTAGTATAGTAAATCTTGGAGAAGTTTCTTCTATTAAAATGCAGTAGAAATGATGATAACATGGACATCAGATCATAACCCAATTATGATGGAATTTGAGAAAAAAGGGCAAGGCAAGAAATTATAAAAAAAGATCCACTAGATGTATTCATTACGAAGATTCATAGAGCTTTTATGACCAATGCAAGCAAATTGTTAAAAGAGAGTGGTCAGACCAAAGAAGATGGTATAGTGAAGATGCAATTGAGAATTTTTAAAAAGCAGCGAAAGATTCCATGACATACTTAAAGTTTTGGAGTAAAGAAGAGTTTGGAGGTTATAAGAAAAAGCTAGAGCTGTTAATGGATGAACTAAAGAACATACAGTTACAGGGCTTGCAACATGTAGATGGGGATAAGATTAAAGGCATTGAAAGACAAATCAATGCTTTTCTTTTTTATGAGGAAATTTATTGGAAACAGAGGTCAAGAGCGGATTAGCTAAGAGAGGGGGAAAAATAAAAAAAAATTTCCATGCAAAAGCCTTTTTTAGAAAGACGAAAAACAAGATATGAGGGATTTTAGATGAACGTGATGAATGGATAAATGAAGCTGTAGATGTTGAGAGAATTTTTTGTGATTACTTTGCAAACTTGTTCATCATCAAGGCTCTCACAAGAACAAATTAATGCAACTTTATAGGATGTGCTAAGAAGGGTGATAGGGAAAATGAATGAAGAGCTAAACCAGCATTTTGCTGAAAAGGAAGTCACAACAGCCTTAGTTCAAATGTGTCCTACCAAAGCAGTAGGCCCTGATGGAAGGCCTAGAAAAGTAGCTGAGTTTAGGTCAATCAGCTTATGTAATGTTATTTACAAAATTGTAGCAAAAAACAGTAGTTAATAGGCTGAAACAAATCTTACATTATATTATCTTACCTACTCAAAACGCTTTCATTTATGAGAGACTTATCTTTGATAACCTTATCATCGGTTATGAATGCCTTCATAAAATAGGTTGAATAAATGGAAAAACATGGGTTAGTAGCTTTGAAACTTGATATTAACAAAGCTTATGATAGGGTAGAGTGAGATTTTTTTAAAAAGTGTCATGCATAGATTATGCTTCTCAATAAAATGGGTGGACTTGATAATGAGATGTGTATCAACCTCCTTCCTTTCTATTTTGATAAATAGAGTAGCTAAGAGTTTGATTTATCCCCAAAGAGGACTGCGACAAGGCTGTCCTCTGTCACTATATTTGTTTATTCTTTGTGCAGAGGTTTTTTCCAACTTATTGTTGCAAGCAAAATCAAAGCAATTCATCCATGGCTTAAAATTTAGCAGACAACTATCCATCTTACACCTTCTTTTTATAGATGATAGTCTCATTTTTATAGGGGCCGCCACTAAAGATTGCATTAACCAAAAAGCCATCTTTGCATGCTATGCTGTAGCATCAGGCCAAATTTTCAATTTTGAAAAGTCTTCAATGTTCTTTAGTGGAAATACCCATACAACTCAATTAGCCATAATAAAAACATCTTTCATCTTCATGTTATTTCAAGGCATGCAAAGTATCTTAGGCTACCATCCATGGTGGGGAGGAAAAATGTGAATTTTTCAATGACATCAAGTTAAGAGTTTTAAACAATATCTCTATCTGGAACATGAAATTGTTCTCAAGTAGAGGACAAGAGGAACTCATTAAATCTATAGCTCAAGCAATTCCAGCCTATGCTATGAGTGTTTTCAAACTTCTAATAGGTCTTTGTATAGATATCCAAAAAGCAATTGTTTATTTTTGGTAGGGATCAAAGAAAGACACATTCACTAGGCTAGATATGACAGATTATGTAAAGTAAAAGGTGAGGGTGGTATGGGATTAAGAGATCTAACATGCTTTAACCAAGCTTTAGTGGCAAAGCAAGGGTGGAGGGTGGTTCATGTTGAGTGTTAGCAAATGCATATTTATAAATGAGAAAATCGTCATTTTACATTTCACGTCTTACTAACAACACTTACTTTTATGTGTTTAAGCTTTTTTTAATTTAATTGTGTGTTTTATTTTAATTAAATATTTTATGTATTTTAGGGGTGTCATAGTCATTTCACAATAAACGAGAGATCAGATGGCAAAACGAACATCACTTTTGAACTTAGGACGGTCGAAAACCTTAGGAGGAGCATAAAGAAAAAAATGGCACTGTTCACATATACGGTACTATTCACATGTACGATACTGTCTACGTTACTGTTCACGACACTGTTCACATAGACTGATCGATCACGTGACATTGACCGATGATGTGGCATTGACTGATGAGGTGTCACGATCCTGTTGGACTAAAATTCTTATGCACTGTTGAGTGATGACGTGGCAGCATATCAGTGGACCAAAAATCTCACGTACGGTACATGCAACACATAGGATTATTTTCAACTAAACCGCGTCACTATTCACCCGGGTCAAACCGTGTTACTGTTCATCCACGTGGTCAAACCGTGTACTATTCACGCGTATTGTTGACTGATGACGTGGCACAATCCTGAGCGTCCAAACTGTTTTTAATCCGATGACCATGATTTACTCGATGTATCTATAAAAAAGGGGGCCTCCCCCCTAATTTGATACCTCTGAATCCATTTTTGGACTCCATTTTCTGTAATTCCTTCTCCATCTTGTATTTTCTACGTGTTTTAATAAATTTCCATTTTGCCCCTAGTTCAATTATGAGTAGCTAATTTTCTTTCAAGCTTGGGTTGAAAGTGAAGTCTCAACATGTGTCATGGGCTTTATTTGGTAAATTTATTTTCTTTTCCCCTCTAATATTTGTGGATGATTTAACTTTTCGTCGACAAATAATAATAATCTTGTCTAGATACCGCTTTGGTTACATTGGCTCTCTAGTACAAGGTTATTATTATTTGGCACGATAAGCCCTTAGCACCATATTGATTAAAGTGTGGTTCATGAGGTGTGGATTCCCCCCTCATGATTTAATTGGTATTAATAATGAATATTTAGTCCATGATGCATGTTGATACGGATCCAGATACCCAAGTACGTCATTTCAATAGAATTCTCTTCAATTTATTCTCGCCATTTTAATTTAAATTTTAACATATTTCAAATCATTTCCATCACAAATCCAATCACCCATTTACAAAATTAATTCTACACAATTAAAATCCACCTCCTCGTAGGATCGACACTCGTCACCATTGATCTAAACTACAATAGATTCGTGCGCTTGCGAGTACATTAAAATTTGCACAACAAGTTTTTGGCGCCGTTGCCGGGAAGGTAAGTAATTTTAATTCATAGAATTAATTTTTGTGAATAATTCAATTTAATTGTTTTCTTGTATTTTTTTCTCTTTAAAAGAAAAAAGAAAAAAGAAAAAAAAAGTGAATATACATTTAAAGGTTAGTATTTTTTTTTCTTTCTCTTCTTTAAAATTCTGTAATTTAATTTTCAATTTAATTTTCTTTGTATTTTTTTTGTTTAGCTTATTAATTTATTTTTGGTTAATTTATTTCACGTATTTTTTTTTATATAGAAAGGTTGTAACAGCGTGATAAGGTTAGTATCGTAATTTTTTTTCTTTATTTTTATTCATTTTGTTCGCTTTTATTTTTGTGTTCTTTGCATGCATGGTTGTAGGTCATTATTACTTAATCTTGAGCCTATAGACCTTGAATTAGAAAAAAACACTTCGCACACATAAGCACGTTAAAAATAAATTTGAAATGGATTTACAAGCACCACAGGAGAGGCCATTTAAGGACTACTTCAGTCCTTTAGCTAATTTGAGCACATCATGTATAAGATACCCAAATGTAGCTGCTAGGAGTTTTGAACTAAAACCTAGTGTGCTAAATTGTCTCCCAACATTCTATGGCCTAGAAAATGAGGACCTATATAATCATTTGAATGATTTTCATGCTATTTTTCAAACATTTAAATATGAGAATTTTTCAGATGATGATGTAAAACTTAGACTATTCCCATTTTCTTTAAAGGATAGAGCTCGTTCATTGCTTAATACATTGCCTGCTAATAGCATTGCATCATGGGAACAAATGGTTACAAAATTTTTGAATAAATATTTACAGGTGCATAAAACCAATGCTATTCGCAGGGAAATTTCAGAGTTTACCCAAAGAGAGGACGAGCATTTTTTCGAAACATGGGAGCGATTCAATGGGCTACTCTTGAAGTGTCCACATCATGGGTACGAGAAATGGCACCAATGCCAATACTTTTTGGAGGGATTATTGCCGAATGTGCAAGAATGGTTAATGGCAACAAGTAGAGGAGAGCTAATGTCAAAAAGTGCATCAGAGATTTGGGAATTCTTCCAGCGACAAGCGGATAATTCCCAACAACGGAGTTGATCACTCAGGAATACTAGAAGAATTAAGGGAGTAAATGAGGTTCCAATTGGCGAGTCAACTTCGGGAATCAAAGAAGTCAAGGAGATGGTTGAAGGTCTTGCTCGACAAATAGCATCGTTATCGACTGCTAAATCAACAGAACCACATGACCATGACTCATACCCAGATCAAGCCAATGCCATAGGTGTAATGAGAAAGCCATCAAATTACAACCCATACTCCAACACATATAATCCTGGATGGAGAGACCACCCCAATTTTTCATGGTCTCAAGGATTCCAACAGAATGGACCAGCGGCTCCAGCTCCACCAATGCAACAAATTTCTCAAATTCCTCAAGCCTCTCAGCCCCCATTTAGACCATTCAATCAGAACCAAAACTACTCTAAACCCAGACCATGGGAGGATGCATTCTAAAATTTCAAGAATGTTACTCACTCCACGATTGAGCAATAGAACTGCACCATTGATGGACTACGAAATGAGTTGAGAGCAGGCTTCAACTCACAAGCTCAATCAGTTTCAAGCCTCGAGAAAATGGTGGGACAACTTGCTTCTTCAGTTCAGACATTGGCAATGACTGTTGAGAAAGGCAAATTTCCAAGTCAACTAGTGCCTAATCCTAAAAGAGTACATGAAGCAAGTACCAGTTCACCACAGCAGCATGGAGAGGTCAAAACAGTCATGACCTTGCGAAAAGGAAAGGAAGTCGACAACAAAGTGGAGATGCCGGTGACAAAAGAAAATCAAATTGTACCTGTGAATGTTGAGGAATCATCACCGGAGGAGAAAGAAGAAACCAACCCACGAGAATATGTTCTGAAAGCTCCATTTCCTCATATGTTAGCTAAAGGAAAAAAAGGAAAATCCATAGGTGAGATTCTTGAAATCTTCAAATAGGTAAGTGTTAACATCCCTTTACTTGATGCTATAAAGCAAGTTCCATCTTATGCCAAGTCTCTTAAAGACTTGTGTACTAAAAAGAGTAACATTCATGTTCAAAAGGATGCATTTTTAACAGAAAATGTTAGTTCTATACTCCAACACAAAATTCCTCTGAAATGTAAAGACCTAGGCTCCCCCACTATTTCATGTAGCATAGGGAACCACACAATTGAGAATGCTTTGTTGGATTTAGGAGCTAGTGTAAATTTGTTGCCTTACTCTGTATTTTTGAAACTTGGACTTGGAGAATTACACTCAACTCCAGTGGTGTTACAACTTGCAGATCGGTCCACGAAAATACCTCGTGGTATTGTGGAGGACGTGCTTATCCAGGTAGACAAGTTTTATTTTCTTGTTGATTTTATTGTAATTGACACTCAACCAATACAGGATTCAAGGAAGCACATCCCCATTATTCTAGGCCGACCTTTCTTGGCAACTGCGGATGCCCACATTCAATGCAGGATTGGAAATATGCAGTTGTCCTTCGGCAACATGACTATAGAGCTGAACATCTTCAACATTACCAAACAACCTCACAATGCAGATGATGGAATTGTTGATGTGGATTTAATAGAAACAATAGTTGATAATACTTTTCTTTCAAACCTTAGTGATGATCCTTTACAAACATGTTTAACTCACTTTGGTTTGGATTTTGATATTGACAGATCGGTCGATGAGGTCAACGCTCTACTTGACTCAGCACCATCCATGGACACTAATAAATGGAAGTCAAGAGTTGAACAACTAGCACCATCAGAAAAGAAACTCATACCATCATCAGAATCACCACCGAAACTCAAGCTCAAACCATTACCCAACACTTTGGAATATGCGTTTTTGGGAGAAGAAAGCACTCTGCCGGTAATCATCTCATCATCCCTCAATGACGAACAAAAAGGTAAGTTGTTGGATGTTTTAAAAGAGCACAAAGGAGCATTAGGATGGACCATAGCAGACATTAAAGGTATAAACCCAGTAGATTGAATGCATTACATTCACCTTGATGAAAATACTAAATCTACTAGGGAAATGCAACGTCGGTTAAATCATAATATGAAAGAAGTTGTTAGAACAAAAGTCCTTAAGCTATTAGACGCAGGTATTATTTACCCAATTTCTGATAGTTCATAGGTCAGCCCTGTACAAGTTGTCCCCAAAAAGTCAGGAGTCACAGTAGTTATGAATGCTGATAATGAATTGATACCCACTAGAGTGACTACAGGATGGCGTGTATGCATTGATTATAGAAAGTTGAATTCTGTCACACGTAAAGACTATTTTCCTTTACCATTTATCGATCAAATGCTTGATAGATTAGCAGGCCATGAATTTTATTGCTTTTTAGATGGCTACTCAGGATATAATCAGATTCCCATAGCACCAAAAGATCAAGAGAAAACTACTTTCACTTGTCCTTTTGGCACTTTTGCATATAGGAGAATGCCATTTGGATTATGTAATGCACCTGCCACATTTCAACGATGCATGTTAAGCATTTTTTCTGATATGGTTGAACGATTCCTTGAAGTCTTTGTGGATGACTTTTCTGTCTTTGGTGATTCATTTGATCAATGTTTACATCATCTAACACTAGTTCTGCAGAGATGTATTGAGAAGAACTTGGTCTTAAATTGGGAGAAATGTCATTTCATGGTAAAACAAGGTATTGTTCTCAGTCACATCATTTCGAGCAAAGGTATTGAGGTTGACAAAGACAAGGTGGATCTCATTTCTAATATTCCTCCACCCAAAACAGTCAGAGAAGTAAGATCTTTCCTTGGGCATGCTGGTTTCTATAGACGTTTCATTAAAGATTTTATCAAAGTTTCTAGACCCTTAAGCAATTTACTTGCTAAGGATGTACCTTTTATCTTTAATGATTCATGTCTTATGGCTTTTGAAAAATTAAAGGAATTGTTGACATCATCACCCATCATTCAGGCCCCAAACTGGAGCTTACCAATTGAGCTCACGTGTGATGCATCTGATTATGCAGTAGGAGCAGTTTTAGGACAAAGAGTTGATCGAATTCCCTATGTTATTTACTATGCTAGTATGACATTGAATGATGCACAATTGAACTATTCAACTACTGAAAAAGAAATGCTAGCAGTAGTGTTTGCATTAGAGAAATTTCGATCTTAGCTCATTGGTTGTAAAATAATTATATTCACAGATCATGCTGCTCTTAAATATATTCTCACAAAGAAAGATGCAAAAGCTAGACTAATTCGTTGGGTGTTACTTTTGTAGGAGTTCGACTTGGAATTTAAAGATAAGAAAGGCACAGAGAATGTTGTAGCGGACCATCTCTCTCGTCTCCATTTTGACACAATTACAGAAACATTACCATTGAATGAGTCATTTCCAGATGAACAATTAATGAGTGTGGAAGTATTACCATGGTATGATGATATAATTAATTATCTTGTTACAGGTAAACTTCCAGAGCGTTGGACCAAGCAAGACAAGGCTAAATTCTTTGCAGAAATAAAGAATTTCTTTTGGGATGACCCGTATTTGTTCAAGTATTGTGCAGATCAAATTATTAGACGATGTGTCCCAGAAAATGAAATTCAGAATATTCTTTCATTCTGCCATGAACAAGCTTGTGGAGGCCATTTCAGTGCTAAGAAAACAACGACTAAAGTTTTACAATGTGGTTTCTATTGGCCAACTATATTTCGAGACGCTTACACTTTCTGTTCTTCATGTGATATGTGTCGACGAATGGGGAGCATTACACGAAGGAACATGATGCCACTAAATACAATTTTAGTGGTTGAGATTTTTGACGTATGGGGTATCGACTTCATGGGACCATTTCCCCCTTCTTTTGGCCATCAATACATATTGGTTGGTGTTGACTACGTATCGAAATGGGTAGAAGTAATTCCATGTAGAACCAATGATCACAAGGTGGTGATAGGATTTTTGAAAAATAATATTGTTTCACGCTTTGGATTCTCTCGAGCGATAATCAATGATTGTGGTGCCCACTTTTGTAATAAAGCATTCAAAGCTCTTTTGACAAAGTATTCAATCACACACAAAGTGGCGACCCCGTATCATCCGCAAACCAGTGGCCAAGTTGAGATCTCCAATCGAGAAATAAAGCACATATTAGAAAAGACGGTGAGGCCAGACAGAAAAGATTGGTCATTAAGACTTGATGATGCATTATGGGCATATAGAACGGCTTTCAAGACCCCGATTGGGATGTCACCCTACAGGCTAGTGTATGGAAAAGCTTGCCACCTACTTGTGGAACTCGAGCATCGTGCATATTGGGCCATCAAGAAATTTAACTTTGACATGTAGCAAGCCAGCTCAGAAAGAAGATTACAACTGGCAGAACTTGAAGAAATTCGCAATGATGCATACGAAAATGCCAAAATTTACAAGCAACGAATGAAAGTCTTTCATGACAAGTACATTATGAGAAAATCTTTCACTCCAGGTCAAAAAATGCTTTTATTCAATTTTCGCTTGCATCTATTCCCAGGTAAGTTACGCTTTCGATGGTCTGGTCCCTTTATTGTTCATACTGTTTTTCCACATGGGGCAATTGAAATTAAGGACCCAAAGAACGGTGTCACGTTTAAAGTTAATGGTCAAATATTAAAGCCATATCTAGAGTACCAACCACATGGAGAAGACACTGAAATAAATTTGAGTGACCCACCAGATTTGAATTGATTTTTCTTTCTTTTCGGTGATTTGATTTTTTTTCTTCTCTTTCTTTATATTATTCTTTTGCTAATTGAAATTATTTTTTCATAAGTGTGTTTGTTTAACTATTAAGTTTTCTCTTATCATTTTTAATCATGAGTATCATACTTAGACTGTTCCTCCTGAACATTCTTAAACCACTTCAACGTGTCAAAATTCATCTAAAAAAGCAGATTCAATTTTGTAAAACACATCGTATTTGGGCTCTGCAGTCACCAGAGCTAGTATCCTATGTTGAGGGTTTAGAAAGCCAACTCAGAGACATTGAGAGAAGTGTTTACGACATCCAGTTGGAGCTTGAGGTAAATTCAATAAGAGGACGATTTTATTTTTCTTTATGTGTTTTAATTTATTTTTCTGTTTGTGTGCTTTAGTTTGTTACCCCGGTGAAGTGGCGGATAACGGTACTCCGTGACAATCAAGTCGGTTACTTCAGTTTTCCCACAATAATTGATATTCTGAGGCGAAGGTATGGACAGAAATGAGATTCTAGCAAAGCTTCATAACCGATTCCCTTCACTTCCTCAGAATGCCCTCCTTACAATCTATAAAGCCCGGTCCGAACGCATGCGATTGCTCATGAAGAATAACATACCTGCTGACATCTGTTGGTTAATCGAGGCGAAAGTACGATTGGCAGGTGAGTTACCTCCAAAATTTATTGCATACATGCCTGGTTGTGGTAAAGGAAATTATGCAAGAAAACGACGAGCTCGAAGAATTTCTGTTGCTTGTCATAAGTGTGCCAGAATGAGTTGCGATAAAAACCCATGTTCTTTAGGAATGGTGTCTGATAACAGGGAAGATAAGATTCAATTCATTAGGGATGGCTTGAATAAGGAGTCATTGGATGATATCCTTCTGTCTCTTGAAACGCATCTCAGTGGATATGTGCAAGGAGCGATTCTCCAGTTATGGCCATTATTCCAGAAAGAGCATGCACGATATAGTCTTGGGAATCTGACTATAAACGACCCTGTTTGCTAGTTTATAAGAAAACTGGATGGGAAGCCTATCCTCGACTCATAGAGGGCGTTCAAGCCGTTTCTGGACGTAAAACCAGAGGAAGATGTGAGCCACAGTCGCAACTACCTGTAAATATCCTTTTACTTTACTGTTATTTTATTTCATTTCACTGTTGTTTTATTGTTTGCATTATTGTCTTTAATAATTTTATTACTGTTTGTTTTTTCCTTTTTACTTTTTGACTATCGAGCCATGTGCTTTGCGCGTTATCTGACACTGACATGCCACCTCATACACAGTTGTGATCCACTGTCACCAAGATTCTTAATATATGACTTTTTGTTAAGCACTCACAAATTATTTTTGAGAAATATTCCAATGGCAGCTACTCACAATAGACAATTCAAGAACATTTGTGTGCTTTCTGGATTTACCTATGGCAAACATAAAGAGTTCGTTGATGCAGCCATAGATCTTGGTCGAACCATAGCAGAGAGAAAATTACACTTGGTGTATGGAGGAGGTAACCGAGGGTTATCAAAATTGGTCTCAGAAGCTGCTTTTATCAGAGGAAGCCAAGTGTTAGGCATCGTCCCAAGAGTCCTAAAACCTTTGGGCAGTTTGTCTGACTTATCGACTGGAGAAGAGTTAGTCGTCTCAGGTATGCAAGAACGAATAACTGAAATGCTTAATCATGATGATGCTTTTATTTTCCTTCCAGGAGATCTTGCAACACTGGAGGCACTTATCACACTAGCATCTTGGGCCCATCTGCACATTCACCAGAAACCCATCGGTTTGTTAAATGTCAATAATTTTTATGATGACTTCATCGCATTTCTTAACCATGCAATAAAAAACTACTTCATTCCTTTCAATGCGAAAAAACTTTTTATTTGTGCTAACACTGCTAATGAGCTACTTGATATGTTACAAGCTTATAGACCGGAGCCAGACCCCTGCACCTTTGTGTTGGAGCGTTCAAATAATGATGGTAACAGTAGCCGCAGTAAGAAGTACAAATTAGATTTAACTCTTTGCCTGTAAATATTTTCTTCTGTGTTACACCACCCAGGTGATATCTTCTAAACTCTACTTCTTTCCTTTAAAACATTGAGGACAATGTTTCGTTCTGGTTGGGGGGAGCGAATAGTCGACAATTGTGGAATCTTGGTTAAGTTTTTACTAATTTTTTGTTGTAGAAACTAACTGTTGCTAACTTTTTGTGTTGAATATGGCTGAATATGGAGTGTAGTGACTCTAGAAACGCACCTTCATCGTTTGAAAAAAAAACAAAAAAAAAATTTCAGACATTTTCTTTTTCTTTATTATGTTTTAATGTTCATTTTTCTTCTTCTTTTAATTTCTCCTTTATAAATATATATTTTCAAATTTTTTTTTTAGTCGAAGATGGCTGAATATGGAGTGTAGTACCTCTAGAAACGCATCTTCTTAAGTTAAAAAAAAAAAACCTTTTTCGTTTTCTATCATTTTTTAATTAGTTTTTCTGCATCATTTTCACATTTCTGCATGTATATTTTCCTTTCATGTTTAGAATAAGTTGGGGGGTAGGATGTTGCTTAAAAAAAAAAAATTTTTGATTTGTTTTAACATTGGATGACATGATGAATTTCAAATTTTAGTATTTGTATTATCTTTAGAGAGTAACCCTTTTGCCCATTCTTTATACAG
This sequence comes from Citrus x changshan-huyou, assembly GCA_039657385.1. Taxonomy (NCBI): domain Eukaryota; kingdom Viridiplantae; phylum Streptophyta; class Magnoliopsida; order Sapindales; family Rutaceae; genus Citrus; species Citrus x changshan-huyou. The sequence continues at coordinate 11,661,126 of CM077555.1, forward strand.
ATTAGCAGTTTATTATTGTATACACTATCTCTAGATTTCTTTTTAGTTAACCCTTAAAAAAAAATTGTAAAATTAAAAAAAAAGAAGAAAAAAAATGTGTGTTGCTACATTTGGAGACCCATCTAACTAGTAGATATGGAAGGTTATTTAGAGCCCTAAAAGACGATGGAAAGGTCATCTTTGATCCGTTTGAGCCTTTCTAGCCATCTCTTTTATCAAATATCCATAGTTAACCATTTTGAGCCTTTTAAAAAAAAAAAACTTTTCTTTGTCAAACTTATCATCTTGACCCACTCCGATTTGGAGTATTACCCAACATCTTACAAGTTCCATCACCTATTTATGTTTGAGAAAAATGTAAATAAATATTTTGTATAGTGAAGTTATGCCCAACAAAAGCAAAAAAAAAAAAGAAAAAGAAATTGTTGTTTAAAAAAAAAGAATAAAAAAATAACAATAATAGGTGAAATCCACCTTGCAACTTCCAAAAAAAAAAAATATTTCTCTGTATTTTTCTCAAACATACACTTTATTTTCCTTATTTCCCTTATTTGTTAGCCATGTCCCTAGCCTACGTTACGTCCTAATAAAAAATCCTTCTTGATTTTAGGGAACTATAATCTGAAGTGGAAGCTAGTTATATGGGCTAAAAAGATGTAGTGGTGCATTAAAAAAAATAAAAATAAATAAATTGGGTTGACTAGCATTTTTATTTGACTAGAGATCGTATTATTTATAAGCTGAGGGCATATTTCTTTCATCTTGGTGAGAGCATGTGATATTACTTCTTTATTATTTTCTCTCAATTACCATTCATTGGAGTGACTATTTTTATTGGGTTTAATTTCTTTGTGAGAGTGTCACTACTTCCAGTGAGATTTTGGGGTTTGACATGTCATTCTTGAAGGTAGCTATGACAAAGTCTACTAGGCTGATTCATGTGGATGGTTGATGTGGGTGTGATGTTTCTTTAGACTGGAGATAATGCTTATACTTTTATTTGATTGTTATCATTAGTCTGATTGAATAAACACGAGTGTTTAAAAAAAAAAATTGGATTTGAATCTTGTTTTCGTTTTATTTGCTATGGACTAGCAATAAGCTGGTTGGGGGGTGTGTTGAGTGTTAGAAAATGCATATTTATAAAGGAGAAAATCGTCATTTTACATTTCACGTCTTACTAACAACTTTTACTTTTATGTGTTTAAGCTTCTTGTAATTTAATTGTGTGTTTGATCTTAATTAAGTATTTTATGTATTTTAGGGGCGTCATAGTCATTTCACAATAAACGAGAGATCAAACGGCAAAACAGACATCATTTTTGAACTCAGGACGGTCGAAAACCTTAGGAGGAGTATAAAAGGAAAAATGACACTGTTCACATATACGGTACTATTCACATGTACGATACTGTCTACGTTACTGTTCACATAGACTGATCGATGACGTGGCATTGACCGATGATGTGGCATTGACTGATGAGGTGTCACGATCCTGTTGGACTAAAATTCTTATGCACTGTTGATCGATGACGTGGCAGCATATCAGTGGACCAAAAATCTCACGTACGGTACATGCAACACACAGGATTATTTTCAACCAAACCGCGTCACTGTTCACCCGGGTCAAACCGTGTTACTGTTCATCCACGTGGTCAAACCGCGTACTATTCACGCGTACTGTTGACTGATGACGTGGCGCAATCCTGAGCGTCCAAACTGTTTTTAATCCGATGGCCATGATTTACTCGATGTATCTATAAAAAGGGGGCCTCCCCCCTTAATTTGATACCTCTGAATCCATTTTTGGACTCCATTTTCTGTAATTCCTTCTCCATCTTTGTATTTTCTATGTATTTTAATAAATTCTCATTTTGCCCCTAGTTCAATTATGAGTAGCTAATTTTCTTTCAAGCTTGGGTTGAAGGTGAAGTCTCAACATGTGTCATGGGCTTTATTTGGTAAATTTATTTTCTTTTCCCCTCTAATTTTTGTGGATGATTTGACTTTTCGTCGACAAATAATAATAATCTTGTCTAGATACCGCCTTGGTTACACCGGCTCTCTAGTACAAGGTTATTATTATTTGGCACGATAAGCCCTTAGCACCATATTGATTAGAGTGTGGTTCATGAGGTGTGGATTCCCCCTTCATGATTTAATTGGTATTAATAAGGAATATTTAGCCCATGATGCATGTTAATATGGTTCCATATACCCAAGTACGTCATTTCAATAGAATTCTCTTCAATTTATTCTCGTCATTTCAATTCCAATTTTAGAATTTATTCTCGTCATTTTAATTTAAGTTTTAGCATATTTCAAATCATTTCCACCACAAATCCAATCACCCATTTACAAAATTAATTCTACACATAATTAAAATTCACCTCCTCGTGGGATCGACACTCGTCACCATTGATCTATACTATAATAGATTCGTGCACTTGCGAGTACATTAAAATTTGCACAACAGTTCATTTCCCAGAATCCTTAATGGCCAGAGTGTTGCAAGCAAGATATTTTAAGAATTCAAGTTTTATGCAAGTTAAACTTGGATATAATCTTTCTTTCATTTGGAGAAGTATTTTATGGGGAAGACAAGTGTTTCAAAATGGGATGTGATGGAAAATTGGATGTGGGAAACAGGTGAAGGTTTATCAGAGTAGATGGATCCCCAGACTTACCTCCTTCAAAATTCTCTCCAAAGCAAATTTACCTCTAGAATCTATTGTCTCCACTTTGATTGACAAGGAGCATAAATGGAAGGAAAGCATGATTAGGCAACATTTTGATTATGAAGATGGAGAAAAAATTCTAAAGATCCCTTTCCTAAGAACTTAAAAACTAGATCAAATGGTATGGGCTTATGATAAGCAAGGTAAGTATGATGTTAAAAGTGGGTACCAAGTTGCAATGAGCCTAAAATTTAAAGACCAACCAAGCTTGTCAAGAGCAAGTCCAATAGAATGGAATGCAATATGGAAGTTGGAAATTCTAGAGAAAGTGAAGGTGTTTATGTGGAGAGCAGCCCAAGACTTATTGCCTACGGCTGGAAACTTGTGGAAAAGAAAGTTTTACAAGACCCATGGTGCTAAAGATGTGGAAAGAAAGGTGAAAATATTTTTCATGCACTTATAGAGTGCAAGTTCTCCCAAAAGGTGTGGAATTAGACTAGTTTCAAAGACGATCTAGATGGTATGGGGAACCAAAATTTGTTAACTGTCATGCAAGCAATAGCAGAGAAGAGAAACACAAGAGTTGTGGTGCTTTTTGTGTCTTTGTGTTGGGCTAATTGGCACTCAAGAAACCTCTTTATATTTGAAAAAGGAAAGGAGGATCTAAGAATTCCAGTGCCTAGAGCTGAAGCAACAGTTAGGGGAGGGCAATTTCGGATCTGATCGGATTTCGGATAATTCGGATTGAAAAAAAATTCATCCGAATTCAATCCGAATTTTCATCCAATCCGAATTATTCGGATCGGATGAAAATTTTAGATTACTCGGATTCGGATCGGATCAGATGAGTTTGGATTTCAGATTAATTTTCAAATTTAGATTATATTTGGGATTCGGATTAATTCGGATTGAAATCGGATTTGGACCTTTTTCACAATTCTCACAAAAAATTTATGAAATCTATAATTAATGGAAAATTACTAGCCATTAAAAAAAAGAAAATGAAAATAAGCTGACAAATGACAATGTATATTGTATTGTTTCCTTGACAATATGGCATTGATATATACCAAGAAAACAAGCCGATACAAAGTTTCTATTCACAAAAATAAAAAAATATAAGCTATTAAAATGAAAACATTTAAGTAATCAAATCTAATAATCTAATAATCTATAATCAACGGCCCATTTATATTCTCATATGCATTCATTTTGTACAAACACTCCCATTTCATTTAATTAGTAATGCTCTTACAATTTGGTGCATAAACATTACTCCAAGTCCAAGCCTCCAAATAAGCAACACAAAATAAACATTGCTCCAAGTCTCTAAATAAACAACACAAAATAAACTTTGCTCCAACTCTAAGTCTCCAAGTAAACAACACAAAATAAACATTATTCCAAGTCTCCAAACAAACAACACAAAATAAACAATTAAACATTACTCCAAGTCTCCAAATAAATAAACAACACAAAATCACAAAATAAAAATTATCATTATATCATCCAACAATAAAATAAAGCAAAATAAAAATTATCATCCAAAAACATTTAGATAGACTACAAGTTATTCAAACCAAAAGCACAATAACACCAAATTAAACTCACAACACACTTTGATGAGTCCTTAACTTTTGCTTTCCAACTACCAACTTCAACTTTCCTAATATAAGATCAAAACAATTATCATGTTACAATTGACTTAAAACCAAAAGTAAAACAATTATAAATATAATATCTTGAAACCAAAAGATCTATTAAATTTAAGAGTTACTTATTCAAATATCATGACGAGTAGTAACACCCACTTATTCAAATATCATGATGAGTACTAACACCCATCGTTGTAATTGTTGAAGCTTGTGATTGTACATACTCTTTAAAATGAAAAAAACATAATAACTTATAATTAATGCATGAGTCATATAAAAAATGTGTTATAATAAATTTAAAAGGTATTATATATAAAATGTAATATAAAAAGTTACCTTCTTGTAACTCCATTTGATATATATGATCTTTCAACTCTTGATTAAAGTTGTAAATGGGAGTGGCAAAAAGTTTAAACTGCAACAAATTTTCAGTGCAAATCAATGCTTCAATCATAGTGGGAGTTAAAGAACTCCTATATTTGTCAATGATACAACCCCCAGTGCTAAAAGCGGACTTCAAAGCCACAGTGGATACTGGAATTGTAAGGATATCCCTTGCTATTTTCTGCAATATCGGATACTTCGACCCGTTCACTTTCCACCATAATAAAACATTTAGTTTATCATTACTAGGATCTTCAATCGGTCAAGTAAGTATCTTTCTACCTCGGTTGTGACAAGCTTGCCCTCTGTTGGTTATTTTTTTAATCAAATGCTATTGATGCCAATGTGCAAGTGTACACAATAAGTAATAAAGTGATAAATATTTAAGATCGTCTCCACATGGATTGATGTTACAATAAATGTTACAGCAATCACAATAGTGCAATCTACCTTAATTCTGAGAGGAACAAATGTAAAGTTGGTTGCTATTGAAATTGATAATTGTGAGAGAATAAAATGAAACAATGCAGTAATGAAATAAATTAAATAAAAATGTGTCGAAGAATCAAATGAGAATAAGGTAGTTGAATGATCAAACTCTCTTTATGGGCTGACTATTTTTATCAAGTTAACACCAGTTGCTACAACAATTTCTATAGCATTGGGCAGAATTTATTTTGCATCCTCAACTATTGTATATTGGAATTCTCATACCTGTAAGTATCTTAGCAATGACCAATTGCTATTCTACCTATGGCATGACATTATGAACATCCATTCTCTCCACCTTATAAGGTGAGTACCTATGTCTAAGTTATCACAAATCTTAACTTCAAGTATGACCCTTATGAGATTCAAGATAAACTTAATTCAGAAAACTTAAATTAAGATCAAGTATTACTCTAATAATATCCATTAAGACATGCCCTTTTGTAGCTCTATCTTAACTTGAACCATTAAATGAGTAGTCAACCGAAATAACAATTATAATAATAGCTACTAGAGTAAAATGCTACAACAGTGACATAGCAACTCATAAGAACAGTTAAGAACGCATTAGATCATTTGTCACTCAACTACAATCAAGTTTAGTTCATATTCTGAAAGAGAAAAAAAAAACAACAATATATTGGTCACGAAATACATTGGTTTAATCAAAGAGTGAAGAAAGAATAAGTGAAGAACGATAGATAGTGAATCCAAATAACTTTGTTGGATTCTTCAATGATGCAGCATCGGTTCCCTTAAATTTTGATCTTTTTTTTTCTCTTGATCTTCCTCAATGTTAATTTCTTTCTGCTGTTTTATGTGATGTGCGCCTCTTTTTATAACTGAAAACTAGGGTAACAAAAGTCTCGAGCATACATGAGTCAAATTAAGAAACTGCAGATCGCAATTCTATAGCTAACCCGCGCTAAGTTTTCTCCCTCGGTGTTCCAGGATTGCTACAGCAATGGTTGCTCCAGCAATGGCTATAACACTGCACTGTTCCCGGTTGTGTTTCACTTCTTTTGTGGCCATATTCTTTCTTCTTCTTGCTAGCCTAATATCTCAGCATCCCTTCATGAATTATGAACTTCTGAAAACCTACAATTATGCACATGTTTTGAACACAAATTACTTTAAATCAAGAAAAATTTATTAAGACTCAACTAAAATGGATGTTTATGTAAAATATAACCAAAATATAATAAAAACACATCATTTACTTTCTAAGTGGTCTTGATTTAAGTCTAAAATTACAGTAATAACTCTCATTTCATAGAGTTATCACCCACGTTTTGAATTAAAACTTTCTTAGCATATCCAAAAAAAGGGTGAGCAACTCGTAAAGTATCATCACCATGTTCCATTATGTACCCTTGTTGCCGATCCGTGTCATCTACAAGGTGCGGAAAAGAACTAGAATCGCCACCGCCACCACTGGCGCTGCCATTAGGAAAACTCTCACTAGGCAATGGTGGTGAGGAGTTCCATCCACTATATGCATCAAAAAGTGAATTCAACAAGTCTTTCATCACCGCGACCATTTCTTCAATCTTCACACTATCATTGAAAAAATCATACTAAAAATATGTTTAGAAAAATCCATTTTGCAACGCGGATCAAGTATTGAGGCAATAATCAAGATTTTGTTGATTTTCTCCGTGCACTCCCAATATTTGTCATATTTTTCCCTCATACTAGAAGCCATCAAATGCACATAAACATCTTTGCTTTTTTTCTAATGCACTCAATGAATTCTCGTTTAAGCCAATTGTATCCTAACAAAGATTAAAAGTGACACTCAAAGAGGTTGAAAAAGTCAATGTAGCATCATAAATGATCTTTAAAAACCTCACAATTCTTTCAGCATGTTCCCAATCTTCAAGCTCAAGTGGCCCCTACCCTTTTTTTCCCGTTTTCTTCCTCTCTAAAATATGCTTCATACGGTTTATCCACTTCTGCCATTCTCTCAAATGCCTCCTGAGAATTCAAAGCAGTCATCAACATTAAATAAGTGGAATTCCACCTAGTGATACAATCCAAAACCATAGTTCCATTAGGGCCTTTCACATGATCTACACACTATTTAAATGCTTTCAATCTCGAAGTGGATGATCTCACATACTTCACAACATTCCGAGTACCGGCAACTGAGGCATGCAACTCTTTTAACCCCCCAGTGACAATCAAATTTAAGATATGTGCACAACAACGCACATGCATGTAATCACCCTACAATACAAGTGCATCAACATTCTTCCACATAAGCATTTGGTTCTTCACATAATTAATAGCAATATCATTGCCTGACGCATTATCAACAATTATTGCACACACCCTCTCTATTCCTCATTCAAGCAAACAAGCCTCAATCTTTTTGCCAATCGACTTCCCTTTATGGTCTTCAATCATGCTGAAACTGATAACCTTCCTATGTATACACCAATCACTATCAATAAAGTGAGTTGTGATTACCATATAACTCATGTTCTGAACTAAAGTCTATATGTCAGCTGTAAGAGACACTCTATGCTTATTCTTACATATCAAACTCTTCAAAATTCCTTTTTCTTCCAAGAACATATCCATAACATCGCTACTAATAGTTCTCCGAGATGGCAAAATAAACTGAGGAACAACTACATTGCAAAAATTCCTAAACCCTTTGTTGTCAACAAAATTAAGTGGCAACTCACCCAAGATAATCATTTTACTGACTGCTCTTCTACAAGCTTCTTCACTCCATCATTTGGCCAAAAGCATATTACTTGCATTTCCTTCACCACTCTCGGCTGCCAATTTTTGTTGTCTTTCATCTTGCTCTTGCTTCATGTTCAAGTATGCTTCACATACTTTTAAGTGAGTTCTCATATTGCTAATCCCATCAAACCTAGGATGGCACTGGTATATCTTGCCACAATAGTTGCACTTTGCTTTATATTGATTGTCCTCAATTACAGTGTAATAATTCCATGTCTCGGATCTTTTCTTCATTGGTCGTCTCTGAGTTGGCTTCTTCCACTTTGTATTTGTCTTTTCAGTGGGTACTTGTACACTTTCAACTTCATCATCATCATTGGAATTTGATTTTGAATGTCCAGTCATCTGAAAATACAAAAACCATATCAATCATCATTGTTTTGTAACTTCCGTTTATGAATTTTCAATTAAAAAATAAATATAACTTTTGACTATATATAATCTCTTTAGCCTAGCTTACTAGCTATACAAATTCATTCATCAAATTATTATTTGTAAATAAAGCAATTAATGACATTAACTTATCATAAAATAATTCTACTACCACAACGTACGGTATGAAGTTGAATTTTTAGTTTTAAAGAATTGATATTGTTCTTTAGTTTATTAATAATTAATAAACTAATGTTACAAATGAATAATCATACATTAAATAATGATGATTATTTAATAATTAATAAATTTGAATTTTTAATTTTGATGAAACGATATTGTTTCTTAGTTTATTAATAATTAATAAAATTCAGCTAATGAAAATGAAATAATGAAAAAATTAAAAGAAAAAATTTCAATTGTGGAGACTGGAGAGAATGAAAATATGAACAAATCGTATATTTCAAAGTTTCAATACATGAACAAATAAATTCATCTTTTGTTGTCTTTCTCAAAAGACAATATATATTTATATTTTATAGTTATACATCAAAACATATTCATATCTTTCTCAACTAATGTTACAAATGAATAATCATACATTAGAAAAAATAAAAGGAAAAAATAGAACAATTCAAGAACAATAAATTTTTTAATTTCCAAGTTTCAAACAAATCGCATAGACATAGATGTGTTAGGCCTTGAGAGAGAATGGAGAGAGGTTGAAGAAAGCAAGAGAAAGGGGAAGAAAAACCCTTAAATCCGTGACCAAGCGGCTAGCCGATTGGCGGCAGTTTCCAAGCGGCTAGCCGCTTGCTCTCGGGTTTGGCCCAAACTGTTTGGGGGCATTTTCCAAGCAACTAAAAGAAGCATGAAATTCTAGGTTTCAACTTTCAATTGTCATGGGTTGGGTTTAATTGCTTACCATGAATAAAGTTGCTAGATGCTCGGGAATAGTGGAAGTGGACTATCGACGTTTGGCATGGCAACTGGCCGGATGGACATGATTATTGGTTGAAGAGGCAGCTGTCAGCTGGGTTTAGGTCAATTAACTAGGTTCTGTTCGCCTGGGTTTCACTTGAAATCGGCTAGTTTCCAGTCGATTGGTGTCGGCGAGCTGGCGGTAGCTGAGTTTTGGCGTGGTCGTTGGACTCACGGGTCGCCGGTGGGTTAATGGGTTCAAGATGGATGACGAGATGAAGCTGGTTTTGGCATCTTGCTTTTGCTTGGCTGCTCGCTGAGTAGCTGTGTCTTTTGTTAATGTTTGACAGTTTGAGTTGGTACTTGGTATTTGGCTGTGACTGAGATATGAGAGTGAGTGAACGCTGTGATTTGTGAACTGGTGAGTGGTGAATTAGGCTTAGTCCTTAGAGAGTTAGAGTTAGTAGTTTAACACTCACTTTAGCTTTAGCTTTTTTTTTTTAATTTTCAGTTTTTTTTTTGTTTATAGTGCAGATCCAATCGGATGATTCAAATTGATCCGAATTCGATCCGATCCGAACCAAATCCGATTGAATCACATAAATTTCATCCAATCGGATTTGCCTTCAAATCTGAATCCTATCTGATGCCCACCCCTAGCAATAGTTGAAGTCTATAGAAAAAACAAAGCTCCCCAGATGCAGACTAAGGGTAGACAAAAGTCCAACAAAGAGCAAATATGGAAACTCCCTCCTGAAGGGCGTTTTAAAGTTAATACAGATGCTGCAATCTGAATGCAAGAGCAGAAAGTGGGACTTGGAATCATAATTAGAGACTCAAATGGAGATTTTGTTGCTGGTGCTATAAAAACGTCCAAGTTCCATGATAACATAGTATATGCAGAAGCTGAAGCAATATACTTGGGAATGGAAGTAGCAGAAGCAACTACAATATGGTAATTGATAATCGAGAGTGATAGTGCAGAGGTGGTTAATCAAATTTCGAGAATGATTATAAGCAACTTAGAACTCTCATGGATTATCTCATAAATTCAAAACTAAATGCAAAGGTTTAAAGATATTAAGGTGCAGTTTATTTTGCCGATATGTAATGGTGTAGCGCATGACTTGGCCAAGATGGCTCTAAAGGTTAATGAACATGTCCAGCAGTAGCGAATCTAGAAAAATAATTTACCGGAGTTTAAATTAAATAACAACAAAATGTAAAAACTAAAATTTAAATATATAAAATTTTTGATAACACATTTACAATTGTTTTCTACGCGATTTCATATTCTGACTCATTATCAACTATTAAATACATAATTTTCTATATAAACAATTAAATTATCATTCATCCATTCATCTCCTATCCGATTCCGAAGTTCATTCTTCACAAATTTCATTACTGAAAATGCTCTCTCTAAAGCTTTAGAAACTGAAAGAACAAGACTATTTGATAAATTGACAGGCATTATTTAAAAATTTATTATTTTTTCTTTTAAACAAAAAGGGGTAATTTTTTTTTTCAATGGGGGCTTGAGCCCTGCTGGTCCTGCACTGTATCCGCCTCTGATATCCAGTGGATGGCACATGCCCACTTCATTTGTTGTACCTTTTCGCTTAACTAATGAAAGTTTGCTTTTTTTTTTTAAATACCTCTCCCTACTGGCCGATCGTTACGGATGAATTCTACCCGATGTTATGTACTATTATTATTGGTGTTTTGTGTCAAATGAAACATAAGGATTGAGCCGTGGGAGCACAGGTACTTCTGTACTACGTAAACAAGAAACGGGCAACTCCACACAGCAAATCTACTAAAGGGCAATTTTGTAAAACCATTAAAGGCCAATGCTCTACTCCCCAACTTTCCCGCCAAAAACAACCTCCACCTCCATTTCATCTCTCTCATAAATTTTTATCACATTCACAAATCACAATTCACCTAACAAACCCTAAAAAACCCGCCAAACCAAATGGACATGGATATGCACATTCCTCTCCCAGAAGAACTGGAACTGCTTGAAGCCAACTACCAAGACCTCGACCCACCCGAACAAGACCCCGACCCGCCCGAACCGGTCCCACCAGATTCACTTCCTCTCGAGATCAACGGCCACAAGCGTCCCCGATCCGATACTCCTAAATCCCCAATTGACGTGGACGAACCCCAATTCGATGAGAAGAGAAGCCGAATTGTCGATAACGACGATGAGGATTGGCTCCGCTACTCGACTCCGCCACCGCAGGCCAGAGATGATGCGAGAGTTGAAGTGGAGGAGAAGTTTGTGTCGAGGTACGCCTCCGAGATTGACGGGGATTGCCTGCCGGTGACGGCGCCAAGTGGTGGCGATAGGGTTTATGTGAAGATTTCTAGTTCTGGAGTTGAGGAGAGAGTGAAAAAATTGGACGTCAGAGCGCACTCAAATTGTACCCTTGACATTTCCTTTCTTTCTTTCTTTTTTAGAATTAAAATATAAATATCAATTGTATTTCATTACAGTTAACTTTTTGGTGGTTGATCTACTCTGCAGCTCTTACTTCTGAACCAATTGATGCTCTATTGCAAAAGGTGGAGCAAGAGGCTTTCAACAAGGTGTGCATTCCTGGAAACAATTTTTTTCAAAAATTTTCTTTTGTAATTGGAATTATCATATGAATATGTATGCGTGCGTGCGCATGATTGTAGCATGTATTTTTGAATATATATGTCTGTGCGGGCTGGGGGCTAGCATTGAGAAATAAAACAAATGCATAAGGATGAACTTGGTTCCAGCTGGAGTCATATTTATTTGAGAAATTTAGGGACTGTAGTTGAAATTGGCTGTGACTATGAAAGCAACTAAAATAATCATTCTTGTTTCACTTTGATCAATTGAAATTCTGTTTGAATCTATGCTGCTGTTTTGATAATGCAGCCCACATATGTGTCAACCTTGTCTGTGCTTCTGATACACAATCTAATCAACCGTTCACTATCAGGTGTCTATTGACTTATGAATTGAGTTTTAAGAATGCCTAATAAACCTAACTGGAACCGAGGCTTGATGGCACCATACTGGTCCATTGGTGTCGCTAATCCTTTGAGTGGGAGACCCTTGGAGGGACAAATGCTTAACCGTCTAGTAAATGAAGTGAACCAAGGTTTTCTTCCCATAAGTTTTCTGTGGTCTCCCTTTTTTTTTCCCCCTTTATGAATACGGTATGGCAAAATGTTATGTTACTTGTTACCATCAAGGATTCATTATTTTATTTGTTTAATACATCCTGTGAATTGGAATGTTTATAATTCCTTTTTGTGCTACTGAAGGCCTTGAATTCTAGTTCTGAAGGTCAGAGCGACAGAAGTCTTCCTGAGAAACCAGTGGTGCATGAACAACTTTGGGTGGACAAATATGCTCCAAATTCATTTACAGAGCTTCTCAGTGATGAACAGACAAATCGTGAGGTATGTAGATTTATTTTCTAAAAATCCTATGAAACTGAAAACATATAATTATTTGAGTTTGCAATTTCTTTTTAATTTTGTTGTCATTACTCATCCTTAGATAGTTGTCTTACTCTAGGTTCTCCTGTGGTTGAAACAATGGGATTCCTGTGTATTTGGATCTGAAATTAGGAGCACATCAGAGGAGGTTCTGTCTGCTTTAAGACGACATTCTACTATTTCTCAAAACAAAAAACAAAATGATTCTAGTTTTACAAGGAAGAACAGAGGAAATAGATGGAGTAATGGAAATTTCAGAAATTCTAATAATTTGGAGTATGAAAATAGTAATTCAAAGGGCATTCAGGACTCATGGCATAAGAAAACCCGGTCCACCGGTCCCCCAGAACAAAAGGTCAGCTATAATTCTGAGAAATCTTTTTTTTTTTTTTGAGTTGATAAATATCTTGTAGTGCCTCTGTCATAGTGGATTGCATCAATTACATTACATTCTTCATGCAGTTTGCTTAAAGTTGGAATGGTTAGCTTGTTAACTGAATTTCATTTCAATGAGCTTCTGTCAGTTGAGGTGGAAGATCATGGACTTTAGTACTTATGCATCACTAATCTTCTCATTCACTCTATTTAGTTTTTAGAACACCTATATTATACATTACATATGGCAATCCTCATTTATTCTATCTATTAAAAAGTTCTATCATGAATTGCATGGTTTGATGCAATATGTTTTGATAACAAACAAAGTAATATCTTAGTGTATAAAAGAGTACCACCACACATACGCATAGAGGTTCTTTCCCCTGCAGCTGTATGTATCCAAATAGTAACATATAACACAGTTTCTTTATATGTATAAGTACCGCAATGTACTGGATTTCTAGTTTCTTTTCCTCAGTCACAGTAGCTTCAGTTCAATTGCTTCAAAGACACTAAGTATTAATGATGTAAAAGTTGATGATTCCTCAATCGAACTTAAGTTCTTAGGTTTACTAATTTACTGTGGCATTACAAATAGAAAAAGGTATGTGTTCCTTGTGCATGATATTTAGATTTTTGCTCGTGGTAAAATCTCTTGTGGTGGTACAAGAAATTTGAGTACCCTGCTCATATGGGGGAAGGAAGTGGATTACTGTCAAAATAATATTTACACAGTTCTTATCTAATGTGGACATCTGCATCTTTTTAAAATGCAGATGTAGCCAAAAGACAAAAAATGATGAATTCTGATGCGCTAAAAGACCAAAAAAGAAAAAAAAAACATTGTTTGCTTGTGTTTTTCTTTCCTTTTAACTCTGTCCACTTTTTAAAAATATCTGCTTATCTGAATGTATGTACGTAATATCTTCTCCTGTTGGAGGCTTGAATATCACACATCCATAAGCATGTTTATGCTAGCATTTAGGGGTTTGGTTTACTTATTTAGTTTTCTTTGGGATTTTTTTAGATTGTTTGACTAAAAGCATTTAAATTTTTGTTGCATATTATTACATTTGCTCCTGCCTTATCAGCCTTTTTTGTATCATACTCATTATATTTGTTCCTTTGTCAGCCTTTAGGAGCGAATTTAATTATTAACTCAATCCTTGGTCATCTCAGATTTAATTATTAACTCAATCTTTGGTCATTGCAGGTTCTTCTACTTTGTGGTCCACCTGGACTTGGAAAGACTACACTTGCGCATGTGGCTGCTAAGCACTGTGGTTACCATGTTGTGGAGGTTTCTTCATCTACTTTTACTCAACAAACACAATTAACAGCTAGCTTGCAGCTTTATGGTTTTTCATTTGCAATGACTTTGTTAATAACTTTCTTTGCCTGTATGTTATTGTTGCGACCAATTGGGAATTGGGAATTATTGAATTTAGATGTGTGGAAAAGAGTGCTTGTTTAAGGGTCTAATTTTTATTCAGAAAAAAAGAAGGAAGGGGGTAAGTCGACCAAAAATATTGCTTGTGGTTGCAAGGCTCAATTTTAACCCTAAACTTCCGATGAGGTATTGTTCTGTTAATATTCTATAGATTCTTCATTGTAGTAGGTATTTTTGTAGCTACCATAAGATATTATGATTTTATTGTGAATATTAGTTTGAAATAGGATGCTAGAACAGATTATTCTAACCCTCTACCTTTATATGTATAATTGGATTTATGTTGATATACTTTATTCTTTCATTTCCCTTTTTGTGACTTCAGGTACCCTTGCATTTTATTTTAGCTTGTTGTTTTTATGTAGGTTAATGCTAGTGATGATCGGTCATCGTCTACTATTGAAAACAAAATCCTTGATGTAGTTCAGATGAACTCTGTCATGGCTGACTCAAGGCCCAAGTGTCTGGTTGGTTTTATGTTCCTTCAATTGTCTCTTGGTTATTCAGTACGGGTCTGGATACACACTTACTTGATTCTGAATAGGTGATTGATGAAATAGATGGAGCTCTTGGTGATGGCAAGGGTGCGGTGGAAGTTATCTTAAAGATGGTATTTTTCTTGTTTTTCTACTTTTGTTATCTTATTTATTTGTGATGCACACTAGGGGCATCCATTTAGTCTTTGATGATATTCAATTAATTTTCCCATCTACCTATGGTAACTTTTCCAACAATGGTGCTGGTATGTTATTCTTTGAGTACTAACTAGACTCAATGGTTTCTTATATATTCAATCATTGTTAAGAAATCCTACCACTAAAAGGTGTCTAACAAGCTGATGCCTATTAATGGAAATTAGAAGTATCATCGACTCTCCATAATGCTTATTACATGTTTCAGAGCCTAACCTTATCTTTCGGAGTGCCCCTGATGGTAGGATTAAGTAATGCCCACTCTCGCATTGATCATTTGATCAAGTTCTTAACATACACCCGTCTTGAAAATTGTGAAGATATGTTCTAGACTTTCTAGAAGATTTGGAATGGCACTGCATAATAGATATAGTATAATATAGATACATATGTTTTAATATGTTTGTATTTTCTGTTCTTAAATTCTGATAGTAATGTTTTTCTAAGTAAGATTGAGCTGTGCTCCTTCGTCAAAAATTATACCATGTTGATCTTTGCTCTGTGATTAATAATTGATTCTAATTAGTTTTATCATCTGTCGAAATCAATTAACACTTTTTGTTTAGGTTTCTGCTGAAAGAAAGTCCAACACCGCGAAGGAAAATGTTGCTAAAGAAGATCAATCAGAAAAAATATCCAAAAAAAAGGGGCGTAAAAAAGCATCACTGTTAAGACCTGTGAGTTTGAAATTTTCATAAATGATGTATACTGATGATAACTTTTTGAGTATTATAATGACTGAAGCTCATGTAGGTTATTTGCATTTGTAATGACCTCTATGCACCTGCCTTACGGTCTCTGCGTCAGATAGCCAAGTAAGTCTGTTTCACAGTCAATTAGTAGCATCATATAATATGGATAGCTAAAATCTAGGAGTAGTCTTTTCATTTTTTCTTCTAGTTTTAATTATTGAATCATACAGATGAGCGTCCAATGATTTTCTGTGATTTTTCAGAGTATTCTTTTGCTAAAATCTTTATGAAATGGATGTCTTTTATGAAGACAGTATATAGTTAACGTATTAACTTCATTAGGCCAAGCAATCATCTTGACAATGCATGTCTTGTGGATCATGGAAAATTGCATATCTGAGGGGAATCATAATAGACATGATTATCGATATAATGTTTTGAGTCATAAACATGATATATTTGATAAATAAAGAACATAAATTATTACTGCCATAGAATTTTATGAAATTTGATAATGTTAAAATCTGATAAAATCATTTATGTGTGACAATACACATCACTTACAATTTGCTAATATGACATGCAACCTTTTGTTGAGAAGAAATCTTGGCTTCATCATAGATGTTGGATTTGGTGTAAGAACAGAAAGCAAAGATGTCAATACTAGGATTCAAGTTACTTCTCTGAAAGGGAATTCAAAGTTTCAAGTGGCTCTTTGATTGTTTGCCATGAAGACTACAATGATGATTCAAAAGAAATATTTTTATTTTTTGTTCTCTCTCTCTCTCTCTCTCTCTCTGACTCTTCAAGAGTAATTTTGTAGTATAAATTGTAGTTTGCAAAATAATTAACACAAAGAAAAACAGGCAAAAGCCAATTCCCATTTTTCATCTTACTGTGGGGAGTCAATCCTAAATATGCCTTAAGATTATCTTTAATTTTTTTGAAATTTAGTGATCTAGTATTTGCGAACAGTGGTTTGTCTTAGGCGTTTATGGTCATTTAGGCACTAATGCAGCAGTTCCTTTAATTTGTGAAATGCACCGTATTTGCAAGACTATGAATGTTCAACTGTTAACGCTGGGCTCTATTGGGTTTCTCATTTCCTATGTGTATTAGAAATTGTATGTCTCGGTTCAAAGACTTGAACAGACTATTTATGTATTTAATAACTCTGTAAATGAAGTGCATCCACTTTGCTAAACAAAATATAAAGGAACGATTTTGTAGTATTTCTTTGTGGAACCTTTCCTAAACTTCTGGTTGCATTTTTCATATTCTAATGATTCTTTTTACTTTCAATACCAATTTCTTGTTTAATATTTATGGCAGCAATGACAACAAAACCGAGTATATATACTTCAGTCCAAGATTTTAACTGTTCTATTTGCTCTTGCTACTTTATGGCTTTGTGTACTTAACTTAAACAATGTATTGATCAAATATATACACTCTAGGACGGCAGTTTACAGAAATTTATATCTGTATTTTGATATAAGTGTTGTAGTTTTTAACTTGGAAAAGTTATTGCTTTCCTTTACAGGGTTCATGTATTTATTCAACCATCAGTGAGTCGTGTCGTAAGCAGGTAATTATTCGTAACAGATATTGTTGTTTCATTCTCACGGGCGTCTGCAGGAACTTACATGTTAAACAACTAATATGGTATTCTGATAGTTTTAAATTGGTGGTAGGAAAAACTTAATTAGATAGTCTGGTGGTAGCAGTTAAAAATGTTTTAATTATTTTGATAAGAAACTGACGAGGCTGTATGATCAGAATGGAGATTTACCAAAATAAATGGAGAATAAGTTGTCACAAAAATCAGAGTCAGTCATATCTATACTAGCCCTCAAAGAACAGAAACAAATTCTAAGTGAGATTTAAAAAAAAAAAAATTTGAAACAAGAAGTACATTTGAGGAAATTAACTGTTAGGATATCGTCTATGTCTATTAAATGTATGGTATTTTTTGTTATTTCTTGCAAATGAAGTTTCATCGTTTTAAAAGTGTCTATATTTAAATAGTCTGCCCTCGTACCAAAATGACTCTTTTATTAAATATCACTAAGAGAAACATGAAATCAAGCCTAAGTGTGGCATGATATTGTTATTCCCGTAATTGTTCCGGGAAAATAGAATACATAGATAAATGCACATGAGTAATGATCTTTATTTGTTGGAAATGGAAAATATTCCTAAAGCTTAGACTTGCATGATAGATTTTTGTTGATGAAGTCAAAATATTTTTGTTGATGATGTCACAATTAAAGATTGCTGTATCTTTATAGTTTGAATTTTAAATATTTGTTAGGATGTCATCTGTTCATGTTGTTGGTCGCCTGTTTATAGATATGTTATTTTAGGAGTGTATGGTATTAACATACTTCTCAAGATAGAATATAAGAATTCTATTTCTCCTAAACTGTGTTCAGATTTCAATAATACTAACAGCTTTAAATATATAGCTTTTTGTAAAATAAACATTTTAAAGTAGATTATAAGACAACTACACCACAGTGCCAACTCAGTTTGTATGTATACTTAGTTTTGTCAGTTTAATATTATTATTAATTAATTAATTTTTTTTTTTTGGAATAAGAAACTATAAATTAGATTAATGATGAAGAATCATTACAAGGAGTGGACCAGCTGTCCACTGAGAAAGCAAAATAATGAAATTTTTTCTGTGCTACACAAAATGTACCAATCACCCCTCGATGATACTAGACCAGCCTAGACACTTGTCTCAAAACAATCTCCCAGCTTAAAAAAAAAAAAGGAAAAAGAAGAGATGACTCTTGGAACTCCTTAGAAAATGAAGCTGCAGTGAAGCAGAAGATGGACTTTATCCTACCTGCATTTTTCCGTTCAAAAATAAGATCTCTTTCCTGCTATATTACTCAAAAAAGAGCTGCCACAGCGCAGATCCAAAGAGTTTTGTCCTTTTTTCCGTTAAAAAAAGCATAAGAATTCGCTATAAGAATAGAGTGACAAGAACCCGGAATGACCCACAAAATGTTTGCCTCCTTGCACAACCTATTCCACAACTTTAAGGCCACAAAATAATGAAGAAAAAGATGATTAGAAGTTTCTGCACTTGTTTTGCACATCATATACCAAGATGGAGACAGACACATAATGGAGACTCATAATGGTGAAGTTTCTTTAGATAGAGGTCCTCTCTTTTCCATTACTTTCTTTTCTTCATGTGTGATCTGTATCTTGTCAAAGATATGTCTGGAACTTTGTTGGAAGATTCGAGACCTCCAATGTACGATTAATATGTTGTCTCAAGGAATTTAACTTTGCTTCCATTTTTCTTCTCTTGTGACTTCTGGAGAAGAATTGAATTTTCAAGCAATTTGTAACTACTTTGGCTATTTGAGTTCAAACTTCAATTTTACTAGTGTGAGATATAAATAGTTGCCATTTGTATTTTTTTTTTAAATGCTTGTAATAATTGTTAATAACAACATGTGGCCATGGGCATCAAATTTATATATGGTGGTTCTTCAACCAATGATGATTTATTTGATAAATTGGTTGTCATTTAATTTGAATGTGAGACTGCATATCTTGATTTGAACTTACTGGTACCTATTTGTATTTATTTTAATGCTTCATATCTCCATACAAATTTTAGTTTCTTATAAAAGGAAATAAGTGAAGTTTCATGGTTTTTAAAATTACAGGCTCAAACATATATGCAACAATGAGAGTATGAAAACAAGTTCCATTGCGCTTACTACACTGGCAGAGTACACTGGTGAGTTATATGTGCTTTTATTGTATCATATTTTTTTCTGTCTATGGTTTTCCAAATGTATGCCTCTTATAATTCAAAAGGTAACGATTGGTTGACGAGATGAATTAGTTTCTGCAATCTTCCCAACCTTTGATTTTCCTTTAATGTACTTATCATTTGTTCTACCTTTACAGAATGTGATATACGCTCGTGCTTGAACACTCTCCAGTTTCTCGACAAAAAGAAGGAAATCCTCAATGTGGTAGGATTTTATTATGACTTTGCTGTCAAATTAATTATTTATTAATTCAATAAGGGTTTAGCATGTTCCCATCTTAAAAATTAAAAATAAAAAGTTTAAGTGATGCTGGAAGAAGTTGCTGATGGTGGAATGAAACATCTTTCCAGATTTGTCTGATAGAGAGAATTGAGAAAACAGTTAATTTTTGATAATGTGCTCATCTGATTGAACTGTTAAAAATTCTCAATCTTTCTTATCCCCAAAAGAAAACTTGTTAAAAGGAGTATCAAAGCAATTCAAAAGATAATATGTTTAATGATATGACAATATAAGCTTCCTTGAAGTTCCATTGTGTTAATTTAGCTTCACCAATGGTGTTTATTACTTTATGTCATGCCAAAAGCTTATTGGAAAATGTGTAGCGGCTTTATTTAAACACTAACATGCCCCGTTATGTGCAAGCCAAATACTAACTCTTGGGTTTTTCATGTTGATCCAAAGATGTGCACAAACAAGTGCACAAACAATAACGCGGATTCAAACACAAGTGCCTTTTATTATGGTTTATAATTGGTTTATATAATGTGATGATCTGAACATAAGACTTCTTTAACTGGGGTTTGATTCAAGGTTTTGAGTAATCATTAATCCTCAAAGTATTTAAACTTAAACACTATCATAAAGTCTTCTTTTATAATTTATGAGTGGTAACTGCAAACAACCCATTGTGTCTCTTCATTCTCACTCCTAGATTGCAGGAGAAAAGAAGTAAATCTTTAAACCCCTCATACATTTATGCAAAGACCTCTTGAGCTGCCATTGACTAGTACTATTTGTTTTACCGGTTCTTAGATGGACATTGGTTCTCAAGTGGTTGGTCGAAAGGACATGTCAAGAAGTGCTTTTGATATCTGGAAAGAGGTCCTGTAAAGCAGTAAATTTTATCACAGCTTTTCCTTAGCTACTTTTATTGTTCTTTTTTCAGCATCTTATATTTGTGGATGCTATTCTCAGATTTTTCAAAAGCGAAAAACAAAGCGGCTGAGAAATTCTGTTAGTAGCAGTAGCAATGTGTCCAATGAATTTGACTTTTTGCACTCCCTCATATCCAATCGGTGGGTGGCAAAATTCCACTGAACACAAAATGTTTCTTTTATTATTTTTAAATATGGCCTTCTAACTTAAAATGCCCATGACTGTACAGTGGTGATTATGATGTGATTTTCGATGGCATTCACGAAAACATTCTGCAGCTCCAATATCATGATCCAGTGATGCTAAAGACAGTAAGCCTTAGTTACATTCAGCTATCAATAGCTACTTTAATACGACTATGTAGTGTACAGTTTGGATATCGGCTAGTTCAATTGTTACAACAAGACATTTGAGTATGCACTCATTTTATTTGAAGGTCAAGTGCTTAGATTGCCTTGGAAATTCTGATTTGATGCATCAATATATAATGCGTACGCAGCAGATGCCCCTTTATGGTAGAGACTTGCAGTGCTTTTTGCTCTCCATTTTTCTCAATTTCGATAATAATTTGATTTTATGCTTTCTGAAGGTTTTCCCTTTTCTCTTTTCTACAGTTTATCAGCCACCCCTTGCAATTACTGTGCACCGTCTAGTTTCCCAAATTCAAAAACCAAATCTTGAGTGGCCAAAATCTTATCAAAGGTATTCCTAATGCTATCTCTGAGTCCGCCAAGGCTGAATGCTAAATGTGTTGGATTCACATTTTTCTTACCAGTTGCATCTTATTCAAATCTTCAGATACCGAAATGCATTTATGGAAAAGATGGACATTTTCAAGTCTTGGCACAGCAAAATTCCACCATATATTTCAAGGCACTTGTCAACAGAGTCCTTTGTTGAAGATTCAATTTCTCCACTGTTACATATTCTGTCACCACCGACTCTAAGACCGGTACTTAAATTTACTGAAGTCTTGCTTACAAATATAAACTTTAGTAACTTGATGCATTTTTGTCAATTAAACTTGTGATTCAATTTTAGTAATTAAACTTGTTGCCATATAAATCTATGTGTCATGGTATCAAGTTTAGGGGGAAAAGTTCATTTTCTCATTTTTCTTAATTATCCAAATTAATGAATCAGTAGGGCTGTATTGCAAATTAGAACAATCTGCTTTTCGCTAAGCAGGCAAAGGAAAAGCTGTTTAACCGCTTACACAGGAAATAGGCTCATGTCACTACCACCTCTGAGAATTGTTGAGCAAAGATAGAAATATCTTTTTTTAGTTATGACTCTCTGCTGTCTAGAAGACATATCCACAGTGTTTATAGTCTAGAATAATGGTGGAAATCTGTTATTTGTCAGAAGAGAAGGAATGTTTGTTAATCAGGTAATTGGATCATACAAGCAGACAATACCTATGTGGAATTCTTTGACAATATTTTGATTTATATGCTACAAACGGTTATGCATTTATGAATACGAAGCGAAAACCAAAAAGAGATAAAAGAAAGTATAAACGGTCACATTTTCATTAACTGCATATCTAAATTCTAGAGAATAGTGATCTCAATCTCTCTCACTCCAATTTTGATGTAGTCTTCTGCTTTCCTACCATAGAAATTTGTTTACTCACTTAATTAAGTTGATTTTTCAGACGAATTAGTAATAGAACTTGTTAAATTTTTCCTTGGTTCCTTTAACGATTAATGTGAGCATATTAGAAAGGAGTACATGTTCAATACCATCAGCCAATCGAAAAGAACACAAAAGGTCATCAATTTTGATCCATTTTTTGAAAATCATTTCTGTTTTCTGTCAATAGCAACTCTCATACATTTATTTTTGAACCCTAAAGAATCTTGTACTGCAATTTTTATTAGCCTCTTGCATTTCATCGGCTTGCCTTTTGAATTTTGCTTTTTCTTTATGTATTTGTTTTTGAAATTTGCATTACGTAATTCTTGTTTTAATGATTTTTTCAGAATGTTTTACGAGATGGTTAGTTTGCTTTGACTCTTTGCCATGATACAATATTGTTTGATGTTCATTTACCAGGTAGCGTTGCACTTACTTTCAGCAAAAGAGAAGAATGATCTGGCTCAACTAGTTAGCGCTATGGTATCCTATTCTCTAACATATAAGAACACAAAATCAGATCCTCTACTCAATAATCTGGGAAATGAAGTATCTCACGATGTATCAACACTTTCATTTGATCCCCCCATCAATGAATTCATTACTTTCAAGGTTTGTGCTCGGTGGCTCATATATTGTTCATTACCTTTCCTTTTTCGCCCTTTCTGATTATCATTGTCTTGGATTAAACAGGGCTATAGATCAAATCATTATGTGCTTGCTTTAGCAGTGAAGCAGGTCTTGGTGCATGAGGTGAGTAATGTCATTTGTACCGGCAATTTTTATCATTTACACAAAGTCACAGAAAAAAGGAGGGGGCAGGGTGTACGTGCTTGCTGGGAAACAGTTGAATTATCACTTGATGTAGCTTAAGCTTTGAGACAAGGATTGAAACATTAGCATTTTAGTTTTAGCTTTCTCCCTCACGTGCAAGGATTACACAGGCTTTCATGTGGATTTAACATGGGTGAATTATAATCTAGAATTTTTCTCAAGGGATTTGAATGCAAGAATTGCTCTGTTACCATGTTGAGTTACCACTTGACCTAAAAGTTTAAGCTTGAAGGTAAGGGCCCAAATGTTGTTATTTAAGCTTTAATAGTCTTCATTAACCTTTTACTGGAGATTGACGGATTGTTATGTGGGTGTTTGGGATGAAATGTTATTTGCCTAAGAATTATGTTGTTTCTATTTTAAGATTTTAGGGGATGACTTATTGGCTGATAGTTTATTTGTCTGAAATAGATTTGTTTTCTATTTTCATTTGCATTAGTTTTTCTTCCCTTTTTATTCTAGTCAGACGGTTATGATAAAGCATCATGTTATTATTGAGGAAGAAGCTTGAATTATTTGGAGAAATACAGATATCTAGTTTACTGTCTTCCTCTTTTTTGTCTTCACTTGATTCGGTTGTTATTCTTCATTCTCCCTCTTTCTAATTTTTCTTTGCTCTCTATCCTCTCTCTTTCTGGTCCTACATCACACTGAGAGCTAACTCATCAATCTCACTTTTTATTCACAAGATAAGGTTCTTCCAAGCATATTTTTGAAGCACCATAAATTTGGACAAAACTTCTTGGTAGTCTAAAGTTTGTTTTATTTGATGGTTAATAGGGTGAGGTGTTTGAAATTTGGAACATTATATATGACTTTACTGATGCAAAATAATTAATCCAGTCAAAATGTCTGCCAAGTCTGTATTTGTACAATTCTAATTACCATTCCTATCTCTCCTAAATTTGAGATAAAGTTACAAAGTCCATGTTTTATATTTCAAAAGCGAGAAGGATATTTGCGCTTTAGCATTCTTTCCTAGACACTTCATCTGCCTCCGGGAAACATAGCTGGCAAAAATACCTATATTCATTGCATTCGTAAATTGTGATACTTACTCTAATATTTCACATTTCAGGTTGAAAAGCAGAGGATTATGCAGGTAACCATTGGAAAATCTGAGCATCTGGCAGATGGATACAAGGAAAACATGGACTTGGCAGGGGAGGAGGATAGTAAGACAGAGTCTGCAAAAACCAATAATGCAGCTGTATCTGCTAAGTTGATAGAAAAATCAAAGAGTTTGCCATATTCAAGGCAATGTAATCCAAGTACCTCTACTGTTTTGACAACCTTGGATTCTAGTAGAAGTTCCACAGCCAGTGTGAAGCCAAAATCTTCTGGAGATACAAAGAAGTCATTCAGAAGCTCCTCTAGTTTCTTTGACCGGTATTTTCTTGTTTGCAGATACTTGTTGGACCTCAAGATTTTGTATTTCTTTAATAATCACTTCACCAAATCAAGAATGAAAACCCATTTATGGATCGGAATAACCTGTTGGCCTATGCCATCATTATTAAAACCTGAAAAAACTGTTGCTTGAGCCATCTAAAAAATGTGTTAGTAGCAACTGCTACGCCCATGATTTTTCTAATAGAGAATGCATTTGCTCATACAGAAACTCTTTTTTCTTCAATTAAAGAGGCTTGAAGTCTCATCCAAATAAAGATAATATGTTTTCTTGTGTGTTAATTAATATGCTTATGATATATCACAATATGGTTTACCATTCCTTCATTATGATTGATGAGATTATGAAATCTGTTGCATCTTTTTGCACTCTTTCTGAGCTTAATAATGAAGTTTGTTTACTGCAAAAAATGCTGAGGTCATTTTCAACTTGTGCATTGGCTTTGTGAGTTTACCACATAACTTTTAAATTCGAACAGACCTTGTTACCCTGTAATTTTCTAGATTCTTTTCCTGTTTATTTTTTCTGTTTCTTTTGGAGTTAAATGTGAGACTATCCTGTTGTCTTCCTTTTCATCTTCTGCTGCAAAACCTTTAGTTATACTAACAGAACTACATCTAAATTGAGCTCTGGTACATGAAGAAAGAGGGAGGCCACTTTGTTTATGATTGAAAATAATCTCAGAAGGGTCAACATTTATAATATGATGTCATCATTATATTGTCAACATTTATAATATGATGTCATCATTATATGGTCAACCTTTATAATATGATGTCATCATTATATGCAGTAGATTATTTCTTTTAAAATTCTGACAAATCTTCCTCATTGTAAACCAGGTTTAGGAAATTAAGTGGTAAAGTTTCTCAGGATACTGATAATGCAGTACAGAAGGCAACTGTGGAAAGAGATTCACTCCCTCTGTTATTTAAATTTAATGAGGTATGTTACAGAGCATAGTATTTCTAGTTGTTGTGCTACAGAGGCAAGTCATGATAAAGTTAAGCTCTGTTATTTAAATTCTGTTTTTCGAATAACTGGCTGTGACTTGAATTCAGTATTTCAATGGTATTAGCTCTGTGGTTAATCTTGATGCACCATCTCGGAAGACATTCCTAATTTTTGAATTAATTTATTAATCGATTATCATCATCATCATCATCATCATTATTTACAGTTTCGATGGAAGATTTTTCTAGAAAATAAATAGTGCAGGAAATTGAGCCAATCACTGCACCACTCTGTCTGCTTCATGCTGTTATCACTTTAAGATAAGTACCTTTTAGTTATTTTATGTTTAGCTAATTGAAGTAGTTACCACAAGCAACCCTTCCAGAATACAAGCCAGTGCATCAAGTGAAACATTCTAAGATGGTATATAGATCCTTGAATTGGATAGATTAGATTCTAAAGTTTGGAGCAATAGATGCTCTTGTCTACGAGATATACTGCTATTCTGAAATTGCAAAGATTGAATGTTAAAAGTTGACTGAATTGAAAATTTTTTATTTTCTTGTCACAGATATTAATTCTGACTTACGTCGAGGTATAGAGTCTGAATTGAGAGCATCTAATTTATTGCTAGAACGAATATATCCTTCGATATTTTATAGTTGGAAAAAAAAATATTAATAACCAATAGAAGGGTGATTTGGAATTCTGTCTCCTGTTTGGGGCAGTAACTCATAAATATTTTGTTATTTGCATGTAATAAAACAGAGCATAAATTACCAGCTTCCTCTTGATTATTTTTCCTCTGCTGGTTTTCGTTCCTTTCTATGTTATCAGCTGCCTCTTGGCAGGTTTGAGTATGTGAAAGAAACAACATTTAGCAATCTATTTTACTGCCTGCTGACCATATATACAGAAATGTCAACACATTTCAGAGCTGACCTGCGTTTGGAATTTATTTTGTTAAGGTTCATTAAGTTAGTTTCATTTTGTTAACTATTATTCTTTTCTGTACACAGGGTTTTACAAATGCTGTTAAAAGGCCGGTTCGAATGCGTGATTTCCTGCTATCATAGATTATTCTGCTATCTTTTTGTCATAGTGGAAGGTATATATGTCAATGTTCTCGACGCTAAAGGCATTCAAATTCACCAAATGTTCATAATGTGTTTATATGTTCATGGAGATGCTGCTGAACCATTGTCTGTTCAGTTGGAAAAAGATGGCACTTGGGCTCGTCGCTCGGTAAGCCTAACTACAGTATTTAGCATTCCCATAGTTGCAGTAACAATATGTCGAAGTAAATGATCGCATCTTTTAGTTGACTAATTGACCCTGAAGTAGGAAATGGGACAAAGGGTTGAGCCTGTCATCTGTAATCTTAGTATATGTATACAAAATAGATACTTGAAAAGAAGAACTATGTAATGGAGTTGTTATGAAATCTTCACTTTTTCAAGTAGTGTTATTGTTTTTTGCATAGCAATAGATATAGATGGCATTGCCATCTGTTAGTCTTGACTTCCAATTACGATCATTTTCACCCATTTATAAGAGTGAAACTTCAAATGGACCTGTTCACTACACACTTATTGAAATAGGTACTGCACTTTTTCATTGCCTTAGATGCTCAGGAAATTGCTGTTGCTAGAAAAAATAATCAATAAAAAAAGTAAGCAAATTGCAGCCTTTCACCGGATCCGTAACAGTCTAATATTATACCATCAATGAAAATTTTACATAAACAAAGTTGTCCCTTGAAAAAGTTCAAAAAAAAAAAAAAAAACACTCTCATTCTAAAGATCTTTGATTGATAATCCCATAAAAAAGAAAATTATATTACATTTGCCATTACTGAAACCCAAGAATGAAGGACGTCGAATCTAACAACATAGAATTCTCTTTTGCTTTGGAAGAAAATCCCCAGGAAGAAAAGAGGGGGGAAAAAAAAAGAAAAAGGGAAGCAAAAATAAAGTTGTAGTGTATTCACGGCATGGGTATTTTGTTTTTGTTTTCCTAATTTCTTTGTTCTTGCTCATTGCCCCTCCATTTCATTGGTTTTATCTGGGGGACTAACGGTTACCCAAATCAGAGACAGTGTAATGGAAAGCAAACCTGTCCAGACATATATAATTGTTGGCAGTTTTCCTCTTCTTCCCATCAATCCTTTGCAGAATGGATACATGTGAGCCAACACCCAGAAGCTGAAAAATGATCCTCCCAAAAGCTTTCCCCATTGAGGTAGTACACTGTATATTGTTCTTGAGGCTCCTATAACTAAAGCAACAATGTTCACCACTATGATTGTCAATGGTACTATGAACAGACTTGTCCATTTGATAATGTAAAGATCAGCATACATGTCTTCATCATCTTCAGCTGCAGACTTTGTTGTCAATGTGAAAGAAATTTCGATTCCAGCAATAACTTTCAGAAGACCCTGGAGGACAGCAGCTAGGTGAGCACTGGAGCCACCAATGACCCAGAACTGCTCATTTCGCCACCACTCTTCTAACCCGATGCCTGACCATTTTACTTCAAGAAGCGATATGAGCGTTAGAGTAACAGTGATGGTGAGGAGGTAACAAAGGAAAGCAATGTTTAAGTTAGGAACAATGAATTTTCCTGAGAAGTGGCACATAGCTGGAAGGAAGCAGTAAGTCACCAAGAAGATTGAAGTGAAGGGGTAAATGCCAGTGTTGAGATATGCCATTCTCTGTAAAAACTTGAGCCTCCGAGTTCCGAGAATGGCATTGTTTCGGGAGAAGAAGATTTCAACTGAACCTGTTGCCCACCTCAGAACCTGGTGTAGACGGTCAGTTAGGTTAATAGGTGCTGAACCACGGAATGCGTCACGCTTTGTAACACAGTAAACTGACCGCCACCCACGGTTGTGCATACGGTAACCTGTCACCACATCCTCCGTCACTGACCCGTAAATCCAGCCTATTCTATCTCCCCATTCAGTCTTGTCCTCATACCTGCACGCAAAATTTAAGATCTTCTTAGTGATGTTTATATCTTTTACGTTACTCTTTACACAACTGTAGGAGTGTATCTTTAGCTTACCAACAGGAAATGACAGCAACTGCCTCAGCAACAGTGGGTGCATCGAGCGGGGGACGTGGCACGAGCAGTGAACCGGGAGGTCTGCCGTTTTTAACCGAAATGTGATCGGCCAATGGCCTGCCTTGGTATTCAGCAACTGCAATAGACTCATTGAACATGGTTGAGTTTCCAAACTTTCTTGGGAGGTCAAGGTCTGGGTGCGAAGTTAAGGGCCGTGTATCGGAGTCATCGTCATCAGTTCGTGGCGGAATATGTCCAGCTTTGGCTTTCTTTTGCCCTATTACTCCTAAATATTCATTTGCCCTTGGCGGGTTGAATCCGTAGAGTGCATATCGCCTGAACATGCATCCAGTTCCCACGTAAAATGGCCCTTGGATTCCGTCCAATGCTCGCATATTTCCTGTTGATCAAACACACAAGGGCCAGCGCAAATTATATATCTCATATGATTACAAAGATTTTAAGAATTTCTAATTTAGCAAATATATACCATCAAAAAAGACAGTGTTGTGATTTGCATATCGATCAGAAGGATCAATGCCTTCGAATCTCTGGGGAAACTGAATGTAGCAAATGCGATCACCACCTCGATCCATCATGAAGCACATGCCCTCCCTTATAGCAAGAGAATTATAAATGTAATGGTCACAATCCAAGTTGAGAATAAATGGTCCATTTGACAAGATTGCCGAAGCTCTAACCATGCCGTTCATGGCTCCAGCTTTCTTCTGGTGATCGTAACCTTTCCTTTTCTCACGAGAAACGTATGCAAACATTGGAATCCGAATATCAACCCCTGTAAAATCTAATCTCTTCTCGTCTGGGTAACCCATAACCGGATCGTTTTCTGGGACCTTGCTCATCACCTGTCACAAATTTTATCACTCAGTTTGCACTCTGTACTACTCACCGTGCGTACTTGTTTTTTAAAGAACTTGCGACGCAAGCAAATTATACAATCACTGTAATAGAAGAGTATCAAACGACATGTTCATCCTGTTCGTTTTGGAATACAAAGAGATTCTGTCTTCGTTCCGTACAAGTATCATTCCTCTGTATTTAATTGAAAATTCTACTTTATAGGATTAATCGGACACCTAATTTATAAAAGATTTAAATACCCACTAAAATAACAAAATGCAAATAATTTAGTTTATAAGGTCACAAATATTTTATATAAATAACTCTACACAAATTGATATGCATGAAAGGATTGGTTGAAAAGTGACGTAGCAGCTTAAATTAACTGTGATCACCTGCAAGATACCAGCATGGTCTCCCTTGGCGTGATCAGCGGTAGGGTGGAGCCACGTGCCAGGCCAGTGGGTTCCATCAGCCATCCACGTGGCCTTGGTGACATTGATTGGTTCCTTTGGTGCAGACCCACCGTTCTTTTCCATTGCCAGCGCCTTCTCTTTCATTCGCTCTCTATTGTTGTACGCTTCAGCACGACGACGTATTACCTCAGGGAGACCGTTGATCCTGACCTTAAACTCATCGTACTCCCTCTTGATCCAACGGCGATCCTTAACAAAATCAGGTCGCTTCTTGTTCCTAGTGGGGTCACCCTTAATACTAAAATAACTATCAGGATTCCTCGGCTCAATATTGTGTTTTCGGCAAAACGGTACCCACACCTTTAATTGAAAAAAAAAAATATTAATCAAAGAATAATTATAAGATAGAAAAATCAATTTCAAATATTTAAAATGTCCAATTTGATGAGAAAAAAAGGCGATAAGAATCGAACACTAATGCAAACCTCAGCAAAACGAACAGCTTCAGCCATGGCCTCAAAGGTAAGTATGGCGCCTCCGTCGTCGGAAATATAAGCGGAGAGCTTCTCAACCGGATATTCAGCGGCAAGAATGGATAATATCGTGTTGGCAGTGACGAGCGGCGGCTCCTTTTCAGGATCTGCGGTGGAGACAAAGACGTCGACGCCGGGGAGGTCAGAGCGGCCTTGAGGATTGGCAGCAGAGGGAGTCTCGAACTTCTCTTTAAGTGCTTGAAGATCCGTGGATCGATGCACAGGATTGAGCTTCGGAAGAATATCTAATATCCATGAAAAAGCAAACCAAATTTCGCAAACTATAGATATTCCCCATAGCCACATCGCATCTTCATTAGGGTTTTGCACTCGCCATAGCATAAAGAAGAATAGAGCCACCAACCGCATTATTATTAACACTCTGTTCAAATTCAGATCTATTTAGATTTCATATTAAGAAAAAAAAAAAAAGGCCCTGCATGGATATAACACGTAACATACGTACCTGTAAGGGCTGAGGATTTGAGCGGGAACCTTAATCTTCCTTGTGAGAGGTTTCCAAGGCTTGTCCATGAAATCAGACATGCTGACATCAGGACCATAACCATCCTCTTCGCTTGGTGACCAAAATGCATTTCCAATACCATACTTGCCTTTAGTTTCAAACAACCAGCGGTTATGATCAAAATCCCCCGTTTGGCTCCGCAGCAGCATTGATTTATTATTAGATTTCATCACTGACATTCTTCTTTCCATTTTGGCTCCACTGTTACCACCACTCCCGCCACTGCCACCTTCCCCCTGTCCCCTTCGGGCATCGGATGGTCCGAACCGGGAGGTTTGGTACTGGCCAGACCCGTCGGGCTTCGAGTCCGAATCCTGTCCGGAGGGTTGGTTATCGGGTGTTGGAGGCATAAGGACAGTGTAATTAATGTAGTCATTTTGGCCAGAATAATCACCCGACATGTCCAAATCTTCTTCTCTCGACAGGCTGACGACGCGTCCACTCGATGACCGGCGTGCAAACTTAACGGCCTGAGGCGGACGACCGGCGGTTGATGTTTGCTTGGAAAGTGATGATTTCTTTGGACTTGTTGGGGGCGCCATTAATAAAATTTTATGTTAATAACAATAATGTCTTTTCATGCAGGGTAATACAAATTATCATTTCTAATTTTTTTTTTTTTTATTCTCTATAAAGGGTGAAACTAAAATGATGAAGTTGAATTGATGGAAAAAAAAAAAAGGGGAAGAGAATATTTGGTTTATGAGCTTTCAATGGTCTTCAATTTGGTTTCTAATTTTAGGTTTTGCTGCTGCGTCTTTTTCTCCCTTGTTTTAAGCTTGGCCTCTCTCTCTTTCTTGAGTTTAGTTCTTCTTGTTCATATAAATATATACATATATTTGTCCTACGAAACAATCAAACAAGTAACCAGGAACAACAAAATATCTAAGGAGCTAAACATTGTTTGGGATCTCTGAGAGGAAGAAAACAGATGGGAAGATTGTTCTTCATACAAGCAACCCACAAAAAGGCAATAATATAGCTTAGTCAGTATAACGATATCAATTAACTGGACAAATCAGCAATTCGATTAAAATCCATGTTGCCACGAATGATCCCACAATAATTTATGCCACAAGTTAAATGTTTGTAAATTAGGTGGAGAGAATGGAACGAAGATACATATATTTCATTTTAAATTGAATATACAATAAAGGGGGTCTTTCATGTAGGTAATATAATTATGATGCTACAAAAAGGAAGAAAATTAATTATACGCATCACATATACACAATTTTTGGGGATTAATTTTTTCTTAATTTTACTTAATATTGTTCCTTTCCCTCAAACTGAAGAATGGAGATGAGGCTTTGGAAAAAAATTAGTGTTAAAGAGTCAAAAATCTCGTGATTGTGAAATGGAACTCAAATATTAGGATTTCTAATCTCATTGATATTACTATTAGCAATATAAATAGCACTCTTCACTGTATAAAATGAAATCACCCAAATAAATGACCCTAAGTGCTTGTTTGATTACTGTTCTTCAACAGACGTCACAATTTTTCCATTTTATTTTAATGCTTTCTAGCACATAAAATCAACAGCAGGGATAGAACCGTAAAAGCACACACCCAAAATCCATTTATGGTTACCATTGTATTGTGAAAAAATCAGGGACCTAAATTAGGTTGACTACTAGGTAGTTTGAAAGAAAATTAGAGACTTAAGGTCGTTCTTCCATTCTGATAAGAGGATATGAAAGGCTCAAAACCCTATATTCGCTCTATTGTCATCCTTAATACTAATAATAAAGAACTGAGGTGGTGAGATAATTCAATGATGTTCTATCATTCATCACGCTCGCTTAACTTAATTAAAATAATCGTTTTTTTTTTCAATTCAGAAATGATCAGAAAGATTTATGCATGCTTGGAAGAATCTTCATATTTTCTTCTTATTTTTACAAGTTGTCAATTTAGGAAAGGCTTCAGCGCTAGACACGATTCAAGAGTCAAGTTAGAAGCTTAGAATAACTAATGATCCAATCACCGTTGCCTGGAACCCCATCAAACGCGTAAGACCACTTCCAAATATAAGCTAAATTGCTAATTAATTATCAACCTAACCTTCCGATGTCAAAGTCTTATGGATCTTTTAATTTAATAATGCATTATCAATTTGTGTATTTCATTAAATAAATGTTCTTTTAATACGTATATTTTGAGTCAATTACCAATTCAATCCATAAATTTTAAAAATGACCTAAAGCGACTCTATATTTTATTGTATGACTCTTTTAAAATCTATTAACAATTCTCAATTTTCAGCTGTTGTATATCAGATTTCAATGAATTTTTAAAATTATTTGATAAAAATATGACATTCCTTTCAAAAAGTTAAATCTATCAGTAATTGGAAGTAACAATGATAACATACTGAGTAATTTTTGAAAATATAAATACTAATGTATAGCGCCCGTTATTTGTTTCCTCTTTTACCCTTGTTAAATTGGGTAGAATAGTTATTATGTTTGTGTGAGTAAAACTTATCAATTTGTTTTAAATAAGTTACATAAGTTATTAG
This sequence comes from Citrus x changshan-huyou, assembly GCA_039657385.1. Classification (NCBI taxonomy): domain Eukaryota; kingdom Viridiplantae; phylum Streptophyta; class Magnoliopsida; order Sapindales; family Rutaceae; genus Citrus; species Citrus x changshan-huyou. Next base: position 11,694,814 of record CM077555.1, read on the forward strand.
CTTTTATTAAAAAAAAAAAGAATTTTCTTAAAACTCACGTTTTCTTGCTTTCTATTTTTTAAAAAATATTTATTAATTGCCAAAAGTATTTAAGAGGAAGCCGTCTTTTATTTTCTACACCGTTACAAACCCTAAAAAAAAAAAAGAAACATAAGTCTTTGGAGAAGGAAAAGAAAGTTTTATAACTTCTTTGCTTGGTGTTTGCCTTAAGGTATTAAGTATTTCTTTGACTTACTTATATAATTTATTTTTATCAATTATTTGCCTTTAATTACTTGTATTATGATTTGGGTAATATATGTGTGTTTGTAATGCTGTGATGATATGAACAGTCTGCATTCTTTGCTTCAAATCGTTTTCTTTATTTAGAATCACATGAATATGTTTACAAATCATGAAACTAGACATCCTAAGCTTTCCATTGATAGGTTTTGTGTTGAAATCCTCTGAGTATGCAAATTGTTATGATTTTTCGAAATTGGGTTACTGGTGCTGGAAAATTCCGATTTTCAGCAGCAGTTCTCACTTCTGGAAATTATGGCGATTTTTGTATCAACAGATCTATGTCTCGTATGATTGCATATTTAATTTCGTAATTTTATTCATTATGGTTAAATTATTAAAAATCATAACATGCGGCTGCTGCAGATCTGGAAACTGTTTTCCAGAATTGCAGAAGCTGAAACATGTAACAGTTTGGGCTAATTTATGAACATTATATGCCATGTTAGATTTTATAATGAAATTTCAATCTTTCCTCTGTCTTTAAAAAACTGGAATCGCGATTTTTGGGCATGTAAAATAAAATATATGAAATTTTGAAATTCTGTCTTCAAATCTGGAATTTTCTGGACAGGTTAGATGTTCTCGGAAATAAAATGCTTTTAAAATAGTTTCAGGCGTCCAAAAATTATAAATTTTAATTATATGCTTTCTGAATGTGTCTACTGTAATTAGAAAAAAGAAACGGATTATTTCGAGTACTAGAGAATATTTTATGAATTTCCTAAGTGGTAAAGGTCTGTTTTGGTCAATGTTTGACAGTTTTGTTACTTTGGTGAAAGGTCAATATTCTGACTTGATTTTTACTTGTACTGATTTTTGTGAAATTTTGTATGCAATGCTATCCATGTTCACAGTACCTCTGTAAATTTTCATGGTTTTCTGACATGTGTATAGGTTATTAAAAATCAGCATGTGCAGGATACTCATGTTTATGTCTAGAATATATATAAGTATACAAGTGCCTATGATTTAAGGATGATTGGGATTATGTTGAAGGTTAGAAATAATATTGATAAGGATATTTTTAGGATGATTATTTGAAGGTTAGAGATAATATTGATAAGGATATTTTTATGATGATTATAGGACGTGGGTGAGCTCGTTGGTTTGTTCTTGAGGTATTAAGTTGATTGTTGTGGATCGAAATAAGTAGATTCATGCATAATGTGCTTTATAATAAATACAATTTATGTTATAGGAATTATGTCTAAATGAAAATTTTTACAAAACTGATTTCTAAAATATTTAAATGGATTTTGCAAAGAAAGTATTGCAATAGTAATTGACGCAGCTTCAGCAACGCCCTTCTGGAACAAAGGTCCCTTCTTTCTTATTTGTTTTGTTGTTTTGTTTAATCTCTATTATGGATTTTTCTTTTTTTGTGTATACTTTTTCTGTTCGGTGGCTGAGAAAGTTCAGGAAAGCTTGAATATTTATTACCCAATGTAGAAAATAACTGCTGCAGTGCTGTCAGCAGTCAGTGACATAGTTGGTCAGAAACTCAACTAGCATTAAGAAAACTTCAGCTAACGAGTCTTCTTCTTAAAGTGGTTAGTTTTTTTATTTCTCATTTCATCTCTTTTATATTTGATTTTCTGCTCTGATTGTCTTCAGATTTTTGTGTTTCACAGGAGCATTAGCTTTTAACATCTTCCAATTTGTGATGGGTGCTTGCAATTCACTTTCTTATTATTACCCTGAGTTTGTTTAGCGTTCGCTTTCTATTGGATTGTTAGTGTTCTCTATGATTGGAAATTGGGGAATTATGTTAGTTTGGTGAATGCTTTATATTAAGAATTCAGTCCATCGTTGCCAAAATTTATGTATTTTAAAGCTTGAACTTTCTCTCCGTTCGTTTTCAAACTTATTCATTTATCTGCTCTGTACCAAATGCATGATTTCTCTTTATGTTGTGTATTTGGTGCTGGTAATTTTTGTTGACATTTATCACTTCCACTATGTGCTTGGTCAGAGGTTTGCTTCCTACAAAATATTTTGTTAAGGGTGACCTACATGGTGCGATCAGTAATCAGACAAGTCTATTTTCAACTCCATGCTCCTGCGATTAAAATGCTAATTCATCTGAAGAGGAGGTTTCTTTGTACAGTCTGGTGGATACAACCACCAGTTTCATGCTTTCATGAGGCTGTGATGAAGGACATAGTTTTTTATATGCTAATCATACTCCAAATAATCTAGCTTCATGGAAGGGAAGGGTGGATGATGATTTGTTTCAAACTTTTAACAACCCTCTGACTCAACTTGATCAGCATACATAGAGTGGGCAAATGCCTGGTTTTGTTAACGACTACCAAACATCTGACTATGGAAATGTGACTCCAAAATCTAGTTTTCGCTAGATTTTGAACAGGAAGCATGGAACCACCTTCAGTGGATTACTTGTTTGATTTTTTGGTGTGGATTTAAGAATAAGCTCCTCAACGCAAATTGGAATAATTCGCTTGCTGATGGATAACATATGGGTGAAACTAGTTCAATGTCTATGAATGCTCCTGATGTGAGTGCAGGTTTCCATGCACTTCATTCTCTAGGATATACCATGCATTTTTAATTAGAAGCTGTGATCTCTAGGGCTAACACTGTCTCGAAGCAGAACTTAGATGATAATATCTCTTGCAGGACAATGTTGACACAGATCAGTTGCTCCTCTATTCCCACTATTTCTCCCTCGTCTGGCAAGGTTAATATATCTAACTTAGTGCATGTGGAGCTATTTGGCCTTACTGAGTCCTTGGCAAAGGCAGGGGCTGCGGTATCCGATTCTTTTCATTCCGGCTATAGCAAGAATGATGGAGAAAATTGTTCCCAAAATAGTTCCACATATGGGTTCCCTATCAGTTCCTGGTAGAACAGGGTCAAAGTGTAAAGCACAAATGCACAATGCTACTGTCTCGACTGCATAATACGAGAAAAACGATGAAACAAACTAAATCAAATTGCAAAAGGCTTAAACCTGGTGAGAACCCTAGACCAAGGCCCAAAGATCGTTAGATGATTCAAGAGGGCGTAAAAGAGTTGCGAGAAATTTTACCAAACAGCGCAAAGGTAATTGCATTTTTTTTTTTTTCTCACTAATGATTTTAATTTTATCTGTATTTTGTCAATAGTAGTTTATGTTTTAATGCTGATACTATTCTTCTTTCCCTTGATATGGTTCAACAATGTAGCATAGATGCACTTCTAGAATGTACCATCAAGCACATGCTGTTCTTGCAAAGTCTGACAAAGCACATTAACAAGCTAAAACAAACAGAGGAGTCTAAGATAACTTTGAGGCAGTCATCTTGCCTGAACTTGCAGATAATCAGCAAGGAAGGAGGTTGGCTTTTAAAAGATAACTCTGAGGGAGGGTGACATGGGCATTTGAAGTCTGTTCACAATCTGTGGTCTGTCTTATCACAGTTGAGGATCTGAATCCACCTCGGCAGCTGCTCGTAAAGGTAGTAACTGGCATTTTTTGAGTAGAAATTGTTTGGTTTGAGTAAATGTTCGTATATATGGCCTTGTTGACATATGCTTTTCAAGCAACGGGGTTTCTTTTTCGAAATAACTTACTTAATCAGGGGAAGGGAGTGATGGAAGCAAGGAATGAAAAGATCTGAGCATGCTTTCGGCAGTACCGGTACAAAAGCAATATCGCTTTAACCAATGAATTATAATTTCCTACTAAATTAAATTTGCTTGCTGTAATAAATGAATGATTTATGCACAGCTTATTAAAAATGTTTAAATATGTGACGTTTGCCAATTTTTTTAGTGATTTATCTCAAAGAAACTGAGAACATGTTGTAAGTCTACATTTCAAAAACTTTCCTTCCTTTCAATTGGGTGATTCTTCTTGATATGCCAGGGAGTCAGAGTCTATACATATGTTATCAAAATGCAGCTAGCTACATGGTTTTTTCTTTTAAATTTTTATAATATTCAAACTTTTCATCTAGCAGGCATAGACTAGGTAAATCCCCTACAAATCTTATTCATCAAAGCTGTTACTTAGGAATATACTAGCTGCAGTAAGAACAGGAGTGAATTTTGCACAACAAAGCAAGAGAACTTAAAATGATTGGGTTCAGTCAATTTCTTTTTTTGGAGAACACACGGATGTAACATTGGTAAATGCCTTGGATAACAACAATGTGATGGTTCATCAGTAATTCTTTTCCCCAAGCCACCTTTGTAGCAGCAACTGGTAGGCCCAGTTGTCCACCTGGATATGTTAAGAGCAAGCTCGCGTTGCATTGCTTGCCATGACTGACATGGTTCCAGTCAACACTCAGGTGGTTCTAACTTACATGTTCATCTCCCCCAACCCAAGTTATGACTAACCTCACTTTTTTAGGAGGGAAAATTCCATTTAGGTAGTTGTGTGAGCTCCTTAAGAACTTTCAAATATATGTTTCTTACAGAGATGTATATCTGAATGGTGTCTAATGCTTTCTTAAATTATTTAGCTGTGGAAGATGATTATTGAGGAGGTTATTGTAAATGCTAAGTTAACAGGCAGAGGGGGGCATAATAGTGGGTTTTGTGGTTCAATAATGTATAGAGCATCTAGGATACGAAATGAAAACATTTAGGGTGTTTTGTTTTCTTAATTGGTATTTTCTTGCATTCCAGTTCTATTGCATGACTACAGCAATCACGTTTTTCTTCATTTCTTATTTATGTTTTTTTTTTTGTTATACTTCCTAAATTTTTTGTTAAACGTCCCAACGTGTACCATTCAATGGTTAAGTTAGGAACATTATCAGCCTATTTAGGACGTACAATAAAAATTTTGAAGACATTGTAACATATTTGCTAATATGATGTACTTGAAATTCTTTTAAAGAAAAGCTTTGCTTCTTGTAATGGAGCACCTCATCATCTAGGTGATAGTATGTTAATAGGCTTTAACTGAACTGAGAAGAGAAATTGAGGGTGAAAGTTTAAAAACAGGCAACAGTTTGGAGTGACATATCACAAACAGTATTGGATTATTAAACCTCTAACCATGTGAGGCGAGGAAAGATTTTATTCATAAAATGAAAAAGATACATCTAGTCAACAGGACTTACAAGCATTACCCCTTATGATATGGTAAAATCTAGAAAACAATTTCAAAGGGCCAGACCAATTACTTGGAAAAATAAGCTATTTACAAGTCTGACTAAATTTTCAATTGACTAGATCTTCAACAATTGAGACACCTTCTGCATAGTTGGTCTAGATTCAGGACTCTCATCTAAGCATGAAATGGCAACTTCCACGATTGTTATCAATTTTTCTTGAACATTGCGCGATGGAGTTGGAAGCCGAGGGTCCAACATTTCATCAAGTGCTATGTTCAAGTTCAAAGATGAAGAGGACATTGAGGAAATAAAATCTCTTGGATGCTTCCCCTTTATCACTTCCAATGCCAACACTCCAAAGCTGTACACATCGCACTTTTCAGTAACTTTCATTGTGTATGCAAGCTCTAAAAGGGAAAAACAAAAAGAATTATTATTTTATTATTATCATCTTTACATTGTACAAGCTTGAATAATAATTTACATACCTGGTGCAATATATCCATATGTGCCTGCAAGTTCTGTCCAATTGGATGAGTCTGGCTTGAGAAACTTGGCAATTCCAAAATCCGAAACATGGGCTTCATTCTCGAAATCTAACAGCACATTTTTGCTAGATATATCTCGATGAACAATTGGTGGGAAACAATCATTGTGCATGTAAGACAATGCATCAGCTATACCTTTTATCACATTCATTCTCTGTGTCCATTCCAAATCTTTTGCTGCTGCATCATTGCTTAGGATCATGGCCAAGCTACCCATTTCAAGATATTCATAAACTATAAACGAGTGCCGAGCATGTGAACAAAAGCCATAAAATTTCACAATGTTACGATGCCGTATCTCAGTCAATGCCTTGACTTCATTCAAGAATTCTTGTTGAAATGTCATCTCACCTGGGAGTGGCGAATGAAATTTCTTGACTGCAACGATTTCTCCAGAAGCTAGCTCAGCTTTGTAAACACTTCCTTGTCCACCCTTTCCAATGCAGTGCTCATCATCAAAGTCATTTGTTGCTCTAATAATTTCTTCATACACAATTTTTCCTTCAAAAGTTAACACTGAAAGCAAACCTCGAGTATTTCCAGGGCTACTCTGTTGTGTTTGTAAGTCATTCTTTCTTCGTTGAAACTTAAAGAACAGTCCAATCAAAGAAATTAAAAGAGCAACAATCCCTAAGAGAGGGAACAACACAACAATCCAAATCTTTCTCGAAGCTTGTTTGTTTGACTTTAATGCTTTGCAAGATGGAAGTCCTTTGAAGTCTCCACATAATCCTTTGTTCCCTTGTAACGCTTTTATTGGAGCATCTCTGAATGCTGTGCTATTAGGAATTGGACCTCGTAACTCATTGTAGGATATGTCAATGTGTTGCAGACCATGCATTTCTTCAAAGCATCTTGGAATGACACCAGAGAGGCTATTGTGGGAGAGATTCAGCTTCTCCAAGCTTTGCATAATGCAGATTTGAGATGGTATTTCTCTTCTAAGAAAGTTATGACTCAAATCTAACTCTGAAAGATGAATTAACTCCTCCAATTTAATTGGAATTTCTCGACTGAACTGATTATTACTCAAATTTAAGTAATGCAATTTGACCAAGTTGCCAAGACTTTTTGGGATCGAATTGCTTAATCTATTTGAAGACAAGTCAAGGTGCTCGAGTTGAACGAGTGACCCGAGTTTTGGAGATAGCTGTCCAGAAAGCTGATTCTGAGCCAAAATGAGCTTGATCAAAAAATTAAGCTTGCCAAGTTCTGTTGGAATCTCGCCAACAATATGATTTGATGAAAGATCAAGAACTCCTAATTGAGATGAGTGTCCAATTTCAGGAGGTATATTGCCAGTAATATTATTTATAGAAAAATCTAAAGTGCCTAACTTTGGACATCTTCCCCAATCAGATGAGATTTCACCATAAAAGTTATTGTGGCTAAGATCTATGAAAGTTAAGTTTGGATAAATATAAAAAGATTCAGATATATTGCCGGTTAGATAGTTTCTATCGAGACGTACTCTTACTAGGCTTGTCAAATTTTTGAAAGATATAGGGATTGAGCCACTGAGTTTATTATTGTTTAATTCTAAATTGAAAAGAGACCTCAAGTTTCCTATTTCTCCTGGAATTGAGCCAGAAAGTGAATTGCTATGAATATACAAGGTAGCCAAGTTGGTTAGGTTACCTAAAGAATGAGGGATTGAGCCACTGAGTTTATTAAACACCAAACTAAGCATAGAAAGAGACCTCAAGTGTCCAAATTCACTTGGAATTGAGCCAGAAAGTGAATTGTTATAAAGATACAAGGCAACTAAGTTGCTCAAATTGCCCAAAGATTGAGGGATTGAGCTACTGAGTTTATTATTGTTCAATGCTAGATTGGAAAGAGACCTCAAGTTTCCTATTTCACCTGGAATTGAGCCAGAAAGTGAATTGTCATAAAGATACAAGGTAGCTAAGTTACTTAAATTGCCCAAAGATGGAGGGATTGAGCCACTGAGTTTATTATTGTTCAATTCTAGATTGAAAAGAGACCTCAAGTTTCCTATTTCACCTGGAATTGAGCCAGAAAGTGAATTGGTATAAATACCCAAGATAGCCAAGTTGATTAGGTTACCTAAAGAATGAGGGATTGAGCCACTGAGCTTATTGTACCCCAAACTAAGCATGGAAAGAGACCTCAAGTTTCCTAGTTCACTTGGAATTGAGTTAAAAAGTGAATTGCTATGAAGGTACAAGGTAGCTAAGTTGCTCAAATTGCCCAAAGATGGAGGGATTGAGCCACTAAGTTTATTACTGTTTAATCCTAGATTGGAAAGAGACCTCAAGTTTCCTATTTCACTTGGAATTGAGCCAGAAAGTGAATTGTTATGAATATACAAGGTAGCCAAGTTGGTTAGGTTACCTAAAGAATGAGGGATTATGCCACTGAGTTTATTGTACCCTAAACTAAGCGTGGAAAGAGACCTCAAGTTTCCAAATTCACGTGGAATTGAGCCAGAAAGTGAATTGTCATAAAGATACAAGGTAGCCAAGTTGGTTAGGTTACCTAAAGAATGAGGGATTGAGCCACTAAGTTTATTACTGTTCAATCCTAGATTGGAAAGAGACCTCAAGTTTCCTATTTCGCTTGGAATTGAGCCAGAAAGTGAATTGTTATGAATATACAAGGTAGCCAAGTTGGTTAGGTTACCTAAAGAATGAGGGATTATGCCACTGAGTTTATTGTACCCCAAACTAAGCGTGGAAAGAGACCTCAAGTTTCCAAATTCACTTGGAATTGAGCTAGAAAGTGAATTGTCATAAAGATACAAGGTAGCCAAGTTGGTTAGGTTACCTAAAGAATGAGGGATTGAGCTACTGAGTTTATTGTACCCCAAACTAAGCATGGAAAGAGACCTCAAGTTTCCCAGTTCACTTGGAATTGAGTCAAAAAGTGAATTGTTATGAAGGTACAAGGTAGCTAAGTTGCTCAAATTGCCCAAAGACGAAGGGATTGAGCCACTGAGTTTATTATTGTTCAATCCTAGATTGGAAAGAGACCTCAAGTTTCCTATTTCACTTATAATTGAGCTAGAAAGTGAATTGGTATGAATATATAAGGTAGCCAAGTTGGTTAGGTTACCTAAAGAATGAGGGATTGAGCCACTGAGTTTATTGTACCCTAAACTAAGTGTGGAAAGAGACCTCAAGTTTCCTAATTCACTTGGAATTGAGCCAGAAAGTGAATTGTTATAAAGATACAAGGTAGCTAAATTGCTTAAATTGCCAAAAGATGGAGGGATTGAGCCACTAAGTTTATTACTGTTTAATCCTAGATTGGAAAGAGACCTCAAGTTTCCTATTTCACTTGGAATTGAGCCAGAAAGTGAATTGTTATGAATATATAAGGTAGCCAAGTTGGTTAGGTTACTTAAAGAATGAGGGATTGAGCCACTGAGTTTATTGTACCCCAAACTAAGCATGGAAAGAGACCTCAAGTTTCCTAGTTCACTTGGAATTGAGTCAAAAAGTGAATTGTTATGAAGGTACAAGGTAGCTAAGTTGCTCAAATTGCCCAAAGATGGAGGGATTAAATCTTCTAAATAATTTGAGTACAAAGCAAGGTAGTTTAGAGAACTTAACCTACCTACTTCATAAGGAATTGAGCCATTTAGTTGATTCTCGAACAAGTGAAGGGTCTTGAGATAACTTAGGTGGCCAATTTGTGGTGGTATGGTACCAGAAAACGAATTAGATGATAAATCAAGGTACTTGAGTCTTGAAATGTTACCAATTTGAGGCGGGATGTTTCCATAGAGTTGATTGCGCCAAAGATCAAGATATGCCAGATGAGGAAATGATGAGAATGAGAAATCATGAAGCATACCTTTTAAACCTATACTTGTGAGGTTAATACTATTGACTCTTCCACCACGGTTGCAATGAATTCCAACCCAAGCACATGGGCTTGTTTTGGTGACATTGTTAAGAGTCCATGAAGACAGGAGAGATCCATTATTATGATTTTGAAGGCTAGTTTTCCATCTGAGAAGTGCGTGGGCTTCTTCCATATAATAAGAAGAAACAATCAGTGGAAAATTTGAAACACAAAATAGGATAAAAAAAATGAGTGAGAAAATTACTAAATTATTTTTCAAGTTTGGTGACATCATTGCGTAATGGAAGATCAATCGAGACTCGATAATCATAGAAACAGTAGAGAAAAGTGAAAGATGAGAACAACAAGAAATTAAGATTAGCTAGACAAGGCAGATAGAAATAAACATCTAGGAATGATGGATGTACAAAGAAACACACTGAAAGGCAAATTTATAGAATCAATGACGTGAGGCAACAAGTCAATGCGTCAACCTCTCTAAGGTAGACTAGTTGTTGTTAGGGAAAAAAATGGTTTTCATTAATTTTGTTAGTTATCTGTCAATTGAGGCCTTATTAATTCTTTGTGTGTATGTATATATGTTAGTTTTTTTGTAGGGGATTTTAAAGTTTAGAAAATTCTGAAAAATCTTTAAAACCTCATGCTTTTAAATTTTTCCAGATTTTCCCCGAATTTTAAACACCTGAATAAAAAACTTTCTGTATATATATATAAGTATGTATGTATGTATGTATGTATGTATGTATGTATGTATGTATGCATGCTTCTTCCATAATGCACGACGAACGAGTTATCCACGGGGAAGTCGAAAAGTCAATGCATGGCAGCATGTGTTAAGGAGAAATTCTAGAATACATCAGAGGTACCATGTGAACTATACAACAAGCAAATGATGCTATGACGTATGTATTTATTTTGAAAACCCATTATGTAAATAGTGGTTGTATTAAATTCAATTACACATGTCATGTATGCATCAATTGATTGTAGTACATCAGAGGTATTCTAGAATTTCTCTGTGTTAAGACCTCTAAAGTAGGCTAGCTACATTGGTTGGTCCATATGTGTTGCCATTTACACTTTATGTATCTGAACTAATTAATGGAGACTAAATAGTACATTTCTGTCCAATCTACCAAGATGTCAACATTAGTTTATCTAAAATAGCAATGCACGAAGATTGACAAAGAAATTAAATACTAGTTGTGTATGTTAAAATTAATTCTATTCCAACAAGTGAGAGACATGTGAAAGAAAAAAAAATGAGAGTTTTTATTCTAAAAATTTATCTAAAATGATGTCATATTTATCATCCACTTAAAGAATGATATATCATTTAAAATGAAATTTAGAATATCTATTATTACTGAAAAAAAATCTATTTCATCAAAAATTGATCAAAAAGTGAATTTTTAACAAAATGCCAGATAGTTAAGTTGGTCACATTAGTTAAAGAAAGTGGGATTGAGGCATTGAGTTTATCCATCCAGGCCACAACGTGAAGTGTTTGAACCCTAAAACTTGGATATCTCATCGAGTTCAGATGCATGGTTGAATCGGCAAGCTTCTCTATACGATTCAAACTACTTGATATTTAAGGAAAAAAAAATATTGGTAAGTTTTGAAGGTACAAATCAATTAACTTACTTATAAGAATTCTATCCGACGATGTATTGGTCAATGACGTCGCCAATAATAATTACATTGACAATTTGTCTCTGCTCCTTTCTCATACAGTTGAAAGAAGGTAAAACATCAAATCTCTTAATCTTTCTTTTTTGGTTTTATTATTGCATAATTTTTTAAAAAATTTTCCTAATTCAAGTTTAAAATTTTTGCTTTGCGGATTCGGAAAGCTTAATGTTCAATTTGTATGATCACAGCACAGGATCCTCTGATATTTATTAATCTAAAATTTTCGGCTTAATGTTCATAAGAATATATTTTAATTTGTTAGATTTTTATTTGAAGCTGGTTCAGCTGTTCAGGCAGACCAGTTAGTTTAAGTACCTGATTTTGAACTTACTCATGGGCAAGTAGCTGATTTTATTGTTAAATCTTTACTCTATTTTCAATTCAATTTCTGTTCTAAATAAAGGGAAAGTTACTCTGCATGTTAGATGAGGCTCAATAACTTCTTGCTCTTGCTGATGGGGCTCAAGAATCTGAAAAGTCAAGTAACCATTACTTTATAGCTTATTCTTTTGGAAAAGTCAATGATGTAGGATGGTTGGGGATGTAACAAGGATGGAAATATTTATCTCACTTACAACGGACATGTTTTGTTCCGCTTAAGCTTAATTTTGTGAAATCAAATCCACAATGAGAGACTGCGTCTTAAATCAGTTATCCAGAAAATGAAATGGTTGGATTTTGTAATTCTCCCCATCGCTTAAGGAGATCAATGAAGTCAACACCCAAAAATTTTTTCCAGAAAAATTAATGGACAAAATTGACCTTCGGCTTTTTCGATCCAGAGCGACTAACCAACTTGTTAACCGGGCATTATCTCTCCAAAGATTATGTCTGTGTTAGTAAGTAGAAAAGTCTATAAATTCCAGATCAAAACAACACTGTGCCTTTCAATACCTATTTGTCATAATAATATGCACTTTGATAAACATACAACTGCTTCGATATAATAAATGTATAAATTTGGATCTAAATTGAGATAGTTCGAGGCCAACCCATGATCTTATATTGTAGTACAACAGACTAAATTAAAAATTTGGCTTTTAAAATGAGTATGAAATTTCATAAATTAAAAAAAAATGAAATCAATTAATTAGTGAACGCATGAAGTAAAGCCAAATTAATGGAAGCCACACATGCAAACTATTTATCCACCATGAGGTTGAAAAAATCAATGTGCATGGCAGCATGTGTATATAATACGATAATACAATAGATAATATGAACCGTCACGGTGTTACAAAATGCCAACATATCAATTATGAAAATTTAATGCACGACGATTGACGAAGGGGAAAAAAAAAAGAAAGAAAAGAAAGGATTGCGTCTTCAATCAGTTAAGGAGGTCAATAGAGTCGACTCTGAAAAGTTTTTCCACAAAGATTAATGGGTAAAATTGACCTCTGCTTTTTTGGATGGATCCTGACTAGCGAAATTGTTTGCTGGGCATTTATTTGTTTCTCAAAAGATATGTCTGTTAGTAAATAGAAAAATTAAAGCAACACACTGTGCCTTCCTATACCCTTTCGTTATAATAATTAATATGCACTTTGATGAAGATGATAAATATATAAATAGTAAATATTTAGCAAACTTTGGATCTAATTAAATTGAGATATATTGTCAAAGGCAAACTCAGGATCTTAAAGTACACCAGACTAAATTAAAAGTTAAACTTTTAAAATGGGTATGAAATTTCATAAGTAGAAATAAAAAAGCACCAGATAGAATGAGTAAAATATTCTTATGGACTAACTGAATAAATATCTCAAACTTTAAGAACAAAATTATCCTTCATGGAAAGAGCAAAATAAATTAATTTATCCATCACAAAGAGTAAGTTATTAAGTTAAGGTAAAATACGAGGAAAAAACAAACTCGCATGATAAAATATACTGCATTAGAGTGTGTGTTTTACTTATCTTTTAGTTTATCTCTTAACTTAATAATTTAAAGAATCTCTTATTAGATAATGACTCTAATTTAGATTTTGTAAAAAATTAAGTGACTGACAAGTTATGTACATAAAACAACAAACAAACTTATGACGTAAAATACATAAACCATAACAGGTTTATGCAGTGACAAAATACACTGTATTAGAGTGTGTATTTTACTTATCTTTTATTTTATCTCTTAACTTAATAACTTAAAGTAGGGATGGTAAAATTCGGATCTAGATCTGCATTGAAGTTTTGATAGTTAGATAAACAAAAAAATATGTGGATTCAGATGCAGATAAATTTGCATGGATTGCGGGCGGATTTTTCGGATTTCCAAATCTGCATAATAGTAAATTCAAATATAATTTTAAATTCAACAATTTACCTAATAATATCAAACAAGATCCAATTATAATCCAATAATCAACAATTTAATATCAATTCAACATAAATAACATACAATAATACCATAAATGCACAAATAAAAATTTCACAATATAAATCAAACATAGAAAAAAAAATCTAAGGCAACCAATTCATTACAATATTCTATTATTATTATTATTAGTAGTAGTAGTTTCTTAACATATTTTTCAAAGTTAAGGAAGATTATAGAGTTAATTATGCTTATACATATTAAATAAATAATTTAACTTATATATTTTAATTGAAATCTAATTAAAAATAATGCAGATTTAGATATCCGATCTTCTGGATTCACTTGCATCCAGATCTAAACAGATCTTAGATTTGAGACTCCATATATGCATTTTTTAATATACAGATATGAATTTTTTCAATTCCGGATTTGGATCTTCTGGATCTTTGTGGATGCGGGCTGAACCTCGATTTTTTTGTCATCTCTAACTTAAAATATCTCTTATTAGATAATGATTCCATTTTACATTATGTAAAAGATTAACTGATTGACAAGTTATGCACATAAAACAACAAACAAACTTGTGACGTAAATTACATAAACCATGACAGGCTATATATTTGTATCGAAAACTTATAAATAATGAAAAAGATTTGCATACTGTAAAATAAATCTAAAAATTATTAAAAAAAGATAAAACAGTACTTATTTTCTTATTCAATTTTTTTAATTTGTTTGTTATTTAAAAAATTGGTTGGTGAATCAATGTATTTCTTTTCATAGTTGGATAAAAAAATTATACATCAATGACATATTTTTGTTACATTTAACCTTAATTTTGAGAAACCAAAACCACAATTAGAGATTGCGTCTTCAATCAATTATCCAGAAAATGAAAATGATGGATTTTGTAGTTCTACCCATCAGTTAAGGAGGTCAATGAAGTCAACACTCAAAAGTTTTTCCACAAAGATTAATGGACAAAATTGACCTTTGTCTTTTTGGATCTTGAGCGACTAACCTACTTGTTTACTGGGCATTATCTCTCCGAAGATAATGCCGGTGTCAGTAAATAGAAAAGTCCATCAATTCCAAATCAAAGCAACAAACTGTGCTTTTCAATACCCATTTGTCATAATAATGTGCAATTTGATGAAGAGGGTGGCAATAGTATTGTTTTGTCAAATCAGCAATTGAATTTATATGCTTCGTTTAGCTTCAACGAAAATCTACAAAGAATATGAACCTTCACTGTATTACAAAATGCCAACATATCAATTCTAAAAATCTAATGCACGACGATTGACGAACTGAAAAAAGAAAAAAGGATGGCGTCTTTAATCAGTTAAGGAGGTCAAAAGAGGCAACTCTCAAAGTTTTTCCACAAAGATTAATGGGCAAAATTGACCTCTGCTTTTCTGGGTCCTGACTCCTGACTAACAAAATTGTTTGCTGGCCACTTGTTTCTCTGTGTTAGTAAATAGAAAAATCAAAGCAACAATTAGTGCCTTCCGATACCCTTTGTTTTGTTTGGCACATAATTGGATTGGTCTGATTATTAAGATTGGACTAGATTAAAATGAATTATATTATATACTGTATTATGTTTGGAACAATATCGGATTGGACAATGTTAAATCATATTTAAATAAAAAAATATTTATGAATATTAAGAGTAATAATTAAAATTAATTTAAAGGTAATTAACAAGAGCATTAAATATGTAGTAAATTAGTTATTGGGTAGTCATAATTATAATAAACAATTATAAATTAATAAAACCAATAAATTATTTAATTAATTTTTATAAGATATTTTAGATATATTTATTTAATCAAAAAGTTAGCAAATAATGTATATATAAATTAATTATTTACTTGTATTATTAATTTCCATGATTATTTATAATATTAAATTAGTGATTATTAAATTTAATACAATCAATTATTGTAACAAATGATTAAATAGTTAATTTTATTGGAGTAAATTACCAATCTAATTTAGATTTTGTAAAAAAATAAGTGATTGTCACGTTATTTACATAAAACAACAAACAAACTTATGACGTAAAATAAATAAGCCATAACAGGTTTACGCAGTGACAAAATACACTGCATTAGAGTGTGTATTTTACTTATCTTTTATTTTATCTCTTAACTTAATAACTTAAAGTAGAGATGGTAAAATTTGGATCCGGATCCGTATTGAAGTTTTGATATCTAGCTAAACAAAAAAAATATGTGCATTCAGATGCAGATAAATTTGCATGGATTACGGGCAGATTTTTCGGATTTCCAAATCTGCATAATAGTAAATTCAACTATAATTTTAAATTCAACAATTTACTTAATAATACCAAACAAGATCCAATTATAATCCAATAATCAACAATTTAATATCAATTCCACATAAATAACATACAACAATACCATATATTCACAAATAAAAATTTCACAATATAAATCAAATATAGAAAATAAATAAAAAATGTAAAGCAAACCAATTCATTACAATATTCTGTTATTATTATTATTAGTAGTAGTAGTAGTAGTAGTTTCTAAACATATTTTTCTAAGTCAAGAAAGATTATAGAGTTAATTATGCTCATACATATTAAATAAATAATTTAACATATATATTTTTTATTTGAAATCTAATTAAAAATAATGCAGATCTGGATATCCGATCTTCTGGATTCACTTGCATCTAGATCCAAACGGATCTTAGATTTGAGGTTCCGGATTTGCATTTTTTAAAATACAGATACATATTTTTTCAAATTCGGATCTGAATCTTTCGAATATTTGCGGATGCGGGTTGGACCCTGATTTTTTTGCCATCCCTAACTTAAAAGATCTCTTATTAGATAATAACTCCAATTTAGATTATGTAAAGATTAACTTATTGACAAGTTATGCACATAAAACAACAAACAAACTTGTGACGTAAATTACATAAACCTTGACAGGCTATATATTTGTATCGAAATCTTATAAATAATGAAAAAGATTTGCATACTGTAAAATAAATCTAAAAATTATTAAAAAAAGATAAAACAGTACTTATTTTCTTATTCAATTTTTTTAATTTGTTTGTTATTTAAAAAATTGGTTGGTGAATCAATGTATTTCTTTTCATAGTTGGATAAAAAAATTATACATCAATGACATATTTTTTGTTACGTTTAAGCTTAATTTTGAGAAACCAAAACCACAATTAGAGATTGCGTCTTCAATCAATTATCCAGAAAATGAAAATGATGGATTTTGTAGTTCTACCCATCAGTTAAGGAGGTCAATGAAGTCAACACTCAAAAGTTTTTCCACAAAGATTAATGGACAAAATTGACCTTTGGCTTTTTGGATCTTGAGCGACTAACCAATTTGTTTACTGGGCATTATCTCTCCGAAGATAATGTCGGTGTCAGTAAATAGAAAAGTCGATCAATTCCAAATCAAAGCAACAAACTGTGCTTTTCAATACCCATTTGTCATAATAATGTGCACCTTGATGAAGAGGGTGGCAATAGTATTGTTTTGTCAAATCATCAATTGAATTTATATGCTTCGTTTAGCTTCAACGGAAATCTACAAAGAATATGAACCGTCACGATATTACAAAATGCCAACATATCAATCCTAAAAATGTAATGCACGACGATTGACGAAGGAAAAAAAGAAAAAAGGATGGCGTCTTTAATCAGTTAAGGAGGTCAAAAGAGGCAAGTCTCAAAGTTTTTCCACAAAGATTAATGGGCAAAATTGACCTCTGCTTTTCTGGGTCCCGAATCCTGACTAACAAAATTGTTTGCTGGGCACTTGTTTCTCTGTGTTAGTAAATAGAAAAATCAAAGCAACAGTTAGTGCCTTCCTATACCCTTTGGTTACGTTTGGCACAGAATTGGATTGATCTGATTATTAAGATTGGACTGGATTAAGATGGATTATATTATATTTTGTATTATGTTTGGTATATCGGATTGAATAATGTTAAATTATATTTAAATAAAAAATATTTATGAATATTTAAGAGTAATAATTAAAATTAATTTAAAGGTAATTAACAAGAGCATTAAATCTGTAGTAAATTAGTTATTGGGTAGTCATAATTATAATAAACAATTATAAATTAATGAAACTAATAAATTATTTAATTAATTTTTATTAGATATTTTAGATATATTTATTTAATCAAAAAGTTAGCAAATAATGTATATATAAAATCAATTATTCACTTGTATTATTAATTTCCATGATTATTTATAATATTAAATTAGTGATTATTAAATTTAATACAATCAATTATTGTAACAAATTATTAAATAGTTAATTTTATTGGAGTAAATTACCAATTTAATTAGACTATAAAAGTAAAATAAAAAATAAATTCAAGTAAATTATGAATTAATTAATTAATTAAATTTTAGGTTACAAATAAAAAATAGTGTTATATATGAAAGAAATATGTATAAATTTTTTTCTCTGATTCTAATCCCATCTAAACCCACTTATAAATTGGGATTGTTAATCCCATGATTTAAGAACTATATTTAAATTTAATCCTCCCTAATCCAATCCAAGCAAAGTAGCCAAACATATGATAAAATATTTAATCCTAAAATTAATATAATCCCATACTTAATCCTAACTCCCAAACATGACCAAATTGTTCTAGTGATAACTTTGATGAAGATGATAAATATATAAATAGTAAACATTTAGCAAACTTTGGATCTAATTAAATTGAGATATATAGTCAAAGGGGAACTCAGGATCTTAAAGTACACTAGACTAAATTAAAAGTTAAAATTTTAAAATGAGTATCAAAATTTCATAACTAGAAAATGAAAAAAAAATGCAACTAATAAAATGAGTAAAATGTTAATACCATTTTCGTTATTTTCGGTAGATAATAATTTATTAATTTAAAGCAAAAGAAAAGATTGTAAAAGAAAAAAAAAACTCTTAATGAACTAGAGTTCGCAAAATTATATTCATAATAATTGGCTAATATTCTCTGCACCATTGGTCTAGATTGTGGATTCTCATCTAAGCATGCAAATTGAAATATTTTTTGAAATAAATTTAATTGCAGTAATTTTTGTAAGCCAATGTTTAACATAATACTCTATGCTTATGCTTCAAAAGATAATTATAGGCTATACGTCACTTAAGTATATAGGACTTAAACAACCCTTAAACTCTTGAGTTAGCTTTTGGGTTGAGTTAAGCCTGTAGGCATTTTATAGAAAATTAACTGTTGGATCTTTAATCCAATGTTATTAGATCCTTAATCTAATGTTGGGCTTGTAGTAAATAATTATGTGTTGCGGACTGTCATGTAAGGTTAAGTCCAATTAAAAGTGATCTACTAAGGTTTTTAGTAATCTGAGCTTTAATGTATCTAATAAGATGTAGGCCTTTAACATATAGATACTTAGGATAATTTCTATTTCTATGATGGGCAAAAATAAAAATACCTAAAGATAGCATGAAACATTATCTATATAAGTGGTTATGGTCCCCAAGTCACATGAAACAATCCTATTCTCTTACGACATCCCATCATCAGAGAGAGTAGAGAGGGAAAGTTGAAAGGGTTCTCTGGGATAACGTGTTGATCTGAAAGACGAACCACACATCCCTAAAACGCAATTGAGTGTTATGGATTTAGGTACACTTCTGCATATTCTGTTATTGATTCTTAGTGATATAACATAAATGCTCCTGGATTATAGGTGATGGTTTTCACCAAAATAATTTATTGTTCTAACATTAATGACTTTTTAACGGCAAGAAATTTTTAATGGATTTTGAAACATAAGGGAGAAATTATATAATTTCAACAAATAATAGGAGAATTTTGTTCATTTTCTCATTTAATTTACCTCAAATTTGCAAGATTAAGGAAGTTCATAATAGATAGTCATGAATATACGCTTGTTGGAGGGGGGCAATATCCTAAATTCAAAGTTATTATATTGTGGATCTACTTTCAATTCCATGCTCCCAAGCTTAAAATTCTAATTCATCTAAAGAGGATGATTCTTTGTACAGTCTGGTGGATACAACCAATAGTGCAAGAGGTTGTGATGGACAATTTTTTAGATGCTAATCATACTCCAAATAATCTAGCTTCATGGAAGGGAAGGGTGGCTGATGATTTGTTTCAAGCCCTTGACAACCCTCTGACTCATCTTGATTAGCATATGTTGAGTGGCCAAAGGCCTGGTTTTGTTAAAGACTACCAAACATCTGACTAAAGAAATGTGACTTCAAAATATATTGAAGCCATTACTATAAAAATGGTCTTTATTGACATTAAAATAGTATTAGTAATTACTTTTAGTGACACTTGTTAATTGTGTTAGGAATCTAGCAGGCAAAAAAATAGTGACACTTTTTAGTGGTGTCAATGATTACTATTACTACTGTATTACAAGTTTTATGACACTATGGTATTAATAGTTACTAATAATTATTGTGTGTCAGTAGTTCGTTTCACTATAATATCACAAATATTATGACACTATAGCGATAGTGTTTACTAACAATAATTACATGTCAATAGTTTGTTTTACACCACGAATATGACATGATAGAATGAATAGATACTAATACTTTATTGTCAGTAATTAGTATTGCTATAGTATCACTAGTATTATGACACAATGGAGTTGTTACTTTCTGATACATTTTTTAGTGTCGATGACTTTTAGTTGAATTTATATCTTGGCATTTCTATTGTTACTTTATTGTTTTCATTGTTCTTTTAGTTTTGCCAATCAAATCTAACGGTCCATATCCATTGTGGCATTGATGCCGTAATTTTAATTACGCCACCATAGAATGACAAAATAATAATAATAATAATGTTATCCTCACTATTAATAGGCATTAAATATAAGGGTACAAATTAAGGCGCCCTCAACTAAATATTAGTATAAATGTCAATAATTCTATTTATCATTTTTAGGGCTAGTTTGGTAATAGTATAACTTTTAAAATACTTATCGTTAGCTATGTTGTAGAAATAATTAGTTGTGAAGAGAATCAGTTAAACATTTGGTAAATTTTATTTTTAAAAGTATTGTGAGTTTTAAAAGCAGTCGTACGTGTTTGGTAAATCTTATTGTTAAATTACTGTAAAAATATAAATGATTGAATTAGATAGAATGTTGAATAAAATTTATTTAAACATTTATAATACACACAACACACACACAAATATTCTTTGTTGTGTACATATTATAATTGATAACTAAAATCATTATTATTAATTTCATTTCCCAGTTAATAACGATAATTTTATATTTTTATAATAGGTATGAGGATATATATGAAATTGTATTAAATATAAAAGTGATTCTCAAAATCAGATTTTGAAAAACTACTCCTTCCCTGCTTTTCAAAATATAGTTTTCAAAATCTATTGTAGGATGGGTGGTTTTACCAAAAGTGATTTCTAAAAAAAAATCAAACACAAAAATTAACTTTTAACTTTTCGAAATCACTGTTGAGCCTCCCCAAGCCAATCCCAAATGGTCTTTAAGTAATTTCATACAAGGATAAAATGAAATTCAATACAAAAGTGATTAGTGTGGGATAATGAGATAAAATAAGAGAGTCCTCTTTTGCATTAAAACAAGAGTAGAGCTATTGGCACTCCTCAAAACATGTTGGATCATAAACTTGATCCAATTTAAAGAAACCCAAGCCCACTTTATTGAAGTTTCTTGTGGTAGGCAAGGTTGTTGTGATTGGTGTAGTTGGTGAATTAGGTGAAGTGGAATGAGTTAGGTTGATAATAGTGTGGTGGTTGAGAATAAAGGAGTGTTTGTGATTAAATTTATTTAGTTTATGTGTGTGGTTATAATTAAGTTTTGGGTACTATAAATACCCTTGTTATTTGTGTTGTATGCATCAAGTGTAAGGAGAAGAAAGCATAAGAAGCAAAATAGCTTCTAAAAGTAATTTGTGAGAGTGTGTGAATTATTATTGTAATGTTCTTGAGTTTTCTCTAATAAAATTTGTGTTTTATTTTTCAAATTGTCCAACAAAGTGGTATTAGATCTAGTAATCGGTGCTCGACATACCAATGTGGCATATCAAATCAAAGATCTCGACGAGACGAGCACAATGCGGTAAAAATCAGCCTAATCGAAGTCTGAATGTGTCTGTAATCACCATTGGAAGTTTCTGCCTTGCAACTGAGTCGACTCACCGAGTTAAACCGTATTGTTTCATGCCGAACCAAACTGAGTCGAACCGGACCGATCCAAAATCAAGTCAAGTCAACCGATCTAAACCGAAGTGTTGATTGTTGACCACGTTGACCGTTGACTGAAGTTGACCCCAGTTCCTTCCAAGGTTTTGCGACGTTCTGGATCTATTCGTGCATTTAGAATTTCTAAATTCTTGCTCAATTTGTGAATTATGACAAACGGTGGCATGATATCATTTTAAGTTCCACAATTGAAGGGAAACAAGTTTGACAACTGGAATATCAAAATAAAGGCTCTATTAGGTGCACATGATGTATGGGAAGTTGTGTAAAAAGGCTTTACAATGCCAGAAAATGAAGCAACTTTAACCACGACGTGAAAGGAGAATTTAAAAGACTTGAAGAAAAAAAAGAATAATGCAAAGTATCTTATCTTTCAATCATTAGATCAAGATGTTTTTTAAAAGATTGCTAGCACAACCTCCTCAAATGAAGCATGAGAGAAGTTAGAAATCTCTTACAAAGAAGTAGAACAAGTTTAGAAGGTTCGTCTCCAAACATTAAGAGGAGAATTTAAATCCTTACATGTGAAAGTATCGTATCTATTCCATATTATTTTACTCGAGTTGTGACTGTGGCTAGTGAATTAAAAAGAAATGGTAAAGAGCTAAATGAAGTAAGATTACTAAAAAGATACTTTGTTATGTGGATTTGAAGTTTGACCATATTGTTGTGACAATTGAAGAAATAAAATATTTGAACAACTTCAAGGAAGGTTGCAAGCCTATGAAGAAAAAATAAAGAAGAAGCATACGATCGAAGAACAACTCCTCAAAATAAAAATCAATCCAAAGAAGAGAGAAAAAAGCTCCGACAACGAGAGAAGGCATTATGTCCGAGGTAGAAGTCGAGGACGAGGTAGAGGTCGTGGTCATGGACGAGGTTGGATTTTTAGCAACAGCAACTCCAATTATAGAAAAAGAGAAAGCTCAACCAGAGGATGAGACAGAGGTAATCTAGGATCAAGGTACGATAAATCGTAAGTACAGTGCTATAATTGGCCAAAATTTATGCATTATACTTTAGAATGCAGAGCTCCAAGTACCAGAATTGATGAGAGAGTGAATTATGCTGAAGAGAAGAATGGTGAAAATGGTACACTTTTATTAGCATGTAATGACACAAGTGTTAGTAATCACATAAGCGGAAACAGAAGTATATTCGTGGAACTAAATGAATCTATGAATGACAATGTTGCTTTTAGAGATATTTCAAAAGTACTAGTAAAGGGCAAAGGTAAAATTCTTTTTTGTGTAAAAGATGGTAGTCACCAATTAATTTTAAATGTTTATTATATGCCCAGAATGAAAAGCAACATCCTCAATTTAAGTCAACTCTTGGAAAAAGGGTTATGATAGTCACTAAAAAGATTATAGTTTTTTTTAAAGAAATGATAAAGGAAACATAATTACAAGGGTGAAAATGTTGAAGAATAGAATGTTTCCTTTAAATATTCAAAATGATGTTGCAAAGTGTCTCAAGGCTTGTCATAAAGATCCAACTTGGATTTAGCATCTTCGATTTGGGCATCTCAACTTTGGTGGACTAGAACTAATATCAAAGAATAACATGGTGAAAGAGCTACTTTCAATCAATCATCCCAATCAACTTTGTAAAGGATGTTTACTTGGCAAGCAGTTCAGAAAGAGCTTTCCAAATGAGTCAAACTTAAGAGCTCGAAGCCACTCGAGCTTATTCATACTGACGTATGTGGTCCATTCAAGCCAAGCTCCTTTGATGAAAGTAACTACTTCCTTCTCTTCATAGATGATTTTTCCAGAAAAATTTGGGTGTATTTTTTGAAGTAGAAGTCAGAAGTTTTTGAAGTTTTTAAGAAGTTTAAAGCTGTAATAGAAAAAGAAAGTGGATACCAGATAAAAGCCATAAGATCTTATCAAGGTGGAGAGTTCACTTCTAAAGAATTCGTAGAGTTTTAATAAGCAAATGAAATTCAGTGCCCTTTGACATTTCCAAGATCGCCCCAACAAAATGATGTTATAGAAAGTAAGAGCAAAACCATTCTCGCCATGGCAAGAAGCATGCTCAAGAGTAAAGACTACTTAAATAATTTTGGGTTGAAGCTATTGCATATGTAGTCTACCAATCCAACCGAAGAAGTGTGAGGGGCAAGATGCCATAAGAAGCATGGAGTGGAAGAAAGCCGACGTCGCCCATCTAAGAGTTTTTAGAAGCATTGCCCATGTACATATATCGGACGAGAGAAAAGTCAAGCTAGTTGACAAAAGTGATAAGTTCATCTTCATTGGCTATGACAACATTTCCAAATGATACAAGCTATACAATCCAAATAATAGGAAGATCATGATCCGCCAAGATGTAATTTTTAATGAAGAAGGAGAATGAGATTTTGGCTCAGGTGTGGATGACTTCAACATTTTTTTCTATTAAAGAAGATAATCATACACAGATAAAACAAATAGAAGAACAACAAGATCCAGTTACTCCACCTATCTCACTAGCATCAACCACATGTAAAGATTCACCACCATTTTTTTTAAATAAAAGAATTGAAGAACGTACAAGAAGTCTTCAAGATCTCTATGAGGTAACTAAAAAACTTGGCAATCTCACTCTCTTTTATCTCTTTACTGATTATGAGCCAGTCAACTTCCAAAAAGCTGCACAAGATGAGAAGTGGAGATTTGCAATGGATGAAGAAATCAAAGTCATCGTGAGGAATGACACTTGGGAACTTACTACTCTTTCCAAAGGTCACAAGGCGATCGATGTCAAATGGGTGTACAAGACGAAGAGAAATGCCAAAGGAGAAATTGAAAATCACAAAGCAATGCTAGTTGCAAAAGGCTATAGTCAAAATGCTGGCATGGACTACGATGAGGTATTTGCTCCTTTAGCCCGACTTGAAACTATTAGACTTATTATTTCTTTGGTTGTTAAAAAAAATGGAAGATTTTTCAAATGGATGTGAAGCCTGCTTTCTTGAATGGATTCCTCGAAGAAGAAGTTTATATCGAAGAACCATTAGGTTATGTAGTAAAAGGACATGAAGGCAAAGTTCTGAGATTCAAGAAAGCTTTTTATGGGTTAAAGCAAGCACTAAGGGCATGGAATAGCAAAATTGACAAGTATTTTTAAGAGAACAACTTCACCAAATACCTATATGGACATGCTCTCTATGTCAAAGAAAATGATAAAGACATTTTGATTGTATGTCTGTATGTGGATGATCTCATCTTCACTGAAAACAATCCAAGCTTATTTGAAGAGTTCAAAAGAGTAATGATTAAAAAGTTCGAGATGACTGACATCAGATTGATGGCATATTACCTTAGGATTGAAGTCAAGCAAAAAGAAGAAGACATATTTATTTCTTAAGAAAGCTATGCAAGAGAGATTCTCAAGAAGTTTAAGATGAATGATTGCAAGCCTATAAGCATGCTAGTGGAATGTGGAGTCAAGTTATCTAAACATGATGAAGGTGAAGATGTAGATCCAATATTCTTTAAGGATTTGGTCGGAAGCTTACATTATTTGACATGCACGAGACCATATCCTTTATGTTTTTGGACTTGTGAGTCAATATATGGAGAATCCAAGAACCACCCATTTTAAAGTTGCTAAAAGAATTCTTTGCTACATTAAAGGTAAAATTAATTTCGGCTTGTTATACTTATTTTCTAATGACTACAAGCTTGTTGGATATAATGATAGCGATTGGGGTGGAGATGTAAATGATCGAAAGAGCACCAGAGGATTTGTGCTCTTTATAGGAGACACTGCTTTCATGTGGATGTCAAACAAGCAATCAGTTGTCACACTTCACACTTGTGAAGCTGAGTACTTAGTTGTTACATCAAGTGTTTATTATGCAATTTAGTTCAGAAATTTACTGAAGGAGTTGGGTTTGCCACAAGAAGAGCTAACCGAAATTTGTATTGATAACAAATCAACAATTGCCCTATCCAATAATTCAATTTTTCATGGTCGAAGCAAACACATAGATTCTCGCTATCCTTTCGTAAGGGAGCGTATTACAAGAAAAGAAATTCAAGTCAAGTATGTGAAATCACAGGATCAAGCAGCTGATATCTTCACCAAGCCGCTCAAGCAAGAAGACTTTGTAAAATTCAGAAGTTTGCTTGGTGCTACAAGATCAAGTTTAAGGGGGGGTGTTAGATCATAAACTTGATCCAATTTGAAGAAACCCAAGTCCACTTCATAGAAGTTTCTTGTGATAGGTAAGGTTGGTGTGATTGATGTGGTAGGTGTGGTTGGTGAAGTAGGTGTAAGTGGAATGAGTTAGGTTGATAATAGTGTGGTGGTTGAGAGTAAAGGAGTGGTTGTGATTAAATTTGTTTAGTTTATGTGTGTGGTTATAAATAAGTTTTGGGTACTATAAATACCCTTGTCATTTGTGTTGTATGCATCAAGTGTAAGAAGAATAAAACATAAGAAGCAAAATAGTTTCTAAGAGTGATTTGTGAGAGTGTGTGAATTATTTTTGTAATATTCTTGACCTTATAAGGGTATTTAAGGAATAAAATGGGTGTGATTGGTGCATTATCCATTTAATTTTTCTATTTATTCGTTGTTTGACAAATTGCTAAGAGTAATCTTGAAAAACATCTCAATTTCCTAACAAAGTAGAAGTGATAGTTGCTTTATATGTGTCAAGAGTGATAAGCGAAGCCAAAATCTCTTGAAAAGAAACAGTGACTAACACTTGCAACTAGGGGCCAGGGTTTGAAAATTCAATAAGATGATAAGGTAATTTTGATTCTGCTTTTTTTCCAAATTCAAAAGGTATGTTTCTAACATCATCCTTTAGGTTTTTTTTGGTCTTGATTTTTGTTGCATTCTCTCTTTAGTTGTTATTTGAAATACTTGTGAGAGCAATAGATTGTAAGTCAAGCCAAGGGTGATAAGATTTTTAATGTTGTGAGCTTCTCGTGTTATATAAAGAAGAGTATGTAATGTTGTAATCCCACTAATTATATAGTAAAACGTTATATCAAACTAAGATTCCGTGGTTTTTAGTAGTTAGGTATTTCATGTAAAAATTTATATCACTTGTGATTGGTATTTCTTTGAATTATATTTTTATTTAATTTCTACTTATTTATTTGTGATACATATATGAACTGTTTGTTTTTCTCTTTCCTTGAGTCTGAATATGCTAATTTTTCAAACATTTAAAGAATTCAACTAGTTTTTTTTTTTTTTTTATGTATAACTTATATTTAAATATGAAACAATTAAGTCTGAGGGGAAAAAAATGAACTTTCCTAAAAACTTAACTCTCCTAACTTATATCTAAACTAGGAAATAGAACCGCGCTTCGCGCAGCTTAAAAGACAAATTCCGCATAAATAATTTTAATATGATTTTAATCAAATTATTATTTCATCAAATTTAACTACCCTCTATTTTTTTAATAATTTACTCATAATACTTCTTTCTCTCTCTCAATAATAATGATATAAAAAGTAGTATAATATTATTTGAAGAAGGTGAAGCCACTTCTCAATATTGAAAAGAAAGAATAATAATCTTGTTCAAAGAATAAGAATCTCGTTTTTAAGAGCCTTTTAAAACTCTTAAAGTGGTACCAAAAGTTCGAATGAAAGTGTCATCCTCTCTCTTCAACATTAAACAATGAGAAGTGTTGTTTCCTTTGAAAAATCTTAGTTGGAGCCTTTAAGATAATATTATATTGTTATTTTTTTAAATCTTATTATTATAAAACAGAAATAAGTGCTATAATTGCTATTGTCTTGATGGAAGAAATTTATTTTTTATTTGAAGAGTTTTTTGAAAGAGTGTTTACCTTTTCACTCTTCTATTTGCCACATAAATAAATAAATAACCATTTAAAAAAAATAAAATTATTAGAGTAATACTCTTATTAACGTGACTCTTCAAATAAAAAGATTTAGAATGTTTTGTTCTAACTCAAATATTTTACCACTAAAACCACTTGTTCGGTGCTGAGTATGTTTCCAAGAGTAAAGCTACCATTCTTTCCCAAGTTGAAATTACACCGTGATTTTCTCCAATTGTGTTTTCCCAACTTTATTTGACCTGAAGAGTGAAAAATTTCTTCCCAATGGGGGAGCTCGGAAACATTAAGATTCGCAAAATCTATGAGCAACTTGTCCTAATAATCATATGGCCCGTCATTAATTACATTGGGTTTCATTTTTCTTCCGATAGTCGTGTAATGATAATACGCAGGACACTTGGGAAAGAGCAGCACACAAGTTACTCATGCTCTCTTGAGTCTTGCCATTCGATGTTTGACTTCTTAAAGTACCAACGTCAATCAAGTCCCAAAAAGAAGAGCCTGCAATGGATTCTTAATTTTTAAATGTGTAATAATACTAATAATAACAAGGTGAGTTATGTTCTTATCTAATTCTAGGAGAAAGAAAAGCCTGCAATGGATTCTTCATCACAATGATAACTTTTGCTTCTCAGTCAAATCACCATCCACAGCCTTCCACTTAAAATTCCAAACCAAATTAGCCACAAAATACTCCAAATGAAGCATAGCCAAACCAAAACCGAGGCAGATTCTCCTGCCAGCTCCAAATGGCATCATCTTAATTTCCCTACTCCCCGTTATGTCAAAATCTTGATCATGATCATTCAAAAACCTCTCAGGCTGAAATCCCATCGGATCCTCCCAAACTTTCGGATCCCAACCCATGTCGGCCACCATGAAATTCACACTCCCGTCCTTTGGTATCACATACTTATCATCAAGCACGAAATCCTCTGTCATAGCATGGTGATGCCACATCACCTACTCTAATCCCAACTTTATATATATATATATATATATATTTGAAGAAGCTAAAAGGCACTCAACAAAAGGTTGCATAATTAAATATGAGATTATGGCATTAAAATTAGGCCCTAGTGCCATTGTTGAGGGAAGATGAAAGAACCTCTCTTCCTATGTTAATTAATTCATGTATTTTAAGCCACTAAAGTTTAATTGCTAGCATAATAAAATAAATGAATGTTTCAAAAGACTTATAATTAATTATTATTAATGGTTACATATTGTTGGATTTAAATAGAAAGAGGAAGAAATATGTACAAAGAATATCCACCAATATTTTAGATATTTTAGATAATAGAGAATATAAAAAGATGAGGTTGAGGGAAGATGAAAGAACCTCTCTTCCTATGTTAATTAGGTGATGTATTTTAAGGCACTAAAGTTTAATTGATAGCATAATAAATTTTGAAGAAGCCAAAAGACACTCAACAAAATGTTGCATAATTAAATATGGGATTATGACATTAAAATTAGGTCTTAGTGGCATTGTTGAGGGAAAATGAAAGAACATCTCTTCCTATGTTAATTAATTCATGTATTTTATGCCACTAAAGTTTAATTGCTAGCATAATAAAATAAATAAATGTTTCAAAAGACTTATAATTAATTATTATTAATGATTACATATTGTTGAATTTAAATAGAAAGAGAAAAAAAAGTACAAAGAATATCCATCAATATTTTAGATATTTTAGATAATAGCAAATATAAAAAGATGAGGAATGATATATATTAATAAAGTTACTATTTATTAAATGAGTTAAATACAATCAAATTAATTATGAGAAGATGAAAAACCAAATCTAAAAAAAAGTTCTCTATTTATTAGATAATAGAGAATATACAAAGAAGCAAAATGGTGATGCCACATCACCTCCTCAAGTCCTAGCTTTATATAGATATATAGATGGTAAAAGATACGAAAGAGAGTCATAATTATTTTTTCAAAAGTACCATTAATATATTATTTATGCATCTGGCCTTTTCTTTTTCTTTTCTTTTTTTTTTTAAATAAGGCTGAAGATATATGTATAATAGTTTAAATGGAACTCTTTTCTTGTGCATAAAAAAAAACATTTTTTTCTAATAATAATATGCCAACACTTTTATAATAAAAGAGAGTCAAATAAATTATTTTGTAGTACTAATATAATTTTTGTACAGATCATTTCACATTTTTAATTATTGATATTCATACACAATAAATAAATTAGGCGAGTCAATTCATGTAATTGTGTTGTGTTCTTATTGTATCTTATTCGAGTCGTGTCAAATTTAAGCAAATAAGGATATTGCACATTTATTAATCATGTCAAAATATCAAAACATGATTTCTACTTATTTACTTATGGTGTTAATCATTTTGACCGTTTAACATATTCTTATAAAAAAATTAAAAATTATTTAAAAATTAACAAATAAGGCAATATTACTCTTTAAAATAGGTCATACATAAGTTGACATAATATAAATAAATTTTATAACACAATATAGATATGACACAAATAATTAATTTATTATTCAATATATAGATTAGTTAATTTTTTAATAATATTATTATGTATTAATTAATATTCATATTATAAATGTGCAATCATATTGAGTGATTTAACATAGAAAGTCGAAACAACACTGTTATTTGATTTGTCATGTCATGTCAATCTATTTATTAATCATGTTAATATTTATCGATACAAAATAATTTTATATCTGTGTTGTAACCCATTTGCCACCTCTTAATAAATTAATATTTAACAATTAAGTTTATTAAAAAATGTTTGACAATTAAAGTTAAGATGTTTTTGTTTTATAAAAACAAAACAATTAGCACTTATAATCAAACGTTTGAAAAAGAAAAATAAACTTATTATTTAGACTTATGCATTTAAATTTATCAACTTTAGCCAAATTGACATCTACTTATATTTCAGACCATAAAAGAAAAAAACACCACCTCAATTTCTACTTGACTTGCAGTTACTTGTGTAGGTTTTTTTGCCAACAAGAGAGAAGCTAAAAGGTAAAAAATAATGGCAAAAGTTCATTTAGTCTCTATATTTTGAGTTTAGTGCGGGTTTAGTCCCTGTATTTTTAAAAATACTTCAAAACATCTGTACCATTAAATTATTGACACACTTGCAATTACTTTATGTTTATTTTTGCTTGCTTTTACAATATTATTCTCTTACAATAATGTTTCATTGTTTTGACATTAATACAAAAATTAAAGTATTAATTTAACACCAAAAGTAAAATAAAAACAATATATATATATATATATCAATTTTTGTGGAGCACTCTGCTGGGGAGTTAAATATATTATTTTTTTATTAACGTCAAAAAATTGGTAATTTAATTTTTTTACAATGGTAATTTTTTGGACACAACGTGAGCTTCTACAAAGATTCATATATATTCTTTTTGTTTTTTATTTTACTTTTGGGGTTAAATTGGTATTCTATTTTTTTTATTAATGTCCCCCAAAAAAAATTATTGTAAAAATGTAATATTGTAAAAGCAAGCCAAAAGAATAAAAAATAATGGCAAGGGCGTCAATAGTTTAACAATAGAAATGTTTTGAGGTATTTTAAAAAATACAAATACTAAATGAAATTAACCTTAAAATATAGAAACTAAACAAACTTTTACCCAAAAATAGAAATTAAAGTTAATTTAGTGTTTATATATCTTAGTAGTTTCAAGTTAAAAGAGGTTTCCGGTCATTTAATCACATAAACTTAGGGATAGCTATATTTTTACGTGGACAAATTAGTCAAGAGATAAGTTTAATGTAGCAATGACTTTCCACAATATTGAGGATAAAATAATGAACGTCGATTTATTTGAGTGTACAGTCAAAAGTGCAGGATCTCATATCCGAGAACTTTTTCACTTTGAAAGAAGTTGTAATGAGTTGCTCTCTTTTAAAACCTTGTGTAATTGTTTGACATTAAGCAAAACATTAGGTTGTTGGATCATATTTACCATTAACTTAACGAAGAAGTCTTGCCTGTTTGCCTTTACCATTTGTATTTCAAAGTCACTCACTCCTTGTCTTGCTGCGAGTTGCAAGAAGTAAAATGGATATAACATTTTTTCTGCCACCAGAGTGCATTTCCCGCATAATTTCTCGTACAACTCCTCGCGATGCCTGCAGATCATCAATAGCATGTCCCATCTTCAAATCAGCTGCGGATTCAGATTATGTATGGGAGAAGTTTCTGCCGTCCGATTACGAGCAGATCATTTCCGATTCGGTCTCTGACTCATCTTTGATTACTTCTTTGTCTAAGAAGGATCTTTATTTTCATCTTTGTCACAACCCCATCATCGTCAATAATGGTACTATGGTAAGCCTAACTTTACTTTGTTCTTTTTTTTTTTAAACGTGTATGTCAAATTTATACGCAAAGCATATGTTGGATGATTAATTAAGCCATTAATTTTAGCGTATGATTGATCTGCTGATTAAACTAGAAAATGGAATTCTAGTCAAGGGTCCAAATGAGAAATTGGTCAATTATAAGAATCTTCTTTATCTGGATTGTCTGTCCTTAATTGATTTTGATTCTTAATTTGTGACGGAATTTATTTTTCCCCTGGTTTTGGGCATAGTAAGCGCCGATAATTGCTCTGTTTTTGCTTGAGCTATTCGATTTTCTTATGAAATGAGTCAAATGACTAAATTAAAACACCATAGATGACTTGTTATGCATTGAAATATCCAATAAATGAGTTGCTAAATGACAAGGATTAATTGTCAACATTTGTGCTGACTAAGGCCCGTTTGGTTTTGAGATTAAACAACTATAACTTTTAAACTACAACACTTGTTATTGTGGCTTAAAAGTTATATTTGTTATATACTATCAGTTTTATTTTCATAATTACATTTTTTTTTATTGCAGCTATGGTTCAAAGTTACTGCACCTCAAATACCAAACAGGGATTAAAATTTTCCTCTTCTTTGATATAACCTCGATTTTAGATAAGAGTATAAATATGATTCAGTGCAATCTCTTCTTTGAATGAACAGGAAATCTTGAAGCTAACGTTAATTGTCTTTCTCTGACAGAGCTTTGTGCTGGATAAAGAAAGCGGGAAAAAGTGTTTCATGGTTAGAGCAAGAGAGTTTTATATTGAATGGGGAAATACACCCAGTTATTGGATATGGTCTTATCTACCAGAGTCTAGGTTTGGTCTTTTGTCCACCATCATCTTTGTATTTGTTTCATTGGTTTCTGATTCGAAATGCTCATAGCAAGCCACATGTAAGTGGTATATATTAGTGCCGAATCAGGATTTTCTCATGATGTATCATTCTTCTAAGCTAAGTTCACTTAGATGAATTACTAGTACTAGTAAACCCTAACGACATACACTATTACTAATAAATATGTGGCAAAAATGTTTAAAGACTCAAGGAGCTCAGATTATGAGAAGATATTTTCTAATAATTATATAACAAAAGCTATCATTTAGGTTGATCTATGCATATTATCCTTATGTATTTGCAGGTTTGCTGAAGTGGCTGAACTCAAGCTTGTTTGGTGGTTTGAAATTAAAGGAAGGATAGAGACAAAAATTTTGTCCTTGAAAACTATTTACGCAGCTTACCTTGTGTTCAAGTTTGTCGATACCAGGTATGGGTTTGAAAGAAGACCTATAGAGTTTGGTGTCTACTTTGAGGGAAGCGATACTGAGGAAAGGTATAGAGTGGTACTAGATCTTCCGAAGGATATGCCTCAGCTATCTCAAGACAGGGGAGATGGGTGGATGGAGATTAAAATGGGTGAGTTCTTTAATGAAAATGGAGATGATGGAACTGTCATTTGTAGTGTGTTTGATTTTGATGGCTACAGTCCTAAGCATGGTATCATTATCCAGGGAATTGAGGTTAGGCCTAAAAATGGCAGATAAATGCCATTACAGCAACATATTGTTGCTATACACCGCTAATGTTTATGGTTTCAGCTCTTTACTGTTTTAAGTTGGCACAGCCGCATGTATAGCAGACTGTTTATAAGACCAACGTTTTATGTTGGCCTTTTTCTATTGACGATATTTCGTGGAATTCATTTCTTTTTTGGTGCTGCATTTTTTACATGACTAAAACATGTGTGTGTAATTATTAGTTACATCTTTCATGTTTGTAAATACGTCGTATAAGCTTTTTGATCAGTCTTTTTGTATATATTATATATAGAATTTTGACGTTGTGATCTAGGAATCCAATTCAAGCTATTTTTAGTCTCCAAGAATCTCACTTATATTACGGGTCAGTTTGGGAATATTATAATTTTTAAAATAATTATTTTTAGCTGTGCTGTAAAAATAATCAACTGTGAAAAGAATAAGTTAAGTGTTTGATTAATTTTATTTTCAGAAGTACTGTGAGTTTTGAAAGTAATTTTAGACATTTGATAAATTTTACTGTTAAACTGCTGAGAGAAACAAGTGACTAAAATGTATATATAATATAGGATAAAATTTATTTATACATATAAAAATATGTACATATAATATTTTTAATTGTATATCATAATAATTTTTACTAAAAGTAAAATTTATAATATATTTATTTTATTTTATTTTTTTATCTTAAAACAATTGATAGTTAAATTTATAATATAATGAAACAAATTTAATAATAATTGGTCCAATAAATTGATATTAATAAATTTATATTGATGAATTATAATAAAAATTTATTTAAAATATTGATTTTGTTTTCATTTTGAATAATGATAATTTTGGGTTTAGGTAACAATTTTAAGGATATTTATGAAATTGTATTAAAGAATAAAATTAATTCTTAAAATTAAAACCTAAAAACTGCTTGTTTCCACGTTTTCAAAATCAATTGTAAGAGCACTGATTTTGACAAAAGTGATTTTGATATTTTTTTTACCAAACATTAAAATTAACTTTTAAATTTTTAAAATCACTTTTAAGTCTCCCGAAAGTAATCCCAAACGGGTCTTTCCAAAATATGTTTTTAAATTTAATAATATATAGAATTATATTAGGGAGATTATATTCAAGCATTACAAATCTTTAGAACTCGAAAAAATTTTCAAGTACAATATGCAATTTATTAAATAAATTATAAATGAACAAATGAATTGCTTGCTTAAAACTACAGAGTTACCTTTAGATGTTAGCTTAGATTGTGACATTACAATATGCAATTTATTAAATAAATCATAAATGAACAAATGAATTGCTTGCTTAAAACTATGCTTGACCTATTTATGAAACGGACTGACATATATTTAGTAAAATGAGCGTCAACTATAATTTGGAAGCTAGAATGTTAAATAACTGATTATGTGAGAACTCCCAAATTAAATCAATCTGATATGGTATTTTCGCTATTCTGCTATTATCGTAACTCTCTAATTGCCAATTTATCCAGTTGCGTGCAATAACAATAAATAACATAGTCTCTTTTTTATTATTATTTTTTGGGTGATAGAATTTAATAACATTGTTAATTGACTTGACTTCGACTGACACTTATACCTTAACAAAGAAGTCTTGCTTTGGCCCCTTGCGCATTAAGGCATCAGCACTGTTTTCAGTTGCAAAGGAAGAGAGAATCTAGAACTTAGAGTAAAATAATGGACATCACCGTTGTTGGTCACCAGTCTGCAGAGTGCATTTCCCACATCATTTCTCTTACAGTTCCTCGCGATGCTTGCAAATCATCACTGGTATGTCATGTCTTCAAATCTGCTGCGGATTCAGATTCCGTGGGTGAATTTCTGTGGTGAGACTACAAAGAGATCGTTTTCAGTTCAGTCTCTGATTCATCCTTGATCACAACTTTGTCTAGGAAGGATCTTTGTTTTCATCTTTGTCACAACCCATCTTTATAAAAATGGTACCATGGTAAGTCAAACTTGATCAATTTTTCTTTAATCATCTAGCTAAAATTGATCGAATTTGGTTTTAGGGTAAAAAATGAGATGATGATAAAGAATCCTTTATAGGCAATGATTCTACTTCTGCTCTTAGGAACATGTTAATTAATTGCATGGCAAATACCTCTGATTTTTAATTGTAGAGGAATTAGATGACTCAATTTTGTGTTTCTTGCTGTTAATGTAGCTAATGAAATTATGTCAAATATACAAAACCATCCCATAAATATTATCATTTTATTGGCTGGTGGTATATAAACTTGATGCTCCCAAAAAAAGGAAAAAAAAATATTACTGCTAATTGTATTTTCTTGTGAAATGGGACTGCATGCTATGTAAACCTTCTACTTCATCATAAATAGTAATATGAAGTAGCAGAAAAAACCTTCATTATATATGAAGTCATCAGACAGCCAACTAGAGGTTTCTTGTTTAGTTATTTAGTTAAATAATTAATGCGATGAGTTTTTAATATCTGATCACTACTTACAGTAAAGTTTGTCATATCCAATTGTTTGCAAAAGCCATACCAGGTATTATGCATTTGTCCCCAACACAGGCCGATCAAATGGGAAAATTAATCTAGCTAACATTGCCGTTGTCCTTCAACAGAGCTTTGCAGCAGAGCAGAGTGGGAAAAAATGTTACGTGATTGGGGCGTGAGGGCTTTGTGCAGCATGAGAAGGTGCACCCAGGTATTCGTATTGGACTTCTCTACTAAAGTCTAGGTAATTTGCACTTTTATCTTTGGTATTACCATCAATTTCATCGGTACTTTTACGTACCAACCAGTTCAGTCGGTAACATTTATTGAGTTAAAAGAAAAGATCAAAGGTTGAATACCCTGTTCATGTGGGAGGGGAGAGGCTTTAGTTACCAGTGTATATTATGATTTCATTTACTTCATGCGTGTCAAAGCAATAGCAGGTTTCTTGAAGTAGCTAAACTCAACCGTGTGTGGTTGTTTGATGTTCAAGTAAGGATAGAGACCAGCCCTCTGTGCTCGTGCATCAACTAGGCAACTTACCTTTTGTCTAGGTTTTCTTAGTCTATCCACGGATTTCATTGAAAACTTTTAGAGTGGAGTCTACATTGAAGAAATCGATGAAGGGAAAAGGCGATGGGTGTTATTAGATCCTTGAAGCAATGAGGCTCGACTATCTCAAGATAGAAGAGATGAATGGATGAAGGTTGAGATGGGTAAGTACTTTGATGAAAACGGAGATGATAACATATTAGCGTCTATCCTATTAAATTTTGAAAGATCCAGCACCAAGCATGGCCTAATTATACAATGAATTGAGCTTAGGCCTAAAATTATTGATAGATTGAATTGTATATTTGACACGGCAACATTGTGTAATGAGTATGTTAATGTTAGACGCATTTAAGCTCATTAGGTGGGCATAATATACTACTTTTATGATCAGAGTTGTATTATATGTATTACTGATGCTTCATCTTTGGAAAATCATTTCATGTGGATAAGTTCAGAATTGGGTTCAAAGTTTGCGTTGGTTGTGGCTGGGCAAGTATTTTACTAATGGGCCGAGTCCCGTTGTGCAAAGTATTAAAAATAAAATAGAAAATGACATTAGTATTATTTATTTCTTATTATAATTCATTGGAGAGAACTAAATTCTTAAAATGAAGACCTTTTTCAACTTGTGGATACAGAGATCAAATTATTAATATTCTGGAGAAAAAATCTTTTGTCCGTAGTAGAATAGTGTATTCAGCATGTTCCATAAATTGAAGAGGAGAATAAAAAATTTGGAGCATTTGGATGTCCCTTTTTATATACTTCATCTAAGAATAAACATATAATGAAAATAATAATAATAAAAACAGGGGCGTAATAAAAGAAAGGGGAAAAAAAAAGGTTTGTCGCTAAAGTTTTTTGGAATAATTTTTAATTGATCATTTTAATCTTATTGAATAATTTTAAAAAAATTCTTACATTTACGTGAAAACTTAAACTTTTGACTTCAAGGATAAGGAAGGAGGGGGCCAATTGAAGCCCCGTTTGAAATTGAAATTAAATGCAAAAAGCAACTTATTCAATAATATATATATATATATATATATATTTAAAAGTTTGCTAAATCTTTTAATATTTACTTTTTTTTTTATTTTGGCAGCAATTTTTAAAAGCATCTTATAAAAGTCATCATACACTTTCATATTCTAATCATAACCTTATTATTCTATTAAAAAAATTATGTCATATTTTATGATAGCCCTACATTAGAAATCAATAACATCTAAAGTAATCCTACTAGAAGAAATGGAAGATTTAATGTATCATAGCATTTAGTACAACATGAACATTATATGTATTATTTTTTATTTTTGTCAAATTTTTTTATTGTGTTATAAATTTTATTATATTTTATATGGATGAGTTACAAAGTTCATTAGATTTTAACTAGTTGATTTTTTTTTTCTTATTCACTTCATAATGTTTTAAAAAGAGAAAATTGATTCTAGATAACCTATTGAATTAATCAAGAAAAACAAGATAATTTAAACTTTTTTCAATTTTGGTCATATTATATTATACAATAAAATAACACTTTAGTAACAGAACTTATCAAAAGAAACTTCCAACATTCTCTCTTAAATACCTAGTTAATTTTTTGTTCAGTGGCTTATTTCATTGATATAGTGAAAACAACTTATTTTAATAGTTAAATCAACCCCAAACGAGTCATAACTCAATTAAGAAAATTGTTGACAAGAAGTTGTAATTATTTATTATCTTTTGAAACTTATTGTAATTATTCGATTTGTTAGGCAGTTGGATAATATTTGCTCTCAACTTCCCAAAGAAGTCGTTGAAAGGAAGCAACCGACAACTTCAAAAAGAAGGCGTGTTAAAGTTTCCTATTAAAGCTCACTTTCTTTTCCAGTGTGTAAAGAGAAGTGAAATGGATATTACGAATGTTCTGCCAGTAGAGCGCATCTCGCACATGATTTCTCTCACAGCTCCTCGCGATGCTTGTAGATTAGCAGTGGTATCTCCTGTATTTAAATCAGCTGCGGATTCGGATTTGGTGTGGGAGAAGTTTCTGCCGTCCGATCACAAGTTGATCATTCCCAACTCTGTCTCTTCTTCATCTTTGGTCACCTCCTTGTCTAAGAAAGTCCTTATTTTTCATCTTTATCACCACCCCATCTTTATCAACAATGGTACCATGGTAAGCTTTGAGTTATTTCTCTATTGACTATTATGCTTATGACTCCTAATTTGCAAATTGAGAAATGATGAAAGAATCTTATTTCACTAAAAGCTTGATTGGCTGGTTCATATAATTGATTTTGTGTGCCCTGCCTTATCGTACATTTGTATACATAATATCTAAAAAATGACTTGCTAGCTTCAACAACCTTGAAGTCATCACATAGCTGACTTTAAGTTTCTTATAAAGGTAAATATTACTCCTTAATCTTATTAGGTTCTAAAACTTAAGATCTTATTTTAAAGTTTGTCACATCCAGTTGAACATGCATAACCGTGCCATATAGTATAAATTCGAAAAATTATAATCTGGCTAACATATGGTCATTATTATATCCTTTGCACAGGAGAAAGAGACCGGGAGAAAATGCTACGTGGTTGGGGCAAGAGGCTATTTGCTAAGCTTTATAGAAAAGTTTGTCACATCCAATTGTATGCAAAACCATACCATTTATTATGCATTTTTCGGTAACACTGGACGATAGAATGGGAAAATTAATCTAGCTAATTGTCATTGTCCTTCAACAGAGCTTTGCACCGAAGGAGAGTGGGAAAAAATGTTACGTGGTTGGGGCAAGAGGGCCTTACATTGCATAAAGGTACGCCCAACTATTGGACTTGGACTTCTCTACCAAAGTCTAGGTAATTCGCGCTATTACCTTTGGGATTACTATCAATATCAGTATATATTATGATTTCATTTACTCCATGCATGTGTCAATGCAGTAGCAGGTTTCTTAGAGGTAGCTGAACTCAAGTAGTATGTGTGGTTGTTTGATGTCAAAAGTAGAATAAAGACTATAATGCTGTGCTTAGGTATCAACCAGGCAGCTTACCTTTAGTTCAAGTTTACTAAGTCAAGCTATGGATTTTAATAAAGGCCTTTTAGAGTCTGGAGTCCACGTTTAAGGAATTGATGATGGAAAAGGCGAAGGGTGTTATTAGATCTTTGAAGCAATGAAGCTCGACTATATCAACATAGTGGAGATGGGTGGATGAAAATTGAGATAGGTGAATACTTCGATGAAAATGGAGATGATAACATCTTAGTGTCTAGCCTATTAAATTTCGATGGGTCCCAGCACCCAGCTTGGCCTCATCATACAAGTAATTGAGCTTAGGCCTAAAAATCATTGACAGACTGAATACTCATAAGTCCAATACCATTGATGCCCAATAGCTTTGATAGTGATGGCTGGATCTACTACTACCTCGTCCATTGAGTAAAACAGAGCAAATGATGGTATACAAATGTTAAGATGTTTCTAAAATCATTAGATGGGCATAATATACTACTTCTACGATCAGAGTTGTATTGTATATATTGCTTATGCTTCATCTTTAGAAAATCATTTCATGTTGATAAGTTCAAGATTGGGTTCAAACTTCAAAGCTTGCGTTGGTTGAGGGTTGGAGTATTTCCTTCAATGACATTACTTTTCTTATATCTTATTATGATTTATTGCAGAAAAACTAAATTCCTAAAATGAAGACCTTTTTTCAACTTCTGGACACAAAATCAAGTTATTGATATTCTGGAAAAAAAAAAATCTTTTATCCACAGTAGAACAGCGTATCCATTATATGTTCCATTTGCAGAAATTGAATAGGAGAATAAAAAAATTGGAGCATTGTGATGTACTTTATCTAAGAATAAACATATAATTGAAATAAAAATAAAAATAGGGGCGTAATAATAGAAAGTTAAAAAAAAAAAAAAGAGAAAGGTTTGAGACTAAAGTCGTTTGAAAAAAAAATAATTGAATTGAGAATTTTAATCTTATTGAATAATTTAAATAAACTCTTACATCCACGTGAAAACTTAAACTCCCGACTTGAAGGATAAGGAAAGAGGGCCTAACTAAGGTCTTATTTTAGAATTAAGACTAAAAACAAAAAGCAACTCATTTAATAAGTTTTTTTTTAAAAAAAAAAATTGTTTGCTAAATCTTTTAATATTTATTTATTCCGTAAGCTTTTCTATTTTGGTAGCAATTTTCAAAAGCACCTTATAAAATAAGTCACCACAAACTTGTTATATTCCAATAATAATCTTACATTAGAAATCAATTACTTTTTACATTCTATTAAAAAATTATGTCATATTTTACGATAACCCTACATTAGAAATCAATTATCCCTAATGTAACACACTTAGAGGAAATTGATAATGTGAATATAGTATGTATTAGTTTTTATTTTTATCAAATTTTTATATTGTGGTATAAATTTTATCATATTTTATATGGACGGTTATGAAGTTTACTAAATTTTTAACTAGTTAAGTTTTTTTATTCTTCACTTTGTATAAATTAGTGTTCTAAAAAGGAAAAATAAAAAATTGATTCTAGACAACTTATTAAAATTCATCAAGAAAAACAACAGAAAATTTAAAACTTTTATCAATTTCGGTCATATTATGGGTAAAAGTTCATTTAGTCCCTATATTTTAATATTAGTATCCGTTTAGTCCCTATATTTTTTAAAATGCCTCGAAACATCCCTGCCGTTAAAGTATTGATACCCCTACCGTTACTTTTTATTTCTTTTGGCTTACTTTTATAATATTACCCTTTTATAATAATTTTTTTGATTGGACATTAATAAAAGAAAATAATTAAATTACCAATTTCACCCTAGAAAATAAAAAAAAATTATATTAATTTTTTTGCAAGCACCATTTGCACACTTGGTAGTTTGCATACAATTTTTGACAATTAAAAATTAATATAATTTTTTTTTATTTTTTAGGGTTAAATTGGTAATTTAATTATTTTCTTTTTATTAATGTCCAAACAAAAAAATTATTATAAAAGGGTAATATTGTAAAAGTAAGCCAAAAGAAATAAAAAGTAACAATTTAATTTTTGACAATTAAAAATTAATATAATTTTTTTTTTATTTTTAGGGTTAAATTGATAATTTAATTATTTTCTTTTTATTAATGTCCAAACAAAAAATTATTATAAAAGGGTAATATTGTAAAAGTAAGCCAAAAGAAATAAAAAGTAATGGTAGGGGTATCAATACTTTAACGGCAGGGATGTTTCGAGATATTTTTAAAAATATAGGGATTAAATGGATACTAATCTTAAAATATAGGGACTAAATGGACTTTTACCCGTCATATTATATTATACAATAAAACAACACTTTAATAACAGACTTTATCAAATAAAACTATAAAACATCACTTTAATAACAGAACTTATCAAATAAAACTTACAACACTCTCAACAACATAATTACTAAATACTAAGTTATTTTTTTATTCAGCA
Organism: Citrus x changshan-huyou; assembly: GCA_039657385.1. Taxonomy (NCBI): domain Eukaryota; kingdom Viridiplantae; phylum Streptophyta; class Magnoliopsida; order Sapindales; family Rutaceae; genus Citrus; species Citrus x changshan-huyou. Next base: position 11,737,124 of record CM077555.1, read on the forward strand.
GCTTGTTTCGTCACTATAGTAAAAACATCTTATTTTAACAGCTAAATCAATCCTAAACCAGTCCTAACTCAACTAAGAAAATTGTTGACTAGAAGTTGTAATTATTTATTAACTTATGAAACTTGTTGCAATTATTTGATGTGTTAGGTAGTTGGATAATATTTGCCCTTAACTTCCAAAAGAAGGAGTTGAAAGAAAGCGACCAACAACTTCGAAAAGAAGGCGTGTGAAAGTTTCCTATAAAAACTCACTTCTTAGCCAGGACCTGTCTATGGTACAGATTCTGTAACAAACATCTCCCGTCATCCCACCATCCGATTTTCTATTGTTCAGTTTCTCACTCCACATCCAACCACATCCAACGGCTGATGCTGCAGTCTGTACCTTACAGATTCTGTAAGCTAGTCGAGTCCTCTTAGCCAATGTGTAAAAGAGAAGAAGTGAAATGGATATTACGAATGTTCTGCCAGCAGAGTGCATTTTGCACATAATTTCTCTCACAACTCCTCGCGACGCTTGTAGATTAGCAGTGGTATCTCCTGCATTCAAATCAGCTGCGGATTCGGATGTGGTGTGGGAGAAGTTTTTGCCGTCCGATTACAAGTTGATCATTTCCAGCTCTGTCTCTGCTTCATCTTTGATCACTTCCTTGTCTAAGAAAGATCTTTATTTTCATCTTTGCCACCACCCCATCCTCGTCAACAATGGTACCATGGTAAGCTTTGAGTCCTTACTTCCTCCGTCACCTCAAAATTTATAGACTATGCTTATGACTCCTAAATTTGCTAATTGATTAGAAATGAAACTTTGCGCTAGTGCTCAAATTGAGAAATGATCAAAGAATCTTGATTTTACTAAAAGCTTGATTGGCCGTTTCATATAATTGATTCATATGATTTATTTAATTTATAATAAATATGAATAAAAGTGGGGGAAACTTGTGGTGCAACTGTGGTACCGTGCCACAGTTACATCCAGCCGTTGGATGCCAGTGGACTCCATCAATCCAAATGCATCCAACGGTTGGATGCAACTGTGGCACGGTACCACAGTTGCACCGTAGCCTGGTCCATAAAAGTGTATTTGAAAATAAATTGATAATGTAAAATTGTATTGCTAGGGGGTTATTTGCTATTATACAAATAGTAGGGGAGTAAATAGTATATATTGATTATAGTATGGGAGAAATTGGTAATTTCTCTTGTACATTGTATATATAGGCTGTGTTTGGTTGAAGGATTAAAAGTGGGGATTAGACTCTTTTTTTTAAATTTATCCTAGTCTCATGTTTGGTGCTTCAAGAGTATTAGGATTTAGTTATCCTGAGCTCACAAGCTAATCTTAATTTTGTAAAACAAATTATCCCAAAGGGGTCATGGGATTAGTTAGTATTGGATTATATTAATAACTCAATTAAACATAATAATTTATAAATATTAAAATTATAGTAATATGTTATAAATGTAATAAAAATATTGATTTTAATAATTTTAATAATAAATTATACTAAAAATCATTATTAATTTCACATTGAATGAAAATTTTATTTTAATTTATTTATTTATTAAATATTTTTATAATTTCAAATTTACATTATAAATTATTATTAAATTAATATTCACAAATATAAATTTTTATAAAATAATAGATTATTGAATAAAAATAATAAAAATATCATAAATATATTTTAAAAAATAAAAATTATTTAAACTATGATTTATATTTCATTAATATCATTAAGGTTGATTTATATAATTAATAATACAAAATTTTAGTTTATAATAATAATAATAACAACAACAACAACTTGTAAATTGTAATATTATAATATAAGATATGATTATTTATAATCCAATCCAATATTGCATCAAGCACAACATAGTATTATATGTAATCCAATATTATCCTATCTTATCCAATCCGATCCGATTCAATCTAATCAAATCCGGCATACCAAACGATCCATATAGTATCTAAAAATAACTTACTAGTTTTAACTACCTTGAAGTCACACATAGCTGACTTTAAGTTTCTTATATAGTTAAATAGTACTTCTTAATCTTATGAGGTTCTTAAAAATTAAGATCTTATTTTAAAGTTTGTCATACCAAATTGTATATGCATAACCATAACACATAATATAAATTTGAAAAATTATAATCTAGCTAAAAGACGGTCATAATATATCCTTCAACAGAGCTTTGCACTGGAAAAAGAATACGGAAAAAAATGTTACATGGTTGGGGCAAGAGGCCTTTGTATAGAATGGGCAAGTACACCCAATTGTTGGAAATGGACTTCACTACCAGAGTCTAGGTAATTTTAACTTTTATCTTTAGTATTACAATCAGTTAGTTCATCAATAGTTTTGTGGAAGCCAAGTAATTCAGTCGGTAAAATTTCTTGAACTGAAACAAAACATGTTCAGCGTTCAAATCCTACTCCCGGTGATGGGGAGGAGCTTTTACTAACAGTATGCTGCATGCATGTATCTATGCATTGGCAGGTTTCCTGAGGTGGCTGAGCTCGTGTACTTAATGTATTTTTGGTTTTGTGAAGTCAGCGCAAGGTTAGACACAAGAATTTTGTCCCACCGAACCAACTATGCAGTTGGTAAGCCCATAAGTGGAATTCAAAGGACACGTATAGTGTCTGGGGTCTACATTGAAGGAATCAATGACAAGGGAAGACAAAGATTGTTCCAAGAGCCTTGTAAAAATACTCTTCAACTAATTCAAGACAGAAAGGATGGATGGATGGAGATTGAGATGGGTGAGTTCTTCAATAAAAATGGAGATGATGGGACGTTGTTATGTAGCCTACATGATTTTGATAAATTTGGCACTAGCCTCATTATACAAGGAATTGAGGTTAGGCCCAAAAAAGGCTGATGCATTGAATTACATATAAAACTGATATGCATGTAAATTAATGGCCGATAAGTGCAATTACTTCCTTGAGAACATTCTGTGATAAACAAAGCTGGAGTTCTATTTTTTTTTTCCTTTTTAGCAATTTTTTTTTTTAAATATCGGTTCTGCCTTTCTGTATTTGTTCTCCCTGTATTCAATGTGATCATTGATGCCGTGGTAAATCAACAGAGTAAAGATCGGGCCAAGTACAGGGATGAAAATTATTCGGCTTATGTCATTTATTCCTTCTTTCACATTCTTTGCATATGCATTCTCTTGTTGGAGGAAACCGCGCTATGTTCATCAGAAAGTGTTTTAATAATTTGCAGTCGGAGACTATTTATCAAAGACAGACGCAGGCTTCAGGAATGTGAAGCTGTTCAAGTCAAGCAACTGTAAATTGATAATTCTTGCACTCATTTAATTTTTTTAGGAATTTATGTTTTAGTATCATGGTGCAGTTCTTTCTCGTATTGCTTTCTTTTATTTCCTATTCTATTAGCTTCTCCATAAAAGAAGAGGCTTTTGATTGATACGAATTGTGATCTCCCGTGCTCTGTGAAGTCAAGTTCGACAATTTTGACCTCTCTGCAGGATGTTGCCTTCAGTGCAACGCTGGAGGAGAAAAGCTTAACCACTTTTTGTTAACAATTTTATAAGTGTCGCATTAAATGTTAACTTACCATTGACCATCTCTAGTTACCTCGTGACAGAGTAGCTGGACCCATGTTTAGTTATACTTTTTGGCTTTTGCTAGGGAAAAAAAAAAAAGTAAATTTGGGCACCACATGACATGACCCATCAAACTCATTGGGTAGTGTCATACCGGGCCGGCTTGTGAATCCTAGTGAGCCTACTTTCAACAGGCCCGACATGGCCCATTAGCCATTTCCATCTATTTCGTGCCAAAATAATCAGATCCTATATTTTATTATACTTTTTGACAGGCATGTCCAAGCTCGGTCCGCTCAAGTTTGGATGGGTTTTAAGGGAGCTTAAGCCTGTTATCAACAACATGGGGACCCACATTTGCTGTTCTCCAAACCCTAAATAAAATTTATAGCTGTCGAAGTACATTCGAGAGTGAGACGATGTAATTTTTAATAATTTTTTTAAATTGTAAAATTTTATGTGCATATTACAATTTGAAACTAGTCTAAATACATAAAATTAGCTTGAAAATCTATTTCTACTAATATCCATCAGATGTTTATCCTTATTCGAAAGAAATGAGCCACATGGAGCTCTTAAAGTTGTTTAATGTTTTAATAACAATTGGCATATTTTTTTTTTTTTTTTTTTTTTTACATAGATAAGTATGTTACAATAATATATATATTCAGAAATCTACTGAAGGTATTTTAATTAGAGGGATAAGTTGGTAAATTTAATTTTAGCTAACAAGGAAAAAGTGGACATATCATTTATTAGCCATTTTTCAATGTTTAGATTTTTATGTCGGTAATATTGTTCTTTTAATGTAATGCTTTAATAAGTTTTATGTCAAGTAATGTGATATTCATCTATTAAATTATGAAATGGATAAATCAATAATTTTTTAAGGTTTAAAAATTATCATTTAATAAATAACTATACATCACTTGATGTTTAGGGGAATTGTGGAAGCAAATGTGGACCAATAGGGACAGGTGGCAAAAAGGGGGTCAAACAACTTAAACCACGGCAATTTGAATAGAGTGGTGAACAGCTAGAGAAGGACTGAAAGGTAAGCTCATTGTAGAGAATGGCAAACTCGAAAAGACATGTGATTTCAAAGAGCATAATTAACTGAAAAATTTTAGTTGTTAAGAGCACACGTGAACAGTGCAAGCCATCATTTGTAAAATTAAAAATACATTACCTTTGGCTAAATATAAGGAACCAATACCAAGAGAGATTTCTCAATTAAGAAAATAAACAAGCATCATGTCAGCTACCCTTTATAGTGGTTTAAAGAGTAGCAGGACCACAAGATGGAGGGAATGCCATGCGCATAAAGCAAGGGGACAATAGAGTGGCTAGTGGTTTTCTTGCCCCCCAAGCTTAGGAATATCATATCATCTGGGGACCATTAATCTAATTACAAAATGCCTTCGCTTGAGGAAGGGTAGCCATTAATTAGGCAACACATGTCCAAAATTACCAAATGGTCCTCAAACACACTCCACAAAGCTCAAGGTCCATTCTAACTGCAAGAACAATCCATTATCTCACACTTTGCTCATCATCTTCTTCTCTCTCTAAAATTTCTTACATTGTTTATAGCTTTGAGGTCCCTTGTGGCATTAGAGCAACCTTTTGTCTTGCATAATTTGACTTGAGTGTTGGAGTGTGGTCGCCGGCCACCGCCGGCACCACCCCTAACGCTATCATCTAACTTTGTGTTGCAAGAGTTGTTTGACCAAACAACTTGGTGGCACGCAGCCTCGTTTTCTCTTTAGCTCACTCTTCCTCTTCATCAATGCTCTCCTAATGCAATTACCCTCCTCTATTTGCGTGTGAACACCTAGACATAGGTTAGCAACCTCTAACATCAATTCTCTTTTCCTTTATTTTTATTGTTTGGGTTGTCAAGCTAAAATCCAGCACAAACACTTGATCTTAAATCTCTTAAATTTTTTAATATAATTATATTAGCCAAATTACACTAAAAATATAATTTATTAAACTCAAAATTTATGTGGCAACCAAACTAGAAAATTCGATGGTTAGGTATTCGGATGCTAGACATACGTTGTTAAAGATTCTGCAATGTGTTGCACTAGACCCAATCAAACCACACCCTCATTTCTCATTTTTCTCTTGGGTAATTATCAAAAACCTCTCCTAACGTTTGGCATATTCTCAATCTCATAGATTATTTTTATGTATTCTCAGCCACCTCCCTTGATGTTAGTATACCATTTCTCTAACCGTTTGTTGGATGATAAAATGACCAAAATACCTCTAATTTATTAAAAAATAATTTGTACAATGAAGAGAAGAATTGTTGATTAGTATCAATGTGTTTGTTTTGGCACAAAGGGTAGTGAGTACAATGAAAATAACAAATCACCCTTGTCACTTTTCAAAATGACTTTGATGAGTGAAACAAAAAATTTGGATTATTTATGTTTGAAAAAGATTTGAAATATAAAAGCTAAATTTTGGAAATTATCTTTAATTGCTATTGCTATTTTTATCATTGTCTTCAATGGTGATATTGGCAATGGCAGTGGCTATATAAACCGTCAATGCCAAGCTCAATATGTAGCATATCATTTGCTTCCCAAATTTAAGAAAAAAAATTAGCATTCGTCTCATTTCAAATGCACCAAACCAACACAACCAATATCACTTCATCTCCATATCAACCATCTGTGATATATATTTCGACAATCAATTAAAAAACTCAGCATTTCCCAAGCATTATTTAAAACTAGAACACTCTTGCACATCAATGGATTCACAAGGTTCAAACAATTTAGTTCAATCAAACACATTTTATGAGTCAGTTTGGAGGAATATAGTCAATGACAAGCTCATTAGGTTCTCAAACTAGGTATGCAAATGCTACATGAGACTTGATTTGAAGATTTCATAATCAATGACAATCTACATATGCTTTACTACCGTTGTGCCGAAAAAAATGGTTGCAGATATTTTAAGTGATGGATACCAAATAGAGATGATTTGAATGATGGAGCTTTATTTTAAGGATGTGTGTCTGCAGAAGTACACTATGAGAAACTTGTTGCAACTGAAAATAATATGAAGGCGTAGAAGGCCATAATGGAGAAGTCACAAAAATCTGCGAAGGGTGCAATTATTGGTAAGGTTATGGTTGTATTCAATGTCCTGGTCTTTCTATTCAATGTTGTGATATACTTTATATATTGTGCCACTAAATCTAAATGTCTAATGTTTCCTAAACTAAATGTAACAGTGATGACTAAAAATGTATTTTGCTGCTTTATAAGTCAAATGCAATGGTGCTTTCTAAGTTAATTACATTTATAACTCTCAATTACAATAAAATATATAGTCAATCAAGCCACTCTTGTATACTTAATAAGAAGAAAGAAGGGACTGAGCTAAGCCATTATCAGTATCCAAATATAGTTGAGAAAATGACAAACTGCCATCATTACAGTCTATTTGCTCATATAATTTATCCATAAAGTACAACCAAGAGTTAGTATTTTCACTCTCATGAACACACATTGCTAGTGGGTATATACTATTATTGGCATCTATACTAACAGCAGACAACAAGACACGCTTATATAACCCTTTAAATGACAAGCATCAAGTTCTATAAATTATCTACACCCCTTAAAAAATTCCCCTCCTATTTGCATCAAACATCATAAAGAACCTCTTAAAATGGGCATTTTGGCCACTATCTAACCAATCTCTATAAAAAATTATAATTGAACTAAGATTAAGGTTGAGTATTGCATGCATATATCTATATAGTTTGGTGTAATTAGCCTTAAGTCTTACCATAATAGCTTTAATGCCTTGTTCTTAGCCCTATATAGCCATTAGTTACTGCATTTGATACCAAATCTCCTGAACAGCTCACTTACAATTACTTCAATGTTTAGCTAAGGGTCCTAAGTAGATGAAGGAATGTTGCAACATTTCAAGTTGAATTTGCTTTACAGTTTTCATTAGCTCTAGCACAAATGTGTTCAGGCCGAAATGTTTTTATTCGAAAGTGCTTCATATTCCTTTTTGGACTTGAATGAATCCCCCAAGTACAATCTAATGCTGTACTTGTCAGTGTGACTTTACTGTTCTCATTTTTCACCCTTTTAAACTTAGAACCATTCTGTTTAGCAAATACTTTCACCACCTTCCCAAACTCATCCACACTTTTATTCATTGCTCTAACCTTCAGCACAATCCTCTAATCATTTGTACTGAACTCGAAACCCCTTGAATTTACCTTATAGCTGTTACATTCACCTTAAGCATCATCATCTAAAGATTTATCTTATTCTGAACCACTGTTGTCTTTGGATTTATAGTCATCCAAACTAGCGTCCCAAGCATCATCATTTCCAGTATCATAACTACCACTCTTCAATAACTATGGCCTTTGCTAATTCATTACTTGCAGCCTCAACTTATTGTCGCTCTTCAAACGAATCCTCTATAATAATACCTTTGTTTTCAAATTCTAAAGATATTATGGCTTCATTCAAGTCAGGCACCATAATATCATTTACTTCAACAAGGTCAAACTACTCAAATTCAGCCTCTTTATTTAACGAAACAGGGAATTGCTCAACTAGGGTGTTGATATTATAAATTGTGCTGCATCTACATGGTTCTCAAACTCTCTATAGATGGTGGCCGCTGAATCTAATTCGGTCGTGATTGTAAACATAGACTATGCATTTGACTTGTCTCTCAGCTGTTCAAAGGCATTTTGATGTTTTAAGTCATTGTGCAACATTTTTTTTAGAATTTTGCCATGGAAGCGTGATCTTAAAATTCACTTTTTTGGCATATCTTATAGGCTTCCGATACATCATATAGCTTTTTTAAAGTGTACTGCTCAAGGATTACAGGCCCAGTTTTAATAATTTCACCATCAATCACAACCTTAATGTTCATGTAAATAAGGCTAAAAAATGGTACAATGAGAAGGAGTTAATAAATGTTAGAAATAGGTAAGATTATGTTTTGAACAAATTAAGTCATATAAACTCTAGATTATAATGCAAAAAAAGAAAAAGAAAATCAAATTTGGCCACTTTGATAGCAAACAAACTGCATCACTTCAAGTAATTCTTAACGTCCAACTTAAATGACAATACAGTTAAGACGATCATGAGCTCAAAACAATTTCTATACCACCAATCAAACTACCTTTTCACATTGAATGACCATTACATCATCAGTTCAAAACAAGAATCGGTTAAACCATGTAATGCATCTTTAGTTTTTGAAGCTTATTTTGCTTGAATTATAAAAGACAAACAGCTAAAATGAAGCACTAAAGCATACCCTATTGCCTATACTCATTGCTAGTACAGAGATGGCTAACGGATCGGGCGGCACGTGTCTGTACAACACAGTGCGACATGAGCATATTTCGATAAGGCACACGACATTGCACGGTATGCACGGGAGCTGGGCTAGGTTAGAATTTTAAGCAAGCAGACCTTAAAAATATGACACGATTAGAGATGGGATAAAGTATGACACGTAAAAAGACCCCCAATAAGCATACTTCGTGGGCCATCAATAGCATTTAGGCCAAAATATATAAAATTAAAATTTTTAATGAAAAATAGATATAGAATGATATGATTTTACAAATAACTTGAAATTAAACTTTTTAATATATTTTATAACCATAGATTTAAAAAAATTAATTTAAGTCTTAGTTTCAAAAAAATTCTAATTGTTTTATATTTATAATTTATTAAAGAATAAACGATATCATGATTTTAAATTTTTAATAAATTAAATTATTAAAATCACGATTTTATAAATGAAAAATCTAAAATATTACAACATTAATGTTTCATTTATGATATAAATGATAAATCTAAAATTTTACAACATTAATGTTTCATTTATGAAATCACAAATTAGTTAAAGGAGATATGTTTCATTTATTAATGAAAATTTTTCATAGGTACACACAAGATAAAATTATGAATGAAATATGTTTTATGATAAATTAAAAGTTGCATTTTCATTCAATGGAGTTTAGGTGCAAGTACAATATTAGTAGTTTAAATAAAATTAGTTGTAATTTACATCACTACAATTAATTGTATATCCCAACTAGATTGGCACCTACTGAACTATCTATCATTTGCAAGTTTACAACCTTTCCACTAGTAAAATTTATTCCAAAAAAGTTACAAGGAAAGAAGGTCTCTAGCCTCTTGATGTAAGTTCAATGTTGACTACTCTACCCCCAGGAATGAGGCCCCAGAAAGTATGCTCCCCAAGAATGGGGAGCAGGATTCTATCACAGGAATGAGCCCTAGAAAGTATGCTCCCAAGTATGGGGAGCAGGATTCTACCCCAGGAATGAGCCCTAGACAGTATGCTACCCCAAGAATGGGGAGCAGGGATTCTACCCCCAAGAATAGGGCCCCAGAAAGTATGCTCCCCTAGAATGGGGAGCAGAGATTCTACCCCCAGGAATTGGGTCCCAGAAAGTATGCTCCCCCAAGAATGGGGAGCAGGGATTCTACCCTAGGAATAGACCACAGAAAGTATGCTCCCCCAAGAATGAGGAGCATGGATTCTACCCCTAGGAATGAGGCTCTAGAAAGTGTGCTCTTCCAAGAATGGGGAGCAGGGATTCTACCCGCAGGAATGAGGTCCCAGAAAATATGCTCTCCCAATAATAGAGAGTAGAGGTTTCATCTCCAGGAATAGGCCTCAGAAAGTGCGCTCCTCAAGAATGAGGAGCAGGGATTCTATCCTAAGAATGAGGCCCCAGAAAATATGCTCCTCATTCTTGGAGAGCAGGGATTCTACCTCAGGAATGGGCCCCAGAAAGTGTGCTCCCCCAAGAATGGGGAGCAGGGATTCCATCTCCAGAAATGGGGCCCCTAGAAAGTGTGATCCCCTAAGAATTGGGAGCAAGGATTCTACCCGCAGGAATGGGGCCTAAAAAAATATGCTCCCCAAAATTGGGAGCATGAATTATGCCCTATGAGCCCTAGAAGCCATGCTCCCCAAGAATGGGGAGCAGGAATCATGTTCCCCAAGAACATAGAGCAAGAATTAGGCCCCCAGGAATGGGGAGCAGGAGTGGAGGATGACAGAAGTCATGGTTCCAGACAGTCCTTGACCCAGTTCTAAATTATGGGTCACAAATAAAAAGTCAAGTCCAAATAGAGGAGCTATCGTTGAAGGACAATAGAAGGGCATTGCTTGGCCCAGAAGCAAATAAGTAGAGTTTGACTTAGATACAACATATGAAAAGGTAGAAATACTTTGTAATTAAAATCCTAGAGTATAGAGGAAAGTTAGATAGAGTTCAAGTTAGAAAAGAACTTTATTTACAGAAGGCTATAAAAGTAGAGGTCTCTCATAGTGTAAGGGATTAGAAAAAAATAGCAAAGAGAGAGGGAGTCAAGTTGTTAGTACAATCTTAATAAAATATTTGTCTTTCTCGTGCAGCAAGTGGCTAATTTGACGCAGAATATGGCTAGGGTTCTCCAGTATATAAAGAACCAGGAACATCGAGCAAACCCAAATTCGCCTCCGCAGGAAGAGGAAGGGCTACAAAATGACTTGCAGGATACTCTACAAGATAACAATAATAGCTCACAACGAGTTCATCAGAAAAGTAACCCTACTAGATCAGCCAGAAGAGTAGAGACTCATGCAAGTCATACTGATCACCCAAAGGACCTTCGACATATGCTGGAGACCAAGCAGGATTTGCGCCACAAGTTGAATTCAAAACATCAATATAAAAAGCATAAGTCAGAGGGCTCTAGTGCTAGTACTAGGTCGGTAAGTCTTAAAGTAGAATTGAAAAAGCTTAAGAAATAGGTGGATGGGATAGAGAAAAGTCCTACAGAACCACTCTTAGAGGAGGTAGAACCACCGTTCACCAAAGATATACTAGAGGCCCCATCGCCAGCAACATTTAAGATGCCTCAAATCAAGTTATATGGAGGTGAAGGAGATCCAACTGAGCATTTAGTGACCTTCAGGTCATGGATAGAGTTGCAAGGGGCAACATGAGCAGCCATGTGCAGGGCTTTCTCCTTAATGCTTACAGGAGCAGCATGTAAGTGGTATGGAAAGCTGAAGCCTGGGTCTATTTCTTCATTTACCCAGCTTAGTAAGATGTTTATTGGTCAATTTGTGAGAGCAAAAGACCATCAGCTTCCCCCAACTCACTTGTTATCAATTAAATAAGGGAATGATGAGTCATTAAAGGACTATATTGTTCATTTTAACAAAGAGACAGTATAGAGTATAAAATTGTACAGATGCGATGGCATTAACGGTAATAATGGCAGGTCTGTGACTAGGAAGATTTCATTACTTGCTGGCTAAGAATGCACCAAAGACCTTCACCGAGTTGCTATCGAGAGTTCAGAAATACTCTAATGCCGACGAGCTGACCAATACAAAGAGAGGAGCAGACCTGGACCTTCAGAGAGCTGGAGAAAAATGAAAAAGGAAGGATGAACAGGTCGAAAATCGAGACAAAAGAAATAGACCAGGAGATAGCAGGGGACCAAGAGTCTCACAAAGCAGGTACGCTGGGTACACGCCACTTAGCGTACCAAGAGAGCTGTTGCTCATATAGATAAGAGACTTAGATTTGTTGCGGAAGCCCAAAGAAATCAAGACCGCACCAAATCGAAGAGACAGAAGCAAATACTGTAAGTATCATAGAGATCATGGCTATAATACTAACGACTGCTTTGATCTTAAAGAGGAAATAGAGTCTTTACTCCAGGGAGGGTATTTGAAAGACTTTGTAAAAAGGAAAGAGCGCAGAGATATTCAAAATGAAGCCTCGGCTGATGTGCCGCAAAATATTGCTACAGTAGCACCCGACCATATACAAAACCAAGACGTTGCAGATGGAGCCCCTATAAGAATTATATTTGGTGTACTTGCAGAAGGAGGGGACTCCAACAGGGCACGAACAGCTCACGCAAGGGAGGTTCAAGCAGCACCGGGGGCTTTACTGGTAAACTTAGTAGGTAAACCCTCAAAAGAGGTTAGGATTGAATGTAACACCATCACTTTTACAGAAGAAGAAGCTAGAGGGATACATCAACTGCACGATGATGCTCTGGTTATTTCAATAACTCTAGCAAATAGAAAAGTCTTCAGAGTTTTAGTGAATAACGGGAGTTCAACAGATATTTTATATGCAGGAGCATTTGACAAGATGAATATAGGAAGGGAAAAATTGAGGCAAATTCGTACTCCATTGATCGGCTTTGGTGGAGAGTGCTTAATTCCTTTGAGCAGTATAGATCTACCAGTCACTATTGGAGAACCACCTCACCAAACTACCAAGATGGTAGGCTTCTTAATAGTGGAGCACTCTTCGGTCTACAATGTTATCTTAGGTAGACCAGCCCTAAATCTTTTCCAGGCAATAACCTGAACTTACCACTTAATGATAAAATTCCCTACAAAAACTGAGACTGGAATCTTAAGGGCAGATCAAGAAGAATCTAGAAAATGTTATGCCACGGCCTTAAAAGGCAAAATGGACAAACGAGAATGTTTTCAAGTCACGCTTGATCCTAGAGAGGAGAGAAACGAACAAAGAGGATGACCAATAGAAGAGCTAGACACCATCCAAGTGCAGCACGATGATCAAAGTAAAACAATCTATGTTGGGTTATCATTAACCCCAAAAGTACGAAAACAACTAGAAAATTTTCTCAGATCATAGTCTGATATGTTTGCATGGTCCCATGAAGACATACCTGGTATAGACCCAGAAGTGATAGTCCATCAGTTAAATGTAGATCCTAGTCATAAGCCAGTACGACAAAAAAGAAGATTCTTCAATCTAGAAAGATATAAAGTAATAGAAGAGGAGGTCAAAAAACTCCTAAAAGCATGCTTCATTAAAGAGGCCTATTATCCAAATTGGTTGGCCAATGTAGTCATGGTTAAAAAGCCAAATGGAAAATGGAGGATCTGTATAGACTTCACTGACTTAAATAAAGCATGTTCCAAAGATAGTTTTCCTTTACCTAGAATTGATCAGTTGGTTGATGCTACTGTAGGGCATGAGCTGCTTACTTTTAAATATGCATATTCTGGGTATAACCAAATTCAGATGTACCCACCAGATAGGGAAAAAACATCTTTCATCATAAATAAGGGCCTGTACTACTATAACGTTATGCCCTTTGGGTTAAAAAGTACAGGAGCAACCTATCAGAGGTTGGTCAATAAAAAGTTTTATAGCTAGATTGGAAGAAATATGGAGGTCTACGTAGATGATATACTTGTCAAAAGAAAAAGAATGGAAGATCATATCACAAACTTAGATGAAGCGTTCAAGATTTTGAAGGAGTACAACATGAAGTTAAACCCAAGCAAATGTGCATTTGGAGTCTCTTTAGGAAAATTTTTAGGGTTCATGGTAAGCCAACGAGGAATAGAAGCCAACACAGAAAAAATTCAAGCACTTTCAGATATAGAGTCTCCAAAATCAATTAGAGAGGTTCAAAGGTTAACAAGAAGAGTTGCGGCCTTGAACCTATTTATTTCACGAGTGATAAATAAATGTCTACCATTCTTCAAAACCCTTAGAGGGGGGAAAGAAATGGTATGGACAAAGGAATGTGAGAAAGCCTTCCAGGAGTTAAAAAGATATATGGGAAGTCCTTCAATTCTCTCTAAGCCAATATTGAGAGAAGATATTTATTTATACCTGACTATTTTAGATTCGGCAGTCAGTTCAGTATTAATAAGAGAGGAAAGTAAGGTACAAAAGCCAGTTTATTATGTGAGTTATGCTCTGTTAGATGCCGAAACAAGGTATCCAGCTATAGAAAAAATGGCTTTAGCGCTAGTAGTATCTGATAGGAAACTAAGGCTTTACTTTCAGGCTCACACCATAGTGGTGCTCACAAACCAACCCTTGAGGTAGATCATGCAGCGGCCAGAGATGTCAGGAAGGTTAGTACAATGGGCTGTAGAGATAGGAGAGCATGATATTAGGTACAAACCTAGAACAACAATTAAAGGACAAGCGGCCGCAGACTTTATAGTTGGATTTATTGGTAACCAATTCAAAGGGGCCAGAATTAGCTAAGCAATACTACCAACCAGGAGGTTATATGTGGATGGATAGTCAAACCAATAAGGGAGTGGACCGGGATTGATTTTAGTCACTCCAGAGCATATAGAGATAAGCTCTGCCTTCAGGTTTGGGTTCAGGGCCTTCAACAATGAAGTAGAGTACGAGACCTTGCTTGCTGGTCTCAGGTTAGCAAAAGAGATGGGGGAAGAAAAGTTGAAAATTTTTAGTGATTCACAATTAATTGTGAATCAAGTTACATTCGAGGTCAGAGAACTATTAATAAATTTCGTAGAATACACTATCACTCAAGTTTCAAGAGAGGAAAACAACAAAGTCGATGCCCTTCCAAGGCTGGCATCAACCACATATGCAGGCTTAAACGGATTAATCCCTGTTGAGTTCTTGCAAAATCCAAGTATTAATCACGAGGAGAACAAGGAGATTAATCTTGTGAATACAATTGGGAGCTGGATAGATCCTATCATTAGTTACCTAAAAGATAAAAAATTACCGGATCATAAGGATAAAGCAAGGAAGATCAGGTTAAGGTCAGCAAGGTACATGATTTTGGGAGATGTACAATACAAGAGAGGATATTCGCTGCCTTACTTGAGGTGCCTAAACGTCTGAAGAAGCAAACTATCTGATGAGAGAAATCCATGAAGGTATTTGTGGCAACCATTCGGGTGCAAGATCATTAGCCCATAAAGCCATTCGCCAATGATACTTTTGGCCTACTATGAAAGAAGATGCTCAAAACTTTGTACAGCGGGGTGAGCAAATGTGCAAAGGATGGTTTATATAGAAATGAGAAAAGAGATAAACAACTTAAGGTCTTATGCTTCGGGTGAAACCAGAAGTTAAGAGCTGGGGAGCAGCTGTTGTAGAAAATATAAAGTAATTAATAAAGTACAAAGTGTTGTCCCAAGAAAGTATGCTCCTATAGAATGAGGAGTAAGGATTCTATCCCTAGGAATGAGGCCCTAGAAAGTATGCTCCCCTAAGAGTGGGGAGCAGGATTCTACCCTAGGAATAGACCCCAAAAGTATGCTCCCCTAAAAACGGGGAACATGGATTCTACCCTCAGGAATGGGGCCCCAGAAAGTATGCTTCCCAGAATGGAGAGGAGGGATTCAACCCCAAGAATGGGGTCCCAGAAAGTATGTTTCCCCAAGAATGGGGAGCAGGGATTCTACCCCAGGAATGGGCCCCAGAAAGTATGCTCCCCCAAGAATGAGGAGCAGAGATTCTACCCCTAGGAATGGGGCATGCTCCCCCAGAATGGGGAGAAGAGATTCTACCCCCAGGAATGGGGCCCCAGAAAACGTGCTCTCCCAAGAATGGGGAATATGAATTCTACCCGCAAGAATGAGGTCCTAGAAAATACGCTCTCCCAAGAATGGGGAGTAGGGATTCTACCTCAGGAATGAGGCTCCAGAAAGTGTGCTCCCCTAAGAATGGGGAGCAGGGATTCCATCTCTAGAAATGGGGCCCTTATAAGGGATTCTACCCATAGGAATGGGGCCCCAAAAAATATGCTCTCCCAATAATAGGGAGTAGGGATTCTACCCAAGGAATGGAGCCCCAAAAAATATACTCCCCAAAATGGGGAGTAAGAATTATACCCTATGAGCCCCAAAAGCCATGCTCCCTAAGAATGGGGAACATGAATCATGGTCCCCCAAGAACATGGAGCAAGAATTAGGCTCCCCAAAAATAGGGAGCAGGAGTGGAGGATGGCAGAAGTCATGGTTCCAGACAGCCCTTGACCCAGTTCTAGATTATGGGTCACACAAGAAAAGTCAAGTCCAAATAGAGGAGCTATCGTTGAAGGACAATAGAAGGGCATTGCTTGGCCCAAAAGCAAATTAAGTAGAGTTTGACTCAAATACAACATAGGAAAAAGTAGAAATACTTTGTAATTAAAATCTTAGAGGATAGAGGAAATTTAGATAAAGTTTAAGTTAGAAAAAAACTTTATCTATAGAAGGCTATAAAAGCAGAAGTCTCTCACAGTGTAAGGGATCAGAAAAAAAAATAATAAAGAGAGAGGGAGTCAAGTTGTAAGTACGATCTTAATAAAATATTTATCTTTCTCTGCCCGTGGACGTAGGCCAAATGCCGAACCACATTAATTATCTGTGTCTTTTCGTTGTATCGCCCCCGCGTAAATTAATTTTCTAAGTTGACCAGGAATCTGCATCAACAGAGTATAACTATTGTCATCAAGAAGTTATTTATTTAAAAGCCCATGGCAAGGGGGTTTACATCGACACGCGTCAAATTGTTTGGCTCACAAACGAGACGAAAACATAATTAATCTTGCTCGTTTATAGTATCCATAGTTGTGATTAATATGCATTATTTCGTGACTAATAATCAATATTTCGTGCTTTTGTAGTTGTGATTTGTCATAATCTATATTCTGTAGTTGTAAGAGCATCTCCAAAAGGGTCTTTAAATTTTACTCTTCAAATTTTAATTTGCTTACTGATGTGGCAAATAAGTGTATAAAAAAATATAATCCCCTCCAAAAGACTCACCAAATAAGAATAAATTAATATTATTTTAATCAAATCTTTCCCACTATCAAATTGAATTGTTATTATATTTTTTAAAAGAAACATAAATAATAATTATTGCAGTCTTATCTTTTCAATAAATAATAATAAAATATTAATAGAAGAGGGAGAAACTCACTCGGTAATATTGAAGAGTGAGAAACAAATCTTATTTGAAGAATCTAAATTAACGTGTCTTTTGGAGTGTTTAATATTGATATGGCTCTTCAAATAAGAAGTAGAATCTTATTTGAAGAGTCTTTTGGAGATGCTCTAAGTTGTGACTTGTTATAATTGATTGTGACTTCTTGTAATTGTTAATCCAAGATTATAATTATAATTTTTATTAATCATTATTATGATCTATGGAATTAGATTTATGTATTGTTAGAAATTAAATAATATAGTTGTGTAACTGTGATAATGAAATGTTAATTGCCCCTATAATAAAAATTAGTATTGTTATTAGTAGTAGTAATTAATTTACTCTGAATAAATGATCCAACAACTTTGGTCGTTTTTCATAAGGACCCATGTTCTGAATGGAAATTGATTAAAATTGACCCCTAATTTTCTTTTTCTTTATCAATATATGAATCAACTTGGTTAAACTCATTGAAATTGGAGGGTGAAAAAATAATCTTGAAAATATATAATAATCTGCCCCATTTCTACTTAAAAGTCTCTCTTCTACCTATCAAACATGAATAAAATGAGGTTCCACAAGTTGCTTAGACATTATTGTTGGGGGTCCTGAGTAGACATTTCTGCATTCCTTGTTGAATGAGAGAAAGTTCCTTTCGCAGCGCCCATGAGCAATTTTATGAATCAAGCTGCTTGGATGAATAGGGTTGCTCGACTATGCTTAATGAGCGTGATACATTTTTCAAGTCATTAGCCAAAGAAACAAGGCTTCAACTTTGTGCTTGAATAGTTCTGGTTGAGACGGGAAGGTCAGTCACTGACTCACTGCTGAAGCATTGTTGGCTTTCTCTTACACCTGAGTGACTATTTGAGCATGGCTACCAGAAAATAAGAAAATTCGCTTTACAATTTCTCGGAATAACTTTAAAAATCGACCTAATTTAATGAATGGAGCTCATCATTTCCACTCAAAAAGTAATAAACCATCGGCTGTGAGAATAAAGGCTTCAAGTTTTGTAAGTGCTTGAATAGTTCCTGTTGAGGTTGGGAGGTCAGATGAAAAATGGTCAATTCAAGGGCAAGCGCCCTGAGCCCAAGCGACAAATTCTTCTCCGAAAATGTCACCATATTTAACATAATTATCATTGCCTATGAAGGCTGTTGTTACATTTCTGGAGTTGTCGATCTGTAGGTTACCTTGCACCACAAAAAGCACCTGGTCAACTCGGTCTCCTTCTTGAACAATGTAAGGGTGTTCCATATAGGTAACTGGCTTAATAAAATCACATAGAGCCCCCAGCAACGCTCTCTTCCACTTTCCAAAATTTCCCACCTTGATTTAGGGGTGGGCAAAATCGGGTTCGGGTTAACCCGATCGGGTTTTGGGTTGTTCGGGTTGGGCAAATATTGATCCGAATACAACCCTAACTTACAACCCAACCCGACCCGACCCGATCCGATATATGTTCGGATCGGTTCGGATCGGGTCAAAAAATCGGGTTGAGTTCGGGTCTTAGAACAGTAGAATGCAGTTCGGGTCGAATTTTGGAGTAGCAAAATACAGATCGGGTTTTGGAGCAGCAGCAAAATGCAGATCGGGTCTTGGAGCAGCAAAATGCAGATCGGATTCGGGTCTTGGAGCAACAAAATTCAGATTGGGGCGGTGGCACTTGGCACTTGGATGCAAATCAGTGGACAGTGGCCACGGACGTGCAGCAGCAGACGGGATGACGCACACTCGCGCAGCAGCAGATCGGGAATCGATTGGGTGCGCAGCAGGCAGCAGCAATCGCGGACCAGCGAACTCGCAGCAACACCGAGCAGCAGTGAGCACACAGGCGGACGCTTCTTGAGGTGTGGACTCCGTTGGCGACTTGTTGTTGGCCATTGGGTGCGGTCCGTGGATGTGTTTTGTGCGCAACAGCAGCCTTGTGTTTGTGTGTTTGTGCTGTGAATGAATCTGTGATTTGTGTTGTGTTTGTGTGACTGTGTGTGCAGCAGCGTATGTGTGTGTGGCTGTGTGCTGTTTGCAGTGTTAGCTTAGGTTTTTTTTTTTTTTTTTTTGGGAACCCGATCGGGTATTCGGATCGGGTCGGGTTTGACCCGAACCGATCACAACCCGATCGGGTTTGTAACTTTCAATCCGATCGGGTTTCAATCCCGACCCGATCCGACCCGAACCCGAAATTTATCGGGTCGGATCGGGTCGGGTCGGGTCGGATCGGGTCGGGTCGGGTCGGATCGGGTAAAATGCCCACCCCTACCTTGATTACATATAAGAACAAGAATGAGAATATAGACATACCATCTCGAGCAATTATAATGTTGCATTGAAGAGAACTCACAATCATGTACAAAGCAGAGCAGTTCTATAGGATCTTTATTATCGTACATGAGGAAAATATCTATATCTTTTTTTTTTATATAGAAAATGTAAAACTTAAAGACCCAACAATATAAACATACCTTCTTGGGTTGTTAGTTGAGTAGTGCATCTTCTTTCAACTGAAAATTTATAAAAGTTAAAGATGTGAATAAATTGTTATATTTGTTTGAGAGGTTTTGAGAAATTTTTGAAGGCTTATTTAACTGTAAGAAGAGAGTGAGAAATATTAGATTTGATGTATTCATTAAGGATATTTTAGACTTTACATGCATTTCTTAGGGTGTTCATGAAAATCAATAAGCAGGGGGTATTTAAATAACTTTTGAACTATTAAAGGGCATTTAATTAAAACCCCATCAATTAATTGCCCGGCAATTATCTCTGCTTTTAAATTCTAGCGGAATTAGGTGAATCAATTTTTGTGTTTTCTGCTGTATATGTAGACGTAGCTAATGAAATTATGTCAAATATACAAAACCATGCACATATATATTATCATTTTATTTGCTGATGGTATATAACTTGATGAAAAAAAAAAAAGATAATACATAGGGCTTCTAATTTTATTTTCTTGTGAGATACGATTACATAGTACTTATAATTGTATTTTCTTGTGAAATAGGATTACATGCGATATAAGACTTCTACTTCATCATAAATAGTAATATAAAGTAGCATAAAAAAAAACCTTCGTTATATATGACGTCATCAGACAGCTGACTAGAGGTTTGTAATATAGTTATTTAATTAGATACTTAATGCTATGAGTTTTAAATATCTAATTAGTTCTTATAGTGAAGGTTGGATATAGGTTGTCATATCCAACTGTATGCAAAACCATACATGTATTATGTATTTGTCCGCAACACTGGCCAATAAAGTGGGATAATTAATCTAGCTAACATTGTCATTCTCCGTCAACAGAGCTTTGCACTAGAGAAGGAGAGTAGGAAAAAAAAAAAAAAAAACGTTACGTGGTTGGTGCAAGAGGGCTTTGTCTAGTATGAGAAGGTACACCCAACTATTGGAATTGGACCTCTACTAAAGTCAAGGTAATTTGCCCTGTTATTTTTGGTATTACTATCAATTTCATCGGCACTTTTGGGTACCAACCAGTTCAGTCGGTAAAATTGCTTGCGTTGAAAGAAAAGATCTAATTACCAGCATATATTATGACTTCATTTACTCCATAATTTACTCCATGCGTGTGGCAATGCAATAGCAAGTTTCCTGAGGTAGCTGAACTCAAGTGTGTGTGTGGTTGTTTGATGTCAAAGGTTGGATAGAGACTATAATTCTGTCCTCATGCATCAACTAGGCAGCTTATCCTTTGTCCAAGTTTACTAAGTTCAGCTATGGATTTTAATGAAGACCTTTAGAGTCTGGTGTCTACGTTGAAGGAATTGATGACAGGAAAAGGCGAAGGCTGATATTAGATCCTTCCAGCAATGAGGCTCGACTATCTAAAGTTAGAGGAGACAGGTGGATGAAGTTTGAGATGGGTGAGCACTTCATTGAAAATAGAGATGATGGCATATTGGTGTGTAGCATATTTGATTTTGATGGATCCAACATCAAGCATGGCCTCATTATAAAAGGAATTGAGCTTAGGCCTAAAAATAATTGATAGATTGAATTATATCTTTGGCACAGCAACATTTTGTGGTATGTTAATATTAAGATGTATTCAAGATCATTAGACAGGCAAAATATGCTACTTCTATGATCAAATTCGTATTCTATATATTACTGATGCTTCGTCTTTGGAAAATCATTTTATGTTGATAAGTTCAAAATTGGGTTCAAAGTTTGCGTTGGTTTGAGGCTGGGCAAGTATTTCCTAAATGGCCGGGTCCTGATGTGCAAATTGTTAAAAGAAAATGACATTACTATTCTTATTATAATTTATTGCAAAATAAGTAAATAAATAAATAAATTCTTAAAAGAAAATAAATTCTTTATTTTCAATTTCTAGATACCGAGATCAAATTATTAATACTCTAGGAAAAAAAAGTATTTTTATCTACAGTAGAATAGCGTGTTCAGTATGTTCTATTAGCAGAAATTGAAGAGGAGCATCAAAATTTTAGAGCATGCAAAATATTTTATTTTTAATTTACAAATTTTTTGTATTGCGTGATAAATTTTATCATATCTTATATGGGAAAATTGTTAAGTTCATTACATTTTAACTAATTAAGTTTTTTTCTTCTTCACTTCGTATAAATTTATGTGCTTAAAAAAAAATTCTAGACTACTTATTGAATTAATCTGGAAAAACTAAAGGTAATTTATACTTTTGCTTATTTTGATCCTCTTAAATTGTAAAATGAAACTACATTTCGATACCAAAATTTATCATATAAAATGTATAACACTATCAACAACACACTTACCAAACACCTAGTTATTTTTTGGTTTAGTGACTTATTAACAATGTAAAAATAACTTATTTTATCAGTCACCTCCATCCTAAGTTAGTCCTAACGCAACTAAAGAAATTGTTGACAAGAAGTTGTAATTATTTATAATCTTTTGAATCTTCTTGTAATTATTTGATATATTAGGTAGTTGCATAATATTTGCCCTTAACTTCCCAAAGAAGTCGTTAAAAGAAACCAGCGTCTTCACAAAGAAGGCCTTGTGAGTGTTTCCTATAAAAGCTAACTTTTTGTCTAATGTGTAAACAGAACAAGTAAAATGGATATTACAAATGCCCTGCCAGTAGAGTGCATTTCGCACATAATTTCTCTTACAACTCCTCGTGATGCTTGTAGACTAGCAGTGGTATCTCCTATATTCAAATCAGCTGCGGATTCGGATTTGGTGTGGGAGAAGTTTCTGCCAACCGCTTACAAGTTGATCATTTCCAACTCTGTCTCTTCTTCATCTTTAATCACTTCCTTGTCTAAGAAAGATCTTTATTTTCATCTTTGTCGCCAACCCATCTTGATCAACAATGGTACCATGGTAAGCTTTGAGTCATTACTCTATTAACTATTCATCACCACTCAAGTTTATAGACTATGCTTATGACTCCTAAATTTGCTAATTGAATTATCAATGAGAAACTTAAAACCGGTGTTCAAATTGAGAAATGATGAAAGAATCTTTATTTTACTAAAAGCTTGATTGGCTGGTTCATATAATTGATTTTGTTGCCCTGCCTTATTGTACCTTGTATATAGTATCCAAAAACTGACTTGCTAGCTTTAACTACCCTGACGTCATGACATAGGCGACTTTAAGTTTCTTATATAGTGTCCTTAATCTTATGAGGTTCTGAGAATTACGATCTTGTTTTAAAGTTTGTCCCATCCAGTTGTATTTGCATAAACGTACCACATAGTAAAAATTCGAAAAATTATTACCTGGCTAACATATGGTCATTATATGTCCTTCAACAGAGCTTTGCACTGGAGAAAGAGACTGGGAAAAAATGTTACATGGTAGGGGCAAGAGGCCTTTGTATAGAATTGGGAAGTGCACCCAATTTTTGGGAATGGACTTCGCTACCAGAGTCTAGGTAATTTTAACTTTTATCTTTAGTATTACAATCAGTTAGTTCATCAACAGTTTTGCGGAAGCCAACTAATTCAGTCATTAAAATTTCTTGAATTGAAACAGAACATATTTAACATTCAAATCCTACTCACAATGATGGGAATGTGCTTTTACTAACAGTATGACTTCGTTTGCTCCATCCATGTATCTATGCATTGGCAGGTTTCCTGAGGTGGCCGAGCTTGCCTATTTATTGTATTTTTGGTTCTTCGAAGTCAACGCAAGGATAGAGACACGAATTTTGTCTCACAAAACTAACTATGCAGCTTACCTTGTGTTCAAGTTTGGCAAGTCCATCCATGGACTTCAAAGAACAGATTTCGTGTCTGGGGTCTACATTGAAGGAATCAATGATAAGGAAAGGCAAAGACGGTTCTTAGATCCTTCCAGAAATACACCTCAGTTGTTTCATAACAGAAAAGATGGATGGATGGAGATTGAGATGGGTGAGTTCTTCAATAAAAATGGAGATGATGGGACGTTGTTATGTACCCTATTTGATTTTGATAGATTTGGCAGTAGCAATGGCCTGATTATACAAGGAATTGAGGTTAGGCCCAAAAAAGGCTGATGCATTGAATTACATAAAATACTGATACGTATGTAAATAATGGCTGACAAACGCAATTACTTCCTTGAGAACATTCTGTGTGATAAACAAAGCTGAAGTTCTGACTTTTTTTTTTTTTTTTCCTTTTTAGCCTTTTTTTTTTTTGTTCATATATCGGTTCTGCATTTTGTATGTGTTCTCTCTGTAGTCAATGTGATCACTGGTGCCGTCGTAAATCAATAGAGGAAATATCGGGCCAAGTACGGGGATGAAAATTATTCGGCTTTTGTCATTTGTTCTTCCATAGCAACACTAGAGGAGATAAGATTAGCCATTTTTTGTTAACAACTTTATAAGCATTGTGTTAACCGACCATTGACCATCTCTAGTTAATTGCAACAGGCTTGATATGGCTCATTGACCATTTCTTCTTATCTCGCGGCAAAGTCGTTGGATCCTATTTTTAGTTATACTTTTTAACTTTTGTTAGGAAAAATAAAAATAGAAGGTTAATTGCAAGGCTTTATATATTGCCATTTTCTTTCCTTAAAAAGATGATAGGATGAAACTGAAATTTGAAGATTAATAATTTGTACTTGTCATTAAGGATAGTTCAGGAGATATAATAATTCTCAAACCAAAAGAAGAAAAAAAATCAGTAGCTACTAATGTCATTTTATTGTGTTTCACAAGCTGACATTTAGAATATTCACAAATTATAAGTTCATTGTAAATTTATCAGGCATGAGAATAGATATTTGATCTAAGTAAATTGATCTAAGTAAATCTTAATAAATTCATTGTAAAAATCAGTAAGCCTTGATATGGAAAAAGCAAACCATTATTTAAAAAAATTGAAAAAAGAAATCAAAATTAATTTATGAATGATTTAAACAATGTGCTTTTTGTTCTTTTAGAAAATGGGTAAATTCCAACATCCCCCTCCTGAAGTGACAATCTTCAAATTATTCCCATTACTATTGAAAACATTAAGTTACCCCCTAAAACTTATCTTTAACCATTGACTTGTGAAAGTTCAAAAGTACCTCTACTCTTATAAAATGTTCTTCTAATGGCATTGTGATGATCATAAAAAAAAAGTTGATATATGATCAGTCATTGAAAATGAAAAAAAAATTAACTATTAATATATTAATATGTAAACAGTGAAGCAAATAAAAAAATAACTGTGAAAATGACTTAATGGGCCTAATTGAATTGATAGTTTCCCTGAGTTAGATACATTAGTTAAACAAATTACAAGCCACACCATTATATGGAAATCACAATAATGTTATAGAAATCAAATTTAAAAATTTTTGGACCAATGTGTAGTTGTGGCATGTTATGCAAGTTACAAGTTTTCCACTAGTTAACTAGTTCAAAATTGTTCAAATTCAAAATTTTTGTTCGAGCATTATCACTACAAGAAAAAAGATCTACTATGACAGTCCTCTGTGTGACAGTTTTTTATCTGAAGAGCTACAACGATAGACTGATGATAGATTTTTTTTCTATCATGCATTTACGACATACTTGTGATAGAAATTTTATCTATCAAACATCTATGATAAACTGGTGATAAATTATTTGGCTATCAAAAAGTAATGACAAGTTTGTGATACAATTTTGGTCGTCAAGCAGTTTTTTTATTTTGATTTTATTTTACAAGATTGACTGAAAATTTTAAAATAAATAAAAATTAAATAAAGAATAAACGGTATCGTTTGGATTAAAAGAGAAAATAAGAAACGACACCGTTTAAATTGAAACTAAATAAAAACAAAACCCTCTTCAGTTTTCAACCATCGTATTTTTTTTTCCCAAAGTGTTGGCACTCTCATTCTTGTCTGTTGCTCAGTCACTCTCGTCAATCTCACACTCACAAAGCCCTTCTCGCCTGAAATCCTTGCATGAGCACTGAACCACTGCCGACGTTCTCTTGTATTTCACTATCGATTTTTGCCCTCACCAAGAACTATATGGAATACCCACCAAACACGTGTGCTGCTACTATTGAATTTTACCCTAACTGAGAACCCTCACTTGCCCACTGTCGCAACCATTTGATCAATACAGGTAAATAATGTTTCTAGTGTTGTGTTCCATTTCAATTTTAATGTTCTTGTCGATTTCAAACCCTAGATTTGTAAAACTTAGAAACCCTAGATGTGTTCTTGTCAAATTCGAACCCTGTACACCTAAATCTTGAAAATCCTAGATGTGTTCTTGTCAAATTTGAACCCTATACATGTAAAAGTTGAAAATCCTAGGTGTGCTCTTGTTAAATTTGGATCTATTTGATTGGTCTTTTTATGTTTATTTATTTATGAAATTTTAAAAATTTATTCATTTTTTTTGGAATTTAATTGTTATAGTTTTATTATTAAATTTCATTTTGGCTGTAAATATCCTTGCCAATTTAATCGTGATGGGTGTTAGGATAATAACTAGGCTGGTTTATCATTTGGGCTTTTCTAATAACTTTTTTTTTTTTAACTTTTTGTGGATACATGGAACTATATATATAGATAGTTCTCAAATTCGTTCACTGTGATGCAAAGTCTTTTTTTTTTCATTGGTTAAATTTACTAATTCGTTGAAATTACCGAAGCTTAGAACTACAAAATCAGACATAGGCTTTGCTCTTGACTGTGACAAATCACTTGCATGTAGCCGTATGTTCACTATCTTTGAATTGGGGATCTCCAAGTATTTGATAAAAAGCGTGAATGAATCTTGGCACTTTAATTGTTGCTGTCCATTTCTATCTATTAGGAGCCAAGGAATATGAAGCTTATTTTGTTCATTCGTAAAGCAAAGCTGATACAATTCATGGCAAAGCTTGATGAGGTGTTGTATTTAATCTTGCTCATGCTTAGTCTAGGTGTACAGTTCATCTATCACATATTGTTCAATTTAAGTTGACATATTGTTGCTTTGCTTTTTGAAGGACTGAGTTGTGTTAACTTACAGGAATTCAAGAATCGTGAGAATTTAAATCTATATTTTATATTTTATATGAATTTGGCTCATTGAAATTATTTTCCAATTGTGTAATAAATGAATAATGAAATTTCCTTTTGTGATTTTAAGAAATGGATGGAGTAAAATTATGTCAAAGGCATTACACATATTTCTTCCCAGTCTTTGTGCTTTGAAGAAGAATTGTAAGCTTTATTATAATTTCAAGAACTCAACACTCCTCATTGCTTTTTATCTACAAATGATTCACTTGAGCACCAGTTACAGAAAACTAATTAGCAGTATATCTTGATCTTTGGTAGTAGTTGCAGGGCTGATGCCAGTGAAGCTCCGATAATATTATTGCCTTCAATATTACTATTTCACTCTTGATTTTTCAGGATCTGGGCTCATTGTAGGAAAGCATGTTACTTTAGGATTGAATGAAGTAAGTGGCTGATTAATTAGTGGGAAGAAATTACATAGCCCGTAATTTTTTTTTAAATTTTCATTTTTAAAGAGAAAAAAAAATCATTTATGAGGTTAATTATCTATCTTGTTGAACTGTATTCTTGTAATTGAGATCAATCTAAAGTTGATGGCTTGTTTTTCAGAAAGAAAATCTGAAGGCTGTGATTGATTATTTGCGGGACGATGGAAATGTCTCTATGATTGGAACTTTTAAGACGTGGAACTCTTGAACCCTATGTTTAGTTTTATACTTATATTAATTAATATAATGGTTTTATTATTATTATTATTAGTAGCGGCTGCAAAAGATTAAAAGAACTTAAAGGTGTGGCTTGTGGCTTTCTTGCTATTTGGGCTTTAACTACTACCTCACCTGTCATTGCTGCTAATCTGGTGTGCCACTTCCATTTTAGTGTAATTACATAAGTTATCTTACTTGATTGATTAATTAATTAATTAGTTCGTGGATTGAATAGCCAAATTGATGAATTTTCATGTCTTGGCTTTGGGGCTGTTGGATTTTGCTGTTGGAAAACTACATTTTGTAATTTTGCTGCTGCAAGACTGAATTTTGCATAGATTTGATGCTGGATGTTGATGAATTTTCATGTCTTGACTTCGGGTCTACTGGATTTTGTTGCTGGAAGACTACATTTTGTAATTTTGCTGCTGCAAGACTAAATTTTGCATAGATTTGATGTTGCTGAATGTTGAGTACTTTGCTTGGTTTTGGATTGGACTTTGTTGCCTATTGGCTTGACTTTGGAATATTGATTAACTAATGTAATGTAAAGTTTGAATTGCATGTTTTCGGAATTTAGAAGTACTTTGGATATTTCTATGGATAATAAAGTTCACTAATTTAGTTCGTTGGTTTTGGATTTAATTGCATTTAGTAATTTATTTTCTTTCATATAATTTTTATAATTTAAATTTTAAATTGAGGAAGCTAAAATTGCATAATTTTATTTTAAATTAATAAATAAAATAAATAATCATTTTTTTTTCAAAAACACACAATTGATATCCACAAAAAAAAAATACAATCCAAAATTTTCTAAAATAATGAAAATATAAAATAAAAAAATAATTTCCCTCTTTTAAGTTGTATGACATAATTATGACAAGTAAAATTTATCACAACTCGTGACGTGATTTTATCTGTCATCTTTTCTTGACGCTGGCTACAATGACGGTAAGGATAACCGTCATCCACCCCCTACGATGATAGTTTTTCCCTGTCATGATAGGTCCTTTTCTTATAGTGTATCTTATATTATAGACCCTTGTATATATACTAGCAGCCCTAGAGTATTGAAATCCAGCCATTACTTGAAAGCTCCATCAAACCAGTGAGAATACCATCTTCCAAGGGAAGCTCCAATAACTTTTTTGATGAGAACGAAGAAGAGAAAGTGCAAGTGAATGGTAATTAAGGTCATCAAGTTCATAAACAAATCATGTACTGGCTGTGGTGAGCAAATATCAAAGTTTATGAATCTATTGTAAATCCTGAAAGGCTTTACTACAAATGTGAGAGGCCGGGATGCGACCATTTTAGGTAGCGGAACCATTTAGTTTTGAGTACAAAGTCATTGCAAGAGGGTTGGGTGAGTTGGAAGATGAAGAAGAGAACCATACCTTTCATCATGAAAATAAGAAGCTAATAGTGATGGCCACTAAGCTTGTTTCAAAATTAGACAAGATGAAAAGTTTGTTGTATACCATCATTATAATGCAGTTATTTATCATCTTGGACATAAAATAAAATAAAATATCTCAACGACAAGACTTAAATAATAGAGATAAATTAGTAGATACTGTATATAAGTTATTAAAATGTTGCATTTCATCAAAAACTGTAAGTGGTAGTTCATTATATTTGTTAGCACATGAGTTATTCTTCCTACATATATGCATGTTGCAATGAATATTTAAAAAAATTCAAGTCATTGTCTTCACCCTTCTGCTGCTGCTCCTATCATTGTCCAAATATGCATTGCAACATACCGGAAAAAAAAACACTAAGTTTGCTGCTCTCTAACTATCATATTCACTGCCGTAATAGTGAATTAAATACAAAAGTTACACAAAATGACTAGCATCATTTCTTTGTGGTGAATATGTAATAAAATGAATGATGTTGCTCTATGGGTTCACTTCAAACATACTTTGCAATAAAACTCAACAACAAAACTTTCTATATTACTATAAGCATTTTTACCACACCATAGGAAATTTAACTACATTATAGAAAGACATTTGAACCCAATAGCATATCAAAAAACTTACAGCAAATATAAAAGACCAATTTGCCCTTTAACTCTCCTTTTGTCTTTCTTATAGAAGGGGAAGATTGTGAAGTGCCTCTTGCAATAGGTGTTCTTTTCTATCATTGCAACTCATATTGTAGGTGGCATTCCAAATGCAGCTTCCAAAAGTTGTCTATCTCGTCCTCTATTTGTTGAACCCTTACTGGAATTTTTATATTGACCAACAACCACAACACAATAAGCTTTACCATGCTTTGTAGAAACTTAACCACAACCATGTTTTGAACACTACGAAATCATAACAATCCATCTATGCTAAAATATTAAGAAAACAAACTTATATCAATAAGCAAACATAATCATCAACTTCATGTTTTAAATATTAAACAACATATCATGCCTTGGAATACAAAATTTAAACGTACCTAGTGCAGCATCAGCACTTCCTACAGTAGAAGATACTTGTATATGTGTTGGTGTCAGTGTGGGTGTTGTAATTGTTGAGGCACCAGAACCCCCTGCTTGTGTAGGTGTGTCTATTCTTGTCATTGAGGCAAAAGCATTCATTTCCATGCACCAAAGTTTGAAGCTGCTGCCAAAGTCTTTCAATGCGTCTAAATAAGATAAAAAGTCATTAGAGGATATTGAAGCAGATGTTGGTAATTGGAAAAAAGACATAAATTGATGAACATTGGACAATAAGCTTTACCATTATTATTCTAGTGTCCTTGCTTGCATTGGTTAGATTATTGTATTATGCTCTATGCCTCTGCAGTATGTATGTATATGAAACTGAGAAATTTCTCCTGTAGGATGGTTTTTCACTAGGCTCCCTTTTTTTACTAATTTTAGGCTTACCACGTGGTCTAAAAACATTTGGGGGCATAATTTCATTAGTTTGTATGTGCGGCCACTAAGATTTGTCAAGCAAAGGATGAATGATGCCCAAATAACATTTTAGGAATACCTCTTTTGTGAAGCAATGAGCAATATATGGTTCATAAGTAGCCATTAAATGAGCAACAAAGGCATGACATGACTGCATGGTAGACCACTAATTTGTCACAGCCCACAGTCACATGTATAATCCTTTAAATTAAACACATATCACTTCTAATTATTAACCGTATAGGACCTATTGGTATCCTTAACTTTAAACAACACCTCATCTGCTGGTATAACATGACAGAACCTTCCAGCCTTTAGTAATTTGTTCATCTTCTTATTAATGTAAGAAGGAACTTCAATTAGCACCTCTAACACTCCATTTTTCATTCTATGATTGTCTACCTCATCGTCTTCCTTATATGCTTTATCAAGGTGATTATTAGTGCCTTCCTCATATCTCCAAACCATACATTCTAATTGTTAGTCACGTTGTTCGTTGTATGATCACACTAAACAATATTGAGGGCCTATGTAAAAGACTTCATGCTTTTGAAAACTATTCCAACCCTAAACTCTACTGGATCTGTACCATCCTCAATATTTCACCCCCAATACGCGAGACATTGTACTGAACGAATATTCATTATTTGATGATAGAATTGGACCAAAATCAGCATTGCCACTTTCATAACTCTTTAACATCCCATTATCTCTATCAATGCCATCATCATTATCATGAAATTTCATGTCTTGCTTTTTTATCATTGCCATCATTTTCTTAGTAAGACCATAAACAAAACTCATCTTGAGCATAAGAATGAGGCAAATCATCCACTTTTCTTTCTGTTGAAGGACTAACATTTGAGAGTTTCTAATTACCCTTTATTTTATTAGCTTAGGCCTGCTCTTAACAAACTGAGAATTCTACAAATTTTATATTTCTTTTCTTTCAACTAGTCTTCAAAGACTTAGTAGGAACAAGTTGTCTCTTCGGCTTTTATTGTGCAATCCTCTGAGAAGCCCTTATCTTCACATAAGTTTGTTGGCAAGTATATGAGATGACTGATCTGTATTACCTCTCTCCTTACCTTTGTTTTACTTCCTTGTAGTTGTCCAAGATGGTTTAACCTAGTCAACTTGAGATGGAAACTCAGGAGGCAATACAAGTTTATGATCAGGTCTTGATGCTTATTGTGGACACTGCAAGAAAATTGATTATTACTGAGGGACCCATTCCCTCGGTATTTCTCTAAATCCCTCAGTAATAGTGATTATCGAGATTTTGTTCGTCAAAGTCTGTTGTAAAAGCGCTCGTCATTAATTCTGTCCAACCAATAAACCTTCAAAAATAGATACTATTTCCTACGGATATTTCCCTCGATATAGAAAATAATGTTCCTTGGTAAAAGTATTCAAACGAGGAAGAAAAACACTTCCAGTACTGAACTAAAAAAACGAGTGTAAAAAAGTTTATAATGTTACTCATAGGAACTAAAAAAAGTTTATATCAATAGGGAACAGTCTACGGACTAGTAGGGAACCAGTACTGAACTCTAAAGACGACTAATAAGTCGAGTTAGATATCTATAAAGTAAAAAATTAGATATTGCATATGTAACCAAAGATACACATTTGAATCTACAAACGAGTATGCTCCTAAAGCTAAAGAAAGCAAGCAGAAAGGGGTGGTTTACCTATTATTTTATTAAAAAGACAAGGTTCAGGTTCAATGTGAATACCTCTGGAATGAAAATGGGGTACGATACTTGTGGCTTTCTACTTCCTCTCTCAAAATGAAACTGATAGGAAAGCTCTTATGTGACTCTGACTTTGAGTGTGATGGTGAAGTTGTTGCTATCCTTGTGCCTAGAGTAATTTGGTTGGGAGAACTCCCTCCCTCAATACAAGAGAAGAGGGTGGGCTATTTATTCTCGATAATAGTTAACTTCCGATGGTTTGTTTTTGTCGGTACAATTATGATCCATCGAAAATAGAAATTTTGACGATATATGTTCGGTTGGAACAAAAATTAGTCCTTTGGAAATTACTAGATTCCAAATATATGATTCCCTCGGAGATAATGAATTTTCTCTCTGAAATATTGAATATTGACCACTAACATTTTCTTGGAAATCAATATTTCATCAGAAATCAATAATTAATTAAAAAATTAATATTACGTTATTTGTTCTTTTTTGTTATATCAATTATTCGGTACTAAAATTATAGAATCAATGTGTAATAAAATTAAAACGGTTATTATAAAATATCGTTAGTTCATTAAATTAAAATAATAATCCAATACATGTAACAAAAGCTAAGTGTAGTTCATTGATGGTTCGGCTTCATACAAAATGATTCCTCATCTTTAGATTCTCACACATCAACAGCTAAGGTGGTACATTCATACTTTTTTAAATATTCTAGCTATTTGCCTCATCACTTTCAATTTTTTCCTCATCTTCATCCTCTACTCTAGTGTCTTACATTATTATTCAAAATCTATTTTATATAAGTACGCTATAATATTAACTAAAGAAAGAAAGGGACGGACAATAACACTAAATGAAATTAGTCCAAACATTTGACATATTAAAACCAAAAAAAAAAAAATTAAAGTAGATATAAAGGCAAACAAGCGCTAACTTATTTAGTCCAACTAACGAATAGATGTACAATCCAATCACCGAAGGCAAAAAACATCCTGAAACTTAATAAATTTTCACAAGCATCATATAATGGTACATTATAAATAAGTTAACACACAAGCACAACAATCCTTTTAGTTACCCAAAAGAAATGATATCTTTATAAAATAACAATCATGGCAACAAAAAAATCCTACCTCATTTTTAATTTTTCAATCATCATTCTTTCAATCAACTATATGAAACTATCCTTCAAATTATTATCAAATTAAAACAATCACAGTCCAACAATTCTCATAAAACTTATCCTTAAAAGAGAAGCAAAATAATTTCATTTAGCGTTTTGCATCAATCATACCATGTTAGACACTTGCTGGAAGCTTGATTGAGACATGATAAATTTTATTTTCTCTTCCATTGTTTTCATTTGCTCTTTTACTTTTCTAAGCTCACTTAATTCCTCTTCCATTTTTTCCACTTGTAATTAAAATTCTCTCCCTGGTATAAAATTAATGTCCTTGTTGCTCCTGTCATCCAAGGAACAATAGACATCCCTTGGTTTCATACCTACACCTCATTTAAAAAGTTATTTTTTTTTCTTTAGATTAACGAGAAAAAGTACACAAAAAGTCTCTAAGCCAATCAGATTTCATAAATAATAGTACAATATTCTAGATTAAGAATCTAATTTATACAAGTAAATTATTCAAGTTCAAAGGTTAAAAGTAAAGAAAAAAACCAATTCATTATATTTATATTATTACCTCCAACCCAGCCCACAACTCGACATTTCTTAGGCATTCCTACTGTTTTACGATAAATGGCCAAACTAGACTCTTCAGCGCCATCACTGCTGCCATTTGCTTTCAAATATTCCATGCCCTCCTG
Source organism: Citrus x changshan-huyou (assembly GCA_039657385.1). Taxonomy (NCBI): domain Eukaryota; kingdom Viridiplantae; phylum Streptophyta; class Magnoliopsida; order Sapindales; family Rutaceae; genus Citrus; species Citrus x changshan-huyou. Next base: position 11,771,140 of record CM077555.1, read on the forward strand.
CACACGTACAGATAATAATGAACTTGTGATTAGACAAAATTAAAAAAAGACAAAAACTAAAATCACATATGAATAAAAGTATGTACATGTCGTTCCTTCGCTTTCTCACTAGCCCAATCACCATTTCTTTTAACATGAAACTTTTTGAAGCATTCAATTGGATCAGGCTCAACTCCAGTTTTCATCTAACTGAAATGAAATAAACAAATAAAACTAAATTGGATAGTTCTTTTTTTTTGGTTATTTTAAATGTTGATTACTTTTTAAAAGCTTTACCATATCCTTCCTGCATTTAGCCATATGAACGGAACCAGTTGTATGAGCAGTGTGTTTTAAAGACCGACTGCCCTTATTTATCTCACTTTTCTTCTACACATCATCATTCAATAAACATATAGACTATTAGAATATACTTTGATTTTAATTAAAAAGGAAAAAAATAGAAAGAAGTTAAACTTTGGGATTTCTACATATTACCTTCCAGTTCTCATCCATCCATTTATCAACCATTTGTCTCCACATAGTAGGAGCTACACAATCTAGGTAGCGAGTTTTTACACATTGATGGACAACTTCTTTAAGCTCTTCTTCAGTACATGTATAAGTAAATCCCGCGTTCTTCAAATTTCTAAACAAATTATCAAATGTTTCAGTTGGATATTCAGAATATTTTATCCATGGTCCTGAGATACATTCATGGAAAATAACAGAAATTTCTTGAACAACCTCAATAGTTATGATCCTAAAGCAATAAACCAATAAAATTATTCATTAATTATAAATAAAAATAGATAAATTTAATCAAACTATATGCAAATTTGTTCTTTCTTGCATAACAACCTGCCATCATGTTGTGTTAACTGAGCTATATCAAACTATTCAAGCAAGAATTATTAACTCACAAACTCAGAATCAACGAATTCAAGAAAGAATGAGAAGCAAGAAAGACATAGGAGCCAAGAACTACTAATGCACACAAAGAAACTAACGTGGTTTAGCTCCACAAAGGAACCTACATCCACGGCTGAAAAATGCCAGCTAGGGCAGAAGCTTTATTGAACAAGAATGGCTAATTACAAGGACTTTACAATACAGATTAAAACTTCCCCTTTTGTTAGAGTTTTTCTCTCTATAATTCAGTAGTAAAGTCTCTCTCTGGAGATTCAGAAACAACACATATATATTTGTTTTTCTCACGTGTGTATCCACTAACAGAATCAAGCTGTTATGACTAACTGCTTACTCTCTTGGACCCCATTAACGCCAGCTCATCAACCACCTCAGCAAGCTCATAACAGAATATAACTAACTTCGGCTTCACAAATCTCCACTTTAGTTTTATTTTGTTCATGCTTCTCTCTACACTGCAACAGCAACAGTAAGCTTGAATCACAAGCTAACACTCCTAATCAGGTTCAATAAGTTTCTGAACTTGACTAATGGCAATGGTGGTTAACATGTCAGCTGAATTGACCTCAGAAGGTACCTTGACCACGTTCCCCACTCTTTTGCCAATTTCATCCCTTATAAAGTGCATCCTAACATCGATATGTTTGGTTCTCTCATGAAACTTGGGATCTTTGCTTAACTGTATGACACTTGAGCTATCACAGCTAACTTCAACCACCTCTTGTTTAAACCCCAGTTCAGAGACCAACCCCTTTAACCAGATTGCCTCCTTTATAGCTTCTGTGAGTGTAATGTACTCAGCTTCTGTCATTGAGAGAGCAACTACTTATTGAAGAGAGGATTTCCAGCTTATTGCACCCCCACACAAGGTAAACACAAACCTTGTAATAGATTTTCTTCTATCCATATATGCTGCATAGTCAAAATCTACAAACCCAGCTACTTCAGGTGATGCTCCATTTATTTTTCCAAACATAATGGCAGTAACAACAGTCCCTCGAAGATACCTCAACACCCACTTCACTCCACTCTAGTGATCTTTACATAGGTTTCCCATAAAACCTACTGATAACACCAACTCCATGTGCCAAGTCAGGTCTAGTGCAGACCATAGCATACATGATGCTGCCAGCAGCACTAAAATATGAAATCTTCTTCATATAGTTAATGTCATTATGAGTTGTAGGTTCCAGTGATTTAGATAACTGGAAGTGTGCTAACAGAGGTGTTTTAACAAGTTTTGAATCTTCCATATTGAACCTGGTTAGTACCTTCTTCACATAGTCAACTTGAGAAATGTATAAGGTCTTTGAGTGTTTGTCCCTTATAATCTATATACCCAGAATTTTGGTAGCTGCACCCAAATCCTTCATTTCAAATTCAGTATTGAGTTCCACATTGAGTTTCTCTATTTCTTCCTTTTGTTTACCTGCAATAAGTATGTCATCAACATAAAAGAGTAAGTAAATGCCACCACTACTGGATAGGAATTTATAATACACACAACTGTCAAATTGGCTTCTGCAATATGCATGGCTTATCATGAACTCATCAAACTTTAAATACCACTGCCTTGGGGATTGCTTGAGGCCATACAAGCTCTTTTTCAGCAAACACACCTTGTCTTCTGATCCTCTCTCAATGAACCCTTTTGGTTATGCCATGAAAATCTCGTCATCAAGACTGCCATGTAAAAAAGTAGTTTTAACATCCATCTGCTCTAGTTCATAATATGCAGAGAGGGTCAACAACAGCCTAATAGAGTTGTATTTAACTACATGTGAGAACACTTCATTGAAGTCAACTCCTTCTCTTTGTGTAAATCTGTTTGCCACAAGTTTGGCCTTGTGCCTTGGTGGTTCTTTCTCAGAAGCTCCAACCTTGAATTTGAAAATCCACTTACTGCCAACAAGTTTCTTGTTATGAGGTTTTTCAACTAAGATCCAGGTGTTGTTCTTCTTTAATGAGGTTATTTTATCCTGCATTGCAGCATATTACTTCATCTTATCACCACAGCTCATTGCTTCTCTAAAGCTCAAGGGCTCTTCACTATTTACTACATCAGCAACAGTTAGTAAATAGGAAATAAGATTAACTATGCCATATTTCCTTGGCATTTTGATAGCTCTTCTCTTTCTATCCCTTACAAGTTGGTATGTTTTTAATTCTGGAGATTTGTTCCTTTCTTTAGATTGTTCTGCTGACTCTTGAGTAGTCTTATAATTATCAGAGTGCTCCACTTTGTGTCTAGCACTTTCTGCTCTCTCTGATTCTGTAGCCTCAATTTCAGTTTCTACCTTTAACTGAAGCATTAACTTTTCATCAAAGGTAACATCCCTGCTGATGAGTATTCTAGAAGGTTTTCCATTGAGAGTGCATATCTTGTATCCTTTAGTGCCCTCTGGATATTCCAAAAAATACCATTTGATAGCCCTTGGTTCAAGCTTGCCTTGTTTTACATGAGCATATCCTGGGCACCCAAAAATTCTCAGGTTACTCAAGTCTGGTGGCTTCCTTGACCAAATCTCCTATGGTGTCTTGAAGCCTAAGATTGAATATGGACTTCTGTTTATTAAGTAGGCAGCTATTGTGACTGCCTCGGTCCAAAAGCCTTTAGATAAACCTGCATTCATCAGCATATATCTAACCCTTTCTATTAAGGTTCTGTTCATTCTCTCTACTAGCCCATTTTGTTGTGGAGTATATGTTACAGTTCTATGCCTTGCTATGCCTTTTGATTTGCAGATAACTTCAAACTCTCCACTGTAATATTCGAGGCCATTATCTGTCCTTAGCCTCTTTATTTTCCTATCAGTTTGGTTCATCATCAGAGTTATCCATTCTTTAAACTTTTCTAATGCCTCATTTTTGTGTTTTAACACAAAAATCTAGACCTTCCTTGAGAAGTCATCTATAAAGGATACAAAGTACCTAATTCCACCTAAAGATGGAACTTGTGATGGCTGTTGTGCAAATTTGACTAAACTCGCAAGCACATGAATCTATTGTAGAGTAGACCAATGGTGACGAGTGCCGATCCCACGAGAATGTGAATTTTAATTATGTGTGGAATTAATTTACTATGGGGGTGGATGGATTTGTACTGAAATGATTTGGACTATCCTAAAATTTGAATTAAACTAGCGAGAATAAATTGAAGAGAAATCTATTGAAATTGAGACGCTTGGGTAACTGGATCTGCATTAACATGCACCATGGGCTAAATATTCCTTATTATTGCTAATTAAATAATAAGAAGGGTTTTCACTCCTCATGAACCACACTCTAATCAATATGGTGCTAAGGGTTTATCGTGCCAAATAATAATAATCGAGTATTAGGGAGTCGGTGAAACCAGGGCGGTATCTAGACAAGATTATTACTATTTGTCGACGAAAAGTCAAAACATCCACAATAATTAGAGGGAAAGAGAAAGTAAATTTAGCAAATAAAGTCCATGGTACATGTTGAGATTTCACCTTCAACCCAAACTTGAAAGAAAATTAGCTACTCATAATTGAACTAGCGGTAAAATGAGAATTTATTAAAGTAAGTAAAAAATACAAGATGGAGAGGGAATTACAAAAAATTGAACTAAAAAATGAATTCAGGGATGCCAAATTAGGGGGGGAGAGCCCCCTTTTTATAGATACATTGAGTAAATCATGGCTATTATATTAAAAACATTTCGGATGCTCAGGATTGCGCCACGTCAACAGTACACGGTTTGACCACATGGTTTGAATAGTGACGCGGTTTAAACAGTGATGCGGTATGGTTGTAAGTTATCCTGTGTATATGCATGTGCCGTACACACAATTTCTGGTCAACTAATAGCTGCCACGTCACCGATCAACAGTACATAAAAATTTTAGTCCAATAGAATCGTGACACCTCATCAGTCAATGCCACATCATCGGTTAATGTCACGTCTTTGATCCGTCAATATGAACAGTGTCGTGAACAGTAATGTAGACAGTACCGTACATGTGAACAATGCCATTTTTTTCTTTTATGTTCCTTCTAAGGTTTTCGACGGTCCTGAGTTCAAAAGTGATGTCCGTTTTGCTGTCTGAACTCTCGTTCATTGTGAAATGACCATGATGCCCTTAAATACATAAAATACTTGAATAAATAAAGCACACATAATTAAATCACAAGAGACTAAAATACATAAAAGTAAAAGTGTTAGTAAGACTTGAAATGTAAAATGACGATTTTCTCCTTTATAAATATACATTTTCTAACACTCAACAATGGCCCCCCAAAGATCTGAGTGGATGTAATCTAAGGTCTGCTTGGTTTCTTGTTTCCCCATGCTGAATTTCAGCCTTGTAGCCTTTCCAAATACACATTTCTCACAAAATTTTAAAGAGGAAATCTTGTCATTACCAAACAAGCCCTAATTACTTAACTCTCTGAGACTTATTTCACTGATATGAGCTAGTCTCATGTGCCAGAGCTTAGTTTTATCTCTGGACATACTTGTCGAGATCCCATGCTCTGATGAGGATCCAACAAGTATATGTAGCCCATTTCTTCTAACCTCTTTCATAACGATAACACCTTTATCTATAACCTGTATTTCTCCATTTTTAGCCTTAATTATACACCCTAATTGATCAACCATTCCTAGGAATATTAGATTTCTTTTGAGTTCAGGAACATATCTCACTTGGTGTAAGTCTCTAGTGACACCACCAAACATTTTTAAGTTAATGGTTCCTATTCCAGCTACCTTGCAAGCAAGATTATTTCCCAACAGTACTTTCCCACCATTCACATTTTCAAAAGTCTTAAAGAAACTTTTATTTGGACACATATGGAAGGAACAACCAGAATCTAATATCCACTCACCAGTTGGGTGTTTTTCTGCAGCGACTAGGACATCTGCATCATCATAGTCACCGTCATCCTCAAAGGCTCCAGCAGCCTTCCTGTTTGACTTCTGTTGCAGTTCTTCTAGCTTTTTTTTTCCTCAAAACACTTTTTGATGTAGTGCCCCTCCTTTTGGTAGAAGTAACAGTTCCTCTTCTTTTTCTTCTTTTTTTAGCTTTATCTTTCTGATTATTGTTTTTCTTCTGCTTGTTGTATTTCTTTTCTGTCTTTCCTATGGCAACTAAGCTTTTTGCATTGCTTTGATCTTTTACTTCTGCCCTTTTCTTCAAATCCTTAGATTCTAGAGCATTTTTTACATCCTTTAACGTGAGAGATTGTCTTCCATAGAGAATAGTGTCTACAAAGTTTTTATAAGATTCTGGAAGGGAGCTCAGTAAGATGAGTGCCCTATCTTCATCTTTAAGAATTATGTTGACATTTTGGAGATCAAGAATGAGTTTATTAAATTCATCCACATTGTCCTTAATGGCTACTCCATCTTTCATTGAGAATGTGTATAATCTCCTCTTCATATACAACCTTTTTGCTAATGATTTCTTCAAAAACATTTCTTCAAGTTTGGCCCACAAACCAGACACAGTTCTTTCTTTTGACACCTCTCTCAAGACTTCATCAGAGAGATGCAAGATAATCGTGTTACGGGCCTTGTTGTTAATAGCTCTCTGGTCTCCACTAAGACGTGAAGAACCTTTTCCCCTTTTTTTTCTTAACCATAGGATCTTCATCATCACTATTTAATCATGTTTATTATATATTATTATCGGATAAGATATGGATAATGTTAATGTAACTACATTTTAACTTATTTATTTATTAGTAAGTAGTAACGGCACATTTACAAGTCTTATTTTTTTAATTACATAAATATATATTTTTTTATTTTTTTTTTGGATTCGCAGATTTTTGCGAATTTACAGAAGTAAATCTATATCCAATCTACCGACTGCGGATTTTTAAATTTTCAAACCAATCCAATCCACTAATCCATGAATCGGATTTTTGCAGATCAGACAGATTGAACGGATTGGATTGGATTCTGAACACCCCTACTGTCTTGACATCGTTAGTTGGTAATGCTACAGTTTCAACCCATTTGGAGAAATAATCCACAGCCATTAGGATGTATAGGTTGCCAAAAGAGGATGTGAATGGTCCCATAACATTTTTCCCCTATACATCAAAAAGTTCCACTTCCAAAATGTTAGTGAGCGACATCTCATGTTTTTTAAAGATGTTTCCTGCCGTTTAATAGAGCAATCAATAAAAATAAATCGAAGAAGCTACATTAAAGGGGCAATACATACCACATTTTTCCAGTATTCATCTGTTAAATGCACTTCTAGTGGTACATCAACCTGAATGAAAACATACGTCATTTAATTTCACTTGTGAAGGTGTTCCGTCTGCAATACCTATAACAATAAGATCAAGACAAGATTTTGCAAATCATAAATAAGAACTAGATACTTTTATAAAATCATGAAGGTAAAGAGCAGTATTGCATAATAAATAAGAAAACGAAAAATGAAGAAGCTTCGTTGGACTAGAAAACAATAAATGTAAGTCATACTTCCTTGTTAACCACCCTGACACCGCCAAAAAAAAAAAATGAAAATCCAAATCTTGCTTCCTAAATCATTTTAAACTGCACATGTGTTTCAAAGCAATTCAAAATTTATAGCTTAGGGGTAAAACAATTGAAAATGAGAAGGGCAACCTGATCATAAACAGCTTTTGCATACTTCATATCTTCTTCCCATGGGCATTCAGTCCAAAAGTTCTCGAAGTCTTCCTACACAAAACGAGGAATTAGAAACAGCCTGCTCTACTGTCTTATAGACTACAAGATTTAATATTTTTAGGGTAGTATCATGTGTTGAAAAGAAACAACTGCTTCTATGCATAGACCAATTTTAATACATTGGAGAGGAATATTGACAAACATTTTGAACATAAATATATTTTCAATATGCCCTCAAAGAACCAAAACTAAAACCATGCAGAAGTTCAAATGATCGCTCAAACAATTGCGACATTAATCATTAAAAAAAACAACTAAAAAAATAGCGACATTAAAAAGAAAAACAACTTTCTATTTAAATAATTCAAAATGCTAATATTTCTACACCCAATTTCAGCTTAACTTCGCAGAGAATTCATATTACCAAAACTGAGTCGCAACACACACATACAACAAATCGCCATAAGAGTATTGATTATCCCATTATTTGAAAAAAATTTCAAACTTTCAACAAATTCAAATGATGGCAATATTTATCCAGCACTGCTTCACCAATAAACATAAATATGCCAAATCTCCAAATATATCACACACGCAAGCATATACACCAATACACTTGAATCATAAAGTAATTAAAAGGTGAAAGAGTAAGACATACTTGAAACCAAATTTTGAGGTAAAAGGCTATGCAAGAATGACCAGCAGCATGAAGAAGTCTAAGCGCAACACTGCTATCAACTCCGCCGCTCAAAAGAACAGCAACCTTAAGGCCCTTTCGATGGGACATGCAGCAAGAGAGCTAGTGGGGTTCAATTTCAACACTAACATTCGAATTAGCATTGTGTTGTAAAGAGTGTGAGCTGGGTTGATGTTGACAGAGAACAAGAGTTAAGGAAGATTAGTTTTTGGTTACGAGAGTGAAGAAGGGTTCTAGGTTTTGGAGAAGAGAGAGAAAGGAAGGGATTAAGGTGAGAAAGTAGGGGAGACATTGGTGGTGACTGGTTTTGATGTCAGTCTCTGTTCAGTATTTCAAATCGTAGGATAATAGAAACTCAAGAGGGAGGTAAAATCCGGATCCGGATCCTATATGGCTACATCTGGATAGAGCATCCATATCTGTAAAAAGGTATACAGACTTGGATGCAACGAATTTTTTAGATATAGGAATCTGTATAATACTAAATTTAAATTTAAAAAATTCAACGAATTGATGTAATAAAATTAAATAAACACTACTAGAAAAATAGACTTTGCTGATACTTGTCTTCTGACACTTTATTTAAAAGTATCAGTATATACATATATTTGGATCATTTTTCGCGTTTAACAGATATGTATCACTAAATACTAATACTGAAGTATCAATAGCTTTAGTAATAACAATCAATGACGCTTAGATATCAACAATTAAAAATCATCATTTTAATTTTGTTTAGTCCGAATTCAAACCCAAGACCTCTTAAACCTAAAGCTTCTACATTGAATCAAAAGACCACTGGGCTAGGAATTATTTTTAATTTTTTTAGAGTTGTGCTTTTTGAGTGGATAAAAACAAAACAAATAGACAAGTCTTATCTTATCCAAAATATAACTTTTCAACTCCCTCTACCAAAGTATTCGTTCCCTCCTAAGCTCCCCAGATCTGAAAAATCCCTAACATCCAAATTGTCAAAAAGTGCTCCTCAAATACAAAAAAGCTCTCGCCCTCCAGTGGCAATCGTGTATTTAATCACAGGCGTGGATCAGATTCTATCTCTAAATGGCTCCTATCGCAGTCGGTGACCCCTTGCCGGACGGTACTCTCGCTTACTTCGACGAACAAGATCAGTTGCAGCAAGTGTCCGTACACTCGCTCGCTGCCGGTAAAAAGGTCATCCTCTTTGGCATCCCCGGTGCTTTCACTCCTACTTGCAGCTTGAAGCATGTGCCTGGATTCATCGAGAAGGCTGATGAGTTGAAGTCAAAAGGCGTCGATGAAATTCTCTGCATAAGCGTTAATGACCCATTTGTGATGAAGGCATGGGCCAAAACATTTCCTAAGAACAAGAGCGTGAAGTTCCTGGCTGATGGCTCAGCAAAATACACCCATGCTTTGGGGCTTGAGCTTGACCTCAGTGAGAAAGGACTTGGCACCCGATCAAGGAGGTTTGCTCTCTTGGTTGATGACCTCAAGGTGAAGGCCGCAAATGTTGAATCTGGTGGAGATTTCACTGTCTCCAGTGCCGATGACATCCTCAAGTCTCTTTAAATTTGCAGTTCCATCCCAGGTGCTTAGTGTTGGTTGAGTTATTACTTCCTTTTGCTGTGCTATGCTTAGGATGAATATAAACCAGTGGATCTCGAATATTGTTATGTATGACGCGAGAAGTCTTTTGTTTAAACTGTTGTTCATCTTTATCGGAAAAAAAATATAAAAAAAAATTGTCAAAAAGTGCTCAGCCATGATCCTGTCAAACCGATGGCACATGTTCACCATTTGCCTTCAAAATCCTAACTTCTTATTTCTTTTCTTATTTTATGATTTCGGGTCTCTCTTATTGTCATTAGATCTTGAGTTTTTTTTTTGTTTTAATTGTTCTTTTAGGTTTAAATAAGTGATTTGGAGAAGAACTCTCAAATTATTGAAATATTTTGTCCAAACTTTACCATATGTTTGAAATAATTAAAGTTAAATGTGTATGTTTCAGTTCTGGAAATTTTGGAATGAATTGGGTTTATAACTGATTTTTAATCGATTTTTCAAAATGGTTGGTTGCTGTCCAATCTTTCATAAATTACTCATGTATCATGTTTGGTGGTGCAAAACAATAGTCTAAACATGTCTGAATGAGCTGAAATTTGGAGAAACTAAAGTTCTATATGCATACTTCAAATCTGAAAAATTTTATGTTGATTGAACTTGCAGGTTATTTTTAATGATTTTTTAAACTCTGCTGCTCTGCAGCAAGTTCTTTTGACATAACTATTTATTAACTTTTGATCTTACAAAACACCAGCATAATAATATCAGAATAACCTCAAATTTTAATATGTTGTTCATTCATATGTGTTGTTAAAAACTGGAAAATATCAATCCAATGTATTAAGTATCTTAAATTTTATAAATATGTATTTAAGTACCAATTACTACTGTAGTTGGAGCCCAAAAATGAATGGTTTTAGGACCAGCCGGGTGGTTCCAGAAAGCTAGGAGCTTGTTAGCTATTCTTTTTAATTGAACTAATTTAACTTAAATATTAACTCGATTATTGATTTCTATGGTTTGCGATTGATTTGAGTTTGACATTCTTGTTTTGTGTTGGTTTGAGTTTGACATCCTAGTTTAAGACTTTGAAGGCTTCCAAGAAATGATTTTGGATGATGAGCATATGAGTAATAATTGAAAAATTAATTTACTGCATCAAATATATACTTAGTGTAGCATATTAATTTTAAGAACTATGGATTATTCCATGAATATTCTAGTAAATGGTTATGTTATATATGCATGTCTTAATATATAATAATTATATTTTGCAGTTTGTTTTTTGTTTTCCTTTCTAGGTTTAGGAAAATGTTTAAAGTGATTTTGGGTTATGATGTCAATCAAGTTAAAGCAGCATTACTTGTGAGTGGAAATATATAATGATTATATTTTTCTTTTACTTTTTTTTTATCTTCTTAAAGTTTTATAATTAGGCAAAATTAATGAATACTTAATTACAATTTAGGGTGATATTCTTTAAATGGTTCACATGAATAGATTTAAGTAGTATAATAAATCTCATACTCACTTTATAAAGGAATAACTAAGTTTGCCAATATTATTTCTTTTAGTAGTAATAATTTTGGATCGAACTCTCAAATTATTGAAATATTTTATGTCCAAACTTTATTATGCCTAATATAAATATAGAGATTCATAGTTATTTTATACCTAGTTTAAGGAAACTGCAGTTTGAGGACTTATTTTTTGCCTTGTTAAATAAGCTTTTAGAATGAATAAATTGAGGAAATGAGTGGTGATTTATTTATAATAGAGCATTTGTAATAGCTTTTAACTATGCACAAAAATCATTTGGTATATGTAGATAGAGTAACATGCTTGTGCTGGAAGTAGATATTACATTGAAAACTTCTTGTCTGCTATAGTTTGCTATATATATAACCTTTACCAAAAGAGAATAATTGAGTTTATTTATAAATAGCTTATGAGTATTTTTTTCTTTCGATCAAAATAATTTTATTTCTGTTAATTGTTGTTTCTCTAATGGCTAGATATTGGCAGCTAATTTTTTTTATTTTCCATGTATTAATATGCAGATTTGATCAATGTGTTTGAAGTGTTTATTCCTCAACTTCACTTATATCTTAACCCATGCAGTCTATTGAATGGAGAAGCTACTGGTGTGATAACGCAATTATACTACTCATATTCAAAGAGTGAAAGACAGTCATCCTTCTCAATTTAGCTTCTAGATTTATTAAATTTAGCCACAAGTAATAGGCATTTGATTGGATGGTAGAAATTTTTATGTATTGAATTTGGATTATTTAGTTATGAGAGTAGGATATCTCATATTTTTGTTATTGAAGTTTTGGAATTTGTAATATATACTAATAATATTTAAATGTGAAATGAAAGATTTTGTGATATAAATCAATTTCTTTTCATTATTTTGTGGTGCCTTTTAATTTTCAATAGGCAATGATCCAATTCAATTTTTTATTTTTTTAAAATAAATTAACTAGTGATACCATCGTAACAGTAATCATAGACACTAATAAAATATCAATAACTACTAATACTATGGTGTCATAATATCGGTGATACTGTAGTAATAGTAATCACTGACACCACTTACAAGTGTCACTATTTTTCTGACTCCCAGATTATTGACACAATTAACAAGTGTTAGTGAAAGTAATTTCTGACACTATTCTAAAGTCAGTAAAGACCATTTTTCTATTAGTGAAAATCCAGTTATAATTCAACAATCAATCTTTCAACATTTAGAATAACATACAATAACTCCATAAACTCATAAATAAAAATATCACAACATAAATCAAACATCAAAAATAATATAAATTCAATTGTCCAACAGTTCAAAGTCTAATGTTAGTACAAATCTGTAAATAAAACATCACAAAATCACATAAATTCCAAGTTGGTGTGCTTTAGTTTTAGGGTTATGTTAGGTTTTTAACTTTAATATTAGCATCTGGATCTACATTTTCTAATATGTACATTTAAATTTTTTCAGATTCAAATCTTCCGAACTTTTACGAATGCGAGCCAAACGCGGAGTTTTTTTTTTTTTTTTTTGCCGTCCCTACTCAAAATATTGAACATAATGAATTAAGTTAGTTTTAGTTGGTTACGTAATTAGTACAATCATGACAAATAAATGATAGGAGGATATGCCTTCAATCTCGTTAAGAATTTTTTAAGTAATTTATTTATCCTAATGATAATAATAGTCATAGAGTGGTTTACAAAGTGAAATATAGGTAAGATGACACAATTATTTATTTAGTTATCTAAGCATAATATATTGGTAATTTAAGGTTCTTGTCACCTACAAACTAAGAGATTTTATTAATCGGTCTTTCTTGTGTCACTTAAATCTAGGCAGTACTATATAAGAATTAATGGAAACTAGTCCTAGTAATTGTCTGATTATAAATATTAATTGTAATCTCATATAATATGAGTTATAATATGAGCATTAGTCTCATGTAATTGAAAAAAAAATAATATAGGAATTCTTAAATCCAAGAGTTTAATAAAAAGTTTTTCATCACATAGCATATAATCACTTAGAATAACGAAGCTAGTAATGATTTAATTCAAATTAATTCATATCGTGCGTATTAATTATATATTTAGGCTTTCATAAAGAGATTATTATATATTTATGTTAGTCTTAACGTTTATCAAATTGACTATAAAGAAGAAAAGAGCTAGCGTAGCTTATCTATAGGACGAAAAAATATTTAGCATCCTTGGTGAGAAAAGGCAAGATATGGATACAATATGGCTTTAGTTCATCACATGATCTCCACATTAGTTGTTCTTCTTGTACAATTTTGACATGTCCGTAAACGGCCTAAAGTCACTAAAACCCACACTCAGTTTCAAACAACTAAACCAAATCCATGCCCAAATCTTCATATTGCTAAAACTTCTAACACAATCATCCACCCCACAAAATGCAATTCCACTCTACAACAAAATGCTCAGCTGCCCATCTTCATATAATCACTACACCTTCACTCAAGCCTTAAAGGCATGTTCCTTAGCCCATCCACACCAAAAAGGCCTAGAGATTCATGCCCATGTCATAGAATATGGCCATTTGCATGATATGTGGCCATTTGCATGATATATTCATCCAGAACTCATTGCTTCATTTTTACGTAACTGTAAAAGATATTTTTTCTGCCCATCAAATTTTTAACTCTGTAGTTTTCCCAGATGTTGTTTCTTGGACTACTATCATTTCTGGGCTTTCTATATGTGGTTTTCATAAAGAAGCCATTGATATGTTTTGTGGGATAGATGTTAAGCCTAATGCTAATACACTTGTTAGTGTTTTATCTGCTTGTTCTAGTTTAGTGTCCCATAAATTAGGCAAAGCTATTCATGCACATAGCTTGAGGAATTTAAATGAAAATAACATTATTTTGGATAATGCAATATTGGATTTTTATATAAGATGTGGGTCATTGGCGAGTTGTGGTTACTTGTTTGTGAAAATGCCTAAGAGAAATGTGGTTTCTTGGACTACAATGATAGGAGGTTATGCAGAAAGAGGATTTTGTAAAGAAGCAGTGAGTGTTTTTCAAGAAATGGAGAAAACAAAGGAAGCTGAGCCTAATGAGGCCACTCTTGTCAATGTATTGTCAGCATGTTCATCGATTAGTGCATTGAGTTTTGGTAAGTATGTGCATTCCTATATAAGTACTCGATATGATCTTTCTGTGAGCAATCTTGTGGGGAACGCTGTGATTAACATGTATGTTAAATGTGGTGATGTGGGTATAGCAATTCAAGTCTTTAATATGCTTGCATACAAGGATAAGATCTCATGGAGTACTGTAATTAGTGGCTTGGCCATGAACGGCTGTGGCAGGCAAGCTTTGCAGCTCTTTTCTTTGATGATCATTAATGCGGTTTTTCCTGATGATGTAACCTTCATCGCATTGATATCCGCATGTAGTCATGGTGGCCTTGTTGATCAAGGATTGATACTTTTTAAAGCTATGAGCACTGTTTACGAGATTGTGCCCCAAATGCAGCAATATGCCTGTGTTGTTGATATGTATGGCAGAGCTGGACTCTTGGAGGAAGCAGAGGCTTTCATTAGAGAGATGCCAATCGAAGCTGAGTGGTCAGTTTGGGGAGCTTTACTGAATGCTTGTAGAATTCATCGGAATGATGAGATGTTTGATCGAATCAGGCAAGACCTTGTCAACAAGAAGGGAGTTAGCGTTGGGACTTTTGCATTAATGTCAAACACTTTTGCTGGTGCTGATAGATGGGAGGATACTAATAAGATCCGTGATGAGATAAGACGCATGGGGTTGAAGAAGAAGACAGGCTGTAGTTGGATTGAAGTGAATCCATCTATCTTTTAAGAGGAAAGGGTATCATTCGAAAAAATAAAAAACATGTGAAATGCTTACCACGGTGAAGAAAGTCTTTTTACAAGATTCTGTTTGGTGCTTAAAAGAATGTTAACCAATTGCTACTTGTAAACATGCATTCTCCAAACTCGATTCATGATCAATAGTTCCCTTTTTCAATCGTGTTGTTAGTGAGCATAAATTGGCACAACACCTGGTCCAACTCTTCACCATCTTCGGGTCTCATCCCTTCTTTTTGATCTATGCCATTGAGCCAGCCCTGTACAGACTCGTCATATATGATACATTTTGCTTCTAACTTTGCTCGACTGGGCTGTAATTTGCAAAGTGTTTGATAACCGGAGAAGAATTATCATATATCGGCAGAAATTAGAGCCACCATGCAATTATGAAACAAAGATGTAAACTCAGGTTAAATCTTTATCTCAACCAAATAAAAACAGTAAGGTAATAACCTTCAGAGATTCAAAATTGCTCTAACATTTTTAGCTCCTCCACCCAAAATCTCGACAGTTCAGCAAACAGCAACTACAGAACATAGACGTATACTCAGGTCAAATCTTTATCTTTTTTTTTTTTTAATCCCCCAAACAAATAAAAAAACAGTAAGGTAACAACTGCTCAGATTATATCATAACTCAAAATAATGTCCCAAATTCAAAATCGCCCTGGCAACAACATTTTTAGAAAGAGGAAAAGGAAAACTCCTCCACTCAAAATCTCTAGACAGTTCAGTCAATGGCAAATACGATTCCATTGTATGTGCACCACTGCAACACAGAAACCATTCTCCATAATAAAGGAAGCCATATTGATTGCTCAAAAGTTTCAATCCGGCGATGCAATACATAGACCATTCTTCTCTGCAAGAAAAGAAACAATATTAATTGCTGAGATGACCCAAAAAAAAAAAAATTGCAATTACAAAGAAAACCTCTAAAAAGGACTGAAAGGAAATGAAAACAGCACTACTTTGATGGTTTTTATATGGAGTGGATTTAAGAACTACTAAGGGGGTTAAAGTCCATTGACTTATATAAATGTCATTTATTCTCTTAGTTATTCATTGTTGTCTGAGCAACTCACCCACCAAAGACTATCTCGTGAATAGAAAAGAATGCACATTTCATATCCATTGACAATCAACCAAAAGGAGTTCAAAAAGTAGCTGCAAGAAGTCTACAGATAATTTCCATGAAATAAACAACTAAGATAAACCAACATAGAGCATTTTCAAAACAATGAAAATCATCAAGGGGCAGAATATTAAAGGAAAATGCATCTCCAAAAAATATGCGGTAGTATGACTAGGTAAAAATCCTCAAATTGCCAATTCTATCAACTATGTGATGTCTCAATAATAAAGCCAAAAAAAGAAAAAAAAAAAAAAGAAAGGAAGGATTAACATACACATTTAAGATTGTAAACAACTAGGAGCACTCACGTGTATTCTTGTAATGAAGGAAGGGCTCAACGCCCACTAAATAAAAAACTACCTGTCAGGCAACTGCAAATTTTCATTCTCATCTAATAATCACAGAAACAGCAAACAGCAAAAAATCAAACAAATTCTAATGGCTAAAGATGATTGACATATCAAACATTTTCTCATTTACAAACATAAATAACAAAAACTCATATGGAATAGACACACAGCTAAGCACAGAGAAGAACAGAAAGATACAAAAGACAAGCTGAAGCAAGTTACCAAAGAGTAATGCAAGAAATATACCTTAAACATTTCAACGTCTGTCAGTTTTTCCAATGGAACGTTTTCCAGAGAATAAATGCTTTGGCTTCAGTGTAGGAATAACTCTATCAGCTTCTCCACGACGAGCATCCTTGTTCCTCTTCTTAGCAGATTTTTTGCCGAGTTTAATTGCCTTAACCTTTTGAGCAGAATCCTTGAAGCCTTCACCAGGGGCAACTTCACTTGGAGGCCGTGACCTTGACCTTGACAGAGGTCGGGACATTGACCTCAACCTCAACTTCTTGTTAGGTTGGTCCATGTCCATATCCATAGCATCACCATTATCCTTGTCTCCCCCGTCAACAGACCTCTCCCTTTTGCGACCCCTAGACTTGCTTCGGGCACGATCGATAGCCATAGAGGGATCCAATCCCAAAGAGGATAGCTGCCTACCCATTCTCTTAGTTGTAAACTTCTTGTCTTTATCGAACTTTCTTGATACAGAGGGCCGACTTTCTGCAGTTCTTTTCTTGATCCTGTGCTGTTGGATGAGCAAGCTTTTCTTTTTCCTGATCTCTGCCAACGCTTCTTTCTCTTCTGGCGTCAGCTCCTTGCCATCCATTTCAAAATCATCGTCTTCCTCTTCTTCCTCCCTAAGACCTTCTTCTCGTTCCAGCTCTTCGAGCCTCAATAAGATATCAGGATCAACAAAGTCATACACATTGTGACCATCAAGAATTTCGGGCATTACATCGTCTTTCCATTCTTCATTAGCCAAGATATAATTCTTCTTCAAACTGGCAGAATATACACCAGCTCCACCATTCTCATCCTCCAAGTCTTTCTCAGTTTTCCTCCTCTCCTTCTCAGCTGCTTGCTTAGCTTTAGCTTCCAAAACAGCCTGAGGGATACAAGGTGGTCTTTCCTTCTGGTCACGCGGCTTTGGTATTGCAACATGAAAGCGATTCAAGCAGTCATTTATCTTTTTGGTTTTCATCTTTAATTCTACCCTTTGATTCAATAACCTATCACAAGCTGCATTCTTCACAGCAGCTACCCCCTCTTCATTCAAAGTGCTCATTGTCAATAGCACTCCCTCATCATCACCAACTTCACCTCCCTGACCCATCACAGTCTTCATTGCTTCAGCTTTCATCTCCATGACCAATTTCTTGTCTTCCTCCGAAATCCCATCCAGTGGCTGCAAATCAGTCTTGTTGCAGACAATAATCAAGGGCTTATTCATAAACAGAGACTTAATGCTGTGGAAAAGAGCTGCCTGTTGAGCAATACTGTAACCACACGACCCAGATATGTCTAAGAAGAACAATACGGCAGATCGTAGATGTGCCAGCGCCGTTATACTGCACATTTCAATAATGTTATGATCCTCAAAAGGCCGATCTAAGATCCCTGGAGTATCAATCACTTGATACCTCAGGTACTTATAATCTGTATGACCTACAAAGAGTGACTTTGTAGTAAAAGCATAAGGCTGTACATCCACATCAGCCCTTGTGATCTTGTTCATAAATGAGCTCTTGCCAACATTAGGGTACCAACAAATCAAGATTGTACGAGTGTTTGGGTCAACTGAAGGCAACCTTGCCATGTGTTGTCTGATCTGTTCTAAATAAGCCAAACTAGGGCCTATTCTCTTCACCACCGTACACATACGGCCAAGAGCAGCAACCTCAAGCGACTTGCAACGATACAACGAATCACCGTACTTCAACAGCTTCACATAGTCTTTAGCAATCTTGCTAATAAGGTTCCTTGCAGTATTTATTTGGCCAAGTGCAAGTTTATAATGATCCTTATTGTAAAGGACATGCAAAAGATCTCCATAAAAAGGATGGATATCATCTAGGCGAGGAAACTCATCTATGATCGTAGATAGCTTCTCAAAAAAATTCTGTTGAGTGTATTTCACCTTACGCATGTAAAACTGACGGAGACGAGTAATTGAATACCCTTTGTGAACAACAGTTGGTGTTTGCCGCTGAGTACGGGATAGAATAATGTCGACAATGTCTTTCCCATTGGGTACCACGGTAATCTTCTTAAAGTTATATTGCACCAGTTTTTACTATTTTCCTGATAAAACATATTAAATAAATTCATATCATACAAACGGCAAACGCCTAATCCATATTCAAAACAATAAAAGTTTACTCATGACAACAAAATCAAATTCAATAATCTCTAACATTTTTATCATAAATGAAACTGAACCAGTCAATATATTCATGATATCTCCAATGAAATACAAAAACGTATGAAATATAATAACATCAAAAACCCAGAAAATAAAAACATCAGAATTCACTACAGTGCTAACAGAATCAAATCATTCAATATCAAAATCCTGAGCGTCGAAACTGTTTTTAATTCGATGGTCATGATTTACTCAATGTATCTATAAAAATGGGGTCTTCCTCCTAATTTGGTATCTCTGAATCCATTTTTGGGCTCCATTTTCTGTAATTCCTTCTCCATCTTATATTTTCTACGTATTTTAATAAATTTCCATTTTGCCCCAAGTTCAATTATGAGTAGCTAATTTTCTTTTAAGCTTGGGTTGAAGATGAAGTCTCAACATGTGTCATGAGCTTTATTTGGTAAATTTATTTTCTCTTCCCCTCTAGTTTTTGTGGATGTTTTGACTTCTCGTTGACAAATAATAATAATCTTGTTTAGATACCGTCCCAGTTTCACCGGCTCCCTAGTACAATGTTATTATTATTTGGCACGATAAACCCTTAGCACCATATTGATTAGAGCGTGGTTCATGAGGTATGGAAAACTCCCTCATAATTTAATTGGCATTAATAAGGAATATTTATCCCATGGTGCATGTTGATACGGATCCAGATACTCAAGTACGTCATTTCAATAGATTTATCTTCAATTTATTCTCATCATTACAATTCCAATTTTAGAATAATCTAAGTCACTTTCACCACAAATCCAACCATCTTCATAGAAAATTAATTCTACACACAATTAAAATCCACCTCCTCGTGAGATCGACACTCGTCACCATTGATATATTCTACAATAGATTCGTACACTTGCGAGTTCAATAAAATTTGCACAACAAGTTTTTGGCGCCGTTGCCGGGGAGGTAAGTTATTTTAATTCGTAGAATTAAGTTTTGTAAATAATTTCTTTTTTTTTTGTTTTCTTGCATTTTTTTATTAAAAAAAAGATAAAAATGAATCTGCATTTAGAGGAAATAATTTCTTTTCTTTTTCTCTTCTTTAAAGTTTTGTAATTTAATTTTCAAGTTATTTTTCTTTGTAATTTTTGTTTATCTTATTAATTTATTTTTAATTAATTTATTTCACGTATTTGTTTTAGTGTTTTTATATAAAGGTTTTAACAGCGTGATAAGATTAGTACTGTAATTTCTCCTTCTTTTTTATTTTTATTTGTTTTGTTCCCATTTATTTATTTTCTTTGCATGCATGGTCAAATGTCATTATTACCTAATCTTGAGCCTATAGACCTTGAATTAGAAAAAACACTGCGCACACACAAACACGTTAAAAATAAAATGGATTTGCAACAACAAGACCACCACATGAGAGGTCATTTAAAGACTACTTTAGTCTCTTAGCTAATTTGAGCACATCATGTATAAGATACCCAAATGTAGCTGTTAGGAGTTTTGAACTAAAACCTAGTGTGCTAAATTGTCTCCCAACATTTTATGGCCTAGAAAATGAGGACCCATATAATCATTTGAATGATTTTTATGCTGTTTGTCAAATATTTAAATATGAGAATTTTTCAGATAATGATATTAAACTTAGACTATTCCCATTTTCTTTAAAGGATAGAGCTCGTTAATGGCTCAATACATTGCCTGCTAATAGCATTACATCATGGGAACAAATGGTAACGAAATTTTTAAATAAATACTTCCCAGTGCATAAAACCAATGCTATTCGCAGAGAAATTTCAGAGTTTACCCAGAGAGAGGACGGGCAGTTTTTCGAAATATGGGAGCGATTCAATGGGCTACTCTTAAAGTGTCCACATTATGGGTACGAGAAATGGCACCAATGCCAATACGTTTTGGAGGGATTATTGCCAAATGTGCAAAAATGGCTAATGGCAACAAGTGGAGGAAAGCTAATGTCAAAAAATGCATCAGAGAATTGGGAATTGTTCCAGCGACAAGGGATAATTCCCAACACCGGAGTTGATCACTCAGGAATACTAGAAGAATTAAGGGAGTCAATGATGTTCACATTGGCGAGTCAACTTCGGGAATCAAATAAGTCAAAGAGATGGTTGAAGGTCTTTCTCGACAAATAGCATCATTAACAATTGCTAAATCAACAGAACCACATGACCATGACTCATATCCAGATCAAGCCAATGCCATAGGAGTAATGAGAAAACCATCAAATTACAACCCATACTCCAACACATATAATCCTGGATGGAGAGACCACCCCAATTTTTCATGGTCTCAAGGATTCCAACAAAATGGACCAGCAGCTCTAGCTCCACCAATGCAACAAATTCCTCAAGCCTCTCAGCCCCCATTTAGACAATTCAATCAGACCATAGGAGGTTCACTCCAGAATTTCAAGAATATTACTCACTCCACGATCGAGCAACAGAACCGCACCACTGATGAAATACGAAATGAGATGAGAACAAGCTTCAACTCACAAGCCCAATCAGTTTCAAGCCTCGAGAAGATGGTGGGACTACTTGCTTCTTCAGTTCAGACCTTGGCAATGACTGTTGAGAAAGGTAAATTTCCAAGTCAACCAGTGCCTAATCCTAAAGGAGTACATGAAGCAAGTACCAGTTCACCACAGCAGCATGGAGAGGTCAAAGCAGTCATGACCTTGCCAAAAAGAAAAGAAGTCGACAACAAAGTGGAGATGCTGGTGACAAAAACAAATCAAATTGTACCTATGAGTATTGGGGGCTCACCACCGGAGGAGAAAGAAGAAACTAACCCATGAGAATACGTTCCCAAAGCTCATTTTCCTCAGAGATTAGCTAAAGAAAAGAAGGGAAAATCCACAGGTGAGATTCTTGAAATCTTCAAACAGGTAAGTGTCAACATCCCTTTACTTGATGCTATAAAACAAGTTCCATCTTATGCCAAGTTTCTTAAAGACATTTGTACTAAAAAGAGAGACATTCACGTTCAAAAGAAGGCATTTTTAACAGAAAACATTAGTTCTATACTCTAACACAAAATTCCTTGAAAATGCAAAGACCCAGGCTCCCCCACTATCTCATATAGTATAGGGAACCACACAATTGAGAATGCTTTGTTGGATTTAGGAGCTAGTGTAATTCAGTTACCTTACTTAGTTTTCGTGAAACTTGGACTGAAAGAATTACACCCAACTCCAGTGATGTTACAACTTGCAGATCGGTCCACGAAAATACCTCGTGGTATTGTGGAGGACATGCTTATTCAGGTAGACAAGTTTTATTTTCCTGTTGATTTCATTGTAATTGACACTCAACCAATAGAGGATTCAAGGAAGCACATCCCTATTATTCTAGGCTGACCTTTCTTGGCAACTGTGGATGCTCACATTCAATGTAGGACTGGAAATATGCAGTTTTCCTTCTACAACATTCAATGCAGGACCTTTCTTGGCAACATTACCAAACAACCTCATAATACAGATGATGGAATTGTTGATGTGGATTTAATTAAAGCATTAGTTGACGAAACTTTTCTTTCAAACCTTAGCGATGACCCTTTACAAACATGTTTAACTCACTTTGGTTTGGATTTTGATATTGACAGATCAGTCGATGAGGTCAACGTCCTACTTGACTCAGCATCATCCATGGACACTAATAAATGAAAGTCAAGAGTTGAACAACTAGCATCATTAGAGAAGAAACTTATCCCATCATCAGAATCACCATCGAAACTCGAGCTCAAACCATTACCCAACATATTAGAATATGCTTTTTTGAGAGAAGAAAGTGTTCTGCCGGTAATCATCTCATCATCCCTAAATGACGAACAAAAAGGTAAGTTGTTGGATGTTTTAAAGGAGTACAAAGGAGTATTAGGATGGACCATAGCAGACATCAAAGGTATAAACCCAGTAAATTGCATGCATTACATTCACCTTGATGAAAATGCTAAACCTACCAGGGAAATGCAACATCGGTTAAATCCTAACGTGAAAGAAGTTGTTAGAACTGAAGTCCTTAAGCTATTAGACGTAGGTATTGTTGTGCAAATTTTAATGTACTCGCAAGCGCACGATTCTATTGTAGTATAGATCAATGGTGACGAGTGTCGATCCCACGAGGAGGTGGATTTTAATTGTGTATAGAATTAATTTTGTAAATGGTTGATTGGATTTGTGGTGGAAATTATTTGAAATATGCTAAAACTTAAATTAAAATGGCGAGAATAAATTCTAAAATTGGAATTGAAATGGCAAGAATAACTTGAAAAGGAAATCTATTAAATTGACGTACTTGGGTATCTGGATTCGTATCAACATGCATCACGGGCTAAATAATCCGAATTAATGCCAATTAAATCATGAGGGGGGAATCCACACCTCATGAACCACGCTCTAATCAATATGGTGCTAAAGGCTTATCGTGCCAAATAATAATAACCTTATACTAGAGAGCCGGTGTAACCAAGGCGGTATCTAGACAAGATTATTATTATTTGTCGACGAGAAGTCAAAACATCCACAAAAACTAGAGGGGAAGAGAAAATAAATTTACCAAATTAAGCCCATGACACATGTTGAGACTTCACCTTCAACCCAAGCTTGAAAGAAAATTAGCTACTCATAATTGAACTAGGGGCAAAATGGGAATTTATTAAAATACGAAGAAAATACAAGATGGAGAAGGAATTACAGAAAATGGATCCCAAAAATGGATTCAGAGCTATCAATCCCAAAAATGGATTCAGAGCTATCAAATTAGGGGGGAGAGGCACCTTTTTTATAGATACATGGAGTAAATCATGGCCATCGGATTAAAAACAGTTTGGACGCTCAGGATTGCGCCACGTCATCAGTCAACAATACGCTGTTTGACCACGCGGATGCACAGTAACACGGTTTGACCCGGATGAACAGTAACACGGTTTGGTTGAAAATAATCCTGTGTGATGCATGTACTGTACGCGAGATTTTTCGTCCACTGATATGCTACCACGTCACCATCAACAGTACATAAGAATTTTAGTCCAACAGGATCGTGACACCTTATCAGTCAATGCCACATCATCGGTCAATGCCACGTCATCGATCCGTCTATGTGAACAGTGTCGTGAACAGTAACGTAGACAGTACCGTATATGTGAATAGTGCTATTTTTCTTTTTATGCTCCTCTTAAGGTTTTCGACCGTCCTGAGTTCAAAAATGATGTCTGTTTTGCCGTCTGATCTCTCCTTTATTGTGAAATGACTATAATACCCCTAAAATACATAAAATACTTAATTAAAATAACACACACGTAATTACATCACAAGAAGGTTAAATACATAAAAGTAAGAGTTGTTAGTAAGACTTGAAATGTAAAATGACGGTTTTCTCCTTTATAAATATACATTTTCTAACACTCAACAGGTATCATTTATCCAATTTCTAATAGTTCATGGGTCAGTCTTGTACAAGTTGTCCCTAAAAAGTCAGGAGTCACAGTAGTTACCAATGCTGATAATGAATTAATACCAACTAGAGTAACTATAGGATGACGTGTATGCATTGATTATAGAAGTTGAATTCTGTCACACGTAAATACCATTTTCCTTTACCATTTATCGATCAAATGCTTGATAGATTAACAAGCCATGAATTTTATTGCTTTTTAGATGGCTACTCAGGATACAATCAGATCCCATAGCACCAAAAGATCAAGAGAATACCACTTTCACTTGCCCTTTTGGCACTTTTGCATATAGGAGGATGCCATTTGGATTATGTAATGCACCTGTTATATTTCAACGATGCATGTTGAGTATTTTTTCTGATATGGTTGAACGATTCCTGAAGTCTTTATGAATGACTTTTCTGTATTTGGTGATTCATTTGATCAATGTTTACTTCATCTAACACTAGTTCTACAGAGATGTATCGATAAGAACTTAGTCTTAAATTGAGAGAAGTGCTATTTTATAGTAAAACAAGGTATTGTTTTCGGTTACATCATTTCGAGCAAAGGTATTGAGGTTGACAAAGCCAAGGTGGATCTCATTTCTAATCTTCCTCTACCCAAAACAGTCAGAGAAGTAAGATCTTTCCTTGAGCATGCTGGTTTTTATAGATGTTTCATTAAAGATTTTTGCAAAGTTTCTAAACCCTTATGCAATCTACTTGCTAAGGATGTACCTTTTATCATTAATGATTCATGTCTTGTGGCTTTTGAAAAATTAAAGCAATTGTTGACATCATCGCCCATCATTCAGCCTCCAAATTGGAGCTTACCATTCGAGCTCATGTGTTATGCATCTGATTATGTAGTAGGAGCAGTTTTAGGACAAAGAATTGATTGAATTCCCCATGTTATTTTACTATACTAGTATGACATTGAATGATACACAGTTCAACTATTCAATTACTAAAAAAGAAATGTTAGCAGTAGTGTTTGCATTGGAAAAATTTCAATCTTATCTCATTGGTTGTAAAATAATTGTGTTCACCGATCATGCTGCTCTTAAATATCTTCTCACAAAGAAAGATGCAAAAGCTAGACTAATTCGTTGGGTGTTACTTTTGTAGGAAATTCGACTTGGAATTTAAAGATAAGAAAGACAGAAAATATTGTGACAGACCATCTCTCTCGTCTCCATTTTGACACAATTACAGAACCATTAACATTGAATGAGTCATTCCCAGATGAACAATTGATGAGTGTGGAAATATTACAGTGGTATGCTGATATCGTTAATTATCTTGTTACAGGTCAACTTCCAGAGCATTGGACCAAGTAAGACAAAGCCAAATATTTTGTGGAAATAAAGAATTTCTTTTGGGATGACCCTTATTTGTTCAAGTATTGTGCAAAATCAAATTGTTAGACGATGTGTCCCAGAAAATGAAATTTAGAATATTCTTTCATTTTGCCATGAACAAGCTTATGGAGGCCATTTCAGCGCTAAGAAAATAGCGCTAAAGTTTTACAATGTGGTTTCTATTAGCCAACTATATTTCAAGATACTTACACTTTTTGTTCTTCATGTGATAGGTGTGAGCAAATGGAGAGCATTACACAAAGGAATATGATGCCACTAAATTTAATTTTAGTGGTTGAGATTTTTGATGTGTGGGGTATCGACTTCATGGGACCCTTTCCTTATTTTTTTAGCCATCAATACATATTGGTTGCTGTTGGCTACGTATTGAAATGGGCAGAAGCAATTCCATGTAGAACTAATGATCACAAGGTGGTGATAGGAGTTTTTAAAAACAATAGTGTTTCACGCTTTGGATTTCCTCGAGTGATAATCATTGATGGCGGTGCCCACTTTTGTAACAAAGCATTCAAAGCTCTTTTGACAAAGTATTCAATCACTCACAAAGTGGCGACCCCATATCATCCGCAAACCACTGGCCAAGTTGAGATCTCTAATCCAGAAATAAAGCATATATTAGAAAAGACGGTGAGGCCAGACAGAAAAGATTGGTCATTTAGACTTGATGCTGCATTATGGGCATATAGAACGGCTTTCAAGACCCCGATTGGGATGTCACTGATAACTCCAGGAAATGAGAGTTATTACATCTGTTCTAGACTTGAATAAATGCCATTTAGAAAGCAAATAATGTATTTTGATTACATTTTGGTGAACTTTTGCATAAACATTCATTTTAGTTGAGTCTTAACAAGTTTTACTTGAATCATAGTAATTTGTGCTAAAAACAGGTTTTTATTTGTAGGTTTTAAATTCATAAAAGGATGCAGAGACATTAGATGAGAAATAGGAGGAAAGAAGATGATCACAAAAGAAGGAAAGCACAATCGGAAATGACACAAGTCGCCGTTGCGGATGTTAGAGCAACCAATGCTGCAGCAATCTGGGAGAAGCGCAGGAGAAAATATAGGCACGGGTCAGCAATTAAATTACAATCTGCATGTTTCCTAATTTAAACACAGGCACACGCATGGGCGTTGGTTCGGAAAACTTAATTTGCAAATATATAAAGGAGGCATGCACCACATAGAAGCGGTGGTGGAATTATCATTCAAAAACAATTACAAAGGCAAGAAGAAGATCAAGATTAAGGAGGGTTGTTCGGCATCATTGAAGCACCGAGGAGGATCCTTAGACTTTCATCGTGCTCAACTCATATTATCTTTCTTCCTTTGATTGATTGGATGTATTCTGCGATCAGTATATTTATGTTTATTTTTCTCATTCAGAATATGAACTAAATTTACTTGTAGTTGAGTGACAAATAATCCAATGAGTTCTTGACTGTTCTTATATGATGTTATGATAATGCTATAGCATTATACTCTAATAGTTTTTATGACATAATTGTTATTTTGGTTGACCACCCATTTAATAGTTTCAGTTAAGATAGAGCAGTAAAAGGGCATGTCTTAGCGGACATTATTAGAGTATTACTTGTTCTTAAATTGAGTTTCCTGGATTAGGTTATCTTAAATCCCATAAGGGCAATGCTTGAAATTAAGATTTGTGATATCCTAGACATAGGTGTTCACCTTGTAGGGTAGAGAGATTAAAGATCATAAAGCCATACATTAAATTTATGAGCAACTGGTTATTGTTAGTAGATTTAAAGGTATGAGATTTCCAACATGCGATAGCTGCGGATGCAGATTTGTTCTACCCAGTGCTGCAGTACTTATCATAACAACTGGTGCTAATTCGATAATCAACAGTCACCCTATTAGGAGAGTTTGATAATTCAACTACTATATTCTCAATTGAACCTTGGACACATTTAATTAATTTTATTTTATTACGATATTGCTTTAATTCCTATCTTTCAAAAATTATTATTTACGATAGAATTATTTGGCAATTGTTTGTTTTGGTCTTTAGTTGACGTGCATTATTGTGATTGCTTTAGCATTTTGAGTAACATTAATCCATGTGGAGACGATCTTGAACACTTATCACTTTATTACTTGTTGTGTATACTTGCACATTGGCATTGATAATAATTGATTATATAAATCAACCAACAAGTTTTTGGCGCCGTTGCCGGGGATTGATTGTTTATTTTTGGAGTGTGAAGTAAATTGCGATAGCACCAAACTTAACTCAATTCATTCTATTGATTGGCAGATCAGTACGTGCATGCGCAAAAATAAATCTGAGGTATTCCAATTCGATCCTGAGATTGAAAGGACTATCAGGAGATTGCGAAGAGAACAAAGAAATTCAAAGACTGCTTCAGGCATGAATAACTTGCAAGATGAGGGAAATTTGAACCCTCACGGACCTTTACAACCAGCCAACATTCAAGAAGAGTAGAATGAATATGCTAACGGGAGACAGCCAAGAAATAACAATATTATTTACATGGCAGACGATAGAGACAGAGCTATACGAGATTATGCTGTTGTAAACAGTTGGGCAATTCAATGGATTGCCAAATGAAGATCTTCATCTCCATCTTAAATTATTCTTGGAAGTAAGTGATGCTTTCAAAATTGCTGGAGCAACGCAAGATGCCTTAAGGCTGAGGCTTTTTCCTTATTCCTTAAGGGATCGAGCAAGAGCATGGTTAAATTCATTACCATCTGATTCCATCACTACATGGAATGAATTGGCTGATAAATTCCTAATGAAATATTTCTCACCAACAAAGAATGCGAAATTACGGAATGAAATTACCTCTTTCCATCAAATTGAAGATGAGAGTTTGTACGAGGCTTGGGAAAGGTTCAAGGAATTGCTCAGAAGGTGTCCTCATCATGGTATTCCTTGTTGCATTCAATTGGAAACTTTCTACAATGGGTTGAATCCGAGTACAAGGTTAATGGTGGATGCTTCAGCAAATGGAGCTCTGTTATCAAAATCCTACACTGAGGCTTATGAAATTTTGGAAAGAATTGCCAATAATAACTACCAGTGGCCTTCAGCTAGGCAACCAATAGTAAGAGGATCAGCAGGGGTACATAACATTGATGCAATTACAGCCTTATCAGCTCAAGTAACTTCATTGACTAACATGGTAAAAGTCATGACAGCTGTTCCAGCAACAGTAAAGCAAGTTACTGAACTTTCTTGTGTCTACTGTGGTGAAGATCATGATTTTGATAATTGCCCTGGAAATCTAGCCTCAGTAAATTATTTGGGTAACTTCAATCGACAACCACAGAATAACCCATATTCAAATACTTACAACCCAGGCTGGAAACAACACCCAAATTTCTCATGGAGCAATAAGAATCGAAATGGTCCAGCATTGAATGGACTAAGTAGAAACACACAACTACAACTACCTGGTTTTCATCAACAAAGTCAAGGGCAAAAGCATATCAATCAGGATCCAATCACTTCATTGGAAGTATTAATCAAGGAGTACATTGCAAAGAATGAAGCAATTGTGTAGAGTCAAGCTGTATCCTTGAAAAACCTTGAGAACCAAATGGGACAATTAGCTACAGCAATGAGCAGCAGAACTCAAGAAAGCTTACCTAGCAACACAGAAGATCATAGGAGAGAGAGCAAGGAACACTGCAAAGTGATTAGTCTGAGATCTGGAAAGCATATTGATATCCCAGTTGAGGTGACAAAAAATGGGATGGAAGGCATTTCAGCTCAAAAACCAACTCAAAAGGGAAGCATGTTACAGCAGACTCCCCATCAAGACACTGATGCAAGGGACCCAGCTACAGCAACTGCAAAAGAAAATCAACCAGATCTTGCTGAAAAAGAAGTTACAACACCAGTAGCCACAACCTGCACCAACTTAAACAAACAGAGTTTGGTACCTCCTGAATCTAACCAGCAGTTTAGACATCCACCACCCTTCCCTCAAAGGTTCCAGAAGCAAAAACAAGACAAGCAGTTCAGCAAATTTCTAGAAGTGTTGAAGCAACTGCACATAAACATACCTTTTGTGGAAGCTTTGGAGCAAATGCCAAATTATGTAAAATTTCTAAAAGATATCTTGGCACGAAAAAGAAGGCTGGGAGAGTTTGAAACTGTTGCTCTAACACAGGAAAGCAGCCATATGCTTCAGAGTAAAATTCCCACAAAATTGAAAGATCCAGGGAGTTTTACAATACCCTGTTCTATAGGGAATAGGTATGCCGGCAGAGCACTTTGTGATTTGGAAGTTAGTACCAACTTGATGCCATTATCTGTATTTAAGCAGCTTGGAGTAGGGGAGTGCAGACCAACAACTGTCACTCTGCAATTAGCTGACAGATCTCATGCATATCCTGAAGGAAAGATAGAGGATGTACTGGTGAAGGTTGACAAATTCATTTTTCCAGTGGATTTCATTGTGCTGGACTTTGAAGCTAACAAAGAGGTACACATTATACTTGGCAGACATTTTCTAGCAACTGAAAGACTTTGATAGATGTGCAGAAAGGAGAGCTGACCATGAGAGTGAATGATCAGCAAGTCACATTGAATGTACTAGAGGCTATGAGAAACCCTGATGAAATAGAAGATTGCAATTTCCTAAGTGTAGTGGATCTTGTTGTAGCAGACAGACTGGACAGATGCTGCAATAATGTACTTAACAAAGTCACCACCTTTGAGGAGGTTGAAGAGGAAGATGTTGCAGCAATCAAATAGATTGGATGGACAAACAACAATCTAATGGGCACAACAGGGTTATTGAATATCTGAATCTTTCAGATAGGGAAGTAAAAACAACTTTACCATCTATTGAATCACTCCCAAGTTTTGAATTAAAACTGTTACCTTCACATTTAAAGTATGCTTATCTTGGTCAAAACAACACACTCCCAGTAATCATTTCTTCTACTTTGGATGCAGGTCAAGAACAAAGCCTAATAGATTTGCTGGGAAAATACAGAAAAGCAATTGGATGGACCATGGCAGATATAAAGGGTATCAGCCCATCAATATGTATGCATAAGATCCTTTTAGAAGACTGTTCCAGCAAATCGGTGGAGTACCAGAGAAGGCTGAATCCTATTATGAAAGAAGTGGTGAAGAAGGAAATCATCAAATGGTTAGATGCTGGAATCATATACCCAATATCAGACAGTTCATGGGTAAGCCCAGTTCAGTGTGTTATAAAGAAAGGAGGGATAACAGTAATGGCTAATAAGAAGAATGAACTTTTTCCTACAAGGACAGTGATTGGATGGAGAGTGTGTATGGATTACAGAAAGCTCAACAAAGCAACAAGAAAAGACCATTTCCCACTTCCATTCATAGACCAGATGCTGGACAGACTTGCTGGAAAACAATACTACTGTTTCTTATATAGGTATTCAGGCTACAACCAGATTGCTATAGTACCAGAGGATCAAGAGAAGACTGCATTTACTTGTCCTTATGGAACATTTGCCTTCAGAAGAATGCCATTTGGGCTATGCAATGCTCCAGCAACTTTTCAAAGATGCATGATGTCTATATTTTCTAATATGGTAGAGCAGACCTTGCAAATTTTCATGGATGATTTTTCAGTTTTTGGAGAGACATATGGTAATTGTTTACACAACTTGGAAGAAGTTCTTAAAATATGTGAGATGACCAACTTAGTACTTAATTGGGCCATTTCATGGTGCAAGAAAGAATAGTGTTGGGTCACAAGATATCCAAGGATGGTATTGAGGTAGATAAAGCCAAGATAGAGGTAATAGATAAACTGCCACCCCTAACCTCAGTAAAGGGTATTAGGAGTTTTCTGGGTCATGCTGTATTCTACAGAAGATTCATCAAGGATTTTTCCAGAGTAGCCAAACCTCTATGTTCATTGCTGGAGCATGATAAACCATTTCACTTTGACAAAGAATGCCTTTAAGCATTTGGAGAATTAAATAAAGCCTTGATCACTGCTCCAGTAGTTATATCTCCAGATTGGAATTTACCATTTGAATTGATGTGTGATGTTAGTGATCATTCTGTGGGAGCAGTATTAGGGCAAAGAAAGGATAAGGTTTTTCATTCCATATATTATGCAAGCAAAACTTTTACTCTAACTCAGATCAATTACACTACTACAGAGAAAGAGTTGCTGGCAGTAGTTTTTGCTTTTGACAAATTCAAAGCTTACCTGGTAGGTACTAAAGTAACTGTTTACACAGACCATGCAGCCATCAAATATTTAATTTCAAAGAAGGATGCCAAACCAAGACTAATCAGATGGATCTTATTGCTTCAAGAATTTGATCTGGAAATTAAAGATAGAAAGGGGACTGAGAATCAAGTGGCAGACCACTTGTCACGGTTGGAAGCAGACACTAGTACATTGACAAGGAAGGGCATCACTGAAACTTTTCCTGATGAACAGCTGTTTGTAGTACAACAAGCATAGATGCTGCAGCAGTCAAAATCTCCATGGTATGTAGACTTTGCTAACTATCTAGTAAGTGGGTTACTATCACTTGAGCTGAAGTTTCAAGAGAAAAAGAAATTTCTTCATGATGTTAGAAACTACTAGTGGGATGACCTACATTTATATAAGCTATGCTCGGATAAAGTAATAAGAAGATGTATTGCAGCAAAAGAAATACCTCATATACTAGAGTCATGTCATGCTGCAGCATATGGAGGACATTTTGGTGGTCACAGAACAGCTGCC
The DNA here is from genome assembly GCA_039657385.1 of Citrus x changshan-huyou. Taxonomy (NCBI): domain Eukaryota; kingdom Viridiplantae; phylum Streptophyta; class Magnoliopsida; order Sapindales; family Rutaceae; genus Citrus; species Citrus x changshan-huyou. The sequence continues at coordinate 11,803,758 of CM077555.1, forward strand.
AAAGTTATGCAATCAGGTTATTATTGGCCCACTATTTTTAAAGATGCTTATGAATTTGTTAAATATTGTGACAGGTGTCAAAGGACAGGGAACATCACCAGCAGACATGAGATGCCATTGACCAACATACTGGAAGTAGAAGTTTTTGATGTTTGGGGAATAGATTTCATGGGACCCCATCCTTTGGAAACTTATATATCCTTGTTGCTGTAAATTATGTCTCCAAGTGGGTGGAAGCTACAACATTACCTACCAATGATGCTAAAACCGCGGTGACTTTTCTTCAAAAAAATGTTTTCTCCAGGTTTGGTACTCCTAGAGCAATCATTAGTGACGAAGGCGCACATTTTTACAACAAAATCTTTGCTGCAGCAATGATGAAATATGGAGTCAGACACAGAATAGCAACAACATATCACCCACAATCCAATGGTCAGGCTGAAGTGTCCAACAGAGAAATTAAAAAGATCTTAGAAAAAGTGGTGAACCCAACAAGGAAGGATTGGTCTTTACATTTGCATGACTCTTTATGGGCCTACAGAACAGCATACAAAACCCCACTCGGCATGTCTCCTTACCGAATTGTTTATGGCAAGGCTTGTCATTTGCCCCTAGAGCTAGAGCATAAAGCACACTGGGCACTGAAGAAACTAAATTGGGACATGCATGCTGCAGCAGAACAAAGGAAGCTTCAACTTTGTGAGCTTGATGAATTAAGGCTGTTTTCATATGAAAATGCAAAAATTTATAAAGAGAGAACAAAACATTGGCATGACAAGCATATTCAACACAGGAAGTTCATCCCTGGTCAATTAGTGTTGCTCCACAATACAAGACTAAGGTTGTTTCCGGGAAAGCTCAAGTCACGATGGTCTGGCCCGTTTAAGCTATTGAAATCTTACCCTCATGGAGCTGTTGATCTTTTAGATGAACAAACGGGTCACGAATTCAAGGTTAATGGGCACAGGGTTAAGCATTACATACACCCAGCAGCAGAAGGGTCAAAGGAGGTGTTATCCCTTCAAGAACCCCACTATTGAGCAAAGACAGAAGGTCAGGCTGAAGGACCTTAAATCAAGTGCTTCATGGGAGGCAGCCCATTGAGGAAGCAGCCACTACAAACCAATTTTGATATCCTTTGGTTTTATGGACAGCTCTTCCTCTTTACCATTTTATTTAATCTTGTTTTGCCATGTTAACCATTTATTTTTAATCTTTTACATTATTGCATTCCTTCTTTTCGATTTAATTTAATCTACCTTATTTTAATAATTTTAGACTTAATTTTAGTTTGAAATAAATGTGACAATTGAATTTCATATTGACAAGTGCAAGTATCTGGTGGCAGAATTCAGAGGACAACAACCACGTGTCAGACGCTTTGGTATGGATTCTGTGTCCGTTGTTGGAATAAGCAAATGGGGGGCTGCAGCAACAAATTTTCCCGTTACAGTAAATTAAAGGCTGGAGCTTTCACTTACCGTTGGAGATGAAATCGTGACAGATGGACGCTCGGATATGGATAGAAATTGCGGAAACAAATCTCCGAAATCACAGCTTTAATTTCAATGACCGATAATTTTGGGATATGCACATTTAATTCAAATATTTTATTCCCTCAATTATCTCTAATTACTGTAGTTATCTTCAAATTACAGTCCACTATAAAAAGGAGTCATTGTGCTTAGTGTCCACGCCACTATTCCCCATCTCCTTCGCAAGTCCAACTCTCCTAATTCTTTAACACTTCTTCTCTTTTGGTTCTCAGGAACAGTAGCCTAACTTTGTTACTGCTACAACAATGCCGCGATATAAGAAAACAGCGAGCCGCCTCAAAGATCCATCACGATTCCAGAGTTACCATGCCGAAGAAAAATACGAAGAATTCATAGAGCCACACAAGATTCTGGAAGAAAAAGGGTTTCAATTTCCAGACCAACTCACTGGAATTGTGAAAACAATTCATAATGCTGCAGCAAAGCGAGGATGGCTAGAGTTTTGCAAACACCCTCGCAATCCTGTACTGCCGGTGGTAAAAGAATTTTATGCCAATTTGGTAAGCCCTGATCAGCACAACATCTGGGTAAGAAATACACTTGTTCCATTGGACTCTCGTGTTATCAATGCTTTTTATAACTTACCTGCTGAGATTACTTGTGAGTATGCTAAATTGCGTGATAAGTTAACCCCGAAAAAGTGGACCACCATTTTTACAACTCTTACCATCGAAGGGGCATCATGGGTTAACGAGGAAGGGCATGTAGTTAACATGATAGATTTGAAACCTATTGCTAAGGTGTGGGTGAAATTTTTGAAATCTAGACTTATGCCCACCACTCACACTACTACGGTTTCACAAGAAAGATTGGTTTTGCTATATGTCCTTGTTAGAGGGCTCCCCATAGATGTGGGTAGCATCATTGCAAAAGAAATCCGAGAGTGTGCAGCCAAAACTCACCGAACTGCTGCTTTGCTATTTCCTTCACTTGTCACCAGCATTTGTGTAGTTTCAGGTGTTCGTCTTGAAGCCAGCGATGATCATGTCAAGAATGAGGGTGCCTTTACGGCACGAACAATTGAAAGAGTTGCTGGCGAGAGTGCTGGAACAACCACTGAACCAGCTGCTGTAACAGGAGCACGACGAACTCTTGGCTTAGAACAGACCATCCAAGCACTTAGCACTAGTATCAATCAATGTGTGGAAGCTCAGCAGAGGGAAAATGGTCGGTTTTGGAGCTATCTACAGCACCTGGATGGAAAACTACACAAATTTGCTAGGTACATAAAACGCAATCATCGGAACTTCCCTGCTTCCCTGCTCTATCAATACAATTTTGACACGAGCACCACAAGTGCTCCAGCAGAAACCAGTGAAGAAGCCACTGCTTTAGATGAACCAGCAAAGCAAGCTGCAGCTGAACCACCAGCAGAAGTTGACTCAGAAGATGCTGAACCATCTGACCCACCTGAGGATGAAGGTGACAAATCTGAGACGGATAGCTCACCCTCAGAGGCAGAGGATAATTCAGAGTATGAACGTGATGAACCACCCATCCCCACCTAGTCCAAAACTAGGAAGCAGCACATTATTCAAGAAGAGGAGGAGGAAGACCTTGACGTGGAACCTCTTATTCCAGTCTTTGTAGGCAAAGGAAAGGCCAAGGGTAAAGCAAAAATGGCAACACCTCCAGCCTCTGACGATGAAATGGAGCAAGTTGATGCTGAGTTAGCTGCTGCAGCAGCTAGAGCCATGCCTACATCTGAGCAAGCCAAGCAACTACTTGAGGTAATAGCTGCCATCACAGCCGAGGGCCAGGCAGCTGACGCATTGACTCAAAAGACTCCACAGCCAAGTCCTAGCCAGCCTATCCGCACCAGTCCAAGACAACCCAGCAAACGAAAAGGCAATACATCTGCGGGTACCACAACTCCTCTCACCAGCCCTGCAGCGAAAAAGACAAAGACATTGCCAGCTACCTCCCCAAAGGCTTCACCAAAGGATAAGCTGCGTAGTGCATCCAAGAAGCGCTGATAACATCACATCATGGGCTGCAGTCCCCACCACAGGGGAGTACTTTTCTCTCACTAGTTTCCTTCTTGTTCTAAAAAAAAAAAATTGTTTGTCCATTTGTGTGTTTGTATTTTGTTTGCTTGTGAGGACACAGCACCTCTCAAGTTTGGGGGGGTTGTTTCCGAATGCATGTGTTTTATGTATGTGTTTATGTTTGTGTTGTGTGAAGCTCTATTATCTGTTATTTGTGTATGGATTTGAAAACCTAATGAAGATAAATTGAGTGCTATTCAGTATTTATGAGAATGCCAAGTAGAGATAGTTATAGATAGAAGTGAAATTTTGTCCCAACACTTAGCCCGTGATTGAGTTGTATGAGACTGCTAGAGCAAAACCAAAAGAATAGAAAATATCTTAAGTTTGAAGGGAGAAGCATGTTGATTGACTGTGATATTTATGAAATAAAACTCTGCTCCAATGGCTTAAGTTGCTGAGTAACCAGATCTGAGTATGCACCCCATATGCAGAAATGTGTAAAAAAGTAGCGAGAGTTATGAGCAGTGTTGTAGCATTTATAAAAAAAAAAAAATCCTCTATCTAAGGCATTGAGTAGCCAGGTCTGTTCATGACCCCCATGTTCAGCCTTGAGTCAAAGATACCTCGAGATAAGATTATACTACAGATATTGCTGCAGCAACTCTGATCTGGGCATGGCTTGAGTAATTGGGTGTCATCATTACAAGTGATTGACATTCACATGAAAAATAAATGTTACAGTGAGGAGGTTGATTATCCCCCAGGTTATCAATGTTAAAGCTATCACAGTTTGAATATGTGAAATTTATGCTACCCCTTGTAAGAATGAAGTATATCACTGCTGAAATTTCTGCAATCCTTTGGTAATGTTACAGCATATCTGGAATTCAATCACAAAGGCAGCACACACACAATATGGACAGAAAGAAGCTTAAGTCTAGAACTGATTTACTATGGGCATTTTGTATGATTGGGATTATGATCTGAAGGTGGAAGAATCTTTGCAAGTTTGATAAAAGAACTGAAGTTGTGTGCATGTTTGTTTGCGGGAAATGTTAGTATGTGTCATTACTCGAGGACATGTAATAGTTTAAGTTTGGGGGTGTGATAACTCTAGGAAATGAGAGTTATTACATCTATTCTAGACTTGAATAAAGGCCATTTAGAAAGCAAATAATGTATTTTGATTACATTTTGGTGAACTTTTGCATAAACATTCATTTTAGTTGAGTCTTAACAAGTTTTGCTTGAATCATAGTAATTTGTGCTAAAAACAGGTTTTAATTTGTAGGTTTTAAATTCATAAAAGGATGCGAAGACATTAGATGAGAAAGAGGAGGAAAGAAGATGACCACAAAAGAAGGAAAGCACAATCGGAAATGACAGAAGTGCCGTGGCGGATGTTAGAGCAACCAATGCTGCAGCAATCTGGGAGAAACGCGGGAGAAAATATAGGCGCGGGTCAGCAATTAAATTACAATCTGCATGTTTCCTAATTTAAACACAGGCACGCGCATGGGCGTTGGTTCGGAAAACCTAATTTGCAAATATATAAAGGAGGCATGCACCACATAGAAGCGGCGGTGGAATTAACATTCAAAAACAATTACAAAGGCAAGAAGAAGATCAAGATTAAGGAGGGCTGTTCGGCATCATTGAAGCACCGAAGAGGATCCTTAGACTTTCATCGTGCTCAACTTATATTATCTTTCTTCCTTTGATTGATTGGGTGTATTCTACGATCAGTATATTTATGTTTTATTTTTCTCATTTAGAATATGAACTGAATTTACTTGTAGTTGAGTGACAAATAATCCAATGGGTTCTTGACTGTTCTTATATGATGTTATGATAATGTTGTAGCATTATACTCTAATAGTTTTTATGACATAATTGTTATTTCGGTTGACCACCCATTTAATAGTTTCAGTTAAGATAGAGCAGCAAAATGGCATGTCTTAGCATACATTATTAGAGTATTACTTGTTCTTAAATTGAGTTTCATGGATTAGGTTATCTTAAATCCCATAAGGGCAATGCTTGAAATTAAGATTTGTGATATCCTAGACATAGGTGTTCACCTTGTAGGGTAGAGAGATTAAAGATCATAAAGCCATACATTAAATTTATGAGCAACTGGTCATTGTTAGTAGATTTAAAGGTATGAGATTTCCAACATGCGATAGCTGCGGATGCAGATTTGTTCTACCCAGTGCTGCAGCACTTATCATAACAACTGGTGCTAATTCGGTAATCAACAGTCACCCCATTAGGAGAGTTTGATCATTCAACTACTATATTCTCAATTGAACCTTGGACACATTTAATTAAGTTTATTTTATTACGATATTGCTTTAATTCCCATCTCTCACAATTATTATTTACGATAGAATTATTTGGCAATTGTTTGTTTCGGTCTTTAGTTGACGTGCATTATTGTGATTGCTTTAGCATTTTGAGTAACATCAATCCCTGTGGAGACGATCTTGAACACTCATCACTTTATTACTTGTTGTGTATACTTGCACATTGGCATTGATAATAATTGATTATTTAAATCAACCAACAATCACCCTACAGGCTAGTGTATGGAAAAGCTTACCACCTACCTGTGGAACTCGAGCATCATGCATATTGGGCCATCAACAAATTCAACTTTGACATGCAGCAAGCTAGCTCAGAAAAAAGATTACAACTGACAGAACTTGAAGACATTCGCAATGACGCATACGAAAATGTCAAGATTTACAAGCAGCGAATGAAAGTCTTTCATGACAAGCAAATTATGAGAAAATCTTTCACTCTAGGTCAGAAAGTGCTTTTACTCAATTCTCGCTTGCACCTATTCCCAGGTAAGTTACGCTCTCAATGGTCTGGCCCCTTTATTGTTCACACTGTTTTTCCACATGGGACAATTGAAATTAAGGACCCAAAGAACGGTGTCACGTTTAAAGTTAATGGTCAAAGATTAAAGCCATATCTAGAGTACCAACCACATGGAGAGGACACCGAAATAAATTTGAGTGACCCACTAGATTTGAATTGAGTTTTTTTTTTCTTTCTTTTCGGTGATTTGATTTTTTTCTTTTCTTTTGCTAATTGAAATTATTTTTGCATAAGTGTGTTTGTTTAACCATTAAGTTTTCTCTTATCATTGTTAATCATGAGTGCCATAGCTAAACAGTTCCTCCTGGACATTCTTAAACCACTTCAACGTGTAAAATCTCATCTCAAAAGGCAGATTCGATTTTGTAAAACACATCATATTTGGGCTCTGCAACCACCAGAGTTAGTATCCTATGTTGAGGATTTAGAAAGCCAACTCAGAGACATTAAGAGAAGTGTTTACAACATCCAGTTGGAGCTTGAGGTAAATTCAATAAGAGGACGATTGTAATTTTCTTTATGTGTTTTAGTTTATTTTTCTTTAATTGTGTGCTTTAGTTTGTTACCCTGGTGAAGTGGGGGATAACGGTACTCTGTGACAATTAAGTCGATTACTTCAGTTTCCTATAATAACTGATATTATGAGGCAAAGGTATGGACACAAACGAGATTCTAGCAAAGTTTCACAATCGATTCCATTCACTTCCTCAGAATGCCCTCCTTACAATCTATAAAGCTCAGTCCGAATGCATGCGATTGCTCATGAGGAATAACATACTTGCTGACATCCATTGGTTAATCGAGGCTAAAGTATGATTGGCAGGTGAGTTACCTCCAAAATGCATTGCATACATGCCTGATTGTGGTAAAGGAAATTTTGCAAGAAAACGAAGAGCTCAAGGAATTTTTGTTGCTTGTCATAAGTGTGCCCGAATGAGTTGCGATAAAAAACCATGCTCTTTAGGAATGGTGTCTGATAATAGGGAAGATAAGATTCAATTCATTAGGGATGGTTTGAATAAGGAGTCATTAGATGATATCCTTTTGTCTCTTGAAATGCATCTTAGTGGATATGTGCAAGGAGCGATTCTCTAGTTATGACCATTATTCTATAAAGAGCATGCACGATATAGTCTCGGGAATCTGACTATAAACAACCCTGTTTGCCAGTTTATAAGAAAACTGGATGGGAAGCTTATCCTCGACCCATAGAGGGCGTTCAAGCCGTTTCTGGATGTAAAACCAGAGGAAGATGTGAGCCACAGTCGCAACTACCTGTAAATATCCTTTTATTTCATTGTTATTTTATTTCACTATTGTTTGATCATTTGCATTATTGTCTTTAATAATTTTATTTCATCATTGTTTCTTTTTTCTTTTTACTGTTTCCTTTTTTACTCGCGAGCCATGTGCTTTACGCGTTATTTGACACTGACATGCTACCTCATACACAGTTGTGACCCACTGTTATCAAGATTCTTAAATATGATTTTTTGTTACGCACTCACAAATTATTTTTGAAAAGTATCCCAATGGCAGCTACTCTCAATAGACAATTCAAGAACATTTGTGTGCTTTCTGGATTTCACTATGGCAAACATAAAGAGTTCGTTGAGGCAGCTATAGATCTTGGTCGAAGTATAGCAGAGAGAAAATTACACTTGGTATATGGAGGAAGTAATCGAGGGTTATCAAAATTGGTCTCAGAAGCTGCTTTTGTCAGAGGAAGCCAAGTGTTAAGCATCATCCCAAGAGCCCTAAAACCTTTAGGCAGTTTGTCTGACTCACCGACTGGAGAAGAGTTAGTCGTCTCAGGTATGCAAAAAAGAATAACCGAAATACTTAATCATGCTGATGCTTTTATTTTCCTTCTAGGAGATCTTGCAACACTAGAGTCACTTATCCCACTAGCATCTTGGGTCCATCTGCACATTCACCAGAAACCCATCAGTTTGTTAAATGTCAATAACTTTTATGATAGCTTCATCGCATTTTTTAACCATGCAACAAAAAACTATTTCATTCATTCCAATGCGAAAAAACTTTGTATTTGTGCTCACACTACTAATGAGCTACTTGATATGTCACAAGGTTATAGACCGAAGCCAGACCCATGGACCTTTGTATTGGAGCGTCCAAATAATGATGGTAACAGTAGCCACAGTAAGAAGTACAAATTAGATTTAACTCTCCGCTTGTAAATATTTTCTCCTGTGTTACACCACCCAGGTGATGTCTTCTAAACTCTACTTCTTTCCTTTAAAACATTGAGGACAATGTTTCGTTCTGGTTGGGAGAAGGGAATAGTCGACAATTGTGGAATCTTGGTTAAGTTTTTACTATTTTTTGTTGTAGAAACTAACTGTTGCTAACTTTTTGTATTGAAGATGGCTAAATATGAAATGGAGTGACTCTAGAAATATATCTTCATCATTTGAAAAAAAAATTCAAACATTTTGTTTTTCTTTATTAAGCTTTTATATTCATTTTTCTTCCTCTTTTTAATTTCTCCTTTATAAATATACATTTTAAAATTTTTGAGTCGAAGATGACGGAATTTGGAGTGTAGTGCCTAGGGGTGGGCAAAAAGACCGTAGTCTTAAAAAAACCGAACCGAACTGACGGTTTTTTCTAATTCGGTTCGGTTTTTATTTTTTAAAAAAACTGAATATACCGGTTGTAAAAAAAACCGAACCGAAAAACCGAATTATTTTTTGATTTTATTCAAATCAAACATGTGTTAATAATTTTATTCAAATCAAACATGATTTTATTCAAATCAAACATGTGTTATTTCTCTTTATAACATTATGATTATGTATATATAGATGGAGTATTGGAGTTTCGTTATGTATTTTGAAATTTGAATATTTCATGTTTTGGGAGTATCTTATTAATAGTTAGTAAGATATTAGTGATAAAATGTGTTTTGAATACTTGGTATTTATTGTTAATATTTGTAATAAAATTAGGATAAATTAATTGTTGAAAAAAATTATTACATTCATGAGGCCCAATGGGCTAAACATTTAAAAATTCAAAATAGGCCCAATAGGCCCAGAACCAAAAAACCCGAACCGAACCGAAAAGAACCGTTTGAGTTCGGTTCTTATTGAGTTCGGTTCTTATTGAGTTCGGTTCTTATTGAGTTCGGTTCTTTTTATAAAATAACCGATTTAAATCGGTTCTACTTAATTTCGAACCGAACCGAACCGAACCGAACCGTGCCCACCCCTAGTAGTGCCTCTAGAAACGCATCTTCTTACTTAAAAAAAAAATCGTGTGATTTGTTTTAACATTAGATGACATGATTAATTTCAAATTTTAGTATTTGTATTATCTTTGGTCTTAAGTGAGGTTACGCTATGTTTGCTACTCTACATGTTGATGTCGGAGACAAATATGAGTTGCTTGAAGGAATGAACATGTCATAATAAGTACCAAATGAGATTTTGAGCCTATCATTTTTCTTGGAGAGTAACCCTTTTGCCCATTCTTTATACAACTTAGCAGTTTATTATTTTATACACGATCTCTAGATTTCTTTTGAGTTAACCCTTAAAAGAAATTGTAAAATAAAAAAAAAAGGAAAAATGTGTGTTGCTACATTTGGAGGCCCATCTAACTAGTAGATATGGAAGATTATTTAGAGCCTTAAAAGATGATGGAAAGGCCATCTTTGATCTGTTTGAGCCTTTCTAGCCATTTCTTTTATGAAATATCCATAGTTAACCCTTTTGAGCCTTTAAAAAAAAATTTCTTTGTCAAACTTATCATCTTGACCACTCCGATTTGGAGTATTACTCGATATCTTACAAGTTTCATCACCTATTTATGATTGAGAAAAATGTAAATAATTATTTTGTTCAATAAAGTTATGCCACACAAAAGCAAAAAAAAAAATTGTTGTTTCAAAAATAAATATAACAATAAGAGGTTAAATCCACCTTGCAACTTCAAAAAAAAAAAAATCTCTAGATTTTTCTCAAACATACACTTTATTTTCCTTATTTCCCCTCCTTTGTTAGCCATGGCCCTAGCCTACGTTACGTCCTAATAAAAGTCTTTCTTGATTTTGGGGAACTATAGTCTGAAGTAGACGCTAGTTATATGGGCTAAAAAGATGTAGTGGTGCCAATCATTGGAGTGACTATTTTTATTTGACTTGAGATCGTATTATTTCTAAGCTGAGGGCATATTTCTTTCATCTTGGTGAGAGCATGTGATATCACTTCTTTATTATTTTCTCTCAATTGCCATTCATTGGAGTGACTATTTTTTATTGTGTTTAATTTCTTTGTGAGAGTGCCACTATTTCCAGTGAGATTTTGGAGTTTAACATGTCATTCTTGAAAGTGGCTGTGACAAAGTCTACTGGGCTTATTCATGTGGATGGTTGATGTGGGTGTCATGTTTCTTTAGACTAGAGATAATGCTTATACTTTTATTTTATTATTATCATTAGTCTGATTGAATAAACATGATTGTTAAAAAAAAATTATTTTGGATTTGAATTTTGTTTTTTCTTTATTTGCTAGGGACTAGCAATAAGCTGGTTGGGGGGTGTGGTAAGTGTTAGAAAATGTATATTTATAAAGGAGAAAATCATCATTTTACATTTCAAGTCTTACTAACACCCTTACTTTTATGTATTTAAATTTCTTGTGATTTAATTACGTGTGTTTTATTTTAATTAAATATTATATATATTTTATATGGTCATTTTACAATGAACAAGAGATCAGACAGATAAACGGACATCACTTTTTAACTCAGGACGGTCGAAAAACCTTAGGAAGAGCATAAAAGGAAAAATGGCACTGTTCACGTGTACGGTACTGTCTACGTTACTGTTTACGACATTGTTCACATAGACGGATCGATGACGTGGCATTAACCGATGATGTGGCATTGAATGATGAGGTGTCACGATTCTGTTGGACTAAAATTCTTATACACTATTGATTAGTGACATGGTAGCATGTTAGTGGACCAAAAATTACGCGTACGGTACATGCATATACACAGAATTATTTTCAACCAAACAGCGTTACTGTTCAAGCTAGGTCAAACTGTGTCACTGTTCAAACCGCGTTGTCAAACCGTGTACTGTTGACTGATGACGTGGCGCAATCCTAACCGTCGAAACTATTTTTAATCTGATGGCTATGATTTACTCAATATATCTATAAAAAGGGGGCCTCCCCCTAATTTGGCATCTCTGAATCCATTTTGGGCTCCATTTTTTGTAATTCCTTCTCCATCTTGTATTTTCTACGTATTTTAATAAATTTCCATTTTGCCCCTAATTCAATTATGAATAGCTAATTTTCTTTCAAGCTTAGATTAAAGGTGAAGTCTCAACATGTGTCATGAGCTTTATTTGGTAAATTTATTTTCTCTTCCCCTCTAGTTTTTATGGATGTTTTGACTTCTCGCCGATAAATAATAATAATCTTGTTTAGATACCGTCCTGGTTTCACCGGCTCCCTAGTATAAGGTTATTATTATTTGGCACGATAAGCCCTTAGCGCCATATTGATTAGAGCGTGGTTCATGAGGTGTGCCCCCCTCATGATTTAATTGACATTAATAATGAATATTTAGCCCATGGTACATGTTGATACAGATCCAGATACCCAAGTACGTCATTTCAATAGATTTATCTTCAATTTATTCTCGTCATTTCAATTCCAATTTTAGAATAATCTAAGTCACTTTCACCACAAATCCAACCATCTTCATAGAAAAGTAATTCTATATACAATTAAAATCTACTTCCTCGTGGGATCGACACTCATCACCATTGATCTATTCTACAATAGATTCGTGCACTTGCGAGTTCAATAAAATTTGCACAACACTCATTGCTTAAAACAAAGGCTCAAGGCTCATGACTTGGTGCGATTTGCTGGTTTAATTTTACGGCAGACACTGGCGGTTCAATGGTGGTGACTGGTGTCGATAAGATTGGTCCTTTGGAATTGGACTTTTGGATAGTGGTGGGCTAGTGGCGGCTTGTGCTTGTATGGTGTTGAGAAATGATAAATTAGGGTTTTGTGTTTCTTTATTTTTTTTATTTGCAATCCGATTGAATTTTTAGATCGGATCAGGTTTGATCCGATCCAAACATAATCCGATCGTGTTTGAAAAAAATCAATCCAATAAGGTCTTACTGTCAATTCGCATTTGATCCGAACCCGAAATATTCGGATCAGATGGGGTTGGGTCGGTTTATTTGCCCAGCCCTACATGTAATAATAGATGAAATCCATAGAATGAGAACCACACTTATGATGTTGAGTGTTGGAGAATGCATATTTATATAGGTTAAAATTTTTCATTTTATACTCCAAGTCTCACTAACATTTCTACTTTTACTTGTTTAAATCCTCTAAACTTTTATTATATGTGTTTTCTAATTTTATGTGTTTCAGAGATATTTTGCCCATTTCACAACTAACAAAAGTTGAACAGTAAAATGGATAGCATTTTTGAACTCGAAATAATAAAAAATATTACAAGGAACATAAAAAGGTATGTGGTACTGTTCACTATATGGTACTGTTCAAATATATGGTACTGTTTACATATACGGTACAATTATATAGCATTGACCGATGATGTGGCAGTATCCTATTGGACTAATGATGTGGCATTGACTGACAATGTGGTGTTGACCGGTGATGTGGTAGGATGCTATTGGACCGAAATACTGATGTGGCAACATTTTATTGGATTGAAATGCTGATATGGTGTTGACTGATGATATGCTCCAACCAATCAAAACTTGTCATGTGTTGTAATCTTGAGCATTTGAATTATTTTCATCCAATGGCCATGATTCACCCTTTGCACCTATAAATAGAAGGCTCCCTCTAAATTTGACGTCCATGAATCCATTTTTGAACTTCATTTTCTGTAATTCTCTTTCCATCTTGTATTTTTAACGTATTTTAGTAAAATTATCATTTTACCCCTAGTTCAATTATGAGTGGCTAATTTACTTTAAAGTTTGAGTTGAAGGTAAAGCCTTAAGGTGACCCATGAGCTTAATTAGGTAAGTTTATTTTATTTTCCTCTCTGATTTATGTGATTGTTTTGACTCATATTCGATAAACCGTGTATCTTGTCTAGATTTTGCACAATATATTGACTCCTTAGTTAAAGATCGTTACTGCCTGGTATAATGAGCACTTAGCACCATAATTATTAAAAAGAATTTCTCCTCTAGTATTTTATGAGTTGTCTTGACTTAGTATCGATAGAGAGTGCATTTAATCTATTTAGTGGACAGTCTTGTTATATTGTCGACAGAAGGATTATTATCGTCTGGCACAACGTGTTCTTAACACCACACTTAATGGAAGATCATTACCCTCTGGCACATTCAGCGCTTGATATCATATTTATTAGAGTGAGGATTATGAGGAGTGGAGATACCCTCCTCGTGAATTAATTGGAATAAAAACTAAAATATTAAGCCCATGGTGAAACATTGGATTATGAATCCAGAGATTCAAGCGTTTCATTTGTAATTCATTCCCGCCATTTTATTTTAAAATTTAAAATCACTTACAACCAACTCACACAGACACTTAGAAAATTAACACTACACATAATTAAATCTACCTTCTCGTACGATCGACACTTATCATAACAAATCTATATTATAATAGATTCGTGTGCTTGTAAGTATAGTAAAATTTGTACAATATAAATCATCCAAAGGGAAAGAGGATGCTGAATAACAAATGGGTTTACATGTTGAAGACTGAAAATAACTCACAGTAGGCGTACAGGGCTGGATTGGTTATGAAGTGTTTTAGTTAAAAGAAAGATGTTAATTTTGAAGAAATATTTTCTCTTGTGTTGAGGATGTCTTTTATTTGAGTTGTTATAGATTAGTAGCTAGCTTAAATTTAGATATTGAACACTTGATGTAAAGATAGCTCTCTTATATAATGACTGAAGGGAGAAAATATACATAGAGCAACCTGAATGGCTCAATGTTAAAAGGAAAGAAGAACTAATGTGCAAGTTAAAGAAAAGTTTGTATGCTAAAACAAGCACCAAGAAAGTATTATAAGAAGTTTGATTCTTTTATGAAGAATCATTGTTTCAGCAAGACATTGTTTGACCATTGCCAACTACATAGGCAAAGCAGATTTTTGGCATGAAGATTTCCCATGATTGAAAAAGTAGAAAGTTATGGTTATCTCAAGAAGCATACTAACACGACTCAAATGTGTTATTATTCCCAATTATAAGAATGTCTAATTATAATATAACAAGTGAGTTAAGGGTCAAACCACGGGAAATATAAAATCTAGTAATCAATTTATTAACCAAAAAAAAATTAAAAGCGGTAAAGAAATTAATAGGAATCAATCTAAAAATATGTTAAGGTTATAGAATCCATTCTCATATTTTTAATTATGGTTATAACAACTCTCTTCTATTTGTATTTTGCATTTTTTTTGCCAGTTAATTATTATGCTATTTAATTCTTAACTAACAATTAGTATGATAAATATGGGATCAAGTACTTAATGCGCCATAACTATATTAAAATGCCGACATTATGTCAAAATACTATATAAATATGAAGAAATTTAGATCTATAAATTAACATGACATAAAAGAAACTAGTAAGGAAGAAAAATACAACAAATAAAATAAATTTTAAGACTCACTTGAGAGAGTAATTAATCAATAATTTGAATTCTTGAGGTTCACCTTTCACCTCAGCTAAAAAAATTAGCCACTTGTATTGATTAAAAAAAAAACATTCATTTTGTTTAACAAACTTCTGAAATATATTACAAGAGAATGAACTATAAAAAGAAGAAAGTTTTCTAAGCCTTAGTCTCAGTTTCCTCTCTTCACTCTGCACTACCCCTGTTCTTTTATTTTTTTAATTCTTTATTATTTTTTATTATATATTTACATAGAGAAGCGTGATAGTCCGGTGGCAAAATGACCACCTGACTATCACCAATCTATTAGCTCACTTTCCTCTTTTTTTTATTTTTATTTTAAAAATATTTCCTCAGTCATGCATTCCAAATGGCTTTAGTAACTCTTCTCCGTTTCTCGTTTCTAGTTCCAGTTCCTCTTTATTCCTAAAATATATCAACAATATAAAATTAAAATAAAACTAACATACTACAGATTAATTTAACATAAAATTATATTTGGAGAGTATTAAAATAATTTATGAGTTATGAGCAAATAAATCAACACTGTAATACAAACTTATTGTTAGGCCCTAACAATTTAAGCGATAAAAAATTAACAAAATTGTAAACCCAAATTGAAATCTCTTTTTCTTTTTTTGAAATTTATGTTTACTTCTTTCATCGGATTAATGAAAATAATCAAATGAAAGTGTAAGCATTATTTTTTGCCTAAAGAAAATCACACCCGCATAAATCAGTCAAGTAAAATAGTGCAAAATGATAAATTATTAGAGCTACATTAATCAAGCCACCTCTAATAATGATATGTTAAACCCCAAAATCTCATGGTTAAGAATAACTCTCTCAAAAGAAAATACCCTAAAAATAGTTACTTTAATAAGTGGTAGATTAAGGGAATAGTAAAACAATATCACATCTCTCATCAAGGTGAAAGAAGCCCACAACTTAGAAATAAAATGATCTCAAGTTAAGAAAATTACTAGCCAAGTTAATTTATTTTTATTTTTATGCATCACCACATCTTTTAGTCTATATTACTAGTTTCTACTTCAGACTATAGTTCCCTAGAATTAAGAAGAGTTTTCATTAAGACGTAACGTAATCTAGGAGCATGGCTAAAAAACAAGGAATAATAGGAGAAGCAAAATATATATTTGAAAAATAAAGGACTTTTGGAGATTGCAAGGTACTTTTCACTGGGATTTTTTTCTTTTTTTATATTATTTTATTCATTTTTTATTTTATTTTTTATAACACTATTTTCACAAATATATAATCTTCCTTATTTTTCAAATATAATTAGGTGGTGAAAAACATAAAATATTGTGTAATACTCCATACTGGAGTGGAACAAGATGATAGGTTACCAAAGAAAAATGTTTTTTTTTTCATTTCTCTAGCCTCAAAAGGTTAACTATGGATACTTCATAAAACGATGGCTTGAAAGACTCAAATGGATCAAAGATGACCTTTCTGTCATCTTTCAGGGCTCTAAATAATCTTTTATATCCATTAATTCAACGGACTTTCAGATGCAGCTGCACAAATATTTTTTTTTCATTTCAAATTTTGTCACTTTTTTTAGTTGACTTTAAAGAAAATATAGAGATCTTGTATAATAAACCGTGAAGTTGTATAAGCAAACAAGGTTATTCTCCAAGGATAATAGGCTCGAAAACTCACTTGGACTTACCATGACATATTCATTCCTTCAAATGACTTAATCAGCTCACTCATTAAATTTCTCAATTTACATTTCAACCTACAAGGTGGAAAACATAGTACAAACACCTAAATTTGGAAGTCATTATGTTATCCAATATTAAAAGATCACACCAATTTTTTTTTGCTTCTTTTAAAAATAAAAATAAAAAAAGAAGAGTTTAGAGCGATCACATCTGAATGGATTACAAAAAATTAAAGGGAGATGATTAAAAAAAAGTTAGAAAATAATTTTTTTTAAAAAAACTCTAAAACTAAGAAGATGCGTTTCCAAAATCACTACACTCCATATTCAGTCATCTTCGACTTAAATTTGTTGAAAGTTAGTTTTTATAACAAAAATTAGTAAAAACATCAGCAGGACTGAGACATTCCACAACTGTCAGATATTCCCTCCCTCGAACCTGAAGGAAACATTGTCCTCATTGTATTAGAAGAAAGAAGTTAAGTTTAGAAGACATTGAAATCCTAGTTATGCGACCCAAGAGGGGTGAATTGAGTTTCTAAAACTTTGAACAAACAAAACCACACAATAAAATAAATTAATTCCTTACTGAAACCAATAACAATAAATTTAACAATGCACAAAATTAAAAAGATTAGGGATGAGAAAATCAAATGCAGAGAGTTTTACGTGGTTTGACCAACCTTGCCTACCTCCACATCTCCAAGCTCGCCGGGCTTGAGGATTCCACTAATCAAGCCTCAAAGGCTTTAAGAACACTTATAATTGACTTTACAGGTGTCAGTCAACCTTTACACCAAGAGATTATCTCCAATTGCTTAACCCAAGTGTATCCCAACACGTACAATCACTCAAAACAAAGATTACAAATGAATTTTCTCTCACACAATGTATATGATTACAAATGAAGGCTCAAAGTGTGAATAAATGAAACAAGAAGAAGTTTAAGGCTCAATGAAGGTTGTATTAGTAATTGCAAGCTCAATGATAACTCATGGATCTCTCTTTATTTGAATTTGATTGAACCATTTTATAGTTGGAGCTAAAAACTAGCTGTTGTTAACCTTTTGAGAGAAATCATATTGCCGTTAACTTCTATCGATTAAATGTTTTGACTAGTCCATATAATCATTGGCCTAAATTTCAAATAATCGGTTAACCATTTGGAATTATCGGTTCGCTGTTAAATTCCTGAATCCTACAAAACAAATTTGGCTTGACCATTTTTGCTAAACGGTTCAAGATTAACATATAATTTTATTCTGGAAATTATCAGTGAATGTTTGATATTAACGATTCGCCATTTAATTCTAGAAACCTGCAAAACAAATTTGGCTTGACCGTTTTTGTTCAACGTTCAAGATTAAAAGTCAATACCTTTTTGCAAATTATCGTTTAACAATTTGAAGTAAACGGTTCACCGTTATTTTCCAGAATCAAAATTTTTATATAATTTTCGTAGAAAATGATTTTCCCATTTAAGTTAACAATTATTCAAAGTTCATGAACATATCTAAAAATATTATACGGCCTTTAAGAAATTGTTTAAAGAAAGCTCCAACATTTTTAATAAAAAACATATAAAGTTTTTTATCGTCAAAATCAATATTATAAACATATACATTGTAACAGACATAACCAAGCCACTGTTAGAAAATATTTACAAATGTATAGTTAAATCTAATTTATACATTTTACGAGGGTTATGCCATAATTATTGGTTGACCAATCCAACACTAAAGTCATGGGATCTGACTCTAGTTTGTAAACTTACAAAAGAACAGGTAACTCGTTAGCAGTAGGAGCACAAATAAAGAGTTTTTTTTTTTTTGTTGATGATAGAATGAAATAATTCTTGATTGCATGATTGGGAAATACTATTAAGACATAATGAAAGTTATTAATATTTAATAAACCAATGAATTTTATTTATGGATATTCAAATGATCCCAAGAAGTAAATATAATCAACGTCCCTAAAGTTGTAAGATCTTCTGGCAAGAAATTGAAGGCACCATCATGATTTAACATTTCATATATTCCTTCTTGCATACTTGAGACAACAAACTCTCTCTAGTTGGTGGGCTGGGCAGACATCCCAAAAGTTTTAAAGCGTTTGGAATAATGTCTAGCACTTGGCTTACTCGAATGAAAGCAACTTCTGAGACAATCTTTAACAATCCTCAGTCACCACCTCTATATACAAGATGTAATTTTCTCTTAGCTATAACACGACCAAAATCTATGGTTGCTTGAATGAATTCATTATACTTTCCATAGTGAAATTCAGAAAGCACACAAATGTTCTTAAGTTGCTACTCAAACTTGCTGCCATTTGAACAATTCTAAAAAGGAAAAAAATAATTTTTGAGTGCTTGAAAAGGAGTACCTATTTAAAGATCTTGGTAACAAACACAATGATACATAGCTATGACTGGGGTGGTGTGTTTTTCAAATGACGCGTAAAACTTGTAGCTCAATAATTCATAAGCAAACAGTAAAAACAAAAAAAAAACAGTGATTAGATATAAAGTCAGACAAAAAATAATAATAATAATGCAAAAGATAAAAAAACAATAAAATAAAATGATATTTACTAGTGGTTGTGATTATGGTTGACATCTTCCTCTGGTTTTATACTCAGTAACAACTTGAATGCCCTCTATGGGTCGAGGATAGGCTTCCCATTTGGTAGGGGTGTTCGCGGATCGGATTTTACAGATTAGACATCAATCCATATCCGATTCACAATTTTGCGGATTATAATTTTTCAATCCAATCCAATCCATACATCTGCGGATTAGATGTGAATTTGACTCAATCCATATCCAATCCATACGTCTGCAGATCGGATGCGGATTTAACTTAATCCATATCTAATTCACCATTTTCCGCATTAGTTTCCAAATTAAAAAGTTTTAGTTCTCCTTAATCCATGAACTAATGAAATTAAAAAAAATCCAACATAAAAATAATTTTACTACCAATTAAATTTAAAATTGAATAAAATTTAAACAAATGAATTGTTTAAATAAAACTAAAATAATACATTCAAAGTTTCAAAATATAGCACATCAAGATTAATTGTTCAAATAAAGCTACAATAATACGTTTAAAGTTTCAAAATATAACACACTAAGATTAATTGTTCAAATAAAGTTACAATAATACATTAATATAACACTGAAATTAATTGTTCAAAGAAAGCCACAATTAAATGAAATGGTGAAGTTTTTTAAACCAAACACAGTCTGATCCTTCACTAGGGCCATCGCACTTGTCGAAAAGTGGTGATTACGGAGCCGTCAACGATGGGAAACAAGAGAAGTACGGGTGGCGATCTTGAAGGTTGTGATAGTACAATTGTTTGGCTGGAACTAGTGATTGTGAAGTGGCTCGATGGACTCAGGGAAGAAGATTGCTTTCTTGCTAGAATCATGCGGCCGACATCCTACAAATCGGTGTCGAGTGTATATCGAATCAGTATTGGGTGTTGCTAGTGCGTGTGATGACGGGGAAGATTAGGCTTTTTGTTTGCAAATTGTTGGTGACTTGGCGTTACGTTACTTTGTTTTTGGGTGACTTTGCAAATTGTTAGTAACTTGGCGTTATGTTACTTTGCTTTTGCTAGTGCGTGTGACTTTACTTTTATTTTGTTTTACAATTTTTACAAGTTATATTTGTATATTTGATTATTTAATTATTTTTTGTTTAATATTATTATTGGGTAATGGCTAAGATATGTTATAGTGCTTATGTAACTATGTAATGTCACATTTATAATATTCTTTAATTAAATTTATAATAATTTTTTAACTACATAAATATATATAAATATATATATATATTTGCGGATTCACGGATTTTTACCGATTTATAGAAGTAAATCCATATCCAATCCATCGATTGCGAATTTTTAAAATTTCAATCGATATCCAATCCACAGATCCACGAATCGGATTTATACAGATCGAATTTTCACGGATCAGACAGATTGAGCGGATTGGATTGGATTCTGAACACCCCTACCATTTGGTTTTGGAGTCAGATTCCTAAGACTAAACTTTACACTTTCTATTTGGAACAACTTCCATAAATTATGAATCTCACTTACCACATATTCGTTCGGATGCATCTCAAGATATCGTAAGATATCATCTAACAATTATTTACTCATGCCATTCTTAACAAACTTGATTTTATCTTCATGATTTATAGAAACTATTCCTAAAGTTGTGGTCTATTACAAGCAAGTCTTACACAGTTAGGACATTTAGAGCAAAGCCACTTAGCTGTTCTTTTTTTAACAAATATGTTTTTACCAAAACCAGACACGTAAGAAACAAATGGATTAGAAACCTCACCTGGCTATTGGATATTTTCTTCAATTAACCAACAAATGTCAGTAGAAATCTCATTGATCATTAACAAATGCAATCGTTCATAATGAGCTTTGTAAATCTTCATAAGAGCATTTTGAGAGAGAGGTAAAATGCTTATGCAATTTATGTTGTATTTCTTCCATTTTTTGGTTTCAATTATTATGGAAAACTGAAAATACCGACTTAAAAAGTCACAGATTACCGTTATCTGTCATTTATATGGGAAAGTGAATCAAAACATATCATAGCAATGAATCAAATATGCAAAATCAAGTCAAAAGTGAAAGAGAACGACAAAATAAAAACACATCAATAAATATAATCAAACATATATCTCCTTGGCAAGGGCGCTATAAACTTAACATGACTTAAAAGTGTTATTACTCCTAAGTATAAGAGTATCT
Organism: Citrus x changshan-huyou; assembly: GCA_039657385.1. Taxonomy (NCBI): domain Eukaryota; kingdom Viridiplantae; phylum Streptophyta; class Magnoliopsida; order Sapindales; family Rutaceae; genus Citrus; species Citrus x changshan-huyou. Next base: position 11,825,365 of record CM077555.1, read on the forward strand.
AGTTATAGTATAACTTGGTGAGTCCGGGTTGAACCACGTGGAATTTAAAATCTAGTAGTCAATTTATTAAACAAAGAAAATTAAATGTGGGAAAGGAAATTAATAAGAATCAATATAAAAATATACTAAGGTTACGGGATCCACTCTTGGATTTAAAATTATAGTTATAACAATTCTCTTATATTTGTATTTTGCATTTATTTTTCCAGTTAATTATTATGCCATTTAATTCTTAACTAACCATTAGTGTGATAAATATGGGACCAAATACTTAATGTGCCACAACTATATTTAAGTGTCAACATTATGTCAAAATACCATATAAATCTAAAGAGATCTAGTCTATAAATTAACATAACATAAAAGAAACTAGTAAGGAAGAAAAACACAAATAAAATAAACTTTAAAACTCACTTGAGAGAACAAAATTTATATGTTCTCCACTAGTAGGCTATTTCAAGCTTACTTTCGAGCAGTCCTTCAAGTGTGAGAGAGAAGTAAGAGACAAGAAGAGCTCCTTATGCTTCAACAATTAGCAGATTAATGTACGTTGTAGTTTGTGGAAGGCTAGATATTGCTTATGTAGTAAGTGTAATCAGTCATGTCTCTCTAATCTTGGAAAAGGATTTGCAAATATCTCTTAGTCGTTTCAACACTAGCAGTAGTGAAATGGATTCGCAAATATCTTAAGAGGCGCTTTTAAGGTATGTTTATGCTTTGGTGGTGACAATTTTGCGTTACAAGTGTACAAAGATACAAATATGGCAGATGGTGTTGATTTTAGAAAATCCCTATTAGGATATATGCTCATCTTTGCAGGGAGAGTAGTCTCATGGCAGTAAAAACTTCAGCAGTAAGAATTTCCAATAAGAGCTAGGTGTGAAAAAAGATAGCTTTCATGTGTACTGCGACAATCACAGTGCCATTCACTTGGAAAAACAAATTCGATATACCATTCAAAATTCAAGCATATTGATGTGAGGTACCACTAGATACAAGATGTGCTTCAGAAGCAATTATTAGTGTTTGAAAAGATTCACCTAATGAAGAATGGGTTAGATATAATGACAAAGTCATTGTAAAAGAAGAATCTGAGAAATTATAAGTAGAGAGCGGGCTTGGTGGTGCCCCCCACATAACCTAGAGGGGGAGATTTGTAGGTTCATCTTATTGGGATGGTCTAAGCTCAAAACTTCCATTAGTGTAGTTGTTTAAGTAATTAAGGAAAGAATAGGGGTAAGTGAAATTAGCCAATATAATACATAAAAGTAAATAAGCAGAAGCAGTGGTAACGTGGGAACAACACAAAAATGAGAGAGACCAAAAAAAAAAAGAGAGCCTATGGCTGACTATTCAATTTGTGAGTAAGGGTTTCAATATTTGATTGGACAATTAGAAGGAGAATTAACTTTGTTTTCTCATGAATTTGGAATGTAAGTTCTTAGCATAGTCCGCTACATTCTTACTAGTCTTGATTTTTATTTTATCCTTTCGTTGGCTGTTATTTAAAATACTCATTTGTTAGAGAGATAGATATTAGAGTGTTATTGTGAGCCAAAATTGTTGAGATTGTTGGTGTTGTTAATATCTAATGTTATCTAAAGAAGAATTTGTGTTTTAATCGCATTATTTATTTAGTGGAACGTTATATTGGACTACAATCTCATAGTTTTTTTCCAATTTGGGTTTTCTATGTAAAAATTTGTGTCTCTTCTAGTTGATTTATTACTTTGGATTGTATTGGTTTATTTTCTGCGTATTAATTTGTGATGCATATTCCATTTTAAGCACACAAGGAGGGAAAAAGTTTGCTTTCGCTTTCTTTGTAGTTGTTTGTGTGAATTCTTTTCCTAACATTATAAAGGACTGAATGCTTTATTGACTTATTTTCTTAGGGTACAGGACGGATCATGTATTTATATCAAGAATAGAGGAATTATATATGGAAGAAATATTTTTTTTGAATTATTGGGATTCATTATAAACTTAGACATTGACTAGCCGTTGGCTAAGTTACGAAGAAAATCTAGACTTGAATGATAGTTGGCTATCTTTTTTTTTTTTTTTCGCGAGTTTGCATGTCACAAGATTGTGTGAGATGATTCCATTGCAGGCCTTTAGTAGAGTAATACAAATTGCCATATTTGTTTTCAATGGTTTGTTACTTAGGACCAGATGTGACTATTTGAAATCCATGAATTCCACATGTGGTGGGCAATGTATATCAACGTAGTTGTCTTTTATAAGTAGTTTAATAGTATTTTATACTTTAATTAATTACATACTTGTGTGTATTATTTAGTTAATAATGCTTAGGACCAGATATTTTAACTAGAATAAAAAAAATTAGGGCTAGACTCACTTAAATGTAATGTAACATTTAAATAAACTCATGAGTCAACCTACAACAGCTCAATTGTTTCACTTATTGTAATTTTTATTATTTTGCGTGACAATTCAAGCGTTATTGTATGTAACATATGATGTGACGTAGCATGACCCTCAAAAATTATATATTACATATTACATCACTGTACTATTTTGACAATTTTGATTCCAAGTCCAAATGAAAGTAATATTAATTTTTTTATCTGAAATATAAATGAGTTTTAATTTTTCTAAAGTATGAATACAAATATTTGAACAATATTTTTTTAAATATCTGAATATAAATGGCTTCTTTTTATTTTTATAAATATAAAAATATTGAACATGATTATTTGATATGTATATCCTTTTAAATCAAAACAAAAAATAAATTAAATTTTATAGTTTAGGAAATAAGTATATTTTATAGAGATAGTTTTGGAATATATAACATTTACTTCTCATTTAGACCTTTTCTCTATTTAGGTAAAAATTACAAAAGTTTATTTATTATATTTAGATGTAAATATTTGAAAATCAGAGATAAATTAGAAACACAAATGTAAATTTTTTAAAAAAATATAAAATTAATAGAATTTCAGACTTCAAACATTTAATAAACAAGCCTTTAGATTTTATAAAATTCGGACATGCGGACTAGGTACACTTTTGTATGTATCATTTACTGTCACACCTTTAATTTTATTTTGCGATATTATAGAGAGAGCCCAATATTTATTTTCAAATGAAACGATCAACACAATTTCACAAATTGAACGAAACTTACTCTGAGAAGATGTTATTAGATCCGGAGGCTATTGCATTCTTGTTTCAAGTCAAGCTCTTGGTCTTGAACAAACTCCAAATCAGGCATTCTGTCATTTCTTGAGTTCATTTTCCTTTTTTCCGAAAAAAATGATGAGAAAAAAAAATCATAAGGTATTTTTGTCAAAGTGACTCCAAACATAAATTTTCCATTATTTTCGTTTTTGCGAACAAGTTTTGTATGTTACAATTTTTTATTATACCTTTATTATTTTCTCAACAAGCTACCAGTTGTTTCTTCCATAATGAAAAGGCAATATAAATTGGTAACGTAAACACTTTTCTAGATGCACAAAATTTTTTAGACAAATCTAAAATTCTGTGTGACTATTTCTAAACACAAAAGGACCTGTGTAACAATTTTTGAAAGAAAGATTCTTTCTGATGTCAATGTCTTTTTCTTTTTTCTTTTTTCTGAAGAAAAGGAAAAATATTTTTTTAGAAAAAAATATGTTGATTTAATCAGAGTCATCTTGGTTTCAATAAATAATTAATCTTCTAGTATAGTAGTCTTGCTGTCAGTGCAATGTACTGATTATTCAATTCACTATGTACAAATTACAAGTCATCTTAACATTATGAACCAAAAAAAAAAAAAAAGCACATCTTGTAAAGCACACTTGTAGAAAAATCATCAAAAATGGTTCCATGATCCAGATTTACACAAAATCAAGCTAAAAAAGACATGGCCAAACTTCCACAAGATATTTTTACTGATACACTATCGCGGCTACCTATTGAGGTCCCTTTTTATGGTTTAAGTGTGTATCCAAGACATGGTTTTCTTTAATCTCTAATTCTCAATTTGCCAAATTCCAACTCTAACAAGCAATTTTAAAAGTCCGGTACCAGTGGTAAAATTTGTAGAGTCTTACTCACGACTTCTCCACTTCAATCCATCGATTATAGAGCATTTGGATTTGGTGATCTGAGTAACGGTAATGTAACACTGCAACTTGGTTATCCAGGGAAAAACATTCCTGAAGATGATGCTACTATTATAGGATCCTGTAATGGCATGGTGTGCATATATTTTGATTCCACCAACATGGTTTTGTGGAACCTGAGCACTCGAGTTTCCAGGGAATTCTCAATGCCTGATCCTTTTCCTGAACAAGATGATTTTTCAAATGGGTTTGGTTATGATATCTTTGGTGATGATTATAAAGTGATTAGATGTTTTATTTCAACTATTGGAAATGGAAACGTTTCCAGGGAAACTAAACTTCTTGTTTTTTTCCCCTGAAAAACAGTTCCTGGAAAGAAGTTTAGTACTTTCTTTGGAGTGCTGATATCTTCAGAATAGGAGTTCTGTCAAATAACCTACTGCATTGGCTTGAAATGCAAAAGGGAGCTTCTGAGAAGAAGTATGTAATTGTGTCATTCGATCTGATAGAAGAAAGATTCGAAGAGATTTTGTCTTTGCAAGATCATACTGACCAAAATACGTATGTTGTAAACTAGAGAAATTGGAGAGACCGCCTTATCATTTTCAACGATCAAAAGGACCGTAGTTTCGGGGTCTGGGAATTGAAAGAATCACATGGACTAGAGTGTTCAGCATCTCAAGTAAGATATTTCCTAAATATGAATATGATCCAACTCTAGTAGGCTTTACTAAAGAGCATAAAGTTTTGGTGGAGATTGATGGAGGGAAGTTAGTTTTGTAGAACAAAAAAGGAAAAGACATTCAGAAGTTTTGAGATATATGATGAGTGGCATTGATTTGAAGGTATCATGTGCGAGGAAAGCTTAGTTTCTCCAATTGTTGATGAAGCAAGCAAGTTTTAGAAACAATGCTCTAAGGAAAAGGTAATAATGACATTATCAGTTTTGTCCTTTGATTTTTTTTTTTTTTTTTCTGAACACTTATCACTTGCTGCATCTGAAATGTGATTCATAATGGCAGTGGCATCTTTACAACTCTTTAAAAATAAAAAGCGAAAAAATAGAAAAGAAAATTGCGATATTCATATTCGACCATGTCGTATATTCATTTGCTTTTTCTGATCAAGATGCATGAGCCTCAAGTGGGTGCATTTAAGGTTGGGTTTTAAAGTTTATTGAAGCACTCAACAACTCATAAATGCAATTATTGCCACAATAATGGAAGTATCTTTCAAATTTTTATTTTGATCAAAAGTCATCTGGATTTAATCTATAAATAAAATCTGCATGTGCATATAGTCTCAGTGTCTCTAATGGCTGATATTTAAAAACTATGTCCATCTCAGCTTAGGTGTCGATGCATTGACCAATTAAATCAACCATAAACAGATTATTAGTAAGGTGTGGATCACCCCTTATGAACTCAGCATCTCTCCCATGCTTTGCCGATATGGGATTCGCCTAGGGTGTTATATACACCCCCTTAGGGAGTCAACGTCTTTGCTAAGATTTGCCCCACTATCGCTCAAGAGGACACGCAGAATCGCTCTGATACCATAATGTCATGACCTAGCTCATACCTAACAAAATATTGTCTGCTTTAGGCCTTAACAATGCCCGTGTGTGTTTGTTTATGGGGCGCCTCAAAGCTATAAATTTCTTATCATTTCTTATCTTTTTGAAGCTATCAAAAGATACACTATAGTTTGCAATAAGAATAGTGCTGGCTAAGTGTTGGCAGGAGAAAGAATCTAGAGATAATTTTTAATAAAGATGGTTAATTTAGAAATTTTATATGCGTTTAGTGAATGAATAATGCTGCATGTATTTAAAATAGCACAAAATTTAATACAAAAGCATAAAAAATAAAAAAATTCTTGTGTTGTGGTGAATTCTTTTCTTGTAATGAATTTTTTTTTTCAGTGATGGTGTACTATTTTTTATACTATCTTTTTTTTATATATATTGGTATTGTCAGCCAACCGATGAATAAATTGTAAAATATTAATGTGAAAAATCTCTGCACCTCTTCGAATTTTATTTTTTTAAAGATAAGGAGATAAATGATTTCAAATTAATCTTTTAACTCTCTAACTTTTGTCAAATTTAAATTTGAATAGCCAACAAAATAAAATTAATTGAAAACTCTACCTCCGTACTCCGAGTGCAATTATTTTGACTCGAATTAATGCCTTAAAAATTTGAAAAACAGACCAGCACATTGAATATATAAAATGTGCCTGTATATACATCACACCCTGCCAATCACGGTGTTGTAATAATTGAATCATTGATCAGTAAATATATCTTATTGTCCTTTTCTCATGCGCATGCATCATTACGAAGTCATGCTAACAGTGTTGTTAGATTGTAACTTGTTAGATTATAACAAATCATATTTGCAAATATTCACATGAGGAGTTAAACATGCTTGCATAAAGTTAGTCCACATTTGCGAGCAAGCGTGATTATATATAATGTGCTTCTCTATTATAGTGTGTGATCAATCAGGCAAGCTTAATTTAATTGATCATCAGTATCTATGGATGCGAATCAAGATCAAGGAGCAAAAGAGTTGTTTCAAGGCCAAGCTCAACTGTATAAGCTCATGTTTAATCATTTAAGCTCGATGTCACTCAAGTGCGCGATTGAGCTAGGCATAGCGGATATAATTCACAGCCACGGACGGGCCATCACTCTTTCTGAGTTGGTCTCGGCACTTGATATTCAGCCTACAAAAACGACTGGTTTATTCAGGCTCATGCGCTTGTTAGTTCACTCGGGCTGCTTTAACAAAACCAAAGTCAATGGACAAGAAGAAGCATACGGGCTCACAGCTGCTTCTACTCTGCTCATCAAAGACAAGCCCTACTGTTTTTCACCAACTGTTTCAGTATTTCTTGACCCATGTTTTATCGCTGCATTTCAGTCTTTAAGTAGTTGGTTCAAAGGGACTGAGCTCACGTTGTGGGAAACTGTTCATGGAATCAAGTTCTGGGAATTTATGAATCAAAACCCTGGAATAAACCAGCGGTTCAATGAAGCAATGGCCAGTGACACTGAAATACTGACAAGCTTTGTTGTCAAAGCCGAGTGCAAGCAAATCTTTGAAGGGTTGGGCTCATTGGTTGACGTAGGAGGTGGCAACGGATCGCTTTCCAGAATCATCTCTGAAGCATTCCCTGGCATCAAATGCACTGTACTCGACCTCCCGCATGTTGTTGCTAACCTGCCTGAGGCCGACAACTTGAAATACATAGCAGGTGACATGTTTCAGTTTATCCCTCCGGCAGATGCCTTTCTCTTCAAGGTAAGATCCAATTTTAAAAATTTAAAACAACTTCTTAACCGTTTTCGTAAATACCAGATGATTTATTTCAATTGTTCTGTGTGCAGCACCCATATCCGGACGTTAGAATCTTACAAAATCAGGATTTGAATGATTCAAATCAGATTTAAAGTAAAAGCAAAATGCTACACAACTCTAAATTTAATTAACATTTGGATTTTACAGAATCTAGAAGTTTAGGCTTTAACATGATCATTTACGTAGTCATTCTCTAGTGCGGTTACCCTCATTTTTTCGAGTGTAGATTCGAAGTTTACCATATTGGTAAAGGCTTGTATAACATTGAAACTTATTTTTTCATAACTTATATGTATATGTATTTATATGTGCGTGTGTGTGTTTATGGGCGGAGTAGTAAAGCGTTTTATCTACAACACTATAAAATTATTTTACAATATTTAAAACAACCAATCTGCATTCTAAAAAGTATGATTTGTGTATGTGTGCGCGCATAGGTAGATAGATAGACACACGCACGAACTGAGATTTTATTAAAAAGAAAAAGTATATTTTAACTAAAATGTTAGATCAAACAACAGAACTGCACTATAAGTAGTGGATATAAATTAAATGAGTGATTGGCATGGTTGCAGTTGATTTTTCATGGATTAGGTGATGAGGATGGGTTGAAGATACTGAAGAAACGCAGAGAAGCAATTGCAAGCAATGGTAAGAGAGGAAAGGTCATAATAATAGATATTGTTATCAATGCAGAGGAAGAGGAACGCGAATTAACCGAAACAAAGTTCTTGTTTGACATTTTGATGAGCGTTAACGCTAATGGAAAAGAGAGAACTGAAAGTGAATGGGCAAAGCTATTCTCCGACGCTGGTTTCAGTCACTACAAAATAACACCTATATTTGGCATGAGATCCCTCATTGAAGTCTATCCATAAAGAATTGAGTAACCGTATTCCCGCAAGTCTCTTGTACTGCTTGATGGAATAGCAAAGTTTCGTTCAAGATGTATGCGTAGTAGTTGAAATGTCTCGTAATGACTAGAAAATGAGGTGACACACGGGTTTGAATATAGGATGAGTCACTCAATTAAAATGCTATAGTCTTTTGGGATGGAAACTTAAATATCCTAGACCACCCTTTAATATATTAAGAATAAAGGATTAGTGTGTACCATGTTATATTGCATTTTTATATTGTTTCCAGCATCTGCTCTTATGTTTTATCTTTACTAATTAAATTACGATCTTTCTTAAGTTATTGTGTTCCCAAAACAAGTAACTGCAAAATAATTTATATTGTTACTTTGAATATCTTCAATTAGGTTGTACATTAATGATAAATGATTCAAAATTTATATTTGCAATGTAAGTAAAAAATAATAATAATTTGTAAAAAAATTAAAAAAGCAAAAATAACCTATTCAAATTAATGAGTAATATTACTATTAAAAATTAATATTTCAAAAGTATAACATCCCCACGATTCTTCTAAGCCAATCAGAAAAATCATTGGCTAAGATTGTTTGATGTAAGCCAAAATTGAAGTTTAATTATTTTATTTAGTATTTTAATTTTTTCAAGCAGAATTTATAATTGGACTTGTATTTGGGGTGCACGGATTCTCTTTTCCGGTTTACTATTAGAAAGATTATGTCACAGGCTTAATAATTTATCATTAAAATCCTTATTTTATGCGAGGGTTTTATCTATCTTGATCACATTTCCACTATGTTATTACAAAAATCTTCAATTAACATGCAGTATAATATCCAATTCAACTCAATCAAGTGAAGCTAATTAAAACTGAGGATCAAATAGCACAATCAACCTTACATAACAAGCAAGAATAATGGAAGCCATGAATTAATCACTAGCCGTTAGACCTCTATTCGTTTCTTTTAATTTAACTAGGTGGAAGCCAAGAATCTTGGGCAAAACACTATGCCCCATATTGTCTATGTATCCAACGATTCGTCAATGAAACTTTTTTTTTATGGTATCACAGCCAATCTTGAGAATCACAGACATGCATGGTTATTATGTTTTAATGAAAAAGAGTTTGCCACTGGTGAACCTCTTAAGAAAGTTGGCTTGCTTGAATGTAGATCAAGTATACAAAAGAAATTCGAAGCTATTTGTGATTGTTTGGCTGCCGTCAAGAAACCAGTGGAAGATGTCGATAAACAGTGGCAATTGGCACGTGGACTTGGACCAGACTTGAGACCTGAAGGTAGCGATGCTGGGAAAACCTCCATACGGTCAATTTGGTCCTTTTAAGGTTCAAAAAGTTGAATTAATTTTCTTGTAATGCAAGCTAGTATCTAAGATGGTCAATGGATCTAGAGATGGTGGAAAGAAAAAAACACTTAAAGAAAGATGTAATTGATTGATTATGTTAACTGCTAGCTCATTTGTAAATTTGAAAGATAACGAAGACTCTATTGTAATTCACCCCATTAAGTGCAGTGTGATTATACAAAGAGTAGTATTAGGCATCTTGAAATTTTATCTCAAATGATATGATATTCATAACGATGGCATAGTTTAATTAACTCACGTAATATTTGTGAATAACATGTTACATACCATGCATATCACATAATATTTCAGTGTGAATATTATTTTCTCTTTAATGATAAATTGTATTGTGGGCATTTAAATATACAATATTGTAAAATTTAACTAAAGAGTTGGTGTAACAAAATATTTTGATAAGGATATCTAATGAAATTTCAAATAAATTTCATTTTGACCTTAAATTTCAAGCGACCTGCAGAATATATACACTACGATTTATTCAGAGCAATCCGAAAACGAAATAATATGAGCTTTCAGTTTGATTAAATATTTTTCCCAATACATTCAGATTTCAGAAAGTTTCAAAAGAAAGCTGAAAAAATATATCAATAATTGAAATGAAAAAAGTTGGAAGGAGGTATCTAAAAGTCAATTTCAACGCCAATGATGTGTAATTCCACATGAGTAAACTAATTAATTGCCATGAGAAAACGAAAAGAAAAGAAAAGAAAAGAAAGGTGCGTAAAATTTAATTTGACAATAAGAGCTACGTTCTCCAACCACCCCCCCCCCCCCCAAAACACCAAAAAAAGGCATAAATTTCATTTGACAATGATGTCCTGATATCCATGACCTCAACTTGGGAAAGGAAAAAAAAAACTCCATCATAAAGAAATTTCATTTGCCATATTATCATTTATCTTGCTTCGCTTGGTATCATTTGTGCATTTTATTGTCTTTGAAGCATATGATTTTTTTTTTTGTTTGGTACTATGTTGGTGTTATTTTAATTTATATATTAAGAGACGTGATTGTTATATGGAAGAAATATTTTGCTGAAATAATGAGATTTATTCTAAACCTAGACATTGACTAGCTAGCCGTACACTACAAGAAAATGAGACATTTCCAAGAAATAAAAGACACTGTCGGAAATAGACTTATTTTGTTGTTTAATGACCCCCTTTATTTTATATAATAATATTATTTTATTATTTTTATTGTTGAAATATCTGTATTAGGGAAGTAATGTAACAAACATAATAATAATATGCGAAATATACTAAATGTAATTTCATTAATTTCAACAATTTATAAAATCACATTCATCATTCAAAAATGCAACAAAAATATCAATTTTATAATATCTTTTATGAAAAAAAAATACCAAAGTATAAACAAAATGATATCACCATATCTTAGATATGTTCAATCATCCTCTAAAACAACTTGAGTTGCTGAATCATTTGCCTCAACTTCATCATCCTCATACCCATCATCATCTTCTCTCGTCAAAACAATGTCCTAGGTGAAAGAAGGAATTTTAATCATTATTATTACCAAAACAAGAACTTGTATAAAATATAATCAAGAAGCTGAGACTAATGAGAAAAATATTGTAATAAAAACAAGTTTATATAGATGCATAGTCTCCATTTCAAAAAATCTAATAATTATTTCATCATTCACCTATATTAGAAGCTTGTCCATAATTACTTAAGTTCATCAACTAATAGAGCAATGACAAGTCACCAATCATTTTTTGTGAGAACTCAAAGCATAGAAAAATTCATTCACTTAATCTATTAATAAAATGAAATAAACAACCTATACCTTATGACATGATTCTTGTACAGACTTTCCAAGAACAAGTTTTATCATTCTTTTCAACTTCTGGATTTCTTTCTCTAAGTCTTTTACTTTTACTTCTAAATTACTACATTGATGCTTGTTACGTCCTTGACTTGGAGAACCATACACATCCTTGCCTTTGATGCCTGCTCCCTGACCAACAACACGACCATGTGCTGCTTCTCTTGTCACTTCTCGATATATTTTCCATTCATCCACTGGCAAGCCTTGATCTACAACAGTGGATCTCATTGATTCCATTGTTTCCTATAATAAATAAATACATTTGTGTGAGTGCATATAGTAATGAAATCATGCAAATAAATCAGGAATATTATGAAAATTTAATATCAAATACACACATGCATTTCCTTTGCCTTGTTACTTGCCAATGTCCCCTTACATGAAACATCTTGAATAAATTAAGTGGATTAAGTTCAGTACCTAGTTGTTACTGCAATAAAGAAATGAAATTGAATATGATCATAATAAATAAACGCACTTCTTTTATGAGCAAAGTCAAATATTTTATCTTCCCATTTTCTTTTCTATGCTTAGCCATTGGGACGAACTTGTAGTATGAATAAGTTTGGACTTGGTTCAATTCCTCTTGCTTGTTGTGCTTGTTTTCTATATATAAGTTAAAAAAAAAAAAAGCATAAAATCAACTTTGTTATTCTAAATCTAATGTTGAGTACTAGAGAATGCATATTTATACAGGGTAAAATTGTCATTTTATGCTCCAAGTCTCACTAACATTTTTCACTTTTACGTGTTTAAATTCTCTAAGCTTTTATTATGTGTGTTTTATTATAATTTAAGTATTTTATGTATTTCAGGGATATTTTGGTCATTTCATGACTAACGAGAAGTCAGACAGCAAAACGGATGGCATTTTTGAACTCAGAATGGTTGAAAATTTTAGGAGGAGTATAAATGAGTATTCGACATATATATGGTACCGTTCAAATATAAGGTAATATTCACAAGTACAGCATTGTTTCATATATATGATATGATAATGTGGCATTGCAATGATGTAGCAGGATGCTACTAGACCAAAATACTGATGTAGCAGGATGCTATTGGACCAAAATACTGATGTAGCATTGACTGATGACGTGGCAGCATCTTATGGGACCGAAATGCTGATGTGGTGTTGACTAATGATGTGTACCAACTAATCAAAGCTTGCCATGTGGCGCAATCATGAGCGTCCGAATTGTTTTCATCTGATGACCACGATTTACCCATTGTATATATAAATAGAGGGCTCCTCAGCCTAATTTAACACCCTTGAATTCATTTTCGAGCTCCATTTTCTAGAATTCTCTCTCCATCTTGTATTTTCTACATATTTTAATGAAATTATCAGTTTACCCCTTATTCAATAATAAGTGGCTAATTTTGTTTCAAACTTGGGTTGAAGGTAAAATCTCAACATGATCCATGGGCTTAGATAAATTTAATTTATTTTTCTTTTTGATTTATGTTGTTGTTTTGATTCATTGCCATAATATAAGAAACTTTGCATCTAATAACTTTTCCAACCTTTTATGATGTAGATTTTTCTGAAAGTTGAATTGCAATTCAATGTTTGCTTATCCAATTATTTATTGGACAAAAAGGAATTTAAAAATAAAACTTTAGTCATTTTAAAAGAATCGAACATGCTACCAACTCTCTTGTTAGAAGTTGTAATTTCATTGATAGATTCTAGGCTTCCATGGACTTGTGAAGTATTAGTTATCTCTTGCAAAAAAAAATGTATTCACTCTGTTAAGGGAACTAATTATTATGGGAAAGGTGATGTTTCTAGTTCTGGATAATTTCTTTTTCTTTAATGCATATAGTTATTTTAGCCTACATTTCTTTGTTAGTTAGATAATTCACATATATGCAAATGAATTATTTATTTCATTTACATTTCTTTGCTAAAAAAAATAAAAGCAATTTAATAAACTGATGTAAATGCTATTATTATTACTAATTTGCAGGCTATTTGCTATGACTTCGACAATGGTGTCTATCATAAATAACATTACTTTCTTTTATAATTCTTCTAAAGGTATCAATTGAGAATTTAGTGCAAACTTTAGCTATTTTGCAATAGATTTGTTGTCAAAATAGCTGCTGAAAGTTTACAGGAGCTTTTTTTTTTCTACAGTAAAACACCCCTTGGTAAATTGCAAGGGTTGTTTTCACTATAGAACGACAATAAGACAGCCTTTGTAGATTTTTAGGGGCTTTTTGCTGTGTTCTAAAGTCAAAACAGCTCTTAGCAATTCTTTGGACTATTTTGTTTTGAAAACATTTTGAAGATTGTTGAGGAAAAAGGGAAATAACAGTATTATTTTTTTAGGAGGCTTGATGATGAGTTTGATAAATTTTGCAAGTGTTACTAGACTAAAGTTAACAAGTTTATGTTGAGGCTAAAAGTTTAGGCGAGTAAATTCACATTTTGGTCCCCCTCGGGATAAAAACTAAGAAATTGGAAGGAGTTATGCAGGATTCTGTACAACAAGCCTGAAGAACAAAAGCATGAAAGCGGGATGATTTTGAAAATTCTTGAATAGTATATATCTCTACTTGCTTTTATACTATATCTATGGCATTATTTTTGAAGTTTGACAATATTAATCTTGCAATTAATACTTTAATGCAAAGAAGGAATACACTCAGGATGAACTTAATGAGGTTCTTTTGGAGTGGGCTAACCATTTTTTCCCACATCCTTGTTGCATTTGCAAATTGGTTAGTATGAGTATGAAACTATAGATGCACCTTGTTATTAGTTGTTACAATTTGTTGAAATTAAAGTTGAAGTGTTAAACTATAATGGTTGTTGTTAAGGATTGTAGTATAGATGATATGCATTTGATAATATTAGGTATTTTGATTGATTTTGGTGTAGATTGGGTTGCTGGGTATAGGTCAGAGTGTTGCTGTGTATATTGCTAGAGTTAGAGCATTGTTGCAAGATGGTGGGTTGTTACGTATGATTTGGGGTATTAGTTGGAGTGTTGCTGGGTATGTGGCTGGAATTATGATCAACTACTTACAACAACTCCTAAATGCATATGAAGTAATTACTGCCACAATAATGGAGGTATCGTTCAAATTTTTATTTAGAGACAGTCATCTGGGTTTCAACTATAAATAAAATCTGCATTTGCATATAGTCTCAGTGTCTCTAATGGCTGATATTTAAAAACAATGTCCAGCTCAGCTTAGGTGTTGATGCATTGACTAATTAAATCAACGATAAATAAATTACTAGCAAGATTAACATTATGATATTCTTGAAAACAATCGTTTGATGATTATAAATCCATTAGAGGTTTCATTTCGACTGATAGAGATGTTTCCAAGGAAACATATTTAGGTTTTTTTTTTTTTCCGTGAAAATAAGTCCTGAAAAAGAACTTAGTACCTTCACTTTAGAATTGACATTTGTGGATCAGGAATTGGCTTGGAACACAAGAGAGGGGTTTAGATAATTAGCACTCACAAATAATACAACTCGTATTATTGAAAAAAAAAACTTGTATTCTAATTTTGATTGTTTACAAAGTGTGAATTTACAAAAGTTATGTACATAATGAAATAACTAGCTATCAGAGATTTAATTACATAACTACATAAATACAGCTGCAGTACATAATATGCTTTCCTAAACTACAAAATAGGTAATAAAATACTTTCTTTTTTGAGATACATGATATTATAAATTCTTGATAGGTAAATTCAATGATAGCCTTGACTTGTGCAAGCTATGCTGTGTGTTTTAACTGTTGGCAAATTTTCTTTTGTTGACCATTTACAGCTTGCTTATTACTCCCCCTCAAGTTGGCAAGTGATATACGATCTGGATGCTAAGGTTTTGTCAAAAATTGCGAAACATGACTTTCGAGAGAGCTTTGGTGAATACATAGATAATTTCTATGTATGGCAATGGGGAGGGGAGGGGACCGACATCCCTGCACCCATCCCCGATGTTATTTATATATCCCCGTCCCCTCCCCGTCCCCATCAGGATTGCTTGAGGGGATCCCCGTCCCCTCCCTGAATAATAAGAGGGGATCCCTGAGGGGAGGGGAGGGGAGGGGACGGGACGGGGATCCCCGAGGAGTCCCCAATCCCCGAATAACTAATACATTTTTTTATTTTTGAACTTGATTTAATCATATTAAAATAAAAATTTAAACAAAGGTAAGGTTTGACAATATATCTTAGATTAACATGGTCGGGCAATGAATAACGTTGGAAGCGAATTTAGAAGATTAAATCCACCCACATTCGAAGGCGGTATAGATCCTATCGCAGCAAACCAATAGTTGCGAACCATGGAAAGAATGATAGAAGTATGCAAAGTACCAGAATAAAAAAGGTCTCATGTGTCTCCTTTATGCTACAAGGAGCGGCAGAATACTGGTGGGACTCAATTAAACGAATTCATAATGAAGCAACAATGCAATGGGTGGAATTTAAAGAACACTTCTATAACAAATACTTTTCAGAGACTGTTCGCTCAGCCAAAAGAAGAGAGTTTGTTTATTTACAATAAGGAAGGATGTTTGTGCTAGAGTACATCTGAAAATTTGATGAGCTCTCTTGATATGCTCCACATATGGTTGCAACGGAAGACTTGAAAAATGACCACTTTATGCAAGGATTGCATAAAGATCTCGCAAAAGACTTAAAGGTAGCTGGAGTTCGTGATGCTTCCTTCAACGATCTGATTGATCAAGCCTTGGTAATTGAACAAGCAGATGAAGAAAAGAAGGAAGAAAAATGAAGAAACAAAAGAAGTATGGACCAGGGGAACTTTATAAAACAACACTCAAATAATAAGAAGAGAAAGGGAACCCAATGGTCCAAGATCAGAGTAAAAGCAAACGCCTAAAGAATTATCAAAAGGAAGTCCCACAAAAACCAAAGTGCAATCAATACGGTAGAACTCACCTTGGAGAATGTTGAGCACATACCAGAACATGTTTCAAATGTGGAAAGGAAGACACTTCATTAGGGACTGCCAGGAAAATAGTACGCAATAAGAAAAGACTAATGCTTGAGTATTCACACTCACCGAGACGGATGCATAAGGAAACCTCTCAGTAATATCAGGTGAACTATCTAACTCCAAAACTCATGCATATGTGCTAATAAACTCAGGAGCTACACATTCATTTGCCTCACCAGCATTCATTAAGAAAATAAAAAATGTCACTGGTATAATAAATAGGCCTTTTAGTGTCATGGTATCATCTGGTGAAATATTGAATTCGGGCAATTAGTTAAGGCATGTGAGGTTAGTATTAGTGGTAATACACTATATGTTGACCTAATAATTATTGAGATGCATGATTATGACATAATTCTTGGCACGGATTGGCTATGGAAGCACTATGCCAAGATATATTTTAAGAAAAAGAAGGTAACTTTTCGACCATCACAAAAGGAATCGTTTACATTTAAAGGAGAATGCAAAGAGAACAAAATGTCTATCATTTCTACATTAAAAGAAGCCAGACTATTAAATGGAGGATGTGACAGGTACTTGGCATGTGTGGTCATCGAAACACAAGAGCAAATATCAAATTTGAAAGATATTTCAATGGTGAACGAATTTCATGAGGTCTTTCCTGAAAAACTCACAAGATTGCCACCGAATCGAGAAATTGAATTCAAAATTGATTTGCTAACAAGAACTGCTCCAATTTCAAAGGCGCTCTATAAGATGTCCCCACCAGAACTAAAAGAGTTAAAGAGTCAATTACAAGAATTACTAGACAAAGCTACATACGCCCAAGCCATTCACCATGAGAAGCACTAGTATTGTTCGTAAAACAAAAGGATGGATCAATGCAAATGTGCATCGACTACCGAGAGCTGAACAAGGTGACTATCAAGAACAAGTACCTGCTTCCACGTATTGATGACTTATTTGATCAGTTGCAATGAGCAACAATATTTTTAAAGATTGATCTATGATCAGGATATCACCAGTTGAGAATCAGGGAAGAAGATATTCTTAAAACAGTATTCAGAATACTTTATGGACATTATAAGTTTGTCGTAATGCCATTTGGTCTAACTAATGCCCCAACAGCCTTCATGGACCTCATGAACAGGGTATTTAAAGACTACCTAGACAAATTCATAGTGGTATTCATCAATGATATTTTGGTCTACTCACGATCAAAGGAAGAGCATGTTAAGCACTTAAGGATTTTTCTTCAGATCTTGAAAGAGAAGCAACTTTATGCAAAACTCAAAAAATGTGAGTTTTAGCTTGAAAAAGTAACTTTCCTTGGACACATCGTGTCTAAGGATGGAATTTCAGTAGACCTCCCAAAGGTGGAAGCTGTAAACCAATTGTCTAGACCAACTAATGCCAAAAAAGTCAAAAGCTTCTTGGGTTTGGCTAGATACTACCGAAGATTTGTGGAAGGTTTCTTGAAGATCGCAATGCCACTGACCCAGTTAACAAAGAAAAATACTAAGTTTCTACGAACTCTAGAATGCTTGAAAAGTTTTAAAGAACTAAAAAGACGACTAATCACTACTCCAATCCTAGTCGTTCCTAGTAGCTCTGAGGAATTTGTCATCTATAGCGATGCCTCCAAAATGGCATAGGATGTGTCCTCATGCAAAATGGGAAAGTCATTGCATATGCTTCCAGACAATTGAAAGAATATGAGAAAAATTATCCAACGCATGATTTGGAGTTGGCAGTACTAAAAATATGGCGTTACTATTTAATGGGGGCGTATTGTAAGATTTTACACTGATCATAAGAACCTCAAATACTTCTTTACGCAAATGGAGTTAAATATGCGACAATGACGTTGGATAGAGCTTGCCAAGGATTACGATTGTGAAATAAACTATCATCCTAGAAAAGCAAACATGGTAGCAGATGCACTAAGTAGAAAGTCAAGCTTGTCAGCTTTAAGGATTCTACCTAAGCCATTACAAGATGACATATGCAAGGCAGAAATCGAGCTAGTAGTAGGAAAATTAGTTAACATGACACTTCGTTCAACTTTATTAGAAAAGATTAAAGAGGGGCAGGAAAGCGATTCCAACTTGAAGAAGTTGAAGATAGAAGCCAACTCAAAGGAGGTGTCATTTAAAAGTTAGAGAGGGGAATCATCTTTTGCAAGGACAGGATATGTGTGCCAGACAATAAAGATAAAAAAGAAAGAAATTCTATTTGAAGCTCACACAACTCCATGTTCACTTTACCTTGGTATAACAAAAATGTGCAAAAGCTTAAAGAAGAATTATTGGTGGCCTAGAATGAAGAAGGATATAGTGGAGTTCGTGAAAAAATGTCTCACTTGTCAATAAATCAAATCGAAGCACGAGAGACTAGTAGGACTTTTGTAATCCAATCAAAGCCCTTAATGGAAATGGGAAGAAATCACGATGGACTTCGTCGTTATTCTTTCAAAAACTACCAAAATGCATGATGCCATTTGGGTGATCGCTGATCGACTTACAAAGTCTGCTCACTTCTTGCCTATTCGAATGACGCACACCATAGACCAACTTGCAGAAATATATGTAAAGGAGATAGTAAGACTACATGGTGTGCCCATTTTTATTATTTCTGACCGAGATGCAAGGTTTACTTCGACATTCTGGGAAATGTTATATAAGGCTATGGGGACAATATCGAAGTTCAATATTACATTTCACCCTCAAACAGATGACCAATCAGAAAGAACGATTCAGACGCTTGAAGATATGCTGTGAGGATGTGTTATTGACTTTCAAAGATCATGGAGCAAGTATTTATCATTGGTTGAATTCGCTTACAATGTAGATCACCTATTCATTGGGATGAGATGGGCAAGTAAAGACATCTTGGACCTGAGTTAATTACTACCTCATCTGAAGCGATCAAGAAAATACGTCAAAGAATGCAGGCAGCTCAAAGTTGACAGAAAAGTTATGCAGATAAGAGGCAAAAGCCTTTGAAATATTGGTGACAAAGTATTTCTAAACGTTTCCCAATAAAAGGATCGATGAGATTTAAGAAAAAAGGAAAATTAAGTTCGCGGTTTATTAGGCCATTTGAAATACTCGATCGTGTCGGGAATGCTTCCTACCGACTTGCCCTCATACCATCATTATCAAGAATGCATAATGTCTTTCATGTTTCCACGCTAAAGAAATACGTCCCCTATGTGCTAGATTATAAACCTTTTCAATTAGAAGGAGACCTAACCTATTAAGAACGCCCAATTCAAATTCTTGATAGAAAGATAAAAGATTTAAGGAGTAAGAAGATCCCTTTAGTTAAAAAACTATGGCAAAATAACTCAGTGGAGGAGACAACATGGGAACATGAGGAAGAGATGAAGAATAAGCATCCTAAGCTATTCAGTAAGTAAATTTCGAGGACGAAATTTTTAAAAAGGGGGAGGAAATTGTGAGGTACAATTTGCTCCCTTAAATATAGTAGATTTTATTTTAATCTAACAAGCCCCTAATTTTATAATATTTAATTTTAAGGAATGATGACATAAGTAATGACATAAGAAATGATGACATAAGCGATGACATAAGTGATGATGTAAGAAGAAGTATGTAGAGAAAGTTAAGACTTATTGAATTTAGTAAGTTCTTTATGAAGATTAATCTCAACTATTGATCAAGAGTTGTGGTGGCAAAATCCTAACCATCCATTAGCCTTAAGAAATTCTATAAATACCCCCCACTACTTCTCATTTTCAATGCAACCTAAAAATTTCATTCCCTTATATTCTAAGTCATAATAACAAGAGTAAATGAATCCTTAATTTAGAAAGATATAGAGAAGTCAAGATCAAGAGGTAAGTAACACTTCAACTACAATGTAAGGACAAAATTCTTTTCATACTTAAGTTCAGTTTTAACAATTCCTTTATATTATGATGGCTATTATAGTGTGATTAGTTATATCTTTATATGGTCGGCTCTGCCGCCTAATATGTGATGCTATTGTCGGCTTTAACACCTAATATGTGATGTTATGGTCGGCTCTGCAGCCTAATATGTGATACTTATACTTAATTATGCGATGGTTGGGTATGTCGCCTATACTAAAGACTCTTGTTTTTAAATAATGTTGTGTGTTGATTTTGTTATGCATCGAGGAATTTCAAATGTTATAAGTTGCATTGGATGCATGCATATCATGGACTACATTATAAAGAAAATGTTTCAAAAAATGAATGTATGAAAAATAAGTAGTTGTACTACCAGGTGGCAAAATTCTAAGGAGGGGAAGCCCTCAAAGCTAAGTTAAAAGAAATCTTTTGGGGATGGCGATACATAACGCCTAAAAGATCAACTAATGAGGCCCAAAGGAATATTGTTTAAAGAGTAAAAGTGCCAGCTTTGTTGTGCAATATACTTAGGGCGTAAATAAAGTTGTTTTGTATTTTCTAAGTTTATTTTAAGAGCTTAATATGGTCATCCATATGCATAATAATTTATACATGCATCAAAGTGTTATCTTACTGGACATTAGCTCCCTGAGTCCTTACATTGCAGGTAATGATGAGTAGGACAAGCTGGCGTCAAGTCTTAATCAAGACGAACTGCATATGGGCATAATAGACCTTGGGATTTTATACTGGGCTCAACTTTGTTTCAATAAAAATAAACATCTTAGTTTTGTGTAAAATAAAGTTTTTATACTAAAGAGTTTCTATATGACTCTTACTTTTTGTAAGAATGTTTGTTTGTTGTAAACTTTTAGAATTCGTATTTATATTAAAAGTAACTATGTTTTTAAGTATTTTTAAGTAAATAATATAGTGGAGTGTTGCATTTTTGCCCCGCTCTACTCTGCTAGCTTACACAATACTTGTTTTCTATTTAATTAAAAATTAAAACGACAGATATCCTTAAAATATCTAGATCGTAAAAGATGGACTTCGAAAAAGCTGACTCCCCGCTCTTAAGAGATGATCATTCAACCAAGAAAGCCAGTTTTTTTCAATTTAGGAGCTGGCGGAGATAATCCGGTCACTCTCTCTTTCAGGGACAAACTGTTGGAGTCTCAAAGAACTATTGCAGAGGATCTAATTACAGAAGATGATGCATTGGAGTTTGAGCCCGAAGAGATTATGGTTGAGCATGGGATGACTATGCCATCTATTTCTTTCTCTTTGAGAATCCATGCACAATTGGTTAGGCCATGGCAGTATGCGGTGGTGGTTAAATTACTTGGGCGATCTATTGGCTATCGAGCCCTTTGTAATCGTTTGGGAGCGTTATGGAATTCAACTACAGGTTTCAATGTTATTGATTTGGAAAATAACTATTTCTTAATCCGGTTTAAATCCAAAGAAGATATGGGTTTTGTTTTAACACAAGGACCATGGACGATAATGGGGCATTATTTAATCGTCCAGCCGTGGTCGCCACAGTTTGATAGTTTGAAGAAGAAGTGTGATTCTATCATATTATGTATTAGGTTACTTGGGATAACACTTCACTACTATCATAAGCGCATCTTTCAGATGATTGGACAGAAAATTGGCAATGTTGTTTGGATAGATTATAATACGGAGTCTGCGACAAGAGGCAAGTTTGCGAGAATTGCAGTTGAAGTCTCCCTTTCAAAGCCTCTGGTCTCACAATTTCTTTTGGATGGTAAGGTCCAGAAAGTCAAGTATGAGAATCTCCCAATTATTTGCTTTAGCTGTTGAAAATATGGTACTATAATGAGGCCTACCTTGATACAGTTACGAGAAATGAAACAATGAGAGAGAAGGGGCTCGGTGGTGAGAAAACCACTACCGAAGTTTTGTTAACATAAATATTTTTTTATTATTGATTTTAATGATAACAAACTTGATTGAGATTGATTAATCTTTTAAAAGCTCAAAATAGTTTTCATATACTTTTAAATCATCATTCTCACTTTATAAAGACTTTATATTCTATGAAAATATTTTTGGTTATTCTCATGTTAATGGTTTCAATTGAAAAATCTTTGAGAATTTTGATAATAACAAGTATTACTTCAAATCCTGTAGATGGACCTATTTGACAAGTTTTATAAAGTTTTAGGCCATAGTATAATTTTATAAAATTTTTAGGACCAAACTATAATTTTGCAAAAATAGTTCACTGTAGCAGTCACTGCAGAAAACGGTGATCCCACATCTTGATAACGGCTCACCGACATCGAACAGAATTAAAGATTAGTCTCTGGACACTAACGGCAATCCGACATCTAGATAACGATGATCCGACAATTTAAAAATTTAGTCCAACCGTCATATTGACTATTCAAAATGGCGATCCGATATCTAGTTAACGACGATCCAACAGTGTGCAGAAAGTCAATAACGGCTAGTTTTCAGCTCCAACTATAAATTAACTCAATCAAATTCAAACTTTAACAATTCTAACAATTATTATTGAGCAAGACCTTGAGAATACAACATTCATTGACCTTAAATTCTTGTATTTATCTCACTTACTCATACTTTGAATCTTCATTTGTAATCAAACACATTGTGTGAGAGAGATTTATTTTGTAACATTCTTTAAAATCAAATTGAGTGATTGTAAGTGTTGAGATACACTTGGGTTAAGAGATTGGGGATAATCTCTTGTTGTAAAGGTTTATTGACACCTTAGAAGTCAAGTGTAAGCATTTGAAGCCTTGGAGGCTTGCTTAGTAGAATCCTCAAGCCCGAAAAGCTTGAAGGCATGGACGTAGGTGAGGTTGGCCGAACCACATAAAAATCCTTGTGTTTGAATCTCTCTTCCCTTATCTTTTTATATTGTAATAAATTTATTTGTTATTGCTTTAAATTTGTTTTAGATTTGCATTCAGTTTTGCTTTAAAAATTAATAATTTTTAGAATCCCCATTCACCCCCTCTTGGGTTGCATAACTAGAATTTAATTTGGTATCAGAGTTTTGTTCTCTTGTTAGGACTTAATTGTTTAGAGTAAAAGATCCATGGCAACCCTAAATGACTCAATATTTAGAGAAGGACAATTCACAACTTGTTTACCGTTCTTTGACGGTAATGACTATGCGTATTGGAAAACTAGGATGAGAATCTATTTGCAAGTTTTAGATTATGAAATTTGGGAAGTTGTTTGTGATGGTCCATTCATGCCTATGATTAAAAATGAAGTAGGAGATGATATTCTTAAACCATAAAGTCAATGGAGTGAGTTAGAAAAGAGAAAGATGTCCTTAAACTCCAAGGCAATTAATGCCTTGTTTTGTGCTCTTGACAAGAAAGCATTCCATAGAGTATCTAGTTGTGAGAGTGCCATTGAAAATTGGCACAAACTTGAAGTTGTCTATGAAGGCAAAAATCAAGTGAAAGAGTCGAAGATTAGTAGGTACACTCGACAATATGAGTTGTTACAAATGGAACAAATTGAGAGTGTGTACTCTATGTATACTAGATTTACGGACATAGTAAACACCCTAGAAGCTCTAGGAAAGACCTTCTCAAATAGCGAGAAAGTTAAGAAAATCATTAGGCCACTTCCAAAAGATTTGAGACCTAAAAGAACTGTTATTGAAGAGGCCAAAAATTTAAATACTTTACCCCTTGATGATTTAATTGGTCCTCTCATTTCATATGAAGAATATTTGGCAGCAGAGAAAAGACATGAGGAGAAGAAAAAAAATATTTCTCTCAAAGCCTCAAAATATGAGAGTGATGGGGAGAGTGAACTGGATAATGAAGAGCTGGCCATGCTAGCAAGGAAGTTCAGCAAATTTTTCAAGAAAACCAATGAACGAAGAAAATTCAAAAACTTCAAGAACCAAAGGGAGAATAAAGAGGTAATCATATGCTATGAATGTAAGAAGCCTGGCCATATAAAATCGGAGTGCCCACTTATCAACAAACTCAAGAAGAAATCCATGGTTGCAACTTGGGATGATAGCGATGAAGATTCAAGTGATGAAGAAGAGTCGCAAGAAGTATCAAACCCAGCACTCATGGCAATAGGAGATGATGATAATCTCAATGAGGTAAGTAATCATACTTATGATGAATTGTTTAATGCTTTTAAAGAATTGCATAATGAGTTGATGAAGATTGGTAAAAAGAATATATGTCTTAAAAAGGAAATGCTAAAGCTCAAAAATGAAAATGAATCTCTAAATGCAAAAATTACATGCTTAGAAGTATAGAACAAAACATTGCATGATAGAATTGCATTATCAAATAAGAAAGTTAGCACCTCACATGAGTATTTAAAATCACACATAGATGATTTGAAAAATGAAAATGAAACGCTTAAGAAAAAAGGCAATGAGTTAAATGAGATTGTTTTAAAATTTACAAATGGGCAAAACATGTTGGATAACATGCTCAATTCACAAAAATATGTTTTTGACAAAGGGGGTATTGGGTATAAGCCAAACTTGAAACAAAAATATTATAAGAACTACTTTGTGAAGAGTACATCTAGTAGCAATCAAGTTGTATGTCATTTCTATAATCAAGATGGTCATATGAAAAATAAGTGTTCAGTAAAAAGAAATGCATATTATGGTATGAAATGCAATTGGGTTCCAAAAAGAACCATTGCTAACTCTCAAGGACCCAAAAAACATTGAGTACCTAAAACTTGAAATTTTTTCTGCAGGGCATGAAGAAGAAGAAAAATAAATGGTACTTGGACAATGGTTGTTCAAGGCACATGATCGGAAACTATGCATGATTCTCAAGCTTCACCAAAATTGAAAATAGTGGAGACATATCTTTTGGAGACAACTCAAAAGGCAAAATTCTCGGAATTGGAAATATTGGTAAAGTTTTCTCAACTCTAATTGAGAATGTATGTTTGGTTGAGAACTTAAAACACAACTTGATTAGTATTAGTCAATTATATGACAAAGGTTATAAAATTATTTTTGATAAATTTAGTTGTGTCATTGAGAATTCATGTGATGGCAATATCTTATTTGTTGGAAATAGATGTGATAATATTTATATAATTGACATAGAATGTGCATCTACTCTTGATAAATATTTTTCGGCATTGCATGATGATAGTTGGTTATGGCATAGAAGACTAGGACATGCAAGTATAGATTTGATTTCAAAAATTTTGAAAAATGATTTAGTCAAAGGTCTTCCAAAAATTGGTTTTCAAAAGGATAGAATTTATGAAGCTTGTCAATTTGGAAAAAAAATCAAAACATCTTTTAAAAACAAAAATCATATTTTCACTTCAAAACCACTTCAACTTCTTCACATATATTTGTTTGGACCTTTAAGGTATGCTAGCTTGAATGGAAAATATTACACTTTTGCAATTGTTCGTGATTTTTCAAGATACACATGGGTATTATTCTTAACTAATAATGATGATACTCTTGATGCTTTTAAAGTACTTTGTAAGAAAATTCAAAATGAAAAAGGGTATGGTATTGCATGCACTAGAAGTGATCATGAAGGCGAGTTTGAAAACTATGCTTTTGAAACCTTTTGCAATAATCTTGGCATTGTGCACAATTTTCATCACCTAGAACTCCACAACAAAATGGAGTTGTTGAGAGAAAGAATAGGTCAATTCAAAAAATGACTAGGACTATATTGAATGAAAATTCCTTGCCTAAGTATTTTTAGGCCGAGGCCGTCAACACCGCTTGTTATGTTTTAAATCATGTGTTGATTACATCTAATCTTAATAAAACTCCATATGAGCTTTGGAAAGATAAAAAACCCAATATTGGTTATTTCAAAGTTTTTGGATGCAAATGTTTTATTTTGAACACAAAAGATAATCTTAGCAAATTTAATCCAAAATCCGATGTTGGTATTTTTCTTGGATATTCAAATTCAAGCAAAGCTTATAGAGTTTATAACAAAAGAACTCTAGTTGTAGAAGAATCTATGCATGTTAAATTTGATGAGTCTAACCCCTCCTTTGCGGAGAAAGGAATTACTTATGATGACGCAGATGGAGAGTTACAAGAAGAATCATCAAAGGATAAACAAGAGAATGCACTACAAAGAAATCAAGAGAACGGACAAGAAGAGCAAACAAATATGGAACAACATGAAGGTACTTTTCAAGCACTCCCCAAAGAGTGGAGGTATATTTCTTCTCATCATAAGGATGTAATTTTAGGAGATCCCTCACGAGGTGTTACAACTAGATCATCACTTAGGAATGCTTTTGAGCATAATGCATTTATTTCTCAAATTGAACCCAAATCCTTTACGGATGCAGAAAATGATGAATCTTGAATTATGACAATGCAAGAGGAGTTCATTCAATTTGAGAGAAACAATGTGTGGGAATTAGTTCCTAAACCGAAACATCAATCTATCATAGCTACTAAATAGGTTTTTAGGAATAAGATGGATGAATCCGGTGTGGTTGCAAGGAATAAATCTAGATTAGTGGCTCAAGGTTACAACCAAGAAGAAGAAATTGATTTTAATGAAACATTTGCACCCGTAGCTAGACCAGAATCAATTAGAATGTTGTTAGCACTTGCATGTCATAAAGACTTCATTTTATTTCAAATAGATGCGAAAAGTGCTTTCTTAAATGGTTATATTATGGAAGAAGTGTATGTAAAACAACCTCTTAGTTTTGAAAATGAAAATTTCAAATCATGTTTATAAATTATTTAAAGCTTTGTATGGATTAAAAAAAGCACCTAGAGCATAATATGATAGACTTAAGAATTTCTTATTAGATAATGGTTTTTCGATAGGTAAAATGGATACTACTCTCTTTGTTAAGCATAAGAACCAAGATATTCTTGTTGTTCAAATTTATGTTGATGATATTATTTTTTGTTCTACTAATGAATTATTGTGTAAAGAATTTTCATATTGTATGAGTAAAGAATTTGAAATGAGCATGATGGGAGAGTTGAAGTACTTTCTTGGGCTACAAATAAAACAAAATGAGGAAGGAATTTTCATAAATCAAGCCAAGTACAGGAAAGACCTACAAGCGATTTGACATTGATGATTCAAAGACCAAAGCACTCCAATGAGCACAACAATTAAACTTGACAAAGATGAAAAAGGTAAAGAAGTAGATATCAAAATGTATCGAGGTATGATCGGATCTTTACTTTACTTAACTGCAAGTAGATCCGGTATCATGTTTAGTGTATGTTTGTGTGCAACATTTCAATCATGTCCTAAGGAATCTCATTTACTTGCCGTAAAACGAATTTTTCATTATTTAAGTGGAGCCATAGATCTTGGCCTTTGGTATCCTGGGTGCACTCATATAGATTTAACATGTTATTCAGATGCGGATTTTGTTGGATACAAAGTTGATAGGAAAAGCACTAGTGGCACTTGCCATTTACTAGGTCATTCACTTGTTTCATGGTTTAATAAAAAACAAAATTCGGTTGCACTTTCAACCAGCGAGGCCGAATATATCACCGCCGGGAGTTGTTGTGCACAAGCACTTTGGATGAAACAAACACTTAGAGATTATGGCATTAATCTTGAACAAATTCCTATTAAGTGTGATAATACTAATGCTATAAATCTTTCAAATCATTCAACACTCTAGAACCAAGCATATAGAAATTACACATCATTTCTTAAGAGATCATGTTCAAAAGGGAGATATTGTATTAGAGTTTATTTCTACGGAAAAACAACTTGCCAATATTTTTACAAAACCACTTTGCGAAGAACAATTTTCAAAAATTCGGCATGAACTTGGGATGATGAAATTTTCGCATTAACATCTTTATTTATGTTATTGAGTTTATTAAAAATTGATTGATTTATGATTTGATAATTTAATATCTATGGAATGCTTAATTATAATACACATGTGGAGTATGTGTATTTTTGAATATGTATGATTAATTGTTGAAATATATATATGTTCATGAATTATGCATTGAACTGGCACTTAAAACATTTTGGATCAATAAAATGATCTTGAAATGTCTTAATTGTTGGCCAAATACTAAAATAAATGTGCAAAATCATAAGTTGTAGAAAATGGATTGCTGTTATTTCAGTAAACGGCTAACCGTTTACGGGCAGAAACAATGGCAAGCATTCTGGACACTGTCGGTTTGCCGATAATAATTTAATGGCTCACCATTTTTATGAAAATTTTTTGGGAGCTCACTGGAGGTCGATAATTCATTAACGGCTTGCCGTTTTCATGAAAAAATTTTTTGGGAACTCTCTGGATGTTGTCAGCTCACCGATATCTCTATAACGGCTCGTCGTTATCTTGCGTTAAGTGAACAATTTTTAGTCTTCTTCTTCATTTCGTTCTTGCTCTCTCTCTCTCTTCCTCTCCAAAACCGCAACTGCAACTTCATTTCTCTCTCAAATCCATCATTTTTCTTGTAATTTTTCACCAAATTGAAGCATTAAAAACCATCCTTATCATCTTTCGACCATTTTTAACCGATTAAAATCGGTTTTCACTTCAAAAATTAAAAAATCCCAACTTAAAACCCTAGAACCAGCCACACTACTTTTGCCAAATTTGACTCGAATTTCTTCTATTTTTCAATCACATTTCAACTTGTAATCACTCTCTCATCTCTCAAACTTCATTTCTACCGATCTAAATTTCTCCAAAATCATCAATGGCTTCCTGACTAAGGCGTGCTCGAACCAAGCACACTGCCCCGCGACATTCTAGTCCCTCCAGGCCTCCTTCTCTGGACTTCGAGAGTCTCTATTATCCCAATGCTCTCTGTTCAGCGATTTCATGACAAATTCATGGGCAAATTAGTAACTCCCTCTTATTTTCTTGCCATTAAAGAGTTTTTGGATATTACAATTTGTGGTCGCAATATTTCTACCATGCTTAGTCATTGGGATAGGGCTTTAGGTATAGAAGAGCATGTTTATGAAAACCTTGTGCGAGTATTTTACTATAATATGGAAATCTCCTCTTCCCGACAAGTTCAAATTTTTACTTCTGTAGGAGGAATCCATATTGAGTTTGATGAGGAAGACTTGTGTACTATACTTGGAATTCATTATGGAGGCTTAGACATTTACACCATTAAGAAAGACTTTGAATTTAGTGATTTCTGTCATGTGGATGGCGTACGGAACATTTGTAGGCGTCGGGATCTTTCCGATGACCTCTGTTCTTTGTCCTTCAAGTCTCAACTTCTTTCATTCCAAGTTCGCTTACTTCATCGCATAATACAGCACATGGTTACTCCTAGACAGGGTCATAGTGATAAAGTAACTCGACTTGATGTTGGGTTATTAGATTCCCTTCTTCATGGACGACATGTGAGTCTCTCTTACACTATCATGTGTCATATGCTATCCACACCAACTGTAACCAACTGATCTCTTCCTTATGGTAGCATCATTACTAGGATTTTGAGGTATTATCATGTACCTCTTCCTGAGCCTGTGTATGTTGAGTCCCGTAAACTAGGAAGAGAAATTATTTCTGCGATCAGATTCTTTAAGCAACGTGGCAATTGGGTGAAGACGCAATCCTCTAAGAATGAAGACACTTTGGTTGCTCCCGAGGATGATTGACTGCTCAATGACGTTTATTTGGAGGATGAGTTACTTGACTTTCGTATTGGAGCTAGACCTCGTGCCCCCCAACAAGTAGCAGCAGCAACCCCATCTCAGAATGAGGAGCCAGTCGAGCCAACTATGCCTCTTGCAACCTCTTCTGTTTCTGAGGACCATTTTCAACAGCTTTTCAACAAAGTGGATGCCCTCTCCCAGCGGCAGCAGCAGCTTCAATCTGACTTTACGACTTTTCGGCAACAGATATTAGATCAGCAAATGGAGTTATTTGCTAGCCAGCGCCGCATTCTTGGTCATTTTGGTTGTGAACTAGGCAGCTCCTCTTCACAGCCCCCATCTTAGTTTTCAGCACCTAGGATTTTCGCACAGACATTACTCATTTCATGTAGTTACTGTAATGCTATTTGTCTTTTGATTGTGCTTGTGATGCTTTTATGATGATTTTTTTGGATGTGTGGACTTTATGATTGAGTTGATTTTGATGACATGTTTGGTTATTGCTTATGATTATGTTGATTTTGTTGGTATGGAGGTTGGTTGCTAAATTGGAATTTATGTATGGGAGTGTTTTAACTATCTTTGTTGTTAAGTATATGTTCATTTTTAAGGGGAGATTATGCCGAAATTTTTCCAACATGGGTAATCTCTGAACTTCTCTTTTTAATCTTTTCGCACTCATTTATTTTTTATAATGAAGGGGGAGATGCTTTATCAATTTGTTCTGTTAAATTTTTATTTTTTTATGAGGTTAAAAATTGATGGGCACATATTTCAGGGGAGTTAAATTCTATAAATATTTTACTTAGGGGGGAGCACATATTTAAGGGGAGTAAAATTGCACAAGCATTTTCTTGAAAAGTTTGTCATCATCAAAAAGGGGGAGATTGTTAACATAAATATTTCTTTATTATTGATTTTGATGATAGCAAACTTGATTAAGATTGATTAATCTTTTAAAAGCTCAAAATAGTTTTCATATAGTTTTAAATCATCATTCTCACTTTATAAAGACTTACTCATACTTTGAATCTTCATTTGTAATCAAACAGATTGTGTGAGAGAGATTTATTTTGTAACATTCTTTAAAATCAAATTGAGTGATTGTAAGTGTTAGGATACACTTGGGTTAAGAGATTGGGGATAATCTCTTGTTGTAAAGGTTTATTGACACCTTAAAAGTCAAGTGTAAGCATTTGAAGCCTTGGAGGCTTGCTTAGTGGAATCTTCAAGCTCGAAAAGCTTGGAGGCGTGGAAGTAGGTGAGGTTGGCCGAACCACGTAAAAATTTTCATGTTTAAATCTCTCTTCCCTTATCTTTTAATATTGTGATAAATTTATTTGTTATTGCTTTAAAAATTGAATAATTTTTATAATCCCAATTCACCCCCCTCTTGGGTTACAAAACTAGAATTTCAGTTGCACCGGAGACGGATGCTGGAAAGGCTATTCCAGATAAACCGAACTTTGGCCCATGGATGGTGGTCTCTAGAAAAGGAAAGCAACGTGCTAATAAGGGCAAAGAGATAATACGGGATCCAGACCTTGATCATCGGAATAATTTTAGTAGTAGTTCTCGTTTTGGAGTGCTGGATTGTGTTATGGTTGGAGAGATTGACAAGGAAGCAAACAGTGAAGGTTTTGGTCCTAAATTAGACCCACATGGACCCACCAATAACCTTAACAAACACAAATTAAAACCTAAAAATCAGTTCTCATTTAAAAAGTCCCCCCTCCCATGCAGCCAACCTGTACTACCGTAACCAAAAGATTGCCATCCCTAAAACCCAAATAGTCTTAAGCCCCATGCAGAATTTACAAGATCCACGTGACCTAAACCAAGACCATGCAAATCAACCTAATCACCCCACTTTTACTTTCGCCCATACTAGCTTAAACCCCTTTTTCCACAATGCTATCTCTTTTCCAAATGATACAAATAACAACCCTATGTCAACGCCTTTCAACCCAACAGAGATCTTATCCTCCAACACCATGGTGGTAGAAACCCCTCAGCCACTAGGGAGCCTCCTGATGCTGCAACTCTGGAGGCAAATGAAAGTATTAAGGATGATAGCAATGATAGTGACTTCATGCATGAGACTAGAGATGGAAACTCTAACTCAATAGAGGATGATGTATCCTTAGACAATGAAAATGACATAAACTTGGACCATGAGTTCTTGGAAAAGACGAAGTAAAGCTGTCTTTTTCACTCTTTTTTTATATTTTATATCTAAGTCTATTTTGTTTTGGAATGTGCAAGGTGCAACCTCTAAGAAGTTTCGACGAGCTTTTGCAACTCTTCTAAATAACTACAAACCGGGCATTATTGTTATCTTAGAGCCAAGAATTAGTGGTTGCAAGGCGGATGATTTTATTATGAAAAGTGGTTTTGCTCGGTCTCATCGTATCGAGGCTACTGGTTTTTCTGGGGGAATTTGGATTATTTGGCAGGAAGCTTTTGTCATTAAAGTGGTGTTGAATCACAAATAATTTGTTCACATGCAAATTGTTGAGAGTAATAATTTTGTTTCTTGGTTTACGACTGTTTATTCTAGTCCGAACCCAGTTCTGAGGAAGCATATTTGGGTCCATCTTAATCGAATTGCAAAGTTTGTTCAGGGCCCTTGGATTGTAGGTGGCGATTTTAATGCTATTATGTATGCTTCAGAGAGGAAAGGGGGTTCCCATAACGGAAGTGGAGTTTGTAATTTATTTCGGCAATGGTTTCACTCGAATAAGCTTCATGATCTCCATTATAAAGGGCCACGTTACACTTGGGCTAGGGGTAATCTTTATAAAAGACTTGATAGGGTGATTTGTAATGATGATTGGTTCAGAACTTTCGCTGAAGGCTCGGTTTTACGTCTTCCAAAAATCGAGTCTGGTCATAGACCTTTGCTCGCTCGTTTTACTAGTCTAGAAAGATGTATGCATGGTCCCAAGCCTTTCTATTTTCTAGCTGCTTGGATTATAAATAAAGACTTTGCTGATTTTGTTGCTTCTCCTTGAAGTTCGAATGTTCTATATATAGAGGCTACTCAGATGTTTATTAGCGAGGTAATCCAATGGAACAAGGATTGTTTTGCGAATAGTTTTTGCAAGAAAAGGAGGCTACTAGCTTTCCTAGGGGGAATCCAGAGAGCTTTAGAGGTTTATGATTCCAAGAGCCTTCATCGTTTGGAATGGAAACTTCGCAGAGAGCTGGAGGAAGTGCTGCATCACGAAGAATTATTATGGTTACAAAAATCTCGAAAAGAATGGCTGAGTTCGGGTGATCGTAATACAACTTTCTTCCACCGGAAAACTATTACCAGACGGAAGAAAAATCAAATCACAGCTATTCAAGATGATTCAGGCCAATGGTTATACAATAGCGATGACATTAAGAAGCACACTGTTGAATTTTTTTCTTCTTTGTACACTTCGGATAGAGTGGCTCCCATCCTTATGCCCTCATGGGCTGCTTCCCTCCTATTGATGCTGATATGCTTCATATGCTGCAAGCTCCTATAGATGACAATGAAGTTAGATCGACTATTTTCAGTATGAAACCACTGAAAGCCCCTGGAGTGGATGGACTTCATGCAGTTTTTTACCAATCTCAATGGTCTACCGTTGGGCCCTCAGTGTGTCGTTTTATTAAGAATATTTTTGAGAATAAGCACATCCCAAGGGAGATTAACAAGACCCTTCTAGTCCTCATCCCGAAAGTTGCTAATCCTCTCAATTTAAAGATGTATCGGCCAATAAGTCTTTGTACTGTGATTTACAAGACCGTGACCAAGCTGCTTGCTAATAGGCTTCAAACTATCCTTCCTCATGTCATTGGGCCGCATCAAACGAGTTTCATTCCTGGGAGACATATTATAGAGAACATTGTTGTAGCTCAGGAAGTGGTCCACTCTATGAAGAGGAAGTCTGGTAGGAGAGGTTATATGGCTATTAAAGTGGATCTTGAAAAAGCTTATGACAGGTTAAGTTGGAGTTTTATTTTCAATATTTAATGAGAGACGGGACTCTCTTTAGATTTCATTCAGGTTACTATGGAATGCATTACCACTGCGCAAATGAATGTTCTTTGGAATGGTGAGCTTACGGAGGACTTTGTACCTTCCAGGGGCATTAGACAAGGGGATCCTATTTCCCCTTATATCTTTGTGTTGTGTATTGAAAGGTTGAGCCATGGCATTTCTAAAGCAGTGACCGACGGTGCGTGGAAGCCTGTGCATTTATCACGGAATGGAATCCCCCTCTCACATTTATTTTTTGCAGATGATTTGCTTTTGTTGGCTGAAGCTTCGAGTGATCAGGCAAGGATAGTTAACTCGATTTTGGAGGATTTCTGTATCAGCTCTGGAGCTAAGATTAACAGAACTAAAACTCAGCTATTTTTCTCGAAGAATGTCCATAATGGTGAGGCCTCCCGTATTGGCAATTTCCTTGGTTTTACAATCACAAAGGACCTTGGGAAGTATCTTGGAATGCCTTTGCTTCATTCACGAGTAACAAGGAATACTTATCATGATATTATTGACAAGGTAGAAAAGCGGCTTTCGGGTTGGAATGCTTCACAATTATCTCTGGCGGGAAGAATCACGCTTACTCAGTCTGTTTTACAAGCAATACCAGTATACACCATGCAAACATCGGAGATTCCAGCTGGGGTTATTAATAAGATTAATCAGATCTGTAAGCAGTTTATATGGAGTGGGTCGAACGAGTGTAGAAAGATGAGTCTTATCAGTTGG
Source organism: Citrus x changshan-huyou (assembly GCA_039657385.1). Lineage (NCBI taxonomy): Eukaryota > Viridiplantae > Streptophyta > Magnoliopsida > Sapindales > Rutaceae > Citrus > Citrus x changshan-huyou. Next base: position 11,860,170 of record CM077555.1, read on the forward strand.
GATAAGGTTTGTCAACCAAAAATTTGTGGAGGCTTAGGGCTTAAAAATCTTGGGATGATGAACAAAGCCTTAATGATGAAATTAGCATGGGGTCTGATTTCTGAACCAACAAGTCTTTGGTGTAGAGTGCTCTATACCAAATATGGTGTAGCTGACTCGGATTTCCCTCTTGCTTTACCAACTCGCAGTGGGTCGCATATGTGGAAATCAATTGGAAAGGTTTGGTCTAATACTCTAAAAGAGCTTTGATGGAATATAGGAAATGGAAGGAGGGTCCATTTTTAGTTAGATTGTTGGGTTACTAAGAACAAACCCTTGAGCTCTTATGCGGTGGCTCCTATTCCTGTCGAGAGTTTAATAAATTTAGTTGTTGATTTTGTCAATGCTAATGGCAACTGTCGCTCAGACTAATTTGAGCATTTCCTCCTAAATTGCATTTTTTAAGAATCGCAGCTGTTCAGCCGCCAATAGAAGGAAATTGTGATGATAAATTTTTTTAGGCCAGTTCTCAATAGGGGGATTTCTCTGTCAAGTCTACCCATATAGTTGTTACTGAAAATGAAACTGGTATCGAAAACTCTAGGTGGAACATTGCTTGGAAATGGAAGGGACCGCCTCGTGTGCAGACTTTTATATGGCTTGCACTCCATGATCGATTGAAGACAAAAGGTGAGATTGGACGAAGACACATCCATATTGATTGGACCTGTGACCAGTGTGGGGTGGCATCAGATGACCCAAAACTACTACTAGCACCATCATACACAACCCTACATCTCTCACATCTTTTTAGATTACTCTCACCACCATAGCTTTCAAAAAGCTTTAACAACAACTCTTTAATGTTAGCTCTCAATTCATCAACCTTTCTAGTATCATACAAGCTACTAAAACACCATATAACGAAGTCAAGTTTGAAGCGAGGATCAAGCACATTTGCCACAATCAACATGTTAACCTTTTTAAAAAAATGACCCCAATACTTGACAAATTTTTCTTCCATCTTGTAACCCATTTGATTTAACAAAAAATCATTAGAATCAACAAATGACTTCAAATGAATATAAACTTTCCACATTTCATTCAAGAAATTATTGGAAGTGACTATTAAAGAGCTGTTGAATTTTAAAGTCACATGATTAAAAACCGAAAGACACTTGATTAACCTCTTTGCATTTTTCCAATCCTTATCAGTCGGTGGCCCCACCCTCTTTTTTTCACTCTCATCCTCATCAAACCAGTTTGTATAATTGCCATCATCTTCCTTTAGCCTATCAAATGCTTTCTCAAATGCTACCGCTTTTTCTAACATCAAATATGTTGAATTCCATCGAGTCGATATGTCTAACACCATAAGTCCTCCACGTGAGATTTTCTCCCTATCAACACATGTTTTAAACTTTTGTAATCATGCCGGAGAGGATCTAACATATTTCACGGCATTTCGGATACTAGCTATTGATTGACTCACTTGTGACAACCCATATTGCACAATTAAGTCGATTATATGCATCAAACACCTCACATGCATATATAAACCATTCAAAACCATCGAATTTCCACTCCAATTTGCTAACTTCTTCATCACATAAGCTATTGTAAGTGTATTAGCACTTGCATTATCCACTGTAATTGTGAACAACTTCTCAATCTCCCAATCAATCAAACAATTTTCAATTAACTTCCCAATGTCATCTCCATTGTGATTATATATAGGTGTAAAAGTGAGAATCCTCTTATGCAAAACCCACTCTTCATCAATAAAAGTGAGCCGTAACTACTGATAACTCTAGGAAATGAGAGTTATTACATCTGTTCTAGACTTGAATAAAGGTCATTTAGAGAGCAAATGTTGTGTTTTGATTACATTTTGGTGATCTTTTGCATAAACATTCATTTTAGTTGAGTTTTAACAAGTGTTGCTTGAATCATAGTAATTTGTGCTAAAAAAATAGGTTTTAATTTGTAGGTTTAAATTCATGAAAGGATGCGGAGACAGTAGATGAGAAAGAGGAGGAAAGAAGATAGTCACAAAAGAAAGAAAGCACAATCAGAAATAATACAAGTGCTGTTGAGGATGTTAGAGCAACCAGTGCTGCAACAATTCGGGAGAAAATATAGGCGCGGTCAGCAATTAAATCACGATCTGCATGTTTCCTAATTTAAACACATGCACGCTCATGGGTGTTTCGGCAAAAACCTAATTTGCAATATATAAAAGAGGCATGCACCACATAGCAAGCGGCGGAAAAGAGAGGATTATCATCCAAAAACAATTACAACGGCGAGAAGAAGAAGAAGATTAAGGAGTGCTGTTCGACATTATTGAAGCACCGAGAAGGATCCTTAAACTTTTATCGTGCTCAACTCATATTATCTTTCTTCCTTTGATTGATTGGATGTATTCTGTGATCAGTATATTTATGTTTACTTTTCTCATTCAGAATATGAACTAAATTTAAGTGTAGTTGAGTGACAAATAATCCAATGGGTTCTTGACTGTTCTTATATGTTGTTATGATAATGTTGTAGCATTATACTCTAATAGTTTTTATGAACATAATTGTTATTTCGGTTGACCACCCATTTAATGATTTCAGTTAAGATAGAGCAGCAAAAGGGCATGTCTTAGCGGACATTATTGGAGTATTACTTGTTCTTAAGTTGAGTTTCCTGGATTAGGTTATCTTAAATCCCATAAGGGCAATACTTGAATTAAGATTTGTGATATCCTAGACATAGGTGTTCACCTTGTAGGGTAGAGAGATTAAAGGTCATAAAGCCATACATTAAATTTATGAGCAACTGGTCATTGTTAGTAGATTTAAAAGTATGAGATTTCCAACATGCGATAGCTGCGGAAGCAGATTTGTTCTACCCAGTGCTGCAACACTTATTATAACAACTGGTGCTAATTCGGTAATCAACAGTCACCCCATTAGGAGAGTTTGATCATTCAACTACTACATTCTCAATTGAATCTTAAACACAATTAACTTAGTATATTTCATACAAGTATTAGTTTATTTCTTTCTCTCGAAATTATTGGTTACGGAAGAATAATTTGACAAGTGTTTGTTTCGATCTTTAGTTGGTTGCATTATTGTGATTGCTTTAGCACTTTGGGTAACATTAATCCCTGTGGAGACGATCTTGAATACTCATTACTTTATTACTTGTTGTGTATACTTGCACTTTGGCATTGGTAATAATTTATTATATAAATCAAACAACAACTACCATAAAGTTTGACATTTGAATTGAAGTCCATGTGTCAATGGTAATACACACTCTCTGTTTATTTGCACTCAAAACACTTTTCAGCAACCCCTTTTCATTTTAATACAATTCAAGAATGTCTCTTGTAATTGTTCTTCAAGATGGTACCTCAAACTTCGGACAACAAGTTTCCATGAACTCCAAAAACCCTTCAGCCTCTACAAATATAAAAGGCAACTCATCTTTAATTATCATTTTCACAAGTGCCATTCTACAAGCCTCTCTATTAAATCCTTTGTGTATAACCTTAGCAGTACCATCATCTTTACCTTTACCCTTTTTACAAACTAATGTCTGTTGTTTTGCATCATTTGCAGCCTTCAATTTTTTACGCACTTTACATCTATCCAAATGAGTCGACAAACCACTTGTTCCAGAATTACTATGGGCTGTATAACTTTTGCAGCAATAGTGCCACTTAGCCCTGTGTGCTCTAGATAGCTTCAAAAAATGCTTCCACACAAATTATCTCAACTCAATTTTTCTTTTTTTACTCCCGCTGACCTCTTCTTCACTACTAACTTATTGCACTTCATCATTAATTTGTACTTCACCAACATTGTCAACCATCCTACAAAATTAGAACAATTATAATGTCAAAATAAAATCTAAATAAGTAAATATAACCACTGTCCAACATACAATCAATAGCCATATTATAAACATAATCAGCAGTTATATTTGTAAATCATGCAATTTATCTCTACACAGTAATAGACATTAAAACAACAGGAGGAAAATGAAATAAAAAAAATAAAAAAAATTGCTGAACATTTGTTTTTATTTGGCTGCTGCCTTTGCTTGATACAACACAAGAGCAGCTAGACTAGGAGGGGCTGCCAAAGATTCATTTACATTGTCAACTTTTCAAAAGCAAAATTGTCAATAGACATTTGGCAGCCATGTCAAAATAAAATCAATCGATAGCCACTAAGCCAACATTTAGAAAATTGAAGAAAATAGCATGCATATATATCTTTTGTTCTCAGTTCTCACTCACACGCCAACTAATTTTAGAAAATTGAAGAAACAAGGCTTGCCATACCTATTGGAGCACGGTGGCTACTGGCTACCGAGCAAAGCAGAAACTGTTGCGTGGTGGCTTCAGGCATGTGAGTTGAAGTTGTCTCACAGTGAAAAGAAACTGCGGCTTTCGCATGTTGAGAAGAAGGTGTTGCACGGTGAGAAGAAGGTGTTGCACGGTGGAAAAAGGTGTTGCATGGTGACACTATCGCCGGTGAGCAGCGTCGGCCGTGATTGCAGTGGATTTGGGTGGGTGATTTGGTTTCGATTTTGAATCTTTGATTTTAGCTTTTGTTTTGGGGGAAATGAAGATTTAAGAAATTGTAACATTTATATACCCGTGATTGTGTGTGTGTGGGTTTATTTTAATTATCTTACGCAATCAATTAAAGTTTAACACATGTCGATTTGAATAAAATCTAAAAATAATCTGATTCTTCGTGATTGTTTTATGGCAAGAAGATTATGGAACTAACTTCTCCCAAGTGGGTGGCGACAACCTTTTTTCTCTTCAAATCTTATTGACTGGTTAACTCTTAATTTGAGAAGTAACCAATGCATGGTGAATGGTTTGGAGTGGTCTTGTGTGTTTGGAGTCACGATATGGAGACTATGGTTTTGGCGGAATCAGAACCAGTTTAATAAGGTATCAACAAATTCAACCAGCATGGCTCAAGACGTTCTTATTTGTGCAGAGAAGATCACTAGCTCGAACAAGTTTGGTCAAAATGGTCTGGCTAGAAAAGTGCAAAAATAGATTGGGAAGCAACCCCCTGTATGGCCTTGGTGCAAGCTTAACTCTGATGGGGCATGTAAAGGAAATGGGGGTTCTTTTGCTGGAGGAATTCTCCGGGACTCCAACGGGAATTGGGTTAGTGGTTTTGCAATGAACATTGGGTATTGTTCGGTCACAGTTGCCGAACTATGGGGGGTTTATCAAGGTCTGGTTATGGCTTGGGACCATGGTGTTCGCTGGCTACTTGTTGAAGTCGATAGTCAGTGCGTTGTTCAAATGCTGAATAATCTTGAAGAAATGACTAATGAATACTCTCCGCTGGTGTCGTCCATCAAAGAGCTTATACACAGGAATTGGCACATTTCTGTGAACCATATTTACAGAGAGGCAAATTTTGCTGCAGACTCAATTGCGAATTATGCTTCCGACCTTCCGATTGGCCTTCACAAATTGAGTAGTCCCCCGGCTTGTGTTATTCCTTTTCTTTTTCATGATATGTATGGGGTGGCTCACCCCCGAATAGTGCCTTTGTAGCTCTTTTAACAGAGCCCCTATTGAATAAAAAAAAAAGACACAATAATTTATGTGGTTCGGTGTAATGCTTACATCTACGGGCAAAGACTGGAAGATAATTCTACTAATAACGGAAATTTACAAAAGTTGGAGAAACTCTCAACACCCCAAACCCCAATACACCCAAATGTAACCTTAATAGAATACTCAAGTTGAAACTCTCTCAAATCTCTCAAATCACTTCCCTTGTAATTACTCTCTACTTCTCTCAAGTTGGGATACTTACAATTGCAAAAAGCTTCTCTATTGAGAGAGAGCATTTTGCACCAAGTTCGGTTCAATTGGCCAAAACATTGTGCTGGAACTTGCATTGTATGCATTAAAGTCATGCATATTTGTCAACAATTGCATGTATAATTTGTTGCCAGCGTCAATTTTCAGCATCACCGAATTGCACGAACAAGATTTTCAAAACCTTTTTCATGCTTTCAAAACCTAACTTAGTCTTTTATATTCAAGTCAAAATTTCAACAACTCCATAGAATAAGAGACTTTGGTGGGCACAAGCTATAAATTTCTTATCTTTTTGTAGCTGTCAAAAGATACACTATAGTTTGCAATAAGAACAGTGCTGGCTAAGTGTTGGCGGTAGAAAGAATTTAGAGATAATTTTTAGTAAAGATGGTTAATTTGAAAATTTTATATGCGTTTCGTGAATGAATAATGTTGCATGTATTTAAAATAGCACAAAATTTATTACAAAAACATAAAAAATTAAAAAATTCTTGTGCTGTGGTGAATTCTTTTCTTGTAATGAAATTTTTTATTTTTTTTAGTGATGGCATACTATTTTTTATATTATCTTTTTTTCTTATACATTGGTATTGTCAGCCAACCGATGAATAAATAGTAAAATAGAGAGATAAATGATTTCAAATTAATCTTTTAACTCTCTAACTTTTGTCAAATTTAAATTTGAATAGACAACAAAATAAAATTAACTTAAAACTCTACTGGGTACTCCGAGTGCAATTATTTTGACTCAAATTAATGTCTTAAAAGTTTGAAAAACAGACCAGCACATTGAATATGTAAAATGTGCCTGTATATACATCACACCCTGCCAATCACGGTGTTATAATAATTGAATCATTGATCAGTAAATATATCTTATTGTCCTTTTCTCGTGCGCATGCATCATTAGGAAGTCAATGCTAACAGTGTTGTTAGGTTGTAACTTAGATTATAACAAATCATATTTGCGAGCAAGCGTGATTATATATAATGTGCTTCTCTATTATAGTGTGTGATCAATCAGGCAAGCTTAATTTAATTGATCATCAGTATCTATGAATGCGAATCAAGATCAAGGAGCAAAAGAGTAGTTTCAAGGTCAAGCTCAACCGTATAAGCTCATGTTTAATCATTTAAGCTCGATGTCACTCAAGTGCGCGATTGAGCTAAGCATAGCGGATATAATTCACTGCCACGGACGGGCCATCACTCTTTCTGAGTTGGTCTTGGCACTTGATATTCAGCCTACAAAAAACGACTGCTCTATTCAGGCTCATGCGCTTGTTAGTTCACTCGGGCTGCTTTAACAAAACCAAAGTCAGAAGCATACGGGCTCACAGCTTCTTCTACTCTGCTCATCAAAGAAAACCCTACTGTTTGTCACCAACTGTTTCAGTATTTGTTGACCCATTTTTTGTCGCTCCATTTCAGTCTTTAAGTAGTTGGTTCAAAGGGACTGAGCTCACGTTGTGGGGAACTGTTCATGGAATCAAGTTCTGGGAATTTTTGAATCAAAACCCTGGAATAAACCAGCGGTTCAATGAAGCAATGGCCAGTGACTCTGAAATAATGACAAGCTTTGTTGTCAAAGCCGAGTGCAAGCAAATCTTTGAAGGATTGGGCTCATTGGTTGACGTAGGAGGTGGCAACGGATCGTTTTCCAGAATCATCTCTGAAGCATTCCCTGGCATCAAATGCACTGTACTCGACCTCCCGCATGTTGTTGCTAACCTGCCTGAGACCGACAACTTGAAATACATAGCAGGTGACATGTTTCAGTTTATCCCTCCGGCAGATGCCTTTCTCTTCAAGGTAAGATCAAATTTTAAAAATTTAAAACAACTTCTTAACCGTTTTCGTAAATACCAGATGATTTATTTCAATTGTTCTGTGTGCAGCACACATATCCGGACGTTAGAATCTTACAAAATCAGGATTTGAATGATTCAAATCAGATTTAAAGTAACTGTAAAATGCTATACAACTCTAAATTTAATAAACATTTGGATTTTACAGAATCTAGAAGTTTAGGCTTGAGCATGATCATTTACGTAGTGATTCTCTAGTGCGGTTGCCCGCATTTTTTCAAGTGTAGATTCGAAGTTTACCATATTGGTAAAGGCTTGTATAACATTGAAACTTATTTTTTCAGAACTTATATGTATATGTATATATGTTTCTGTGCGTGTGTTTATAGGCGGAGTAGTAAAACGTTTTATCTACAACACTATAAAATTATTTTACAATATTTAAAACAATGAATCTGCATTCTAAAAAGTGTGATTTGTGTATGTGTGTGTATAGATAGATAGATAAATAGATAGATAGATAGACGCACGCACGAACTGTTGGAATTTTATTAAAAAGAAAAAGTACATTTTAACTAAAATGTTAGATCAAACAACGGAACTGCACTATAATTGGTGGATATTAATTAATGAGTGATTGGCATTGTTGCAGTTGGTTTTTCATGGATTAGGCGATGAGGATGGGTTGAAGATTCTGAAGAAACGCAGAGAAGCAATTGCAAGCAATGGTGAGAGAGGAAAGGTAATAATAATAGATATTGTTATCAATGCAAGGGAAGAGGAACATGATTAACCGTAACAAAGTTCTTGTTTGACATTATGATGAGAATTAACGCTACTTGAAAAGAGAGAACTGAAAGTGAATGGGCAAAGCTATTCCTCGATGCTTTCAGTCACTATATTTAGCATGGAGTCACTCATTGAAGTCTATCCATAAAGAATTGAGCAACCGTATTCCCGCAAATCTCTTGTATGCCCCATATTGTATATGTGTCCAACAATTCGTCAATGAAACTTTTTTTTATGGTATCACAGCCGATCTTGAGAATCGCAGACATTGATGGTTATTATGTTTCAATGAAAAAAAGTTTGCCGCTAGTGAACCTCTTAAGAAAGTTGGCTTGCTTAAATGTAAATCAATATACAAAAGAAATTCAAAGCTATTTGTGATTGTTTGGCTGCCGTCAAGAAACCAGTGGAAGATGTTGATAAACAGTGGCAATTGGCACGTGAGACCTCAAGGTAGGGATGCTGTGAAAACCTCCGTACAGTCAATTTGGTCCTTTTATATTACAAGGTTCAAAAAGTTGAATTAATTTTCTATTAATGCAAGCCAGTATCCAAGATGGTCAGTGGATCTAGAGATGGGGGAAAGAAAAAAAACACTTAAAAGGAAGATGTAATTGATTGATTTTGTTAACTGCTAGCTCATTTGTAAATTTGAAAGATAACAAAGATTCTATTATGATTCACCCTATTAAGTGCAGTGTGATTATACAAAGAGTAGTGTTAGGCATCTTGAAATTTTTGAAATTTTATCTAAAATGATACAATATTCATCAAGTGAATGATGGCATAGTTTAATTAACTCACGTAATATTTGTAAAAAATTATTAATCACTTCATGAGTAACATATTGCATACCATGCATATCACAAAATCTTTTAGTGCGAATATTATATTCCCTTTAATGATAAATTGTATTAAGGGCTTTTAAATAATATAATATTGTAAAATTTAACTCAAGAGTAGGTGTAACAAATTATTTTGATAAGGATATCTGATGAAATTTCAAATAAATTTCATTTTCACCTTAAATTTCAAGCGCCCTGAATATATACACTATGATTTATTCAGAGCAATCTGAAAATGAAATAATATGAGCTTTCAGTTTGATTAAATGTTTTTCCCAATACATTCAAATTTCAGAAATTTTCAAAATAAAAAGAAAAAATAGTGTTGATATTTGCTTCGGGTCAAACCTTGAAATGACAGCATAGGTCTTCGTTTTCGGCTCTTATGTTTTTTTTTTGTTTAGATTCGTTTTGAAATGACGTCGTTTCTGCTTTTATTTTTTTCTTTGTTCTGATTTCTTCTTTCTCTTCCATTAGCCCGGCTGCATGCCCCTTGCTAGTGAAGGATCCATGGGCTTAGGTAAGTTTATTTTCTTTTTCTCTCTAATTTATGTGGTTGTTTTGACTCATTATCGACAAATAGTGTATCTTGTCTAGATTTTGCACAGTATACCTGCTCCATAGTGAAGGATTATTACTGTTTGGCATAATGAGCACTTAGCACCATATTAATAAGAGAGAAAATTCCCCAATAGTATTTTGTGGGTCATCTTGACTCAAGGTTGACAGAGAGTGTATCTAAGCTATTTAGTGGATGGTCTTACCATGTTGTTGATTATTATCGTCTGGCGTAGCGTGTTCTTGACACCACACTTAGTGGAAGATCATTACCCCTGGCACACTAAGCGCTTGATGCCATATTTATTAGAGTGATGATTATAAGGAGTTGAAATATCCCCTTCATGAATTAGTTAGAACTAAAAAAGAAATATTAAACCTATGATAAAATGTTGAGCGTGAATCTAGAGACTCAAGTATTTCATTTGCTTTATTTTCATTTTTAATTCATTCTCTCCATTTTATTTTAAATCTTAAGATAAAAAAATTCTCTTCCTACCAACTCATATATACACCTAGAAAATTAACCCTATGCATAATTAAATCTACCATCTCGTGGGATCGAACACAAAATTTATTTATAATAGATTCGCGCCCTTGAGAGTATAATAAGATGTGCACAAAAACCATCAAGAACAACTCATGTATAAAGTACATAGACAAGATTTATAAGTTTCTTATTCCTATAATGATTCTAGGAACTATAATTCACTGATGAATTAAAATAATAACGAAGCTTATGAAAAAACAATGACAAAAAATATTAAGCCAATAGTCATTATTAGTACCTTCCACCCTTCATCCATCCATTTGTCAACCATTTGTCTCCATTTTATCAAAGTCACATTCTCAAGAGAATGTGCATAACGTTCTCCAACAGATGGATACTTTTAAAAATGCCCCTCCTCAGCTCTAACATCCAATCCAGAAAATGAATTTCCATATGATGAATTTCTACATCTTTAAGTTTATGTTCTGTACATGTATAAGAAAATTGGACTTCCTTAAAACGAACGAATAGTGTTTCAAATTCTTACCTTTGATAATCAGAATATTTAATATATGGCCTATTGATGCTGCTGTGAAAGATGACAACAATTTCATATGCAGCTTTCAGTGTTATGATCCTTGCAATTTTTAAGAAAAAGTATTAAGTAAATTTCCGGCCATTATAACAAAAAAAATGTAAACTACATACAAAACCAAAACATGCAGTTGATTTTAAAACCAAAACATGAAGTTGATTTTACCTACTATCATATATCTCTAAAGTCATACCATGCCCTCAAGCAACTACTTTGGCCTTTCCTCGACCATTTTTTTTTCCTTTTACTACTTGAAGCTAGTACAAAATCAGATAAGATACAAATTAGCCATTAATTTAGATTTAATTGTGCATTAAACATTAAGTGATTACCTTCATCTACTGTAAGAAAACATAAAGATTCACCAGCAATTATAGAGCTAATTTAGTAGCCTTGTTATGTGTGCTAGCTTGAGACTTTCCTTTGCCAGCAACTATGTCATTTGATCTTGTAATTTCAGTTGTCTTTTTCCCTTTATTAGTAGCTAGAGACTTCCCATTGTTAGTAGTTTATGAAGACTTCCTTTTGTTTACAACTAGAGAATTCCCTTTGTATATAGTTAGAGACTTCTTTTTGTTTATAGTTGGAGACATTTTTAACCATTCTATCAAACCTTATCCTGAAACTCTTGCAAGAATTTTAAAGAATAAAACATCATTAGAAGCCAATTAAACATTCAACAATAATATTTCAAACAAACACAAATGACAGAAATAATTAGATTAATAATAGTTACAAAACCTACATGATAAAAAAATAATGCAGCATGCACTGTACAGAGTCATAATAAGTTATCATTTTTAACTTGCAAAAGGAAAAGGGAATATTTTTTTCTAATTTGCAAAGTGTTAAGCTCATTTGTTTTTCAAGCCTGACCAGATCTTATTCTTTCAAAACCTTAGCACATGATTCTCTGAAAAATGTGCTAACTTCTATCAAAGCATTACAAATTTCTTTAGGTAAAACCTCTTGCATTGTAAGAGACACTAATCTCTCTGAGAACACATGACAATCATGAATCTTGATGCCTGAAATTTTATGCTCGCGTATATTCACACATCTTGACAAATTAATTAAATATCTATCTGGAACTTGCACATTCAAAAGCCACTCACACAATCTTTATCTCTTTTCATTTGTCAAACTATAAGAAGCAGTGGGCAAATTAGATTTTTCATCATCACATTTTGGGTAAAGCTCATGCCTTATTATTCAAGGATTCCATATCAAGGCGAGCATTTAAGTTATCTTTTGTTTTGCCATCCATATTAAAAAGTGAGCCAAGTATATTATCGCACACATTTTTTTTCAATGTGCTTGATATCCAAATTATGACACAGCAAAAGCATTTCCAGTTTGGTAACTGAAAAAAAATACTATGTTTTTTCTAATTCTTGTGCTTTTCAAACCCAGGAAGGACTTGCTTTTTCCCTGTGTTACCAAATATTATTGGCCTTAAACTTTGAAGTTCATTTAGCCCTTGCTCACCACATGGTCTTTTCGATGTAGCTTTCTTTTCTATCATGCAATCAAATTGCCTCTTTTGAAATCTCCACTTATGTCCCAATGGCAAAAATCGACAATGCCTCATATAATATATTTTTGGACTGTGATGTAATCTACGATAAACAGTCTTCTTAGCACAATATGGGAAAGCCAATTTTCTTTTGTGCTTCAACCAGATGTATGATCATATGCAGGAAAGTCATTAACTGTCCATATAACAACTGTTTTCAATTGAAAATTTATATGTATGGAAACATCATAAGTATTTACTCCATTTTCCCACAACTCATTCAACTCATCAATTAATGGCCTTAAGTACACATCAATATCATTACCTAGGCACATCAATATCGTTACCTGGGCCTTTTGGGCTTGGGATAAGGAAAGACATGAACATATACGGCTCTTTCATACACATCCAAGGTGGAAGATTGTATGGAAATAAAAGAACAGAACAACAACTAAATCTAAAACTCATATTTCCAAAAGGATTGAAGCCATCAGTAGTTAAACCCAGTCAAACATTACGGGGATCACTATAAAATGACTCATAAATGTGATCAAAACTCTTCCAAGCCTAAGAATCTGCATAATGCCTCAGCAGCCCATCTTTAATGCGCTTTTCAGACTGTCGTCACATGTGTGCAGCTATGTTAGATGACATAAATAACCTTTAAAGCCTAGGTGTAATAATAAAGTAACATATAACCTTCCAAGAACGTTTTTGGCTTTCCCTTCACCATCTTACCTTTTGTCTTCCATCTCGAAAGCCCATAAGTTGGACATTGAGTTGCATTCGTATATTCTTTATAATAGATTATACAATCATTCATACATGCGTCAATTTTTTCATAATGCAAACCATTATCGTTATCTATCTTTTTGCATCATACTTATACGTCAATTTTTCACACAGAAAATGCATCCTTCAAAATCTCCAATAATGTGTCAAAGGATTTATTACTCCAACCATTAATGCATTTGACATGTATTAACTTGATAATAAAAGATAATTTGGAATATCTCGTACAATTTGAATACAACGGTTGTTGAGCCTCTTCTAATAATTTATAAAAGCTTAATGCATCGTTGTTAGGATCTTGGAAAAGCTTTCTTTAACTTGGCTAAACATATCATTATATCCACCATCACTATAACAATCACCATCATCATTATCACCATCACTATCACTGTTGCTCTTTCTATTTTCCTAATGACAATATCAAGTAGTATAGTCCAATCTCATCCCTTTATATAAAAGATATCTTTCCACCTCACTTCGAGCTAATCTATACCTATTGCTACACTTAATGCATGGATATAGGATTTTTTAATCCTCATATTTAATGTTCCTAAAAGCATAATCAAGAAAATTGTTCACTCCACTAACATATTCACTTGTTGACTTTTCTAATTACATCCATGATTTATCAACCAACAACATGTCTGAATAAAAAAACCTATATGAAAGGCAAAATCATTATGCAAGCAACAACCATAGTAGCACTCAAGTGATATACTACATCATTTAAAGAAACAAAACCCTTTGCATACTTTAGAGAACAAATTTTAACCTACATAATATAATTAGAAAAGCAGCCACCACAAAGCACAGAAGCTTCTTTGTATAGTGGTACAACAATCAAAACCTGAAATATGTCCGTTAGTATTAAAATTGTTGACATCAAACAAAAATGAAACTAAGTATCATTTTTTTTTAGCTCTAAATATAACTATCACTATTTTAATTTTAGTTTATTTTTGCTGAGCACTAATGCTCTTGGATTTCCTTTAAACGTTCCTAAATATCATTTTTAATAACTAATTAAAGTTGACTTTCTAAAATAGTGTTTTTCAATCATATAAAACAAAGCAAATAAATACAAACTCGATTAACTAAACAAGAAATGGTTGTGCACTCTCTGCTCCTAAATTAAATAATTGTTGATGCTTTTATATTAGGCTAATTGAGAATTTTTTTTATAAAACTTAAAGATTTTAATCTGAACTTGCTAAGTACACACATTAATCTTAAATTAATTACACATGAACTATACCATCGAGAATTATCACGAAAACAACTTTATTACAAATTCATGTTAATGGATCAAGTAATTACCAATTTAGTTTTAAGGAACTTGGTGAAATTCAAGTCATTAAGGCCCATAAAGTAAAACTTTAATAAGATTGAAATGCAAGAAATGAAAGTAAATGTTGGTTAAATTTTATAATTAAATGCTATTGGTGTCAATGTGCAAGTGTACACAACAAGTAATAAAGTGATGAATATTCAAGATCGTCTCCATAGGGATTGATGTCACTAGAAATGCAACAACAGTCACAATAGTGCAATCTAACTTAAGTCCAAGGTTAACAAACGTAAAGAAGGTTCTATCAAAATTCATAATTGTGAGAGAATAAAATAAAACAGTACCGTAACGAAATAAACTAAATTAAATGTGTCTAAGATTCAATTGAGAATATGGTAGTTGAATGATCAAACTCTCTTTATAGGCTGACTGCTTTTCATCAAGTTAACACTCGTTGTTACAGTAATTGCTACAGTACTGGGCAGAATTAATCTGCATCCTTAGCTGTCGCATATTGGAATTCTCACACCCCTAAGTACATTTAGCAATGACCAGTTGTTATTCTACCTATGGTATGACCTTAAGACCCTTTAATCTCTCCAACCTACAAGGTGAGCACCTATGTCTAGTGTATCACAAATCTTATCTTCATGTATAGCCCTTATGGGATTCAAGATAACTTGATCCAGGAAACTTGAATTAAGATCAAGTATTACTCTAATAATATCCGCCAAGACATGCCCTTTTACGGCTCTATCTTAACTTGAACTATTAAATGGGTGGTCAACCGAAATAACAGTTATAATAATAATAACTACTAGAGTAAAATGCTACAGCAATGCCATAACAACACATAAGAACAGTAAAAAATCCATTAGATTGTTTGTCACTCAACTATAAGCAAGTCTAGTTCATATTCTGAATAAGAAAAACAAACATTAACATATTGTTCATTGGATACATTAGAACAGTCAAAGGAAGAAGAAAGGTATAAGTCAAGAATGATAAAAAGCCAATCCAAACAACTCTGCAGGATTTGTCAATACTGCTGAAGCCGTCCTCTTCAATTCTAATCTTCTTCTTCTTTTTCTTTCTAATGTGTTTATTTTAATTCCCTTTTTCTTATTGCCCCCCTTTATGTGGTGCGTGCTCCCTTTTTATAATTGAAAACTAGGGTAAATAAAAGCCTTGGGTGTGCATGACTTAAATTAAGAAACATGCAGATCGTAATTTTGCAGCTGACCCGCGCTTAAGTTTTCTCCCTTAGTGCTCCAGGATTGCTACAACAATGGTTTCTCTAACAATAACTATAACACTGCATTGTTCCCAATTGTGCTTTACTTCTTTTGCGACCATCTTCTTTTCTTTCTCTTGCTGGTCTACTATCTTAGTATCCCTTCATGAATTTTGAATTTCTGAAAACCTACAATTATGCATATGTTTTTAGCACAATTCACTTTGATTCAAGCAAAACTTATTAAGGCTCAACTAAAATGAATGTTTATGCAAAATATAACCAAAATGTAATAAAAACACCTTATTTACTCTCTAAGTGATCTTGATTTAAGTCTAGAATTAATGTAATAACTCTCATTTCATAGAGTTATCACACCCCCAAACTTACACCTTTACTTTTCCTCAAGTAATGACAACATACCACACTTCACGCAAACAATCATGCAACACAACTTTAGCTCTTTTATCAAATTTGCAAGGATTCTTCCACCTTCAGATCATAATCCCACTCATGCAAAATGACCATAGTAAATCAGTTCTAGACTTTAAGTTTCCTTCTGTCCACAGTGTGTGTGTGCTACTTTGATTGAATTCCAGAGATGCTATAACATTACCAAGAGATTGCATGCAATTCAGCAGTAACATAATTTTATTCATATATGGGGTAGCATAAATCTCACATACTCAAGCTGTGTTGATTTTAAGAATGAAAACTAGAGAGTATTCAACTTCCTCACTACAACATTTATTTTTCATGTGAATGTCACTTAATTGTAGTGATGACACCCAATTACTCAAACCATGAACATATTAGAGTTGCTGTAGCAATATATGTAATATAATCTTATCTAGAGATATCTTTTACTCAAGGCTGAACATGGGGTTCATGAACATACCTGGCTACTCAATATTGTAGACAGAAGACTTTCTTGTATTGTTGTCTTTATTTTTAACAATGCTACAACATTGCTCATAACTCTTGTTGCCTTTGAACACAACTCTACATATGGGGTATATACTCAGATATGGTTGCTCAGTAACTTGAGCCATTGGAGCAAAGTTTATTTCATAGAAAGCACAGTTAATCAAGCTTGTTTTCCCCCCCAAACTTATGATCTTATCTATTCTTTTGGCTCTGCTCTAACAGTCTCATACAACTCCGCCAAAGTTTATGTGTAAGGACAGAATTTCACTCTCTATCTATTACTATATTTACTTGGCATTCTTAAAATCATTCGTTAACACTCAATTTATCTTCATTAGGATTTCAAATCCATACACAAATATTATATATCAAAGTTTTACCTAACACACACATAAACACATATCCAAATATACATCCCCTCCCAAACTAAAAGGTGTTGTGTCCTCACAAACACATATAGCAAAGTCATACAATTTGACAAGGACATTGAGGAGGACATTAGAAAATACCACACAAATTGAAAACATAATGAAAGAAATTTTTTTCAGAATGAAATAAATTGACTAGTAAGAAAGGACTACTCCCCTGTAGGTTGGGTTTTGCTGCAACCTGGCAGGATGACATCAGCGCTTCTTGGATGCACTGCACAACTTATCCTTTAAGGAGACTAGTGGGGAGGTAGCTGACAACGTCTTTGTCTTGTTCTTCACTGGGTTGGTGAGAAGGGTTGCGGCTGGGGCAGCTGGCTTGGTGGACACTGAACTGGCCCGTTTTACTGTAGCAGTACCTCCAGAAGTGTTGCCCTTTTTTTTACTGGATACTCTCGGACTAGTACGAACATGTTTTCTAGGAGTTTGCTGTGGAAGAGTTGGGGTTGGTGCATCAGTTGCCTGTCCCTCGGCTATGATGGCGGCAATGACGTCAAGTAACTGCTTGGCTTCTGCAGGTGTACGCGTGACTCTGGTTGCTGCAGCTTCCAACTCTGCATCGACTTGCTCATTTTCATCAACAGAGGATGGAGGGGTTGCTATTTTTTTCTTGCCCTGTCTCGTTAGGACTGGAATTGGGGGCTCCTCTTCAGGTTCATCATCTTCTTCTTCTTGGATAATGTGCCTTTTTCTGGTTTTGGAAAAGGTCCTAACTGAGGGCTCCTCACGTTCTTTTTCATAATCGTCCTCTGCCTCCATGGGTGAGCTGTTAGTCGCAGACTTTTCACCTTATTCCTCAGGTTACTTAGATGGTTCAGCATCTTTAGATTCAACCTCTACTTGTGGGTCGGTTGTAGCTTCTACTTCTAGTTCATCTATGTCAGTGGCTTCTTCACTAGCGTCTGCTGGCGCATCTTTGGTGTTGGTGTCAAAATTGTACTGCTGGAGCAATGAATCAGGGAAATTTCGGTGATTGTTTTTCATGTGAAGGGCAAATTGGTGTAGTTGGCTGTCCAGGTGTTGTAGACAGCTCCAAAACCGATCGTTTTCCCTCTGCTGAGCCCCAATACATCGAGTTATACTAGTGCTTAGCGCTTGGATTGTCTATTCTAAACCAATAGCTCATCTTGCCCTTGTTACAGCAGCTGGTTCAGTTGTTGTTCCAGCACTTTCACCAGCAATTCTCTCAATGGTGCGTGCAGTAAAAGCACCATCATTCTGACATCTATCAGCTAGTTGGGGGTGTTAAACAGTCTCTTATAATCTCTTCTGTGATGGCAGCAAAGTTTATGGCATGTTATGAGGCATCTAATAATAGAATATGACTACGAAATTTTGTCACAGGACTGTGTATAGTAAATGGTGTTGGTAAACCACTTAAGTTATTTTGTGATAGTAAGTCAGCAGTGCTATATTCCAATAACAACAGGAGCTCGACAAAGTCGAAATATATAGACATCAAATTCTTAATTACTAAAGAAAGAGTTTAGAGTGGACAGTTGCATCAAGACGAACACCTAATACTACACAAATGCTAGTAATGAGTGAAGTAAATAGCAAGACAGTAGCTTTGTGATTCTTTATGGCACAATCTCTGATTTCTTTCTCGATAATGCTTCCCACATCTATAGGAAACCCTTGAACAATGGCATATAACAAAACTAACCTTTCTTGTGAAATAGTCGTAGTGTGAGTGGTTGCCGTAAAATCTATCCTATTAACTATAAGCCTAGATTTCAGAAATTTCAGAAATTTCAAATCTATCCTATTAACTATACACCCTTCCTCATTAACCCATGATGCCTCATTTACTGTAAGAGTTGTGAAGATGGTGTTCCATCTTTTCGGGGTCAATTTATCAAGCAACTTGGCATACTCACAATTAATTTCAGCAAGTAAATTATAAAAAGTATTTATAACTTAGGAGTCTAATAGAACAAGTGTGTTTCTTACCCAAATATTGTGCTAACCAGGACTTACCAAATTTCCGTAAAATTCTTTGACTACTGGCAGCACAAGGTCTCGAGGGTGGTTGCAAAACTCTAGCCACCCACGCTTTGCTGCAGCATTATGTATTGTTTGCACAATTTCGGTGAGTTGTTCTAGAAATTGAAACCCTTTTTCTTCCAGAATCTTACGCGGCTAAATAAATCCTTCATATTTTTCTTTGGGGTGGTAACTCTAGAAGCGTGAAGGATCTTTAAGGCAGCTGGCTGTTCTCTTATACCTTGGCATTGTTATAGGAGTAATAAAGTGAAGGTAATGTCCCTGAGAGTAAAATGAGAAGATGAGGGTAAGAATAATTAGAGTTGTGCTTGCGAAGAAGAGGGGAAATAGTGTTGTAGGTCCCTACACACCGTAACTCCCTTTTATATTTGAATTTAAATAAAGATAAATACGGTAAATCAAGATAACTTAGGGAAGAAAATATTTTGAATATAATAAGTATATCCCATAAAAATAGGTGAGCGAAATTAATGCATTAATTTCGGAGATTTTTTCTTTCTCAATTACTATCCAATTCCATGCATCCAACTATCATGATTTATCTCCAACGGTAAGTGAGAGGCTCTAATTTTTAAGTTACTGTAATGATAATATTGGTTGCTGCAGCACCCAATTGTTTGCTCTAACAATGGTTACATACTCCACTCCAATAGTCTCTGACACGCGTCTTGCCTCTGCATCCTGTCACCATACAACCTCATTTGTCAATATGAAATTTAATTGCCACACATACTGCCCTTAAAATTAAAACCAATTCTAAAAATTAAAAATAAAGAGATAAAATGATAATAAGAGTAAAGAGCTCAATAATTAAAACTAAATAGTTAGAATTGAATAAAGAAATTAAATAAAATAGAAGAGAGGAAAAGCCTTCAACAAAACCAAAGAGGATCAAGCTTGGTTTCAGGTGGCTGCCTCCACAATGGGTTGCCTCCCACTGAGCGCTTGATTTAAGGTCTTTCAGCCTGACCTTCTTTCACTGTATAGTGGCTGGGTTCTTTAAGGAGTAAAACCTCCTTTGAACAATCTGCCGCTGGGTGTATGTAATGCTTAACCCTGTATCCATTAACTTTAAATTTTTGACCTGTTTGTTCATCTAGAAGATCAACAGCCCCATGAGGATAAATTTTTAACAGCTTAAAGGTCCACACCATCTAGATTTTAGTTTTCCTAGAAATAATCTTAGTCTTGTATTATGAAACAGCACTAGTTGACTATTGTGAAAATTTTATTGAACTCACAAGTGCACGAATCTATTGTAGTATAGATCAATGGTAACGAGTGTCGATCCCACGAGGAGGTAGATTTTAAGTGTGTGCAGAACTAATTTCTAAATGGGTGGTTGGATTTGTGGTGAAAATGGTTTGGATTATCCTAAAATTGGAATTGAAATGGCGAGAATGAATTCTAAAATTGGAATTAAAATGGCGAGAATAAATTGAAGAGAAATCTATTGAAATGACGTACTTGGGTATCTGGATCCATATCAACATGCATCATGGGCTAAATAATCCTTATTAATGCCAATTAAATCATGAGGGGGGAATCCACACCTCATGAACCACACTCTAATCAATATGGTGCTAAGGGCTTATCGTGCCAAATAATAATAACCTTGTACTAGGGAGCCGGTGAAACCAGAGCGTAGGGGTGGGCATTTTCCGGTTTGGTTCGGTTCGGGCACCGAACCAAACCAAACCAGAACCGATCGGTTCTAAAAAACTCAAACCAAATTGAACCATTTTGGTTCTAAATTTTGGTTTGGTTTGGTTTGGTTTGGTTCGGTTCACAATAATTCCTGTATTTTACAATTTTCGCCTAATCTTACTGTATTTTACAATTTCTCCCCTGCATTTTACAAAATATAAGTTCACAACAAGAAAAATAATTCCTGTATTTTACAGTTTTAACCAAATCTTACTGCATTTTACAATTTTCGCCTAATCTTACTGTATTTTACAATTTCTCCCCTACATTTTACAGAATATAAGTTCACAACAAAACACAATAAGTCTACAATACACAATCAAAAACTTCAAATACAAACCCTTCAAGTAAAAAACAAAATAACAAAAGTACTAATACAAAATAGTCACAATTCAAAAACACACCTAGATTTAAAATCGATTACAAATTATAAGTTCATAACAAGAAAAATAAAACACAACAAGTCTACAATATACAAGCTGAAATATAAGTGTGCAACCCAAGAGGGGGGGTGAATTGGAAATTTAAAAATTAACCTAGCAAATCCACACAACAAGCAATCTAATGCCTTAATAAAAATTGAAAGCAATAAGTTTAATAAAGGCACAATAATTAAAGAGTAAGGGAGAAGAGAAACAAACACACAGATTTTTACGTGGTTCGGCAATCCCCGCCTACGTCCACGCCTCCAAGCAATCCAAGCTTGAGGATTTCACTATCCAAGCCTTTCCAAGGCTTCAACCGATTACAATTGACTTCGAGGTGTCAATAAACCTTTACAACGAAGAAATTATCTCCCAATCTCTTCACTCAAGTGTCTCACACACTCAAACTCTTACAAATGAAATGAAGAAATGAAAGTTACAATCAAACTCACTCAATGAGTAGATATTCAAAGATGAAGAACAATGAATGATTTAATGATTTGTGTTTTACAAGTTGAAGGCTCAAGATATCACATGTGCTTTTTGTTTTTGCTTGTTGGAGAGATTCAAAATGAGTTGGATTTGAGTTCTTATAGTTTGAGCTCGAAAACTAGCCGTTACTCACATTCCAGGTGTATCCGGTTTGCCGTTTATGGAATCCGGTAAGCCGGATTTATGTTACCATTAAGGTGCCTAACCGGCTTGCCGGATTCGTTCTGGACGCTTGCTGCCCGTATCCGGATTTTCGGTTTTTAGAATCCGGATAGCCGCTTGCTACAGTAACCTGCTACAGTGAAATTTTTCCCAAATTTTTAGTTTGACCCCAAAACTTTATAAAACTGTAGTATGGCCCAAAACGTTATGAAACTTTGCAAATAAGTCCAATTTTAGAATTTCTAAATAATTCTTCGTTAATCCCAAACTTTCTGAAATTATAATTTTGCCCAAACTTGTGAAATTATAGAATGACCCAAAAATATTTAAATAGTTTCAAATAGGTCCAAATCTGAAATTTAAAACACTATCAAAGATTTTGAAATTACTTTCATTTTAGTCCAAAATGCTTTAATTCCATAACATCATTTTCTTATTATAAAAGCACAATTCATAAATCTTTACTTAATAAATACATGTGGTTTGTTATCATCAAAATCAATATTTATAGCCATATAGGCTAACACAAGCAACAACTTCAAATACAAAGCCATCAAGTAAATAACAAAATAAGAGAAGCAACAATTTCATCCACCACCCACATCATCTACATGAAAATCCCATACTCTAAACAAAACAAAATAAGAGAAGCCTTCAACTTCAATACACAAGCAACAATTTCATCCGCCACCCACATCACCTACATCAAAATTCAAACTTTCAAAGTGAGCCAAAGCACTCAATAATTAAACTAAATAAAATAAAGTGATTTAATAATTAATTAATAAATATATATCAATTTAATTACCTAAAATGGTTTATGTTCAACCGCAATTTTCATGTTGACCTACAAAGTTGGTCGGCCGTTGTTGATTTGCGAAGTTCTACATACAAAAATTGGACAAATTGAACAAGGTTAGTAATACTTAAAAAATAAACTTAGATTAAAATTAAACAAATTATATAATGTTGATAATACTTAAAAAGTAAATTTAAATTAAAGTTTTACAAAATATACCTTCCGCAAGTTGATCCATAAACTCATTGTCTTCAACTAATTTATTTAGGTCCGCCGTTGTATCCACGAAAAGAGAAGTCCGCAACCAATTCTGTAACAATACCAATGCTTCCACCATGTCTGGAGTCAAAGAGCTTCTATACTGATCTAATATACGACCTCCAGTACTAAAGGCAGACTCAGAGGCAACAGTAGACACCGGAATAGCAAGAACATCCCTTGCTATACTTGACAAGATTGGGTAATTGGCACTATTCACCCTCCACCACAATAAAATATCAAATTTAGTGCCCAAATTACTTTTTGCAATTTTTTCAGTCTTCTCCATCAAGTAAAGATCCAACTCATTTGATAACTCCGGGCTACCTTCACTAACCGCAACCGCTTTACTAAATTCGGAGAAAGGATCCTCAATCATAACATCATCATCATCACCCAAATCCCAAAAATTCGAATCACTTCCACTTCCAATAGTTAAATTTTGGCTCCCGCTTGTGCTTCTGCTTGCACTTCCACTTGCACTCCCACTTCCACCCGGTTTGTATTTTCCCAATCACTGTACAATGGCGGTCCCTCCCTTTTCTTCTTCCCACCCTCGTTTTCATTGAAATAAGCATCATAAAGCTTATCTTCAAGTGCCATTCGATCAAATGCCGGCTTAAATTTTAATGCCGTATTCAACATGGAATATGTTGAATTCCACCTAGTGGGACAATCCAAAATCACACTTCCTCGACATTTAATCTTCTCTTGTTGCACACGAATTTGAAATGCTTGCATCCTAGCAGTGGAAGATCTCACATACTTCACCGCATTCCGAACACTAACTATACTCTGCTCTAATTCCTTCAACCCTTCAGTAACGATCAAATTCAATATGTGTGCACAACAACGAACATGCAAATAATCTCCATTCAACACTAAGCCATCATCCCTCCAAGTCTTCACTCTATCAATCAAGTACCTAAGAGCACCCTCATTTGGACTTGCATTGTCAACACTTACAGTAAACACTCGCTCGATACCCCAATCAATTAAACATTTTTCAAGTTGCTTACCAATGGTCTCCGATGAATGATCATTAACAGTGTTAAAACTGATAATCTTCCTATGTAAGTTCCAATCTCTATCAATAAAGTGAGCGGTGATGACCATGTAGCTAGTTGTTGTAATGGAAGTCCAAATATCCGTGGTCAAAGATACTCTCTGCTTATTCCCCGCCAATAAACTCTTCAACTTAGCCTTTTCCTCTAAATACATCTCAAGAGTATCTCTACTAATGGTTCTTCGTGATGGGAGAAGATATCTCGGAGCTGCAACACTACAAAAATGCCTAAAACCCGGATTCTCCACAACAGAAAAAGGTAACTCATCAAGAACAATCATTTTCACGGTTGCCCGTCTACAAGCTTCTTGACTAAATCCTCTTGCTACAACTTCATCACTACCAACATCTTGAGTTAATATTGTTTGATTTTTTTGCAAGTCCTTGAACTTTTGACATCTTTCACGGTTATGAGTTCTCAAAGTGCTAGTCCCGTACCCGACTGTCCCACATTCAAATTCTTGACCACAGTAGTTGCATTTACACTTTGTATGATCATTTGGAACTCTAGTGAAATGTTGCCACACTGTTGATCTTGGAGCCATTTTTTTCCTTGGTAGTGGTGGTTTGGATGACGATGACTTTTTCCGCTTGTTTCCACCGGTGACAATTGTTGCCGAATCATTTTCATTATCATTAACTTCAACTTCATGCTCAAAATCATCGGCTACACAATCAAGGTTGTCTTGAACTCTTGAATAATTAGACATATAAAATAAATCAAATAAAAAGAAATAAACAATGAAAAAAATTGAAACAACAACTTTAATGCGCAATACCAGAAAACACAGCTAAATAACTCAATCATGCATGCAAATAAATTACTTTTCAATTGAGACATAATTAAATAAAAACACGAAAATTCCAAATTCTGGTTGTTTCCTGGATACTCTTTTAATGCGCAATATCACTAAGATCACACTTATTTTGATTTGTCTTTGCTTCAAGGTCAGGTTTTGTTTGCTTACATTTTCTTCATTACGTAACAATTCTGCATAATGTATCAGTTGGACTATCTTTACTCCATAATTAATATATCTCTGGCAATTAAACTAAGATCATGCATCTTTTGATTTTTCCTTGCTGCAGGGTCAGATTTCATTTGGTTACAACAACTATACACCAACACCTCCACAAAAATTCCGAAAGCAATGTACAATTTCACAAACATTTTCACAATATACAACACCTCCATACTGCCAGACTGCCAGACTTTACAATTTTCAGTGACTTTACAAAATCTTTATTACTTACAATTTTCAGAATGTCCTGTAAATTTACATATATCTTTATTACTCTCAGGACATACCAAACATTTTCAGTGACTTTACAATTTCACAAACAACACCTCCAGACTGCCAGCAACCAATTTCACAAACATTTTCACAAATACACAAAGCAATGTACTCTTTTGACTTTACAATTTCAGACTGCCAGGCTGCCAGCAACCAACACCTCCAGTTCCACAAACACCTCCACAAATTCAAACACAATTTCAGACTGCCACAACATAAATTAAAAAAAATAACCTGCAGCAGTGAAGATTAACTTGCAGCAGTGAGTGATGAGTGGCGGTTAGAGCAGTGAGGCCCGAAGACGAGCGGCGTGAAACCGTGAGCGTGAGCGTGAGGGAACGAGGGCTTTGACGGCGTCACCACGCTTGAAGACCGTGAGCGTAAGGGACTGAGGGCTTTGAGCCTTCGACGGTGAGCGTGAGGGACCGAGGCACCGAGCTACTAAACGCTTGAAACCGTGAGGGACCGACGGCGTCACCACGCTTGAAGAGATGCGCCACCGCTGACCGTGATGCAAGGGACCCAGGGAGAGGCCGCGAGTCACCGATCCGACGAGGGAGAGAGCTGGATTTTGGACTTTAGGTTTAGGAATTAGGGTTACGAAATTAGGAATTAGAAAGGGAATTTGTGATTTAGCATTTTATATTTTTATTTTGAATTTTGATTAAATTAATTTGTAAATAATTGGACTGAACCGATCGGTTCTTCGGTTCGGTTCGGTTTTGAACCGAACCGAATGTAAACCAATCGGTTCTTGTAATTTCAAACCATTCGGTTTTTTACCTTAGAACCGAACCGAACCGAATTAAGTTTTTTCGGTTCGGTTCGGTAAAAACCGAACCGTTTGCCCAGTCCTACCAGAGCGGTATCTAGACAAGAATATTATTATTTGTCGATGAGAAGTCAAAATATCCACAAAAACTAGAGGGAAAGAGAAAATAAATTTACCAAATAAAGCCCATGACACATGTTGAACCTTCACCTTCAACCCAAGCTTGAAAGAAAATTAGCCACTCATAATTAAACTAAGGGCAAATTGAGAATTTATTAAAATACGTAGAGAATACAAGATGGAGAAGGAATTACAGAAAATAGAGTTAAAAAATGGATTCAAAGCTATCAAATTAGGGGGGAGGCCCCATTTTTATAGATACATTGAGTAAATCATGGCCATCGGATTAAAAATAGTTTTGACGCTTATATTGCGCCATGTCATCAGTCAACAGTACGCAGTTTGACCACACGATTCGAACAGTAATACGATTTGACCTGACTTGAATAGTAACGCGGTTTGGTTGAAAATAATCTTGTTTAATGCATGTACCGTACGCGCAAGTTTTGATCCACTAATATGCTGCTACGTAACCATCAACAATACAGAAGAATTTTAGACCAACAGGATCATGACACCTCATCAGTCAATGCCACATCATCGGTCAATGCCACGTCATCGATCCGTCTATGTGAACAGTGTCGTGAACAGTAACATAGACAGTACCGTACATGCGAATAGTACCGTACATGTGAACAGTGTCATTTTTCCTTTTATGCTCCTCCTAAGGTTTTCGACCATCCTGAGTTCAAAAGTGATGTCCGTTTTGCCGTTTGATCTCTTGTTTATTGTGAAATAACTATGATGCCCCTAAAATACACAAAATACTTAATTAAAATAAAACACACATAATTAAATTACAAGAACCTTAAATACATAAAAGTAAGGGTTGTTAGTAAGACTTGAAATGTAAAATGATGATTTTCTCCTTTATAAATATACATTTTCTAGCACTCAACTCACCATTCAACCAGCTTATTGCTAGTCCCTAGCAAATTAAAGCGAAAACAAAATTCAAACACAATTTTTTTTAAACAATCTTGTTTATTCAATCAGACTAGTGAATGATGGGTGATGATGTCAACAACTGCTTTAATTTTTCAAATGCCACAAGACATAAATCATCAAAGATAAAAGATACATCCTTAGTAAGTAGATTGCATAAGAGTTTAGAAACTTTGCTAAAATCTTTAATGAAACGTCTATAAAAACCAGCATGCCTAAGGAAATATCTTACTTTTCTAATTGTTTTGGGTGGAGGAAGATTAGAAATAAGATCCACCTTGGCTTTGTCAACCTCAATACCTTTGCTCGAAATGATGTGACCGAGAACAATACCTTATTTTACTATAAAATGACACTTCTCCCAATTTAAGATCAAGTTCTTCTTGATACATCTCTGCAGAACTAGTGTTAGCTGACGTAAATATTGATCAAACGAGTCACCAAAGACAGAAAAGTCATCCATAAAGACTTCAAAGAATCGTTCAACCATATCAGAAGAAATGCTTAACATGCATCGTTGAAATGTAGCAGGTGCATTACATAATCCAAATGGCATTCTCATATATGCAAAAGTGCCAATAGGACAAGTGAAAGTAGTTTTCTCCTGATCTTTTAGCGCTATAGGGATCTGATTGTATCCTGAGTAGCCATTTAGAAAGCAATAAAATTCATGGCCTGCTAATCTATCAAGCATTTGATCGATAAATGGTAAAGTAAAATGGTCTTTACGTGTGACAGAATTCAACTTTCTATAATCAATGCATACAAGCCATCTTGTAGTTACTTTAGTGGGTATCAATTTATTATCGGCATTCGTAACTACTGTGACTCTTGACTTTTTGGGGACAACTTGTACATGACTGACCCATGAACTATCAGAAATTGGTTAAATGATACCTACATCTAATAGCTTAAGGACTTCAGTTCTAACAACTTCTTTCATGTTAGGATTTAACCGACGTTGCATTTCCCTAGTAGTTTTAGCATTTTTATCAAGGTGAATGTAATGCATGCAGTCTACTGGGTTTATACCTTTTATGTCTGCTATGGTCCATCCTAATGCTCCTTTGTGCTCTTTTAAAACATCCAACAACTTACATTTTTGTTCATCGTTGAGGGATGATAAGATGATTACCGGTAAAATGCTTTCTTCTCTTAAAAATGCATATTCCAGTGTGTTGGGTAATGGTTTGAGCTCGAGTTTCAGTGATGATTCTGATGATGGGATGAGTTTCTTCTCTGATAGTGCTAGTTGTTCAACTCTTGACTTCCATTTATTAGTGTCCATGGATGGTGCTGAGTCAAGTAAGGCGTTCATCTCATCAACCGATCTGTCAATATCAAAATCCAAACCAAAGTGAGTTAAGCATGTTTGTAAAGGGTCATCACTAAGGTTTGAAAGAAAAGTATCATCAACTAATGCTTCAATTAAATCCACATCCACAATTTCATCATCTGCATTGTGAGGTTGTTTAGCAATGTTGAAGATGTTCAGCTCCATAGACATGTTTCCGAAGGACAACTGCATATTTCCAGTCCTGCACTGAATGTGAGCATCCGCAGTTGCCAAGAAAGGTTGGCCTAGAATAATGGGGATGTGCTTCCTTGAATCCTGTATTGGTTGAGTGTCAATTACAATGAAATCGATAGGAAAATAAAACTTGTCTACCTGGATAAGCACGTCCTCCACAATACCAAGAGGTATTTTTGTGGACCGATCTGCAAGTTGTAATACCACTGAAGTTGGCTGTAATTCTCCCAGTCCAAGTTTCATAAATACTTAATAAGGCAACAGATTTACACTAGCTCCTAAATCCAACAAAGCATTCTCAATTGTGTAGTTCCCTATACTACATGAGATAGTGGGGAAGCCTGGGTCTTTGCATTTTAGAGGAATTTTATGTTGGAGGATAGAACTAACGTTTTGTATTAAAAAGGCCTTCTTTTGAACATGAATATTTCTCTTTTTAGTACAAAGGTCTTTAAGAAACTTGGCATAAGTTGGAACTTGCTTTATAGCATCAAGTAAAGGGATGTTAACACTTACCTGTTTGAAGATTTCAAGAATCTCACCTGTGGATTTTCCCTTCTTTCCTTTAGCTAACCTCTGAAGAAATGGAGCTTTGGGAACAAATTCTCGTGGGTTAGTTTCTTCTTTCTCCTCCGGTGGTGAGTCATCAACATTCACAGGTATAATTTGATTTTCTTTTGTCACCGGCATCTCCACTTTGTTGTCGACTTCTTTTCCTTTTCGTAAGGTCATGACTGCTTTGACCTCTCCATGCTGCTGTGGTGAACTGGTACTTGCTTCATGTACTCCTTTAAGATTAGGCACTGGTTGAATTGGAAACTTGCCTTTCTCAACAGTCATTGCCAAGGTCTGAACTGAAGAAGCAAGTTGTCCCAACATCTTCTCGAGCTTGAAACTGATTGGGCT
Organism: Citrus x changshan-huyou; assembly: GCA_039657385.1. Taxonomy (NCBI): domain Eukaryota; kingdom Viridiplantae; phylum Streptophyta; class Magnoliopsida; order Sapindales; family Rutaceae; genus Citrus; species Citrus x changshan-huyou. The sequence goes on from CM077555.1 coordinate 11,889,770, forward strand.
TGTGAATTAAAGCTTGCTCTCAACTCTCAACTCATTTTGTAGTCCATCAATGGTGCGGTTCTGTTGCTCAATCGTAGAGTGAGTAACATTCTTGAGATTCTGGAATGAATCCTCCCATGGTCTGGGCTAAGTGTAGTTCTGGTTCTGATTGTATGGTCTAAATGGTGGCTGAGAGGTTTGAGGGATTTGAGGGATTTGAGGAATTTGTTGCATTGGTGGAGCTAGAGTTGCTGGCCCATTCTGTTGGAATCCTTGAGACCATGAAAAATTGTGGTGGTCTCTCCATCCAGTGTTATATGTGTTTAACATCATCATCTGAAAAATTCTCATATTTAAAAGTTTGACAAATGGCATGAAAATCATTTAGATGATTATATGGGTCCTCATCAATCCGTCCATGTGAACCGTATCGTGAATAGTAACATAGGCAGTACCGTACATGTGAATAGTGCCATTTTTCCTTTTATGCTCCTCCTAAGGTTTTCGACTGTCTTGAGTTCAAAAGTGATGTCCATTTTGTCGTTTGATCTCTCGTTTATTGTGAAATGACTATGATGCCCCTAAAATACACAAAATACTTAATTAAAATAAAATACACATAATTAAATTACAAGAACCTTAAATACATAAAAGCAAGGGTTTTTAGTAAGACTTGAAATGTAAAATGACGATTTTCTCCTTTATAAATATACATTTTCTAACACTCAACATTGATCAGGAGTGAATTGCCTATTTTGGATATGCTTGTCGTGCCAGTGTTTTGTCCTCTCTTTATAGATTCTTGCATTTTCATATGAGAACAGTCATAATTCATCAAGCTCACAAAGTTAAAGCTTTTTTTGCTCTGCTGCAGCATGAATATCCCAATTTGATTGCTTCAGTGCCCAGTGTGCTTTATGCTCTAGCTTTAGTAGCAAGTGACAAGCCTTCCCATAAATAATTCGGTAGGGAGACATGCCAAGCGGTGCTTTGTATGCTGTTCTGTAGGCCCATAGGAAGTCATGTAACCACAAAGACCGATCCTTCCTTAATAGATTCACCACTTTTTCTAAGATCTTCTTAATTTCTCTATTGGACACTTCTGCCTAACCGTTGGATTGTGGGTGATATGTTGTTGCTACCTTATGCCTGACTCTATATTTTACCGTAGCTGCAGAAAATACTTTGTTACAAAAATGAGTACTCTCATTACTAATAATTGCTCTAAGAGTGCCAAATCTGAAAAAAAATATTTTTCTGAAGGAAAGCCACCACTATTTTAGCATCATTGGTAGGTAATACTGCAACTTCTACCCACTTGGAGACATAATCTATAGCAACAAGGATATATAAGTTCCCAAAAGATGGTAGGAAAAGTCCCATAAAATCTATTCCCCATACATAAAAAACTTCCACTTCCAGAATATTTGTCAATGACATTTCATGTATTTTGGTGATGTTTCTTGTCCTTTGGCAGTTGTCGCAACTTTTAACGAATTCATAAGTATCTTTAAAAATAGAAGGCCAAAAATAACCTGATTGCAAAACTTTAACAGTTATTCTGTGACTACTAAAATGTCTTCCATATGCTGCAGCATGGCATGACTCTAGTATGTGGGGAATTCCTCCCTCTGAAGCACATCTTCTTATTATATGATCTGAGCACAGCTTATATAAATATGGGTCATCCCACTGGTAACTTCTAACATCATGAAGAAATTTCTTTTTCTCCTGAAACTTCAGCTCAGGTGGTAGTAACCCACTTACTAAATAATTAGCAAAATCTGCATACCATGGAGATCCTGACTGCTGCAGTATCTGTGCTTACTGCACTACCAGTAGTTGTTCATCAGGAAAAGTTTCAATGATGTCATTTCTTGTCAATGTACTTGTGTCTGCTTCCAGCCTTGACAGGTGGTCTGCTACTTGATTCTCAGTCCCCTTTCTATCTTTAATTTTCATATCAAACTCCTAAATCAATAAGATCCATCTGATTAATCTTGGTTTCGCATCCTTTTTTAAAATTAAGTACTTAATGGTTGCATGGTTTGTGTATACAGTCACTTTAGAACCCACCAAGTAAGCTCTGAATTTATAAAAAACAAATACTACTGCTAGCAACTCTTTCTCTGTATTGGTGTAATTTATTTGAGTTTGTGTAAGAGTTTTGCTTGCATAGTATATGGAGTGAAAAACCTTATCTTTTCTCTGCCCTAATACTGCTCCCACAGAATGGTCACTGGCATCACACATATGTTCAAATGGTAGAGTCCAATCTGGAGATATAACCACTAGGGCAGTGATCAAAGCTTTCTTTAATTCTCCAAATGCTTGGAGACAATCTTTGTTAAAGTGAAAAGGCTTGTCATGTTCCAGCAATGAGCATAATGGTTTAGTTACCTTGGAACAATCCTTAATGAATCTTCTGTAAAATCCAGCATGACCCAAAAAACTCTTACTACCTTTTATTGAAGTGGGGGGCGGCAGTTTATCTATTATTTCTATCTTGGCTTTGTCTACCTCAATGGAATTTTTGGACATCTTATGACCCAACACTATTTCTTCTTCCACCATAAAATGTCACTTTTCCCAATTGAGTACTAAGTTAGTCATCTCACATCTTTTAAGAACTTCTTCCAAGTTGTGTAAACAATCATTGTATGTCTCTCCAAAAACTGAGAAGTCATCCATGAAAACTTCTAAAGTCTGCTCTACCATATTAGAAAAAATAGACATCATACATATCTAAAAAGTTGTTGGAGCATTGCACAAACCAAAAGGCATTTTTCTGAAGGCAAATGTTCCATAAGGACAAGTAAATATAGTCTTCTCCTGATCCTCTGCGCTATAGCAATTTGGTTGTATCCTAAATACCCATCTAGGAAACAATAATATTGTTTTCCAACAAGTCTGTCTAACATCTGATCTATGAATGAGAGATGGAAGTGATCCTTCCTTGTGGCTTTGTTGAGCTTCCTATAATCCATATATACTCTCCATTCAGCCACTGTCCTAGTAGGAATAAGTTCATCCTTCTCATTTGTTATCACTCTTATCCCTCCCTTCTTTGGAACACATTGGATTGGGCTCACCCATGAACTGTCTGATATTGGATATATGATTTCAGCATCCAAGCAATTGATGATTTCCTTTTTCACCATTTCTTTCATAATAGGATTTAAGCTTCTCTGTTGCTCCACTGAATTGCTATAGCAGTCTTCTAACAGAATTTTATGCATGCCTAGTGATGGGCTTATCCCCTTGATGTCTGCCATGATTCATCCAATTGCTCTTCTGTATCTTCTAAGCACATCTACTAGACTCTATTCTTAACCTGCATTCAAAGTAGAGGAAATGATTACAGGGAGTGTGTTGTTTTGTCCGAGATAAACATATTTCAAATGTGAGGGTAACAATTTTAATTCAAGAGTAGGATGTAATTCAATGGATGGTAAAGTTATTTTTACTTCCCTGTCTGAAAGATTTAAATGCTCAAGAAATTTGTTATGTCTATCAGAGTGCTTTCCTTCCATCCAATCTATCTGGTTTGTTGCAACATCTTTTTCTTCTTCAAAGCCTTCAAAGGTGGTAACTTTGTTGATCTTATTACTGCAGCATCTGTCAATTCTGTCTGCTACAATAAAATCCACAACACTTAGGAAATTACAATCTTTTAACTCATCAGAGTTCTTCATAGCCTCTAATACATTAAATGTGACTTGCTGATCATTCACTCTCATGGTGAGCTCTCTTTTCTACACATCTATCAGAGTTTTCCAAGTTGCTAGGAATGATCTTCCAAGCACAATTGGTACCTCTTTATCAGCTTCAAAGTCTAGTATAATGAAGTCTACTGAGAAGATGAATTTGTGAACCTTCACCAGTACATCCTCAATTTTTCCTTCAGGATATGCATGAGATTTGTCAGCTAATTACAAAGTAACTGTTGTTGGCCTGCATTCCCCTACTCTCAGTTGCTTAAATACAGACAATGGCATCAGATTAATATTGGCTCCCAAGTCACAAAGTGCTCTGCCAGTGTACCTAATTCCAATAGAACATGGCATTGTAAAACTTCCTGGATCCTTCACTTTTGTAGGAATCTTACGTTGGAGCATATGGCTGCTTTCTTGTGTTAAAGCAACAGTCTCAAATTCTTCCAACCATCTCTTTCGTGCTAAGATATCTTTTAAAAAATTCACATAATTAGGCCAATCCAAACAACTCTACAGGATTTCTCAATGTTGCTAAAGCCATCCTCTTCAATTCTAATCTTCTTCTTCTTTTTCTTTCTAATATATTTCTGTTAACTTCCTTTTTCTTGCCACCCCTTTTATGTGGTACGCGCCCCCTTTTTTATAATTGAAAACTAGGGTAAATAAAAGCATTAGGTGTGCATGAGTTAAATTAGGAAACAAGCATATCGCAATTCTACAGCTGACCCGCGCTTAAGTTTTCTCCCTCAGTGCTCCAGGATTGCTACAGCAATGGTTTCTCTAACAACAGCTATAACACTGCACTGTTCCCGATTGTGCTTTACTTCTTTTACAACTATCTTCTTTTCATTCTCTTGCTAGTCTAGTGTGAAATATAAGTGTGCAACTCAAGAGGGGGGTCAATTGGTACTTTAAAAATTATCTTATCAAAGCCACACAACAATCCAATCTAATGCCTTAATAAATTCAAAAGCAATAAGTTCAATAAACGCGCAATAACAAATGAGTAAGAGAGAAGAGAAACAAACAAACGAATTTTTACGTGGTTCGGCAATCCCCACCTACGTCCACGCCTCCAAGCTATCCAAGCTTGAGGATTTCACTATTCAAGACTTCCAAGGCTTCAAACGTTTACAATTGACTTCAAGGTGTCAATAAACCTTTACAACAAAGAGATTATCTCCCAATCTCTTCACTCAAGTGTCTCACACACTCAAACACTCACAATTAAAATAAAGAAATGAAAGTTACAATAAAATCTCTCTTGAAGAGTAGATGTACAAATTGAAGAACAACAATGATTCAATGAATAACGACTTGCGAATTGAGAGCTCAAGATATGTTGTATGCTTTTTGTTTTTGCTTGTTGGAGAGCTTTAAAATGAACTGAATTTGAGTTTTTATAGTTTGAGATCAAAAACTAGTCGTTATGCACATTTTAGTCATAACGGGCTTACCGTTGATGGACATCTGGTTAGCCGCTTAATGTTACCGTTACAGCCACAATTTTGAATTTCTGAACATTCGGTATGCCGCTTGTGAAATCTGGTTAGCCGTTTAAGTTCCAGAAACATTTTGCCCGAATTCGGTCTATCGTTTGTCAGGATCCTGATAGGCGCTTGCTATAGTAACTGCCACAGTTAACTATATTTCAAAATTATAGGTTGACCCTAAAACTTTATAAAACTTTATAAAACTTTATAAAACTTTATAAAACTAAACATAATATCATATCTACTAGCAGTCAAATAGAGTAAGGATGTAACGCCCAAATTCCCTTTTTTATTTTTATTTTTTATTTTAATGGAATTTTTAAATGACATTATTGCCCTTATAAATGAGATTATTTTGGGGTAATTTTCGAAAAAGGGTTATTTTCCCAAATTCAATAGGGTTTCTTAAGACTCTATAAATTCATATTTTTCCCTTCCATAACCCTAAACCCATGACGTTTCTTCTTCTCTGCTGCTCATTACGCTCTTACCTAAACCCTAGGATTCAAGCCTTTGTTTAGGAGAGAATCAAAGCAATTGGTAAGTTTACTCTCTTTATTCCCCATAAAATTTCCAATCACTCTATCTAGAGTTTATATTGGCATGATTTTAGATTGTTATAGATCATAATGCGTGATTTAGAATGTCTTTAGAGTTTTGATTTATTATGAGTTTAGTTAATCAATCATTGACGTAGTAAGCATACAGGATAATTCTGGACAACATGAATATCTCGAATTGAAACCTATATTTTCTTAACGATTTTTCTATGAAATTTATATTTCTGGAAACTAGACATGTAGGACTTCTTGAATAAATTTTATTTCATTAAATTCGACTTCGTTTTCAATTTTATATGTATTTTCGAATTAAAAACCACTCCACTGGAAAACTGTGATTCTAGAATTGCGATCGGATTCACAAGATTATTGGTACCACCAAATGAACTCAAACAATTCTGAAATTTTATAGGAAAGTTAATATATGTGTTTAGTATTCGCAGTTGTAATTTTATAATTGTCTGATCATTAGTTTATTTTATAAAAATCTCAGAACCCGTTCTGTTTGGTTTAGGTTATGTGAAAACAGTTTTGAATTTGTCTAGAAATAAATAGTTTTGAAAATGTTTTTGATATTGGATCCTCTTGAACATTTTACATGGGGTACTATGGATGTCCAGAATAGTTCCATAGAATATTATGTCATTCTGAGTTTTAGATTAAGAGTTAAAATTCTAAGAATCAGACTTGTACGAGTATGAATTAGAAAATCAGATTCTTAGAATAAGTTATTGATAGTCATATTTTGTATTTGTTTAAGGTATTGGAGGCATTTAAGGCTATTAGAAGCTTTGAGGTGTGTAGTTCAAATTCTTTTGTCTAGGTAAGTGACTTGATTCCTAATGTACTAGATATATGTATGATTATTTTGATATTATTATAAGTATAAATGTTTTTATACTACTTGAAGGATTAATTGATTTTGATAACAAAATTAGTTTTATGTAAATGTTTTCAAACCTAAATTCTTTTTTAACAAAGTATTTTATAAATGCTTTTTAATATGTAAATGACTTTATGACATGACAACCTTTTATGATTTTATTTATAAAATAATTTGCAAGCCTAAATTGTTGTTATGGACATTTATGAAACTGATACAAATGTTTTGTGCTTATGTATGATTTTAATTATTTATGATTGTACGGGAGCCACCTCTTGGGACTATATGGGGGCCACCTCTTGAAGGCCAAAGCGTGCAAAGTGCCACATATAGTGCAAAGTGCCACGTATAAGTCATTATGTTTTGGCTCATTGTCCGTAGTTATTCTGATTCTAATTCTGATTGTATAATACGATATATGTCTGTTCTGGACCAGTATTGGGTTTCTGTTATGAGTGTGCACACGATATGCTGATTCTGTTTCTGGCCGGGTCACTGAGACTATAGGTGACACTATGTGACATGAGCTAACATTTTGTTTTCTGTGAATGTGATATCGTTTTATGAAAATTATTGATTATGATATATGTTTTAAATAAAAGAAGGTTTGTAATATTTTTGGTATCGATAGGCCTAGTGTGTTAGGAATGGTTTTACTTACTGAGTTGACGGCTCACCCCTTGTCATTACTTTTTGCAGATCAAGTTCCTTTTTAGAGGTGTGCTTAACTTCGGAGTTAGAGATTTCATTTCCGTTAGCTATTTGAATAAGAAGAGGAATAGACTTATGTTTCTTTTTAGTATATTTCTATTATGAATTTGTAATTTAGAGTTTGAGACTTTTGTTATTGATATGTTTCTGGAGAGATTATTTAGTGTTAGACGTATGAATTTGTGGATTTATTTGAATAAGAATTTGAGGTTTTTCAGTTTGGAATTTATGAGTAAGGATTACAATTTGTAAGTAACCTCCTTTTTCACGTGCTCCACACGTGTTAGATTTGGGGTGTTACAAAGGATCCGATCATACCTCGATAAGTCTTGATGTCAACTTCCTTAACTTTCTCATCTTTGTGCAGCTTGATGGTAGTACTCATTGGAGTACTTGGCTTGATTTATGAAAATTCCTTCCTCATTTTGTTTGATTTGGAGTCCAAGAAAATACTTCAACTCTCCCATCATACTCATCTCGAATTCTTTGCTCACATAAGATGAAAATTATTTACACAACAATTCATTAGTAGAACCAAAGATAATGTCATCAACATAAATTTGAACAATAAGTATATCTTGATTTTTGTGCTTAACAAAGAGAGTTGTGTCTGCTTTTCCCATTGAAAAATTGTCATCTAACAAGAAGTTTTTAAGCCTATCATACCATGCTCTTGATACTTGTTTTAATCCATATAGTGCCTTAGACAACTTATACATAAGATTTGGAAATTTTTCATTTTCAAAACTAGGTGTTTGTTTCACATAAACTTCTTTCATAATATAATCATTTAAGAAAGCACTCTTGACATCCATTTGATATAAAATAAAATCTTTATAACATGCAAAAGCTAAGAGCATTCTAATGGATTCTAGTCTAGCTACAGGTACAAATGTTTCATCAAAATCAATTCCCTCTTCTTGATTGTAGCCTTGAGCCACTAATCTACCTTTATTTCTTACAACCACACCGGATTCATCCATTTTGTTTCTAAATACCCATTTAATGCCTATAATGGATTGATGTTCCAGATTAGGAACTAATTCCCACATATTCTTTCTTTAAAATTGATTCAACTCTTCTTACATAGGCCATAGGCATAATTCAAGATTCATCATTTTCCGCATCTGCAAAGGATTATGGTTCAAATTGAGAAATAAATGCAGCATGCTCACATGTGTTTCTAAGAGAAGATCTAGTTGTAACACCTCGTGAGGGATCAACTAAAATTACATCCTTAGGGTGAGAATAAACATACCTCCACTCCTTAGGGAGTGTTTGAGAAGTACCTTCATTTTGCTCTACATTTGTTTCTTCATGATGTTCCTCCTGAATTTCATGAGGTGCATCTTTTTTGTTGTCATTTGATGCTTCTTGTTGTTGTTCTTCTTCTGGATTAGCATCAACTACGACTTTCTCCGTAGATGAGGGGTTAGACTCATCAAATGTAACATGTATAGATTCTTTACAACCAAAGTTCTTTTATTATAAACTCTGTAAGCTTTGCTTGAGTTTGAATAGCTAAGAAAAATACCAACATCAGATTTTGGATCAAATTTACCAAAATTATATTTACATTCAAAGACTTTAAAATAGTCAATGTTGGGTTTTCTATTTTTCCAAAGCTCATATGAAGTTTTATTAAGATTAGGTCTAATCAGCACACGATTCAAAACATAACAAGCGGTGTTGACGGCTTCGACCCAAAAATACTGAGGCAAAGAATTTTTATTCAACATAATCCTAGCCACTTCTGGAATAGACCTATTCTTTCTCTCTACGACTCTATTTTGTTGAGGAGTTCTAGGAGATGAAAATTGATGCTCAAGGCCAAAATAATTACAAAAGTTGTCAAATGCATAATTTTCAAATTCTCCACTATGATCACTTCTAGTGCAAGAAATACTACATCCCTTTTCATTTTGAACCTTTTTGCAGAAAACTTTAAATGCATCAAAGGCATCATCCTTATTAGCTAAGAATAATACCCATGTGTATCTAGAATAATCATCCACAATTACAAAAGCATAATATTTGTCATTTAAACTAGCATATCTAGAAGGACCAAATAAATCTATATGAAGAAGTTGAAGTGGTTTTGAAGTAAAGATATGATTTTTGTTTTTTAAAGAGGTTTTGATTTGTTTTCCAAATTGGCAAGCTTCACAAATTTTATCTTTTTGAAAACTGATTTTTGGAAGACCTTTAACCAAATCATTTTTTAATATTTTTTAGATCAAATCCATACTTTCATGACCTAATCTTCTGTGTCATAACCAACCATCATCATGCAATGCAGAGAAACATTTATCATTTGTAGATGCACGATCTATATTAATGGTATAGACATTAACACATCTATTTCCTACAAACAAAACCTTACCATCACATGCATTCTCAATAACACATTTTGATTCATCAAAGATAACTCTATATCCTTTATCACATAATTGACTAATGTTAAGTAAGTTGTGTTTTAAGTTTTCAACCAAACATTCATTTTCAATGAGAGTAGAGGATACATTACCGACATTGCCAATGCCAATAATTTTTCCTTTTGAATTATCTCCAAACGATACATCTCCATCATTTTTTATCTTGGTAAAACTTGAAAACCAAGAATAATTCCTTATCATGTGTCTTGAACAACTACTGTCCAAGTATCACTTATTCTTTTTCTTCTTCAAGCCTTGTAGAGAAAATCTCAAGTTTTAGGTACCCAAACATTTTTGGGTCCTTGAGAGTTAGTAATGGTTCCTTTCGGAACCCAAACACATTTCATACCATAATAAGCATTTCTCTTCACTAGACATCTATTTTTCATATGACCATCTTGATTACAATAATGACATACAATTTGATTGTTAATAAATGTATTCTTTATAAAATAACTCTTGTAATACTTTTGTTTCAAATTTGACTTAAAACCAATGCCTCCTTTGTCAAATACACATTTTTGTGAGTTTAGCAAGTTATCCAATATCTTTTGCCCATTTGTGAATTTTAGCACAATCTCATTTAGTTCACCGCTCTTCTTTATAAGCATTTTATTTTCATTTTTCAAGTAATTTATGTGTGACTCTAAGTGCTCATGTGAAGTGCTAGACTTATAATCTCCAAGTCAAACTCGTATACCAAGAAGATCCACTTAATCAACCTTGGTTTAGTATCCTTCCTTGAAATCAAGTACTTTATAACCGAATAATCTATATAAACAATCACTTTGTTGCCAACTAAATAAACTCTGAATTTGTCAAATGCAAAAACAAGCACCAACAATCTTTTCTCAGTGGTAGTATAATTTAGTTATGCATTAGCTAAGGTCTTGCTACCATAATAAATAGAGTGAAAAATCTTGCCTTTTCGCTGGCATCACACATCAATTCGAAAGGCATACTCCAATCTGGTACTATAACAACTGATGTTGTAACAAGAGTTTTCTTTAACTAAACAAAAGCTTTTAAACAATCCTTATCAAAATTGAAAGGTCTGTCATATTCGAGCAACATGCATAAGGTTTTAGTTATTTTGGAAAATGTTTTAATGAACCTTCTATAGAATCTAGCATGTCCTAAGAAACTCCTAATGCTCTTCACTGAAGTAGGTAGTGGAAGTTTATAAATCACCTCTATTTTGGTCTTGTCTACCTCTATTCCTTTTTTAGAGACTCTATGGCCTAGGAATATCCCTTCTTATACCATAAAATAACATTTTTCTCAGCTTAGCACCAAGTTGGTCTCCTAACATCTCTGAAGCACATTTTCTAAGTTGTGCAAAGAATCATCATATGATTCTCTAAAAATCGAGAAGTCATCAATGAATACCTCATGTGTTTGCTCAACCATATTTTAAAAAATAGACATTATACACTTTTGTAAAGTTACTGGAGCATTGCACAAACAAAAAAGCGTCATTCTAAAAGCAAAGGTTCCATAAGGATAAGTGAATGTTGTCTTCTCCTAGTCCTTAGGTGCTATAGCAATCTAGTTGTAGCCTGAATATCCATCCAAGAAATAATAATACTCTTTTCCAACAAGTTTGTCCAGTATCTAGTCTATGAAAGGCAATAAGAAATTATCCTTCCTTGTTGTTTTGTTTAGCTTCCTATAATCCATACAAACTCTCTGTCCAATCATTGTTCTTGTGGGAATAAGCTCATTCGTTTCATTTGCTACCATTATTACTCCATCTTTCTTTGTAACTTCCTTCATGATGGGATTCAATCTCCTCTGTTGCTCTACAGAGTTACTATAACAATCTTCTAATAGAATCTTGTGCATGCATATAGATGGGTTAATTCCTTTGATATCTGTCATGGTCCATCTAGTAGCCTTCTTGTATCTCCTCAACAAACCCACCAAACTATGTCCCTAATCTGCATTGAAAGAAGATAAAATAATTACGGGAAGGGTGTTATTGTCACCAAGATAAACATATTTTAAATGTGAAGGTAAAAGCTTTAAATCTAAAACAAGAGGTGACTCAATAGAAAGAGCATAAGGTTTTACTTCCCTGTTTGAGAGATCAAGTGATTCAAAGTGCTTGTCTGTTATGAAGGATTACTTATCTCCTAACCATACTATATTTTTTGTTTTAGGATTTTCATCTTTAAGTTCTTCAAATGTTACAACATTGATTTCATATTTACTGCAGCAACTGGTTAATCTCTCTGTCACAGCAAAGTCCACAACACTGATAAAATTACAGTCTTTAACCTTATCAAGACTCTTAATAGCGTAAAACACATTGAATGTAACTTGGCGGTCATTCACCTGCCTATTTAATTCTCCTATTTTACATCAATCAAAGTCTTTCCCGTGGCTAAGAAAAGTCTTCCTAAAATGATTGGCATTTATTTGTCTGCCTCAAAGTCTAACACTATGAAATCCACTAGAAAAATAATTTATCCATCTTCACCAACACATCTTTAATCTTCCCTTTTGGATAAGCCTAAGATGTGTCAGCAAGTTGTAAAGTCATTGTTGTTGGCCCAACTTTCCTAACTCCTAATTACTTGAACACTGATAAGGGCATAAGATTGATACTAACCCCCATCACAAAGTGCTTTACCACTGTATTTAGTTCCTATAGAGTATGAAATTTTGAAGCTCCTTAGATCTTTCAACTTCTGAGGTATTTTGTTCTAAAGCATGTGGCTGCACTCTTGTGTTAAAACAACTATTTGAAACTCTCTAAGCCTGTTTTTCCTTGTTAGAATATCTTTGAAGAACTTCACACAATTTGACATTTGCTCAAGAGCTTCTACAAATGGAATGTTGATATGTAGTTACTTCAACACTTCCAAAAACTTGCAAATTGCTTGCCTTGTTTTTACTTTTAAAATCTTTGAGGAAAGGGTGGTGGGTGTCTAAACTACTATGCTGCAGCAGGTTGTACAAACTGCTTCTCTTTTTCCATGTTTTGGATTGTTGTGTCTGGTTCTACAGTATCTTCTTCCATAATTGCTAGATCATTATTTTTTGCTGATGTTGAAGCTTGGATGTTCGTATTAGTGGGCTGGAAAGTGGGTTGTTAAAGTTCCTCTTCAACTTGAGTTTCTCCTTAGGTTAGAGTAAGTTTAACTCTTTTCTTTAGTACTCCAACTGGAATATCAACACCTTTTTGAGACCTTAAGTTAATCACCTTGCAATGTTCTTTTCTTTCTCTTCTTAGATCTTTTATATTGTTGTGTAAACTACCTTGAGGTTTGTTACTCAATGTTGTAACAAGTTGTCCAATCTGGTTTCTTAAGTTCCTTAAAGACACGGCTTGGCTTTGGACAACCGCTTCATTTTTCATAATGTATTCCTTAAGCAAGGCTTTAAGAGAATTGAGTTGATCATTACTTGTGTTTCTTTGCCCTTAATTTTGCTGATGAATTTCATGTGGCTGAGCAGGTTTGTGTTATCCACTGGATGCTGCAGCATGGTAATTCTGATTGCTCAATGAGAAGTTTAGGTGTTGTCTCCATCTAGGGTTGTAAGTGTTTGAATATGGATTGTTCTAGTTTCGTCTGTTAAGTTGCCCACATAATTAACCGAGGCTAGATTTCTAAGACAATTTTTACATAAATGCTCTTCTCCATAGTAAACGCAAGATACTTCAGCAACTCAATTGACAGTTGCTAGAGTAGTAGTCATAACATTTACCATCTTTATTAATGAAGTTACTTAGGTTGACATTGTTGTCAATGCATATACATTATGAACTCTTGTTGTTCCTCTTGCTACAACTTGTTTAACTGATGGCCACTGATAGTTGTTTTTGGCTATCCTCTTCAAAATTGAATAAGCCTCATTGTAGGACTTAGATAGTAAGGCTTCATTTCCTGAAGCGTCCACCATTAATCTAGTGCATGGGTTGAGTCCATTATAGAAAGTTTCCAACTGTATACAACAAAGAATACCGTGATGAGGACATCTCCTGAGTAACTCCTTAAATCTTTTCCATGCATCATACAAACTCTCATCTTCAAGTTGATGGAAAGATATGATCTCATTCCTCAATCCTGCATTTTTGGTTACTGGAAAATATTTCATCAAAAATTTGTTGGCCAAATCATTCAATGTGGTGATGATGTCAAGTAGTAAAGAATTTAATCATGCTCTTGCTCGATCCCTTAAAGAACACGGGAAAAGTTAAAATAAAATTAACTAAAATTAAAATTTAGCATCATTAAAATTAATTTCACAAATCACAACGAACAATCAATCACCTACAATGGCACCAAAAACTTGATGCATGATTTCTATTGCTATGGGTGTCAATGTGCAAGTGTGCACAATAAGTAATTTACTGATGAGTATTTAGATAATCTCCACAGGGATTGGTGTTATCAGATTTGCTACAACAATCTTAACAGTGCAATTTTGTTCTAAATTAAAATAAGACAATTTATAAAACTAATAAACTAATTAAAATAAAAATGTAATAAAGAAAATTCTCACGTCAAACACAAGGATATAACCAATGGGAATGGAGCAGTTGAGTGAATAACCTTACTTAATGGCATTGAATTTTTTTTCAATTACAATACCGTTGTTACAGTATCTACTACAGCACTGGACAAAATCCCTCATGCATCCTTAGTTGTCGCCTATTAGATATTTTATACCTACCTAACAGTGACTAATTGTTATGCCAACATTAAATATAGCATTAAATGTTTTATGTTCCATTTACCCTATAAAGTGAATCCTTATGTCTAATTCTTCATTAATTTTATATCAAGCATGACTCTATTTAATAATTTGGGAAACTTAATCTAAAACTAAGTATTATCTAAATTTGATCCAGTAAGTCAGACCTTCTTGGGCTCTTTTTTAGCTGGTATCTACTAAATGGGCTGTCAGCCGAAATAAGAAATTGAAATAAATAGAATTAAGACAAAAGCTACAGCAAATATAGAGCAACATATATATGTCAGTCAAACATCCATTAAGATCATTTATCACTCAACCACAATCAAATTCAGTTCATGATTTATAATAAAATAATAATTGAAATTGTTTTTGCCATTACATATATTCCCATAAATAAATAGAAAACAAGATAAATAGTTGAAGTCCGCTTGATCTTGTGATTTCTCCTCCATGATCACTGTGATTCCTCTGTTGCATCCCTTAAATCTCTCTTATTTACTGTTTTTCTATGTGATTTTTCCTTGAGTGACAGCTCTCTCCCTTTTCTTCTTTTCATTTGTGCTCCTTTTATAACTCAGAATTAGAGTAACCAAAAGTACATGGCGCATATCCTCTATTTTTGGAAACTTTAGATCGCAATCTTCTAGTTATTGCGCGCGAAATCCAGTCTGTCATTTCTCTATGATTGCTACAGCAACTACTATAGCAACTTTACTGATCTAAACTTATTTCCATTCTTCTATAGCCAAGTTATTTCATTATCTCTGCAAGCCCATTGCAGAAGCATTCCTTCTTTAAAACTTGAGCTTTTGGTTATCTACAATTATACACATAATCTAAACATTAAATATTCTAAAACAACTCAAGTTATTAAAAAAACTAAAATGGATGCTCATGCAAAATGTAACTAAAATGCAATAAAAACACATCATTTACTCTCTAAGTACTACTGATTTAAGTCAAAAAATGTCATGATAACTCTCATTTCATAGAGTTATCAATAGGGCATCAGTAAATGTTTACAGCCAACAATAATAATATTAAACAATAAGATTAATATTAGATAATAACATCACCATAAAATAAAACATAAATTAGTACAACAACAAAATGTTTAAAAAAATTAAATAACTAGTGTTTTCAATTTTTGAACTTACTCATATATATTGAACAAAGAAATCATTCAACAGCCATTTTACCAACTGAATTTTGACTCCAATCTATATCCCCAGTATCCTGGTTCAAAATGGAAGGCACATTAATATGTTGAATCTCTTCTTCTTGATATGGATCTCCTTCATCCATGGGAAACTTATAAAGATTTTGAGACTTAGTCTCAATTGCAGTATCCTATGTAGGATCTTTTATCCCTCTCATATAGTAAATGATAGGTCCCAATCAAAGTTAGCTAATCAACCACAAGAGTTTTCAGCTTATAGCAAGAAAACAAAGACCAAGATAAATTGATTTCGTTCTCAATGCTTTTTATTTTTGCTGGAGCCTTTATTTATAATACTAACATAACAAACTCAGCCTACAATCACGGCTGTAATCAAGCTGAAATAACACCCTTTCTACTTTTACGAAACACAAAACTAAACAACAACTACTAAGGATTCGATCTTTACTAAGGATTTGATCTTATCTGCTATTCCTGCACGATTGTTGAAGCTATCAAATCCCTTGATTCTTACTCTAACAACTTTAGTGCATTATTCCCACGTGAACCCATGCATGCATGAACCATGCAAGGCTAAACCGAAAATCTTCACGTCACGTACTTGGGATTTGGCTTATGCCCTCTGCTGGACTTGCGTAGCTCTAGTGGCTGTGGTTGCTTCTTATCAATACCCTCTTCCCGAAAAGTGCCCTTGTCCTCAAGGGTCATGTGAGGAAATTGTCGTTGCAAAAACTCTGTATCTTCCCACGTTGCATCTTCGACTGGCAGCCTCTTCCATTGAACTAATTGTTGTTCCACCATTTTGCCACCTCTTCTCAACCAACGGGTATCAAGAATAGCAGGAGGTTCCAGGACTATCAGGCCTTCATCATCAACTGAGGGTAAAGTCAGTACTGCTACTGAAATCGACGATAGCTTTCTTCAATAATGAAACATGAAATACTGGATGAATGCGAGAGCTTTCAGGCAGCTGAAGTTTATAAGCAACTGGACCAATTTTGCGTACAATCTTATAAGGCCCGAAATAAGTGCATGCTAATTTTTTATGAGCCCTCTTGAACACCGAGGATTGTTTATAAGGTTGTAACTTTAAAAACACCAAATCACCATTCTGAAATTCCACCTCGCGACGCCTCTTGTCAGCCACTTGCTTCATTCGATTTGTTGCCATGGCTAAATTATGCTTCAACTGGCGTAGCAAGTCATCTCGGGTAAGCAATGCCTGGTCCACTTCATTCACAGGAGATGACCCAGAGATTGCGGAAGACATTCGTATGTTCAGACCCCACACATTAAAGGAAGCCATTAGTCTAGCCCGTATGAAGGATGATCAAATAGCACGACAGAAGAAAATAATCAGGTCATCAATTCCTATTCAGTCCCCATATGCTCCGAATCGAGCCACACCAACAACACCTTATAAGAGGCTATCATGGGAAGAGATGTCAGAGGAGGCGAGCCCAGGGATTGTGCTTCAATTGTAATGACAAATTCACCGCCGGCCACAAGTGTACCAAGGCACAGTTATTAATCCTGGAATGCGAAACAACACCGGAAGAGGGTTTGTATGAAGAATTTACTGCCGAGGAGCCAATCATGGAATCAACAGAAACGATAAACCCTAAAATTACTTTATATGCTTTGTCCGGATGGGCCGCACCACAAACTATGCGTGTTATGGCAAAAATTGGGCAGTATGCAATTGTCATCCTCATTGACAGCGGGTCCACACACAATTTTATCAATTCACGCTTAGCTAATTTGTTGCAATTGCCGATCAAGCCAACAACATCTTTTTCTGTACAAGTCGCTAACGGGGCGAAATTAACATGCCAAGGGATGTTTGAAAAGGTACAAATATTAATCCAAAATATTCCTTTTTCTCTCACCGTGTATTCCCTGCCAATAACAGGATTCGATATGGTCTTGGGGATCCAATGGCTCGAGACACTGGGCTCTGTTGTGTGCAATTGGAAAGACTTGACTATGGAATTTGAATGGGAGGATAAAAAGCAACGCTTGTAAGGAATCAATCCCCACATTGTGCAGTCAGCATCAGTAACAGAAGTTACAAAAGAAATTAAACAGGGGCAAGGAGTCTACGCTATATGCTTTTACACTTCATTAGAAGACTCTTTTGACAAGACTCCTATTTGCATGCAACAAATATTGGTTGAATATTCAGATTTATTCCAAGAGCCTAGGCAACTACCACCCTCACGGGACATTGACCACAACATTCCATTAAAGGAGGGAACTGAGCCTGTGAACGTAAGACCCTATCGATATCCATATTTTCAAAAATCAGAGATTGAGAAGCAAGTACAGGAGATGTTAAACTCAGGATTGATAAGGCCAAGCACCAGTCCCTTTTCCTCGCCCATATTGTTGGTCAAGAAGAAAGACGGCAGTTGGCGATTTTGTACTGACTACCGTGCCTTTAACCAAGTTACAATCAAGGACCGCTTTCCGATACCGACCGTTGAAGACATGTTAGACGAGCTCCATGGTGCTGCTTACTTCACCAAGTAAGATTTACGAGCAGGGTACCACCAAGTACGTGTAAATCCAGCCGACATATACAAAACGGCGTTTCAAACTCACAATGGCCACTACGAATACCTGGTGATGCCGTTCGGGCTGTGTAATGCCCCATCCACCTTTCAGGCAATCATGAATTCTATCTTTCGTCCATATATTAAAAAATTCATTCTGGTTTTTTTTTTATGATATACTAATCTATAGTCCTACATGGAGCACACATCTGGATCATGTTCAGCAGGCACTAGAGATTTTAAAAAAACAGAGATTTTTTATCAAAGCAAGCAAGTGTAATTTTGGCCAGCAAGAGTTAGAATACTTGGGCCATATAATAACTTGCCATGGCGTCAAGGTCGACGGGAACAAAATTGCAGCCATGATTTCGTGGCCACAACCTAAAAATATAACAGAGTTGAGAGGATTTCTTGGGCTCACGGGATATTACAGAAAATTTGTCCAAGGTTATCGGATTATAGCACACCTGCTCACCAACTTGTTGAAAAAGGGGCAGTTCGTATGGAACAGTGAGGCGGAGGAAGCATTTAAGAAATTAAAAAAGGCCATGAGCAGTACCCCAACATTAGAAATGCCAAATTTTCATGAGACTTTCATTGTGGAAACTGACGCGTCTGGTGAAGGAATTGGGGCGGTATTACAGCAGCAAGGGAGGCCGATTGCTTACATGAGCCATGCTTTAGGCACTTCAAAAAAAAGGGTGGTCTATCTACAATAAAGAGATGTTAGCAATTGTGGACGTTGTCCGAAGGTGGAGACCTTATTTGCTTGGGCACCGGTTCATCATCAAAACTAAACAACAACTACTAAGGATTCGATCTTTACTAAGGATTCAATCTTATCTGCTATTCCTGCACGATTGTTGAAGCTATCAAATCCCTTGATTCTTGCTCTAACAACTTTGGTGCATTATTCCCACGTGAACCCATGCATGCATGAACCATGCAAGGCTAAACCAAAAATCTTCACGTCACGTACTTGGGATTTGGCTTATGCCCTCGAGCAAGAATCAAGGGATTTGATAGCTTCAACAATCGTGCAGGAATAGTAGATAAGATCAAATCCTTAGTAAAGATCGAATCCTTAGTAGTTGTTGTTTAGTTTTGTGTTTCGTAAAAGTAGCAAGGGTGTTATTTCAGCTTGATTACAACCGTGATTGTAGGCTGAGTTTGTTATGTTAGTATTATAAATAAAGGCTCCAGCAAAAATAAAAAGCATTGAGAACGAAATCAATTTATCTTGGTCTTTATTTTCTCGCCATAAGCAGAAAACTCTTGTGGTTGATTAGCTAACTTTGATTGGGACCTATCATTGTTAAGGGAAATACCAAGCTCGAAGAATTTCTTAAGAAATTCAAATCATTGTGCGACAACTTGACAGCAATTGGGAAATTAATTTCTAATGAAGACAAAGTCTTCCAACTTGCACGATCCTTGGGGCCTAAGTACGCGAACTTCAAGACTGCCTTGCTAACTAAGCCTCCATATCCAACTTTAAAGCAGTTCATCCTTGCTCTTCAGAATCATGAACAAACCATAATGGTATAAAAATAAGAAGATGTTACGCTTGTTAATCAAAATCAGGCGTTCTTTGGTGCTAGAGGAAGGGGAAGAAACCAAAGAGGAGGTAGAAACGGTGGTCGTGGAAGAGGTTTTGTGCAAAATGGTGGGGGCCCAAACAAAAATGGAAGCCATTCATATCAAAACGAAAATAAAGTCATTAATTCTCAAAAAAGACAAACTGCCTCAAATGCTCAAACTGCTCCAAAAAGCAATGCCAACCATCAAGAAAAAGAAGACATCATTATTTGTCAAATATGTGGAAAAAAGGGCCACAGTGCTGCTGTATGTTGGAGCCAATATGAATATCTGGATCAAGAAGAAATGCCACAAGCCCTTGCTGCGATGAACTTCAATGAATCAAACAACCAACATTTGTATGTGGACTCGGGGGCTTCTGCACACATGGTCAATGATCCAGGTAAACTCGACAAAATTTTTAGTTATAAAGGCCATGATAAGATTTTTGTAGGTAACGGACAAAAACTTGATATATCACATATTGAAAATATTTCTATAAAAACTAAATATGGTCCTTTATTACTAAAAGATGTACTTGTTGTCCCTCAATTGAAAAAGAATTTACTATTTGTGGCACAACTTACTAATGATTTTCCTTGTTCTCTTGAATTTGATGCTAACAGCTTTATTGTTAAGAATAAACAGAACAAGGTGCTGGCAAAAGGCAGTAGAAGCGGCAATCTCTATGTTTTGGAGGAAAGCAATCAAAAAGCATTAAATGCAATAAAAGGAAATTTTGATACAATAGAACTTTGGCACAAACGGCTTGGACATCCAAGTCTTGAAGTTTTACGTATTTTAAAATCAAGGAAGGAGATCAACTTTTCTAGTTGGAATAAAATATCTAGAATTTGTGCTTCATGTCAATTAGGAAAAAGTTGTAAACTTCCATTTAATTTGTCTAATAAAATATCAAAATTTCCATTACAAAAAGTTCATTGTGATTTGTGGGGTCCTGCACCAATTAATTCGAATCAAAACTTCAGATTTTATGTGCTTTTCATTGATGATTGCACTAGATTCTCATGGTTATTTCCTTTAAAACGAAAATCTGACTTCTTTGATTGTTTTTTAAGGTTTCAGTGTTAAGTGGAGAATCAATTGGAAAGGAAAATCAAAATTTTCCAATGTGATGGGGGTGGTGAATTTAATTCAAAAATATTTATTGATCATCTGCAGATTTGCGGTATTACAAGACAAATTTCATGCCCTTACACACCACAGCAAAATGGAGTGTCAGAGAGAAAACACCGGCATATTTCAGAGAGGGCGTTGACATTAATGTTCCAAGCTCAAATACCTTTGACTCTTTGTGTTGAAGCATTTATGACAGCCACATATCTAATTAATCTCATGCCTCTCTCTACTGTTTCTATGAAATCTCCTTATGAAAAGCTTTTCAAAAAGGCTCCTGATTACAAGCAATTAAGAATTTTTGGATGCAGGTGTTTCCCTTACTTAAGGGATTACAATAAAAATAAATTTGACAAAAAATCTCTTCCATGCGTTTTCCTTGGGTACAGCCCCATACACAAGGGCTATCGTTGTTTGGATCCGGACACCAAACGTGTCTATATATCTAGACATGTGAAATTTGATGAAAGTGTATTTCCTTTTGCTGAATTATCTCCTTTAATGAATTTGCAGGAAAAACTTAACAATGAAGAATATCCTAGCAGTGAAGAAAACAATTTGATGCAAGACAATTTGATGCCATCAAATTCTTCATCTTTACTTCCACGATGTTGCTTAGAGTCATGTGAAAGGCCCACAATTGTTGAAAACATGGACATTTCAAAAGTTGTGATGACGCCAAACTTACCATCTGGAGCTGAAAAAGGCAACTCTAAAGGCAATAACAGCTCTGAGGATACTGGAGAAAATGTCTCCAACACTAGCAAAGAAATTGTAATACAACCAATAGCCATGCCAACTCAACCCCAAAATTTGATTGAAATTACCAACCATGACTTCCCTGATATATCTAATCGACTTTCCATTGAATTACCAATTCAACCTGTGAATGCATTATCCCAAACAAAAGCCACCACAAACAATCAGCCTGTGACCTCAACCGAAACAATTACAAATACACACCCAATGGTCACCCGTCATAAGTTAAAAAATAACCCCAGTTTAGCATTGCAAACATCTATTACTACTGAGCCAAAAACATTGAAAAGTGCACTCAAATATCCTCAGTGGGTTACTGCAATGAATGAAGAACTTCAAGCCTTAAATCAAAATAACACATGGACTCTTGTTCCTAGACCAAAAAATGCAAATATTATTGGGTCCAAGTGGGTGTATCGAATTAAGTACACAGATACGGGAGCCATTGAAAGATTCAAAGCACGGCTTGTAGCAAAAGGGTTTACACAAGTTCCTGGAATTGACTATGAAGAAACCTTTAGTCCAGTCATCAAGCACACAACAATTAGACTTGTCTTAGCCCTTGCCGTGAATCTCAACTGGTCAATGAAACAACTTGACGTGAGAAATGCATTTCTTCATGGCCATTTAAATGAAACGGTGTACATGGAGCAGCCACCAGGTTTTATCAATCCTAAACTACCATCGCATGTGTGCAAATTGAACAAATCACTCTACGGGCTTAAACAAGCCCCGCGAGCATGGTTTGATTGCTTGTGTCGTGCACTTCTTAATCTTGGCTTCCAAAATAGCAAGGCTGATACTTCCCTTTTTATACTGCATTTTGAATCTAATATTGTTTTATTATTGGTTTATGTTGATGATGTGATAATAACGGGCAATAATAGCAAAATAATTCAACACATCATTCATACTCTTAGTTCTCAATTTGCCTTAAAAGATCTTGGCTCATTAAATTATTTCTTAGGTATTGAAATCAAGAAATTTAAACAAGGTATCTTTCTTTCGCAGGCCAAATACGCAAGGGATTTACTTGACAAAACAAAGATGCAAGATAGTACAGTCGTTGCCACACCAATGGCTGTGAAAGAGGTACCAAGATTTGATGATGCACAACCCGTCAATGCGACTGAGTATCGACAAATAGTGGGAAGTCTTCAATACCTCACTTTCACCAGACCAGATATCACACATGCAGTCAACAAAGTGTGTCAAAAATTCCAACAACCAACGAAGGCTGATCTTCGAGCTGTCAAACGGATATTGCAGTACCTCAAAGGGACGCTTAACTTTGGACTTTGCTATTTTAAACAAAGTTCCTTGACACTTTATGGGTTCTCAGATTCAGATTGGGCGGGTTGCCCTTTAACTCGACGAAGTACTAGTGGCTTCTGCATTTACCTTGGATCAAATTGTATCTCATGGAGTTCAAAAAAGCAAACCACTGTTGCTCGTTCCAGTGTAGAAGCTGAATGTCGTTGCATGGCATCTACGGTAGTCGAACTCACTTGGCTTACGTACATATTCAAAGAGATTAGCATAAACCTGATAAAGCCTCCAGTTCTTATATGTGACAATATCAGCTCCCTTCATTTGTTTAAAAATCTTGTTTTCCATGCACGGACCAAGCACATTGAGCTTGATTATCATTTTGTTCGTGAAAAAGTAACAAGTGGATTACTCAACACAAGATATATTCCATCATCACAGCAAACGGCAGATTTATTCACTAAACCATTGTCCAAAGCATTGTTCTCAAAATTTCGGCACAAACTTGGAATACACCCCGTGGCAATTCCTAGTTTGAAGGGGGCTGATAAGAATCAATTTCAAATCAACAACAATCAAGACAATGACAGCAAGGCAATCATGAACTCTACAAAAGGAAGGAATAAATTTTCCAGCTAAAGGCTTACCAAGTTCAAGACTTAACAACAACGGCTAGTATTAGTTTTAGCCTAAACTTTCTCAAATCACAATCTCCGTGGATATAATAGGAAACTCTCTTATGTCAAGCCATAACATAGTCCTAAAATACCTCCTTATCTTTGTATAAATTGTATAGGATCATGAAAAGAAAAGAAGTGAAGAAGAAATAATATTTTCCTTCAGCTATTTAATCTATATCAAATTATCTTTTATAATCAAGCTGAAATAACACCCTTGCTACTTTTATGAAACACAAAACTAAACAACAACTACTAAGGATTAGATCTTTACTAAGGATTCGATATTATCTGCTATTCCTGCACGATTGTTGAAGCTATCAAAACCCTTGATTCTTGCTCTAACAACTTTGGTGCATTATTCCCACGTGAACCCATGCATGCATGAACCATGCAAGGCTAAACCGAAAATCTTCACGTCACGTACTTGGGATTTGGCTTATGCCCTCTGCTAGACTTGCGTAGCTCTAGTGGCTATGGCTGCTTCTTATCAGTAAACTTGTAAAGCTTGGGATGCTAACACAAATAGCTCTTGAGTGTTTAACTTTCTTGACATATTAAGAATAACTCTACCATGACGATCTCTCTTAGCCAATCTTTTCTGGAACTATCTCAAACAAATCACAGTTAAACAATACTACTTTATTCCCGTTAGTATAAGAAATTTCAACAATTTCCTTCAACACTCCATAATAAGGCACTTTGACACTTTGATCATCACTTCTCACCATAACTCCATAGTTTTGAGTTTTTCTAGTTTCATCATGTTGTTTTGTGTGAAATCTAAATCCACTTGTATTGTAGCCAGAACAAAATGTCGCTCTTCTTTAAGGGCCTTGAGCTAAAGAAAGCATATGCTTGCTAATTTATCCTTTATCATAATGGTTTAAGATCTACAAATAAAATGACAAAATGAAATGTCATCAACACAAATTATAGTGAAATTCACACATTTTTAGTCACTATGTTTAAAATAATCCTTACCTTGTCTTTGAATCAATTAATAAATTCTTGTCTATATACCTCTTCCACATTTCTAATACCTAAATTCAACAATATATTTTTATGTTCCCTATACATAAATAAGTTTTTTAGCAAAATTTAAAATATATGATACTACGAATACTATTAATATTAGTCTAAGATATAAACTTAATCAACAAACAAGAGACATCCTTCATTATTTTGAAGGACATAAAGTGATGCAGCATTATGTAGAGAATGACTCAATTCCCTCACATGAATGTTTATATATAATTGCCCAGATGTGGAAGAAATGGGTAATGTATCTGTTGGGAGTTGGCCACCATCATAATTTCTCTCTTGTCTATTAAATTTAGTTTCCACATTATTAAGGTAGCTAGACGAAAAAGTTAAACACTCATTAGCTAAGTAACTTCTGCAATGGATCCTTCAGGATTAGCCTTGTTGCAAATATATCCCTTAAGTTTATGTAAATACCTAGTATATGTTACGAAATCATTGTAATCCATCTCCTATAATTCCTCTTCTCTGTATATTTTAGTTCTATTTGTATACGTTACTAGCTGTACACGATAGACTAGAATATTTTGTAATCCTAGATTAGAAGTCTGCACTATTTAACTCCCACGAGTTGGAATAAAACTAATGAGCTGAGTATTTCCTTTGAATCTTATTTCCTCTGTACCATTGTTTTCTACTTGGTATCAGAGCTTTGCTCTTATTATCGTATCCGAATTCTCATCTGTTCTTTGTACCATGGCCGAAAGTAAATCTGAATCGTCTACACCAATCATACATGTTCAATCTGAAAACTCAGGTCTCAAAGCTGGTGTTACTCTTACTGAAACTAACTATGATGTGTGGTCCCAAATCATGGAGATGCACATTGCAGGACGTGAAAAACTTGAATATATTATGGGTGAAACAGATCAACCATTGGAGAATGATGCTTTCTATACAAAGTGGTATGCAGAAAATCAAAAAGTCAAGGGATGGTTACTGACATCCATGTCACCTGAAATCATGAAACGTTATCTCAGATTACGCACTGCAAGGGAAATATGGAATGCTTTGGCTAAAGCTTTCTACGATGGGTCAGATGAATCACAAATCTTTGCACTAAATCAACGAGCTTTCTCTACTAAACAGGTTGGACGTCCCCTATCAACATATTATGGTGATCTTGTAGAGATTTTTCAAGAGCTAGATTATCGTGATAAGGTCATAATGAAAGACCCCGATGATGTCACTGCATATAAAAAATCAGTTGAACGCTTGAGAGTGCACATCTTCCTTAATGGACTAGATGCAGAATTTGAACAACTCAGAGGAGAGATCCTCAGGAAGGATCCGACACTAGACTTTGAAGAAACATATGCGTATGTGCGGCGTGATGCTATGCGGAGGACAACAGTAAATGGAGAACTTGATCATCATGAGTCATCTGCCCTGATAGCTCGTCGAAACAAACAGGGGCGTAATAACCAACAACTAAATTCTAGCTCTTCAAAACAGATTATTGATCAACATCAATCATCTGAAACGCAAAATCGTAGCTATGAAATTGGAACGTCAAAATTAGAGCGTCTGTGCACGCATTGTGGTGGAACTGGACATACCAAGTCAAGGTGTTATGAACTGATTGGGTATCCGGAATGGTGGGATCCTACTAAAGCACCCAAACGGAACTCAAAGACAAAAAATCAAGCTTCTGCTGCTGTGGTTAAATCTTCGAACAACCCTGAGGAATCTTCATCTTTAATTGCTACTTCAGGTAATATTGGTAAGGCTCTTAATACCTCTACACCTGATAGTAATAGTGCTTGGATAATTGATTCAGGTGCTACGGATCACATGACTTTTGACACTGATCATATTTTGTCTATGAAATCATCCAAACAAACTGTAGTATCCACAGCCAATGGTACTCCCTCTCCTGTCATGGGAGAAGGTTCAATTACTCTTACAAAAAATTTGAATTTGGAATCAGTTCTTGTTGTTCCCTCTCTTAACTATAACCTATTATCTGTTGCTCAAATAACACGTGCTTTGCATTGTATTGTGATTTTTTGGCCTAACCTTTGTGTTTTTAAGGACATCCGAACTCGGAGGACAATTGGTTATGGTACTAGAAAGGGGAAGCTCTATTATCTTGATTTGACTACAGCAAGTTCAGATCAATTATCTCAAGCATTCACAACTGAAAGATCGGGCAAAGCACAAAGTTCTGAAATTTGGTTGTGGCATAGGCGATTAGGCCATGCTTCTTTTGGATATTTAAAAAAATTATTTCCAAAGTTGTTCTCTCATTTGGCTAATTCAAATTTTAAGTGTGATATTTGTGAAATGGCTAAGAGTCACCGTGTCTCTTTTCCACCTAGTATGAATAAAAGTCCAGCACCTTTTATGATTGTTCATTCAGATGTATGGGGTCCTGCAAATGTTTCCTCTTTAAATGGTGCACGCTGGTTTGTTTCCTTTATTGATGATCACACACGTATGACTTGGGTTTGTTTGATGAAGTCAAAAAATGAAGTTAGTTCTTTGTTCCAGAATTTTCACAAGATGATAGCAACTCAATATCAATCTCACATACAGGTTCTTCGCACTGATAATGGTGGAGAATTTGTTAATCACGATTTGAAACAGTACCTCACTTTACATGGCATTGCTCATCAGACAACTTGCCCCTATTCTCCTCAACAAAATGGGGTTGCGGAGCGCAAGAATCGTCATCTTCTTGAAGTCGTACGTGCATCATTATTTGGTGCCCACATGCCTAAGAGTTATTGGGGTGAAGCTGTTACAGTTGCAGCCTACCTCATTAATCGTGTTCCGTCAAGTTCATTACAATTTCAGACTCCTCTCCATGTACTTCATGAGACTATAAGTGTTCCCACCATGCCGAATCTGCAACCTAGAGTATTTGGGTGTGTAGCCTTTGTACATCTTCACAAATCCTTGAGAAATAAACTGGAACCTCGGGCTGTTCGGTGTGTATTTGTCGGCTATGGTTTGTATAAAAAAGGCTATAGATGTTATCACCCTCCATCTCGCAAGACGTATACTACACTTGATGTTACATTTCATGAGGATGAAATGTATTATTCTATCCCTGAGTCTTCATTTCAGGGGGAGAATAGAGTTGAATTGCAGACTCCAGATTTTTTAGAAGATTTTACAAGCAATAGCTATCGGGAGAATTGGGAAACTCAAAATGGAATAGCTGATCACACTTTAGATGGTGAAAATCCAATGGAAGTAGTAACGCCAGCCTCTACATCACCCGAAGTAACGACTTCCTCTCCACCCGAAGTAACGACTTCCTCTCCTCAATCTGTACCATTTAACCAATTGTCTCTCCAACCCGAGTCAATCTCTGAAACTCAGGTACATTTTGAGCCTCAGCCCCATTTAAAAGTGTTGCCTGATCGAGTCACTAGAGGAATACCTCGACTAAATTATGAACCTACTCTTAGCTCTAAAACTAAATATCCTATGAGTAATTTCGTGTCTTATCATAGGTTGTCAAAGGAATGTGAATCTTTTGTGAATCAATTATCTGTACTATCTATTCCTAACAGTGTGCAGGAGGCTTTGAAAGATCCTAAGTGGAAGGAAGCAATGAATGAAGAAATGAACTCTCTCCAAAAGAATTCTACATGGGAGGTCGTTGATTTACCCGAAGGAAAGAAACCTGTAGGATGTAGATGGGTCTTCACTATTAAATACAAAGCTGATGGAATTGTTGAAAGGTTTAAGGCCAGGCTTGTCGCCAAAGGGTATACTCAAACTTATGGGGTCGATTACATGGAAACATTTGCTCCAGTTGCAAAAATCAACACTGTTCGTGTTCTATTATCTCTAGCCGTGAATCTTGACTGGCCACTGCACCAATTTGATGTAAAAAATGCATTTTTGCATGGAGACCTCCAAGAAGAAGTATATATGGAATTGCCTCCAGGATGTAAAATGCAAGTTGAAGGAAGTAAACAGGTTTGCAAATTGCGAAAATCTCTGTACGGCCTAAAACAATCTCCTAGAGCATGGTTTGGAAGATTTACTAGCTCTATGAAGGCTTTTGGATATCAACAAAGTAATTCAGATCATACCCTCTTCTTGAAATATAATAGAGAAAAAATCATTGTTCTTATCGTATATGTTGATGATATGATAGTAACAGGAAATGATCCGGAAGAAAAGGCTGCACTACAAGATCATCTTGCTCAAGAATTTGAGATGAAAGATTTGGGTTCGCTGAAGTATTTCCTAGGAATTGAAGTGTCAAGATCAAAGAAAGGCATTTTCTTATCTCAGCGAAAATATGCCTTAGATTTATTAAATGAAACTGGGATGTCCGCTTGCAGTCCAATTAGCACTCCTATGGAAGAAAATTTGAAGCTAAGCACGGATCCAAATCAAGTTCCAGCTAACAAGGAACGATATCAGAGATTAGTAGGCCGACTAATGTATCTTGGGCACACCCGACCAGACTTAGCTTATGCATTAAGTGTGGTCAGCCAATTCATGCATTCTCCAAAGGAAGAACATATGAATGCTGTTATTCGCATTTTACGGTACTTAAAATCATCTCCTGGAAAGGGTATTGTGTTTACAAAAGGCGATAACTTGGATATTAAAGGGTATACGGATGCTGATTGGGCTGGATCAATTGATGACAGGCGTTCTACATCTGGTTATTTCACATTTGTGGGTGGAAATCTAGTTACATGGCGAAGCAAGAAACAAGATGTTGTAGCTAGATCGAGTACTGAGGCTGAATACAGAGGGATGGCCAAAGGAATATGTGAATTACTATGGATCAAGAATTTAATGCAAGATTTATGTATTCAACAAGTCAGTCCCATGAAGTTATATTGTGATAATAAAGCAGCCTGTGATATTGCACATAATCCAGTTCAACATGATCGAACTAAGCATGTTGAAGTTGATAGACACTTCATCAAGGAAAAGCTGGAAGCAAAAATCATCGAGATTCCTCATGTCCGGTCGGAAGATCAACTCGCTGATGTGCTAACCAAGGCGGTATCCATCCAAGCCTTTAATAAGTGTCTCAACAAGTTGGGCATGTGCGATATATATGCACCAACTTGAGGGGGAGTGTTACGAAATTATTGTAATCCATCTCCTATAATTCCTCTTCTCTGTATATTTTAGTTCTATTTGTATACGTTACTAGCTGTACACGATAGACTAGAATATTTTGTAATCCTAGATTAGAAGTCTGCACTATTTAACTCCCACGAGTTGGAATAAAACTAATGAGCTGAGTATTTCCTTTGAATCTTATTTCCTCTGTACCATTGTTTTCTACTGTATATAGAGATATAATAATGTAAACTTATTTTGTAAATAAATTAACTTAAAAAAATAAATTGGAAACCAAAAATAAATTGTCATTTTACCTTTCTATTGGATACATCCACCTATATTGTATTGGACCAGCAACCTTTGCTTCCCAAGCTAAGTGAATCGACAAATGTATCATTATATCAAAAAAGGCCGGAGGGAAAATCCTTTCCAACTTGCAAAGAGTTAAAGCAATTTGATTGTCAAGTCGATCAAACTCATCTTTTTTAACATTTCAACACATAACTCTTTGAAAAATTTACTAAGCTCAATCAATAGATCAGATACTTGTTTAGGCAAAATATTATAAACTGCCAGTGGTAGTAACCCTCTAAAAATACATGACAATCATGTGCCTTCATGCCTGAAATGTGACCATCTTTCACATTAACACATTGTGAGAAATTAGCACAATAGCCATCTGGAACTTTTAAATTTGACAATCACTCTAATACATTTGTCTTTTGCTCAGTTTTAACACTATAACATGTAGTGGGTAGCACTGTCTATCCAACAACCTCTTTTGGGTGAAGTTTTGCTCTTATTTTCATCTCTTTAAAATACAAATAAGCATTTAAAGAGTCTTTAGTTTTTCCTTCAATGGGCAGAATAGTGCCAAGCACTTTGTCAAACACATTTTTCTCAATATGCATAATATCTAAGCAATGAAGCAGCAACAATGTTTTCCAAAATGGCAACTAAAAAAAATAATATGTTTCTTCCAATTATGCTTCTTCCCAAAACCAGCAACAACTTGTTTTTTTCTAGCCTTTCCAAATGTTATAGGTCTCAAACATTAAGACTTCTTCACATATTTGATGCATTGGTGCATCTATCTTATCTTTCTTTCCGTCAAATTGCATTTTTTGATCTCGCCACGAGTGATCTTTAAGTAAAATTTTTTTATGACCCATGTAATACTTTTTGGAACCATTTTTCATCTTATGGTGTGTAGTCACTTTACAACAGCATAGACATGCCAACTTTCCTTTTGTACTCCAACCAAACAAATTAGCATATGTTGGGAAGTCATTAACAGTCCACATAACTGCAGCTTTTTTAAAAATTGTGGTTTTTTGAGACATCATATGTAGTTACACCACTTTCCCATAACATCTTTAACTTATCAATTAATGGCCTCAAATATACACATCAATATCATTGCCTAGGCCTTTTGGTCCTAAGATAAGTAAAGTTATAAGTATAGATGGTTCTTTCATACACATCCAATGAGGACGATTATAAGGAAATAAAAGGCCAAGTATTATGCCCAATATTCATGTTTCCAAAGGGATTAAACCCATCAGTAGCCAACCCCAACCTTACATTTTGAGGATCTAATGCAAAAGACTCGTGTGTTTGATCAAAGGTCTTCCAAGCCTCACAATCTGTTGGATGTCTTAATAGCCCATCTTTCACACATTATCAAAGTGCCATCTAATATATGCAATAGTTTTGGATGACATGAATAACTTTTGAAGTCTGGGTGTAATAGGAAAGTAACATAAGATCTTCTATGTAACCTTTTTAGTAAATCCATTGGCACCCTTTCCTTTAGTCTTCCATCTTGAAACTCCACAAACTGTACATTGACATGCTTGTGCATGCTCCTTATAATAAATGAAACAATCATTTTTACATGCATCAATTTTCTGATAATGAAGACCAAGGTCTTTGATAATTTTTTTTTTGCATTATAATTGGAAATAGGCATTTTTTTTACATATTGGAAACGCATCATATAATAACTCTAACAACATGTTGAAAGCTTTATCACTCCAATTGTTGATGCATTTAATGTGCATTAACTTAACCATAAAAGATAGGTTGGAGTACTTCTCACAATCCATATACAAAGGTACTTCAACCTCTTTCACCAATTCATAGAACTTTTGTGCCTCTTCATTAGGATCTTAAGAAAAGCATTCTTTTATCATATCATACACCTCATTTTGTTGAAAGTTCTCAAGATTATTATTCTCATCATCTTCATCCCTATTATTATCAGTATCACTATCCCCATTCTCTCCATGACAATGCTAAGTGGTGTAGTCATGCCTTATCCCTTCCTCTAAAAGATGTTTGTGTACTCCTCTTTGAACTTTTCTATATCTATTACTACATTTCACAGATGGATATAAAACTTTAAAATCATCTTCTTGGATATGAGGATAAGCATAATCAAGGAAAGATGGTACTCCATTACAATACACCATTGTTGACCTTGGTTATTGCATCAGAGATTTACTCGGTGGAATATTGAAAGTCATTAAAATAAATATAAGAAAATTAATTTTCTATTGAATGAACAACTATTTATAGTTGTTTTCAAATACAATTATCTCATAAACTACTAACTGAACAAATAAAGAAAGAAAGATAAAGCCATAGTACAGGATTTCCTTGTAATTAATCTCATAGTATGGACTCCAAGTAATATAAACACAATAAATATGCAAAAAATTAGACAATATTACATTACTATGATCTTTCAAGAGCCACGAGGAGCGATGAGAAAAATAGAGTTGTTACATGCCTTGGTCACCGACTAGACACTCAAAACTTCAATTTGCTGCAAACTAATTTCAAGAATATTAAAATTTAGTTCTAGTATTATTCTTGTCATCTCTTCAATTTCAAAATTAATTTGCAAAGAGTGGCTATATGATCGTAATGTTTTACCAAGAATGAACAAAATTAAGATGAATCATAATTAGTAATGTAAAATAAAATGTTATTGCAAATTCCTACAAACCAACATAATTCTCAAGTGCTAAATAATAATAAAATTAATACTAGTAAAATATTGAAATTGAAATAGAATAAATATGTAATAATATACCTTTGTTCTTCAGATTTTGGCGAGTGGTATCATTATTACTTTAAATCTTCTTTCACAACCTAAAGCAA
Organism: Citrus x changshan-huyou; assembly: GCA_039657385.1. Classification (NCBI taxonomy): domain Eukaryota; kingdom Viridiplantae; phylum Streptophyta; class Magnoliopsida; order Sapindales; family Rutaceae; genus Citrus; species Citrus x changshan-huyou. The sequence goes on from CM077555.1 coordinate 11,922,673, forward strand.
TGAAAACAAAAGGAAAAAAAAAAAGTAATATAATGAGCTATTATCATTTCATTCCTTAAAGTATATGTATGTAAATAAAACAATCAGAATTTAAAGCCGGAGTGACATGGATTATTGTTTAATTAAAATCTAAATAAAGTGAAAAGACATTAAAATAGCAAGAAAAATTTGGGTCCCATTTCATATTTATTAATTTTAAAATAAAAAATTAAACAAAAATTAGATTTTGAGTTTTTTTTTCCTTTCAGTATAATCTCAGAAACAAAAATTTTTAAAAAAAACTTTTTTTTTTCCTTTCAATGTTATTTCTATAACAAAAGTTGAAGGACATAAAATTTTCATGAATTCTCTTTGATAATGGAAAGTAAAACCCAATACCCCACAAAATTACGAGGAAAAAGCAAAACCCAACCATTGCCGAAGCAAGTTTTGATTTAAAAAATTCTTTATAATTAAAATTTATTTTTATCTTCTTTAATTTAAAAAAAAAAAAACCTCTGTTTTAACCAAATAAGATAAGAAAATAAGCAAGAAAAATGAAAAGGAGAAATAAAACTCACATTGGAAATCATGCTAAAAAGATATGAATTTAATGAAGAAATATGCTACATTCCTCTCAAGGTTTTCGAAATTGTTTTGTTTTTATCAGAGAACAAGAAAAGAAAAAAGTTGTGTCTTTTTGGTTCGCTGGTGTAAATGTATTTGTTTTTGCTTTTAACTACTGAGGGATACTTTTATCTTTTCCAACAAAACTTTCCCTGGGTAATAAAATATATATATAATATATACCTGCAAAAAGTTATTTCTAAGGGAATACGGATTTGTCGCTCCTAAATTTGACGCTTTCACTACCTATGATAAATTATTCACTATGCCGAGGGATTTTATACTCTTTAGCGATGAATTATTTTCCCTCAGTAATAACATGTGGATATTTCTAATTGTACTTGCAAACAATTAACATCTCTAAAAAAAACAAAAAAGATTTGTTACCTAGGGAATTTTAGTTCCATCGAAAATAAATGGTGGGAAATACCTAATTTTATCATAGTGGGAGTTGGTGTTAAATGTGCAGGTTCATAGATTGGCTAGAAAGGTGTTGATGTTGCAGGAAGCACTAGTTTAGCATCCAGCCTAATGTTATCATCATGAATTCCAAATGCATCTTGTACCTCAAAATCGTAAAAATCATCAATAACATTAAAGTCATTGAAAAGGTCACTGCAATCTAAAACAGTACAAATTCAGAAGCACCATTACCATTGTATGCATGGGTAGCTGCATGAGCCAGTGTTTGGCCAAGTGTTAGGTTAACAGTTGGAGTAGGCAATGTAATTTGGTCATAGCTTCGGTGTGTGTCATTAAAGGCACTGTCGAGGTCTTTTGTAGGTGATAGAGGCTGATCTTATTATAGATTAACTTCTTTTGGTTGCCTAATTTTCTCAAGAAGTTGTTATGTGGTTAATACATTAACTATTGCTATTGTAGGTGGCTCATTTTGATGTTGTGGTTCAATTTCAGTTTCAATTTGATATTGAGGTTCATGTGAAGGTTTAGTTTTAGTTTCATGCATAGGCTAAGGTTTAAGGGGTGATAGAATGACAGGTTCAGGTCTAGGTCTAGGTTTATGTTTAGGGGCAAGAGTAGCTGAGTAGGGGCAGGTAAGTGTCTTGCTTTTTCTTTTCTTCTATAGAGCACTCTTAATATTTCTACTACTCTTCTTAGCAATTGCTAGTTCAGAAGGTTATGGTGTTTTTGTGGCAATACTTTAAATGTCATCATCAAATAATCTCTTTCTGTCCAGATCATCAAATTCAGTAGTTGTAGCTCTATATGAGAATCAATCTTTGTGTACTTCTTCTCATTAAACAAGTCTCACACCTGATATACTTCACTATCAGTCTTTATTGCCCTATTTTTTCCATTCCAAGGCAATGTAACCCCAATGAAAAACCTATTAAGAGGCCAATTGTTTCTCCCACAAGATTGTCTCATTGCACCATTGATTAAAATCACTCTAGTTAGAAATTCTTGGACTATTAGGCTATTATCCCACCTTACACTGATAAAGTTAACAAAAGCTGACACTTTAAATGTTGTTTCCTATGTATCACAACACACAAACAAGCCTCAAATCAATGATGTACACATATAATAGTACCATTCAAATAATAATTATAAAAAACGCAAGAGAAGCAAACAAAAAATTTTATCAACAAGTTACACACGTACACATAAAATTAATTATAAAAAACAGAAGAGAAGTAAACAACAAATTTTGTCAACAAATTACACACGTATACATAAAATTATACCCACAGAACAAGCATATACAACCTCATTACAAATCATCCATAAAAGTGTCACAATTATTAAACAGTAAGCACAATGAAACAAAAACTATGCTAATAAAAAACCCACCCACTCAAATTTCAAAATCATCACTTACACTGAGCCTCACAATCGTAACCCAACAGTAATAACTTGTAATGCTTATAAAAACCTACAAAAAGAATAGAATTCCTGGTTTGCATCTATCATTTTTAATATTTAAGTGCAAAAATAAACAAGAATTTCCTTTTTTTAACTACAAAAAAAAATCCCCAAATTCATAAAACTGAGGATTTTCAATAATGTTTCAAAATCAACAATTAACACCATGATGCAAAGTCATTAACCTAACATTATCAAACACAGTGACTACATAAGTACAAACATACAAGCTAAAACAAATGATGATAGTAAAATGTAAGAAAATGTTCTTTTTTTCATACCTCAACTGTCGGAAGAGGCTGTTCAAACTCAGATTCTTTGTTGCTACTGCCTGAGTTCATCTGCCCTTTTTAATTTTGTCCTCATAGTGTCTTCAATGGTGCTCTATTTTTTGTATCAGTGAAGTCTTATGAGTTAGGACTGTATGTTCAGACACTTGGCTTTACATTGGCGCGAAAGCAAAGCCTTGGTCTTTTATATCACACCATCTATTTTTTTCTTTTTTTCACATTTACACCATACATTCACTTGGATAACAAAATTGGGTTAGGTTAAAATATTGATTAATATGATGTTGCATGTACATGTCGTCATCCATGTTCCTTTATGCTTAAAGATCGTTACATATTTGTACATGTACCATCTTACCTTTTTGTCGTTTAAATTAATAGAAGATAACAAATTTTGGAGGTAACATAATAAATTTTGGAAGTAACTTGATATTTTCAATAATATGGGGTGATTTGAAGATTGTCACTTTACGAGGGACTAGGCTGGAATTTACCTTTATAAAATTAAAAACACATTTTTAGAATAGACTCGATCAAATGGTCAGGAAGGAGCAATGGTGCATCTATTTGTTATGCTTTTATTAGAACATTTGTTATTTATAATCTCAAAAAATGAAAAAAACAAAACCCAATTGTTTCTCATTCACTAGTCTTGTTCAAACAAAGCAAGTGACAAGTAACTTAAAAGAATTGACATGCATGCTCTCAATTACATATACTAAAGTGTATTGGGGAAAAAAGGGAATTATATATACTAAATAAGTGATAGTGATTACGAGACTCCTTAAATAGAAAGCCAATTACACTTAATTTTGCAAATCCACAAAACGCTCATGCCATTTCAGAATACATATAGCTTTGAATTACCTTCATCTACCAACATACCAACCCAAATTCTTCATTCTTTATTTCTCGGTTCTTAATTTGCTTTTATATATTTAAAATCCTAAAACTAAAGCTCATCAAATTTCAAACACCCTCAATTTGTTCTTGTTTAAAAGAGTTTCAATTTGTGAAGAAGAAAAATGTCCAAGGCACTTCTCCTCCTAGGAATAATAAAAGCTGTTGTAGAATTTTATCCATCTCACCTTCAAGAGCAAGGTCCATTTTCGTCTTAATTTCCTATATTTATTTACTACTTTCTTCTTGATTTTTTTTTTTTTTTTTTGGGTATAAATTTCAATTTGAAGTTGTAACAAAAAATTTTATGCTTATGTATGCATCTTAGCTTTAGTTTTCGCAATAACTTGTTTTTAAATAGACAATAAGTTTTCCAAGTACCGTGGTTCTAGCAATTTGCTCTAATTTTTTAATTGGTGAACTATGGTTAATTTCTACAATATAAATTGACTACGTCAAGTAATTTGTATAAAAAAGACATGTAAAGTCTAAGTGGGATCCCATTATGTGAATGCTTTGATATTTTAAAATGAAAAAAAATGGATTTAAAATAATTAGAATTGGTAGAGAGTGAGGCTTCATGTTTCATTAAAATATCACTTTATAAGCAACATACGCCTCCTAACTGCATACTCATTCGAGATGGCAACCCAGCCCGAATTTTGGCCTAATTGACTCAACCTAAATTTTTCAAACTTTGACCCGAATGTTTGGGTCTCGAATCAGGTTCTAGCCAAAAAATTGAGCTTTGATCAAATTCGAGTCAATGTTTGACCCCTAGCTAACCCGACCCGACCGCACCTTAGATTAAAAGAAAAAACAATCATACACACCCTATACGCTGACACACTCGCACACTCACACAAAATTCTAACTAAGCAACCCAAGGGTTTTTTAAAAACTAAACGATTAAAATTACAAAATAATTTAAACTAATGTCTTAAGAAATTCAATTACAGTAAATATAACAATGGATAAGTTTAAAGAGTTTAGGGAGAAGAAAGCAAACACAAAACTTTTTACGTGGTTTGGTAAAACCTGCCATATGTCTATGCCTCCAAGTAAATCAAGCTCAAGAATTCTACTATCTAAGCCTTACAATTCAAGGCTCCAAGAAGTTTACGATTTACCTCTAAGGTGTTAATAAACCTTTACAATTAAAGATAATCCCACCTCTTTCACCAAGTGTTTTTCCAAACATACAGTCACTTAATTTTGATATTGAAAATCAATGAATGTGTGTCAGCAAATAAAAGCTCAAGACTCTTTTAAACTTTGATAAGAATCGCCAAAAATTCTTCTTTGAAAAGTGTTTTTCTTAGCTAGTTATAAATTGAATAATAAAACCGATCGCTATTCAAATTCAGGAAAATACCGGTTAGCCATTAATATTGAAACAGATTGTCGTTTTAACTTTGTGACAATTTACTGCTATGAAAGAATTTGAAAATTTTGCGTCATTGGATCACTGTTTAAATTATCAATTAGCCAATTGTGTCCAAAATCTCACCCAAGAGTTATCGGTTAGTCACTTGAAAGAAATTGTTTGCCATTTGCATTCCAGAAACTCTCCAGGAGTTATGGATTAGTTGTTTCAAATAAAAAATTAACCATTAAGTTCCAGAAATGGCTATCGGTTAGCCGTTTCAATATAGCAATTATCCATTAATTTTTTTCCAAAATAACAAATTTGTCTTTTGAAGATTTCAAATATCTTTAAAAAAAATGTTCATAACTTTTAACTCATTTCATAAAATCATTCTTCTTTTAAAATAAAACTTTATCCAATGAAAACTATTTTTAAGAGAAATAATTTGAGCTTTTAAGTGCTTAAACATGCATTCATTTTATCATACTAGCTTTACAAGAATTGTAACAAAGGAAATTGCCTATGCTAGTGTCTTTGATGCTTTTCCTTGATTTGATGAGCTTTGGATGCTTTGAGCGTGTTCTTATATGAATAATATTCATCCTTCAAGAGCTAATGAGATTGTGAAATATAAGCATTATCTATTTGACCTGAGACACGTGATTTGTTATTATCAAAGCCAAAAGACCGTGTAACCATATAGCTCAACATCACACTCACTCACAATAGACGCACACACACACCACATTTAGTTATTCACACATCTCACTCTCTCAATCCTACTCTCTCATTCACACATTCAGTAGCTAATAGCCCAACACATTCACATATCTCTGCTAACTACTACTCGTTTCGTCCAAGCGGCCAATGCCGTCACCACTTACCTCACTGCCGCATGCTCTATGCTACCGTGCACGAGACATCAACGCTTCATATTGTGCCACCACCAACCAACCACCACAAAATTGACAGCCACACATGAGGAAGGATAGTGAGGGGCTTGAGCCGCTACCGTGTGAATCTGTCGTCGCCGTTGCTACTGCTGTGTGATACATATAAGAGTAATTTTGGTTGATATTTCAACCTTAGATTTGTTTTTTTTCCTAGATTTAAAAACTTAATCCCAGATTTTTTTTTTGATTTATTTTTGGGTTTGTGGAGGATATATAAATAAATATATATATATATATATATATATAGAGAGAGAGAGAGAGAGAGAGAGAGAGAGAGCGAGAGAGTAATTTTGGGTGCAATACATACAGAAAAAATTATGAATTTTTTTTTTTATGTTGGGTTGTGGAATTGAATTGTAGAATTGCTTGTTTTTATTTGTATGAGACATGAGTTTTTTTTTTTCTTAAATGAAAAAATTATGGACATGTAATGATTTTAGAACAAAGCAACTTTGTTTTACACCATTGACAAATAAAACAAAACCAAACAACGTAAAGTAAAATCGGCACAAAGTGAATTATTTAAGGTGAGAGAGAAAGCATTGCGCAGGCTCAGAAAAAGCTCGACCCTGACCCGAATAGAGTCAGGCATAAATACAAATAATCAAGTTTTTTTTTTGTCAGACCTCCAATTTCAGTAATTGTCATTCCTAATACTCATCCAAAAGTGGCAAAATTGGCCAACGATCGATTGGTATATTTATTAAAAAGAAAAAAAGAAAACAAAGCCAGATGCTAGATCTCTATTTTTCCTCCACCAACTGAAAATTATTAGAAGTTTAGTTGTATAGTGAATATCATGAATTTTAGCTTTCTGGGGGGTTCTGCTTTTGGTTTTCGAGTTTAGATCATGGCTAATGAATTAGCAAAACTTGACTAATTATATCAACAAACAAAAAAAAAACGAAGTAAATCAGTATCAATCATGTTAATTAATTTGTTTTAACTCTAGGAAGAAGACAAGACATAGCTCAAGTTCGGACTTGACACTCCAATGATGAAGTTCTTGACTATTTACTGTGACGAAAAATCTCAGATGTACGGGTCTTCCCCTTTTGTGATCCATCGAAAACGCTCTGATCATTCTAAAACACTTAGCTAAATACTAATTATTTCTCTATTTCAAACTTAATTAAGTAATTAATTTTGGAAAAACGACAGAAGCACCAATGTGATTTGATGAAATATCATGGGACTCTATTATTTCATAAAAGGGCTACAAATTGGATCTATTTTAGTCTGTGTATTGTGCGATCATTTTTTAAAATATAAAAGATGTGTCAGCATGAATGGAGATTAAGAATTGAGTTCTCCTATTTATCCCGGGTCAAATCTCGAAAGCTAAAACAAAACGACGCCGTTTCCTCTTCTTCATGAAACGCTACCATTTCACCTTCATGAAACGCTACTGTTTCACCCTAGCAAAAGCAAACGCTCCTCCGCTCTTCGTTTTCCTCTTCCTCTGCTCTTCGTTTTCTCCTCTTTGTTTCCCCAGGCAACGACATAACCCAGTCCTCTTTCACTCCTCTTCGTATTGTTCATTTTGTTTAAGATCCAAATTGGGGAAATTTCTTCTTAAACAAATCTCGTTTTGTATAAAAAGGATTTGGGGGCAAATTAAGATTTTCAACACATCCACAAAAAGAGAGTGAGAGTGGTGAGTGAGTTATCAAAAATGGTGAGAGCCCCAACGTATGATGGAAGAGGAATGAAGAAAGGTGCATGGAGAAAAGAAGAAGATGATAAGTTAAGAGCTTATATTCTGAAATATGGCCACTGGAATTGGGCTCAACTTCCTAAGTTTGCTGGTATTAATAGATCACATCAAGTTTTAAAAATCACATCAACTAATATATGGGATCTTTATTTCTTGTTGTTGATAATTGTTGTTTAATTATCAAGGAGTGGCAAGAGTTGCAGGCTGCGATAGATGAACTACCTGAGGCTAGCTATAAAACATGGGAACTACACCAAGGAAGAAGAAACCAAAAAGAAACTACTACACCAAGGAAGAACTACACAGTTATTGAAACGACTACGTTTCATGGAAGCAAAAAGGAAAAAAAAAAAAAACCAAAACAGCGTCGTTTTGGTTTAATTCGGGGTTTGACCCGGGGAAAGTAGCATTTTCCTTAATAATTTTAAGATGGGTGAATTCTTTAATGAAAATGGAGATGATGGAACCGTCGTTTGTACAGTGTTTGATTTTGATGGCTTCAATACTAAGCAGGGTATCATTATCCAAGGAACTGAACTTAGGTCTAACAATGGCAGATCAATGCAATTACAACAATATAGTGTGTAAGTGTTATTTACAGCTAATGTTTATGCATTCAGCTCTTTACTGTTGAAGTTGGCACAGGCCAAAAATATGGCATAATGTTTAGAGGACCAACATAAATGTTGGCCTTTTTGTATTGATGATATTGCTTCAAGTACTTTTTTTTCCTTGGAAATAATTTCTGTTTTGGAGCTATATTTTTGCATGACTAAAAACAAGAGCTTGTACGTAATTAATTACATCTCTCTTGTTTGTAAATATGTTACTTAGGCCTCTTGATTAGTTTCGACTATTATTGGATTTTGATGGTGTGATGCAGCGGAAGTTTAATGTTCAAAATATTCCGTTGATTTTAGAGAATACCGGAACAAAAGAACAACTAAATTCACGTTGATTCAAAAAAATACCACAAATTTAGGGGTTAAGACTCATTGATTCCGCAAAATACCCACTACTACAAAAATTAATCTTTAATGACGGTTTTAAAAGACATAAGATGACGGTTTTAAAACTGTCATCTTAGGCAGTGACATTAAAGGGGGTATACTTTTTATGACGGTTCAAAAACCGTCATTAAATGTCCACTTATAATGACGGTTATTTTAAAAAACCGTCATTATATGTCATGGATACATAATATTTAATGACGGTTTTTTTCCTAAAAACCGTCATTAAATGTGTATTTATAATGACGGTTATTTTGCTAAACAGTCGTTATTTGTTATTTATACTAGAGATTTAACGACCGTTTTTAGGAAAAAAAACCGTCATTACATGTACTTTTTAATGATGTTTTTATGAAAAAACCGTCATTAAATGTTTATTTTTTAAATTTTTTTACGATGATTTTTTAAATACTCGTCATTAAATTAATATTTTTAATGACGGTTTTATATAAAACAGTCATCTTATATCATGTTTTGCTACTTTTTATGACTGTTTATCAATTTATAACGACGGCTTTTATAGAACCGTCATATTTGATGTTATCTAAAACAAAACATTATTACAAGCCTGCTTTAATTGTGATTTTCTATTTAACAAATATATTTTTACAATTACGTTTTTACAAACTATATCATATATAAAATATTGCTTTACAACAATCTTAAATGTATAATCCTTCATACATCCTCAACAAAATGTTATACATTGAAATTCTTACAAATACTCTTCCAATATAACAAAATCAACTATTAACTAAGAAAATTCTCATACTCTTTTGTAGAGAACTTTGACAATCCTTCATCTTCAACAAAATACTAGCTCTTCCACATGTAATCTAGCTACCACATCTAAATTCTCATCAAGTCTTCATATGTAATATTTTCAAAAAAATTATGCAGCTGCTAGTGACCTACGACATTATTTACAAAGAAAGAAAAAATAAATATATCAAGCTCATTTATTACATGTTGTAGTTTAATCATGATAAGTTGTAGTATCTAATACTATTAGAGACTGACCTTGAATTATCAATCAGTTAATTTTCATATGTAGCAGCAAGTTGCCATGTATACCTAGCCCACTCGCATCTCACCTCGTCAATCTCCCTTTGAGTGTAGCTTTGTATCTTAAAAAACTATAAAATGAAAAATATATAAATTATTTTGTGGGGAAAATAAATAAATATTTGATAACAAATTGCCAATACCTTTTCTGGAATAGAGACATTAGTATTAGCCACAATATCCCACATATATTTCATCACATAATATCCGCAATGCTCAACATATTTGGGTTGACGAGGACACTACAAAAGAGAAAGTAATAAATTTAAGTTACACAATGAACAAATTCATGCAATAATAAATTATAAATCTCATATACAAAATATTATGAATTTGAATTTAAGACTAATGTTCCTTACTTTCATTGGTTTCCATATGCAATGCTTCCGATTAATTTTTCCATGTGTCGTGCTAAACATTCTCAATGAACGGCAAAATTCAAAAAGCTTTTAACACCGACTCTATATTCTTCGAATCTTCTATCCAATAAAATCCAAGACTTATCCATTGTAAACTCAACAACAATAAATTGAAGCCTGAAGTTTTAATTACTACCTCGTAACCAAATGTGCTTTGATGTTCCAGTGCGAAAATTGAACCTATTTATTTCCAAAAAATAAAAGAGAATTAGTTTGGACATAAGAGCAAACAAGAAAATAAGTAAACAAAAGAAAAAAGAAAAGGTAGCACTGTAATTATTTTGGTGCTGTATAGCTACTGTAATTGTGTTAAAACAGCACTTGTAACTTTCAGGTGTTGTTTTTAATTAACATCAAACACAGCATAACAGCACCTAAAAAGTTATTTAAGTGTTGTCCAACTAATAAAAACACCACTTGAAAGTTTTAGGTGCTTATTTTAACAGCAAACAGCAGTAGGACAACACCCAAAAAAATTTTTAGGTGATGTTTAGCTGCTAAAATTATGTTCAAACAACACCTGAAACGTTCAAGTGCTATTTTTCTAATCAAGCAACAACATGATAGCACCAAAAATAATTTTTTGCGTTGTCTAGCTGATAAAAATAACAGCTGAAACTTTTAGGTGTTATTTGTAACAACAAACAACAACATGACAGCACCCATAATATTTCTTGGGTGCTGCCTAGTTGCTAAAATTGTGTTAAAAACAGCACTGGCAACTTTCAGGTGTTGTTTATAACATCAAACAAAAGCATAACAACACCCTAAAATATATTGGGTGTTGTCTAACTGACAAAACCAACACTTTGAATATCCAAGTGTTGTTTTTAATAGCAAACAACAACACGACAGCACCTGAAAGTGTTTTTCTAATCAAACATCAACATGACAGCACCCCAAGGAAATTTTGGGTGGTGTGTAGCTAATAAAAATAGAACCTGATACTTTTAGGACGTGTTTTTAACAAAAAACAGCAAAGGACAGCACCCTGAATATTTTTGGGGTGCTGGCTAGCTACTGAAATTGTGGTAAAAATAGCACCTGCAACTTTCGGGTGCTATTTTTAACATCAAACAGTAGCATGATAGCATCCTAAAGTAGTTTAGGTGTTGTCTAACTGATAAACCCAATAACTGAAAGTTCCATTGCATTTTTTACAACAAACAGTAGCTTGAATGCACCTAAAAAACTTTTCAAGTGCTATTTTTAGCCTTAAACAGCAGCATGACAGCACCCAAAAAATTTGTGGGTACTGTCTGAAATGCAAGTAATGCAACCCAAGAGGGGGGGTGAATTGGGTTTTTAAAAATTATGCAATATAATTCCACAACAAATCAATCTAATGCCTTAATGAAATAGAGAACAATAAATTCAAACAAGCATAAACATAAAAGAGTAAGGGAAGAGAAAAACAAACACGCGGATTTTTACGTGGTTCGGCAATCCCCGCCTACGCCCACGCCTCCAAGCCAACCAAGCTCGAGGATTTCACTATCCAAGCCTCCCAAGGCTTCAAGTTCTTATAATTGACTTCCAAGGTGTCAATGAACCTTTACAACTAAGAGATTATGTCCCTAATCTCTTCACCCCAAGTGTTTCTCACACTTACATACTCACAATTGGATAAGAAATGAAAATTACAACAAAAACTCTCTCTAGGAGTGGATATGCAAATAATAGCTCAACAATGATTCAATCAATGATAATTTGCATTTTGAAAGCTCAATATATGTTGTATGATCTTATATATTCGTGCAGTTTTTTTTAAAATGAAGTTTGAGTTGAGTTTTTATAATGAAACCCAAAAAATAGCCGTTATAGGCAAATTCCAGCGCTCAAGCGGTTAGCCGCTTGATTTATCCGGCTAGCCACTCAGGAACAGTAATGTTACCATTATTTTTGAATTTGCTACAGTAACATTATTCTCTAAAATTACACTTTGGCCCACAACTTTCTATAATTATATTATGGCCCAAAATGTCAGAAAACTTTGCAAATAGGTCCATTTTAGAACTTCTTAAGAATAGTTGTCTTTCCCAAACTTTCTGAAATTATGATATGGCCCCAAAGATTTTATTGTTTCCCACAAAGGTCATTTTCAACATAATACCCATTTTTCCAAAGTTCTCAAAACCTTTTATTGTAGTCCAAAATATTCATAAATTATAGTATGGCCCAAAACATTTCAAATGTTTGTAAAAACATCCAACTTTGAAATTTAATAATAATACTTATTAAAATCAAAGATTTCAAAACTTAGCATTTAAGTCCAAATTACTCAAATCCACAAAATACTTTACTTTATAAAAATAAAACGTTTTAGTTTATGAAAAGTATTTAATTGAATTAATCTCTTGAGCTTCTCAAATGCTAAATCATGCATCAATTAAATCATACTGGTTTTACAAGAATTTTTCGCACTAATTTGTTCGTTGAGCTCCAAACTATATTCTTGATGTCACCGTTGTCCTTTGAGTGTCTTCAATCTTGATTTCACTTGATTCACTTGCATAAATATTATCCTTAAAAAACTAGTGAAAATGTGAAATACAATATTTATTATTTTTACTTAAGACACATGTTTGTTATCATCAAAATTACATTATGTGTAGCCTTTTAGGCTAACAATCTCCCCCTTTTTGATGATGACAAACATCTCATGTATTTTGACATTAAACTCCCCCTCAATACATGGCATACATGACTTCAACTTATAAATCAAATTCAAAACAAAAACTCTCCCTTAATACTTCAAAAACATGCATAAATACTTGAAATACAAAATATGTATTACATGTCTTCATATTCAAAATTCAAAATGCATGACTTCTCCCCCTTCATCATCAAAGTTACTAGAAATGTATGCTAAGACCGAAAAATTTAACCAAAATGACATTATCAAAAACTTATCATATTTATTTCCCGCTTTAAAAAATAGATATATGCAATTTGAAACAATATTACCAAAAATAATTCAAAGAAGATATTACCAATTTTGGGCGAGCAAAAATTTCGGCAGAGTCTCCCCTTAAAAATGAACAAATCTTTGAATACACAAAGTGGTTAAAAACACTTCCATATAAGGTTTAACAAGTATAACAAACCAACAACTCCACCAAGTTATCAAGCAACACATAAGAATTAAGCATATAATTAATCAATCTGAAAACATCATCCAAATATAACATATCCGAATTGTTGAATATGAACTGCAAATCATTCTATAGTCAAGTGCGACAAGTCAGTTGAAGATGAGACAACATCATGACATGTCGGTTGACAATCCAGAGAGAGCTATATGACAAGATTACCGTGTCATCTATATATGCAAAGAAGGCATGTGGTGTGCACGTGCTTCACTTAAACTAAACGGCTGCTTGAACTGTCGTTTTGTTACTTTAAACCACAGAGATAAAGACACGTGTAATGAAGGCTTATTCAGAAATCTGTTAAGCCGTTAATCAGCGCGGGAAGCTACTGTTCTTCTTCACGGGAAACAGGGGAAGCTTGCTGGTGATTGAGAGTTCTTCTTGATCGAGCATCACTTATATATAGCTGGGTATTCTAGGGCTAATGATTACGTTCATGTGTGCTTAGCTTCTCTAATAAGCTTGTACTCTGTAAGACACTTGTTCAATAAAACTTGGGTTCATCCTTTCACAGTGGACGTAGGCTTCCATAGCCGAACCACTATAGCTTTCTTGTGTTGTCCTTTCTGTTCTTAAAATCTTTCATTAAACTTGCTTTGATTAACTGGGTTGATATAGTGTTCTTTAAGCCGAGTTCTGTTCACATCAGTTTCAGAATCAAAAACCCTTTTTGAGTGGATCTTGGGGAGCCATTTCGGTTCTTTACTGATATTTGGCACAACAAATTAGTATCAGAGCTACTCTCTGAAGTTCTTGATCTAAAGATGACTGGGCCTAAACTTGAAGTAGAAAAGTTTACTGGTGAAAATGACTTTCACCTATGGAGACTTAAGATGAAAGCACTGCTGGTACATCAAGGCCTGGATGAAGCCCTTGCCGAAGTCACATCACCTAAGAAACCAAGAAAGATATCAGATGATAATCTTCCAGATGTGCTTGATAGGGCTCATAGTGCAATTATCTTAAGTCTTGGAGATGATGTACTCAGAGAAGTGGGAGGAGAGACAACTGCTGCTGGATTGCGGAAGAAGCTTGAGGACTTGTACACCAAAAAGTCCATGGCCAAGAGGTTAGCCACTAAAAAGAAGCTTTACACATTGCAGATGGAGGAAGGTTCATCAATATTTGATCACATTGATGTCTTTAACAAGATCATTTTGGATCTTGAAGACATTAATGTAAAGATCGATGATGAAGATAAAGCCATGATCCTGTTGTGCTCTCTACCAAGCTCTTATGAACATCTGGTTGACACTCTCATGTATGGAAGACAGTCCCTCTCGATGGTGGATGTAAAAGAGACATTGAGCTCTAAGGCTGCAAGCAAGAAAGAAGCAAGTCATGGGGAAGGGTTAACAGTTAGAGGAAGGCCAGAAAAGAGAGAAGGTGGTAAAGGGAAGAAGAAAAGATCCAAATCCAGACCCAAGAATATGAAGTGCTTCCATTGCCACAAGGAAGGCCACTTCAAGAAAGACTGTCCAGAGAGGAAGAATAAAGGCAAAGAAACAAAAGAGAAGACTGGTGATGCTGCTGTTGCATCAGAAGGACAAGAATCTGATGGTTATGACTCTGCTGGGGTTCTCATAGTCTCTGATGGTGCATCTAGAGGTAACTGGGTTTTAGATTCTGGTTGTTCATTCCATATGTGCCCTAATAGAAATTTCTTTAAGAACTATGAAACCTATGATGGTGGGATAGTTGTAATGGGAAATGATGCTAGTTGTAGAGTAATTGGCAAGGGCACCATTAAACTGAAAATGCTTGATGGCACAATAAGAGAATTAGCAAATGTCAGACATGTCCCTGATTTAAAGAGAAACTTGATTTCTCTTGGCATGCTTGACAAAATAGGGTGTGTTATCAAGCTTGAGTCAGGCATTTTGAAGGTGTTGAAAGGGTCCATGGTGTTGATGAAAGGAAACTTAGACAATGGCCTGTATGTGCTCCAGGGGTCTGTAGTCACAGGAGATGTTGGAGTTTCAAATCAGAATCTAAACAAAACCTTATTGTGGCACTTTAGATTAGGCCATATGAGTGAGAGAGGCTTGAGAGAACTATCAAAACAGGGAGTCTTGGGTGAAGATAAAATAGAGCCCTTGGAATTTTGTGAGGAGTGTGTCCTAGGCAAATCCTCAAGAGTTAAATTCAGCACTGGTACACATGTTTCAAGAGGAACTCTAGAATACATACATGCTGATCTGTGGGGACCTGCACAGACAGCATCTTTAGGAGGGGCAAGGTACTTTCTATCTCTAATTGATGACCATTCCAGAATGGTTTGGGTGTATGTGCTGAGGAACAAAGATGAAGTGTTTGAACAATTCAAGAACTGGAAAACACTGATTGAAACTCAGACCAGTAGGAAGGTTAAGAAGCTCAGAACTGATAATGGATTAGAATTCTGCAACAAGAGGTTTGAAGAATTTTGCAGCAAGCATGGGATCATGAGGCACAAAACAGTAAGGTATACACCTCAGCAAAATGGATTAGCTGAGAGGATGAACAGAACCTTAGTTGACAAAGTGAGGTGTATGCTCATTCACTCTAAGCTACCTATGTCCTTGTGGGCTGAGGCTCTGTCAACAGCTTGTCACATTGTGAACAGAAGCCCTTCAACTGGAATTAACTTCAAGACACCATATGAGCTTTGGTATGGTAAACCAGCAGATTACTCCAGTTTGAAGATCTTTGGCTGTCCAGCATATGCTCACATCAGACAAGGCAAATTAGAGCCTAGGGCATTGAAATGTGTATTTCTTGGTTATCCTGAAGGGGTAAAAGGGTATAAACTGTGGTGCACAGACATGAAGCCACCAAAAGCAATCATAAGCAGAGATGTAGTATTTAATGAAGTTGAGATGCTCCAACACTCAAAATCTTTAAAGACTACAAATGCAGAAATAAAAGAGAAAGATGAGAGATCTTATCTTGAGGTGGAGCTGTCAAACTCAAACCAGAAACATAAATCAAGATCAGAGGCTGGAGACATAACAGACATGGAAATACATGACACTGAGATTGAAGCAGCAAGTGATCAGGGGAGAAGTGAAGATTATCAGTTAGTGAGGGACAGAGAAAAGAGAGTAATAAGACCTCCTAGAAGATATGCATATGCAGATCTAATAGCATTTGCATTAACAGCAGCACATGAAATAGCAACAGATGAACCTAGAACATACTCAGAAGCTATCAACAGTGATAAAGCAGAAGAGTGGATCAAGGCTATGGATGAGGAAATGATGTCTTTGAAAAAAAATCACACCTGGAACCTCATTGAAAGACCAGCAAACAAGAAGTTAGTAGGGTGCAAATGGATTTACAGAATTAAGGAGGGAATACCAGATGTTGAGCCACAAAGATATAAAGCCATATTGGTTGCAAAGGGCTTCACTCAAAGAGAAGGGGTTGACTTCACAGAAGTTTTCTCCCCAGTGGTGAGACATGCCTCCCTGAGGATCCTGCTATCACTAGTGGCTGTACAAGACATGCATCTTGAACAGATGGATGTGAAGACTGCCTTCCTGCATGGTGAAATAGATGAGATGATAGTGATGTCACAACCTGAAGGGTATGAGGATCCAGAAAAGGCTGATCATGTCTGTCATCTAAGGAAGTCACTATATGGATTAAAACAGTCTCCAAGACTGTGGTATCTAAGGTTTGACAGGTTTATGTCAGATCATGGTTTTCAAATGAGCAGTTTTGACTGCTGTGTTTACTTTAAAACCATAAAAGGTGGTGACAAGATCTACTTACTGCTCTATGTAGACGACATGTTAATAGCTTGTAAGGAGATGGAGTTCATCAATGAACTGAAATAGCAGCTGAGCAATACATTTGAGATGAAGGATCTGGGTGCTGCAAAGAAGATCCTTGGAGTTCAGCTAAAGAGAGACAGGAAGAATGGTATCCTAAGCCTAACACAGCACAAATACATTAGGAAAGTGCTTGAGAAATTCAACATGGATAAATGTAAACCAGTACAGACACCACTGCCCTCTCATTTCAGACTGTCCTGCCAACAGTGTCCAAGCTCTGATACTGAGAAGGCTGAAATGGAAAAATTTCCATACTCAAGTGCTGTTAGATGTTTAATGTACGCAATGGTCCTGACTAGGCCTGATCTGTCACATGCAGTGAGTGTGGTTAGCAGGTATATGGCAAACCCTGGGAAGGATCATTGGAGGGCTGTTGTATGGATCTTAAGATACCTTGCTGGTACAACTGGATATGGTTTAATCTATGGAGCTGAGAAATATGCAGAGGTTAGTGTAGAGGGTTATGTAGATGCAGATTATGCTGGAGATCTGGATAAAAGAAGGTCTTTAATAGGTTTTCTTTTTATGCTTAATGGCTGCACCATAAACTGGAAGGCTTCACTGCAGAGTGTTGTTGCTCTGTCAACAACTGAGGCAGAATACACAGCAGCTGCAGAGGCAATCAAGGAAGCTATCTGGCTCAGAGGGATGGTGACAGAGTTGGGGTTTGAACAAAAACAAATCACAGTTCATTGTGACAGCCAAAGTGCCATATGTCTGAGTAAAAACCAGATTCATCACGAGAAGACCAAGCATATTGATATCAAGCTTCACTTTGTCAGATTGGAAATATCAAAGGGTGTGATTAAGCTGGCCAAAATACACACTGATAGCAACATTGCTGACATGCTTACCAAAGCTGTACCAGGAGCTAAGTTTGAGTTCTGCTTGAACTCAGCTGGCATCTGCAGGGTATAGACTGCAGGAAAAGTGGAAGGGTGAACCTGAGGGAACAGATAATTTGAGCTCAAGGTGGAGAATGTTGAATATGAACTGCAAATCATTCTATAGTCAAGTGCGACAAGTCGGTTGAAGATGAGACAACATCATGACATGTCGGTTGACAATCCAGAGAGAGCTATATGACAAGATTACAGTGTCATCTATATATGCAAAGAAGGCATGTGGTGTGCACGTGCCTCACTTAAACTAAACGGCTGCTTGAACTGTCGTTTTGTTACTTTAAACCACAGAGATAAAGACACGTGTAATGAAGGCTTATTCAGAAATCTGTTAAGCCGTTAATCAGCGCGGGAAGCTACTGTTCTTCTTCACGGGAAACAGGGGAAGCTTGCTGGTGATTGAGAGTTCTTCTTGATCAAGCATCACTTATATATAGTTGGGTATTCTGGGGTTAATGATTACGTTCATGTGTGCTTAGCTTCTCTAATAAGCTTGTACTCTGTAAGACACTTGTTCAATAAAACTTGGGTTCATCCTTTCACAGTGGACGTAGGCTTCCATAGCCGAACCACTATAGCTTTCTTGTGTTGTCCTTTCTGTTCTTAAAATCTTTCATTAAACTTGCTTTGATTAACTGGGTTGATATAGTGTTCTTTAAGCCGAGTTCTGTTCACATCAGTTTCAGAATCAAGAACCCTTCTTGAGTGGATCTTGGGGAGCCATTTCGGTTCTTTACTGATATTTGGCACAACACGAATATTAAACAACCATAATCCGTAATCCACAATTAAAACAATTATGCATATGAAGATGTAGGTGCATAATATAATAAGAAACCATGGTAATTTAAAATACCCAAAATGCACAAATTCGGTTTTGTAAAATAATGAGTGAAATGGATTATTTAAAACCGATTGTGTTGATCCAAGAGATGATTTAAGATAATGGATGGTGTTGATTGGATCAAAAGTGGGCTAAAAAGAGCTTAAATTGGAAGAGAAAGAAATGGGTAAGTTAGGTTTTTGATTTTGGGTTTTATGTGGAGAGATGATGAAATCAAGTTTTGAGAGTGAAAATTGAAGGAGTAATGGATGAATAATGAGTTGGATGATTGATTTTGGCAAGAGAATGAGTGAAAGATGAAGAAATTTGAGAGAGAAATGGAGAGGTACTGTTCACCCGTGAGAGATAATGATGAAATGATGAAGAACAAGTGAAGAAATCATGATGGAGAAGTGTTTAATGAAGATGAAATGCATGGGTATTAGTTTGAATGGTTGATTTGGGCATGAAAATGGATGAAAAAGGAAGAAAATGGACGTGAAAATGGATGGGTTGCTCACGGTTTTGAGAGAGAAAAAGGAACATGTGCAGAAAATTAACAAAGGAAGAAGAAGAAGCAAAAAAAACCATATGCCAAACCCGTGACCAAGCGGCTAGCCGCTTGCTCTCGGGTTGGGGGGACATTTCCAAGGCGGTTGTCCAGCTGCACCTTAGTTAATTTCCGGCCAATTTTAATCAATTTCGTGACCATTTTGTGATCCCGAAACATCTCAAGAGCCAATTTAATGCATGATTCATGATTTTAAACATCCAAAAGATAATTAATTCAAACAAATAATCCATCCAACAAGCATACAATCATGAAGCATATAAGCATTCAAAACTTAATAAAATGCAGAAATGTCAAATTCGGAATAAAAACTGTATTGATTGAGCCAGAAGTAACATGCAAGCTATATACCGTTGGAAAGATAATTAAGTTAGCTTTCCAATAAATTTTACAGAGATGGATTTGGAGTTCTCTAGAAGGAGTTATGACCAATTCATTACAGCTTGTGCAGACTTGGGATTTTCAACGACTCCTTTGGTTTCCAAACAATTTGAATAGATTCAATTGTTAGGGAAAAATCCGGTTTTTAAAATTTTATAAAACCTTTTAAGGACCACTCTCATATAATATATAGGAATACGTAATCCAGAAATCGTACCTTGAAAATCCGAGTTGGCTTTTTCCGCTGAAGTGATTTAGGCTCCCAGATCACGATCCGTCACCACCACTCCTGTTAGATCACGATCCGTCACCACCACGCTTGTTAGATCACGAACTGTCACCAATGATCTTCCAGGTTATGACTCAGGTTCGATCTGCACTTGACGTGTGGGCGCCGTTATCACTACCAAAGCAACTAGCACGAGAAAATTTTTCTCTCAACAATGGAGAGAAAAATCTTTTTCTCTGATCTGTATAAAGTGGCTTCCCCCATTTCTTTAGGGAAAAATAAGCCTTTTATATCACCCTTTAGTGAAAACCCTAGGCTCCAAGAATGCTCAAAATAAAACTCACGTTGTTTTCTTTTTCAATAGGGGACCCACCTTGTAAAATAACATAAGGCCCCTTACACATAAGCTTATTAAATGGAGCCTCCCACTAAATGATATATTTAGGCTTTTGACCCAAATAGCTAGTTATCTTGCTTATTAGTCCAGTAGTGGTGCAGTCAATTAAATGAGCTAACCCGGGGATCATTTGGGAACATACAATAGTGGCTACAATAATTAGGCCTGTAATTAAACTAGCCCAATTATTTAATTCCAAATCTACTCCACTAAAAGATTGGAACTGACTTCCATAATTGTATGCTCGAGTAATAATTCGTCCCAAGCCACATTGATTTCTTTACTGCACAATCCTTTGTACCACATCGTTAATTAAATTGATATCTCAACTGTCCAATCAATTTAATAACATCTTATTCCTTGATCCTTACTGGTTTTCTCTAATGATCATTTTCAACATACTAAATATGTTGACACACTCTGGCCAGAGAATTCTATGATCAAGTGCCGAAAACCTATCAAGAGATGTGTTGTACAAATTCTTTATTGTTAATCCATAACTCCAATACTCATAATTGCTCCCACCAAGATACCGGGTAATCTTGACTACAAGGATGTGTCGTGCCCATTGGTAACTCAAACGGAATAACAATTACAATCATGAAATCATAATTAACTCAAGATTAAGATTACAGTAAAATCAACGCCTATGAGATTTAATAAGTCTGACAGTTATTACAAAGTTAATTAAATCTCATATGTGATCCTGTTCAATGTAGTCGTACTACATCAATAAATTCATACATGATTAAGACAAATCATTCAATGAATTTATTACAGTCTATACCTAAATAAAGTGCCCAACTTTATTTATCAACTGCGAACTAAATTTATTTAATCATAAGATAACTTGTATTTATGTCTTCTGTGAATCCACATGGTGATCACATAAATACATATAATATGATTAAATGGACTTTAATACAAATATTAATGCAGTTAAGATATTTGAATAAAATACCTCATTTATTTTATTAATCAGAAAAATTATTTATTACAATTAAATAAACACATATGCTTTTAAAGAGCATATTTTCCCAACATCAATAACATAAATAGAGATGTTAATGCGAAAATTTCATCATCCCAAGTTCATGCCGAATTTTTGAAAATTGTTCTTCGCAAAGGAGTTTTGTAAAAATATCGGCAAGTTGTTTTTCCGTAGAGATAAATTCGAATGCAATATCACCTTTTTGAACATGATCTCTCAAGAAATGATGCCTAATCTCTATATGCTTGGTCCTAGAATGTTGAATGGGATTTTTTGAAAGATTTATGGCGCTAGTATTATCACACTTGATAGGAATTTTTTCAAGAATAATACCATAGTCTCTAAGTGTTTGTTTCATCCAAAGTGCTTGTGCACAACAACTTCCTGCGGCAATATATTCCGCCTCAGTAGTTGAGAGTGCCACGGAATTTTGTTTCTTACTAAACCATGAAACAAGTGAATGACCTAGAAAATGACAAGTTCCACTAGTACTCTTTCTATCGACCTTGTGACCAGCAAAATCGGCATCCGAAAAACAAGTTAAATCTATATGAGTTCCTCTAGGATACCAAAGGCCAATATCTATGGTTCCACTTAAATAACGAAAAATTCTTTTAACAGCAAGCAAATGAGATTCCTTGGGACATGATTGAAATCTTGCACACAAACATACACTAAACATGATATCGGGTCTACTTGCGGTTAAGTAAAGTAAGGATCCGATCATACCTCGATACTTTTTAATATCAACCTCTTTACCTTTCTCATCTTTATCAAGCTTGATTGTTGTACTCATTGGAGTATTCTTGGTATTTGATTCATCAATACCAAATCTCTTGAGCAAGTCTTTGACGTACTTAGCTTGGTTGATGAAGATCCCCTCATTGTTTTGTTTGATTTGAAGTCCAAGAAAATACTTCAATTCTCCCATCATGCTCATCTCAAATTCCTTACTCATACAAGAGGAAAATTCTTTGCACAAAGATTCATTAGTAGAACCAAAAATAATATCATCAACATAAATTTGAACAACAAGTATATCTTGATTTTTATTTTTAATAAAGAGAGTAGTATCCGCTCTTCCCATCGAAAAACCGTTATCCAACAAGAAATTTTTAAGCCTATCATACCATGCTCTAGGTGCTTGTTTTAATCCATTCAATGCTTTTGATAACTTATACACATGATTTGAAAATTTCTCATTTTCGAAACCAGGAGGTTGTTTCACATAAACTTCCTCCATAATATAACCATTTAGGAAAGCACTCTTGACATCCATTTGAAATAAAATAAAATCTTTATGACATGCAAATGCTAACAACATCCTAATGGATTCTAATCTAGCTACAGGTGCAAATGTTTCATCGAAATCAATTCCTTCTTCTTGGTTGTATCATTGAGCCACTAATCTAGTTTTATTTCTTACAACCATACCAGATTCATCCATTTTATTTCTAAATACCCATTTAGTGCCTATAATGGATTGATGTTCCAGTTTAGGAACCAATTCCCATACTTTATTTCTCTCAAATTGATTTAACTTCTCTTGCATTGCCATAATTCAAAACTCATCATTTTCCGCATTCGCAAAAGATTTTGGTTCAATTTGAGAAATAAATGCAGCATGCTCACATGTGTTTCTAAGTGATGATCTAGTTGTAATACCTCTTGAAGGATCACCTAAGATTAAATCCTTAGGATGAGAGGAAACATACCTCCACTCCTTGGGGAGTGTTTAAGAAATACCTTCTTGTTTTTCCAGCTCTATATTTGATTGTTCTTCTTGTTTATCCTCTTGATTTTCTTGTGGTGCATTCTCTTGATTCTCTTTTGATGATTCTTCTTGTAACTCTCCATCTGCATCATCATTAACAACTCCTTTCTCCGCGGAGGAGGGGTTAGATTCATCAAACGTAACATGCATGGATTCTTCCACAACTAAAGTTCTTTTATTATAAACTCTATAAGCTTTGCTTGAGTTTGAATACCCAAGAAAGATGCCAACATCAGATTTTGGATCAAATTTACCAAGATTATCTTTTGTGTTTAAAATAAAACATTTGCATCCAAAAACTTTGAAATAACCAATGTTGGGTTTTCTATCTTTCCAAAGCTCATAGGGAGTTTTATTGAGATAAGGTCTAATCAACACCCGATTTAAAACATAACAAGCGGTGTTGATGGCTTCGGCCCAAAAATATTTTGGTAATGCATTTTCATTTAACATGGTCCTAGCCATTTCTTGAATAGACCTATTCTTCCTCTCAACAACTCCATTTTGTTGTGGAGTCCTAGGTGATGAAAATTGATGCTCAATGCCAAAATCATTACAAAAGTTTTCAAATGCATGATTTTCAAACTCTCCACCATGATCACTTCTAATACAAGTAATAGAATAACCCTTTTCATTTTGAACCTTTTTACAGAAAATTCTAAATGCATCAATGGCATCATTCTTATTAGCTAGGAATAATACCCATGTCTATCTAGAATAATCATCTACAATTACAAATGCATAAAATTTGCCACTTAAACTAGCATATCTAGAGGGTCCAAATAAATCTATGTGAAGTAATTGAAGATGTTTTAAAGTAGAGATATGATTCTTGATTTTTAAAGAGGTTTTGATTTATTTTCCAAATTGACATGCTTCACAAATCCTATCCTTTTGAAAATCGATTTTTGGAAGACCTTTAACTAAATCGTTTTTCGAAATTTTTGAAATTAAATCCATGCTTGCATGTCCTAGTCTTCTATGCCATAACCAACCATCATTATATAATGCCGAAGAACATTTATCATGAGTAGATGCACATTCTATATCAATCGTGTAAACATTGCCACATCTATTTCGCATAAACAAAATTTTCCCATCACATGCATTCTCAATAACACATCTTAATTTATCAAAAACAACTTTATAACCTTTGTCACATAGTTGACTAATGCTAATCAAATTGTGTTTCAAATTTTCAACCAAACACACATTTTCAATTAGAGTTGAAGAAATTTTACCAACATTTCCAATTCCGAGAATTTTTCCTTTTGAGTTATCTCCAAATGATACATCTCCACCATTTTCGATTTTGGTGAAACTTGAGAACCATGCATAGTTTCCGGTCATATGCCTAGAACATCCGCTATCCAAGTACCATTTATTTTTCTTTTTCTTCAAGCCCTGCAAAGAAAATCTTATGTTTTAGGTACCCAAACCTTTTTGGGTCCTTGATCGTTAGAAACGGTTCCTTTTGGAACCCACACACATTTCACACCATTATATGCATTCCTTTTTACGGGACATCTATATTTCATGTGACCATTTTGATTACAATAATGACAAACAATCCTATGATCATTTGTGGAGGTAGCTTTAACAAAATAATTCTTATAATACTTTTGCTTCAAGTTAGACTTATACCCAAGTCCTCCTTTATCAAAAACACATTTTTGGGAGTTAAGCATGTTATCTAACATCTTTTGGCTATTTGTAAATTTTAGAACAACATTACTAAGTTCAATATTCTTTTTCTTGAGCATTTCATTTTCCTTTTTCAAATCATCTATATGTGACTCTAAATGCTCATGTGAAGTGCTAGATTTTTCATTTGATAATACAACTCTATTATGCAAGGTTTTATTCTCTAATTCTAATCCTTTAATCTTTTCATTCAATGACTCATTGCATTTTTGCATGGCATCCTTTTCATTTGTAGATTCTAGTAATTTCTTTTTAAGGCATGCATTCTTTTTACCAATTTTCATCAACTCATCATGCATTTCTTTAAAAGCATCATACAATTCATCATAGGTTGGATCACTTACCTCATTGAGATCATCATCATCTCCTAGTGTCATAAGTGCTAGGTTTGATACTTCTTGCGACTATTCTTCATCACTTGAATCTTCATCGCTATCATCCCAAGTAGCAACCATAGCTTTCTTCTTGTGTTTGTTGAGAAGTGGACAATTCGATCTTATATGGCTGGGCTTTTTGCATTCATAACATATGATTACCTCTTTCTTCTCCTTTTGATTTTTGAAGCTTCTAAATTTTCTTCGGTCACCGGTTTTCTTGAAAATTTTTCTGAACCTCCTTGCTAGCATAGCCAACTCCTCATCATCCGGCTCACTTCCCCATCACTCTCATATTTTGTGGCTTTGAAAGCAATGTCTTTCTTTTTTTCCTCATTTCCTCTTTCAGCTGCCAAATCTTCCTCATAAGAAATAAGAGAACCAATTAAATCATCAATAAATAAGATATTCAAATCTTTAGCTTCCTCAATGGCAGTCTTTTTTGGTCTCCACTCCTTAGGTAATAATCTAATGATTTTCTTAACTTTTTCGCTATTTGAAAATGTCTTTCCTAGGGCTCCTAGAGTGTTTACTATGTCTGTAAATTTAGTATACATAGAATATACACTCTCATTTTGTTCCATTTGGAACAATTCATATTGCCGAGTGTACCTACTAATCTTAAACTCTTTCACTTGATTCGTGCCTTCATAAACAACTTCAAGTTTGTGCCAAATTTCATTAGCACTTTCACAACTAGACACTCTATGAAACTCTTTCTTATCGAGTGCACAAAACAAGGCATTCATGGCTTTGGAATTTAGAGAAGCTTTTCTCTTTTCCAATTCATTCTATTCCCGTGAAGGTTTTGGAATGTCTTCCCCGAATTCATTTTTAGTCAAAGGCATAAATGGACCATCACATACAACTTCCCAAATTTCATAATCTAGTGCTTGTAAATAAATTCTCATCCTAGTTTTCCAATACGGGTAGTCATTTCCGTCAAAGAACGGTGGCCTAGTTGTGGATTGTCCTTCCCTAAAGGTTGAATCATTTTGGGTTGCCATGGATCTTTTACTCTAGACGGTTAAGTCCTAACAAGAGAACCAAGCTCTGATACCAAATGAAATGCAAGTAATGCAACCAAAGAGGGGGGTGAATTGGGTTTTTAAAAATTATGCAATATAATTCCACAACAAATCAATCTAACGCCTTAATGAAATAGAGAACAATAAATTCAAACAAGCGTAAACATAAAAGAGCAAGGGAAGAGAAAAACAAACACGCGGATTTTTACGTGGTTCGGCAATCCCCGCCTACGTCCACGCCTCCAAGCCAACCAAGCTCGAGGATTTCACTATCCAAGCCTCCCAAGGCTTCAAGTTCTTACAATTGACTTCCAAGGTGTCAATGAACCTTTACAATCAAGAGATTATCTCCCCAATCTCTTCACCCCAAGTGTTTTCTACACTTACACACTCACAATTGGATAAGAAATGAAAATTACAACAAAAACTCTCTCTACGAGTGGATATGCAAATAATAGCTCAACAATGATTCAATCAATGATGATTTACGTTTTGGAAGCTCAATATATGTTGTATGATCTTATATTGTCGTGCATTTTTTTTTTTAAATGAAGTTTGAGTTGAGTTTTTATAGTGAAAGCCCAAAAACTAGCCGTTATAGGCAAATTCCAGCGCTCAAGCGGTTAGCCGCTTGATTTATCCGGCTAGCCGCTCAGGAACAGTAATATTACCGTTATTTTTGAATTTTGCTACAGTAACACTGTTCACTAAAATTACATTTTGGCCCAAAACTTTTTATAATTATACTATATCTCAAATCGTCTTAAAACTTTGCAAATAGGTCCAATTTCAGAACTTCTTAAAAGTAGTTGTCTTTCCCAAACTTTATGAAATTATGCTATGGCCCCAAAGATTTTATTATTACGCACAAAGGTCATTTTCAACATAATACTCATATTTTTCAAAGTTCTCAAAACCTTTCACTTTAGTCCAAAATATTCATAAATTATAGTATGGCCCAAAACATTTCAAATGTTTGTAAAAACATCCAACTTCGAAATTTAATAATAATACTTATTAAAATCAAAGATTTCAAAACTTAGCATTTAAGTCCAAATTACTCAAATCTACAAAATACTTTACTTTATAAAAATAAAACATTTTAGTTTATGAAAAGTATTTAATTGAATTAATCTCTTGAGCTTCTCAAATGCTAAATCATGCATCAATTAAATCATACCGGCTTTACTAGAATTTTTCGCACTAATTTGTTCGTTAAGCTCCAAACTATATTCTTGATGTCGCTGTTGTCCTTTGAGTGTCTTCAATCTTGATTTCACTTGATTCACTTGGATAAATATTATCCTTCAAAAACTAGTGAAAATGTGAAATACAATATTTATTATTTTTACTTAAGACACATGTTTGTTATTATCAAAATTACATTATGTGTAGCCTTTTAGGCTAACACTGTCTAGCTGATAAAAACAGCAACTGAAATTTTCAGGTGCTGTTTTTTATAGCAAACAGCAAGTTTTTGACAGCAAACATCAAATTACAGCACCTACAATATTTTATAAGTGCCACGTAGCTGCTAAAACTGTGTTAAAAACAGCTGGACAGCAGCATGACAGCACTTAAAAAATTTTTTGGTGCTGTCCAGCTAATAAAAACAGCATTTGGAACTTCCACGTAGCTGCTAAAACTGTGTTAAAAACAGCTGGACAGCAGCATGACAGCACTTAAAAAAATTTTTGGTGCTGTCCAGCTGATAAAAACAGCATTTGGAACTTCCAGGTGCTGTTTTTAACAGCAAATACCAGCAAGACAGCACCCAGAAAAATTTTTGGGTGCTGTCATGCTGCTGTAATTGTGTTAAAATAGCACCTGAAACTTTTCAATGCTGTTTTTTACAACAAATAGCAGCATGACACACCGAGAAAATTTTATGGATGTTGTCCAGTTGCTAAAATCAGTGCTTGGAAGTTCCATGTGCTGTTTTTAACAGCATATAGCAGCATGACAGCAGCAGAATAATTTTACAATTGTTGTTTTCTTTATAAATCAGTGGCAATCAGAGCTTCTAAAAACTTCAGTATAAGAAAAGAACAATTAAATCCTCTCAATTGAGTTTGGGAGGAAGGAATACTTTTATTACATCAAAACAAAGTTAAAAAAACAACAAAAAAGAAAAATGTTATGGCCCTTTTAAGGTTTTCTACCTATTATTGCCAGTCATAGAACTAAATACTTAACGAAACAGAGTTTGCTGAATTAAACATGAATTTCATAAAATCCACACCATAGAATTACATGGCAACGAAAAATTTTAAAACAAACTATAAGAACTGAAACAAACCTTGCAGATGATTGAACTCAATACTGATATCAAGCACACCAAAAATCTCTGAGAGAAGTAGCCATGTTTAGAGTCATCCAATGCTAGGTTACAAAACCATAAAACCTGCCCAGTCAAATTAATGAGATTTATAAGTAATAAAATGAAAATACAGAGAGAGATAGAGAGCAAGAATGATTTGGCTCATAAATAAGAAATTTCAAATTCCTTCCAGTAATCTGACCTAGGCAGTGAACTGAGGATGCATTGGAGCATTAAAAATGGGATTCAACTCGGTGGCTGCTGAGACGGCACAATAATCCCAAGGTTGCGATGGTTAGGAAGTGGGCAACAATCAATCTTGGCTATTCTGGAGAGAAATGAGCGAGTGAAGGAATTTGGGTATTTGGGTATTTGGGAGAGATATTTTGAAGTGATGAAATAAAATGCCAAGTCTAGAAATCGGCTTTGCTTTTTTTTTTATTTGTATTATTCATGACCGTTTATTTTATAAACGGTCATGAATGAAGATTAATAATTTCCTCTTTAACCACGGTTCCTAAAATAACCGACATTAATACTAAGGTTATATTTTAGTGGATATACAATGACAGTTAAGTTTAAAAACCGTCATTGTAAGTATGTATTTTTAATGACGGTTTTTATAACAAACCGTCATTAAAAATAACATTATATTTTAATTTTACATTTAATGACGGTTTTCGAATAAAACCGTCATTGTAAGTATAAAATATTTTTAATGACGGTTTTTATAACGAACCGTCATTAAAAATAACATTATAATTTAATTTTACATTTAATGACGGTTTTCAAATAAAACCGTCATTGTAAGTATAAAATATTTTTAATGACGGTTTTTATAACGAACAGTCATTAAAAATAACATTATATTTTAATTTTACATTTAATGACGGTTTTCGAATAAAACTGTCATTGTCAGTACTAATATTTTTAATGACGGTTTTTATAACGAACCGTCATTAAAAATTTTAATTTTACATTTAATGACGGTTTTCGAATAAAACCGTCATTGTCAGTACTAATATTTTTAATGACGGTTTTTATAACGAACCGTCATTAAAATTAACATTATATTTTAATTTTATATTTAATGACGGTTTTTAAAAAAAAACCGTCATTGTAAGTATTAAATATTATGACGGTTCACATAATAACGGTCATAAAAAAGTTTTAATGACGGTTATTTTTAAGAACCATCATAACCTATGGGTCATTATTTTAAATTTTTGTAGTAGTGACCGAAAATTAACTGTTCAAATACTCACAAATAGATTTAAAAATTGAAATATTATTAAACTCAAAATTCTGTCTTCAAAGGCTACAAGAGGGAGCTATTTATAGTAGTAGTAATTATCCTAATTCATGAAGTAAAAACAAAATCCTAAATTGAAAAGAAAACAAAATTTTAAATTAGAAAGGAAATTAAAAGTCTTAAACTTTAGTTAATAAGGAAATTAATCCTAGTATAATATGGATTCCTACTCTTCATTATTCCCCCCAGGGTGGAGAGAATTTGCCCTCGAATTCGGATTATTAGCAACAGCATCTTTATCATGATCACCTCTGTAAAGAATGAGATGCTTGACATTAAATACATCTGTAGTGCGGATATGAATAGGAAGCTTCAATCTGTATGCATTAGGATTTATCTTCTCGATAATCTCTAAAGGTCCAAATTTCCTAGCATAAAGCTTGTTGTACTCGCCAATTGAGAACCTATCTTTAGTTAAGACAACCCAAACAAGATCTCCCACTTGAAATTCTAAAGCTCGACGCTTTTTGTCCACCATAGCTTTATAATCTTTGGTAGTCTGTTTCAACGACTCTTGCGTAGTTGCATGAATCTTCTTAAGCTGCTCAATAAAGTCTTCTGCCTTGCTACTTTTGCGAACTAAATCTGGAACTGAAGCCAAGTCGATGGGAGCTCGTGGATTATATCTGTAATTCACCTTAAAAGGGTTTAGACCAGTACCACGCTTAACTGCACGGTTATAAGCAAACTCGACTTGATATAACTTTTGATCCCACGTCTTCAGGTTATCGCCAACTAGACTACGTAGATGGTTTCCTAAAGAGCAGTTGACAACTTCGGTTTGACCATCTGTTTGTGGGTGGTAAGCGCTACTGAAATTCAAGCGAGTGTGAGTCAACTTCCATAATGTCTTCCAAAAATGGCTAAGAAATTGTGTATCCCGGTCAGATACTATAGAACTCGGTAAACCATGCAATCTATAGACTTCCTTGAAGAATAGACGAGCAATAGTCAAAGTGTCTGTAGTCTTCTTGCAAGCAATGAAGTGAGCCATTTTCGAGAATCGATCAACAACAACAAATATTGAATCCATACCCCTTTGAGTGCGGGGTAATCCCAAAACAAAATCCATGCTAATGTCGGCCCAAGGTTGTGTTGGAATTGGCAATGGCATTTATAACCCAGCATTAGTTTCTGCGCCCTTGCAAACCTAACAAATGCAACAAGTCTCGACATAGTGATAGACTTCACGCCCCATAGTAGGACAAAAATAAGTGTTGGCGATTAGAGCCAGAGTTTTGTCACGACCCATATGCCCTTCGTTATGTAAATCTGCAATGATTTTCAATCTCAAACTTTAGTTAGGAACACATAACTGATTACTCTTGAAAACGAATCCGTCGTGTAAATGATAAACTGAGTGAAACCCTGCAACAACATCTTCTAATATAGGAGCAAATAAATGATCAAAAGCATATAACTCTCGAAATGTGTCAAATCCAAGAACTTGATTATGCATCTGTGTCAATAAAGAAGTTCGTCGACTAAGTGCATCTGCTACCCGGTTGGATTTTCTAAAGGTATGCTTCACCACAAAAGTAAACTGTTGAAGGAATGTCGTCCACGTGGCATGTCTGTGAGAAAGCTTGTCTTGACTATTGAGATACTTTAACGCGGCATGGTCAGTGTATAAAACAAAGTCTTTATGAATTAGATAATGCCGCTAATGTTTTAAAGCTTGGACTACTGCGTACAATTCCACGTCATAAGTGTTGTACCGTGCCTTTACTCCATTCAACTTCTCACTGAAATAAGCTATCAGCTTACCCTGTTGGCTAATAACAGCTCCAATGCCTACCTTAGAAACATCACAATATACCTCAAAAGTGAGCGAAAAATCTAGTAGGGCAAGTACTGGGGCAGTAATAAACTTTCTTTGATAATCTTGAATGCCTTAGTAGCTACCTCATTCCAAGAGAATTGTTCTCCTTTCATGCAATATGTGATTGGTGCCATCATAGTACTGAAATAAGGAATGAATCGCCTGTAAAAAGAGGCCAATCCATGAAAATTTCTAGTGGCAGATAAAGTAGTTGGCTGAGGCCAATCTCGAATTGCATCCACTTTTGATAAGTCAACAGATATACCATCCTTTGACACTACATATCCCAAAAATAATACTTTCCATGTCAAGAAAATACACTTGTTTACTGCTGTGTATAAACTTGCTGCTCTTAAGGCTGAAAGCACTTCTCTCAAATGTTGTAGATGTAACTCGTGGCTGGTGCTATATATAAGTATATCATCGAAGTAAACAACCACAAACTTTCCAATGAAAGGGCGAAGAACTTGATTCATGACTCGCATAAAAGTACTCGGAGCATTGGATAAGCCAAACGGCATTACCAACCACTCGTATAACCCTTCATAAATTTTAAAAGTTGTTTTCCATTTATCTCCTGACCGTATTCGAATTTGATGGTAGCCATTTTTCAAATCAAGTTTGGTAAAAATTGTTGCTCCATTAAGTTGATCTAACAAGTCATCTAATTGAGGGATTGAAAAACGATATCAAACTGTAATTTTATTGATAGCTCGACTATCCACGCACATCCTCCAAGAACCATCCTTTTTTGGAGTCAATAAAGCAAGGAGTGCACAGGGACTAAGACTTTCATGGATAAATTTATTTTCTAGTAACTCTTCCACTTGGCGCCTTAATTCCTCATGTTCTGTAGGACTCATATGATAATGAGGTCAATTTGATAATGTAGAACCTGGTACCAAATCAATTTGGTGTTGTATATCCCGAAGAGGTGGTAAACCCTGTGGTAGCTCATTGGGGAACAAATCTTAAAATTCCTCCAGAATAGGTGTCACAGCTACAGGAATCTTCGAATCACCGTTACTCTCTTTTCCCAATAAAATGTAGACTCTCTTTGTCTCTGCTACAACATCTATAAATTGCTTCTTACCTAACAAATAATTACCCAAGTCTTGCTGGAGAGTAAACTCCTTGTTAGGTAGGAGAACGATCTTAGTATTGTTAAACATAAAGTTGTAGTGTTTCTCTTCCCATCATGCACTACGTTTCGATCATATTGCCAAGGTCTACCCAGTAATAGATGACAAGCATCCATAGCCACAACATCACACCAAATTTTTTCTTTATAAATTGAACAAATGGATAAGGAAACTAAGCAACATTTCGATACTATCACTTGATTTCCTTTCTTCATCTATGTGAGCTTGTGTGGAGTTTGATGAGGTTATGTCTTTAAATTTAGCTTTGTTACGGCTTCTTCAGAAATGACATTCTCGCAACTACCTAAATCTATGACCATACGACATACTTTACCCCCAATTGTGCAAGTAGTCTGAAAGATATTTTGTCGTAACCACTTGTCTTTGTCTTGACATTTAGGAGTGAAGAATGTGTGATTCATGATCAACATTAGTCCGCTATCACCATGTTCTTCAACAGATTGAGCGCTACCACTACGATCAAAAGTTGGCTCTATAACGAACTCTTCAGTTTCTTCCTCCTGGTAGTCTTCACTTTCCTCTGTGCCTACGAATAAGCCTTTACCATATTTTCCTCCCTTTTTACATTCTGTATTTCGGTGCCCATTTTCTCCTTAATTAAAACAGCGTAATCCCGAACCCAAGGATTGGGTTTTGCTGTTTTGACCGATTTCACTAGGTTTACTAGTTTTATTTGGAGGATTTGGAGGAGTGAAATTATGGATTTGGGAAGTCAGGTTTGAATTATCACGAACAACACTTCGAGCACCCCAAAAGCTTGAGTCATTAGTACGTCGACTAAATTGCTTCTCCAACTACAAGGCTTGTTGGTGTGCCTCTGAAACAGAGTATGGGTCAAGTAAATTTAATTGGTCTTGAAACTGATATCGTAGGCCTCCAATGTAGTGGGAAACATGTTGTTCTTCTATCTCTGTCAAGTCATTGCGTGCCACCAACCAATGGAATTCTATGGTGCAATCATCCACTAATCGATTACCTTTCCTTAAATTATGTATCTGTTGGTATAACAATTTGTGTAATTATGAGGCAAGAATGCTCTACGCAAGTGCTTCTTGAACTTTTCCCAAGAATCAATCTTCTTTTTGCCTTGCCTAATCCTTGTGAGCTTAGTTTGTTGCCACCAAGCTGCTACTCTTCCATGAAGTCGAGTTGCAGCAAGCGAAACTAGTTTATTTTCAAGAACTTCTTTGTATTCGAAAACTTTCTCAATGGTATTAATCCAATCCAATAATTCTTCAAGTCGACCACTTCCTTGAAATTCGGGAATGTCAATTCTCAACCCAGATTCCCATCTTCTATCATCAGTAGACTCAGTTCTAGGTCGACGTCCAGAGAATGGGTTAGCAAAGCTTTCACTTGATTTGTCTTCACGTTCTGGAGTACGATGGCTTTCGTCAAGTAACTCTGCCATTCGTGCCATTTGTGTAGCTAACATATCAATTCTGGCTGTCATGCTAGCCAGGGCTTCATCTTTAGAAACATCTTCTTGATTGTAAGTTGCAGCATGAGCATCACGAGCTTTTCTTGGAGGCATTTGTCAAATTCGAGTTTAGAAAGGTATTGGGGCTAAACTGAAAGTAAATAAAAAATTTAGACCGAAACTGTAATTAAGCAAAAGTTTTATATTTCCAATGACAGTGGTCGGAAATCAAGCAAGGATGGGTGGATCAGAAAGATTTTGGGTTGGTGAGTATGATGGTGGTGGTGGTTTGTCCAAAAAAGTGGTGTTTTGTCCAGAATTTGGAGTTAAGGCGATGGTTTTGTTGTTGGCTTGATTTTCGGCGATCAGTGCGTCGATCGGTGATGAGGATAGGTGAGAACGGTTCAGCTGATGGAGAGGAGTTGATTGGTAGTGGTGATGACAGCCGTGTTAACATATATGTTTCCATAATATTGATTTTGATGATAACAACCAAGATTAAGAATTATTAATCTTTTAAGCCCAAATTATTTAATATTCTTTTTAAATAAAATCATTATTTTTACATTATAAAGGTTTTATATTTAATGGAAAAATGATTTTATGAAATTGATTGTTTTTATTCTTTTTAAATAAATCATTATTTTCACATTATAAATGTTTCATATTTAATGGAAAAATGATTTTATGAAATTGGTTGTTTTTCAAAGTTTATGGTTTAATTGAAAGAATTTTGAAAACTTTGAAATAAATAAGTATTGCTTGAAATTTTGGAGAATGACTTATTTGAAAAGTGTCATAGCATTTTGGGCTATATCATAATTTCAGAAAGTTTTGAGATTAACAAAGCATTACTTATAAATTCTGAAATTGGACCTATTTGCAAAGTTTTATAATGTTTTGGGCCGTAGTACAGTTTTGTAAAGTTTTGAGGTCAAACTGTAATTTCAAAAAATAGTGCACTGTACAGGTTACTGTAGCAAATGGCTAACCGTTTATTTAAAACGGTTAACCGATAATTTCCAGAAAGCATGTTCTGCAAAGTATTGTTAAAATGATGATTCTGGAAACTAACGGTGAACCGTTTACTGAAAACGGTTAACCGATTATTTCCAGATTGCTAACCTTGAACCGTTTAGTAAGAACGGTTAAACCAAATTTGTTTTGCAGGTCTCTGGAAATTAACGGCGAAAGGGTAAGCCTAAACGGCTAACCGTTTATTTGAAAATTGGCCCAACGGTAACTTTGACCAGCCTAAACGGTTAACCGTTAATGGTTAACGGCGAACCGTTTTCGTGCAGACAATCTATAACGGCTAGTTTTTCAGCTCCAACTATAAATAAGCTCAATCCAATTCAAACAAGAAGAATTCCAACGATCATCATTGAGCAAAATATTGAGAATACAACTTTCATTGAGCTTTAAATCTTTGTATTCATCTCATTCATTCACACATTGAGCTTTCACTTGTGATCAAACACATTGTGTGAGAGAGATTCATTTGTAATCTTTTTTTGTAAAATCAAGTTAAAAGATTGTAAGTGTTGGGATACACTTGGGTTAAGAAATTGGGGATAATCTCTTGTTGTAAAGGTCCATTGACACCTTGGAAGTCAATTGTAAGCGTTTGAAGCCTTGGGAGGCTAGCTTAGTAAAATCCTCAAGCCCGGTGAGCTTGGAGGCATGGACGTAGGCGGGAATTGCCGAACCACGTAAAAATCATTGTGTTTGTTTTCTCTTCCCTTACTCTTTTAATATTGTGCATGATTGAATTTATTGTTTTCAATTTGATTAAGGCAATAGATTAAATTGTTGTGTGATTTTCTTAGCTTAAGTTTTAAAATCCCAATTCACCCCCTCTTGGGTTGCCTAGTTAGTATTTCAAGCCGTAACACTGTAAAAACCGGTGAACGACGATGGTGGTTTTGCAGCGAGTTTGAGCCTTTTTTTCGACGATCTGTGGTTGATCAGCGGTTGTTATAGCTTGGGGTTCGATGGTCGGTGCTTTCTGGCCAAAATGGTGGTGGTTTCTGTTTCAGGTTTTTTTTTTTAAATAATGAAGCTAAATGGAAGAAAACAAAAAGGAGAAAAGAAATGTTTGGTGGTAGATGGGATTAGATGAGTAATACCAGGTTTTGGCTCTGATACCAAGCTGATGCAGCGGAAGTTTAATTTCAAAATATTTCGTTGATTCTAGAGAATATCGGAACAAAAGAACAACTAAATTCACGTTGGTTCAAAAGAATACCGCGAATTTAGGGATTAAGACTCATTGATTCCGCAGAATATCGAGAATTGAATGTTCAAATACTCACAAAGAGATTTGAAAATTGAAATATTATTAAACTCAAAATTCTGCCTTCAAAGGCTACAAGAGGGAGCTATTTATAGTAGTAGTAATTATCCTAATTCATGAAGTAAAAATAAAATCCTAAATTAAAAAGGAAACAAAATTCTAAATTAGAAAGGAAATTAAAAGTCTTAAACTTTAGTTAATAAGGAAACTAATCCTAGTATAATATGGATTCCTACTCTTCATCATGGTGTGAGATTACTTTTGTATCCTAATGTTTATACTGAAGATGGAATTAAATAGTTTTCAGGAAATTAGGTATTCAGTTCGTACTATTTTTAATGAGTAATGTTATGTTTACTTAGTTAAGATGCTTTGTTTATATATTAATTGATGTGTTACTATTTTTTTTTTCATTTGGATATGGAATGATAAGACTTAATAATTAACTATCACTCGAGCCAATTAAATAATGTCACATCATTTGTCATATCAATTGATATATAAAATAAACATAGCATTATTGATTTAATATCCGAAATTTTATTTGATATGACTATCCAAAATCCTTTTTTATATTTAATAATTTATAGAATTATATTAGATATTATATTCAAATATTACAAATTAATAATTCAAAGTCTTAAAATATTTGAAGTATAATTTTCTCATAAAAAGACGTTGTATTTAACATACACATTATTTTAAGTGACAGAAATTTTCCTTTCTTACTTGTAAACTTGTAATTAAGTAAAAAAATTAAAAAATAAAAATAAACAAATAAATAAAGGTATGTAGTAATTGTATGAATGTAGTAGATAGTGGTTAAAGTCTAAATTAAATTATCTTCTGATTTGAGCACTTCTAAACTTTTAACGATCTTATACGATATGTCATATAGTAATAGTGTATAGATAAAATTTATTTTTTTATATTTTAAATTTATTAACTACCAATTTATACGTGAATTTTTATTTAAGAGAAGTTCATATCAGTAGAGGATATTAATCAAGTCTAGTAAGAATAATTGTAGTAAAAGTTAACATGTGATTGGGGGGGGGGGGGGGGGCAATTTAGTATGCAAAAATTAAAAGATGGGCGTAGAATTGGCCCATATACTGAAGATGTCTAGGCCCGGCTTAGTGATGGCTAGATCGGGCCCAAACAGTGCTAGGCTTAAACCCAAGACTGAACAAAATTGCTTGGGTCCGGTTATAACCTTCAAAATTTTATTTTCATTTTTTTAAAAAGCTCATTTTCAAATCTAATACACTCCATTCTTGCTATAAATTCGAAGGTCTAATCCAAAAGCCCACTACAAAATATATAAACATTGAATAATTTTTTTAACCGTTGAAAATTTATTTACCTTTTAAAAAAATGAATTAAAAAAAGGGACTTGACTTAAAAAAGCCCAGCCCAACCAAAGGTAACGTTTATTTTTTTGTCTGAATCTCGAAAAATAATTATTAAGTTGTTGGTTTTTTTAACTTAAAAAACTGAAAAATATGTACTTTTACATTTGTATCCTTATTAAATTTGAATGTCAAATAAATAATATATTAAATACCATAATATTTTAACATTTATAAGTAAAACTATTTCAAGTGAATACATAATGATTTTAGAATTTTAATATATAAAATACCATAAATTTCAAATTTTATCGTATATAATATAAAAAAGAAAAAAAACTAATAAGATGCTTGAAACAATTGATTTGCCATTTCATCTCGAAGTTGTCGCATATAATTTTAATCTTCAATAGTTGAGGAGTTGATATCAAAGTGAGGAGGGATTTCATGACGGCTAAAAAAATAATAATGAGATTATTATGTGAGGTAAATGTCTATGGGTGAGTTTTGGGATAGACATGAAAAATAAATTATAAAGCAGAGATATTTTTGACATTAAAAAGTAATTGACTTAATTCAGATGTCTCTATTAAGTAAAAAGCCAAAAAAAAGTTTATTTTATTAAGTCAAAATTATCTAAAAAGTTACATTAAGGTGGCGTTTGTTTTTTAACTTAATAACTTAAAGTGACTTAACTTAATTAATTAAGTTAATTAGAGGTGTTTGTTTTTATAACTTAATGAGACTTTTTAGATAATTTTGACTTAATAAAATAAGCCAATTTTTTTGGCTTTTTACTTAATGGAGAAATCTGAATTAAATTAATTACTTACTAATGTCAACAATATCTGTGCTTTATAATTTATTTTTCATGTCTATCCCAAAACTCACCCATAGATATTTACCCCACATAAAAATATCCATATTTTTTTTTCTTATATTATATACGATAAAATTTGAAATTTATGGTATTTTATATATTAAAATTCTAAAATAATTATGTATTCACTTGAATGTAATTTTACTTATAAATGTTAAAATATTGTGATATTTAATACATTATTTATTTGACATTCAAATTAAATAAGGATACAAATGTAAAAGTACATATTTTATCTTTTTAAGTTGAAAAAAACAAACAACTTAATACTTATTTTTCGAGATTCAGACGAAAAAACAAATATATTATTCAGATTCAGACATTCAGATCTATTCAGAATTCAGACTAATGCAGATCTATTCAGATTTCAGACAAAAAAACAAACGCCACCTAAGTTATAAAAACAAACATCTCTAATTAACTTAATTAATTAAGTTAAGTCACTTTAAGTCATTAAGTTAAAAAACAAACGCCACCTAAGTCAACGGCTGACATTTTCCAAACTCATGTCCAACCCCACTCAATTTTCTGTTTCTACTTCCTAGCTTATTCTCTTAATTTTTTTTTTTTTTTTCCTTTTGAAATTATCCACCCTCGATTTAGTCCTATAGAAAAAATGTTATTTGATTTGATAAATGTGAGGTTTAAGTAGCTTCACTAAAAATATGTAAGGACAAAAAGATTTTTTTTTTTTTAGGTGAAGACTTTAATTAAAATAAAAAGTAGATAACACTCAATTAAAGGGCGATTTATTTAGCTTTACTTCTTATGCAATGGAAACAAAAATATAAAATCTAAAATATAACAAAGAAAGAGAGATGTGCCTCCTAAGAGAATTTGAAGCGAAGAAAACCATTGATTTTTTTCAGATAAAAAGTTCTAAATCTCAGATGGCACGTCTAGCCACCAAGTAATACTAGAACAATCAAGACCAAATTAAAGGGGAAAAGAGTTAATTCGAAGAGAATGGACACTATTTTTAGGTGTATTCAAAATCCAATTTGATC
This sequence comes from Citrus x changshan-huyou, assembly GCA_039657385.1. Classification (NCBI taxonomy): domain Eukaryota; kingdom Viridiplantae; phylum Streptophyta; class Magnoliopsida; order Sapindales; family Rutaceae; genus Citrus; species Citrus x changshan-huyou. The sequence goes on from CM077555.1 coordinate 11,962,605, forward strand.
TGCTTAATCCGTCTAAATCACAGAAAACCGATCTGAAAAAATTCGATCCGTGGATTGGATTGGATTGAAAATTTGAAAATCTGCAGTCGGTGGATTGGATATGGATTTACTTCTGTGAATCCACAAAAATCCGTGAATCAGCAAAAAAATAAAAAAAAATATTTATTTAATAAAAATTAAACTTGTAAATATGTCATTATACTTACTAATAAATAAACAAGTTAAAATATAGTTATATTAACAACATACTATGTCTATTTCTGATAATAATATAAAATAAAAATAATTAAATAAAAAATATAACTTCCCAAATAGTTAAATTTCATGTACTGATCTAAATAAATGAGATTTTAACATCATAGTTAAAATAAATAAATAAGTTAAAATATAGTTACATTGACATCATATTATGTCTTATCCAATAATAATATAAAATAAAAATAATTAAATTAAAAATATCTTCCCAAACAGTTAATTTTCATGTACTGATCTAAACAAGTGAGATTTTATTTAGTGTGTTATATTTTGAAACTTTGAATGTATTTTTTTAGCTTTATTTAAACAATTAATTTATTTAAATCTTATTTAATTTTGTGTTTAATCAGTAGTAAAATTATTTTTATATTAATTTTTTTATTTAGTTAGTTCGTGGAGAGGACATGATTAAAAATTTTTAACTTGCAAATCAATCCACAAAATGATGGATTGAATATGAATTGGGTCAAATCCGCATCCGATCTACAAACCTCTATGTTTGATTTGGATTAAATTTTACTAATTCGTAGATTAAATTTGATTAAAAATTTATAATTCGTAAAATTATTGATTAAATAAAAATTGATATCCAATCTATAAAATTCAATCCGCGAGCACCTTTAAGTCTATCTTTTTCCTTCTTTTAAGGAAAAGAGGCTGAGCTGACTATGATTTTACGAACTTTTTAATCCCTTCACATTTTTGAGAAGTTGGGTGACCTTAATACATATAAACGCCCCAGTAAATGTCCATGCCCTCTAGCTCCAATAAAAATGAACACATCACTGTTAAAACTTCTGGGTGGAACAAGTGTTGAACACATCACTGTTGAAACTTATGTGCGGAAAAGTGTCCCGTAGATTCTCGAAACTCTTATCCGCTGCCTCTAATTTAATACCCTTGTAAATCGACTTGACTTGCATTTACAGCTTAACGAAGAAGTCTTGCGTGGGCCCCATATATAGATAATGGGGAGCTGGCTAAGTTACAGATTCTGTAACATACAGATCCAACTTAGCCAGCTCCTGATTGGTTAGCTAGCTACCAAACAAAAACAATTGCATGCTTTTTCTCCATATGCAGGACAGGTGTGGTGCATGCATTGGGTGCGTATGTCCAGATAATGGCCTTAATTAATGTTCGAAGTTGCAAAGGAAGAGAGACAATAGAAAGTAGAAGGGGCATCACCGTTTGTTGATCTACATGCGGAGCGCATTTCTCACATCATTTCTCTTGCAGATCCTCGCAATGGTTGCAAATCATCAACGGTATGTCAATGGCTTCAAATCAGGAGGATTCAGCTTTTATAACACTGATTAGGATTGAGGTTCAGTAATTTATTGTGAAAAAAAATTATAATTATAAAATAAAAATTAATAATATGTAATATATAATTTAAAAAAAATTATTTTAATAAAATTATTAAAGATGTAATAATTTTTTTATTATATAAATAAAAATATGTATTAACATAATTTTTAAATTAAAATAATTAATATTTACTAAATACTTTAACGATGTAATTTTTAAATTGCAGTTAATTGTCTAATTTTAACCCCAAACAAACACTATGTGGAAGAAATTTCAATTGATCCATTGCAAGCAGATCATTTCCAATTCAGTCTCTTATTTACCTTTGATTACTTGTTTGTCAAAGAAGAATCTTTATCTTCATCTTTGTCACACTATTATAATTATCAGCAATGGCACTATTGTAAGTCAAACTTGACTCATCTAGCTTTGCAGACTTATAGTTGACTTTTCTTTCTAGTAAATCATTCTACTCCTACTCATATGAATTTATAGGGGAAGGGGCGACTCAATTTTTGGTAGCTTGCTGTCATATAAACTGGAGGTCGGATTTTATATTTTCACTTGAAATTTTTAACACAAATTGATAAGGAGCAGTCACTGGAGCCACGCAAGTAGGGCATAAGTCAAATCCCAAGTACATGATGTGAAGACTTGAGCTTTGTCCTTGCATGATTCATGCATAAATGATTTCATGTGAGAATAATGAATCAAAGTTGTTAGAGCAAAAATCAAATGATTTGACATTTTCAATGATCGTGCAAGGATTGTGGATGAGATCAAATCTTAGTAATTGTTGTTTAGCTTTGTGTTTCGCAAAAGTAGCAAGGGTGTTATTTTAGTTTATGTATTTTGATTGCAGCCGTGATTGTGGGCTAAGTTTGTTATGTTTAGTATTATAAATAAAGGCTATAGCATAATAAAAGATCATTCAGTCAATTAAATCAATTCATCTTGGTCTTTTTCTTGCCATAAGCAGCAAAACTCTTGTGATTGTTAGCTAACTTTGGTTAGGACCTATCATTTGGTACCAGAGCAAGACTATCAATGATGATTAACAAGGAACGAATTGAATGAATTGAAGTTGGTCTTGGGAGCTTGCAAGACAGAATGGAACGGATGGAGTTGGGATTCAATGGCAAGCTGCAGCGTCTTGAGGAGTCAATAAGCAAGCTTGTGGAATTAAACAGTGCAACCAAGGGCACCACCAATCGTGACTCAGCCGAAAATTTAGGCTCTATAAAACTTGTTCGTGAGGAAAGTGATGCAGGGCGCCCCATGCTTCCAACATGGATTACCAAGCTAGAATTTCCTCGTTTCGCCAGTGATGATCTAACAGAATGGTACAACAAAGTATCTCAATACTTTGAATATTAGGAAACTATGGATGAACACAAGGTAACCCTGGCTACATATCACTTGGAGGGAGAGGCAAATCAGTGGTGGCAATGGATGCGAAGGGCTTATGAAGAAGAAAAGCGACCAGTTACGTGGAAAATATTCGTTGAGGAACTATGGGCACATTTTGGGCTGACAAAGTGTGAGGATTTTGATAAAGCTTTGTCTCGGGTCAAGCAAACGGGATTGTTGCATGAATATCAAAAGGAGTTCAAAAGACTTGGGAACCGAGTTCATGGGTGGTCTCAAAAAGCATTAGTGGGAACATTTATGGGGGACTTGAAACCAGATATTGCAGAAGACATCCGTATGTTCAGGCCCCGCACATTGTAGGAAGCCATTAGTCTAACACGTATGAAAGATGATCAAATAACACGATAGAAGAAAATAATCAGATCACTAATTCCTATTTGTTCCCCATCTACTCCGAATTGAGCTACACCAACATCACCTTATAAAAGGCTATCATGGGAAGAGATGCAAAGGAGGCGAGCCCAGGAATTGTGGTTCAATTGTAATGACAAATTCATTACTAGCCACAAACATACCTAGGCACAGTTACTGATCCTGGAATGCGAAACAACACTAGAAGAGGGTTTGTGTGAAGAATTTGCTGTAGAGGAGCCAATAATAGAATCAACAAAAATGGTAAACCCTAAAATTACTTTATATGCTTTGTCTGGATGGGCTGCACCACAAACTATATGCATTATGGCAAGAATTGGGCAATATGCAATTATCATCCTCATTGATAATGGGCCTACACACAATTTATCAGTTCACGCTTAGCCAATTTACTATAATTGCCGATCAAGCCAACAACATCTTTTTCTGTACAAGTTGCTAACGGGGAGAAATTAACATGCCAAGGGATGTTTGAAAATGTAAAAATATTAATCCAAAATATTCATGTTTCTCTCACCGTGTATTCCCTGCCAATAACAGGATTGGATATGGTCTTGGGGATCCAATGGCTCGAGACATTGGGCTCTGTTGTGTGCAATTGGAAAGACTTGACTATGGGATTTGAATGGGAGAACAAAAAGCAACGCTTGCAAGGAATTAATCTTCACGTTATGCAGTCAACATCATTAAACAAGAGCAAGGAGTCTACGCTATATGCTTTCGCACTTCATTAGAAGGCTCTTTTGAAAAGACTCCTATTTGCATGCAACAAATATTGGCCAAATATTCATATTTATTCCAGGAGCCTACGCAGCTACCACCCTCACATGACATTGACCACAACATTTCATTAAAGGAGAGAACTAAGCCTGTGAATATGAGACCCTATCGATACATATATTTTTCAAAAATCATAGATTGAAAAGCAAGTATAGGAGATGTTAAATTTCGTATTGATAAGGCCAAGCACCAGTCCCTTTTCCTCACCCGTATTGTTGGTCAAGAAGAAATACGACAGCTGACGATTTTGTACTAAATATCGTGCCCTTAACCAAGTTACAATCAAGGACCGCTTCCCAATATGGACTGTTGAAGACATGTTAGATGAGCTCCATGGTGTTGCTTATTTCACCAAGTTAGATTTACAAGCAGGGTACCACCAGGTACGTGTAAATCCAGCCGACATATACAAAATGGCATTCCGAACCCACAATAGCCACTACAAATACTTGGTGATGCCGTTCAGGCTGTGTAATGCCCTGTCCACCTTTCAGGCAATCATGAACTCTATCTTTTGTCCATATCTCAGAAAATTCATTCTAGTTTTTTTTATGATATACTAATCTATAGTCCTACATGGAGCACACATTTAGATCATGTTCGGCGGGCACTGGAGATTTAAAAAAATAGAATTTGTTTATCAAAGCAGGTAAGTGTAATTTCGGCCAGCAGGAGTTAGAATACTTGGGCCACGACCTCAAAATATAACAGAGTTGAGAGGATTTCTTGGGCTCACGAGATATTACAGAAAATTTGTATAAGGTTATGGGATTATAGCGCAGGCGCTCACCAATTTATTGAAAAAGGGGGCAGTTCGTATGGAAACAGTGAGGCGGATGAAGCATTTGAGAAATTGAAAAAAGCCATGAGCAATACCCCAACATTAGCCATGCCAAATTTTCATGAGACTTTTATTGTGGAAACTGACGCGTCTGGTGAAGGAATTGGGACGATACTACAGCAGCAAGGGAGGCTAATTGATTACATGAGTCGTGCCTTAAGCACTTTAAAAAAGGCGTGGTCTACTTACAATAAGGAGATGTTAGCAATTGTGGAGGCTGTCAGAATGTAGAGACCTTATTTGCTTGGGTATCGGTTCATCATCAAAACCAATCAACAAAGCATTAAATATTTTTTTGAAACAACAAGTGGCTACACCCAAGCAGCATAAATGGATGAGTAAATTGATGGGGTATGATTACGAGATTGTGTACAGGCTAGGGCGTGAGAATAAAGCAGCCGATACCTTATCCCGACGACCTGACAATCCACTTCTTTATCTCTTGTTTGTGCCACAAATTGCTATTGGGGATGAAATCAAGGAAGCCACTAGTAGTGATAAATATATGCAAACTATATTGACGGTAGCTCAAAACCAAACTTCGGGGCCATACACGGTTCGTAATGGGCTGTTATTCTTTAAGGAAAGAGTGGTGGTTCCACGTGCTTTACGTAAGTCACTTCTATTTGAGGCTCACGACACTAAAATTTGTGGTCATTTGGGAGTCCTGCGAATCTACAAGTGCCTTTCATAACAGTTTTTTTTGCCAGCAATATTTCAAGCAGTACGAGACTATATAAGTAAATGCGAAGTCTGTCAAAGAGTGAAGATTGACACTCTCAAGCCCGCTGGTCATCTACAGCCACTACCTATACAATGCCAAGTTTGGGATGATATCTCAATGGATTTTGTCGAAGGCTTACCATCTTCACAAGGCAAGGGTACTAGATTGGTCGTGGTGGATCAACTAAGTAAGTTTGCTCATTTTATTTCTTTCACTCACCCTTTTTCTGCCAAGACAGTGGCCGAGAAATTCGTTGACCATGTGATGAAGTTACACGACATGCCTAAAAGTATAATTAGAGATAGCGACCCAATTTTCATCAGTAAATTTTGGCATGAATTTTTTAATTTGTTCGGCACCAAATTAAAAATGAGTTCTGCCTACCATCTGCAGACAGAGCCAAACCAAGGTAATTAATCGCTGCCTCGAATAATATTTGAGGTGTTTTGTGCATCAGTAGCTGAAGAAGTGGCACTCATTTTTACCATGGGCTGAGTTTTGATATAACACTACATTCTATGTTTCTACGGGCATGACACCATTCCAAGCTCTCTACGGTAGACCACCCCCGACTGTACCTTTCTATCATGTTGGGTCATCTCTTGTGAATGAAGTGGACCAGGTATTGCTTACCCGAGATGACTTGCTGCACCAGTTGAAGCATAATTTGTTCATGGCAGCAAATCAAATGAAGAAGGTGGCTGACAAGGGACGTCGCGATGTGGAATTTCAAAGTGGTGATTTCGTGTTTTTAAAGTTACAGCCTTATAGACAATCCTCGGTGTTCAAGCGGGCTCATAAAAAATTAGCATGCACATATTTCGGGCCTTATAAAATTGTACGCAAAATTGGCCCAGTTGTATGAACTTCAGTTGCCTGAAAGCTTTCACATTCATCCAGTGTTTCATGTTTCATTATTGGAGAAAGCTATTGGAGATTTCAGTAGCAGTACTGACTTACCCTTAATTGATGATAAATGCCTGATAGTCATGGAACCTCTTGCTATTCTTGATACCCATTGGTTGAGAAAAGGTGGCAGTGGTTGAACAACAATTAGTTCAATGGAAGAGGTTTCCAGTTGAAGATGCAACATGGGAAAATACAGAAGTTTTGCAATGTCAATTTCCTCACATGACCCTTGAGGACAAGGGTGCTCTCCGGGGAGGGCATAATGATAAGGATCAGTCACTGGAGCCATGCAAGTCCAACAAAAGGCATAAGCCAAATCCCAAGTACATGCGTAAAGACTTGAGCTTTGTCCTTGCAGGGTTCATGCATGCATGATTTCATGTGAGAATAATGAATCAAAGTTGTTAGAGCAAGAATTAAGGAATTTGACATTTTTCAACGATTGTGCAAGGATTGTGGATGAGATCAAATCCATAGTAGTTGTTGTTTAGCTTTGTGTTTTGCAAAAGTAGCAAGGGTGTTATTTCAATTTATGTATTTTGATTGCAGCCGTGATTGTGAGCTAAGTTTGTTATGTTTAGTATTATAAATAAAGGCTCCAGCATAATAAAAGATTATGCAATCAATTAAATCAGTTCATCTTGGTCTTTTTCTCGCCATAAGCAAAAAAACTCTTGTGATTGTTAGCTAACTTTGGTTGGGACCTATCACAAATTTAAAGTTATTGATTTGATATAATCTGTATTATCTATTTATTAATCATTGGGTTGTATGAGATCCACTGTTTCGAGTGAAAATGCATATGCGCATATGAATTATCAAATTATTGGTCGATTGTGTGTATAGTATTGATGTACAACAGAAAACAAAATTCACAGCACTTGTAATCGAGTTTTCTTGGGAAATGGGTTGCTGATACCCTCTATGATGGGCGTTATTTATATACATATTTTACCCTTAATTATTTAATTGTTAGTTATTTTATTTGTTATTTTTAACTAATTGAATTATTTTGTTGAATAGAGAATTAATTGGAGATTATGGATAAAAACGGCATGAAAAATTTTAAATTTGGAAAAGAATAAAGATTAAATTGGAGGAAAAAATATAGCCAAATAGAACCGAGTAGAAGAAATTAAAACAATTAATTCAATTAAAAAATATTGAATAATTAAAAGATTTAATTTTGCCAATTGGAGTGCACGTGCAAAGGGCTTTCAATTTCCGAAGTGGAAAATAATCCATGGCTTATGGTGGCCAGCACATGGAGGATTAAAGGAAGATTAATTGGGCTTTGCATAAGTGGGCCGATTGTTAGCTTATGTGAGGCCGTTTATTTGCAATCAAAATTTGACAAGGAGTTTGAAACAAGACCTATAGATTTTGGTGTCTACTTTGAGGGAAATGATAACGGGAAAAGGCGTAAAGTGGTACTAGATCCTCTGGTAAATACGCCTTAAGTATCTCAAGACAGAGGAGATGGGTGGATGGTGATTGAGATGGGTGAGTTCTTTAATGAAACTGGAGAAGATAGAACGGTTGTTTTGATCGCTCCAGGTCCAGTATCATTATCCAAGGAATTGAGCTCAGACCTAAAAATGGTAGATAAATGCAACTTTTCACTTCTTTAAGATAACTATGTTGTGATACACATGCTGATTTTAGATGTGTTCGAGCTCTTTAGTTACAGATAGCATACTATTTTATTAGACCAAATTGTTTTTGATGATATTGCTTGTAAGTCATAACTTTTTCTTGGAAATCATTTCTAATTTGAAGTAGTATTTTGGCATAACTAAAATAAGAGCACATCCAACATATTTAATTAATTACATCTTTGTTTGATATAATTTTTCAAATAGAACTAACTTAAATAGAATTTTTGTTAGTAGATATTTTATAAGTAATACATTTTATTAAAAAAATTTAATTGTTTAGTTGACAACGAGAACTTTTATTAAAAATTATAAAATTATTTTAATAGACAAGTTTTTTAAGATTATGTTATAATAGAAATGAAATAAGATTGTCATATAAGTAAATGATGTTTTAGACATTTTAATCATTTAAAAAATCTTTTCAACCTCCACTTTCCAAAACCCAAATTTTGAGTTTTTGTTAATAGAGAAAAAATAGTTGATTTAATCTTCAAAAACTCCACTTAAAAACAATCAAATAATAACAAAAAATATTTGAAAAGAACTTATAGGATTAAATAAGTACTTAGACTCATTAGATATATTGTTAATAAAGAAAAAATAGTTCAGACATATCTCTTTGTAAATATGTCACATAGATTTCTTGATCAGTTTTGAAAGCTGTTGGATTTTTACACTACTATTTATGTATTTTTGTGTTTGCATTTAAGATGGTATTAAAAAAATATTTTTCAGAATTTAGGAATCAATTCAAAATTTTGAATTGCTTTCTCACTAGTTTTAATTTCCACAACTAATTTAAAAAAAACTAAAAAAATTGTTTGAGCTAAATATCCACAAACTATTTTTAAATTCACAATTTATAGAATTATATTATATATAATATTAAATTGTAATGCTAGATATAGTATTTCTGTTCGGGACAATATCTCACATTAGCTGAGAATGAATCTTAGGTTAAGGTTTAAGTAACTCTCAACTTTTAAGTTAGATTTTAAGTATAAATAAGGTCCATGAACTTTTATGTTGTATCAGAACCAAACTCTCATGTACATATAGGCTCATACTATCTCATTGCGTGATAAGGACTAGATAAAAATATTAACATGCACGTGACAGGTGTTAGAGACAATATCCCACCTCCACTAAGAATATCCCACCACCTCGAGTGATAATGAATCTTGAGTTAGATATATAACCAACCTCGACGCAGCAAGTGAAGCTTTTTACTAAAAGAGAAAAAATAAAATTACATTTATATAAGGAGGGCATAATGGATCTTTTCCCTCGAATCAAACTAAAAAATAAGAAAAGCCAACTAGCACTGAACATAAATTATAAAGAATAACTGCTAGCCAGATATGATACATCCTAAATCAAGCCAGCAAATCCATCAACTGCCACTTCCCTGTTAGGAAATTCGTGGGTGAAGCAAACACGCAACTAAAATAAAATTGGAAGAAAATAAAGAACAAGCACAAAAAGAGGACACCAGAAATTACGTGGTTCAACTTTTAGCCTACGTCCACGGGCGAAGACAGAAGGAAATATTTTACTAGTGAAAAGGAGTTACAAGTATTGTAGTATTTTAGCTCACTTCTGAAAATCTCAATACATCCAAACTCTCAAAACACTAATCACTCAAGAGTTTATTAAACTCTTAATACTCTCAACACTAAAGGAAAGCAATGCTTCTCTCTCGATGGAATTGGATGCAAAAATCGAAATGGAGCTCTCCCCTTTTATAGCCAAAATTGGCTATTAAAATAATTTTTTTTCTTCTTTTTCTTCTTTCTCTTGTCAAAGCCGTGTGCTTCATTTCCTTTGGGCGACACCTCCCTCATCTCTTTTTCTTCTCTCTTTCTTCTTTTTCTTCTATTTCTCTTTTGTTTATTTCTTTGGGCAGCTGTCAAAGCCAATTTGAATTTGGCTAGGCCACCGGCTTTGACATTTCTCCCACTTGGAGATTTGATTGAGAATCAAACAATCTCCATATCATCCTTGCTGCTTCGCCATAATCATGTTGCCTACGTTGCTGTTAGGCCACAAGAGGATCTACTCCAGAAAAACTTATCAGTATTTATCGGCTTGGTCAAAACATCTGCTAGGTTCTCCTTCGTATGAATTTTCTGTAAATCCACATTTCCGTCTTCCACTACTTCATGAACGATGTGATACTGAACTCTTATGTGCTTTCTCCTACAATGAAAGGTTGGATTCCTTACAATGTGCAAGGCACTCTGACTGCCACAAAACACAGAAATTTTTTGTTGTTTGTGCCCAAGCTCCTCCAAAAACATTTGTATCCAAATAGCTTCCTTACAAGCTTGTGCAGCTGCCATGTATTCTGCTTTTGTTGTAGATAAAGTCACAACGGTCTGCAGTTTAGAAACCTAGCTTACAGCTGCTCCCGCAAGTGTAAACATATAACCAGTAGTAGATTTCCTTTTATCAATATCTCCTGCAAAATCTAAATCCACATAGCCCCTGACAGTAAACTCTGATCCTCTATAACATAATGCAACATCTGAGGTTCCTCTGATGTATTTCAAAATCCTCTTCACAGCTATCTAATGTTCTCCACCAGGATTCGCCATGTATCAACTGACTGCTCCCACTGCTTGTGCAATGTCCGGTCTAGTACATATCATAGCGAACATCAAACTTCCCACTGCTGATGCATACGGACATGCGGTACTCGAGACATTTCCTTCCTCTCTGTTTTATTGCTATGACACATACTTGAGGATAATTTGAAATTAACAGGAAGTGGGGTAGAAATTGACTTACAATCTTGCATGATGAAGCGCCGCAAGATTTTCTTTAAGTAATTCTTCTGTGAAAGCCAAATCTTCCTGTTATTTCTGTCTCGGTGAATTTGCATCCTTAGAATCTTGTTTGTTGGTCCTAAGTCCTTTATTTCAAACTCCCTAGCCAACTGTGCCTTCAATTCTTGAATTCGATCTTTGTTGGGACCTGCTACCAACATGTCATCCACATACAACAACAAAATGATGAAATCATTATCTTCAAACCTCTTGTAATATGCACAATGGTCTGAACTGAGTCTGTTGTATCCAAAGCTCATGATGAAGGAATCAAATCTCTGATATCAACACCTCGGCGCCTGTTTGAGACCGTATAGAGATTTGTTTAACCTGCAAACCAAATTCTCCTTTCCTGTTTCTGCAAAACCTTCTGGTTGGAGCATATATATTTCTTTTTCAAGTTCTCTATAAAGAAATGCAGTTTTCACATCTAATTGTTCTAGATGTAAGTCAAGTGTAGCACACATCGCCAAGACTACTTTGACTGTTGTGAGTCGAACCACCGGTGAAAATATCTCGTTGAAGTCAATACCTTCTTTCTGAGCATATCCTTTTACCACCAATCTCGCACGATACCGCTCCACTTGGTCATTGCCATCACGCTTGATCTTATAGACCCATTTGTTTCCAATGGCTTTTCTTCTGTGTGGTAATGGTATAAGTTCCCATGCCTTGTTCTTGTGTAGAGCTTCAATTTCTTCCTGTATCGCTGTCATCCACAAAGGAACATCTGAGCTTTCTAAAGTTTCATGAAAAGTTGATGGCTCTCCATCCTCTGTTAGAAAACAGTACGCAACATTGATCTCTGTGACATACTCCGAGTGCCACGCCGGCGGTCGTCTCTCACGAGTTGACCGACGAACTTCTGGAGCCTTAGACTCGACTGGTTCTTGTTCTTCGTGCTCTGGTGTTGCTTCTGAAGAATCTGAATCTTCTGGATTATTTTCGACATATACTGGCACAGTATCTGACTTTTCTTTTACAGTGCCATCATCTCCATCTTTCATTTGCAGTCGATCTTTTATAAAAATAACATCTCTGTTGATGACAATCTTGTGGGCAATGGAGTCCCACAGACGATACCCCTTTACTCCATCAACATACCCCAAGAAAATACATCTTCTATATTTTGTATCAAACTTTGTTCTTTTTTGGGCATTGTACATTACGTACACAGGATATCCAAATGCATATAGGTAGGAATAATCAGTTGGCTTTCCAGTCCACATCTCTATCGCTGTCTTTAGCCCAATAGCTGTAAATGGCAATCGATTTACTATATAACAGGTAGTTTTGGCTGCTTCTGCCTAGAATGAATTGGGTAGACCATCAGTCCTCAACATAGCTCTTATTCTTTCTGTAAGAATACTGTTCATCCGCTCTGCCACTCCATTTTGTTGAGGAGTGTATGCCACCGTGAACTGCCTCTGAATACCTTCTTGCTTACAGAAAACAAGAAACTCGCCATCTGTATACTCTCCACCATTATCCGTCCTCAAGCACTTGATCTTTTTACCAGATTCAAGTTCTACCCGTGCTTTGTATTCTTTAAACACTAGAAATACATCTGACTTTTTCTTAATTGGATACACCCAACATCTTCTAGAATAATCATCAATGAAAGTCACCATGTATTTTGCACCTCCCATGGATATATCCAGTGATTCTCAAACATCAGAATGAATCAAGTCTAGAATGCATTTACTTCTAACAATAGATCTACTAAATTTTAATCTATGCTGCTTACTTATAACACAATGCTCGCAAAATGGTAAACTTACCGATTTGAGTCCCGGAAGCAATTTTCGCTCAGAGAGAATCTTCAAACCTTATTTTGACATGTGGCCAAGTTTGAGATGCCACATCATCGTTGACTCTTCTCCATTTGATGCGACACACGCATCAGCCTCCTGTAGTGTTTCTCCTTTAAGCATGAATAGATTAGCACCGATCTTTTCTGCTTTCATCAATACAAGCGCTCCTTTAACAATCTTCATAATTCCATTATCCACATGAGTTTTGTACCCATGACTATCCATTTGCCCCAAAGATATATTTTTCTTCAGGCCATTGACATGTTGTATTTCCTCAATTGTGCGAATTATACCATCAAATATTTTTATTTTGATAGTACCAATACCATTGATCTCTAAGGCATGATCATTACCTATATATACAGATCCTTCTGAGATAGGTTCATATATGTGGAACAATTCTCTTCGAGAGGTCATGTGCCAGGTAGCTCCTGAGTCTACAAGCTAGACATTAGATAGTCGTTTTCTGCCTTCTGAAATAGTTGTTGCCTCGTTGTAGAAAATTTCGCCATCATCCGAGGTACTTGCTACACACCCTTGAGCATTTGATGACTAAGGTTCTTTGCCATCTTTTCTCTTCTAATTATTCCAACACTCTTTCTTGACGTGCCATTTCTTGCCACATTTGTAGCATTTAACATTCTTCTTACTTCTAGAATTTGATCTTCCATGATTTTGACTCCCACTGGGGTCACGTTCCGTTGATCTCCCTCTCGTCACCGATAGCGCCTCCACTTGCTGCAAACTTACTCGTCTGTTTTCCTTATTTTTCCGACTGCTCTCCTCATTTAATACAGAGGCTGCAACATCGTCGAAAACTAGATTGTCCACTGGATTGTTGTTCGTTAGGTTGATGATGAGTTGGTCATATGAATCTGGTAGACTTTGAAGTAGAAGCTCTGCACGTTCATTTTCCTCTATATTATGACCCAACGTTGTGAGTTGTGAAAATAGAGTTTTCAAGGTGTTGATGTGGTCGATCACTATTGTAGATTCCGCCATTTGAAGAGTATAAAGTTTCCTCTTCAAGAAGATTTTGTTGTGTAGTGACTTGGCCTCGTATAATTTTGTAAGAGTATCTCATATTTCCTTCGCTGTATTTTTCTCTGCCATACTGGATAATACTCCGTCTGCAAGTGCCAAGTGTAGATCAGAAATGGCGTTGCCGTCTACCTCGTTCCACTTGTCATCAGTTATCTCCATGAGCCTTTCTCCAATTGCTACCAAGCAATTATTTTTCCTTAATACAGCTTTCATCTTCATTTTCTACAACGAAAAATTATTTCCGTTAAACTTTTCAATTTCATACTTTGCCGCCATTTTGTTGATAAATACCGCACACAAGCTAGTGTACCACCTTGAATAGTTGTGAGTATGTGTGAGAATGCACACCAGGAAAGTTTCCAGGAAAGATTGGAGGGGTCACAATGGTCTCACTTAAAACCCAGACTCTTTAAACTCTTATCGCTTTTGTGACAGAACTTTCCTAGACATGTACAAAACCACACAGTTGTTTTACTCACACCACTATTCCCTGCTTTACACCGTAAAATTCTTAGATCGCTCCCACCGTTTCATGTGAATAGTACCGTATATGTGAACAGTGCCCGACTCCAAAAAAATACAACCAATAGCTCTGATACCACTGTTAGGAAATTGGTAGGTGGTGCAGACACGCAGCTAAAATAAAATTGGAAGAAAATAAAGAACAAACACAAAAAGAAGATACTAGAAATTACGTGGTTCGGCTTTTAGTTTACGTCCACGGACGAAGATAGAAAGAAATATTTTATTAGTGAAAAAGAGTTACAAGTATTGTAGTATTTTAACTCACTTCCCAAAATCTCAATACACCCAAACTCTCAAAACACTAATCACTCAAGAATTTATTAAACTCTTAATATTCTCAACACTAAAGGAAAGCAATGCTTCTCTCTCAATGGAATTAGATACAAAAATTGAAATGGAGCTCTCCCATTTTATAGCCAAAATTGGCTATTAAAATAATTTTTTTTTCTTTTTCTTTTTTCTCTTGTCAAAGCCGTGTGCTTCATTTCCTTTGGGCGGCACCTCCCTCGTCTCTTTTTCTTCTCTCTTTCTTCTTTTTCTTCTATTTCTCTTGTGTTTATTTCTTTGG
Source organism: Citrus x changshan-huyou (assembly GCA_039657385.1). Classification (NCBI taxonomy): domain Eukaryota; kingdom Viridiplantae; phylum Streptophyta; class Magnoliopsida; order Sapindales; family Rutaceae; genus Citrus; species Citrus x changshan-huyou. The sequence goes on from CM077555.1 coordinate 11,977,665, forward strand.
GTGGCTGCCAAAGCCAATTTGAATTTAGCTAGGCCACCGGCTCTGACATTCCCTAATGATCCAATTCCTAACGATCCAATTTTTAATTATAATCATGGATTGAGCGTGGGTTTACCATACCCTTAAGAGAGAATAAGCCAATCACTCCTTGAGTAAGGATAGGGTCCATCTGATTTTTTTTTTTTTATCACTTTTTAATGGGTACCGGATCGGTTCAGTATCGAGATAAACTGAAAATCTCAGTCTAGCTTGGTGCAAAATTTTAAAAAACTAAAATGAACCGAAATAAACTAAGAACTGATCCGGAACCGATTGATTGGTTCAGTTTGGATTCGGTTCAGTTTGGATTCGGCATATCGATTCGGTTCCAGTTGAAAATTTTAGTTCTTCATCACCAGTACACATTTAGTAATTTTGTTTTCTTAAAATATTATCAGTACAAACGCATGTATACAAATTACAATCTATAATTTCCTCAATACCGTTATCAAACCGAATCATCTATCACCATCACAATCAATGAAAATAAAAAGAGTTGTGACCCTTATCTCTTGACTTTAAATAACGTGTTATAAATTTGTAAAAAGCATTTAAGATAACGAAAATAACCATGCAAGCTAATTTAAAAAAAAAAAAGAGTAGAGCAACTAAAGAAAATTAAGGCTGTATTATCACTACTTGCTAGCTTCCATTCACAAATCATAAAGCAAGATAATATTCAATTGTTAGAGGCTACCTCCAGGAAAGACCAACAGCAATACTGGACGAAGACCAAGTACAATATCTAAATTGAATGAAAACAGGGGAAACAAAAAAAAAAAAAGTCTCTCATCAAGTGAATTAACAAATAAACCCCTGTTCAAATTCCGCTCTGTTTTTGGTCAGAATCAGTTCGAAGATGAAATTTTTAACACAAATTTCAATGAACAGCTAAGGGAAAAAGAAAATTTCTTTTTTTTGTTATCTGAAAACAACAAAAAGGCATACATAAGTGGAAAGTTGTTGCTGATGATCCAAAAAAATGTTGCCTTTACTCTTTTGCATATGTAAGAAGGGGATTAGTGTTTAACTCGGTGGACTGGATGTGGTAGTATCAGCTATTGGATCTGAAATTAGAGAAAGACTTGAGCTGATATCTGTTTATTCTTCAATCAGAACAAACCCAACTCTGAGCTTCTGCTCTCACCACTACTATGGGCTTCGGCAGCAATGTTTGCTAGATCTTGAAGCCAAAAGGAAGCGACAGCCGCAGCAGCAGTGGACTGGAGACGCTTTCAAACTTGAAGGTAGCAGCGATGGTTGCTAGATCGTTAAGCCAGAAGGAAGCAAATAGTTATCGGCAAGCTGCAGCAGCAAAATCAAAAGGAAGCGACAGCAAAACCAAAGCCAGAAGGAAGCGGCAGCGTCAGCAAAACAAAAGGAAACGGCAGCAGCGAAGATTTTGTTATCAGCAGGCCGCAGCAATTCCGCAGATCCTGAGGTAGAAATTAGGGTTCGATGATTCGGCAGTAATGTGCTATGTGTGTGTGTAATTTCAAATTACAAAACTGCGATTGGATTTCACTTCGATTTCGGTCCTAAATTTTTGAACCGAAAATCGATCGAACCATACGCTTTGGTTTCGGTTTAAACTATTTAGTTTTTCAATTAGAAATGCCGAACCGGAAAAAAACGAACCGAACCGATTATTTTGATCGAGTTCAATTCTGCTCACTCCTTTATGACCTTTATTTGCTATGCTTTAAAAATAAAAAGCTAAAGAAATCGCGTAGCTAATCAGTCTTCTCTCTCCAAAAGTTTTCTCTCTCGGAGAAAGCTTAGAGAATAGAAGTGATAACTGAGCTTGTCTTAGCTCCAAAAATCGCTCTTCGTGAGTGTTTTTTATTTTTTCTTTTAAGTGTATTAATTGTTTTATGTTTAAATCATAGTTTACTGGAAAAGAGCGAATCACTCCTTTTATTAAAACTTTCTCAACAAAGTTCATAGTTAGTCAGGTGTAGAAGAAATTATCAATGGTGAAATAACTGCTCCCAACAAACCCAAGTGGACAGATCTACTTTGAATGGACACGGAGGAGTTAATTCGGAGGTGCAAGTCAATATCTTTAGAAGAGGCAGAGGGAAATAAATTCTCTTTTAAAGGAAGAGTAAAAGAAAAAGGAGCGCAAATAGCAGCAGAATGTTTAGTTGGCAAGGTGCTGCACACAAGGAATATAAACACAGAGGGGCTAAGAACTGCATTGAACCAGGTGTGGCAAACAAAAAAGGAAGTGAAAATCGAGAATCTGGGGGATAACATCTTCATTTTCAAATTCGGGAATGAAGTGGATAAAAAGAGGATTCTGGCAGGAGGACCATGGCACTTTAATCAATCTCTAATTGTTTTAAAAGAACCATATGGCATTGGGGAGATTACAGCACAATTATTCACACATGTATCATTTTGGGTGCAAATTAAAAACGTCCCCATTATGTGCATGGATGAAGAAATATGTACGGGAATTGGGGAGCTCGTAGGAAAAGTAGAAGAAGTGGATACTGATAAGGCAGGTGACTGTATGGGACAAATTATAAGGATGCGAATCTGGGTCGATATCACCCAGCCTCTGAAGAAAATCCTATTCATTGAAACCGAAGAGGGGAGGAAAATTCCAGTTGTAGTAGAGTATGAGAAACTCCTAGACTTTTGCTACTGTTGTGGATGCCTTGGACACTCATACAAAGAATGCCCCAAATATAAGGGGCAGCTGAAGAAGGACCTTGACTATGGACCATGGTTAAAAGCAATGAACTGGGTGGAAATAGCCAAACAGAACAGATCTAAAGAACGATGGATGCCGAGGATGAATAAAGAAAATGGGGAAGAAATTCATAAAGAGGGGAAACAGTTCACAAGTCCATGGAAGCATACTCAATCGTTGCTGAATGAACCAGAAAACCAGAACCGAAATTCAGCTGAACCGAACCGGAAGAAACCGGATGAGGAGAACCAGCATAGATTGGACAACCTGAACCCGATAGGTGCAGAACATTTAATGAAGGATGGGGAGACTCTAAAAACTGAAAAAAGCAGCAACCAAACTCCAGAAAGTACAGCTGGGAAGGAAAAAGGTTTTGGGGATTGGAAAATAAAAGCGGGAAAAATTGGGGAAAAACAAAAGGAGGGAAAACAAGGAAATGAGGGCAATCTGCAAGAAAAAAAGGAAAAGGCGGGAAATGCGACAAAAAAGGAGACAATGGCTATAGGCAAAGAGTTGGGCCAAACGCTGACCCAAAATGAAATAGAAGTGGAGGAAATAGATGATGGGCCAGGAAAACAAGTGAAGCAGCTGAAAAAAAGAAAATGGAAGTACCAAGCCAGAAAGTGTGATGGAAAGCCAAGCCAAAACGGTGGGACACTTCTGAAAAAGAGACAAAATTGGGAGATGGGCGGGACAAGTCCAGAACACAAAAGAAGCAAAGTGGTAAGCTTAACTAAGATGACCGTTGCTGAATACAATTTTGATTCCCCCCAAGCAAAAATCAAGTTAAATTGGGAAGCTTCAAGCGGAGAGGAGATGGACTTCGCAACCACAATCATAGAGGAGTTAACGGCGGAGGCTGGATGCCAGCCCCGCCGGCAACCATGAAGCTCATAAGTTGGAACATCCGGGGATTGAGGAAGGACCGGATGTTTCGAGAAATCAAAAGGATCCTCCGCGAGCTTAAACCCAAAATTGTGTTTTTGTGTGAAACAAAATTATCGGAGCAGCTCATGAAAAGAAAGGCATCAGAGTTAAACTTCCAAAATTGTGTTGCAGTTAGTAGTAGTGGAAAATGAGGTGGGTTGGCAATGATGTGGAGTGAAAATGTGAACCTAGAAATTAAGTCTTATAGCAAGCACCACATTGATACTTGCATTCAAACTGCGGAAGGTAGCTGCTGGAGAGGCACAGGGGTTTATGGCAATCCAAAAATGGAGGAAAGAAAACACACCTGGGAATTACTGAAAAGGTTATCAGGCTACCCCTTCACATGGTGTAATCGACGGTTTGGCCCGCAAATAATTGAAGAAAGATTAGATAGAGCTTTGTGTAGTAAGAACTGGGGAAATATTTTTCAAGAATTTCCAGCTGTGCACTTAGAAACTTGGAGCTCCGATCATTATCCCATTGTTATGGAGGTAGCAGAAAAAGTAAGAGGAGCGAGCTACAACAAAAGGACTTTCCCGAGAATACACTATGAAGATATGTGGAGCCCATATGAAAAGTGCTAGGAGATAGTGAGGCGAGAGTGGCTGGAACAAAGCAAGTGGGACAGAACAATTACCTCAGAGCAGTTCAAAAAGGTGGCAAAGAGATCTTTGGCAAAGCTTAAGCTATGGAGTAGAACCGAATTTGGCGGCAGAGAAAAAAAAGTGAAAGAGCTAATCAACGAGCTAAAAAGTATCAAGCACAACTTCGAGCATTATATGAGTGGAGAAAAAATCAAAAGGCTGGAGAAGCAGATTGATAACATGTTGCTTGATGAAGAAGTGTATTGGAAGCAAAGGTCTAGAGCTGATTGGCTGCTAGAAAGAGACCGCAACACAAAGTTTTTTCATGCCAAAGCCACTGCAAGGAAGCGAAAGAACAGGATCGAGGGAGTGCTGGATGAAAATGGAAACTGGTCAATCGAAGCTGAGGAGATCGAAAGAAGATTTTGTGAACATTTTGCAGAGCTCTTCACCACAACTAACCCATCAAGACAGCAAAGAGAGTCAGCCTTAAAAGATATGCCGAAGAAAGTCACTGCGGAGATGAATGAGGAGCTTGGAAGACCATTCACAGAAGAGGAGATCAAAGAAGCCTTATTTCAGATGTGTCCAACTAAAGCACCGGGACCGGATGGCCTCCCTGCAGCTTTTTTTCAAAAACATTGGGAAGCTGTTAAAGAAGGTGTTACAGCAACATGTCTACATATCCTAAACGAGAAAGGTACTCTAGCCCCTCTAAATCACATTTATATTGCTCTCATTCCAAAAATAAAGAAACCAAGAGATGTAACAGAGTTTAGGCTTATTAGCTTATGTAATGTAATTTACAGAATCATAGCCAAATGTATAGCTAATAGGTTGAAGCGGTTTCTTCATGATGTAATATCTCCAAATCAAAGTGCTTTAATCCCAAATCGACTCATTACAGACAATATTATCATAGGTTATGAATGTTTGCATAAGATTAGAATGAGTAAAGGGAAAAAGAATGGGTTAGTTGCTCTTAAGCTAGATATAAGCAAAGCCTATGATAGAGTAGAATGGAGTTTTGTAGAGCATGCAATGTATCAATTAGGCTTTGATAGATCATGGATAGAGCTGATTATGAACTGTATCTCCACTTCATCTTTCTCGGTATTGATAAATGGGGTTCCTAAAGGCTTAATCAGGCCTGAAAGAGGCTTGAGACAAGGCTGTCGGTTATCCCCATACCTCTTTATTATATGTGCAGAAGCTCTTTCAAATTTACTGAACCAAGCGGAGAAAAGACAACTTATCCGGGGGCTGAAGTTCAACAAGGAGATCTCTATTAATCACCTCCTCTTTGCTGATGACAGTTTAATCTTTAGCAAAGCAACAGTTGAAGAATGCATGTCCTTAAAGCAAATTTTTGAGTGCTATGCAACTGCATCTGGCCAGATTTTCAACTTTGAGAAATCCTCTATGTTTTTCAGTGGAAGCATCTCAGCAGAGCAGATGACCAAAGTCAGAGATATTTTTCAACTGAAAATTGTTTCCAAGCATGAAAAATACTTGGGGTTACCATCAATGATCGGAAGGAAAAATGTTAGCTTCTTTAAGGACATAAAGCTGAGAATTCTAAGCAAAATCTCCAGCTGGCAAAGTAAATTGTTCTCAAGTGGAGGAAAGGAGACATTAATCAAAGCAGTGGCTCAAGCTATACCAGCTTATGCGATGAGTGTGTTCAGACTTCCCATGACACTATGTGAGGATATTCGAAGAGTAATTGCTGGCTTTTGGTGGGGTGCAAAAAAAGACCGAAAAAGCGCCCATTGGGCTAATTGGGAGAAGTTGTGTCAAGCAAAAGGAAGAGGAGGCCTTGGCTTCAGAGATATTACTAGTTTCAATAAGGCTTTGGTGGCAAAACAAAGCTGGAGAATCATTAACTATCCACAACCTCTGATGGCAAAGATTTTACAAGCAAAATATTTTAAGGGTGTTGATTTCTTACAAGCTAAGCTGGGGTCAAAGCCATCTTTTGTCTGGAGAAGCATAATTTGAGGGAGACAAGTCATTGTAAATGGGATGAGATGGAGAATTGGAACAGGGGACAGAGTAAAGATTTACAAAAGCCAATGGATTCCAAGACCACAAACCTTCACACCTATATCAGCCCCAACACTGGACATGGATTGCGCAGTAGCATAACTTATTGATGAAAATCAGAAATGGAAAGAATCTTTGATCCAACAACATTTCAACTCTAAAGATGCTGAGTTAATTTCAAGAATTCAGCTCCCAAGTAGCCCAAAACCAGATCAGATATTGTGGCATTACGATAAGAAGGGGAATTACTCGGTAAAGAGTGGATACCAGATTGCAATGAGGATTAAGCACCCTGACTGGCCCAGTAGCTCCAGCAGTAACCTTGGTCAATGGAATGTGATATGGTCGCTGGAATTACCGGAAAAAATAAAAATCTTCATGTGGAAAGCTGCAAGAAATTTCCTCCCAACAGTAGAAACCTATAGAGAAGGAAAATGCTGCAAGAGCCAACATGTCCAAGATGCAAAATGAAAAAGGAAGATATCAATCATGCAATTATGGGTTGTAAAGTAGCAAAGAAAATGTGGAAGTTAACCCCCTTCGTAGAAGAAATGCAGCTACTTGATAACCAAGATTTGCTGAGCATGCTACAAGAGCTGGTGAAGAGAAGAAGCAAAGATGAACTGAGATTGTTAATTGCTCTATTCTGGACAGCGTGGCACACACGAAATATTTTTGTGTTTGAAAACAAAAGGCAAGACCCCCAAATCTCAGTAGCCAAAGCTGAAGCAGTTGTTGAGTCCTATGCAAGAGTCAGAATGACAAAGATCCAAGCAGCAGCAAAAGTAATTCCAGTGAAAGGGGCAAAATGGATTCCTCCTCCACAAGGTCATTTCAAAGCAAATGTGGATGTTGCAGTCAATAAAGAGAAAAATCAAGTGGGGCTTGGGGTGGTGATCAGAGATGATAGTGGAGCAATCATAATTGCAGCAGTAAACCACACAAAGTATCATGGAGATGTAGCTCAAGCAGAGGCAGCAGCTGTCAATTTTGGGTTGCAAGTTGTGATGGAAGCAAAGTTGAGTCCTCTAATCTTAGAGACCGATTGCCAGGATGTGGTGGATTTTGTGCTACACAACAAGAGCAGCAGAACTGAAATTTGCTGGACCATTTCTGAAATCCAGCAAAAAATGCAGAGTTTCAACAGCATGGTGGAACTCCAAAAAATTCAAAGAACGTGTAATGTTATTGCTCATACTCTAGCTAAAACAGCCTTAGCTAATCGGGAAAGTTGTGTATGGAAGGGTGCAATGCCCTATCACGTTATGTCTGACATTTCAAAGTTTCTTTAATGAAAGTTAAATATTTCCTATCAAAAAAAATAAAAATAAAAATAAAAAGCTGAAAATCAAATTCTTTATCAATGTATTCGCCTGAAAGATTCGCAAGATTCTAGTGGGGATCCCCCTAAGTTGCGGCTCGCGTAAGTTATAGCTGGGCCGTAAACTTTCCTTAGCCCCCTATACTCTATATTATGTACAATTTATTCATAAATATTATAAAACTTTTTGTTTTGTAAAATTTCGTGTAACCCCTTACACTCTATTTTATTTCATTAAAATCCTTTAGAGTGCCAATTCGCCCCTATAATTTTAAATTTCCAAAATGCCCTCCATTTAATTAAAAATATAATAATTATTAAATGAATTATAATTACAATTATAATTTTATTATAACTATAAATATAATTATAATTTTTAAATAGATTATTATTATTAAGAATAAAAAGCATTATAATTAATTAATCTAATAATAATAATTTTTTTGTTAAATTTTTAATAATAATAATTAATTATAATTATTAATAATAATTAATTTTTGAATCATAACAATGATTAAAATACAAAATAAAAATTATGATAAAAATTAATTAAGAATTTTAAAGTAATTTGTTACAATTTAACTCATTCTGATTTTGATTTTACGACAAAATAAATATATAAATGGTAATACATCTCATTATAATTACAATTCATGTAGTTCAAGTAAATAAATTATTCTGATTCCAATTCCTCATTTTGATTTTAGTTATTTCGATTTTAACTCATTATGTTTCCAATTAATTTCGATTGATGTTGAGTGAACGCACTATAAATTCATAATACTTATGAAATTAGCTAATTTTATAGTACAATAATCTTGAATATTATATGAAAACGGGTGCATCTTGTTAATGATTCAACGAGATTGAAAGAGGTTGCTGGAGGAACCTCAATTTGAATTTATAGTGCGTTCAAGATTAGCTAATTTCATAAGTATTATGAATTTATAGTGCGTTCACTAAATAAAAATCGAAATTAGCTGGAAACCTAATGAGTTAGAATCAGAATACTTAGAATCGAAATAAGGTATTTGAATTAGAATAATTTATTTACTTCAACTACAAGAATCGTAATTATAATGAGCTGTATTGATTTATGTGTTTACTTTGTCTTAAAATCAAAGTCAAAATAAGTTAAATTGTAACAAATTACTATAAAATTCTTAATTATTTTTTATCATAATTTTTATTTTGTATTTTAATTATTGATATTATTATTCAAAAATTAATTATTAATAATAATTATCGTTAATTATTATTATTATTAATAATTTAACGAAAAAATTATTATTAATTATTGTTAATAGATTAATTAATTATAATATTTTTTTATTCTTGTTAATAATAATAATAATAATCTATTTAAAAATTACAATTATATTTCTAGTTATAATAAAATAATAATTATAATTATAATTCATTTAATAATAATTATATTTTTAATTAAATGGAGGATATTGTGGGATTTTGAAATTATAAGGGGCAATTGATTCTCTAAGGGTTTTAATGAAATAAAACATAGTGTAAGGGGTTTAACAAAATGTTACAACGCAGAAATGTTTATAATACTTATAACTAAATTGTAAATACCATAAAATATAAGGGGCTTAATGAATTTTTACAGAAAAATTGTAACTTACATCAACTGTAAGCAAGCAGACCCGTGACAAAAATACCCGTTCGGTCTGGACCCGGACCGTACTCGAGCATTGTGGGCCAGGTAATATAAAGTCGGGTCGGTCTTGGGCATCACTTGATAAACCCGGAACCCAGATTTTATTAAAAAAATTATAAAATATATATTATTTTAAATATTTATATTTATTTGATTAATTTATTATACATATATAAATTTTTAAACACTTAAAATTTATATTTTCATGTCAAATTTTATTGAAATAAATTTAAAATTTATAAAATTACCAAAAAAAAATACACATATAATATTAAAAAATATAAAATTCGAGTACCCAAATTAAAACCTGGCCCGAATTCAAATCCAGACCGATTGCATCCGGGCAGAGTCCGGTCATTGCATTACTCGGACCCAGCCCGAGATTTTGCCATCCCTACTTCTAGTGGCTAAATCCATGAATTTTTCAACTACAATTAATTTAAAAAACAAACAACATGAAACTCTTACTGTGGGCCATGCTAGGCCAACCTTGCAGCAAGGCCCACCAACTCTGTGGACCGTGGCATACCAAGCTACTTACTCATGTGAGCCTGTGTATGATGGCTGCGCAGTCCATTGGACAACTCTAATTATTTATATTACGACGGGACATTCAAGTAGTAATGCTATAATTGTCTGAATTTTAGGAGCGATAATCTGAGCTAGACTCTGGTGGGTGGAATTCATGTCGAATCCAAATAAATTGGAGTCAAGATTGGGTAAATCTGTATTCAACCTTTTTATTAAACAGGTTATAATATCAAAAGTTATGTTTGAACCTATTCACTACATAAATAAATAAATAAATAATTTCATTTCATTCAATTAGCTTAAATTTTATTTTTAATTTAGCTTAAAATAATATATAATATTACCTTAATATTAAATAAAGAGTAATGATATAGCCACAAACTCTTATATAAACTTATTTTGTACAAGCTGATGTGGCATGATAAGATTGATTGAATTAAATATCACTTGACCCACATGCTTTATTTTTATTATTTTATATTTTCATTCAACCAATGAATTAATGTCGCGTTAGTTTGTACAAAAATTTGTGGTTGTATCATCACTTTTAAATAAAATACATATAATATTAACTATTCTATTTGTCTTTTTCCTCAGTCAATTACAATGTTACCTTTAGATGTTAGCTTAAATTTTAAAATTATAAAAGTAAATATGTAATTTATTAAATAAATCATAAACGAATAAATGAATTGCTTAGCTTAAAATTGTGTTTGACCAATTTATGAAACAGGTTGACATATATCGCGCAAGTAAAATATATGTCAAACCAAACCTATTTATTTCAAATCAAATTGTGTAAAACGAAGGGATGATGAACCAAATTGCCGCCTCTAATAGATTTAGACTCTGCACAGGCTATCACTTATTGGACATTCTAGTATCCAAATATAGTTAATAAACCAATTTTAAAAGTGATACTTAAACAATCTTTGTTGTATTTCTGCCATCATCATAATTTCTTTGCCACTGTATCCACCACTGTTGTGTAATAATAACAATAATTTTCTGTTATTCTATTTTTTCAGCAGAAATTTTTTTTTTTATTTGCAAAATAATTTTTAATTTATGTATATTGTTAAAAAGAACAAATTAATCACACAACATTCGCCCCATTTAATGTCCATAATTTCCGACTAGCCCCATCAGCAAGCTCTCCCGACAGTATGAGTACATTTTCACTTCAACTGTTGAAATCAATGTGCTTTTGTTTAAACCGTGTGGACCAAGTGTTCTAACATTGTTGTGGCAACTTTCATTCACTAATTTAATAACATCATCTTTTATTTATTTATTTTTCCTTCTTTTTGGGTGATAGAATTAATAACATTGTTAATTGACTCGATTTCGACTTAAACATATACCTTAGCAATGAAGTCTTGCTTTTGCCCCTTGTACATTAAGGCATTAGTACTATTGAGAGTTGCAAAGGAAGAGAGACCGTAGAAATTGTAGTAAAATAATTGACATCACAGTTGTTGATCAGCTGCTTGCAGAGTGCAATCAACATTGGTATGTCATGTCTTCAAATCTGCTGCGGATTCAAACTCCGTGAGTGAAGTTTCTGCCGTCCGATCACAAAGAGTTCATTTCCAGTTGTCTCTGACTCATCATTGATCACTACTTAGTCTAAGTCATAAACAACGGTACCATGGTTAGTCAAACTTTTTCAATCTTTCTTTAATCATCTAGCTAAAATGGAATTTGGTTTTAGGGTCAAAATGAGATGATAATAAAGAATCCTTTATAAGCAATGATTCTAGTCCTGCTGTTAGGATCATATTAATTAATTGCATGGCAATTACATCTGCTTTTTAATTCTAGAGGAATTTGGTGACTCAATTTTTGTGTTTCTTGCTGTATATGTAGACTTAGCTAATGGACTTATGTCAAATATACAAAACCATGCAATATATATTATCATATTATTGGCAGATGGTATCTAAACTTGATGCCCCAAAAAAAAAAAAAACATAGTACTTCTAATTGTATTTTCTTGTGAAATGGCTATATAAACCTTCTACTTCATCATAAAATAGTGATCTGAACTAGCAGATAAAAACTTCATTATATATAAAGTCATCAGACAGCCAACTAGAGGTTTCTTATGTTGTTGTTAGTTAGATACCAATGCTATGAGTTTTTAATATCTAACTAGTTCTTATGGTAAAGCTTGTCACATCCAATTGTTTGCAAAACCAGACCATGTACTATGCATTTGTCTGCAACACTGGCCAGTAAAATGGAAAATTAATCTTAGCTAACATTGTAATTGTCCTTCAATAGAGCTTTGCGGTAGAGCAGGAGAGACCGAAAAAGTGTTACGTGGTTGGAGCAAGAGGGATTTGTATAGCACGGGAAGGTACACCCAAGTATTGTAATTGGACTTCTCTATCAAAGTCTACGTAATTTGCACTGTTATCTTTGGCGTTTCCATCAATTTCATTAGTATTTTTTAGCGCCAATTAATTCAGTTGACAAAATTTCTCGTACTGAAAGAAAAGATTTGGGGTTGAAACCTTATTCACGTCGGAGGAGAGAGGCTTTAATTACCAGAATATATTACGATTTCATTTATTCCATGCATTTGTCAATGCAGTAGCAGGTTTCTTGAGGTGGTCGAAGGAATTGGTGATGGGAAAAGGCAAAGAGTATTATTAGATCCTTGAAGCAATGAGGCAAGACTATCTCAAGACAGAGGAGATAGGTGGATGAAAATTGAGATGTGTTGGGTCCATCTCATTTGGGTGGCGCAAGTCCAAAATTTAATAAGTTTAAATAACTAAGTAATTAAAGAAACATTGAGGGGTTAAATAAAATTTTACAATGAAACTTGACTATATAAAGAAAATAAAATTGAGGCGGCAGCAGCTTTTGGCAGAAGAAAAAGGCAAGAGAGAAGGGAAGGGAAAGTAGAGTCAGATATTATTTGTGGACAAGTTTTTTAATCTTTAATTGGGTGATCGAAAGGTGAAATTAACTTTGTTTTCTCTTAAATTTTAAGGGTAAGTTCTTAGTATCATCCTCTATAATCTTATTAGTCTTAATTTTTATTTTATACTCTTGTTGGCTATTATTTAAGAAACCTATTTGTTAAAGAAATAATTATTAGGCAGTTATTGTAAGTCAAAAATAGTGATATTCTTGATGTTGATAGCCTCTAGTATTATCTAGAGAACAATTTGTGCCATAATTCCATTAATATAGTGGAAGATTATATCGGACTACGGTCCCGTGGTTTTTTCCACTTTGGATTTTTCACATAAAAATATATGTCTCTTGTGGTTGGTTTTTGCTTTATATTCATTAGTTTAATTTTCTGCCTATTTATTTGTGGTGCATATCCTATTTTAATCACACAAAGAGGGAAATAGTTTTGTTTCCGCATAATTTATAACTGCTTGGTAGTTCCTTTCCCAATAGAGTGGTATCAGAGCGTCAGGTTGTGTGTTTTATTACTCATGTGGTTGAGATGGAGGAATCCTCGACATGCATGATTAAATTAAAATCATGAAATTATTGTATTTGGAAGTCTAGGATGGAAGATTTGTTGTACATGAAAGACTTACATGAATCCATTGAAGGTGAAAAAGCTATACCCGCAGATTTAAATGATAAAAAATGGGCTCAATTAAACTAGAAGGTTGTAGGTACTATTAGATCATGGATTGATCAAAGTGTGTACCACCATGTCGCGAAGGAATCCAGGGTTGATGTTCTTTGGAGAAAATTAGAGACAATTTATGAGTAGCCGACAACACAGAATAAAGCCAATCTGATGAAAAAGCTTGTTAATTTGAAATACAAGGAGGGGCGCAGTATAACTAAATACACTAGTGAGTTTCAGGGCTTGGTTGATCAGTTGACTACTATGAAGATTATTTTAGATGATGAGTTACAAGCATTGTTGTTGCTTAGTTGTTTGCTTAACAGTTAGGAGACATTAGTGGTGTCAGTGAATAATTCAGCGTCAAATGGGAAATTAACTTTGGATATGGTTATAAATAGGTTGCGGAATGAAGAATCTAGAAGAAAGAGTGTTGAAGCAGTTCCCTCTAAGTCAGATGAACTTGTTTCAGAAAAGCAAGAAAGGCGGGGGAGGAACCCAAGCAAAAATTCCTACCGGCAGAATAATGATAATCGCAGAATAAAGTTCTTTCATTGTCATAAAATAGGTCATGTCAAAAGGGAGTGTAGATTGTGGAAAAGAGAACTAGCGAAAGAAAATGGTGATGCTCAGAAAAATGACAATAGAACACTGCATCCATAATTGATGGTGATTTGGGTATTGTTTATGATGAGAGCTCAGTAAATCTCACTTGCCATACCAGTGATTGGGTGATTGATTCGGGTGCTTCATTTTATGTTATTGCACATCGTGATTACCGTTAATGGTGATTATAGCCATGTTCGGATGGGAAATGAAAGGGCATCCAAGATTGTGGGCATGAGAGATATTTGATTGGAGACCAACATTGGCTATAAGTTGTTGCTTAAAGATGTCAGACATGTACCAGATCTTTACCTCAATTTGATCTCTACATGCAAACTTGATGATGATGATAATTATATTAACTAATTTGGTAAAGGAAAATGGAAGCTCGCCAAAGGCTCCTTAGTGTTAGCTAAGAAGAGGAAAGTAAACAAATCTTTTGTGATAAAAGCCAAGATCAAGAAAGAAGATGTGAATGTGGCTGTAAAAAGTTCTGACATTGAGACATGGCATAAAAGACTTGGTCACATTGGTGAGAAAGGGTTAGAAACTCTTGGCAGAAAAGGATTTCTACCCAGTTTCGCAGGTATGTCCCTCAAGACTTGTGTTCATTACTTAGCTGGAAAGACACACAGAGTAGCTTTTAAAAGCTTTTCTCTATCTAGAAAGTCACAAATCCTTAATTTGATTCACACTTATGTTTGCATGATGCAAAGTAGATTAATAGGAGGTGCACTTTATTTTGTAACTTTTATTGATGACTGTTCTAGAAAAGTGTGGGCTTTTGCTTTAAAATCTAAAAACCAGGTGTTTGATATATTTAAGTTCTTTCATGCTTGTGTTAAGAGAGGGACATGAAGAAAGTTAAAATGTGTTAGGGCAGATAATAGTGGTGGGTAGAGAGGGCCATTTGAGCAGTATTGCAGATCTCATGGAATCAGACTTGAGAAGACTGTACCAAAAATCCCGCAGCAGAATGGTGTTGCAGAAAGGATGAACAAAACAATTGAAGAGATGGTCAGATGTATGCTTTCTGATGCCAAGCTTCCTAAATCTTTTTGGGCGGAGGCTATGCATATTGCAATTGACTTGATTAACCTTTCTCCTTCAGCTTCATTAGACGACGATGTACCTGAGAAAGTTTAGACTGGGAAAGATGTTTCTTATAAACACTTAAGAGTGTTTGGTTGCAGAGCATATGTTCACATCCTTAAAGATGAGAGATCAAAGCTTGATGATAAAGCCAAGGAATGCATTTTCTTAGGCTATGGGCATGAAGAATTTGGGTACAAATTATGGGATCCAGTGGCAAGAAAATTGATCAAAAGTAGAGATGTTGTGTTCCTTGAAGATCAGATAGTTGGTGATGTAGAGAAGAGTGATGAGTCTCAGTCATCTCTAGAGATTCCTATTATTCCAACTTTAGTTTCTCCACCTGTAGTTCATGATGATCATGGGGGAGCTGAAGAGGATAATAATGATGGTCCAGCAGAACCAGTTGACCAGGCACCTCCAGAACCACCAGCACTACCAGTTGAGCCAGAATTGAGAAGATCTACCAGAGAATAGTGACCTTCCACTAGATATCCTCCACATGAATATGTGATGCTTACAGATGGAGGGGAGGCAGAATGTTTTGATGAAGCCATGTATCACCAGTATAAAAATGAGTGGGTTAAAGCTATGTAAGAGAAGATAAAATCCTTAAATGAAAACCACACTTATGACTTAGTGAAGCTGCCTAAAAGAAAAAAGGGTACTGAAGAACAAATAGGTTTACAGGTTGAAAATCGAAAACAACTCATAACAACGATATAATGTTAGATTGGTTGTGAAGGGTTTCAGTCAGAAGAAAGATGTTGATTTTGAAGAAATATTTTCTTCTGTAGTGAAGATGTCTTCTATCCGAGTAGTTCTGGGATTAGCAGCTAGCTTAAACTTGGAGATTGAACAGTTTGATGTCAAGACAGATTTCTTACACGGTGACTTAGAGGAGGAAAGATACATGGAGCAACCTGAAGGATTCAATGACAAAGGCAAAGAAGAACTTGTGTGCAAGTTGAAGAAATGTTTATATGGGCTGAAACAAGCACCAAGGTAGTGGTAAAAGAAGTTTGATTCTTTTATGGAGAATCATAGTTTCAGCAAGACTATGTGTAACCATTGTGTTTTTATGAAGAAGTTTGGTGATAATGATTTTATTATTCTTTTGCTTTATATGGATGACATGTTGATTGCTGGGCAGGATGTGAGTAGCATTGACCATCTGAAGAGAGAGCTTAGTAAGTCGTTTGCAATGAAGAACTTAGGACCGGTGAAATATATTCTTGGCATGAAAATTTCTCGCAATAGAAAGCTGGGAAGTTATAGTTATCTCAAGAAGGATATGTTGAAAGAGTTATTAAAAGATTTAACATGGGCAAGGAAAAATATGTTTGTTCTCCACTTGCAAGCCATTTTAAGCTTAGTTATGAGCATTGTATTACAAGTGAGAAAGAGAAGCAAGAGATGAGAGAGTTTCTTATGCTTTGGTAGTTAGTAGTTTGATGTACGCCATGGTTTGTACAAGACCAGATATTACTCATGCAGTTGGTGTAGTCAGCTGGTTTCTCTCCAATTCGGGCAAGGAACACTGGACAGTAGTGAAGTGGATTCTCAGATATCTCAGAGGCACTTCCTAAGGAGAAACTAAAAAGTTATATGCAGAAAGCGGGCTTGGCGGTGCCCTCCATATGATTTGGAGGGGGAGATTTGTTGGGTTCATCTCATTTAGGTGGCCCAAGCCCAAAGTTTAATAAGTTTGGACAATTAAATAATTAAAACACAATGAGGGGTTAAGTGAAATTTTATAATGAAATTTGCTTATATAAAGAAGAGAAAGTGGAGGCGGCATCAACTTTTTGACAGAAGAAAAAGGCGGGAGAGAAGGGAAGAGAGAGTAGAGTTGAGACTATTTGGGGGCAAGTTTTTCAATCTTTAATTGGGCGATTGGAAGGTAAAATTGACTCTGTTTTCTCTCAAATTTTGAGGGTAAGTTATTGAAATTGCCCTCTACAATCCTACGGGTCTTGATTTTTATTTAATCCCCTTGTTGGCTATTGTTTGAGATACTCACTTATTAAAAAAATAATTATTAGACTGTTACTGTAAGCCAAGAATAGTGAGATTCTTGATGTTGGTAGCCTCTAGTATTATCTAAAGAAGAATTTTTGCTGTAATCTCATTAATATAGTGGAAGATTATGTTGGACTACGGTCCCGTTATTTTTCCCGCTTTGGGTTTTTCATGTAAAAATTTGTGTCTCTTGTGGTTGGTTTTTGTTTTGGATTCATTAGTTTATTTTTCTGCTTATTTATTTGTGGTGCACATCCTATTTTAATCACACAAAGAAGGAAAAAAATTTATTTCCGCTTAATTTATAACTGCTTGGTAGTCCCTTTCCCAACAAGATGAGTGAGTACTTCGATGAAAATGGAGATGATAACATGTTAGTGTCTAGCCTAGCTATTTTGATAGATCCAACACCAATCATGGCCTCATTATACAAGGAATTGAGCTTAGGCCTACAAATAATCGATAGATTGAATCGTATCTTTAACACAACAATATTTTTTATGAGTATGTTAATGTTAAGATGTATTCAAGATCATTAGGTGGGCATAATATACTATTATGATCAGATTTGTATTAAGTATCATTTCATGTTGATAAGTTGAAAATTGGGTTCAAAGTTCGCATTGGCTGAGGCTGGGAAAGTATTTCCTTAATGGGCTCTGTCCTGCTGTGCAAACTATTCTTATTTCTTATTATAATTTATTGCAGAAAAACTAAATTCTAAAAATGATGACCTTTTTTCAACTTCCGGATACAGAGATCAAATTCTTAATATTCTGGGAAAAAAATCTTTTATCCACAGTAGAATAGCGTATTCAATGTGTTCCATTTGCAGAAATTGAAAAGCATAAAAAATTTGGATCTTTTTTATGTCCTTTTTCTATAATTTATCTAAGAATAAACATATAATTAAAATAATAATAAAAATGTCCTTTTAACTTTAAGGATAAGGAAGGAGGGGATTGACTAGGGCTCCATTTGGAATTGAGATTAAATACAAAAAATAACTTATTTAATAAGCTTTTACAAAAAAAAAATGTTTACTAAATATTTTAATATTTACTCATTTCATAAGTTTTATAGTTTTTATATTCATATTATAACTTTACTATTCTATTAAAAAGATTATTTCATATTTTACGATTTGAGATGGCCGAAGGAAGTCTCATGCATGATCATGCTTGTGCAGTGTGCCATGCTCACCATGTGCTTCGTGCCGTGCCATGCCCTGTCTAATTTTTTTAACTTAGGCCCCGTCCAATACACGTGTCACGCCCACTCGTGCCGTATCCACACGTACCATGCCTTGCCTGAGAAAAAAATACGATAAGCTTTTTTTTTTCTTTTTTTAAAATTTTTTTAATAGGCATGCCAAGTTGTCAGTGTACTTTTTTCAAGTCTATGCATTTTTTTTGGATTCATGTGCTTTTAGTCAAACTTAATAAAATAAAAAATTCAATACTCAATTCCATATTCAATACTAATAAACTAATAATAGTAAGAAAATATAATATTAATTTATAAGTTAGACCCTACAATATTAGAATTCTTTTTTGGTATTCAACAACAACAATAACAACAACAATAATAGTAATAAATTTTTCTTAAGGGTTAACTTAATTCTTAACTTAGACTTACATAGAGTCATAGATCATAGTCTATAATAACATTAATACATATTTATAAAATCATGATATTTATAATTTTATTTATTAAAATCATGATATCAATTATTCATTTAATGAGTTATAAACATAAATCAATTAGAGTTTTTTTTAAACTAATAATTAAATGAATTTAAAAAATTAATGCTAATAAAATATATTAAAAAATTTAATTTCAAGTTATTTATAAAATTATAAAATTTTATATTTATTTTCATTAAAAAGTTAAACGTGCTTATTGTAGGCCTTTTTACATGTCGTGCTTTAGCCCGCCTTTAATCTTGTTGTGTTTTTTAGGTCTGCATGCCTAAAATTCTAAACTCAACCCAGCCCACGTGTGTGTTGTTTATGCTGCGTGCCCCACTAAGACGTGCTCATGCATGCCGTGCTATGTGGACACGTGCCGTACCTGTGTCATTCCACGTGCCGTCTAGCCTGTTGGCCATCTCTATTTATGATTACCCTACAGTAGAAATCAATGACCCCTAAAGTAACACTACTAGAAGAAAAGGAAGATTTGATGTATTATAGCATTTAGTATAATGTGAACGTAGTATTTATTACTTTTATTTTTATCAAATTTTTATATTGTGTTAAAAATTTAATCATATTTTCTATGGATGAGCTATAAAGTTTATTAGATTTTTAGTAATTAAGTTTTTTTTCTTCTTTACTTCTTGTAAATTTGTGTTAAAAAAAAATTTGATTCTAGACAACTTATTAAAATTCATCAAGAAAAATAACAAAAAATTTTAAAACTTTTGTTAATTTTGGTCATATTATATTATACAATAAAACAACACTTTAATAACAAAACTTATCAAATGAACTTACAACACTCTCAATAACACAATTACTAAATACCTAATTATTTATTTGTTTAGCAGCTTTGTTTCATCAGTATAGTAAAAACAACTTATCTTAACAACTAAATAAATCCCAAATTAGTCCTAACTCAACTAAGAAAATTGTTGACAAAAATTTGTAATTATTTATTATATTTTGAAATTTCATGTAATTATTTGATATGTTAGGTCGTTGGATAATATTTGCCCTTCACTTCCAAAAGAAGTCGTTGAAAGATAGCAACCAACAACTTCAAAAAGAAGGCGTGTGAAAGTTTTCTATAAAAGCTCACTTCTTGTCTAATGCGTAAACAGAACAAGTAAAATGGATATTACAAATGCTCTGCCAGTAGAGTGCATTTCGCACATAATTTCTCTTACAACTCCTGGCGATGCTTGTAGATTAGCAGTGGTTTCTCCTGTATTCAAATCAGCTGCGGATTCGGATTTGGTGTGGGAGAGGTTTCTGCCGTCTGACTACAAGTTGATCATTTCCAACTCTGTCTCTTCTTCATCTTTGATCACTTCCTTGTCTAAGAAAGATCTTTATTTTCATCTTTGTCACCACCCTATCCTCATCAACAATGGTACCATGGTAAGCTTTCAGTCCTTACTCTATCCATCACCTCTCAAAATTATAGACTATGCTTATGACTCCTAAATGTGCTAATTGAATTAGAAATGAAACTTAAAGCTAGTGTTCAAATTGCGAAATGGCGAAAGAATCTTTATTTTACTGAAAGTTTGATTGGCTGGTGCATATAATTGACTTTGTTTGCCCTCCTTAACTATCATGAAGTCATCACATAGCAGACTTTAAGTGTCTTATATAGTCTCCTTAATCGTATGAGGTTCTGAAATCTTATTTTAAAGTTTGTCACATCCAGTTGTATATGCATAACAGTACCATATAGTATAAAATTCGAAAAATTATAATCTGGCCAACGCATGGTCATCATATATCCTTCAACAGAGCTTTGCAGTGGAGAAACAGACCGGGAAAAAATGTTATATGGTTGGGGCAAGAGACCCTTGTATTGAATGGGGAAGTACACCCAATTGTTGGAAATGGACTTCAACACCAGAGTCTAGGTAATTTTAACTTTTATTTTTAGCATGATAATAGTTAATTTATCAACAGTTTTATGGATGCAAACTAACTTAGTCGGTAAAATTTCTAAAACTGAAACAAAAAATATTTAGTGTTTAAATCCTACTCACGAGGACGGGGAGGAGCTTTTACTAGCAATATGATTCCGCTTGTTCCATGCTTGTATCAATGAATTGGCAGGTTTCCTGAGGTGGCGGAGCTCGTGTATTTTTGCTTTTTCGAAGTCAACGCAAGGATAGATACAAGAATTTTGTCCCACAGAACCAACTATGCAGCTTACCTTGTGTTCAAGTTTGGCAAGTCTATAGATGGATTTCGAAGTACACAATTAGCATCTAGAGTTTACGTTGAAGGAATCAATGATAAGAAAAGGCAAGGACTACTCCTAGATCCTTCAAGAAATACGCCTCAACTATTTCATGACAGAAGAGATGGATGGATGGAGATTGAGATGGGTGAGTTCTTCAATAAAAATGGAGATAATGGGATGTTATTATGTAGCCTACTTGATTTTGATATATTTGGCACAAGGCATGACCTCGTTATAGAAGGAATTGAGCTTAGGCCTAAGAAAGGCTGATGCATAGCATAACGTATAATACTGATACGTGTATAAATTAATCGCTGATAAGTTCAATTACTTCCTTGAGAACATTCTGTGATAAACAAAGCTGAAGTTTAGATTTTTGGATTACTTTTAAGCAATTCTTTTGCTTCAAGAAATGCAGAAACATCAACCTAAAGAAATCAGGATAAAAAAATTTAAAAAAGGTCCCGCTGATTTAGAGTTTTGAGACAACTAATTCTTGTAATTTAGTAACCTTATCAATTTAATTAAGTTTTAGAATCTGAAAAGCGCATGTTATTATCATAATTTAAATAAAGAAAATGAAGAAAAAAAACGTTCTTTTGACGAAACAAAAAGGTTAATTTCAGTTTTTTAATAAATTGATTATCTTGAAAAGTCCATGAAATTATTGTAAATTTTTACTTCTCCTCAATTATTGTTTTCAAGTGGGACATGTTAATGAAAAAAAAAAAATTATCTTCTTAAGAATTATTAAGGATAAATTAAAGTTTTCAATAATTTAAAAAATATTTTGAAAATAGTCCATTCGTTAGGGGATAAACTGAAATTTATCCAAAACAAAAAAAATCGAAGCTAAAAGGAAATTATTATATATATATACCCTTAAATTGTCTTGTTATCAAACATTCTACAATAGTTTAAGGTTGCATTCACCCTAAGTTTACAAAATGTATTAGCCATCCACTAAATCATTAGCTTTCGTTAGAATGTGATGTTAGAAAGGTAATATTATCTTTTAATGTCCGCAGAGCTCTGAACAAAGATGACATTGTTCTTGTTTTGTGAAATAATGCCATTTCATTGTAACTCAAAAAAAAAAAAAAATTGTCCATTTCTCTCCATTTTTCATTCACAACAAGAGAGAGTTCGTGGCTACTAGCGGAAGAGGATGTGGTAAGGCCTATAATTACACTCATTGGCTGCTTGTCCTAAGAAATGCAATCCTACTATGGCTGGAGCCAAGGAAGTTTATACGCCCAACTCTGTCTTGAATTTGACCCTCGGCTGATGCTACTTTATTTCGGCGGGTCATTGGGCAGTTACAATATTTGGCTTACAACAACGACAACAATAATTCTTTAGTGAAGATATCATCATTTTGTTTAAAATGAAGATGCCATTAAGAGAAAAAAATAAAGTCTCCAATGTATTGAAATTTGTACTATTTTATAGTTTAGTGTGTATCATTAGAGAAGGACTATATAGAGAGAGACATGTTCAAGAGACACATTTTTAAACACGAATTTAAACACAATTTTTTAACTATTAGATTAGATTGAAATAAAGGGTCAAGATTAGCTGACAAAAGTTATTAATTTTATTAATATTTTTTCTCTCCTCTCTTTAATGTTTAATTCTCTTTTTTCTTTTATTTAAGATTTTCGCTCTCCTATAAATTTTTAAATGGAATAATTAAGCCTGTTGAAAAACAGAGGACTAAACTGTGCAAAATTGAAACTATTTGGGCAGCATGAGAGTTTTACTAAACTAAAGGACTTTATTGATATTTTATGAGAGAGACACTACAACACTCACGGCTCACTCTTCTTTTTCACTTTTAATTCTTCTCTCTTTACTTGATGCCTACAACAAAGTGCTTACAGTTGTTTATAGTAACCTAGAACTAATAAAAGTCACACAAATTTTAAATTATAAAAATATGACAACCACATTTTATAAATATCTCCAAATATTCAAGAATTATTTAGATTTAGATATTTTTACATCCATTAGTTATTTGTAGACAAGAAATATCTCTCATCCTTTACACAATTATTCAATCTTCTATGGATTGGGTTTTGAACTTGAACTTGGACAAATGTAATTGGACTTTTACCACTCCTCCTCAATACCAAATTTCATCCTTTGATCCATATTGAGCTGTTAACGGAACTCTTCAAACATAACAGTACTAATACTTTTTGTAAACATATTTGCAGCTTAATCATTCATCTTGACGTACTGCATTTCAACTTCATCTTGCAAGACCTTTTCCCTATTGAAATGATAGTGCACCTCCATGTGCTTAGTTCTTACATTTCCGCCAAGTTAATTCACTACTAGAAAAATGGTCTTTACTGACTTTAGAATAGTGTCAGAAATTACTTTTACTGACACTTATTAATTGTGTCAGTAATCTGGGAGTCAGAAAAATAGTGACACTTGTAAGTGGTGTCAGTGATTACTATTACTATAGTATCACTAAAATAATAACACCATGGTATCAAAATATTACAATACTATATTAGTATTTGTGATTACTGTTACTATAGTATCACTACTTTATTTATTATTTAAAAAAATAATTATATAAAATGACATGTTGCCCATTGATTTGTTGATAGAATTAAAAGGCTGTGAGAAATAAGAACAAAAATCAATTTATATATCAAAACCTTTCGTAACATTTAAATATTATCAATATATATTACACAATCCAAATACTTCAATACACAAAGATGTCTGATTACAAGACAAGTTATTCTTATAATTGAATAATCTTAACTACTATTATCCAATCAATTTGATAATGATACTTCTCTAGAAAATATCTTCATAGTATATGACTAATTACCGAATTCTGTCCACGGGATAAGGCATCTTGAGCAATGAGCCATATCAAATGAATTTGAGGGGAAAGGTAGGCGCTGTGTGGAAATGATGCCAAGAATTGCGGGAATTCCACGTTCCAATGCAAATTGAACTTGAGCTTCATGATTATCTCTTGGTGCAAGAGAAACCGTTAAAATTCCACGATCTAATAAATCACCTCCCCAGCTAGCAACCTATAAAAAAAAATGTAAGTGAGTTAAATTTATCCTAAGATGACCAAGAGGCACCATAAGAATAAACCATCGATGCAACATAGATTAGCCCAGTATATGATTAGATGAAAAAGTGGGCAAATGGAAAACAAAACTCACCCCACATCCAGTGTCAATAGCAGTTCGAACTGTCCCATCTTTCATTTCTGGAATCAGATCTCGCATCAAATCAACATATGCACCAACTCCTTTGGGAAACATTGTACCTCCACCAGGAAAGAGGAACTTCTCTCCTTGTTTTCTCAGCCAATTCTGATTTGACTTCTGCTTGTTAATCCAATCATAAGGCACATTCCTGAAACTAGATCCAAATAATAGAACAAAATTGACTTACGGCCAACATCAGTGGACAATAAAACCAGTTCATTAATAGATCATAATACCTGTACCAACATTCATCCCTGCTTTTTGGCCACTTGATAGGTGGCTTATACCCATTAGGAGGGGGTATTAAGCATTCCTTCCTCTCAAAAACTGGAGGGCAGTGGCGTTCCATGAAAGTCAGCCGATGAGCACCGTACTTTTTCCACCTCTGTAGCAATGAATGTTTGCCATCAATATGGCCACTTGATATCATATAGCTTTGTAACATTGCCTAGAAGCTGTTACTATTATCAAATAAGCATTTAAGGTATACCTTTGGATCTGTGCATGGAGTGTAGTCTTGATAGTTGCTGCTGCATTCAGGGAAGTTAACAGATTTGATCTGAAGCGGAGCAACCGCTGGATCCTTGGGAGACGAGACTGCTTTCTGGACATCCCTAATCTCGACTCTATTTTTCTCAGAACAAAAGATTCCACCAAGGTAAAACGAAAACCCACGTAGTGCAACAAACAATACTGTCAAAGGAACAATCCTGGGACTTTTATCACCATTTGGAGAAATCGGTTTCCTATCTTTATGCTTCATTTTGTCAGAAACAATTAATTACCTGCATTGATAATAGTAAAAAAAAATTTAGTCACAGCTAAGTGAGATTAAATTTTTAGCTCAATGAACAAACACGTAAAGAAACATCTCCAAGATCCCAACTATGGAAATAAATACATTCCATGCTCCAGTTTCGATTCCTCCATTGTCTAAGATATTAAACTAAGCATCATAAAGCAGAATGAAGCGGACAGTACAATATTTGAGTCACAACTCAATGTCACAACCCAGTCACTTATAATTATCCTGAGACTATTAATAGGATCCAATTAACCAACTAAGACGGTTGAGAATTAATGTGTGAACTTAAATGAATGAGTAAATATCAATTTGACTAACCAAAAAAAAAAATCAAATGGGAGTTAAAGAACACGAATTTGCCAGACGAATGAGCGCAATAATAAAGCAAAAGACGAATTTGCCAGACGATGAAGTTATTTCTGGTTCATCACTAAATTCTCTAATAAAATAAAACCTCTAAGATCACCAATACAATTCAAACAAACTCAATTCGTAACCCAATTACAAAATGAAGAATGAACCAACTGATAACAAAAATATTACAACAAGGTCATCCCAGGTTTCAAAATCACCAATAATTAATTTTTTTTAAAAAAACTCTTGCCTGTCTAATTCGAAACAGAACCTCTTCTCCCTTTGCCGCTTCTTCTTTGCTTTCATAAAACCCAGCTCCAACCAAAAACTTCAACCCTAAAGGAAATTGAAATCAGGGTTTTCTATACAGAAAGAAAAAAGTAATTATAAATAAAGATAAAACAAAACCTTTTCTCATGGGTTCTTTGCATATCACCCTCCATCGATCCTGCAATTGATATTGGCTTCGTCACTCCATACTGCTTAGGCGGTAACGGCGGCAAAATCATTCTCTTCGAACTCAACATTAAAAACAATGAAATACCCCCTACAAAAAAGCCCTAATTTTTGGATTCGAACTTTCAAAAAAACCCTAGCTTTGCTCAAATTCTTCACAACACTTTCTAGTTCAAGGGTATTTTAGGTCAAGGATGGCGATTTGAAGGTTGACGGCGACGGCTGAGGTAGATCATTGTTATAGAGAGAGAGAGAGAGAGAGAGAGAGAGAGAGAGAGAGAAGGAAGGAAGAGAGCTTCAGTTCATAGCAAGAAGCGGCCGTGGGGAATGTTTTTTCACTTCTTAAAAATTTTAGATTTTAGGTTTTCATGTACACCTTCCATTAAAACGACATAGTATCTAGGTAATTTAATTTAATTTTTAATATTATTTACTTATTAAGCCAAAAATCAAAATCCAACTCATGGCCCAGTGGTTAATGTTTAAAATTAAAAAGTTAAAGTTTAGAGGTCTTTAGTTCGATTCCTAATGGACACAAAATTAAAATTTTATTTTTCTAATTACTAACACCTTATTGTCACAGATCTCTGATATTTAATTTACAGACACTATAGTATCACAAATTTGTGATATTTATTTGTTAAACACGGAAAATGTCCGAAATGCATGTAATTACTGATACTTTTTAATAAAGTATCACAAGACAAGTGTCAGTAAAGGTTATTTTTCTAGTAGTGATTGTAGATTGATTATCACAATAAAATAACTATGTAATCTACTAGTTGGTGTAAATCCTATATCAACTGCATTAACCAAGTGCTTTCTTGAGCTGCCATTGCTACTGCTCTATACTCTGCTTTTTTTGGTTGATGGCGATACAATTGGTTGTCTTTTACCACACCAAAAAACTACTTCAAATCTAATTTTGAAAACATACCCAGTAGTTGACTTCTTGTCTCAAGTCAGCATCACAATAGTCAATCAGTTTGCAAGTTTCACCTTTTTTTTTACAATAAATCGAAATCAATTGTACTTTTCGCATATCTTAGTATTCGCTGAATCATTTCCATGTGAAGCTTCTTTGGATTTTGCATGTACCGACTCATTACTCCCACCGCATATGAAATATTTAGTCAAGTCAACTTTAGGTAGATTAAACTTTCTACCAATTGTTGATACATCGTTTCATCTTGTAAGTCTTTGCTTTGTGTGTCCATAATTTTGCATTGACTTTCATTGAAGTTGAATTGGCTTGCTTTCTAATATTCCAAACTTCTTTAAGAAGTTTTTGGTATATTTCTATTGGCAAAGAAATATCCTCTCTTCTGTTCGATCAACCTCTAGACCAAGGAAGTGCTTAAGCTGACTAAGTTCTTTCATTTGAAAACGAACTGATTACTTGCCTCCTGTTCGCCAAATCTCTTATTCATCATCACAAAAAATAAAATCATCCACATACACTAATATAGTTGTTAACTTTCCTTCACTAGTTTTGACGAATAAGCTAGAGTCTACATATGCTACTGAAGAACCACTATGAGTTAGAAATTTAGTAATCTTACAATGTCACGCCCTTGATGCTTGCTTGAAACTATAAAGTACTTTTCTCAACTTGCATATATATATATATGTATATATATATATATCTGGATGAGCTTGATTATTAAATTCTCTTGCTTGGTTCATACAAATCTCTTGATTCAATTCTCCATGTAGGAATGTACTTTTAACATCCATCTATCAATAATTTTCATTCCTTACTAGCTTCGAGTACAAGTAGGACTCTTGCTGTTGTAAGTTTTACCATCGCATTATACATTTCCTCATAGTCTAGCCCGTATTGTTGTGGGAATCCTCAACCTACCAATTGAGTCTTGTACCTTTCAACTGAACCATCTGGCCACTTTTTAATCTCGTACACTTATTTATAAGATATTTGTTTTGCACTCTCTGGTTTCAAAACCAGATCTCAAGTCCATATCGGCTTCAGTGCAATGATTTTTTCTTCCATTGCATTCATTCAATAAGAATTCTCTGCTACTTCTTCGAACGTCTTAGATTCTATTATATTCTCTTCTTCTGCAACCACTGCATAAGTGTACTTGAGATTTGGCTTCCTCACTCTTGTGGATCGTTTAAGTTGAGGTTCAGGTGTTCTTGGTTCTTGTTCATTTGGTTTTCTATCTTCAATAGGTCCTGGTGAACACCTATGTTCCAAGGACTTTGCGCCTCATCATGCTTGATATCATCACCCCTTGGCTTATCATAACTTTGTGCCTCATCATGCTTGATATCATCATCCCTTGGTTCATCAAAATCTTCAGATTTTTTCTGGCTTGGGCAAATTTTGACAACCCATTCCTTTATTTGATTTGTAATTTCTTTTTAATCAGGTAGCTCTTTTTTTTTTTTTTTTTTTTTTTTTTTTCTGAAACCACCATAAAGATGCTTTGTCAAACATGACATTTCATGTTGCGTAGCACTGTCCATTGGTAAGATCATAACACCTTCATCTTTTTCTCTGGCTGTCATACCTGAAAAAGATACAACGTGTTGCTTTCTTGTCAAATTTGCTTTACAAGCGGCTTATCACGAAAACATAACACACACAATCAAATATACAAAAGTGGTTGACTGTAGGCTTTATATTTCATAGCTTCTCATAAGGTGACATAAACCCTAGTTTCGATTAAAGAAGTCTATTAATCACATGAGCTACTATCTTATAGCTTCTACCTAAAACCTCTCTAATACATTCTTCATATGTATCATACTTTGGTAGGTCTCCGCCAAATATCAATTTTTTTATTCTGCTACATTATTCTATTATGGTGTATGGTATAAGTGAACTGATGGGGTATCTTATAGTCCTGAAGGTACTAGGAGAACTCTTACGATGTATACTCTCTTTCGTTATTTTTTTATAAACAACAAACCTTCTTTCTTATTTTTCCTTTGGCCATGTCTCTGAATTCCTTAAACATTGAAAAAGTGTCAATTTTTTTTTTCATAATGAATACCTAAACATAACTAGAGAAGTCATCGATAAATATGACCATATATCACATGTCATTGATAAAAGGTCGCTTGATAGGCTAAACACATTAGAGTGTACTAACTCTAATGGTTGTTTTACTTTAAACTTCGACTCCTCATATGAGAGTTGATGAGCTTTACTATACTAACATCTTGCACACACTGTGTCTATTCTCACATCAAGTTGAGGCAGACCTCTAAGTATTAATTTGTCCATCATCACATTCAACTTGTGATAGCTAACATGTGTCAATCGAGCATGCCATAAATCTACTGTCTCTTTCCTTCGAGTCTTATTTGTATAAGCAGACTCTATTGATAATACATATACTAACTGTAACTTTTGTCCTTCGATGATAGATGTCCTCAAGATCTTTAGTTCCTGATACAGCTTGACATCTCAAGGGCTAAATAAGGCATAGTTTCCTGATGATGTTTGTTGTGATATTAAGAGTAGGTTTTTCTTCATATATATGACATAATACACATATTAAAATGACACTTTATGCGGACCATATCATGGCGTAAAAATTATAGTGTCAATGTGAGCTATTACAGTCTAGAGTTATTTGTTGTTATTACCACATGACCTCATTTGTACTTAATTTTATCTTGTAGCATCTCTGTATCACCAATCATGTGATTTGACCATCTGAGTCAATAATCTAATTATTTTTGTAGTTAATCCGACCGGGTATTGCTACTGTAAGTGCTAGCTCCTCTTCCTCAATCACAACTGATGCTTTAACTTCATATTCTTCATTATTATTCTCTTTTTTTTTTAGGTAGTAACATTACTCTCTGCATACCTTTTCTTAGACCGACATTTTTTCTCCTTATGGCCTCTCTTTTCGTAGTTGTAGTAATTCCCTTTCAACTTTTACTTTGCCTTGTATTAGCCACCACTGCTGCGATTCTTTTATGCTTCCTCTATTTGTGAACTAATTTCTTGTTGGTGTCTTTTTAACTTGTCAACATCTCCTTTAGATCCTCCAACACTATGTCATCTGAATCGATGTCTCTTCTTATCGGTGAAGAGTGCTTTTTCGTTATTTTCTATTGAGGCTCCGTTTATTTGCTTGTCAATTGCTTCTTGATTGGCAAGTAAGTTTTCAAATTCGTTAATGGTTGGTGGGTTGGCCAACCTTGAACAGCTGTAACAAAGCTCTCGAGTTAATCGGGCCTCAAACTATGGACAATAACTTTTTTTATTCTAAATTCAGAAATTGCAGCAATATGATCTAACTTAGAAATTTCACGTCATAAGGACTCTACTTTGTTGAAGTACTTATCTATTATCATATTTTGTTGTGAAATTGATAGTAGCTCACTCTTCAAAAGTTATAGCCGTGTGTTATTCTTCTTTGAAAAAATTGTTGCAAATGTGTCCCAAGCTTCTTTAGGCACTTTAGCCTTTTTCATGTGTCGTAGCATCTCTTCTTCAATCATACTCCTGATGGCAAACATGGTCTTCCTAACTTTAATGTTCCACTTCTTTGAAGCGATATCTTCAGTTGGTAGTTTCATATCATTACCGTAAACGATCTCTAAGAGGACTTAGCCTTGTAAGTAGTGTTAGCCTAAAGGACTATATAAACTGTAATTTTGATGATAACAAACATGTGTTATTATATTTCACAATTTCACTAGTTCTTGAAGGGCAAAATTTATTCAAGTAAAATCAAGCTCAAGACACTCAACGAACAACGACATGACCAAGAACAAGTATTAGCTCAAAGTGATCTTCATTACTATAATTTTTGTAAAGCCAGTACGATTTAATGTATGCATGATTTAACATTTAAAAAGCTCAAGATTTTTTTTTAATAAATCATCATTTTCTCATAACCTAAAGGTTTTATAATTATAAGATAAGTAATTATATGAAATCAGTTGTTTTTCAAAATATGGACTAAAATAAAAGAGTTTTGAAATGTTTGATATCGATAAGAATTGTTTTAAATTTTAGAAATGGACCTATTTGCAAAATTTTAAAACATTTTGAGCCATGATATAATTTCTAAAAGTTTTAGTGCCAAAATAAAAATATTAAAAGTATAGCTACTAGCCGGCCAAAATGCGGCGGTTAACCATCTTGAAAGATAGAAAGTTAGCAGCTGCCTGGCTGAGGGTGACAGCTAACTGGTTGGGCAAATTTTTAAATTTAAAACTACAACGGTAACTTACCACATAAGCTTAGTGGCTAACTGCCTCACTCTAGTGGCGATCTAGCAGGTTTCTAGGAAGTTAATAACGACTAATTTGCCTGTCCAAACTATATAAACTCAAATCAAAATCAAATTTAACAAGTTTTTCCAATCAAAAATCAGTTTGTACAACATATCTTGAGCTTCCATTTTGTAAATCCTCATACATTGATTCATTGTTGAGCTACCATTTGTATACATACACTTGTGAGAGAGAATTCTCTGTAATCTTCATTCTATTATCAAAAGTTGATTGATTGCAAGTATAAGATACACTTAGGTTAAGAGACTTGAGATAATCTATGTTCTAAAGATTCATTGACACATTGAAGTCAATTATAAAACTCTTGAAGTCTTGGGAGGCTTAGATAGTGAAATCCTCAAGTTTGGTTTGCTTGGAGGCATGGACGTAGACGGGTTTTGCCGAACCATGTAAAAGCTCTCGTATTTGCTCTCTCTTCCCTTATCTTTTTAATATTGTGTATTGTTAAACTTATTATTACTGATTTCATTAAGGCATTGTTTTAAATTGTTGTGTGGTTTTAATTGCTTAAGTTTTTTTTAAAAAAATCACCTTCGTCTTGGGTTGTATAGTTACTATTTCAAGTAGGACTCCATTAATGTTGTCCATGAATTGAAATTTTTGTTATTGAGCTTCTTGACTCCTCCAACTACTTGAAGGTCACCCATCTTGTTTGCAAACTTTCACAGTGCCAAGCAAACTCAATTTTCACCAATGAACTTGCAGAGTTTTAAACTCCTCACGATTCAACTCTACCAAATGATCCTTGATTGTCCTTGCTGTACTCTTACAACTTCTTCACAATAGTCCTTGACTGTTGTAAACTTTAGGTAGCATTGTTATAGTAGTCCTCGACCAAATGGTTTTGATATCGATTGTTGAAAAATTAAGAAGGACTAAACTGTTCAAAACTGAAACCTTTTAGACAACAAAATAATTTTACTAAACTAAAGGACTTTATTGATAGTCTATAAGAGAGACACCACAACATTCACAGGCCATTTTTCTTTCTCTCTTCTAATTTTTCACTCATCACCGAGGCCTTTGGGAGTATTTATAGTAACTTAGAACTAACCACACAAATATTATAAAAATATGACAAATTTTATAAACATCTCCAAATATTCAAGAATTGTCTATACTTAGATATTTTTACCTCCGTTGGATATTTTTACATTAGAAGTATCTCTCATTCTCTACATAATTCTTGAATCTTCCATGGATTGGGCTTTAAACTTAGGTTTTGAATAAATGTAATTGGATTGGACCGTGGAATTGTTGTTGGACTTTTAACAAAACCGTCAAAATTAATTTACTTACATAATCTCTTGAACCGTGGGAGAATACTTACAGAATATATGACACTTATAATCTCCAATTTGCCTTTCAAAACTTGCCCTTACACACACACATTAAAGAAGTTATTGTGATCACAAAGCCTCCTAAATAAAAAGCCACTTACAATTAATTTTGCAAATCCAACAAAAAGCGTATGCCATTTTAGAATATACATTGCTTTTATTTAACTTCATATACTCACCCACTAACCCAAACTCTTTTTTTTTATTGGCCTTTAATTTTCTTTTTTATATTTGGGACCCTAAAACTAAAGTTCATCAAAGTTCAAATGCCCTTAATTCGTTCTTGTTTAAGGGCTTATTTAGGGGTTATTTTTTAGAGGTTCAAATGTGATTTTAAAAAGTTAAAAGTTAATTTTAATATTTAGTAAATTTTTTTAGAAATCACTTTTGACAAAATCACTCATCCCATACTTAATTTTGAAAAGTAGGACATGAATAGCTTTTCAATATTTGATTTAAAAATTAGTTTTATACTTAATACAATTCCATATATATCCTCATATTAGGGGTGGCAATCTGAGTTAGGATTTGTTTTGATTCGATTCTATTTGAGTTAGGTTAAATGGGTTTGGGTTGGAAAAAATATTTATATACAATTAAAATTCAGAAAAATTTGTTTAAGCATTTCAAGGTATAGGTTAGTTTTGTAATTATGAAATGATATCAAGCCAAAAAGGAAAATGAAAGCAAGGCATCATCGTTCGTCAACGAACCCTAGCTCCACTCTTCATTTTCCTTCCTCTATTGTTCTCTTTCAATTGAATTTGAAGACCTATTTCTTTATCCCCCCAAATGAAAGCCAAACCAAAACTCCCAAAAATTAGATCAAAGTCAAAGTTTTCCGACAAGCTTCACTTTTCTTAACTACAGCAGTGACAAGGTTTCAAATAGCCACACCAGTCGTTGATTCAACCGTCAACTCCACCTTTCCTTATGCCTTTAAGTTTCTTCAGCTATTCATTTTTGGATTGCATTTGTGTTTAGTGTGGATCTACTTGTAAATGGGATGATTTTCTTGATTAGATTTTAGACAAATTTAGATGAATCTAGTGGACTCTTTATTAAAAATTTTCATTTACTCTTTAATTCAATTTTGTACAGTAAACAAATTAAAAGAATTGTAAATGAATGTTCGATTATTAAATGAATTGAATATGAATCCTGAGATTACTATTCATTTAATAAACAAATTGAATCCAAATCCATTGAACTTTGATTCAATTAATTTAGGACTTGACACGAATTCAATTCGCCTATTAGCGTGCTTTATAAAAAAAAAAAAAATCTAGGCAACTTATTAAATCAATCCATAAAAACGAAAGGTAATTTAAACTTTTGTTTATTATGAAGATAAATAATGCTAATTTGAAGAAAATAAAAAGATGAAAATAATAGTAGTCTACCACTATATTATCACAAGTTATAGAGATGAGTAATTATGCCAATTATTAAATTTTATTTGGGTAAGGATGAAAAACAATTAATTAGATAGGGATATTTTAAAAAGTGTCTTTTAATGATGGGTGTGGCTATTTGAACATACTAAATTTCTCTCTACACCCATTTTAAAAAGTAAATTGATTAATAAAATTTTAAAATTTTAAAATCACAAAATTACCCTTCGTTAATCTCTTTCTCTCTCTTTGATTGCAGATATTCTCTCTCTAGCCTCTACCATAACCTCTTGCAAACTAAACATTGACTTTTATTTTCTTTCAAGTTTCAACCATTTGGTTCTAATTCTTTATTTCTGCCATAATTCTGCTCTAACATGTATATTAGAAATGTTGTTTAAAAAATAATAATCAAATGATATATGCTCCGGAAATTTTGCAATCAATGGTGTTTTTAATTTTATTTTGTTCATTACGTCCTTTTTGAAATACTAATTGTCTCTTTGATGGTATTTAAGTTGGAACATACATTAATTTTTCTTCTCCAAGACTTGAAGGGAAATAAATTTTTATGGCTTTTATGGTTGATTGAAAAAAAAAAAAAACACTCTTTACATTTCATTAGGTCAATTTTATTCTTCTATTTGTAAGAGCCTGAAGTCAAATCGATATTGGCAACTGCCAATTGGCGAGAGACAACCATTAAAAATTCATTTGCAATTTTGCATTGCAAAAATAAATATCAAGCCAACTGGTGAGGTATAGAAGGATAGGAACAGAGAGAATCGGAAGAAAAAGAGAGATAAGGGTTAGTACGGTAATTTCATTAAATATTATTTCAACAATTAAAAACTTTATTAAAAATAAGGGTGTAGGAAGAAATTTTATGGGTTTAAATAACCCGTTAATGATATTATTCATACTTTTTATATTAAGTAAAAAGTTAAGAAAATTAACTTGATAACTCAATAACTGAAAATTTTTATTAAATTGAAAAAGTAAAAAAGACTTAATTGACTTAACTCCTAGTCAATTAAGTCATTAAGTTAAAAAGAAAGAAAGATAGAAAGAAAGAAAAAAAACAGCCTCTAAATTTTTCAATTACCCGTGACTGGCGATTTGCTCTAATTTTTTTAATTGGTTGAATATGGTTAATTTCTACAATATAAATTGACTGCGTCAAGGTATTTGTATAAAAGAGACATTTGTATAAAAAAGACTTGTAAAATCTTGATGAGATCCCATTATACTAATGCTTTGATGCTTTAAAATAATGGATTTAAAATAATTAGAATTGATATAAAATGAAGATTCATGTTTCATTAAAATGTCACTTTATATACTGCCTATGTTTCCTTATTACATACTCATCCAAAAGTGGCAAAATTGGCCGATAGTTTTTTACTATATCTTTTCCCAAAAAAAAAAAAAAACACCCAGATGCCAGATCCCTATTTTTCCTCCACCAACTGAAAAATATTAGAAATTTGGTTGTATAGTGAATATCATGAATTTTATAGCTTAAGAAAGTACTGCTTTTGGTTTTGGAGTTTAGATCATGGCTAATAAATTAGCCAATTTGAATAACTATATTAAAAAGAAACAAAGTAAATCAGTATTAATCGTGTTAATTAATTTGTTTTGATTGTAGGATGAAGATAAAGGCATATTTCAAATTCGGATTTGACACTCCAATTAAGAAGCTCTTTAACTATTTATTGTGACAAAGTCTCAGAGGTATGGGTCTTTCACTTTTGTGATCGCTTGGGAACGCTTTGATCGTTCTAAAATCCCTAGCCTAGTACTAATTATTTCTTTAATTCAGACTTAGTTGAACATTATTGACACATTTGCCTCAATTAAGTTTAATTCAACATAAAAAATAAAACGAAACGCAAGCTCAAGAACACAATTAATCCAGACACTAATTCTAACTTATTCTAACTGGAGGGCTAATTAATCAATTAACTCCCAACAAGACCTTGAGGTTATTATTAATTCCATTATGCCTTGTGATGCTGCCGCCTCCAAAGACAGAACAGTGCATCAATCTCATCATTATCCTCCAATCCAAGCTGCAAATTAACTAGAAATATTAATTTTCATCACATTTATTGGCAGTGGCAATATTAAAAATTAAAAAAAAGTATAACAATATTCTTGTGGTTTGACAAAACAGTCACGAAGACAGATCTTCTTTTTTATTAAAAAAAATGATCTTATAGTATATAGAATTCAAAATAAATTTTAATTTGTAATTGTTTTGAAATAAGAGAAATTTTTAGAATATATTAGAAGTATTACGTCAAATTAATATATATATTATATGTGTAATTTAATTATATATAATTACAAAATACATGATAATCTTTTAAAATAAATACACATATATCATATGCATTAATTGGGTATAATATATCTGATATACCCTAAAATCTCTCTTAAAATATAGAATACTCATGACATTTCATAAATCACAGCGCTGTTGCTATCGTCTTCCCAAGATCGATGGAATTACATCATTTGTTTTTGGTGCATGTTATTACAAAAAATGTTGCAGCTTAAGATTGATTGAATGGGATTATTTTTGCAATTGATTATTAAATTGCTTTAGCTTCAACACAATTACCTATGAAGTTATAAAGTAAAATATAATATAAGTTTTGGAAAAGGAACCACAGAAGCTGCTGTAAATTAAGCTGAAACAAATTCTTTTTCTCTTTATGTGATTAAAACATGATATGTAACACAAATAAATAGATTGAAAATAAGTCAACACAATTCAAAATAATAAATCAATTACAAGAGACACATATTTTTACGTAAAAATCCATAACAAGAAAAATTATAGGGCCATAGTCCGATATAACCTTCCACTATGAAATAATGAGATTACAGTATAAATTCTTCTCTAGATGACACTAAGGCTAACAACATAAAGAATCTCAACAATCTTGGCCTATAATAACAGTGTAATTGTCTTTTTAAGAAGTGAATATATCAAATAATAGCCAATAAAAAAATGAAACAAAAATAAAGATCAATAAGAATGTAAATGGTGATGACAGGAACTTATCTTCCAAATTTAGGAGAAAATGGAGTTAAAATAACCTTCCAATCGCGCAATCAAAGATTGAAAGCATTGCCTACAAATTCAAGTTCATGCCACTGTTCTTCATTTTCTTCTCTCGTCTTTTTGCGTTATGCCATCATGGCTGGTGCTTGCTTTTCTTTTTCATTATATTCATGTGATTTCCAAACCTAATTTAAAGGTAAATATCAATTAGCCGTGCAAGCTTTGTTTAATTGCTTGAACACCTAAATTAATGAAAGCTTTGGGCTTGGGCCACCCATATGAGATGGAACCAATAAATCTCCACCTCCAAATCATGTGGAGGACATCATCAAGTCCGCTCTCTACTTACAGTTTTTTAGCTTGTTCTTTGGCAATGACTTTGACATCATATCTAATCCATTCTCAAGTTTATGAATCTTTTCAGGCTACAACTATTTCTTTTCAAGCACGTTTTATATCCAATGATATCTCACATTAGTATACTTAGATTTCGAATGATATGTCAAATTCTTTACTAAGTGAATGGTACTTTGACTGTCACATTACACAATATAGCTATCTTGTTTCACACTAAACTCTTGTAGGAAATTCTTCATCCAGAAGGTTCTTTTGCAACCTTTAGTGATTGCAACATACTTTAATTTAGTGTTAGACAAAGTAACATGCTACTGAAGTCTGAATTACTATGAGACTGCTCCCTCTACAAAGTTGAGCCAATATCCTAATAAGAATTTTTAAAAATCAATATTTTCTGCCATATCAGCAGCTGTGTACATTTGTAACACAAGTTTGTCACCACAAAAACATAAAAATGCCTTGAAAGTTCCTCCGAGATATCTGAGAATCCACTTCACTGCTATCTAGTGTTCTTTGCCTAGACTAGAGAGAAACCAACTTACTATATCAACTGGGTGAGCAATATCTGATCTTTGTACAAACAAAAGCATACATCAAACTGTCAATTGTTGAAGCATATGGTACTCTTTCATCTCTTGCTTCTCTTTCTCACTTGTATAACAATGCTCGGAATTAAATTTGAAATGTCTTGCAAGTAGAGAACAAATAGTTTTGCTTTGTCCATGTTAAATCTTTCAAGAACCCTTTTAACAAATGTTTTTTGAAATAACCGTAACTTCCCAGATTCTTTATCGTAGGAAATCTTCATGCCAAGAATCTGTTTTGTTAGTCCTAAGTCCCTCATTGCAAAAGACTTCTTTCTTCATATTATCAATTTTACTAGCATCCTGGCCAACAATCAATATATCATCCACATAAAGCAAAAGAATGATGGAATCATTATCACCAAACTTTTTCACAAAAACACAATCGTTAGACATAGTCTTGCCAAAACCGTAATTCTCCATAAAAGAATCAAACTTCTCGTACCACTATCTTAGTGCTTGTTTCAGCCCACACAAACTTTTCTTCAACTTGCACACAAGTTATTTTTGCCCTTTGACACTGAACCCTTTAGGTTGCTCCATATATATTTCCTCCTCTAAGTCACCGGTAAGAAAGTTGTCTTTATATTAAGTTGTTTAATCTTTAAATTCAAGTTATCTGCTAATCCTCTAACAATTTGAATGGAAGACATCTTCACCACAAGAGAAAATATTTCTTCAAAATTAACATGTTTCATCTAATCAAAACCCTTTACAACTAATCGACTCTTGTGTCACTGTTGTTTATTTTTAGTTTTCAACCTGTAAATCTATCTTTTCCTTACTCCCCTCTTTCCCTTAGAAAGCTTTACTAAGTCGTAATTGTGGTTCTCATTTAAAGTTTTCATCTTCTCTTACATGGTTTTAACCTACTCACTTTTATACTAGTGAGATATAGCTTATTCAAATATTCTGGCTCCCCTCCAATTGTAAGCATCACATACTCATGTGAAAGATATCTAGTGGAAGATCATCGTTCTCTAGTGGATCTCCTCAATTCTGGCTCAACTGGTAGTACATGTGGTTCTAGATGTTTGCTAAACTGATTCTACTAGACTGTCATTATTATCCTCTCCAGCTGTCCCATGATCATCATGAACTACAAGTGAAGAAACTGAAGTTGAAATAATAGGAATCTTTGGAGATGACTGAGATTCATCACTGTTTTCTTTATCACTAACTATACAATTTTTAAGAAATGCAATATCTCTACGTTTGATTAGTTTTCTTACTGTTGGATCCCATAATTTATACAAAAAATTCTTCATGTCCATATCTTAAGAAAATGCATTTTTTGGCTTTGTCGTCAAGCTTCAATCTCTCATCTTTAGGGATTTGAACATATGCTATGTAACTAAATACTCTCAAGTATTTATAGGAAACATCTTTCCCGGTCTAAACTCTCTCAGGTACATCATCATCTAATAAAGCTGAAGGAGAAAGGTAAATCAGATCTACTAAAGTACATATAGCCTCTATTTAAAAAGATCTAGGAAGCTTGGCATCAAAAAGTGTATACCTGATCCTTTCTTCAATGGTCTTGTTTATCATTTCTACAACCCCATTCTACTACAGGGTTTTTATCACGATTTTCTTAAGTTTGATTGTATGGAATCTACAGTACTGCTCAAATGGTCCTCTGTACTTACCACTATTATCTACCCTGAACATTTCAACTTTCTTCATGTCCCTCTCTTAACATAAGCATGGAAGGAGTTAAACGTATCAAGCACTTGATCTTTAGATTTCAAAGTAAAATGCCATACTTTTCTAGAACAGTCATCAATAAAAGTTACAAAATATAGTGCACCTCCAATTGATTTACTTTGCATCAAACAAACATCAGTGTGGATCAAATTAAGAATATGTGACTTTCTAAATGTAGAAACACTTTTAAAAGTTACTTTGTGTGTCTTTTTAGTCAAACAATGAATACAAATTTTAAGAGATGTACCTTCAAAGCTGGATAGAAATCTTTTTTTGACAATAGTTTCTAACATTTCTCACTAACATGACCAAGCCTTTTATGCCATATCTCAATGTCAAAATCTTTTACAGTCACATTCACATTTTCTTTATGGATCTTGGCTTCTATTATATAGAGTATTGACTTTTTTTCCCTTAACTAACACTAGGGAGCCTTTGGTGAGCTTTCATTTTCATTCACCAAATTGATTAATATAACCATGATTATCAAGTTCACTAATACAGATCAAATTAAAGCAAATATATGGTACATGTTTGACATCTTTCAGCACTTACTTACAATTCACATTGGTTTTAAAACAAATATCTCATTTGCCCACAATTTTGAATGCCCCCTCATTTCCCATCCAAATATGGTCATAATCACCATTGGCATAAGATGTGAAGTTGTCACGATGTGCAGTAACATGAAATGAAGCACCTGAATTAATAACCCATCATAAACATACCTATATCACCATCAACTATGGCTGTAGTGTTTTATTTGTCATTTTTTTGAGTATTGACCTTTTCCTTCGCCTGTTCTCTTTTCCATAATCTACACTCCTTTTATGTGACCCATTTTCTAACAATGAAAGCACTTGATGTTTCTCCTCTGGGTTTAGATCCTCCTCTGGGGTTATCATTATTCTACTGTTGAGAATTTCTGCTTTGGTTTCTCTCCCGCCTTTCTTGTTTTTCAGAAACAAATGCATCTAACCCAGAGGGAACTACTTCAACACTCTTTCTTCTATATTCTTCATTCCACAACTTATCTATAACCATCCAAAGTTAATTTCTCGTTCAGAACTGAATTATTCATTGACACTACTAATGTCTTCCAGCTATCAGGCAAAAAAGTAAGCAGCAAAAATACTCATAACTTATAATCTAGAATAATCTTCATAGTAGTGAACTGATCAAACGACCCTAAAATTCACTAGTGTATTCAGTTACATTGTGCCCATCCTTATATTTCAAGTTAATAAGCCTTTTCATGAGATTGGCTTTGTTATGTGCTATCGACTATTTAAAAATTTTTTCCAATTTTCTCTAAAAAAATCAACCCTAGATTTCTTTTGCGACATGGTGGTAATCACTTTGATTAATCAATGATCAAATAGTACTCATGGTCTTTTGGTTTAATTAAGCCTATTAGTTATTATCTAAATCGGCAAGTCTAGCTTTTTTGCCTTTCAATGGATTCATGTAAGTCTTTCACGTGCAGCAAATATGATGCTATTTGAAGAGAATGGGATTTTAGGTAGTAATTCTTAAACTTCCTAAAAATATTTTTAAAACTCATGCTTGGGGGGAAAATCCTTTAATTTTCAATATTATTTTTTTAATTACGTGAGACTATAGTTCAGATTACATTTTATATTATATGAGATTACTACTGATATTTATAATCAGATAATTAGTGGGATAGCATTGTCCAATTTTTGTCCTCTCTCGTATTGGAGAAACGCTTACTTCACTCACATTTTGTAAAGAAAAATGTTTCATTTACTTAATTATTTCATAATTTAGAAAAAAAATTAAACCCTCCATAATTACTTTTATGAGAATCCGAACACATGCTCTTACAATTCTCCCACTAGGCTAAAAAATATTCAATATTTAAAATGAGAAAGACGAGTAAATTATAGGAGAAATCCAAATAGGCGCGGCCCAATACGGTGGAGCTTTTTAAAAAAAAATTAATTTTCAATATTCAAAATGAGAAAGACGATAAATTTATTAGAGAAATCCAAGTAGGCCGGTCCCAACACACTGGGACTTTTTAACATCCCTCTGTGATTCTTATTACACCCCCTTTAAATTTTATTTTTCAAAACATCTTCAGCTTAATTTATAAACAAACTCCGTATATTAAAAATATAACTATCATTTCATAAAATTCACACAAATTTTTTTATTTTTATTTATAAAATACATACTAATTCTTAAATTATTATATAATTTCTTATTACTGTAATCTCTTAATTTCTTTGTTGGAGCAGTATTGCGGCATAACTAAATAAAAACAATGGGGTACATTGTTAATTAAATCTCTCTTGGAAATCATTATTGATTTTGAGCCTGAGGCCACTTTCGTATTGTTAATGTATACATGTATTGGACAGGTAGTAACTCCTAACATCAACAGTTGTCAAAAGATTTTAGAAAGAAAAGGGGAAAAAAATTGTGGATACTTATAATGCACTAATTATACATATGATTTGTATAAAGTGTTAAGGTTA
The DNA here is from genome assembly GCA_039657385.1 of Citrus x changshan-huyou. Lineage (NCBI taxonomy): Eukaryota > Viridiplantae > Streptophyta > Magnoliopsida > Sapindales > Rutaceae > Citrus > Citrus x changshan-huyou. Next base: position 12,019,863 of record CM077555.1, read on the forward strand.
AATTTTGCCTTTTAGTAATTTTTTGACAATCGACGTAGTTCAACTAACTGTAAATGAACTTTGCATATGTGATAACTCAAATTTGAGTAATGCCATAGGAAAACGGTTAGTATTTATTAGGCGAGATTTCATACTCTCATCTAAACCTTTTAAATCATAATAATAATAAGATCCAAAACGTTGTTCTCCCAAATATTTTCGTTGGTTTTTAACCACAACGGCTTCCAATTTAATAACCTTATCAATTGACTTCAAGATAAAAACGACCGAGTCTAGAAACAATTGAATTTAGAGAAAATTCAATTGAGATGATAAACCTATTAGTATGTATTGATCATCTTGGCAAGAGTTTCGAAACAGTAAATATTATATGTTAAATTTTTATGTAAGTTCGTGATCAGCGAAGTTCTAAGTAATAATAAAAATAAGGATCTAAAAAAATTCTCTTACATATTATCATATTTTTGTAATAACCTTCCAGTTTACTTTAAAACAAAACATGATGGAGATCAAAGAATTATCGGTGAGTCTTGATTGGACCGACAAAAGCTTCAAAACATTACACACACTCTAATCACATTTTATCACAAGCACAACACATTAAATAATTTACTTCTCCGAGATTGATGTAAGGGAAAAGATATCCCTGATCAAATTAACTAGACTATCCCTTTGAGATCATGGTGCTTTTAACCTCTTCCATTCTTATTTTATGTTATCAATTACTTACTAATAATCTTACAATTAATCATGGATTAATTTTAAATTACCTTCTCGTCAATTAACTATTCTCAAATCACCTTTCTTACTTTTGAAAACCTTAGATTACTCTTCATTTTTATTAAGAAGACAAAAAAATTAATAATCCCAAATTTACAGTTAATCATCATTGCTTCTGCTTGCCAATAGATAATCGTTACTTCATTCGGGCCGGTCATCCATCTCTATGCGTGAACAGTATTATTAATATTCCATGTTTCTGTCGACCTCATGTTCGCATTTTTTTCCACGGGCTGTTGGTGCAATTTTCTAACTCATCAGACCTGTTCAAAGTCAATCCTTGTGGAACAAGTATCCAAACAAGTAGAAAGCAGGAACTTTCATCCACTGCTTCTGTATAATTTAATATTGAATAACCTTCTCCATTGAACTTGTGCAAATAAAGCTTAACAAAGAAGTATAGGGTGATGTGAGTTTTAAAGAGCAGGAAATTAAAAGACAGCAAGTCAAATGGATATCACAATTGCTCTGCCTGCAGAGTGTATTTCCAATATCATTTCTCTTACAACTCCTCGTGATGCTTGCAGATTATCAGTGGTGTCTCCTGTATTCAAATCAGCCGCAGATTCAGATTCCGTGTGGGAGAATTTTCTGCCGTCTGATTACAAGCAGATCATTTCCAACTCTGTCTCTGATTCATCTTTGATCACTTCCCTGTCTAAGAAAGATCTTTATTTTCATCTCTGTCGCAACCCCATCATCATCAACAATGGTACTATGGTAAGTCAAAGTTGACTTACCTTTTATCTAAACAAATCATATACTATATATTAATCTTTTACCTCAATTTATCCTGCTATTTGTGTAGATAATTTTTATTTTGAGTATTATGAATATTAATATTAACACCAAGAGCTTCATCATATGTACATTTAACCAAACAAGATGGTTGACTTCTTCTTCATTGTAATATCCGAAAAACGACATGCTAACTATACTAACTATACCTTGAACTCATCAATTTTTTTGACTTGAATTTTCCTCTTGTTTCGTAGAAACCCAATTTTAAATTATCTTTGATGTTTTGAGTTCTAAGCTTTTATATATTCTCTTTAAAAGTCTGGACGTATATGTCTGCAATTAACACCCAGTTGAAATCTTAGTAAGCATTGAAATACACCAAAACTGATTTTATAGAAAAGCTAACATCATGAGTACTTTGACAGAGCTTTGCGCTGGAGCCAGAGAGTGGGAAAAAATGTTACATGGTTGGGACAAAAGGGCTTTCCATAGCATGGGGAGATGAACCTAACCATTGGATATTGACTTCTCTACCGGAGTCTAGGTTTGTTCATATATGTTGGCATTGCACGTTTGCATTTTTAATCTTTAGTGGTATAATCGATTTTGTCATCATATAATTTGCTCTTTTGTCAATGCATTGGCAGGTTTCCTGAGGTGGCTGAACTTAAGTATGTGTGGTGGTTTGATGTCAAAGCAATGATAGAGACCAGAATTTTGTCACTCAGAACCAACTATACTGCTTACCTTGTTTTCAAGTTTGTAGAGTCAAAGTATGGATTTGCAAGAAGACCAGTAGACTCTGGGGTCTACATTGAAGGAAGCGATAATGGGGTAAGGCGAAGACTGTTGCTAGATCCTTCAAGAAATATGGCTCGACTATCTCAAGACAGGCGAGATGGGTGGATAGAAATTGAGATGGGCGAGTTCTTCAATGAAAATGGAGATGATGGCAAGTTGGTGTGTAGTCTATTTGAATTTGATAGCTTCATCACCAAGCGTGGGCTCATTATACAAGGAATTGAGGTTAGGCCTAAAAGTGGCTGATAGCATGTATTGAATTATGGTTTTGACACTGCAACATTTAGTCATTCAGTGATGTATGTAAGCTCTTTAGGCGGATCAATCAACCAAGAATTCCACAAATACTTCTTTATTTTATTCATTTTCCCTATTGCAACAACTGAGAGGTGGCATAAGTTTATTGTTGAATGCATTAGGTTAATGAATAATTTTCAGATTAATTGAGCTTTCCTGTATCTTGATGAATGATTTGTATGTAACCTTTAATCGGTCACCAGTCGTTTCTAGCTAACCTGAATTTTCTTGTTCTTCAAGACAATAATGACTTTGAACAAAGTTAAGCACTGCTATTTCTTTACAACAACATTCAATTTATAAGATTTGACGTATGGAGCTTCATCTAGTTGCACATCCAATTCTATGCGTAAATGTTAGATTGAGGCTGGTGTTCGCGAAAATGAATCAGGTGTTCGATCTATTGCCTCGGTGAGTACGTAGTCTTGTGCCAAGCACTCACCCCATCTGGCAAGCCGTGAGATGGCACATCACTTAGCTGAATAACGTGACCCGTGAAGAGGATTCAGCAAATTCCCAAGAATACTATAGGCGTAGAGCTCTCAGGGGTAAGCTCAGAGGACTTTAACAAGACTAACTTGGATCTGTCCTTTGTAAAGGACAATGATCAAGGGCCATTGGAGTCGATCCTTCATATCCATAGGATCTTAGCTACAGTTGTGGATGATTTTGAAAGTAAATTACTTTTAAGAATAGAGTTATTATGATAAGGAGCCAAGGAGGTGCTCATGCAACTTCATGCAGACCATGTTTCACGTGCGGGATGAGTTTGTTTGAGTGTCGAAGCAATAGCGGGAGAATCACCACGTCAAACTATTCGTTGCCGGTTTGGAAGAGAATCAAATTGTGGTTGTCATGTTTGATTTGGATTCGGTCACTAGGTTTATCTTTAAATATTTTTCTTGTTTTATTTTACTATATTCTAGCTGATATTGTTGGCTAAGAACCAAAGACTTGTGATGTTAGCTACTATAAATAAGTTTCCCGCTGCGAATAAAGATAGTCAACAATTATCAAACTAAATTATCTCTGGTCGTTCTCACCAAAAGCAGAACAACGTTATCATCTTTTAATCATTGTTAGCAAGCATCTGACTGGGACCTATCATATTATTAATGAATGATTTTGTTTTAAGTCTTCATTTCTTTATCTGAAATGAATACCTACACTCTTAAGATTTCAGAAAATAATCATGTATATTGCAAGCTTTTAATAAGGGATACACTCCTAAAATTTGAAAAAATAATCACGTATACTCCAAGTCTTAAATAAGGGATACTAAGACCACCTTTTGAATAATATAATTGACGGTTCCACATCAGATTATAACATGAAACCTCAATTTTATTGTAAAATTTCTCTGTAAAAAGTTTAACCAGCTGATCAATCGCACATTAAAATCTCATGTTCATGAAATGGCACAACTCTTCGTGTTATATATCTGAAATATAAGTGTGCAACCCAAGAGGGGGGGTGAATTGGTATTTTAAAAATTATCCTAGCAAACCCACACAACAAACAATCTAACGTCTTAATAAAAGCACAATAACAAATGAGTAAGGGAGAAGAGAAACAAACAGACGAATTTTTACGTGGTTCGGCAATTCCTGCCTACGTCCACGCCTCCAAGCGATCCAAGCTTGAGGATTTCACTATCTGAGCCTTTTCAAGGCTTCAACCGTTTACAATTGACTTCAAGGTGTCAATGAACCTTTACAACAAAGAGATTATCTCTCAATCTCTTCACTCCAGTGTCTCACACACTCAAACACTTACAATTAAGATGAAGAAATGAAAGTTACAACAAAACTCACTCAAAGAGTAGATATTCAAAAATGAAGAACAAGAGATGATTCAATGTTTTTGTGATTTGCGAATTGAGAGCTCAAGATATCTCGTGTGCTTTTTGTTTATGCTTGCTGGAGAGCTTGAAAATGAATTGGATTTGAGTTTATATAGTTTGAGCTCAAAAACTAGCCGTTATGCACATTTTGGTCATAACCGGCTTACCGTTTATGGAATCCGGTTAGCCGCTTTTATGTTACCGTTAAGGTAAAAATTTGAATTTCAGAATATCCGGTATGCCGCTTTTCATATTCGGTTAGCCGCTTTTGGAATCCGGATTGCCGCTTGCGAAATTCGGATACCGTTTATGGTCCAGAAGCTTACTGCCCAGAATCCGAATTGCCATTTACCATATCCGGTTAGCCGCTTGCTACAGTAACTGCTACAGTGAAATATTTTCTAAATTTATAGTTTGACCCCAAAACTTTATAAAACTATATTATGGCCCAAAACGTTATGAAAGCTTTCAAATAGGTCCAATTTCAGAATTTTTAAATAATGCTTTGTCAATCCCAAAACTTTCTAAAATTATGATTTCACCCAAACTATGTGAAATTATAGAATGACCCAAAATATTTAAATAGTTTCAAATAGGTCCAAATCTGAAATTTTAAAACAATATCAAAGGTTTTAAAATACTTTCATTTTAGTCCAAAACACTTTAATTCCATAACATCATTTTCTTATTATAAAAACACAATTCATAAATCTTTGTTTAATCAATACATGTGGTTTGTTATCATCAAAATCAATATCTATAGCCATATAGGCTAACAATCTCCCCATTTTTGATGATGACAAAACACATTATAAAAATTTAATCTAGTTATTAAAAGCTCCCCCTTAATCAATGCAAGTTATTAAAAAGACTCCTCCTGCATACATGCATACTCCCCCTGGATACATGCATATTTTTATAACACTTTTTATAACACATTAAATTATTCTCCCCCTTCATCATCAAAAAGAATAAAAGCTCCCCCTATCAATCATCAAAGTCGTAATACAAGCACATTAGTTAAAAAAAAATATCCATAAGCATAAGGAAATCCATATAATCCATAACAAATAATCAAAACAAATCCATATCATCCAAAACAAATACATAATCCAAAAGCATAATAACCATCCATATAGTCGAAAATAAAAGAACATAATGCAGTAAATGAAATGTAGGTGTGTCCAAATACAAGCATAAGAGACTACTGAGGTGGTGATGGAGGTGGATACGGATATGGAATGCCGAAGTGTTAAAAGAGAAGGCGCTGTCCATGAATGAGCTGCTGCTGAAATTCAGTCTGCCGCACCTCATCCATAAGCTGCTGAAAAGTAACCTCTTCAGAGGTAAGAGGCTGTGGAGGTGATGAAGCGGATGCAGAGGCACCAGGAGCTGAAGCAATCACAAGAGGATCTCGGCGTCTACGCTGCCCCCGAAATGAGAGTGAGAAAACGGGTAGCTGATCGGCTGGAACCACAGCATTAAGTGGCCGATCATCACTTGGAGCAAGAAAGGTAAACTTGTTTTCAGTGAATTTGACCCAAGTGCCATTTTTCCACTCAAAGCCTAAGCCGAAAATAACATCATCCCCGATACCCTTAGACGGTCTACACGACGGTTCTTGAATCGGTACATCAAAATATTTAAGGATTCGGGTAATGAAGTGACCATATGGAAGGGAGCGGGTAATCAAGGCAGGTATGGTCAACATGGTTCGGATGATGGTATAGCCCAAGTTAACCGGACGACGTCTAAGAATACAGTCAATCAAAGCAACGTCCATGTGAGAAACCTCATCCAAATGCCCTGATCTAGGAAGTACAATGGACTGAATAATGCGAAGCAAAATGCGAGTTTGAAGACAAAGACACTGAGTGCGGAAATGAATGGTACAATCTTCAACAGAAAGATCATTACGCCGACAAATATTACGAACGGCGTCAACATGAACATAACTATCAAGTTTAGGAGATTTCCTAGGCGAATAAATTTCTAGGCCAAAATCGGATGATCCTAGGATAGAGTTTAACAGGGAAACATCAAAATCAATCATAACTCCTCCAACATTGGTGATTACTCGAGTCTTGTTCTCCTTGGAAACGTCCATATTCGAGTAAAACACTTTCACCAAGTCGGGATACAAATTCTCCTCAATCATAAGTGCATCAATCCAACCAACATCTCCCAACAATTGAAATAAATTTCTATGACTAATATTGAGAGTATGAATCCAATCCGGTAAAACATAAAACGTATTGAGTACCTCACGAGTCCTGAAGCTTTGTTGAAACCGTTTGACTAAATGTTTCTTGTTCTGAAAGTGTGTGGACTCAAAATTGGATTGGTTGGAGGTGCCCCCTGCTTGCCGTGACCGGTTGGTTGGTTGAACCGGTTCTTTGCCTTTTCTTCGAATCGGCCGTGAGCTTGACATGTTGATTTGGAGTGATTTGAAGTTGAAAAAAGCAAAGAGAATGAAGATTATGAAGATTGAAAGTGATTTTGAGATAAAAAACGACTTGAGGGGAAGAATTTTAGAGAGAGAAAAATTCGGTTAAACCCTAGGTTGAATTTGGGATCTAGAGATTTAGATGTTGAAAATGGATTTGGAGTATGATTTTAGGCATAAGAACGGATGGGAATTAGGATTTATGGATTGATTTGCATCAAAACCGAGTAGAAATGGTGGATTTTGGAGTGAAAACGAGTGAGGAATAAACGGTTTTTAGAGAGAGAGAGAGATCTGGTTGGCCGAATGAAGGAGGAAGATGAACAGCTTATAAAGCTTCAAATCCGGCTTGCCGGATTTCACTAACCGGTTAGCCGGTTAGTGTCCAGAATCATAAAAGCCGAAAACGGCTTGCCGGATACGTTATCCGGTTTGCCGGATAGCTTCCAGAATGGTTCAAACACGCATTCGGCTTACCGGTTCGAATAACCGGCTGGCCGGTTTCGAGTCAGAACATGGCTTCACGAATTCGGCTTTCCGGATTGAAGAACCGGTTAGCCGGTTGTGAGGCAGAACCATGCAAACCGTAATCGATTTTTTGGATTTGAAGAACCGGCTGTCCGGTTTTGAGGCAGAGAGGAAGCTTAGCAAATCCGATTTTCCGGATTGAATAACCGGATGACCGGTTTGCGTCCAGTGAGCTCCAGAATACATCCGGCTTTCCGGTTTGATAAATCTGGTTATCCGAATGTTGACCCGAGAGCAACCAAAGCTAATCCGGCTTACCGGTTTGATAAATCCGGTTATCCGGAATTTGTCCCGAGAGGAATCAACAAGAAAGCGGTTTTCCGGATGAGAGGAAGTGGTATACCGGTTTAGACTTGGAAATCTATTTGTCTCTAATTGAATTTTGGCAAGCTCTTATACTTGTATTATACACACCATTTTATTTTTGGCTTTTAAAAATTGATTAATTTTAAATCATTTTGAGATTTAAAACTTTTCAATAAGCCATTTAATGCATGAAACATAAAATCATAAAATTACAAGCATATCAAGCTATCTAATTCATGAAGCATAAATCCATATAATAACAAACATATCAAGCCATGTAGTAAAACATAAGTCAAGATGCAACATTCATCATTCCAAGCTCATGTCTTATCTTTATAAAATGCTCTTCGCTAAGAGGTTTTGTAAAGATATCCGCAAGCTGATTTTCAGTAGAAACAAATTTAATTACAACATCTCCTTTTTTAACATGATCTCTAAGGAAATGATGTCTAATTTCTATATGCTTAGTCCTAGAATGTTGAATGGGATTCTTGGAAAGATTTATAGCACTAGTATTGTCACACAAGATAGGTATTTGATCAAGTTTAATACCATAGTCTCTAAGGGTTTGTTTCATCCAAAGAATTTGTGCACAACAACTACCTGCAGCAATATATTCTGCCTCGGTGGTTGAAAGCGCAACCGAGTTTTGTTTCTTACTAAACCAAGAGACAAGTGAATGACCTAGGAAGTGACATGTTCCACTAGTACTTTTTCTATCAACCTTATATCCGGCAAAATCAGCATCCGAATAACAAGTTAAGTCAATATGAGTTCCCCTAGGATACCAAAGGCCAAGATTAATGGTGCCAATCAAATATCAAAAAATTCGTTTGACAGCAAGCATGTGTGACTCTTTAGGACAAGATTGAAATCTAGCACACAAGCATACACTAAACATAATATCAGGCCTACTAGCAGTCAAATAGAGTAAGGATCCGATCATACCTCGATATGTCTTGATATCAACTTCCTTACCTTTCTCATCTTTGTCCAGCTTGATGGTAGTACTCATTGGAGTGCTTTTTGCCGTTCCATTATCATAGCCAAATCTTTTGAGTAGATCTTTCACGTACTTGGCTTGATTTATGAAAATTCCTTCCTCGTTTTGTTTGATTTGGAGTCCAAGGAAGTACTTCAACTCTCCCATCATACTCATCTCAAATTCTTTGCTCATACACGATGAAAATTCTTTACACAACAACTCATTAGTAGAACCAAAAATAATATCATCAACATAAATTTGAACAATAAGTATATCTTGGTTCTTATGCTTAACAAATAAAGTTGTGTCCGCTTTTCCCATCGAAAAATCGTTATCCAACAAGAAGTTTTTAAGCCTATCATACCAAGCTCTAGGTGCTTGTTTTAGTCCATACAAAGCCTTAGATAACTTATACACATGATCTGGAAATTTTTCATTTTCAAAACCAGGAGGTTGTTTCACATAAACTTCCTCCATAATATAACCATTTAAGAAAGCACTCTTGACATCCATTTGATATAAAATAAAATCCTTATGACATGCATATGCTAACAACATCCTAATGGATTCTAACCTTGCTACAGGTGCAAATGTTTCATCAAAATCAATTCCTTCTTCTTGGTTGTAACCTTGAGCCACTAATCTAGCTTTATTTCTTACAACCACACCGGATTCATCCATTTTGTTTCTAAATACCCATTTAGTGCCTATAATGGATTGATGTTCTGGATTAGGAACTAATTCCCACACATTGTTTCTTTCAAATTGATTCAACTCCTCTTGCATAGCCATAATCCAAGATTCATCATTTTCCGCATCCGCAAAGGATTTTGGTTCAATTTGAGAGATAAATGCAGCATGCTCACATGTGTTCCTAAGAGATGATCTAGTTGTAACACCTCGTGAGGGATCTCCTAAAATTACATTCTTAGGGTGAGAAGAAACATACGTCTACTCCTTGGGGAGTGTTTGAGAAGTACCTTCATTTTGCTCTGCATTTGTTTCTTCATGGTGCTCCTCTTGAATTCCATGTGGTGTATCTTTTTGGTTGTCAATTGATGTTTCTTCTCGTTGTTCTTCTTCTGCATTATCATCAACAACTACTTTCTCCGTAGAGGAGGGATTAGACTCATCAAATGTAACATGCATAGATTCTTCCACAACTAAAGTTCTTTTATTATAAACCATGTAAGCTTTGCTTGAGTTTGAATAACCAAGAAAAATGCCAACATCAGATTTTGGATCAAATTTACCAAGATTATCTTTTGTGTTCAAAACAAAACATTTGCATCTAAATACTTTAAAATAGCCAATGTTGAGTTTTCTATCTTTCCAAAGCTCATATGGAGTTTTATTAAGATTAGGTCTAATTAACACACAATTCAAAACATAACAAGCGGTGTTGATGGCTTCGACCCAAAAATACTTAGGCAAAGAATTTTCATTTAACATGGTCCTAATCATTTCTTAAATAGACATATTCTTTCTCTCTACAACTCCATTTTGTTGTGGAGTCCTAGGTGATGAAAATTGATGTTCAATGCCAAAGTCATTACAAAAATTTTCAAATACATGATTTTCAAATTCTCCACCATGATCACTTCTAATACAAGTAATAGATAACCTTTTTATAGAAAATTTGAAATGCATCAATGGCATCATCCTTATTAGCTAAGAACAATACCCATGTGTATCTAGAATAATCATCTACAATTACAAATGCATAAAATTTGCCACTTAAACTAGCATATCTAGAAGGTCCAAACAAATCTATGTGAAGTAATTGAAGTGGTTTTGAAGTAGAAACATGATTCTTGCTTTTAAAAGAAGTTTTGATTTGTTTTCCAAATTGGCAAGCTTCACAAATTCTATCTTTTTGAAAACTGATTTTTGGAAGACCTTTAACCAAATCATTTTTCACGATTTTTGAAATCAAATCCATGCTTGCATGACCTAATCTTCTATGCCACAACCAACCATCATCATGCAATGCGGAGAAACATTTATCATTTGTCGATGCACAATCTATATTAATGGTATAGACATTAACACATCTATTTCCTACAAACAAAACTTTCCCATCACATGCATTCTCAATAACACATTTTGATTCATCAAAGATAACTCTATATCCTTTATCACATAATTGACTAATACTAAGCAAGTTGTGTTTTAAGTTTTCAACCAAACACACATTTTCAATGAGAGTAGAGGATACATTACCGACATTTCCAATGCCAATGATTTTTCCTTTTGAATTATCTCCAAACGATATATCTCCATTATTTTCGATCTTAGTAAAACTTGAAAACCAAGAATAATTCCCTGTCATGTGTCTTGAACAACCGTTGTCCAAATACCACTTATTATTCTTCTTCTTTAAGCCCTATAGAGAAAATCTCAAGTTTTAGGTACCCAAACCTTTTTGGGTCCTTGAGAGTTAGCAATGGTTCCTTTCGGAACCCAAACACATTTCACACCATAATATGCATTTCTCTTCACTGCACATCTATTTTTCATATGACCATCTTGATTACAATAATGACATACAATTTGATTGTTAATAGATGTATTCTTCACAAAATAACTCTTGTAAAATTTTTGTTTCAAATTTGGTTTATAACCAATGCCTCCTTTGTCAAATACACATTTTTGTGAGTTTAGCAAGTTGTCCAACATCTTTTGCCCATTTGTGAATTTTAGCACAATCTCATTTAGTTCATTGCTCTTCTTTCTAAGCATTTCATTTTCATTTTTCAAGTCATTCATGTGTGACTCTAAGTGCTCATGTGGAGTGCTAGAATTCTCAAATAATGCAACTCTATCATGCAATGTTTTATTCTCTAATTCTAGGCATGTAATCTTTGCACTAAATGATTCATTTTCAACTTTAAGCTCTATCATCTTCTTTTTAAGATATATATTCTTTTTACCAATCTTCATCACCTCATCATGCAAATCATTAAAGGCATCATGTAATTCATCATATGTAGGAAGAACACTTACCTCATCAAGTTCATCACATGATTCTTCCCCAAAGGCCATGAGAGCTAAATTTGTCATTTGTTGTTGCTCATCATCATCACTTGTTTCCTCATTGCTATCATCTCACGTGGCCACCATAGCTTTCTTCTTGAGTTTGTTGAGAAGAGGACATTTCGGTCGTATGTGTCCGGGCTTCTTGCATTCATAACAAGTGATTGACTCTTTCTTCTCCTTTTTATTCTTGTAGCCTCTGAACTTTCTCTGCTCATTATTCTTCTTGTAAAATTTTCTGAATCTTCTAGCCAACATTGCTAACTCCTCATCATCCATCTCGCTTTCCTCATCACTCTCACGTTTTGAAGCCTTGAGAGCAATGCTTTTCTTCTTTTCCTCATGCCATTTTTCTGCTGCCAAATCTTCTTCATATGAAATGAGAGAACCAATTAAATCATCAATAGGTAATACATTTAAATCTTTGGCTTCCTCAATGACAGTCCTTTTTGGTCTCCATTCCTTAGGTACCTGATAACTCTAGGAAATGAGAGTTATTACATCAATTCTAGACTTAAATCAAGATCACTTAGAGAACAAATAAGGTGTTTTTATTACATTTTGGTTACATTTTGCATAAACATTCATTTTAGTTGAGTTTTAATAAGTTTTGCTTGAATCAAAGTAATTTGTGCTAAAAACAAGTGCATAATTGTAGGTTCTCAGAAAGTCTTAATTCATGAGGGGATGTTGAGACAGTAGATGAGCAAGAGGAGGAAAGAAGATGGCCACAAAAGAAGAAAAGCACAATCGAGAATAATGCAGTGCTGTTGAGGATGTTAGAGCAACCTGTGCTGTAGCAATCTGGGAGCAATGCGGGAGAAAACTTAGGCGCGGGTCAGCGCATGTTTCCTAATTTAACGCATGCACGCTAATGGGCTTGTGTTTACCCTAATTTGCAATATAAAAGGGAGGCATGCACCACATAGAAAGGCGGCAAGGGAATTATCATCAGAATAATTACAAAGGAAAAAAGAAGAAGATCGGAATTGAAGAGTGTTGTTTCGGCAACATTGGAGAATCGTGCAGAATTACTTGGATTTGTTTTTCACCGTGCTCAACTTATATTTATCTTCTTCCTTTAATTGTTTTGATGTATTCCAAGATCAAGATATTTATGTTTATTTTTCTCTTTCAGATTATGAACTAAATTTACTTGTAGTTGAGTGAAAAATAATCCAATGGGCTCTTGACTGTTCTTGTATGTTGTTATGGCACTGCTGTAGCATTTTACTCTAGTAGTTTTGTATGAATATAACTGTTATTTCGATTGACGACCCATTTAATAGTTTTAGTTAAGATAGGGCAACAAAAATGTATGTCTTAGCGGATATTATTAGAGTATTACTTGATCTTACATTGAGTTTCCTGGATTAAGTTATGAATCCCATAAGGGCAATACTTAAAGTTAAGATTTATGACACACGAGACATAGTTGTTCACCTTGTAGGGTGGAGAGATTGAAGAGTATAATGTCGTACCATAAATATATTATCAACTGGTCATTGTTAATAGATTTAAAGGTATGAGATTTCCAACATGCGATAGCTGAGGATGTAGATTTATTTTGCCCAGTACTGCAGCAATTACTGTAACAACTGGTGCTAACTTGTTAAACAACAGTCACCCCATTAGGAGAGTTTGATCATTCAACTACTATAATCTCAATTGAATCTTAAACACATTTAACTTAGTTTATTTCGTTACGGTATTATTTTATTTAATTCTTTCACAATCCTCAATTACTTTGGAAATTACTTTACAATTGTTTGTTTCGATCCTAAGTTGATTTGCACTATTGCGATTGCTTTAACATTTTGATAACATCAATCCATGTGGAGACGATCTTGAATACTTATCACTTTATTACTTATTGTGTATACTTGCACATTGGCATTGGTAATAATTGCCTATACAAATTAACCAACAGTAGTGACTTAATGATTTTCTTAACTTTTTCGCTATTTGAAAAGGTCTTTCCTAGGGCTCCTAGAGTGTTCACTATGTCCATAAATCTAGTATACATAGAGTACACATTCTCATTTTTTTCCATTTGGAACAATTCATATTGTCGAGTGTACTTACTTATTTTAGATTCTTTCACTTGGTTCGTGCCTTCATAAACAACTTCAAGTTTGTGCCAAATCTCATTAGCACTTTCGCAACTAGACACTCTATGAAACTCTTTCTTATCTAGTGCACAAAACAAGGCATTCATAGCCTTGGAATTTAGAGAAGCTTTTCTCTTTTCGAATTCATTCCATTCCCGTGAAGGTTTTGGAATATCTTCCCCGACTTCACTTTTAGTCAAAGGCATGAAAGGACCATCATTAACGATTTCCCAAATTTCGTAATCTAAGGCTTACAAGTAAATTTTTATCCTAGTTTTTCAATACGGGTAATCGTTTCCATCAAAGTAAGGTGGTCTAGTGGTGGACTGTCCTTCCCTAAATGTGGAATCATTTTGAGTTGCCATTGATCTTTAGCTCTAGACAGTTAAGTCTAAATAAGAGCACCTTGCTCTGATACCAAATGAAATATAAGTGTGCAACCCAAGAGGGGGGTGAATTGATATTTTAAAAATTATCCTAGCAAATCCACACAACAAACAATCTAACGTCTTAATAAAAGCACAATAACAAATGAGTAAGGGAGAAGAGAAACAAACACACGAATTTTTACGTGGTTCGGCAATTCCTGCCTACGTCCACGCCTCCAAGCGATCCAAGCTTGAGGATTTCACTATCCGAGCCTTTTCAAGGCTTCAACCGTTTACAATTGACTTCAAGGTGTCAATGAACCTTTACAACAAAGAGATTATCTCTCAATCTCTTCACTCAAGTGTCTCACACACTCAAACACTTACAATTAAGATGAAGAAATGAAAGTTACAACAAAACTCACTCAAAGAGTAGATATTCAAAAATGAAGAACAAGAGATGATTCAATGTTTTTGTGATTTGCGAATTGAGAGCTCAAGATATCTCGTGTGCTTTTTGTTTATGCTTGCTGGAGAGCTTGAAAATGAATTGGATTTGAGTTTATATAGTTTGAGCTCAAAAACTAGCCGTTATGCACATTTTGGTCATAACCGGCTTACCGTTTATGGAATTCGGTTAGCCGCTTTTATGTTACCGTTAAGGCAAAAATTTGAATTTCAGAATATCCGGTATGCCGCTTTTCATATCCGGTTAGCCGCTTTTGAAATCCGGATTGCCGCTTGCGAAATTCGAATACCGTTTATGCTCCAGAAGCTTACTGCCCAGAATCCGGATTGCCGTTTACCATATCCGGTTAGCCGCTTGCTACAGTAACTGCTACAGTGAAATATTTTCTAAATTTATAGTTTGACCTCAAAACTTTATAAAACTGTATTATGGCCCAAAACGTTATGAAAGCTTTCAAATAGGTCCAATTTCAGAATTTTTAAATAATGCTTTGTCAATCCCAAAAATTTTTGAAATTATGATTTCACCCAAACTATGTGAAATTATAGAATGACCCAAAATATTTAAATAGTTTCAAATAGGTCCAAATTTGAAATTTTAAAACAATATCAAAGGTTTTAAAATACTTTCATTTTAGTCCTAAACACTTTGATTCCATAACTTCATTTTCTTATTATAAAAACACAATTCATAAATCTTTGTTTAATCAATACATGTGGTTTGTTATCATCCAAATCAATATCTATAGCCATATAGGCTAACAATATCAACAAACATAACATAGTCTCAATAAACTTTGTATACTCATGAAATTGGGATCAAAATTTAGGATCCCTAACATTATTCATATTATTATTAGCAACAAAAACATAACGTTTCATTGTATAAGACGAAATCACTCAAGTAAATCACAATCAGTGCTAAGTTGATTACTGTTCTCTAGCAAATGTTATAATTTTTCACTTTAAAAGAAGTTGTTGGACCAAAACTAGCAAGAAACCAATCTTGATCCCCCAAGATCCGCTTAATACCTCTTTGACCTAAGAATGGCTAATAATCAACACAATCTTGATGAAGAAACAGATACTGAAACAATCAAAAATTGAATCAGATAAAGAACTGAAAAAAACACACACAAGGACAAAAAAGGATTATAGTGGTTCAACCACACAAGTGACCTACATTCACTGTGAAAAGGAAAGAAAGCTTTTACTAATCTGGCCTTTATAAGATACAAAAGAAGTTGAGAAACTGTCACTCTCTCGATTAATCCCGTATAACACTCACAAGGCTTTATATACAACACGAAATTGCTTCTAGAAATACCCCTAGAAGCCAACTCAATGTTACTGGATTTGTTAGCAACAAACCCATAAATTTCCCGTGCCTTTTAACAGCTTTTACCAACCATTTAAATCAGCTTTTGGACACGTGTTGCAATCACATCAGAAACACTGTCTTCATCTACCGTTTTAAGTAAGTAATGCGCGTGTTGTATCACGTGCTCAACTTACTCAGCTGACATAACAACTTTGTCATACGGCTTCCTTACTCGAGATAACCGACACATCATTTGTTACCAGGTTGAATAACTGACATGTCAAATATAGTCACAACATCAGATTTGTGGTTCATCTCTCAACATTCTCCACCTTGAACCCAAATCCGTTACTCCTTACCTTTCCTTTTTACTTAACACCTGCAGCTTAGATCCTGCAGATACCAGCTGAGTTCACACAGAACTCAAACTTGGCACTAGGTAAGGATTTGGTTAGCATGTCTGCTAGATTATCATCAGTGTGTATCTTCATTAGTTTAACCACCCCTCTTGATACTTCTAGCCTGACAAAGTGAGTTTAATGTCAATGTGTTTGGTCTTCTCATGATGTATCTGATTTCTGCTCAAACAGATAGCACTCTGACTATCACAGTGGACTGTAACTTGTTTCTGTTCAAACCCCAAATTAGTCACCATTCCTCTAAGCCAAATTGCTTCTTTTATTGCATCTGCTGCTGCAGTGTACTCGGCTTCAGTTGTTGACAAAGCAACAACACTTTGTAAAGAAGCTTTCCAGCTTATAGTGCAACCATTCAGTTTGAATAGATATCCAGTCAATGACCTCCTCTTGTCAAGGTCTCCAGCATAATCAGAATCTACAAAGCCTTCTACATTGACTTCCCCTCATTTATCAGCTCTATATGCTAAACCATAGTTCATAGTACTATTAAGATACCTTAGAATCCATACCATAGCCTTCCAATGTTCTTTCCTTGGATCAACCATATACCTGTTTACAACACTTACTGCATGAGACAAGTCAGGCCTGATTAAAACCATTTTAGTTCTTCCAACATCAGTCTTAAGGCACTGTTGAGAAGACAGTCTGAAATGAGCTGATAGTGGAGTTTGGACTGGTTTTGATCTTCTCATTTCAAATATTTCAAGTACTTTCTTGATGTATTTCTGCTGTGATAATACCAGAGCACCATTCTTTCTATTTCTGATTAGTTTAACACCAAGGATCTTCTTTGCTTCTCCAAGATCCTTCATCTCAAATGAACCCCTCAGTTGCTGTTTCAGAGTATCTATTTGATCCATATGTTTACAGGCTATCAGCATGTCATCAACATATAATAACAAATAGATCTTACTGCCATCTTCCACATCCTTATGATATACACAACAATCAAATGGACACCTCTGAAAATTGTTCTCAATCATAAACCTATCAAACCTCAAGTACCATTGTCTTGGGGATTGTTTAAGTCCATATAAGGATTTTTTAAGGTGGCATACATGATCAGGTTTTTTAGGATTCACATACCCCTCTGGTTGTCTCATTACAATCATTTCATCTAACTCACCATGAAGAAAAGCAGTCTTAACATCCATCTGCTCAAGATGCATGTTATTTACAGCTACTAGTGCCAACAAGATTCTCAAAGAAGAGTGCCTTACCACTGGAGAAAAAATCTCAGTAAAATCAATACCTTCCTTTTGTGTGAAGCCTTTGGCAACCAGCCTGGCTTTATACCTTTGTGGCTCAACACCTGGGATTCCTTCTTTAACCTTGTAAATCCACTTACAGCCAACTACTTTTTTGTTTGGTGGTTTTTTTATCAAAATCCAAGTGTGATTTTTATTAATGATTGCATCTCCTCATCCATAGCAGCCTTCCATTTTTCTGAATCATCTCTGTTTACAGCTTCTGAGTATGTCTTTGGTTCATCTGTGTCAAGTTCATATGGCCTTATAACTCTCTTCTCCCTGTCTCTCACAAGTTGATAACTTCTAACACCTTGATCTTCTTCAGATTCACCTTCTAATTCTGAAATATTTCTTCCAGCTTCAGATTCTGACTCCACAATGGTTTTATGCTTTGCATTTGGAATTGATGACTCCACCTCAAAATAAGCCTTATGGTCCTTATTCTCATGGTGGATGGTTTCCATTTTTGATGATCTTGATGGTTTAAGCATTTCAGCCTCATTAAAGACCACATCCTTGCTGATTATGGCTTTTGGAGCTTCAAATCAGTGCACCAGAGCTTATATCCCTTCACCCCTTCTGGATATCCCAAAAACACACCCTTAAGAGCCCTAGGTTCCAGCTTCCCTTGCTTTATGTGAGCATATGCAGGGCATCCAAATACCCTCATGTTTGAGTAGTCAGCTGGTTTGCCAGTCCAAAGCTCAATTGGAGTTTTAAAGTTGATTCCAGAAGATGGACTCCTGTTAACTATATAGCAGGCAATGGATAATGTTTCTGCCCACAGTGTCATAGGCAACTTTGAATGAATAAACAC
The DNA here is from genome assembly GCA_039657385.1 of Citrus x changshan-huyou. Taxonomy (NCBI): domain Eukaryota; kingdom Viridiplantae; phylum Streptophyta; class Magnoliopsida; order Sapindales; family Rutaceae; genus Citrus; species Citrus x changshan-huyou. Next base: position 12,038,380 of record CM077555.1, read on the forward strand.
ACACCTTACTTTATCAACCAAAGTTTTGTTCATTCTTTTAGCTAATCCATTTTGCTGAGATGTGTGTCTCACTATTTTGTGTCTAACAATGTCATGCTCAGCACAAAAATCCTCAAACCTCTTATTGCAAAATTCTAACCCATTGTCAGTCCTCAACCTTTTAACTTTCCTACTTGTTTGAGTTTCAACCAATGTCTTCCAGTTTTTGAATTGTTCAAACACATCCTCTTTACTTTTCAGTACATAAACCCAATCAATCCTTGAAAAGTCATCTATGAGAGATAGAAAACACCTTGCCCCACCTAAGGATGCTGTCTGTATAGGTCCCCACAGATCAGCATGAATGTAGTCTAGAGTTCCCTTTGAGTTATGGACTCCAGTACTGAATTTTACTCTTGAAGACTTGCCTAAGACACATTCTTCACAAAACCTCAAAGTCTCTATCTTGTCACTACCTATGACTCCCTGTTTTGACAATTCTCTCAACCATTTTTCACTCATATGACCTAACCTCAAATGCCACAACATGGTTTTATCTAGATTCTGATTTGAGATCCCAACATCCCCTATAACAGCTGTACCTTGAAGCACATACAAGCCATTGTTCAAATTTCCTTTCATTAACACCATTGACCCTCTCATTACCTTTAAGGTGCCAGATTCAAGCTTAACAAGACAACCCATTTTATCAAGCATGCCTAGAGAAATTAAATTCCTTTTTAAGTCAGGTACATGTCTCACATTTACCAACTCCCTAATCATGCCATCAAACATTTTTAGTCTTATTATGCCTCTCCCAACTACCTTACAGATTGCATCATTCCCCATTACTACTACTCCTCCATCATAGGCTTCATAGTTAATGAATAGATTCTTATTAGGGCACATATGAAAAGAGCAGCCAGAATCTAGAACCCAATTACCTCTGGTTTGGTCATTAGTCACAATGAGAACCCCAGTTGAGTCATAGTTATCAGATTCTATACTTTCTGTTGCAACAACAGCATCCCCAGTCTTCTCTCTTGTATCTCTAGGTTTGTTTTTTCTGTCAGGCCTGGATTTGGATCTTTTTTGTTTTCCCTTGTTGGTTTCTTTCTTTTCTGACCTTCCTCTTGCCATTAAACCTTCAACTTCTCTTGATTCTTTCTTTGTAACAGCTTTAGAACTCAGGGTTTCCTTCACATTTACCATTGTAAGGGTCTGTCTCCTATACATGAGTGTGTCAACTAGATGTTCATAGGAACTGGGTAATGAACACAGCAAGATCATGGCTTTGTCCTCATCATCAATCTTTACATTTATGTCTTCAAGATCAAGAATGATCTTATTGAAGGCATCAATGTGATCTGAGATTGAAGACCCTTCTTCCATTTGCAGTGTATACAACTTTTTCTTAGTGGCTAATCTCTTAGCCATTGATTTCTTGGTATATAAATCTTCAAGCTTCTTCCATAACCCTGCAGCTGTCTTCTCACCACCAACTTCTCTGAGTACTCCATCACCAAGGCTCAAGATTATAGCACTATGGGCTCTGTCCAGCACATCAGGTAGATCTTCAACAGAAACCTTTCTTGGCTTCTTTGAAGATGATTCCTCACCAAGAGCTTCATCCAAACCTTGATGCACCAGCAGAGCTCTCATCTTGAGCCTCCACAGGTGAAAGTCATTTTCACCTGTGAATTTCTCCACCCCAAGTTTAGCTGATGTCATTGCTCATATCAAAAGAAGAAGGCTAGTGCCTGCTCTGATACCAATTTGTTGGACCAAAACCAACAAGAAACCAATCTTGATCCCCCAAGATCCACTCAATACCTCTTTGACCTAAGAATGACTAATAATCAACACAATCTTGATGAAGAAATAGATACTAAAACAACCAGAAATTGAATTAGATATAAAACTGAAAAACACACACAAGGACACAAAATGATTTTAGTGGTTCAGCCACACAAGTGACCTACATCTATTGTGAAAAAGAAAGCAAGTTTTTATTAATTTAGCCTTTACAAGATACAAAAGAAGCTGAGAAACTGTCACTCTCTTGATTAATCCCGTATAACACTCACAAGGCTTTGTACACAACACGAAATTGCTTTTAGAAATACCCCCAGAAGCCATCTCAATGTTACTAGGTTTGTTAGCAACAAACCCAGAAATTTCCTGCGTCTTTCAACAGCTTTTACCAGCCATTTAAATCAGCTTTTGGATACGTGTTGCAATCACCTCAGAAACGTTGTCTTCATCTGTCGTTTTGAGTAAGTAATGCACGTGTTGTATCACGTGCTCAACTTATTTACTCAGCTGACATAACAACTTTGTCATACAACTTCCTTACTCGAGATAACTGACATATCATCTATCACCAGGTTGAATAACCGACATGTCAAACATAGTCACAACCTCAAATTTGTGGTTCATCTCTCAACAAAAGTTGCAATTAATTGCTATCTTTTTAAGCCATGTGTAATTTTCTGACACTAAGCAAAACATTAGGTTCTTGGATCATCGATCATTTTTACCATTAACTTAACAAAGAAGTTTGGTGTATCTACCGTTGCTATATATATTTTAAACTCACTCCTTGTCTGGCTGCGAGTTTCAAGAAGTAAAATGGGTGTAACATTTATTCTGTCACCAATGTGCGTTTCCTACATAATTTCTCTTACAACTCCTCATGATGCCTGCAGATTATCAGTGAGTATGTCCCATCTACAAATCAGTTGCGGATTCAGATTCTGAGTGGGAGAATTTTCTACCGTCTGATTACTAAAGAAATTGCGAAAACACTTGAATTCATTAAACATGATCATTACAATTTATAGACATGAGCAAGGACTCATGATAAAGTGTGCTATGATCATTACAATTTATAGACATGAGCAAGGACTCATGATAAAGTGTGCTAACTCTAGAGATAACTATCAACATAGATAAAAGAGGTTATTTACATTATAAGCGTTGTTATTGGATATATACAAGAAATAATAAAATAAACATGTGATAATGATCATGACTCAAGGTCAGTATTACATGGGTTGCATGGGTGAGACCATTTGGCTATTACGCCCCTGCAAGAGAAACGTACCATCAAGTACGCCGAGCTTAGACCGAACTGAGAGAAAGAGAGCACTTGAAAGTGGCTTTATTAAGGCATCAGTAAGCTGCTGTTCAGAAGGAACGTGAGACACAGATAGAAGCCCTCGAGTTATTTTATCACGAACGAAATAGAAGTCAACCTCCACATGCGTCATCTTTCAGTGATACTTAGGATTGGTGCACACGAAAGTTGCTGCTAGGTTGTCACAAAGTAATATAGGCTTCAAAAATGAACGTTAAGCTCATAAAAGAGATTACGAAGCCAGTATATTTCAGACACAGTTGTGGCAATGACACGAAATTTAGCTTCAGTGGATGAGCGAGCAACGGAAGGCTGCTTTTTAGAGGACTAAGAGATAAGGTTACCGCCAAAATAAATGGTGCAAGCACTTGTAGAACTGGCGATCGTCAAGGTTGCCACCCCAGTCAGAGTTATGGTAGGCGACTAAAGAATTAGAGGATAAAGGTCGTAAGAGAAGTCCATGAAAAATAGTGGCTTTCAAATAGCATAGTATCCGTTTGGCAACTTGCTAATGTGTCTAAGATGGACAATGCATAAACTGAGACTATTTATTAACAGCAAAACAACTGTCAGGGCGAGTGACTGTAAGGAATTGAAGGGCCCCAATCAGTTGGCGATAGAGTAATGTCAACAACAGTGGCGCCATTGGCTTTCTTAAGAGCAATGGAAGTGGAAAGTGGCGTGTTCAGTGGCTTAGCCTCAGTCATGCCAAACCATTGTGGGATGGTTCGAATATAGGAATATTAAGAGAGGAAAAATCCTAATCAGCCCGAAGTAATTCAATGCCCAGAAAGTGATGTAAAGAACTAAGGTCTTTGAGAGCGAATTTTACCGTAAGACGGAGATGAACTTCCGAACAGTACTGCTTCAGCTACCAGTCACAAGAATATCATCGACATAGGTGAGGAAGAAGAGGTGGTCCCCATGATGATGATATATGAAAAGAGAAGCATCTGATCAGCTTTGATGGAACCTATACTAAAGCAGAAAATTATGTAAGGCAGTAAACCATGCGCGAGGAGCCTACTTAAGGTTATACAATGATTTCTTTAATCTGTAAACAAAATCAGGATGATTAGAATCAACAAAACCAAGAGGCTGTTTCATGTATACTTCCTCAACAAGATGCCCATTCAAAAAGGCATTGCTTATGTCAAGTCGACGGATTGGCCATCCAAATTTGAGTGTCAAACAAAGAACCACTCGTATAGTAGTGGGTTTGATAACAGGACTAAATGTATCTTGATAGTCAATTCCGGACCTTTGATGAAAGCCTTTAGCAGCCAAACGTGCCTTAAAGCAAACAATTAAACCATTAGGATGCCGTTTGATGCGAAAAAAACCATTTACAGCCAATAAGATTTTGATTGGAGGATGGAGGGACAAGTTCCCAAGTACCATTAGACATAAGAGCAGCATATTCTGTTTGCATGGCAACGTGCCATTAGGGGTCCATAAGTGCCTCTTTAATAGTAGATGGTTCACAAGCAAAAGGAAGGGGGTGTGGCGAATGTTTATGCATAGAAGAGGCCATTTGAGAAGTGTAAAATTGTTTGGGCTTGAAAATATTATTTTGAGATTGGGTTATCATAGGATGAGATCGAGAGGGCTGGGTAATAGTGGGAACAATGCAGTTTAAGGAAATAAAGGGTGCGTTTGGGATTGAGGTGCTGTAGTTTTTAAGCTACAGTTGCTGTGAAAAAAAAGCTGTAATTATGAAACAAAAGTTAATAATATATAGTAAATATAAATTTTAAATAATAATTTTGATAAAATTATTAAAGATATAATAAATTTTGTATTATACAAGTGAAAAATCATATCAACATAGCTTAAAAGCTACAGCAGCTAGTTTTTACCAAACACTTTAGTGCTGTAGCTTTTAAGCTACAGCTGCCCAACCTCAATCCCAAACGCACCCAAAGACAGTGAAAGGTGGAAGGATTGAAATGTAAAGAATTGTGTCAGCGAAGAACTTAAGCATAAGGGGAATCTTTCGCTGTTGAAGGAGTAAAATCATTAGGAATTATAGAAATAGTGGAGGACGGTACATACTCTAATTGACTTGGAACCTTTAAAAGGAAGGAAACCACGAAAAAAAGGGGAGTTCGTGGGGCTGGTTGCTTATTAGAAATATGAGCCTTATAAGGAAAGTGTAACTCGACGAATTTGATGTCTCTAGAAATAAAAATTTTTCCTAATGTTAATTCTAGGCACTTTTACGCACTTTGTGGAGTGCAATAGCCAAGGAAGACACAAGGCAAGGATTTTAGTTCAAGTTTATTAGAATTATATGGTCTAAGCCTTGAAAGCACAAACAGCCAAAGGCTCTTAGCTTGGTATAGTTAGGTTGTTGTCTAAATAATAGTTTGAAAGAGCTTTACATGGATGTAGTTTTAGAGGGCATTCGGTTAATGAGATAAACCCAGTTTGAAATGCAAACATCCAAAACTTTGGTGGTAAAGAGGCTTGATGTAGTAAGGTTAAGCCAGTTTCAACAATATATCGATGACGGCGTTCTGCTACACCATTATGCTGAGGTGTATATGGTGGGGTGAAAAGGTGTGAGATTTCGGTTTGTTGAAAAAAGGGGCTTGAGTTTGATAAATTCACCACCTCTATCCGTAAATGCAGAAATAATGTTGCAATTCAAGTACTTTTCAACAGATGCTTTGAAACACACAAAGGTGGAAAACACATCTGATTTAAATATTAAGGGATAGAGCTAAACCTACTTTGTAAAATGATCAACAAAAATTACATAGTACCTAAAATTATCAATTGAAGTAATAGGCGCAGGGCCCCAAACATAAGAGTAGATCATTCTAATGGCCTAGTACTTTTTAAAGTAGACGTTCCAAATGGAAGTCGATGGCTTTTATTTACGAATAAGAAATTTCAAAATATTCATAGAAGATGTCCAAGACAACGGTGCCAGTCACAAGTATCATCTTTGATGGTGACATAAGTAGTAGGCAGGAATTTATTTTGGGATGTAAGAGAACTTGCCCACTCATAGATTCCATGATTATTTCGGCCTCGCAACAGAATCGCCCCCATGCTCATGCCCTTCACCTGTAAGAAATTAGGAAAGAATTCAACAGAGGTGTTATAAGAAGCATATAACTAGGAGACAGATTAAGTTTTTATGCCTGGATGGAACACAAAGAACATTATTTAAATGAAAAGGCTTGCGAGTGGAAGGTAAAAATGTTGAGCCAGTGTGAGAGATACCAAGGCCTGTACCGTTACCAATTAAAACAGAATCTGTACCATTGTAAGGATTATGGATGGCTAGATTCTGAAGATCCCTAGTTATATGGTGAGAAGCAGCACTATCAATTAACCAATTTGATGTTGGCACTGTTAATTTGGTAGTATGATTTGCTGAAGGGCCATTTCTCCGTGAGGTGAAGTCACTGCATTCCTTGGCTGTGTGACCTTTTTTATCACAAAGTTGACAGAAACCCTTGTATCCACTTGATTTCTTTTTGTTAGAATTATTGTTGGTGTGATATTGACCATTATTGGTATATTGGTTGTTCCGAACGTGTTGGTGCTGCTGGTATGGTTGTTGGTTAGGTGGACCATGGCACTACCCATTGTTATGGCGTAGGTTATAAGAGTTTTTGTTTAATTGCTTTATTGTGGCGTATGTTGTTATAGTGTTGTTTGTTGAAGAAAAATCTTCATTGCACTTCGACATGGTTTCGTAATCAATTAGTTTCTCATACAACTCATCAAATGAAATGGCGGTTTTACGCGTTTGAACACCAGCAGTAATCTCCTTATACTCCTTACCAAAACCAATAACAATATGCACAAAAAGATCTTCGTCTGTCACAGGGGAGTCAATTAAAGCAAGCTCATCAGCTACAAACTTGATAGAGTTTAGTTATTCAGCAACTGGTTGTGTTTTTTGATATGGTCTGACTAGTCATTCTCGTGAGGAGAAAACACGACTTCGACTACGATTAGAATAGAGTTGTGCAAGCTTGTCCCAAGCCTATCTGGAAGTGAGAGAGCTTGCAATGAGTGGTGCCACCATTTCTGTGGTTGAGGCTACTATATAGTGAAAATAAGTTGGTCTTGGCGTTTCCAAAATGTGTAGGCTGTGTTGAATTGTTGCTAAGTACTATTATTGCTTGAAGGTAAAGTTTGAAGGGACAAGGAAAGGAACCATCAATATATTTGATTAAATCGTAACCAAAGGCTAAGGAGAGGAACTGAGCTCGCCAAGTAAAATAATTGTCTGAAGTGAGTCTTCTAGGAAGTTGAGTTGCGGTATTGATTGAGATGTAACCAAAGGAAAGATTTGCCACTTGGTTGGAGTGATTAAGGAAATTGCTGACTGATCACTAGACGTAGTGATATGATATTTGTTGGATTGGTTTTTCTCTTTAGAAATACCTGCTCTGATACCATAAAGAAATTGCGAAAAGACTTGATTTCATTAAACAAGATCATTACAATTTATAGACATAAGCAAGGACTCATAATAAAGTGTGCTAACTCTAGAGATAACTATCAACATAGATAAAGGAGGTTATTTACATGATAAGCGCTACTATTGGATATATACAAGAAATAATAAAATAAACATGCGATAATGATCATGACTCAAGATCGGTATTGCATGGGCTGCATGGGTGAGACCATTTGGGTATTAATTACAAGCATATCATATCCAATTCAGTCTATGATTCATCTTTCAACACTTCTTTGTCTAAGAAGGATCTTTATTTTCATCTTCGTCGCAAGCGCATCATCGTCAATAATGGATCTATCGTAATTCAAACTTGACTATGGTTTTCTTTTTCTTTTTTCTATTTTTTAAATGTACATATCAAATTTATATACTGAGCATACGTTATATATTAATTAAGCTATTAATTTTAGTGTGTGATTGATCTGCTGGTTAAACTAGAATATGGATCTTTAGTCATTGATCCAAATGAGAAATTGGTTAAATTAAGAATCTTTTTTGTTTCAACCAAAATTTGGATTGGCTGGTCTATAATTGATTTTGATTCTTAATTTGTGACGGAATTTATTTTTCCCTGACTTTGCGCAAAGTCAGAACCATAAATTGCTCTGTTTTTGCTCCAGTTATTCAATTTTTTTAATGAAATGACTAAGTTAAAACACAATGGATGATGACTTGTTGCCCATTGAAGTATGCGATAAATGACTCGCTAAATGATAAGGTATCACTATTTCTAGCAACTAAGCTCTTATTGAGGTTTCACAACTATGGTAGCGTTTACATTTTGGATTAGAATAACAATCCTGAGAAGTGGGAATCCTAGGATTGAGAGAGTTGAGTGAGAGTGAGAGTAGGTTGTTTACTTACACTTAAATGAAAGCATGAAATGGAGATCAGAAACCAATTTATATGTTTACTTTGTCTTGGATTGGGAGTAAATAATTTCAAATTATAATTTTACCCTTATTTAAAGAATTATAGTTTTTAATTACAAAATTAATAAAAATATTTTTGATTAATAAAAATTTATTTTATTATGTTTGTAAATTTATAATAATCATTAATATTATTAATTATGTACATCACATTTTTTTATTAATTTTAATTTTAATTATGTAAATTAAAAATTATTGATAAGGGCAACATAAATGAAATATTTTTACTATTAACATAGTACGAAATTAATATTTTCTTAGAATAAACTGTTTATTATTATTAATTATCAATGTTAAATAAATATAATACTATTATTTTAAATAAATATAATAATATTATATTTTCAAATAAAGATAATATATAGTAATATTATTAATTCTCTATTAATATAATAATATTATTTTTAAGTAATTTTAACTTAGAATCAAACCAAATTATTATTTAGTTAAATATAATAAAATTATTTAAATAAATATAATATTATTTATTTTATTTTATTAAATATAATTATGTTAAAGTATTAAATATAATTATATTAAATAAATTTAATATTATTTAAATTTATTATAATTAAATATAATATAATTATATTTAATTTAGATATAGTTATATTAAATTTATTATTATATAAAATAAAAATATAATATTATTTAGTACAAAATTAGTATTTTCTTAGAATAAACTATTTTATTATCATTAATTATTAATATTAAATAAATATAATAATATTTTTTTAAATAAATATAATAATATTATTTTTTTCAAATAAAGATAGTATATAGTAATATTATTAATTTTCTATTAATATAATAATATTATTTTTAAATAATTCCAATTTAGAATGAATGCAAATTATTATTTAGTTACATATAATAATATTATTTAAATAAATATAACATTTTTATTTTAGTTTATTAATATAATTATATTAAATTTAACAAAAGGAGGGTAGAAAAGGAAGAACCCACTCCCACCTCTCCCTATGGGAGTGCCATCCCACTCCCCACTCCAAAAATGGACGGGGCTCACGAAGTGGGATTCTCAATTTGCCCTTAAAATGTGCAAGTAAACACTGGAGTGAGAGGAATCCATACTCCGAACACCCACTCCAGAAAATAACCACAACATATTTAAGTTACAGTATTTGTTCTTATAACTTCAAAATTAAGTTGATTTGATCATATACTTATATGATGAAAAACCTATAATATCTTCATTTTCTTTTTGTAAATATTATTATTCAAAGTTATATTTACTATAAACTATTAGTTTTTATTTCATAGTTAATTTCACAGTAACTATGGTTCAAAAACTACAACAACTCAAATACTAAATAGAGCCTAAAACTTTCTTCTTCTTTAATATAATCTCAATTTTAAAGCTAACATTAATTGTCATTCTTTGACAGAGCTTTGTGTTGGAGAAAGAAAGCAGGAAAAAAATGTTTTGTGGTTAAAGCAAGATATTATTAGCACCTCCATGGAATCCTTATAATTAGAGCTGGCAAAACGGGTCATCGGGTCGTGTTCGTGTCGTGTCAGCTTCGTGCCGTGTCAAATTTAGGTCGACCCAAACCCGACCCATTTAATAATCGTGTCAAAATATTGAGACTCAAACCCGACACGGAAAAATAATCGGGTTACCCAATAACCCGCTTAATATCTATATATTAAACAAAAGTTACATCAAATATTTACACTTTGTCATACATATGTATGCACATACATACATACATCCATACATACATACATAATTTATCAATATTATAAAATATACATATCTACTAAAATATTACACACACTATTGAGGTTTTAATTATATATATGTAAATAATATTATATATCAATATTATAAAATATACATGTCTACCAATATTTTATACATTTACACTATTAAAACTCTAAATGTATTTAAAATTTTATAAATAAAATATTGTGTCTATATTCATCCTTTTAAAGAATAAAAAAAATCATCCTAATATTTGAGTTTTGATGACAAGAATCTGTAAATTATTTTAAAATAGAAAATATAATCGGGTCATTGATCGGGTAAATGGGTCAAGAATTTTAACCCTAACCCGATACGGAAAAAAATCGTGTTGACCCGGACCCGACCCATTTAATAATCGTGTTAAATTCGACGACCCATACCCATTTATTGGTGTCGTGTTCGTGTCGGGTAATCGGGTCGTGTCAAATTTTGTCAGCTCTACTTATAACCTAGATCTTTTTTTTTTACTATTTTATTTTATTTTTTCAAAAGCACCCACTTTAATTCCACTTATAACCAGGGGCGAAGCTAAAGGGTGGCTTACCTGGGCCGTAGCCCGGGTAAGATTTTTGGAAATAATATTTTAGTTAATTACATAAATTTCCTAATTTGCATGCTTGATTTGAATTTTCAAAGAAGACCTTGTAATTGAAGAAAGTCTTTCTAATCCGGATGAACTGTTGGTTTATCTCAAACATGTTATGAATAGTTGGTAGCGTGCATGCCTGGTATGGATAGTAATTAAAAAATTTTTAGCCCACCCTAAAAAATGGTGTTAGCTTCACCCCTGCTTATAACCTACACCTTTGTTTCTCTACAGGCTCTTCTATCACTCTCTCTTATAAGGTTTCGACTCCCCACTCTCTCTCTCTTTGTTTGTAGAATATTTCTAAATTTGATATTGATTTTTTGTGTTACCAATATGAATCCTCATTCAGATTGGACTATCTTTCATAAAAGAAAATTATATGTGTATTTGTAAATTATACATGAAAAAATTACTTTGATAGTCATTTACTTTTTGTAGTTTCAACGCCCTTTCCGCTACCATTTTGTTTACTTCGTCGATGATGAATTTCCACTTCTTCACCATCAATAGTTCAAATATTAGCCGCCTTCTCAGCATCATCTATCATTTGCATATATATGTGTGTGTATATATATAAAAGCAAATTAAATTATCTGAGGAAACAAATTAAATATATAATTGATTAAAAAAAGGATATCCATGATTATCATATATCATATATACCGAGGATTGATATCAACCAGTGATTTGTTTGTCTTGTTTTTTTCTTTACAAGGAAAGATGTGTAGGGTTTGATTGGATTAGTTTATTTTCAAATTATAAAGGGCAAAACTGTATATGTATAAATATGATGTTTTATAAGAGTTTTGGAGGGATGCTAAATTACTAATAGTCCTACACTTAATTTAATAACCTTCTAAAGCTCTATTTGGTATTAAGATGCTACAACTTTTAAGCTATAATTGTTATGGGCAAAAAATTGTAATTATGAAATAAATATTAATAAGATATAGTAAAATATGATTTTTAAATAATAATTTTGACAAAATAATAAAGATATTATAGGTTCTTCATCATACAAGTGGTCGATAAAATCAACTTAGTTTCTAAGTAATAAGTAATATTTACCAAATACTTTTAGGATTGCTTTAGGGAGGTTAAAAATTGATTCTGGAAAGTTAACAACTAATTTTAGTGTTTCCTAAATTTTTTTAGAAATTACTTTTAGTAAAATTATCCCATCCTACAACAAATTTTGAAGAGTAGGAATGGAGTAACTTTTCAAATTTTGATTTTGCAAATCAATTTTAAACTTTTTTATAAATTTTATAAAAATATAAAATTATCCTTATTAACTAAGAAATAAAATCTTTAACTTTAAAGAGCTTTTTGTTATTACCAACAAAATTAAAACTAAAATTAAAAATATAAGATATTTATCTAGTTATCAATTATTATATATATGCAATAAAAAATATTTTATATACATGTTTATAAATATGTAAATAAATGTTATTCAATAGTATGTCCAATTCAGTCATTTATATTCTTACAGTAGTTTAACAGTAAGATTTATCAAATATATACAACTGTTTTGAAAAATTACAATACTTTTAAAAGTAATTTTTACCAAACATTTAATTAATTTTCTTCTTATGTACAACACAATTAACAACAATTATTTTAAAAACTATAATATTACCAAATTATCCCTTAGAGTTATAGTTTTTAAACTATAACTGCCTTATCTCAATACCAAAGAGGGCAAAAATTGACTTGACTTGCATATATAGCTAGCTTAACAAAGAAGTCCTACTCTTAAGGCATTTGTGAGTTGCAAATTAAGGAAGAATGAATAGAGAAAGTAAAGTGGACATTACTGTTTTTTATTAGCTGCTTGCAGAGTGCATTTCCCACATCATTTCTCTCACAACTCCTCAAGATGCCTGCAGAGTATCAGTGGCATGTCCCATTTCCAAATCAGTTATGGATTCAAATTCCGAGTGGGAGAATTTTCTGCCATCTAATTACAAGCAGATCATTTCCAATTCGGTCAAATTCATCTTTGATCATGTCTTTGTGTAGGAAAGATCTTTATTTTCATTTTTGTCACAACCCATCATCGTTGAAATGCTAGTCATGCAACCAAAGAGAAAGGGTGAATTGGGATTTTAAAACTTAAACTAAACAAACCACACAAGAATTCAATCTATTGCCTTAATGAAATAAAAAACAATAAATTTAATAAAGCACAATAATAAAAGATTAAGAGAAGAGAAAGCAAACATAATGATTTTTACGTGATTCGGCAATCCTCGTCTATGTCCATGCTTCCAAGCCAACCAAGCTTAAGGATTTCACTATCCAATCCTCCCAAGGCTTCAAGTTCTTTACAATTGACTTCCAATGTGTCAATAAACATTTACAATCAAGAAATTATCTTCCAATCTCTTCACTCAAGTGTTTCTCACACTTATACACTCACAAATTTTACAATGAATTCAAGAATTATAACAAATACTCTCTTTTAGAGTAGATATACAAATAATAGCTCAATGAAGATTTAATCTATGATAATTTGGGAATTGGAAGCTCAAAATATGTTGTTTACACTTGTTTATGCTTGCAAAAGTCTCTAATCTAAAGTTGGATTTGAGTTTATATAGTTTTAAACCAAAACTAGCCGTTATAGGTAAATTCTAGCAAGCAAACGGCTAGCCGCTTCATGAGGCAACTCACCTCTTCAGAACAATGAGGTTACCGTTGTAATTTGAATTTTGCTACAATAACAATGTTTACAAAAATTACATGTTTGCCCAAACCTTTTAGTAATCTTACTATGGCCAAGAAGTCATAAAACTTTGCAAACAGATCCAATTCCAGAATTTTTAAATCATTCTTGCTATTCTCAAAACTTTCTAAAATTATGATATGGTTCAAAACTTTATAAAACTTTTCAAAGAGGTCATATTTAGAATTTTAACATAATACTTATTTATTTCAAAGTTCTCAAAACTTTTTCACTTTAATCCAAAATTTGAGAATTTGAAATTTGCCTCAGGCTACTAGCCGCTAGCGTGATGGGGTTAGCCGCTAACTCCCTGTTTATTTTTAATATTTATACTTTAGCCCTAATGCTTTTAGAAATTATAATATGGCCTAAAGTATTTCAAATGTTTACAACTAGGTCCAATCCAAAATTTAAAACAATACTTATTAAAATCAAAGATTGTAATTTTTTTTCATTTTAGTCCACATCTTGAAAAACAACTAATCTCCCCCTTTTTGATGATCACAGACGTCTCATATATTTTGACATTTATACTCCCCTTAGTATATGACATACATAATTCAACATATATAAATCAACTATGAACTCCCCCTGAATACATGATCTATAACAAATATAAACTCCCCTTAAATATCTCAAAAACATGCATCAATAATTCAAGATTAAAATACATGTTACATGACTTCGGGAATTTAAAATACATGACTTCTCCCCCTTCATCATCAAAATTACTATAAATTCATGCTTAGACAAAAAATAATCACTCAATGATTAATAAAAAAAATATAAAAAAAAATGCAATTAACCAAAGAGTTATAACATTCCAAGAATCCAGAAAACATCATCCAAATAAAGAGCATCCAAGTTATCAAACAACAATCATTCTCAATCCATATTAAAAATAACAATGCATATGAAAATGTAGTGCATAATAAAACGGGGAATCGAAAGAAAAACTATAAGGAGAGCACATTATGGAAGTAGCGAATATGATGAGGAGGATGGTGGTGAAAACGTAAAAATACCCAAACACACAAATTCGGAATTTCAAAAATTTGAGTGAAATGGATAAGTTTGATCCCATTAAATTGATTCTAGAGATGATTTAAAACAATGTATGGTGTTGATTGAATCAAAAATGGGCTTTTGAGAAATAAGTGATGATTTGATGATTTTAAAATTCTTTAATGGAAGTTAAATGGATGGGAAATGATTTGGATGGTTGATTTTGGCAAGAAAATGAGTGAAAATTGAAGAAAATTTGAGAGGAAATAGAGGAGAGATTGTGGGTAGAGAGAGAATGAGAGGTTGAAGAAACAAAGAAGAAAAGAACAAGAAAAGCACAAACCCATGCCCAGGCGGCTAGCCACTTAGAGCAGGCGGCTAGCCGCTTGCTCTCGGGTTTCACTAGGCGGTTGGCTGCTGGCGGTTAGCTGGCTATCCTCTATTTTTCTACACTATTTTGCTGTCCGGCTGAGTTTTGATTAATTTCTAGACCATTTCGTGATCCCGAAAAGTTTCAAAAGCCATTTTAATGCATGAGACATGATAATTAACATTCAAAAGATCATAAAAATCAAATTTATAACATATTCATCATGCATATATATATGATAAACACTTGAAGATTGAAAATTCAAACATATTACTCATTTATCATGCATAGGCATTATATAGTCATCAACAATCATCAATCAATCAATTTCAATAGTCTCAATAACATTATTAGAGATGTTAATACAAAAATTTCATCATCTGAGTTCATGCCAAATTTTTTAAAATTGTTCTTAGCAAAGAGGTTTTGTAAAAATTTTGGCAAATAGTTTTTCCATAGAGATAAATTCTAATGTAATATCTCCCTTTTGAACATGAGCTCTCAAGAAATGTGTCTTATCTCTATATGCTTGGTTTTAGAGTGCTGAATGGGATTCCTTGATAGATTTATTGCACTAGTATTATCACACATGATATGAATTTGTTCAAGATTAATGTTATAATTTCTAAATGTTTGTTTTATCCAAAGAGCTTGTGCACAACAACTACCTGCGGTAATGTATTCAGCCTCGGTGGTTGAGAGTGCAACCGAATTTTATTTTTTACTAAACCATGAAACAAGTGAATGACCTAGGAAATGACAAGTTCCACTAGCGTTTTTCCTATCGATTTTATAACTAGCAAAATCAGCATCTGAATAACAAGTTAAATCTATATGAGTTCCTCTAGGATACAAAAGGCCAAGATTTATGGTTCCACTCAAATAATGAAAAATTCTTTTGATAGCAAGCAAATGACATTTCTTGGGACATGATTGAAATCTTGCACACAAACATACACTAAACATAATTTCGGACCTACTAGCAGTTAAGTAAAGTAAAGAGCCGATCATACCTCGATATATTTTGATATCAACCTCTTTATCTTTTTTTTATCTTTGTTAAGCTTGATTGTTGTGCTCATTGGAGTGCTCTTTGTCTTTGAGTCATTAATGTCAAATCTTTTAAGTAGATCTTTGACATATTTAGCTTGGTTGATGAAGATTCCCTCATTGTTTTGTTTGATTTGAAGTCCAAGGAAATACTTCAATTCTCCCATCATGCTCATTTGAAATTCCTTACTCATACAAGATGAAAAATCCTTGCACAAAGACTTATTAGTAGAACCAAAAATAATATCATCAACATAAATTTGAACAGCTTGTATGTCTTAGTTCTTATGCTTAACAAAAAGAGTAGTATCCGCTTTTTCCATTGAAAAATCGTTATCCAACAAGAAATTTTTAAGCTTATCATACCATGCTCTAGGTGCCTCTTTTAATCCATACAGTGCTTTAGACAACTTATATACATGATTTGGAAACTTTTCATTTTCAAAACCAGAGGGTTGTTTCACATAAACTTCTTCCATAATATAACCATTTAAGAAAGTACTTTTGACATCCATTTGATATAAAATGAAATCTTTATGATATGCAAATGCTAACAACATCTTAATGGATTCTAATCTAACTACATGTGCAAATGTTTCATCAAAATCAATTCATTCTTCTTGGTTGTATCCTTGAGCCACTAATCTAACTTTATTCCTTACAACCACATCAGATTCATCCATCTTATTCCTAAATACCCATTTAGTACCTATTATGGATTGATGTTCCAGTTTAGGAACTAATTCCCATACATTGTTTCTCTCAAATTTATTCAATTCTTCTTGCATTGCTATAATCCAAGATTTATCATTTTCCACATCCGCAAAGGATTTTGGTTTAATTTGAGATATGAATGCAGCATGCTCACAAGTATTTCTAAATGATGATCTAGTGGTAACATCTCTTGAAGGATCACCTAAAATTAAATCATTAGAATGAGAGGAAACATACTTCCACTCCTTAGGGAGTGTTTGAGAAGTACCTTCTTGTTGCTCCATATTTGTTTTTTCTTCTTATCTATGTTTTAAAGATTCTTGTTTTAACTCTTAACCTACATCATCATCAACAATAACTTTCTCCGTAGAGGAAATGTTAGACTCATCAAATGTAACATACATAGATTCTTCTACAATCAAAGTTCTTTTATTATACACTCTATAAGTTTTACTTGTGTTTAAATAATCAAGAAAAATACCAACATCAGATTTTGGATCAAATTTGCCAAGAATATCTTTTGTGTTCAAAATAAAATATTTGTATCCAAAAACTTTGAAATAATCAATGTTGGGTTTTCTATCTTCTCAAATCTCATAGGGAGTCTTATTGAGATAAGATCTAATCAATACATGATTTAAAACATAACAAGCGGTGTTAACGGCTTCAGCCCAAAAATACTTAAGCAAAGTATTTTCATTCAACATGGTTCTAGCCATTTCTTGGATAGACTTATTCTTTTTCTCAACAACTCTATTTGTTGTAGAGTCTTAGGTAATGAAAATTTATGCTCAATGCCAAAATCATTACAAAAATTCTCAAATTCATGATTTTCAAATTTTCCACTATGATCACTTATAATACAAGAAATAGCATATTCCTTTTCATTTTGAACTTTTTTTACAAAAAACTCTAAATGCATCAAAGACATCATTCTTATTAGCTAAGAACAATACCCATGTGTATCTAAAATAATCATTTACAATTAAAAATGTATAAAATTTGTCACTTAAACTAGCATATCTAAAGGTCCAAACAAATCCATGTGAAGTAATTGAAGTGGTTTTGAAGTTGAGACATGACTCTTGTTTTTTAAAGAAGTTTTGTTTGTTTTCCAAATTGGCAAAGCTTCACAAATTCTATCTTTTTGAAAACTAATTTTTGGAAGATCTTTCACCAAATTATTTTTGAGATTTTTGAAATCAAATCCATGCTTGCATGACCTAGTCTTTTATGCCATAACCAATCATTACCATGTAATTCGGAGAAACATTTATCATTAGTAGATGCATAATCTATATTAATGCTATAAACATTAACACATCTATTTCCTACAAACAAAATCATGCCACCACATGCATTTTCAATAACACATTTCGATTTATCAAAGATAACTCTATAGCCTTTATCACACAATTAACTAATGCTAAGCAAATTTTGTTTTAAGTTTTCAACCAAACACACATTTTCAATGAGAGTAGAGGATACATTACTGACATTGTCAATACCAATGATCTTTTCCTTTGAATTATCTCCAAAGGAAACATTTCCACTGTTCTCAATCTTAGTAAAACTTGAAAAGCAAGAGTAATTCTTTGTCATGTGTCTTGAACATCCACTGTCGAAGTACCACTTATTTTTTCTTTTTTTTTATCCTTGCAGAAAAAGTTTCTAAGTTTTAGGTACTCAAAACTTGTTGAGTCCTTGAGTGTTAGCAATGGTTCCTTTTGGAACCTAAATACATTTGATTCCATAGTATACATTTCTTTTAACATGGCATCTATAACTCATGTGACCATTTCCATTGCAATTATGACAAACAATCTTATGATCACTTGTGAAGGAAGATTTAACAAAATAATTCTCGTAATATTTATATTTCAAGTTAGACTTATACCCAAGTCTTCCTTTATCAAACACACATTTTTGAGTGCTCAGCAATTTTTCTAAGTTCTTTTGACCACTTGTGAATTTTGACACAATTTCATTGAGCTCATTACTCGTTTTCGTAAGCACTTCATTTTCTTTTATTAATTCATCAACATGTGATTTTTCATGCTCATATGAAATACTTCGTTTACCTTTAAATGATGCAATTCTATCATATAACACTTTATTATCTAACTCTAGTTTTTTTTTAATGAATCATTGCATTTTTGTAAAGCATCCTTTTCATTTAAAATTTCTAGTATTTTCTTTTTAAAGGATGCACTCTTTTTACCAACTTTTATCTAATCATCACGTAATTCTTTAAAGGCATTATATAACTCATCACTTGTTGCTTTTCATTACTCGTTTCCTTATCCCTGTCATCTCATGTTGCTACCATTGCCTTTTTCTTAAGCTTGTTGAGGAGAGGACACTCCAATCGTATGTATCCATGCTTCTTGCATTCATAGCAAGTAATATCCTCTTTCTTCTCCTTTTGAATCTTGTAGCTTCTGAACTTTTTTCGCTCACTAGTTTTCTTGTAGAATTTTCTAAATCTCCTAGCCAGCATAGCCATCTCCTCATCATCCAGATTACTTTCCTCATCACTCTCATGTTTTGAAACTTTGAGAGCAATTCTTTTCTTCTTCTTGTCATTGCCTTTTTCTGTTGCCAAGTCTTCCTCATAAGAAATGTGACCTAATAATTTTCTTAACTTTCTCGTTATTCGAAAAAGTCTTTCTTAGGGCTCTTAGAGTGTTCACTATGTCCATAAATCTAGTATACATAGAATACACACTCTCATTTTGTTCTATTTGGAACAATTCATATTGTCAAGTGTATATACTAATTTTAGACTCTTTTACTTGATTTGTGCCTTCATAAACAACTTCAAGTTTGTTCTAAATTTCATGAGCACTTTCACAATTAGACACTCTATGAAACTCTTTCTTATCAAGTGCACAAAATAAGGCATTCATAACTTTATAATTTAGAGAAACTTTTCTCTTTTCCAATTCATTCCATTCCCGTGAAGGTTTTGAAATATCTTTCCCAACTTCATTTTTAGTCATAGGCATGAATGGACCAACACATACAACATCCCAAATTTCATAATATATTACTTGTAAATAAATTTTCATCCTAGTTTTTCAATAAGGGTAGTCATTACCATCAAATAATGGTGGCCTAGTTGTGGATTAACCTTCCCTAAATGTACGATCATTTTCGATTGCCATTGATTTTTTACTCTAGATGGTTAAGTCCTAATAAGAGAACTAAGTTCTGATACCAAATGAAATGCTAGTTATGCAACCCAAGAGAGAGGTGAATTGGAATTTTAAAACTTAAGCTAAACAAACCACACAACAATCTAATCTATTACCTTAATGAAATCAAAACAAAAAATTTAATAAAGTATAATAATAAAAGAGTAAGGGAAGAGAGAGAAAACACAATGATTTTTACGTGGTTCGGCAATCCCCGCCTATATCTACGCCTCCAAGCCAACCAAGCTTAAGGATTTCACTATCCAAGCCTCCCAACGCTTCATGTTCTTTACAATTGACTTTCAAGGTGTTAATAAATATTTACAATCAAGAGATTATCTTGCAATTTTTTCACCCAAGTGTTTCTCATAAATTTTACAATGAATTCAAGAATTACAACAAATACTCTCTTTTAGAGTTGATATACAAATAATATCTCAATGAAGATTTAATCTATGTGATTTATGAATTGGAAGCTCAAAATATGTTGTTTACACTTGTTTATGCTTGCAAAAGTCTCTAATCTGAAGTTGGATTTAAGTTTATATAGTTTTAGCCTAAAACTAGCCGTCATAAGTAAATTCCAGAAAGCAAGCAGCTAGCCGCTTAATAAGGAGGCTCACCTCTTCAGAACAGTGAAGTTACCGTTGAAATTTAAATTTGGCTATAGTAATATTGTTTACCAAAATTACACTTTTGCCCAAACCTTTTAGTAATCTTATTATGGCCCAAATTGTCATAAAACTTTGCAAACCGATCCAATTCTAGAATTTTTAAATAATGCATGTTATTCCAAAACCTTTCTAAAATTATGATATGGCTGAAAACTTTATAAAATATTTCAAAGTAGTCATATTTAGAATTTTAACATAATACTTATTTATTTCAAAGTTTTCAAAATTTGAGAATTTGAAATTTGCTTCAAGCGGTTAGCCGCTAACTCTCTGTCTATTTTTAATATTTATACTTTAGCCCTAAAACTTTAGAAATTATAATATGGCCCAAATTATTTCAAATGTTTGCAACTAGATCCAAATCTAGAATTCAAAACAATACTTATTAAAATCAAATATTGTAAACTTTTTCATTTTAGTCCACATCTTGAAAAAGAACTAATTTCATTAAATATTTAGCTTATAATTACAAAACCTTCAGTTTATGAAAAATAATGATTTGTTAAACAAAATCTTGAACTTCTCAAATGATAAACCATGCATTTATTAAATCATACCGGCTTTACAAGAATTTGTCATAATAATGACTCCGTTGAGTTAAACTTTGTTCTCGATCGCGCCATTATCCATTGAGTGTCTTGAACTTGATTTCACATGATTCACTTGCATAAATATTATCCTTCAAAAACTAATGAAAATGTGAAATACAGTACTTATCATGTTACTTAAGACATATGTTTGTTATCATCAAAATTATAAAATGTGTAGCCCTTTAGGCTAACAATCGTCAACAATGGTGCTATGGTAAGTCAAACTTGACTTAGGTTTTCTTTTCTTTTTTTTCTTTTTTTGGTTAAGTAGATATCAAATTTATATGCAAAGCATATGTTATATGATTAATTAAGTAATTAATTTTAGTGTATGATTGATCTGTTGATCAAACTAGAATATGGAACTTTAGTCATTGCTCCAAATTAGAAATTGGTGAAATTAACAATCTGTTTTGTTTTAATCAAAATCTAGATTGGCTGGTCTATAATTGATTTTGAATCTTAATTTGCGACGAAATTTATTTTTCCTCTAATTTGGGCATAGTAAGCGCTGATGCTTCAGCTATTCAATTTTCTTATAAAATGACTAAATTTAAACATCATGGATGACTTGTTGCCCATTGAAATATCTCATAAATGACTTGCACATGACAAGGAATCACCATTTGTGCCGACTAAGGCCCCCTTTGGATTTCCTCAGGATTTATGATTCTTCTAAGCAAAATTCACTTAGAGGATTGATGATTAATAATTAAATCCTAACAGCGTACACTATTACTAAACAATCATATGGCACATTGTTGGTGATTATTATAATCAAATGTTATTGATGCCAATGTGCAAGTGTACACAACAAGTAATAAAGTGATGAATATTTAAGATCGTCTCCACAGGGATTGATGTTACTAGAAATGCTACAGCAATCACAATAGTGCAATCTACCTTAATTCCGAAATTAACAAATGTAAAGTTGGTTCTATTGAAATTAATAATTGTGAGAGAATAAAATGAAACAATGCAGTAATGAAACAAATTAAATAAAATGCGTCGAAGAATCAAATGAGAATAAGGTAGTTGAATGATCAAACTCTCTTAATTGGCTAACTGCTTTTTATCAAGTTAACACCAGTTGTTACAGCAATTGCTACAACATTGGGCAGAATTATTTTGCATCCTCAGCTGTCGCGTGTTGGAACTCTCATACCCTTAAGTATATTAGCAATGACCAGTTGCTATTCTACCTATGGCATGGCATTATGAACCTCTATTCTCTTCATCCTACAAGGTGAGTACCTATGTCTAGTTTGTCACAAATCTTAACTTCAAGTATAAGCCTTATGGGATTCAAGATAAACTTAATCTAGGAAACTTAAATTAAGATCAAGTATTACTCTAATAATATCCACTAAGACATGCCATTTTGCGGCTCTATCTTAACTTAAACCATTAAATGGGTGGTCAACCGAAATAACAGTTATAATAATAGCTACTAGAGTAAAATGCTACAGCAATGACATAGCAACTCATAAGAACAGTCAAGAACCCATTAAATTATTTGTCACTCAACTACAAGCAAATTTAGTTCATATTTTGAAAGAGAAAAACAAACATCAACATATTGTTCACGAGATACATTAGATCAGTCAAAGAAAAAAGAAAGGTATAAGTCAAGAACGGCAAAAAGTGAATCCAAATAACTATGCTGGATTTTTCAATGCTGCTGCAACCGTTCCCTTGAATTCTGATCTTCTTTTTTTTCTCTCTAATTTTTCCAATGATAATTCCTTGCCGCCGTTTTATGTGGTGCACGCCTCTTTTTATAACTAAAAACTAGGGTAAACAAAAGCCTCGGGCGTGCATGAGTTAAATTAGAAAACTACAGATCGCAATTCTGCAGCTAACCCGCGCTAAGTTTTCTCCCTCAGTGCTCCAGGATTGCTACAGCAATAGTTGCTCTAGCAACGGCTATAACACTGCAATGTTCCCGGTTGTGCTTCACTTCTTTTGTGGTCATATTCTTTCCTCCTCTTGCTAGTCTAATATCTCAGCATCTCTTCATGAATTATAAACTTCTGAAAACCTACAATTATGCACATGTTTTGAGTACAAATTACTTTAATTCAAGCAAAACTTATTAAGACTAAACTAAAATGGATGTTTATGCAAAATATAACCAAAATATAATAAAAACACCTCATTTACTCTCTAAGTGGTCTTGATTTAAGTCTGAAATTTCCGTAATAACTCTCATTTCATAGAGTTATCACGTTTATGTTTAAAAATTTAGAAGAGCTTAGATCATAAGATAATATTTTCTTGTCTTTATATAACAAAAGCTATAATTTATGTTGATCTTTGCATATTATCCTAGTACATTTGCAAGTTTCTTGAAGTGGTATATATCAGTGCCGAATCAATATTTTCTCTTGATCTTTGATTCATCGAAGCTAAATTCATTTAGATGATTGATGATTAGTAAATCCTAACAACATACACCATTACTAACATACTATTATTACATAAAAATTGATATTAGGCCCAATGACCCAATTTAGCCAATCAAGCTTAGGCATGGGATGTGTTACATGCTTCTCAAAGTTCACACAGGGCATTACCTAATGGAAACATGCAAGGAAAACATGAAATTTAGTTATGCTAGCTGTTCAGGACAATCAACGGTAGTATCTATTCTTAAAGCTTAAATACAACAAAGTAGTGGCAATGAAATATTGCCAACCAATTTTGACAAAGCAAAATCATTTTATTAAAATCAATTAATTTTAACAAATAAATTATTATTTTAAAGCCCACCAATTTTGATAAAACAAAATAAATTATTTTTTAAAGCCAAGCAAAATTGACATCTTGGGCTGGGTTTGCCCTATAAATATGGGAGTTGAGAGCATGGAGAGATCATGAATTAAGAGAGTATTTTGAGAACTTTGAGTTCTTAATTTAATAATTTGAGAGTTTGGGTGTATTGAAGTGTTAAGTTGTGAGATAACATATTGCAATACTTGTAACTCTACACAACTACTAAAATATTTCCTCTCACCTTCTTTCGTGGACGTAGGCTAAAAGCCGAACCAAGTAAATTCTTGTATCTCTTGTGTTATATTTATTTCTCAATTTCATTTTAGTGCATCTACTTCACCCATCAATTCACTAGCAATGATATCAGAGCTATTGATTGCAATTATATCTTCAATAATCTTGTGTTATCAAATGCTCTGCATAGTATCTCTACTTCGAATAATTACAATCAATGGCTGTGATATCATTGCCAATGAATTAATTAGTGAAGTAGATACACAACTAAAATGAAATTGAGAAATAAATATAACACAAGAGACATAAGAATGTACATGGTTGTGTAGAGTTACAAGTATTACAATTGAATTCTCAAATTAATGTTAAGTTCTTAAATTTCTTTCTTAAAGTTCTCAAAATACACTCTCAATTCATGATATCTCCGTGCTCTCAACTCCTCTATTTATAGGGCAAGCCAAGCCCAAAATGTCAATTTTGATTAGCTTTAAAAATAATTTATTTTGTTTTATCAAAATTGGTGGGCTTTAAAATACTAATTTATTTGTTCAAATTATTTCATTTTAAAAAAATAATTTACTTTGTCAAAATTGGTTGGCAATATTTATTGTCATCACTTTACTATGTTTAGTGTTGTGCAAATTTTATTGAACTCGCAAGTGCACGAATCTATTGTAGAATAGATTAATGGTGAAGAGTGTTGATCCCACGAGGAGGTGGATTCTAATTATATGTAGAATTAATTTTCTAAATGGGTGGTTAGATTTATGGTAAAGATGATTTGGAATATTCTAAAATTTAAATTGAAATGGCAGAATTGAATTAAAGAGGAAACTATTATGATTGAGGCGCTTGGGTGGTTAGATTTGCATCAATATGCACCATGGGCTAAATATTCATTATTAGTGCCAATTAAATCATGAGGGGGGAATCCACACCTCATGAACCACGCTCTAATCAATATGGTGCTAAGGGCTTATCGTGTCAAATAATAATAATCTTGCACTAGGGAGCCGGTGAAACCAAGGCGGTATCTAGACAAGATTATTATTATTTGTCGACGAAAAGTCAAAACATCCACAAAAATTAGAGGGGAAGAGAAAGTAAATTTACCAATTAAAGCCCATGGCACATGTTGAGACTTCACCTTCAACCCAAGCTTGAAAGAAAATTAGCTACTCATAATTGAACTAGGGGTAAAATGAAAATTTATTAAAATACATAGAAAATACAAGATAGAGAAGGAATTACAAAAAATGGAGCTCAAAAATGAATTCAGAGATGTCAAATTAGGGGGGAGAGACCCCCTTTTTATAGATACACTGAGTAAATTATAGCCATCGGATTAAAAATATTTCGGACGCTCAGGATTGCGCCACGTCATCAGTCAACAGTACGCGGTTTGACCACGCGGTTTGAACAGTCAGGCGGCTTGAATAGTGACGTGGTTTGGTTGAAAATAATCATGTGTATTGCATGTACTGTACGCACGATTTTTAGTCCACCAATATACTGCCACGTCACTGATCAACAGTGCATAAGAATTTAAGTCCAATGGAATCGTGACACCTCATTAGTCAATGCCACATCATCGATCAATGTCACGTCATCGTTCCGTATGTGTGAACAATGTAGTGAACAGTAACTTGGACAGTACCGTATATGTGAACAATGTCATTTTTCTTTTTATACTCTTCCTAAGGTTTTCTACTGTCCTGAGTTCAAAAGTGATGTCTGTTTTGCTGTTTGATATCTCGTTTATTGTGAAATGACCATGATGCCCCTAAAATACATAAAATACTTAATTAAAATAAAACACACATAATTAAATTATAATAGACTAAAATACATAAAAGTAAGAGTGTTAGTAAGACTTGAAATGTAAAATAATAATTTTCTCCTTTATAAATATACACTTTCTAACACTCAACATTTATGCTATAAAAATAGACATTGCCACTAAATGTCTTGAACAACTAACTTGACCAAACTTAACGTTTTCCTCACATGTTTCCATTAGGTAATACCTTGCGCGAACTCTGAAAAGCATGCAACACATCCCATGCCTAAGCCTAATGGGCTGAATAAGGTCATTGGGCCTAGTATTGATTTTTAAGTAGTAACATTAGCCCCTTTGATTATGTGAGATATGTAGTCATAGGTGAGCATATCACATAGTCAAATACCTGCCTAAAAAAATTACATTGAAAACTAAAAGAAAACATGGTTAGTTTAAAGCAAATTATTTATAAAAATAAATCAATTTTAACAAATAAATTATTATTTTAAAGCCTACCAATCTTGATAAGATAAAATAAATTATTTTTTAAAGCCAACCAAAATTGACATTTTGGGATTGGCTTGGGCTATAAGTAATGGAGTTGAGAGCATGGAGAGATAATGAATTAAGTGAGTAATTTGAGAACTTTTATGAGAGTATTTTTAGAACTTTAATTTCTTAATTTAGTAATTTGAGAGTTTAGGTATACTAAGGTGTTGGGTTTTGAGATAAAATACTGCAATACTTGTAACTTTACACAACTACCAAAGTATTTTCTCCCATCTTCTCCCATGGATACAAGCTAAAAGTCGAACCATATAAATTTTTGTGTCTCCTGTGTTATATTTATTTCTCAATTTCATTTTAGTCGTGTATCTACTTCACTCACTAATCCACTAACAATTAATATCAGAGCCATTGATCGCAATTATTTGAAGTAGAGATATTGTTCACACATAGGGTACTATTCACCTACAGGATACTCTTTGTGTATATGATACTATTCACGTATAAGATATTATTTAGAGCAAGAGTGATCGAAGGTGTGAGTGGAGTAACTGTATTGTTTTGTACATGTCTAAGAATGTTTTATCACCAAGGCAATAAAAGTCTAAGGAGTTTAGGTTTAAGTTGGACTATTACGATCTCACATGTCTTTCCTCAGATTTTCCTATTGTGCAATTTTACACATATTAGCACTTGCGACTACTCAAACTAAAGTCAAAGTTGCAACAAGAGCTTATTTGGGCTATATCAATGCCAAAATACTCTTTTGAACCTTACTCTTTGAACTTTCAACAGAATAAGGCGAATTGTAGACCAATTAGTCCGAATTTTCATTGAAATCCAACTCTATTTCAATCGAGAAGGTGCCCATTCTTATTATACGTGGCTTAATATATCTTAATAGTATCTCTACTTCGAATATTTGCAATCAATGGCTCTGATATCAATTGTTAGTGTTGGTGAGTGAAGTAGATACATTACTAAAATGAAATTGGGAAATAATACAAGATACAAGAATTTATGCAGTTTAGCTTTTAGCTTAAGTCCATGGGAGAAGATGAGAGAAAATATTTTACTAGTTGTGTAGAGTTACAAGTTGAGTATTTTATTTCACAACTCAACACCCCAACACACCTAAACTCTCAAATTCTCAAAATACTCTCTTAATTCATGATCTCTCCATGCTGTCAACTCCCCTATTTATAGGGCAAGCCAAGCCCAAAATATCAATTTTGGTTGGCTTTAAAAAATAATTTATTTTGTTTTATAAAAAATGGTGGGCTTTAAAATAATAATTTATTTGTTAAAATTGATTTATTTTAATAAATTAATTTCCTTTGTCGAAATTGGTTGGCAATATTCTATTGCCACCACTTTACTGTATTTCAATTGTAAGAATAGATAGTACCGTTGAATGTTCGGAATAGCTAGCCTGACTAAATTTCGTGTTTTCCTTGCATGTTTCCATTAGGCAATGCCCGGCACGAACTCTAAGAAGCATCTAACACATCATGTGCCTAAGTATGATGGGCTAATCAATTGGGTCATTGGACTTAATATCGATTTTTAGGTTGTAACATTCCCCTCTTTGAATATGTGAGATGTGTAGTCATAGGCGAGCAATAATAGTCCAAATTAAGCTGATTGCAAACCAATTACTCTGAATTCCCATTCAAGCCCAACTTTATTTCAATCGAGAAGAAGTCCATTCGTATGACACATGGTTATTAAAATTTCCACCCCAAACATGTGGCAAAAATGTTTAAACACTCAAGAGAACTCAAATCATGAGAGGATACATTCTAATAATTATACAAACAAAAGCTATCATTTATGTTGATCTATGCATATTATCCCAATGCATTTATATGTTTCCTGAAGTGGCTGAACTCAAGCTTGTGTGGTGTTTGAAATCAAAGGAACTATATAGACAAAAATTTGTCCTCGAAAACTATTTATACAACTCATCTTGTGTTCAAGTTTGTCGATCCCAGATATGGATTTGAAACGAGACCTGTAGAGTTTAGTGTCTACTTTGATGAAAACAATAATGGGGAAAGATATAGAGTGGTGCTAGATCCTTCGAAAGATGTTCCTCAACTATCTCAAAACAGGGCAGATGGGTGGATGGAAATTTAAGTGGGTGAGTTCTTTAATGAAAAGGAAGATGATGGAATTGTCGTTTGTAGTGTCTTTGATTTTGATTGCTACAGTCCTAAGCATGGTATCTGTTGAATGTGAACTTCAATTGTGAGTTTCTGGAGGATGCAACTTTGTCGGTTCTGAAATGGGTTAAGAGACGACAAGTCGTCAGATAGACTATGCTGCTCATACGACACCAATTTACTGTCATACAAGAGGCATAAGTAATGCACGTGACTTGCACATGCAGTTACATATTCATGCTAACATTTTACGGCAGCTACAATTGTCGTTTTAAGTTTAAGGGTTGTTAATGACAGTTAGATTTGGTGGGAACTCTCTGGGTTTGTTGCAACAAACCCAAAACGTTAGCTGGCGAGAAGCTCTTCACTCTGGATCCTTCCAGAGCAGTATATAAGGTTCCTAAGGCTCAGCTTAGAGGGTTGAGTTCTATGTAACATTCTCTCTGAATCTTGTAATCTGTTGAGCATCAATAAAAGGATATGGCTTATGTTTCTCAAGAGGATGTAGGCTGCTTAGCCGAACTTCTATAATTCTTTTTGTGTTCAGTTCTTTCCTTTTTCTCTTTGATTCTGTCAAAACACTTTTACTTTGATTCTGATTTGGTTTGAAATTCATTCTTGCAACAAACAAGATCAGTGTGTGGAAATTCTTGGGGATAGAATTAGGATTAATCAACTCTAATTCTTAGCAGTATCATTATCCAAGGAATTGAGTTTAGGACTAAAAATAGCGGATAAATGCCAACGTCTATATATTCAGCTCTTTGCTGTTTAAGTTGGGATAGGCCGCATATATAGCAGATTGTTTATGAGAACAACGTTTTATGTTGGCCTTTTTCTATTGACGATATTGCTTCACGTCTTTAATTATTTTCTTGGAAATCATTTCTTTATTGGAGCTGTATTTTTGCATGACTAAAACAAGAGTGTGTTATTATTAATTACATCTCTCATGTTTGTAAACATGTCACATAGGCTTCTTGATCACTTTTTGGTATTATGGGATTTTGACGTTGTGATTGAGGAAACCAATTCAAGGTATTTTTAATATCCAATAGTCTCTTTGATATGAATATCCAAAATCCCATAGTAAAAATATGATTTGCTCTGATAAAATGTTCGGTTTATGTAGCTCCACCAAAAAAAAAAAAAAAAAAATTAAGGACCAAAAAGATCATTTTAGGTGAACCTTGCCAAGGAAAATATTTTTATTAAAATAAGAATTAAGTAGACACAATTAGAGGGAACATAATTAAGCTTATTTCTTTCACACATACAACTGAAACAAAAATGCAAAATGCAAATTATAATAAGGAAAGAGAGGTTTGCCCGTGAAGTGAATTAGTAGTTAGGAGAAAAACCATTAACTCTTTTAGATAAAACGCTCTAAATCTCATATGGCGCATCCCGCCACCAAGTAACACTAGAACAATCAAGACCAAATTAAAGGGGATAAAAAATTAATTGGAGAAGAATAGACTTTAATTTTAGCTCTTTAAAGAAAAAAGGCTGAGCTGACTATGATTTAAAATTTTTTAATTCATTTACTTTTCTAAGAAGTTGGGGTGACCTTAGCAGCACGTTCATCTGTGTAGGTGTACATATATAATTTTCTAGGTAAAGTTTAGATTATCCCTAGTAAATTGACCATTTTTTAATTATTTTTCTTAGTTTTGAAAATCTCAAATTATTTTATTTTTGTTCAAAAGTTAAGGGAAAAATTAGGGTTGGTTGATGAATTTTTTTGTTTTCTTTAACAAAAATAAGGGATAAATTTAGATTTTTAAAAATAAAGAGAATGATTTAATAATAGTTAATTTACGAAGAATAATCTAAAATTAATCCAATTTTCCAAATAGCCACGTTATAGCTCTAAGTGTAAACGGACATCACTGTGGTTGAAACTTGAAACCGTGTGATTTTGGAATCTTTTATCCGCTACTTCTAATTAATTTAATAACCTTCTATATTGACTTGACTTACATATCTAGGTTATCAAAGAAGTCTTGCTTACTCTTTAAGGGGTTGTGAGTTGCAAATTAAAGAAGAATGAATAGAGAAAGTAAAATGGACATCGCTGCTGTTGATCAGCTGCCTGTAGAGTGCATTTCGCACATCATTTCTCTCACAACTCCTCGCGATGCTTGCATATCATCAACGGTATGTCCCATCTTCAAATCAGCTGCGGATTTAGATTCCGTGTGGGAGAAGTTTCTGCCGTCCGATTACAACCAGATCATTTCCAATTCGGTCTCCGATTCATCTTTGATTACTTCTTTGTCTTAGAAGGATCTTTATTTTCATCTTTGTCACAATCCTATCATCATCAACAATGGTGCTATGGTAAGTCAAACTCGACTCATCTAGCTTTGCAACGTATAGATGACTTTTCTTTATAGTCAATGATCTGCCCCACTTTTAGGAATTTATAAAGGAAGGGTGACTCAATTTTTGTGTTGCTTGCTGTATATGTAAGCTACCTAATGAAATTATGTCATATAAACTGGAAGTTTGGACTATATATTTAATTTAAAATTTTTAACACAAATTCAGAGTTATTAATTTTATGTAATCTAATTGTAATATCTAAGTTGTATGAGATCGATTACTCAAAATTTATGTTAAAATTTTAAGTTGAAATATATGTGCACATATGTATTTTCAATTTATTGGCTGATTGTGTATATGTACTCTTGATGTACAATATGTGTGTGTGTGTGTGTATGTGTGTGTGGTAAAGAATATTAACACAGGAACTTTATCAAAATGTCAAAGCAAACATGGTGACTGCCTAATCGTACTTTGTTTTAGAGTTACCCTGAAGTGATCAGATAGCCGACTTGAAGTTTGTTATTGTTACTAATAATTAATAAACCCAATTATAAAACATGTTCAAAATGTTCAATATGTAAGTGCTTCTTGTAATGTTTGTCACATCCAATTGTATGCTTAACCGAAGATTTTATTATCCATTTGTCTGCAACCCCCGGCCCCTAAAATGAGGAAAGTAATCTAGCCAACATTGTCATTATCCTCCGATAGAGCTTTTCGCTGGAGAAAGAGAGTGGCAAAAAATGTTACATGGCTGGGGCAAGATCGCTTTGTATAGCATGGGGAGATACACCAAAGTATTGGAAATGGACTTCGTTACCACAGTCAAGGTAATGCGTTTCATCAGCAATTTCGTGACTACCAGTTACTTCAATTATAAAATCTCTTTAGATAAAATATTTAATTTGGTTGTTTAAATCTTGTTCACATGAGTAGAGAGTGGCTTTAATTTCCAATTTACTTTCATTTGCTTAATACACGTGCAATACGTTAATTGGCAGGTTTCTCGAGGTGGCTAAACTCAACTTTGTGTGTTGGCTTTATGTCAAAGCCAGGATAGAAACTAACCAAAGTTGGTTGGTGTGAGTGGTTCGGTCTCTCACTCCTTAAGAGAGGTCAGGGGTTCAAGCCCCGCTCTCGTATGGAGTCACCACTTTGGCCAACACTTTACCTCTTATGGGCCGACCCGGTGCGAACGGGGATTAGTCTGAGTTGTGGTACGGGCTTAAAGGTGCCTCCCACAGTTGGGGCCCACTCAGGACCATCTCGTGGTTCAGACCAAAAAAAAAAAAAAGACAGGATAGAAACTAAAATTTTGTCCATTAGAACTAATTATGCAGCTTACCTTGTGTTCAAGTTTATCGATACCAGATATGGGTTTGAAACAAGACCCGTGGATTTTGATGTCTACTTTGACGGAAGTGATAATGGGGAAAGGCGTAAAGTGGTGCTAGATCCTCCGGCGAATATGCCTAAACTATCTCAAGATAGAGGAAATGGATGGATGGAGATTGAGATGGGTGAGTTCTTTAATGAAACTGGAGAAGATGGAACGGTTGTTTGTAGTGTGTTCGGTTTTGATGACGCCAAGTCCGGTATCATTATCCAGGGAATTGAGCTCAGGCCTAAAAGTGGAAGATAAATGCAACTTTTTACTTCTTTAAGTCATGATTATGTTGTGATACGCATGCTGATTTTAGATGTGTTCGAGCTCTTAGTTTGCCCGTACTTAAAGCCACCGTTGACAATATGCAACCAGTGGTTACTAATCAAGAGCCTGTTATTGAACAACATGAAACATCAAGACCAAAAGAAACTAATTACATAGATTGTCCATTTCTGCAGGTAGGAACTAGGATTTCGCTTCAACAAGCCAATTTTTATTCGCATTTTCATGTAGATGAGATGAGAATGGTCTGCAATTCAAGGAAATTAATGGTAATTCACATTTCACAAAGTATATGTAGAGTATGGATTTGGCATTCATGGGATTTCATGACCGCAGCTGCATATGATAGACGAAAATAGATGAGTCCTGTAGAAAAATAAAAATACAAATCTAAATGAGTATTAAAATCTCAGAGAGAATAGAGGGTCCCATAGCTATTGACAAACTCTTCAATCAATAGGGACCGCTGCAAATGGAAGGCTCAGCTATGTCTGGTCAACTGTCCAAAAAATCGAGGTCCCCCCTCCCTTTGAGTTAATTGTTCAGCCACTTTGCGGTAAGTGTCAACACTGTCATAAATACACACACAGGGACACGGCTAAGTTGCAGAAGCTGCAACTAACAGCCTTGGCATTTTGACCTTGCATCAACAGCTCCCTTGCATAGGTTGCATCAGCACCAACACCCGTGGAAGATTCCCATTGACTACCCAAACACACACACACACGGAGATCTATCTTGAATTTTTTATTAGACCAAAGTGTTTTTGATGATATTGCTTGAAAGTCATAACTTTTTTTCTTGGAAATCATTTCTAAATTAGAAATTCTAATTTGGAGCAGTATTTTGGCATAACTAAAATAAGGGCGTATACAGCATTCTTAATTACATCTCTTTGTAAATATGTCACATAGATCTTTCGATCAGTTTTGAAGGCTGTTGGATTTTGACACTACCGAGGTTGTTTTTGTATTTTCATGTTTACAATTAAGAAGGTACCTTAGGTGGAAACAAACAGTCAACACCTCTGTTACAAAAGAGTTTGGTTACAAAATTATCTCTGGGATATTTAGATAGTTTTATGATCCTTTCATGCATGAATTTCGTGCAAATGACAGCATGCCTACACCATTATGAGAATTGAGCTTCATGGAACTCGAAACTTTTCCAAAGAAAATCATATGGCTAAATTTCTTTTATTCTTTTTTTTTTCATTTTTTTTTAATTTCTCATGGTGGTCCAGGTAAGTTAATGCATGGTACCTGACCCGAACAGAAATAAGATCTTTTAATTTAACGTTACTAAGCAATCCTCATAATCACAAATTCAGTTTAGTGTTTGTAATTTGATTTAGGAGTATTTTAATAATTAAAAACTATTTCTAAAAGTGGGTTTAGTGAGTAGTTTTGTGGGTTCAAATAGCATGTCCAGTCTTTAATTAAAAAGAAGATGTAGAGAGTAAATTAGTGGATTTAATAGCCTCACCCTTTGGGTATAAAATTATATTAGACATATTATTTCTCTTGGGGACAATATCTCACATTAACTGAAAATAAATCTTAGGTTAAGGCTTGAACAACCCTCAACTTTTAAGTTAACTCCTGAGTATAAGTGGAGTTCATGACCCACAGGCAGATGATATGAATCTTGAGTTACATATATAATCAATCTCGACAGAGCCAATTAAGAATTTTATTAAAAAATAAAATAAAATTACACTTACATAAGGAAGCCATAATAAACCTTATTTCTTTAATCAAAATAAAAACAAGAAAAGCCGGCTAGCCAATTATGACTGAACGTAAATTATAAACAGTAACTGGCTAGCCGAATATGATGCAACTTTGATCAAACCAGTAAATCCATCAACTACCACTTCTCTCTAATGATCCAATTTATAATTTTAATTACAGATTGAGCATTGGTTCTAGGGGTGATAATATGGGTCAGGATTCATTTATTCAATTTGTTTCGGTGCGAATTAAATGAGTTTGGATTTAAAAAAAATTGATTCATTTAATAAATGGATGAATTTGATTTGATTCGCTAATTATATTAATCGAATTCGGGTTTGAAGATATTGATTCGTTTATTCATTTAGAATTCGTTTAATAATTGGGTCATAAATGAATCGAATACGGGTCAATTCATTTAATTAAGTAACTTTTTTATCCTTAAATTTATTTTAAATTTTTTTTTTAAATTTGAAGCTTAATATTGTAAATGTGAGCGATAAGACAACCAATAAAGTGAAACAAGAATTAGAGCAACCGGCCTTAATTTTTCATTTCACAATTTCAGCCACGGCATCCCTCTCTTGTCTCCGGTGTTCACGGTTCACCCTCAACAATTTTATTTTGTTCTCTCCACAATTTCTCAGCCGACAACATCTCACCTAACTCACACTCGCATAGTAAGCTCTGATTCTTTTTCTTTCTTAATTTTTGAGCTATTTAGAGGCATATCTCACATTATTATATATTCTTTACTTTTAGATTTCTCCATCGCCTGAGATAATTCAACTCTACACATTTTAAATTGATATGATTCTTTTTCTTTTACTTTTTTTTTTCAAATGCACTGTCATCATCAAGAGGTAGCCTTTAGTAATGATCTGTTGATGCGGGATTCCGGTTCTCCACGTTATACGACCAGGATCTCTGCTCGATCAACTTCATCACGACCAGGAGGTCTCCTCGCAAGGCTTCTTCTCCAGAGGTTCCTGCGCACACAGACAAGTCAGAGTACGCCGGTTATTTTCCCGGCGCAAACCCTCCGACGCTCAAGTCAGATATGAAGGTTCGGGGAACGCTTGCCACAGATCTTATGGCTTTTTCGTGGTTTTCTCTTCTTTTGAATTTCTTTTTTAATCTCAAAAATGCTAACCCTTTTACCTTCGTTGGCTACCTTTTTATAGGCTTCCTCTGAATCCCAGTTTTCCGCTTTTTTCGAGACGGTATGGGACTCTGACTGCTGCGTTATGGGCAAACGTGGGATCTTGCGTGTTACGCCACGGTTCTGGGGAAAGCGTGGCTGTCGTGCCTAGATTCTCGGGCTGGGGAGCCTGTCTTGCCAACTGCCGTCGACCGGGTCTCCTCGCCTCTCGACCTCGAGCCGGAATGGCCTTATGCCTCTTACAGGAAATTGGCCTCGCGGATGACGTGCTCGTGGATGAGCAGGATATTTCTGCTCCTGTTCCCCCGCGCACCAGGCTTTTACGGGACATACCGGTTCGCAGAACTCTGCCATCAGATATCTGCTCACCATGCCTGGTCTCGTCGACGTATTTCTCCCAAACACCGGTCCCCCAGTTTCTGGTGTTGGGTAATGTAGTGGACCAGCAGTAGAAACTCGTTAGTACTCGCTCGCGTGGGATTGGAAAAGGCTGCCAAGAGTCATGTCGCATTTAATTGCGGACGAGGTGACGTGGCAGAAATCCCCCCCTCCATTTGAATTTCAAACCGACGGTTATGAGACTCTCGGGATTCGGCGCTGTTAAATGCTGGCAACCCAAGAGTCCGTCCTCATTAGGAAAACCAAATCCTCTCGAACGGCATATTCATCATTCACTCCGTCTCCGTCTCTGTCTCTCCGGCAAAGAAGTTCCGGCATAAAAGGCCTTCATCTCTGATTTTCACTGACTGAACCATTACCTCAGGTATTTCTTCTATCTCCTTGGTCTCGGATAGTTGTAGATAATTTCTCTTCTCTTCTGTTTGGGTAGTAGTTGGTGGTGTTGTGGTTAGAGCTTAGGGAATGTCGAAAGGCAAAGAGAAGGTCATTGAGGTTGATGATGACGAGTTGGACTTCCTGCCTAGTCTGTTCACCGATCCTGCTTTTGACCCCGGGATCCCCTTAGAGCCCATTAGGTCTAGTGTCGGGACTAGTGCTAGGAGGATGTCTCCCCAAACAACCTCTACGAGCGGAAGTAATGGTGAGGAGAGATCTTCTGGCTCCGAGGATACTTTGAGTGAGAATGGCGAAGGTGACTCTGGTGAGGTGTCTCCATCTGGAACATCACGACCAGAAGGACGGGGTACAGTAGGGGGTAGAGCCTTGTTGCGTGATTATGCCATCGACTATATGACGTGCACGACCACGTTTGACGAGCTCGCTGACCTCCGTCTTAGGTACAGCATTCCTGGTGAAATACTTCTCAAGGTCCCAGGCAAGAAGGATACCCCTAGCCGGCCTCCTAGGGGATATGTTACCCTGTATCTGGATAGCTTTAAGTATGGGCTGAGGTGTCCCTTGCAACCTTACTTTGCCCGGATACTTAGCGGGTTGAATCTATCTCCTGGTCAGTTGAACCAAAACGGTTGGAGAGTGCTCTCTGGTCTGTTCATACTGTGGGACAGATGTTGCCAAAGCGAGCCCACGGTCGACGAGGTGATGCACCTGTACCAGCTGAAAAGCAGCCCAAAAGATGCCGGCTGGTATTACTTCCAATCAAGTACCAAGACCAGGAAACCCATAACCGATCTCCCTACTGGTGGTGGTGGGAATTGGAAGAGGAAGTTCTTCTTCGCAGGGGGTCCCTGGGGTCAAGTTGCACGGGTTGATGGGGAGGATTTCCGCGTCCCACCCCGTTTCGTGGTCCCAGGTTGCCTGCTCGTATTAGATGTCTTGTCTCCCTTGTCGTTTGCGGTTTACTGGTTTGTCTCTAATCAAATGTTTGTTTGTGTTGCAGGTTCTTGGGGTGTCCACTTCCCGCTTGAACCTGACCAGCTCAAACGGGTCGAGGTTGTACTAGCCAATTCCTGCTCGAGCCGAGAACTGTTAACTACATACAACTTGCTCGAGTCTCGCTTGATACTTCCTGGCCATAGGATGGAGGACGCTGTGATTGGGGCTCTGACCCGAAAACGTTCTCGACCTCCAACCACGAAGAGGGACCAGAGTAAGGATGCCCCTGCTGCAAAGCGGGCCAACATCGTGCAGCAGGTCCCACCCTTGAAGATTTTACCTCCTGCTCCTGTAAAAGTCGGGGAAGCTAGTGGAGCAGCCACAGATCCTGCTTCCTCTTCTCGTCCTGTCGGGCCTCGATCTCGCTTACCTGACAGCCGAGCAGAACACCTGGTCCCCTACCTCAATGAGTTATCTAAACTCGTGAGCAAGAAAGACCTGGAGGACTTTGACGGCTACACCTTGGGTGAGCTGGTGGGGGCCATGCAGCATAGCGCTTTCCACCTCAGCTGCATGACCACCTATTACAAGGCTAAGGTTGGCCGCTACGACCGGAAGATGAAGGAGGATATTCAATCGGCGACGACCAGAGCTGACGTTGCCGAGAAGAAAGCAGGGGAGCTGAATCTCGAGAATCTGAAGCTGATAGAGCAAGAATCACTTGCTCAAGCAAAAGCCATTACCCTCGAGGAGGAGCTTACCAAGGTCAAGGAGGATCTGCAAAGGCAGAAGGCTATGTATGAGGCTCAGCTCGAATCTCTCCGCGACTCCCACCGAGCTCAGGTCGAGAACTTGGAGAGGGAGGCCGACAACCAGTACGACCAGGGACTTCGGCATTCCTATCGTTGCATCATGGCCGTCCTCGGGAAGCAACACCCTGATCTGAAGATGGATGACCTTGCAGCTGGTGTTGCTCAACATATGGACGAGGAGGCGGCCAAGGAAGATGCCGAAGGGGTAGAGCCGATCGTGATTGAGGAGGAAAACTCTCCTCCTCATGCAGTCCCTGCTGATGTTGGTGAGGCGAGCACCCCCCCGGACGCAACTGGTGATACCCCTCCTGTACCTGAGGAGGTCCAGCCAACCGATGCTGCTGGGCTTACTGATCCACCATCTTCTTGATATATTTCTTGTATTGTAATGAACAATGTTCATGAAGATTATCCCCTCTGTTAATTATTAACAAATTAATAAAAATGTTTTTTGATTACTTTCTTGTGTTGTAATTATGAATTAATTTTCGTTTGAGAATCTGCTTGTCTTTGTCTAGACGAGCAGGTTCCGGCTTGGCTCATGGTTTTGCCACATGCCTTTGAAGATTCTTCAATGCCTGGGATTCGGCTCGCCTTCGCGCGGTCGAGCAGATCCTGGCACGCTTGGCTTCTGTCTCGCCATAAAACAGGCTTTGAGACTTGGTGAGCCTTTGCATGCCTTAGGAATTTCTTCGAATGCTTTGGAGTCTGCTCGCCTTCTCGTGGTCGAGCAGATCCTGGCATGCTTGGCTTCTGCCTCGCCATAAAACAGGCTTTGAGACTTGACGGGCCTTTGCATGCCTCAGGAATTTCTTCGAATGCTTTGGAGTCTGCTCGCCTTCTCGTGGTTGAGCAGATCCTGGCATGCTTGGCTTCTGTCTCGCCATAAAACAGGCTTTGAGACTTTGTCGAGCCTTTGCATGCCTTGGATTCTTCGAGGATTGGGATTCTGCTCGCCTTCTCGTGGCCGAGCAGATCCTGGCATGCTTGGCTTCTGTCTCGCCATAAGACAGGATTTGAGACTTTGTCGAGCCTTTGCATGCCTTGGATTCACCATAAGACAGGCTTTGAGACTTTGTTGAGCCTTTGCATGCCTTTGGGAATTTTCTCGATTTCAAGCGAAAGGAATTCCTCGACGTTCCATTAATGGCAGGATTCGACTTACATGAAATTGTTTGGACATAAAGCGTGAAAGATAAACAATAATGAACATGAGCAAAAATAGCTTTCAAATGTGAACAAGTCTTACTGGAAGTATTTTCGGAGGTGTGCTGCGTTCCATGGGCGTTTCACCTCGTGGCCGTCCGTGCGAACCAGCTTGTAAGCTCCGGGTCCCGCTATCTGCTTGACTCTATATGGCCCTTCCCAATTCGGTCCCAGCACTCCTTGAGTCGAATCTTTGGTGCTCTGATTCACTCTTCTCAGTACCCAGTCTCCGACCCTGAATTGCCGTATGTTCACCTTCTGGTTATAATACCGAGCAACCCTCTGTTGGTAAATGACTGATCGCTCGGCTGCTTGCTCCCTCCTTTCCGTTAGCAGATCAAGATTCAAACATATCTGCTCGTCGTTCTCCTGCTCATTGAAATGATTTGTCCAGTGTGTGGTCGTTCCTATCTCAGCCGGCACGACCGCTTCATGTCCGAAAGCCAAAGCGAACGGTGTCTCCCCAGTTGCGGTTTTGTGGGTTGTTCTGTATGCCCATAGCACACCTGACAGCTCGTCAACCCACGCACCCTTTTTTGCTCCAAGCCTGGTTTTCAAAAGCCTCTTGATGGTCTTGTTGGCTGCTTCTACTTGTCCATTCGATTGAGGGTGAGCAGGCGAGCAATACTTCAGCTCTATCCCGAGGTTCTGGCAGAAATCCCTGAAGCTGTGATTATCGAACTGCCTGCCATTATCCGTTACCAAGGCATAAGGGATCCCGTATCGACAGACCAGGTTTCTCCACACGAAGTCTGTTGTTTTCTTCTCTGTGATCCTGCTAAGGGCTTCTACCTCTATCCACTTCGTGAAGTAATCTATAGCAACTATTGCATGTGTTGCTGCTCCTCGTGCCTTTGGCAATGGGCCGATCAGATCAATTCCCCATTGAGCAAATGGCTAGGGGGAGGTCATGGAGGTGAGCTTCTCTGGTGGTTGGTTAGAGAAATTTGCAAAACTCTGGCAGCTTACACAACTCCTGGTCTTCTCTTGCGCATCCTGGTGCATTGTCGGCCAGAAATATCCCTGCCTTAGAACCTTGTGGGCCAGGGACCTCCCGCCAGAATGATTTCCGCAAATTCCTTCATGTACTTCTCTCAGTACGTAATCCGCGTCGTCCTCATCCAAACACCGAAGGAACAGTAGTGTATATCCTCGCCGATACAGTACCCCATCAATCATCGTGTATCTCGAGGCCTGGGCTCTAAGCTTGCGAGCTCGCATCTTATCTGGTGGTAATACCCCGTCTCTAAGGTATGAAACTATCGGGTCCCTCCACGAGCATTTTTGTTCTATCCGCAGCACCCCCAAATTCTGCTCGATACTTGGGCCGGACTTCACCTCCAGAGGGACCGACTTTGGCATTTTTGGGTCGGCTACTACTGCCATCCTAGCCAAAATGTCTGCTCGATTATTCTGCTCCCTGGGGATTTGTATCACCTCCACTGCTTCGAACTTCCCCATCATCTGCCTGACTATCTTCAGGTACTGCTCCATCTTCTCCTCTCTTGGTTCGAATCTTTCATTGACATGATTCGCAACCAGCTGGGAATCAGTTCTGATCTTAACTCTGTCTGCTTTCACGGCCTTAGCCAATTCCAGACCTGCTATCAAGGCTTCATACTCTGCCTGGTTATTCGTGGCTGCAAATTCCAACTTTACAGCATAAGAGATCTCCTCCCCCTCTGGGCCTTCCAAGACAATCCCTGCTCCTGAACCCCGCTCCCCTGATGACCCATCCACAGACATCTGCCATACTTGAGTTTTGTCATTGCCTATAACTGCATCTTGTTGATCTAAGCATACTTCGGGCTCTGTGAATTCAGCTACGAAATCGGCCATTGCCTGGGCTTTTATCGCTGCGCGGGGTTTATAGTCTATGTCGAACTCGCTCAGCTCTACAGCCCACTTGACGAGCCGACCAGAGGCATCTGGCTTGTGCAGAGTTTGACGCAATGGCTGGTTTGTTATTACCGAGACCGGGAATGCTTGAAAATATGGCCTCAACTTCCGAGCAGCAACCACAAGGGCAAGTGCCCATTTCTCCAACGGTGGGTATCTGGTCTCAGCGTCGAGCAGGGCCTTGCTGGTGTAGTATATCGGATACTGAACTCCTTCTTCCTCTCTCACCAGAACAGAACTGGCGGCCCGATCTGATATCGCCAAATACAGATACAACTTGTCCCCATCCCTCGGTGTGAACAGCAGCGGAGCTTGCTTCAAGTTCCGGAAGGCTTCCTCGCATTCTGGGGTCCATTCTGTTTTCTTTCCCCTCCTTATCACTTGAAAGAATGGCTGACACTTATCTGTAGTCTTGGATATGAATCTGCTCAACGCCGCCAACCTCCCCGTGAGGCTCTGCATCTCCTTCAGGTTATGAGGAGACGTCATTTGCACAATCACCTGGATTTTTTCGGGATTTGCTTCAATCCCCCTATGGCTCACCATGAATCCAAGGAATTTCCCTGACTCGACCCCAAAAGCACACTTCTCCGGGTTGAGCTTCATCTTATACTTCCTCAAAAGCTCGAATGTCTCCTCGAGGTGTCTGACATGTTCCTTCGGGATTTTGGACTTGGTGATCATGTCATCCACGTACACCTCCATGGTTTTCCCAATCAACGGCTTAAAGACTTTGTTCACCAGCCTTTGATAGGTGGCCCCAGCATTTTTGAGACCGAATGGCATTACCCTGTAACAGAACAAACCTTGGTTAGTGATGAAAGCCGTGCTCTCCTCATCCTGCTCGTACATGGGGATCTGGTTGTATCCCGAGAACGCGTCCATGAAGCTAAGCAGACCATGTCCAGCCGTTGAATCTACTAGCTGATCGATCTTTGGTAAAGGGAAGCTGTCTTTTGGGCACGCCTTATTGAGGTCTGTGAAATCCACACACATCCTCCACTTGCCGTTTGCCTTCTTTACCAACACCACATTCGATATCCACTCAGGGTAACTGACTTTCCGAATGAACCCTGCTCTCAAGAGCTTATCCACCTCGCCATTTATAGCCTCATACCTCTCCTGGTTGAAGCACATCCTCTTCTGCCTTACTGCCCGAGCACCTTTCTTTATTGCCAGCTTATGACATGCTACCTCGGGGTCAATCCCTGGCATGTCTTCATGTGTCCAAGCAAACACATCAGCATGAGCCTGTAAGCATTTCACCAACTCCTGCTTTTGCTCTCCCTTAAGTCTCGACCCGATTCTGATCGTCTTTCCCGGGCTCTCTGGTCCCAGGCTTATTGTTTCCAGATCCTCTACAGGTTCTTGTCTGCCCTTGTTGTTTTCCACTCGGGTATCGAGGGATGTTATCTGCATTGCTTCCCTTGCTGCCGAGGAGTAGCAGCTTCTTGCGATCCTCTGGTCTCCTCGTACCACTCCTACTACCCCATTCACCCGGTACTTCAGAGCCAGATAATGGTTGGACAACACCGCTTTGCTCATCCTTAAAAATGGCCGACCTAGGATCATCTGGTAAGGACCTTCCTCATCCACTACGACAAAGTCCAGTATCATTGTTCTTTCTGTCGGGGAGCTCCCAATTGTGATAGGCAGCTCGACCACGCCCAGAGGGACCAGCTTCCCTCCTCCGAACCCCTTCAAGGAGGTATTGGTGTATTCCAACTTCCGGTCGGCTATTCCCATCTCTTCCAGGGTTGACTTAAATAACACATCAACTGAGCTCCCTGTATCAATCAGTATCCGGTCAAACTTCTTGCTAGCGACAGTAGCCTTGATGACTAAAGCATCCTCGTGGGGGTATAGAATCCCTTCCTCATCCTCATCCGTCCACATGATTGGCACTTGCCTGACCCTTGCTCGTTTGGCTGCTGGGGTGTTGAGGAGTACCTCTTTACTGGTCATGGCGTACCTAGCATAATTTTTTCTCGATCTGTTGGAATCTCCGGCCAATGTCGGGCCCCCAGCTATCACCCTTACTGCGGGCTGCTCGCGCCTCACGTTTCCGCCACTCTGCTCCCCTTCACCTGTTGTGGCCCCCATCGGGAAAGTCCCATCCATAAACTCGTCCAGGTACCGATTTCTCACCAAATCTTCGACCTGGGTCTTGAGATCTCTACACTCTGCTGTGGTATGGCCATGGGTGCCATGGAACTTACAATAACGTCCTCTATCCCTCCTGTTGGGTAGCTTTGTTATTGGTGTAGGGAGGTGCAGCAGCCCTCGATCCTTTATGGCCTCGTACACCTCATCCAGGGACATCTTCAAGGAAGTGTACCGCCCATAGTCCGGGTTCTGGTCGATCAAGTGCACTGCTCTTTCTCTGTTTGCCCCGCTCTGAGTAGGGGGCGGTGGAAGTACTTCTGGTGTGCTCGCTCTGCTACCGTGGGGATGTTGATGAAGACCACCAGATGCCGACTCATGCCTTCTCCAAGGCTCCCTAGCTGGGGAACGAGGAGGTTGCGCCATGCTGCGCTGATACTGTGGTGGCCTCTGATGAGGCTGGTAAGTAGTTACCCGACCTCCTGCTCCACTACCGGAGGCCTGGTGGTCCCTCCTCCTGATCGGCCCATTCCCCGATAATGCTTTCTTCTCTTTCCTCCCCAACCCTTCTAACTGGTCTGTCTTAATCCGTGCAGCCTTCTCCTCTTCAATCTCGATGTCTCTCTTAGCCTGTTCGTATGCGGCTGCATACGTTTGAATAGCTGGGCTTCTCAAATTGTACCACAGCCTTCCTATCTTCACCCCTTCTTTCAATCCCCTTAACGCCTGAGGGTGGTTGAAGGCTCCCAAGTCGAGGACAGCCCGATGAAACCTCTTGATGAATTCTCGAAGGGTTTCTTGCTCCCCCTGTTTCATGCTTTTCAGCTCCATCATGTCATCTTCCGGTGCCATTGCCCCACTAAACTGCTCCGCGAATTCCTGGCATATCTGCTCGAAGGTTTTAATGCTGCCCCGAGGAAGTTTCCTGTACCATTCTCGTGCACGTCCCTCAAGGGATAGTGGGAACACCCTGCACCTTTGGGATTGAGATAATCCTTGTACCTCAGTTATGTCATTGAAGCGCTCTATGTGCACCAGCGGATCAGTTCTTCCCGAGTATCTGAGGTCTGGGAGGCGGAAATTTCTCGGAATAACTGCCCTCATGATCTCTG
Organism: Citrus x changshan-huyou; assembly: GCA_039657385.1. Classification (NCBI taxonomy): domain Eukaryota; kingdom Viridiplantae; phylum Streptophyta; class Magnoliopsida; order Sapindales; family Rutaceae; genus Citrus; species Citrus x changshan-huyou. The sequence continues at coordinate 12,082,829 of CM077555.1, forward strand.
CTGCGAGCGGTGATTCTCCGTCCAGCATTATCCTCCAACCAGGGGCTCTGTTCCTTCCTTGCATGTCGTCAATTATCTGCGCTAGTCTGCGCACTTCCTCCTCCAGCTGCACTGCACGACCAGGGTCACGTGCTGCAACTTGATCCCACTCTTGCTCTACATCATGCAAGTGTTGCCTCAACTCTGTTTCCTCTGCATTCACCACCCCGTCGTCCTCGTCACCAGTCTGTCTTGCCGGGGACTGCTCTCTTTCTCTATGAAATTCTCCCCGCAGAGGTACGTTACCTCTCTCACCACCAAATCTCTCGGTGGTTTGACTTCTCCCCGCACTATCGGGACCTGGTGCCATTCCACCGCCTCTCACCCTTCCCTCTTGGGTTACCCTTCGCTCGCTCCGCAGCTCATGCAGGATGATTGTCAAGGTCTCCATCTGTTTTTCCATCCGTTCCATCCGGTCGAACATGACTTTTTCCCGTGCTTCACTGACTATCTCCCTCAGCGTCACGGAATCGTTAAGCCTCCTATCACCCCCTTGTGCACTACTTCCTCCTGTCTCCATTGCTTTTCACTTGCTTCACCCCTCTTCTTGCTATCAACAGAAGCTTTTTGCTCTCATCCCCACAGACGGCGCCAAAATGTTGATGCGGGATTCCGGTTCTCCTCGTTCTACGACCAGGATCTCTGCTCGATCAACTTCATCACGACCAGGAGGTCTCCTCGCAAGGCTTCTTCTCCAGAGGTTCCTGCGCACACAGACAAGTCAGAGTACGCCGGTTATTTTCCCGGCGCAAACCCTCCGACGCTCAAGTCAGATATGAAGGTTCGGGGAACGCTTGCCACAGATCTTATGGCTTTTTCGTGGTTTTCTCTTCTTTTGAATTTCTTTTCTAATCTCAAAAATGCTAACCCTTTTACCTTCGTTGGCTACCTTTTTATAGGCTTCCTCTGAATCCCAGTTTTCTGCTTTTTTCGAGACGGTATGGGACTCTGACTGCTGCGTTATGGGCAAACGTGGGATCTTGCGTGTTACGCCACGGTTCTGGGGAAAGCGTGGCTGTCGTGGTTCTGTGAGATCTTGTTTCCGCTTTTTGGGGGACGGTATGGGACTCCGACTGCTGCGTTATGCTGCGTTATGGGCAAACGTGGGATCTTGCGTGTTACGCCACGGTTCTGGGGAAAGCGTGGCTGTCGTGCCTAGATTCTCGGGCTGGAGAGCATGTCTTGCCAACTGCCGTCGACCGGGTCTCCTCGCCTCTCGACCTCTAGCCGGAATGGCCTTATGCCTCTTACAGAAAATTGGCCTCGCGGATGACGTGCTCGTGGACGAGCAGGATATTTCTGCTCCTGTTCCCACGCGCACCAGGCTTTTACGGAACACACCGGTTCGCAGAACTCTGCCATCAGATATCTGCTCACCATGCCTGGTCTCGTCGACGTATTTCTCCCAAACATGATCTGTTTTTTGAGCTTAAAAGTTATTCAAGCTTATGATTGGTTGTCTTTAAATTTACATCTCATAATTGATAAAATGGATTAAAGCTAAAGTGAAATGTTTGGTAATTTATTTAATAATATTAATAATTGTTTCTATTGCTCATCTTATCCTAAGGCCCAACTTTTATTCTCAAATCTTACTAAGTGTGGTCATCATGTCCGATAATAACGCATGCTTGATTTGTTCAGCTTCCAAAAGGTACACGTCAATGGTCAAGTTTCCTTACTCCAGAATAGGGATGGCAATGGGGGTGGGGTGGGGGTGGGGAGGCTTACCCCATTCTCCACCCCGTTAGAAATTTTTGCCTCCATTCCCCACCCCATTCCCCAATAAATTTAGTGGGGTGGGGATGGGGAATCCCCATGTGGGGAATGATTTCCCCATCTCCACCCCATTCCCCATTTATCTATTTTATAATATGTATAAATATATTATTTTAGTAAGTTAAAAATTAGAGACTTAAAATAAAATCATCATCATATTATAAAGTATTTAAATTCTTTTAAAAAATATCTAAAAGTTTGAAACAATATCTTAAAATGATATTAAAAGTGAAAAATATTTAAAGAGCGTAGCACCTTAAAAGAGAAAAGAAAATATAACAATGTTTCAGAGTTGAAAAATATTATAGGATTTTCTTTCATTCATATCTTGTTTATATTGCATAAAAATTAAAAAAAATTATTAATTGACATTATAATTGATAAAATAAAAATTATTAAATAAGAATTAAAAACATATTTATATTTAATGGGGATTGGGGTGAGGGTGGGGTGGGGAGTACAAAACCAAACCCCACCCCATTAAGAATTTGGGGATTATTTTCCCCCCACTCCCCACCCCATTCCCCAAAAATTATTCAAAATTTTCCCCATTTGGGGTGGGGCTCCATGGGGCCCCAAACCCGTGGAGGATTTTGCCATCCCTACTCCAGAACAGTATTAATTATTATTATTTCCCTAACAATACTACAAATTTACTATATATTTGATATTTTAAAATTTTACGATGACTATTATCAGTGTTGCAGTATGTTAATATCATTTTATTTACTTTTTGGTGTAGGATATTTGTTTTTAAGGTGACAAAGATAGAATGAAGAGAATTAAAGAAATCACCTTATTTTATAATTTAAATTTAAATTATTGTTATTTGTGTTGTTAAGAACTTGTAGTTTGGTATTTGGATGACTATATATTAATTTAATCGTAGAATATGGTATAAATTATTTGTATTTTGTAGGATATTAAATTTTTGGATTTTTTTTATATTTTAATTTGCTTAATTTTGTTTATCAATAATATTTTCTAAACGAATTGTACCAAATCTGAATTTGTTTACAATTCGTTATGAATTAAACAAATTGTAAACAAATCCAGATTCGGTTTAATTCGTTATGGATTCATAATAGGATAAATAAATAGTAAATGAATCCGGATTTAATTTGATTTGTTTATTAATTCCCCTGAACGAATTAAACGAATCGAACCGAATATTCATTTAATAAACGAATCGAATTTGAATCAGTAAAATTTTGATCCAATTTATTTACGATTCGATTTAAATTCAACTCATTTATTCGTTTTGCCAAACTTAATTGGTTCACCATATCCTTGAGAGAGAATAAGCCTATCATTACTTATCATATCCTCGAGTAAGGATATGGTCCATTTGATTCTTTCTTTTTTATGAGCCTATCATTACCAATTTTTATCATTTATTCGTTATTTGTTTTCAAGTTCTCCATCAATGTTTCGTCGGAGAGATTCGCAAGATTCAGCTCACTCCATAATCAATTAATTAAAAAAAAAAACCAATAACACAAAACTCGTGCTGTGGGCCCTATTGGTCCAACCTTGCAAAAAGTACAGCAGCACAGCCCACCAACTCAGAAACCATGCCATGTCGGGCCACTTGCTCTCATAGGCCTGTTTTTTATTACTGGCACGGTCCATCGGATATCCCTAATTGTTTTTTTTATTATGAGACATTCAACTGAGTAATGTTATAACTTTATGAATATTAAGGATGATAATCTGGGCTAATGGGTTGAATTCATATTGAATCCATATGAATTGAATCAAAATCTAGTAAATCTGTGTCTCTTTTAGTAAATGAATTATAATATCAAGATTAATGTTTGACCCGTTTAATAAATAAATAAACAAATCAATTCATTTTATTCAATTAACTTAAATTTTAATTTTAATTTTAATTTAGCTTAAAAATAATATCTAATACTACCTGAATATTAAATAATATACATATAATATTTACTATTCAATTTGTTTTTTTCGTCAGTCAATTACAAAATTGCCTTTAGATGTTAGCTTAAATTTTAAAACTATAATACGCAATTTATTTAGCAAATCATAAATGAATAAATGAAATGCTTAGATTAAAATTGTGTTCGACCTATTTATGAAACGGGTTGACATATATTATGTGAAATGTGTGTGAATCGTAACCTACTTATTTAAAATCGAATTGTGTGAAATGGAGGGATTATGAACCAAATTGTGGTCTCTACTTTGTTTAGACACTGCATAAGTCTGAGAGTTCATCATATTATCAAATAATCACTTATTTAACATTCTAGCGTCCAAATTATAGTTAATAATCCAATTTTAGAATTGATAATTAGACAATCTGATGTTGTATTTCTGGTTTTATCGTAACTCCTTTGCCACTGTATCCACCACTGTTGCATATAATAGTAACAACAATTTCTGTTGAATTTTTTTTTCAATTTAGTTCCAAAACAATTTTTTTAATTTATGTATATTGTTAAAAAGAATAAAAGATCAAATCAATCACATAACATTCCCCCCAGTTAATGTCCATAACTACCAACTAGCCCGTCATCTGGCTCTTTCGACAGTACGGGTACATTTTCACTTCGACTGTCGAAATCAATGTGCTTTTGTTTAAACCGTGTGGACCAGGTGTTCTAACATTGTAGGAACTTTCATCCACTAATTTAATAACATAGTCTTTCTTTTTTTTTCCTTCTTTTTGGGTGATAGAATGAATAACATTGTTAATTGACTCGACTTGGACCTACACATGTACCTTAACAATGAAGTCTTGCTTTTGGCCCATATATATTAAGGCATTAGTACTGTTGTGAGTTGAAAAAGAAAGATAGTAGAGATTAAAGTAAGACAATGGGCATCACTGTTGTTGATCAGCAGCCTGCAGAGTGCATTTCCCACGGCATTTCTTTTACAACTCCTCGTGATGCTTGCAGATCATCACTGGTATGTCATGTCTTCAAATCAGCTGTGGATTCAGATATCGTGGGTGAAGTTTCCGCCGTCCGACAACAAAGAGATCATTTCCAGTTCAGTCTCTGATTCATCCTTGATCACCACTTTATCTAAGAAGGATCTATATTTTTATCTTTATCACCACCTCGTCTTCATAATCAATGATAGCAGGGTACGTCAAATTTGATCAATTTTTCTTTAATCATCTAGCTAAAATGGAATTTGGCTTTAGGGTCCAAATGAGATGATGATAAAGAATGGCTTTTAGGCAATTATTCTAGTCCTGCTCTTCGAATATATTAATTAATTGCATGGCAATTACCCCTGCTTTTTAATTCTAGAGGAACTAGGTGACTCAATTTTTGTGTTTCTTGCTGTATATGTAGACTTAGCTAATGAAATTATGTCAAATATACGAAACCATGCACACATATATTATCATTTTATTGGCTGATGGTATATAAAATTGATGCCCAAAAAAACAAAATACATAGTACTTCTAATTGTATTTATTTTTTTTTTTTTGTGAAATGGGATTGCGTGCTATATAAACATTCTACTTCATCATAAATAATAAATTGTTGTGCCAAATACCAGTAAAGAACTGATAATGGCTCCCCAAGACTCACTCAAGAATGGTTCTTGAATCTAAAACTGATGCAATCTGTACTCAGTTTAAAGGATGTTGTAACAGCCCAGTCAACCAAAACTAATCAATGAAAGGATTAAAAGAATCAGAAAGAACAATACACAAAAAGCTTATAGTGGTTCGGCTATGGAAGCCTACGTCCACTGTGAAAGAATGAATCCAAGTTTTATTGAATCGATTGTCTCCAGAGAACAAGCTTTTACAGAGAATATAACAACCAATAACCCTCTCCGTTATTCCTGAGTATCCAGCTATATATATACATGCTCTTGCTCGATCAAACACCAGCAAGTTTCCTTTGTGTTCAGTGACAAAGAAGATCAGCAGCTTCCCGCGCTTATCAACAGCTTAACAAACTTTTGATCAGCTTCCAAAACACGTGTCTCCATCTCGTTACTCCAAAGTATCAAAACAGCAGCTCAGGCTGTCGTTTCCTTGAAGTGACTCACATGCTGAAGTCACATGTCTTCTTTGCACATACAGATGACACGATATCCTTGTCATACAGCCTCCTTAGGAACTTCAACCGACATGTCATTCTATCGACAAATCTTTAACCGACTTGTCGCACTTAACTATAAACTGATTTGCAGTTCATATTCAACATTCTCCACCTTGAACTCAATCATCAAATTCATTCCTCAGGTTCATCCTTCCACTTCTTTTCTGCAGTCTATATCCTACAGATGCCAGCTGAGTTCAAATAGAACTCAAACTTAGCTCCTGGTACAGCTTTGGTAAGAATGTCAGCAATGTTGCTATCAGTGTGTATTTTAGCCAGCTTAATCACACCCTTTGATATTTCCAATCTGACAAAGTGAAGCTTGATGTCAATATGCTTGGTTTTTTTCGTGATGAATCTGGTTCTTACTCAGACATATAGCACTTTGGCTATCACAATGAACTGTAATTTGTTTTTGTTCAAATCCCAGCTCTGTCACCATCCCTCTGAGCCAGATAGCTTCTTTGATTGCCTCTGCAGCTGTTGTGTATTCTGCCTCAGTTGTTGACGGAGCAACAACACTCTGCAGTGAAGCCTTCCAGTTTATGGTGCAGCCATTAAGCATAAACAGAAAACCTGTTAAAGACCTTCTTTTATCCAGATCTCCAACATAATCTGCATCTACATAACCCTCCACACTAACCTCTGCATATTTCTCAGCTCCATAGATCAAACCATAACCAGTTGTACCAGCAAGGTATCTTAAGATCCATACAACAGCCCTCCAATGATCCTTCTCTGGGTTTGCCATATACCTGCTTACTACACTCACTGCATGTGAGAGATCAGGCCTAGTCAGGACCATTGCATACATTAAACATCCAACAGCACTCGAGTATGGAAATTTATTCATTTCAGCCTTTTCAGCATCAGAGTTTGGACACTGTTGGCAGGACAGTCTGAAATGAGAGGGCAGTGGTGTCTGTACTGGTTTACATTTATCCATATTGAATTTCTCAAGTACTTTTCTGATGTATTTGTGATGTGTTAGGCTTAGGATACCATTCTTTCTGTCTCTATTTAGCTGAACTCCAAGGATCTTCTTTGCAGCACCCAGATCCTTCATCTCAAATGTATTGCTCAACTGCTGTTTCAGTTCATTGATGAACTCCATCTCCTTACAAGCTATTAACATGTCGTCTATATAGAGCAGTAGGTAGATCTTGTCACCACCCTATATGGTTTTAAAGTAAACACAGCAGTCAAAACTGCTCCTTTGAAAACCATGATCTAACATAAACCTGTCAAACCTTAGATACCACAGTCTTGGAGATTGTTTTAACCCATATAGTGACTTCCTAAGATGACATACATGATCAGCCTTTTCTGGATCCTCATACCCTTCAGGTTGAGACATCACTATCATCTCATCAATTTCACCATGCAGGAAGGCAGTCTTCACATCCATCTGTTCAAGATGCATGCCTTGTACAGCCACTAGAGATAACAGGATCCTCAGGGAAGCATGTCTCACCATTGGGGAGAAAACTTCTGTAAAGTCAACTCCCTCTTTCTGAGTGAAGCCTTTTGCAACCAACCTGGCTTTGTATCTTTGTGGCTCAACATCTGGTATTCCCTCCTTAATCTTGTAAATCCGTTTGCACCCTACTACCCTCTTGTTTGTTGGTCTTTCAATGAGATTCCAGGTGTGATTCTTTTTCAAAGACATCATTTCCTCATCTATAGCCTTGATCCATTCTTTTACCTTATTACTGTTGATAGCTTCTGAGTATGTTCTAGGTTCATCTGTTGCTATTTCATGTGCTGCTGTTAATGCAAATGTAATTAGATCTGCATATGCATATCTTCTAGGAGGTTTTATTACTCTATTTTCTTTGTCCCTCACTAACTGATAATCTTCACTTCTCCTCTGATAACTTGCTGTTTCATTCTCAGTGTCATGAATTTCCATGTCTGCTATGTCTTCAGCCTCTGATCTTGATTTTTGTTTCTGGTTTGAGTTTGACAGCTCCACCTCAAGATAAGATCTCTCATCTTTATCTTTCAGTTCTGCATTTGTAGTCTTTAAAGATGCTGAGTGTTGGAGCATCTCAGCTTCATTAAATACTACATCTCTGCTTATGATAGCTTTTAGTGGCTTCATGTCTGTGCACCATAGTTTATACCCTTTTACCCCTTCAGGGTAACCAAGAAATACACACTTCAATGCCCTGGGCTCTAATTTGCCTTGTTTGATGTGAGCATATGCTAGACAGCGAAAGATCTTCAAATTGGAGTAATTTGCTGGTTTACTATACCAAAGTTCATATGGTGTTTTGAAGTGGATTCCAGTTAAAGGGCTTCTGTTCACAATGTGACAAGCTATTGACAGAGCCTCAGCCCACAAGGACATGGGTAGCTTAGAGTGAATGAGCATACACCTTACCTTATCAACTAAGGTTCTGTTCATCCTCTCAGCTAATCCATTTTACTGAGGTGTATATCTTACTGTTCTGTGCCTCATGACTCCATGCTTGCTGCAAAATTCTTTAAACCTCTTGTTGCAGAATTCTAAGCCATTATCAGTTCTGGGTTTCTTAACCTTTCTGTTGGTCTGAGTTTCAATCAGTGTTTTCCAGTTCTTAAATCGTTCAAACACTTCATCTTTGTTTTTCAGTACATACACCCAAACCATTCTGGAGTGGTCATCTATTAGAGATAGAAAGTACCTTGCCCCTCCTAAGGATGCTGTCTGTGCAGGTCCCCACAGATCAGCATGTATATATTCTAGAGTTCCTCTTGAAACATGTGCACCAGTGCTGAATTTAACTCTTGAGGATTTGCCTAGGACACACTCCTCACAAAATTCCAAGGGCTCTATTTTATCTTCACCCAAGACTTCCTGTTTTGATAGTTCTCTCAAGCCTCTCTCACTCATATGGCCTAATCTAAAGTGCCACAATAGAGTTTTGTTTAGGTTCTGGTTTGAAACTCCAACATCTCCTGTGACTACAGACCCCTGGAGCACATACAGGCCATTGTCTAAGTTTCCTTTCATCAACACCATAGACCCTTTTAACACCTTCAAAGTGCCTGACTCAAGCTTGATAACACACCCCATTTTGTCAAGCATGCCGAGAGAAATCAAGTTTCTCTTTAAATCAGGGACATGTCTGACATTTGCTAATTCTCTTATTGTGCCATCAAGCATTTTCAATTTAATGGTGCCCCTGCCAATTACTCTACAACTAGCATCATTTCCCATTACAATTATCCCTCCATCATAGGTTTCATAGCTCTTAAAAAAGGCTTTATTAGGGCACATGTGGAATGAACAACCAGAATCTAAAACCCAGTTACCTTTAGATGCACCATCAGAAACTATGAAAACTCCAGCAGAGTCACAACCATCAGATTCTTGTCCTTCTGATACAACAGCAGCATCTCCAGTCTTCTCTTTTGCTTCTTTGCTTTTATATTTCCTTTCTGGACAATCTTTCTTGAAATGGCCTTCCTTGTGGCTGTGAAAGCACTTCATGTTCTTGGGTCTTGACTTGGATCTTTTCTTCTTCCCCTTACCACCTTCTCTCTTTTCTGGTCTCCCTCTAACTGTTAATCATTCCTCATGACTTGCTTCTTTCTTGGTTGTAGCCTTGGAGCTCAATGTCTCATTTACATCCAACATCGAAAGAGACTGTCTTCCATACATGAGAGTGTCAACCAGATGCTCATAAGAGCTTGGTAGAGAGCACAACAGAATCATGGCTTTATCTTCATCATCGATCTTTACATTAATATCTTCAAGATCCAAAATGATCTTGTTAAAGGCATCAATATGATCAGAGATTGATGAACCCTCATCCATTTACAATGTGTAAAGCTTCTTTTTAGTGGCTAACCTCTTAGCCATGGACTTTTTGGTGTATAAGTCTTCAAGCTTTTTCCACAATCCAACAGCAGTTGTCTGTCCTCCCACTTCTCTGAGTACACCATCTCCAAGACTTAAGATAATTGCACAATGACCCCTATCAAGCACATCTGGAAGATCATCTTCTGATATCTTCCTGGGTTTCTTGGGTGATGTGACTTCGGCAAGGGCTTCATCCAGGCCTTGATGTACCAGTAGTGCTTTCATCTTGAGTCTCCATAGGTGAAAGTCATTTTCACCAATAAATTTTTCTACTTCAAGTTTAGGACTAGTCATCTTTAGATCAAGAATTCCAGAGAGAGGCTCTGATACCAATTTGTTGTGCCAAATACCAGTAAAGAACTGATAATGGCTCCCCAAGACTCACTCAAGAATGGTTCTTGAATCTAAAACTAATGCAATATGTACTCAGTTTAAAGGATGTTGTAATAGCCCAGTCAACCAAAACTAATCAATAAAAGGATTAAAAGAATCAGAAAGAACAATACACAAAAAGCTTATAGTGGTTCGGCTATGGAAGCCTACGTCCACTGTGAAAGAATGAATCCAAGTTTTATTGAATCGATTGTCTCCAGAGAACAAGCTTTTACAGAGAATATAACAACCAATAACCCTCTCCGTTATTCCTGAGTATCCAGCTATAGATATACATGCTCTTGCTCGATCAAACACCAGCAAGTTTCCTCTGTGTTCAGTGACAAAGAAGATCATCAGCTTCCCGCGCTTATCAACAGCTTAACAAACTTTTGATCAGCTTCCAAAACGCGTGTCTCCATCTCGTTACTCCAAAGTATCAAAATAGTAGCTCAGGCTGTCGTTTCCTTGAAGTGACTCACATGCTGAAGTCACATGTCTTCTTTGCACATACAGATGACACGATATCCTTGTCATACAGCCTCCTTAGGAACTTCAACCGACATGTCATTCTATCGACAAATCTTTAACCGACTTGTCGCACTTAACTATAAACTGATTTGCAGTTCATATTCAACATAATTAATATGAAGTCATCAGGCAGCCGACTAGAGGTTTCTTATATAGTTATTTAGTTACATACTTAATGCCATGAGTTTTACTTTTTAATAACTAATTAGTTCTTAAAATAAAGTTTGTCACATCCAATTGCATGCAAGACCATACCATGTATTACGCGTTTGTCAGCAACACTGGCCAATAAAATGAGAAAATTAATCCAGCTAACATTGTCTTGTCCTTCAACAGAGTTTTGCGATGGAGAAGGCTAGTGGTTGGGGCAAGAGGGCTTCGTATAGCATGGGAAGGTACATCCAACTATTGAAAGTGGACTTCTCTACCAAAATTTAGGTAAGTTGCACTGTTATCTTTGGTATTATAGTATTACCATTAATTTCATCGGCACTTTTGGGTACCAATTAGTTCAATCGGTAAAATTTCTTACGTCGAAAGAAAATATCTAAGGTTCAATCCTTATTCACGTGGGAGGGAAGAGGCTTTAGTTATCAGTATATATTTATGACTTCGTTTAATCCATGCGTGTGTCAATGCAATAGCAGGTTTCCTGTAGTAGCTGAAGTCAAGTGTGTGTATGGTTGTTTGATGTCAAAGGTAGGATAGAGACTACAATGCTGTCCTAATGCATCAACTAGGCAGCCTACTTTTTTTTTAAGTTTATTAAGTCCATTTATGGATTTCAAAAGAAGAGCTTTAGACTCTGGAGTCTACAGTGAAGGAATCAATGATGGAAAAAGGCAAAGAGCGTTATTAGATCGTCCAAGCAATGAGGCTTGACTATCTCAAACTAGAGGAGATGGGTAAATGAAGATTGAGATGGGTGATTACTTCAATGAAAATGAAGATGATGGCTTGTTGGTGTGTAGCGTACTTGAGATATGTAATTTACAAGGATTCTAAGTAACAATGGCAGTGGAGAGAAAAGAATTCAGAGAAGACAATAGTTTGGGGGAAATATTCCTTTTTTCCTACCCTATTTAAATATCTACTAGACTTTTTATAAAAACCAATGGTAGCACATGATTCACATTACTAACTACCTATAAACAACAAAAGATACACTCAAACTGAATAATGCATGGTATACAAAAATAATGGGAAAGATAGGCAATATTGCACATGTAGTTACTAGTCCACATGTCCAATGCCCATTTATTTTCATAACAACCTAAAAACTAAGTCTAGGCCTTGGTTGGTTGTTGCTTGTTATTCGGACACATATCATTCCCTACCCCCTTAAAACCATCTTGTCCACAAGGTCAAAATACCACATTCACTTAACCAGTAGCGGGGGGTGGAAATGGTGGAGGATCTTCAATCATGAACAGTTGTGGCCTTTGGCAATGATGGTCAGGAACGAATTCTCTTCATAATAATAACACAGCCCTTTTTCACATCGAGCTCGTGCTTCTTGGTTACTCAACCGTTGGATATGAGGAAGAGTTGTGGCATTGGCTATTTGGTTTGCCTTAAGAGGGGGGCCCAAGATCCCAGCAGAACTATTTGGGATTGGTTGTTGCATCACGGAAATAGGTGGTGGTTGAGAAAAGTGTTCGGTGCAGCGATAGAGAGAATTCTACTCCTCAATCAGTCTTGCCACACCAATGGCGTCAGCCAAGGTACGAGGTTGTTTAATCTTGACATCGAGTCGTATTTCATCTTGAAGACCTACAATGAAACAACCAATTAAAAATGTTTCAGGTAAGCCATCGACTTGATGAGAAAGCTTTTCAAAAACTTCTTGATACTCAGCCACCAACGAAGTTTGTTTTAGGCATGTTAAAGCTTCAGAAGGATCCTCATAATCCGTTGGACCAAAACAGAGCAATATAGCTTTGGTAAATTCAGTCCAAGTCTATGGTCCTTTGAACTTGGTTAGCCAGCGATGCCATTGGAGTGCTATTCCTTCAAGATGGAAAGAGACCAATTGGACTTGCTGTTCCGAAGCAATGTTTTGGAAATCAAAGTATTGTTCGGCTTTGTAAATCCATCCAGTAGGGTCGTCACCACTAAATTTTGAAAAAGAAAGTTTGAGCTGGGTATGGGACCAATCTGGTTTGGAGGTGGAAAGTGAGGTTGGTTGGTGTGAAGGGATGTGAGCTGTGGCAAATGGGTTGATCTCCCTTTCCTGGGAAGTGTGTTGGAGGCGCAAGGATTGAAGTTCGATAAGGATTGTTTGAAGGGTGGCGTGAACTTGGTCAAAATTGGACTCATGTCTAGCAAGGATTTCTTGAACCTCTTCATGAAATTCAGCATTGGATTTATTGCGAGTGGCCATGGATCGTTGGATGGTCTTATACCACTTTGATATGTAATCAATAGCTAGTGAAGAGAAAAGAATTTAGAGAAGACAATAGATTTGGGGGAAATATTCCTTTTTTCCTACCCTATTCAAACATCTACTAGGCTTTTTATAAAAGCCAATGGGAGCACACGATTCACATTACTAACTACCTATAAACAACAAAGATACACACAAATTCAATAATGCATGGTATACATAACTAATGAGAAAGACGGGCAATATTGCACATGTAGTTAGTGGTCTACATGTCCAGAACCCATTTATTTTCAAAACAAGCTAAAAACTAAGTCCAGGCATGGTCCAAGTACGTGGGAAGCTTGGTTGGTTGTTGCTTGTTATCTGCACACATATCAACTTGATTGTGATAAATCCAACACCAAGGATGGCTCATTATACAAGGAATTAAGCTTAGGTCTAAAAATGATTTATAAACTGAATTTATATTTAACACAGCAGCATTTTGTGATGAATACATTAATATTAATATGTATTCAAGATCATTAGATGGGCATAATATGCTACTTTCATGATCAAAGTTGTATTATATATATTTGGAAAATCTTTCCATGTTGATAAGTTCAAAATTGGGTTCAAAGTTTGCGTTGGTTGAGGCTGCGCAAGTGTTTCCTTAATGGGCCGGGTTCTGTGGTACAAAATGTTCAAAGAAAATGACCTATTCTTAATATAATTTTTTGCAGAAAAACTAAATTCGTTTTTTATTTTATTTTATAAACAGAAAAACTAATTACTTAAAAGAAAATGACAGAGATAAAACAGGATCTCATTTTAATCTTCTAGATACAGAGATCAAATTATAAATACTATAGAGAAAAAAAAATCTTTTATCCATTGCAGAAATTGAAGAGCGTCAAAATTTTAGACCAAATAATATATATTAGTTTTTATTTTTTAAAATTTATGTATTCCGTCACAAATTTTATCATGTTTTATATGGACTAATTATAAAGTTCATTAAATTTTAAACTAGTTGAGTTTTTTTTTTTACTTTACTTCATATAAATTTGTACGCTTAAAAAAAATTACTTGTAGAAAACTTATTAAATTAATCTAGAAAAATATAAGACAACTTATACTTTTGTCTGTATTTATCCTTATATATTATATAATGGAACAACAATTTGGTAACAAAATTTGTCTCATAACATTATCAACAACACAATTACCAAACACCTAGTTGTTTTTTGGTATAGTGGCTTATCAGTATTGGAAACATAACTTATTTTATCAGATGCCTCAATTCTAACTAGTCCTAACTCAACTAAGAAAACTGTTGACAAGAAGTTGTAATTATTTATTATCTTATGAAACTTGTTGTAATTATTTGATATGTTAGGTAGTTCGATAATATTTGCCCTTAACTTCCAAAAGAAGAAGTTGAAGGAAAGCGACCAACAACTTCGGAAAGAAGGCGTGTGAAAGTTTCCTATAAAAACTCACTTCTTATCCAATATGTAAAGAAAAGAAGTGAAATGGATATTACGAATGTTCTGCCAGCAGAGTGCATTTCGCACATAATTTCTCTCACAACTCCTCGCGACGCCTGTAGATTAGCAGTGGTATCTCCTGCATTCAAATCAGCTGCGGATTCGGTTTTGGTGTGGGAGAAGTTTCTGCCGTCCGATTACAAGTTGATCATTTCCAACTCTGTCTCTTCTTCATTTTTGATCACCTCTTTGTCTAAGAAAGATCTTTATTTTCATCTTTGTCACCACCCCATCTTCATCAACAATGGTACCATGGTAAGCTTTGAGTCATTACTCTCTTAGTATTCATCACCTCTCAGTTTTATAGACTATGCTTTTGACTCCTAAATTTGCTAATTGAATTAGCAATGAAACTTAAAGCTAGTGTTCAAATTGAGAAATGACGAAAGGATCTTTATATTACTAAAAGCTTGATTGGCTGGTTCATATAATTGATTTTGTGTGCCCAGCCTATCTAAATGTAAATTCTTAGTATCCAAAAAATGATTTGCTAGCTTTAACTACCTTGAAGTCACCACATAGCTAACTTTAAGTTTCTTATATAGGTAAATAGTACTCCCTAATCTTATGAGGTTCTGAAAATTAAGATCTTATTTTAAGTTTTGTCGCATCCAGTTGTATATGCATAACCGTCCCGTATAGAATTCAAAAAATTATAATCTAGCTAACATATGGTCACTATATGTCGTTCAACAGAGCTTTGAACTGGAGAAAGAGACCGGCAAAAAATGTTACATGGTTGGGGCAAGAGACCTTTGTATAGGATGGGGAAGTACACCCAGTTGTTGGAAATGGACTTCACTACCAGAGTCTCGGTAATTCTGACTTTTTATCTTTAGTATTATAATCAATTAGTTAATCAACAGTTTTGAGGATGCCAACTAATTTAGTAGGTAAAATTTCTTGAATTAAGACAACATATTTAGTGTTCAAATCCTACTCATAAGGATGGGGAGAAGCTTTTACTAACAGTACGATTTCGTTTGCTGTATGCATTGGCAGGTTTCCTGAGGTGGCCGAGCTCGTGTATTTTTGGTTTTTCGAAGTCTACGCAAGGATAGAGACAAGAATTTTGTCCCACAGAACCAACTATGCCGCTTACCTTGTGTTCAAGTTTGGCAAGTCCACAGATGGATTTCGAAGTACACAATTAACATCTGCGGTCTATGTTGAAGGAATCAATGATAAGAAAAGGCAAGGACTGTTCCTAGATCCTTCAAGAAATACGCCTAAACTATTTCATGACAGAAGAGATGGATGGATGGAGATTGAGATGGGTGAGTTCTTCAATAAAAATGGAGATGGTGGGACGTTATTATGTAGCCTATTTGATTTTGACAGATTTGGCACTAGGCATGGCCTCGTTATACAAGGAATTGAGTTTAGGCCCAAAAAAATGCCGATGCATTGAATTACATGTATATAAATAAATTAACAGCTGATAAGTGCAGTTACTTCCTTGAGAACATTCTGTGATAAACGAAGCTAAAGTTTAAATTTTTGTTCTTTTCTTTTTAGCAATTTTTTACATCAAGAAAAGAAGAACATCATCCGAAAGAAATATGGATCAAAAAATTCTCCAGCTGATTTTCAGATTTTTTGAGACAATTAATATAATTTAATATCCTTATCAATTTAATTAAGTTTTAGGGTCCGAAAACCTCATATTATTATTATTATTGTTTAAATAAAGAGAAGACAGAAAAAAAGTTATTTTTTTTCACAAAAGAAAATGGTTAATTTCACTTTTTTTAATAAATTAATTATCTTCAAAATACCTATGCAGTTATTTTAAACTTTAGCTTCTCCTCAATCACTGTTCAAAATTAAGGTGAAATGGAATATGTTGATGGGAAAAAAAATTATGTTCTTAAGAATTGTTAAGGATAAGTTAAAGTTTTCAATAATTTAAAAATTATTTTGAAAATAGTCAATTCGTTAGGGGGACTAATTGAAATTTATCCAAAGGAAAAAAGTCCTTATTAAATTGAAGGAAAATTATTCACGCTTATACTTCTAAATTGTTCTATTATCAAACATATCACAATACTTTCAGGTTGTATCATTCGTCCACCATAAATTTACAAAATGTATTAGCCATCCAGTAAATCGTTAATTTCCATTAAAATGTGATGGCATCAAAAAGGTAATTTTATCTTTTCATATAGACGAATCTCTGAACAAAGACAATATCTTTTCTGTTTGGTGAAACGACATACTTTCACTGTAACCCAAAAAAAATAAAAAAAATTCCTCCATTTCCCCAATTTTCATTCACAACAAGAGAAAGAAAGTTTGTAAGAGCAAACCTAAACAAGTGATTGTGATCACAATGCTTCCCAAATAGAAAGCCACTTGCGATTAATTTTGCAAATACAACGACAGGCTTATGCCATTTTAGAGGATATATAGCTTTTAATTAACTTCATCTACCAACCCACAAATCCAAACTCTTTTTTCCTTAATTCTTGGTCTTTAATTTGCTTTGATATATTTGTGACACGAAAACTAAAGCTCGTCACAGTTCAAACATCCTTGATTTGTTCTTTTTTAAGAAATCACTCATCCTATATCTGATTTTGAAAAGTAGAAGGGAGTAGATTTTCAAAATTTTATTTTGAGGATCAGTTTTATGCTGAATAGAATTTTCATGTATATCCTTATATATAAAATCTAAAATTATCCTCATTAATTAGGAAATAAAATTATTAAATTTAAAGAGATTATTGTTATTATTTTTTCCAATTATATTGAGATAACAAAATAAAAAAAATTAAAATATTTATTTTAGTTATATACTATTATGTATATACAAAAAAAAAACTATTTTATATTCATGTCTATAAATGTACAAGAAAATTTTATTCAATATTATGTTTAATTCGATTATTTATATTCTTCTAACAGATTAATAGTAAGATTGACTAAATGCATATGACTATTTTTAAAGCCCTCTACACTTTTTAAAATAAATTTTATCAAATGTTTAACTGATCATTTTCAGAGTTGATTATGTCTCCAAGTTAATTAGCATTAATTATTTTAAAAATGTAAAATATTATCAAACTAAACCTAAAAGATTTTCAATTTATGAGGAAGAAAAATGTCCAAGCCAGCTTCTCCTCTTAAGAATAATAAGAGGCCGCTGCAGAATTTCATCTATCTCACTCTCAAGAGCAAGTGTATATATATACATATATATATGT
Organism: Citrus x changshan-huyou; assembly: GCA_039657385.1. Classification (NCBI taxonomy): domain Eukaryota; kingdom Viridiplantae; phylum Streptophyta; class Magnoliopsida; order Sapindales; family Rutaceae; genus Citrus; species Citrus x changshan-huyou. The sequence goes on from CM077555.1 coordinate 12,100,618, forward strand.
ATGTATCTAATTTTAATTTATTTTTAAAATAAAAATTTAGTCAAAATTTAAGAAAAATAACATCCATTGATTTTGTAAATTTCCTTGGTTTTTAAAGAAATAAATTTTTTCTTTAAATGATTTATGAGAATTTTAAAACTTATTTGTTGATTGTTACATTTATTTATATTAATTACACTTAATTTATATTTTTTATTAATAATATAATTATATATGCAAAGTAGTGTACGAACTATAATTAAATGTGCATAGCATTTTTTCTGACAAATTTACCACATAATAATAAATTATTTATCTAACAAACATGCGGGATCTACCAAATTTTATGGGAATCATTGCATTACAAGTGTGAGACTCATAATGACAAAAAACAAAAAGACTAAGAGCTAAATTCGCTTTCTCTACCTTTATGAAGAAAAAGTGAAAACCAAGAATCACTTGATTTTTGTATTCTTTTTTTGTTTGAGACGCTATTATATTTTCACTAAACAAAAAACAGTTAGCCAAAAGTGGTACCAAGCACACCTTAAGTTTTTCGAGTACCCTTATTCTGGCAATTAGTTTTAATTTTCATCGGTTGATTATGGTTAAGTTCTATATTATAAATTGATTGCGTCAAGGTATTTATGAAAGAGGCATGTGAAGTGTTGGTGGGATCCCATTATGTTTGTTAGGTAAATAGTTTAAAATAATTAGAATGGATATAAAATGAAGCTTCATGTTTCATTGAAATATGACTTTATAAACTGCATCTACTTCCCTATTACATACTCATCCAAAAGTAGCAAAATTGGCCAATATTTTTTTAATTTATTTATTAAAAAAAAAAACAGATGCCAGATCTCTATTTTTCCTCGACCAACTGAAAAATATTAGAGATTAAGTTGTACAATGAACATCATGAATTTTATAGCTTAAGGGGGTACGGCTTTTGGTTTTGGAGTTTAGATCATGGCTAATTAATTAGCCAATTTGACTAATTATATTTAAAAAAACCAAAGTAAATCATCATTAATCGTGTTAATTAATTAGTTTCGATTGCAGGATGAAGATTAGGCGTAATTCAACTTCGGATTCGACACTCCAATGAAAGAAGCTCTTGACTATTTATTGTGACAAAAATAAAAAAAATGTAATGGGTCTTTCCCTTTTGTGATCGATGGGGAATGCTTTGATCATTCTAAAACCCCTGACCAAGTACTGATTATTCCCCTAATTTAGACTTAATTAATTCATTCACTTTCGGAAAAAGATAGCATTTTGGGAAAACGATAGCAATATGGAAGTGATTTAGTGAAATGTCACAAGTATCTTATTATTTTAAGGGAGATTTTAGAGAACATTACTGGCATTGTACTCAATTAACACATACACTCATACATGACGTGTGTGTATTTGTTTAAAAAATCATGTAATTAGTAATTATATTTAATTAAACTAGACATTTCATAGATACATTAATTGGATGTAACACCTTTAATATACCATTAAAGTTTCTCTTATTTAAAACATAGTTACAAATTAAAATTTATTTTGAATTCTATGTATTGTAGAATATTTTTTAATATGAGTGTCGATCTATCTTTGTGACCGTTTTGTCAGACCACAAGAATATTGTCGTAATTTTTTTTCATTTTTTTTAATAGGGTAAAAGCTCATTTAGTCCTTATATTTTAAGATTAGTGTCCATTTAGTCCCTGTATTTTTTAAAATATCTCGAAACATCCCTACCGTTAAAGTATTGATACCCATACCGTTACTTTTTATTTCTTTTAGTTTACTTTTACAATATTACCCTTTTATAATAATTTTTTGTTTGGACATTAACAAAAAGAAAATAATTAAATTACCAATTTAACCCTAAAAAATAAAAAAATAAATTATATTAATTTTTTAAAGCACTATTTGCACACTTGGTAGTTTGCATACAATTTTTGACAATTAAAAATTAATATAATTTTTTTTTATTTTTTAGGGTTAAATTAGTAATTTAATTATTTTCTTTTTATTAATGTCCAAAAAACTTATTATAAAAGGGTAATATTATAAAAGTAAGCTAAAAAATAAAAAGTAACAGTAGGGGTATCAATACTTTAACGGCAGAGAAGTTTCGAGGCATTTTTAAAAATATAGGGACTAAATGGATATTAATCTTAAAATACAAGGACTAAATGGACTTTTATCCTTTTTAATATTGCCATTGCCACTAAATGTGATCTAAATTAATGTTTCTACTTAATTTGTAGCTTGAATTGGAGGATAATGATAACATTGATGCACTGTTCCATGCCTTTGAAGCAGCAGCCATCACAAGGCATAATGCAATTAATAAGTCTTAATTTAAAATATTTATAGTACGCACATAAATACTTTAAAAATTTTCATTTTATACTCATAGATACGAAACCCCTGGCCGCGTGCGGCCATGGCAACCCAATTCATGGCCGCATGCGGCCAAGGCTACCAACTCACCACCATGAGATCCAAATCTATCAAAATAATATATTTACAAATTGGTGTAAAACCTTAAGTCCTCATAACATCCAGATTAAATTATTGAGAAATACGAAAGTAGAAGCATACCTGAATCCATGGTGATTCGTAGTGGTTCTTGAGTGTAGGAGATGGACTTCCAATCTTCTCTTTTCTCTTGAGTTTAGAATTCTCTCTGAGAGGATTAGAGAAATTGCAGAGGATGATGAGAGATTGGGGACCATAACCCCTTTTTTTAATTAAATAACGTGACTGACGGTTTTCTAATGAAAATCGTTCAGCAGTTATTTATGATAATTATCACTTCAGCCCCTCATTAAAGTGATAATTAAATTCTGGTATCTATGCATTTAATCCACAACAATTATACCCTTAGCCATTTAATTAACTTCAAATAGATCACTTAATTCTTGGCTTATTAAATAATAGCACACACATTTTATTTATTTCATGTGTGGCCCCAAATATATTAGATTAATATAAAATTAATCTAACAATCTCCCACTGGGCCACAAATGAAAACTGAAATGTGTTTAACTTAATGAGCTCATAAAATTGCTATTATGTCCTTAGAGTATATCTGAACAATCTAGTTCAATAACCACATCGGTATAGGATCATAGCGGCCTTTGTTACATTAATCGTAACTCAACCATCCATGGTCACATATATCAATATAGTTACATGACATAGATCAATTGTGGATGCATAGCATGGAAATTACATGCAATGTGATCTAAACATGTCTATTCCCAACTGGTCCTAATTTACTTTATTGAGATCTAAACTTAAGTTAGTCTAACAGAGTGTAAGGAACTGAAATACTTTATTTCTGCAGAAAATAATCCGAATAATATAATCAAAATCTAAAAGTCACACTTAGTAATTATACAAACTCCCACTAAATCTGAATATCCTCAAGTAAAATCACACCCATACGAGCAGTGTGCTCATGAAAGACTTTAGGTGGTAATCCTTTAGTGAGCGGATCCGCTATCATGGAGTTTGTCCCTATGTGTTCTATAGATATTTGTCCACTATGCACTCTTTCCTTAACAACAAGGAACTTGATGTCAATATGCTTTGACTTTGTAGAGCTCCTGTTGTTATTGGAATATAAAACCGCTGACTTATTGTCACAAAATATTTTGAGTGGTCTTTCAACACCCTCTAAAATGCGCAGCCCAGTGACAAAATTACGCAGCCATATTCCTTGATTGGATGCCTCATAACATGCTACAAACTCTGCTGCCATAGTCGATGAAGCTACAAGTGTCTGCTTGGCAGATCTCCAAGAAATTGCTCCACCAGCTAACATGTAAATATAGCCTGATGTGGATCTTCGGCTATCTTGGCATCCAGCAAAATCAGAGTCGGAATACCCAATGATCTCTAACTGATCCGACCTCCTATATGTGAGCATGTACTCTTTTGTTCTCTGTAAGTACCTCATAACCCGTTTGGCTGCTTTCCAATGATCCATCCCGGGATTGCTCAAATATCTGCCCAACATGCCAACTATGAACGCAATATCTGGACGCGTACATACTTGAGCATACATAAGACTCCCTATAGCTGAAGAATAAGGAATCTTCTCCATTTCCTGGATTTCAAGATTGGTCTTAGGGCATTGACTAAGGCTGAATTTATCTCCTTTGGCGACAGGGGTGTCACCTGGTTTACTGTTTTGCATGCCAAACTTCTTTAAAACTTTATCGATATAGTTCCTTTGTGACAATCCCAGAATACCCCGAGAACGATCCCGATGTATCTCGATTCCTAAAACAAAGGAGGCATCACCAAGATCTTTCATTTCAAAATGTTTTGATAGAAAACTCTTGGTGTCGTGCAGTATGCCTATATCATTTGTGGCAAGCAATATGTCATCAACATATAAAACCAGGAATATATGTTTACTCCCACTGAACTTGTGATACACACATTCATCAATAACATTTGCCTCAAAACCATATGAGATAATTATTTGATGAAACTTAAAGTACCATTGACGAGAAGCTTGTTTGAGCCCATAGATGGATTTGGTTAGCTTACAAACCATTTTCTTTGGGTCTCCCAACACAAAGTTTTCTGGTTGTACCATATAAATTGTTTCCTCAATGTCACCATTAAGGAAAGCAGTCTTAACATCCATCTGATGTAACTCAAGATCAAAATGTGCAACAAGTGCCATAATTGTCCTAAAAGAGTCTTTCGTAGAAACTGGAGAGAAAGTCTCTTTATAGTCAATTCCTTCCTTTTGAGTAAAGCCTTTAGCTACAAGACGTGCTTTATACCTTTCCACATTACCATTTGAATCCCTTTTGGTTTTAAATATCCATTTACAACCAATGGGCTTCGCACCGGAAGGTAATGAGATAAGTTCCCAAACTTTATTGTCTTGCATTGACTTGTACTCTTCATTCATGGCTTCAATCCATTTATGAGAATTGGAACTTTGCATGGCTTGATGAAAGTTGATTGGGTCATCTTCCATCACTCCAGTTTCATCCTCATGTTCCTGAAGAAATACTATATAATCATCCGGAATAGCATTTCTCCTTTCTCTTGTGGATCGTCTTAATTGCACAGGCTCTTGAGGTTGTTGAGTTTGTTCCTCAGGAACAATCATCTCATGTTGATTCTGGGGTTGAACAACATTGTCAGATGGTTGAGGATCCGAATTTACTTCATGATCAATGACAGGTATTAAAACTTGTACATTGTCAAAAGCAACAGTGGATCCCTCTTCCTCTTCAAAGACAATGTTTCTTACTGGATTTCTCCCCCCAAACTCAACATCCTCAAAGAATGTAGCAGTTCCCGTCTCAAAAATTGACCTTGTACTGGGATCATAAAACTTAAAGCCCCTTGATCGCTCTGCATAGCCAACAAAGTAGCTGCTTACAGTTTTGGAATCCAATTTCCTTTCATGAGGTCTATAAGGCCTCGCTTCAGCTGGACATCCCCAAATATATAAATGCTTTAAACTAGGCTTTCGACCCGTCCAAACTCATAAGGTGTTTTAGCAGCTGCTTTAGTTGGCACTCGATTTAGGATATAAGCTGTTGTTTTTAGTGCTTCACCCCAGAGTGATTCTGATAAAGTAGAATGACTGATCATACTCCTTACGATATCTTTAAGAGTGCGGTTTCGTCTCTCATATACACCGTTCATGCTAGGCGATCCTGGCATAGTATATTGAGGGACAATTCCACATTCCTCTAGGTATTTAGCAAACGGTCATGGACGTTGTTCTCCTGAACCATCATATCTACCGTAGTATTCACCACCACGGTCAGACCTGACATTTTTAATCCTTTTGTTGAGTTGTAACTCAACTTCGGCTTTAAACGTTTTGAACACATCCAAAGACTGTGATTTTTCATGAATCAGGAATATATAGTCATATCTCGAATAGTTGTCTATGAATGTAATGAAATACTGTTGACCATTCCAAGTAGCTGTGGGGAATGGTCCACAGATGTCTGTATGAATTAATTCTAAGACATCTGAAGTTCTGTAGGCTCCTAATTTCTTACTTTTGGTTTGTTTTCCCTTGATACACTCAATACAAACATCAAGGTCTGTAAAATCAAGAGATCTTAAAATCTCATCAGACACTAATCGCTCAAGTCTAGCTTTAGAGATGTGACCTAAGCGTTTGTGCCATAATGAGGCTGAATTTTCTTTCTCTAATTTACGCTTTATACCTCTGGAACTAAAATGCAGGTTTTCATTATAACTTGAAACAGTTTCTAGCAAATATAGATTGTCATAAGCATTAAGCAAACCGGTTCCAATAACATTAGAATTGATAGATAAACTAAATTGTCTGTTTACAAATGAACAAGAATAACCAGATTTGTCCAAAACAGAAACTGAAATCAAATTCCGTCTAAAAGACGGAACAACAAAAGTATCTAACAAATCCAAATAACAACCAGTTTTCATAAGTAATCTAAAATGCCCAATTGCTTCAACTTCTACCGTCTTGCCATCTCCTACATAAATGCATCTTTCAGCATCACTTGGCAGCCGGTAGCTCAGGCAACCCTGCATTGAAACACAAATGTGAGTAGTAGCACCTGAATCTATCCACCATGTGTTTCTAGGTACTGAAGCTAAATTAGTTTCAGAACAAACCAAAGTAAGAAATGTACCTTTCTTTGCACGCCATGCGTGATATTTCTTACATTCCTTCTTCACATGTCCAGGCTTATTACAAAAGAAACAGTTGGTCCTTCGTTTCTTTTGCTCGGGACCCTTAGAAGCAGCAGCTTCAGCTTTTTTCTTTCTTTTGCCCTTATCCTTAGAAGTGGTTACCACATGTGCATATTCAGTTTTCTCTTGCGTCAATCTCTCTTCTTTTTGCACACAATAGGAAATCAATTCATTGAGATTCCATTTCTCCTTTTGACAGTTGTAACTGACTTTGAACTTATTAAATTGTGCAGGAAGAGAGATAAAGACCAAATGCACAACCAAATCATCAGATAGGTCGAGCCCTAATGCCTTAAGTTTCGAAGCAAGTTGAGACATCTCCATAATGTACTCCCGAACATTTCCCTTGCCTTTATACTTCTTTGAAATCAAGCTCGCTAAATGAGTACTTGTTTCTGCCTTATCATTTTTGACAAAACGTTTCTAAATTTCGGCAAGAAACTCACTAGCACTTGTAACCTCATCGGTTATAGCACTCATAAATACTTCTGGAACGCCGCGCTTCATGATCATGAGACTCATCCTATTGGATCGATCCCACTTCTCATAGTACAACACATCCTCAGCTGTACTATCAGTGGTGAGTTCGTCCGGCTTAGGGTGTCTGAATGACAAGTCTAGATCCATGCAGCCTAAGAGAATCATTATATTCTCTTTCCAGTCCTTAAAGTTAGTCCCATTCAGAACCGGGACAGAATTCATATTTGCATATATCGAAGCAGCAGATAGAAAAGCTGATTAGAGAACAAAAATAAATAAATAAATAATACATAAATAAGTAAATAATGCTCACATGAAACAACTTAATTTATAATCTCTAAAAAATTTAAAACGAAAATTATAACATTTCAAGATACCTAGCACAACATTAGCAACAAGTCTTTGGACTATGATACTAATTGTAAGTGGTACTCTTGTTGTAATGATCAAATTTTGACGATAAGTTATGTCAAGTAATGAACCTATCTTTGGATTAGTACATTACTCACATTAAGTTATCTTAATAATCGTCACAAATTTACCATCACAAGTGTGTGTGCAATTAGGCCAAATATTAACCTTCCTTTGGGTCGATTAACATCCGCAGGAATTACACAAACACAAACATCTAACACCTCAAATAAACTAATCTACACAAGAGATATCACTTTGGTGACTTCCTGCTTTAATTAGCATATCATCAATGTTAGACCAATTTTAATTATTCCCGATAACCGAATCATGCATTAACAGTTTGATTCGACTATAACCATTAATCAGAAATTAATAACTCAATAATCTAATCATGGATGGGGCTCTGATACCAAATTGTAAAACCTTAAGTCCTCATAACATCCAAATTAAATTACTGAGAAATACGAAACCAAAAGCATACCTAAATCCATGGTGATTCGTAGTGGTTCTTGAGTATAGAAGATGGACTTCTAATTTTCTCTTTTCTCTTGAGTTTAGAATTCTCTCTGAGAGGATTAGAGAAATTGCAGAGGATGATGAGAGATTGGGGATCATAACCCCTTTTTTTAATTAAATAATGTGACTGGCGGTTTTCTAATGAAAACCGTTCAGCAGTTATTTATGATAATTATCACTTCAGCCCCTCATTAAAGCGATAATTAAATTTTGGTATCTATGCATTTAATCCACAACAATTATACTCTTAGTCATTTAATTAACTTCGAATAGATCACTTAATTCTTGGCTTATTAAATAATAGCACACACACATTTTATTTATTTCATGTGTGGCCCTAAATATTATATTAATATAAAATTAATCTAACAATTGGCACACACCAAAAAGGACAATTTGAAGATGAAAGGTTTTTCAAATGGGATGCAATCGGTAAAGAAAATCTTTTTAAAAACGCATTTCGTTTTAGGTTGTTGTGGCATAACGGCTTACAAGCTTGCACTGGTAAATTAATCAATTAACCCAACAAAATTACCTTGCCTTTCGTCCAATAGAGTTTTGGTATTACATTTTCAAGTTGAATGACAATGTGATTGTGCCCTTGTAAGGTCTGACTTCAAATTAATGAAACTTCTTGTTTGGTTAATAGATATTGTTTGGGAAGGAAATAGAAGGCCCAATGACGAAGCGCCACGTGTTGATATTAAGAAATTGGCTTACCCTGGGTACCCCAGATGCTCTGTGGGTTACCTAGGGTACACCGAGCAAGGGCAAAAAGGTCAGAAAAATATTTTAAGAAGTCTCAGGAGATGAAAGAAATATTATCCCAAAAAAGAGTGGCTGATTTTCTAGCTAAAAATAAGGAATCAACGAGAAAATCTCGTGCCACCAAAGAGGAGACAGCCGCCTGTCACACCAGTAAATAAGCCGAAATGTTGATACTATGACAGTTGGGACCACTAGCTTTTTCTTGCCATGCCTATAAATTTACAACAGAAGTACAGAGGTTCATGGGACCACTCCATTACGCCCAACACGTGAATAAGTCTCATACTTGCTCTCCAAGAATATTTTTGAAATGTTCAAGCCGCCACATATAAAAAATAAGAATATTCCTGCCTGACATGATAGTTAGGACACCAATAAAATAACTCCATGTGGCACGGAAGCTGGGGTACACCTTATAAAAACTCATGTTTAATTTTTATTAAATCATCTAACAAACACATCACAAGAGCTAAGGTTTCTTCAACCTCTAAACCTCCATTACTGAGAGCTTGCATACTCTGTAACCTGAGAAAACCCAACTCTGACTTGAGCGTCGAAGTGTGGTCGCCGGCCAGCCCTGGCTCCACCTCTGACCTCTTTTTTCGGTGTTTCACAAGTTTAAGGTGACTTTTGGAAGTTTTCCGCACCTGAAGTCGAATCTCCTACCATATCCACCGCTCTCTTAATCTTCCGTCACTCTATAAAAACCTGAAATAGCCCGTACACTCCGAACAAGTGAAGCACCCCACTTCTCGATAAAAATAAAGTTATTAGTCTTAACTTGGTTTTGTAGTGTTCATACTCCTATCCAAAATTTGCTAAAAAGTACAACTAAATTTCAATGTACGAGCCCAATTAAGATAAAATGGCCTTCATCACCAATTGTGGATTGTACTGCTAGAAGGTTATGCCATTTTGCTTGAAGAACACTGGTGCCACCTATCAGCATTTGGTGAACAAGATCTTTAAGCAGCAGATTGGACGCACCATGGAGGTCTACATCGATGACATGATAACAAAGTCGGTATACGATGGTGATCACGCGGGACACATCAGCACCTTTGATGTTTTAAGAAAGCATCAAATGCATTTAAATCCTGAAAAATGTGCATTCGGGGTAACTTCGGGTAAATTCCTTGGATTCATTGTGCAACAGCGGGGAATTGAGGCTAACCTCGATAAAATCGGCGCGATTCTTGTGATGAAATCACCAAGCACCATCAAAGAAGTCCAAAGCTTAGTCGGCCGAGTAGCTGCCTTAAGTCGTTTTATCTCCAAGGCCACCGATCGTTGCAAGCCATTCTTTAAAACTTTAAAAGCGGGGAAGAAACTCCAATAGACCACCAAGTGCAAAGAGGCTTTTTAGAAGCTAAGAGAGTACCTTGTTAATTCGCCTTTACTCGCCAAGCCTAAGCCTAGGGAAGTGTTTTTGTTGTACCTCGCCATTTCCGAGCATGCCACTAGATATGTTTTACTAAGAAAGGACAATGGCGGGGTACTACGACCTATATATTACACTAATAGAGCAATGGTCGACGCTGAAAAGAGGTATCCTTCCACAGAAAAATTGGTTTTGGCTTTAGTTATCTCTGCAAAGAGGCTCCGACCGTATTTTTAGGCCCACACCATTGCTGTGGTTACAAATCTTCCCCTTCGACAAATCCTCCAGAAATTAGATATGTCCGGAAGACTTCTTCGCTGGTCTCTTGAATTGAGTGAGTTCGATATCATCTTCAAGCCACGCTCAGCCATTAAAGCCCAAGCCATTGCCGATTTCATCATAGAATTCACTAGTGACTCCGAGGGTGAAGGGATCCTGGGGTACCCGAGCGAAACTATACCATCTACTGAAGAGGGGCGTGTTTGGGAGATTTAGGTGGATGGTTCCTTCAACTGACATGGAAGTGGTGAGTGAATAATAATTCTTGATTTAGGTAAAGTGAAACTATGATAACCCTTGTAATTCGGATTCAAGGACTCAAACAATAAAGTCGAGTATGAAACAATAATAGCGGGACTAAGGATGTCTAAGGTCTTGGGTGCAAAAAAGGTCCACATCAAAAGTGACTCTCAATTAGTGGTCGATCAGATCACCTCGGAATACTAAGCTAAGGAAGAAAATATGAAGGGGTGCCTTGGGAGAACCAGATAATTAATGTCTCAAACCTCACCAAAATGGGTTCCTTTGGCACAACTCAGTCTTCTAGTCTTATGACTACTAAGTATATACCTACACCAGTATTAATCTACCTGAGTTAGAAGAAGTAGGGTCAACAACTGCTGGGGTACCCTAGATGGAACCAATCATAAGGTACCTCAAGAATGGGGTTCTACCCTCAGATAAGAGTGAAGCAAGAAGGCTGAAGTATAAATCTGCATGATACTGTCTCATCAAGGATACCTTATACAGGAGAGGGTTCACCCTCTCTTACTTAGACTGCTTGGGAAACGAGCAGGCCGAGTATGTCATGAGGAAGATACACGAAGGAATTTGGGATAACCACTATGGAGCACAATCATTAGCTCAGAAGGCCCTTCACCAAGGATTTTATTGGCCTACGATGCTGAAGGACGCTAAGAACATGGTCAAGAGTTATGACAAGTGCTAAAAATTTGCTAAGGTACCCCATTTTCCACTAGAAAAGTTAACTGTCATGTTTTTTCCGTGGCTTTTTGCTGTTTGAGGTATAGATCTCATTAGGCCACTGCCAATTGGGAGAGAACAAGCTAAATATGCAATTATAACTGTTAACTATTTCACAAAGTGGATAGAGGCGAAGCCATTGGCAAGCATTACAGAAAGGAAAACCACCAATTTCGTTTGGAGGAACCTCATATGCAGGTATGGTATCCTAATGTCATTGTCAGCGACAATGGGAAGCAATTCATTAATGAAAAATTTCAAAGTTTTTGCTCAGAGCTTGGGATAGCCAACCGATTTGCTTCTTCGGCTCACCCACAATCTAATAAACAGGTTGAAGCCATTAATAAAATCATCAAGGGTATTCCAAAGAAAAGACTGAAGGAAAAAAAAGGAGCTTGGGTAGATGAGCTACCTGGTCTCCTCTGGGCTTATCGGACAACTCAGAATGCTTCAACTCAAGAAACCCATTTTTCTCTCATATTCGAGACTGATGCGGTCATTCTAGCAGAAATCGGGATACCCTCTTACAGGACTGCGTACTTCGATGAAGTCGAGAATGCCTCTTTGATTGCACCTAGCCTTGATCTTGTTAAAGAAAAAAGGGCTAAAGCAGAATTAAGGGTTGCAATATATCAGCACCGTGTTTTAGTCCTATATGACAAGAAGGTACAACTCAAATCATTCAAGAAAGGGGATTTAGTCCTACGAAGGGTAACCAGAACACTCGGGTACCCTCTGAGGGCTCCTTCGAAGCAAATTGGGAAGGCCCGTATAGCGTAGACAAGCCGGTAGGATCTAGGGCATACAGGCTACTCCACATGGGCGGAACAATTGTGAATCATACCTGGAACGCCGCAATGTTGAGGAAGTACTACTAATATGAGGACAATGTCTTAAACCCTATCGTTCACTCTATTTATTTCCTATTTCCTTTTTCTATGTTTGTAATATGGAAAACCATGAATGGTACGTCAGGTGCCCTCCATGTACAAAGGAAACCTTTTTAAATTTCCTAAGTCCTAGAGAGTGGGTATTTCCATGATTCTCCATTCTCATTGGGACAATGAGCCAGTGATATGTAATGATTTTTTTTGTTTATATCGCTTATAAGTATATTTTTTACTTTATGGGATGATATGTGTTCTCTTTTTCGATTATCGAAAATGACTGTGGTTAAATTTTCACCATTAATGTGACATCATCTTATTGGGTCATGTCTTGTATGCACCTTTCAGCTATAATTGCTTCAAGAAGGTCACCGGAAAAAAATTGGCTTTCTTGCTTCCCTTTGTTTGGGAAGGAAATAGAAGGCTCAATGACGAAGCGCCACATGTCGATATTAAGAAATTGGCTTACCCTAGGCACCCCAGATGCTCTATGGGATACGTGGGGTACACCGAGTAAGGGCAAAAAGGTCAGAAAGATATTTAAAAAAGTCTCAGGAGATGAAAGAAATATTATCCCAAAAAAGAGTGGCTGATTTTCTAGTTAAAAATAAAGAATTAACGAGAAAATCTCGCGCTACCAAAGAGATGATAACCGCCTGTCACGCTAGCAAATAAGCCAAAAGGTTGATACTATGAAAGTTAGGACCATAATCTTTTTCTTGTCATGCCTGCAAATTTACAACAAAATTACACAGGTACGCGGGACCACTCCACTATGTCCAACACGTGAACACGCCTCAAACTTGCTCTCCAACCATAATTTTGAAATGTTCAAGCCGCCACACGCATGAGAAATAAGAATATTCCTGACATGACAGAAAGGACGCCAATAAAATAATGCCAGGTAGAACGACAACCGGGGTACACCTTATAAAAACTCAGGTTTAATTTTTATCAAATCATCTAACAAACACTTCACAAGAGCTAAGGTTGCTTCAACCTCTAAACCTCTATTACTGAGAGCTTGCAAGCTCTCTAACCTGAGAAAACTCAACTCTGACGTGAGCGTTGGAGTGTGGTTGCCAGCCACCCCCGGCTCCACCTCTGACCTCTTTTTTTGGTGTTTCCCAGGTTTAAGGTGACATTTAGAAACTCTCCGTACCTGAAGTTAAATCTCCCACCATATCCATCGCCCTCTCAATCTCCGTCACTCTATAAAAAACTGAAATAGCTAGTACACTCTGAACAAGCGAGGCACCCCGCTTCCCGATAAAAATAAATTTATTATTCTTGGCTTGGTTTTGTGGCGTTCATACACCCGTTCAAAATCTGCTAAAAATATATATTTTCAAGAAATTTATTGACTAGGATGGGAAGCTAAAGGAATCCATGTCAAAATATACACGAGTTACATTGAGTTTGTTTGAGGCATCTTACTTGGCCATATAAGATAAAGACATGTTATTTCAAGACATGGAATTCACAAGAACTAAACTCACACAGTTGCCATCAATCATGGATTCACTCAATTTGAAGATTGGCACACAAACCCTTGGCCACGCGTGGCCATGGCACCCAAACCCTTAGCCACGCGTGGCCATGGGAACCTAACACGACGAAGGCGACCAATGTCATGGCCATACACGACCATGGCAGCGAAACCCATGGTCACATGTAGCCATGAGAACCAAATTCCATGGCCGTGCTCCCAAACCCTTGGCCGCGCCAGCCAAGGGAACCAAATCACGGCTATCGGAACCAAAATGTACTTTTATTTTATTATTTTATCAACTTAAATAATGTCTTTTAGGGTTAAAATTATTAGTCAATAAAACTGTTAAAAAGGGATATTTTTGTACTTTAACCAGTTAATTGTGGTCAATCGATAAAGTTAATAATTATTGGGGGTAATTTGATATTTTTAGAAGTAAGATGATGACAATTTGAAGATTGTTACCTCATGAGGGAGGTACACAGAAATTAACCCAATTAATAATAATCTCAAGGTCTCATTGGGAGTTACTTAATTACTTAGCCCTTCAATTAGAATAAGTAGAATTAGGGTGTGGATTAATTGTGTTCTTGTGGTTGTGTTTCGTTTTATTTTTATGGGTAATTAAACTTGATTTAGGCAAAGGTGTTACTGATGTTCAAGATCGATGGAATTACATAATTATGTTTTTAGTGCATGTTATTGCAGATAACGTTACGGTTTAAGATCGATTGAATTGGATCATTTTTACAGCTCATCATTAAATAATGAAGTAAGTATAATATAAGTAAATAAACTATCGTTACTGTAAGTACCAAAATATATAGTTACAGAATTCGGATTAAAGTAGAAATCAACATAAAGCTACTTAGAAAGCTACGTAATAATTATATGAAACCAGGAAGAGATTATTGATCTAATATAAAGATGTGGCAATTAGTGGCATGTGATTACAAATAAAATATGTGTCAAAAGTTGAATAAAACTAAAAATAGTTACAAAATTTAATAGAGAAATACAAAGTTCAAAGATTAAACACTGAAGATTTAGATCTAAAATCAAATCTCCAACCATGTCGATCTATAAATACAGGCCAAAAGGATTAAGAAAAGACTCTTCACAATTTTCTCAATAGTTAGAAAAGAAAACAAATCCGAGTTTACTGGAATTTGTAAGAGAAGTCTAAGTGGGCCTGGCCCAATGCAGTGGATCTTTTGACCAACCCTTTAAGATTGTTATTACACTCCTTTTGAATTTTATTTCAAAAATATCTTCATTTTAATTTATAAACAGAGCCCCACATGTTAAAAATTAACCACATCCCATAAAATTCATCCTAAAAAAATAATTTTTAAGATGTTATTTATTAAATACATATTATTTTTAAATTATTTTTTTAATCATGTAATTTATTATCACCATAATCTCTTAATTTCTTTGTCGGGTACATTGTTAATTAAATCTCTTTTGGAAATTATTATTGACTTTTTACACTCTGACGCCACTTTCGTATTGTTGATGTTTACATGTACTGGACTAGTAGTTCCTAAAATCAAAGAGTTCTCAAAAGATTTAAAAAGAAAAGGGAAAAAAATGTAGATACTTATAATGCAATAATTATACATATGTTTTGTATAAAGAATTAAGTAAATTTTGCCTTTTAGTAATTTTTGCATAATAAAATATGGAATATCATCCTAAGGAGATGAGGATGAAAATATTTGAGTAATATTATAAGATAAGGGTTAGTATTTGTTTTTAGTAGATTTTGGGTGTGTGAGTGAAAACCACAAAACCAAACTAAGAACAATGAATTTATTTTTAATGGGACGTAGGGTACCTCGCTTGTTCGAGGTGTAGGGGCTGTTTTGGTTTCTAAGGAGTGATGAAAGAGTGGGAGGATAATGGATAGGGTGAGAGGTTTTAATTCGGACTCGGAAAGCTTGCCAAATCGCCTTAGATTTGTAAAACAACGAGAAAGAGGTCAGAGGTACAGCCGGGGGTGGTCGGCGACCACACTCCGACGCTCAAGTTAGAGTTGGGTTATCTTAGGTTAGAGAGCTTGCGAGCTCTCATAATGGTGGCTAGAGGTGGAAGAAACATCAGCTTTTGTGGTGTGTGTGTTGTCTTTTATGATAAAAATAAAATCTGAGTATTTTATAAGGAGTACCCTGACTGCCGTGCCACCTAGTGTTATTTTATTGGCGTTTCTTGTTGTCATGTTAGAGATATTCTTATCGTTAATACGTGTGACTACTTAGGTGTTTCAAAATATGTGTGAAGAGCAAGTTTGAGATGCATATATGTGTTAGACATAAAGGGGTGGTCTCGCATACCTCTGCTAAAGCTGCTGGGGATTTGCAGGCATGGCAAGAAAGGACAGGTGGTCCCAGCTGTCCTGATAACAACCTTTTCGCATGTTTGCAAGCGTGAAAAGTCTATGTCCCCTCTTTTTCAGCACAATATTCCCTCGTTAATTTCTTAAATTTTTTCCAGAGAATCAACCAATCTTTTTTTTTTTTTTTGGATATTTTTCAGACTTTTTTATCCTTGCTCACCATATCTTGGGTATCCCATAGAACGTTTGGGGTTATCTGGTGTAAGCCATCATTATTTTGATGACTTCAACTATAAAATTCCATATCAACATGTGGCATTTTTATTTGGTCTTCTACTTCTTTCCCAAACAGTATTTATTAAGGTAAGATTATGTATTCTCATCTAAACGTTTTAAATCATAATAATAATACGATCTAAAATGTTATTTTTCTAGATATTTTTATTGGTTTTTTTAATGACGAAAACTTCCAATTTAATAGCCTTGTCGATTGACTTCAAGGTGAAAAAAAATTTGAGTCTAAAAACAATTGAATTTGGAGAAATTTTGATTGAGATTAGAGACTTGTTAGTATGTATTGATCATCTGAAGAAGAGTTTCGAAACAATATATATTTTGTCAAATTTTGATGTAAATGAGCTTTGCACTTGTGAATGAGTTTTATTTTCGTACTCACCTAAGTTTAAGTAATAATTAAAGTAAGAATCTAAAAAAAAAAAATTCTCTTACCTATTTCATATTTTTGTAATAACCTCCAATTGGGGGGGGGGGGGGGGGGGGGGGGGGGGGGGGGGGAGGTGGTGTGGATGATGGAGATCAAAGAATTAAGGTGATCTTGATTGTTCTGACAAGCGCTTCGAAACATTACACAAGTCTAATCCCACTTTATCACATTTACAGCGGAAAATTAAATAATTTCCTTTAGAGATAGTGGTGCTTTTAACCTCTTTCATCCTTTCCATGTTATTAATTACTTGTTATTATTTTTTGTGAACGGTGACGGATGACCGGCCAGATTAATAATAGAGCCACGAACAGTTTATATAATTTACTGTCTACAAATTGTATGCCATGAAAAGATTTATTAAAAAGTGATAATAATTACTTTTTAAATTATATAAATACATGATAATTTTATATAACCAATCTTCTTGTACCAAATCAATTTATATAAATAAGGTGGTTGTGCCTCTAACATTATTCTATTGTTAATATTCTATGTTTTCGTCAAACTCATGTTTGACATTTTTTTCCACCGGCTATTGGTGCCATTTTCTCACTCATTAGACCTGTTCCAACCCTCGTGCAGCAAGCAAGTGTCCAAACAAAGTAGAAAGGAGGAACTTTCATCCACTGCTTCTCGATAATTTAATATTTAATAACCTTCTGCCCTTCTCCAGTGAACTCATACAAATTAAGCTTAACAAGGAAGTATTGGGTGATGTGAGTTTTAAAGAGAAGGAGATTAAAAGACGATAAGTCAAATGGATATCACAATTGCTCTGCCAGCAGAGTGCATTTCCAATATCATTTCTCTTACAACTCCTCGTGATGCTTGTCGATTATCAGTGGTGTCTCGAGTATTCAGATCAGCTGCGGATTCAGATTCCGCGTGGGAGAATTTTCTGCCTTCTGATTACAAGCAGATCATTTCCAACTCTGTCTCTGATTCATCTTTGATCACTTCCTTGTCTAAGAAGGATCTTTATTTCCATCTGTGTCACAACCCCATCATCATCAACGATGGTACTATGGTAAGTCCAACTTGACTTATCTTTTATCTCTAGACATGTCATATGCTATATATTAATGTTTTACCTCAATTTATTCTGCTATTTGTGTAGAAAATTTTTATTTTGTAGTATTATGAATATTAATATTAACTCCAAGAACTTCATCAGATGTACATTTAACCAAACATGGTGGTTGACTTCTTGTTCATTGTAATATCCGAAAAATTGACATGCTAACTATACCTTGAATTCATCAAATTTTTTGACTTAAATTTTCCACTTGTTTCATACAAACACAATTTTAAATTATCTTTGATGTTTTGAGTTCTAAGCTTTTATATATGCTCTTATTATAAAGTCTGGACATATATGTCTGCAATTAACACCCAGTTGAAATCTTAGTAAGCATTGAAATGGAGGAACTTATATACCAAAACTGATTTTATAGAAAGCTAACATCATGAATACTTTGACAGAGCTTTGCGCTGGAGCCAGAGAGTGGGAAAAAATGTTATATGGTTGGAGCAAGAGGGCTTTCCATAGCAGGGGCAGATGAACCTTACACTTGGATATTGACTTCTCTACCGGAATCTAGGTCTGTTCTATATATGTTGGCATTGCACGTTTGCATTTTTAACCTTTAGTGGTATGATCGTGTAATTTGCTCATGTATGAATGCATTGACAGGTTTCCAGAGGTGGCTAAAGTCAACTCTGTGTGGTGGTTTAACGTCAAAGCAATGATAGAGACCAAAATTTTGTCACTCAGAGCCAACTATGGGGCTTACCTTGTTTTTAAGTTTGCAGAGTCAAGGAGTGGATTTGAGAGAAGACCAGTAATTTCTAGGGTCTACATCGAAGGAAGCGATAATGGGCTAAGGCGAAGTCTGTCGCTAGATCCTTCAAGAAATATGGCTCGATTATCTCAAGACAGGGGAGATGGGTGGATGGAAATTGAGATGGGCGAGTTCTTCAATGAAAATGGAGGTGATGGCATGTTGGTGTGTAGCCTACTTGAATTTGATAGCTACATTGCCATGCGTGGCCTCATTATACAAGGAATTGAGCTGAGGCCTAAAAGCGACTGATAGCTGTATTGAATTATTGAACTATGGCTTTGACACTGCAACATTTAGTCATTTAGTGATGATGTAAGCTCTTTAGGTGGATCAATCAACCAAGAACTCAACAAATACTTTTTTTTTTTCATAATGGAATAGCAATAACTGAGAGGTGGCATAAGTTTATCGTTGAATGCATTAGGTTAATGGTGATTTCCAGATTAATTGAGCTTTCCCGTATTTGGATTAATGACTTGTAAGATAACCTTGAATCAATCACCTGTCGTTTCTAGCTAACTTCAATTTTCTTGTTCTTCAAGATAATTATGACTTTGAACAAAGTTAAGCATTGCTATTTCTTTACAACTACATTTAATTTATAAGATTTGACAGATGGAGCTCCATTTTGTTGCATATCCAATTCGATGCATAAATATTAGACTGAGGCAAATGTTTGCGAAAATGAATCGGACGTTCGATCTATTGCCTTAGTGAGCATGTAGTCTTGGGCCAAGCACTCACTCCATCAAGCAAGCAGTGAAATGGTACATGACTAAGCTGAATAATGTGACTGCGAAGAGGATTCAGCAAGTCCCCAAGAATGCTATAGAGCTCTCACAAGGGTAATCTGAGAGTACTTTAACAGGACAAACTTGGATCTATCCTTTGTAAAGGACAATGATCAAGGGCCATTGGAGTGGATCATTTATATTTATAGGATCTTAGCTACACTTGTGGATCATTTTATAAGCAAATTACTCCTAAGAGCAGAGTTATTATTAATGGATGATTTTCTTTTTTTGAAACAGAAAACTTCAATTAAACACTTAAAGAAACAGACTTACTTGAGTTGGAATTTCCTCCAATCAAATTATTGCTAACAGTATATTTAATTAATTTATGAGCAGTCTTATTACTACTTCTCAATAAATAATCAATTTTAAAGCTTTCTTTCACAAACCATACAATCTTTTACCTAGGTAAATAATCATGATATTTCCTTTATGTTTCTTTCTAGACCTTTAACCAAATTGAAAATATTAATATTCTTCGAGTCCGATGCAACAATCAGCGGCACCAAACTAGTGTGTATTGCCATCTTGATTATGGAATTGATCATAGCCTCAACTTCAGCATATTCAACATCCCCGTATAAAGCTGTATTCCGAATTCCCCTTTCCAGTTTCTAATAATGGCCCCAAGGCCTACAATTTTCTTTTCAGCATTTGTGGCTACATCTACATTCAACTATAACCAACCTAATGAATGATTTTGCTTCAAGTCTGCATTTATTTATTTACGGAAACCCTTTCTTGGTTGGAGTAGTAGTGCGGCATAACTAAAACGGTGAGTATTGATTGTCCTGGCAAGAGCTTAATAACCTTACGCACACTTTAATCCCACTTTCATCACATTCACAACAGATCAAAGAATTCCACACTCTAATCCAACTTGATCACAGGCACAACAGAAATTGCGTAGCACTAGTCAAATTAACTGTGTTATGCCTTAGACATAAGTGAGCTTGTATCCGTCCTTTTTATGTTATTAATTACCAGATAATAATATTGAAATTATTAATCATTATTACTCTTGCTTGTTATCTTTTATTTTTTTTTTTAATACTGATTTTACAATAAGAGGATTTACTGATATCTACAATCAATCAGCTGGTTAAACATTACTTCTGAGTTCTTTAATCTTTACAAGTGCCTTTTATAAGATTTGACAGATGGAGCTAATCTGGCCGCCCATCCAACTCTATTCATAAACAATATTATTAAAAAAGTGTGGCCATGTTCACACTATTTTCTACTGGCTATTGTTGCTTTCTCACTAAACCTTTTTCAAAGTTAAAACCTTGTAGAGCAGCGTCCAAACAACGCAGAAAGGAGGAAGTTTCATCAGCTGTTTCAAATAATTTAATATTTAATAACCTTCGCCATCGAACTTTTTTGGATAACACCTTCTCCATTGAACTTACATAGCTTAACAAAGAAGAATTCTTGCTTAGACCACACCATTGAGCCTACATAGCTTAACAAAGAAGAAGTCTTACCTATGCCACATTTTTTTTTTTCTTTCTTTTTCTAAAAGGTAATGGGATCAATTATTTTTTAAATTCTAAAATTCTAATTTGGGTGGCTAGCTGAGTAAAGCTACTCAGTTAGGCTCCTGGAAGTCTTAACTTATTGTTGCAAACCGCCCAAGTTGCTAGCTCAATTTGCCCACTAAGAGCCCAAGACAAGGCCAAGAGTGCTATCTTATCCCAATTCCAAAAACTTTTAGGCAACTCTAGCACAATTGAGCTTGTAAATACTCTAGAATACTCCATACATTTCCAGCACATGTAAATATCTAAAATTCTAGGCATGTGGTAGAATCCTCTAGAATCTCTAGAGCTTGGCAAGCCTCCCCTATAAATAGGGCATGGCATTTAGTATTTGGACAACAAGCTTAAAGCAAGCAACTCAAACACTTGCAAGCTCTCTTGTAAGCATTCTTTCGAGTAATACAATTTCTCTTATTCGGCTCTATTGCTCTCTTCTCTCTAGTTCTTCGAAAACCTCTAAGTTTAGGTAGTCGAGAAGCTCAAGGCTTACTTAGCAACACTCGGCAAAGTTATCTAAGTGCCGCACGGGTTTGCTGCGCAAAACACTCATCCCGTGACAAGTGGTATTAGAGCTAAGATTTGCACCCGCGTAAGTTAGCTCACGAGCAATGGCCAACCCTTCAAATCCATCACAAGAGGGTGTCGTTGGTGTGGATGTTCCACCGGAACCAAGCCGCAGCAGTGAGGGAGAGCGTGCCCAAGGCAAGACTTGCGACAAGTCCAAGGCCCCATCCGCGGATGCGTTGGAGCCTCGTGTAAGCACTCTCGAAATCGCATTGTCCGCCGCTCAAGACAGCCTCGAGGGACTAGAGCAAAGAGTGCACGGTCTCGAGGGAGAATACACCGAGTTCACGGTGGCAACAAAAGCCCTCATCTAAGAGCAAGCGAACACTCTCCGACGTGAGTTTCGTTCTTTTCATGATGAGTTGCTCAAACTTCGTAGCTTTGTTCAGGATGAACTACGCGTTGTTCGTGCGGAAGTGGAGGAAGTCCGCTCGGATTGGGTATGACACAAGCGCACACTCCCCGCTAGTCCAGCTTCCGCAAGCATGAGTGATGCACGACACATTAACATGCCAAAGCCTGACACCTACGATGGCACACGCAACGCCACAATCATGGACAACTTCCTCTTTGGGCTTGATCAATATTTCGATGCCATGGGTGTCCGAGATGAAGCATCGAAAGTAGGTACAGCACCCACCTATCTTCAAGGCGCTGCACAACTATGGTGGCGTTGCAAGCATGGCGAGATGGGTAAGGGTATTTGCACCATCGACACTTGGGCTGACTTCAAGCAAGAACTCCGAAAACAGTTCGCCCCAAGCAATAGGAAGAAGGAAGCGCGAGCGCGCCTACGTCGCCTCAAGCAATAGAGAAGCATTCTAAACTACATCAACGAGTTCACTACCCTTATGTTGGAGATAAGCGACATGTCCGACAAGGATTCACTCTTCTACTTTCAAGCTGGCCTCAAGGATTGGGCCAAGACTGAGCTCGATAGGTGGGGTGTTCACACACTTGACGACGCCATCCCCATTACGGAGTCGCTCACCGAATACTCTACCTAATCCAAAGACAAAAAGGCCAACCAAGGCAAAAGTGGGGGAGAGAGTCGCAAGGAAAAGGCAACAACCGCAAAGATTGGGGGCAAAAAAAGCCACCTAACAACAAGAGCGGGCAAGGAAAATCGGAGGGCAAGAAGGGGGCACCGAAGCCACGCAGCCCATGCTTCATTTGCAACGGTCCTCACTGGATACGCGACTGTCCGGAAAAGAAGTCGCTCAACGCTCTTGCTGCCCAACTCAAGAGCAACCTCACTATGTCCACGGAGGAACCTCAACTCAGCATTGGTTCTCTCTAACGCCTCAGCGCACTCAATCGCCAACAGCCCATATTCGCTAAGAAATGGCTCATGTATGTAAGCACAAAGATAAATGGCCAATCCGTTCGCGTGCTGCTAGACACGGGAGCAACACACAACTTCGTGTCCGTTGATGAGGCCAAACGCTTAGGTCTCAAGGCCACCAAGGAAGGAGGCACAATGAAGGTAGTAAACTCGCCCGCCAAGCCAATTGCAGGAATTGCACAAGGCATGCACATAACACTCGGTACGTAGAGCGGAAAGCTTGACTTCTCTATTGTGCCCATGGATGACTTCAAGATGGTCCTCGGCATGGAATTCTTTGACCAAGTCCATGCATTCCCGTTGCCGGCTGCAAACTCCCTAAGCATCCTCGATGGGAGTAAAGCATGCATGGTTCCTACGGAACGAGGCAAGTTCGAGGAGAAGACACTCTCTGCCATGCAATTCAAAAGGGCTTTCAAGAATGACCCAAGCTTCTTGGTCTCCATCCGGGAATTAAACGAGGAATGAGATTGCGGAAACAAGTCAAGCCAAGTTCCTCCGCGAATACAAGCCGTCCTCAATGAGTTCAAGGACGTGATGCCTCCAGAACTTCCGAAGAAGCTCCCACCTCCACCAGAGGTAAATCATGCGATCAAGCTGGAACAAGGCGTGAAGCCACCAGCCTTGGCGTTGTACCACATGGCGCCACCCGAGCTTGAGGAGTTGCAAAGACAACTCAAAGACTTACTGGACGCAGGTTATATTCGCCCCTCAAAGGCCCCATTCGGTGCACCCGTGCTCTTTCAAAAGAAGAAAGATGGCTCATTGTAGATGTGAATCGACTATAGAGCACTCAACAAGATCACCATCAAGAACAAGTATCTGATTTCCTTGATCGCAAAATTATTCGACCAGCTTGGCAAAGCGCGGTACTTCACCAAACTTGACTTGCGCTTCAGGTACTACCAAGTATGCATAGACAAAAGAGACGAACCGAAGATAGCGTGCATAATAAGGCACATGTCTTTCGAATTTCTTGTCATGCCTTTTGGCCTTACTAATGCACCCGCCACATTTTGCACACTCATGAATAAGGTACTCTAACCATTCCTTGACTGCTTTGTGATCGTGTACTTGGACGACATCATGATGTATAGCACCACGCTCGAGGAACATGCCCAACATTTATGATAAGTCCTCCAAATACTTCGAAACAATGAGCTCTTCCTCAAATTGGAGAAGTGCTCGTTTGCCCAACAAGAGGTAGAGTTCCTTGGCCAAAAGATTACGGGCGGAAAACTTATGATGGAGAATGCCAAGGTTAAGACCATCCTTGAATAGGAACCTCCCATGAAAGTACCCGAGTTTCGCTCATTCCTTGGGCTAGTGAATTACTACCGTCGCTTCATCAAGGGCTACTCAATCAAGGCGGCACCCTTGACGGATCATCTCAAGAAAAACGTGGCATTGGTCCGAAGAGTGCCAACGTGCATTCGAGGAGTTGAAAAGAGCAATTTTGGAAGAACCCATCCTCGCTCTTCCGGACCACACTAAGCCCTTTGAAGTTCAAACGGATGCCTCGAATTTCACCATTGGTGGAGTTCTTATGCAAGAAAGCCACCCCATAGCGTTCGAGAGTCGAAAGTTAAATTATACGGAACGCCGCTACACGGTGCAAGAGAATAAGATGACAACTATCTTCCATTGTCTAAGAGTGTGGCGACATTACTTATTTGGCTCACACTTCACGATCATGACGGACAACATAGTGACAAGCTACTTTCAAACGCAAAAGAAGCTAAGTCTGAAGCAAGCAAGGTGACAAGATTTCCTAGCGGAATTCAACTATCGGCTTAAGTACAAACCGGGTAAGGCCAATGTCGTTGCGGATGCTCTAAGCTGCAAGGCTGAATTGGCAACACTTAGCATAAGTCAACCGAAGTCTGACCTTGTCTCACGCGTCAAGGAAGGCCTCCAACAAGATCCGCTAGCAAAGGACTTGCTGGAGAAGGTGCTCGAAGGCAAGACAAAGCGATTTTGGCAAGAGGAATGCATCCTCCTTAACAAGAGAGATCGGTTGTTCATGTCAAAATGGGAAAATTTACGGAAGGAAGTTATCAAGGAGTGCCACGACTCTAAGTGGATTGGTCACCCAGGAATTGAGCGCACTACTACACTAGTCCAAGCCTCGTATTTTTAGCCGCACATGAGGGACGACATTGAGGCATATGTGCACACTTGTCTTGTGTGCCAACAAGACAAGGTGGATCACCAACTTCCAGCGGGATTATTGAAGCCGCTACCACTCGCAACAAGGCCATGGGAAAGTGTCTCCATGGACTTCATCACGTTGTTGCCCAAGTCCGAAGGGTGCGGTAGCATTATGGTCGTTGTTGACTGTTACAGCAAGTACGCCACTTTTATCGCCGCACTAGCTGATTGCAAAGCGGACGAGGCAGCCCGCCTATTCGTCAAGAACATTGTGAAGCTTTTGGGAGTTCCGAAGAGCATTGTGAGCAACCGAGACTCTCGGTTCACTGGGCGTTTTTGGACGGAGCTCTTCAAGATGTTGGGGACCGATCTTAAGTTCTCGACAAGCTTCCACCCACAAACAGATGGGCAGACCGAGCACATCAATGGCCTCCTCGAGATGTATTTAAGGCATTATGTGAGCGCTCACCAGTGAGATTGGGTGAAGCTACTCGACATTACCCAATTTTCTTACAACTTGCAGCGAAGTGAGGCTACGGGCAAGAGTTCGTTCGAGATCATCATAGGATTTCAGCCTATGACCCCCAATGTCATAGCCTCAACTTATGGAGGAAAAAACCCCATAGCACACAAGCTCGCCCGCGAATGGCACGAAGAAGCAGACATCACGCGAGCCTACCTCGACAAAGCCACGAGGAATATGAAAAAGTAAGCGGATACAAGGAGGCAGCATGTTGAGTACAAGGAAGGTGATCAAGTCATGATCAAACTTCTACCCCAACAATTCAAGACATTGCGGAAAGTTCACAAGGGGTTAGTGAGACGCTGCAAGGGACCTTTCCGAGTTGTACGACGTGTGGGCAACGTCTCGTATCAACTCCAACTTCCGCCAAGCTCAAGATCCATTCGGTCTTCCACGTGAGCCTTCTCAAGCCATATCATGGAGATACAGAAGACCTAAGTCGCAGAGAATCAAGGCGCGCGACAACCGCTGTTGTCACCACATTCGACAAATATGTGGACTACATCATTGCGGATTGCGTGGTTTCAAAGAGAGGTGTGCCACCATACCACGAGTACTTGGTGAAGTGGAAAAACCTCCCCGAGAGCGAAGCCACTTGGGAACGTGAAGATGATTTGTGGCAATTCGCTGAGCACATCTAGAACTTCAAGCACGAGAGCGTGATGAGGACGCCGCGAGCTTAGGTGGGGGAGGATGTTGCAGACTGCCCAAGTTGCTAGCCCAATTTGCCCACCAAGAGCCTAAGACAAGGTCAAGAGTGCTAGCTTGGCCCAATTCCGAAAACTTCTAGGCAACTCTAGTACAATTGAGCTTGTAAATACTCTAGAATGCTCCATACATTTCCAGCACATGTAAATATCTAGAATTCTAGGCATGTGGTAGAATCCTCTAGAATCTCTAGAGCTTGGCAAGCCTCCCCTATAAATAGGGCATGGCATTTAGCATTTGGATAACAAGCTTAAAGCAAGCAACTCAAACACTTATAAGCTCTCTTGTAAGCATTCTTTCGAGCAATACAATTTCTCTTATTCGGCTCCATTACTCTCTTCTCTCTAGCTCTTCGAAAACCTCTAGGCTTACCTAGTCGAGAAGCTCAAGGCTTACTTAGCAACACTCGGCAAAGTTGTCTAAGTGCCCCACGGGTTTACTGTGCAAAACACTCATCCCGTGACATTATGCTCCGTATATTTAAAAACATTATTACTATTAGCATTAGGAGTTCTGAGTTTCAAAGAAAGGAAATTGAACACAAGTAACTAAAATGGATACCACAATTATACTCTTCCGGCAGATTGCATTTCCAATATAATTTCCCGTACAACTCCTCGTGATGCTTGTAGATTATCAGTGGTATCTTCTGCATTCATATCAGCTGTGGATTCCGATTTCATGCGGGAGAATTTTCTTCCGTCCGATTACAAGCAGATGTACATTAAACCAAATATTATGTTTGATAACTACCTTGAAGTGATCACATATTTGACTCGAATTTTCTTTTTGTTTCATTTAAACACAATTTTAGCTTATCTTTGATGTTTTGAGTTCTAAGTTGTTGTGTTCTTACTGTAAAGTTTGGACATGCATGTCTGCAACGTCCCGTTGAAATATTTATAGCCACTGAAATGAAGGAACCTATACACTAAAGCTGATTTATTTGATAGAAAAGCTAACTTCGTCAATACTTTGACAAAGCTTTGCGCTGGATCGAGAGAGCGGGAAACAATGTTACATGGTTCTGAAAGGGCTTTCCACAACATGGGGGGATGAACCTACTAACCACATATTGGCTTCTCTACTGGAGTCTAGGTTTGTTCTATGTTCACATTGCACACTTTCATTTTTATATTTAGTGGTTCAATCGATTTCATCAGTAGTTTAATTTGCTCAAGTCATAGCAAGTATAGAGACCAAAATTTGGTCACCAACCATGCCACTTACCTTGTTTTCAAGTGCGATTATGGATATGAAAAAGGAATACTAGATTTTGGCGTCTACATTAAAGGAAGCGGTCATGGGGTAAGGCGAAGACCATTTCTAGATCCTTCAAGAAATATGGCTCTACCATCTGAAAACAGGGGATATGGGTGGATGGAGATTGAGATGGTATAGCTCTTCAATGAAAATGGAGATAATGGCATGTTGGTGTGTAGTCTATTTGAATTTGATAGCTTCATTATCAATCATGGTCTCCACATAGAAGATATCGAGCTTAGGCCTAGAAATGGCTGATAATTAACTATTTTGAATTATCTTTTTGACACAATAACTTCAGTAATTCAATGATGTACTACTTTGAAGACCAAAGTTGCATTACTAATGCTTGCATTTAGTTTTTTATAGTATTATGATGAGACCCAATATCCTGGAGCCATATGAAAATTAGAAGAAAGAACCTTTGTTTAAATACTTTGACAGTAAGTGATGAGCATAATTTATATACATATTTTACCCTTAATTATTTAATTGCTAGTTATTTTTATTTGTTATTTTTAATTAATTGAATTATTTTATTGAATAGGGAATTAATTGGAGATTATGGATAAAAAGAGCATAAAGGAGTTCAATTTGTGAGCATTAAAGATTAATTGATTTGGAAGCAATTAGACATACGTGCATGTGGAAGAAGCCGAATCCAATAAATTGAATTCTCCATGCTCGTGCAAACAAAGATGAAAGTTAAAGCTAAAGTGGGCAGCACATAAAAACAAAGCTTTTAATTAAGCCTTTGAATGGAAAGTCAAAGTAGAATAAAGGAAGGAAATCAATAGCTTTTGGCTTTTATTGTTTTCAATTACGTGGCAGGCTTAGAGCTTTAGCTTGTAAGAGTTGGTTTAGTTATTAGAATCACAATAGGATTCCGTGGCCAAGCAATATAAAAGGGAGCTGCTGGACAGAAACGAAAGGAGAAGGAGAATTCGGCAGACGCAAGACGCAAGGCTGGGCAGCAGCAGTTCGGCTTCCATGGGTGATTTTATTTCTTTTGTTGTTCCCAATTCAAGTATGTCTAACTAATTCTCTTATACTGAGGTTAAGGATGAAACCCTATTCAATGAAATAATTATCTCTTTTTATTTAATTAATTCCCTATATATGTTCTTTGATAATTATGGTTTTTATTTCACATGATTAATTGGATGTTATTAAAATCTTTTCATCAATTCTGTCATGCATTATTGATTGTTAGGATTAATATTCGATTAATTCTATGCTTGGATCTATAAAGTTTATACATGATTATCTTTGATTTTATGTCTTTCATTAAATTGTTTACATAGAGTGCTTAGGAAAACTTTGACTCTTTGTTATTCAATATGTTTACATGGGATGCTTAGATGTCATATTATTAAGCAGAAAAAGAACCTACATTAGATTTAATTACTTGGGCTTAATTGTTATATCTATGAGATGACATAGATTGATTTCGAGTTGTCACTCTAAAATTGGGGATTAATTAATAATTAGATAATTACTAGTTGAATAGTGGTGGATTCTGAAACCTTGGTAATTTCTATCTTATTGAATTCTCTTTTATTTTAATTGCTTCCTTAGTTTAATTGGTTTAATTTTCTTAAAAACTCAATTTGCTCAACTAGGTTAGGATTAATATTAATTTTAGATTTAAATTAGACTTTTTATCAATCCCTGTGGGATCGACCTCGTTACCACTACTCTATTTCTAGATTCGTGCGCTTGCGAGTATATTAAAATTTTCACAACAGTAAGATATCGTGGAAAGCTTTCTGCCGTCTGATTACCATCATGTCATTTTGAAATGACCTCATTATCATTTCTGTCGAGTTCCTTTGTCGAAGAAGGATCTCTATTTTCATCATTAGCGCAACGGACCCCCTCATCTGTAACAATGGTACTAATAGTCATGGCTTAATTGACCTTCGAAACTACTAGAAATATCTGATTTAAGTTATTTTTCTAAAGGAAGGGTGATTAGCATTTATATGTTCCTTTGATTCAATTTTAATAAGTTTCTGAAAAATGTTAAGCGTTTCTATTGAGTTCTTTACAATTATGCATAAACAATATGCATGCCAGATTTTTGTTTGCAATCCGATGTTGACATTTTTGTGTATCAGTGTATGGCTATTGGTTTAGCTTTTCAAAAGCATTGCACCTGTTCCAACACTTTCAAACAAGTATCCAAACGTTGCAGCATGTTGCAATGTATGAAATTTTACCAAATAATTCTAATAATTTAATATTAATAACTTTGTCCACTTTTGGCATAGCTTAATTAATTACCAAAGAAGAGTCTTTCTTATGGCGTATCTGTTTAAGAATGATGACATACTTCTCAAATTTTTTATCCTAAAAATCTTATCTCAAATGATCTCGTATTTATTAATTAGTTGGTGAAATAATATAATTAATTCACTTAAATCTTATGAAGAACTACTATCCACTAGAGATGGTAATGGACTGGATGACACGTGGCACAACACAGGCATGGCATGGCACAAGCACGATGGTATGACACGCAACACGGCACAACATGCATGTGGGCTGTGCTAGACTGAGAATTTTAAACACGTGAGCCTAACAAGTATGGCATGATTAGAAATGGACTAAAACAGGACCATAAAAAGATCTGCAATAAGCACATTTTACTTTTTAATAAAAGTAAACTTAAAATTTTATGATTTTAAACTTAAAATTTTATGATTTTACAAATTACTTGAAATTGAATTTTTTATTATATTTTATTAGTGTAAGTCTTTAAAGTCATTTAATTCTTAGTTTAAAAAAGAAATACTCTAATTTTTTTATGTTTATAATTTATTAAATGAATAGATGATATCATGATTTTAATACATAAATTCATAAATATCATGATTTTATAAATTTATGTATTAATGATATTAATACTACTAAAAAAAAGAGAATCTAAGACAAAATTCTTATGATAGATGTTGTTACATCACGGGTCTATCATGCGAACATGACATATGCTGACACATAAAAATATGTCACAAATTTATGACATATTTTTAACTTACGAGTCAACCTACAGTGCAGCGCTGTATCTCATACAGTGTGCACGCAACTAGTACAACCGGTTTTTAATCGATTAACATAATAAATATTACATTTTAATTTGTTTTTAATGTGAAAAAATATGAAAAAAAGGAAAAAAATAAAATTGTAATTAAATGAAGCAAAAGAATATAATAATTTTAAATTTATAAATAGTACAAGAAACTATAAAAGTATTG
This sequence comes from Citrus x changshan-huyou, assembly GCA_039657385.1. Lineage (NCBI taxonomy): Eukaryota > Viridiplantae > Streptophyta > Magnoliopsida > Sapindales > Rutaceae > Citrus > Citrus x changshan-huyou. The sequence continues at coordinate 12,131,588 of CM077555.1, forward strand.
TAAATATGTCACAAAATAGCTATATTCCCACTTATTTCGTCACATTCCAATATTTATAGTGAATGTTTCAAGTTTACTTTTCAAATTCCTATTTTTTGTTATGATTTATCTAAATTTTGGTAAGTTGTTTCACCTTATTTTTTTACCAGTTTTTGGTTCTATATTTTCATTTTTTTCATTAAATTCCAATTTTTTACGTGGATATTTTAAGTTTATTTTCAACATTCCTACATTCCATTAGACTTTATCTAATTTCTAGTAAGTTATTCCAACTCATTTTCCCACCACTTTTAAGTCCTAGATTCCAACTATTTTTATAGGGTTTCAACATTTTCAGTAAATATTTCTAGTTCACTTTTAGAGCCCTACTTTGCATTGGAATTTATCAAATTCTTAGTCAATTATTCCAATTTTCGGGTTGAGTTCATCAACTCTTGTTGTCACTACTTTTTGATTCTATATTCCGATTCCTTTTATTGAATTTTAATATTTTGGGTGAGATTTTCAAGTTCACTTTTTAGATCCCCATTTCCTGTTAAAATTTATCAATTTCTTTGTTAGGTTATTCCGACTTTTAGGTTAAGGTTATCAACTGTCATTTTTCTTTTTATGTTTCTACTCTTTTTATTGAATTTTAATATTTTGGATGGATATTTTAAGTTAATTTTTAGATCCCTACTTCTCTTTAAAATTTATCTATTTCTTGCTAAGTTATTCCGAGTTTTGGGTTAAGCTCTTGAATTCATATTCCCACCACTTTTGGGTTATTTATTCCTGCTCTTTTTATTAAATTTCAATATTTTGGGTGGATGTTTCAAGTTCACTTCTTTTGCGGTATGTTCTTCAACTCTTATTCCCACCACTTTTTGGTTCTATATTCCTACTCTTTTTAATGAATTCCAATATTTTGAATAGAAGTTTCAAGCTTATTTTTTAGATTACTACTTGTCATTAGAATTTATCAAATTCTTAATAAGTCATTCCAACTTTTGTGTTAAGTTCTTCAACTCTTATTTCCAGTACCTTTTAGTTATCTATTCCAGTTTTTTTTAACGAATTCCAACATTTCGGATGAAAGTTTCAAATTAAATTCTTAGTTCCTATTTCCCATTGGAATTTATCAAAATATCGTTACATAGTTCCAACTTTTATGTTAACTCTCCCACTTTTTTCCCACTATTTTTTGGTTCTATATGCCAAGACTTTTTATTGAATTCCAACATGTAGGTGTGTGTTTCAAGTTTATTTTTCATGTCTCTATTTCCTATTAAAATTTATCAAATCATTGATAAGTCACTCCAATTTATGGGTTCAACTCTTCAACTGTTACTTCCACCATTTTTTTGTTTTATATTCCAAATATTTTTACTGTATGCCTACATTTTAGGTGGTTGTTACAAGTCGCATTTTATTATAGTAAAACATTAAAATATTAAGGTAAATTACTTTTGACCCCTCTTTTTTTAATAAATATCAACTTACAATTAATTTTGAAAAATCATTGTTGCAACCCTCAATTTTTTTCCAACACTATGAATCCGTGTAAGTCCCCCCCCCCCCCAACCCGCCCCCAACGGTCTTTGTTACTTTATGATATTTCTTGAATTTAATCGTATGTATACTTTAAACTTTTGATCTTTTACATATTAATGCTCATTTTATTATTTTTCATAATTGTGCTTAGATTTTTTAAAAAACAATTGTGCAACATATAATTTTCATCATTATATTTAGTTTTAAAAATTATTTTTTTAATTTCTCATCAATCTTTCGCTTAAGATTGATAAAGTAACATTGACTTAAATCCAGTTCTATTAAGCCGCCATTAATTTATCTTAACCAAGTACATTAAACATAGTAAAAGCAATTCAAATTAAAAAATATTTTTATAAACACATTAGAAAATCATTGCAATCGAGAAAAAATAAAATATATAAAATATTAAAATTAAATTTCTCTAATAGAAAATTTCAATGCTATAATTTTTAAGAAAAATGATCTCTACACCACCTTTCTTTTGGAGAACAAATTAAAAAAAAAAATCATTTACAACCAATGCTAATTCTTGTTCACTACTCAACTATGCACCATTAGAGAAAAAAGATAAAATAATCTCAAGGGATTATAGAAAACTATTTCTATTATTTCTATTTCCCCCTTTGATCTGGAGAGAGCCAGCTGAAGCTTGGGCTGCTCACTAACCTTACTTGGATTCAACCACTTGAGAGGATGCCAGTAGCAGTTTCTGCATCAAATGCTCCGCATTATTTTCCCTTACCAATCCTTCTATATTGGAAGCATAAAACATTAAAAAAAAACACTATTAAAAAAAAAATTAAGTGACAAATCAAAATGTTATACAATTTATTAATTACAAAACTTTAACAAGACAAGAAAAAAAATTAAGAACATTAATCGTGAAAAAAATTAATAATGATTAAAATATATAGATCTTAATGTATGAAGCTACAAACGAAACTTAGGCCTAAAGGATTTGTTTTTTGATGAATTTTTATTAAAAAAATAAATTTTTATATTTCCTTTTAAGGTTTCTGAACAATAAATAAAGTTATTTTGAAAAAAAAAGTATCAAGAATAATAATATAATATATGAAATTTTGAATAATATAAAAAAATTGTTAGAATTAAAAATTTTGAAAATGTGTAAATATGTTTTCATTTAGGCAGTAGTTTTCCTGCTTAAATGAAGCAAAATTCTTTTAGTGTTATAGCAAAATAAAAAAAAATTAATTGAATACTATTTAGAGTAATATATTTTATAATTTTTTTTTTAAATTTACAATTTATATGTACATTATAAACTATAATTTAATGGTATTTGATAATCTGTATACATGCATTTTATGGTAAAGTCCAATGGTCCACTGAATATTAACTCGAAAACCTACTCCCATAAATATACAAAGAGATACATACTTTATTTTAAATAACAATGTAATATTATAGTTACATTATTAATTATTTAGCTTTTATAATATAATGTCGAAAATAATTTACAATGATAATTAACAACATTTCCCAATACATTATTAAAAAGTTTATTACCATAAAATGTTGTTATATTTAGACCATATGCTCATTTTGATTAAAAAAAAGTGATATTAATAAAACTATCATATATGTGTTCAATTTACCATAATAATAATAAGGCTAACGAAGATACTTATTAACAACGTTAATAATGGATGTTAAGAGTTATAGTATCATTAATCATAATACTAGTAATAAAACACTATCATTAAATATTAACATTACATGTAATGGTGTATAAGCTCCTATAACAATTCATAGAATTTTTTGTGACTTCAAATTAGTGAGTAAATGAGACCATAAAAAGTAATTGGGAAATTATCCACTGTCCACCCGTTTTTTCACCGTTTTTCAAAAATACACAATTCTTTTTTTTTTTTTTTGCTGGAATCCACCTGAAATTATATTTCTTTTCACTTTTCCACTTTCGTTTGGAGACCGTTATAACTTTGCTCACATCATAAGGGTAAAATCGTCATTTCACAACGACACAGTGGTGGATATGTGTAAAACAATACAACTTCAAGTGGAGGTCAGCAAAAAAAAAATTAAGAATTGTGTATTTCTGAAAAAATACGAAAAAAACAAGTGGTCGATGGATAAATTATCTTTTACATTTGAGGGTAAAAAAGTCATTTAAGCAATATTCCGTTAATTTCCTTAACGGATTCCAAACGGAAGTGGAAAAGTGAAAAGAAATATAACTTCATGTGGATTCCAGCAAAAAAAAAAAGAATTGTGTATTTTTGAAAAAGTTAGAAAAAATGGGTGGACGGTGAATAATTTCCCAAAGTAATTTAATGAATTTCTTAGAAATTTGTGTGAAATATTTTTAATAAGATTTTTCATCTTATAGTTACCCATATCCATAACTAAATTGTATTATTTATATTAGTCACTAGTAAAAATAATATTGAAAACAAAAATATTTTGAGTAATGACAATACTTGGTACTATCAATAATATAGAGTTTACCAAAGAGGCACAAATTTGCCAAAGAAAAAAATTAAAGAGGTCTCCCAAATTTTTATATTGCAAAACATTTGTAGATTTATAATGTCATAATAAACAATGATATAAGTGGTTTTTGATCAATTCCATTATTAAAAATGATTGCATTCATTCATTTATAATTAATATAGTTTACACTAATATACATATTATTCACGTTATTTAAAACATTACATGTTTTTAAATATATTATTATGATAGGGGGTCTTTGATAGTCGCCTAAATTAAATGAAGTCTTTAATATTTAATTAACAGATGAGGGAGCAAAGTGATAATTACCAGGATATTTGCCAGCTCCACAATCTGTTTCGGTGACCCATTTTATGCCTAAAATTACTAAGCCGTTGGATTGCTTATAAAGTAATCCAACGGCCAATAAATTTAGAATAAAAAATTAAACTTCCACTCTATCTCATGCGGTGCTTTATTACAGGGTACAGGCGGACCCGTAACTTATAGTTTTCTGACATAAACAGATGATAGATACATGTCATGCTTGAATTTTTTATGTTCAAGAATTTAAAAGACGTCATTTCACCAGTCAATCCGACATCGTTTGCTAATAATGACAAAAATTTGTCATGGATTGAAGCAACATCGTGGTTTGTAATAAACATACAATTTTAAAATGTGTAAGATAATATTAATTACAAAAATAACATTTTAAATATTTTTTTTTTCTGTAACGGTATTTTTGTAATGATATCATTTACAGAGCGTGATAGGCATCTGTCGTGACCTTAAATGACATCATTATTTTATTGATTTATTTAAATATGGTCTAGCATAGTTTTCATGGTATGATAGATTTCTATCATGAATTTAAATGATGTCAGTTTATTTTATTAATATTTTTATTTTTAAATGGTATACTATGAAGAAGAAAAAGATTTTCATTTAATTAAGGAGAGGTATTTTTTAATCCATGCCAACGTATTTTTGAATCAATATTGTATGGGACATATTTTATATTATATATTGTAACTTTTAAGACCCTCCTCTTAATTAACCCATATCTAATTGTTCAAATATATAACTTATTTGAAATATACATATAAGGTTGCATTTAGTATGCAGAATATAATAGGATATGATCTGATCGAGTGGGATGAGAAAAGATAAGATTGAACTATATTTAATATTGCCTTATATTTGATGTAATTCAAGATTAGATGTAACAATAATTTGTTTATTGTTATTATTAAAATTAATTAAAAATAAATATATTTTTATTTTTATTTTTAATAATTTATAATATGTAATTAATTATTAAATTTAACTTGAACAAAACTTATTTTTATTACATATATTATTTATTACAATTTTCAAGTCCCTCTCTCTTAATTTGAACAGAATTAACTAGTATATAACTTGTTTGAAAATTTCAAATTAAATGGTCAATTCTCCTTTCAGTTGGATAGCAATTTGTGTGACACCTCACAAGCACTTCACTGTCTGATTCCCCTCAATCTAACTGACACGACACAAAAGTGTTATTACTCTCAAATATAAGAGTGTTTAGTTATAGTATAATCCAGTGAGTCCGGAGTCGAACCACGTGAAATTTAAAATCTAGTAGTCAATTTATTAAGCAAAGAAAATTACATATGGGACAAGAAATTAATAGGAATCAATATAAAAATATGTTAAAGTTACAGGATTCACTCTCAGTTTTCAAACTATGGTTTTAATACTCTCTCATTTATATATTTTATCTCACTTTTATCAGTTAATTATTATGTCATCTAATTCTTAACAAACTATGTTTGTGGATAAATATGCAATCAAGTACCTAATGTGCCACAATTATATTAATATGTCGACATTATGTTAAAATATCAAACAGATTCAGGGAGATCTACAAATTAATATGATATAAAAACAACCAGAAAAGAATAAAATAAAGTTAAAACTCATTTGAGAAATTAATTAATTTAATAATTTGAAACCTTAAGTTTCACCTTTCACCTTATCTTAGTAAAATTAGTCACTCATATTAAAAGAAAATAAAACACTCTTTTTATTTGACAAATTTCTGAAATACATTACAAGAAAATTGATATGCAAAAAAACAAGAAAAGAAAGAAAAAATATTCCTTGGTTTCTCCCTCGTTCTCTCCTTCTACACCCCCCCACTACTGCTTGCATGTCCTTGCCTTTTATAGGCGAGGAATGTATCCTCTTCTTTTATTTTGTTAATATTTATTTATTTATTTTTTTATAATATATATACATAGAGAAGTGTGATGATCAAGTGGCAAAATGGCCACCTGACCATCACAGGCATTATCAACTCACTTTCTTTTTTCTATTTTTTATTGATTATATCTTCTTAATAATGCATTTCAAATAGCTCCAGCAATTCTTTTTGTTCCCGCTTTCAGCTGCAACTCCTCTTTATTTTTGAAATATATCTACAATATAAAATTAAAATAAAATTAACATATTACAAATTAATTTAACATAAAAATATATTTGGGGAGCGTTAAGATAATTTAGGAATAATGAATACATTAATCGACACAATAAGTGAAAAACTAATAATTTTATCCTTATTAAATGTACATTTTTTAATGTCAATAACATCTCCCAACCAGCTTATTGCTAGATCCTAACACTTTAAGCAATAAAAATTTGGCGAAATTTTAAACCCAAATTGAATATTTTTTTTTTAAAATCGAGCTTACTTCTTTCATTGAATTAATGGAAACAATCAAATAAAAGTATAAGCATTATTTTCAACCTAAAGAAAATCACACCCACACAAATTAGTTAAGTAAAATCATGTAAAATGATCAATTATCAAAACTACATTAATAAAGCCACATTAATAAAGTCACTTTTAAAAAGATACGTCAAACCTCAAAACCTTATAGTTAAAAGTCCTTGTTGTATGTTTGTAAATTGATCTAGACATGATTAATAAGGGAGGGATAGTATATTTTACCCCAGCTTATGTAATAAAAGTTTAGTTTATCGTAAAGATAAACTGAGGCTTTTACATCTAAATTCTCTCTATGTAATCCTTTTACAACTATTATAACTAATCCTAAATGGTCATGTTTGAGTTCTTTATCACTAATCTTATTATAGGAATACTTATCTATTAGATATAATTTTATCAGTTCACTCTCATTTGTACATGACACATATCTTTCGCTATAATTTAATATAGAAACGATTTGTTAAACAAATTTTTCTTTTTATATATTATATTTGGATTGATTAGAGCTAATTTATTTTAGACAAAACCTTTCTATTTGTTCATCTAAATCTATAAGGCTTCCTATTTTACTGAATATTCTTTTTAAATAATTACCTTCTAATTTACTACCCCCTGAATATTTGCATTCCTTGGTTAGTAATATCTATATCTCTAAGTTTTTTTAGATTGAAGGCTTCCTATATCAATGTTAATTTTAATTTTTTTCAAATCTTTCTATGAAGCCGGTATTACCTCTGAACACTTATTATCTAATCACTTTAATTTTAATCTTTCTTCAATATATTTTTTGAGATTTGATCTAATTTTACTATATTTTGATCTTTTATAAAATCCAATTTTTCTTTTAGATTCTTGAGAACTACTCTATTTTCTCCTAAACTATATAAAACTATCTTAAAATTCTTATTAATATTATCTAATTTCGATTTCTAATTTCTAATTAACTATCAATCTGCTAAACTATTTAACTGAAAATTTTCTGTACGTAACTCTTGTTTAAAACTTCCTTCTATATTACAATCTATATTTTATGTATGTATAGTTATAGTTATAGTTATCTTCTTACTATGATAAATGCTAAGTTCCAAATCTAAATATTCTATCCTCTTTATAAGTTATTGGATCTTTTAATTAGAATTAACTAATTAAAACATGCTCTAATACCAAATCGTAGGCTTATCATTTAGTTTAATGCTAATACAGGGGTGTAAATGACTAACTTGTTCGGTACTTAATGTTGTTCTCTCTGTGGTAGGAACATAGTTTTTCTTTTCTAATATCTTTTTTTATTAAAACACCTCGCGGTGCTTGCAGATTAGCAGTGGTATGTCCCGGCTTCAAATCAGTTGCAGATTCAGATTTCATGTGAGAGAAGTTTCTGCCGCCTGACTACAGGCAGATCATTTCCAACTCTATCTTCTGCCGCCTGACTACAGGCAGATCATTTCCAACTCTATCACTGATTCATCTTTGATCGCTTCCTTGTCTAATAAGGATCTTTATTTTTATCTTTATCACCATCCCATCATCAACAACAATGGTACCGTGGTAAGTCAAAGTTGACTTTTTTGTCAGCTAAATAACTTATATGTTGTATACACTAATTAAGCTAGATAAGCTGCAGGCTGCTTGTATATCTAGACTTAGCTAATATGCCCATATGTATTATCATTTTATTGGCTGATTATTTAGGGAAAACCTTAGGTGCAACTGTGGCATCGTGCCACAGTTGCATCTAGCCGTTGGATGCCAGTGGACCCCACTAATCCAACTGCATCCAACGGTTAGATGCAACTGTGGCACGGTGCCACAGTTGCACCGTAGCCTGATCCGATTATTTATATACTCGATGCACAAAAATTTTACTTTGTCAGGTTGAGATGGTTTTTCTCATTTTGTGTAGAGCAATTAATTCTGCTAGATATTCCGTTTTACCTCATCTATTGAATTTTATCTTGAAAAGTTGTTAAGCACCAGAGATCAAGTATTAGCAAATTTATGGAGTATTATGAACATTGATATTAATTAACAACAGGAACAACATCAAATGTACGTCAAACCAAACATGGTGGTTGACTTATTATTGTTCATTGAACCCTCCGCAAAATAACGGGCTAACTATCTTGAAGTAGTCACATATTTGTCTTGAATTTTGTTATTGGGATAAATGCTCATTTAGTTTCTGTATTTTGATTTAAGTATCCGTTTAATTCTTATATTTTAAAAATTATGTCAAAACACCACTACAGTTAAATATGTTAAATTCTTATCCTTACGTTTCCTCTCCTTTTACAATAATACCCTTCCAATAATATTCTTGACATTAACTAATTTATCTATAAAAAATAGTTTATTCTTTTTCCATATTGAAATCCTTACAAGAGAATAGCGAGTTGTTCAAATTCGATTGGTAGATGGGTACGGACAATCGAATCCGTTCTAACTAGAAAAATAGAAACCCTTTCAGCAAAGAAAAAATTCTTCCTTTGAGTCTGGGGAAAAGGATAACTTTTTTGTTTGTGAAAAACTGTTCAAAACAAAAAACAATAAGGCTATATATCTTGTTTGCAAAGATGGCAGTCCTTTTTTTCTGATATTTCCACCTGATTTAATCAATGAGTTGGAACGAATCTACGGATCAAGGATAATTGGCTTTTACTTAATAATAATAAAGTAAAATAGATGAATTCATTGGGGCGAATTATTGCATAGAACTAAATACCAGTGTTTGATTGAGATACGGCCACAATTTATTGTATTAATATTCTCTTTTGGTCAATCGTTGAATTGAAGAATTGACTAAAATAAACTAAAATGGGAATCATTTCATAAAGCATCTTTCTTTTCTTTTCTTTTCCATTTTTTAATTACCCACCTGTGATACTATAAGAATTTTTATTCAAATTATCACTCTTGGTATTTTACGCATCCATTGCCTTTGTTCTAAGCTACAAAAAAAGACTATTTCGAAAACGAGTCAATGATGTCCCTCCATAGATTCGCCTATATAAGCCGCAGCTAAAGTTGCAAAAATAAGAGCTTGAATACCGCTTGTACTATGATTTTAATCTCAAGTATGTGTGGTGGTTTGATCTCAAAGCAAGGATAAAGGCCTGAATTTTGTCACTCCGAACCAACTACGTTGCTTAGTGCTTACCTTGTTTTCAAATTTGTTGAGCTCAAATATGGATTTCAAAGAAGACCAAAGGAGTTCGGCATCTACTTTGAAGGAACCGATAATCGGAAAAGGCAAAGAGCAATACTAGACCCTCAAAAAAAAAAAAAAAAATGGCTCAGCTATCTCAAGACAATATAAGGGATTCAGTACTGAGTTTAATTTTTATTGAGCACTAAATTTATGGCTGTTAGGCAAGAGAAATAAAAAAAATACAAAATAAAGCTTAACCATTGATTATTTGCTTAAAATAAATAAATTCAGCACTGAATCTTAATTCCTCGAGATAGGGGAGATGGGTGGATGAAGATTGAGATGGGTGAGTTCTTCAATGAAAATACAGATAATGGCATCTTGGCGTGTACCCGTGTATTCTATTTGATTTTGATAACTTCACCACTTCCGGGGATATTTCCACCCCCACTATTTTTGTAAATCCCCTTCACTTTTAGGAAATAATTACAATGAGTTCACAATATTCTTCAAAAATACAAATTAATAAAAATTTTGTACAATTAATCAATTAAATCATTCTACCAGTTTTTTTTCTTAGGTTCTTCGACCATCTTTAATCGTAAATTTTAATATAAGTTTTATTTACTATTTTATTATTATGATATAAAAAGATAAAATTAGCCTCATAAAACATGAGTTATTATATCTAATAATTTAAGCATTTAATTTTGTGACTTATAATATAATTTTTTTTAAATGAAACCTAATTATTATTTCATTACCCTTACATGTAAATGACTTAGATTTGACAGCTTGTAATTTACATGACAATTATGCTATCAAGACACTATATTAGTTTAATTAAAAATAATAATTATACTAATAAAGTAGCATTTAGAAACAACGAGTTCGGTACAAATTAGAAAAATGTTGAAGGTAAAGTGAATTCTTGATAATTTTACCTTATAAGTGTAAATTAGTCAATTTAAACTTATGTCAAAACAATCTTCGTAATTAAATATACTAAATAAATTTAAGTCACAAAAAAGTGAATTAACATAGAGTTAATTAATTAATTCTCCAAAGCTCTTTTTGATTTGAAAATTTTAAAAATAATGTGCAACTTTTATAATTATTTTTTAAAAATGGGGTGGATTCACTGAAAAAAATGGAGTGAAGATATCATCACTAATTGAATTATTTGGCAGAGAAATTGTGCCGCTTTAAATACCAAAGTTGTGACTCTAATGCAATTAGCTTTTTAATAGTATGGTACGTATGGCTATTTACAAATACAAGATCAATCCAAATTCTTAATTTCTAATTAAAAAAAAATTATGATGAGACCGATTATTTTGGAAGCCATGTGAAAATTAATTTGGCCCACAACTCAATAAAAATTAATATTTGTTATAAGCGTGATGATATTTAACCCCTCAAATTATCTTATTAGGCTCTATTTTTTAATTTATCTTATTACTTTTTAAAATTATCCTTATTTACAATTATTTCATTTCATTTTAATCTCCCTCCCCCGGCCCCACTCCTTCTCTCTTACATAACCATCACAACCGCCACCTACCTTTATCAATAAGTTCATCACCACTAATGCTTATCTTCTTCACCATCAATCCATCAATATATCACTTCCTCCAACATATGATGAATTTCCATATTGGGTTTTGTTAAATTGGATGTACAAGTGGTGGATTTTGTTGTTATTAATGACATTAGTTTTGATTTTTGCGATAAACCTAAAATTTTATTTAATGTCAATTTGGGATATGATTAAAAGATAATATTTGATTCAAATGGCGAATCAACTAAAAAAAAGATAAAAGATATGAGAAGTTAATTTATTGAGAGCTTGAAGAGAAAAAAAAAAATCTTTATTTTTTAATAATAACAATTCTGAGAATAAAAATATTAAGGAGGTCAAATATCACCACTTTTTTTATAAATAAATTTAAAAAATTTATTTATAAAAATGATTGAAAAATCAGGCCCAACCCTCCCAAGTTAGGCCTGGGCTTTCAAGGGCCAAGACTTTCTGGAAAGCCTGGGCGTAGGCTTGGTGAAATCCGATCTGAGCCGATTTGCGATCCCCACTCCTCCTTTCCTTTGTAAAGTAATAAACACATGTTGCATGCCATTTTGAATTTTCTTGTTCTTCATTCGACATTGTGGCGATTTTGAACAAAGCTAAAGCATTGATATGAATTTTCTGCAGCCACCTTTCATGAGTAGGGATGGGAATGAGAAGGGAAGGGGAGGGACCGATATCTTCCTACCATCTTTGATATTTTGCATATATCTTCATCGTCTCTCTATTCCAATTAGAATTGCTTAAGAGGAAGGAACATAGATTTCCAAATAATAACAGGAAATGATTCTTGAATAATTAATATTTTTTTACTCTTTGAATTTAATTTAATCATATTAAAATAAAATTTTGGTAATATGTCTTACATTAACATTAGTTCATTACAAAAATCACACTACAAAATACAAATCATCAGAATAATTCTCTCTGTTAATCTTCATAATCCTATAACAAAAAGAAAAAGAAATTATTTTTATATCAATCATGAAATAAATAAAATGATTATAGATACTTAAATAAATGAGATAAGCACGCAGCGTGCTACTGGGTTATAATGAGATGAGGATGAGTTAGGTGCTAATTGCGACACAAGTAATTTGGAAAGGATGAGTGAGACCGTGAAAAAGTAACTTATGATTTGATTTCTAGATTGTGTGCTTGTAGGGTTATAGGTTCTAATTGCGACACGAATAATTTGAAAAGAATGAGCGAGACCGTGACAAAGTCACTTAGGATTTGATTTCTAGATTGTGTGCTTGTAGGGTTATAGGCTTTGTATTATTTGTATAGATATTTTAATATTTATTATTTACACCAATATTTAAAATTTTACTATTTAAAATTTCTTATTTATTTACTAATAATGACAACAAAATTAAAATTAAAAATTAAAATAAAAAACTTGGGAGGGAATTGGAATTCCACCCCATTCCCGTTACTTCCCAAAATAAGATATTAATAAAAAAATTATTTTTATCTTTTTTAAAATAAAAATAAAAAATTAAGTATAAAATCATCCTTTTAACCTTTTTCAAATAAAGAAAGCTTCTAAAACCTTTTTCAAATAAAGAAAGATTCGAATTTCCGCTATCCCTATTCATGAGATTATTATTATTATTATTATTTAGATAAGACTTTTAAGGTTTGACTTGGTTGACGTGGAGCACGATTTTGCCGCACGTTTATTCCACCAACCGGGGCCAAGGCCTAGGACCTAAGCGGCTTAGGCTGACTCCAGGTCACAGGCTAAGGCCCCACCACCAAACAAAGACCCTTTTTCCTTTTCATGAATTACCTTTCAATCCCACATTTCATGAATCATTCACTAAACTTTTTGTTTTTTATATTAAGAAAAATTTTAGAATATATTTAAAGTATTACCTTAATTATATAATAAATAAATAATATTATGATATATATATATAGAGTTACTTTAAAAAATTAATTATATAAATAAGTTATATTAAATTTTAGTTACACATATTATACAAGTATTAATTAATTATATTACATCTAATATATTTAAAAATTTCTCATGTACTATTAAGTAAGTAGGTTTAACCCAAAAAAAAAGTGTATTATACATTCCTTAGATATGATTTGGACATTTAACGCTCAGATTCAATGCAATAAATAAATTTCTATTTTTTAATCTGCAACCCATGTTCAAATTTTTGTCTACGGCTACTGGTGCAATTTTGAGGCATTTAAAAATCAATTTAAGATTAAATGACCTCGGTCCATTTTTGACTTAAACAATTTGAAGAAGCAATCTTGCATGTGAAAAGGCAAGGCACTGCTATTATTAGTATTAGAATTGTTAGGTGCTGCGAGTTAATTGTAGACATTAGGAGAGACAAGTAACATGGATATCACCGATACTCTACCGGCAGAGTACAAATTTGGGATTATAAATTTTAATATAAGTTTTGTAAATGAACTTTGCATATGCGATAACTCAAATTTGAGTAATACTATAATAAAAGAGTTAGTATTTATTAGGAGAGATTTTGTACTCTCATCTAAACCTTTTAAATCATAATAGTAAGATCCAAAATATTGTTCTCCTAAATATTTTCATTGGTTTCTAACCACGATGGCTTCCAATGTAATAACCTTGTCAATTGATTTTGGAGAAAATTTGATTGAGATGATAGACCTATTAGTATGTATTGATCATCCTGACAAGAGTTTCCGAACAGTAAATATTATATGCTAAATTTTTATGTAAGTTCGTGGTCACCAAAGTTCTAAATAATAATAAAAATAAGGATCTAAAAAAGATATTCTCTTACATATTATCATATTTTTGTAATAACCTTCCAGTTGACTTTACAACAAAACATGATGGGGATGAAAGAATTATCGGTGAGTCTTGACTATCCTGACAAGACCTTCGAAACATTACACACACTCTAATCACACTTTAACACAAGCACAACACAAATTAAAATATTTCCCTCTTTAAGATTGATGTAAGGGAAAACATATCCCTGATCAAATTAACTAGACTACCCCTTTGAGACAACGGTGATTTTAACCTCTTCATCCTTATTTTATGTTATCAATTACTTGCTAATAATCTTACAATTAATCATGTTAATTTTATGTTACCCTCTCGTCAATTAATTATTCTCAAATCACCTTTCTTATTTTTGAAAACCTTAGATTACTCTTCATTTTTATTAAGAAGACAAACAAATTAATAATCCCAAATTTACAGTTAATCATCATTGCTTCTGCTTGCCAATAGATAATCGTTACTTCATTCGGGCCGGTCATCCATCTCTATGCGTGAACAGTATTATTAATATTCCATGTTTCTGTCGACCTCATGTTCGCATTTTTTTTCCACGGGCTGTTGGTGCAATTTTCTAACTCATCAGACCTGTTCAAAGTTCAAACCCTTGTGGAACAAGTATCCAAACAAGTAGAAAGCAGGAACTTTCATCCACTGCTTCTGTATAATTTAATAATTTTAATATTGAATAACCTTCTCCATTGAACTTGTACAAATAAAGCTTAACAAAGAAGTATCGGGTGATGTGAGCTTTAAAGAGCAGGAAATTAAAAGACAGCGAGTCAAATGGATATCACAATTGCTCTGCCTGCGGAGTGTATTTCCAATATCATTTCTCTTACAACTCCTCGCGATGCTTGCAGATTATCAGTGGTGTCTCCTGTATTCAAATCAGCCGCTGATTCAGATTCCGTGTGGGAGAATTTTCTGCCGTCTGATTACAAGCAGATCATTTCCAACTCTGTCTCTGATTCATCTTTGATCACTTCCCTGTCTAAGAAAGATCTTTATTTTCATCTCTGTCGCAACCCCATCATCATCAACAATGGTACTATGGTAAGTCAAAGTTGACTTACCTTTTATCTAAACAAATCATATACTATCTATTAATCTTTTACCTCAATTTATCCTGCTATTTCTGTAGATAATTTTTATTTTGAGTATTATGAATATTAATATTAACACCAAGAGCTTCATCAGATGTACATTTAACCAAACAAGATGGTTGACTTCTTCTTCATTGTAATATCCGAAAAACGACATGCTAACTATACCTTGAACTCATCAATTTTTTTTACTTGAATTTTCCTCTTGTTTCGTAGAAACACAATTTTATTCGTAGAAACACAATTTTAAATTATCTTTGATGTTTTGAGTTCTAAGCTTTTATATATGCTCTTATTATAAAGTCTGAACATATATGTCTGCAATTAACACCCAGTTGAAATCTTAGTAAGCATTGAAATGGAGGAACTTATATACCAAACTTGATTTTATAGAAAAGCTAACATCATGAGTACTTTGACAGAGCTTTGCGCTGGAGCCAGAGAGTGGGAAAAAATGTTACATGGTTGGGACAAAAGGGCTTTCCATAGCATGGGGAGATGAACCTAACCATTGGATATTGACTTCTCTACCGGAGTCTAGGTTTGTTCATATATTTTGGCATTGCACGTTAGCATTTTTAATCTTTAGTGGTATAATCGATTTTGTCATCAGTATAATTTGCTCTTTTGTCAATGCATTGGCAGGTTTCTTGAGGTGGCTGAACTCAAGTATGTGTGGTGGTTTGATGTCAAAGCAATGATAGAGACCAAAGTTTTGTCACTCAGAACCAACTATGCATCTTACCTTGTTTTTAAGTTCGCAGAGTCAAAGTATGGATTTGAGAGAAGACCAGTAGAGTCTGGGGTCTACATTGAAGGATGCGATAACGGGCTTAGGCGAAGACTGTTGCTAGATCCTTCAAGAAATATGGCTCGATTATCTCAAGACAGGGGAGATGGGTGGATGGAAATTGAGATGGGCGAGTTCTTCAATGAAAATGGAGATGATGGCATGTTGGTGTGTAGTCTATTTGAATTTGATGGCTTCATTACCAAGCACGGCCTCATTATACAAGGGATTGAGATGAGGCCTAAAAGTGGCTGATAGCTGTATTGAATTATGGTTTTGACACTGCAACATTTAGTCATTTAGTGACGCATGTAAGCTCTTTAGGTGGGTCAATCAACCAAGAACGCAACAAATACTTCTTTCTTTCATTCATGAAGGAATAGCAATAACTGAGAGGTGGCATAATTTTATTGTTGAATGCATTAGGTTAATGATGATATCCAGATTAATTGAGCTTTCATGTAGTTTTATTAATGACTTGTAAAATAACCTTGAATCAATCACCTGTCGTTCCTAGCTAACTTGAATTTTCTTGTTCTTCAAGATAATAATGACTTTGAACAAAGTTAAGCATTGCTATTTCTTTACAACATTTAATTTACAAGACTTGACAGATGGAGCTCCATTTTGTTGCACATCCAATTCGATGCATGAATATTAGACTGAGGCAAATGTTTGCGAAAATGAATCGGATGTTCGATTTATTGCCTCAGTGAATACGTAGTCTTGGGCCAAGCACTCACTCCATCAAGCAAGCCGTGACATGGCACATGGCTGAACTGAATAATGTGACCTGTGAAGAGGATTCAGCAAGTCCCCGAGAATACTATTGGTGTAGAGCTCTCAGGGGTAAGCTCAGAGGACTTTAACAAGACAAACTTGGATCTGTCCTTTGTAAAGGACAATGATCAAGGGCCATTGGAGTGGATCCCTTATATCCATAGGATCTTAGCTACAGTTGTGGATGATTTTGTAAGCAAATTACTTTTAAGACCAGAGTTATTATTAATGAATGATTTTGTTTTAAGTCTTCATTTATATATGGGAAACGGATACCTACACTCTTAAGATTTGAGAAAATAATCATGTATACCCCAAGTTTTTAATAAAGGATACACTCTCAAGATTTAGAAAAATAATTATGTATACTCTAAGTCTTTAATAAGGGATACTAAGACTCTCTTTGGAATAACATAGTTGATGGTTCCACATAATTCGTGAAACTTCAGTTGTATTGTAAAATTTCTCTGTAAAAAGATTAGTTAAATGGTTTGATGTTAAGAGCCTGAAATCTCGTGATCATGAAATGGCACAAATCTTCGAGTGATGTGTCGACAAACATGACATATTTTTAATAAAATTTGTATACTCATGAAATTGGGATAAAAAGTTAGGCTCCCTAGCATTATTCACATTATTATTAGCAACATAAACAGAACTTTTCACTATAGAAGACGAAATCACTCAAATAAATCACAATAAGTGCTCAGTTGATTACTGTTCTCTAGCAAATGTTACAATTTTTCACTTTGAAAGAAGTTGTAATTAATTGCTATCTTTTAAAGCCACGAGTAATTGTCTGACACTAAGCAAAACATTAGGTTCCTGGATCATCGAGCATATTTACCATTAACTTAACAAAGAAGTCTGGTGTATTTACCTTTGCTACATATATTTTAAACTCACTCCTTGTCTTGCTACGAGTTGCAAGAAGTAAAATGGTTATAACATTTGTGCTGTCACCAGGGTGCGTTTCCTACATAATTTCTCTTACAACTCCTCGTGATGCCTGCAGATTATCCGTGGGTATGTCTCATCTACAAATCAGTTGCGGATTCAGATTCCGACTGGGAGAATTTTCTGCGGTCTGATTACAAGCATATCATATCCAATTCAGTCTCTGATTCATCTTTCAGCACTTCTTTGTCTAAGAAGGATCTTTATTTTCATCTTTGTCGCAACCGCATCATCGTCAATAGTGGATCTATCGTAATTCAAACTTGACAAGGTTTTCTTTTTCTTTTTTCTTTTTTACATGTGCAAATCAAATTTACATGCCAAGCATATGTTATATATTAATTAAGCTATTAATTTTATTGTGCGATTGATCTGCTGGTTAAACTAGAATATGGAACTCTAGTCATTGATCCAAATGAGAAATTGGTGAAATTAAGAATCTTCTTTGTTTCAGCCAAAATTTGGATTGGCTGGTCCATAATTGATTTTGATTCTTAATTTGTGACGGAATTTATTTTTCCCTGACTTAGCGCAAAGTACGCACCAGAAATTGCTCTGCTTTTGCTCCAGCTATTCAATTTTTTTATGAAATGAGTAAGTTAAAACACAATGGATGATGACTTCTTATCCATAGAAGTATGCGATAAACGAATTGCTATGATAAGGAATCACTATCTGTGGCAACTAAGTTGTTATCGAGGTTTGGTAACTATAACTTTTAAGTTACAGTATTTGTTCTTATTACTGCAAAACTAAGCTGATTTGATCCTACACTTATATGATGAAAAGCTTATAATATCTTCTTCTTTTTTTGTAAATATTATTATGCAAAGTTTTATTTATTATATACTATTAATTTTTATCTCATAGTTTTTTTAATATTTCACAATAACTATGGTTCAAGAACTACACCACCCCAAATACCAAATAGGGCCTAAAACTTTCTTCTTCTTTGATATAATCTCAATTTTAAAGCTAAAATTAATTGTCATTCTTTGACAGAGCTTTGTGCTGGAGAAAGAAAGCAGGAAAAAATGTTTTACGGTTAGAGCAAGAGATTATTAGCAACTCCATGAAATCCTTATAAAACCTACCTCTTAGGATACCTCATTAAAAACTTTTAAAATTTTACTTCTTTTTTTCAAAAGCACCCACTTTAATTCCACTTATAACCTACACCTTTGTTTCTCTAGAGATTCCTCTCTCTCTCTCTCTCTCTCTCTCTCTCTCTCTCTCTCTTATAAGGTCTCGACTCCTCACTCTCTCTCTTTCTTTGTAGAATATTTTAAAAGTTGATATTGACTTTTTGTGTCACCAATTCTATCTTTCATAAAAGAAAATTATATGTGTATTTGTAAAATTATGCATGAAAAAATTACTTTGATAGTTATTTACTTTCTGTGGCTTCAACGCCCTTTCTGCTACCATTTTGTTAACTTTGTCGATGATAAATTTCCACTTCTTCACCATCAACAGTTCAAATATTAGGATCCTTCTCATCATCATCTACCATCTGCATATATATGTATATATATAAAAGCAAATTAAATTATCTAAGGAAACTAATTAAATATATAATTAATTAAAAAAAGATATCCTTGATTGTCATATATCATATATACCGAAGATTGATATCAACTAGTGATTTGTTTGTCTTTTTTTTTTTCTTTTTCTTTTTTACAAGGAAAGATGTGTGGGGTTTGATTGGATCAGTTTATTTTCAAATTATGAAGGGCAAAACTGTGCATGTATAAATATGAGGTTTTATAAAAGTTTTGGAAGGATGCTAAATTGCTAATAGTCCTACTCCTAATTTAATAACCTTCTAAATCTCTATTTGATATTAAGATGTTATAACTTTTAAGTTATAACTGCTATGGGAAAAAAGTTATAAATTTAAAATAAAAGTTAATAATATGTAGTAAACATGACTTTTAAAAATAATTTTGACAAAAATAATAAAGATATTATAGGTTCTTCATCATACAAGTAGTGGATTAAATCAACTTAGTTTTCAAGCAACAATTAATGTTTACCAAACACTTTGGGGATTGTTTTTGAGAAGTTAATAAGTGATTCTAGAAAGCTAAAAACTAATTTTAGTGCTTGCTAAATTTTTTTAGAAACCACTTTTAGTAAAATTATCCCATCTAATAGTAGGTTTTGAAAAGTAGGAAATGAGTAACTTTTCAAAATTTGATTTTGTGAATGAATTTTATACTTTTCATAAATTTTATAAAAGTATAAAATTATCCTCATTAACTAGGAAATAAAATCTTTAACTTTAAAGGACTTTTTGTTATTACCAATTCTATAGAGTTAACAAAATGAAAAATAAAATTAAAAAATAAGATATTTATTATAGTTATCAATTATTATATATATACAATAAAAAAACATTCTTATACATGTTTATAAATATGTAAATAAATGTTATTCAATATTATATCTAATTCAATCATTTATATTCTTATGGTAGTTTAACAGTAAAATTTAACAAACACATACAACTGCTTTGAAAAATTATAATACTTTTAAAAGTAATTTTTATCAAATATTTAATTAATTCTTTTCACATCTGATTATGTTTGCAACATAACTAACAACAATTATTTTAAAAGCTACAATATTACCAAATTATCCCTTAGTATTATAGCTTTTAAGTTATAACTATCTTACCTCAACACCAAAGAGGACATAAATTGACTTGACTACATTTATAGCTTAACAAAGAAGTCTTACTCTCGAGGCATTTGTGAGTTGCAAATTAAGGAAGAATGAATAGAGAAAGTAAAGTGGACATTACTGTTTTTTATTAACTGCTTGCAGAGTGCATTTCCCACATCATTTCTCTCGCAACTCCTCAAGATGCCTGCAAATTATTAGTGTTATGTCCCATTTCCAAATCAGTTGCGGATTCAGATTCCATGTGGGAGAATTTTCTGCCATCTGATTTCAAGCAGATCATTTCTAGTTAGGTCCCTGATTCATCTTTGATCACTTCTTTGTCTAGGAAAGATCTTTATTTTCATCTTTGTCACAACCCTATCAATCACTTGACTTAGGTGTTTTTTTTTTTGGTTAAGTATATATCAAATTTATACGCAAAGCATATGTTATAAGATTAATTAAGCAATTAATTTTAGTGCATTATTGATCTGCTGATTAAACTAGAATATGGAACTTTAGTCATTGGTCCAAATTAGAAATTGGTGAAATTAATAATCTTTTTGTTTCAAGCAAAATTTGGATTGGCTGGTCTATAATTGATTTTGATTCTTAATCTGTGATGGAATTTCTTTTTCCCCTAATTTGGACATGGTAAGTGCCGGTAATTGCTCTACTTTTGCTTCAGCTATTCAATCTTCTTATGAAATGACTAAATTTAAACACCATGGATGACTTGTTGCCCATTGAAATATCTCATAAATGACTTGCACATGACAAGGAATCACCATTTGTGCTGACTAAGGCCCTCTTAGGATTTCCGCAGGATTTATTATTCTTCTAAGTGAAACTCACTTAGATGAGCGATGATTAATAGTTAAATCCTAACGGTGTACACTATTACTAAACAATCATGTGACACACATGTTTAAAAATTTAGAAGAGCTGAGATCATGAGATAATATTTTCTTGTAATTATATAACAAAAGCTATAATTTATGTTGATCTTTGCATATTATCCGAATACATTTGTAGATTTCCTGAAGTGGTATATATCAGTGTCGAATCAAGATTTTCTCTTGATCTTTGATTTATCTAAGCTAAATTCATTTAGATGATTGATGATTATTAGTAAATCTTAATGCCAAACACTATTACTAATAAACTATTACTACTTAAAAAATCAATATTAGACCCGATGACCCAATTCAGCCAATCAAGCTCAGGCACGGGATGTGTTACATGGTTCTTAGAGCTCGCACCGGGCATTACCTAATGGAAACATGCTAGGAAAATGTGGAATTTAGTCAGGCTAGCTGTTCAGGACATTCAGCGACAATGTCTATTCTTACAGCCTAAATACAGTAAAGTGGTGGCAATAAAATATTGCCAACCAATTTTGACAAAGCAAAATCATTTTATTAAAATTAATTAATTTTAACAAATAAAGTATTATTTTAAAGCCCATCAATTTTGATAAAACAAAATAAATCATTTTTTAAAGCCAACCAAAATTGACATCTTGGGCTTGACTTGCCCTATAAATATGGGATTTGAAAGCATGGCGAGATCATGAATTAAGAAAGTATTTTGAGAACTTGAAGAGAGTATTTTGAGAACTTTGAGTTCTTAATTTAGTAATTTAAGAGTTTGGGTGTATCAGGGTGTTGGGTTGTGAGATAAAATACTGCAATACATGTAACTCCACATAACTACTAAAATATTTCCTCTTACATTTTTTCGTGAATATAGGCTAAAAGTCGAACCAAATATTTATTTAGCAATTTCATTTTAGTGTATCTACTTCACCCATCAATTCACTAACAGTGATATCAGAGTTATTGATTGCAATTATTCGATCAATAATTCTTGTGTTATCAGATACTCTACATAGCATCTCTATGCCGAAAAATTACAATCAATGGCTCTTATATCGCTGCTAATGAATTAATGAGTGAAGTAGATACACAATTAAAATGAAATTGAGAAATAAATATAACACAGGAGACAAAAGAATTTATATGATCCGGCTTTTAGCCTATGTCCACGGGAGAAGATGAGAGGAAATATTTTACTAGTTGGGTAGAGTTACAGATATTACAATATTTTATCTAACAACCCAACACCCCAATACTCCTGAATTCTCAAATTACTGTTAAGTTCTTAAATTTCTTTCTTAAAGTTCTCAACATACTCTCTTAATTCATAATCTCTCCATGCTCTCAACTCTCTTATTTATAGGGCAAGCCAAGCCTAAATGTCAATTTTGGTTGGCTTTAAAAATAATTTATTTTGTTTTATCAAAATTGGTGGGCTTTAAAATAATAATTTATTTGTTCAAATTGTTTCATTTTAATAAAATGATTTGCTTTGTCAAAATTGGTTGGCAATATTTTATTGCCACCACTTTACTGTGTTTAGGCTGTAAAAATAGATACTACCACTAAATGTCTTGAACAACTAACCTGGCTAAACTTCACATTTTCCTCACATGTTTCCATTAGGCAACACCCTGCGCGAACTCTGAGAAGCATGTAACATTTTCCATGCCTAAGCGTAATGGACTGAATATGGTCATTGGTCCTAATATTGATTTTTAAGTAGTAACATTACCCCTTTTGATTACGTGAGAATTGTAGTCGTAGGTGAGCATATCGCATAATCAAATTACCTACCTAAAAAAATTACATCCAAAAATAAAAGAAAACATGGTTAGTTTAAAGTGAATTATTTTATTAAAATAAATCAATTTTAACAAATAAATTATTATTTTAAAGCCCACCAATTTGATAAGACAAAATAAATTATTTTTTAAAGCTAACCAAAATTGTCATTTTGGGATTGGCTTGCCCTACAAATAAGGGTGTTGAGAGCATAGAGAGATCATGAATTAAGTGAGTATTTTGAGAACTTTAAGACAATATTTTTAGAACTTTAAGTTCTTAATTTAGTAATTTGAGAGTTTAGGTAAAATACTGCAATACTTGTAACTTACACAACTAGTAAAATATTCCCTCCCATCTTCTCCCGTGGACGTAGGCTAAAAGTCAGATCACGTAAATTCTTTTGTCTCATCTGTTATATTTATTTCTCAGTTTCATTTTACTCATGTATTTACTTCACTCACCAATCCACTAACAATTGATATCAAAGCCATTGATCGGAGTTATTCAGAGTAGAGATACTATTCACACATATGATACTATTCACGTATAGGATTTTGAATAACAAGAGCTTATTTGAACCATATCAATGCCAGAATACGCTTTTGAACCTTACTCTTCAAAACACACAACATAATAAGGTGGATTGTAGACCAATTAGTCCGAATTTCCATTCAAATCCAACTCTATTACAATCGAGAAGGGCCCCATTCTTGTGACGTGTGGCTCGATATATCTTAATAGTATCTCTAATTCGAATAATTACAATCAATGGCTCTGATATCAATTGTTAATGAATTGGTGAGTGAAGTAGATACATGACCAAAATGAAATTGAGAAATAAATATAACACATGAGACATAAGAATTTACGCAGTTCAGCTTTTAGCCTAAGTCCACAGGAGAAGATGAGAGAAAATATTTTACTAGTTATGTAGAGTTACAAGTTTTGATTATTTTATTTCACAACTCGACACCCCAACGCATCCAAAGTCTCAAATTCTCAAAAAACTCTCCTAAAATTCTAAAAAAACTCTCTTAATTCATGATCTCTCCATGCTTTCAACTCCCTTATTTATAGGGCAAGCCAAGCCCAAAATGTCAATTTTGGTTGGCTTTAAAGCATAATTTTTTTTTTGTTTTATCAAAATCAGTTGCTTTAAAATAATAATTTATTTGTTAAAATTGATTTATTTTAATAAAATAATCTCCTTTGTTGAAATTGGTTGGCAATATTTTATTGCCACCTCTTTACTGTATTCGGCTGTAAGAATAGACACTACCTTTGAATGTCCTGTATGGCTAGCCTGACTAAATTTCACGTTTTCCTTGCATGTTTCCATTAGACAATACCTGGCACGAACTCTAAGAAGCATGTAACGCATCCCGTGCTTGAGCCGGATGGGCTGATCAATTGGGTCATTGGGCTTAATATTGATTTTGAGGTTGTAACATCACCCCCTTTGAACATGTGAGATGTGTAGTCATAGGGGAGCATTAATAGTCCAATTAAGCTGATTGCAAACCAATTACTCTGAATTTCCATTCAAGCCCAACTTTATTTCAGTCGAGAAGAAGCCTATTCGTGTGACGCGTGGCAAAAATGTTTAAACAGTCAAGAGAACTCAAATCATGAGAGGATACATTCTAATAATTATACAAACAAAAGCTATCATTTATGTTGATCTATGCATATTATCCTAATGCATTTATATGTTTCCTGAAGTGGCAGAACTCAAGCTTGTGTGGCGTTTGAAATCAAAGGAACTATAGAGACACAAATTTTGTCCTTGAAAACTATTTATGCAGCTTACCTTGTGTTCTAGTTTGTCGATCCCAGATATGGGTTTGAAACATGACCTGTAGAGTTTGGTGTCTATTTTGATGAAAACGATAATGGGGAAAGACATAGACTGGTGCTAGATCCTCCGAAAGATATGCCTCAACTATCTCAAGACAGGGCAGATGGGTGGATGAGTTCTTTAATGAAAATGAAGATGATGTAATTGTCGTTTGTAGTGTCTTTGACTTTGATGGCTACAGTTCTAAGCATGGTATAATTATCGAACAAATTGAGTTTAGGCCTAAAAATGGCGGATAAATGCCATTACAACGATATGTGGTTGTTATACACTGGCAATGTTTATATATTCAGCTCTTTACTGTGTAAGTTGGCATAGGCCGCATATATAGCAGATTGTTTATAAGACCAACGTTTTATGTTGGCCTTTTTCTATTGACGATATTGCTTCACGTCTTTATTTATTTTTTCGGAAATCATTTCTTTATTGGAGCTGTATTTTTGCATGACTAAAACAAGAGTGTGTAATTATTAATTACATCTCTCATTTTTGTAAATATGTCACATAGGCTTCTTGATCAGTTTTCGGTATTATGGGATCCTGATGTTGTGATTTAGGAATCCAATTCAAGCTATTTTTAATATCCAATAATCTCTTTGATATGAATATCCAAAATCCTATAGTAAAAATATGATTTGTTCTGAAAAAATATTAGGTTTAAGTAGCTCCACCTAAAAAATATGTAAGGACCAAAAAGATCATTTTAGGTGAACCTTGTCAAGGAAAAGATTTTTATTGAAAAAAGAAGTAGACACAATTAGAGGGAACATAATTAACTTTATTGCTTACACACATACAACTGAAACAAAAATGCAAAATGCAAATTATAATAAAGAAATATAGGTGCGCCCGTGAAGTGAATTTGTAGTTAGGAGAAAAACCATTAACTCTTTTAGATAAAACGTCTAAATCTCCTATGGCGCATCCCGCCACCAAGTAACAATAGAACAATCAAGACCAAATTAAATAACAATAGAAGAATCAAGACCAAATTAAAGGGGATAAAAAATTAATTGGAGAAGAATAGACACTGGTTTCTTTTTAATTCTTCAAAGAAAAAAGGCTGAGCTGACTATGATTTAAAATGTTTTAATCCATTTACATTTTTGAGAAGTTGGGGTGACCTTAGTAACATCTGTGTAGATGTATATATATAATTTTTTGGGTAAATTTTAGATTATCTCTCATAAATTGACTATCTTTAAATAATTCTTCTTATTTTTGAAAACCTCAAATTATTTTATTTTTGTTCAAAAGTTAAGGGAAAAATTAGGGTTAGTTGATGAATTTTTTTGTCTTCAGAAGATAAATTGAGATTTTTAAAAATAAAGAGAAGGATTTAATGATAGTTAATTGATGAGGGATAATCCGAAATTAACCCAATTTTCCAAATTACCCCACATTATAGCTCCAAGTGTAAATGGACATGACATCACTGTTGTTGAAACTTCAAACCGTGTGATTTTGGAATCTTTTATCCGCTACTTCTAATTAATTTAATAACCTTCTATATTGACTTGACTTACAAATATAGGTTGTCAAAGAAGTCTTGCCTACTCTATAAGGGGTTGTGAGTTGCAAATTAAAGAAGAATGAATAGAACCAACAAAGTGTTGGCTCCACTGGCAATGGAGTCCCTTTAAGTGGCTTGACTGGGTTTGCTCCCCAGTTCGAGTCGCAGGGAAGTCGCCTTTGTTGGGAGAATCTGTGCCTCCCGGTTCGAGCGGGGACTTTTAGTCTGGGTTGTGGTACGGGCTTAAAGGTGCCTCCCACAGTTGGGGTCCTCTCCAAGATACCTCGTGATTAATATAAAAAAAAAAAAGAAGAATGAATAGAGAAAGTAATATGGACATCGCTGTTGCTGATCAGCTGCCTGCAGAGTGCATTTCGCACATCATTTCTCTCACAACTCTTCGCGATGCTTGCATATCATCAACGGTATGTCCCATCTTCAAATCAGCTGCTGATTCAGATTCCGTGTGGGAGAAGTTTCTGCCGTCCGATTACAAGCAGATCATTTCCAATTCGGTCTCCGATTCATCTTTGATTACTTCTTTGTCTAAGAAGGATCTTTATTTTCATCTTTGTCACAATCCTATCATCATCAACAATGGTGCTATGGTAAGTCAAACTCGACTCATCTAGCTTTGCAGCATATAGAGGACTTTTCTTTATAGTCAATAATCTGCCCCACTTTAGGAATTTATAAAGGAAGGGTGACTCAATCTTTGTGTTGCTTGCCGTATGTGTAAGCTACCTAATGAAATTATGTCATATAAACAGGAAGTTTGGACTTTATATTTAATTTAAAATGTTTAACACAAATTCATAGTTATTAATTTGATGTAATCTAATTGTAATATCTAAGTTATATGAGATCCATAACTCAAAATTTATGTTAAAGTTTTAAGTTGAAATATATTTGCACATATGTATTTTCAATTTATTGGTTGATTCTGTATATGTACTCTTGATGTACAATATGTGTGTGTGTGTGTGTGTGTGTGACTAATATTAAAACAGGAACTTTATCAAAATATCAAAGCAAAAATGGTGACTGCCTAATCGTACTTTGTTTTATAGTTACCCTGAAGTGATCAGATAGCCGACTTGAAGTTTGTTATTGTTCCTAATAATTAATAAACCCAATTATAAAACATTTTCAAAATGTTCAATATTTAAGTGCTTCTTGTAATGTTTGTCACATCCAATTGCATGCTTAACCGAAGATTTTCTAGCCAACATTGTCATTATCCTCCAATAGAGCTTTTCACTGTAGAAAGAGAGTGGCAAAAGATGTTACATGGCTGCGGCAAGAGCGCTTTGTATAGCATGGGGGGATACACCAAAGTATTGGAAATGGACTTCTTTACCAGAGTCAAGGTAGTGCGTTTCATCAGCAATTTCGTGACTACCGGTTCCTTAAATTATAAAATCTCTTTAGTCTAGGTAAAATATTTAATTTGGGTGCTTAAATCTTGTTCACATGAGTAGAGAGTGGCTTTAATTTTCAGTATGCTTTCATTTGCTTAGTACACGTGCAATACGTTAATTGGCAGGTTTCTCGAGGTGGCTAAACTCAACTTTGTGTGTTGGTTTGATGTCAAAGCCAGGATAGGAACTTAAATTTTGTCCATTAGAACTAATTATGCACTTACCTTGTGTTCAAGTTTATCGATACCAGATATGGGTTTGAAACAAGACCCGTGGATTTTGGTGTCTACTTTGACGGAAGTGATAATGGGGAAGGGCGTAAAGTGGTGCTAGATCCTCTGGCGAAAATGCCTAAACTATCTGAAGGCAGAGGAAATGGATGGATGGAGATTGAGATGGGTGTGTTCTTTAATGTAACTGGAGAAGATGGAACGGTTGTTTGTAGTGTGTTCGGTTTTGATCGCTCCAAGTCCGGTATCATTATCCAGGGAGTTGAGCTCAGGCCTAAAAGTCGTAGATAAAATTATGTTGATAGAATTATGTTGTGAAACACGTGCCAATTTTAGATGTCTTCGAGCTCTTTAGGTGCGCATACCATACTATTTTATTAGGCCAAAGTGTTTTTGATGATATTGCTTAAAAGTCATAACTTTTTCTTGGAAATCATTTCTAAATTAGAAATCTTAATTTGGAGCAGTATTTTGCATAACTAAAAATAAGGCCGTATATGGCATTCTCAATTATTATCTCTTTGTAAATAAACGGGAAATTTACGTAATTAACCTAAAAACTTTTGAATTTTTTTAAATTAGCCCTCTAACTTTTTTCTATCACAATTAGCCAAAAACAAGTGTTTTGGACATGTTTACCCTTGCCACTTCACTCATCAATACTGTCAACGAACAAAAATCTTAAAAACTGGCAATTTTCGATCAAGCAGGTAAATTAATGGCAAAGGCAATGGCGAGTCGACATGATGATGGCAATGGCTACTTCCGACAAGGATAACGGTGGTGCCTTTAACTTTGAGTTAATTCGGTGAGTTTATGTAATTCTTGAATGGGTTTATTTTTTTAGTATTAATTGTAGATGATTATAGGTTAAATCTTATTCAACGTTAGTTTCTTAACACTAGGATTGAATTGGAAATGAAAATTGACAAAATGTTCTTGAAAATGTGGCTCATTAAATATGGCACTACTAGTGTTTGTTGAAATGCCTCAAATAATGTATTTTGTTGTTTAGGTTTAATTTTGCTATTATTTTACTTGAATGAATATCTAAGAGTGTGGGCAATGGTACTGGGGTTGAATGTGAGCAATGATATTGTGTAGAGGGTGTTTATGTGCAGTGTTGTGGTTGTTTGTGTGCGATAGGCCTATCGCTCCTAACACAGCTTCTGTCGCACTTGCATTTGCCTGTTGCACGTAAACAAAACTTCTGTTTTGTGGTTGTGTTTAGTGCAACTGGCGCCTGTCGCACTTGTATTTGGTGCGACTGACACATGTCGCACGTCAGCTCAGCTTTTATTTTGGGGTTATGTTTTGTGCGACAGGTGCCCAAAATCACAGAAGTTGTGTTTACGTGTAACACAATTTTTTTTTTTGACTATGTTAATATTTGTTGCTGTATATTTCATTATTATTTAAAAAAAAGTGAATTAAAATTAAAAAAAAAACTAAGCAGAAAGTATATTTTGGCAATGGTGATGCTGCTGATGCAAGTTACAATGACTTTGCTAATTCTTTTTAAGTACTCAGGTTTGGATACAGGAAATTTGGGCTACCACTATAACCACAAGAAATTTTCCAAGATACATCAAAGACCACTGCAATAGTGTAGGCGTTCCATCTCCAGCTCATGATGAAATATTTGAAGCAGATTATGAATGATAGGTTTTATTTGCCAATCTCTTAAGATGATATTGTAAAAATTGTTGTTGCTTCCTGGTGTATTTAATGAATACTTCTTTCGCAATAATAAAATCAGATACAAATTATAAATAATACACTAGTCTCTATTGAAATTCTCACCATGGCTTCCATATTTTTCATCTGAAATTAACATTAGTGTCCCATGGATCCTTGGCTTCCAAACATGCAAGTAATTTCTCACAACTCTAGCTCAATGAGACTTTATACCAAGATCAATCTCCATCGTTACCCCACGCTACTCAATCCCACATAAACAAGATCGAACAACACTCCAATATAATAATTAACTTCCCCATGAAAACAAAAAAACTTGAACATAAAGTGATTAAATTATTAGTGCTTATGGCACATGTAAGACCACATGCATTACCATGAAAAGCAACAATATTTAATCAAATAATTATTCCCTGCTGAGACAATTTGAACGCAATAAACATGCCACAAATACAATCGACAACATACTTAATTATAAATTTTCTACATCCAATTTGTTTTGCCAACTTGCAATCTCCTATGTCAAAGCTGACTTCCTCCTCTAACTAAAACTAGGCTGCTTGTGTAATTTTTAACATCTCCACGACATCTTTGATTGTGAGGATCTTTAAATTATTGAAAACAAGGATTGTAACAGCACCGCATCCATCATCCTCGGCGTCTATAATAGGCTCATCATTTTTCCAAAACACCATTGGCCTATACCCTAAGTTGATCCAAATTTTGCTATCTTTTTCCATATTCCATTAACTCTAAAGTCATCCATGAGCCATATCTTAAACAAACCAAAAGTGTCATCATCTTCCATTATATTTGTAACAAAAACACAATAAAATTGGTTAATAACATTAAAAAAAAAACACACTTACTGTGTTTATGTGCGTGCCTGTCGCACCAAACACAGGTGCGACAAGCACCTGTCGCACAAAACACATAAGCTATGTTTTGTGCGATAAGTGCCTGTCGCACCAATGTTTGGCGTGACAAACACCTTTTGCACATAAACACACAAAGTACTATACCATTCCCTACATTCAAGTCATAATACCAGTTGCCAACATTCTTGGATATTCATTCAAGTAAAATAATAGCAAAATTAAACCTAAACAACAAAATATATTCTTTGATGCATTTCAACAAACATTAGTAGTGCCATATTTAACGAGCCACATTTTCAAGAACATTTTGTCAATTTTCATTTCCAATTCAATCCTAGTGTTAAGAAACTAACGTTGAATAAGATTTAACCTATAATCATCTACAATTAATACTAAAACAATAAACCCATTCAAGAATTACATAAACTCACCGAATTAACTCAAAGTTAAAGGCGTCACCGTTATCCTTGTCGGAAGTAGCCATTGCCATCATCATGTCGACTCGCCATTGCCTTTGCCATTAATTTACTTGCTTGATCGAAAATTGCCAGTTTTTAAGATTTTTGTTCGTTGACAGTATTGATGAGTAAAGTGGCAAGGGTAAACGTGTCCAAAAAACTTGTTTTTGGCTAATTGTGATAGTAAAAAGTTAGAGGGCTAATTTCAAAAAATTCAAAAGTTTTTAGGTTAATTACGTAAATTTCCTTGTAAATATGTCACATAGATCTTTCGATCAGTTTTGAAGGCCGTTGGATTTTGCCACTGCCGAGGTTGTTTTTGTATTTTCGTGTTACAATTAAGAAGGTACCTCATGTGAAAACAAACAGTCAACACCTCTGTTACAAAAGAGTTTGGCTACAAAGTCATCTCTGGGATATCTAGATAGTTATATCCTTTCATGCATGAATTTCGTGCAAATGACAGCATGCCTACACCATTCCGAGAATTGAGCTTCTTGGAACTTGAAACTTTTCCAAAGAAAATCATATGGCTAAATTTCTTTTATTCTTTTTATCTTCTTTTTTTTTAATTCTGATGGTGGTCTAGGTAGATTATAGCATGGTACCTGAACAGAAATAAGATCTTTTAATTTAACGTTACTAAGCAATCCTCATAATCACAAATTCAGTTTAGTGTCTATAATTGTAATTTGATTTAGAAATATTTTAATAATTAAAAACTATTTCTAAAAGTGGGTTTAGTGAGTAGTTTTATAGGTTCAAATAGTCCTGCTCAGGACTCTTTCTTCTACAGTACTTTTTTCCCTGGAAAAAGTACTTGAATGAAAGCGGTGTGAAGCCGTCATGGCTTATCTTTTGACCACCCCTTGATTGGGTGTTTCTTTTTTTCCATTCTTTTCTTTTAACTTCCAGCTACTTTCATCTTTTGTTATCTTTAATTTCTTGCAGATTATTTAGAAGGGTTGGAAATAGTTTTGCAGGTGCTATTATCGTTGGTATTTCTATTTTAAATATGGATGCAGAGGAACTGGTTAGAAAATGTCAGGCAATAAATCTAGAAGAAGAAGAGGAAGATATTGTAACTTTCATGGGAAGCATGAAGACCAGAGGGGAAAAAATGGTTGCTAACTGCTTGGTTGGAAAAGTTTTACTCACGCGAAAAGTGAACAGAGAGGGGCTGAAAGTGGCCATGCAAAATGCCTGGAGAACAGTAAAGGAGGTTAAAATTGAAAGCATGGGGGAAAACATATTTCTGTTTAAGTTCGGTTTAGAAGAAGAAAAGAAAAGAGTGCTGATGGGGGGACCATGGCACTTCGATCGAGCATTACTAGTGCTTACTGAACCAGATGGCATAGGGAATATTAAAAACCAACCTTTCACGCATTCATCTTTCTGGGTTCAACTACACAACATTCCTATGATGTGCATGAATAGAGAGACTATCCAGGAGTTGGGGAAGAAGCTAGGTAAAGTAGAGGAAGTTGAAACGGACAATGCAGGGGATTGCATAGGGCTATTTGCTCGAGCCCGAATTTCCATCAATATAACACATCCATTAAAAAAGGTTGTTTATTTACAGGAAGGTGAAGTAAAAATTCCAATGCCAGTTCTGTATGAAAAATTGCCGGACTTCTGCTTCTGCTGTGCTCACATTGGGCACCAATTCAGAGAATGTCTGAAGTATAAAGGACAACCAAAAGACGAACTTCCTTACGGAGCATAGATGAGAGCAATATCACAGGCAGAGAGGGTGAAGCAAAACAGAATGAAGGAGAAGAGTGATAGGGAGCAAGCCCAAGCTAATGAAAGCTTCATAGCAGTCACCAACCCAGAACCACAAAAAAACCCACCAATCTCAATAAACAACTAGGGGCTAAACCACAGCCAAAGAGAGAATGAACAGGGAAATGATGGTAAACCAAAAAGCAAAAACCAGGGGCAAGTAGCTGACAAAGAGCCATCAATGACAGATCCAGAGCAGATAGAAAACGTGCAAATAGAGACTCAGAGTAGGGGAAAGGAAATCAGTAAGATGCTAGTGGAAGTGACTGACAATGACAGCTACTTCATAAACAAGAAAATGTAGGCGGGAAACGAAAACTGGAGGGAAACAAATTTAGAAGACAGCCTGGAAAATTTTGCTGAAGCCAGATCAGACGAGGATGAGGTGGTTAATGGGCCAAGCAAGGAAAAAATTAGGCCCAAAGCTAGAAAGTGGAAACTGCAAGCCATGAATCAAAAGACCTCCACCATAAGGGTCAAAGGGCCTATGTGCACCAAAAGACCCAATAGTGTATTGATAGCGCCCAGTCCCGAAAATAAAAAGAAAAGAAGACTTAGCCCCCAAAAATAGCCAAGCAGTGGCTTTGCTCTTAGTTCTAACCGAGCAAAAACCCAACTAAAGTTAGTTGACGAAGAGCATGATGCAAATATGGAGCTGGAGGAAATGGCAGACAACAAATCGGCGGGAGCTGGTGGCCAGCCCCGCCGGCAGATATGAATCTCCTAAGCTGGAACGTTCGAGGTATGGGGAAGCCTCGAACGAGATTAGTGAAATACAAGTGTGCAACCCAAGAGGGGGGGTGAATTGGAATTTTAAAAATTTATCCTAACAAATCCACACAACAAGCAATCTAATGTCTTAACAATAATTGAAAATAATAAGTTCAATAATAGCGCAATAATTAAAGAGTAAGGAAGAAGAAAAACAAACACACGAATTTTTACGTGGTTCGGCAATCCCCGCCTACGTCCACGCCTCCAAGCGATCCAAGCTCGAGGATTTCACTAACCAAGCCTTTCCGAGGCTTCAACCGAATACAATTGACTTCGAGGTGTCAATAAACCCTTACAATGAAGAGATTATCTCCCAATCTCTCCACTCAAGTGTTTCACTCACTCAAATTCTTACAAATGAAATGAAGAAATGAAGATTACAATAAATCTCACTCAATGAGTAGATATACAATGATGAAGAACAATGAATGATTCAATGTTTTGTGTTTGACAAGTTGAAGGCTCAAGATATCACGTGTGCTTTTTGTTCTTACTTGTTGGAGAGCTTCAAAATGAGTTGGATTTGAGTTCTTATAGCTTGAGTTCGAAAACTAGCCGTTACTCACATTCTGGGCTAACCGGTTTGCCGTTTAATGGAATCCGGTAAGCCGGATTTATGTTACCGTTAAGGCAAAATTCAAAATTTTGCCTTACCGGCTTGCCGGTTTCAAGAATCCGGTAAGCCGTTTTCGTTCTGGTGCTTTCTGCCTCGAATTCGGCCTGCCGTTTATCAGTATCCGGTAAGCCGCTTGCTACAGTAACTGCTACAGTAAAATATTTCCCAAAATTTACAATTTGACCCCAAAACTTTATAAAACTATAGTATGGCCCAAAACGTTATAAAAGTTTACAAATAGGTCCAATTTCAGAATTTTAAATAATGCTTTCTCAAACCCACAACTTTCTGAAATTATGACTTCGCCCAAACTTTATGAAATTATAGAATGACCCAAAAACATTTAAATAATTTCAAATAAGTCCAAATCCGAAACTTTGAAAACATTATCAAAGCTTTTAAAATACATGTGATTTGTTATCATCAAAATCAATATTTATAGCCATATAGGCTAACAATCTCCCCCTTTTTTATGATGACAAAGCACATTAAAAATTTAATCTAGTTATGAAAAACTCCCCTCAATTAATGCAAGTTAAAAAATGATTTGAAAATGATTTAATAAAACTCCCCCTGCATACATGCATGTTTTCATAACATTGAACCATTCTCCCCCTTCATCATCAAAAAGAATAAAAGAATAAAAGAATAAAAGCTCCCCCTATCAATCATCAAAATAGCAGCACAAGCACATTAGTAAACAAAAGTATCCATAAGCATAAGGAAATCCATATAATCCATAATGATCAACCAAAACAAATCCATAATTTCCAACATAAATAGTCATACCAAATCCATATAATCCAAAACAAATACATAAACCGAAAAACACAATAACTATCCATAGAGTCAAAAATAAAAGAACACACAATGCAGTAAATGAAATGTAGGTGTGTCCAGGTACAAGCATAAGATACTACTCAGGTGGTGAGGATGGAGGTAATGGAGGTGGAAACGGATATGGAATGCTGAAGTGCTCGAAGAGGATGCGCTGTCCATGAATGAGCTGCTGCTGCAGCTGCCGCTGCTGCTGCAGCTGCCGCTGCTGCTGCTGCTCCTGCTGAAGCTCAGTCTGCCGTACCGAAAGTGTCCGAACCTCATCCATAAGCTGCTGAAGAGTGACATCTCCAGAGGTAGGAGGCCGTGGAGGTGATGAAGCGGATGCAGATGCACTAGGAGCCGAAGCAGCCGTAGAAGAAACTCGGCGTCTACGCTGCCCTCGAAAAGAGAGTGAGAATACTGGAAGCTGATCAGCTGGAATCACAGCATTAAGTGGCCGATCATCACTTGGGGCTAAAAAGGTAAACTTGTTATCGCCATATTTGACCCAAGTGTTATCCTTCCACTCAAAGCCTAACCCAACAATAATCTCATTCCCAATACCCTTGGATGGCCTACAAGAAGGTTCTAGAATCGGCACTTCAAAGAATTTAAGAATTCGGGTAATGAAGTGACCATAAGGAAGAGAGCGGGTAATCAAGGCTGGAATGCTCAACATGGTGCGAACAATGGAATAGCCCAAGTCAACCGGGCGAACTCTAAGAATACAGTCAATCATGGCGACATCCATGTTAGAAACCTCATCCAAATGTCCTGATCTAGGAAGTACAATGGACTGGATGATACGAAGTAAAAAACGAGTTTGAAGACAAAGACACTGAGTATGGAAATGAATGGTACAATCTTCAACAGAAAGATCATTACGCCGACAAATATTACGAACGGCATCAACAAGAACATAATCATCAATTTCAGGAGGTTTCCTAAGGGAAAAAATATCTAGGCCATCATCGGAAGATCCTAGGATGTTGTCTAAGTCTGAATCATCAAACTCAATCAAAACTCCTCCAACTGTGGTGATTACTCGATTCTCTTTCTCCGCGGAACAATCCATATTCGAGTAAAATACTTTCACCAAGTCGGGATACACATTCTCCTCAATCAATAATGCATCAATCCAACCAAAATCTTCCAACAATTGAAATAAAGTTCTATGACTAATCTGGAGAGAATGTAAAACATCCGGTAAAACAAAGAAAGTGTTGAGTACCTCACGAGACCGAAAGTTTTGTTGAAACCTTTTGATCAAGTGTTGCTTGTTCTGAAAGTGAATGGACTCAAAGGTGGATTGATTTGAGATGACCCTTGCTTCCCGTGGCCGTGTGGATGGTTGAACCGGCTCTTTGCCTTTTCTTCGAACCGGCCTAGAGCTTGACATAGTGATTTGGTTGATTTGGAGTTGAAAGAGATGAGGAAAATGATGATGATGAAGAATGAAAGTGATTTGGTGAAACAAATTGGATCAAAAACGGCTTGAGAGTGAGAAATCTAGAGAGAGAAAATTCGGCTCAAAACCTAGGTTGGAATTGGGATCCAAGGATTTAGATGTTGAAAACGGGTTACAAGAATGGTTTTGTGATCTTAATGAGATGGGGAATGATTTTATTGATTCAATTTAATGTGAAAAAGAAAGAAAAGAATGGATTTTAGAGAGAAATCAAGAGAGGAGAAAACGGGTTTTAGAGAGATGAAGAACCGGTTTTCCGAATGCATGAGGAAGAGGATGAATAGTTTAGAAGGGGTCACGAATCCGGCTTGCCGGATCTTGATAACCGGCTTGCCGGTTAATGGGCAGCAACTTGAAAGCCGAAAACGGCTTGCCGAAAACCCAAATCCGGTAGACCGGATATGGACCCGAGAGACATGACACAAAAACGGCTTGCCGGTTTTTGAGAACCGGTTTGCCGGATGTAAACCCGAGAGTCATACCGAGAAAACGGCTTGCTGGTTTTGGAGAACCGGTTAGCCGAAAATGAACCCGAGACCAGCAATTGGAAATTCGGCTTGCCGGTTTCCTTAACCGGCTGGCCGGTTTCGAGGGATTTCAAACACAATTCGGTTTTCCGGATGTCTTGAACCGGAAATCCGGTTTTGTTCCAGTAAGCATGCATGAGAAATCGGTTTTTCCGGATTTGAAGAACCGGTAGACCGGTTATGAGGCAAAGATGAAGCATAGCAAATCCGGTTTTCCGGATTGAAGATCCGGTTGTCAGGAATGTGTTCCGAGAGAGATCAATGAGAAGAAATGTTTTTCCGGATGAATGGAAAGGGAAAAATTGCTAGCTCTTGTACTTATACTACACACCATTTTATTTCCGGCTTTAAAAATTGATTAATTTTAAATCATTTCGAGATTTAAAACTTTTCAATAAGCCATTTAGTGCATGCAACATAAAATCATAAAATCATAACATTACAAGCATATCAAGCCATCTAATTTATGAACCATAAATCCATATGATAACAAGCATATCAAGTCAAGTAGAAAAACATGAATTAAGATTCAACATTCATCATTCCAAGCTCATGCCTTATCTTTATAAAATGCTCTTCACTAAGAGGTTTTGTAAAGATATCCGCAAGTTGATTTTCAGTGGAAACAAATTTAATCACAACATCCCCTTTTTGAACATGATCTCTAAGGAAATGATGTCTAATTTCTATATGCTTAGTTCTAGAATGCTGAATGGGATTCTTGGAAAGATTTATAGCACTAGTATTGTCACATAAGATAGGAATATGATCAAGTATAATGCCATAGTCTCTAAGGGTTTGTTTCATCCATAGAATTTGTGCACAACAACTACCTGCGGCAATATATTCTGCCTCGGTGGTTGAAAGCGCAACCGAGTTTTGTTTCTTACTAAACCAAGAGACAAGAGAATGACCTAAGAAGTGACATGTTCCACTAGTACTTTTTCTATCAACCTTATACCCAGCAAAATCGGCATCCGAATAACAAGTTAAATCAATATGAGTTCCTCTAGGATACCAAAGGCCAAGATTAATAGTGCCAATTAAATATCGAAAAATACGTTTGACAGCAAGCATGTGAGACTCTTTAGGACAAGATTGAAATCTAGCACACAAGCAAACACTAAACATAATATCAGGCCTACTAGCAGTCAAGTAGAGTAAGGATCCGATCATACCTCGATATGTCTTGATGTCAACTTCCTTACCTTTCTCATCTTTGTCCAGCTTGATGGTGGTACTCATAGGAGTGCTTTTTGCCGTTCCATTATCATAGCCAAATCTTTTGAGTAGATCTCTCAAGTACTTGGCTTGATTTATGAAGATTCCTTCCTCGTTTTGTTTGATTTGAAGTCCAAGGAAGTACTTCAACTCTCCCATCATACTCATCTCAAACTCTTGGCTCATACATGATGAAAAATCTTTACACAACAACTCATTAGTAGAACCAAAAATAATATCATCAACATATATTTGAACAATAAGTATGTCTTGGTTCTTATGCTTAACAAAAAGAGTTGTGTCCGCTTTTCCCATTGAAAAATCGTTATCCAACAAGAAATTTT
This sequence comes from Citrus x changshan-huyou, assembly GCA_039657385.1. NCBI lineage: Eukaryota > Viridiplantae > Streptophyta > Magnoliopsida > Sapindales > Rutaceae > Citrus > Citrus x changshan-huyou. The sequence continues at coordinate 12,170,484 of CM077555.1, forward strand.
TAAGCCTATCATACCAAGCTCTAGGTGCTTGTTTTAAACCATACAAAGCCTTGGATAACTTATACACATGATCTGGAAATTTTTCATTTTCAAAAACAGGAGGTTGTTTCACATAAACTTCCTCCATAATATATCCATTTAAGAAAGCACTCTTGACATCCATTTGATATAAAATAAAATCCTTATGACATGCATATGCTAACAACATCCTAATGGATTCTAACCTTGCTACAGGTGCAAAAGTTTCATCAAAATCAATTCCTTCTTCTTGGTTGTAACCTTGAGCCACTAATCTAGCTTTATTTCTTACAACCACACCGGATTCATCCATTTTGTTTCTAAATACCCATTTAGTACATATAATCGATTGATGTTCCGGATTAGGAACTAACTCCCACACATTGTTTCTCTCAAATTGATTCAACTCCTCTTGCATTGCCATAATCCAAGATTCATCATTTTCCGCATCCGCAAAGGATTTTGGTTCAATTTGAGAAATAAATGCAGCATGCTCACATGTGTTCCTAAGAGATGATCTAGTGGTAACACCTCGTGAGGGATCTCCTAAAATTACATCCTTAGGGTGAGAAGATACATACCTCCACTCTTTGGGGAGTGTTTGAGAAGTACCTTCATTTTGCTCTACATTTGTTTCTTCATGATGTTCCTCTTGAATTCCATGTGGTGCGTCTTTTTGGTTGTCATTTGATGCTTCTTCTTGTTGTTCTTCTTCTGCATTATCATCAACAACGACTTTCTCCGTAGAGGAGGGGTTAGACTCATCAAATGTAACATGCATAGATTCTTCCACAACTAAAGTTCTTTTATTATAAACTCTATAAGCTTTGCTTGAATTTGAATAACCAAGAAAGATACCAACATCAGATTTTGGATCAAATTTACCAAGATTATCTTTTGTATTCAAAACAAAACATTTGCATCCAAAAACTTTAAAATAACCAATGTTGGGTTTTCTATCTTTCCAAAGCTCATATGGAGTTTTATTAAGATTAGGTCTAATCAACACCCGGTTTAAAACATAACAAGCGGTGTTGACGGCTTCGGCCCAAAAATATTTAGGCAAGGAATTTTCATTCAACATGGTCCTAGCCATTTCTTGAATAGACCTATTCTTTCTCTCTACTACTCCATTTTGTTGTGGAGTCCTAGGTGATGAAAATTGATGTTCAATGCCAAAGTCATTACAAAAATTTTCAAAAGCATGATTTTCAAATTCTCCACCATGATCACTTCTAATACAAGTGATGGAGTAACCTTTTTCATTTTGAACCTTTTTACAGAAAATTCGAAATGCATCAATGGCATCATCCTTATTAGCTAAGAACAATGCCCATGTGTATCTCGAATAATCATCCACAATTACAAATGCATAAAACTTGCCACTTAAACTAGCATATCTAGAAGGTCCAAATAAATCTATATGAAGCAATTAAAGTGGTTTTGAAGTGGAAACATGATTCTTGCTTTTGAAGGAAGTTTTGATTTGTTTTCCAAATTGGCAAGCTTCACAAGTTCTATCTTTTTGAAAATTGATTTTTGTAAGACCTTTTACTAAATCATTTTTCACGATTTTTGAAATCAAATCCATGCTTGCATGACCTAATCTTCTATGCCACAACCAACCATCATCATGCAATGCGGATAGACATTTATCATGTATTGATGCACAATTTATATTAATGGTATAGACATTAACACATCTATTTCCTACAAACAAGACTTTCCCATCACATGCATTCTCAATAACACATTTTGATTCATCAAAGATAACTCTATATCCTTTATCACATAATTGACTAATGCTAAGCAAATTGTGTTTCAAGTTTTCAACCAAACACACATTCTCAATGAGGGTAGAGGATACATTACCGACATTTCCAATTCCAATGATTTTTCCTTTTGAATTATCTCCAAACGAAACATCTCCACCATTTTCGATCTTGATAAAGCTTGAAAACCAAGAATAATTCCCTGTCATGTGTCTTGAACAGCCGCTGTCCAAGTACCACTTATTCTTCTTCTTCTTTGATCCCTGAAAGAAAAATCTCAAGTTTTAGGTACCCAAACCTTTTTGGGTCCTTGAGAGTTAGCAATGGTTCCTTTTGGAACCCAAACACACTTCATACCGTAATAAGCATTTCTCTTTACAGCACATCTATTTTTCATATGGCCATCTTGATTGCAATAATGGCATACAATTTTATTGTTAATAGATGTATTCTTCACAAAATAACTCTTGTAAAATTTTTGTTTCAAATTCGGTTTATAACCTAATCCACTTTTGTCAAATACACATTTTTGTGAGTTTAGCAAATTGTCCAACATCTTTTGCCCATTTGTGAATCTTAACACAATTTCATTTAGCTCATTACTCTTCTTTCTAAGCATTTCATTCTCATTTTTCAAGTCATTCATGTGTGACTCTAAGTGCTCATGTGAAGTGCTAGAATTCTTGAGTAATGCAATACTATCATGCAATGTCTTATTTTCTAATTCTAAGCATGTAATCTTTGCACTAAATGAATCATTTTCATTCTTAAGCTCTATCATCTTCTTTTTAAGACTTATATTCTTTTTGCCAATCTTCATTAGCTCATCATGCAAATCATTAAAGGCATCATGCAATTCATCATATGTAGGAAGAACACTTACCTCATCAAGTTCATCACATGATTCTTCCCCAATGGCCATGAGAGCTAAATTTGTCATTTCTTGTTGCTCATCATCATCACTTGTTTCCTCATCGCTATCATCCCATGTGGCCACCATAGCTTTCTTCTTGAGTTTGTTGAGAAGAGGACATTCCGGTCGTATGTGTCCGGGCTTCTTGCATTCATAACAAGTGATTGGCTCCTTCTTCTCCTTCTTATTCTTGTAGCCTCTAAACTTTCTCTGCTCATTATTCTTCTTGTAAAATTTTCTGAATCTTCTAGCTAACATAGCCAGCTCCTCATCATACATTTCGCTTTCCTCATCACTCTCACGTTTTGAAGCCTTGAGAGCAATGTTCTTCTTCTTTTCCTCATGCCCTTTTTCAGCTGCCAAATCTTCTTCATATGAAATAAGAGAGCCAATTAAATCATCAATAGGTAACACATTTAAATCCTTGGCTTCCTCAATGACAGTCCTTTTTGGTCTCCATTCCTTAGGTAGAGACCTAATGATTTTCTTGACTTTCTCGCTATTTGAAAAAGTCTTTCCTAGGGCTCCTAGAGTGTTCACTATGTCCGTGAATCTAGTATACATAGAGTACACATTTTCATTTTGTTCCATTTGGAACAATTCGTATTGTTGAGTGTACCTACTTATTTTAGATTCTTTCACTTGGTTCGTGCCTTCATAGACAACCTCAAGTTTGTGCCAAATCTCATTAGCACTTTCGCAACTAGACACTCTATGAAACTCTTTCTTATCTAGTGCACAAAACAAGGCATTCATGGCCTTGGAATTTAGAGAAGCTTTTCTCTTTTCGAATTCATTCCAATCCCGTGAAGATTTTGGAATATCTTCTCCGACTTCATTTTTGGTCAAGGGCATGAAAGGACCATCATTAACGATTTCCCAAATCTCATAATCTAAGGCTTGCAAGTAAATTCTCATCCTAGTTTTCCAATATGGGTAATCGTTTCCATCAAAGTAAGGTGGTCTAGTGGTGAACTGCCCTTCCCTAAATGTGGAATCATTTTGAGTTGCCATTGATCTTTAGCTCTAGATGGTTAAATCTAAATAAGAGCACCTTGCTCTGATACCAAATGAAATACAAGTGTGCAACCCAAGAGGGGGGTGAATTGGAATTTTAAAAATTTATCCTAACAAATCCACACAACAAGCAATCTAATGTCTTAACAATAATTGAAAATAATAAGTTCAATAATAGCGCAATAATTAAAGAGTAAGGAAGAAGAAAAACAAACACACGAATTTTTACGTGGTTCGGCAATCCCCGCCTACGTCCACGCCTCCAAGCGATCCAAGCTCGAGGATTTCACTAACCAAGCCTTTCCGAGGCTTTAACCGAATACAATTGACTTCGAGGTGTCAATAAACCCTTACAATGAAGAGATTATCTCCCAATCTCTCCACTCAAGTGTTTCACTCACTCAAATTCTTACAAATGAAATGAAGAAATGAAGATTACAATAAATCTCACTCAATGAGTAGATATACAATGATGAAGAACAATGAATGATTCAATGTTTTGTGTTTGACAAGTTGAAGGCTCAAGATATCACGTGTGCTTTTTGTTCTTGCTTGTTGGAGAGCTTCAAAATGAGTTGGATTTGAGTTCTTATAGCTTGAGCTCGAAAACTAGCCGTTACTCACATTCTGGGCAAACCGGTTTACCATTTAATGGAATCCGGTAAGCCGGATTTATGTTACCGTTAAGGCAAAATTCAAAATTTTGCCTAACCGGCTTGCCGGTTTCAGGAATCCGGTAAGCCGTTTTCGTTCTGGTGCTTTCTGCCTCGAATTCGGCCTGCCGTTTATCAGTATCCGGTAAGCCGCTTGCTACAGTAACTGCTACAGTAAAATATTTCCCAAAATTTACAATTTGACCCCAAAACTTTATAAAACTATAGTATGGCCCAAAACGTTATAAAAGTTTACAAATAGGTCCAATTTCAGAATTTTAAATAATGCTTTCTCAAACCCACAACTTTCTGAAATTATGACTTCGCCCAAACTTTATGAAATTATAGAATGGCCCAAAAACATTTAAATAATTTCAAATAAGTCCAAATCCGAAACTTTGAAAACATTATCAAAGCTTTTAAAATACATGTGATTTGTTATCATCAAAATCAATATTTATAGCTATATAGGCTAACAATTAGCCATCAAGAAAATTCTCCACCTACATAGGCCAGACATTTTCTTTTGCTGTGAAACAAAAATGAGGGCCAAGCAGGTTAGCTTAGAAAGTAGACACTTTAATTTCGAAAATTATTTTGCTGTGGACAGAAATGGATTAGGGGGAGGGCTAGCTTTATTTTGGACATCGAATGTTGAGGTTGAGATAAAATCCTACAGCTTACAACACATTGTCGCACTCGTGAAAAAGGGAAATGGCAAGGTATGGAGGTGCATCGGAGTGTATGGCCACCTAGAAACAAATAAAAAACACCACACTTGGAATTTGCTGAAGAGGTTAGCAGGTATTTTCTCTTACCCTTGGTGTTGTTTCGGTGATTTCAACGAAATATTGAATTTACAAGAAAAATCAGGGGGGAATGAAAAAATTATAGATATGGTAGTAAAGTTCAGGGAGGCTGTTCAGGCTTGTAATCTAGTCGATGTGGGGTTTAGGGGGTGCCCGTTTACGTGGTCAAACAGGAGGTATGGCCAGCACTTCATTGAGGAGCGCTTAGATAGGTTCCTGTGTAGCAACGACTGGAGTGAAAATCTCCATGATATGGCAGCTACAAATTTGGTGAATTGGGTCTCCGACCACTGCCCAATCTTAATGGAAGTTAGAGAGAGGTCAAAAGATCAGAGTTATGGTAAAAAATCAATCCACAGAGAGCATTACAAGGATATGTGGAGCTCATACGAAGCTTGTAAAATCATTGTGAGAAATGAATGGGCTTCCATGGGGGGAGGGATATCGGAAAATCCAGTGAAGCATTTCCAGCAGGCTGCAAATAATACTCTAGCCAACCTTAAAATTTGGAGTAAGACTGAATTTGTGGATAGGAAAAAGAAGCAGGATCAGCTAATTAACCAACTCAAACATGCAAAGCACGGTAGTGCTCAGAGAATGGATGGAGATCAAATTAGAAGGCTTGAAAATCAAATTAATGGCATGTTGATGGATGAGGAGATTTATTGGAGGCAGAGATCAAGAGCAGAATGGTTAAAGGAAGGTGACAGAAACACCAAGTATTTTCACTTAAAGGCGTCAACGAGGAGAAAAAATAAGATTTGGGGCATCGAAAACTCTCATGGGCAATGGACGGAAGATCAAGGGGAAGTAGAGAAAGAATTTTGCGAGTATTTCCAGAACCTATTCACAACATCCAGCCCAAATCAAAGCCAGATTCAGAGTGCTTTAGATGGAATTAGTCCAAAGGTGACCACCGATATGAACCACCAGCTGGAGGAGCCATTCACAGAAGAAGAAATTGTGGAAGCCCTGCACCAGATGAGCCCAACTAAAGCTCCAGGCCCCGACGGCCTACCCGCGGTTTTTTTCCAGAAGCATTGGCAGACAGTTCGGAGCAGTGTGATAGAAACATGCATGCACATCCTCAACGAGGGAGGTAACTTAGCTGCCCTTAACCACACTTTTATTGCTTTGATCCCCAAAACAGCCAAGCCAAGAAAGGTTACTGAGTTTAGGCCAATTAGCCTTTGCAATGTGATATACAGGATAGTAGCTAAGACTATCACAAATAGGCTAAAACAAATCCTTTCGCAAATTATTTCACCCACTCAGAGTGCATTTATACCCAATAGACTCATCTCAGATAATGTGATTATTGGATGTGAATGCCTTCATAAAATAAGACATAGCCAAGGAAAAAAGAAGGGGCTGGTGGCTTTAAAGTTGGACATTAGCAAAGCGTATGATAGGGTTGAATAGCCTTTTCTAAAACAAACAATGAAGAAGCTTGGTTTCTCAAGGAAGTGGCTGGAATTGATTATGGGCTGCATTACTTCAGTTTCCTTTTCAGTAATCATCAATGGAACCCCAAAAGGCTTCTTTCATCCAGAGAGGGGCTTAAGGCAAGGTTGTCCCCTCTCCCCATATTTGTTCATCATCTGTACAAAAGTCTTCTCAAGCTTGTTGTTACAGGCAGAAAGGAAAAATCACATCAGCGGCCTAAGATTTGCGAAGGATGTCACAATATCCCATTTACTTTTCGCGGATGACAGCTTGGTCTTCTCAACTGCATCAGTGACTGAATGCAAGCACCTGAAGGAAATTTTTTATAGATATGCAAAGGCGTCGGGACCAATTTTTAATTTTGATAAATCATCAATGTTTTTTGGAGGCAAGATTCCTGAGGGGCAGAAAGCAGCAATAAGAAACATCTTCAACCTCAATGTGGTTTCCAAAGATGAAAAATATTTAGGGCTCCCATCAATGATAGGAAGGAAGAAGACAAGCTTTTTTAGAGAAGTCAAGCTAAAGGTCTTAAGCAAGATTAATAATTGGCAGCACAAAATGTTTTCAAGTGGAGGCAAAGAAATCCTTATAAAAGTTGTTGCTCAAGCCGTCCCTGCATATGCCATGAGTGTCTTCAAGCTCCCTAAAGGCTTATGCGAGGAAATTCAGAGTGCAATCGCAAAATTCTGGTGGGGGTCAAAAAAAGACAAGCGGGGCATCCATTGGGCTCGATGGGACAAACTGAGTTGTGCAAAAAGTAAGGGAGGATTGGGATTTCGAGACTTCACAAGCTTTAACCAAGCTATGGTGGCAAAGCAAGGGTGGCGGCTGATTCAATTCCCAAACTCCCTGGTTTCCAAAGTTCTTCGGGCAAGATATTTCAGAAGCTGCTCCTTTTTAGACGCAAAATCTGGCTCCAACCCATCCTTTATATGGAGGAGCATTTTATGGGGTAGGCAAGTGATTCAAAAAGGAGCGAGGTGGCGTATTGGAAATGGCAGTAACATTTTGGTGTATAAAGACAATTGGATACCAAGACCGGACACCTTTAAACCGATCTCTCCCCCATCCTTGCCAATTGATACAACTGTAGTTGATCTGATGGATGATGGAAACAACTGGAATGTGGCAAAGCTGAACCAACGTTTTATGCAAGAAGATATAGAGGTTATTCTCAAAATTCCTCTTCCAAGAAGCCAAAAGGAGGATGAGATGTTGTGGCATTATGACAAGCGTGGAGAATACTCAGTAAGGAGCGGATATCAGATAGCCCTTAAAATCAAAGCCCCTGATGAGCCTAGCAACTCTGGATCAAACTCTAAAAGGTGGAATGTTGTATGGTCTATGGAGTTACCGGAAAAAATGAAAATCTTCATGTGGAGGGCAGCTAGGAATTTATTGCCAACGGCTGAAAATCTTTGGAAAAGGAAATGTTTGAAAGATCCAACATGCCAGGGGTGCAACAGGGAGGTGGAGACAATCAGACATGCACTCTTGGATTGCAAAGCAGCTAGGAAAATCTGGTATCATGCCACTTCTTCAGTCCAAATATCAAATGCCCAGAACCAGGATATTCTAGAATTCATCTATGAGGTGTGGAGCACTTGGGGAAAAACAGAGGCTGAACAAACAATAGCTTACTGTTGGGCAGTATGGTTTGCAAGAAATAAAAGGATTTTCGAAGGAAAAAAGTCAGACCCAAGAGCCTCAGCAGCAAAGGCTGAATCACTTCTAGAAGCCTATCACAGAGCTAGAAAAACAGATGCATCTCACATTCATAATGTCAAAAGGGTTGTGCAGAAAAAGTGGGAGCCCCCACCTGGAAATTTTCTCAAGGTTAATGTGGATGCAGCAATCAATAGCAGGAACCAAGTATCAGGGTTGGGAGCTGTTATAAAAGACCCAAGTGGCAAGATAGTGGCGGCAGGCATAAAGCAAGTTCCACTAAGGGAGGGAGTGAGCTTTGCAGAAGCTGAAGCGATGGAGTGGGGCTTGCAGGTAGCAAAAGAACTCTCTCTATCCGCTTTGATCATGGAGACAGATTGCAAAGAAGTTGTGGACTTACTTAACAACACCAAGGGCAGTAGAACAGGTATAAGCTGGGTTATTTCAGACATCCAGGAGCAACGACGAGACTTTAAAGAGGTCAAGTTCAGACATATTCCTAGAACTTGTAACACTTGTGCCCATTCCTTGGCAAAACTTGTTGTAGGTGCAAATACTTCAGCTATCTGGCTGGATCACATTCCAGCAACGATATTGAATGTATTAAACAGTGTTGTTTGACTTATGAAATGATCACTTTCATTCAAAAAAAAAAAATAGTCATGCTCAGTCTTTAATTAAAAAGAAGATGTAAAGAGTAAATTAGTGGATTTAAATAACCTCACTCTTTAGGTATAAAATTATATCAGACATATTACTTCTCTTGGGGACAATATCTTACATTGACTAAGAATAAATATTAGGTTAAGACTTGAGCAATCCTCAACTCTTGAGCTAACTTTTGAATATAAGTGAGGTCTATGAGCTTTTATATAGTATCAGACTCTCGTGCACTTGACCACATGATGATGACAAAGCAAAAACACTAACGTGCACATAATGGAGGGTGTTAGAGATAATATTCCACCTAGTTGGGAATGAATCTTGAGTTATATATATAATCAATCTCGACAAAGCCAATGAAGAATTTTATTAAAAGAAAAAAAATTACATTTACTTAAGGCATAATGCACCTTATTCCTTTAATCAAAATAAAGACAAGAAAAGCTTGCTAGCCAATTATGACTGAACATAAATTATAAATAGTAATTGGCTAGTCGAATATGATACAACTTTGACCAAACCAATAAATTCATTAACTACCACTTCTCCCTAATGATCCAATTTATAATTTTAATTACAGACTGGGCATTGGTTCTTGGGGTAGCAATATGGATCATGATTCGTTTATTCAATTCGATTCGATGCGAATTAAATAAGTTTGGGTTTGAAAAAATTGATTCGTTTAATAAATATATGAATTCGTTATGATTTGCTAATTAAATAAATTAAATTCGGGTTTAAAGATATTGATTCATTTATTCGTTTAGGATTCGTTTAATAATCGGGTCATAAACGATTCGACTACAGGTCAATTCATTTAATTAAATTACTTTTTTATCCTTAAATTTATTTTTAAATTTTTTAAATTTGAAGGTTAATATTGTAATTTTGAGTGATAATAAGACAACCCATAAAGTGAAACTAGAATTAGGGCAGTCGGCCCTAATTTTTCATTTCACTGTTTCACTCTTTCTTTCCCTTCATCTCTCAGCCGCGGAATCTCTCTCTTGTCTCCAGTGTTCACAATTCACCCTCAACAATTTCTTTATGTTTTCTCCACAATTTCTCAGCTGCACCATCTCACCTAACTCACACTCACGTAGTAAACTCTTATTCTTTTTTTTTTTTAATGTTTGACCTAATTAGAAGCATATCTCATATTATTATGTATTCTTTTCCTTTAGACTTTTCCATCACCTGAGGTGATTTATCTCTATACATTTTGAATTGATATTATTCTTTTTCTTTTGCATTTTTTTTTCAAATGCATTGTCATCATCAAGGTACAGACTTTAGTAATGATTCATTTTTTGAGCTTAAAAGTTATTCAACCTTATGATTGGTTGTCTTTAAATTTCCATTTCATAATTGATAAATGGATTAAAGCTAAAGTGAAATGTTTGAGAATTTATTTAATAATATTAATTATTGTTTCTGTTGCTCATCTTAGCCTAAGGCCTAGCTTTTCTTCTCAAATCTTTCTAAGTGTGATCATCATGTTTGATATTAACGTATGCTTGATTTGTTCAACTTTCAAAAGGTACACATCAGTGGTTGAGTTTCCTTACTTCAGAAGAGAATTAATAATTATTATTTCCTTAACAATACTATAAATTGGCTATATATTTGATATTTTGAAATTTTACGATGACTATTATCAGTGTTGCAACATGTCAATATCATTGTATTTACTTTTTGGTGTAGGATTTTTGTTTTCAAGGTGACAAAGACATAATGAAGAGAATTAAAGAAATTACCTTACTTTATAATTTGAATTTTTATTATTGTTATTTATGATGTTAAGAACTTGTAATTTGGTGTTTGGATGATTGTATATTTAATCCTAAAATATGTTATGGATTATTTGTATTTTGTAGAATATTAAATTTGTAGATTTTTATATTTTATTTTACTTAATTTTTTTATTAATTATATTTTTTTAAATGAATTGTAAATGAATCCAGATTCGATTCGTTGTGAATTTTTAATAAGATAAATGAATAGTAAATGAATCCGGATTCGATTCGATTCGTTTATTAATTCTACTAAACTAATTAAATGAATCGAACCCAATATTCGTTTAATAAACGAATTGAATCCGAATCTTGCGATTTCAAATCCTTTAATAAACGAATCGAATCCAAATCAATAGAATTTTGACCAATTCATTTACGATTCGATTTGAATTCGATACATTTATTCGTTTTGCCACCCTTTTTAGTTCACCATATCCTTGAGAGAGAATAAGCCTATCATTCCTTACCTTATCCTCAAGTAAGGATATGGTCCATTTGATTCTTTTTACCAATTTTTATGAGCGTTATTTGATAAGCTTTAGAAATAATAGGCTGGAAATCAAGTTCTCCATCAATGTCTCGTCGGAGAGATTCGCAAGATTCAGCTCACTCACTCCATCAAATTTTCAACTACAATTAACTAAAAAAAAAAAAACAAATAACACAAAATCATGCTGTGGGCCCTATTGGGCCCCTTTCAAAAAAGTGCTGCAGCACAGCCCACCAACTCAGTAACCATGCCATGTCGGGCCACTTGCTCTTATATGCCTGTTTTTTATGACTGGCACGATCCGTCGGATATCTCCAATTGTTTTTATTATTATAGGACATTCAACTGAGTAATGTTATTAACTTTATGAATATTAGAGATGATAATCTGGGCTAATGGGTTGAATTCATGTTGAACCATATGAATTGAGTCAAAATCTAGTAAATCTGTGTCTCTTTTTATTAAACGAATTAAAAATAATATCTAATATTACCTAACTATTAAATAATATACATATAATATTTACTATTCAATTTGTCTTTTTCGTCAGTCAATTCCAAAATTACCTTCAGATGTTATAGCTTAAATTTTAAAACTATAATATGCAATTTATTTAACAAATCATAATTGAATAAATGAAATGCTTAGATTAAAATTGTGTTCTGCCTATTTATGAAACGGGTTGACATATATTATGTGAAATGTGTGTCAATTGGAACCTACTTATTTAAAATCAAATCGTGTGAAATGGAGGGATTATGATCCAAATTGCGGTCTCTACTGGATTTAGACAATGCACACGTGGGGAGTTCATAATATTTTCAAATAATCACTTATTTAACATTCTAGCACCCAAATTATAAGTAATAATCCAATTTTAGAAGTGATAATTAAACAATCTGATATTGTATTTCTTCTATTATCGTAACCCCTTTGCCAGTGTATCCACCACTGTTGCGTATCATAATAACAACAATTTCTGTTATTCTGTTTTTTCAACATAAAAAAGATAGTTTTTTTTTTTCAATTTATTTGCGAAACAATTTTTTTAATTTATGTATATTGTTAAAAAGAATAAAAGAACAAATTAATCACACAACATTTCCCCCAGTTAATGTCCATAATTTCTAGCTAGCCCCATCATGTGGCTCTTCCGACAGTACGAGTACATTTTCACTTCAACTATTGAAATCAATGTACTTTTGTTTAAAACGTGTGGACCAAGTGTTCGATCATTTTAGCAACTTTCATCCACTAATTTAATAAAATATATGTATACTTGCGCGCGCGCGCGCGTGTGTGTGTGTTGATAGAATTTAATAACATTGTCAATTTACTTGACTTGACTGACGCAGTTACCTTAGCAAAGTCTTGCATTGGCCCCATACACATTAAGATATTAGTACTGTTGTGAGTTGAAAAGAAAGAGAGACCGTAGAAATTAAAGTAAAATAATGGGCATCCCTGTTGTTGATCAGCAGCCTGCGGAGAGCACTTCCCACGTCATTTCTCTTACAACCCATTTCTCTTACAACTCCTCGTGATGCTTGCAGATCATCACTGGTATGTCATGTCTTCAAATCAGCTGGGGATTCCGTGGGTGAAATTTCTGCCGTCCGACTACAAAGAGATCATTTTCAGTTCAGTCTCTGATTCATCCTTGATCACCACTTTGTTCAAGAAGGATCTATTTTTTAATCTTTCTCACAACCCCATCTCCATAACCAATGATAGCATGGTAAATCAAACTTGATCAATTTTTCTTTAATCATCTAGCTAAAATGGAATTTGGTTTTAGGGTCCAAATGAGATGACGATAAAGAATCCTTTTTAGGCAATGATTCTAGTCCTGCTCTTAGGAATATATTAATTAATGGCATGGCAATTACCCCTGCTTTTTAGTTCTAGAGGAATTAGGTGACTCACTTTTTTGTGTTTCTTGGTATATATGAAGTCTTAGCTAATGAAATTATGTCAAATATACAAAACCATGCGCATATATATTATCATTTAAAAAAAAATATTATCATTTTATTGGCTGAGGGTATATAAACTTGATGCCAAAAATAAATAAATTACATAGTACTTCTAATTTTATTTTATTTTTAAATGTGATTGCATGCTATGTAAACCTTCTACTTCATCATAGATAGTAATATGAAGTAGCAGGAAAAACTTCACTGTATATGAAGTCACCAGGCAGCCGACTAGAGGTTTCCTGTATAGTTGTCTAGTTAGATACTTAATGCTATGCGTTTTTAATACCTAATTAGTTCTTACAGTGAGCTTCTCGCATCCAATTGTATGCAAAACCATACCATGTTTTATGCGAGTATCTGCCACACTGGCCAATAAAATGGGAAAATTAATCTAGCTGACACCGTCATTGTCTTTCAACAGAGCTATGCACTGGAGAAGGTTAGTGATTGGGGCAAGAGGGCTTTATCTAGCATGGGAAGGTACACCCAACCACTGGAAGTGGACTTCTCTACCAAAATCTAGGTAATTTGCACCGTCACCTTTGGTATTACCATCAATTTCATCGGCACTTTTAGGTGGCAACTAGTTTAATCGGTAAAATTTCTCAAAGGAAAGGTCTAAAGTTCAATCCCTATTCACGTGGGAGGAAAGAGGCTTTAGTTACCAGTATTATTATGATTTCATTTACTCCATGCGTGAGTCAATGCAATAGCAGGTTTCCTAAGGTAGCTCAAGTCAAGTGTGTGTTTATGGTTGTTTGACGTCAAAGGTAGGATGGAGACTATAACTCTGTCCTAATGTATCAACTAGGCAGCTTTCCTTTTGTCCAAGTTTATTAAGTCCAGTTATGGATTTCAAAGAAGAGTTTTAGAGTCTGGAGTCCACAGCGAAGGAATCAATGATGGAAAAAGGCGAAGATCCTCGAAGCAATGGTGCTTGAATATCTCAAAATAGAGGAGATGGGTAGATGAAGATTGGGATGGGTGAGTACTTCAATAAAAATGGAGATGTGGCTTATTGGCGAGTAGTGTATTTGATTGTGGTCAATCCAGCACCAAGGATGGTTCATTATACAGGGAATTGAGCTTAGGCCTAAAATTGATTGATAGATTGAATTATATATTTGACACAGCAACATTTTGTGATGAATACGTTAATGTTAATATGTATTCAAGATCATTAGGTAGGCATAATATGCTACTTCTATGATCAAAGTTGTATTGTGTATATTTAGAAAATCATTTCATGTTGATTGGTTCAAAATTGGGTTCAAAGTTTGCGTAGGTTTAGGCTGGGCAAGTATTTCCTTATTGGGCCGGGCCCTGTTGTGCAAAATGTTCAAAAAAAAAATTTCATTACGATTCTTGTTATAATAATTGCAGAAAAACTAAGTACTTAAAAGAAAATGACAGATAAAAAAAGGATCTTTATTTTAAACTTCTAGATACAGAGATCAAATTATCAATACTGTAAAAGAAAAAAAATTATTTTATCCATAGTAGAATAGCGTATTCAGTATGTTTCAGTTGCAGAAATTGAAGAGCATCAAAATTTTAGAGCAAGTAATATGTATTAATTTTTATTTTTTAAAATTTATGTATTTTGCTATAAATTTTATCATACTTTATATGGACAACTTATAAAGTTCATTAAATTTTAACTTGTTGAGTTTTTTTCTTCTGCGCTTCATATAAATTTGTGCATTTAAAAAAAAATTATTTTCAGACAACTTATTAAATTAATCTAGAAAAATAAAAGACAACTTGTACTTTTGTCTATATTTATCCTCACATATTTTACATTGAAACAACAATTTGGTAACATAATTTATCATACAAAACTCATAACACTATTAGTAACACAATTACCAAACACCTAGTTTTTTTTTTTTTTTGGTTTAGTGGCTTATTAGTATGGTAAAAATAACTTATTTTATCAGTTATCTCAATCCTAACTAGCCCTAACTCAACTAAAGAAATTTTTTACAAAAAGTTGTAATTATTTATTATCTTTTGAAACTTGTTGTAATTATTTGATATTTTAGATAGTTGAATAATATTTGCCGTCAACTTCCCAAAGAAGTCGTTGAAACAAACCAACAGCTTCACAAAGAAGGGCTTGTGAGTGTTTCCTATAAAAGCTCACTTTTTGTCTAATGAGTAAACAGAACGAGTAAAATGGATATTACAAATGCTCTGCCAGTAGAGTGCATTTCGCACATAATTTCTCTTACAACTCCTCGCGATGCTTGTAGACTAGCAGCGGTATCTCATATATTCAAATCAGCTGCGGATTCGGATTTGGTGTGGGAGAAGTTTCTGCCGTCCGATTACAAGTTGATCATTTCCAACTCTGTCTCTTCTTCATCTTTGAGCACTTCCTTGCCTAAGAAAGATCTTTATTTTCATCTTTGTCACTACCCCATCTTCATCAACAATTGTACCATGGTAAGCTTTCATCACCTCTCAATTTCACAGCCTATGCTTATGACTCCTAAATTTGGTAATTGAAGCAATGAAACTTAAAGCTAGTGTTCAAATTGAGAAATGACAAACATAAAGCTAGTGTTAAAAGCTTGATTGGCTGGTTTATATAATTGATTTTGTGTGCCCAACCTAGCTCATTGTAAATTGTATATATAGTATCCAAAAAATGATTTGTTAGCTTTAACTACTTTGAAGTCACCAAATATCTGACTTTAAGTTTCTTATATAGTTAAGTAGTACTCCTTAATCTTATGAGGTTCTAAAAATTAACATCTTATTTTAAATCTTATCTCATCCGGTTGTATATGCATAACCGTACCATATAGTATAAATTCGAAAAATTATAATCCAGCTAACATATGGTCATTATATGTCCTTCAACAGAGCTTTGCACTGGAGAAAGAGACCGGGAAAAAATGTTACATGGTTGGGGCAAGAGGCCTTTGTATAGAATGGGGAAGTACAGCCAATTTTTGGAAATGGACTTCACTACCGAAGTCTAGGTAATTTATCTTTCATCTTTAGTATTATAATCAATTAGTTCACCAACAGTTTTGAGGAAGCCAACTAATTTAGTCGGTAAAACTTCATGAATTAAAACAAAACATATTTAGTGTTCAAATACTACTCATAAGGATGGGAAGAAGCTTTTTCTAACAGTACGATTTCGTTTGCTCGATACCTTGGCAGGTTTCCTGAGGTGGCTGAGCTCGTGTATTTTTGGTTTTTCGAAGTCAACGCAAGGATAGAGACAAGAATTTTGTCCAACAGAACCAACTATGCAGCTTACCTTGTGTTCAAGTTTGGCAAGTCCACAGATGGATTTGGAAGTACACTATTAGCATCTGGGGTCTACGTTGAAGGAATCAATGATGAGGAAAGGCAAGGACTCTTCTTAGATCCTTCAAGAAATACGCCTCGGCTATTTCATGACAGAAGAGATGGATGGATGGAGATTGAGATGGGCGAGTTCTTCAATAAAAATGGAGACCATGGGACGTTATTATGTAGCCTATTAGATTTTGATAGATTTGGCACTAGGCATGGCCTCGTTATAGAAGGAATTGAGCTTAGGCCAAAAAAAAAGGCTGATGCCTCGAATAGTTGAATCACAAGTATATATATAAATTAACAGCTGATAAGTGCAATTACTTCCTTGACAACATTCTGTGATAAGCAGGGCTGAAGTTTATATTTTTTTCTTTTCTTTTTAGCAATTTTTTACATCAAGAAATGCAGAACATCATCCGAAAGAAATATGGATAAAAAAATTACAAAAAAAATTCTCCCGCTGATTTCCAGATTTTATCAATTTAATTAAGTTTTAGGGTCCGAAAGCCTCGTATTATTATTACTATTTAAATAAAGAAGAGAAAAAAAAAGACATTTTTTCACAAAAAGAAAGGTTAATTTTATTTTTTTTAATAAATTGATTATCTTCAAAATACCTATGAAGTTATTATAAACTTTAACTTCTCCTCAATTATTGTTCACAATATAAGGTCAAATGAAATATATTGATGGAAAAAAAATTATTTTCTTAAGAATTGTTAAGGATAAGTTAAAGTTCTCAATAATTTAAGAAATATTTTCAAAACAATCAATCGTTAGGGGAATAAATTGAAATTTATCAAAAAGGAAAAAAAATCCTTATTAAATTGAAGGAAAATTTATCACGCTTATACATTTAAATTGTTTTGATATCAAACATTTTCAGATTGTATCATTCATCCACCATAAATTTATAAAATATATCAGCCATCCACTAAATCATTAATTTTCATTAGAATGTAATGGCATCACAAGGGTAATTCTATCTTTTCATATAGGCGGACCTTTAAACAAAGACAACATCTTTTCACTTTAACCCAAAAAAAAAAAAAGATCGTCCATTTCCATATTCTTCATTCACAACAAGAGAAAGAAAGTTCATAAAAGAAAACCTAAAGAAGTGATTGTGAATAGGGGTGGGCATAAACCCACAACCCATGGGTTTATCCAAACCCAAACCAAATTAAATGGTTTGGGTTGGGTAAATCATTAAAGTGGGTTAGTTGTGGATTTTATATAGAAAACTATTTTATTATGGGTTGAGTATGGTTTACCCATGGGTCATAGAAAAAACATCAACACTCAAGTTTTTCAAATGAAATAAATGAAAACAAAATAAATGAACACAAATAAGTGAAAGGCCACCATTAAATTTTTTACGGCATGATCAATTGTCAACAGTTATAAAATGAAAATAATAGTAAAAATAAATTTAAATTAAATAAATATTATTGTAAATAACATAAATTTTTTTCTTATTTACAAAAATAATTCCTCCCACATGGAAGGATCATCATAGAAAGAGCAGGAGACTCTACTAGTGATCAATAATAACTCGGCTTGGACTGGGTCCGATATGCTAGATGACGGCTAATTTTTGGTCAATAATTGAATGTAATGCCCATATTAGGCCTTGTACAAAACTTTGCTTATCATATAATGAAATTAGAATGTAAAGCATATACACTATATAATATTAGAATGTAAATAAAATTAAGGGGGATTGTCACTTTCCCCCCTACAGTAATTAACATATATCATTTACCCCCTTTTTGTTTTTAAATGGCCAAAAATTCCCCTGACAACATAAGTTTATAATATTACCCTTATTTTTAACTACTCTTTTATTTACATTTATTATAAATTAAATAAATTACATGAATAGAAACTAAATAAAAAAAATTAAGTATTAAAACAAGAAATATATGTTTTGATATGAGCAAAAAAATTAATAATAAAATTTTTTCTTGTAATTATTTATTTTGTGAACATTTTCTTATAATAAACATTTTGTAATATTTTAAAATTAAATGTAAAAAGTATAGGTAAAATATTTTATTATTTATCTTATAATAAATTTTTATTTGTCATTCAAGTTTTCTTATAATAATTTTTTTATCATTTTACTAATAATTTTCTTATATATTTATTATAAGAAAATTTTCACAAAATAAATAAGTATAAAAAAATTTTATTATTAATTTTTTTGTTCATATCAAAACATATATTTCTTATTTTTAATGCTTTATTTTTTATTTAGTTTATATTCATGTGATTTATTTAATTTATAATAAATATAAATAAAAAAGTAGTTGAAAATAAGTTATTGTAAAATTTATAATTTGTATCCACTATATTTTTTTATATGTTAATATCAATTTAATAATTAATAACAATTAATTATTATTATTATTTTGATATAATTAAATTTTATTAAAATAAAAATTATTTTGATAATAAAATTCAAACCAAACCCAAATATTTGGGTTGGGTTAAAAATATTTGAGTTGGATCTAAATTTTTATAGTTTGATTTGGGTTGACTTAAAATCCAACCCAAACCAACCCATGCCCACCCCTAATTGTGATCACAATGCTTCCTAAATAGAAAGCCACTTACAATTAATTTTGCAAATCCAACGACAAGCTTATGCCATTTTAGAGGATATATAGCTTTTAATTAACTTCATCTACCAACCCACCAATTCTTAAGCTAGGACATCAATTTAGAGAATGTGGGAATTACAAAGGACAGCTTAAAGAGGATCTTCCATTTGGCTCTTGGTTGAAAGCGATTACATTCTCAAATCGCTTTAAGCAAAACAAGAACCATGAAGGATGGAATCAACACAAAGACAGAAAAACCAAGAATTTTGCAAGCCAAGAACAGAACGATCAGTCATAAAAACAACAAAGGAAAGGGAAAGGACAAGAAGAAACCGGGGCAAAGCTGACCCAAAAGAAAGCGGGTGGGTGCATAGAACCAATAGAAGATGAACACATGGCTGAAGGGGTTATTAAGAAAGTAATCCATGTAAAGGGAAAATCGAGACGGCAGATTGAAGGTAGCCAAAGTCAGAGGTCCACAACTGGATGCACAGAGAGTTCTGAGACAGGAAAGAAAATGGCAGGAGGAAAAGTGGGGAAATAAGGGGGGAAGACGAAACAAAAAATTGAGTAATGATATAGCTATAAATTCTTGTATAAATTTATTTTGTATAAATTGATGTGGCGTTAATTCATTGGTTAAATTAAATATTTCTTAACTCATATGATTTGTTTATATTATTTTATATTTTTATTCAATCAATAAATTAATGTCACATCAGTTTGTACAATATAAATTTGTATAAAAATTTGTGATTGTATCATTATTCTAAAAGATTTGGGGATATTAGCCTTAGAAAATGTACAAGGAGAGAATGCCCAAAATAGCCATGTAAGCTCGAATGAAGAAGTTGTGGATAATGGACCGGCAAAACACATGAAAAGGCCCAAGATCAGAATATGGAAATTACAAGCTAGGAACCATAGCAGAAAAAAAAGCCAGTAAAAGTGGGCCTATCACTAAGAAAACGCCCATGGATGAAGTCAGGATGACAAGCCCAAACACAAAAAACCAGAAAATTGAAGGCCCACGAAAGGAGATCAATACGAGAAGCTATTTTCATTCACATACAGCAAAACTTAAACTAAGTTGAGAGGGAACTAGCATGGAGGAAATGGAGATTGTGGAGCTAAGCATGAAAGAATTATCGACGGAGGCTAGCATTCAGCCCCGCCGCCAGTCATGAAAATCCTTAGCTGGAATGTTCGGGGTTTGGGGAATCCCTGAACGTTACTCGCATTGAGAAAATTTCTCCAAGAGCACAGACCACAAATTGTTTTCTTGTGTGAAACGAAGATGTTGTTTAGGCAGATGAATAAAGTTAGAATAAAGCTAAAGTTTGACTGTTGCTTTTCGGTGAATAGAAGTGGATTAGGTGGAGGGTTGGCAATGCTTTGGAATTCAGATATAGATGTTAATATTACTTTCTTCAGTTGTCACCACAGAGACGCTGAAATGAGCACTGAAAACGGGAAGAATTTCATATGCACAAGGATATATGGCAGTCCAGAAGCAAGTCAGAAAAGGCATACCTGGTCATTGTTGAGGTGTTTGGTAGGTTTATCATCTTCTCCTTGGTTATGTTGTGGTGACTTTAATGAAATTTTATGCTTAAAAGAAAAAAGAGGGGGTAATGATAGAAATGTGAGAATGATAAACAATTTCAGGGATGTTGTGAAAGATAGTGGTTTAGTTGATATGGGATTTTCGGGGAGAATATATACTTGGTCGAATAAGGGGTATAGATAGCGGTATGTAGAGGAGCGATTGGGTAGATGTCTTTGCTATACAAATTGGAAAGATCATTTTCATGACCTGGTGGCTATTCATTTAGAGTTGTGGACCTCAGATCATAGCTCAATCATAATGGAGGTTGTTGATAGAGACAGTCAATTGAGCTATAGAAGGAGAAGCTTTAGAAGAATTCATTATGAGGATTTTTGGAGTCCCTACGAGACTTGTCAAGAGATTATCGAAGAAGAGTGGCTGAGAAATGTTGACTGGAAAAACAGGAATCATGTTCAGGCGTTTTCAAGAGCAGCAAAAAATTCTATGATGCAATTAAAATGGTGGAGCATAAACGAATTCGAAGGAAATAAAAAGAAGATGAAGAATTTGGTAACCAAGCTTGAAGGGTTGAAACATAACACAAATTAGAAGGAGAATGGTGAGGAAATAAAGCTAGTTGAGAAACAAATTGACAATATACTGATGGAGGAAGAGATTTATTGGAAAGAACGATCTCGAGCTGACTGGCTTAAAGAGGGTGATAAGAATACCAAATTCTTTCACTCTAAAGCTTCTTCAAGAAAAAAAAAAGAATAAAATTTAGGGAATTAATGATGAAAATATGAATTGGAAAGACAAGGAAGTGGAGATAAAAAATGAGTTCTATTCCTATTTTGCAAAAATGTTCACCACCACCAAGCCCTCCCAAGATCACATGGATGCTACTCTTGCTGGATTAAAATCAAAAATCTCAGAGGAGAACCCTTCACGGAAGATAAAATTGTAGCAGCCCTTGCACAAATGTGCCCTATGAAAGCCCCCGACCCTGATGGTCTCCCGGCTATGTTTTTTCCAGAAACACTGGAAGCTAGTTAGCAGATGTGTCATCTCCACTTGTCTCAATGTGGTTAATGAAAAAGGTACCCTTGCTCCACCAAATCACACTTACATTGCTCTAATCCCTGAAATAGAGAAGCCTAAGAAAGTCTCTGATTTTAGGCGTATAAGCTTGTGTAATGTCATCTATAGAATTGTGGCAAAAACTATAGCAAATAGGCTTAAGCTCATCCTTCACAAAATCATATCCCCTGCACAAAGTGCCTTCATTCCCAATAGGTTAATAACCGACAATATTATCATTGGGTATGAATGCCTCCATAAAATTAGACATAAGAAGGGGAAGAAACATGGTTTAGATGCTCTAAAACTAGATATTAGTAAAGCCTATGATAGGGTGGAGTGGAGTTTTGTGGAAGCAACAATGCTAAAGCTAGGCTTCTCTCATAATTGGGTTAATTTGATAATGAGGTGCATTACATCAACCTCTTTCTCAGTGATTATAAATGGGGTGCCTAAAGGACTGATTACTCCTCAAAGGGGGCTAAGGCAGGGTTGTCCTTTGTCTCCTTATTTGTTTATCATGTGTGTAGAGGTGTTTTCCAGCCTATTGCTTCAAGCTGAAGAACAAAATATTATACATGGCCTGAAATTTGACAGTACCACCACCATATCACACTTACTTTTTGCGAATGATAGTTTGATCTTCATGAGAGCAAATGTGGTAGAATGTCAACACTTGAAAAAAAAAATTTGATTGCTACACTAAAGCATCAAGGCAACTCTTTAACTTAGACAAGTCATCTATGTTTTTTAGTAGGAACACAAAAATGGAGGAAGTGACAGCAATTAAAGCAATCTTTAACCTCAATGTTGTTTCAAGCCATTAGAAATACTTGGGGTTGCCATCCATGGTGGGCAGAAACAAAATAAGCTTTTTCAATGATGTTAAGTTGAGGGTCTTGAGCGAAATTTTCAATTGGCAGAATAAGTTTTTCTCAAGCGAGGGGAAGGAAGTTCTCATTAAGGCCATAGCTCAAGCGGTTCCTTGCTATGCTATAAGTGTGTTCAAAATCCCGAACGGATTATGTAATGATATGCAGCAGGCTGTCGCAAAGTTCTGGTGGGATCCAAAGATAACAAAAGATGTATTCATTGAGCTAAGTGGGAAAGAATGTGTAAGGCAAAGATAAGAGGAGGCATGGGGTTCAGAGACTTGGTATCCTTTAATTAGGCGCTGATAGCAAAACAAGCTTGGATGATTTTACAATTTCCCAACTCACTTGTGTCCAAAGTTTTGCAGGCAAGATATTTTAGGACCACAGATTTCTTGCATGCAAAACTGGGATCACATGCAAAACTGGGATCAAATCCATCCCTATATATGGAGGAGTATCTTATGGGGAAAACAAGTCATACATAAGGGCTACAGATGGAGAATTGGCAAGGGAAACAATGTGCAGATTTACCACAATAACTAGATTCCTAGGGAAGAAACTTTCAGACCAAATGTCAACCTCAACCCCATCGTTGCCAAATGACAGCTATGTTATTGAGCTGATTGGAGCTGATAATACCTGGGACGTGGCTAAGATTCATCAGCATTTTGTCAAGGAAGATGCTGATTTGATCATAAGCATTCCCCTTCCAAAAGAGCCTAAAGAGGATCAACTATTTTGGCACTATGACAAGCATGGAAATTACTCGGTGAAAAGTGGATACCAGATAACCCAAAAGATCAGATTTCCATCTCCTCCTAGTAGTTCACAAACTCATTAGAGGTGTGGAAAAATTTATGGTCCCTCATGTTACCAGCTAAGGTGAGGAATTTTATATGGAGGGCTGTCAAAAATGTGCTTCCTACAGCAGATAATTTGTGGCAAAAGAAGATTATTCACGACACCATTTGCCAAGTGTGTAAAAGACAAGCTGAAAGTATTGTCCATGTTCTGTTCAAATGCAAAGTGGTCAGGAAAGTCTGGAAATAGGTTCCTTTTGCTGGAAAAATTCTAAACCTGGTGGAGCAACCAATGATGTATGTGATGCAAGAGATGGTTGAGAGCTTAAAAAGAGCAAAGATGGAGCTATTAATTGCAATTTGTTGGGCTGCCTGGCATGCCAGAAATTTATTCATTTTTGAAACAAAGCAGGTGGATCCTTTGAATGCTCTAGCTAAGGCAGAAGTCATCATAGAGTCTTATAGAAGGTTTAAGATTCCAAGTTCAAATCATTTAGTGACTAAAGAAGATTCAAATCAGCCACACTGGTGTCCTCCACCGAAAGGCTTTGTAAATATAAATGTGGATGCAGCAACTAATGTTGGAGAGCAGGCTGCTGGTCTAGGCGTTGTGGTGAGAGACTGTAATGGAAGCTATGTAGCAGCTACAGTGAAGACGGTTCAATTTTTTGGGGATGTTCAGCAATCTGAAGCAAAAGCCATTGCTTGGGGAATTCAAGTGGCAAAACAGACAGGTAATTTATCAGTAATCATAGAAACGGACTCCCAAAGGGTAGCTGATTTAGTGAACAAGAAGGACAGTAGAACTCCCATTTGCTGGGTTATATCTGAGATTCAAGAGCTTTGAGTGGAAAGTTAAGTTTACTCTTAGAACTTGTAATACTAAGGCTCATCGTTTAGCAAAGCTTGCTCTGGAATTTGTGAAGCCTGCAATCTGGGTGGATTTGTTCCCAGCAAATGTATTGTGTATTCTGTAAGTTTAGTTTTTATGACTGTTATAATTCCGTTTCAAAAAAAAAATAAAAAGAAGTGATTGTGATCACAATGCTTCCTAAATAGAAAGCCACTTACAATTAATTTTTCAAATCCAACGACAAGTTTATGCCATTTTAGAGGATATATAGCTTTTATTTAACTTCATCCACCAACCCACCGATCCAAACTTTTCTTTCTTTATTTCTTGGTCTTTAATTTGCTTTAATATATTTGTGACCCCAAAACTAAAGCTCGTCACCGTTCAAACACACTTGATTTGTTCTTTTTTAAGAGATTGCTTTTGAAAGGCTATAAGTGATTTTAAAAAGTTAAAAACTAATTTTGATATTTGGTAAATTTTTTAGAAATCACATTTGACAAAATCACGTATCCTATATCTGATTTTGAAAAGTATGAGGGAGAATTTTTTTAAAATTTAATTTTGAGAATCAGTTTTATATTGAATAGAATTTTCATGTATATCCTTATATATATTAAAAAAATATAAAATTAAGCTCATTAATTAGGAAATAAAATTATTAAATTTAAAGAGATTATTATTAAGGTCCACCTACCTTGCAACAGTTGCAAGGTACCACTATTTTTTTTTTTTTTGTGATTTCAGCCCTTAATCATTGGATTTAATGAAAAGATGATATCAATGGTGGAGATTTGTCTATTTGAATATTAACATTATACTCCCTGATATTTATTAAAAACTCAAAAAAGTTAATGAGTTAAAATTTTTAGTACATAAGTTCATATTGTTTCAAATTTATATTATATATTTAGTAGTGAGTCTCAAAAAATAAAAATTTATTTTTAATATTATCTATTTTATTTAAAAGAATAAATTTTTAATGTTACTTATATTTTAAAAATAAATATTTTTTATTTTCATTTGATTTAATATTATTTAGTCATAGGCTTATTACTATATTTATTCTTTCAAAAAATTAAATAATATTCAATAAAATAAAATAATTAGTATGAGCCTCAAAAAATAAATTTATTTTTAATAATTTTCATTTTTGTTTTATTTTATATTATTTAGTCATGCTTATTATTATATTTATTCTTTGAAAAAACTAAATATATAAAATAAAATAAAATAATCAGTATTGAGTCTTAAAAAACTATCACTTTTAATCAATATTATTTATTTTATTTAAAATGATAAATTTTTATATTATTATATTATTAAAAATAAATATTATTTACTATTATTTATTTTATTTTATTTTATATTATATAATCATAGACTTATTATTATATTTATTCTTTCATAAAACCAAACAATGTTAAATAGAACAAAATAATCAATAATGAGTCTAAAAATTAATATTATTTGTTTTATTTTATTTAAGATTATGTAATCATAGGCTTATTATTATATTTATTCTTTTAAAAACTTAATAGTATAAAATAAAATAAAATAATCAATATGAGTCTTAGAAATAAATATTATTTATTTTATTTTATTTTATATTATTTAGTCATACGCTTATTGTTATATTTATTCTTTTAAAAAGCTAAGTAATATTAAAATTACATTTTAGAAGGTCACCAGCCAAAGCACATAAACTTATAAATAAATGTAAATACAAAAGTAAATAATATTAAATAAAATAAAATTACATTTTAAAAAGTCACTAGCCAAAACACATAAACATAAAAATAACTGTAAATAAAAAGGAAAATAAGGGGTTAAATGAAATTTAACATCACAAAAGACAAAAACCAGTGGTACCTTGCAACAGCTTAGTCCTTATTATTATAGCCAATTATATTGAGATAACAAAAATAAAAATAAAAATAAAATATTTATTTTAGTTATTAATTATTATATATATACAATAAAAATTATTTTATATTCATGTCTACAAATGTACAAGAAAATATTATTCAATATTTTTTTTATTAATAATATAATTATATATGCAAAGTAATGTACGAACCAGATCTCTATTTTTCCTCCACCAACTGAAAAATATTAGAGATTAAGTTGTATAATGAACATCATGAATTTTATAGCTTAAGGGGGTATGGCTTTTGGTTTTGGAGTTTAGATCATGGCTAATTAATTAGCCAAATTGACTAATTATATTTAAAAAAAAAACAAAGTAAATAATCATTAATCGTGTTAATTAATTCGTTTTGATTGTAGGATGAAGATTAGGCATATTTCAACTTCGGACTTGACACACCAATGAAAGAAGCTCTTGCCTATTTATTGTGACAAAAATAAAAAATGTAATGGGTCTTTCCCTTTTGTGATCGATGGGGAATGCTTTGATCATTCTAAAAACCCTGACCAAGTACTGATTATTTCCCTAATTTAGACTTAATTAATTAATTCATTTTCGGAAAAAGATAGCATTTTGGGAAAACGAAAGCAATAATGTGATCTAAATTAATGTTTCTGCTTAATTTGTAGCTTGGATTGGAGAATAATGATGACATTGATGCACTGTTCCATGCCTTTGAAGCAGCAACCATCACAAGGCATAATGCAATTAATAAGGTTAATTTCAAATATTTATAGTACACATACAAATATTTTAAAAAAATTTCATTTTGTACCCATAGATACGAAACCCTTGGCCGCATGCGGCCATGGCAACTAAATTCATGGCCGCATGCGGCCATGGCAACTAAATTCATGG
Organism: Citrus x changshan-huyou; assembly: GCA_039657385.1. NCBI lineage: Eukaryota > Viridiplantae > Streptophyta > Magnoliopsida > Sapindales > Rutaceae > Citrus > Citrus x changshan-huyou. The sequence goes on from CM077555.1 coordinate 12,197,577, forward strand.
CCGCATGCGGCCAAGGCTACCACCACGCTAGCATGATATCCAAATTCATCGAAATAATATACTTACAAATTGGCACACACCAAAAAGGACGATTTGAAGATGAAATATAGAACAACTTGAAAGATTTTTTGAATGGGATGCAATCGGTAAAGAAAATATTTTTTAAAATGCACTTCGTTTTAGGTTGTTGTGGCATAATGGCTTACAAGCTTGCACTGGTAAATTAATCAATCAACCGAACAAAATTACCTTGCCTTTCATCCAATAGAGTTTTGGTATTACATTTTTAAGTGAATGACAATGTGATCGTGCCCTTGGAAGGTCTGACTTCAATTTAATGAAACTTCTTGTTTGGTTAATAGATATTTTCAAGAAATTTATTGACAAGGATGGGAAGCTGAAGGAATCTATGTCAAAATATACACGAGGTACATTGAGTTTGTTTGAGGCATCTTACTTGGCCATATAAGATAAAGACATATTATTTCAAGACATGGAATTCACAAGAATTAAACTCACACAGTTGCCATCAATCATGGATTCACGCAATTTGATGATTGGCACTCAAACCCTTGCCCCCACGCGTAGCCATGGGAGCCTAACGCGGCCAAGGCAACCAATGTCATGGCCATTCACGGCCATGGCAGCGAAACCCCATGGTCATGTGCAGCCATAAGAACCAAATTCCATGGCTGTGCACCCAAATCCTTGGCTGCGGCAGTCATGGGAACCAAATCACGGCCATCGGAATCAAAACTGTACTTTTATTTTGTTATTTTATTAATTTAAATAGTATTCTTTTAGGGTTAAAATTGTTAGTAAGTTAACCGTGGTCAATTGTTAAAGTTAATGATTATTAGGGGTAATTTGATGTTTTTAAAGTAAGATGATGACAATTTGAAGATTGTTACTTCATGAGGGAGGTACGCAGAAATTAACCCAATTAATAATAATCTCAAGGTCTTGTTGGGAGTTAATTACTTAGCCCTTCAATTAGAATAAGTAGAATTAGTATTTGATTTAATTGTGTTCTTGTGGTTGTGTTTCATTTTATTTTTATGGTGAATAAAAATAATTATGTTTTTGGTGCATGTTATTGCATATAACGTTACGGTTTAAGATCGATTGAAATGGATCATTTTTGCAACTCATCATTAAATACTTTAGCTTCAACACGATTACCTACGAAGCTATGAAGTATAATGTAAGGCCGGAAAATAAATTATCGGTACTGTAAGTACCAAAATATATAGTTCCAGAATTCGGATTAAAGTAGAAATCAGTATAAAGCTACTAAGAAAGCTAAGTAGTAATTATATGAAACCAGGAAGAGATTATTGATCTAATCTAAAGATATGGCAATTAGTGACATGTGATTACAAATAAAATTATGTGCCAAAAGTTGAATAAAACTAAAAATAGTTACAAAATCCAAAAGGAGAAATACAGTTCAAAGATTAAACGATGAAGATTTAGATCTAAAATCAAATCTCCAACCATGTCGATCGATAAATACAGGCCATAAGGATTGAGAAAAGACTTGACAATATTCTCAATAGTTAAAAGAGAAAACAAATCCGAGTTTACTGAAATTTGTAAGAGAAGTCTAAGTGGGCTTGACCCAATGTAGTGGATCTTTTGAACAGCCCTTTAAGATTCTTATTACGCTTCTTTTGAATTTTATTTCTAAAATATCCTCAGTTTAATTTATAAATACAGCCCCACATATTAAAAATTAACCATCATCCCATAAAATTCATACTAAAAAAATATTTTTTAAAATTTTATTTATTAAATACATATGATTCTTAATTTTTTTTAATCATGTAATTTCTTATCACTATAATCTCTTAATTTCTTTGTCGGGTACATTGTTAATTAAATCTCTTTTGGAAATTATTATTGACTTTTTACACTCTGAGGCCACTTTCGTACTGTTAATGTTTACATGTACCGGACAAGTAGTTCCTTAAATCAAGAGTTGTCAAAAGATTTTAAAAAGAAAAGGGGAAAAAATGTTGATACTTATAATGCAATAATTATACATATGTTTTGTATAAAGAATTAAGTAAATTTTGCCTTTTAGTAAATTTTACATAAAAAAAATATGGAATATCATCCTAAGGAGATGAGGGTGAAAATTTTTGAGTAATATTATAAGATAAGGGTTAGTATTTGTTTTTAGTAGATTTTGGGTGTGTGAGTTAAAACAACAAAATCAAATTAAGAATAATGAATTTATTTTTGTTGGGACGTACGGTGCCTCGCTTGTTTGGGGAGTAGGGGCTGTTTTGGTTTTTAAAGTGTGATGAAAGAGTGGGGGGATACTGGATAGGGTGAGAGGTTTTAATCCAAACTCAGAAAGTTTGCCAAATCGCCTTAGACCTGCAAAACAATGAGAAAGAGTTTAGAGGTGGAGCCGAGGGTGGCCAGCGACTACACTCTAATGCTCAAGTCAGAGTTGGGTTATCTCATATTAGAGAGCTTGCAAGCACTTAGTAATGGTGGCTGGAGGTGGAAGAAACCTCAGCCCTTATGGTGTGTGTGTTGTTTGTTATGATAAAAAATACAACCTGAGTATTTTATAAGAAGTACCACGGCTGCTATGTCATCTGTGTTATTTTATTGGTGTTCTTTATTGTCATGTTAGAGATATTCTTATCATTCTTACGTGTGACTGCTTGGGTGTTTCAAAATATGCATGGAGAACAAGTATGAGGCGCGTATCGAGTCTAGGGAAAAGGATAACTATTTTGTTTTTTTTTTTGTGAAAAGCTATTCAAAACAATAAGGCTATATATCTTGTTTGTAAAGATGAAGCTCCTTTTTTCTGATGTTTCTACTTTATTTAATCAATGAGTTGGAACGAATCAATCGATCATGGATAATTGGCTTTTACTTAATGATAATAAAGTAAAATAGACGAATTCATTGGGGCGAATCATTGCATAGAACTAAATATCAGTATTTGATTGAGGTACGGCCATGCAATTTATTATATTAATATTCTCTTTTGGTCAATCGTTGAATTGAAGAATTGACTAAAAGCAACTAAAAGGGGAATTATTTTATAAAGCATCTTTCTTTTCTTTTTTTTTAATCACCCGCTGTGATACTATAAGAATTTTTATTCAACTTATCACTCTTGGTATTTGCTATTCGAATTGAATGAACAAAAATGAACAAAACAATATAAAGAAAATATTAATTGGCGGGGAGAGGGGGGGATGATATAATAAGGCCAAAGAGGAATTTGAGGAAAAAGATCCTTTAGATCTCTTTCCTACAATTCCCCAATATCGTAATTTTTTTTCTACGACTCTTGATCGTATATGCGGTATTTGTAGATTTATGTTTGGATATGTATTTTTCCTAAGTAGAAGTATAAGTAGATTATCTTGAGTTACGCATCCATTGCCTTTGTTCTAAGCTACTAAAAAAGACTATTTCGAAAACGAGTCAATGATGTCCCTCCATAGATTTGCCTATATAAGCCGCAGCTAAAGTTGCAAAAATAAGAGCTTGAATACCGCTTCTACTATAATTTTAATCTCGACTATCTGCGGTGGTTTGATCTCAAAGCAAGGATAAAAGCCAGAATTTTGTCACTTCGAACCAACTATGTTACTTGTGCTTACCTTGTTTTCAAATTTGTTGAGCTCAAATATGGATTTCAAAGAAGACCAATGGAGTTCGGCGTCTACTTTGAAGGAATCGATAATAAAAAAAGGCAAAAAAAAAAAAAATGGCTCAGCTATCTCAAGACAATAGAAGGATTCAGTGCTGAGTTTAGTTTTTGTTGAGCCCAAATTAATGGTTGTTAAGTAAGAGAAATTTAGAAAAAAAAAACACAAAATAAATCTTAACCATTGATTATTTACTTCAAATAGATAAATTCAGGACTGAATCTTAATTCCCCAAGACAAGGGACATGGGTGAGTGAAGATTGAGATAGGTGAGTTCTTCAGTGAAAATTGAGATGATGGCATCTTGGTGTGTACCTATTCTGGATAAAACTATGTTGCCACGACTACAACATACCACTAACTTTTGTCTTTTTCGTTTAATTATACCACATTATCTTATATTTTATGAAAAAATAAATAAGCACTAGAAGTTATAAATTTTTATGTATAAATCTTTTTTTTGATAAACTGGCATTTGAAAAGAATTTTAACTGTTATTATTATTATTATTGTAATATTATATTAATATTATTGTTGTTAAATTTTATTATATTCATTATCTTAATTATTACTATCACTAACGTCATTATTATTTAATATTTATATTATTATTAGTTATGCAACCCAAGAGGGGGGTAAATTGAGATTTTAAAATTTATGCTAAGCAAACAACATAACAATTCAATCTAATGCCTTAATGGAAACGAAAACAATAAATTCAATCAAGCACAATATTAAAAGAGTAAGGGAAGAGAAAACAAACACAAGGATTTTTACGTGGTTCGGCAATCCCCACCTACGTTCACGCCTCCAAGCTCACCCGGCTTAAGGATTTCACTATTCAAACCTCCCAAGACTTCAAACGTTTACAATTGACTTTCAAGGTGTCAATGGACCTTTACAATCAAGAGATTATCTCCTCAATCTCTTCACCCCAAGTGTTTCTCACACTTGTACACTCACAATTTGATGATAAATGAAAATTACAACAATGAAACTTTTTTTAAGAGTGGATAAACAAATTATAGCTCAATGATGATTCAATAAATGATTATTTGCGAAATGGAAGCTCAATATATGTTATATGATCTTGTTTATGCTTGCTAGGGGTGTTCGCGGATCGGATTTTACGGATTGGACATCAATCTATATCTGATCCATGATTTTGCGGATTATAATTTTTCAATCGAATCCAATCCACGGATTGATAAAATTCAATCCAAATCCAATCCATACATCCTCGGATCGGATGCGGATTTGACTCAATCCATATCCAATCCATATGTCTATGGATCGAATGCGGATATGACTCAATCCATATGCAATCTACCATTTTGCGCATTAGTTTTCGAATTAAAAATTTTTATATCTCTCCAACTAATGAAAAAAAAAAATCTAATATAAAAATAATTTTGCTACCAATTAAATTTAAAATTGAATAAAATTTAAATAAATTAATTGTTTAAATAAAGCTAAAATAATACATTTAAAGTTTTAAAATATAACACATCGAGGCTAATTATTCAAATAAAGCTACAATAATACGTTCAAAGTTTCAAAATATAACACATCAAGCTTAATTGTTCAAATAAAGTTACAATAATACGTTAATATAACACCGAAATTAATTGTTCAAATAAAGCCACAATTAATTGAAATGGCGAAGTTTCGGAAACCAAACACAGTCTTATCCTTCACCAGGGTTGTTGCGCCTGTCAAAAAGTGGTGATTACAGAGCCATCCACGATGGGAACCAGAAGAAGCCGTACGGGTGGTGATCTTGAAGGTTGTGATAGTGAAATTGTTTAGCTGGAACCAGTGAATGTGAAGTGGCTCGATGGACTTGGGAAAGAAGATGGCTTGCTCTCGCCGGAATCGTGCGGCCGATGTCCTTTAAATCTGTGTCAAGAGTGTATCTAACTAGTATTGAGTGTTGCTAGTGTGTGTGACGGCGGGGAAGCTTAGGGTTTTTTGTTTGCAAATTGTTGGTGACTTGGCGTTATGTTACTTTGCTTTTGCTAGTGCGTGTGACTTTGCTTTTATTTTGTTTTACAATTTTTATAAGTTATATTTGTATATTTGATTATTTAATTATTTTTTATTTTATATTATTATTGGGTAATGGCTAAGATATGCTATAGTGCTTATGCAATGTAACATTTATAACTTTTTTAATTAAATTTATAATAATTTTTTAATTATATATATATATATATATATATATATATATATATTTTATTTTTTTTTGCGGATTCACGGATTTCTGTGGATTTACAAAAGTAAATTCATATCCAATCCATCGACTGCGGATTTTTAAATTTTCAATCCATATACAATCCACGGATTGAATTTGTACGGATCGGATTCAGCGGATCGGACGGATTGAGCGGATCAGATTGGATTCCGAACACTCCTAATGCTTGCATTAGTCTCTAAAATGAAGTTGAAATTGAATTTTTCTAATTAAAGCCCGAAACCTAGCCGTTATAGGTGAATTCCCGTAACCAAGCGGTTAGCCGCTTGATTTATCCGGCTAGCCACCCAGAACAGTGATGTCATCGTTAAATTTGAATTTTGCTACAGTAAAATGTCATAAAACTTTGCAAACAAGTCCAACTTTATTTCTAAATAATGCTTGCCAATCCCAAGACTTTTTGAAATTATGATATGACCCCAAATTGAATAATATTTTTCAAAAAAATCCTTTTCAAAATTTAATATAATATCCATATTTTTTAAAGTTCTCAAAATCTTTCACTTTAGTTCAAAATTTGAAAATATGAGATTTTCCTCAGGCGGCTAGCCGCTAGCCTCAAGCGGTTAGTCGCTCACTCTTTGTCCAATTTTGGATTTCAAATGTTTGGATTACATTCGGGTCCTCAATCTTTTATAAATTATAGTATGGCTCAATATATTACAAATATTTGCAAATAAGTCCAACTCTGAATTTAAAAAAAATACTTATTAAAATAAAAAATTATAAAACTTTTTTATTTTATTCCAAATTATTCAAATTCTCTAAATACTTTATCTTATAAATATAAAACATTTTTGTTTATGAAGAGTAAATATTTAAATAAACTATTGAGCTTCTCAAATGCTAAATAATACATCAATTAAATCATACCGGCTTTACAAGAATTTTTCGCAATAATTTGTCTGTTGAGCTCTTAACTTTATTCTTTATTTCATCGTTGTCCGTTGAGTGTCTTGAACTTAATTTCACGTGATTCACTTCATCAAAAATATTATCCTTCAAGAACTAGTGAAAATGTGAAATACAATATTTATCAAATCACTTAAGACACATGTTTATTATCATCAAAATTACATTATGTGTAGCCTTTTAGGCTAACATTATTTTCATTAATAATATATTAGAATATTTTAGCTTTATTATTTTAATTATTGTTATTATTAATTTTATTAATACTATTATTATTAAAATTTATTAATTTTATTATTTTAGTTATTATATTAATATAAATGTCATCGTCGTCGTCATCATTATTAAACTTTATTAATTTTTTTTATTTTAATAAATATAATTCTCATTATTATTCTGCCTTAATTGAGCATTAAATATATTTTTATTATAATATAAATCTTTTCTTTAGAAATCTTTGGAAGTTCCCAACAATCTATTGCTTTATCAAAGTTCTCGATAATGAATTCTTCTGAACTCACAACATGCTTTGAATCACTAGTCTTCCCGGAAGAAGAGCTAGAAAAGGACGATGTTCTACAGGTCAGAGGGTCCATGGTTAAAACCTTATGGTCAATTTATGGTTTGGTCAGAATGGCTACAGGTATGGATTTACAGCCCTCAGCAGAATCCTTATCCTAAAACGGGACTTACAACCAGTAAAAATTCACCACAAAAACAAAAGGCTCTGAAAGAGTTATGTCACGTTCTTCAGTCTTTATAATATAATCATGTTTTAAAATATCAAGCATTTTTGTTTTGTAAATCTTTTCTTTAGAAATCTTTGGAAGTTCCCAACAATCTATTGCTTTATCAAAGTTCTTGATAATGAATTCTTCTGAACTCACAACATGCTTTGAATCACTAGTCTTCCCGGAAGAAGAGCTAGAAAAGGACGATGTTCTACAGGTCAGAGGGTCCATGGTTAAAACCTTATGGTCAATTTATGGTTTGGTCAGAATGGCTACAGGTATGGATTTACAGCCCTCAGCGGAATCCTTATCCTAAAACGGGACTTACAACCAGTAAAAATTCACTTAATGATAAAGAGCAAATAGTTCAATATGTTTCTGCACATTGGAATGAATGTCAAAAGAATTATTCAACCATTAAAAAAGAAATTCTTTCCATTGTTTTGTGCATATCTAAATTTCAAAGTGACTTATTAAATCAAAAATTTTTACTTAGAATAGATTGCAAAGCTGCAAAACATGTTTTAGAAAAAGATGTTCAAAACATTGCATCAAAACAAATTTTTGCACGTTGGCAAGCTATTTTAAGTGTTTTTTATTTTGATATTGAATATATTAAAGGAGATACAAATTCTATTCCTGATTTTCTAACTCGGGAATTTCTTCAAAACAGATAAATTATAATAAAAATATAAAAATATAAAAATAAATTATTTTATTATATTATTTTATTATATCATATTATATTCATATATTAATAATAATTTAATGTAATTAATAATAAATTTAAATAATGTTAGTTTAATATTAATATAAAATTAATACAGTACAGTGTAATACCAAGCATTGTACAATATTGTTATAATATACTGCTAATGCAATATAACATAATATAATACACATACGTTAATTAATACAATACAGTGTGCTAAACAAACCCTTAATTCTTTGAGTCATGATGGCCAAGAGGGATATAGAGAAAGTAAAGATAATCTTTGCAGGATCTTTTGCGATGGTGGATTAGCCATCGTTAAAAGGTTTAGGCTGTTACAATAAAAATTAAGCAAGCACCCTACATTTAAAAGAGCATTTAGAAACTAATAAATTTACTATTTACTTATTTTTAAATTAGGAATAAATAGTAAATTATAATTACAATAAGATTCACAAGCTCAAATATCTATTTAAAAAAAAAAGATAATTCCCAAGAAACATAAAACTCAAAACTTTTGAAATATTCTTAAAAAATAATAAATAAATTAACTTCCCTTTATATTATTCTTTGTTTATCTTTCTATGATTTTATTAAGCTACGTTTTAAAATTTAAAACATTAAAATGGCTCCCTTAAATTTCAAAGTAATATTGGTATTTTATAAGTAAACTAACATATTGTATGTACAAATAAACAAACACGTCAACTAACACTAAAAACAGAAACTTACTAAAAACGTAAACTTTTATAATATTAAAATAATAAAGTGTTGCAACCTATTTTTTACATGTTTCCTATTTTGAATTTTTTACCGTTTTCATTTTATAATTTTTTGAAGTATTGAAAGGTTAATAAGTCATATTTTTATACATATTCAATTTATTTATTCTATATTAAATATATATTATATAATAAATAAAATATTATTTATATTTATCGATTTTTCATGTGTTTAAAAAATTTTATGTAATATTACATTGTTGTCCTTATATTGTCACTCATTTTTATGATCAAACTAGGTCAATGGATCAAACTTTAAAAATTTAAAACAACATGAGTTATATAAGTAAATATGTAAAAACTCTTTACTTTTAATGATTTTATAATAAACACTAGGGATTACAGTGTTAATAATCAATTGAACTCTCAGCCATTGAACAATTTAGCCATTAGATTTATCGGCTGCATCAGAAAAGGGCAAAACTTGGGGTACCTTGCAACTGTTGCAAGGTAGTTGGACTCGTGCATTCTATTTGATTTTGATAACTTCACTAAATCTGGCCTTATTATACAAGGAATTAAGCTTACACCCAAAAATGGTTGACTACTAAATTGAATTATTGAATTATTTGGCAGAAAAATTGTGCTGCTTTAAATACCAAACTTGTGACACTAATACAATTAGCTTTCTAATAGTATGCTACATGTTTGGGGGAAAAATATGAAAGATAGCAGAACGCCACGTGTTGACGAATGGAATAACTTCAGTGTAATCCGAGGTACCCAGCATGATTCGAGGTATCCCGCATGATTGGAGGTACCCGGCACGATTAGAGGTACCCGGCACGATCAGAGGTACCCCGCATAACTCTAGAGTAACTCGAGGTACCCCGCATAGATTGGGGTACCCCATATAATTCGAGGTACCCGGAATAACTCGAGATATCTGGCATGATTATAGATACCTGACATGATTAGAGGTACCCCGCACGATCAGAGGTACCCCGCATAACTCTAGAGTAACTCGAGGTATCCCGCATAGATTAGGGTACCCGGTATAATTCGAGGTACCCGGAATAACTCCAGTATAATTTGAGGTACCCGGAATAAATCCAGCATAATTCAAGGTACCCGGAATAACTCCGGCATGATTCGAGGTACCTCGCACGATTAGAGGTACCCGGCACGATCAGAGGTACCCCGCATAACTCCAGAGTAACTCGAGGTACCCCGCATAGATTGGGGTACCCCATATAATTCGAGGTACCTGGAATAACTCCAATATAATCCGAGTTACCCAGCATGATTCAAGGTACCCCGTACGAATAGAGGTACCCTACATGATTAGAGGGACCCGACATGATTAGAGGTACCAAGCATAACTTTAGGGTAACTCGAGGTACCCTGCATAAATCGGGGTACCCCATATAACTTGGGGTACCCGATAGATCCGACTCAGGAGAATCCTCTGAAAAAGTCCGCCATGAGAAATGTCTTCACCTCTTAAAAGATAATATTCGATTTTGTCAGAATTAGGAATAAAAAACGTCGTACTAAAAAGGGGGGGACAGCCGCCTGCCACCTCTGCCAAAAAGTGAAGGACATTGTCCCAAGGACATTAGTCCTTAGCCGCCTACCCGACAGTCACTACAGAGGTACGCTGGACCACTCTCCAGCGTGCGCCACGTTTCCAAAGGATAAGATATGTCGCGAACGCCTTTTTGATTCCCAAGCATGCACATAACGACCCAAAAATCATAAAAAAGTAAAAGGACATGAGAGGCATGAAAAGGAATAGCTAATAGCCAAAAAGGATACGCCACATGGCAGCTGAGGTACTCCATATATAAAGGTGCCTAGGTTTTATTCTCGATCATGTTCTCATTCACCCATGAACACTCACACTCTGAAAAATAGGTTTTTTTCAACCTTAAACCCTGATTTAGAGAGGGCTAGCCAGCTCTCTTTACCATAAAAGCTTGAGTTTGCTAACTTGAGCGTCAGAGTGTGAACGTCGGGGTACCCCGACTTCACCTTTAACCTCTATTTCACTGTTTTGCATGCGCAAAGCTCATTTTGAAGGACACATTTCTTGGTTCAAACATTTCACCATCGTTATCACTGTTAGCCTATATGGCTATAAATATTGATTTTGATGATAACAAACCACATGTATTAATTGAACAAAGATTTATGAATTGTGCTTTTATAATAAGAAAATGATGTTATGGAATTAAAGTATTTTGGACTAAAATGAAAGTATTTTAAAAATCTTTAATAGTGTTTTAAATTTCGGATTTGGACCTATTTGAAACTATTTAAATATTTTGGGTCATTTTATAATTTCACATAGTTTGGGTGAAATCATAATTTCAGAAAGTTTTGGGATTGACAAAGTATTATTTAAAAATTCTGAAATTGGATTTATTTGCAAAGTTTTATAACGTTTTGGGCCGTAGTACAGTTTTATAAAGTTTTGGGGTCAAACTGTAATTTTAGAAAATAGTTCACTGTAGCAGTCACTGTAGCAAGCGGCTAACCGGATCCTGACAAATGGAAATCCGGTTGTTGGGCAGTAAGCTTCTGAGCATAAGCGAAAATCCGAATTTGACAAAGTGGCATACCGGATGTTCAGAAATTCAAAATTGTGGCTGTAACTGTAACATTAAGCGGATTTCCGGATGTCCATAACCGGTAATCCAATTACGACCAAAATGTGCATAACGGCTAGTTTTTGAGCTCAAACTATATAAACTCAAAACCAATTCATTTTTGGTAATCCAAGCAAGCAAGAACAAGTGCACACAACATATATTGAGCTTCAACTTCGTGAATCATCATTCATTAAATCATCTTTGTTCTTCAATTTGTATATCCACTCTTAAAGAGAGATTGATTGTTGTATTTTTCATTTCACATCAAATTGTGAGAGTACAAGTGTGAGAAACACTTGGGGTGAAGAGATTGGAGATATAATCTCTCGTTGTAAAGGTTCATTGACACCTTGAAGTCAATTGTAATCGTTTGAAGCCTTGGAAATGCTTGGATAGTGAAATCCTCAAGCCCGGTATGCTTGGAGGCGTGGACGTAGGCGGGGATTGCCGAACCACGTAAAAATCCTTAAGTTTGCTTTCTCTTCCCTTGCTCTTTAATTATTGTACTTTGATTGAACTTATTGCTTTCAATTTTTATTAAGACATTAGATTGCTTGTTGTGTGGATTTGCTAGGATAATTTTTAAAATTCCAATTCACCCCCCCTCTTGGGTTGCACACGTATATTTCATTTGGTATCAGAGCGAGGTGCTCTTGTGTAGACTTAACCGTTTAGAGTTAAAGATCCATGGCAACCCATAATGACTCAATATTTAAGGAAGGACAATCCACAATTAGACCACCGTTCTTTGACGGTAATGACTACCCATATTGGAAAACTATGATGAGAATTTATTTACAAGCTTTAGATTATGAAATTTGGGAAATTGTTTGTGATGGTCCATTTATGCCTTTGACTAGAAACGAAATCGGGGAAGATATTCCAAAACTTTCACGGGAATGGAATGAATTGGAAAAGAGAAAAGCTACTCTAAATTCCAAAGCTATGAATGCCTTGTTTTGTGCACTAGATAAGAAATAATTTCATAGAGTATCTAGTTGTGAGAGTGCTAATGAAATTTGGCACAAACTTGAAGTTGTTTATGAAGGCACAAATCAAGTGAAAGAGTCTAAAATTAGTAGGTACACTCGGCAATATGAATTGTTCCAAATGGAACAAAATGAGAGTGTGTATTCTATGTATACTAGATTTACGGACATAGAGAACACTCTAGGAGCCCTATGAAAGACTTTTTCAAATAGCGATAAGGTTAAGAAAATTATTAGGTCTCTACCTAAGGAATGGAGACCAAAAAGGACTGCCATTGAGGAAGCCAAGGATTTAAATGTATTACCTATTGATGATTTAATTGGCTCTCTTATTTCTTATGAGGAAGACTTGGCAGCCGAAAGAGGCAATGAGGAGAAGAAGAAAAACATTGCTCTCAAAGCCTCAAAACATGAGAGTGATGAGGAAAGCGAGCTGGATGAGGAAGAGATGGATATGCTGGCTAGGAGGTTCAGAAAACTTTTTAAGAAATCCGGTGAGCGAAGAAAATTTAGAGACCTCAAGAACCGAAAGGAGAAGAAGGAATTAATCAAATGTTATGAGTGCAAGAAGCTTGGCCATATAAGAACGGAATGTCCTCTTCTCAACAAGCTCAAGAAGAAAGCAATGGTAGCCACATGGGATGATAGCGATGAGGAAACAAGTGATGATGAAAAGCATCAAGAAATGACAAATCTAGCTCTCATGGCAATTGGAGATGAATCGGATGATGAACTTGATGAGGTAAATGATCTTTTTACTTATGATGAATTATATGATGCTTTTAAAGAATTGCATGATAATTGGATAAAAATTGGTAAAAAGAATGCATGTCTTAAAAAGAAAATGGTAGAGCTCAAAAATGAAAATGATGCTTTACAAAAATGCAATGATTCATTAAATGAAAAGATTAAAGGACTAGAGTTAGATAATAAAATGTTGCATGATAGAATTGCATCATTCACATGTAAACAAAGTACTTTGTATGAGCATGAGAAATCACATGTTGATGAATTAATAAATGAAAATGAAAGGCTTAAGAAAAGGAGCAATGAGTTGAATGAGATTGTTTTGAAATTCACAAATGGGCAAAAGATGTTGGATAACATGCTTAATTCACAAAAATGTGTGTTTGATAAAGGAGGACTTGGGTATAAGCCTTACTTGAAACAAAAATATTATAAGAATTATTTTGTTAAGGCTACCTCCACAAATGATCAAATTGTATGTCATTATTGCAATCAAAATGGTCATATGAAGAATAGATGTCCAATTAAAAGAAATGTGTATTATGGAGTCAAATGTATTTGGGTTCCGAAAGGAACTAAATCTAACACTCAAGGACCCAAGAGTATTTGGGTACCAAAGGACACAACTTGAATGTTTTTTTGTAGGTACCACAAACAAAGAATGGTGGAGAGTTCCTTGATGAAGCTTGTGAGGATAATCATTTGAGTATGATCTAGGAGAAAAAGATGAGGCAAGATGATTTAATTGTTTTGGTAACAATTCTTGCCATATTAATTTTGTTGAATGAATCATGATAAATGAAATTGCGAAAGTATGCTTGTATGTTTACATGATGGAATTATCATTGTGTTTAACATTGAGTGCTTTATCATGATGCATGGTTATATATATAAGATGATAGCTTGTCAACTCATCATGATAGCTTTGTTTGATTTTGATGATTATATAATGCCTAAGCTTGATAAATGAGTGATATGCTTGAATTATTAATCTTTGAATGCTTATATGTTTCATGATTGTGTAAAATATATACATGATGAATGAATTATATGTGTGAATTCTTGTGTCGTTAATTGTGTTATATCATCATTCACTTATAAAATTGACATCATTGTTTGATACGATTTCATATGTTTGGTCTTGTATGCATTTATGTCTCATGTATTAAATGGCTTATTGAAAAGTTTTAAATCTCAAAATGATTTAAAATTAATCAATTTTAAAAGCCAAAAATAAAATGGTGAGTGTAATACAAGTATAAGAGCTAGCCAATATTCAATTAGAGACAAAAGGTTTTCCAAGTCTAAACCAGATTAGCTTTGGTTGCTCTCGGGACAACATTTGGATAACCGGATTTTCAATCCGGAAAACCGGATTTGCTAAGCCTTCTCTCTGCCTCAAAACCGGATAACCGGTTCTTAAAATCCGGAAAACCGAATTCAAGAGGCAACTTTCTGCCTCAAACCGGACTACCGGTTAGCAAAACCGGAAAGCCGGATTCGCAAGGAAAGCTTGCTGGAACAAACCGGATTTCCGGTTCTGTCAATTCGGAATTCCGGATTCGAGCTGCACTTTGGCAAACCGGCAAGCAGATTCTCACTTGCTATCTTCTGGATCCAACCGGCAAGCCGGTTCGTGTTATCCGGAAAACCGAATTTGCGTGAAACATTTGCTGGAACCAACCGAATTTCCGGTTAAACTCATCCGGCAAACCAGTTTCAATTTTTCCAGCTTCTAGATACTAACCGGACAGCCGGTTAGTGACTTCCGGCAAACCTATTTTGCGGTTAAATGGGCACTGCTCTTCTTCCTTCTTCATTCGGCATTCCGTTTCTTACTCTCTCACTAAAAACCGCTTCCTCTCTCACGCAATATCTCTCTAAAATCCATCAATCTCATCTTTTTTCACTTCAAATCCTTTATGCTTGTATTTAGACACACCAACATTTCATTTACTGTTTTATTTTTCTTTTATTTTGCATTTTGGATTATATGGATGTTTGCTATGATTTTGAATTATATGATTCTTCTCACCTTACGGACTTAATTTTAGGAGATCCATCACAAGATGTAGCTACTAGATCATCATTTAGAAATATATATAAACATTTGTAATAATGGATTTGATCACTTGTTCTTTAGCTCATAATGATGGCTTTTCTTAATAGTTATGTTGATTTTGATGATCTATATATTGGCATATGTTGATTTTGATGATTTATATATTGCCATTATGTACTTATGTTTTTACTTAAGTTTTGATGATAAAGAATGTGCATTGATGATTACATTGTACTTGATGAAGCTTTGATCTTATGCAATCTATGATTAGTGAATGAATGCATTTTTTGTACTTTATCGATGTATTGTTGAATATGTCTTACTTGTTTTAAATGATATCGAAAAAGGGAGAAATACATATACTTCGAGAATTTTAAGCATATGAGATTTTTTTTGTTATATTGAAATGTCACATTAGATATTTGATGAGTTTAGTTGTCTTTATTTATAAAATGTGATTGATAATTATGGAGCTTGAATATTTGATAATATGCATGCCAATTTGGTAAAGAAATCAAAACCTCTTTGCGAAGAAGAATTTTCAAAAAATTCGGCATAAACTTGGAATGATTTGATTTCTTGATGATTTTGGTAATTGATGATTATATGTGCGTTGCTTGATGAATTGAAGGAGTTGTTGGTTGGTTATTATTGTTTAAGCTTATATGGAAGTGTTTTTAACCATGTTGTGTATTTGAGAATTTGTTCTTTTTTAAGGGGGAGACAAATATAATATGTTTTTGGATAAAATCATTTCGGTTAAATTTTTAAATTGGCCATATATTTAGGGGGAGCATATAATATGATTTTGGATAATATGCATTTTGAATTTTTTTTTTGTCCAAAGGGGGAGACAAAATAATATATCATTTCGATGTTATCAAAAGGAGGAGAATAATATGCATTTTGAGTAATTGTTTTGATAATTGGTATTTGATTATATGATGATGATAATTTGTGAGTAATATTACTAAATTTATATTTGAGGTGATGCTTGTTGTTAGGGGGAGATTCTTTCAAAATTTCTACTCAAACAACATGGGTAACAAATTTGCTACTTTTATTATTTTCCTTTACGTTTTCTTTTTTATGATGAAGAGGGAGAAGAATACATGTTTTTAAATTTATAAAAATTTGCTATTTGACAAAGCGGCATACCGGATGTTCAGAAATTCAAAATTGTGGCTGTAACGGTAACATTAAGCGGAATTCCGGATGTCCATAACCGGTAATCCGGTTACGACCAAAATGTGCATAACGGCTAGTTTTTGAGCTCAAACTATATAAACTCAAAACCAATTCATTTTTGGTAATCCAAGCAAGCAAGAACAAGTGCACACAACATATATTGAGCTTCAACTTCGTGAATCATCATTCATTAAATCATCTTTGTTCTTCAATTTGTATATCCACTCTTAAAGAGAGATTGATTGTTGTATTTTTCATTTCACATCAAATTGTGAGAGTACAAGTGTGAGAAACACTTGGGGTGAAGAGATTGGAGATATAATCTCTTGTTGTAAAGGTTCATTGACACCTTGAAGTCAATTGTAATCGTTTGAAGCCTTGGAAAGGCTTGGATAGTGAAATCCTCAAGCCCGGTGTGCTTGGAGGCGTGGACGTAGGCGGGGATTGCCGAACCACGTAAAAATCCTTGAGTTTGCTTTCTCTTCCCTTGCTCTTTAATTATTGTACTTTGATTGAACTTATTGCTTTCAATTTTTATTAAGACATTAGATTGCTTGTTGTGTGGATTTGCTAGGATAATTTTTAAAATTCCAATTCACCCCCCTCTTGGGTTGCACACTTATATTTCAATCACTTCCCTCTTCTCTTCTCACCTCCACTGAATTCAGAAGCACCGCAGACAACAAACCAGTGAGGTACCCCGTCTCCATTAAAAATACAAATTCATTGTTCTAGATAGATTTGTCTTTTCCTACCCACAAAATCTGTCAAAAACACTACATATGGATATTTATAAATACAAGATCAATCAAAATTCTTAATTTCTAATTAAAAAAAATTATGATGAGACCGATTATTGTGGAAGCCATCTGAAAATTAATTTGGCCCACAACTCAATAAAAATTAGTAATAGTTATAAGCTTAATGATATTTAACTTCTAAAATTTTGATTTTTTAGGGTGTTTTTGAGATTGAGGTGCTGTAACTTTTAAGCTGCGGCTATTGTAGAAAAAAACAGTAATTATGAAATAAAAGTTAAAATATATAGTAAATATAAATTTTAAATAATAATTTTGATAAACTTATTAAAGATATAATAGATTCTCCATTATACAAGTGATTTTAAAAATCATATCAACATAACTTTCAAGATATAACAGTTAGTGTTTACCAACCACTTTACAATTGTAATTTCTAAATTACAGCTGTCCAACTTCAATTCTAAACGCACCCTTAATTTATCTTATTACTTTTTAGAATTATTTTTATTTACAAATTTTTTATTTTATTTTATACTCCCTCCCCCGGCCCCACCCCTTCTCTCTGACAACCATCACAACCACCATCTACCTTTATCAACAACATGTTCATCATCACTACCACTTATCTTCTTCACCATTAATCCATTAGTGGATCACTTCCACCGGGGTATAATGAATTTTAATATTGGGTTTTGTTAAATTTGATGAATAAGTGATGGATTTTGGTGTTATTAATGATATTGATTTTATTTTTTGCGATAAACCTAAAATTTTATTTAATTTCAATTTGGGATATGATTAAAAGATAATATTTTATTCAAATGGTGAATCAATTAAAGAAAGATGAAAGAGATGAGAAGTTAATCTATTGAGAGCTTGAAGAGAAAAAAAAATACTTATTTTTTAATAATGACAATCTTGAGAATAAAAAATACTAAGGAGGTCAAATATCACTACTTATGTTATAAATAAATTTAAAAAATTCATTTATAAAAATGATTGAAAAATCCAGCCCAACCTTCCCAAGTTAGGCCTGGGCTTCCAAGGGCCAAGACTTTCTTGAAAACCTAGGCGTCGGCATGGTGAAACCCGATCTGAGCCGGTCCATTTGCAGTCCCCACTCCCCATCTCCTTTCTAAAGTAATCAAACACACGTTGCATGCCATTTTGAATTTTCTTGTTCTTCATTCGACACTGTGGCGATTTTGAACAAAGTTAAAGCATTGATATGAATTTTTTGCAACCACCTTTCATGAGTAGGGATGACGATGAGAAGGGAAGGGGAGGGGATCGATGTCTTTGTACCATCTTTGATAGTTTGCATATATACCCCATCGCCTCCCTATTTCAGATAGAATTGCTTAACAAGAAGAGATAGGGATTTAAATTTTAAAATGAAATTTGGTAATATGTCTTACATTAGCATTAGTTCATTACAGAAGTCACACTACAAAATACAAATTATCAGGATAATTATCTTTGTTAATCTTCATAATCCTACGACAAAAAGAAAAAGAAATTTTTTATATCAACCATAAAATAAATAAAATGGATATAGATAGGTAAATAAATGAGATGAGCACGCTGCACGCAACGTGCTACTAGGTTATAATGAGATGGAGACGAGCTAAGTGCTGGTTGCGACATGCATAATTTGGAAAGGATTCGTTAGACAATGACAAGGTCACTCAAGATTTGATTTCTAAATTGTGTGCTTGTGGAGTTATGGACTTTAAGCTATGGTTAAGTCTAAATTATATCAAAGACTTTATATTAACTAATATTTATATTATTTGTATAAATTATGTGCTTATGGGGTTACATGAATAACGTGTATATTACGTTTAACGTAAGATAACACTGACCTTATTATTATTATTATTTAGAGAAGACCTATAAAATTTGACTGGATTGACGTGGAGCACCGTTTTGCTGCACGTTTGTTCCAACAAACGGGGCCAAGGCCTAGGACCTAGGCGGCTTAGGCTGACCCCAAGTCATAGGCTAAGGCCCCACCACCAAACAAAGACCCTTTTCCATGAATCACGTTTCAATCCCTCATTTCATGAATAATTCACTAAATGTTTTGTTTTATATATTATGAAAATTTTAGAATATAAGAGAAGTATTATCTTAGTTATATTATAAATAAATAATATAATGATATATATATAGTTATTTTAAAAAATTAATTATGTAAGTGAAAGTTATATTAAATTTTAATTACACTATTATTCATATATTAGTTAATTATATTACCTTTAATATATTTAAAAATTTCTCATATAATATTAAGTAAGATTTACCCAAAAAAAAATGTGTGTTATACATTACTTAGATAAGATTTGGACATTTAAGGCTCGAATTCAATGCAATAAATAAATTTCTATTTTATTTTTTTTTATCTGCAACCCATGTTCAATTTTTTGTCTACGGCTATTGGTCCAATTTGGAGGCATTTAAAAATCAATTTAAGATTAGGTCCATTTTTTACTTAAACAATTTGAAGAAGCAATCTTGCATATAAAGGCAAGGCATTACTATTATCAGGATTAGAATTATTAGGTGCTGCGAGTTAATTGTAGGCATTAGGAGAGACAAGCAAAATGGATATCACCGATACTCTACCGGCAGAGTGCATGTCCCATATCATATCTCTTACAACTCCTCGCGATGCTTGCAGATTATCAGTGGCATGTCGTGTCTTCAAATCAGCTGCGGATTCTGATTCTGTGTGGGAGAAGTTTCTGCCGTCCGATTACAAAGAGATCATTTCCAGTTCGGTCTCTGATTCATCTTTGATCACTTCTTTCTCTTCTAAGAAGGATCTTTATTTTCATCTTTGTCACAACCCCATCATCATCAACGGTGGTACTTTGGTAAGTCAAACCTAGACGATTTATTTCTTAGAGTTAAAAAGGGGTAATATTGGATTATCTCATATAAAATCACAATCTTCAAAATATCTTCAAATTACTATAAATCTTACTTTTTTCCCATTTTTGTTAAGAAGACAAAAAAATTTATCAACATGTCCCTATTTTTCCCTTCTCCTTTTTGAGAAAAAAATAACAGTAAATCAAGATTTATAATAGTTTGGAGGGTTATTCTATGATGCTACTATAAAAATTACAGTAGCAGTGGTAGTATAAATATGTACCATTAGATTTAATCAATTATTCACAAAATAAAAAGTTAGTAAAGAGAATATTTTTATTTTAATTATTTAGAATTTAACTTGATAGTTATCAATCTGTTAAGCATGTTTTTAAAGATTAAATAATAAAAAGAAACTAGAATAGTCTATTGAAACTTTTATATTTTTCTTTAAAAATATATGGATCTTAATATTAACATAACTTAATCTTTGTTTATCCTCTCATTATTATATCTTTGTCAATAAAAACTTATTAGATTAATAAATATAGCAACAGTTAATTCAAACCAATCTTAGCCAACGAATAAAACTTAGAATTCAAAATTATATTGTTCCAATTATAAATGAAAGAAATGATATGTATTATCATGTGTTGTTGAAGATTGAATAATCCATATTTGTTATTTACACATTTAAATTAATTTATATATTTGTATTTTCAATTTTTTTGATTTTATTGATGATTTATAAAATATTTGTCACATTATAAAAATAAAAGTATATCTATGAACTTGAGTATCATCTATTAATTATTAAGTAATTAGTTACAATTTATAAAATTAAATCAATAATAAAGATTAAAACATTTAAATTCAAGGAATATTTATAATGAACTCATTATCAATACCGTAAAAATTCAAATAACATCATAAAAAATCATAATCTAGAGGATATTTTAAAAAAACATTATTTAACTGGAGGAGTTAATCCAAAATTAACCTTACAGTTATTCATCAAAGGTGATTTAATTTTAATTTGTATATACGTATCATTATATGCTTTGCACCTACTTCGACTGCATAAAAAAGCTAGCTAACAATATCGCGTCATTCTTCTTTAACAGAGGCTTGTGTTGGAGAAAGGGAGTGGGAAAAAATGTTACATTCCTGTGGGCGTAGTACATCGTTTTATACCTTGGGGAGATATACCTGACGATTGGATTTGAATGTTCTATCTTGTGATTGTTTCATTTACTTTGTTAAAAGTATTATTTAAAATCACATTTATCAAATATAGTTAACTTTTACTTTAGGGAGCCCCTATGTTACAATTAATGTAACATACACACTCAACAACAACCACACAAATTATGTGGGCCCATCATTTGTGTGGTTGTTGTTGAGTGTGTATGTTACATTAATTGTAACATAGCATTTGTCTTTACTTTATTGACGAGACTTTTTCACAACAGATGTAGATTTTATATCGTAGCACTTTAATATTAAATAAGTTCTTATCAATATGGGTCAGTTCTTTAATGAAAATGAAACGTACAATTTGTTTGTGTTGCCTATTTGATTTCGAAGATCTTGATCAAGTGCATGCAATCTCGCTCATCTCAAATAGAGAGTTGTGGGTCCTATGTAGGCTTGGCAAAATTTGGGTTCGGTTCAGGTTTTGATGTTGCTCGGGACCGGATCGGATGAGTGAAATTTAAGACCGAATTCGGGTTAAAACTTGATTTTTTTGGATGCGGTCCAGGCTCAAACCCAGCACCCCTGGACCCGGGTTTTTGATCCAGGTTTCCAAGCCCGCATGTGATAAATTCAATTTTTTTCTTCAATTTTTTCTTTCATTTCTCTAACAATGTAAATTTTTTTAAAAAAATAGTCAAATAAACTCATTCAATCTCAATTTTTTAAAAAAAAAATAGTCAAATACAAATATATAACATACTACCAATACAAATTTTACATAAATAATAAATAAATAAAAATTCAATCTACTTTCTAATACCTAAATTCATCCAATTTCTAACCTAAACTCATTCAATCTATATAAAAAATAAAATAAAATTTAACAACACAATAATCACACAATACATTTAAATAACATCCAACATATCATAAATTCATAATTATATATTTATATATTTATATATAATATAATATATATATTTTTTTTAATTTATTAATAAACTAGGTCCGGGTTCGAGTTCCGAATTTTTGGAGTTGAGCCCGAACCCGGGCCAGAAAATATCCGACTTTAAGAATTTCAAACTTGTACCTACTTTTTTTGTGTATGCAATCTGAATTTTGTCGAACCGGATTATCCGGTCCAGTCCGAACAGGCTTTTTTGACACCCTTAGTCCTATGACAGAGCTTTCAATTTGAGATCTTACCAAGGCGTTGTCACATACCTATCAGTACTAAAATAGTTGATAGAATGAATTATGTCATTGTCTGAGGAATAAAGAATGAATTATGTCGTTGTCTGAGGAATATATAAACACACGCACCCAATGCATGCACCACACCTGTCCTGCATATGGAGAAAAAGCATGCAATTGTTTTTGTTTGGTAGCTAGCTAACCAATCAGGAGCTGGCTAAGTTGGATCTGTATGTTACAGAATCTGTAACTTAGCCAGCTCCGATAATGCAAAGATGTATTCATAGGTCTTTAGGGTGGAATGGTCGACAATGTACTATTTTTGAAAAATCCTTAGGGTGGACTAGTCAATCCTGTACAAAAGATTGTTTTCGTTGAAAAATTTTGGTCTCTATCTTTTCCTTCACGTGTATCAATGCACCACGTAAACTTTAGTTCAACCACTCCACTAGACGGTCCAAAAATGCATTGATCATAATAACAAGTACAGAAGCGTTAATCCAATTAGGGCCTTAATTAGCATTGATGTATTGTATTTTTCAAGTTATTCCTGGTGCATAAAAAATTATATAAAAATTAATAGTATATAATAAATATAATTTTTAAATAATAATTTTAACAAAAATAGTAGAGATATAATAAATTTTTCATTAGAAAGTGTAAAATTAAATCAACTTATCTTCCAATTATAGTTGTTAGTATTTATCAAACACGTTAAAAGCTATAATCACCCAACCTTAATCCCAAACGTGGCCTAAACCAGCACTCATTTTTAAGTGTGAACGTTCATATTTTTGTAAAATGCGGATTTGAATTACTTATCGATAAATGATAATTAAGTAGCTCTAGAAAAACAAAAATTATATGTTGGATCTTTAATCCAACATTAGATTTATATGTGAATAATTATGTATTGCGAACTGTCATATAAGGTTAAGTTCAATCAAAAGTGATATGAGTTTGAACCTTTAATTGTAGATACTTAAAGGTAATTTCAATTTCTATGATGGGTTGAAATTGGAATACCTAAAGATAACAAGAAAAATTATATATATATATAAGAGTGATTATAGTCCCTAAGTCACACGTATAATCATTATATTCTTTCTGACATCCCACCATTTGATTATAGTCCCTAAGTCACATGTATAATCATTATATTCTTTCTGACATCCCACCATTAGAGAGAGTACACAAAGAAAATTAAAGGATTCTCTAAGAGAACGTGTTGATCTAAAAAGTAAACCACATGACTATAGAGCAATTAAGCATTATAGATTCAGGTATGCCTTCACATATTGGTTCATTGATTATTAGTTATACAACATAAATGTTCCTAGATTATAAGTGATGATTTTCACAAAAAAGATTATTGTTCTAACAAGTGGTATCAAAGTCTCTTCATGTTAAATCACTAAGAGCAATTTGTAGTTGTTTTCAACAATTAATTTCAATAAGAAAATAAAAAAATAGAAATTGAGAATTTAAAAAATTTCATTTGGGAAAATTCGGTTTTCAATTTCAGCAATTTATTTTTTAAATTATTTAGAAATTCAGAATTAAGACAATTTCATTAAGCTTTTGTGACCGGCGGCTGCCATTGCTATTGAGGTTTCAAGGTTGAGGTATCACATACGACTGAGGTTTCATGGCCAACCACTTTTTATAAGGAGAAGAAAAATGATATTTTTATAAAGATTTTTCAATAGAGATAACGATAAATTGAATAAATGGTGTAATTATTAAAAGATTAAGTAGTGCATACTAATTAACTAATTATCAAAATTTCCTTGGTGGCCAAACAACCTAACTACAGGATGAGACAAAATATATACAATCCACTCTAGCTACACTGATGGTGCTTCCAGTTTTACATAGGAATTTTTAATTCTCTTGCAATGATGAATTAGATAACATTCTGGAAAAGCTAACCATGTCTATACGTTCTTTACAACCAAGCGTTAACATTAAGCTATGCGTTCTTGTTGTTTTTGTTCAAGGCTTGTGGAACAAATGTCAAAAATTTCATCTACTGCTTCTAATAATTTAATATTTAATAACCTTGCCTTGTCCATTGAACTTACATTGCTTAACAAAGAAGAAATCTTACTTATAGTTGTAGGTACTGTGAGTTTGAAAGAAGAGAAGTAAAATGGATATCCCAATTGCATTTCCCTAATCAATTCTCTTACAACTCCTAGCGATGCTTGCATTGCAGATTCTGATTCTGTGTGGGAGAAGTTTCTACATCATTTCCAGCTCAGTCTACGCTTCATCTTTGAGCCTGATCACTTCCCTGTCCAAGAAGGATCTTTATTTTCATCTGTGTCACAACCCTATCATCATCAACAATGGTACTATGGTAAGTCAAACTTGACTTTTCTTTTATTATCTAGTTTAATTTGCAACTTAATAATCAAATTATATGCTCTATATTAATTAGCCCATAAAATTTAGCAAAAATGATTCTGCTCCTCCTGCTTTCTAATTCTTGAGAGGAAGGTGACGTAATTTTGCTGCTGCTTGCTGTCTTTGTAGACTTAGGCAACGAAATTATGTTGAATGTCCAAAGTTGTGCACATTTGTACTTACACTCTGTTGGGTTCGATTATTTCATGTGAACTAACTACCCATGTTAGGAAGATAGGTGAATTTTAAGGGGAATAAAATTGTCTGCCTCCGAGAGGTATTTAAGCAAACAATTGACATCAAGAGAGCGGGTAACACAAGGCAAAAATAAGAGAAAGAGAGTAAATTTGATCTTAACCCTTTTTAGGATAACTGGATAGCATTATGCATTACATTTTTATGTGTAATTTCTTTATTTATTAAATACTCTTTTACACTAAAGATATAACTTTTCCATTAGAAAATTCTTGTCGGAATCCCACCAGCAAATCCTGACCCTTTTTTGTGAATGAGAAGTTGAGAAATCATGTTCAATTCACTGTACAAACTCAGCTTTTGCTATTTTTCCCATTAAAAATAAATTCAGTTTTTGAAGTCGTTTTTTGGCATCAACATATTTAAAACACAACAGTGTCCTTGTGAAATATGATTGGACAATTGGTCATAAACCTTGTACTTAATTAGTGAGCACCGCAGATCATTGTAATATCCGAAAAATGACTTGCTAAAACACCTTGAAGTCATCACCAAAGATGGTAAATCCCATTATGCATTTTGCTCCTCTTCTCTAATTCTCCTTTAACAGAACTTCGCCCGGAGGAGGAGAGTGGTAAAAAATGTTACATTGTTGGGGCAAAAGGGCTTTCTATATATGAAAAAGAGTGCTGGACATTTACTTCTCTACCGGCCGCTAGCTTCGTTCAATGTTGGCATTGACGCATTTGTATTCTTATCTTTTGGTAGATACAATCAATTCCATGAGCTGTTCAATTTGCTCCATGCGTCAATGCGGTTACAGGTTTCCGAAGGTGGCTGGCGCCAAGTTCGTGTGGTGCTTTGACGTTGAAGCAAGGATAGATACCAGAAGTTCTTCCCTTAGAACCAACTGTGTGCCTCACCTTATTTTCAAGTTTTCTGATTTCAAATATGCATACGCATCTGAAAGGATACGAATAGAGTTTGGCGTCTACATTGACGGAATCGATAATGAGGAAAGGCGAAAGCATGTTTCTAGATCCTTCAAGAAATATGACTCGACTATCTCAAAAAAAGGAGAGATGGGTGGATGGAGATTAAGATGGGTGAGTTCTTCAACGAAGACGAAGATGATGGCATGTTGACGTGTCGCCCTAATGATTTTGATTCGCCACTACAACAAGTATTGAATCGTTGTACAAGGAATTGAGCTTAGGCCTAAAACTGGCTATTGAGCTTGAGTTCTTGTCCAGGAATGATCTTTATTCACATATTTCTCACAGCCAGATCATCGTCAACAATGGTGTTATTAATTATCTTTATTTAATTACGTAAGTACTATTTTTATCATGTTTTTTATTAATGACTACCTTTGAATATCATCATTAATATTGCTTACCATC
The DNA here is from genome assembly GCA_039657385.1 of Citrus x changshan-huyou. Lineage (NCBI taxonomy): Eukaryota > Viridiplantae > Streptophyta > Magnoliopsida > Sapindales > Rutaceae > Citrus > Citrus x changshan-huyou. Next base: position 12,224,270 of record CM077555.1, read on the forward strand.
TTGACTAGTTGACTTAGCTCCTAGTGGGCTTCACTGTAACTACGAATTGGGCGTAGGCCCAAAAAGGTAAAAGCTGCTAAAAGTTTGAAACCTCTGGCGCCAGCCCTCAAAAGCGCGCGCAAAACTTTTAGGCAAACGAAATTGTAAAACAAACAAAAGCGATAAAGCTAAAAACGAAAACAAAAACAAGAACAAAAATTAAAACTCAAGCACAGAAATGAAATCGAAGCAAATTGAAATTAGGGCTTTAGGGCAACGCTCCATTACTTCATCGTTCCTCCCTCGGTCTTCAAATCCGTAAGATAACACGACCCGCTTCCCTTTTCTTTTTTCTTTTTCAAAATTTTTCAGTTTTTTTTTTTTTCATAAAATTGTTGCTAAAGATTGTACGTAATTTGTAATTTTGAGTGTGACAAATTAGGTTTAAGAACACTAAAGAAGACGTGAATGACGAATTAGTTACAAAGAAAGATTCGTGTGTATCGTTATCCGATTTTCTTGACCGGAAGTTGCACAAAAGTTCTGTGCTACCCAAAACAGTTCAGGTACTTTTCTATTTCACCCCCTTTTGGCTGCTGAGAAAATACTGGAAATTGACACCAAAAGGGGAAAAACAAAGTTTCTTGGTTTTATATTTTTCATGTTTTTGAGTTGTTAATTTTAAGCGTTTTTAAGGATACCAAGCAGAGTTTTATTTTCAAAACATTTTTTTCTTTTTGCAATTTGAAAATTATATATTAATGGTATGAAATTATTTTGTCCGAAAGAAATGTAGCTAAATTATGTCGTTTTATTGTTTTTGCTTTGAGTGCGTTTGTAAGTGATCTTGTAGAAAGCTTGCATTTTCTGTTAAAAAAAACACTTTATAAAAGAGCTCCTGTTTATTGCTTTTCCTAAAGGGAATTTCAAATGCTTTTCTAACCTAATCACAAAAGCAATTTTATATATTTCAAACACTACAGGAGATAAATAGAAATGACTTTAGTTATTTCTGCTGATAGTATCTGCTGGTAAAACTTTTTGGGTAGTATAAGAGATCAGGGCCCATCAAGCTTTTACTAAAATTTTTCTGTCAAAAAATAAAAGAAAGGAAAAGAAAAAATTTAGGAGTAATTTTTACTTTTTTTTAAAGACTTTATTTGCCTGTTTTAGCAACCAAACTCATTACTGGTATGTCCGGTGTAATTTGGAGAGTTTATTTGAGGTTTACAGAGTAGTTGTTCACAGGGAAAGTCATGTCCATTTCTGACACCAGTGGGTTCCAGAAACTCCGCTGGTACCACCGATGGGCAGATGGGTGTCACGAAAGTAGAGGAAAAAGAAAGAAGCGATGTTCTTGACAAAGTGGTTTTAGAACAGTTCAAGCATACTAGTAAAGGTGATGATGATACATGTCCAATTAGCATTGATGAAATAGAAATTCCTGACGAATACAATGCAAAAGAATCAAGAAAAAGGAAGAATCCATTTGAAGGTATGCTATTTGCATTCTGAAAGCTAGTTAGCAATTTCCTTTTGCTTTGAATCATTTTTAATTCGCTGACTTCAAAACTCTGGGGTAAATATGGGATTCCTTTTGAACCATTTCGCAATTTCTGCCTCACAATGATCAAATAACCTGATAAAATTTTGAGGTGCAACGTGTGCTCAGAAACCCAAAAATTAAAGGAAATGGTCACGAGAAGCACAATGTTGCTCCATAGAAAAGAAAGTAGATAAAGATAAAGAAAATTCAAGAATTTATCTCAGATCGAGAAAGACAATTACATAATTTAAATCACATAGCACAAGATGTGCTTCTTAGACAGGACAACTTTTTCACGCTTAGTTGTAGGAATCCAGTAATGTTACAAGTCCTTTTTGACAAATGTGTCTATGCCCTGCCCCAATTCTCAGGGGGGAAGGAACGGCTGAAATGTTTGAGTGCCCAATTTCTGATTACATGTCACCTGCTGGTCTAAATATTGCATTGATAGCTGATTAAAGTTACATAGAATGCTTAACATACATAGTTTATTTATATGTCCTACTGTCAAGGAACTTTAATTCATATATAATTGGACTTGGTATCACTACCAAGCCGAGGCACCTATTTTCTTACATTTGCAAATTTCATCTGACTCATCTGGGTATCATAGCATGTCAATCTGATTTGCGCCTAATATATTAACTTATCTAATTAGCGCGCACCGACCGATGTATACTGCAGAAGACATGGAAAGAGACCAGCCATAACATATATCCACCAAATCAATATCTGTATAGCACATGAGAGAAGCGGTATAAGCATTGTAAGAAAAATAAATGGAGTTTAGAATGTCAAGTCTGAGAATGTATCTTGTTGACTTGTTATTTGATTTCCTTAGAAGTTATGGAATGTTAAGATCTTGTTTATGTCATTTTCACTTCTCTTATTGCGTGACATATAAGTAGGCCAACTGGTAGTCATCAATTGCCTTGATGTTTTTTTTTTTTTCTGCTTAAGAGTTTCTCAGTGTACCTTGTGCAGATGTACAGAAGCATACAACTCGGAAGCCTTTTGTAGTGCTAGGAGAGGATTCCAAGGCTAAGCAGAAAGGAAGAGGAGAGAGCTCAATAACAAACAAGAAATCAAGACCTTGCTATAATCACTGTTAGTACCCCTCATTTTCCTGCACAAGTAGACTCGTTATTCTCTTGTTTTAGACAATTTTGACCCTATTTGTTTGGTTGATCATCAATAATACATTTTGACATGTGGTATCTGCTAGCAGATGCAAATGGTTTTGGCTGGTGGGACAGCGATATGGAAGGTGTTGACAGTGAAGCAGTGGGCTACGGTGAAGCCTGGGAAGGAGTTGGATCTACAACATTCGGAGGAATAGAATGGCACTGATCTTGCCATCTGTTTCAAGTCTGTTCATAAACTAGAAAATATGTTTCTTCAGCTTGCTCATCATGGTTCAATTTTGATTAAACTGACTTTTGCAACAAAAGTTCAATGCTTAGATTTCATTTTGTAATTTGGAAGTTATGGTCATATGATTACTGAATGCGTCTCCTGCCACTGCAGCTGTGGCTGTCTTTTGCTATATTTTTGTTGTAATTGCAGTGGCAGTCTTTTGCTGTGCTCTTTGTTGTAATTAAAGAGCCATGATGGGGTGAGAGAGACTCAAACCCTCAACCTCAGGATAACTCAGAAGCTATGAGACCGACGCGAAAGCCAACTGCACCACCACCCCTCCACCGAAATAACTTATTACTATGATCTAATGAACAATTATTTTTAAAAAATAAAACTCTCACTATTTGTGACTCTGGAGTAAAGTGCAAGAAAGCAACTCAAATGTAGTAGAAATTCTTCCACCCACGTAAAAATCTTGTTTCTGTAAAATCAGACATTGTAAATTAGTAATAATCCCAAATTACTTAGCCGACACAAATTGAATGACCGGTAATGAATCCGATTCAACAATCTGTGAAGACAAACCAATCTTCCTAGTGAGCCGTAAACTAAAACATAAGGCTTCTGTGTGGGCAACATCAACATTATCAGAATACACTCCAACATCCACCTTTGTCGGCATAACCAGACCCCGCATGATTTCGTACCCACATCGGCATAACCAACTATCTCGCACTGAGTATCCACAGCACATGCGGCATTATCTGTATTAAGTTTAAAACTTTAAATCATCCAACTGGTGGAGGCTTCGATGCCACAGACATTAAAAGTGGACGCTCTAAAACTGCACGTACGGCTTCCATAAGGCCATTTACAACAGAATCCCACAATCCGAGGTTGCAAGAGACAACACTGGAAGAAGACACATCAATCCCCTCAAACAAAACCTTATTTCTAGCACCCCATATTCCCCACATAATCAAAACCAACAGATATTCAACTCATTCACAATCAAGACTGATTTTATATGTTCAAAAATATCCGGAAGGCAATTAAATCGATTATGTAAAATAACCTCATCAAAATGTGTCAGCCTCCATACCATCCTAGCCTGTTCACAGTGAAATAAAGAGTGTATTATAGCTTCACCAGATTCTTCACGTAACTTACACCTTGAATCACTTACTACCTTCTTATGCATTAGATTCATAATTAAGATTATTTCTAGATCTCCATAGTAGTAGTAGATAAATAGAGCCTTTTTTTTCGCATGGACATTTCTATAGTCAAAAGTCTTTTGATATCCACACTTATGGTCGTCCAGAGCTAATCTATATCATTTTATCAATAGCATTGGGGATGCTAGTGGTTCAGTTCCAACCTGAATTTCAACCGTTATAATATATCACTAATTTGTTAGATAATGGATTCGCTAACTTATAAAACTAATATCCTATCACATAATAGATGAATGCCATATCAGTTAAGATTTAAATTGAGACTCAACTACAATGATCCCTAATATTACTCTAATTTAATTTATTTCAAAAGAATTTTTATATATTATATAGCATTTTTACTTACTAATAAGTAACTTTTTTTCACAAGCAATTCACCCCAAATTAAATGTATCCTTTGTGTTAGAACCTTTGACCCCTTGCCTTCACGATGAAAGACTAATAAACTAGATTATCATTTGGAGATAATATCCTTTTTGGCTACAACTTTATTCTAAAATCTCGAACAACCCCAACCCAAAAGGGAATTTTATGTTGCCTTCTTGTCATTGGATGTACCATTTTGCGAGGCATTAAAGTATTACAGGATATATAACGAATTAATGATTTTTTATATTGACACTTTTTCTTCAAGTTGAAGAAATTTGTTAGAGTTAGGTGTTGACAAACGGAGCAAAAATATTTACAATGGTCAATGGTCGCCTAGGTTGATATTATTCTCTGTTATTCTAGAGTTCAACAAGGGAATCAAATTCTTCCCAACTTCCTTTGGCCAACAAAATTAAAACAAAATTAAAACAAAATGCAACCAGTAGTTATTTTTATATTATGATACTTGTTGATTTTTTTTTAAAATTTTTATATTATGATGCTTGCTGATGACTTGATGCCAAACAATAACGGTCATTATGGAAGTGAAATTCCATCACACAAATAAAAGCAATTTGCTTGCAAGCAAAGTTGTTTGTTTTTTTTCATCCTTTGGCTGACAAGGAAAGCCACAAATATTTTTTTTCCTACACACTAAAAGTAACTTTTAAGAGACAAATACTTGTATTTTTGCTAATGATATAGATTAATACAATTTTTTACCTTAAAATTTAAGCATTCATTTGACTTTCTTATCCAAATAGAGACCATATAAATAAAGCTTTTCGTGATGATAGAATATTTTTAAAAATAAATATTCACAAATATGTTTATTAAAGAGATCATTTTTCCCTAATTTTTCTATCATTAGGATTCGTTATAACTACATCAAATAAAATTTTAAAATTTTATTCAATTTTTGAAATCGATCTGTTGTCATTATTGTTTTGTAAATAAAGAGTAAAGTTTTGTGCTTGAAAATGATTTTCGATTAAATCGGTCTATTGTCTGTTCAAATTCGTGATAATCATTAATAAAAATTAGATTGTGAATTTTATTTATCCAAAGCATCTTTATTTTACTTTTTATATAAATTGTATTTATGACCGGGGTGAAATTTTTTTTTTGATTCTTCCACGATAAGGTCCGTTTAATAAAGGATCATATGTTTTAGGTAAGTATTTTTTTTTAGTCTTATCATTACACAATTGAGTCCTTTTTTCGAGTATATCCCGAATAAGAGATCCTTTATCTAAACCCTCAAGTCGATTTCTAAACTCCTTGCTTAAGTTCTTAATTTTTTGGTTATTAGTGTAATTCCATCACACAAAGAAAAGGAGCAACTTTTAAGGGAACAAATACTTTTATCTTCGATAATGATATAGACTAATTTCAATTTTAACCTTAAAATTTAAGCATTCATTTGGCATACTTATCCAAATATAGATTACATAAATAAAGTTTTGAGTGATAGAATATTTTAAAAATAAATATTCACAAATTTGTATATTAAAAAGGGTTAATTAAAATATTTATGAGTAATATCTTCACAAACAAATATATAGTGTCATTCATATCACGCGTGCATGAGGCTAAAGGGACTAGCACAAACAATGATACAATTTTAAAAAAATTTAAATAAGAAAACAGTGAATACAAATACCCTTTGTTTTTTAATTTTTTTTTTAATATTGTCTTACAAATACCCTTTGTTTTTTAATATTGTTTTTTTTTAAATTGTCTTAATTTAATTTTTGTTTTCTTTAACTACTTCACTAGTCCACCCTACCTGAATTAAAAGAAAATGATTAAACTTTTTTTTATCAAAAGTAAATTACAATTTAGTAACTAAAATTGTTTATTAAAAAAAATGAAAACCAACTTAAAGCTTACAAAATTTTGTTAAATAATTTATTATAATTCGGGAAAATTTTTATTAAAATGAAAGAGAAAATATAAATATGATTGAAAAAATGTGCATTTTTTTATATTTTCAGAATTTTAAAAGATAAACTACATTAAACCTTTTGAAAATCAAGAAGAGGTTGAAGCTTCTATATTTTTCATATTTTAAAAATTTCAAATATTTTTCTAGATCAAGTAATGTCTCTACATAACAATAATTATTTGTATATAATAAAAATGTATATGTTATATTAAACGTTTTACATGAAATAAAAAAAATTTCTAAAATTGTTTAAGTAATCATTTATTTTTTAGAGTTGTTACCACATCTTTAAACTTGTGGATATATAATAACTCGCTAGTATAAACCCCCTTTTTAATTGAAGTCAAATATTTCTAACTTCTTATTTATGTTTAGAGCTTCGTGCAACTTACAACTCCATTCATTAATTATTAATGTATTAACATTTATATTACTTATACTAAGGACAATTATGTTATAATAATAACTTTTAACCTCCACTGAGTTATAATCTCTTTATAATAATAAAATTAGTTAGTCTCAACAATATGACAATAAAGAGATTTTACTTTAATTTTAATTTTTTTCCAATGAATTATTTTTAACTTGTATTTGATTTAAGATTAAATATCAAAATTTTAATTCAAAATTCTATTTTAACCAGTATGTTATTTTAATATTAAACATAAAAAATTATTAAGTTTTCATTTACTGTAACATTAAATATTAAATATCAACTTCAACAATTAATAACAGGCAAATGCTATGTTACAATTAATGTAACATACACACTCAACAACAACCACACAAATTGTATGGGCCCATTATTTGTGTGGTTGTTGTTAAGTGTGTATGTTACATTAATTGTAACATAGGGGCTCCCTTAATAACATACTATCTAATTCAATATAATCCAATTTAATTTACTCTAAACATATCCTTAGGACAATGATTGATTGAATACACTCATTCAGTCGTACTCATCTTTGTGAAGCCAATGGCTGGGTGCCACTTTTTGAAAGCAAGTCCAAGCATTTGTCCCTCTCTTTTTAAAAAGATACAATAAGCCTGTCTTGTACTTGGAAAAGGATTCATTGATCCTAATCCGGATTAGATAAGATTGTATTTATTGTCTTCTTTTTAATACTGCATTAATAAAAATTAAATTCCGCTCTTGACAAGAGCATTAGTGATATAAAAATTTTCATTACAACAAAAAGATAAATTGACATTTGTCTCGATTGGTTATGCACATTGCACACGTGGAGATCATTGATGATGGTGTACAACAAAAATAGGTACATCAATATCCACATTATTTTAAATGTTATTAATACTTTTTTTTAAATATCATACCACAAAAATTCTCATGCTTTAAAATTAAAATTTTTATTCATAAATCAACGATGATAAGTATTGAATGTGATTGTTACCTCGTGGTAGAGAATTAATATTGAAGAATATTATTATTTTTATTTAATTTAAGGTAATCCAATGTCCTTAATTTCCATTTATATAGCTTGATACAAATTTTAAATTTTTATGTTTTTGTTAAAGAAATTTTACTAACTCAATTGATTGACACCCATAAATTAATGATCAAGGAATTATTATTTCGTTACTGGTAAAGCTAACAAGAAAAGTAGTTAGCGGGACCCAGATTGAAATGATTAAGCCCAGATTGATCGCTGGCTGACTGGAACTTTGGAAGGGACTTTAATTTGTTTGGCAAAACGACTCTTAAACAAGTCTACTTCTACAGAAGTCTCACATGTTATCCATCTACCAGTGATTTATGTTAAATTAGTTATAAATCATAATGCAATTAAATAAATCATCTTAGGTCAATAAATCATATTAAGCTTTAGGGACTACGGGACAATAATATTATATTCTACACCTTAGACTCTAGCAAATAACTATTTGATTTGTTCAATGATATTTAGAATATGGAGCATGATATCTTTGAAATACTGTAATCATAGCCTAATCTTTAATCCTTCTTAAATGAAAATTAATTAATCTTATTAAAGTCAATGCCAAACATATGATCTTTATACAACCACCTTCAACAATCTAACACTTTGCGTGGATTTTGAATTTCTAAAGTAATGACATACTTTAGTATGTGTTTGTATTTGTTGTATTTCACCTTTGGAAATATAAATAAAGAGTACTAGTAGTGATAGAATGGTGACACAAACTACGTTAAAACCATTCAGTATTATACGATTAATTAAAAAATAATGTTAACTTTTATTTAACAAAGTATATGATTTTACAATTATTTTGTCGCCATTTTATTAGATCCTTAATATCAAATATTTGTATTCTTCTCCTTATGCTAAACCTAATGTTAAACGCATTTTAATTTTGTGAATCAAAGAATATTTAACGATAACACACGCACGCGCATGTATTTGATGATTAGTTATTTTATTTCACATAAATTGTAAATAAAAAATCACAACATCTTAATTATTAATATAACCACAATTAATTGTCTTAATATGCTTATTATTATATTAGTAAATCAATCCATATATATGAGGGCGATAAAATAGAAACAAAACAAAAAGAATAATGACACGTGTGTATAAAATGAAAAATAAAAATTCTACTAAAATATTTTTGTGCTTTTTTTAAAAATTTAAATAATAACATTTTATAGAAAAACATACTTAACGAAAGCAATTTTTTTTTCTCTTTCCCATTTAAATGGCAAACATTTGAAGCTATTATATTTTTCTTAAAGATCGATCATAAACCATGTAAAGAAAGAACAAGTAATTTTTAGTACACGACACCAATGGATTCAGACCCAAACTTTACATTTTTTTGCTCCTTTTCAATCTATCCACCGTACAACTTCAAGAATAGCTTTAACGAAGGGATATTTGTATCCTTTACAAACTTGATCTCGTTGTCCTCGCAACAAATGCATGAACTATTTTGTAAAGAATTCATATTCAAAATTGAACTGAGTTTTTATTAATACTGTAATTGATAGTATTTAAATAAGAAATAATATGTAATTAAATCTTAATCATATATTGAGATAAATGAATGCCTGGCAAAATAATATAGAAAGATTATCATAACTCAACTCAACTTGATATTAAACCCAAATTATAAAATTTAAGATTTGAATTCAAAATTAAGTTAAGTTTCATTTAATGTTTTAATTAAAATGATGCAATTGATAGTTATTGTAATGAACATATAAATAACTAGTTATTAATCATACATTACTATATATTTACGCTTGACATAACATTAATTATAAAAGGGATATTATCATTTTTCTACTAAAGATATTATGACACATCATGTCAGTACCACGGTTTGTTAAAACCATCAGTTTACCACTAAACGTTTAAACTGTTAGTATTTTCCCACTATTCCGTTAAAACTTAGTTAATATGTAACGGAAAATTCATAAAATGTCAATTTTACCCCTGGAGTGTAAAAGACCATGTAATTAACATTTTATGAATTTTGTAATTAAATCATCATTTGTTGTTCTTCCTTCTTAAAGGGCAAAAATTACCCTTTATGAATTTTGTAAAAATTGACATTTTAAAAGACCATGTAATTAGCCTTTTTATGAATTTTGTAATTAAATCATCATTTGCTATTCTTCCTTCTTAAATGGCAAAATTGTCTTTTACGTTCTAGGGGTAAAATTGACCTTTTATGAATTTTCCGTTATATATTAACTGAGTTTTAACGGAATGGTGGGAAAATGCTAACAGTTTAAACGTTTGGTGGTAAATTGATGATTTTACCAAACCGTGGTACTGACATGATGTGTCAGAATACCTTTGGTGGGAAAATAATATATCCCATTATAAAAAAATCAGTACAACTCAACGTAGCTCAAACACCCTTTAAAACGTAGTATATTACTTACATTAGCAATTTTGTTTATTAATTATTCACACACTAAAATAAGTTTTATGTTAATAATATAAACCACTAAAAGCTAAAATACTAAACAAGAAGACCTTGCGAATCTAGCTAAGTGGCCTTTGACAGATCATAAAGGTGGAGACAAGATCTTAACATATAACAAACAACAATTAGGACTGTTTTATCAATCATATTGTGTGAACTTGTGTGCATTGTCGGTTGTCTAATTGTCAACGGAACTCGAAGTTCAAGTTTCCTCTTTTGCTTTCATGTTTCCTTTTCGTTTTCATTGTCGTTCGGTGGACAATTTTTTGGTCCAAATTGTGTGGCGGTGGAAAAGTGGGTAACTAGAGAAAGCATCGGCAGCATGTAGCATCATGTGCTACAGCTTAAATTATTATTGTATGCACCCACTCTTATCATATGCACCACATTTTCATTCATTTATTTGACCAGATTGTACAACTTATGCATCTTATAAATTTTATAAAAATTATTAATTTAGATTTCTATTAGATAGTTTTAGACCTCTCTTAAGTCTTAACCCCCAAAAACTACTTATCACTAGTTTTAGAGATTAGGTTTATCAACATCTCGGCTCAAAAGTCTAATAAAGAGAACATGTGTTTATGCTTTTGATTCAATGCCTGATGTGTGAGGGGGAGATTATTGAGTTATCCCACATTAATGTGGAAGGGGCGGGTGGTGACTTCATAAGTGTGAGGAAAAAACTAATCTCTTGACCTAATTTTTGGAGTTGAGAGAGGCTCAAGACCATCTAATAATTTTAATTAAAATTATTATTATTAGTGTTGATTATTGACTAATATGAGGAAGTTAAATTATTTTATTGAATAAATAATACTCATTTTTATAGGACTTTTTTTCTTGGAATTATTTTCTACAATTGAAGAAAAAGATTTTGAACAACTTTCCTTATATGTTCTTAAAAAAAAAAAAAACTTCTTTTTTTGACTCGGTCATTTTTTATGTAATTTTTTTTTAAAAAAGGCTTAATCCATTGCAAAAAAAAATTATTTACCAACAAAAATGAGGACAAAAAATTGATTGAGTAAAGGCATTTGTTAAAGCAAGTTATTGTCTTTTTTACTAAGGTGTTTTGCTTACCAGCATCACCTTTTAAAGAAAAAAAATTTAAGAATGTCCATGGGTTTAGTCGAGAAGTTTTCGAATAATTTTCTTTCATTGGCTATCCGTGCTAGAATACTAAAAGGCAAAGGAATAGAAAATAAATTTTGATTGTGATCACTTCAAATTTGAAAAGAAAATTAATTTATCTTCTAAAAAACGTTTTTCTTTTATTTTTTTGTCTCTATTTTGTCCTTGGTTTGTACATGTTTAGTGCAAAATTTGTACATTATTTTGTTCTTGTTCTAAACTTGGAGTAATTAATGCCATATGTGAAGAATTTGAAAAATATTTAATTAATTTTATTCAAGAAGAGAAATAAAAATATCTTTTGAATAGAGGATAAAATTTTAATTACATTTTAATAATAGAAGTTAAAAAAAAAATCATATACAAGAGAAAATGCAAATACTATTATGTGGAGCAATTTTTATTGGCTAGTAGTCCGGTAAAGTTCGTTTAGTGTTCTACAAACCACTGGAACTTTTTTGGCAGGAGGCACACGGTTTGAAAGTTTGAATCAGTTTGATACTCTGGACTCTGTAGACGCCAGATGGTGCGTGTACAGACAAGCATCAAATTTTCAAATCTTCATTTCTAGATTTGAAAACTTTATTTTTATTAAAATACCCATCAAACTCTTTATATCATATTGTAAAAATATGTTAAAATTGTTTTTCTTTTCTTGATCATGAAAATGACATGAAGAGATTTGCTAGATTAATCTAATAGAAAAAAAAAATATTAAAGAACATCTTCATCATTAGAAGATTAAAAATATATACGTAACATAATTTTATAACAGTTATAAATTATAATAAAATTATAAATTAATTAGAAGACGTTAAATATTGTTGTTTCTTAAATATAAAATAAAATAACACAAAAATGACTTTATTTTATAAAAATAAGAAAAATACATATTAATAATTTTATAACACCTTATAAATTATATTAAAATCGCGGCGGAATTGTAACCTGAATCATTTCATTTCTTTTTAAAGCAAATCTTCAGCTACAATATTTGCAAATATATTAAGTCTTTTAGATTTCTTTCGTTTGTGAACATATATATCAATATATGTGTGTGTATACATGGATAAATAGTAAATTTTATATTTACACGTCAGAAACAAAAAAAATATCGAAAAAAAAGAAAAAAAAAAGCCCCACTACATAGAGCTGAGAGCAACAAACCACACGCATCAATAATTTCAGAAAATGAAAACACAAAAAAAAATAAAAAACCAAAAACCAAAAAGCGAAAGCCAACGCTGCTTGCTTACGCAAGCTTTTCTGAATTTATGGCGCTCTCTCTCTTCTCTCTTTCCTTCTCCGACTAGAAAATTAAAAGCTCTCGTAGTCGTGGACAGAGACAACAAACTCAAACTATACAAATTATAGGAAATTTACGAAAAGAAATAGAAATTATCAGACTTTTGCAAACTACTCCACCTCGCGATCCCCAGAGCCCGTCACCCGTCACCTCACCCGTCACTGCAGCAGTTTACGGATACAGGCGGCTGATCCGTCCACGCGTCACGCCATCACTTTTCCCCCGTTTTTTTTTTTTATCAAATCAACTCCCGAGAAGACTTGTATTAATTTATTTTATTTGTTAACAAATTCGATTCCCGAGATTTGTGATCCGATATTTTCACATTTGTTATTCTTTAGACTCCTCATTCGGTGGAGTCGACGACACTTTGTTTTTAGCTTAAGCGAAGGCGAAGGGAAGCGAAGCTATCTTTGAAGACAAGCTGGTTCTGGTTTTTGCTTGGCTTAGATTCTGATTTTAAATTTTGTTTACAGTTAAAGGAAGAACGTGTTTTAAATTTGAGTGTAGAAAGGAGGATATTTTGGTAAAATTAGTCGACAACAATTATGGTTAGTGGAAATTTGTTTCACTGTAGAAAGCATTCGTGGCCTCCTGAAGAATACGTCGGCCGAGCCACTTTGCAACTGGTAAGTTCTTGCTAGCTTTTCACTTGCAATTCTTTTTTGTTTTTGTACTTTGTTTTTTTTTATTATTAGAATTTTCCGGTACTCTTTTTTTTTTTGTTTTTTTCCTATTTTGAAATTGCTGATTCTATCATAATCACTTGCGATTATTTCGTTTTGTATTAAGACTTTGACTTTTGAGGTTCAAAGTTTTTGAATATTTGATCCTGTTCTGTGTATAAAGCTTAGAATAAAATGAATAAGTCTGTTTTCCAGATTCCATTCCGGTTTAGGCTAGAACGAAATTTGTGGCTAAACTGGATAGTGATGATGTTTTAGATGAGACAAAATGATGAATTTTTCCGGTATACAAATCCAAAATTCGTTACAAAATATTATGACTGTTAGTTGATGGGACATCTGTTTTGTTTATAAGTGATATTTGTTTTGTGATCATTCAAGGTAATTAAGTTTTCGTTTAGTCGGATATGGAGATTTACTTGTGGGCTAGTAGGAAAAGAGAAGAGGGAGTGATCTTGTTGAAAAAAGCAAGTGAAGCTGGATAGAGAAGCATGTAGGGGGGAGGGGACCATTTTCCTTGATTGGTTTTAAGATTATGAGAGGAAATGAAATGGGAAGGATAAGTAATTTTGTAAATCCCCTCCCTCCCCAAAAAAAAAACAAAAACTCAGTCATTAAATGAATGGGTGTTAGGGATCAAGAGATAAGTCTGGTTAAAGGTGCTAAATTAAGTTAGTTTCTATTCATTACCTCCTTAGGGGACACCAAATACTATAAGGTAGCAAGCTTCTTCTTTGGCTATTATCAATTGAACTAATAGAAGGAAGTATGTGGCCTTGTCTCTTCTCTTCTTCCCTTATCCTTCATTTCGTATTGCTTCCCTCCTTGCAAGCTTTGTATAGGTTTCCAGTTTTGTTTGAACTAATGTTTTGACTTGCACTTTTTCTGCAGCTTGATTTTGATAGTGCTGCCCCACCTGAGCAAGCTTGGAGAAGGAGATTGAACAGCCATGCTAATATTCTCAAAGAATTTAGTGTTACTTTTATGGAAGCAATTAAAATGGTAAATGCTATGTTGTTATACTTATTGATTGATTCAAGAGGCATGCAGTTCTACTGTTATATCGCTTCTGCAAGATCTATCACTATTTTTCTTTATTGTGTCCTTTTCTTTGTTTAAGATATATGTTCGCTTGCCTGATTTACATATTCTGATTTGTGTGTAAATATACATGTAGGTTCGACTTGGTATACGGCTATGGTCCTATGTCAGGGAAGAGGCATCACATGGAAGGGTAATGCTCTTAATTTCCTTGATGTTGCAATTAGAGTATTTTACTCTTAATAACATACGAAAAGTGAATGAATTATCCAAATGAAGCTTGATTGCTAATTTGAACTATGACTCCTTGTTCTGTGTAGAAAGCACCTATTGATCCTTTCACCCGAATAAGCTGTAAGCCATCGGCGTCACAGGGGGTGCCTCTGGGAGGAATGGGGTACGTAGTTGACCATTGCTATCATTTAAGTTTTTCTACTGTCGAATCTTATTATATATCTGAATTTCATCAACCTCTGTTCGTGTCACAGGAGTGGTAGCATATCGAGAGGTTTCAGGGGCGAATTCAGGCAATGGCAGATTGTTCCTGGTACATGTGAACCTTCACCTGTCATGGCCAATCAGTTTTCTGTAAAGATCTTCTCTTATACTTATTATCTGCCTGCTCTATTATTTTTTTTTAAACAAATAAACTATTTTATCAAACATGTACGCTTGTTTGTGGTGATATTTTCTGATGGATGTCCCTTCTCTCGTGGGGTTTGTGTGTGTGGGCTTGTGGGCGCGTGGGCTTGCGGGCTTGCGGGCGTGGTGGGATTGTTTGTTTGGGGCTTGAATAGTGTTCGATTCCATCTAGAATGTAGGATTTCGGAAAAGGTGACAAATGCATGCTTGACAAATCAAACTGAGCTTCTCCAAACTACTAGTTTTATTGAAACAACTTTGAAAAAGAAGAAAATAATAGATGGATGCTTGATAATTTCTTTAGAGATTCTTTGGTTGCTGTTTAATTCAAGATTCTAGGTTGCATGTAACTTTTTTGTGATCTAAACTTCATTGCCCATCATATTTTTGCCTGTTATGCTTGAGTTATATTGTTCAGATGCATTGTCATGTGTTGCAACATGACATCTATGGGAAAGATTGGCTGTTAAATATCTTGTGCTCTATATGGTTGTATGTATCCATTAAAATGGTACGATGCTGAAGAAGGTGGATTCTGAACAATGAATGTACTTTCAATGATATATATTATTGTGGAATTGCAGATTTTTATATCTCGAGATGGAGGAAATAAACATTATGCATCTGTTTTGGCACCGGGCCAGCATGAAGGCTTAGGGTAAGGGGAAAAATTTAATTGAGTTTGGTTTTTCTCTTTCTGAAACACAATACACGTATTGGCAATCGTATGTTCTGAGTTAGAAGTCTGTTGATAGATTAATAGAATTAAATATTATTTTAGCATCCACAACTGAAAGCCAAAATCAAGCTTGTGGGATATTGTGTCGAATTAGCTTTGTATATGTTTTCTTGATTTTTATGCTCTCTGCTGGGAAAGAGAGATTCAGTGGGGTTTGTGTTCCTTGGCAAATTTGGAGATGGCTTTCATACTACTCTAGATAATCTTTAAGGGGATGGGGGTCCTTAATTTCTTCGGGTGCTGGTGGGAGATAACAGAGTTATTACGGGGAATTGTCTTGCTGAAAGAGTTGCAGCAGATGTCCCATAGGGGATTGAGAGCATCCCATTTTTGTCATGTCTTAGTGGTGAGGGAACCGTACAGCTTGTGGTGAGTGGATGTATTCTTAGATCTCCCATCTGAGAGAGGCACCTCGAGGTTGTCAGAAGTGTAACCATTTGACAATCCCTAAGGGGTTATTTCTTCTCTCCTTGCTCCTTGTTCCTCCGAGGAATTCATAGACTTCTTGTTTCCATTTGTAAGTTTGTTCTTCTGCACATGCTATTTTTCAAGCATTTCTTGAGCTAATAGTGTTAATTCTCTTTTGTGGCTATGCGCGTACTTCAGTGGATCAACTATTCATGCCAAATAATGTTGTTCACGTTTATTTTTATTTTTATTTACTTTTTAAACGAGGTTTGTCTATATTTAGATTGAACTTGTGCCTAAGGTCTATATTAATGAAAAATTAAAGATCTAGTTCATTGAGCTTACTTTTAATGAACATGAAAAATAAAAGACGAAAGTCTTTCATCATGTGAGTTGAATCAAAATTAATAAGTGGAGGCAGAATTTTTGTATGACATTGTTGCATCTATATGTAGCCTTTTATCTATGCTTCTTAGAAAAATTTGATGTCTGTTGTACTAATTTCACACATGCTCCATCAGAAAAGCTGGAGATCAGGGTATTGATTCTTGGGGCTGGAATCTTAGTGGTCAGCATTCAACCTACCATGCGTTATTCCCAAGGGCATGGACAATATATGATGGTATCATTTTCTTATCATACTTTCTGTTCAATGAGCATTCCTCTTGTCCTCTTCTTATTTATATGTATTCTACTTTTTGTATTGTAGGTGAACCTGACCCGGAATTGAAAATATCTTGTCGACAAATATCCCCTTTCATACCTCATAACTATAGAGATAGCAGTCTTCCCACTGCTGTTTTTGTCTACACGGTATGTTCATTCAAATTCTTAAATAAGATAGTCAAATGATGGCAATTTTTGGTATCTTCACAAGTCTTTTCTTAGAAATATATGGATCCAAGCTAGTGGGGTGTAACTAATTGTATATAATCAGAAGATTCCTGAATAGTTCCTTTGGTGAAGCAAGGAAATTCTGTCGTCTGAAGTCATGGAATGAAAATTGTGTCCAGAATTTGTAACCAATGGTGGCATTTGGCACCATTTAGCTATTGTAAGTGGATTTTTTGTTTTCTGGCTCTGACAGAAATAAAGACAAATCTGTTAGTTGACCATAATTGTCAATCTCTTCCCCAGATCTAAAATGTCTTAATCTGTGCCGTGCGGTGCTTGCTGACATGTAGTAGTTCTATGTTTTTGTGTCAGAATTTGAAATTGAGAGGTTGGTTACAGGGTGTCAGTTTATCATATATCTGTCCAGTTTTTGGCATTGCTACTTACACTAGTTCAGTGTCTGCTGATGTAGTTGATTCATTTGCTTTTTCTATTTTTACTTATATTTTCTTTTGTTGCTACTTCTTTGATTAGTTTAATATCTGATCATTATTTCTTGTTGGGGATATAGTTGGTGAACACCGGGAAGGATAGGGCAAAAGTCAGCCTTCTTTTTACATGGGCGGTACGATTTTATCTTAATATCATATTTGTTGCATGTTACAAAATTGGAAAATATATATATATGTAGTCAATTCCTGGATATTCAGTCCTCTTTGTTTGTTATGCGCAGAATTCAATTGGAGGAATCTCACATTTGTCAGGAGATCATGTCAATGAACCCTTCTTGTGAGTAAATAGTAATATATTACCTATGTTCTCACTCTCTTTTTTCTATTGAATAGCAAGGCTGCTTATTTCGTTAACTGTTTTGAATTATGTATTAACTTTCCTCGCTTTTCTTTGGTAGAGGCGACGATGGAGTCTCTGGTGTACTTCTACATCACAAGCAAGTCATCAAACCTTATTAGCTATATTTGACGGTTGGTTTGCATATTTCTCTTGGTCATTTCAGTGTTTTAAGACATGAAAGTGAAGGCGAGCATACTAACATCCTGCCTACCATTATCCTCTGATCTCTTCCTCCCATACATCTAGGCAAGAAAAGCATAACTATTTTAATTTCAAAAAAAAAAAATCTTATCCAAGAAAAAGTAAAGAATGGGCATAAAAGAGAATATCTTTTGAGGTTCTTATGAGATGGGAATTTGCAAGTGTATTGTATGAAAATTGTGATATGCTCTAATGTTCTGTTTGTTTAGTTTATATTCTTACCTGCAGAATTTGTAGTTACATTCAAGGTAAGATCAATGAAGGCCTATCCCTCGCTTTCCGCCGCCCTAACCAAGGTGGTGGCAAAGGCAGCAGGGGGAAGTATGCCCAATATTGCTAGATACTGATATCTTGATGTATTTATAAGTGGTCACTTCACCCCTTTAATTTATTTTTTCTTTTGAGATAAGAGAATTTGATCCAGGAATTTTTGGGTCTGTGGTGTCAAACAGGTAAACAGGGTTTTTTCCACTGTTTATTTGTTTTAAGGTTTGATTATAAAATGTTGGTAATCAACAAGTTTTCCATCAGGACTGCGTAATCGTTAGAAGCTTTCACACTCCAAATTCCTGTAGCATGAGGAAGAGAGAGATCCCCCCCCTCCCCCCACTATTTTCTCTGCTTCTTGTGGTTGTGTTGTATGTTCTCATTGTGGATGTCTTTTCTCATGTTGATTCATGTTTCTTAGATAATATATGATATAGATTCATTGCTTTGTCTGACATCAATTTCTTCCCTCAAAACTTTTTCAGTTCCTAGTCCCTTCTACCTGTTTAGACAGGCAAGTCCATTCTCATGAAATTTGATACTATCTGAGAAATTCCAGTGGTTGCAGTGTTTAGAAAATGACCTGAGGTGTGTAAAAATTGTATGCAGCCGTAGGATATGAAATTTTTAAGGAGTACAGGAACTACATTTCTAATGCAGTTTCCTTCTGCAAATATTTGTTTAGACCTTTTTGTTAGTCGTTTTTGCCCATGCTCATTTTTTCGTTCTCAATATTAATCCTATCTTTTAGTAGGCTTTATTTATGGTTATATCTCAAGCGGTTCCACCCAACCAATTTTTGTTTTAACTTTCTTCTTGGCTTTCTCTTCCCCCCCCCCCCCCCCCCTCCTTCGAGTCCCATAGTCTACAACTAATTCATGTTTATTTTACCACTTAGAATTTATTGTTTACTTCTTGTAATTTTGTGAATTTTTCATAAAAGTTACTCAAGCAAATTCCTCGACTTTAAGTTGTTGTCTTGGTTAAATTTTATCAAGCTGTTTAAACTTTCTTTACTGACTGCATACTCTGACAATATTTCAGGACTGCAAGGGGGAATCCTCCTGTAACTTTTGCTGTAGCTGCATGTGAAACTCAAAATGTAAATGTCACCGTTCTGCCATGTTTTGGGCTATCAGAAGGGAGTTGTGTCACGGCGAAGGGTATGTGGGGTACGATGGTGCAGGTAAAGATTTCTTGCATTTTTTAGACTGCTAAATCCTACAAGGCATGTTTTGCATTAGCATTTTGCTTAAATTAACCAATGGTCCATTTGGACCTGTGTACATTCACCTTACTGACTATGGACATCCCTGTGGTAGTCTTCTTAACAAGTTGGTTATCAGGTATTAATTCACTAGGCATTGCTCATACCATACAATTTTAGTTAACGCATTTATGTTTGCATCTCAAGGATGGGCAATTTGATCGGGAGAATTTCAAATCTGGACCAAGCATGCCGTCGTCACCTGGAGAAGCACTCTGTGCTGCAGTTTCAGCTTCTGCATGGGTGGAACCTCATGGAAAGTGCACCGTTGCATTTGCTCTTGCTTGGTCATCACCAAAAGTAAAATTTTTAAAGGGGAGCTCATACCACAGGTAATATTCAGTTAATCCCTGTTTTATAAACTGTGCATAAAATGTTACATTTGATCATAATATAAAATGTATCTTGCCATATTTTCTGGTGCTTTACTGTTGATTTTTGTTTTTTTATTGTTCCCTCATCCTGGCAGGAGATACACGAAGTTCTATGGCACTTCTGAAGGGGCGGCTCAGGACTTGGTGCATGATGCTTTGATGAGTATGTACCTCTGGTTTGGATGTGTTTTATACTCAAATGTATTCTCTTTGTTAATTGCTTAAGTGTACTTGGATGATGATGATGATGAAAGTGTTTGCGGATTACTGTATTTCATGCAGGAACCTAACATAGCTTTTTGAAATCTTGATGCAGATTATAAGCGTTGGGAAGAAGATATTGAGAAATGGCAGAATCCAATCCTCAGGGATGATAGGCTTCCAGAATGGTAAATCTACATACAACTATAATAATCTTGTAATTACAACCATTTTGTTTGGTTTGGGAAAATGCTTTTGTATCAAGGGTCCTCTCAGTGCAAAGCTAATGAAGTCCTTCATACTTAAATGCCTGAAATTTTACTCTTTTAGATGAATTTTCGAAAACAGTACCCTCATCCTATCTTAAGCCTGAGAATGTATGTAGATGATGCCTTTAATACATGCATTGATGTACATCATTCAGAGCTTGAATATGTCTGTGGGTGTGCACATGTATGTTTCATATACATCTCAAAGAACAGGAGGTTGTAATGTCTTAACATTTTGGTTTTGTCGGCATTAATGCATGTCAATATCCTCTTTACAAAAGTTGCATTTTTTACCCTTGTATGTAGTTGATTTTCTACAATGGCTTTGGCCGTTTCGGCTACACTGTTATTGTCTGAAGTTTAAGCTTCCTTTCTTAATCTTAGAGTTTAAATACAATAGTTGAGTCATCTATTACTTTAAGCTTATGCATGGAGTGATTACTTGACGTGGTATTGGAACCAGTTTAGCCAAGTAGTTTTTCTTTACTTGCCCAGTGTATTCATTAAATTCTTGTAATTTTTGTTTATGTTATGTAGCTGTAGTGTATCATCCACAAGCCTTGAAAGTGAATTTTTTTTTTGGGGGCCCTTAACCTTATGACGATTATGTTTTTGGGTCACACTGTTACTTAACTCATGATAGTGATGAATCATGCCTGATCTTTTGGTGTGCAGGTATAAGTTCACATTATTTAACGAGCTCTACTTCTTGGTGGCTGGTGGAACAGTTTGGATTGGTAATCATTTGTACTAACTGCATTTTTCATATGTTTAATTTGGATTTTGGCCATAATGATAGCATTATGACTGCATTGAGTTTTTACAGATTCTCGTTTGCCAGCTCCAGACAAGAGAAACCATAGAAAGGGAGAAAAGACAGATGTTAAAGGAACTGAAGCTGAAGTTAACTTAAGTGATGGTGCTCTTGTTAAGCATACTACAACTAGTGACTATTACAGCGAAGATGAATCAGTAGTTAATCATGAGGGAAGCAACAGTTACTCCCAACATCATCCTATCACATTGCTTAATGAAGAAAATGACAGTGACGATGGTGGTCGGTTTCTGTACTTGGAAGGAGTAGAGTATGTCATGTGGTGTACATACGATGTGCACTTCTATGCATCTTTTGCTCTTCTTGAGTTGTTTCCAAAGATTGAACTCAATATTCAGCGGGACTTTGCAAAAGCTGTGTTGTCTGAGGATGGAAGAAAAGTAAAGTTCTTGGCAGAGGGTAACACAGGAATTCGTAAGCTTAGAGGAGCAGTTCCTCATGATTTGGGAACACATGACCCATGGAATGAAATGAATGCATATAATATACACGACACAAGCCAATGGAAGGATCTCAATCCAAAGTTTGTGCTTCAGGTTTATAGAGATTTTGCTGCAACTGGTGATATGTCATTTGGAGTTGATGTGTGGCCTGCTGTCCGTGCTGCAATGGAGTATATGGAGCAATTTGATAGAGATGGTGATTGTCTCATTGAAAACGATGGGTTCCCTGACCAAACATATGATACTTGGACAGTGCATGGCGTAAGTGCATATTGTGGCTGCTTATGGCTTGCTGCACTACAAGCTGCTGCAGCAATGGCCCTTCAACTTGGTGACAAGCCTTTTGCTGAATACTGCAAAGGCAAATTTTTGAAGGCAAAATCAGTGTTTGAAGAAAAACTATGGAATGGTTCCTATTTTAATTATGATAGTGGTTCAAGCAGTAATAGTAAATCTATACAAACTGATCAGCTAGCAGGACAATGGTATACAGCATCTTCGGGCCTACCTTCGCTTTTTGATGAGGCTCAAATCAAAAGTACTCTCCAGAAAATTTTTGATTTCAATGTAATGAAAGTTAAAGGTGGTAGGATGGGTGCTGTAAATGGAATGCATCCAAATGGGAAAGTGGATGAGACTTGCATGCAGTCACGTGAAATATGGACAGGTGTAACGTACGGTGTGGCAGCTACCATGATCCTTGCTGGAATGGAGAAAGAGGCATTCACTACTGCTGAAGGCATCTTCACTGCAGGCTGGTCAGAAGAGGGCTATGGGTAAGTTCCTTGTAACACATGTTATAAACTTATGGTATACATTTGATGGAGGTTAACACTGCATTACTCTATATTTATTCTTGTATTTTTACATTATATGCAGATACTGGTTTCAGACCCCTGAGGCATGGACAATGGACGGGCACTTCCGGTCCCTTATATATATGAGGCCTCTCTCAATTTGGGGCATGCAGTGGGCGCTATCTATGCCTAAAACAGTTCTCCAGGCTCCTGAGATCAATATAATGGATAGAATAAGCATATCCCCTTCTGCTGCAGCAATATCGCACGAATTTGGAGTTAGAAAGATAGCAAACAAAGCAAAGTGTTTCGGGGCTGCTGTGTTTCATTGTTCATGCTAATTATCAAATGTAAGTGCCCCCCACCCCATCTTTGTAAAGATGTTAATTTGTTTGCTTCGTTGAAACCCGCTTCCAGCTAAAAAGATAAAATGCCGGAAGAGGCTTTGAGGAAGTGTTTCTTTCATAGACAAGCAATAAAAACCAAGTTAATTCTGTAGCTTAAACTCATATGTGGATTCGTCCTTTCGTTGCTTTCGATTATTTGGTGTTTGGCTTGCATTGCTCCAAGCTAAAAAGCTCATGAATTGTTGCCAGATGAAATGTGAAAAAGTACAGATAGTTGAAAGTCGTGGGAGATTCAATTTATTAATAACTAGAAGCACCCCTCAAATTTTTAGGTGTGAAAGTGGTCAAAAACGGCATGGGGATATTTGAAACAACTAAAATACTCGATAAATTTATTTATTTAACAAACTCATTTTTTTTTTATTACATTATGGATTATATATTATTTGTATTTCTCGTATAAGACAATGCATTTTCTTATCAGTAACACAAAATATGTTTCACTAAATTTTCAAATGCCATATTACCCAATTTCTTTATATTTTTCAGTTTTGAGGCCAAGAAAATATGAAATTAGACAAAATTAAAAATTAAATAATATATAAATTATTTAATTAACTTAACTTACTGGCGACAATAGTCATAACACACCTGTATGTTTGCGGTTTGTAAATTAAGTTAATTGATTAGGGACAGCATGGATTTTTTATTATCATTTAATTGATATATATTAAATAAATTTTCAAATTTGTTTACTTCATAAACTTATCATAATACCCAATATACTCGTACTAGCATGATATTCCTTGTATATATATATATATATTTCGTCACACGGCTTCTTCAATTCTTCCTCAATCTTTCCATCCTTTTGGTCTCTGTCCATCGTTGTATTTATAAAGGGCTTACTAGAAAATCTCCCCTGTTTTTTCACTTTTCTCTTTCTTTTTTTTGATTTTGAAAGCAGTGCAACAAGCCATTACAAACCTACGGAAGATTCAGGAAAAAACAATTTATAATAAATTTGGTTTTGTAACCACATTAAATAACAAAATTCAAGGACTTAATTTTTTTTCATTCTCCTACGGTGATGTTTTGTTTTCATATACGGCTTAACCACCGAAAAGATAATTAATTTGCATGAATTCCAATAAAATTGACTAGGAAAAGTTTGAAGCCTAATCCAATCATTAACAGTACTTCATTCCACTAGCAAGTGTTGATCACAAAGAAAAACCGGGAGATGAGTTAAAAAAAATAAAAGAAAAGAAAATGCTCGTACAGTAATAGATTCAGGTTTTTTTTTTTTTTTTTTTCCTATAACACAAATTTAGGTTTTGAATATTTTTAAGAATAAAAAAAAATGGATCTCGTAAGCAATTTATTCGGTTGCAACAGAAAAAAAGGTAAAATTTAAATTATTTCTTTATTTTCTACAATTCGTATTTTAAATTTACATGATTAATGGAATAAAACTATTTAAAAATTATGATGATTACGGAACTGTATATGTTCAATATGATTGTGCATTAGTGAGAGTTGGGAAGAGCAGTTTTCAAGTGAAAAATTTGTAATCATTGATAATGTGTATACATGATGGTCCTAATTCTTGGATCTTTGTGGTTGGTCCTTTTTGCATGTCACCCAGTCTTTGTTTTGGCTTCTCCTTGTCAAGACTCAAGACGTATGGTCCCAGCTATCTTGTCTAATAAGGTAGTGTTTATTTTTTGGAGTGGGAGTATGGAGTGTGGATTCCTCCCACTCCAGTGTTTACTTATCTTAAAAATGGAGAGTGTGAGTGAAAATTCGTGAGTTCCACCCAAATTTGGAGTGGGGAGTGGGATTCCCACTCCCATTGGGAGAGGTGGGAGTGGGAATCCACTCCCCCCTCTTCCCATTTTATCCTTATAAAATTAAAATAAATAAATAATATTTAATAAAATAAATAATATTTCATAAAATAAATAATATCATATTTATTAAAAATAATAGTTATATCATATTTATTTTATTAAATTTAATAAAATAAAAATAAATAAATATTATATTTAAATTAATAATATTAAACATTAATTTTAATAAATATTAATTATTTATTTAATTAATAATAATAAATATTTTATTCTAAAAAATATTAATTTTGTACTATATTATCAATAATAATATTTCATTTGTGTTGCTATTATTAATAATTTTTATTCACATAATTTAAATTTAAATTAATAAAAAATTATGATTTACATAATTAAGAATATTAGTAATTATTATTAATTTATAAATATAATAAAATATTTATTTTATTTTCCAAATATATTTTTTATTAATTTTTTAATTACAAATTATAATTCTGTACATAAGGATAAAATTATAATTTAAAACAATTTACTCCCAATCCAAGACAAAGTAAACAAATAATTGTGATTCTAATTGACAATCCATACTTTCATTTAGTTTAAGTAAACACCCTACTCCCACTCCCACTCCACACTCCTAATCCAAGAATTCACACTCCTCAGGATTCCCACTCCAATCCAAAAAGTAAACGCAGCATAAGTGTCCTGCTTTTGACATTTACTAAAGTTACAAGAAGATACAGAGAAAAGACTGAAGAAGAAAAAAGAAAGCCACCATGTGGGTTCATTTGTCACTTTATGATCTGCCTTTTCCTTTTTTGCAAATTTTAAAACGAGCATCAGAAATTCAGAATGTGACATACACTTGGAAAGAACGATAATGATTTTCCAGTATTTGTCGCTTCTTGGACCAAATTTCAAAAAGGAACCCCTTTATGTTTTCCTTGATAGCACTATATATAGCAATGGTGTTAAAAGGTTTGCTGTATAGTTTTGTCAAATTTTCAAGTTTGGATATGGAGTGGGTATTCATAGATAATATTATACTTTATAACTAGTATCTTAAGTGGGAGAAAAATTTATACTACCCAGTACCCACTCTTGCACACCACCTTTGTCATCTTTGAGCTCCTCTTGACCTGCCGACAAATAGGTTTCTACTAGGATTGAGGTGGTGTAATCATTTCTCTTCGACTGAATATTCGGACAATAAATTTTATTAATACTAAAGTTATTTATTAATTTATTTTATTATATACTGTGTGAATCCTAGGTAATCAGTTTTTAGTCTGTGATAAAATGCTTTTTAAAAGCTTCTACTTTTAAAAGCTTCCGTTCGGAGTTTGCTCTCCTTCGTGGCTCTATCAGTTTCTTTTCGGCTAAGAAAATTCTTTTAAATTTTCGTTTGCTCTTTTATTTTTTTTTAGGGAAATATGAATTTCATTAAATAGAAAAAGCAGTAGACAACCAGGGAGGTGGAACATGTCTTTATTCACCCGGACCTGACATAGAACCCCCCACCCTTGTAACAATATGGGCGACAGTGTTCGCAGATCGGCGAACAAAAGAGAAAGTCACTTCTCCTAGGGAGCGAGCTAATGCTCTACAACCATCTATTACAAGACCGAAACCATTAGGATAGACAGTATTGTTGCTTATAGCATTGAACACCTCCAAACAGTCTATTTCAATAATAATTGGAAGAGCATGAATACTTTTGATCCAACTGAGAGCTTCTTTGACACCTAGTGCTTCTGCCTCACGGGCCTCAAAACGTCCCAGTAAAAGAGCACATTTGCTGCAAAAAACCTGCCCTCTGAGCACCGGATGACAGCCCCAAAACTAACCTTTCCCCTCGAGTGAAAAGTCACAGCATCAACATTACATTTAAACCAACCCTTCCGAGGTCTCTCCCAGTACATTGAACCATGATTTAAAGCAGCAGGTTCATATATAAAGGAATGTGTTTTTCTTAGCTTGTTGCCACTGGAATAGTTGTTGGCCTGCCATATTAAGGATGTTAGATACCCTGACATATTTATTCCTCCAAACCTTGCCATTTCGTTTAATCAAAAGACTCCAACAGATCATGGCCGCAAGATTACAGTTAGCATTGCTACAACGAGTAAATAAATCCTCCAACCAAGCACCAAAATTTGTGTAGCCACCCAGGCACCCACAAAACCAACCAGTAATAACAGCCAACATGTTTTAGCAAAAGGGCATTCCATTAAAATATGCAAAAGTAATTCGTTTTATGCATTACATATGGGACATATGTAGTTTACCTTTACACGTCGTTGAATGAGATTATCAGCAATGGAAACAACATTCGTTGCAGCACGCCAAAAAAAATTCTTAACCTTTGCAGGAACTTCTAGTTTCCAGATTTTGTGCCAAATACAGCTGTCAGGAGGCTCATTGATAAAGTCTAGCAGCTTGTAATAGCTGCGAACTGAGTATATCCCCTTCGGATCAGTAAGCCAATACCACTCATCACTAGCACGTTGTGAGCTAAGAGGGATATGAAGGATAAGCTCAGAGTCCCTTATGTTAAATATGTCCATTATCACATCATAATCCCAACGCCGTTGGTTCGGTATCATACGGCCACTTACAGGGGTTGTAGCAACGTCTTCTGTCAATTCTGTCGTAACAAGTTCATTCTCCTTATCAGGGAGCCAAGGAGCATTACTAATAGTAGTGTGTTGTCCCCCCTCCCCCCCAACTTGGATCCAACTGCCCTGAATAATAACTTTTTGAGCAGCCATGATCGATCTCCAAGCATAGCTCGGGTTGCTGCCTAATGAAGCCTCAACAAAGGAAGATTTAGGATAATAGCGAGCTTTTAAAATTTTACTTATAAGAGTATGGGGATTAGATAGTAACCGCCATCCTTGTTTGCCTAGCATTGCTATATTAAAATTGTGGAGTTGTTTGAAGCCAAGTCCCCTATATGCTTTTGGTCTACATAATCCATCCCATCTCATCCAGTTGATGCCCCCATTGCTATTACCTCGAGTACCCCACCAAAATGAGTTCATCATTTTTTCGAGGTCTCTACACAACTCAAAGGGCAAGAGTTAAACATTTATAGCAAAGTTTGGCATTGCCCGTGCTATTGTCTTCAATAAAATCTCATTTCCGGCTCTAGAAAGTACCTTTTGGTTCCACCCCTAAAGACGCTTCCACACCTTATCTCGGATATATATGAAAATCATAGCTTTGTGCCTGCCAATACAAGATGGTAAACCGAGATAGAAACCATGGCCTTCTATAACTTCAACTCCAAGAATCCCACACATCTGTCTGACAGCTTCCTCCTAGGCGTTGGCATTGAAAGATATTGAAGATTTGTTGTAATTAGCTATCTGGCCCGAAGTGGACCCATACATAGCCAAAATATTCTTCACTAAGCAAGCCTCCTTATCAGTAGCTTTGAAGAATAGGAAGCAATCATCAGTGAAAAAAAGGTGTGTAATAGAAAGTGCTCCCCTAGCCACTGTAGCACCATGTAATAGTCCTGCCTGTTCATAATGATGGATCAGCAAGTTTAGCCCTTCTGCGCAAAGGATGAAGATGTACGGCGATAAAGGGTCGCCCTGACGAAGTCCACTGCTAGGCACAATAGGTCTCACTTCTATACCTTCACGGATGGCCTTGTAATTAACAGTAGTAACACACAACATTATTAAGTCCACCCAATCAGCAGCAAAACCCATTCTAAGCATAATTGCTTTAAGAAATCCCCATTCAATCCAGTCATATGCTTTAGACATATCAATCTTGAGAGCTGCTACCCCCTCCTTACCTTGTCTCTTCCGTTTTAGATAATGCACAATTTCTGCCGAAATTAGGATATTATCTGTTATTGCTCGACTAGGTACAAAGGCACTTTGAACTTTAGAAACAACAGATCCCATAACTACCTTCATACGATTAGCCAACATTTTTGCAATACTTTTGTACAGGACATTGCACAATGCTATTGGTCTCACATCGTCCAACCGTTCAGGCTGTGCCTTTTTAGGTATCAACACAATGGATGTATCATCTAAGGTAGCAGGGAATGCACGATTAGATATATCATTACCAACAATATGCCAAAATTTTTGATAAAAAGCAGGATTCATACCATCAAGACCCGATGATTTATCAGGATGCATACTAAAGATGGAGTCACGAACATCTACAGCTGTGAAAGGCTCCATGAGGGTCTGGTTCTTTTCAGCATTAATTCGGACCTTGACACAATCCAGAACTTCATCACATACACTACAACCAGAAGAAAATAAATGCGTGAAGTACTTCATAATTAAATCATTAACTTTGTCCGGATGAGTACACCACTGGCCCTGGTCATCCCGAAGCTTGCTTATTTTGTTCTGTTGCTTCCTCGTTGATGCCAGAGCATGAAAATATCGGGAGTTCAGGTCACCCTCTTTCAACCAAAGTGACTTGGACCTTTGTTTCCATAATACCTCGTGGCTATGTAGCAACTCGTTATATTGGTTCCAAACCTCTGTAAACTCCTCCAAACTAGCTTGGTCGCGTCGTCCTCGTAATAGGCTCATTCTCTTCTTGCACTTGGAAATGCGACCTTTAAAGTGACGCGTGAGGTGGTCTCCCCAACGCCTCAGTTCATTACCACAAGCAGAGATTTTATCTTGAATTAAATAGTCTCATGTATCGTTCCAGCTAGTCTTAACAATCTCCTTATAATCAGGTTCACGAAGCCACATATTCTCAAAACAAAATTGTTTCAATTTGGAATTAGGAGCCAAAGGAACTGGCTCTAAAAGAATTGAAAGGTGGTCGGAACATGATGCTTTAAGGCAAACAACTCTAGCTTTGGAGAAAAGTCGAATCCAAGTTGCAGTCACTAAAGCTCTATCCAAATGCTCCTCCACCTAATCTGTAGTGCCCCAAAACCTTTCCCACATGAATTCGTACTCTTCCATACCTAAATCCACTAACTTCGAATCAGCCACAACATCTTGGAAACCATGAAGCTTCCAGGTTGGGTGCGCTCGATTTCCACGTTTTTCACTCGATTCTAAAAGATCATTAAAATCCCTTAGACAAACCTATGACAACTTTGAGAATGAAGCAAGTGATCGAAGCAAGTTCCATGAATCCCGACGTCGGTATGATTCAGGGAAGCCATAAAAACCAGTGGCATGCCATTTCCCCAAACCTGGCTCCTCAATTGCAACGTCAATGAAATTTCTCCCATATTTCAGTAAATTGACTTTGTATTTAGACTTCCAAAAGAATGCAAGCCCACCACTCCGGCCCACTTTATCTACCACAAATAATCCCTCATAGCCCAATTTAACCTTAATAGCTTCTAGCTTGTCTCTACAACACAAAGTTTCCACTAAGAAAATAAAACTAGGATTTTTGCTCTTGACCAAATCCATCAGAACTTGAACTGCTCGTGGGTGGCCTAGCTCACAACAGTTCCAACTTAGACAACTCGTTGCTCTCGGTGGGCCTGGTGTATAGGTCCCACCGCTAGTCCTTTTTTAGATCCCCTATCACTTCCACCAAATTTGAAATGTTTGAAACATCAAGTCTTAACTTATCATGTGGCCTAAATGATGCTCTCCTCCTTTTACCGTCCGTTACTTTTTTTTTTTTTGAATGAAAAGTACCTTCATTTCAACTTAAAGAGGAAAATAAGTACAACAAGTGGGGAGGGTATGAACCCATCCAAACAAAAGTTTCGAGCATCTCTAGAGCTAGCTTAGCTAAAGAGTGGGCTATCGCATTACAAGATCTATTAGCATATTGGACACAAACTGAGCTAAAGCTCTTTAACATTTTCTGCACTTCTGAAATGGTCCACAAAATCTCGGATCTGCAGCCCCGATTGTTGTTAACTAACTTAACAATCTCTTGAGCATCTGATTCCACAATCAAAGACTCTATACAAGCATTCCTTGCAACCTGCAGCCCCCATTCGACTGCTTCTGCTTCTGCAAAACACACATCACCATAGAACTTGGAAACTTTGACTGCAGCTGCAATCACATTCCCATCTTCATCTCGAATTACAGCCCCTAGACCTGCAATTTGCTTCTCCGAATTGGTGGCAGCATCAACATTAACCTTATAGAATCCTTTTTGGGGAGGATTCCAGGCCTTTAGCATCGGAGATCTTTGCTTGCCTATATGAGTAGCTGCTGGAATCTGGGTTCTTCGGAAAGCTTCCAGCACAGCTTCAGCCTTAGAGACTGTCACTTGGGGGCTTTCTTTTACTCTTTTAAAAATCCATTTGTTTCGAGCATTCCATATCATCCATAATATCGAAACCAGCAGCTCAAGATCATCATTACTCCTTCTCAACTTCAGACCAATCAACAAGCTTAAAATGTCTTGATCAACACAATCCTTCAAGTCATCCTCAAATCTGGTAATTTTCCAGATTTTCTGCACCACCTTACAACCCACTAAAGCATGAAAGACTGTTTCCAGCTTATTGTTACAAAATTGACACACAGGCTCCTGAATCACCTTCCTTTTCCATAGATTTTCAGCCGAAGGAAGAAGATTTTTTGCAGTCCTCCAAGCAAAAATCCTGATTTTCTCTGGTAAGGTGAGCATCCATATTGTATTCCATTGGTTCTGCTCAGCTGCTGAACTTGTCGGCCTGGCTGGAAATTTCAGATTTAAAGCAATCTGATATCCACTTTTAACCAAGTACTGGCCTTTTCTATCATAGTGCCACATTACTTCATCCTTCATTGGTCTCCTTGGCAGCAGAATTTTAACAATTGCTTCTGCATCTGTTTTGGCAAAGTGCCTGTGAATCAGCCCTTCATTCCACTCATGCTCTGCATTTATTAACTCAGCCACTAAAGCATCCTCTGGTAAGCTTGGTTTGGAAATCGGTTTGAAGGTCAAGGGCCTGGGCAGCCAATTCTCTTTATGCAGTAGGATGCTTTGGCCATTTCCAATCCTCCATCTATAACCCTTGGATATGACTTGCCGTCCCCATAAAATGCTTCTCCAAATAAAAGAGGGATTCGATCCAAGGCTAGCCTTCATAAAGTCCTTGTGCTGGAAATATCTCGCCTGCAAAGTTCGAGCCACAAGGGAGTCTGGAAATTGCAGGATCCTCTAGCCTTGTTTAGCTACTAGTGCTTGGTTGAAACTTGAAAACTCTCTGAACCCCATTCCTCCTCTGCACTTAGCCATACTTAGCTTGCTCCAACTCAACCAGTGGATGCCCTTCTTATCAGTCCCTGATCCCCACCAGAATTTTGCTATTATTCGCTGGATGTCATCACATATGCCCATGGGAATCTTGAAGACGCTCATTGCATATGCGGGAATAGCTTGAGCAGCCGCCTTGATTAAAACCTCTTTGCCACCCACTGAGAAAAATTTGTGCTGCCAATTGGAGACTTTATTATGGATCTTCAGCTTGATATCGGTAAAGAAACTACTTCTCTTTCTCCCAATCATAGATGGCAAGCCTAAGTATTTTTCGTGTCTTGAGACAATGTTGAGCTGGAAGATGTCTTTGATTGTTGCCGCTTGCCCAGCCTGAATATTGCCGCTGAGAAACATTGAAGATTTATCGAGATTGAACAGCTGGCCTGAGGCTGCAGAATAGCAGTCGAAAATTCGCTTCAGATTTTGGCAATCGGTAACTGAGGCTCTCGTGAATACTAGGCTGTCGTCCGCAAATAATAGATGAGAAATTTTAAGCTCCTTCCCAAATGACAGCCCATGAATAAGCCTTTGGTGCTCTGCTTGCTGGAGAAGAGAGGAGAAGGCTTCAGCCCCAATGATGAATAAATACGGAGATAATGGGCACCCTTGTCTGAGGCCTCGCTGAGGCCGAATCACCCTGCTTACAGCACCATTTACAATCACTGAGGATGTTACTGAGCTTATACACCTCATGATTAGGCTGATCCAATTCTGCGAGAACCCGAGAGACTTCATCGTTTGTTCAAGAAACTCCCATTCCAGCCTATCATAGGCTTTACTCACATCAAGCTTCAATGCCACCAAGCCATTTTTTCTTCCTTTACAATGTCTTATCTTATGGAGGCACTCATATCCTACAATAATATTATCGGTGATTAGCCGATTAGGAATGAAGGCACTTTGCATTGGCGAGATAATGTTGGGCAGTACATGTTTAAGCCTATTAGCTATTGCCTTAGCAACAATCCTATAAATAACATTGCATAGACTAATAGGCCTAAAATCGGTAACTTTTCTAGGCTTTCTTTTTTTTGGAATTAAAGCTATATAAGTGTGATTGAGAGGGGCTACATCACCTTGGTTGTTAAGAATGTGAAGGCATGTTGAGAGGACTCCTTCCTTGACTGTTTGCCAGTGCTTTTGGTAGAACACTGCTGGCAAGCCATCCGGACCCAGTGCCTTCGTTGGGCACATTTGTGTCAATGCTTCCTCAACTTCTTCGGGTGTGAAAGGCATTTCCAGGAAATCATTCATCTCACTAGACACTCTTCGAGATATTCCTGACAGCGCAGCTGCTATTTGAGCTTGACTAGGCTTGGATGTAGTAAACAAATTCGTGAAGTATTTGCTAAACTCATGCTCCACTTCTTCGGCATTTTCAATCCAACTTCCCGCTGCATTTTCAATCCCCCAGATTCGATTCTTCTTCTTCCTTGATGATGCCTTGTGGTGGAAAAATTTTGTGTTCTTGTCCTCTCC
Source organism: Citrus x changshan-huyou (assembly GCA_039657385.1). Lineage (NCBI taxonomy): Eukaryota > Viridiplantae > Streptophyta > Magnoliopsida > Sapindales > Rutaceae > Citrus > Citrus x changshan-huyou. The sequence continues at coordinate 12,257,844 of CM077555.1, forward strand.
CTTGAGCCAATCTGCCCTTGAGCGTTGTTTCCAGAAAATTTCCTCGTCGGCTAACAAGTTTTGGATTTGTCTTTCCACCTCTTTTATCTGATTCCCATCAACATACTGAACCCGCTTAAGCTTGAGGCTTCGGAGCTGTATCGTTAGCTTCTCCAGCTTTTTTTGTCTCCCTCGGAATTCTTCTTTGCTCCACAGAATCAACCTGGCCATAGATTTCTTGGCCACTTTTTGAAACACCGAGACAGGATTTTCAAAATTCCATCTTCCCTGCATGCTCCACTCTTCCTCCACGATTTCCTTACAAGCATCATAAGGGCTCCACATATCTTCGTAGTGGATCCGAGTGGCTCGCCTTTGGTTAAAATTCATCCCATAGCCCCTTATTTGAACTTCCATCACCACCGGGCAATGATCAGAGGTCCAAGAGTCAATATTAGTAGCTGCAACATCCGAAAAAATGTCTCGCCATGCGCTATTACAAACAAATCTATCTAGCCGTTCCTCCACAAAAGCAGGGTCGAACCTTCCATTACTCCACGTAAAAGAATACCCTTTGTAACCAATGTCTAAAAGATCACAGTCTCGGAGAGCTTCTCTAAAATCAGTGATTAAGCTTACCTGCCTCTCATTTCCCCCACTCTTTTCAAATGGATGAAGGATCTCATTAAAGTCACCGAAGCATGTCCAAGGGGTGGAAGAGAAACCCGATAACCTCCTCAACAATGTCCATGTATGCTTCCTCTGTCTCATGTCTGGGTGACCGTAAACCCCCGTACACCGAATAAGCTTCCCATTTTCCATCACTACCTCAGCATCAATGTGATGCTGATTGAAAGATTTAATTTGCACATTGGTTTCAGACTTCCAAAGTAAAGCTAGGCCACCTCCTTTTTCGATACTACTCACAGCAAAACAATTTTCATAATTCAATTTTCTACTGACCTCATTCATATGCATAGTCTTCAGCTTCGTTTCACATAAAAACACAAGGTGAGGACTGTGCACTTGGAGAATTTTCTTGAGAGCTAGATACATTCGGGGATTCCCCAAACCCCGAATGTTCCAACTGAGTATTTTCATGGCTTCCGGCGGGGCTGGCTACCAGCCCCCGCCGATATCTCTTCTAAGCTTGAAGTTGTAAGCTCCATTTCCTCTGTTACTAACAGCTCCCTGTGCACCTTGGTTTGTTCTGCTATCAAAGAAAATTTCTTCATTTCCGAATGGCTTGGGTCATCCACTTTAGTTTTCTTTATCTTCGAGTTTGGCCATGTTGCCTCACTATTTGGCCTTTTATGAGTTCTTAGGCCCGAGCTTGCTCCCCCCTCATTTTTTGTGGCACGTGCCTGCCTCTTCCATTTCTTTTTGTTTATATGAGTTTGGGAGCTACCAGCCTCGGTGTATATTTTCGTTTCCTCTGCTCCCTCTTGGGCTGAATTTGAGCCCAAAGTCTCCTCGTGTTTTTCGGCCCTATCTGTTTCCATTTTTTCCCCCTCAGTTGAGTTTACATTTCCCGCTTTGATTCTCAAATCTCTAGGGACTGTTACATTGCCAGTACTTCCTCTCTGCATTTCGCTGTCAGCCTGCTTCGTAGCCATCATTTCTGTCACACACTTCATTAAATGTTGTTCACCCACCCACTCCACCTCACTAGTCCTATCCATCTCCTTAGTTTGACCCATTTCCTCTTCCCCGGATCCCAACCTGTTTTTGTCAGCTGGTTTCACTTGCTCTTGCTGGAATTGTTGGGACTTCTCATGGAATTCTGAACTTGTCGATTTTTCAGTTCTTTGACCTCCATTCTGCCATCTTTCTTTGCCTCGGTATTTCCTTGAACGTCCCCCGATCATGAGTGCTTTCATCCACATCCCAAATGAGAGATCTTCTTTTGGTTGGCCTTGGTACTGAGCACACTCTTTGAGTTGATGAACGATAATGCCACAACAGAAGCAAAAATCTGGCAAGCGTTCGTACACCACTGGCATTGGAATATCTGTCTCGCCTTCTTGATTTAGGAATAAAATTTTCTTCAATGGCTGTGTTATGTTGATGAAGATCCTTATTCTTGCAAATTCCCCAAAGCAATCCCCATTCTCATCTGTTTCAATTTCTTCCACTTTTCCTATCATTCCCCCAAGTTCTTGCAGAAAGTCCCTCTCCATACACGCAATTGGAATATTGCGTATCTGCACCCAGAAGGGAACATGGGTAAAAGCTTGCTTTGAAACCTCCCCAATACCTTTTGGTTCGGTGAGGACAATCAACGCCCTATCAAAATGCCACGGGCCTCCAGATAGCACTCTTTTTTTATCAGCTTCTTTCGCGAATTTGAACATAAATATATTATTTCCCAGACTCTCAATCTTAACCTCTTTAAAAGTTCTCCAAACCTGCTGTAAAGCAACTTTGAGCCCCTCTCTGTTGACTCCCCTTGAGAGGAGTACTTTACCCATCAGGCAGCCTGCTAACACTTGCCCTCTTTGTTCTTTCATGTTAACTCCCAACGACATTTTGCTTTTGTCTTCCTCTCTGATCGTGATTGCTTTGCACTTACGGATTAACTCTTCAGTGTCCATGGAGTTATTGCAAGGGATGGATTTGATAATAAAAGTCACCTAACAAGAAGACCCTGATAAATAAAACCCTCACCAACTCTGCTCTAGCCTTTACTGCCCTTCAACTGAACAACTAACGAAACGTAACTAATCTAACTTCAAACTAGAACACAACACTCACTCTCGGAGTGACCATGTGGGTCATACAGGCCCCTCCAAGTACTTCCACTCATGAGGCTCTATCAAAGAGAGAGAGCTCTCGTGAAGGAAGAAAAAAAAATATAATACCTAAAGTCCCGTCCGTTACTATTAAGCCTGAGTTAAATTCAGATTCAGTTTCCTTTGAAATGGTCGTGACCATAGCACCTTCCTCCGTAGCTTTCCCAACATTACACGATTGAGTACATGGTGTCAATATGATTTGCATTTCCTTACTAAGCACAATTCCACCATTAGTTGCCATTCCATGATTACTGCTTCCATCAATCCCAAATTTTGTGGCACCATCGAAGTCAACTGCTATAACTTCGGCAGATTTGGTGTAGTTTCCAAAACTCTGGTCTTCTTTCCCTGGTGGTGTTGATCTTAGCCACCGATCACCAGAATTCATAGAGCTTTTCCGATTTGGAGCCCTCATCCACTGACCATATGTTTTAGCCACATGTTCTGCACTTTCATAGAGCGTTGGGCAAGTCCTCTTAGTGTGCCCAAGGAGAACGCAAATGTAGCAGAAGATGTGCAGTCTTTCATACTTGAAGTCCACCCAAAATCATTTTCCTCCTGCTTTCTTAATGCGCATCCAATGTTTAAGGGGATGTCTTACATCGATTAATACCCTGAGGCGCATATAATTCCTCCAAATTCTAGTAAGGTTGTTGACATATGATTCCATAAAGGATATGATGTAACTGCCAATACTCTGCAGCACTTTCTCTGACTGAAAGCCAATAGGTAGATTGTAAACTTGGACCCAGAATGATATGTGAAATAAAGGTACATTATGAGGTTGTTCATCCTCTCTGAGTCTTCGAACAATAAGAATGTGTTGATCAAACGTCCAAGGACTAGATTCTAACACCCTTCTGATATCGATTTCATGGAAAAATTGGAAAAAGAATAGCGTATGAGACAATTCCTTAATGCAAACTCCCCTGCCAGGGCGCCATAAGGATGCCATTGTGTTCTTCATTGCACCGAAATTGATCACCTTTTATGTCAAAAATCTTCCCACTAGACAATAGCGAGAATCAAGTCTGATTTCCCCATTTTCCGTAGCCTCATCACTAGAAACGATTAGCCCACCATCCTCCTCCTCTTCAATTGCTAGTCGGGCATAATCATTATTCATATCTAACTCTGAACTACTACTTGAACCAGCCATAGAATTGAGAATATAAAAACCAAAATAAACAACAGAAAATTAAGACTATACTCTAGAGGTAATCAATAAAAACTTGCCATAGAGACAAGACCTACACCACTTGCCATAGAGACAAGACAAAGTTATATAAATACTTATGCACACAAATTCTAGTACCAAATCACTAAATGAAAATTTCATTCATTCCGATTTTTAAAATAAAACAAACACATTTGCTCTTTTATTTATTTAATTTTGTGAAGATTGAAAGATGAATCTCTCTAGAACACTATAGGGAAGAAGCTAGGAATAGAAAAGTGTATGTGGAAGCAAATTAGATGATGTCTACAATACAATAATCTTGTGCACGATTGTTGTTCCAATATAAAGATTGGTTCATTGTGTTAAGCAAGTTATTTGTTAATTTGGTTTTTCTTTTGGACAATTAACTTCATAAGAAGGGTTATGATATAAGATTTAAGTAACTCATGCTATATTTATTTATTGGAGTTAGAGTGAGTAGCATAGATTTCTCACACTCTAGTGTTTACTTACATATTTTAAGGGAGGAGTGGGTGAAAATCTACTCCCATTTCTTAATTTTTTTTACCCTTATCTTATTAAATTTAATGTAATAATATCATATTTATTTAAATAATATTAAACTTGTTTTAAATATAATATTATTATATTTAGTCAAAAATAATAATTTTACATTGATTCTAAGTTATAATTACTTAAAAATAATAATATTATTTTTATTTGAAAATAATAGTATTATATTTATTTAAAATTAATAATAATAAATAGTTTATTTTAAGGAAATATTAATTATGTACTATGTTATTAATAATAATGTTTTATTTGTGTTGTTGTTATCATTAATTTTTAATTTACATAATTAAAATTAATAAAAAACTGTGATTTACATAATTAAGAATATTAATAATAATTATTAATTTACAAATATAATAAAATACATATTTTATTTTTCATATATATTTTTTATTAATTTTGTAATAAAAAACTATAATTCTTTAAAAAAAGGGTAAGACTGTAATTTGAAACAGTTTACTCCTAATTTAAGAAAAGTAAACGTATAAATTGGATTCTGATTCTGATTCCACACTGTTATTTTAGTGCAAGTAAACAATCTATTGTCACTCCCATCCACACTTTCAATTTCAAGATTTCCACTCCTCAGAATTTTCATTTCAATCTAAAATATAAACGCTACCTCAAATACATACTTTATTTTACAAATTTTTTTTAACTCATTTTGTAATTACAAACTATAATTCTTTAAATAGAGTAAAACTGTATTTGAAACAATTCAAGACAAAATAAACACACAAATGAGATTTTAATTCTTATTCCATATTCCTATTCCAGTGTGGGTAAACACTCTATTGTCACTCCTAATTTACACTCGCATTCTCCGGATTCGTATTTCTTAAGATTCTCACTCTAAACCGATAAGTAAATACTATCTTAAACATGTACAAAACCACATCATTGCACAAGCTATAAATAATCTCAAGTTTAAACCGATGGCTTTGATACCACTTGTCAGGTGTGGACTGCAAAATTAAGCATACCAATTTTTTTTTTTTTTAAAAATGGCACCAAGAATTTAAACTTGTTTCGGCAACAATGACTAAACTCACGAAAGCACAAGAAAATAATTATTTTACTAGTAATTAATATAATATAATATTTGAATAATTTTTTTTTCAAAATCTAAATATATTCAATACTCCCATATACACTGAGAGAAAAAAAATCTCTCAATTACTTACTCTAAAAGCAATTCTTCACTTAAATTACTCACTCGAATTTGGGATGCTTAGAAAGCAATGAAATGCCTTCTGTTTAAAGACACAAAACTTGCACTATTGCACCTAAAATAAAGCACAGGTCATCTAATCCTTTCGAACATTTTGGCCGCTGATTTTAACTACCCTCGTAAATTCTTCAAATGAATAATAAATGCGTGCAAAAGTGTTGGAAGCGTATTAATAAATATTAATATGCTTCCCCCTAAGCTTTTGGTTTTAACAGTATTCAATTTACTTAAAACCTTTTAGAATTATTCAATCTAATTGTTCGATTTGATCTTATGAAACTAATTCAATAAAAGTTTGATGTGCATGGCGGGCACACTAGTAATATTATAGTACAGGCACTGTCTGAAAATGTCAATTGGGTTGTGGACGGTGGATTTGGTCAAAATGTTGAAGATCAATTTCTCTAATTCTGTTTTCTCAGTTTAAGATTTTATGTTTGAAGCTTTGAACAAATAATAGAAAATAAATAAATAACAGAAAAAATAGAGGACAGAATTATCGTTCCCCGTAGAAAATTCAGAACTGTATGGTCTATCACGTGTGGCTTTCGATTCCGTGCCCCATACTCTAATTAAAAAAATGAAAATTAATTAAAAAATATCTTTCTATTTTTTTGGAAGATTAAAATAGTTTGTTAGAACAATATTTCAAAAGAAAAAAAATAATATTTTTCTACACGTTTTTAGAAAAAAATAATAATTAAATTACAGTTATAATTTTAAAGACCTTGACCTGATTGTGGATGTGTCACAGTCAGAAATAGACACCCCATTCATTCAATGTTCAAACATTTCAAATCCGTTGGTCCAGATTCCAAAATTTGCTTTCCCATCTCATCCCCATTTTGATCGTAAATTTACGGATTGGCCATATTTACTTGTTTGTTTTAAAAAAAAAATTGATTTGATCTTTACACACTCCTTATTTTTATAAAATAAAATAATAATAAAAAATATTTTAGAAAAAAATGGTTCTTCAGCTCCAAAGACCAAAGTGTGCTTTCATATTTGATGGATCTCTTTTATTAATTTACTGGATTTAATTAAATTACTAAAAGTATAGAGTAAGCCATTGGTTGGTAATAAGTTTTTGTAAAAAAAAAAATTAAAATAGAAATTTTAGTTGTAAAATAAAAATTAGTAATATATAGTAAACATAACTTTTGAATTATAATTTTCACAGAAGTAATAATAATATTTTAGGTTTTTCATTATACAAGTGTGAGATAAAATTAACTTTTCTTCGTAATCAAAGTAACAGATGTTTACCGAATAATATGATTTTGTAGGATTTTTATCCTCATAGTTATTGCCGATTGGATCCTTTATCTTGGAAATGATCATTATAGGTTTCTATACAAGACTGCAAGTATTGTCTTTACCACGACGGATTCAAAATTATGATTTATCAGTAGCTAAATCTTAAATTATATAGTGATAACATTTGAAAACTAAAATTTTATGTGTTAATGAGTTTATAGAGGTTATTATAATATATTTCAAGGAAGCTAAATTAAATAATAGTCAAACCACCTGTATAGCTATTGCAAGCTTTTATTTTATTTTTAATTAAAGTATTAGTTCGTAATTGAGGGAGAGTGTTACCTAAGGACTTGAACCGTGTGCTCTCACAGTCAGCTAAAGACTGAGTGGCAGAAGCTTGTCTTACTTGAATACCTTGCAATGAGTAGCAAAATCATACTAATTACATGATACACCCTTATATGCACAAACACTTTAACCATGACAATTTTCTAAACATAAAATGCCCTAGCCTCCCCAGTCCCCATAATCCTCAAAAATAAATTTTTACAAAAATTGATTTTATGAAGTCTAATATAATAACAATAATACTAAAATGTAATTAGAGAATTACTTGATATGCATAGGCGAAACCTAAAATTTTATCGACGATAGATGGTTGCTTTTAGTTTCCCGACCTCACCTAAATTTTTGAGTTTCATCTATAAACTCGTGAATCAACCTTAAATACCATAACAAATTAATTTTTGATAGATTTTTTTTTGTTTATTCTGACAAAGTGTTTTATTTACCAAGATACATATATATGGAAATTATCACTGCACCACCTCTTTTTTGCCTTATGTTCATCCAACCACCAAAAAATTCTAACATGTTCTCTGCACCACTTTTTGTTTTAAATTTGTATCAACTAGCCACTTTTTAACTAACACCGTTAAATAATTTAAATGAAATGATAATTTTACCCCTAAATAAATTAAATGACAATTTTTATTTAATTTAGATTTTACAAAATTTTAATAATTATTTTATTAAAAAATTATAATTTTCAAAATTTTAATAAAAATGACTGAATTTATTTATTAAAAATTATAATTTTGTAAAATTTTATTAAAATAACTGAATTTATTTATTAAAAAATAAATCTCAAAATTTTAATAATTTAGGGGATTTTTATTAAATCCCAAAATTTTGTAATTATTTTTATAATTATAATTTTTATTTAGATTTTTATTAAAAATAAAAATTCTCATTTTTGGATTTATTTTTTATTAAACTTAGGGGTATTTTTATAATTATAATGTTCTTATTTTTCAAAAGTTTTGTAAAATAAAATGGTCTTTTAATTTATTTAGGGGTAAAATTATCATTTTATTTAAATTATTTAACGGTGTTAGTTAAAAAGTGGTTAGTTGATACAAATTAAAAAAAAAAAGGTAATACAGATAACATGTTAGAATTTTTTAGTGGTTAGATAAAAATAAGGTAAAAAAGAGATAGTACAGTGATAATTTCCCATATATATATATATACACAAACAAGTAATATTAACCCATGCGTGCCCACATATACACAAACAAATCAACATTTTATTATATAAAACACATTCAGAACAATATTAACCCATGGAACCGACAAAGTAGAAACTGAAATACACCCGGCAATAACCTCCAAAAAAGGGAATTCATTGGGCTATTATTGTAAATTAGACAAGTTTTTTGGCTATATCCGTAAATTTACTCATTTCGATTCACTTCCTTCTTCGATTTGCTCACTCTATCTAGTCTCTCATTACCATAACAAAAATTACATAACCTATTTAAAATATTAATTAAGTCGGGAATCTAAATTTATTACAATTATTAATATTATTATATCATTATTAGTAATTTTATAATCCACTTTCGTGGCTCTTCGGCGATCGCATTCTTGTTTTTCCATTCATAAACAAATTTTTTCGATCGTTTTTATTTCATCAATTACGACAGCATAGTCATTAATCATTGCTGCAGCAGCCTCTGCTTTTCTTTCAATTCCTTAACTCATCTCTTAGGTACGATCTCTTCCTTATTTTTTCTGTTTGTTTCCCGAGAAAAGCCGTAGGAAAATTATTAATAAATTAACCGAATTAATCATTAAGATCATAAACTTCGGCTTTCGTCCACTTCACTGAGGCTAATTTAGACTACTATTATTCAATCACAGGCAACGAAATCAACATTAACGTTTTATTTCTCTTTCTATCGTTTTCTTCCGCTTTCTCGTTAAACCAAACAGGTTTTAAAAATATGTGGGGGTTTTTTTTTTAATTTGTTCGGTTTAATGATAATGAAGTGATTTTCATTTTCTGATTATCCAGACACAATGTTACCCTTAGCTGCTCTTTTTTTTTTCCTCTTTTTGTTTATTGATAGTTTTATTTAGGTTATAATTTGTTTGTTTGTGTGGCTTCAGTTGAATTGATTAAAGAGCGATGGCAAGGAAGATGCTTAACGATGGCGAGCTGAGCCAGCCCAATCAAGAAGAACAAACTCATTTTGACTTCGACTTGTTTGTTATTGGAGCTGGAAGTGGTGGTGTTCGTGCTGCTCGATTTTCGGCTAATTTTGGAGCCAAGGTATATGTTGTTATGAGATTTAAATCAGTGAAAGTAAATATTTGTTGTTATTTGTGGACATGGATAGAAAAGAAGACACTTGTGCTATTTGTTTTGTTTTAGAAATCTCTTCAATTAGTATTATGAAGAATGTCTAGATTCCTGCATACATGAGAATTTAAATTATGCTGATATATGGTAAGAGTTACAACGTTACGATACAATTTGAGTAGATTCCACCTAGTTGTGGTCTAAGTTATGTTTACTCGTCAGAAGAAGAGAATCAGATTGGCGAGTTTCGTCGCACTCAACTTAAGGAATTTTTTTTTTTCCCCTCGGTCCAGTTATTGCAATGTCTTACTTTGTTCCATTGGTAAAGCTGATTTCAAATGATTTGTTTTGCCAAATTCGATTTCAGTTGGTCTCTGGAAGATCAACTCTACTTTACCATCTTGGAAATGCTTTTTCCCTTCTTATTGACTTGTTTTCCTGTATGTATACACATGCATTCATAAATAGTAATGCACTAAATTATTTTGAACTGATAGTTTCATTATGAAATGGATTGTGCATGTCCCCATTTGGTCTTTTGATTCGTCATAATTCTTAGTATTATTTAAATAAAGTTCTTTATGGTCAATTATTGGCTGACCTTTTTTCAATTTCATCTTTCAAGGTTGGGATATGCGAGCTTCCTTTTCATCCGATCAGCTCTGAAGTAATTGGGGGAGTTGGTGGAACGTAAGTTGATAGACTATTGCTTTACTGTCCTTCTCAGTAGCTCACTTGCCATCATAATATTTGTTCTTCAAATCACATCTCAATTTCTATGTTTTCATTTTATATTTCTTTACTTAATTTATTTCCAGTTATACTTTGCGGTACCTACTTAACAGTATGGCTTAAGTTCTCTTGGTAATTGATGAGCTAGTGGGATATGGTATAATCTGCAATATAGTTTTTATACCATTAGTTGGATGATAAACCACTCAGGTGCTCTTTGCAGTAATTTTTAAAATCAAGATGGCCAGCCTTCTGTTAGTGATGAATTAGATTATCAGACATTTCGAAATATCTCATTATGTCTTAGTTGGATGCTAAAGCAATGAACAAGATCATGTTGTACTGGTTGTCAGAAATCCTTATCATTAACTTCAAATCACTGTGGGTCTTTTATGTAGTTGGACGCCTCATAATAGGAAGTGGGGCTTTTTAATAAAGTACAATCTAAATCATAGAGCTGGACTATGTGCTAAATAAAGGGGCTCTTGCTCAGGCTTGTGATCTTTAGCGTAAGTCTAATCAAGTTGGAAAATGGGAGTTTCTGTTTTTACTTGTTTCAAAATGTAATTTCTGATTGTTGTCTCATGGACTGAGAGGCTTTGGGGGTCGTGCATGATCACTTTCAGTCTGATCAAATATAAAAAGGACAGCTTCTATCTATACTTGTTTTTGGAGGAAATTTTTTATTGTTCTCCCTCATCGTACATTGAGAGATTTAGCAAGTGTCTTAGTGACGAATTTTAGGTGTTCTTTTGGTGTCATCATCTTGTGACCATTAGCCTTTTTCATGTTGTATTAGTAAATGCTGAACCAAGAATTAGGTGGCTCCCTCCTTCACCCAAAAGAAAGTGATTTGGTGCACTTTAATTGAATTAATTGAGAGACACCTTTCAAGTGGTAAATAGTGGGTGCGGGTACTGATTTTTATATTCATTTTGACTGCGATGGGATGCTGATTAAAAAAAAAAATGAGTTACATGTGTGGGGGGAGAAAAATTCTAAGATGAGGTTGACAATGGGATGCAGTTGAAATTTTATAGCTAGATAAATTAATGTATATTTCTATTGACTCTGAATCATTTTTTTAAATATATATTTTTTCATAGAATGACCTGCAAAATGAAATGGGTAAAGAGATTGAGCATCAGTAACTTTGACTGTCCCGTGTAATGACAATATGTGAACAAATATTACTTGTTATTTCTGAAAGTAACTAGAGTTGTGGTAAGTTATGAATGAGCTAGATGTTTTCAAACATTAACGAGATGTGGTTCCTGGCATGAACGTGAGCATTAGTCAATATAATTGTTTCCTTCAATTGAGTATTGAACCCCCCCAAAAAAAAAATAATAATAATGGGAGAATATCATGTGGGGTCGTTTATTTACGGCTGCTTGCTGGTCTCTGCTGTTAGCAGTCAAGAAGCTTAATTGTGTTAAATTAGGAAAATTTATTTGTGGATATAATTCTTTTAGATATGGTGCTGCTGTCTTTAGGTGAATATTGATTTGTTTGACTTGTTGCTCAAAAGCAATGTTTATCTATTAGATGTTTGAAATGTGATTGATTGTTTGTTGAGTATTAACGGGTAATAATAGTGACTGAAAATTAATTAACCTATGGAAGTAAAGTGCTAATGATCATGATATCTCTCAACTTCTTATTTTTCAGCTGTGTCATTCGTGGTTGTGTACCCAAAAAGATATTGGTCTATGGAGCATCATTTGGAGGTGAACTTGAGGTGAGATGAGATTATATTTCACATAAGGATTAGATGGTAAACTTTGCTGGGGTTTTAGGGATTGCATAGCTGAAACTGAAGATCTTTCTTGATAGCTGCAACTAAAAGTCTTTCACCATCCTGCTTTTTTTTTTTTTTTTTTTGGGCTCTCCAGTGGAAAAAGATTCATCTTTATATGGACCTTCAGTAGATGTGATCATCTGCGCCTAAAGATATGTTTTAAAAATTGTATTTATGTTTTAACACTGGATAATCACATAATAGGAGAGTTTATTTAAAATTTTCATGAAATGGATATGAAATTTACTCATGCATTCAATTGGTCTTCAAATTTTGGTTTTTGGTAGGTGCTAAATTTTTGTATTATGTTTTAAGAAATTCTTTTTTTCCCCCCTTTTATATGTTGATTTTAAAGTGATTTGATGATTCTGCTGCTTGTGTTTTAGGATGCAAGGAGTTATGGATGGGAGGTACACGAGAAAATTGACTTCGACTGGAAAAAACTTCTGCAAAAGAAGGTTTGGATTCATTTATTTGTTCAAAAACCTTTGTATTTGTGGTGTCATAGTCTTCCATTACTCATGTTTATTTGCCCAATAATGTTATTTGTTTAGCAACAAGTTTGGAGAATCAAATGAAATTGGCAACATCTGTGTTGATGTTAGAAATTAAGTGCAGCTTTCAGTTGGTTTATATTTGGATAAAATAGGTTTGTATATATTTTATATGGATTAAGCAAGAGTAAATGAGTGTGATGAAGGCCTTTCTGTTTTAATTTTTGTTCTTTTGTGGTTTCTTTGATTCAGTTCTTCTGAGAAAAAAAAAAAAAAAGACAAAAACTTATATGTTTATACACACACACCCCTTATGCTACAAGAATGTGCATCTCATGGGTTTTGAGGAATGGATTGGCATTAAGTTTACAGAATGTAGTTGTTCCTTTTGTTTCAGTTGATTAATGGTTCAGCTATTATGTTTGAGGTAAATGAGTCATATTAGTGTTAGTCAGAAAGTTTCTCTTACAAAACTGCCTATTTTATGCTTTATTTTGGCTCGCTTTTTTTTCCCTACCTCTACTTCCTTTAAGATTTTTTTTGGTTAATTTTTACTTGTTTTTTTTAATAAGTCAGATTAATACATGGATGTAGAATTACTCTTCGTTTTTGTATGTTTCAATTGCTAATTTTTCTTATTTTTTGAAATTGCAGACAGATGAGATACTCAGATTAAATGGAATTTACAAGCGATTATTATCTAATGCTGGGGTAAAATTATATGAAGGGGAGGGAAAGATAGTTGGTCCAAATGAAGTTGAGGTCACACAACTAGATGGCACTAAGTTAAGTTACTCAGCAAAGCACATATTGATCGCAACTGGAAGTAGGGCTCAACGTGCTCCTATTCCTGGCCAGGTAATCTTTTGGTTTTCAGATATTGCATGATTGAAAATTAATTCAGCACAATATTCATGCTGGCTGCTTTTTCACGTATTACAAGTAGGTTCAAAATGCAAAGTGACTATTATCAGTGTATATGTTAGTTTTTGCAATGTCATTAAGGATCTATTGCCTCTGTCGTGAATAAATAAAAACATATGTGCTATAAGCTTTGGAATTTTCTGATATATAGAAACCAGTTAAGTTTGTTCTATGAAATTGCATTTTTGCACCATCAGAAGTCAGGTTTAACGTTTGTTCTTCTGAAGTATTTTTGGAGGAAGCATCTGTACACAAGTTGTTGAAGGAAATTGGATGAATTATGTGTGTACACTGAATCACTCATATCTATATTATCAAACCTTGTTCTGGTCATACTGGATGATTCATGTGAGGAATTTCTGGCAAGCTATGCTACACTTGTACTGTAGTAATGCGGTCATGTAACTGTGTGTGCTAGTGACCAGAAATTTTTTCTCTTCAGTCAGCAACTTATTTTAAATTTAGATATCAGTAGCTGAATGATTTCAGCTAAGCTGGTGTATAAAGGAAAAATTTGTAGATCTTAGTTCTAGCAACAGGCCCACAAGAACTGCTGTAGGTGAGCTAAGAGTGAAACTACGTTTCTTTCTGTCTCTCTCTCTCTTTTAACATATTATTCTGTTCAGTCAGCTTCAGTTTCCGGTTATCTCAATCTGATCTAAGTCATATTGTTTTTTTCCCATATTTTTTGCATCATTTTCTGCACTTGTGAAAATCTTTCTAGTTTGATGGGTAGCAGATAATTTTTTTTTGATTCATTGTTCCTTAGTTGTGACTTCTGTTTGAAATATTGAATTTAATTCTATGATCTAGACAAAACTATTTATTGCTTAATGCTGTACTTACATATTGGCATTGCGGACTCTTTTTTCCTCTCTTCATTCATTCATCCTTTGCCTTTGAATTTTTAGGAGCTGGCTATAACCTCTGACGAGGCATTGAGCTTGGAAGAATTACCCAAGCGTGCTGTGGTGCTTGGTGGAGGGTGAGACTACTCTCCCTTAGTCTGTTTTTGTCTGTTTCTTTTACAATTTTTAGTTGCATTCACTTGGCCTGTTGATAATCTTAGATGATTATCCTCTCATGTTATGTAGGTACATTGCTGTTGAGTTTGCTTCCATATGGCGAGGGATGGGTTCTACTGTGGATCTATTATTTAGAAAGGAACTTCCATTAAGGTTATTTTTCATGCTTATGTTCATTTTCACTCTCTGATGCCAGGCCCTCGATCTTAAAAGTTGGCAGTGAACTTAGATTGATTGTCTTTTAGTATTAGTTACAAGGTGCACTATGCTCTTATGCAGAAATATGAATTTCAAAATTTACTTTGGTATTCAGTGGGTCTGGCCAGTTGGAACTTTGGATCATACTATATCTTGTTATTGGCAAAATTTTGAATGAATCAGGACATGTAGAAGATGTAACCTCTTTGTGTGAAATTGTTAAGTTATCTTGTCACTGATTGATGTAGTTAGCCCCTGGCATTGCAAACTTACCAATCCTTATGAATGGAGATGCGAACCATGTCAGAGTAAGGTGGTGTTTATTTGATAGCTGAGTTTCAAAATATTCTTTGTTTTTTGGCCTCATAGTGGGAGCCCACATATTGTTTAGCTTGTGAATAAATGTAATGGGTATGCAATTGACAATGGGCACTTTCCCTTTGCCTTTTTCTGAACTGTTTCCTTTAATTTTTTTTTACTGAAATAAAACAGTAGCTTTTTTTTTTTTCCAATCTCATATTTTGGATGATAATTAGAAGTTATAGACTTGCTTTTTCATTTCCTATATCATGAGAGTATATTTCTTACTGAGTCTGGCCCTTCCATTCCTTCTTGTTATAAGGATATTCTCTCTGAACTTTTTGTTTCCAACACTCTTAACTTTGTCGTCTGCAGAGGGTTTGATGATGAAATGCGGGCAGTAGTTGCCAGAAATCTGGAAGGGAGGGGAATTAATTTGCACCCGAGGACTACCATAAAGGAGGTACTTGCTGGAATTTTCTTGATTCACTAGGCTTCTGTTTATTTTCGTTTATTTTTCTAAGGATTTTGTCATTTGTTATCATCTTCCTAATATTATACTTTTTATTTATTTAATATGATCTTATGCTGATAGCAATATCTAATCTTCAGTTGATTAAGTCAGAGGAGGGTGTAAAAGTTATTACAGATCATGGTGAAGAGATTGTTGCAGATGTTGTACTCTTTGCCACTGGTAAGTACCTTCACATTTAGGAGTAGAAATACATCTGACCAATTCTTCAATGCTCATTCAAAAGTAGGCTTGTTATTACCTTTCCATTTTGAAGATTCTGGCCTTTTCTTCATGTATTCATCTGTCATGTTTTTGTCCTCATTTTATTCGCAAAGTGTCCTCTCTCCTTTCACTTTACTTACAAAACACGCCCATGCTCACAAACATTATCATCTTCCTGATGGCATTCGTTTCACAGATGTTTGACTAAGTCCTCTCCTACCCTATACACACATATCCACATGCTTTTGTACGTATATATGTATCATCTCCTTATGTACATAACAGCATTTCTTTTGTAGGACGGCCAAAAATTAGATCTTTGGTGTGCATGTTTTTCTGCTTATTGTTCTTTCAGTGAAGTAAGCCAAAGTCTGTTCTACCTTAAAATGATAAAAAATGATTGAATTGGTTATCCTAGTATCCAGTTAAATTAAATTTTCATTGCTGTATGCGGACATTCCTTTTTGGATTACCCAAATTTTCTTTTTAAATGAAGTTCCATGTATTTTCAAGTTTATGAATTTTACAAAAATGGGGAGTGCTGCTGACCTCCCTTGCATTAATGTTCTTTTTATCTGTATGTCCTGAACTGTCACATAAATTCACTCAAACATGGAAGTGGCTTTTCAGAAAAATGAAAAAAAAAGAAAAAGAAAAAGAACAAGAAAACGTTTGTTTAACTTGTTTCTAGAAAATATCAGTAAACTTTTGCATGTAACAGGCAGGGCACCTAATACAAAAAGGTTGAATTTGAAAGCTGTTGGTGTGGAAGTTGATCAAACAGGAGCTGTGAAGGTCACTTGCTTACTCTTCTGATATTCCTTTTGCTTTATTCAATGTTTGTGACTGATTTGACTGGGAATTAGCTGACGTATCCAATTCATTTTTCCTTCTGCATCTGTTTGTTTATCTGTTATTCTGAATTATTTAACTCTGAAATTTCATCCGGCAGTTCCTTTTTCTGTGTTTTGAGCCCTGAGCTGGCTCCATGCAGTGTGAACAATTAATTCTAACGCGGAACTGCAATTTTTTTTTTAAAAAAAAGAAAAAATCTTTTGAGGTCACAAAACAGACAATAGCTGGTTTGTTAATTATAGTTGTTCTGAGTATATCCATAGTGTTTATTGCTATATATGGTGCAAGACTCAAAGATTGCATGAAATGGTTGCAATGCTGATCTGTTATGAAAAGGAGTGGGTAAATTATTTGAATCATAATATTAGCGATATCTTCCCCCCTGATTTTCTTGCAGGTGGACGAGAACTCACGCACAAACATACCTAGTATATGGGCTGTTGGTGATGTAACTAATCGAATGAATCTTACCCCTGTCGCCTTGATGGAGGGAATGTGCTTTGCAGTACGTTTTTCATGTGCCTTCTTTCAATTTAATGTTATTTGAAATTTTAGTTTTTATTTAGGCTCTCTTTTTGGCATGCACGTTAATTATCGTATGTCATTCTGAAATATTATAATGTCGCACTTCCTGCAGAAAACTGTTTTTGGTGGACAACCCTGCAAACCAGACTACAGGGATGTACCCTGTGCTGTATTTTGGTAAGAATTAGTTTCTTTTTCTCTTTATTTTCTCTCTTTTCTCCCTCCCTTTCTCTAACATTTACTACTTACAATCACTTTAGCCAAACTTTATTGAAGTTAAGTAGATCACACAATTTTATTTCAAACTCAAGTGTTTCAAACTCAAATGGTCTGAACTCTTAAGCTATTTGTCATTTTTCCCTCTTCCAGACACTTCGCTTGTCAGATGATTTTTGCACCATAGATTTAGCCTTTAGCAAAATGTATTGTTTCTGGTCAACTACTTGAGAGGCTGTTAGTAACCATAAGTAAATTCTGATGCATGTCAATCAAAGGAAGGCTCATCTTTCATTATATATTTATATTCAATAATGAAGAAAAACATGGTAAATATTCTTGTTGTGCATCGCAGGCTTGTATAAAGCGATTGCCAAAGTGGCAATTCCCCGTTCTCCTCTCATAGCATCCCCTCTCTTTGACTTCTCGATCCAATAGGATGCCATTAGTTGATAATTTTATTTTCATTTTAGTGGTTTTGTCATTTTACACTCTCACGCTTTTGCTTTAAGTAATTTCATTTTGATTTTTCTTTCATATCTCAAATAGCCCTTCCATATAAATTGAGAGTCAAAGGATTATATAAACTAGTGGAAGTACTTTCCTGTGGTTATAGTATGGTGAAGCTCTCAAATTTTCAATGTATTAATTTCTCCTCTCAGATTATACCAATACATTTACAATGTATTGATTTCTTCTCTGTAATTGTATCACTTTTAACCTCTGGATGTTTAACAAATGGTGTAATTTTAAACTAGAAAAGGGCAGGGCAAATTGCTTCAATCGAAAGTGCAAGGGTTGAAAATGTCCAAGAAAATAAAAAAGTTCTTTTTAGTTTCTTTTCTTCTGAGACTGATGGTTTTGCCTATTGCAGCATACCTCCTCTCTCTGTAGTGGGTCTCAGTGAGGAGCAGGCCATAGAGCAAGGAAAGGGTGATATCCTTGTTTTCACATCAAGCTTCAATCCCATGAGGAACACTATCTCTGGGTATGTATGGTGAATTGAGATCTCATTTCAATAAATTAATATTAAAATCTTACGATGGATTAAATTGCCAAATATAGAGAATAATATGCATCAAAGAAGTGGGGGTTAAAAGCCTCTTGAATGAGAAATCTTTGCTAGTCAGCATTTGTTTTTGGCTCCAGAGAGTCCTTGAGACATCAATAATGATATTGGTATTGGGTTTTATGATAAACACAGCTTGCACATTCCATAGAAATAGTTAAGCTCAGAGGTCGCTGGCTTATGAACTTGTAAGATCTATTCTTCCTTTGCATGAGGAAATATCAACTTCGTATCTTGTGAAAAATTAAGACAACAGGTTGAGGAGTGACAGATGACCCCTTCAAAATTTATGTAAAAAATAGCCTTGATCATGCGGATCTGCTGTTATGGTCTTTGAATGTACTGGGGTTACGCTTATTCTTTTGACTTATTTAATAAATTGGTTGTCAGCAAGGAAATTGAGGAAACTTATGCGTGTTTATATTTAGTAAATTGGTTGCCAGCAAGAAAATTGAGGAAACTTATGGATGTTTATCCCTATGAATTCTTTTGATTAGTGCTATTATTTTAATTGATTTTAACCTTTTACTTATGTTTTGTAGAATGCCAGATAGTTCTGCATGCAGATCTTATGTATTAATGTTTGGTCTTTGACTATCTAAAGTTAATTTTTGTATATTTTGCTATTAGACGGCAAGAGAAGACAGTAATGAAGCTAGTGGTGGATGCCGAGACGGAAAAAGTTCTTGGAGCATCAATGTGTGGGCCAGAAGCACCTGAGATAATGCAGGTACGATCGTGCTTTTGACTTGGTTAGGTTGATTTCTTGGACATAAGTTTCCATTTTGAGCTTCCTAAAATACCCTAAATAGTGAGATGAGATTCATTTTGATAGTTAATTATAATAAATTTTGGTAGTTAATAAGAATAAACAGTCATCTTGTAATAAATAAAAGGGTACTTCTGGTTATGTAATTTGATGGAGAACGAATGATTACTACTTGCGTAGAATTTTAAGAGGATGGTAGTGATTTTGGCGGACATTGTCAGAAGAGTTCTGAAATTATTCCAAACATGTTTGTCATTTGTCAATAATCCTTGGTGTGGTAAAGTTCAAACCTTTGAATTAGCAGATCCAATGAAATTTTGTGACTCAATGACATAATTCTTGCTAGAAAATGTTCTATTAAAGGGTAACCTTACCACATTTAACTTAATGGGATTATTAGTGTAAATATCCTTGACAATTGGAGGGGGATCTACAAGCTGGACGAGTTCAGAATGGAAGTGTATATAATATAAATAGATTAGCTTGCTTACCCCAGTTCTACAGTGTAATTTTCAATATCATAGATTAATCCAATTTCCACTCTCGCATGGCAGTTGATCTATTTCTAGTCTGCGGAAATAGATAATCTCCACACAATAGATTATATATAAATTGCTAAATGCATCAGAGTAATTGGCATGGTATTATGTTTGTTGAAAATTCTTTTGATATGCATGACACCAAAACAATGTACATTTGGCCAAATGAGGAGGCCATTAAAATGATATTTTTGACAAATCCATAAATGTCTGCAGATAAACATATAACAATTTGGATTATATCTGATATAGTTCTTGATTTACTATAAGATCCATTTGGAGCAAGGTAAACTGCCCTGGTTTTAGGCTTGGAGGCTTGTTAGGATCATCCTGTCTAAGATTTGTTGTTAATTTTTGAATCATGGTATCAAATTGGGGGTCTCTGTTCACAGGGTATTGCTGTTGCACTGAAATGTGGAGCTACGAAGGCACAATTTGACAGCACGGTATGCTTGAGTTTCTAATTTATATGTTTGCATCGCTTCCTATAATGCATATTTTCCTTGATAGGCTCTAAACATATATCTCATTTGTTCTTTGACTTGACCTTTGACATGATGTGACCAGTTAGATTTGAAGTAATGGTGTGGGGAATTCAAATAGTGGTGTCTTTGAAATGCAAAGAGTCTCAAAATGGTGTTACCTATAGAGTAACTTCTATGAATATTGTGCATGAGTTAACTATGTGATCATGTCAGCATTGTGAGGAAGAGTGTGGATGAATTTCCCCAAACTAATGGAATGATCCCAGTTTGTGATAAATTTTTGGTTTTAAGTCGTTGCGTTTCACTGATGCCTAGTCCATATCACTTTCAACATTTTTTGGGCTCTTAGTACTATTATTGGTGGCTATGTTACTGATGAAGTAATTAATGATGGCTCTACAGGTGGGAATACATCCTTCCTCTGCTGAGGAATTCGTGACCATGCGGTCCGTGACGAGACGTGTTGCTGCCGCAAGCAGCAATCCAAAGACAAATCTGTAAGGTTCAATCAAATATCAGAGAGAAGCGGGTTTGATATTTATACTATGTTGGAACATTATTTGCTTGAATATAGGTATTTCGCGTTTACCAAACACAGGAAAAAGGGGGGAAAAATGCTGGTATAGCAGGAGTAGCCCAGTTTTGTGGTTTTTATTTTCACCTAAATAAAAGTTTCATCTTCGAAAATATTGTACAATGGTTTTAATTCTGATGGTGCAAACAACAATGTAATTTTATTCCTTATCTTCATATCTTTTTATTTGAATAATATCTATAGTGTCCTTCCAATTCTGCGGATGCCAGTAGTCAAGTTTGGCCTTTCCTGAATTCCACAAGTCACGCTAATGAGCTTGTTGCATTATTTATTCAGTTTTAGTTTCATTTGGGTTTATCCTTCGATGGTTAAAGGATTACATTCTTCATGTTTTTACTTTTGTTTTCTACCCAAGTTCCAATCCTTTGATGAAACCATCACATATTGTCTCCCTATTTCAAGATTCTTCAACGAGGTTCGTCGCTCTTCATAATCATTTTCATGACTAACTCCTATGGTGATTTGTTGCTGCGAAATGCAAACGGTTATTTTATCTGTTGAAGCCTCTTCGACTGTTCATTGTTCGCAAGAATTGTTGATTTGAGTTAACTTGTCTTATCAGACTGAAGAGAAGTACATAGTTGATTTCACTCATTGCCAATGTCTTCAGAGATTGTATTTGTAACATCTGACCCCAGCAAGTCTCTTCTTAAGATCCCATCACAGTTGGGGATAAGCTAATCCCAAATTAGTTGAACCACACCATCCAGATGATACTAAATTGGTTGAAGAAAAGCCCTGAAGCTCTTCATATGGGAGTTCACATAACCATACTCATTCTCTCTCTGTTTGTGCGAATGCGGATGGGCAAATGCGGCTATTAAATATTGCTGGGTTGTTTGTATTTTTTTTTTTTTTTTAAAATATTCCTCGTTGTAACAAGGCAAAAATGAACAAACTAGGGTGTATGTCGACAAATATAACTCATTATGAAACATATAATACTGCAAGCCACTTTGGAACCTAATGAGATAAAAATTGAAGGTCGATTGGCAATGTTCAATCCAAATTTGATTATAATATTTACAGAGCGCTTGGTAGAATAGTAAATGATGCATAATTGCAAGATTTGAATTCTGATGGCTACAACATTGAATTTGAACGGCCATCTCTTCGCCGCCAGGAAATTATTTAAGGACTTATACACAGCTTAGATATCATTAGATATCATCATTGCAATCTTTATATCATGTATCATTGGGTATGATAAACCTATTGTTCAAAAAATGATATTACATGCATTAAAAATGTAGTTATGCACATTAAACCACGGCTTTTCCTTCACAAACGTCGCAAATTGTATATCCAAGGCCCTCGCAATAAGGACATTTCATTCCCTCATCTACCCATTCTATAAACTGCATCACAGAACTGACTCATATGAACCAAATCTTGACGAACAATAATGACAGTAATGAAACATACAAAAAAAAATTGAGAAAAAATCCTTTTACCTGTGGTTCAATGTTGGGCTCTCCTGTTCCATCACATTCTGTGGGGACAAGAATAAAAAAATATTTAAAAAAAAAAAAAGATTTGCAGGCAAGTTGGGTTACATGCATAAAGTCGTTTTGTAAATTAAATAACCTTGACCTACAGGTCATGCCCGGTCATGGTTAATTCCGTCGGACAAAATAATGACCAATATAACCAACAAAATTTCATCGCAACTGAAAAACTTAACATCACCTAAACTGCCTCAAAAAGTGATTTGGACACTTCTATTGATTACGAAACTTGTAAAATATTTAGCATAGTTAGAGGTTTCTGTATTATAAGAAATCCTGCTTCAGAAGCAAGATTCTTTATCCCGTCCTCTGATAGTTTCATGATTTGAATTAGTTTTGACTAAAGCTGTGATCTAATTCTTCTAAGACAGTATCTAATCTATGTTCTTTCTTCATCTCCAAAACAAAAATTTATTTATTCAAAATGGAGATTCAATCTGAGCAGTGACAAAAGTACCTAGGCACATCAGACGGCCCTCCCCACGACAAGTAAGACACTGGGTTGTGGCTTTCTTGGCTTTGCTTCCAGCATCTTGATTACCCCTGCCAGCAAGTCTAGAGGGTTCTTCCCACCGATTCTCTCCAAGTAGGAAAACTCGCCTTTCAGATAAATCAACTTCTGTTGCACCTTCTTTCACAACTGTCTGCTTAATTTCCGAGATTTCAGTAATAGAAGCAATTGGAGCTCCATTTGGGCCTTCCTGAAAGACATTAAAACTTAATGAACTCAAGTTTGTTTAGGAAATTTCAAAACTTCTAAGGCAATTTTCAGTTACTTTATATGCATATTTATCATGCCATCAGCTAACTATATAGGGCAACTAAGAGAAGGAAAACAACTATTAATGAATAATCAGAATTTGCTAATATCTACAGCTGGTTGTATCAAGTGTGCACTTAACATCCACAACAAAATTAATCAACACAAACCGTTAGACTAAAAATTCACAAAAGAATGCATTTTGGATTTCCATTTCCCCCCTTTCCAGAATGCATATTAAAATCAAGAGCAAATTTCATTATTATCCCCTAAGTTTTGGCTTAATTATCAGCCAGGACAACTTAGTAATAGGCAGAGACCTTCAACCCTAGGGCAGGATTCTGGTAAATTATAAAATTAGAGGGATCTAATGGAGATTTATGACAATTTTCAAAATTCCAGGACGAATTTTAGAATCAACATGGTCTACCCGTGTTTACAGAATGTCAGGAGTGGTCAATGAAACACAAAATCCAAGTTGGGTTTCTAACTTCAACGATTTAAGTAATATAACTAAGGTTTCGCACCAAAACATTTCTATCTAATTTCTTTCGGTAGATTAGATAATAGCATTGTGATTCAAGTTGAGCTTCTCAATCCTAATGTCTAAGCAAAATTCTGAGACAGCTTAAGACGTGCCTATGAGCCAACTTCTTACACTGTTGTCAGTGAACTAAAGGTTCTCAATCCCCTGGATGAATCAGATGTACATGTTCTATTTTGGAGGTAGTGTCCCCTATGGTATATGCCATTTCAAAATTTAACCAGATA
Organism: Citrus x changshan-huyou; assembly: GCA_039657385.1. Taxonomy (NCBI): domain Eukaryota; kingdom Viridiplantae; phylum Streptophyta; class Magnoliopsida; order Sapindales; family Rutaceae; genus Citrus; species Citrus x changshan-huyou. The sequence goes on from CM077555.1 coordinate 12,281,814, forward strand.
TACATAGATAAAATGATTAACAGAAATACAGCAACACAATCCTGCTCTTAAGAGGGGGCTCTATTGGTTGGTAGGGATATTTTCTGTTGCACCAAATTAGCAAGACTCGAATAAAATCAAAAGCATATCTGCGCAAACATGAATCCATAAATTAAAATGGAATGGCCTGATTGGCATATTAGCTAAAAGCACACAAATCACATTGAAGCTGTGCAATTAAAAGGCGAATTCACCAACCAGATAAGCAAATGATCCAACAAAAACACACAAAAGTCATAATCGCTAGGATGTTGGAAACACTGTAACTTAACCTTACCTTCGGTGGAATAGTCTGAATGATTCCTTTCCGATCAGCATTCATGTTTGTGTCAGTATCCTCAACTCGATGCTCCATATATAACCTTTCAAGAAGTTCTGAAGTCATTATTCCATCTTCAGTGACACCCATTGCTGCCTGTTAACCAAATATGATCTAATAAGTAATAATTTCACAGATATTGCAGTATATTAGGAATGTTATTGAATTTATGGTAATTTTGAGGATTTTGCATGAGCCGTGTGATATAACCTTTGGAAAAATTTACAACTTACTTGCCAAGTCTTCACAGCACGTTCAGTTCCAGTCGAAAAGCTAGAATACTCCATGTCCTCCTCGCTTGAGAAAAATCCCAACTTTAGCAATTCTTCCTGTCATGGTCAAACCATGGAGCAAATCAAAACCTATGACACATCCACTTTCAAAATCATTAATACAATTACTAATGAACAAATACAAAAGGAAAAAGAAAAAGAGAATGGGAAAGACTTTAAACTAAATAACCTGAATTTGGTATCAAATTTACACCCAATATATAAAGGATATACAACTGCCTATAGTTAAAAACCTAATACAGATGATCAGGAATATATATTAAATGAAAACACTTGAAAATAATAGAAGTATACAGCAAACTTTCAACATGTCACCTCGATCCAGGAAGCTTCACATCAAAATTGAATTAAAATTAGTACCTGAAAACAACATATGTGATAATCAAGGAATGTTGACATAGATTTCTACAAACAAAAGAGGTTCAATTTACATCAAAATGCATTTAATTTGTCAGCCTTGTTCCCAGAAATTTAATACAATTTTCCTGAATGTTACTATCTAAATTGTCAAATAGCTTCATCAATTTTAAGGCTTCAAATTCAACTATTAAGACTTTTAGATTTCTTTCATGTCTTCCAATCATTTTTTTCTTCTGTTTTGATTTATATTTTGTTCCATGCTAGAAGCTCACCCTTGAATATCAACACCAATGCTTTTGATGCTGAATCATGCATATTAATGTCCAGAACTTAGAGCCAAAGAAGCCCTTCCATTACAGGATCTTGAAATGTTGATCTCAAGCATGAAATAAGTTCACTCATCTCAGTCTTCACTCTCTGTCTAACAACCTATTCCTCCCTACTAATCCACTCCCCTAATTTAGATATTTTAACCCATTAAAATGCCTTAAATCCAAAATGACATATGTCGATGCTTCAACTTTGCTGAAATATGAATATCAGACATGATGTGAATGCCAGGTAGCAAAGTATCCACTTTTAAGGATTATTAATTTATTTCATCAAAGAGTTATGCTCGTTCCTTGCAACACAATTAAACAAACCCTGCAACCCAGATACGTCATTATATCCTAGTAAATTATATGTCTGCATCAATACAATTAAACATACACTCTACACAATTCTAAAACAATAATTAAACAAAAAACTCGCCTTTCCAAAAATGCTAAGCACACCTGCATTGCTTTGACATATTCTCCTTCGCTGCCTACCCTCAATGCCTTCCTCTTCTTTTTCTCACCTTCCAAAACCTTAACCACTTCCTTTTGTTGTTCCTCGTCTTCAAATTTTTCCTTCTCGGCTACTGTCGCTCTCTCCGCAATCATATTTTTCTCCTTCAACATCTGCTTCAATGAAACAAACATTCATACCTTCATTTAAACTAATATTAAACTCAGATCATTAATCCTAGACATCAATGTTATCTGCAAAGTTGTCCCCCCCCCCCCCACCCCCCAAAAAAAAAGAAAAAAAGAAAATCATTTTTTTCTAAAATAAAAAAGAGAAATTGTAAGTGAATTTGAAATTTTAATTTCCAGAATCATTCTATTAAAAGCATAACTATATTTAAAAATAGTCATTTTTTCACAATATGTCTTTTAATATATATATATATCAAATACCTTAACAAGATTACAATATTCACCTGTAACAAGCCGGCGATGTTTGATATGGTATCGGAAACAGAAACGGAGGCTCCATCACTTAAATTGCGATTCTCTAGGGCTTTAATTTGCAATTTAAGCTCCGAAATCTCGCGGAGCAGCGACTCGCGCTCGCGGATCCACCGCTGCTCCTCGCGGAGCCACCGCTGCTCTTCGCGTAGCCACCGCTGTTCCTCGCGAAGCCACCGGATTTCTTCGTGATCCGAGCTCGAAGAAGTGGCGCGGATTGGGAATTTGGAGGCTCTGGAAAATGAGATGAGGAGAGGAGGACTACATGTCGTACGATGAAGACGAAAGGAAAGAAGAGGAGGATTGAGAGAGAGAGGGATAAGAGAAGACGACATGTCGGTGAATCGAGATTTGATGGAGAAAAAATGCAGAGACTAAAGATGATGAAGAAAAGAAGAAGAAGAGGAGGAAGAAGATAATTTGCGTTAAATGTTTGAACCACACGATTCTGTTACATGTGGCGGGAAGCGAATCTACGGTAGATATTTCAGAAGTATTTATATTTTATTATTAGGTCCTTGTAATTTTCTAAACTATCAACGAGATCCAAAAATTTTAGTTGCGCGCCTACTCCTAGGCTGCATTTGGCGGCTGCCTGGTGGGATAAGGGCAGGACAAGATTAATTTTTAAGATTAAAATTTGAATTCCATCTAGAGTTATATTTGGTTGTCTATTGATCTAAAAACTTTAAAACTGTTAATCCTTTTTTCTCATAAGTTAGATCAGATAAGGATAAAAGTGAAAGTTATAGTCTTTTTTCTTCTTTTCATTATGACAAAAATAAAAATTAACATAAAAAATTAAATATAACTCTCACCTAACTCTCGCATGATTTAAAAGTTAAAATTTTTTTTAACCCTTATAATTTCATGTTAAATCCTTCATGATTATAATTTCAAAACACGCCTCTATTTATTAAAATTTAATTAGCAGTGATAACTAACAATTAACAAGAAAGATTTGTTTATATTTCTAGTAACTAGGCAAAACACTGTGGATCAAAGCTAAAATGCCTGTGATATTTATGGATTATTATTAACCAAATCCTTGTAAGTTTAAAAATATCAACAAATACATAAATTTTGCTCTTCTACGAAAGAGGTCCACATCATGGAAAAGGAAATGTAACTCCATTTGAGAACTGTTCTTGGATTACTTACAGGTTCTGGTTAAAATTTTATATCTGCCACTTCATTCAGACTTTGAAAAAATTAAAACTAAAACAAAAATTAAAATTAAAAGTAAAACAAAAATAAAACAAATTGAAAAAAAAAATTGTGTTGTAGTTTAGAAGTTGCAGATAAGATATTAGAGGAAACTAAACAGAATGTAATTTCATTCTACTAACTTGTTTAGCCGCCTCTAATTCTTACGTACAACTTATAAATTAATAATTCCATACAGAACTCGCGTTTCAAGGTTAAAAGCTAGGGGCAAGGTATTGGAGGAACCAAATAAACAGAATGTTTTAACGGACATGTCTGTTTTGGTCCTCCAATTACTTAGAACTTTATTCTTGCGTTGTATAGTTTAGAAGTTGGAGATAAGATATTGGAGGAAACTAAACAGAAAAATAATATTTCGATCTTACTATTTAGTAGTTAATCTGTTTAGTTCCATCCAATTCTTACATACAACTAATAAAGAAATGCAAATGGAGAGGAGGAGTTTCTCTAAACTCTTTTCTTGAATTATTCATGCAGCAATGGGATATTTATAAGCATGATAAATGAGAGGAAGAGGCATGCAATTTGTCACTAGTGGCTTGGAAAGCATGAACTTTCATGCTGCAGCGAAGCAGATTGTGTAGTACATCAGTTAAGATTTGCTTTCTGTTAAAAGGGCAGCCGTATAGGTCTTGCTGGACGAGATTTTTTATAATATTGAAAAAAAAACCTTGAATATAGCTCTCAACACAATACAATTATTATTATTATTTTGAGGTTGTATTTACAAAATTCATAAAATAACTGTTTTCAAGTACTAAAATTAAATACTAAATCTTATGCGCATGTTTGTGAGAGCCAATTCGTTGACTTAGTAAAATTTCTTCTTCAAAACAAGAAGTCTAACATGGGTGAAATTTTAAAATTTTTGAATTAGTTTTTTTTAAATGTAATAATCTAATATCAAATATGTTTACCAATCCTAGGAATAAAACTATAAGTACTAAGTAGTAGAAGTTTACATAAAACCTTCCTTTTACTAAGTTTACATAAAACATTTTATGGCGTAAACTCCTTACGCCTTCATCAAATCCGAAAATTTGTTGACAACGCTTAAGAGGTTTTATAAACGGGAATCTTGGCCTTTCAATTATTCTGAATCTGATCTGAATACACAAATGTTTTCAAAATCATTCATTAACTCAATAAACATCATAAGCATAATCACCCAAAATACACATCATAACTTTTATCACCCCTACAATTGATATATAAAGAGATGACTAGTGATTCTTTATAAGCCAATGCCCCTCGATGATGCAGCTACTAACAACTAAAAGAGAGCATGCGACTAGAGAGAGAACGCTGTTCAAGGAATTGGCTTCCTAACAATGTAAAAAGAGCATCACTAATAACAAGACATCTACAGATAAACCCACAAGTAAATGAGTTCAATACTGTCCTGAGCAGCTTCTCAAAGTTGAAAGATATATTAAGTTGCTTTCTTCAACTTAGTCGAGCTTGACATTGGAGTACAGAAGAGTGTCCCTTGTAAGTGGCATGTTCAGAAGGAAGTAAATCTACAACGACAAAGCAAGAAACAGAACTTATATAGCCAGCCACAGCGATAAACAATTAACGCATTAATCCATGTAAAAAATTCTAATGGAGAGTGCAAAAAGCCTGTATATATCAACATTATCATCTGTGTTGCAGCATCCAGGTGTCAATCACAACTATAGAGATCTGATGAGTTCCTAATGAACCTTTATGGTTTCTACATATGTTGTGACTGATGAGCCCCATCTCTCAACAAGTCCTATGAACTAAATTGCAGTCATGTGATAAATGTTCATGCTAATTTGCTTTTCAAATGGCATGTCACTGTGTCAAAAGTCAAGACAATCTAATGTTACTGTCAGTTAACTTCTTTCTCCAGGCTTTCCTTTCAGAAGTGACTCACTTGTACAGGAACAATTTATCATGTTGTATACAAGAACAAATATTTTTTTTGGAAGACAAATAATCAAGGTCCCAAGTTTTGGAATTATAATGAAATTAGTTAAATATAAGAAATGTATTTCTGCAGCATACCAACAAACTTTGTTCTCAACTAAAAGCCTAGTTAAATCAACTATCATGCAATAAAACTCTGCTTAAAACTAATTAATATTACTAAATATTGCAAGTTACAACACATTTTGTAGATTTCATGTTTGTCAAATTTTGGAAATTACTTTAACATTATTGCAACTGCTACGATTAACCCTCTATTTAAACATATGCCACAATTTCTTCTAAACATAAATAAATACAAAGATAATGAAACAAAAACTGCAATTGGCACCATACTTTGTAGCATTAATCAAGCATCAACTGCTATCTTTAAGTTAGAAAATCAGAAATAATGAAATGCTGTTGACCTAGCAGGAAGTTTGTAGGAATTACTATGGCATGTTAAAAGCTAGTCTCAAATGCAGTACTAGTTTTTGAATATACGAATAATATCTTATTAGCAAAATAATTCATATTTGACAATATTCTATTCTATAAGAATATTTACATATAGAATTTAAAAAAGCTATTCAGTTAAAAATATATATATTATTACATCTTCCTGGCACTACATAAAATTTTTATTTTTAAGATGCAAAACAGTTTCTAGGTCCTTGTTAACATAGAGTCTTACCCCAAAGAGAGTCGCAATAATAAGTATAATTCCTGTTAGCCAAGCTAGAGTCCGTCTAACCAATAAAACTTCAGCAGCAGCCAAGGTAGCGTTGCGTGAGCCTTCTGTTTCTGCTAACATTCGTGGAGATGGCCTAGAAGTATACATCAAATTTAACACAGATTCCGACTGTGGAGATGGTGTCTCATTAAAGAAGACAACTCCAACAATTTGACCTGCCCAATCATCAATTACAATAAACATTCGCAATTATGGAAAATTTAATTAACAAATTAAAATATATAAACAACAATAATTTATAGGAGATCAAAAGACACAATACTTGATCAACAATGTCGCTAATTTTTTCCATAAACAACAGTATCTTAAAACTCCTATACATGGCAAATGCTTGAGATTGAAGGCTAGAACTCAAATACCAATCTCTATAGGCAAGGTTTTCAAGTCATCATGCAAACCATAAAACAGATTAAAACTGTTAAATCCAATGTAGTAGACCAGGTTTTTTCAGCAAATAATTTTGCATGAAAATTCATAATAATGCGGATAAAAAATAATAAAATATGATCACATGGTAAAGGAAATAAAAATGCTGATGGTCCATTACTCCAGCAGTTATGCCAGACATAAATTGAGGTCCACATTTTGCACAAAAAACTAGTAGGCTGGCAGAAAAAGAGGTTATTCCTCTTTCATAATAACTTGGTATGATGGAGGACTGCCATTTTAAAAATGATTTTATCATGCCATGCAGACTACACAGTAAATAACAAAAGCATACCTTCATATGCTGTTTGCAAGGAATCAAATATCCTGGAAAGTGTTGCAAGTAGTACCTTCATTCCTTGCTGACCTAACCCATACTGCTCTTGCAAAGCCTAAAGAGATATAAAGAGAAGAAAATGGTAAAGCATACTAACATCAATAAAATGGTAATGAATACAAACATCAAGATAGTTTATACACAATCAACCAAAAGAGAGTATCCTTAAATTCATGCCAACCTTGTACACATGCATTACTTAACCAAACTTAAATGTTTATATGCATACACAGAAACACTCCATGATCCCTTTCAGCAACTACCATTTTTTTCCCCTCTGGATTTCCTTGTTCAGTATAATTTGTAACAAATAAAAAGCACAGTACAATTTAACTTCTAATGCCAAGAGAAAGTGCTCTCACCTTAATGCCATCAAAACTACCCATCATTAACTCAGCCGGTCTTCGAATACTCTGAGCTAAATGTTCGTGTACATCCACTGCCCTTTTAATATTCTGGGACAGAACCAGAAGCTTCAATGCAAAATCCTTTTCTGCTTTCTGCAAACAACTGAGATGTTACTCTTCTAATTCAAGCTTAAATGTTACAAAGTAATATCAGCAAGTGCATTAATAGATAAACACAATTTTGAATTTGGCATAGAACCTTTGACATGTGAAGTTTCACATGGTCGCCATCGGCCACAGGGATGATCAACTCTCCATTCAGTGGTTCCAAGGTATCAGCAACATATGATCCACCCAACCAAGATGCCTATATAGATAAAGGAAACTGATAAATGTATAGATTGTGGAAATATAGAAGGATAATTTAACCAACTATTGTAGAGGATGAGATTGAGTGATGACTAACAAAATTGCGAATTTCCTTGTCAGTGCGATCTTCTGATAGTTCATCCAAAAACACTACTGAAACTTGATCTTCATCTGAAACAAGATAAAGAAAATTAACAATCCTCACCAAGTTTTGTGCTAAAATAATCTTAATACAATGAATGGTCAATATGCATATAAGAAACCTGCAAATACACATGTTTACAACAGCTAAGCTACCTGGAATTTGAATATCAGCTTTTCTTGGACCAGGAATAATCTTGCTGTGATAGGCATCAAATAACTGAGTGTTATCAAGGTCATCCGTGAGCTTAGGATCTGAGCAAAGAAATTATTCAATTCATCATCAAGTACTACTAAAAAATGGTGAAAAGAAGTTGAAAATTCATTATTCAAAGCAGGGTCAGTACCACCAACTCCTCTGACTTCCAACATGAAAACAGCACGAGGTCTATCGAACGGATTTGGCACAAGAACCTCATTCAACTGAGAAAAACAAAAAAACAATTTCTTAAGGGAAACGTCAACTAGACAAGACACAAAAAACAAAGGCTTAAAATTATAAAGATAAAAAGCAGCATAGAATTTTGATGACCTTCGATGAGCCATCAGCTGAAAGTGAAGCAGGCGGTGCAAAACCAAGCAAGACAGACACAGCAGCGCTGACTTCCGAAAGCGACATTGAAGGAGACTGAAAGTGAAAAGCCATAGGACAACAACATATTTAAACAATAAAGGCAAGAACAATAAACCTTTAATATCAAATAATAACAAAACTACAATGCATTGCTTTTACTCCAGAATCTAATTCATTAAATGTAGCAAACAAGAATGCAAGGAAAACTATTGAAATCATCAATTCGAAATCTCCATAGATTCATTACATATCCATAACTAACAAATTAAATTAAAAAAAAAAGCACTCATAGAGTCGATCTGACGTGTGCAAATCAAATGCTCACATATTAATATTTCAAAATTCAAATCCAGTCCTTGCCTAACATTGTGAATGATCAATTTCTTAGCCTTAAAATAATCAATTAAACAACCAAAATTTCATTAATTGTTGAAGGTAATATGGCAATATCGAACGAACCTGAGCGACATCGTTTTGTGAAGGAGTGCGAATAAATTGACGCGTCGGATTATCGATAAAGAACACAGAACCGGAAGGTTCAGCCTGAGCCTGGATAAAATTGGAACCAAAACAGACTATAAAATCGTACGATCAAAAATTCATATTTACACTGAATTATACAAAAGCACAAAAGAGAAATAACAAACCCTAATTTGGAAGCAAAGGAGAGAAGAAAAAACAATGAGATGGAAAATTCTGCGAGTCGGAAAATCCATTGTGACGAAACACAGTCTGATCTGAGGTTTCACGAGGAGGAGGAAATTTCTATCAGATTCGGGTATTGCAGGCGACGTCGTTTCGTTTTTTTTTTTCAGTATTATTACTATTGTTTTTGTTTGAAAGACAGAATTGGGCTGGGCTGTCTGCATTACTGTTAATTGGGTTCAGTCGAGAACATTAAAATTTTAAATAGACTTCTTCTATAAACACTTACACTAACTCTTATTACACCCCAAATCAGAATGAGGTTCATTTAGGGATGGCAATGGATTGGATCTGATTCAAGATCTATGTGATTCAAATTCAATCGGATCGGATTTGGATCGGTTTAAAATGGATTTGGATCGGATTTGGATATCGATGTGCGGATCTAAGACGGATCTGGAGCAGATATGAATCTATCTTAATATCTAAATCCATATCCATATCCACTCATCTTTTAATTTTATTTTATTTTAAAAGTTTCTTAACAATTGTGGAATTATAATGATAATAAATTTTATTCATAGCATACTAGTAGTATTTACCATGCATTTAAACTCTTAAAATTTAAAGGTTAGTTTTGTAAATTTAAAGGTCAACCAGCCCCAAAGCATGTACATGTAATATTCAAATTGGAAGCCAAGTAATATAATCTGGCAATTTATTTTATTATATTGGCCAAATAATTTTTAAAGAATATAGTTATTCATATATTTAGTCAAATATGGTCATAATAAAAATAATAAAGGACTGAATATAAATCATATTTAATATATATCTCATTATCTAATGTTGTAGGAATAAGGGTAGGTGTATCGTGGATATTAGAATGATGAAGGAGACAATAGAATATTAGATTGATTTTACTCATGCAATTACTTCGGAATGATATTTTATTATCTTTCTTATTTGTTGTTTTGGTGTAAAAGTATAAGCTACAATATTTATTATATTTTTGAGAAAAAATATATAATTTATTTGTTATCAATACATTTTAGCCTTCAATTTTCAATCTAAAAAATTATTACTTTTTTATTACTGAATTTTAGAATTCATGACGGACTAGAGCAGATTTGGATTTTATTTTTTTTTTCGGATTTGGAGCAGATATAGATATTTATTTCTTTTTTTGATCTGGATATGGAGCGAAAAATATGGATTCATAATGGATTTGGAGCAGATACGGATCTTGATTTTTATTATGGATTTGGATTTGGAGCAGAGTAGATCCAACCCATATTTGCCCCATTGCCATCCCTAGGTTCATTGTTTTATGCTGGGAACGGTTGTATTTAGGATATGAAAGGGTATACTTGGAGTCAGTTCAATGTTTTATGGCTTGGAAGACCCTTCAGTTGGCGCATTGACTGCCGCCTAATCCCTGCTTTTGCACACGAACAGTAATGAATAATGACATGATCAGAAACTTCTCGTAAATCCTCAAACTCTTTATATATCTTCAAATTCTTCATCTTTTAACATGTAGCCCCACGTTGAATCCAATTGATTTTTGCTTTGTGACCATCGACCGACTCTTGGATCTCCTCTTTTCCTTGATTTGTTTCAAACAAACTTTACTTTAATCTCTTTTTGCTTGATATTCCAAAATATACTCATATTAACAAAACACAAAAAATGAAAATAAATAAATAAAACATAATTTAGCATAAAATTAAGTTAGAAAGATACGAGATCCAGTTTAGAACTCTCTTTTTTTTAGGTCAATTTTATTGGGTAGGCCATTTAATTAAGGCCTTCATTAATGTCGCAAATGGATAAACCTCCTTCTTGAATGTTCTCTTTCGAGAGAAAGAGAACAAGAGAATGGAGTAGGTCGGAGTTTTAATGGCTCCATATCCCACTCTTTAGAATGAGTGTTTAATTTTGTCAGGGGTGTTAATTCGGGAGAGTGCATCCAAGAGAGTGGTCAAAGGTGAGTGAAACACTGGGAGCAAACACGGGTAGTTAGTAGGTAAAGAGTTAACTTGTGTCCAACTCTCATGGACACAGAGGAGTTAATACATAAATGCAAAGCAATTTCTATACAAGATGGCAGTGAATGCAAGCTATCACTCATAAGTGGAACGTAAGGAAAATGAGGTTGTATAATGGCAAATTCATTAGTGGGAAAAATCTTGTTGGCAAGAAACATCCATATGGAAGGGATCAAAATTACATTAACTCAAGCATGGAAAACAACAAAAGAGGTGAAAATTGAGAGCTTGGGTAATAATATATTTCTGTTCAAATTTGGCTAGGAAGTAGAGAAACGAAAACTAAAGGCTGGAGGGCCATGGCATTTCGATAGGGCTTTGATTGTGTTTAAAGAACCTAGTGGAATCGGGAATATGAAGAAGGAAAAATTCACACATGTTGTTTTTTGGGTACAAATTCACAATGTACCTATAATGTGCATGGAGCGAGAAAATGTTCAAAAGCTATGGGGACTGATCGGAGAAGTTCTAGAAGTATAAACTAATGATGATGAGGAATGTATTGGCCTATATGCAAGAGTCAAAATATTAATTGACGTCACAAAGCTATTAGAAAAGATGGTGTTCCTAGAGCAAAAAATATTAGGCCCAAGAAAATAAAGTGAAAGATGCAAGCTCAAAGTGCAAGCACCAAAGGGCACATAAAAGAAGGGTCAATATAGGGGAAAATGGTAGGTTGTGAATTACTAAAGTCAAGCCCAAATTAAAAGAAAGCACAGATCCTAAGCCCTTACAAAACCTCTACAGCTAAAGCAAGCACTTGCAATCTGTCTCCTCACAACTACAAAATAAACTAAAATGGCACAAAAATGGTGGAAAATGATGAAAACACTCACAATGCAATTCAATCAGCGGAGGCTGAATATTAGCCTCGTTGACAGCTATGAAAATATTAAGTTGGAACGTCCGAGGGATAGGGAATGACCGGACGTTCATGGCTCTTCAAAAATTTCTCTAATTGTATAGACCTTAGTTAATTTTCCTATATGAAACTAAACTGAAGTATGTACAAATGAATAAAGTTGGTAAGAAATTGAAGATGAAAAATTGCTTTGTTGTTAGTACTACTAGTAAGAGTGGGGGTTTAGCCATGCTATGGAATTTTGAAACAAAGGTGAATATCATATCTTTCAGCAACCACCACATTGATGTTGAGGTAGAAACCGAAACAGGGAAACAAATGAGATGCACTAGAGTGTACGAGCATTCAGAAACGAGTAAAAAAAAAACACACTTGGACTCTATTAAGAAGACTAAGAGGTCTGTCTTTATCTCATTGGCTGTGTTTTAGAGATTTGAATGAGATTCTGCATTTGGATGAGAAAAATGGAGGAAATGATAGGGAAGTTAGTATGATTGGTGATTTTAGAGAGGTTGTTCAGGATTGTAATTTGAGAGGTTTGGGTTATTTGGGCCACTCTTTCACATGGTCTAATAGGAGATTTGGTTGCCATTTAGTTGAAGAACTTTGGATAGATTTTTGTGTAGTAAAGACCAGACAAATTGTTTTCAAGACTAGGCTGCAACAAACATGGTTACTTGGTGTTTGAATCACAATCTAGTGTTGATAGAAACAATAGACGGGGATGATAGAAGGCAATACAATAGAAGAACATAATTAAGAACCCATTATGAAGATATGTGGAGTTCTTACGATGAATGTAGGATCATTGTTAAGGAAGAATGGGTCAAACATGGAGAATGGGTATGAGGTAAATAATACAACTTTTTAAACAAGTTAGCAAAGCCTCGCTAGCTGAATTAATGCACTGGAGTAAGAAATTTTTTAGGGGCAGCAAGAGGAAATTGGAGATGCTGATGAATATAATAAAGGAGCTCCAGTAGCAAAAGAGACAGTATGAAAGTGGTGAAGAGTTAAAAAGTATAGAAAGACATATCCACAATCTTTTACTAGATGAGGAGATTTTCTAGAAGCAGAGGTCTAGAGCGGACTAGCTTAGGAAGAGAGATAAAAACACAAAATTCTTTCACTAAAAAGCTTCATCGACAAAGAGGAAGAACAAAATTTGGGGTATAAAAGATGCTCAAGGAAATTAGGTAGTAGAGAATGATATCTATTGATAAAGAGTTCTGTGGGTACTTTCCAAAATTATTTTCAACCTCTAATCCTACTCAAGATCAAATAAAAGAGGCACTAAGAGGAATGGTTCCCAAGCTATCAATATAAATGAATGAATACCTGACTCAACTATATACGGAGGAGGAGATAATGGAGGCCCTAAACCAAATGTGTCCAACTAAGGCTCTAGGGCCTGATGGATTACTGGGTGCTTTCTATCAAAAACACTGGCCATCTGTCAAGGAAGGAGTCATCAACACATGCCTTCACATTCTAAATGAAGCATGTACCATTGCCCCCTTGAACCACACTTATATTCTTTAATTCCAAAGAATGCGAAGCCTAAAAAAATGACTGAATTTAGGCCAATAAGTCTCTATAATGTCATTTATAGAATTATTGCCAAAACTATTGCGAATAGATTGAAAACTATCCTGCATGCTGTAACTGATTGGTCACAGAGTGCATTCATCCCTAACACGTTGATAACCGACAACATCGTTGTTGGATACGAATGTCTCCATAAGATTAGGCATAGCAAGGGCAAGAAAAATGGCTTGGTTGCTTTGAACCTAGATATTAATAAAGCTTCTGATAGGGTGGAGTAGGGTTTCTTAAAACAGACAATACTTAGATTAGGCTTTACCACGAAGTGGGTAGACTTAGTTATGAATTGTATTACCACTTCACCTTTCTCTATAATTATAAATGGAATACCTAAGGGTATGATTATCCCTCAAAGGGGATTAAGGCAAGGATGCCCTTTATCCCATTATCTGTTTATAATATGTGCATAAGCCTTTTCTAATCTGTTAATACAGGCCGAGAGGAAAAAATTAATACAGGGGTTGAGATTCGCTCGATATATTTCCATCTCTCACCTCCTATTTGCAAATGACAACTTGGTTTTTTCTAGAGCCTCGCCTAAAGACTGCCAACATCTCAAAGACATCTTTGATTGCTATGCTATTACCTCGGGACAAATCTTCAATTTCGACAAGTCATGCATGTTCTTCAATGGCAATGTTCATGTAAACCAAGTTTCAGCCATCAAAAGAATTTTGCAACTCAATGTGGTATCGAAGCATGACAAATATCTAGGGTTACCTTCGATGATTGGGAGGAAAAAGAATAATTTTTTCAATGAGATTAAAAGGAAAGTTGAGAGCAAGATTGCCAGTTGGCAGCAAAAGCTTTTCTCATGTAGAGGGAAAAAAGTTCTAATCAAAGCAGTGGTACAAGTTGTTCCAGCCTATACCATAAGTGTTTTCAAGACACCCATTGGTTTGTGTGATGATATTCAGAGATCTATATCGAGATTTTGGTGGAGCAAAAAAAAGGAAAAAATGGGTATTGCCTGGACCATATGGGAAATGATGAGTCAAGCTAAGATTTGAGGAGGAATGAGATTTAGAGACATCTCAAGTTTCAACCAAGGCTTGGTGGCTAAGCAAGGTTGGAGATTGATTCAAAATCCAAACTCTCTAGCAACAACAGCTCTGAAGGCTAGGTCCTTTAAAAAGACTAATTTTCTTAATGCACCAATGGGGTCAAATCCATCCTATATTTGGAGGAACATACTTTGGGGACGACAAGTAATTCTTAATGGATACAGATGGAGAATTGGTAATGGGGAAAACATCTCAGTGTACAAAAATAACTAGATTCCAATACCATCTACATTCAAGCCTTTTTCTAGCAAAAAAATGCCTCATGATACCACTGTATCAATATTAATAGATAATGAAAATAAGTGGAAGACTTATTTCATTCAACAGATGTTTCAAAAGGAAGATGCTGATGCAATTTTAAGCATCTCATTACCAACGAGACGAAGAAAGAATGAAGTTATTTGGCATTATGATAGAAAAGGGAAATATTCAATCAAAAGTGGATACCAAGTGGCTTTAAAATATGAAATTCCTGGATTCACCAAAATGCTCTAGCATCAAAAGAAGGAACTGGAGTATAATCTGGACCCTTATCCTCCCTGAAAAAATTAAGATTTTCATATGGAAGGCAGCAAAAAACTTACTACTACCAGTAAAGAATTTGTGGAAGCGTAGAATTGTTCAAAAAGCTCACTGCAAGCAGTGTAGGAATAGATTGGAAAATACTTTGCATGCTCTAATCACTTGCAAAGCAGCGAAGAAGGTCTGGCAACTCTCAACTATGGCAAGTGCAATTCAAAAGATGGGAAATCCAGACTTTTTAAGGGATTTGATGATGTTACAAAAAAAGCTTAGTAAAGCTCACTTAGAGCTTATGGTGACAATGTGTTGGGCGATTTGGCATGCTAGAAATAGATTTGTTTTTGAAGGGTTGAAGTTAGACCCAATTCTGGTAATGACCAAAGTTGATGCAGTTAAAGAAGCTTTTAGAAAAACAAAATTTCCAGAGCTACTAAACTCGAAAATAATGTAGAAGAAAAAACCAAAAGTCTGGATGCCTGCACCCCAAGGATGGGTAAAGATTAATGTTGATGCATCTATTAATACCAAAAGACAATGTTCAGGATTAGAGACTCCACAAGAAGGTGCTTAGCAGCAATTAAAAAAACTACAAAGTTTGGGGGAGATATGGCATATGCAAAAGCAAAGGTAGCTAAATGGGGTATCAATATAGCAAAGGAAGCAGGCTTTGCAATAGTAATCTTAGAAATTGATTGTCATCAGGTAATAGAACTGATAAACGACAGAGAAGGCATCTTAACAGAGATTTATTAGATCATCTCAAAAATTCAAGCCTCAAAGAAGAACTTTAAAGCTTTTGAAGCAAAGCATGTCCCTAAATCATGTAATGAAAGTGCTTATTCCTTAGCCAAGATGGGCATGGAAAATCTGAAACTTTTGTTTCGGTGAAAAATTTTCCTTCCGAAATTTTGCATGTATTCACTTTATTGAATTAATGAAAGTTTTACTTTCCCATAGAAAAAAAGTTAGAAAGATATGAGTATATTTTATGAAAGTATATTTTATAATTAGTCTCTTGGGCGTAACTTAATTAGTTGCTTGTGGATGTGCTTTGCAGCCACAATCACCTAAGTTCGAGTGACACATAAACTAAAATATAATGTCGCATAAAATTAAGTTAGAATTATATGTAAAGAATGCATAAATAAAAGTATATCATAATTAGCCCTCTGTGCATAGTCCATGAATGCGTTTTGCACGCATGATCATTTGAGTTCAATAATAATAAGAGTAAGAATTAGTGTTTAAAGGTGAAATTTGCCGTCCCAAAAATAGTACCGACATCAAATTGTTATATCATTTTCTAGATAACTGGAAAGGCACTTATATTGTACAATTCCTTTAGAGTGAAATAAAATTTCTTTAATCCAGTATTGTATTAGAGGTAAGTCTAATTAGCTCCAATTTTTCACACTTGATGACATCATGCATAGAGAATGAATATATCATCCTTGCGAAAGTTGAACATTATAAATTGACTAGCATTATGAGCCTTACTTAAAGTTGAAAAGATCACTAAATAAAGCAAAAATAAATTATGCTTTATATGAAACTTCTTATGGAATAAATAGTCAATTGCTCTTATGTCCACACTTTTAACAAACTACCGAAAATCGTGCAATTAGCTTTAGGCTTTTTGGAGCATGAATTGAGGAATACAAATTGGCATCGTTTGGTACTTGGCAGCTGGGATTAGATTAGAAAATTAACGTAAAGTTATTTTCATAATTCTTTCCCAACGAAACTATAGAAGTAAAAGTAGTACTCTTCCAATAATTTTGCATGTGCCCATTTTTTTAAATAGCGTAGTTTTCTGAGTAATTTTTTAGGGATAAATGTTTATATAGTTTTTATATTTTAACTTAAGTTTTCATTTTATCTCTATATTTTAAAAGTACCTCAAAATACATCTGTAATTATATATATTACATTCTTGCCCTTGCTTTTTCTTTTCTTTAACAATCATACCTACCAACAATATTCTTAATATTACTTAATTTATCTATAAAAAAATTAATTAGCAAATTAATTAATAAATATTAGTAGGGAAATTATCATTCGTATACCCTATATTTGCTTTGTTATCAAAAATACTACAACACTTTGAGGGTGTATCAATCGTCCACCCTAAGTTGACGAAATGTATCAACCGACCACCAAACTGTTAATTGCCGTTTGAAAGTTAACGGAATTACAGTGAATTGACGATTTTACCCTTGAAAATTATCACTTGTATACCCTTAAATTCTCTTTTTATCACTTGTATACCCTTAAATTATCACTTGTATCATATGAAAAGACCAAATTACCCTTCTGACGTTATCATATTTAAACGGCAACTAACGATTTGGTGGTCGGCTGATATATTTTGTCAACTTAGGGTGGACGATTGATACACCCTCAAAGTGTTGTAATATTTTTGATAATGAAGTAAACTAAGGGTATATAAATGATAATTTCCCATATTAGTATAAAAGAACTAGCATTTTTTTACATGGTTAACAATATTACTGATAATTATTTATAAATAAATTAATATCAACCAACTTAAAACAATGTTTAATATCCTTACAACAATCTTACTAATAATTATTTTATAAAAAATTAATTTACTAAATTAATCTTAAAAGTAAAATAATAATATAAAAGTTTATGTAAATTTTTATGTTACTTTTAAGGTTAATTTAATAAATTATTATTATTTTATTAAAATCCTCAAGAATATTGTTGTTGTCAAAAAAAAGAAAAAGAAAAATAAGGGTAGGATTATAACATATGTAACAACAAAGTATATTGAAGTATTTTTTTTTTTAAATAAAGAGACTAAACGAGCACTTAACTCAAAATATAGAGGCTAAATGATCTGTCCTTATTATTATTTTTATTATTATTATAAGAAAGAGTTATATCAAAATTATTTATAGTCAATAATTCTTTATTTGAGTTGATAAGACTAGGTACCTCCTTAACTTATCTTTGAGATTGAGGATTCAAGTCTCCTCATGGCGTGAGAGTTTATTTATTTGTGATTTTTCTTTGGTTTCATATTTTCAATCTGGAGTTCAAGTTTGATACATCAAAGGTTTAGGAATTGGCATAAGTGGCTTCACCTCATGATCAGTAGGCTAGGGCTCAAACCCCATGTCAGAAAATAATTTCAAAAAAATTAAAGAAAAATTACTTAAGTTATTAATTAGCCCGTTAAATCTATTAAAGTAGTCTCATTAAATTTACAAACCATAAACTCATGAACTCATAAAATTTAAACTTTAATTTTGAGAATTATAAAAACCACACTTTAATAAAGCTCATAGTAATTCATATAGGTGGTTTTACTATTTTTTTTTATTTTGTCTCTATCAAATCTATTAAAATAATCTCTATAAAATCATTAACCTATAAAATTTTAATTTTCACATGTTATCATTATGTAATGTAGTCCTCGGTAAATCATTTAGATCCCAACAAACATATACTCGCTATATTTATCGTTATTTATATTGCTAAAAATGTTGTTGTTAGATTATTTGATAACTTACATAATTTTTATAATTTACCAAATACTTAATTGTACAATAGATTTTTTTTTCTAATCATCAAAAGTAAGTGAGATTAACTTTATTCAGAATAAAGCAAAATAATTTCATTAAGAATAAAGCAAAATTCTTTGACGGCGGGCACAACGTAGATAACTTATTATATAGTCATACTCATATAATTCAGAGATAATATAAAAAGAAAACGAATGTTTGGGTGGGGCCTTGTTTGGCCAACAATATCGTTGTCGTTGGATATGAAAATCATGTGTGGTTAAATGTCATATCTTTTGATTATGCTAAAGCATATGTTGTTTTTTGCATGCATATTAATTATTGTTAACTTTGTCAAAGCTGAACTTTTGCTTTTACATTTGACTAAAGGTTAATTTCAAATTATTTCTTGGTGAATTAAATATTTTAAATTATTTTTTTATTTTTAAAAACCTTAATTTACTTTAGTTTTATTAAGAAAATTAAAAAAATTCATCAGCTTACGTCATTTTCCTTTTTTTAAATCAAATATAAGGATAATTTGAGGTTTTCAAAAGTAATGAGATAATTTGAGGACAGTCAATTTACTAAGGGGATAATATGAAATTTACCCTTTGACTAATTATATCATATATATTCTACCAATTTGATAATTTGCCTAATAATAAGGTTAATCAAAGGATTATATTATGGTAGATTTATACATTAATAAAATAAAGCAAATCTCATATATCCCTAGCTAGATGGAATTCTAATCATATTATATATGTTGTACAACTTTGATAATTTGCCTAATAATAAGGTTAATCAAAGGATTATATTATAGTAGATTTATATATTAATAAAATAAAGCAAATCTCGTATATGCCTAGCTAGATGAAATTCTTCTTCCCCATTTGTCCCTAGGTGATTTGTTTTATTTTAATTCAGGTGGGCCACATAACTATATGTAATCATGCGTGCAAGTAATCTTTCTTAATCAAACATTGTTATCACAAAATAGAACCATGGTGCATCTCGTTTAAGATTTGTTTCTCTATTAATGATCATAATTTAGCCTAATTTTAATCACCCAAGAAATTACGCCAATAACACCTCGAAAAACGTTCTCCCACAAGCACCAATTCTTAGGTTTAGTTTTTTTTTTTTTCTTTTTTCTATTTGATAATTAGCATAATGATAATCTAATTCTCTCCCACTCATGCGAATGAATTCTCTCCCACTCATGCGAATGAACTTTTACAATATATAAATGATTTGAGATGATAGATTCCTTAACCATTTCCAAATGGGAACAGAAGCAAAATGAGACGGCATTAAATTTCATCCGAAAATGATTGATCAATATTTAGCCGGCCCTATATATTTGAAACCTGTACGTCGAAGTATACATTGCCTTTTGCCAAAGCATACATAATCGAATGGAATCGTTCTTTTTCTCTCTATTTCAAAAAGTATTAATTTATTGGCAAGTCACACACCTACCTAGCTAGCGAGACCACCAACAAAAAAGCGTGAAAGGCGCATAATGACTCAAATTTTCATAAGCATATCAATGTCAATCCAATCCAATCATCAAGGACCAATTATATATATATATATATATATATATATAGGGCAAACATGAAAGTCGCAACCACACTGCTCTTGTTGCATGCTTATCTTAAATTAATGACTACCGATTTGGCTTTATATTAAGGTTTACAATTTTTTTTTAATCGTTTGATTCTTGAAAAAAAAATCATGGGAAATGAGGAAAAGAAAAGGTCTAAGTATACTTATCTAAAGTAAAAGTATACAATGTACATTCACCATGTCAATAGTTTGATATTTTCGTATTACTCTAATACGATTGAATCAAATAAGAGAAATATGTTACTTACAACTAGTAAACTATACATCCACCCCAAATTACTCTTGGTTTTTATTGTAAGCCCTGATTTTGATGTAGTTTTATTTACCTAATTACCTGATTTCGAAACGTAAGGAAGGTGAGTTTTGAAAATCTTTAACATATGTATATTTGTTCATATATGGTCAAAATTTACTTTTTTAATTTTATCTTTAATTATTAATTACCAATCATACGATTGTATTTACTTAGATAAAAATCTGGACCAGTGATAGAATAATCCAAATTTTACAAGATCACATAGATGAAAGATACATTAAAAATATATATTTGTACATAGATCCATTAACTTTCCAGATATTGATTAATTGAAAGAAAAAGGGGCTTCTACAGAAAAATTAATCATTGAAAGGCTATAGTTTTTGGTATGTACGTATACCAATATATATATATATACATATATATATATATATATAAAGATGTTTAGGACAGGATGTCTGAATTTTATAAAATCTAATTTTTTTTTTGCATCTTATAAAATCTAAATTTAAACTACAATCAGAGACGTATGGAATTGTAAAATAACTCTACACTCATGGGCATATGTACTTGTTGGCTAGTGCGGGCAACTGTCCCCACTAGAAAATCTTTATTTAAAAAAAATCATGTTAATTTTTGGAGAATTATTTTTCATTGTGGGAATTTTATAAAGAATATTTAATAATGAATCAATTTATTTTATAAATTATCTTTTGCAATTGGGGCAAATTAATTAATATTTTTAACTCAATTAAAATATTAACAAAATTGTTTTTCTCGCCATTGATTAAAGCAGCGCTCTTAATAAGTTCTCCCTTCTCATCCTTGATCAACAAAGCCCTTTTCAACTCATCAAAATTCTTCCTTTTTCTTTGTCTCATTTCATCAACTAGAAGGCACAATTAGAAGTTTAAAAGATTTAGGGATAAAATTATTTGCTTTAGTAAGATAATTTTTTTTTTCCTTAACTTAATAGTATTGATAGTAAGACTAGTAATAATATTTCCAAAATATGAGAATGCGTCAAGAATAATTATAAAAATATTTTAACAAGTATCAATGGTTATTACACTTTGATTGCATATTTTCATAATTTTTTATTATAATATTGGCCCCAATGACTGCTGTAAAATTCTTATCGCCCAATTTCTACAATGAATCTGAGGACAAGAATAGATATATTATTAGCATGAAAGTCATAATCCAACTTTTGCATGGGAAATATATGTTGAATTTGTGGTAGATATGGCTAAAAAGCAAAGAATCGTGTTATACCAAATGACCAAAATAACCTTAACGTAACATGAAACATCCCATGAATTGCAGGCTGTAAAGGACGTGGGGACCCAATGTATCAGATTATGGCGACAACTCCAGGATTTTCACAAGCCAAAATAAAAGTAGTGATTGAAGATATGACGTTGCTGCTTTTGCTTTCTTTCTTTCCTTTTTATTTTTTTATTTTTTTATTTTGCCCTTTTCCTTTTCCTTTCTTTTGTGTGTTGTGCCTTTAATTCAAATTTGATTGATAAAAAGAAAACAAGACAAAAGCAAAAATTATATAATTTTTATTCATTTTCCAAATTAAAGGTCAGGTTTTCACCAAGTCAATGAAGAGAGATTTCTTGCATAAGCAGCCAAGTAGCAAAAAGCCACCAACCTTCACCTCCTTTGATTTCATTCTCCTTCTATGGCTATCACTTTGCTTTTTATCTTTTCATATTCTCTTCTTCTTACATGACCAGATTGCCCCAAGTTTAATGTTTCACCTGGTCTCCATAATAGTATTTTATTTTTTTAATCCCCTTTCTTAAATATGCCGTAAAAATAGCATAATTTTCACTTGCCCATTAGTTTATTTATTTATTTTTCGGCCATCTTTGACCAAATGAGGAGAAATTTGTTAAATAAACAAATAATACTCTTACTCAGATAAAATAATTTAAAATAGCAAAAACAAAAAAAAAACCGTCCTTTTTTTAGTATATATTTTGTTGTAAAATTTAGAATTTTATATTTAATAAATTTTTGGTTGTCCTCAAGATTTTGCAAAAAATGATGTTCACGCACACAAAATTTCTCATGTAGATGCTAAAATACGAATTTCATCCTTATCCTATTAAATTATAAGAAAAAATACATATTTCAATGCATTGTTTTCTTTTAGTGTCTGGAGTCCATTTTTCTAATATTTTCTCTACATTCACACGAAGTCTTCATTTTAACTTCCGTGAGAAGTTCTGTACATATATAAGAGCCTAAACTCAATTATTGGTCATATGATTTTGAAAAGTTTCATTATCATGGTGCATAGTCATATATAGGGATATAAATGTAATTTTGTAAAAAAGAAGAGGGCAATAATTGCACTTCATCACCAGGTGATAATCCATATATATTAAACCTATTATAAGTTCCAAGAATACATCAGCAGTCTGGCTCAAAATTTTTGAAACCTCTTCCCATAAAAAAAAATCATCATCACTCTCTTTTTCTTTCAGCTTCTTGATTAATTATTAATTCTTTGGTGCTTCAGCTGGTTAATGGATATTGATCCCTTCTGGATACTGGGGGGGAGGTTTCTTATAGATTCTAATAATAATTATAATTATTTCATCATGGCATCATCATCAGCTGCTTTCGAATCCTCAACAAAGCATCATGCTAATGCTTTGTTGCTATTTTCTGTGCTTGTTCTCTTGTTCCTTCCTCTCTTTGCTCGCCCAATATTTTATTTTAATCCTTCATCATCACCATCATCAGCGGCAGCAGCAGCAGCAAGCAGGCAACTTCTCTCAGCAAAATCAACAAAGCATAAAGCTCCAGCTTCGTCTTCTTTTACAACAAGTGCTGCCGCTGCAGCCAATAATGCTACAGATCGAGAATATGGAGCAGCTGCCCACAATGTTCCCAGTGGCCCAAATCCTGAATCCAACTAGTAAGCAAGCATTAAAGATATACATATATATATATGTATGTATGTATGTATGCTGGTTATTATACCATAATTATCAATCTACAGTTTGTTTTCTCTACTTTAATTTTCTATTTAAAACTGGATTAATATTGTGTATATAGTAAGTAATTAATACTATGATGTTTCATATGATTTTGAGGTTTATATAAGTTATAATATGCATAGCCATTAATATATGTGAGTACAAATTCTCAATATATATATATATATATATATTGAGTTCAGGAAAATATAAATGGTTTCATTAAGATATGTTTCTTAATTTCTGTATTTTGTGATTGACAAAATTAATTAAAATTTCCCATGTGAATTATATTTGTCTAGATCTTGGATTCGTTTGTTTTTCAGGGTAAGGTAGTCTGAATTTAATTCTGATTAATCTTATATTTTGAATTTGGTCAGAATTCAGATGGATGTGTCATTTTTACGTGCAGTGACTTGACTATACAACTAGCTTTGGTTTAATGTTTGGAAAATTAATTCTGCAGTAGGTCATGGATTTTTTCATTTGTCTTATCAAATAAACATATGGCCCAGCAAATCTGGCGCCAAAAAAGTCATAAGATATGATTTGATAATCATATCTTAGTAGAATTACAGCATGATTAGTCTACATATCTTTAATCATGTAACCAATGATGATTATCTTATAATTGTTTTCTATTTAGCTTCGACTAACTTCACTGGCAGCAGTTTTGCTGACCCTGGAACTAAAACATACTGTATACCAGGATACTTATTAAGATTCGAGGAAATTAACAATGAATTTCTTCTTGTATTAATTACATGATATTAGTGTTGATGTGATTATGTTGTAATTGTTTTCTACTTCCATTACGCTTTGTGATTTTATTACTATTGAATAGATATAATTAAATGTGTTTCTTACTCAGTGGTTTATAAGAGACATTAACAATAACCCCAATTCCCTCCTGGCATAGATGGAGAATAGGGATGGGCAAAATCGGATTTGGGTTGGGTTCATGTTAACCCGATCTAGTTTTGGATTGTTTGGGTTGGGCAAACATTGATTCGCATGCAGCCCTAACTTACAACCCAACCTGGTCCGATCCGATATATATTTGGATCAGTTCAGATCGGGTCAAAAATCAAGTTGAATTCGGGTAGGATCGGGTTCGGGTTAAAAACGGATCGAATTGAGTTCGGGTTAGTTCGAGTCAAATTGGGTCGGTTGAAATCGGGTCAAATCCGGTTAATGCAATTTTGAGCTTTTTTTTTTTCCTATTTTTGCGGTTTTTAGATTGATTTTAAGACATTTTTCTTAATTGTAGTCATTCTTACTAATTTTCAACCAAAAGAAAAAAAGAAAATGCTATGAAATCAAATGAATAAAATTAAAATGTTTGAATAATATTGCCTATTGCCTTGGAGGGTAGAATAGTATTGCCTATTGACTAGGATTATTATTTGCTCAACCAACAAAGTCCAAACTTAATAAAAGTTAAAATTAATACAAACTTACAAAGTCCAAAGTTAATAGTCTATTAATCTCCGTTCAAAACACAATTTCCAAATACTAGTCTTTGAAAGTTTGAAACACAAAGTCACAAAATTTAAACATAATTAAATTGTTCCGAAACACAAATCACAAAGTTCAAACATAAATACTAAATAAGCTTCCTTGGTTCCTCCACCGCTCCACGCAAGCACTTTGACAAGGTCTAACTTCAAATTCGTGTACTCCAAGTTGAAGCATCGATCTCCTAGAGAAGAATTGAAGAAATGTACAATAACTATTTTCTTTAAGCCACGTTGCAAATGAATAAACTCAATTCATATAAAAAATTGAGCAACTAAACCAAATTCATATCTTTGCACATCAAACACAAACACAAACACAAATAAATAAATCCAATTCATATCTTTAATTAAGATAAAAGGGGTTTACAATCTTTCTAATTTCTATTATATCATTATAAATTTATAATTAAAAAAATATAATATGTTTAGCAAATTCTTCAATATATATATATATATATTATACACACACACACAAAAACTTGATTATATATAAAAAAAATTCAATCATGCTTATTTTATGGGATTCATCACCAAATCAAGTTAATAATAATCTAGACAATACTATTTTATCAACTACAACTTGTTTAACTAAAACAAATACAAATTTACAAACTTACAATTAGACTTAAAAATTTAGAACTATAACAACTATAATTATAGTTTAAATTACAACCTAATAGTATAATATTAAATTATGAATAATAATATATATTAAAAGTTACCTTTCAAATATCCATAACACAATGTCGGCGCTCACTGTTTCCACTGTTGAAGCTTGTGATCTTATAAACTCTTTAAAATGCAAAAAAAAAAGGAAATTAGTAAGTAACTCAAGTACATGTAGATGTTATATATAAAGTTATAATGCATTTTAAATATATTATGTATATAATGTACGATAAAAATATTACCTTCTTGTAACTCCATATGAAACATTTGCTCCTTAATATCTTCCTGAAGGTTGTAGGCGGGATTGTCAAAAAGTTTAGATTGCAACTAATTTTCAGTACATATCAATGCCTCAACCATAGCTGGGGTCAAAGAACTCCTATACTCATTAATAATACGACGCCATGTGTTAAAGGCAGACTCAGATGCCATTGTGGAAATAGGAACAAGGAGGACATCCCTTGCAATTTTCTCCAGAATTAGATACTTCGATCCATTCACCTTCCACCAAAGAAAAACATTAAGTTTGAGATTGTTGGGATCTTCAACTGGGTCCTTTAAGTACCTTTCCACCTTAGATGCTACTCTTTTGCCCTCATTCTAAACCAAAAACCTTTTTAGCGTATACAAGGAAAGGGCGAGCAACTCGAAAAGTGTCATCACCTTCACCACCAGCAACATCCATCAAACTAACCTCAGCTGTAGTGCGTTGAGAAGAACTTGTACCACCATAGCTACCACTAAGACCACTCTCACTACATATCGATGGTGTGGAACTAGAGGAGAATGCACTATATGCATCATAAAGCTCATTCAATAAGTCCTTCATTGCTTTGGTCATTTCTTCAACCAACAAATTATCATTGCAAAAAATGATCTCAAAAATATGTTTAGCGAAATCCATTTTCGCTCATGGATTAAGAATAGAGGCAATCATCAACATTTTATTTATCTTCCTCGTAGACTCCCAATACTTATCAAATTTTTCCCCCATACTATAAGTCATAGATGACACCCAAGGATCTGTACTTTCTTGTAGTGCAATCAATGAACTCTCAATTAAGCCAATAGCATCATAACAAAGATTAGAAGTCACACTCAAAGAGGTAGAAAACAACAATATGGCGTCATAAAATACCTTTAAAAACTTCATAATTCGTTCAGCACTCTCCTAGTCCTCCGGTCCAGGCAGGCCCACCCTCTTAACATTATTTTCTTTCTCGGCAAAGTATGCCTTATAAGGTTTATCCACTTCTGCCATTCTATCAAATGCCGCTTGAAATTTTAGCGCAATCATCAACATTAAATAAGTGGAATTCCACCTAGCAGGACAATCTAAAACAACAATTCTCTTTGGATCATTCACTTTTTTAACACATTGTTTAAATGTTTGCAGCCTCGTAGTGGAGGATCTCACGTACTTCACATTATTCCGAATAGCAGCAACACTAGCATGCAACTCACCCAACCCTGAAACAATAATCAAATTCAAAATATGTGCATAACAATGCACATGCATATATTGTCCCGCCAATACAAGTGTATCATCATTCTTCCAAGCAACCAACTGCATAATGACATAACCAATGGCAATATTATTTGTAGTGGCATTATCAGCAGTTATTGCAGACAACCTCTCTATCCTCCAGTCCTGTAAGCAAGCCACAATCTTCTTGCTGATCGATTTCCCTCTATGATCTTCGATCACGTTAAAACTAATAGTCCTCCTATTCAAACACCGGTCACTATTAATAAAATGAGTCGTAATCACCATGTAACTCATATTTTGAACGGAAGTCCATGTATTAGTTGTAAGAGACACATGTTGCTTGTTGTTGCAAATCAAACTCTTCAACATTGCCTTTTCCTCCAAAACTAACTCCATAACATCCCTACCAATAGTTCTTCAAGATGGTATAACGAACTGTGGGATAGCTATACTGCAGAAATGCCTAAACCCTTTATTATCTACAAAACTAAGCGGCAACTCACCCATAATAATCATTTTAGTTACTGCCCTTCTACACGCGTCTTGGCTCTATCCTTTAGCCAAAACCAGATTACTTACATTTGTTTGGATTATCTTCGAGTTTTTTTCATTATTTTGATATTGTCTACCATAATAGTTACACTTGCATTTGTTTGGATTATCTTCGAGTAAAGTGAAATGATTCCACGTCTCGGATATTTTTTTCATTGGCAGTCTTTTCCGCTTTGCCTTTTACTTTCTTCTTTCAGCTCCTTCCATTTGTACATTTTGTTCTTTATCGTCACTTATCGAATTCGATCTTGAGTGTCCAAGCATCTGAATATACAAAAAAAAAATTAATAATCATTAATTAAAAAATCAAAACATAAAAATATTATTAACATAATCTAATTAGTAATTTCAATTCAAATATTTATTAATTTAATTTTATGATACTTGTTTAATTCAACATTTCCATCGTAATATTTTTTTATGATTAGGTGTATAATTGTATATATAAAAATTCAAAATTGTTAATACTCCATAAAGAAAAAGCAAGAAATTAATGATTAATTAATTAATTTATAATATCCAATTATCCATTCCCCATAATAATAGGATATTATTTGCCTATCCATATCTTAATTCTTATTATAAAGTATAAACCCCTTAATTTCAAGCCCAAATTACTTGTACTTAATGACTTAACGAATGACTAACATACAATAAAATATTAATTGAATTAGTTAATTTTTTTAATGTTAAAGTTACTGCACAAGTGCACATAATCACATAACACATATTATAATTATAAAATATATGTAACGTAATACTTAATTTTAATATTTAATCTACCTAATGTCCTAATCTATTCATTTAAAAAAATCAATTATTAATTGTTATTAACAATTATCAATTAACATTATTTCAATTATTAATAATTAACAAAATTTTTAATAATTAACAATTAATAAAAATCTATTCATAAAAAAATCATAAATACACCAATTTTCTTGATTTTATTACTAACATAAAAAAATAAATAATTACAAGAATCAAATACTAAATGTTAATTTGCTATGTAATAACCATATATACCATGAAAGCTTCAAAATTCAAAACACAAAGGGGAGAAACTCGGGTCAGGTTGGAGGCTTGGGCCTTGGAGCAGCAGATCGGTGGCCACGGCAGCAGATCACGGATGGGTTTTCGGCAGTAGATCGGTGGCACTTGGCAGCAGCAGATAGGTGGACGCGCAACAGCAGATCGTAGGGAGGGAGAGATGGCTGAACGCAGCACAACAGCAGCAGATTGCGAGAGGGAGAAAGTGTTTTCTTGCTTCTTGAGGGTGGGTTGGATGTTGTGAGTCTTGTGTATGTGTAACTTTGTGAATCTATGATTTGTGTGTGATTGTGTGTGGTGTGCATGTGTTTAGCCATTTAGATTTAGTTTTTTTTTTAAAGCAACTCGATCGGGTTTTCGGATCGGATCGAGTTTACAAGGTTTCATCCGATCGGGTTCTATTCACAACCGGATCCGATCCGAACCAGAAATTTTTTGGGTCGGGTCGGGTATTTTGCCCACCCCTAATGGAGAGTGAATTGAAGAAAAAATTATATAGAATTTTTTTTGAAATCAATCCTTCCCAAAAGTAATGCAACAAAGGATGAAATTAGAACCCCGCTGAAATATGTGACCTACATCTGTATATTAGGAAAACCTTGTCCTTAGGAACCTGGCTAAATGGTTTTCAAGTAATTTCATTTGGTTGGCCAACTATGTTCGATTCTCTTGAGAGGTAAGAGGATAAAATTTGATTTGACTTGTTTATCCCTCTATCTCTTCAAAATGAAAAACTACGGAAACATCCTCTTTTTCCGTTTGAATTTGGATAATTGCCCACTTTTCCCCTCATATTTAAAAAATATTTGGGTACTCCACCTGGTTGTAGAAAGATTCCATTTAACTTTTTAAAATTTTCTTACCATTCTACCCTTGAAATAGTGTTCACTTGAGGGATAGTAATAGATATATAATTGTCATACCTATGGCACCGAGACTCCTATGAGCTTGCTATAACATAATTATCCTTACTTAGGATAGAAGATATGTTTCTTGAATAATTTAGAATATAATTATTGGAGATACATACCGAAAATCTTTATAAAAAAATATGTATATACTTTTTTTTTTTTGTCCTAAGGTATGGGTATTTGTGTAATAGCAAGCTTATGTTGATCTCAGTGCCATAGGTTTGACAACAGCTAGCTAGCTAGGCCTACATATTAAGTCAATATTTAGGGGATAAAATGGTAAAAAAAAAGTTAGTGTCATCTGGGTGACATATGTTTCAAAAAAATCAAAAAGGTGATACAATTTTTAAAAATAGACAGATATGTGACAAATAGTTAACTTTTCCATTAACTTTAACAAAATTGGTTGCTTTTCAGTGAAATATCATTTCTACCCCTATGACTTTATTTAAATATTAGGACTAATGTCACTTGGGTGACACATATTTTAACATTTATCACAAAAGTGACAATTATTTTGAAAATACTCTTACAGGTGACAAGCTGTTAATTTCCACCATTAACTCTAACGAAAGTGGTCAATTAATTATGAAATAATGTTTCTACCCCTTCTCAATGACTTTAATTTTCTTTTATGAAAAATAAAAATTAAATTAAATCTAAATCTAAATCTAGGCTTTTCTTTTATCAAAATAATATTTAAAAAAATTTCTCATTGAATCAAACTAATTTTTTAACATATAGAAGAAGCAAATCTCCTATGAATCCTTATGCATAATATTAGACTCAAATCTTCAAGAATCCGATATGTTGGCTTAGTTAACATTAGTTCTTTCAAAATCCTATTCATGGCAACCAAATTATCTGCTCAGTCTAGTAGGGACAAAGATATCAAATACATTTTTCAACAAAGCTCTATCAACATCTTTCTGTCATGTTCTCTGTCAATTACAACGTCAGAGTTAACGGCAAAAGTTAATGGTTTGTTACCAGTAGGAGTATTTTTTGAAACAATTATTACTTGTGAGATAAAGCTTGATACATGTGTCACCCAGGTGACATTAATCTTTGTTTGTATTATTTTTGTCAATTGTTCCCATTTTGCCCTTGCGTCATTACAATTAACGGAAAAAGTTAATGATTTGTCACATGTCTGCTTATTTTTAAAAATTGTATCACCCTTTGACATTTGTTGAAATATGTCACCCAAATAACATTAACCCCAAAAATAATTAAAAAGTTAAACTTTAATATAAATTTCTAGGATATTAAGGTACTTTTAAACATGAGAGAATAAAATGGGCATAATTGCCCAAAATTAAGGGAGGAAGATAGGTGGGAGTTTTTCCCTAGACATTATAATATGTGCACTATGGTATAAATTTTCTATATGAGACAGTTACAAATACGTAGAGGTATGCTTGGAATTGAGGCTTTGAATTTAAATGCATAATTATTGTTGAAATTGAGTTAATATCTATCCAATAATATAAGTAAGGATTCATTTGGGATAGTTGTGTTGCTACAGTGCAATTGCCCCAAACACACCCTAAGTCCACAAGTGATTTTAATATTTACCAAATACTTTAAATTGTGTTTCAAAGTAAAAGTATAACCGTTACAAACATACACATAATATTGGTTTAAACTTTCAATATTAAATATTGAACACTTACTTAGTGGTTTAAGTCTTTATAGTAAAACTTATAGGCATCTCTTAGATGTAGGGGGTGGATCTCGTCTCTAGTGGGTAATGTAGATAAATCTACAAATATAATTTTTTATTTAATAAAATCAATAGAAGTCAAGATCTTTTTATTGATTAAGTTGTTATTAGGCTAATAAAGAAAAAATTTGAGAAAAATTCTAGAAAATTATTTGAAATCAATCTTTTCCACAAGTATGCAACCAAGGATGAAATCAGAACCCCATTGAAATGTGTGATCTTTGTCTATATATTAGGAAACTTTGCCTTCAAGGACTTGAATGAGTGATTTTCAAGTAATTTTATTTGACTAGCCACTCGAGTTCTTCTCTTTTGAGAGATTGGGGAATAAAAATTTAATTGAGCTTGTCCATCCCTCTATCTTTTCAAATAAAAAAAATAGGGAAACGTGCATTTTTTTCCCTTCGAATTTGGATAATTGCCCACTTGCCCCTCATATTTAAAAAATACTTGAATACTCCACCTGGTTGTACAAAGATTCCATTTAAGTACAACCTTTTAAAATCTTTTATCATTTTACCCTTAAATGAGGGATAGTAATAAGTAGTTGTCACATTTAAATTTGGAATTAAGGCTTTGGCTTTAGATGCGTAATCATTATTTAAATTGAGTTAATAACTGTCAAATAATATAAGTTCATAAGTGATTTGGATAGTTACCAAATACTTTAAATTGTATTTCAAAGTAGAAGTATAAATAATCTTCGTTTAAACTCTCAATACTAAATGTTGAACACTTACTTGTATTACTAGTTTAAGTTTTTACACTAAAATTTATATATATCTCTTAGATGTAGGGGTGGTTCTCGTCTCTAGTTTGCATTGTTGGTAAATCAAGCCTAGAAAAATTTCATTTAATAAAATCAACGAAAATCGGGATCTTTTTCTTGATTATGTATACATATATAAAATTAAAGAAATACCTTAGACTTCCGATAAAGATTCAAAGAACTACTGTAATCTTTTCCACCACTATTGTTGGGATTTGAAGATTATAAATTGTAATCTTCTTTGCTATCCTCTATGTAAGAGGTGAAAACCCTAGAAAATTCTTTTTCCTTTTATAGAGAAAAATTATGTGTTTAAAAGAATTTCTGTGTTCTAATTTCCTCTTCTTCATAAGACACTTATTAGAGTAAGAGTTCAACTAGAAATTGAGATGGCAGAAGAACTGTAGACTCATGAACTTCCTAACTCTAACTTAATAGTTGAAGTCCAAACATTTCATAACACACCAAAGCTACTAAATTAACTTGAGGCTATTCCACTAAAAGCCTAAAGGTACACTCTACTAACTCATATCATAAATAGAAGCCCTATTAATTAAAAATCATTTTAATTAATATTAGGCTTGATCTTAGACCAATAATAATTACTTAATTAACCCTCTATTTGATGCTCGTGATCAAAGTTAGGACCCACGATAAATATCTTGCCTAAGTAATTACATATTTATCCCTTAATTCAATTTTGATTCTAATAATCACTTTTAATATATCTATATTTGTGAATATATTACTAATAAATATTATTATTCAATAAACAGTTTATTGAATAAATTGCAGTCATAAATTTAAATGATCAAGTACCACAAATAGGTTAGGTAAGCATTATATATATAGATTCTATTTTGTAAGTATATGCTCCTAAGATTAGGGGTGGCAATTTGTAGGCTTAGGCTGGACTTTTGCCAAGGTCCAACCCCACATTATTCAAACCCAGACCCTTCAAAAGTCTGTCCAAATTTGGACGGGCGGGGCTTGAGCTTTTTTATTAATAATAAAATATTTAAATTAAAGATAATTATCTAATACACAATAGAATAATAGTCCAATGTATAAAATATTAGTAATACAACCTAATAAATAACAAATACTAATATAAAAAATAACTCTTGTGGGCCGAGCTTTAAGCCCGCGGGCCTAGACCGGGCCGACCCAAACTTTTTTACCATCCCTAATTTATAAGGTGCATGTGATATGCTTTCAAATGGTCATCCTTTTATCCGTATGTCAAAGGATAAAAGCATAGGCAAGTATAAGTACAATAAAAGCATAGGCTAAACGATATCGTTTTACCATTATTTTAATTAAAAAAATATCGTTCTTCCTATATTTATGTCATTGCGTTAACATTTTCTTCTTTCGTTTATCGGGAAAAAATTCAATAATATAAGCACAATTAATAATGTTTATGGTATCTAATGCATGTACATCTTTTTTGTTCATTCTTTAATGTGAAAAATAGTAAACAAACATGAGCCCCAAATTTAGTAGAGTACAGCTTTAATTTGAACAAATTAAGCCTTGAAGGCAAAGAATTTTGAAATAGATTTTTAATTAGTATAATCAGCCTTCAATGTCAGCTTTATTTTTTAATAGATTATTTCGACAATCTATTCTTTCAATTTCCCATTACAATGATCTTTTTATTACTTGACCTGAGGTTTTAACTTCTATATTCTAACAGTAATATTCAAGGTTGATCTGATTTTTATGCTCAGTTTTTTTTTTTAAATCTATGTTTAAGGAAAATTCTATGATTACTATAAATGTAATACATTTAAGATATATAATTACTAAGTCTTAACCAAATTTAATTAAAGATTAATTTAATAAATTACCGAAAATAATAAAGTAAATGAAAAATAAAGCACGCAATTAAGTAATCATGCTTCTAAAGGGCTAATTAACCACAATAGGCATAGGTATTAATTTGACTTCTATGAAAGTCCCTTCTAGTTTCTCAAAATTCAAAAATTACAATAAAAAGCCAAATAACAACTCATTGCTTCTAAAGTAGAAAAGTTTGAGTACTAGATAGGCTGCCCAAAATACATTTTCATTACTCACATATCTCTATAGAAAGTAATTTTTTTAATAAAAAAAACCTATTTGGCTAATATTCAGTCGTCTTTTTTGTTGATGGAATTATCCTCTTAACAATATTTTAAAAAGTTTACATGAATATTCCTTTTTTTTAAAAAAAGGAATTAATAACGTGTATTATTAGGATAAAAATGATCATCAATACGTATGTATATAGGCACAAATATATGAAAAAAAATCAAGTTTAAGTACAATGTATAGGTCAATGCCTAAGAGTCAAGCCTAAATTAGGGCAACACATAACTACAAAATACAATTTCGTACACTACAAAATTTTAATATCAGAAATAGGGGTATAAAAAAATCATTGTTGCCAAAAAACCAAAAGCTAACTAGAGGTTTGGTTTTGTTTCAAAAATTAGAAAAACAAGTCAATTCGTAAAATCAAAAACAGAAAAAAAAAACTACAAAATATAGAGGAATTTACAGTTTAAAAAGAAAAACCAAGCCAAAACGAAATTGAATCGAAAGTCGAACCAACTCAGTTAAGTTTGATTTGAATTTTATTTTATAAAAAAAAATGATCGGTTTAGATCGATTCGAAAATGAACCATGCCTCCCCACCCCAACTAGAAGAAGACTATAACAATAAGAAGAATTTACTTTTTGAATTTCTAAACTATATAGACAGGGCAAAACTATATTTCTAATGGGATAAGTAATTCCTTGTTTTGTTTGATAAAAATAAAATAACCAAATAGTACTTCTAAATTTTAACACATAAGTCTTGTTCATTTTAATTTTTTTAATACTTACATCCTTGACTACAGTTGACCACTAAGGAAAGTTTAATAGAATGTGGAATTGTTATTTTTACCCTTACAAAAAAAAAATCAAATAAAGAGTGAGGATATTTACCACCCTTTAATTGAATAATTTATATTATGAAAATACTCATTCATTAAATTACTATTAAGGACAAATGATAAATCTCTATAATTTACAACTATTTATTCTCTATGTATATTATCTTTTATTTAACACAAAAATGGTAATTCGTATAAATTAAAAAAAAAATTCCCGAGAAAAGGTTTAGTTCAAGAATTTTAAGAGAACGTGAATGACAATTGACAAGTTTATAAATAATAAAATTTCAAGAGTTATATAAATCTTATATTTATAGCATCTATGGAAAAAATAAGAATACTTTTAAATCATACCACTATGCAGACTAAAGAATCAATGGTAGGATTACTATTGATGAAAAAATCTATTTCTAAAATATATTATTTTATTAAGTACAAGTTTATGAAAAAAAAAAAAAAAAGAGAGGATGAGCTCATGGGCGCTAAATTACTAATTAAGAATAAAGAAAGAAGAGGGATGGAGTTCGGTTAATGTACATATCAAGATATTAATATTAAAATAACATATTTAATTAAATACAATTTAGGAATTACGAGACATGTTCATGAATAATATTATTGAAAACATTTAGTTTAGGCATATATATGCTCATTTTGGTTAGAAATTATTATTATTGGCAAATTAAAAAAAATTTGTTAAGTACTTTTTAACTAAGATATTCAAATAATTTATTATACATTAAAGAGATATTAGATATAAACAATGTTTAATAAAACATATTAATTTTTTAATGTATTTGGAAATTTTTACATGATATTACATTG
The DNA here is from genome assembly GCA_039657385.1 of Citrus x changshan-huyou. Taxonomy (NCBI): domain Eukaryota; kingdom Viridiplantae; phylum Streptophyta; class Magnoliopsida; order Sapindales; family Rutaceae; genus Citrus; species Citrus x changshan-huyou. The sequence continues at coordinate 12,317,813 of CM077555.1, forward strand.
TTGCGTCGACACTCGCGTTAATAGTCAAACTAAGTCAGTGGATTTAAGTGTGAAAAAATTTGAAACAATCTGGACATATATGTCAACATTTAGAAACTTATGCCTTTTCTGATTTTTCAACAAATATTAGGGATGCAATGTTAATAACCATGCAAACATATCTAGGTCGTTGGGCAGCTCTTTAGTTAGATCTAATCGTTAAATAACTAAATGACAAAATAGGGACACCTAACACCAATTGTACAATAACTGGACCATAGGCATTATGTACCGACATAAAAAAGCAAAACCTTCCTCTAGTTTTAGTCAACCACTTTCTCTCTCAAAATCAAAAGGGCACGAACAACCAAAAATCTGAAGTTGGGGTACATTTTGTTCCCTTCTGAACTAAAATCTCTGTTCCACCATTGCACCTCAGATTTCTAATACGCACGTTCTATTTCAGCCCCATATATTTTGAAGCAATGATCCGCTTTATGAATTTAACTTGAAAACAGACTTAGAAATGAATCGTCATTAATTCCACTGCAAAATTATAAATTATAGTAGGTAGCCATTTGTACAACAACAGACATAAAAATAAATTGTGAGGGTCATCTCATTAATTGATGGGACCCTTTTCACCAAGGCCATAGATCTTCGGATCTATCATCTCTGTGTGTTTGATCAAATCCCCTCGATGTTGCATGCAAATTACAAGGACTTTAATTTCACGTTTATTTTTTCAGTATTAATTTCGTAGCCTTTTGAAGGTTACAGTAATACAGCTCCTCCCCAGTTCCCATGCATGATGCATGGAGCGGGAAACAAGACGAGAATAGTTTTACGTAAACAACAAACCTCCATAATAATACAAGCTATAAGCTGAAAAGAGTTGAAATAACGAGCATGTCTTTTGCCTAAATCATACAAAGAGAGAGAATATATAGTTTAATAATTAACTCATGCAAAATTAAATTATCACTAAACACAGTACTAGATCAATTAGCAAGTATAATATAGCCTTGTTCTTGATCGAGCTTTAATTAGTTAGTCGCCACCTCCTCCACCAGCTCCAAGCCCGGCACCGCCAACGAAGCCAGCACCACCACCGGCACCAAAACCACCACCACCGCCTCCGCCTCCGCCGAAACCACCACCAGCTCCTCCACCACCCACACCTCCACCTGCTCCGAATCCTCCCCCAACTCCGCCTCCGACACCACCACCAACCCCTCCCCCACCACCAAATCCACCTCCGCCTCCTGCACCACCACCAAGTCCTCCACCGGCACCGGCACCCCCACCAACGCCTCCTCCTAAGCCTCCGCCACCGCCTCCACCGAGCCCTCCTCCTCCGCCAGCCCCACCTCCAAGTCCACCGCCTGCACCTACGCCGCCGCCATGACCAAGCCCTCCACCACCACCTAGACCGCCTCCAGCTCCTCCACCGAGCCCACCATGGTGGCCAAGGCCTCCACCTCCACCTAGACCCCCGCCAGCTCCTCCACCTAAACCACCACCAAGGCCTCCTCCAGCTCCTCCACCGAGCCCACCACCAGCTCCACCACCAAGACCACCTCCAGCTCCTCCACCTAAACCACCATGATGGCCAAGCCCACCACCACCACCAAGTCCTCCTCCAGCTCCTCCACCGAGCCCACCACCGGCACCGCCACCTAAGCCACCCCCAGCTCCTCCACCAAGACCACCACCAGCACCCCCACCTAAACCACCACCAGCACCACCGCCTAAGCCGCCACCAGCTCCTCCACCTAGCCCACCACCTAAACCACCACCAGCTCCTCCACCTAGCCCACCACCTGCACCACCACCAAGACCACCTCCTGCACCTCCCCCTAAACCACCACCACCGCCCAGACCACCTCCTGCACCACCACCAAGACCACCTCCTGCACCTCCCCCTAAACCACCGCCCAGACCACCTCCTGCACCACCACCAAGACCACCTCCTGCACCTCCCCCTAAACCACCGCCCAGACCACCTCCTGCACCTCCCCCTAAACCACCACCACCGCCCAGACCACCTCCTGCGCCACCACCAAAACCACCTCCTGCCCCACCACCTAAGCCGCGGCCGCCACCTAGGCCTCCACCACCGCCAAAGCCGCCATGTCTAAAACCCTTCTTATAAATGCCATGCCCTAAACCCCCACCTCTGAACAAATGCGGATGATGGAAAAACAAATGCTTATCATCTTTAACGCCTTTGACATTATCATGTTCAGCTAAAACAAAACCGTTCACAAGAAGAACACAAAATATAGTAACCGCAACAAAATGTGCAACAGAACCCATTGTTCTTATTATATTTTGCTAGCTCACTGTTTAGTGTGGAGATACAATGAGAAGCAGTGAAGTATATATGGTGACAGAATTTGTGTTAAAAAAAAAAAAGGAAAAACTCAACTGCCACGCTTGCATGAGTAAATGAGGCTCATCTGTCATTGTGAGTGAAATTTATTTGTCCAACTGTCCTTTCCTATTCAATCTCAATTCATTCAAGAATCAAGATACTGTTTCCACTTTGCACACAGCATGAGAGAGACTTGGGTGTTGACTTGCATGCATGGGGTTTCTTCTTGCTTATTTTTAATCCAAGAAAATATTCAACTTCATTTAAAAGTTGGCTCAAAATAGAGATCAAGATTGAATGAAAATAATGTAGAGAAGTTGAACCCTAATTATGTGATTTCATTTAATGCAGCTTCCCAATACCATTATTAATGGAGCCCGCCAACAGTAATGCAACAGAATGATTCGCTTACTCTCTCTTTGTCTCTCTCTCAGCCCATGCCTATATAGACAGAAACGCGTAGACACATTTTTTTTAATTATTTTTTTGCTTCTATTGTCCGCGTGAAGATCAACTTGAAGAGAGATGATATCATCGTCATCAAAAGTGTTGGTGCTGTTAGCATGCTTGGACTAACTCATCCTGCGTTCAAGCCTTCTTTATCTAACATATTAGAGAAATTCTGAAACTTAAAGATGAAGATCAAGCAAGTGCATGCATTTGGAACATTGGGTAAAATTCACCTTACCTATAATGAAGATTTTGTAGTTTATACATAGAGTATTAATGGCCCAAAACCCATGAAAAATATAAGCTTGATAAAAATATTTTAAATGAAATAATTTAAGTGCATTCTCTATAAGACTGACCTGGGTATTTAAAATCCTAAGAAAAGTGTCTAAATGTAAGATATGACAAAATGGCAAAAGTATGATTTAATAAAAAATGATCTAAATCTATTTTTTATAAAAAATGACATAAGATTACTTTTTATAAAAAATGACTTAGTCTATTTTTTACAAAAAATGACCTAGAAACTTAATATATATTTCTAAGCAAAATGCTAAAGGGGCGAGTTTTTGACAAACTGTCGAATGAGTGATTCTTGAAATAATGACCAAAGTCTCTTCTTAATAAAGAATAACCTAAGCACTTAGAAATTATTTTTACATAGAATGCTCAAAGAGAGAGCCTTGGAAAAAGAGTTAAAGACATAATTTTACCAAGAATCTGGGTCCATTCTTTACAAAGAATGAGTTAGGTCCACTTCTTACAAATAACAACCTATGTATATTCTTTACAAAGAATGACTTTGACACTTAGAAAATATTTATAAGTATGAGCCTTCAGGCCAACAAGCATTTTACACAATACACCTATGAGCAAATATACATTCTATGGAATGAGTATATGAGTAAAAAAAAAAAAAACTTACAGAATGCGCCTATGAGCAAATATACATTTTATGGAATGAGTTTATGAGCAAATAAGCATTCTACGGACTGTGCTTACATGAAAATATATATTTTGTGGAATGAGTCTAGGGGCAAACAAGCATTTTAAGAAATGCGCCTATGGGAAAATATATATTCAATGGAATGCGCTTATGGGCAATAAGCATTTTATGGAATGCATCTACGAGCAAATAAACATTTTAAGGAATGAATCTACTAATAAATAAGCATTCTACAGAATGCGCATACAGAAAATATATATTCTACTAAATGCACATGTTGATGAAAATTTTTGTTCAATGGACAGTGATTGATTTGTGTTTCAGAATTTCTTCTAAATCAAGTATTATGACTTATTTTTTTCCTTAAGGCGAGTGTCTCAAATCACTTGTCTCCTTATGGTTAATTGTTTTACAAAAAGGAACAAATGTCAAAGGGGATTGGTGTGCCTGCGATAACCATCCAACACTCAAATAAGTTCTTTTTACTCAACTTTTAGAGAGATAAAATCTAGAGTGAGATGAGTAGTTTTTTTATACTCATTTTATTCCCTTTTTTCTCTTACCTTCAAATGCAATGGGGGGGAGTCTTATCCTTTATATAAGCGTCTTAGAGTAAATTGAAGAGGTTATATGGAACTTTTCTTATAACAAGTGTCAACCAAAGCTCATACATGGAGACACATATTCATATGTGTCAATATTTGCTCAGAATAAGTATTATTTAGACACTTGTCATATTTTTAGGTCCTTGACCTTTAGTGGGCTTCAACTTAATTCGACACTTATGTTGGTTCCTTACAAAAAAGATTGATTTTGTAATATTTTTCTTGTAAGTGCATTCTGTAGAATGTTTGTTAGACTGTAGGCTTATTCTGTGTAGATCGTGTATTTACCCATAGCCACATTCTGGAGAATGTATATTTGCAAGTAAGCGCATTCCATAGAATGCATATTTGCTCATATGCGTATTTTGTAAAATGTGTATTTACCCGTGTAAGCGCATCAGTAGAATATATATTTTTCCATAAGCGTATTCCGTATAATATTTATTTGCCCATAGGTACATTCTTAGAATGTTTATTTGTCGTAAGCACATCCCATAGAATGCATGTTTGTCTGTAGGTGCATTTCGTATAATGTATATATGCCCATAGGTACATTCTTTAGAATGCTTATTAGCCTGTATGTTCTTATTTAGAAATATTATCTAAGTATCTGGGTTGTTCTTTGTAAGGAATGGACCTAATTTTTTTTTTTGGGTAAAAAGTGGACCTAGGTCATTCTTTATAAAAAATGGACATAAATCTTTCTTTGTAAAGAATGAACCTAGATCATTCTTTAAGGAATCACGCCTTTGGCACTTTATCAAAGACTCGCTCTTTAAGTATTTTCTTAGAATTTGTTTTTAATTTCCTAGATTATTCTTTGTAAGGAATTTACTTAAGTAATTCTTTGTAAAAAGTGGATCTATGTCGTTCTTTGTAAAGAATAGACTTAGGTTTTTCTTTGATGAATCACATTTTTAGCGTTTTGTTTTATCTTGCATTTAGCTACATTACTTTGAATTCTAAGTACTTAGCCCATTCTTATAGAGAATGGGACTAGGTTATTTCATATAAAATACTTTTATTGGGCTGACATTTTTCATAGGTTTTGGGTTATTCGTAATTTAGTCTGACAACACCTATGGGCAAATATATATTTTATGGAATGCCCCTATGGATAACTATACATTTTATAGAATGCAACTATGAGCAAATGTACATCTCACGAAATGAGGTTACAGTCAAATAAGCATTCTATGGAATGTGCCTATAGGTAAATATATGTTTTACGAAATGCGCCTAAAGGCAAATAAACATTCTACAAAATTCTCTTGTGAGCAAATACGCATTCTACGAATGCGCCTACGGGCAAATATTCATTCTACAAAATATGCCTATGAAAAAATATATATTTTATGAAATGAGTTTATTGGCCAGTAATATTTTATGCCTATGGGTAAAATGCTGCAAACTCAATCTTCTTTATGAGGAGCCAAGATAAGAGCCAAAATCAAGTCAGAGACCATTAAATGCCAAGAGATTAAAAAAACATGACAAGTGACAAAATAGTACTTGTCATGAACAAGTATTGACACGTGTAAATAAGTGTCTCCATGCACGAGCTTTAGCTGATATTGTCACAATAAAAGTGTCATATACCCCTCTAATTGACTCAAGATTATGCTATGTAAAGGCTGAGACCCCCCATTTGAAGGTAAGAGAAAAAAGACATAAAATGAGTACAAAGACTCTACCCATCTCACTCTATATTTTCTTATTGCAGAAAAGGTAAAAATACTAAATTGAGCATCAAAGGGTTATTGCCAGCACATCGGCCCCCTTTGACAATTATTTCATTTTATAGAATGATTAACCACAAAGAGACACGTGATTTGATACACACGACTCAAGGAAAAAATATGCCACAAAACTTGATTTAGAAGAAAATCTTGAACACAAATCAATCAATGTACATTAAGCAAAAATTTGCATCAACCTATAGAATTTTGATTGGCAATGCGAAGCCATTGTCACTTTTATATGTATTTATGTTTAATTTATCTTTTTACTTCTTATTCTCACATAAAATATATGCGTAAGCAATTGATATATATACAAAAATGTAAATTATATAGTTGAAATCAATGGATATTATTGTACAGTAATAAAATAGTTAACTTATGCTGATGGAATATTATAATCTCTATCGCCTCAGTAACCTTACAAATTGTGTTCAAATTAATCCTACCCACTGACAATCCCGTTACTCAAGAATTAATTAATGGACGCGACTATATCATGAATTTGATATATGAGAAGTGAATAAATACCACATAGAATTATACTGAATGATTTTAGGGTGTGCTTGGAGTGTCACGCTACATTTTACATGTTGGACTGTAATATATTGTACTAGATTGTAATATATCATATTAAAATATATTAAAATTTAATGCAGAACAACGTTTAGTGTAATATAAATTTATATATATATTATTTATATATCATTTTATTTATTATTAAAAATATTCTCACCATTGTTGCCTTCAACTGCCATTGGCTACTACGCACTGACACCAATAGTTGTTGGTCATACGTCACTAAATTTTTTAGTAACCTCATTGTCGAATCTATGCAACCATACAAAAAACATTGGCAAAAAGAGGTGCCATTAGATGTTAAACAATTGCAAGTTAGGTGATACCACCACCACCATCCGCTTAAGATATAATGCATGTTGTGATGATAATTCTCAGCTTGCTGCCATTTAAGGGTAATGAGTAAAGGAAGCCAGTAGTTTCCAAACCTTTTTTTTTTTGGGAAAAAAGAACTTTTGCCAATGTACTTTTTATGGCTGTGGAGAACTTGCTATATATGAGAATTCTAACAATAAATTTGATTAGAAGCCTAGAACTAACTCTGGCAAGCAATGAATGGTGACAACAGCAATAGTCGACAACATCTGATTAGTAACCAATGGCTAATTAAGTGCTCTATGAGAAAAATGATATTTTATAAAAACAAATTTAGTCACTAAAGATAAAAAATTAACCACCTTATATTTTCTATGACGAAAAATAAATTGTCATATGTTTATCATGGAAAGATCATTTTAAAAGGTTCTTGCAACCAAAATTATTTTCATCATGTTTTTGTAACAAAAATGATTGAAGTAAATTAAGTTGAAATTGTCAAATATGCCAATATTATTAATAAATAATTAATTAACTATAAATAAATAAGATTAAAAATAATTTATTGATATGTATAAAAAAAAAAAGTACATAATGCAAACTATACTTGGGGGCTTCTTATCAAATTTATGATTATTTATCTAGATTTGTTGTTGATAAATTGGTACGCCAGTACAATGCAACAACTTTAATTTTACCATTTTTTACAATACAAACCCATTATGTTGAATTCATCAAGTGTATATTTGCGATTGTGGTGTCAAATTATTAGAGAATCTATTCCTTAATTATATTTGTATTGTTAAATTATTTTATTTTTTAATGAAAAATAGTCAATATAAGTTGCTCTTTTAGGTCATATTTAATTAGTACTAAGGTTGGTTAGTTGTAACTTAAAAATTACAATATTAATGTATTTAATAAATAGTAGTTAGGACTTGCAAGCTAAGTTGTTTCAAATCCACTACTTGTATGATGAAAAATTTTATATATCTTTACTCTTTTTATTAAAATTATTATTCCATTATAGTTACAATATCTCAATACCAAATAGAAGCTTAAACTTAATACATTTACAAACACCAAATAATTATTAATTATCAAACATATTTTGAAAGAAAATTTTCAAACAAGTGATTGAAAAATCCAACATTGTTGTAATTACTGATAGTATAGGAAATATAAGATAAATAATAATTGAATTAAAGTAAAGGGATAGGGAAATTTATGGTTGGACTACAAGTAAAAAAAAAAAGAAAAAAAGTTTGGCTAAAGAAGTCAATTATGCATGGATTGCTTCTTTCCATTTGGCTCAATCATATCTCAATCTAAATTCATCGACAGATTAGGCTTCAAAATTTTCGTTTATTAAATTAGTAGCTATGTAAATGCGAAAACATAGTGGATGATTGTTTCTTTATAATGCCACCCTTCCTGTGTTTGAGAAAAATTTATAAACTTTTTTCATACTAATCACATCATTAGCTTATCAAGTTAGCAAGCTCGGTATTATTGCTATAGAATCATGTTTGAAGAATGAAATGTTGAGTACACCTTCTTCATTGATAATTTTCTTTCTATATATCTTTAACCATATTGTAATTCTATAAAGCTCAGAATTGTAATCATGGATTAACTTCAAATCTTACTATCGAAACTGATTCCACTTGGGTGAGATATTTTATTTTTATGCAGTGGCTTCATATCAGTTCAATCAATGGCTTCATATTAACTGGACGAGCTTGAATGTGTTATCGAGTCTTATGGCTTCCAGATGAATTACTGAGTCACATGGCTTTTGGTAAATTATTAAGGCAGAATTCAAGATAAGTAATTTTCACCGAAAATATTGTGGACTTCAAATTCAAGCTTAATAAGATTTGTCATCTTCAATTAATCTTCAGGGGCTTAAGAATCTTCAAATACAAAGCTTCATATGGGTCTAAGAATATTGAAAGGCTTCAATCTTATCCAAGGCTTCAATCTTGATATTGATGGCTTCAGACTGGATTTTATATACTTCAATCTTGATTTAAAGTTTAATAATACACTTTAATCTTGTATGCTTGATGCTTCAATCTTTGTTTGTAATATTAGTAATATAAATCAACAAGAAAAATATAATAACTAGCCTTATTTTTAAATGTAGAAAATTTAAATTAATGGCAACCACAAAACATATTTATAAGGCTAGTTTTATTAAATAAACAAATAAAATAAAATTATAAGAGATGAGATACCTCCAATACTAGAGATATGTTGTAATTATTGAGTATAGGAAGTATAAAATAAATAATAATTGAATTAAAGTAAAGGGAGCTTAGGGAAATCAATGGTTGTAGGATTCATGCTTTTCTTACTCGGATTTTGTGTCTATTACAAGCAAAGCACTCTTATTTATAGTGCAATTTAACCAATCTCAAATTGCCAAGCTTAAAAAACAATAATATACTTAAAAAGTTATCTCCTGAAGGTTTTCTCTAAAAATCGAAAAGGATGAGAGGTTCTTTGAGTTGTCATAACTCCGTTTTTAGTCACTCCTTTGTGAGTGAGTTTTAAGGGCCAAGGCATCACTGGCTCCACGTTTATTAGTTTAGTTTTACCAACAGAAACAAGAGTCTTTTAAAATTATTTACGGTGGTTGGTATCCATGTTAGATTTATTTCTCACATTATGTGGACTGACATAAATCATTCTAATTATTTTCTATATTTTACCGAATTAATACGTGACTAAAGTCAAATATTGTTGAGCAATTTTGACATACCCTGTACAGTAGTATATTATGGACAAGTATATCCTTAATTGTGTTATTTTCGCCCATAATGGGATGGGCAATTTTGTACTAACACATGAGGGGTCCCTGCGCTCAACCACTGTATTTAAGTAACTTCAGCCCATTGGAAGTTAACTGTTCAAGAAATCTGTGGCATGAGTGCAGTGCATCTCTCTCTCTCCCGTTTGTCTCCCGTGTGTGTGCACAGTAAGTTGCTGAGAGAAGCCGTGATCTTGAGCTAAGGAAACGAAAGCGGAATTCAGAAGCTAGACAAAAGTAGCAGCAACTCTGTTGAAGCTCCATAACAAGCTGCAAGCTCGGATTCATGGGAGATCGTGGTAAATTTCGAAATTTACTAAAATATGTGTTTAATTTGGAAATGCACGATTAAGGGCATAAAGTGTGTTTTTGTTTCATCAATCCAAACCAACTACCCACTTTTATTGAGGTTTTTTCGCCAGCCTTTCAGAATGGATACAGAGGAGTTAATAAAGCGGTGTAGATCCATTAGGCTAAGCGAGGAGGAAGAAGGGAAAGTAGTGTTTAAAAGTAGAATGAAAATTAAAGGGCAAAAAAATTTGACTGGCTGCCTGGTATGGAAAGTTCTTCTTTCAAGAGAAGTCAAGATAGAGAGGTTGAAACTAGTAATACAGCTATTATGGAGAACAGGGCAAGAAGTAAAAATTGAAAGTCTTGGAGATAACGTTTTTATGTTTAAGTTTGGATCGAATGAAGACAAAAGGAGAATTTTAGCAGGTGGACCATGGCACTTTGAAAGAGCACTTATAGTGCTTACCGAACTATCTGGGGTTGGAGATATAAAGAAGCAGGACTTTAGCCATGTATCTTTCTAGGTACAAATACATGATGTACCCCTGATGTGCATGGAGAAAGAAACAGCTGCAGAACTGGGCTCGACAATTGGAAGGGTGGAGGAGGTTGAAACGGACTCATCAGGGGAATGCATAGGCAAATTTTTAAGGATGAGAATTTCAGTAGATATTACGAAGCCTTTGGAGAAGATTATTATACTGGAACACAAGGAGATGAAAAAGGAAGAAAGCACAAAATGCAACAACAAAGATGATATTCCAATGGTGGTGTATTATGAAAGGCTCCCTGATTTTTACTTTAGTTGTAGGCGCATTGGTCAACAATACATGGAGTGCATCTATTATAAATCCCAATCCAAGGAAAAGCTAGCTTATGATCCATGGCTAAAGGCAATTACAATGGCTAACCGGTTGAAGCAAATTAAGGGGAAGGATAGCTGGAATTCAGAGTGTAGCCAGCCCAACACAGAAGTTCCAGATGGTACAAATACAAAATTAATTCCGAGCATAGGTAGCAAGAAACAACATGACTTAAAGGAGCAAAGAAGAGAAGAAAGTTTGAACCAAGCTCGAACGAACCCGGGTTTGAATAAATCCTTACCCGAAAGACAACCGAATCAAGGGGGTGTTGAAGATCATTTAATGCAGGGGGCTACAAAACTGAGAGAGCAGGAGGACAACTACCTAGGAAAGCAGAATCAGGCTGACAATAGCACGGCTTTAAGGAAAGGGGCAGAGGTGGGAAATAGTGAGCGGGAAATGAATGGGAAAAACTGGAAGCGGGAAATTGTAGAACATGAGAAAAAAAGTCAATGGTCAACTCATTCAAGTAGAAGCAAAAGGGGAAAATGGGTCAAATGCAAGCAAATGTAGGCCTAAGAGAAGAAAATGGAAATCGTAAGCCCTAAGTGCTGAAGGAAAAGGGGGAGGTAAAGATGGCCCAATGAAAATGAAATGGCCAGCTAGCATTTTACAATGGGAAAGCCCAAATACAAAAGGAATGAAAGAAGATAGCCTAGAAAAATTCATTCTCCCCCTACGAGCTCAACCACTGAATACAGCAGGGACGAAGCTAAGGAGAGGATGAAGAGTATGAAGCTATGGAGGAAACATCACTAGTTGTTACTAAATCATCGGCGGTGGTTAGAGACCAACCCCGCCGACAACCATGAAACTCGTAAGCGGGAACGTTCGAGGATTGGGGAAGGACCAAACGTTCGGAGAAGCTCAGGAAATTCTCCATTAGCATAAACCCTAAATTTTGTTTCTCTGTGAGACAAAAATGACGCAAAAACAAATGAGGAGTAAGAGTGATGCTTTACATTTTCTGAGCTGTTTTGCAGTAAGCAGAGAGGGAATGGGAGGTGGCTTGGCGATGTTACGGAGTTCTGAAGTTGTGGTGGAGATTAAGTCATACAGCCTTCACAATACCAATGTTGTGGTTCATAGTGAAAGTGGCAGCTATTGGCAATGTACTAGTGTATATGGGCATCCGGAGTTAGCTCAGAAACAGCGCACATGACAATTATTAAAAAGGTTAGCAAACTTGTCTTCTTTGTCGTGGCTATGTTTTGGGTATTTTAATGAAGTCTTTAATTTAAATGAAAAGTTATGAGGAAAAGAGAGGCAAGTAAACATGGTAGCTGAGTTTAGGGAAACTCTAAGAGAATGTGATTTGGTGGACTTGAGATTCGTTGGGTATATCCATTTACTTGGTCAGATAGAAGATTTGGTGTCCAATTGATTAAAGAGCGACTAGATAGATTTCTGTGCAATAAAAGTTGGGGTAATTGTTTCCAAGAAAAAATGGCTCAGAACTTAGTTACTTGGAGCTCTGATCACCACCCAATTTTGATGGAAGTTGTAGAAAAAGGAAAGGGGCTGAGATGTATTAGAAGAGCTTTTCACAGAGTCAACTACGAGGACATGTGGAGCCCATGCGAGAGATGTAGGGAGATTGTCAAGCATGAGTGGAAAGACACCAGCTGTTGGAACAGAGGAAACCCTGTTGATTTGTTTAAAAAGAAATCAAAGGAGTCACTAGTTGAGCTTAAGCTATGGAGTAATGATGAATTTAACGGCATAAAAAGAAAAGTGAAGCAACTGAAGGAAAAGCTGAAGACAATTAGAGAAGATTTCAGTCATTATGAGGATAGGGATGAGATTAAAAAAATAGAATGGTTGATTGATAGCATCCTGCACGATGAAGAAATTTATTGGAAACAGAGATCAAGGGCTGGCTGGTTAAGAAAGGGGGACAAGAACACCAAGTTTTTTAATGCAAAGGCCTCGACAAGGAAAAGAAAAAATAGAATATCGAGGCTGGAAAACAAAGATGGAATATGGACTGAGGAAGCAGAAAACATTGAAAGATGATTTTGTGAATATTTTAAAAACATATTTGCTACAACCAACCCATCCCAAGCTCATCGTGATGCAGCTTTGACATATCTCCTAAGACGAGTAACGGGCGAGATGAACAACTTCTTAGACCAGAAATTTATGGAAGAGGATGTCTCAAATGCCCTTACTCAGATGTGCCCCACCAAAGCTCTGGGGTCAGATGGTCTTCCAGCAGCCTTTTTTCAAAAGCATTGGAGCTCAATCAAAGAATAAGTGCTCACTACCTACTTGCACGTTCTCAACGAAGGAGGTAGTACAGCTCCCTTAAATCACACTTACATTGTTTTGATTCCTAATATGCAAAACACTAGAAAGGTGTCTGATTTTAGGCCAATTAGCCTTTGTAATATTATTTATAGGATTATGGAAAAAAAACAATGGCAAATAGGCTTAAACATGTTTTAAATGATAATATCTCCCCAACCCAAAGTGCATTCATTCTGAATAGATTAATCACGAATAATGTAATTATAGCCTATGAGTGTCTCACTAAAATTAGACATAGCAAGGAGAAAAAGATTGAGCTGGTAGCTCTTAATTTAGACATTAGCAAAGCATATGATAGAGTCGTGTGGAGCTTCCTAAAATGTACCATGCAGAAACTAGGTTTCTCCCCAAATTGGTTGAATTTAGTTATGAAATATATCTCTACAACAAGTTTTTCAGTGTTGATAAATAGTGTGGCCACTGGTATAATCTACCCTTAAAGAGGTTTAAGGCAGGGATGCCCCTTATCACCATACATCTTCATCATATGTGCAGAGGCTTTTTCAAATTTACTTATGCAGGTAGAAAAAGACAAGTTAATTCATGGATTAAAGTTCAATAGAGCTTTGTCCATTTCTCATCTTTTGTTTGCAGACGACGGCTTAATCTTTTCAAGAACTTCCAGTGTAGAGTGCAGAAACTTAAAAAAGGTTTTTGATGTCTATGCAGCAGCCTCGGGTCAAATCTTCAATTACGAAAAGTTCTCAATGTTTTTTAGTAGCAACACTGATAGGCGGCAGATGAAGGAGATCAAGAGCATTTTCAACTCGAATGTCGTATCAAAACATGAGAAGTACCTTGGGCTGCCATCCATGGTGGGGAGAAGGAAGATCAGTTTCTTCAACGACATTAAGCTAAGAGTTCTTAGTAAGCTAACCAGCTGGCAAAATAAACTTTTTTCTTGTGGGGGGAAGGAAGTTCTTATCAAAGTTGTAGCTCAAGCGGTGCCAGGGTATGCTATGAGTGTTTTCAAAATGCCTCTAAGCATTTGCGAAGACATTCAAAAAGCTATAGCTAGATTTTGGTGGGGAGGCTCGGAGGATCATAGGAGCATTCATTAGGCAAGGTGAGAGCGATTGTGTCAAGCAGAAATTAGAAGAGGCTTAGGGTTTAGAGATTTTTCCAGCTTTAATCAAGCTTTAATTGCGAAACAAGGGTGGAGGATCCTACAAAATCCAGAAGCTTTGGTGACACAGATTCTAAAAGCTAGATATTTCAAGCATTCAAGCTTTATGGAAGCAAAATTGGGCTCAAATCCTCCGTTTGTTTGGAGAAGTATTTTATGGGGTAAGCAACTTTTTCATAGAGGATTAAGATGGAGGATTGGAAATGGAGAGCAAGTTTTTATTTATAAGAGCAACTGGATTCCACAGCCTGAAACGTTAAAACCCTTTTCCCCCTAGATTTTGCCCTCAAGCTCAGTTGTAGCTAACTTGATCAGTATCCAACAATGGAGGGAGGATGTTATTGTTCAGAACTTCTTAAAAGAGGATGCAGCCAGAATTCTAAGAATTCTCATACCAAGGGTTCCACAGTTGGATTAGCTAGTATGGCACTTTGCTAAGGATGAAAACTATTCAGTCAAGAGTGGGTATCAAATAGCACTAAATCTGAAATTTCCAGAGGGTGCCGGCAACTCAAATAGATCAAAAACAAATTGGGGAGTTATTTGGTCTAGAGAGATTCTAGAAAAAATCAAGGTGTTTATATGGAGAGCAGCTCAAAACTTGCTGCCAACAACTTACAACCTGTGGAAAAAGGAATGCCATCAAGGAACTAATGTGCTGGAGATGTCAAAGTAAAGGGGAAGATATTTTTCATGCTTTAATGCGATGCAAACACGCTCAAAGGGTCTGGAAATTTACTGACTTCTATCAAGATAGAAAGCCTCTGACCCAGCACGATATGTTAAGTGTCCTCCAAGAGCTAATGACAAGTACAAGTGGGAAAGATGTGGGTCTGATAATTGCTGTGTGCTGGTCTATTTGGTTCTCTAGAAATCTTCTCTTTTTTTAAGGCAAGGAAAAAGATCCTCAATTAACAGCTGCAAGAGCTGTAGCAGTGGTGGAATCAAATCAAATGATTAAATCTCCAGTTGATCAAACAGTCCTCAAGCATCAAAATAATAATCAGCAAGCTTGGCTTCCTCCTCCTAATGGGTGTTTCAAAGTGAATGTTGATGCTGCCATTAGATCACCTAACCAAACAACAGGGCTGGGTGTGGTGATTAGAGATTCAGAGGGCATAGTTGTTGCAGCAGCAGTTCAAAGGATTCCATATAAAGGGACGGTAGCATGCTTAGAGGCAAAAGTAGTTAACTTAGCCATTCAGGTAGCTCAAAATGCCAAGCTTCTGCCAATGATTATTGAGTCTGACTCCAAAGAAGTTGTTGATCTCGCTTGAAATACGAAGGGAAGCAAGTTTAAAATATTTTAGGTAATAGTTTAAACTTAAGCTAGTTTGAAGAGCTTAGCTCGATCTCAAATTCAGTATGTCCCAAGAACTTGTAACTCTTCTGCTCATGCTTTAGCTCAAAAAGCCTTAGATTTTGATACATCTGCTATATGGGTAGGAACTTTTCCAACTAAAGTGATGGTGTTATTCTCTATTTTTCTTTAATTGAAAGCCTTACTTTCACATAAAAAAAAAAAAAAAAAAAATGCCAAGCTTAAGGGCTATTGGCAGAATTAAATAACTCATTACATTTATAACTCGAAATTGACGTATGAAAAAAAAATCGAAGAAATTGACAATTAATGCCAAAATTCAGCCAATTACGCTTTGCCACGTTATGATCCCATGGGCATGACTGCTCGCCATTGGGCCCCATAAGAAAAATATCAAGCCAGCACTAGAGCACTACACCGTACGTACACCGAAAACAGTCTTTTGGGCTTCACTGGGCCTAAATCTCGAACTCCCTTCAGCCTCGAATTTCAAGCCTCAGCTTAGTTCTCCGAACCTACGCTTCCGGACACGAACCGGTTTAAGCTGAGCGTTCATTCAAACACCGAAGCCAATCCTTTGGGCTTAACTGGGCATAAATCTTGAACTCCCAACATCAGCCTCGATTTCAAGCCTCAGCTTAGTTCTCCGAACCTATGCTTCCGACACGAACCGGCTTTAGCTGAGCATCCATTCAGGCACTCCCTCTCTCCTGTTAAAAAAAAAAAAATTCCAGCCGTTATTCGGCTCATAGTTGATTTACTCAACGCAGGTCCAGGTCCTCATTTTCTTTTATTTATGTTTGAATAAATTACATTAATTTCGGGGGTGAGAATTTTAGTTTTCGCTTTTAATTCTTCAATTCTTCTGAATTTTTATCATTTGAATTAGTTTTGTTTAATGCAGTACCAATGCTTGATCAGCTAAGATCGTTGTAGAATAAAGCTTAGGATTGCTAATATTTGCTTTGATCCATCTAAATTTTTGAATTTGAGGTTAGTTTTTCATTAATTGATTTTTCTTCGTTTCAATTTCCTTTCCAATTTTGCTTCTATAATCTTTATTTTCTTGAATTTCTTTTTTTGGCTCTATTGATAAGACTTCATGTAATTAAGTTTGAAAATGAAAATTTGATCTGCGATTGTTCAATTTTTGAATTCTGTTGGTGGAATCATGACTTTTTGATTCTTGAGCAGTTGGTTTGCTTCTGAATGTATTTGTTTTTCTTTTTCTTTTTTGAATTAGAATTTTCTAAAGTTTGCAATTCACTCACAATTATGGTATTTCTGAGTGCCGAGCAGTTGTTTTGTTTTCAGATGGGGATTTCTGAATTTTTAAATTTGAACTTTGTTTGAAAATTGAACCTAGCAATTTAGCTTGCTTTTGAATTTGGATGCAAAATTGAGTTGTAATTGCTACGTTCTTTGAGCAGATAATTTGTTTGATTGAGTGGAAACAATGGCGCAGCAAAGCAGTAACTGGGAAGCCGATAAGATGTAAATTTACTGTTATTAACGATATTCATTTGCTAGGTGGTTTATAAGTTCTTTTGATTCCTTTAAATAAATTGGGTCTTACTTCTTTCATTTGCTATATTGTTAGGCTTGATGTGTACATTTATGATTATTTGGTGAAGAAAAAATTGCATAACACTGCAAAGTCCTTCATGACCGAAGGAAAAGTCGCCCCAGATCCTGTAGGTAATGTATTTTCCAACAGAATCTTAAATCTTCTTGACATTTGATGTAAATTATTTAGCAACATGCAGCTCTGCAAATAAGAAACATATCTTGTGATTTTTCAATGTTTGAAACTAAATTTGAGTTTTCAAATTTATTGACAATTCTGAGAAATTTGGTGCAGTTCTGTTATCATCATGGTGTTACACTTGCTTCATTTAAATTTTTATCATTTCCATCCCATTTTGATCTGTTTGATGCCCCACTTAAGTGGTTCTTACACTATAGTGTGTAATTAGGTTGGAGTATGTTGAAAGAGTGTTTGGAAGGTTTGCATGTCTGAAACAGCTAATTTACTTTTGCAGCAATTGATGCCCCTGGAGGGTTTCTTTTTGAATGGTGGTCTGTATTTTGGGATATATTTATTGCAAGGACAAATGAGAAGCATTCCGAGCCAGCTGCCTCATATATTGAGGTAACTCCTTTAATTTAAACAGCCATTGATGTTACTACCAATAAAATAGCAGCTTATGTTGACTTATACTACCAATAAAATAGCAGCTTGTGTTGACTTATACTACCTTTTTCTTTTCTTGCTATGTTTTTGGCATTTAGGCGCAACAAATCAAAACAAAAGAGCAGCAGCAGTTGCAAATGCAGCAGTTGCATCTAATGCGAGCTCAGATGCAACAAAGGAACCCAAATCATCCTTCCCTAGGTGGAGCAGTAAATTCTGTGAATTCTGAAGGAATGGTAGGGCAATCAAATGCTAGTGCATTGGCGGCAAAAATGTATGAAGAACGCATGAAGCATAACAACTCAATGGGGAATTCAATGGGCTCAGAGACATCCCAGCCACTTCTTGATGCTAGGATGGCCCTTCTCAAATCAGCTAACCATCCTGGGTAAATTTGCTTGTGAACTTTTCTGACAGGCTTCAATTTTGTTCTTTTTATTTAGTTATTTATTTTGCTCATTATCGTTTTCTCTTACTGACAGTCAGTTGGTCCAAGGAAATCATGGAAGTGTAAATGCAGCACTGCAGCAAATTCAGGCACGGTCCCAACAGACTCCCGTAACTACTTCAAAAACATGTTGCTATGTTTGGTGCTACTTTTAGTCTTGATATATTTTTCTATGTCAGTTTTGTTAATCTGTCAAGCTTGTATTCTAGGACATCAAAGGTGAAATGAACCTGGGTACCAGTCAGAGATCTATGCCTATGGATCCCTCTTCACTTTATAGTCAGGGAATCATGCAATCAAAACCAGGATTAGGAAATGCAGGTGAATATAACCGATCCACATAGGAAATTTTTTGTGCATTATTGAAAGAGTTGATGGAACACTAAAGAGGCATTTCAATGATCATTCGCTATAACTGACCTCTTGGAAAAGGCAATAGACAGTTGGAAGCCTCCATACTCTGTTGCATAAATGGGAGATAAAATTAGCCAAAATTTCACTGGAATTATGTATTCTTGAAATGTAGTGGCTTACACAAATATTATGTCTAATTGACTTTTAGTATGACCCTCTATGTCTGATGGTGTCACTGCTGAAGATTTGGTAGCTCTCTTCTTCATCTTTCTCCGCTGGAGCAGTATCAGTCAAAGTGTAAACATGGTAAAGCTGATAAGTATTAAGAAAAATAGAAGGAAGTAGAGGAGTGATATGGTAGAGAGTAGAGAAAAAGTGGTAGTCATATAAAACAAACACAACTGGATGGATTTTCTTTGTAAAAATTTAAAAAAAAAAAAAAAAAGAAGTTATCTCCAAATAATTTGTTTAAATTTCTTTATGGGGATTTCAATTATATGGATTGGAGTTTGACGTAGGAGTTACATTTAGAAGCTTGGGCTAATCAGTCATCAATGTTCTTGCAGTAGTCATGCGATGATAGGCTTGTTTTTTTTATGAAGAATACTCTTAAATTTGAGCAATTATTTTACTAGAGAGAAGAGTCGGGAAATTTAGTGAGTCGGTTTATGAGGATGAGGTGATATCTAGAAGGAATGTCATAGTTTCTCAACTCTGGTTAAGAGAATGTGGAAGTTAACATAATGTGGCAGCTTGCTGATGAAGTCTCAAATTAACTGTGTAAAGAGAGAGTATGTTAATAGTAAAAAGGGGAATACCTGCCCACCCATGTATGTGATCCTGGACAATATTGACAGGTTAGCAAAGGACACCTAGTCCTCTCAACTTGTACACACACTTGGAGCCTCTGCAAGTATGTATCAGGCACTACAACCACCTCGATTGTACTAAAATAAGTACAGATATAATTAAATTCGATTATGAGTATGTGATACACTGCAAGTTATGTATTTGAAATCTTTATAATTTTATGCCTTCTCTTCTTCTTCAAGGATTGAGCCCTGGAGTTGGTGGTCTTCCGCTGAAGGGTTGGCCATTAACCGTAAGTTGTAATCAACTTCATATGTCCTTGAGTCTAATTTAATATGTATGACTGGTTGTACGTGACCATGGCATTTTCTGAATGCTACAGGGTATTGACCAAATTCGGCCAAGTTTAGGTGCGCAAGTCCAAAAGCCCTTTTTGCAAGGTGGAAATCAATTTCAACTCTTGCCACAGCAACAACAGCAGCTCATCGCACAGGCTCAGGCACAAGGCAACCTTGGTAATACAATGTATGGAGAGATGGATCCTCGTAGGTTTGGGGGATTACCTAGGAGCAATTTAAATACGAAAGATGGCCAATCGATCGCAAATGATGGCTCTATAGGTTCTCCAATGCAATCAACGTCATCAAAAGTAAGCATTTCTCTCCAGAACTGGTTGATTTGCTTTAACTTTTATGGCAAATGCTCAAGCATCACGTTATTGCACTGAATGCCCTTACTGCATGGTTGATAATTTCTCCTTGAATTATCTTATTGTAAGGCTTGATAGAAGTCTATAGAAGCTCAGTTTCATCCATGAGGAAAGTTGGACTTCCTCATAATTGTTGTTGTCAAAACTTGACCGTTGGCTGGAATTAATTTGGGCATCCTTGTTAATACATAAAAGCTGTGTGTATCTCATCTTTGATTGTTTGTACAGGCGTAATAGAGTGCAGTTAATGAGAATATGCCCCTCTAAAATAATTAAGCGCAGCCTTATAATGAGATTGAACGCACACACCTTACAGTCACTACTAATCATTATATATCTGCAGTTATTTTGATACACCTGCATAGTAGATTAATTTTTGGTATGAAAGTCCATTCTTGAAATTCTATGTTATGAGGTCCAAATTCCGTAATTGGCTAAATTAGTAAGCTGCTTTTATGTAGAATTAGGGAATTGAGGTGTGTTTCTTGTAATTTATTGTCTACGAAGTGTTTGAAGACTTATTTTGAATTACTATGCTATCTTGGCTTATGGGATTGCAAAACAGGCTTTTACAGCTACTTTTTGTGCTTATTCAAAATCCTTGAGGTTTTAGAGCATCTTCTCTCAAATAACTAGATATATCCAAGAATCATTTGTTTACTTGTCCTAAGCTGGAGAAGCATCAAACCCAAAGTGAGTCATTATTGTAGACTGAGAAAGAAATGGACTCAACATTTTAGAAACGTAAAAACAAAAAAAAAAAAAAAACAAAAATAGCTATGAAATTTTGTTAGCAATTTTCCTATGGTTATTGTGGCTATTGTTATTCTCCTATATGGTTAAGAGTACTCAAAGCTCATTGTGATGACTATTCTGAAAACTTTGATGTTAGCAGATGAATATGCCACAGATACAGCAGTCTTCCTCTCAACAACAAGATCCTCTGCAACCACCGCAAACCCAACAGGTTGCTTTTTCTTTTCACAGTTATTGTGATTTTATATGATATAACGTTTTTGGTTCAAGAAAGATCTTATAATTTATTGCCACTTATTTGCATCTTGTATAATTCTCTTTATGAACTAGTTCAATAACAATCCGACCTATTTTTTCCTTTTTAATCCTGTTTGCCTGATTATTGATGACTTGCATTTCATGATGGAACAGAATAACAGAAAAAGGAAAGGGCCCTCTTCTTCTGGAGCTGCTAATAGTGGTTGCACTGGAAACACCGTTGGCCCTTCTCCAAATTCCCAACCATCTACCCCATCAACTCATACACCTGGTGATGCCGTAGCCATGTCAGGCAGTATGCAGCATGTTAGTAACGTGCCTAAAGGTTTGATGATGTATGGTTCTGATGGAACAGGTGGTCATGCATCATCGACAAACCAGCTGGTATGTATATAATAAATGGGTAACCTAGTTAGTAGGCAGTTATCATGTCGAAGCAAACAAAACAAAATAAAAAAACGAAAGAAATACAAAGAAAGACTATCAATATGAAGGGAAATCTCTGAACATGTATTGCTGGTATCAATCCAAGAGCTTGTTCGCCAATCCAGTTAGTTTATGAACCTTGCCTGATGGTAAAAGACAAGTGGCCTTGTGTCATACTAAAGTTGTACTTCATGCTGAATATCATGTCTGAGTGTTGGGAAATTTAGGTTTCCTGTGTACTTGATTGCAGGATGACATGGAACATTTTGGAGATATTGGCTCCTTAGATGATAATGTGGAATCTTTTCTCTCTCAAGATGATGGAGATGGAAGGGATCTGTTTGGCACATTGAAACGGAACCCTTCCGAACAAGCTACTGAAACTTCCAAAGGTACTATTTGATCTAATCCTTCTACAAGTGATAATTGTTTATATTGACAACAGGAATGACTGTTTTCTTCTTTCAGCTTTCTCATTCAACGAAGTTAGTTCAATACGTAAAAGCAGTAGCAAAGTTACCTGTTGTCATTTCTCTTCAGATGGAAAGTTATTGGCCAGTGCTGGGCATGACAAGAAGGTATAATCCATTTTAGTGTTGCAAGGAATAAAATATTTTTATGAAGCCTCCGCAATAGGGAAAATATCGATGTTGCTATAGCGCTGATGATTCTCTTTGTTAATCTTGATCTCCAAACATAAAACTCTTAAAATAATGTTTTCAAATTGTTAGATGTTATAAAATTTGATTGTTTGTAATTGGATGTTTTAATTAATATAAAATGTTCAATAGATATTCACTTCTATAGAAAAATAACCAAAAAAAAAAAGAGAAAACGGCTGTCAACTCAGTTGATTAACCAATATGATATATTGAGGATCACAAATAGATGAATGAAAGTTATGGAAAAGACCCATGCTTTGTTGTTCAAATTTATGGGTCTCAGTAGCCCAAGAATCAACAAAAGTTTGAAACAAGTTTTAAATAACAAATTATCTCAGTTTAGCTCAAACAAGGACCGTTTGTTTATCAAAGTTTCAAGGTTAAAATGAAAAAAGTTACTCTGTTAGTATTCCGAATTCCTGATTTATTTATAGTGCTTGTTCTATGATATTCCTTATAAAATATTCTTTTTTGAACAAGGAAGATGATGTTTTGAGAGGGAAAAGAATTGAAGAAATGAAAAAAGTTGGTCAGCATAATCTGTTTGCCATTAGATAAAAATCTAGGCCTCCCAGCATTCCCACCTGCATAATTCTTATAAAAGTGAAATAGGTCAGGTGGACCATTCTTGATTGAGATACAAGATAACTGGTGCGATAAGCTGTTGTAACCATTGACCTCAAAACTATGAAAAGGTTTAACCAGAATTACAGCCCTTTGATCATGCAACTGTTAAGTCATTCAGTCTATAGCTGATATATAAAACATGTGAATGTGACTCCTCACAACTCTTTACTTTTATACCAAGTGATTGGTATTTCTATTGCTGCCTGCATACCACATGATTCAAGGTAAATATCATATATTTATGATGTACATTTGGGAGATGCTCTTATACTCTTTGGTATTTAATTGTTTCACTTGCTCTTATGAGGAACATTAAGGTTTAATCCTCAATGAATTCTCCTCATTTAACAAAAAGTTAAATACAAATGCCTCCACAGGCAATGCTTAAATGATTAGCTTGGATCTTGAAGTGCATGTCCACTTTTTGTACTTATTTGCGTAACATCATCTTCCTTACCTTGTTTACCACATTCTCCAATTTTGTCATCGTATGGTATGGTATGTCTTGTTATTTGCCTTCGGATAGGAGATATAATCACAAGATCATAGATGATGGATCACTTGAAGGTCCTCCTAGTTGTAAAATTAAAAGTTATAATTTCTTTTTTATCCTTGTTTGCTTTTGGTCCTGGTTGAGTACATGAGTTGCAATAAATATATAAAGCAGCAGAGACAAGTGTAACACCAACAGCACCCAGACAGGAACGCTAAGTGCACAGCTCATTTGGGGAAAGAAATAAAGAAATGATTATGAAAGTAAAATCATTTCCACTCCACTCTTTATCCCTCACAATGCTTCGGAAAACATACCACAAATTCATTTCTTTTGTGGATTTAAAATATATTTTGCTAGGCCATGTTATGGATTTCATGCTCTTTTAAGGGATTCAATTACATTTCTGGAGATCCTCTTTATGTGCAACATGACATACTGAGGTGACTAAGCATTTGCTTGTTCATGTGTGGGGTAAATTGTATATGAGAGTGTTGAAAGGAAGTAAAAATGTGAAAAATAACTTGAAAAAGTCGGAACCATAACAATTTTGATTTTTCAGAGTTGATAAATCTAATTTGTACTCACTTAAAATTACAAAAATTTTCATGATTTTTTCAATAAATCGCTGGAATAAATATTCTTTGTCTAAATTCTCTTTATTTCAAATACCAAAATATTTATTCCTTTCGGCAGTCAATTCTTTAGTTTCTGAGTAAGCACATGTAGAAATTCAGTGACACAATTTTGGTTGTCATTATACATACATATGCCTTATAGAAATTTGGTTATTGAATTCTTGTATGTATTTTTTTTCTTTTTGGGGGATAAATTCCTCTATATATTTAAGTTTCACAGAAGAATCTTTCATTGGCCAAAACATTATGAACCATTTTTTATTTTATAAGAGTAAAAATGATATGGATGCTTATTTTTATTTATGTCAGTAGGTTGTTGTTTGGAACATGGAAAATTTTCAAACTGAATGCACTCCAGATGATCACAATCATATAATTACTGATGTTCGCTTCAGACCAAATTCAACTCAGCTAGCAACATCTTCATTTGATAAGACAGTGCAAATTTGGGATGCTGCTAAAGTATGTTCCCTACCTTTTCTCTTTTTCTTCTTCTCTCTTCTTCTTCTTTTTCTTCTCTATCTCTCTCTCTGTTTTTTCATGCTTTGGTCGAATGTGCTGCAGAGGCAGTATGAGAGCCTTTTCTAAGTTCTGCTAAACTATTCTTTTCGCATTTTGACCGTAAATTTTAGGACACTCTTCTCCTTTCTGCATCATAAAAGTTGCAATTCTTGCCTCTTTTCTAATACAATGTGCATAAACAGTTTTTGTAAATGTTTTTGGGGTTTTGTAAAAGTGCCATGTACCTTACTGTTTCCTTTCTAAGCTTACCTTCTTTGAAAAGTTTCATAGCTCTTAAAGTTTTGCTTTTTATTTTTTCTTGGAGGAATGCTCTACATATTCACTCTCTTCCTTCTTTTGACCCATTGCTATGCAATGCAATCTTGAGATGCCAATTCAACTATTTTGTTTAAATTTTATGTTTAGACCAAATATGATAGGCACTTATTTTGGTGTATCCTTGCAGCCAAACTTTTGCTTGCAGACTTATACAGGGCATAACACTCACGTGATGTCCCTTGACTTCCACCCTAAGAAGAATGACCTTTTCTGCTCATGTGATGGAAACAGTGAGATTCGCTTCTGGAATCTAAGTCAGTACTCCTGCGCTCGTATTTCCAAGGTTAGCCTTGAATTTCATCTTTTATTGCTTTATGTTCTTGAAGGCTTATCAGATATATAGTCTTCTAATCTGAATCGCTTGATGGATCAGGGTGGTACTGTGCAAGTAAGATTTCAGCCAAGACTTGGACTTCTCTTGGCGGCAGCGTCCGAGAATGTTGTGTCTATCTTTGATGTTGAAACAGATAGACTGACACACTCTTTCAAGGTAGAAATGCAATTGTCGCATCAGGGGAATTTGAAAAATACAATTCTACAACATGCTTTTCATCTTAAAGTTCCTTATAAACAGTACAATCTTTTGATTCTCAGGGACACTCCACTGAGATACACTCTGTGTGTTGGGACACAAATGGAGAATATTTGGCATCTGTCAGTCAAGATTCTGTCAGAGTGTGGTCATTGGCCACAGGAGAGTGCATTCACGAACTTAGTTCCAGTGGGAACAAGTTTCATTCTTGTATTTTTCATCCAAGCTATCCCACCCTCATGGTCATTGGAGGCTACCAGGTGATCTTCTTATCTTAAACTTAAATTTCATTGTTTTGTTAAATTAAAATTGCAGAGAATTTTGATTGCTGTGTTCTTCATCTAGCTCAATATATCTTAGAAGATCCATAAACATTAAGCTGTTTTGCTAAGTTTTGTCTGCAATTGCATTTCCTGAAGGAAAAAGCATTTCATTGCTCTGATGCTGCATTGGGAATTTGGAATTGAGCTACGACTGTAAAATTTCCAATTTAACTTTATGCCATTGCGTTTATGCATGATGCAACAAATCTATCATTTGAAACTGTCAATATTTTGTGTTTGTTGGCAAAAACTTTCATCTCTTGTTACAGTACAATAGGTCTGGGGGGATGATTTCATTTTAATTCCAGAGGACAGATCATTTTTTAACCTTTGTGGGTTACACAAATCCATTTCATGATTTTAAACTGGCCCAATAGTTGAGACTATAATGGTGTTTAACGTGTCATAGATTGCTAATCTTGTGTTCATGGTTCCATACCATTCTCTCTCACAGTCACTGGAGTTATGGAATATGGCTGAGAATAAGTGTATGACAATCGCGGCACATGATTGTGTGATATCAGCCCTAGCACAATCTCCAGTAACTGGGATGGTTGCCTCTGCGAGTCATGACAAATCTGTTAAGATCTGGAAATAACCTGTCGCTTGCTTTTTGGTGCTTCAAATCCTCCAGTATAAAGGCTGCTGACTTTTCACGCACATCATTCAACAAAAATTCAAACACAAGAAAAGATTATCTGCCCTTGTATTTTATTTTGCTTTATCTATTTATCACGATATTGTTGATGATCTTTTTCCCCCCTTTTTTCAATTACTTCATTGTTGATGATATTGATAGCCCTCTTTGTGTTGGGTGATTGATTGGCTCTAAAATTTCCCGTTGCCAAGGACAGCTATACACGGAACATTTTGAAGCTAATACCGCATGGTTTAGCCAGTTCTTGTTTTAATGGACATTTTTGTCTCTTGTCATTGCTTTCCCATTATAAATTAAACTCAAATCTAGTAGGTATAAAGAAGTGGTAATTTTTGGATTACTTCTTCGTGAAATGATAATTTTGAAAATATTTTTTAAATTACTGTAAATTTTAATTTATTTTTGCTTTCTTAGGATAAAGAAAAAAATGGAAGTGTTTTGATGAAAATTTTGGTCTTTTTAATAAAAATAATGGAGCAAATTAAAGTTTACAATAATTTAACTTTTTGTGAGTATTTTAAGCTTTTCATCACTTGAGGAGTAGTCTAAAATGAGTTCATATCAAAGTTTGAAATTGACCTCAAGGAAGTTCTCCGAAACTATAAGCCTAATATTGTATTTTTAAGTGAAACCAAACTAACAGTGAGGCAATCTGAATTCTTGAAATATAAAAGCTTTCAACTCTCCTATCTGTTTTTCGGTGCCTTGGCATGGATTGGGTATTGGTTTGGCTCTCTTTGGACTGAAGATATCGATCTTAAAATTGTCTCGTACTCCAAGCATCATGTTGATACCGTGATTCCCAACGGGAATGACTTGTTGAGATTCACACTCAGGCATCTATGGCCATCCCGAGCAGGTGGAAAAGAAACACACCTGGACCCTGTTGCGTAGACTCGCTCCACTCTCCTCTATTCCCTGGTTATGTGGAGGGGATTTTTAATCAAATTTTGCATAAGGAAGAAAAGCAAGGGGGTCAACTCCAATACATTGATACTTTGCTGGAATTCCAAGAAACACTTAAGGTGTATGACCTTTCTGACTCGGGCTCTACAGGATATCCTCACACGTGGACCACCAATAGAAGAGAGGAGGGGTTGGTTCAAGAACGACTTGATAGATTTGTGGCCTCTTCTTCTTGGAAGGATTCCGTCTACAGAGCTGTATCGGTGACAAATATTGATGCTTGGGGCTCTGACCACTCTCCAATCTTAAGTTGAATTTTGGAAGCGGCAAACCTCTCTTTTTCAGAAAAGACAACATTGGGGAAAAAGATTTCTTGTTGAAGACTATTGGAACAACTATGGTGAATGTAGACAAATAGTGGAGCAAGCAAGCGTGGAATGCAAGCCACAATGAAGCTAATTATAATTCCATCTCCACTTATTTGCAGAATTCTACAGCTGTGCGAGCTAAATTGCAAGCATGGAGCAGACAGAAATTTGGGGATGGGAAACGTAACCTGCAAATGTTGACCACAAAACTCACTTGCTTAAAATCTGACCCACCCACGAAATTAGAGCTGTGGAAAAGCAGCTAGATGATTTTCTCAGGGACGAGGAAATATATTGGAGGCAAAGATCTAAGGCTCTTTGGCTTAAAGAAGGGGATCACAACACCAAATATTTTCACGCCAAGGCTTCAGGTAGGCGGAAACGAAATCTTATTGTTGTCCAATAGGCCAACAATAATCATTGGATAGAGGACATAACCGCCATTGAAAATGAATTCTCTGATTATTTTCGGAATTTATTCACATCATCCAACCCTTCCGCACAGTCCATAGAGCTGGCACTTCAATATATTGAGCCTAAAGTTACTGCAGAAATGAATATGGAGCTGGACAAGATGTTTTCTCCAGAAGAGATTCAAGTCACTTTATTCCAAATGCATCCGTCAAAGGCACCAGTCCCGGATGGCTTATCCGTCAGAGGTATTGGAATATAGTAGGCCATTCTGTAACTGCAGCTTGTTTGGAGATGTTGAATGGGGATGGAGACTTATCCTTAATCAATCATACATATGTGGCCTTGATTCCAAAAGTGAAGGAGCCTAAGAGAGTAACTGAATATAGACCAATTAGTTTGTGTAATATTATTTATAAAATTATCTCCAAGTGCATTGCTAATCGACTAAAAACTGTTGTTTGAGGAAAAAATAGGAAATGCAATAGAGCGCCACGTGTCAACCAATGGAATGATTTCAGCACAATCGGAGGGTACCCTGCACAATCCGAGGTGCCCGGCATGACTTGAGGAACACCGTGTAAATAGAGGTACCCTGCACAATTAGGGGTATCCCACACAAATAGAGGTACCCCATATAATATGAGGTACCCCATACAAATAGGGGTACCCCGCGTAATAGGGGGTACCCCTAGTAACTAGAGGTACCCCGTACAATTAGAGGTACCCCACGTAACTCGAGGTACCTCCGAAAATATCCGCCATGAGAAACGTCTCCGCCTCCTAAAAGATATTATTTGATTTTGTCATAATTATGAATCAATAACGTCGTATCAAAAGGGGGGGACAGCCGCCTGCTACCTCTGCCAAAAGTGAAGGACACTGTCCCAAGGACAGTGGTCCCTAGCCGCCTACCCGACAGCTACTGCAGAGGTACCCCGGACCACTCTCCAGCGCGCGCCACGTTTCCAAAAGATGAGATACGCCGCGAACATGCACATAACGGCCCCAAGAATCATAAAAGCGGTAAAAGGACGTTAGCCAAAAAGGGTATGCCACGTGGCAGCTAAGGTACTCCATATATAAAGGCGCCTAGGTTTCATTCTCCATCAGGCTCTCATTCGCCCAAAAACACTCACACTCCAAAAAAAAGGTTTTCTTCAACCTTAAACCCTAATTTACAGAGGGCTAGCTAGCTCTCTTTGCCATAAAAGCTTGAGTTTGCTAACTTGAGCGTCGGAGTGTGAACGCCGGGGTACCCCGGCTTCACCTCTAACCTCTATTTCACTGTTTTGCAGGCGTGAAGCTCATTTTGAAGGACACCTCTCTTGTTTCTAACCTTCCACCATTGTTA
The DNA here is from genome assembly GCA_039657385.1 of Citrus x changshan-huyou. NCBI lineage: Eukaryota > Viridiplantae > Streptophyta > Magnoliopsida > Sapindales > Rutaceae > Citrus > Citrus x changshan-huyou. The sequence goes on from CM077555.1 coordinate 12,347,296, forward strand.
CCACTCTCTCTCCCCTTCTCACCTCCCCCGAACTTCAGATACACCGCACCGCACACAACAAGCCAGTGAGGTACCCCATCTCCCCGAAAAATATAAATTCATTGTTTAAGATAGATTTTGGATTTTCCTACCCCAAAATCTGTTGAAAACAATTGGCGCCGTCTGTGGGGACTCGCACAAAAAGCCTCCTCCGCGGTTACCAAACTAGTTGTTGTGTGTACTCCAATACATGGCACCTGACGTACCTCCCGAAGGTTTAATGGGGGATCCTACAAGGATGAGAGATGACAGCAGCAGTGAAGGTAGTGATCCCGCAAGAAGGGTAGCCCGCATTAACAAGGGCAAGGGTATCAAGCAATCGACGGGTGTTCGCCAAGAGGAGGAACCTATTTCGCACAAGCGTTTTGAGGATCTCGCCCACGCAATACTTAGGGCGGTCGGATCTCGGGCACCCGAAAGTTCACTTCCACCAGTGACGCTAGAAGCTCCACCACCTCAAACGGACGACCAAGCTATAGTCAGAAGAGGGGTACCCGAGGCCAGCAAGCCAAAGCATAGGCCTTCGGGTACCCATTCTAAGTTTCAAACCGTAGACTCCCGAGACAAGAGTTTCACCGCCTCTTGCAATTCCCGCAGCTGCCAGGGTACGAGGCGTGCAAAGCATACCCACGAGGATCTCCGTGAGAAGTTAAACGCCAAAAGGGCTTCTCAAACGGCGGCGACATCATCGGGTACCCCTAGGGTACCCCACGAACTTGTGGAAAAAATGGAGAATCTGGAAGCCCAAGTGAAGCTCCTCTCCGAGAAGCAAAACATCACAGCTGCTCCAACGCCAATGACCTACCAATCGCCATTCACTATGGAGATTCGGAAGGCAGCTCTCCCCGATGCGTTCGCCATGCCTCAGATACCCTAATACTCGGGTACCACTGATCCCTCGGAGCATGCTGAGCTATATCGTGACCAAATGCTTATCAAGGGTGTAGATGAGAGCGCCATGTGTAGGATGTTTACACACACACTCACGGGCCCCGCAAAGTCGTGGTTTCGGTCTTTGAAAGCGGCTAGCATATCTTCCCTACACCAATTGCTATCCGAATTTACTAAAGAGTTTTCCTACGCCTCCACTCAAGATAGGGTAGCCTCCAAACTTGCCTTTGTCAAGCAAGGGGAAGCCGAGCCTTTGGCGGAGTATGTGAGTCGTTTCCACCAAGAGGTGCTGCGAACCGGAGCATTTGGAAACCAATACACATTGACCCATTTTGAGAAAAATTTGCGGTTGGGCAAGTTATGGCGTTCTTTTCAAAAGAAGCACCCACTTTCATATGGGGAAGCCTGTTCTCGGGCGTTGCAGCAGGTGGAGATGGACGAGAAATGTCAATTGAAGCGCCAAGAAGATAAGGCCGATGTTACAAAGAACAAGGAGAAGCCTAAAAGGATGGAGGCCCCAATACCGAGGGTACCCCAACCACGGAGCCCTCCACGAGTTGCCCCGCGAGGACGGGGGTACAACCCTCAGGGTACCTTAAAGGTACCCCAACCTCCAAGACCGCCACCACCGGATCAGCGAGAGCCACCATCGAGGCCTCGGTACGAATTTTTCCACCCACTGAATCAATCCTCAGAGCAGATCTTCTACCATATTCGGGATAGCGGCCTCCTCCGTCCTCCTAAGCCAATGAAGAAATACCCCAACATGAAGCGTAGTCTGAAGTATTGCGAGTTCCATGAAGACTTTGGTCACAGCACAGCCGAGTGTTTCACCTTGCGAGAGGAAATTGAATCTTTGATTCTCAGCGGGTACCTCAAAGAATTTGTTGCTGGCATGAGGGAAGCTCGGAAATCCGCGGAGCAGGATAAGGGCAAGCGGGTAGCTGATGGCAGTCCTGAACGAGAAGTACCCCCTGGACATAAGAAAGGCGTGTATGTTCGGATGATCATGGGCGGACCGACCTTGGCGGGCCAATCTAGGAGGGCTATCAAAGGCTATGGTAGATCGTTGTCGATAACCACCGATATGGGCAGAGAAGTCAACCTTAATCAATGGGGTACACCAAAGGTACCCCACCATCCCCCGCCTATCCTTTTTACAGAAAAAGATGCGGAGGGCATCTCGTACCCCCACGACGATGCCTTTGTAATTACGTTGAAGGTTGCCACTGGTAAGGTAGCAAGAACTCTCGTAGATACCGGCAGCTCCGTTGACATCATTTTCAAAAGCGCCTTGGATCAACTATTGATTGAGTCGCCAAAGATCACCCCCTATGCTACGCCTCTCATTGGGTTCGCCGGAGATATGGTTATACCAAAAGGCATCATTACGCTGCCTGTTACACTTGGTAAGGTACCTCACCGTATCGTTCATATGATTGATTTTCTTATTGTAGATCACCCGGGTGCCTACAATATTATATTGGGTAGGCCGTTCTTAGTAGCAACTAAAGCGGTGGTATCCATGCACTACCTCGCCATGAAAGTCCCAGCCGCCCAAGAAGTTATCACCATTAAAGGGGACCAGCAATCGGCTCGTGGATGTTACTCCGTGGCCTCCAAAGTCACTTACCAAATAGCTTCCGATCCGCCAATGAAGGGGTACCCCAGTGGCAGCCAGCCCACACCTTCCCCCTCAAAGCGAGCACTTGCTAGACAGCGGAGAGCAGTACTCAAAAAATCTCCTCAGGTAGCCCACCCACGAGAGCAGTTGGAATCCTCACCAATGAGTGTAGAAGCAGTTGCGGGGGATAGCTCGAGGGTACCCCACGGGGACCAGGTGGAGCCCAGATGTGAAGTTGAGGCACCTTTGGATCCCCGAATATTGAAAGATGAAAAAAGGGGTACCCCAGTTGAAGACCTTATTTCAGTCTCGATTTGTGCCACCGACCCAACAAAGACAGTGAAAGTAGGCTCCAACCTCTCGGAGGAACAAAGAGAGAAACTCATCACCTTCCTACGTGAGCACCACGATGTATTCGCTTGGTCCCACTCGGATATGCCGGGTATCCCACCTTCTCTCTCTTGTCACAAACTCAATGTCAGCCCACATAATAAACCGGTCAAACAGAAGCGTCGCGCCTTCAACCAAGAGAGGTACGATGCAATTGAACAAGAGGTAGACCGCCTATTAGCAGCGAGATTTATCCGGGAAGCAGTGTACCCCGATTGGGTATCCAACATTGTTCTTGTCAAGAAATCAAACGGAAAGTGGCGTATGTGCGTGGACTTCACCGATTTGAACAAGTCCTGCCCCAAGGATAGCTTCCCGCTTCCCCGGGTGGACCAGCTGGTTGATGCAACAGCGGGGCATGAGATGCTTAGTTTTATGGACGCCTTCTCCGGGTACAACCAAATCCCGATGTACGAACCCGATCAAGAGAAAACAGCCTTCATCACCAACCGGGGGTTATACTGTTATAAGGTTATGCCGTTTGGTTTGAAGAATGCCGGGGCTACCTATCAGCGGCTAGTGAACAAAATTTTCAAAGAACAAATCGGGCGCACCATGGAGGTGTACATAGACGACATGATCACCAAATCGGTGCATGCGGGGGAACACCTGGGGCACCTCAGAGATACCTTTACCATTTTGAGAAGACACCAGATGCGGCTTAACCCTGAAAAATGTGCGTTCGGGGTCACCTCGGGAAAGTTTCTCGGGTTCATGGTACAACAACGGGGGATTGAAGCCAACCCCGATAAAATTCGCGCAGTTCTTGACATGAAATCGCCAAGCACCATCAAGGAGGTTCAAAGCTTGGCAGGCCGGGTAGCTGCTCTGAGCCGCTTTATCTCCAAGGCTACCGACCGGTGTAAGCCCTTTTTCAAAGCTTTGAAGACCGGTAAAAAGCTCCAATGGACACCCGATTGCGAAGAGGCTTTCCAAGAACTGAAGGGGTACCTCGTGAATGCTCCACTACTTGCCAAACCTGAGCCGGGAGAGGTGCTTTTGTTGTATCTCGCCGTATCCGAGCATGCCACCAGCTCTGTGTTACTCCGAGAGGATGATAATGGGGTACAACGACCTATTTACTACACTAGTAAGGCTATGGTTGATGCCGAAAAGAGGTACCCCACCTCTGAGAAGATCATTTTGGCATTGGTGGTCTCCGCACGGAAGCTCAGACCATATTTTCAGGCTCACACCATTGCGGTCGTCACCAACCTTCCCCTTCGGCAAATCCTCCAGAAGTTAGACATGTCCGGAAGGCTTCTCCGATGGTCCCTTGAATTAAGCGAGTTCGACATCATCTTCAAGCCTCGTTTGGCGATTAAAGCACAGGCCATCGCTGATTTTATTGCGGAATTCGCCAATGACTCAAGTGGTGAAGGTGACTTGAGATACCTGTTAGATACCCCACCCACCGATGAAGGGGGGCAGGTCTGGGAAATATATGTAGACGGTTCCTCTAACTCACACGGAAGTGGTGCAGGAGTTATTATAATCGACCCGAATAAGGTGAAAATATGCTACGCCTTGCAATTTGGATTCAAGGCTTCAAACAACGAAGCCGAATACGAGGCCATCATAGCGGGGTTGAGGATGTCGAAGGCTTTGGGAGCGAAAAGGGTACACGTCAAGAGCGACTCCCAGTTGGTGGTAAGCCAAATTACCGCACAATATCAAGCGAAAGAGGAAAACATGAAAGGGTACCTCGGGAAAACCAGAGAGTTGATGTCCCAATTTTGTGAGGTTAAGGTGGAAAGGGTACCCCGACTGGAGAACAGCGAAGCCGACACCCTGGCGAAAATGGCATCCCTTGGGGTAGCCCAGTCATCTGGCCCCATCACAACAGAACACATACCCGCACCCAGTGTTGGTCTCCCAGAGCCATTGGAAGTAGGATCGCTGTCCAACGAGGTGCTTTGGATGGAGCCTATCATAAGGTACCTCAAGGACGGAGACCTCCCCTCAGATAAAAGTGAAGCAAGGAGATTAAAGTATAAAGCCGCCCGGTATTGCCTGATCCAGGATACCCTATACAGAAGAGGGTTCACTCTTCCTTATCTTAAATGCTTGGGAAGCGACGAGGCCGAGTATGTCATGAGGGAGATACATGAGGGGATTTGTGGCAATCACTATGGAGCACAATCATTGGCGCAAAAAGCTCTCCGTCAGGGGTACTACTGGCCAACCATGCGGGAAGATGCCAAGAATATGGTACGAAGCTGTGACAAATGCCAAAGGTTCGCTAGGGTACCCCACCTACCCCTAGAGAAGCTAACAGTTATATCTTCCCCTTGGCCCTTCGCTATATGGGGAGTGGATCTCATTGGACCGTTGCCTACCGGAAAGGGGCAAGCAAAACATGCAATCGTGGCGGTAGATTATTTTACAAAATGGGCGGAAGCGGAGCCACTAACAAGCATCACAGAAAGGAAAACCACCGAATTCATTTGGAAGAACCTCATTTGCAGATTTGGAATCCCTTATGCAATTATCAGTGATAACGGCAAGCAATTCGATAATGAAAAATTTCGAAGCTTTTGTTCGGAGTTGGGGATAGCCAACCGATTTGCTACACCTGCCCACCCCCAATCTAATGGGCAAGTCGAAGCCGTTAACAAGATTATCAAAGGTATCCTGAAGAAGAAGCTAGAGGAAAGAAAGGGAGCATGGGTAGACGAGCTACCTGGCGTACTGTAGGCATACCAGACTACTCAAAACACCTCCACCAGGGAGACCCCGTTTTCCCTCGCATTCGGTGTTGACGCAGTGATTCCTGCAGAAATCGGGGTACCCTCTCACAGGGTTGAATACTTCGATGAGGCCGAGAACACCTCCTTGGTTGCTTCAAACCTTGATTTGGTGGCTGAAAAAAGGGCTAGAGCAGAACTGAGGACAGCCATATATCAGCATCGCATTTCGGGTCTATATGAAAAAAGGGTACGCCCTCGATCCTTCAAGAAAGGAGACTTGGTCTTGAGAAGGGTAACTCAGAACACTAGGGTACCCTGCGAAGGCGCTTTTGGGGCAAATTGGGAAGGACCTTACCGCATCGACAAACCCGTTGGGACAGGTGCATACAGGCTACTCCACATGGATGGCACAATTGTGAGGCACCCCTGGAACGCTGCAATGCTACGGAAATATTACTAAAGGACAGTGTCTCAACCTTTAGTCTTTTGCTGTTATTTGCTTTCTTTAATGTTTTTGTGTGGTAGGCCAAATAGGGTACCCCAAATGCCCTATGTTGGTCAGTTGCAACTTTAGAGTTTCTTTAATTGTCAAATGAAAGGGATAGGAGGTCTTGCGGTCTCCCATTCTCCTCAGGGTAACAAAGCTAAGTCATGTATTGATCAACGCTTTCGTTATCTATAAATGCATGTTCTTTCTCAACAAATATGATGTGGGTTCTTTATTTATTTTTCTCCACTTCGATCTTAGAGTGCGGATTATATTCATTTATCGCCATTAATATACCCTCGCATCTGGTAATATGTAATTCTCGCCATACGTTTGTCAATTATGACTAACCTATCGCAGGACCAGCCATGGTACCTGATATGCCTAGATCGTGACGATCTATGTAAACCTAAGATGGGCAACGGAGGGAACAGACCGGGGGTAGCCTTTCTGCGGAAGCATGATAAAGCTACCTAGACAAAGAGAGGGAGGGTCAAAGAGGACCCGAGGGTGAAGAAAAACCGGCATACCCTAGCGGCACGAAGTTCGGCTTAGGTATGAGAACACCCACACCTCCGTCCTCGTACTTTTGCAAAGTATGGGGTAAGCTATTCAAAAAATTCGGAGAAAACTTCGAAAGAATAAGAAAGTGATTGGTTGGACCAATTGCGCTTTCAACGTTTGATCGAGATGTCGCGATGATATTTTGATTACCTATTTGTGGGGAATCCGCCATAGTTTCCGAGAAGGACATGCACCACATTTGTAGGGAATCCGCCTGATGTTGGATATTTGTTAAGGTACCGGGGGTACCCCATTTCAAAAAAAAAATGAGAGGTACCCTAGACATTTACAAGGTAACAGTTTAGTCAAGCATTCATTTGCAGAATAACAAGCATGCAAAGTACAAGAGAACTCGATGGCATGGTATCATAACAAAAGAGAAGTCCCAATAATACAAAATATCCCGAGAAACCAAAAAGAAAGAAACAAGATCCAAATAGCAAAATGTGGATAGGTCCGAAAAAACAAGAGCACAGTGAGAAGGCTACACCGAGGGGGGAACGCCATCCCCAACATCCGTCTCCAGAGGGCGATCAGCAGAGGACTCCGAGGTACCCGGAATATGAGCAGCCGAAGTAGGGGCATCCGAGGCAGGCAACGGCTGAAGCTGATGGGGTACCCTAGGCGACCCGGAAGGGGTACCCGACCGTGCCTGGGAAGGCTTCTTCCTCTCTGCAATTGTCTTCAGAATCGTAGCCTTGTTGACAAATTTCTGCACCCGGGGTACCTCCAACTCCGGATCCACACTCCACACCTCCGTCATGATGAGTGAGAATGCATCCTCCGCCATCGTCTTTTGCCGAGATAGCAGATCCCCGTTGGTGGCCCTCAACTCCTCACAATCCTTCTCCACCTTAGCTTTCTCTCCCGACAGGCCAGCAATGCGTTCTTGCAGAGTTTTAACTTCTCGAGCGAGCTGATCCTCACGAGATTGACGGCTTTGAAGCTCACTCCTTAACTTGTCGACCTCTGACTGTGCGGCAACAAGGGAGTCGAGATCCGGAAGGCAGTGGCTAAGGAGAAAGGATGCCTGCGGGTCATAAAAGACACGTTAAATATATACGTGTGGCAATAGGATCAAGTAAAAAAAAAAAAAAAATTTGAAGAGTACACCCGGGGTACCCCGGGAAAGCCTACCTCTTGGGTAGCCCTAAGTGCTTGACCGTAACGCTGGCTCAAGCTCATCTTGTCAACCTCTTCAGCAACCTCGGAGGTAACATTTTCAGCAGAGTAGTAAAAGTGGCGAGCCAAGTGCGAAACCTCCTTGTTAGAAGCCGGGTCTAAGTCACCCTCACGTAACTCATCGGGGAAAGTAGAAACCAGCCCGAATTTTCTCTTCTTCGAGCGAGGGGTACCCTTCGACCCGCTGTGGGAGGTACCCTGAGATTTCCCCTTTGGACCGGGAGCTCGAGGAGGTCGGGAGCCTTTCGGGGGTACCGCCGAATCCTGAGATCCGGAAGCACCGCCCACTACCGCTTGGAAGAAGGCGTCGAAAGCGTCACCCGTCGATTCCATGACTGCACCCAATGCACAAAAGTTATGTTAGCTGGACAAGTACTAAGTACTGCAAAAGTAAAAAATAGGAAATGGAAAGCGGGGAAGCGAAACGAAGAATGCAATGATAATGGGGTACCCCAGTCCCATAAGTAATAATAGGATACCCCCCGACACCCAAATCATACATGAGTCACCCCCAGGAGCAGGTGTAGGACTTCGGTCAATCAGCCCCGCTCTCCATAATCGGCTCTCCTCCAGCACATCACTACCCCTCTGTGCACCTCGAAGCCTGTCCACAAACTTCTTCACCTCTCTCCCCACCTCCTGAACTGGGCATGATCCTTTAGCCCATGTCACACCTGCGAAAGCATAAAGAACTCAAGGTTAGTGAGACATTCAGGCGAAAGATTCCGATAAAGAACCATAAGTAAGGGAGATACTTACAGTCTACATTGAAGGAATGGGGAACCTCCACGGGGTCGCCCTTCTCACCCAGAGTCTCTGTCCCCCACCTACCCTCAGCGACAAACCATCCCTTTCGGTAACCCTTCTTCAAGGCGGGGTTCCCCTCAACGATGTGGCCATGATCACCCCAGGGGGAGAAGTAAGCAATGCCGGGACCCTTAGGCTTCTTGAATTGGTAAAGGCCCCTCAACTCCCGAACAGAAATGTCGCGCTTCACGACCTCCAACCATAACACATGTAAGCCCGTCAGTGTCCTCCACCCTGGAAGAGACAGCTGCCCAGGAGCTACCCCCAAATAACTAAACATTTTCATAAAGATTGGTTGGAGGGGCAGGCGGAGTCCTAAATCGAAGAGGTCGATATGGAGAGCAATCCCATCAGACTGTGGACACTCGGGTCTCTCATCCACATGGACAGACGGAGGAATATTGTATTTGGCTCTAATTTGCTCTAAGTCCCCCAAAGTAGCCCTCCTAATGCCTAGGGAAAAAGGGTTGCTAGATTTTAAAGGTGTGGCACGGGGAGATTTAGGCAGCTGGTCCGAGGAACGAGCTGGAACCTTAGGCTTGGTTGACTTACCCTTCTTTCGAGGATTGGGGGTAGGCCGTTTACTAGGAAAGCGTGGGCTGACACGAGGGGTACTCCTAGGGGGAGGGGGCTCAGAACGAGAATTACAACTCTTGGAGGAACTAGGAGGGGACCGATCCCCCTCGCTAATGGAGATGTGGGAAGGGGAACCCGCAGGAGGGCTGTCAACCCTACTAGCCCCAACTTTACGTCGCTTCATCACGGGTCCCGTGTGTTTCTTACCCATCTACTTTCCCCCAACAATACACCCAACGATACACCCAACAACACATCCACAAGCCCCCAACAACACATCCAACAAGCCACATGTTTTCCCAACAGCAACATACCCATACCAAGCACCATCCATCACACATCAACCACCAAATGCAAACACCAACCAACAAAAACAACAAAAACAACAAAAACAAAAATAAATTTTTCTCAGAGTATGCAAAATAGCGCCACTGTGAATGCGCCAAAAGAGGAGAAACAAGGAGGGATACCTATGATTCACCAATTCGACAGATCAGGATTGACAATCGCGGGGAGACGAAGCTGCAGGCAACCAAAAAATGTGGGTAAAATATGCAAATATAAAAATAAAGAATAAAGCTTAAATATATGTACTTATTTATAAATAAGTAAATAAATAAAATGAAGAACGAAGAAGCTGCAGTAACCGGCGTCGGCTGTAATGGCTGCAACCACCGAGAACCGACGCCGACCGCCGCAGCCACCGAACCGATGCCGATCGCCGCAGCTGCCGCCACCAAGAAGAACCGACGCCGGAAAAATGCAAAGGAGGACGTCGGCCGAAAAAAAAAAAAAAAAAAAAAAAAAAAGAGAAAAATCGAGAAGCTGCAGCCGCTAAACTAACGCCGGAAACCACCAAACCGACGCCGGCTGCCGCGGCTGCAGCCACCGAACCGACGCCGGCCGCAACCACACCAAACCGACGCCGGAAATCACAGAGAAAAACACCAAGCCGAAACGAAAAAGAGAAGAAAAGGGAAGGAAGAGAGAAAGCACCAAGGGAAAAATAAAGAAACGATGAAGGAGGGGTTACCGTGTGTATCGCCGGACTGAGATCTCGCCGTGAGCCGCCGGAAATCGCCTTGAACCGACCAGATCTGGAGCCCAAAACCGCCACTGCAGCAGCCGAGATCCACGCCGGAAAACGTACTAGATCAACGCCGGCCGAGAGAGAAAGAGAAAAAAGAATGAAAGAAAAGGAAGAAGGAAAAGAGAGAAAAAGGAAGGAGAAACGTGAGAAAGAAAAGGGAGAAAGAAAATGGGAAAGAAAGAAAACGGAAGAAGAAGGAAATAAAAGAAAAAGAGTAAAGGGAGAATAGAGCCTAAGGAAGATGAACGAGCGTAAAAAAAAAAAAAAAAAAAATTCTTATTTTTACCTGTGATGATGTTGATGCATTTCGAAGAAGAGACGAAATTATGGAAGAAAAAGGCTACTGGAAATAATCAATTTTTTGGAGTTCGTTTGGGGATTTTCAAAATTTTGACACACGTCAGGAGTTTTAAATTCAACCTGACAGAACACGTTGCCCAAGAAAGGAGTTCAGGGATGTTTGAGTGAGATTTGTATTTTCAAAATTCAAACTGCGTGTCAGACGGCTGCCACTTCCCAAGAAAAAGGAGAGAGACATATGAAGACAACTGTTCGTTCTCATCGTCAAAAAAAAAAAAAAAAAGCGGGAAAAGGAAAAGACAAAGAGAAGATTTTTAGTTCGAAGTACACAAAGTTTAGTCAAGGGAAGAAGCTAAGCAAGGTACCCTCCGGTCCAGCCGCGTCGCCACGTGTCACTCATACAATGAGTTTCTTTTGCCTCCAATACTTCTCGCCAAAAAGAAACTAGGGGGATGTTGTTTGAGGGAAAAATAGGAAAGGCAATAGAGCGCCACGTGTCAACCAATGGAATGATTTCAGCACAATCAGAGGGTACCCTGCACAATCCGAGGTGCCCGGCATGACTTGAGGAACACCGTGTAAATAGAGGTACTCTGCACAATTAGGGGTATCCCATACAAATAGAGGTACCCCATATAATATAAGGTACCCCATACAAATAGGGGTACCCCGCGTAATAGGGGGTACCCCACATAACTAGAGGTACCCCGTACAATTAGAGGTACCCCACGTAACTCGAGGTACCTCCGAAAATATCCGCCATGAGAAACGTCTCCGCCTCCTAAAAGATATTATTTGATTTTGTCAGAATTATGAATCAATAACGTCGTATCAAAAGGGGGGGACAGCCGCCTGCTACCTCTGCCAAAAGTGAAGGACACTGTCCCAAGGACAGTGGTCCCTAGCCGCCTACCCGACAGCTACTGCAGAGGTACCCCGGACCACTCTCCAGCGCGCCCCACGTTTCCAAAAGATGAGATACGCCGCGAACATGCACATAACGGCCCCAAGAATCATAAAAGCGGTAAAAGGACGTTAGCCAAAAAGGGTACGCCACGTGGCAGCTAAGGTACTCCATATATAAAGGCGCCTAGGTTTCATTCTCCATCAGGCTCTGATTCGCCCAAAAACACTCACACTCCAAAAAAAAAGTTTTCTTCAACCTTAAACCCTAATTTACAGAGGGCTAGCTAGCTCTCTTTGCCATAAAAGCTTGAGTTTGCTAACTTGAGCGTCGGAGTGTGAACGCCGGGGTACCCCGGCTTCACCTCTAACCTCTATTTCACTGTTTTGCAGGCGTGAAGCTCATTTTGAAGGACACCTCTCTTGTTTCTGACCTTCCACCATTGTTACCACTCTCTCTCCCCTTCTCACCTCCCCCGAACTTCAGATACACCGCACCGCACACAACAAACCAGTGAGGTACCCCATCTCCCCGAAAAATATAAATTCATTGTTTAAGATAGATTTTGGATTTTCCTACCCCAAAATCTGTTGAAAACAACTGTGTTAGAGCACTTAATTTTCCCTTACCAATCAGCCTTTATTCCTCAAAGACTAATAACAGATAATATCATAATTGGTTATGAGTGTCTCCATAAAATCATATGCAGAAAGCAGGGCAAAGAGGGGTTGGTTGCTGTAAAACTTGATATAAGCAAAGCTTATGACCGAATTGAATGGTGTTTTGTAGAGGGCATTATGCGTAAGCTCGGGTTTTCAACCCAGTGGGTAAGTCTCACAATAAAATGCATCACGTCACCTACATTCGCCTTCCTGCTTAATGGCGAAGTTCGAGCCCTCGTCAAGTCTCAAAGAGGGTTATGATAGGGATGTCCTCTTTCCCCTTATTTATTTATTCTATGTGCAGAATCTTTATCTTCTTTATTGGTCCACCCCGAAAATCATAAATTCATTCATGGCATTAAGTTTGGTGTCAATGGCCCTACTATCTCTCATTTATTTTTTGTTGATGACAGTTTGGTGTTCTCCAAAGCATCGATCACATAATGTAATCAACTTAAAGAGTTGTTTGATCTGTATAGCAATGCATCTGGACAAGTCATCAATTTTCAAAAATCATCTTTATTTTTCAGTCCAAACACTCCAGGGAACATCAGAGAGGCGATTAAACATATCTTCAACCTTTCTGTCGTCTCTCATCATGAGCAATACCTTGGTCTTCCATCAATGTTGGGCAGAAGTAAAAAATTCTTCTTCAATACATTGAAGGCCCGACTTTGGCACAAGATTAAAGATTGGAAAGCCAAATTATTCTCAAGCGGCGGTAAAGAGATATTGATCAAAGCTGTTGCTCAGGCTATCCCCACATATGCGATGAGTGTCTTCAAGCTCCCTCTCAGCTTTTGTGATGATTTGCAAAAAATAATTACACAGTTTTGGTGGAGTCAGAATTCATCCTCCAGAAGCTTTCACTGGTTGCCGTGGCTGAAACTTTGCCTTTCAAAGAAATATGGGGGCCTTGGTTTTCGAGAGTTGAGCTCTTTTAATAGAGCTCTTATAGCAAAACAATGCTGGAGATTAATTTCTTCTCCACACTCTCTAGTCTCCAAAGTTCTTAAAGCTAAATACTATCCGAGAGGCAACTTCATGGAGAGTAAATTGGGTAGTAATCCTTCATATATATGGAGAAGTATCTTATGGGGGAGAGAGGTCATTGAAGTCGGTTCGAGATGGAGAATTGGAGATGGTAAAAATGTTTCTATTTATCACCACAGATGGCTTCCCCGCCCTAGCACATTCAAGCCATTCTCTCCTCAGCTCCTGCCTTCTCAATCTAGAGTAGCCATTTTGATTGACGAAAAAGGATGCTGGAAAGAACATTTGATAAGAAATAATTTTCTTGAAGACGATGCAAATCAGATCTTGAAACTTCCACTACCCAAAAAGCCGTTGGAGGATCAATTGGTTTGGTCATATGATAAGCGTGACCAATATCAAGTGAAGAGTGGCTACTACGTGGCCCTTCGTTTGAAACTCAAGGACTTGCCTTCAAGTTCTAGTACTAATACAGGGTGGTGGAAGTATTTTTGGAATTTGTCTCTACCATCTAAGATTAAAATCTTTTATTGGAGAGCCTTTTCCAATATTCTACCCACTTATTCAAATTTGCATAAAAGGAAAATTCCAGTTGCTCCTTCATGCCCTTGTTGTGGCTTTGCTTATGAGGATCAATATCATGCTTTGGTGGGGTGTAAACAAGCAAAGAAGGTATGGAAGCTCACGAGATTTTATTCATGCCTAAAGATTACAATGCCTATGGAGTTTTCCAATTTGTCCATTCACATATCATCTATATTAACAAAAGATGAGTTTGAAGAATGGGTAGTTTTGTGTTGGTCAATTTGGCTAGCGAGCCTCAAGCAATTGTTGCCCGAGCTGCGAATGCAGTGAATTCATTTAGAGCAGACACTCTGCAACATGGAAGCAGCAAGAGCATTAAACCCAATTCTCCCAGGCCGTGTTGGCAAAGTCCTCCCCCTTCATGGTACAAAGTCAACATCGATGCGGCTGTTAGTTCTAAGGAAGATCGTGCTGGTATTGGAGTATTAGTCTGTAATTCGGAAGGCGAAGTTATGGCAACCTCTATTTGCAAGGTGATCTTTTCTGAAGATATAGAGTTTGTGGAAGCTATCGTTGTGCACAAAGGAATTCAATTGGTGATGGACATCGAGTTGGCTCCAGCTATAATTGTGTCCGATTCTCCCAACGTCATTAATCTTATTAGTAACAAAATACACAGTAGATGTGAAGTGGGGTGGTTAATCTCCGACATTCAAAAAGTCTTTATCTTCTTTTAAGAATTCTTTCCAAGTGAATTTCGCTCCATAGTCCTGTAATGAAGCTGCACATCATCAAGCTAAATTAGCTCTACGTAATTCCATCGAGAAAATTTTGGCTAGAGGAGGAAGCTCCAACTGACATCGCTGCTGCTTACGTCTGTAAAGATAAAACAATGTAATCGTTTGCTATTAATAAACTTTTACTTTCAAGAAAAAAAAAAGGTTTGAAATTGATCTTAAAGTTGTGGACTTTTCGATGGTACGTAGTGGGGAGCAAAAATGATCCGAGTTAAGCAGCAGGCCATTCCGAAAACCGACTTTGAACAAGCACAGAACGGTAGGTGGGTGCCAATGAAATTCATTCCAAAACAAAGAAATAATTTATCAATTTGTTAATATAGGTTTCTAATTCGGATGATTTAGTTATATAAAACTGTTGGAAGTTATTTAATCAAATTTTTACTGATAATTTTTTATTTTTTTTTGGTTTAATGATAATTCAATTCCTCCTTATTCATGTGAGTAGAAATTGAACTTCGAGAACCCCTGTTTTTAACATAAAATATTTTATTAACTACTCAACTGTTTGGTACCCATAAGCAACAATAATGGGTTGACACTCATAAAGAACAATTTCTTTATAAAAAAAAAAATGTAATTTTATAATTTTCTTTTTTAAAAAGCTAAAGATGTTATTGTGCAATGTCTTAGATTGAATTTAAACATTGAAATGAATAGATTTTTTTTTTTTTATTATTCCAAAACCGCCATAAACCCCCGTATAAATGCACGAATTTAGTAAAGATCAATACACATCTTTTAAAGAGAATTTGATAATAAAGTTCCTAAGCCGTCGAGAGTTTGGGAATTATTTAGTATTAAGATAACTAGAGGTTGCACAATTCTTTGCCATCTCACATTCTAACTTACGTAGCTTAACATCGCAAGATATGTTTATCTTATTTAAAATGAAGTTAAGGCATCTATTTGAGAAACATGACAGACTATAATCTTATTTGAGACATATAAAAAAAACGTAAAGAACATAATTTCGTCTATTCGACACAATCCAATTAAAACAAATGGATCGAATTCGTATCAACTAATTTAATAAATGAGTCGAATACAAGTTTGAGCATAGCGATACCTTTGTTCATTTAACAAATTATCAGCTTATGAGGCCAAGATGTAACTCCAAATGTGAGGGTGATACTGAGTGTGTGAGCTTTAAAAAAAAAATAGATATTTACATTTAGAGTTTTAAAATTCAATTTAACAGATATTTTAACTTCTAATGTAATTTTTGAATTGAACTATGAAATACAAATCATCATATTCTAATATATTTAGGGATTTGGATTCAATGAGGAGCTGATATTTTTTAGAAAGATTCAATTGGTAGTTATTAGACAAGAATATAAAATGAGTAATAATATAGATATAAACTCTTGTACAATTTTTTTGTTTGTACAAACTGATGTGGTATGATTTAATCGGTTGGATTAAATATCTCTTGGTTCACATAATTTATTTTTATTCAACGATGAGTTAATATCAAATTAATTTGTACATGTATCATTACTCATATAAAATTACTCAAATATTATGAAATGAAAATCATCATATTCTAAAATCATCATATAACTTCTAATGTAATTTTAGAATTGAACTATGAAATGAAAATCATCATATTCTAATATATTTAGGGATTTGGATTCAATGAGGAGCTGGCATTATTTGCTTGATACAATTGGTAGTTATTAGATAAGAATATAAAATGAGTAATAATATAGATACAAACTCTTGTATAATTTTTTTGTTTGTACAAACTGATGCGGTATGATTTAATTGGTTGGATTAAATCTCTCTTGGTTCATATGATTTGTTTTTATTATTTTATATTTTTATTCAACGATGAGTTAATTTCAAATTAGTTTGTACCTGTATCATTACTCATATAAAATTACTCAAATATTATGTGTGTATTATTACTGTTATACAAGCACGTGTTGCAAAAAATTACGAAGAGTTAGAGAGTAAATTAGCATGAAATATCAAATCTTAGATCCATACCCTCTTTGAGATAATGATACTGTCCTATGATACGGGTTTGGGGCAAGCGGAGCTGTCCCAAATAATGGGACTTTTAATAAAAGAGTGGAATTTAGATTAGCAAGTTCTAACCCAAGTTTAAGTAAGAGAAGAGCCACCGCCAACCCAAGTCGGCATATCCCCCAGAATGAAATACCTTGGGCCGCAATTCACATGTAGAAAAAGTGAGGAGTTTTCTTAAGGAAGAGAGTGGATGGGACCCATTTAAAGTTCTAGAAATATTTATAAACGTTGGAGAAGGCAATTTGACACCTCCTCCCAGTACCCTCAACCTGTCTTTCCCCCATCTGTCTCTTCTCTCTCTTTCTCTCTCTCTCTCTCTCTCTCTTTCTCTCTCTCTAATGGAAAATAATAATAATAACAATAAAATTGACAATATTAATAACAATAATAATTCCAAATCCTTAATGGAAGCAGAAGAGCAGGAAATTGAACTTGCGGATAAGGAAGCATTCAGCGATGAGTTTAAATGCTGCGTTTGCCTGTAAGTTTTTTTATCACCTTTTTTTTCTGTTTATTTATTTATCGCATTTTTTCAGTTCTGCAAAATTATTCATATTTAGTCGTTTCGTTTTGCCTGTTTAGCCTCATACATAAGATAAACAACAAGCTAAAATAATTTATATCTTGTCAATTTAGTTTTTCTTTTCGAAGTATTTATTTATTTATTTATTCATTTTACTAATTGGAGTCGTAGAAGCACTTGTGAAAAGTAATTTTGTGAGTCAAAGGCTAGAAGTGCATGACAAATGCTTATGTTGAATTGATCACTTTATCACTTATGAAAAAGTTTTGGATTCGTTTGTTGATTTGGAACGAATATAACCGTCATTGCAAGTGATTGCAAATGTTTTATAGAGTCTAATTTTGTACGGATGTGATATAAAAAGACTCGTGGAATGTTAAAGATGAGGACGCTTACATTCCGTTTATTTTGTGCTTGCCCATCCAATAAAAAAGTTTAAAAGGATATATTCAACCTGAAGATTGTTTTTTAATTTGTCCGATTAGGTGAAACTTTGAACAATCAGGGCATAGTGGAACTACGTTCACTGAAATTTGATACTATGAAACTGTATTCTTCTCCTATGATATTGTATTATTCGCGTGGAGTTTATGGTCAATTGGTTGCCATTAGTTTTTGGAAATATTCCTCAATTTTTTTACTGGGTATATGATTTGTATGACCGCTTTCCTTTTGTGTTGCAGGGAACTCCTTTACAAGCCGGTAGTATTGGGTAAGAAGGTACTACATGAAACTGCATGCTGATATGTAGATGTACCTTTCTGATGCCGCTTTTTCTATGTTTTCAGCCTGTGGCCACATTTCATGCTTCTGGTGCGTATATAATGCCATGAATTCTTGGCACGAGTCTAACTGCCCAGTTTGTCGTAACCCTTACAATCATTTTCCAAGTATTTGTCATTTGCTGCACTTCTTGCTCAAGAAGCTGTATCCTTTGACCTATGAGAAAAGGGAAAGGCAAGTGGCAGGTGAGAATCTCTGTTTTTCTTTCATTTAGGTTCTTGATTATCCATATCTCCTCGTACTAGTTTTTTTCTGTAAAACCCATAAATCTTCATGATATTTTATATGCCTTTAAATAGTGGAGACAAATTGTATTGAAGAGAGAATAATTACAGGTCTTCTATGTACGAGTGATGATACATGACTAAATATCATGGCAAAGGCCTAAAACAAAACAATGAAAAACAAGAAATGTTTTTGATCCTGAATCTTGGGCAGGGTACATGAACATCAGTGGTTTTGTTCATTGAATAGAGATAGAAGCATGATAAAGCAAGATTGATAGAGTGCAGTTGATGGAATGTGTATTACTACTTGCCCTTTTTGTCTAAAATTAACTTCTTCATGTTTTCCCTTTTCGTGCTGAGTTTATAACTTCATTGGTTGAAAGAGAGTCTTTTGTGCATGAAAGGTCACATGGGTGGAAAGTAGGATCTGGAAATTAAAGCAGTAGGCTTATGTTATCTCCAGTTTTGGTGAGGGGCATTGTGCAGATATTAAAGATCTGTTCTAAGTAGTACTTCGAGTTTAAGATTCTGAATGAACTGTGCATTTCATTTCATTGTCTGAGAGGTGGGGAAGGTGTCATTATCTGCATCTTTTGACCCCATTGCCTCTGACTTTTTTCCCTTTTGCATTCTTTTGAATACAACAAATAGTAGATACATGTCACATTATTACAACCGCCACTCTACTGAAGCATATTTATACTAGAAGATTGTCTTAATGTTTTTCTTACTCATGCATGTGATTCAACAATCCCTCATGTGAAAATTTCTTTTATGGTCTTCTTTGGTTGTTCAGAAGAAGAGAAGCAACTCGGCCACTTCTCACCACAGGTTGGTTATAATTTATTTGGATCACCTACTAATAAGGAGGTTGATATCTTGGGCAAGTCTCTAGATTCCCCCTCTCAACAGCAGATAAAATTGTATTCAGAAAGTCTTTTTTCTGGGGAAGGGAAATCTTCCCCCTGCATGAAATCATTGGAAATGACCGCAGAATCTGGAGATGATGCAATGCTGAAATTGGTGACATCTTCAGAATGCTCTGAAGCCACTGCAAATTCAACTGCCCAAGAATGTGGTTTGGTTGGAAATGATCTTGAACATAAAGCTGAAAACCGGGTCTCAGTTGATGATTTATCTTGCGCTGCATGCAAGAAGATGCTCTTTAAGCCAGTTGTTCTTAACTGTGGACATGGTAATTTATATTAAATTAAGTAATTTTGGTTTACAATTGAGAAAGGAAATAGCACTTTTTTTTCTTGTGTGTGTGCGGACATTCACTTTAAATTTTCTATTCTGCAGTGTTTTGTGAACTTTGTTTGGTTGTTCCTGAAGATGGAAATTTTAAGTGCCCAAATTGTCAAAGCTTGCAGCCTTATGGGCTCCCTAGCGTGTGTTTGATTATAGAGCATTTCATGGAGGAGCGGTTTTCTGATTTATATGCAGAGAGAAAGGAAGCTTTATTGAAACAAACCAGTGGTCAGTATGGGAGCTTGTTTCTTTCAAGTTCTTTATCAAGTTTTGATATTGTTAGTTTGATCAACTTCTACAACTTATGGTTAAACTTGATGCTTATAAGGAAATAAGGAAATAGTGAAGGCAAGAAAAATGTTTCAGCTATGTCATTAGAGTTAATTGCTAATTTTCCATAGTTTTCTTGGTTTCTATTTGGAAAAATCGTCAAAAGTGATTTAGTTCATAGTTGTTGTTTGATTTTCATATCTTTGATAAGGGATCTAGTGATTATGCCAAATCAATGATTAAAGGCCTTGCTAAAATATTTTACTTATCCCAACAAAATAAAAGGAAAGAAATTAAACACAAGAGAAATCTTTCAATAGGATCATTAGAGTTTATTTCTATTTCCAAAAGTGTTATATTCTTGATTTCTTTTGGGATACTTTAAATTATCATTGACTTTGCTATAAGGAAAATGAATTTAATTTATAATTTAGCTATTAGTTCCTTTTTGTTCTCTCTTTCTTCTTTCTTTCTAAGGGCATAAGCAAGTCAGAACCATTATGAATGTATCAGTTACTAAGCTGTCTTTAGCAAATAACATATTGGTGAAATGGAAAATTCTCTACTCATGATATCTTTAGTCATAACATCCCACTCATGTTAATTCATTTATGTTTGCTTGAGTGGTACCACATTCCCATCTTATTTATGTATAAGCCCGTTTCTTACCTAACAAGTGGCTGGCCTATGTGTCCTTTTTCAAACTAGTATCTCCAGATACACTCAACTTATTACAATGAGTAATAAGGACAGCTATGTGTATTTGTGGGCTGGCACTGTTTTCTCGATGTTGATTTATCTCTATCAATCTTTATGTCGCCGTTTTTGTTTATCATCTGACTTGCTTCTGCCATCCAAAACCAACTTTATTTCAGGTGCAACACAGGCTCGACATCGGAAAAATCGATCAGCTTCATTCCCTAAACTTGTTTACGCGTCATTGTGGCTTGGCAATGGGCCTAAGATCCATTTTGGAGTGGGTTGTGATTATTGTGGGGTAATATTATCAAATTTTTTATTTCTTCTCAGTGTTAATGGTTCTTTTTTTTCAGAATAAGTGCCAAAGTAGCTTGGTGGCTTACATGAGAAGAAATATTAATATTGGATGTATTGTTTTGAACCGGAATGTTCTAAACCATCCACTATAAAACACCTGATTCTCTTGTTGGTAGTTTTGCTGCTTGTTAGGGTTGGCAAAAATTGAACATTTGCTTGATATACTTTCCTACTAATTTATCATTCGACTAAGATAATTTGCCACTTGAAAACTTTATTCTTATTTCCCCTACATTTTTGTTTCCTAGAATCACTGAAGATATAGTTAACAAAAACATTCACAGACCAGTTGACATCAAATTATGATTTGGAAGTATTTATTAGCTGGAGATGTCAGTATAGTTAGGAAGAAATTAAGGCTGATTTGTTGTTGCAACAAAAGCTTGTGATATTCTAAAGTATGGTGGAAAGAAAAGAACGCACATTTTTTTCTAATGACTGTGAGAAGGTAAATGATTAACTTTATTGACTATCAAGTCTTCTTCTCCATTAAGACACTTTGAGGGGTTGTTATTTAAATAAATAAATAATAGCTCTGGGCGTGAATATAAATATTAAGATTGGTCAAAATGAGAGACGCCCATCCCAAGTATTAAGGATTTAGTCTTTGTTTAAGCTGAGTTTAAATTTTTGTGTTTCCTCTGCTACTCTTAGTTTGGATACAGGATAATATAAATTATGCTGCAAAATGTATTGCATGCAATCTTCTTCACTCATTGAATAGACACCTCTGTATATTTTTTTTTATGCAGATGTCTCCTATAATTGGGGAGAGATACAAATGCAAAGACTGTGTGGAGTCAATAGGTTTTGACCTGTGTGAAGCATGCCACAATAATCCTGCTAAGGTTCCAGGTCGATTCAATCAACAGCACAAACCAGAACACAAGTTTGAAATCATGCAACCAACAAGCTTAAGTGATTTGGTAAATAGGATCAATTCTGATATGTCTGATGATGAAGGCTCAGATGCTACAGAGATTCGTGATGGTGTTGCTCGAACTGGCGACTTGTCAGGTGATGTTCCAGAAGACCCAGAAAATGATACTAATGATCTGGAGGATGCTTCTTCCTGTTTTTTGCCCGTTGATGCCTCACTGGATCCACAAGATGATTCTGACGAACGTTCATCAGATTTCCCTCGATGAGAATAGAAAGGTACCAACTCCCAAACCTTAAAACCTATACTTAGAATTTGTTGTGTGGAAAGGCTTTAGGTGAATCGCCCATCCTTCTGCGGCCCATATTGTACCCCACTACCTAACCACAGCCCAGACAAACAAAGATTAACCTAAAAACTTAAATCTTGAAATTTGGCTATGGCTATGTACTAGATTAGTTCCATTTCTTTGATGTTCCCTATATTTGTTTATTTTGTGCGGATCTCATAATTAGTTCTTCGTGTTAAGTGGAGATGTAGAGTTCACAACTCTAATTTTACCACTGAATGAAGAAATTCACTCAATACTATACTCTTAACACAACTTCTTTTATTGCTTATAAGGAAGCTTGCGCTGGATACAATACACCCTTACAAGGAAGGGTTTGTATAGCATCACAAATGCAATAATAGATAGCCACACAATGTGCTGACAAACTAAACACATTTATTAACCACAAATATTTCCTCATCACACATGTAGTCCACTTGCTTATTGCTTACCAACTCTGTTTTATTATAAAACTTTTAGACTAACAATAGAAGGTTTCATGGGCTGGATCTTTTCAATTGGGCTAGTGTTGTATACTTCAACACTCCCCCTCAACACCAGCTTCCATCCTTTTTGCTATACTGAGTTGACGAAGAAAGTTTTCAAACTTTCCAGCAACCAAATTTTTCATGAACAAATCTGCAACTTGCTCATCCATCTTGATGTATCGTAGTTCCACTTCATCTTGCAAGACTTTTTTTCCTGACGAAGTGATAATGCACCTCCATGTGCTTAGTTTTTGCATGGAAGATTGGATTCTCAACCAATCGTATTACTGATTGATTGTTACAGTACAATGGAATAGCATAATCGATTTGTTGATATAGATCATTCATTAGCTGTATCAACCATGTACTTTGCGCTGTTCTTAGCTTCCATTGTTGACAAAGATACAATCGGTTGTCTCTTGCTACACTAAGAAACTGTTCCAGAACCCAATTTAAATATATACCCGGCGTTCGATCGACAAGTATTGTGATCTCCTGCATACCCAGCATCATAATAACAAACTAGCTTGCAATCTTAATCTTTCTTGTACAAAGGACCATTGTCAATTGTATCCTTTGCATATCTTAGTATTCGTCCAATTGCTTCCAAATATGACCTATATCTACTCATCAAACTAGCTACGTAAGAAATGTCAACCCAAGTCAAGGTCAAGTAGATAAGACAACCTATTAATTATCAATATATTGTTCTATCTTCCAAGTCTTTTCCTTCATGTGAACACATCTTGTCATTTGGTTCATTTGGTACTGAGATTGGTTTGCATTCAAGCATCCCAAACTTCTTTAATAGATTTTAGGAGTATTTTTGCTGATAGCGAAATATTCCTTCTTGTCAATTGTGACACTGAAAGTGGATTTTTCTTCATGCTTGGAATATGACAGACATCTTGGAGTGTTGCTTGGTTAGGACTATATTGAGATGCAATTATGGCTTTACCAATGAAAGCTATTGGTAACCTTGAGTTGTTGGCTGTCACCACCACTCGACTTACCTTATACTCAAAACAAATTCTTTAACTTCTGTTTGTCTCAAGTCGTGTGATTTGAGCAAACCCACATCAATGATCCAGTCATTCTTGTAGTCAATCTGTTTCGTGGTTGTCACTGTAAGAGCCAATTCTTTTTTCCCCCACACAAATGACGCTTCAGCATAGTAATAGCATTACTCTCAGCAGGCTTCTTCTTTTTAGATCAACAATCTTTGGCCATGTGGCCCTCTTCCCATAGTTGAAACATTCGCCATCAAACTTTTTATTACCACCACGATTCTTCGAAGCTTCCCCTGGATGAGAACCTCTCTCTCCTCGATGACTTTTTGTCTCGTCATCATTCTTTTTAGACTCGTCTTTGTTGTGCTGCTGGGGTTACCTTTGCTTTTATTGGTGTAGAGTGCTTTCTCCTCACATTTCAGCAAAACTTCTCCCTCTAGCTTAGCCATTGCTACTTGATTGGCAAGCAAATTTTCAATTTCAATAAGTGATGGTTGTGTTTGCCATCCTTGTGCTGCAGCAACAAAGCTTCGGTATTGGGATATGAAATCGTGGACAATTATTCCTTTTATCCTGGCTTTTCGAGGGGTAATTGACGGATCTAACTCTGAAATTTTGCAGCATATTGACTTTACTTTGTGAAAGTGTTGAGCAACCGTGATGTTACGTTGCACAATCGATAACAACTTGTCCTCAAGAAGTTTCGCTAAGAGTAGCTGTCGGATCTACCTCTGAAATTTGGCGGCATATTGACTTTACTTTGTGAAAGCATTGAGCAATGGTCCTGTTACATTGCGCAATTGATAGTAACTCGTTCTCAACAAGTTATAGTTTTGTATTGCTTTTCTTTGAAAAACGGGCGACGAGAATGTCCCAAGCTTTCTTTGGTGTTTTGGCATCCCGAATGTGTTCCAACATTTCTTCTTTAATTGTGGTCTTTAGAGCAAATATTGCGTTGCCTATGTCAATTTTCCACTTTCGCAACCTTCCGCCGTTGGTTCTGTGGCGGCTTCACTACCACCGACAATCTCCCAAAGGTCTTGACCTTGTGGGTAAACTCCATACAAGTTGCCCATGTGTTATAGTTTTGGAGTTAAAACTTCTTGATTCCTACAACTACATGGAGATCACCTATCGTGTCGACAAGATCTCAACTATACCGAACATGCTTGACTGACATTCTTGTAGAATTATAAACTTCTCACGACTTCGGATATCTCCGCCAAAGGGTCAGAATTTGGAAATTTCAACCACATGGATCAACTTCCAGTCAACTCAAATTCTGGGTAGAAATTGTGACGGCAATTGCAAGCGCATGTAGTCTCTGATTAGTTCGATTTTCGCGGCGTCCCATTCCCTTTGTTGAGATCTTCAATTCGATATGCTACATGTATAGCATCGATAACTTTGGCTCTGATGCCAAATGTTGAGTAAAAATGTAGATTTTACAACTCTAATTCTACCACTCAAAGAAGAAATTCACTCAATACTACACTCAACATGTACAATTTCTTTTATTGCTTATAAAGAAGCTTGTTCTAGATACAATACAAGCTTACAAGGAAAGGTTTATATACATCGCAAATGCAATAATAATCATATAATGTGCTAAACACACTAAGCATATTTATTAATCACAAATTTCCTTATCACACACGTAGCCCACTTTCTTGCTTATTACTTACCAACTCCATTCCATTATAAAATTTTTAAACTAACAATAGAAAGTTCCATGGGCTAGATCTTTTCAATTGGGTTAGTGTTGTATACTTCAACACTCACCTTCAACACCAGCTTCCATCCCTTTCGCTATATTGAGCTGACACCAAAAGTTTTCTAACTTTTCAGCAACGAAATCGTTCGTGAAAAAATCGCAAGAATTTAAACATTTTTTATTATTAAAATAATTTTTGGGTAATATGCTTTTTGCTCCCTATTATTTTCTTTGTAATAAAATAAATAAATTCATCAGCCAAATCTCTCTTTTTTTTTTTCATCTCATTAGATTCAATGGTTTTCCTTTGAAAATGACTATTATAACGTTCTACAGTCTTTAAAGAAAAATTTGCACTCAAACGCAAATATTATTTAGAAATTTTTTTATTGGTCTAAATATTATTTATCTTGCAAAATGTTAATTGTAAGCATAAAAAGGCTATCTATAGAATATTTAACCAATTGTTTCAATCACTAGTATTTAAATTTGTTTATATGGATTTGTTTCATATAATATAGTTTTATTTATTATATAGGAAACGTAAATTAAGACAAGTTAATTATTTGGGTTGGTTTAGGATTTTCTCATTATTTGATTTTATACCGAGCAAAAATGTGGTGATTTGTGGTTAATAAATTAAAAAAAAAAGTTAAATCTGATCCATCCATTATCATTAAAAGACACATAACAGAAGATTAAGAGAGAATCTTAATTCAAACAAAATTTTTTTATAAATAATATGTAGACTTGTAAGATAATTAATTTTTAAGCTCTCTTAACGCCAAAGCTTACATGCATGTTTTACAATATATACTTATCTACTTGGTGTGGATTTGAATGTTTGCTTATCTATAATGTGAACACGACAAGAAGATCGGAGGATAAGGCTTACTAACAAAATATATCTAGCACCTAACTTGGAAATTAACTTATTCTCAAGCTAATACTTAACCCAAAAATAATAATAATAATAATATTTGATGAAAAAAAATTAATTAATACATACGAAAAAAATTGTCATGTTGCCATGTGAGTTCGTAATACAAGTGAAATATATCCTCTTTACCAATAGTGACGTGAATGATGTGCATTACGCAAGAATTCAATATCAACTACAATAAGCAAGTCAATGATTTAATTCATTATAGCAGAAATTTTTTTTATTAGTTTCCTCTAATATTAAAAAATATTTAAATATATTCTTATTGAAATTATCATTATTTTGTAGATAATATCAATTTTAAATAAAGAGGGAATAATGAGATTGTGAATACAAATCTCTTTAAACAAAAGTTTTAATTCATGTAAACTTGAAAGTGAAATTTATATGAAAATCTCTCCCAAACATTGTGCTATACAAATTAAAAATTAGAAAATTATTGCTTAACCAACACTTTACTGAAAAATATATTGTTGTAATATTAAAATAAATTTTGGATACACACACATATATGTATATATGAGATATCCATTCATATCTCTCTGGGTTTTGATTCAGATGAGCGTCATTGCTCACAGGTGGACCTGATGGCCACATGGGCCATTTGGTAAGTCAGGGCGCTCACCTGATCAGCTCACCATATTTATTTATTTTTTTTCTTTAACTCTTTTGTATGATGGCATAAAAGAAAGTAATGAACTCTAATTCCCTCTACAACGCTGTATTTATCTTGATTTTTTTTTCTCAAAGATTACTTAGGCTCTGTTTGGTACAGCTTATTAAATAGAACTTATAACAATAAAGCTTATAGCAGTAGAGCTTATACCAATAGAGCTTTTGGACAAAAAGTAATTGGGTGTTTGGTTATCAATAAAAAAAGTACTTTTGAACCATTAAAATGTGTGATATTTTTTATATTATATATTTTTTGGAAAAACTCTCTAACCTCTACTCTCAAAAGCTCAAATTTTGGGATTTTGCTAGTAGAGGTAAATTAGCTTATTTAAGCTAAAAAAACTTTACTAAAAAAATAACCAAACACCATAAAAATGTTTAAAAAGTGCTTGTGCGATTAAATAAGCACTTATAACTCTTAAAAAAACCATACCAAACAAGCACTTATTGCATTATTTATCTCAATTAATGAGAGTAATTATACATCTTAATTACTTCATTTATACGCTAAAGACTCAAAGATAGGGTGAGTAGAACCGAACTGGCTCCCAAATAAATTCAATTTGGTTTGATTTTTTCGTCTCAATTTGGTTTTTAGTTAAAGAAACATTAAATATAAGCTAAGAACTAAACCAAATTTAATTCGGTTCACAGTTCAAGTTCTTAGAATGTGTACCGAACCAAATAAATCAAGATTATTTTTATAAAAAAAAAATTAGTGGCATGCGACATGATATAAGAGGACATTACATGTTAGTTCATGTCCTAAAATTATTAAATTATTTAAATAAATAAAAAAATATATTTTTTTAAACTGTAAATGGGTTTATATTTTATTCCGGTTATTTTCCAGTTTATCGTAATTATGAGCCAAACTGATGTCGAGGCCTACTAAAAGCGAGTGATTTTCCTAATCAAGCTTAGCCACATCGCAACATAAGCTTATATAAGCAACTCAAATCCTTAGTATTGAAATCATCGAGCCTTGTTTGTTTTCCCTTCAGGTCTTAGGTTTTATTTGGTGTTAAGACAATGTGATATAAAAGTCATAGTACTATAGGAAAAAAAAAATTTAGTAATGAAATAAAAGTTAAAAATATATATAGTGTAGTAGATGTGTGTGTGTGTGTGTGTGTGTGTGTCTGTATTATCTAATAAAGATATTTTCATTTTAACGGATGTTATTAAAACATAAAAAAAAATATAAATTCTAATACATTGAAAATTGTATCTTTATTTTTGTTAGTATATTGAAATATATATATATATTTGTTAATGGCTTTCTCATTTAACAAAGTGAAGATGCTCTTATTAAAGAAGGATTTTAGATATATATTCAATACTGTTAGGATCCCAACATTTGAGTTATAATGTCATTTATCACTTATTTATTAGATAATAAATTTTATAACTTATAAAATTACTTAACTATTATTTAATGGATGAAAGGCACATTAGTTAAAAGAATATGGTTAACAAAAGGATATTCTTTATATTGAAAAAACTTAGCCACGAAGCCATGTCCTTGTGCTTACCGGAAAGGAAGAACAAATGCCAAAATCCAACATGCTGAAGCAGTCGGGATGCATGAAAAGAGCATGGGTATTGCCAAGTTTGGACCCATTAATCAAAGTAAGAAGCTGCCATGTCATTCGTCTCACCAATTAAGGTAGAGGTTAAAGGTGAGACCCAAAACCGCTCATTCAAACTTACCCTAATAACCCTTAAATGAATGTCACAGAATCTCATAGCCTCTAGAAAACCCTCTACCCTATGCAATAAGTTATTTTGCCAAAGAAGACCAAAAAAAAAAAAAAAAAAGGAGAGAAAGAGAGAGAGAATATATAATTAGCAAAGTAATTCATTTTGTTTTTATATATTTTTAAGGGTTCAATTAGGCATTTAGTGAGTTTCACACCGCATAGACCAAGCATGGTCATTAGTGAAGCCAATAAAAATTAATAAAAGGAAAATTATCAGCCATATATTTTTAAATAACACTCGTATCAAATGTATATGAATATTTTTTAAGTGTATTATTCGTATATTCTAAGTTGATAAAACATTTTTGTCGTCCACCAATCCGTTAAATTCCGTTAGAAAGTTAACAGAATTGTGGTAAATTGACTATTTTACCTTTAAAACTCAAAATAAGGTAAAAAGATAAATTTACCCCAAAAATTAACGTAAATTTTTAATATACAAAATTTTTTATTTTATTATTAACAATACATTTTTTTGATTAAAAAAATAAATTATTAATGATACATATTATTAACAATTATCCATAAAAAATATTCATATTATATCATAAAAAATTATTGACAACATATTATTTACAATTATACATATTATACCATAAAAATTTTCAGTTGGCGCTTGGAGGAGTAGATCTTTAAAAATTTAGGTTAAATTTTGGAGGAGTAGATTCAGTTGTAAAATAATTTGTTTTTAGCAATTATTAACAATTATCCGATAAATAGGATGACATGTCATTTTTATCAATATATATCATATGACATATCGTTTTTTTTAAATCAAAGTTTCGTCAATCTTAAAAGATTAAATTACCCTTATGATGTCAGCGCTTGCAAACGAAAGCTAACGGATTGGTGGACGGCAGAAATGTTTTGTCAACTTAGGGCATACGAGTGATACACTTGAAAAGTGTTCACACACGTTTGATACGGGTGTCATTTAAGAGTATATGACTGATAATTTCTCTTAATAAAATTTAATCATTTGATCGTGTTTATGTTGCGAAGCATGGTACCTTCATCTTCTAGTTTCTATGAATACTGTAGTCACAATCGTTTTTTAAAGGAATTTATTATAGGAAAATTAAAAATTTCATGATATTGAAAATACTAAATTTTTATGTTTACTTGTAATTTTGTAAAATTTAAATAAATATAAAACAAACTTCTATCAAATATATGTATTTTAGTTTGGAATTTGAATTAAAAAAAAACTCTTGTACCACATATTATTTTATTAAAAAATAAGAATATTTTATTATGTTACTAAACAAAATATGATAAGAATTCTCTCATGCGCTTGTGCTTGTTTTTTTCACTGTTCTTATCTCTCTTTATCTAATTAGTGGTTAAGATTGAGTTTTGTATTATTTTTTTTCATTCTATTTACAACAAAACTATTTTTATTTTTTTATTTTTACTAGATTATCAAGGTAAGGAGAGGTAGGGAGAGAAAAAAATAAGGAATTGATGCTTCCTTATATTTTGAGGAAAAAAAAGGAGATTGTTTTTCAATTTTTTCTTTTGACTTTCGAAATTAATTCTTCACGCTTAAAAAATCTTTTTCATGAAAAATAATCGGATAATAATTGCAATAGAAGAAAATATTTTTACCGCACGTTTTCAATATAACTACGTAAATAATGTATATTTTAACACCTTTTACATTTATATATTCATATGAATACATATAATAAGTAATTTAGTTGGTTATTCGCGAATGAGGAAGCACTCTTTTCACTAAGTTAGGATTAATGTACCAACAGAGCAAAATCTCAAATTTCCATATATTAAAAGACTCAAATATTCTTCGTAATTAAACATAATCCTCACTCTATTAAAATAAAAATACCCACACTTTAAAATTATTAGTAATTTACATATACATTTTTGTGAATGTCAAAGTAGGTATTTAAGAAAATACAAACAATTAAAATATGAAAGTCTTAAATTTTTTTATGTTAATTTTTTTTAAGATAAATGAAACCACGTATAAAAGTTGGATGATAAACCACCTATGCAAAGTATTTTTAATATGTTAGCTCAATTGATTAATTAAGATAATATTTTTCTTACTCATAAAAAAGAAAAAAAAAACATGTGGGAGCTAATTAGCTCAATTGGTATCACATTTTGTATTTCTTTAAATTAAATTCCTAATTGAACTAATTTGCCCCCCAGGCGTCATGAATTGTGATATAGGTTTGAATTACAGTAAAACCTCTATATAGTTATATTATTGGGACTGGAGAAATTTATTCTTATAAAGAGGTTATAACTCAATAGAGGTATAATACAAAAATTATTGTCTTTACTTAATTATTTCTAATGCAAGTGATATAGAGATAAATTATGTCATGTATTAATAAATTAATAAGTGAGTCAAATTCAATGTATAGACATTAATAAATTAATTAGTAAGTGAGTCAAATTTAATGGATAAATATTAATAAAAAAGATATATAGTTTCAAAAAAATTAATACAAAAAGTTTTATACCAAGAAGCTACAAACATACTTGAGAAGATAGAAATATTTTGGTTTCAACAATAAAATGCTTATGCTAGCCAATTAATACATACCTACAACTTGAAAGATGTAGTTGTAACTTTAAAGAATAAATCATTGTCACAAGTAATTTTAAAAAGATATTTTATTCCATCTTAATTATTTAATATAACATGACTCATGACATATATTTTTGTAATATTATTATTATGTGGAGGTAAGTTTATTAAGACGGGACCTATAAAAAATATAACTTATTATAATATAAAATTTATTTTGAATTATAACTAATTTTAAATTAAGACTATAATTTTTTTATTACTATGAAGCGGAGTATTCTTGTTTAGAGATTCCACTGTCTGAAAATAGGACTCGACTAGCTTACAGAATCTGTAAGGTACAGACTGCAGCATCAGCCGTTGGATGTGGTTGGATGTGGAGTGAGAAACTAAACAATATAAAATCGGATGGTGGGATGACGGGAGATGTTTGTTACAGAATCTGTACCATAGACAGGTCCCTGAAAATAATAAAACAAAGAATTAACCAAAAAAGGGAGGGGGGGGGGGGCGGGGAGGGGAAGGGAGAGAGAGAGAATGGGAAAAACGAAAAGTGAAAATAGCCGTACAAAAGAAACGCATTGGGAACCGAAAACCGAACGTGTGGGATACTGAATACGAAATTGGGCCAATTAAATTACTTCCCTCTCTGTCACGGGTTCCCCTTCACCGTCTCTCTGTCCCCACTCCCACTTAAATTAATAAAAGCACCGCTTTCATCTTCTTCTTTTTTTTTTTTTTAATAATTTCTTTTATATTTCAATAACGAAAAATTGAAAATTCAACGACACCCTTCCTGAAGCATTACGGAGGCATTACGGACGCGAATAAAAATATAAAACCAAGGCTCCGACGAACGAAGGAACGAACATAACTCTGACAAGATTGGAGTTTTTCTAATGTAAAAAACGACGTCATTTTGATTCTAATTTTATCGTTCCCAGGATTATGTTCTCTGATCATTTTTTTACGTTACAAATAATTGTTATTGGGGAGATGATCAATATTTGTCCTACTGAAATGAATGTTTATTACTTAGTCTCTTATTATTATCATAATAGTCAATAACTCCATTTGGTACAAATATTATCTTTATTTTGAAATATATTTTTATTCATATTTATTATAAATTAAACAAATCATACGAACTTAAATTAAAAATAAAAAATTTAAGTATTAAAAATAAGAGAAATATTTATTTTGATCCAAATGAGAATTAATAATATAAGATTTTCCTTGCATTTTTTTTGTTATTTTACAAACATTTTCTTATAATAAATATATAAAATAAAAGAGAAATGTCTTATCATTAACTTTTTATACATACATTTCTTATTTGTAATATTTAAGTTTTTTTTTGTTTTAATCTCCATTTATATGGTTTATTTAATTTATAATAAGAATAAATAAAATTTTATATAGAGTATGGACAACCCTCCCGAGTATGGAATTAGAGCCCATTGTTATAACGAGAGTCTTTTGTAAGATTAAAATTCTCTCGTGATCTGATCTCCTCGATAGTCAAAATTCATGCGCTTGATCTGGTAGTTAATTAATATTTATCCTTTTGTAAAGCTCGAGGCGGCTCGCAAGGGGTGAATTGATCAAATACAGCGCCAAAAAGAGTGGGCTTCTTGTAATTGTCATCGTGGCGTGCATGGGAGTCAGATAAAGCCAACTTCATTAGACAGCAGTGTCTGAAAGTCTTAATTAGGGTGGTTCAGGGGTTTTGATGATTGCCGTTCTTCAGAAGTTAATTTGCCATTTTTCTTAAGTTAAATAATATCTTCACTATTTTTATATATATCCTTTTATTAAACTTTGTCATTATTATAAATTTTCTTTTAGTTAAAATTTTATATTTTTCCACAAAACACTCAATTGGTTGAGTTGTGGGCACCTCAATTCTTGAGGTAAAGAATTTTGAGTTCGCCAATCTATTTTGTAGAGAGATTTTTCTCCAAATATTTAGATCAGCAAATCCATATTACACTATCATATAACTAAGTTTAGAAGTCACTTTTGTTGGGAGAACCTGTGCCTCCCGGTTCGAACGGAAACTTCTAGTCTGAATTGTGGTACAGGCTTAAAGGTACCTCCCATAGTTGGGGCCCTCCCTAAGATACCTCGTGATTAATATCAAAAAAAAAAAACTAAGTTAGAAGGCCTTGGAATTTTTTCATATTGTAATTTAAAAAAACAAATTCAATATAACTAGGGTAGTTTACTAGGTTAGTTTACTAGTTTTCACTTTCACTATAACTTTACATCTCTTACTCACCCAACCGCTTTTGTACCAGAATATCATTTATAGAAAGTTTTGAGTTTGATATCTTAAAACAAAGTTGTTAAGGTACGTAGTTTTCACTTTCAAATAATTGAGAGTGCTACTGACTCTAATTGCTGCAATTTTTCTTGGATCTTGCATCAGCTGCCCCATACATCCATCACTGGTTTTATGTTATCTATAATAAGGTTTTTATTAATAGTAACAAGTTTCATTAGATGTAATAAGCTTCCGTAATATATATATATATATTTCTCTCTGTGTGTGTGTGTGTTACGGGTCTTAAATTTATTTATTTTCAAAGTCTTATTATATTTTAAAATTATGACATGAAATTGAGTTTAGTGAGTCAAGGGTTGTTAAGTTGGACCTAATCTTGTAGGAAGAATTAGTTTTCCCTGTTTCTTTGGGATTTGGTCAATAAGTTAGTTTCGGTTGTACTTGATGGCTATTTAAACCATGAAAGACGTGAATAAATGCATGAGTCAGTTATTCCAAATCAAATAAACTTGTGCGGTTGAGGCCAAGATTTCTCTGTTAATCGTAAACTCTAGTTTTAAAATTTATTCATCATAGGTTCCAACAAAAATAAAAGAACCAATCCTTTGTGTGTGGACGTATGTACAAAAATATAAGTTGTATATATAATGAAAAAGTTGTTATTAATAATGAAAGCACAAGTTATTTCGAGCGGAGACTTCTAGTCTGGGTTGTGGTACAAGTTTAAATGTGCCTCCCACAGTTGGGGTCCTCCTTAAGATACCTCGTGGTTAAGATAAAAAAATAAAAATAATGAAAGCACGACTGAATCAGATACATGAAATAGTTACAGGTGCCTCCCACAGTTGGGGTCCTCCTTAAGATACCTCGTGGTTAAGACAAAAAAATAAAAATAATGAAAGCACGACTGAATCAGATACATGAAATAGTTACAGTGTCTTGATCACACACCCAATTTTAAGCTATGCTATGAGACCATTATATAAATGTAAAATCACAAACTTATTATTATTATTATTAACAAAATGCACGAGTAACATTAACAACTAAGACTAAAAATCAATTTTAACCATATATGTAACAGAATGAACAAGCAGCTCTTAAAACCAATGGCTTAATGAAAAACAATACAGGTCGTAAACGACATTTTGAACTTTAACAAGAAGAGGACGTGGTTTTTCAAATTGAAAAAAGACAAATGGTTTTAGAATCTGGCTTTAGGAAAAACTTTTGATCACATTTTTGTTCACCCTTTGTTTGGTTACCCTCTGTTTTTTTTTTTTTTTTTGCTTACAATGCTATTATACCATGTTGATTCACTTTATTGGTGTACGATTGATTGATGTAGTTTTCTTTAGATATACTTTTTGTGTATTTAATTCTTTGTTGTATTAATTATAGATTTATTAAATTTTTCACTATTGGATGATGCTTGTGTGTTGTCAGTCAGTCAATAAATTATGATTTTGGTAATTGTATGAGTATTTTTAAGAATAAATATATAATTTTTTGGTCAAAATTAGTTATAGATAATTAAAATGCAGTGTTTTTTTTATCAAAATAGTTTTTTGAGGAAAGTTTATCTCAATTCTCAATCTATATAATATTACATTAATGCAATATACATTAAAAATTTACTTATAGAATCATAGGACTTGAAGCTTAACTTAATGCCTATTTGAGTCCATCATCTATAAACCATAGTTAAAGTCTTTTTTAAAATTAAAAAATATGATAAGAAAGAAGAACATTATTCCTACGATATTAAGGTCCTATTTAGAATTAAGGTTATGTACCTTTTAAATTACAGTTACTATGAAAAAAAATTATAATTATGAAAAAATTAATAATATGTAGTAAATATAAATTTTAAATAATAATTTTAATAAAATTATTAAAGATATAATAGATTTTTCATTTTAGAAGTGAAAAATCATATCAACATAACTGCCAAACTAAAGTAGTTAGTATTTACAAAATACTTTACTACTGTAACTTACAAATTATAATTTCTTAATTTCAATTTCAAACGCACCCTAATAAGGATATTTGAATTCTCAAACTCAAACCATGAGCCGAGAAGACGTTCATAGCAAAACTAACAATGGTTGGATGCTTTTTTTAAAAAAAATATTTAAAGCCAGCAAATTTTTGTTTTCATTTATAATTTTAAAAATTACTCGTGCGATATTAATGAGGATACTCGAATCCTTAAACTCAAGTCATAAACTAACAATGGTAGGCTGATTTTTTTTTTTAAAAAAGTATTTAATGGTAGCAAATTTTTGTTTTCATTTATGCATAATTTCAAAGATTTTGTTTTAACAAAGTTACCATTTGACAACAACCTTCCAAAGGCAAGTTATCAACATTTTTACCAAATATTCATCCAATTCAAAGGTCACAGACAACTAGTTATTGCTCACATAATCAAATGGTCAAATTTTCTTTCCTAAAGAAGTTTGTGCCACTGTAACTTTTAAATGACTTTCCAAATATTTGACGGTCCCGTCCCATTTGGAGGGTGACTCATAGATAGAGGGGCCGTGGGGCAGTGGTACCCTAAAAACTAAGGGACAAAAGGTCCTTT
The DNA here is from genome assembly GCA_039657385.1 of Citrus x changshan-huyou. Lineage (NCBI taxonomy): Eukaryota > Viridiplantae > Streptophyta > Magnoliopsida > Sapindales > Rutaceae > Citrus > Citrus x changshan-huyou. Next base: position 12,383,205 of record CM077555.1, read on the forward strand.
TGAAGCATTGATCACACGCTCTCCATGCCCAGAAATACCGATGATGCAAGAAATGCATGCCCGTTTCAACAGCTCGTTTCCACGTGTACTAGCGCGTGTCATTCACGCCGCTTCCTTAGCGGTTGGGTTTCAGACAAAAGCTTATCGTACCAAGAAATTTTTTGTTTTAAAAGGAAAATTGAAAATGCACTTTCCACCTGGCCACTTACGGAGAGAATCCAATGACAAAGCCAGCTTATATCAGTTCAAAAACTCGGCTTTTCATCGTATCACGAGATATTGAGCTAATTTTTTTTGAGAAATATATAAAATTTCTTGCAAATTATTATTTTTTTTCAAAAGATGAAACATTTAATCTATTATTTTGAAAGCTTTGTGAGAGGAACTAATGCAATTTCTTGGTTTTTAGGATTATGTTAGTCAAATAATAATAAAAATTTAAATACAAATATTAGATATTTTTCTTGGATAATCAAATTACTAATGTAATAAAATTTTTGTGTTGTTATTTGTGTCGATTACTTAGATAATGAGGAAATGTGAATTTATTTTTAAATAATAAAATTTCAAGCTATCAATAATTACAGTAAATCCTAACGGTTTGCATTCTAATAATATTATAATTAATCTATTAACAACTCGATTATAAGTTAAGATTATATATTTTATTTGGTATCTTAAAAATATTTTAGAGTAGTATGACGTAAAAATTATTAAGTGCAAATGTCTTTACTTTGTAAATACGAATTTGAACAAAATGGTGGTAAGTAGCTCTAATGAGTTATGTCAATTTAAATACTATTCAATATTAAGTTATATTAGTTATCGTGATCTAACTTAAATTCGCATTTACAAAATATCGTGTTGGATTCAAAATATTTTTAATAAAAAGTATGTACAACGCATTTCATCAATGATTAAATAAGATGCCTCTTTTCGGTTTTTTTAATAATATCAAAATTTCCATAAGAATTTAAATTTTTTTAAACTACTCCTTAAATTATTATGCTTTTAACTTTGCCTTGATGGAAACCATAGTAGAGAAATAACAAACTCAAAATGGTCATACCTTAAAAAAAAAAAAACTAAAGGAGACTAATAAACAAAAAAAAAACTTACAAATAGGTTAAATTTCAATCTATACCTTATCTTTGTTTGGAATTTTTTTGACCATGGGATGAACTGGAGTTGTTATGATCTTACTTATTTCTTATAATCCCGAACTAATAGGGGCTTTCTTAGTTTGTTTGATTCTCCAATGAATTGTAGTATAACTTTAAAATTAAACATATTTCTAAAATTAAAAGGGACATATAGATAAGCCATTTACACGATAAAGCCAAACATTTTTATGTCTTTTATGAAAATTATTGATACATATAATCGATCATTTAACCTTATAGTTAAGATCTAAAATCAATTCATATCACGATCTCAAAATATTAGTGACAAATTAAGATAAATTTGTTATTTGGAAGATGAAACACTAAATTTCAGGAACACTAAATTACAAAAATTTCAATTATTTCCCAATATTATCTAACCAATAGAGTTGGTAGATCGAGATTTTCAGGATAACAATCAATCTCTATTAAGGAAATCAATTATTAAAAATTTTATTTGGAAAGTACTTTTCGATATTTTCCTAGGAAATCACATCGTAGAAACGATAAACTGATGTTCTACTGATATATATAAATGATAAGTTGATATATATACCGTTTGATCTCAACTTAAGCGATAAGTTCGATATTTTAATCATGTAACTTCAAACATTATCACAATTGGTTTGGTCCATAGTTGTAGAAGTAAGATTTGTTTCCAATGAAATATGTTACATGGGCAGGAGAGCATAGTCACTAGAAAAAAAAAATTACTTATGATTCTTCATTCTCACTTAATAAAAAAAAATGGTGATGTTTATAATTATTTACGCGAAATGCATATGCATTCACATAAATTATATGATTAGGGGTATGATTATGATATTAAACAAGCTACTCATGCACTGTTTGAGTTCTACTATTTAAGAATTAAGGAGATACCCATTCACTAACCATTAAAAAAATGAAAAAAAAATCAAACTTTCTTAACATCTTTAACTCCTTGATTAAAATAAAAATAAACCCCACGTAAGTGAATATAACCTTTATCATTAATAATTAATTTTAATTTCACTTAATTGTATTTTGTCACACGTAAATACAAATAAAATAAAATAATAAAAAAAGAGAAGGAGAAAAAAAGAGATGAGAAAATGAAGAGTAAAAGAAGAGAAGGAAAAAGACTAGACGAGACGATACGAGGCGAGTTGATATCCTGTAGTATATATGTAAGCAAGTAGTAGCCCCACTTGAGGAAAAAAAACCCAACCCTACCATTTTCTCTTCTTCCAACATACACTTCTTTCACTCTTTCTCTCTCTTTCTTTCTTCATGAAAGCTTAATTTTATAAGCTTTTAGCTTTAAAAAGGGTGCTGTAGCTTTAGCTTAGTTTTAGTTATTAGTTACCGTTCATTTTCATTTTTTTTTTATTTGGGGGTGTGTGTTTGCTTGATGGGCAAGTACATGAGGAAGGCCAAAACGGCGGCCGGTGAAGTGGCCGTTATGGAGGTGACCCAGTCATCGCCACTCGGCGTTCGCACTCGAGCCAAAACCCTAGCCCTCCAAAAGGCTACCTCTGCTGGTGCTGGTGGTAGTGGCTCGTACCTTCAGCTGCGGAGCCGGCGGCTCGAGAAGCCGGCGGCTCTGGTGAATGAGACTTCGGGCCGCAGGAGGAGGAGGAGGAAGGAGAATTCGAGGGCACGTGAGAGGTCACGTGGGAAGAAAAATGTTGATGAGGTGGAGGAAGAGAAGGAGACTGATGATGTTGCTGCTGCTGCTGTTGAAGTTGAAGAAGAAGAAGAAAACGGCAATAAGAATTTGGACATTGAAGCTTCCTTTGGTGAAAATGCTTTGGAAAGTGAAGCAAGAGAAAGGTGGGTTTTTTTTATATTTTATATTAAGAAATTAGTTTATTTAAATAAAAAAATTGTTTTGTTGAGGTGGTTTTGTTTTTGGATATTTGTTTTTTGGGGTTTTTCGAAAATCTAATTTTGTTGTTTTCGGGTGTTATTTTTAATAATAATTTGCATTTTCTGGGTTTTTATTTTAGAATTTTTTGTAGACTATTTTTTAGGGTTCTATTTTAAGCGGTTGCTGTATAAAATGGAGGCAAAATTGGTTGAATTGTTTGCATGAAGCTATGTGCTGCTTTGAGAATGTTTTGCCTGTTTGGTTGCTGAGAAAATGGAGGGAAAAGTGGGGAATTTTTTAAAAATTGGAAGCTTTGATTTTGGAGTGTTATTTAGTAATTTCTCTTTTGAGTTTGTGGTTGTAGAGAAAATGTATGAGAAAAAGGAGACATTTTGCTTTGATTACGAATTGAAATGATTAAAGTGTTGTCATTGAATCATATTTTGAGGGTTTTCGCTGAAATGCTTTTTGTTTGTTGCCAAAACAAAAAATTGAAGCTTTAATTTTAGTTTGCTCATCTCTTTGTTGTTTCCTTCGTGTTCATATTATGCATCTTAATTTTGGCTTGATTGAATTCTTATTCACAATTTGCTTATCTTTTCTCATTCAAGCATTTTTTTTTTTTTTAGTGTTCTGCTTGTTTGTTGCTTGCTTGGTTGCTTGGGTAAGAGAAAAGATGCAAGATTTGTTGCCTTTGCATTTTACTAGACCCATTTATCTGCTTTATTTATTTGAAGAACCTTTTAATTGCAGTGAACATTTAAGGAAGTTAAAGAAATTGTAAATCAAAGTTGGGGGCTTCTGCCTTTCTTTTTATTTATTTTTATTTTTTTGTTTGGGGGGGGGGGGGGGTTCATATAATTTCAAAGATTTTAGACAACTGGGTTTTTTCTGTAGCCTTCATTGCTGTTAGTGAAACTCATTGACACCTGTATCTTAACTGCTTCATGTACAACTTCTGATGGATCTGTTTGAAGATGTTGAAATGTTATATTCTAATTTGTTTCTGTGATTTTTCTTTGCTGTGGCAGTAAAATTCTTGTGTCTCTTTTTTAATTTAACTTCTCTTTGTTCTGTCCTTGAGCATATATTTGCAGTGATAGTCAAATCAATTTTTGTTCATGTACATGCCATTAGACATTATTTTAAAGCAAAGAAATACCCTCATCAGCCTTCTACTGTCATTTACAGCTTTTTGTTTTTTACATGAGATTTTTTTTTATTAAGTTTTTTGCATGAGATTGATAAGCTATGAATGCATTTTTATTGAACAGGATATTTCACATGTTTCTAATACTTGGGTGGTGGTTTCAATTACATGAGCATCAAATTAAAGTATATGCTGTGGTGTGTCCTTTTGCGTAGGTGTTTCTAGACATGGATGCCATTGTCTCTATTTGAATAGAATAAAACCATGTTGTTCTTTTTCCTTCAGTAGATGCCTTTTCACTTTTTTAACATATGAGAACTGATCTGTGTTTGGTGGTCCTTTATCATTGTAAGAATGCTGAGGCTGATATCTCGTGGAAGTCTTTGGTTTGGATTCTTTTTTTTGTTACTTTTGTTTTAAATGAAAAATTTGCAAATGAAGTGTTTTAATGTGGCAAACAGAAGCTCTTGGTTTAGTAAATAAAGTTGCATAAATGTTTGCGATTTTAAGTATACATTATGCTTAGAAAAAGGTCTCTGTTCCCTTTAATTGCATGAATCATTTTGTGCTATGGACTTATCTATTGTTACCCTGTTTATAATTGGTCGGGCCTTTAAGTAAATGTACGTGGATAGTTGCTATCCCGCATTCTGCAGATTGGGCGCGGAGATGAAGAACAAAATGTCTTTAGTAGTTCAACTTATATTAGATTCTGTTACTTCACCATGTACACATGTTTTCATTTTGGGTCCTATTTGCTTAATCTGTGTCAAATAAATTTGAAATGGATGATTAAAATTTTTTTCCAAAAATTTGTTTTATCAGTTTTTCAGATTATATTGTTGCTTGTCTCGTAATACATGTTTTGAAAGCTCCTTTTTTCTTTTACTGTGGCAGGGGCACTAGGGAGTCCACTCCATGCAGCTTGATAAGGGACCCAGAGATCATAAGGACCCCGGGTTCCAGCAACAGGCCTACCAGCTCAATGCAGAACAGGGAAGCACAGATTTCTGCGTGCAGTCTCATCCCAACAGCACATGAAATAGATAAGTTCTTTGCTGATACAGAAGAAGAGCAGCAAAGACAATTTATAGAGAAGTATACTACAACATTCATTTCTCCAGCTTTCCTTTACACTTCTCAGAAACTTTTAGATTGCTCTATCTGTGATATTCCATCTATTAGTTCGTTCATATTTATGTTAGCTGATATAAGATGTGGTTTATTTGCAGGTACAACTATGATCCCGTGAATGATAAGCCGCTCCCTGGCCATTTCAAATGGCAGAAAGTTGACCCATAGGAGACAGACTTGATATTTTCCTGCAAATTCTTGGTTGATCTTGAGCTTAGGAATTGACGAATTAGCAGGAATTAGTTTTAGGTCGCGCTAACGGTGACGGTGTCCATTCCATTTTCCGTCACCACTCTTATTTTACTTGTAAAGAAAAGGAGTAGTAGGACTATCAAAGATATGTGTAGACTAATGGTCTGTAACATAACAGGAGGGGTGTTATGAGTTACAAAGCAAATACAAACCAAAGTCCTTTTGTCTAACATATCATGTAATAGGAGAAGGGAAAAGAGGTTTTAGGGTTAGGTTTCAGTTTAAAACATAGGTCAGTGTATCAGGTACAAAAATTTACTAGATCTTTTTCTGTGTACCGTAATTTCATCCTCTTCTTTGTTTATACATGTACTGGATGGAACTTGAAAAAACTCCTTGGAATAAACATGACCCTTTTCCTTCTTCAAGTTTGTGTCTTTGGCAGTATCACTTGCTATGACTGATGAGAAATTTTGGCCGCTTTGACATGTGAATTTAGATGATAGCTGCCCAGTTGTTGTGGTCAGAAGCAGCACAGTTAATGAACCGACTGCTTATTTTAGCACTATATGCTATTTTTTAGCACTATATGCTAATTTAGCACTATATGCCAGTGTGAAAATGGTTGATGGTGTTGGGTTTTAGTGGGGGTGTGGGTCTTTTATGTTCTTATTGGAAGAATCTTTTGTTTCTTTTATCATATATTATTGACAATTGGTGCCTTATCCGCTACTAGTTGCCAATGTATGAGACAATTTTGTACAGTTAAAAAGATTCCAGGGAAAGTAGAATATGGAGTAAGGGCATGACATGACTCATGGGTTAAAGAAACAGCCTTTTCTCTCAAATTTCTTGGCTGAAAGTCGGTGGTAAAGGGACAGGAAAATGGCAAAGCAATGTAGAATCCTCTAGGGTTTGTTGAGAATAATATGTGCCATTAGCAGGTATTATAATTTTACTGAAGAATGCAAAGGAATGAAAATCAAACTCCTCTCTCTCACTCCCTCATTAATCATTATAAAGTGAGTGACCGAATTATTGAAAGAGATTTTGCCAATTGAATTAATAAGTATCTGCAAAAGGTGGTTTGAGTATGGGGTTTTTCTGTGCATGAATTTTTCTCATTGAACATTGATCGAGAATTCGAGGAGTAGGTTTTAGATATTTCAGGTCAATTAAAAAAAAAAAGATCTATCATGAAATTTATTGTTGCAACACTTGTTTAAGGCTCAACATTCTCAACGTCAGGGTATCTATCTTGAATAATTGGTGGAGAATATGGGCATCTTTATGGAATCCAAGTACGAAAGGAGTTGTAATATTATTCACTCAGCATTAAGGTTGAAAGTTTGAAACAGAAACAAGAAAATTAAAAAAAGAAAGAAGGTCACTGGTCAAAACAAGCAAAGTTTTTAAGGTACTTACAATTCTCTTTCAAGAAAAGAATATCCAAGTAAAAAAGTTTTAACGCTGGAATGTAAATATTGAATAGTGCCCCCTTTAATGCATCAACCAAACAACTGTCGGCAGAGTATCGAACTTTTGCTTATAGGGGGAAAAATGAAAAAAAAAGCAAAATCCTTTCTACATCCGACTGAGTCTTCGAAGTTTTTGATTTAGATAATTACAAGTTCTAAAATGGTCTTTTAAAAGAATTGAGGAGTATTGCTGATGGAGGAGCTCTATTGCGTTGTATATTTTTAGTGAACTGATTATCCCAACAATTTACTCAACAATTGGGTTTGTGAAGTAACCCAACAATATCTAATACATCAACAATTTGGTTTGCTATAGGTATTTTTATTTCATTAAAAAGAAAATTAAAAAAAAATTCCAGTAAGTCAAAAGTTAGATCATAAAGATTTCATTGAATCATTGTACAACTTTTTTCTTTTAAGATTGGTTTTGAGTGTGAAATTGAAAGTTATCATATCAGATTATGTCAGGCTCGGGCAGAAATAGTTAAAATGCCAGAATTCGAAGTGCCCTCTCAGCTCTCAGGTGCTGAAATAAGTAAAATGTGAGGTGGCGTCAGTCTAAAATAGTGATTGATTGTCAATGCCTATTCTTATGTGTTATGTTGAGCAATCTTGTCCTTACAAATGAATTGATGATAAGAAACAAGGTGCTTGGAAAAAATATAGTGGTTATAGTGGTGGTGGGTGTTAGTTGCTTCAATAGTATTGGGTGAAAAATAAGAGAATCTTCAATTTCCAATGACACTTCATTTTCACTTTGCTTTTCAAATTTTGTAAAGATGAAAAAGTTGTATTGTGACTTCAAGTCTGCATTGATTGCTTGTTTACCAGTAGAAGATACAAAAAGAGAAAACTGCCCCCCACTTGAAGTTGAAGGTAAAGCTTTGGCAAAAATTTGTAAAACCTATGAATGTTTATTTTATTTTATTTTTTTTTTCAGGTAAATGGAGCACTCAATTCTCATCCACAATAAGACTTGGAATAAATTGTTATTGTTGTACCAAAGATAAGGTGACCCACCCATACCTCAAAATTAATGGATTTAAAATTTGCTCAATAATATAATATTTATTAAGTTTGGAAACTTAATTAGAATATTCACTTATGTATCATTAGTCGTTTAATGTCATGTGTATCGTTAATCATTAGTCTATTATTTTTACAAATCACTTGATAAATGATATATCAGATACTGCATTACTAAATACCCAAAGTGAATAATATGACATTACTTTATAAACTTTTGACCTACATTTCATGTTAAAAATTCTGTCTAAAGTTAACTTGAAATATACCTCAAAAGTTATAAATATGACATACGAATAATAAGTTATACGTTTAAACATAAACAATAAGACACTAGCCATTTGAGCCAGCCTAATGGGCGAGCTAGTGGTATCCTAATGTAATTTCTGGACTTATTATAAGTGTGTGTATTTACCTTACGAGTAGATCTCAAATTATGACCACAAAATATTTGTAGTGTAACAATTTAAAAAATAAAACACGACCCATCGTAGCATATCTCAAGGTAAATGACCACCAATTTTTCTTTTCTAAGTTTTTATCATAGCATAGCCAATTTGTGAAAGTTTTTGTCAGTTGAGTGATTCACAGGTTGATCTTTTGTGCATAACTGTAAAGAGACCTGATAGAGAGACATGTCTCATTGACAATTGAGCATTTCATCAGAAGGGAAAAGGTGAAAGTAATCGTGGGTTAGCTTTCAATTTTTTGGCCTGCAATCTAGTATACGAAGGATACATGTGACATGTTGACATAACAAATAGGTGGTCCTGAAAAACTTTCTATAATTGATGCTCTGCACTCTGATGATTTATCAGAAGATCAGAAAAGATTGATTAATAATTTTAGTCTTGAAATGAGAGATTGTGAAATGGTGTTGGGATTAATAGATTAACATTGGTGGATGCATGATATACATTAATATCTGGGTAATGTGAATATATGATCAAATATGAACTGTACAAACATCACCAACCTAAAAGAAAGAAAGTCTCTTCGATGACCAAATGGGCCCAAAGGCAATGAAACCACCCAAAATTGTTAAAAACATTTTTTGGATTTGTGTACCTTCATTCGTTGTTGTCTATAGATTGGGACTCAATTCATTGTCGTCTAGAATCTTTTATGGACTGGTACGTCCCTATCTTTTAAAATATAAATTTATCTTTTTATAATAACATAAATTTTTTTTATATTATTGTAAAGAGTTTGTACAAAAATATAAAGGAATGATTATATATATTAGAAAGTGCAGACGCCTTTTAAATTTTAGCTACACATATTTACAAACATAAAGAAAATTTTAAAAAATAACAATAAAAGATAAAGGGATCAGTAATCAAATTTTGTCTCAGTAATAAAAAAATTGTGACATTGTAATATAGTACAACTTGAAAGTAATTTTTTTTTTTCAAAAAAAAAAAATTGTTGGTTTTGTAGCCAATTTGTGAACTTCCATCCCTCGAACATGTGCAGACATAATAAAAACAAGGACAGCCATGTGAGTGAAAAGCAAGATAAAATTGATAGCTTGAATGGGCGGTGAAGACAAATTTCTTTCGAGGAATCAATCCAATTCTCATTAGGGAACCACCCTCTCACTAGAAAACATTTTCCAACAATGTTTATCCTTCTAAAAGTTTGAAAGAGAGCCCTTTAAAGAAACATATATATATAACAATATTTATGATCATTTGGAAAATTTGAACTAGACCCTCATCATTTGGAAGTTCTAATTAGAGCATAGAATACATGTACACATAATTCAATCACATTTGGTAGTCTAAAATAGCCAAGGCATTTACTCTTAAGTGAGAGATGAAAGAGATGAAGAGACGAGCTAAATAAACCAGCATTCATTTTCCATACAGAGATCCGAGTATATACATTTACGCTCTTCCCAAGTTGATATTTGAGTTTTTGGTTCAATAATAAAAAGCCTTGACATCCAGAAGGAAAGAATGATGGCTTTAAATACGTATACAATGTGATTGATACAGAGGCATACCGTTTAATTGTAAGAATGCAATTAAGAGACCTGCAAGGCTCTCACACGAGCAGTCAATTCACGGACTTGACTCCTCAAACGCTCAGGATTGCAAAAGAAGTCGACAAAAACCCGCCTTTGAAGGCCAACCTCCTGAGAGTGATGTTTAATAATCTGCAAGCACACCAGAAATTTGCCTGCATTGCTTAATTTAAGTTACATGATAGTCGCTCCTAGGAGCAAAACAATCTGATAATAAAAGACAAGACCGCGAGAAGATCAGACTGTGTGTATTACCTCATTCTTTTTGCAGTGCTCAAGTGTCACTTCTTCCACTGCAACAGAGAGTTTTGCATTGATCTTTTCCATTTCATCAAGCTCTTTCATCAATGGCTTTAAAAGGTGTCAAAATGTAACAGAAGCAAACACAGAGAGTTAGAAGAATAAAGAAGAATCAACAAGAGGAGGCTGTAGTAAAATGAGAATGCTGAAAAAGAACGAAGTCAACATGATGCGAAAAGGAACCTAAGCCCATATATCTGTGGCAAACAATAAACAAAGTACTTCAATCACCTCTTGAAAATAACTTCAAGATCACTAATGCCCATTGTCTCCTTCAAAATCTTAAAAGCATTAATGCAAACCCAAAAATCTTCTCACTGGACAAAACATGTGCTATTGTGGGTGCACACATTTAAATCTATGATTATTATCATTAGCGTTAGCAGGTTATTCTCTTTTTAATCACTTGAACCAAATGAGCACTGTATCTGCCAACTACACACACTTAGCAGCAGAGCAAGAAACTACGAATCCAACAGATTAGGGATCGCAAAAGAGAGAGAAATCATGTTTCTCACTTTAATTACAACCGGAAAAACAGACTATTCCAGATTTCCTGGTACATTTCAATGAATGGATTACCCTCATCATCTCATGTTTCCAGTATATTTGTGGTGTCTGACATGTAATCATCCATATATCATTACAAAGCAAATACGAAAGAAACATGCTTAGTCGAAAACTGGATATAAAAAAGCAACAGGTGAGTTTGAAGAAATATTAACAAGCAAGTTTGAACATGACACTTGGATGATGAAGATCCTACCCTAGGTGTCAGGATTGGTTGTGCAGTTGTTGAAGATGCAAATAGTAGTTGCTGCAAACTTTGAATAAGAGTGCACCTATAACACAGAGGAAAAAGCATGAGATGTTAGCAACAAATCAAAATGACATTACTACATAACACAAGAAACATGATATTAGCAGCAGTTTTTGAGGAATCATAAATAGTTGAAAAAATTGTTGCCAATCATGCAACGTGAAGTAATGGCTTGATGTTCGCCTGAAAATGATAAAAACTATTTACCGGAATTTTCAGCCCTTGACTACATCTTTTATTTATACTTATCGCAGAGGTAGATTAGCAATCATTATTACAAGGTGGAATAAGTACAAATGAGATAGCATGAATAGTGAGAGCAACACAATCTGATCGGAAAATAACTCACAGCTCATTGATACATCTATTTCTATCCCCTGGAAGGGAATTCTCAAGATCAGACTGAAGGGCTGTCAAGTCTGCGCGAAGACCAGATATCTGCTGCACAATACCAGGAGCTGATACATATGTTGACAGCCCAGCTTGAGCATCTAAGAAAAATATTTCAGGAGAGCAAAAATTACCAATACGAAAAAGATAACAAAAGTAATAACAAAACTTCAATCAGTTTAACGAAAATCATTATGCTTATTACTTGAATGGATACTTAAAAGATCTCTAACACCATGCAGAAAAGTATCCCGATCATCCACTGCTCCTTGTTCTTGGACATCAGATGCAGCTTCAATGAGTGCCAGGCAACGACCCTGTAACAAAATCATGATTCAGAACAAACAAGGTTTCAGAATGAACTGAATCAATTTAGCAGAATAAAAAACAGGATGATGCAAACAAAAAAGGTATTAATACTATTTGCACGAGGAAAAGCACTCATTAGCTAAGTAAAGCCTGGTATGTTGATAAAGGGAAGTCATATGCTCAGGGTTCAGGGTTGAAAGAGCCCCATAAGTGTCAGTGCGTGGTCTCTGAGTAAATTTCCAGATGTGCAATCTTATGGATCTCATTGATCAAGAGCCAAATGAACAATCCAACCAATAAACGTTCCTCCATTCTAAAAGCTTTTCTAAGCACTCACAAGGACAGTCACACCTATTTTGTGTGTGTGTGTGTGCATGTGTGTTTGTTGGTTTTTGGTTTTTTTTTTTTTTTGGTCACTTACAATTTCCAACTTAAAATGATGATTATTTCTGTCCATTTCAGTGGTAGATGAATAATGACCTAGATGCTATTCTTTTACTTTAAACTTACACCATTGGATTGCATAAATCTTATGAATGAAAATTTAATCATCATTTCAAGTATAAAAGTTAAGGGAACCAACAGATACACACACACACACACACACACATATATATAAGGACTAAACATTGAAAAGTGGATTGAGAGGGACATGGGTAAGTGGTAAGCTTATGGAAGATAGAACATTAACATCTTTCTATGCACCAAAACTAAAATTAGGATCAAAGTTGACACACTCAGATTAAGAGTGTAATACCACTCGGCTTTTGGTTGCAGAGAGGTATCCCTGAAGCTCTGACTCAATAACCTTAAGCAGTGAATAAGCTCCAAGCATGTTTCTCTTTTCCAGATGACAAGCTAGCCTTAAGAACTGATGTCTTGCAAGCTGATTGATCAGATGATTGATGAACTGCCAATGAAAATGAGAAATGTAAATATCCTAGCACAAATACTTCAACATAAATTTAAATATTTCAGTTGTATCACAATCTGACAGTGGCTATGCCAAAAATGATTATAGTGCTATGTAATGTGAAATAACCAAACTTTTCAGTGATGTGAACCTAGTCAGACAAAGTTCATAGCAACATTAAAGGCCAACACCATGTAACTTGTTTCAGATATTGCAAACAATTATTCAAGGCGTTAAGGGAAGACCTTTTATGGACCCATGTAATATCAATAATTAACAAGAAAATAAAGGAGATTAGTCCGGATGCAAGGGAGCTAGTTTCCCACATTAGCTTAGATACAATATAGTAATGAACAGCTGACAGACTACCATAATACATCCATGATTTACCAAGCAAACAGCTACCATGCCGTAGACATGTCAAATCCTCACTATATTGTATGTTTATACTTTCATAACCTCTAAGAAGTTATAAAACAAGCAAAGAGATAAAATTATAAAGTAGTCAACCTACCGCTTTCTGTCTACTAATATAGAGTTCTTGGCGCATGACCTTCAAATCATAGTCACCTACAAGTTCATAAATTTAAAATCGTATTAACTTTATAGAATTATCATCGTAAGAAGCATAAAGTTGGATATTTAATTCTAATGATTCTGAAGTAGAAAAACTACCACAAAATACCTTGTAGAATGTACGTGTCTTGGAGTTGAGCCAGCTCCCAACAGAGATCGGGAATAGTCTGAAATGCATACAGATTTAGTAGACAATTAAATATAGAGACGGTAGTCAAATGAAAACCCAAAATGACATTGACCAGACACATAAACAGATACAAATTCCAGGGTAAGATATCCTATCATTATTGAAATATGTGGTTTGAAACATTAATATCTATTGGTAATTACAAAAACAATCCAGGGTCACTCTTGAGCCAATAAAACAGAAATTACTATTTTCAGTCGCTGCATCCTTGAACCAATCGCAACTGCACTGAAAACTATTCGATAACAGCTCATGTTAATGTGAGAGATTCAGGCTCTAGTATGAGTGGGCCAAAAAACAGGTGCCCACAAAAAACCAAACTGAACCGGTGATTCAGTTCAGTTAAAAACAATAACAAAAACTGATCAGTTCATATTAAAAAACAAAAAAAACAAAAACCGAAAAATAATCACAAAATACAAAAGATTTATGGTTTAAAACCAAAAAAACCAAACCGAACCAGAACCAAACTGGGAAACGAGGTTTATATATTAGGCAAAAGCTGATCGGTTCAATTAAATTCACAAACGAATGGAACCAAACTGACCCGTGCCCACCCCTAGGTTCCAGTAATTTGGTTAGTGATTATGTTCCAAATGCTGTAGCAAACACCTTTACCAATGCAGATTATCATAATTCAATAATCTTCGTAAAATATATAATATAAGAAATCATTTTAGTAATTGTAAGGAAACCTTTCACCAATGCTTCTCACCAATGTTTTTCATCACGTTCTTCATACAACTCATAACACTATCTCTCTATTTTGATCGTTTTCTTTCTCTTTAAAGCCCTAGCCTGTCTCTTCCATCAAGCTCTTAAATGTATTTGGCTTTTCTAATTTTCAAGTTACACCCAGTTAAACACATATTAGAAGCTCCTAGGTATTGTGAGTTTATTAAATTTTATCAGAAAACTGTATTACTCTTTAAAAAATCTACCACAGAAAAAACAAGTATTGTGGTAGTGAACTTATTGTCCCCTTGGGGACAGCCCAGTTAGTTTGCCTCTTGCAGTAGAAGCAACAGGTTAAGGTTGAAATCTTCCTCAGACCAACCTTGAAGTGGGATCGGTTAAATTTCGGGTGGGGTACATGGCAACTGAAATAAAAAGAAAAAACTGAAATTCAATTGTCAGAATCCGCCTTACTACAAGAGATAACATAATAGATATCTAATTACGCTCTTATCAACCTTATATTATATATTATATCTTGACGAACAAGAAATATATAAAGCAAATGCCTTGTATAAATTGATTCACTCCATAGTAGGCAGAAACCAGCAAACAAATCAGTCGTGTAACCAGAAAGATCTGGCAGCAATAACAATTAGCAGAAACTTGGAATAAATACAAGTACAAACCTCAGATAACAATTTCTCTTCTTTGTGGTGAAGATTTGAGAGTTCTCCTACCAATTCCACATGTTTTCTCCTGAACATTTATAACCATTGCAAAATTACCATGAAATAGACAAAGCAAACATAATTTTTGCAAAAGATAAAGAAAAATTAGGAGAAAGAGGAAAAAAAGGAATGGATAAAGAAATTGAGCACTTCAACAAGCATTCTGAAGATGTCATCCTATTTTGGTTAAGCACATGTTACGCATATCACCTATGCGCAGAAAGAACTTATTGTATGATAAGGTAAATAAGGAACTTTAACACTCAAGCTAATAATTATGGGTGTAAAGCAAAGTACTCTTACTTAAGTGAATGAAAGTCAAGATGAATATAAGCTTCGTCGGATGCTACTTGAGATTTCAGTGTCATTAGAATAGCTTGCTGCTTGGCATTCTCAACCTGGGCTTCTACCCATTGTCTTTCACTTGTTCCAAATCTGTCAAATTATTGAAACACCTATTTAACTTAAGAAAGTACCATTGAAGGAAAAATTCAAAAAGTTGCAGCACATATCAAGAAACAGTGATCGTCAACAAAAAGAAATAAATTCCTTAGATTTTTTTTTTTTTGGGGGGGGGGGAGATAAATTCCTTAGCCTGATTATATCACATTCTTAAAGTGAAGCTTCAAAGTAAATCAATATCAAAATTTAGTACCAAAAAGGAGAAGCAACAACAAAACAAAACTGTCCTACCCACAAGTCCCCTTCTTTCAAGGCATGTTCAACTTAATTAATGATCATAGTCCAGCTATGAAAAGTAGAATGAAACATCAAAAGTAGAACGAAATTTTCAAAAGGCATCCTATACTAGCAATCATAGCAGTGTGACATTTGTCTAAGGGAGAGAGATGTCAAACAATTACTTATTCTCTTAAACTGTTAAGATATGCTAACAAGTACTAATCTAAAAAATTTTAGCTGA
Source organism: Citrus x changshan-huyou (assembly GCA_039657385.1). Classification (NCBI taxonomy): domain Eukaryota; kingdom Viridiplantae; phylum Streptophyta; class Magnoliopsida; order Sapindales; family Rutaceae; genus Citrus; species Citrus x changshan-huyou. Next base: position 12,399,055 of record CM077555.1, read on the forward strand.
TAATCTTTTTTATTTTTTTATTTTTGGCTCTTTCAATTCAATTTCTTAATAATCTGTTGAAATAACTTTCAAAGGAGCTTCTCCATGAAAGAGAAATACATTAAAATTGTGACAGTCAAAAGACTTCTAGATTCTTTCACAAGAATATGGATGGTATGCAATATTTCTGATCCTGATCAGAAGTTAAAACCTTCTAAACCTCTTCCAACATGCCATTTCAGGATTACTACTTACATGGATCAATTAAGAGGTACAGCAATACTTTGTAAAAAGGGTAAACAATAAGAAAGGTAAAAAAGATAAGCTAAACAGTTAAAGAAACAAAAATACATACACAGAACGAAGTCTTTGTAACTCAGATACACGTTGATGATGGGATTTTTCTAAATCTGCTACAACCAAAAAACAACAACGACAAATAAATATTCTGCCAGTACAATTAAAAAGAATCCACATGCAGGTCTAAATTAATAATATGTGCAGGAGGAAGTGATTCAAAATTAAGGTTGGGGTTGAGCAAGGGAAAGAAGAAACAGAAGAGAAAGGAATTTTTTCCTGTTCAAGTAGGAATAATTATACATGCACAACCTACAAGTCTTCACTCAATCCAGAACATACAAAAGATGATAAAATATTTTAAGCAAATGAAGACTAATGTTCAAGCAGAAAATCCATTCAGGCTAAAAGAAACAATATGAAGAAAACATTAGAAGCCTACCTCGTACTAAGATATTTGACTCGTCGCCAAGACTTACCCATGAACATTTTGATTTTCCTTCCTCAGCAACTAACCTAAAAGGACCCTGCTCGCAATCACATTAGAACCAAATAAACTTACTTGATTCAATTACCATTATGTGAGAAAGAAAAAGAAATCACAATGGAAAGATGACATTATTATTTTCTAGAAAACAGAAACTCTGTATATTAATGGAAAGAAAGACCATACAAAAGCTGTTATTTTTCAGTTTCTCCTTAAATGAACATATTATTACAGAAAGACACTTCTGGACACAAAATAAAGCTCCTATCTACTGACAGAGGAAATAATGATCAAATGCCTCCCAACTAACTATGGCGAAGGACCATTGATAAATGACAGAGCTGCATAAATTATGCACATCAACACATTGCCCAAACTATTTTATTAAGTCTTAGGTAATACTAGTATAAGGAGAGTTGGTTGAATCCCCGAGAACTGGCAGTTTAGGATGACAGTAAAAGATTAATTTAATCACCAAAAAAAAAAAGGACAGAACCAGTTAATATTGCTAATGCCTGAATTATAAGAAATAGAGAAGATTAAAATGAAAGTTAAAAAGAGAGTTAAGCAGCTGGACGACCGAAGTACTGACTCAAGCAAGGAGGATAACTGTTGTTAAGTCAGCTGCTATGGCATTGCCTTTTATGCTGCCATAAGATCTTTGTAAAATGCATTCATGTAATGATACATAGGTATTGGTGAGATTATGAAGAGAAAGGCAACACTTATGCAAGGAAAAAACATGGAAAATAATTTGTTTTCCAAAGAATGTTGTTGGTTTGGGATTGGGACGAATGGATAATACAATTCAAGGTTTTGCAATGAAGGGTTAGGCTATGCAAAAAGACAAAAGGAGAACCTATAAGGTTTAATAAAGTACAACAACTCAATGTCAGTTTTAAATCTACATACACTGTCCAGTTGCTTAGAAAACCACTGATTTAGCTCCTTCATAGAAGATGAATCTCCAAGCAAGTATGGATGAAAATCAGAGTAAGCCAGGTATATGCCATCCTCTGCACATATAAATAACATCCAAAACTCATCAAGAAGATAAACAGAGCAGATTAGTCACAAGAAAGTGGTTCTTTCATTTTTGTTTCCCTTGGTAAAGTGTCACATTTTGCAATTAGATACAGGGTCCAGTTCGAACAGTAAAAAATTTTAACCCCAACAGATTTAGAATACAAGTAAAGGATAGCAACTAAAAGAAATAGGTTCAGTTGAAAACTCCCAATCTTTAACCAGTATTTCATAGTAAGGTCCTGCTACCTCGACAAAAACGCAACTTAGGAATTACTATCAGGTAAAAACCATCGAAATAAAAAATTTAAGTAATATGAGCCAGAAATGAAAGTTCACTTTTAAAAATATGAGAAACATACAATCATGATTGAATTATGGTGATCAATTTTTAAATCTTTTATTTTCTGCAGAAATGAAAGTTCACTTTTAAAAATATGAGAAACATACAATCATGATTGAATTATGGTGATCAATTTTTAAATCTTTTATTTTCTGCAGAAAAATTGGCATTAAATTTTGCATCTTTGAAGAAAAGGGAACTAATCATTGACTTCAAAGTTCTAGCTAAAAAGAAATACAAAAATGTAAAACAATATAATACCATCCCCAGAGTGATAGTGAGCCAACTCTTGTGCTGTAGAAGCTATCCTTCCCAATACATCATTCATCTAAAAAGCAACAAGAGGATTCAATAACAATTAAAAATCTTTAAGCAAGAAATAAAGTGCAATAAACAATTTTCTCAAAAAGAAATGCATCAAAACTAAGATACAAGATAAAAACATAATTTCAACAACATCAAAGCAAAAGGAAAAAGAAAAAGAAAAAGAAAAAAAAAAGGTTAATACAGAGGGAGTGTTAAGGGAGTAAAATAAAATAAATAATTTATTTACTTCGAATTTCTATAGGAGCATAATAAATATGAAAAAATGGTACATTATTTTTCAAAAGATGCATGTGAAGAGACCAAATACACTATCCTTGGTGTGCATAGCATAGATAATGAGCAAAAAATGGAGCAAGCCAAGCGAAAGGCTTTAACATTATATTTATAAGAGTAGAAAATTACAGAAAACCCGCAAAAAGGAAGAAATTTTTTGAGTATATACATGCTTAATGAGGCTTAAGAAATCACATGCTGATGGATACCACATACGACTTTAAAGAAGAGATGAAAGCAATATGGAATTATGGTTCACAGCTGATGCAAATGTGTTCCTTGAAAATTTTTGCATAGACTATCAAAGGCAGTATCCAGATCTTTGAATTATTTTAGAGTACCATAATTTGCACTATAATACCATTTATTTTCACTATCTTTCTTTCTATATAATTGAAGACCATAGTAAGCGTACAATGCATATCATGTAGCTTTTATAGATACGGAAATTATGTATGCAATTTGACTGTTGGCAATGAAAATAAACGGACAAAACATGATTACATACAGAATTCATGTATGCATTTGTCCTCCAGCTTTATTACATTTTTTATAAAAATAAAGTTCCAATTTCGTAAACCATAGAGCTAATTAAACTTTCTTTATCCCATACCTGCAAATTTCTCGCTGAAAGGCCATCATCTAGGATTGAAAGGTGCCCATTGACAGTAGAAGTTGCGGCAACTCTTGCCCGTCTACCCTGCATCAAAGTTGAAGCATGAGCAGTAAGCATGTCAAACTGGGATTGCAGATGCCTAAGCTGTCTCTGCAACTGTGCAGCTTCATCTCTATATGCCTGAGTTGCTTCCCTAAACACGAACACAAATCCATCAGTGCTAGAAACAACAAAATACAACCATCATCATTAAACCAAAAAACTAAAGAGATACAAATAAACAACAAATTCCTTCCTTATAAGTAGCATATCAAGGCACTTAACAGCATATTTAAACAATCCATATTCTCTAGAACACACATTGCATTATATAGCTTTTACAAAATTTCAAATTTAATATAACAGCAGATTCAATGCATAATAAAAACAGTGAAAATGGCAAAAGAAAGTGAGTTACCGTATATCTTTGAGACCCTCTTCAGATCCAAAAACAGCTTCCTGATCATCTCTTCTAGAAGAAAAGGCCGAAATGCTATCAAAAGCAGATTCCAAGTCCTCCCCCTATCAACAGATTTTTTTTAAAAAAATAAATCACGTAATTGTTGGTCATTTTTTTTGGAGTCAAGAATCAATAATAACATACAAATTTAAAGTGAAATAATAAAAATAAAAAGCACTTACTTCCAATAATTTTTCTTCTTGAAGAAACTGCTCGAACCTATAATACAAATAATTTTAATTAATTAATTAATGGATGGATTGAGAATTTGAATCTGAACTTTAAAAATTGGAGAGAACTGAAACGCCGTCGTACTGAGAGAGTTCGGAGAGGGAGAGAACGTTGGAGGGACGGAGAGAGGAGCAGATCCAGTCGAGGATGGGTCGTGCGTCGTCGTATTGAAAAGGCCACTCGAAGCTGTCGGGGTCCAACGAATCCGCCCCCCCGTAGCCTAATTCACACAGCAATGCGCACAGCCGAGCTCCGCTCATTTTGTTTCCCTATTTTTTTCTTTTTATCAAAATGCATTTAATTTTATTGAATCGAATGGAATGTTCTTCGTTTCATTTCAAATGCGGGTTTATGTTTTGGCGCTGGCCTCGACTGAAGAATCAAATCAAATCTTCATTTCAAATGTCTCTGTCGTCGTTTTCTTTACCTCTGGTTAGGTGCTTGGTTTAGTTGTACATTTGTGCTTGCTTTAGTTGTACCTTTGGGTACAAAGTTTCTTTTCACTTGGGACGTGAAAATTTTGAAATAGAAACAACTTTTTGCTTGAAAAACTAAAAATATTTGTAAAACATGAATATTATTCGCTATTAATTGTTTCCCCAAAAAAAAAAATTCTGGAATGAGTCATTGTAATTTTTCCTTCTCCTTTGTGCTCAAATTTAAAAGCATAATTTTAGGAATCAAATATTAGGAAAAATATGTGGTGCAACTGTGATATCGTGCCACAGTTACATCAAGCCGTTAGATATTAGTGGATCCCATCCATTTAAGTGCACCAATGCAACTGTGACACAGTACTACAGTTACACCGTAGCCGGACCCTAAATATCAATTATATAATATTTGATAAACAATGATTTCATATTTTTATTATAGAATTTTGGACTAAAAAACATAAAGAGGGTTGTTACCTCTCTTTCTTTGGGCAATTTATACCAATAACCATAAAATTTTATATTTTTTCCATCTTAACCCCCAAAACTAATTTCTATCAACATTAGCCAAAAAAAAATTTTCAGACCAAAATACCCCTCTCACATCTCTCCCCCAAAATCTCTCTTTCACTCATCTCTCCCAAACTGAAGAAACACCCATAGTCGGCAGCGACATCAGCCCCGTCGGCGGCGGCTCCATCCATCATCGGCGTCCGATCTACCATCTACGACCTTCAACAAAACCTAGGTTAGCCATTTTATTTATATTTCATTAATTTAAAATAAAATTTTAGAATAATAATGATTGTAGTTTGAGAATAATGATAATGGTGGTGGTGGTGGTGGTGTTTGTAGTGGTGGTTGTTGTTTTGGGAGTGATTTGTGATTGTATTGTTTTGGGTTGAATGGTGCTGCCCACCGAGGCAACTATTGTCCAACGACGAGCACCTGTCGCACCAAAAGACAGATTCACCCACGACTCACAGCAAGCAACCGCACTGAAACTCTCGCGCAAGTTCAGAAAATAATTCATACCACTAAATGATGCCGATTAGTGTTAGATCTGAATAAATTATGATCGGATTTCACTTTTACTGTTTGCCATCGGCGTTTATCGTTGCCTTTTGCCGTCGCCGGTGATTATTCAAGAGTGCAAAACTGTGTTTAGTTTGACGAAATGGGAGAAATAAATTTACTTTTGATTTGTAAACAATGGTAATTTGAGGAGAAAAGCGTGTGTTTGGTTAATGTTGATAGAAAAAAATTTAGAGGATTAATTATGAAAATAATAAAAGTTTTATGGTTATTTTTATAAATTTCCCTCTTTCTTTTAATAGAAAGGGCAATTGCTCTTCAAATAGAAAAAGTGCTATAAACGCTCTCCTTAAGCCATGCCTTCACAAAGACACCAAGAGTGGCTACTCAGACGAGCAGAAGAGGCACCAACATCGGTCACTAGTCAGAATTGCACCACTTCCAGCTCAAGCATCATAGTAATCATCAGATAGGAAAGCCGGCATTCTCTACTTAATTCCCCGTAAGTGACAGAACTCTCCATAGTGAATCTCTCATTATTTTTAAATTGATAACTTCTGTCAGCTTCAAACCTTACAGTATCTTTTGGTGACATTCTCCAAATTGGTGCATGAATTACTAATTTACTATCATGCATTGTTAATGACACACCATTTAATTCGGTTCTTTTCACTTTGCAGTAGCTATAAAATCACCTTACACAAACAGATGAAAATCAAAGTGTGTGCGCGAGACAGAGAACATGTGATTAGAGTGGGGAGAAACCATAAGATCAGGAAAATAATAGCATAATTAAAAACAGATTTGATTGCAACACACCACCCACATAAGCATGCATGGAATATTTATGCAGTGTATTATACACTTCAACTACACAGCACAAATTTTAATACTTAAATTTCTCTGTTAAATGTAATTTTAAAACTAATTCGAGTGCTCAACTGGCTGGGAATGGTAGGTGCGCCGCCTTAGCTGAGACTCAGAATTGGGCTGCTGCAGGAAGATCTTTGTTGGATCGTTTGGATCAACATATCTGCAACAATAAGAATTCGACATTTAACTGATAAGCATTCAATTAAATAATAAACACTACAAAAGTAAACAGCTAAATATGCCACTTACGCATGTCTCATCATTTCATCAACTGGAGTCTGAGCTGCTTGTAAAGGATCCACACGAGGTTCTGTTCCCACATTTGATTGTCGATTATATTGTCTAACTGAAGAGATCAGATTGAGAAAAAGTGGAACAAAGGTTCCACAACCGCCTTCCTTAAATAAAATCTTGAACGAATGAGTGGAGTACAGAGCTCTATGCTCGTTCTCTGGGACTACCTGAAGTTAAAGTCAAGCTGATAAATTACTATCTACAGCAGACATTGCTTAATATCACAACCTAAGGCATTGATAATATACTTACAGGCTCCACAAAACCAGAAATATTGTTGCAATGGAATATTGGCTGGTTAAATTTCTCATCATGGATGTAGAGCTGTGAGATAAATCAACTTACAGATCAGTGACTTATCAGATAGGACAGAAACTAAATCACTTACCAAAAATAACACCACATTATAACCCAAATGGAAAATTAAAGAGTACCAATGTCTCAAGCCAAGCATTTCAAGCATTTCGAAAACAGCGCCTAGCAACAGATAGAAAGCTTAAGATCACTTGTGGTACCCAACAATTCCCAAAGTGGGATCGAAATGCCACAAAGCTACACATGAGAAACTGAAGCTGCAGAGCATCAGCAAGCAAGGGCTACGTTTTGGTATTGCTGTCTAGTACCGTGCTACCAAGGCCAAGTTTTTAAGAGCGTTTGGTTAACACTTAACAACTGTGGCTTAGAAGCTAATGTGATATTCCCTTACAGATGTTCGATAAAAAATCTGTATAAGCATTACTAAGTGGTCAAAACTAACATTCTCAATGGTTAGACTTAGAGCTTAGAAGCCACCATATCACAATACTAATTGGAGCCTAGTGCAACTTCCCTCGCAATCTCCTAATAAAGTAGATCCTAAGAAATATATCTTCTTCGACACAAATAACTAGTATCTCATATCCAATCTTACTTTAATACCATTTGGAACATATGAAGAGTGCTAAACAGTATTTCTTGTGGCAAACTCAAATGACCATCCAAACAACTTTGTTTGACTCACAAGAATTTTAGCAAACACAACACAATTATATATAGGCAACAGAATAAAAGCACGGCAGCAGCTAAGCATCGCGTACCAGAGGCATATCAAAGGCAACAAAGTTACCAACAGGCTTGCTTGCAACAAATACTATGCGTATGTTTGACAAGTAAACTGTGCCCCTCGCTTTAACTTGATTAGTTCTGAAAAAACACAAGGCCAAAATTTATGCACATTTGGAATAAATTTTGGGTAAAAATTATATAAAATTAAAAATTCAATCATTTCTAGATTCCAACTTCTATGATCATTAATCGTAATATAAATTGAATCGTACAGAAATATGTATCCAAATTTATGAATATAATAAAAAAAATAAATAAATAAACAAATGATTAAAAAGTTTAAAGAACAGACCCCGGAATCTTATCGACGTGGAACTCGACGCCGTCTCTGGCAAGCACGAATAATTCGTTCGTAAACGGCACCGGCATCCAATTTGGAAAAAGCTGAGGATTCAGAGCCATCGTTCGTTCGCTGGATTCGTTTCTTTCAATTTATTTTTTTTTTTGAAAAATTTGATATTTTGATTAATTAATTAATCAAATGGGGGTTTATAATTTTATTTTGCCCTTGGCCTAAGCAAACGAAACACGTATCCAAAACGGTGTCGCACGCACGTATGAAGCAACGTTCTAAAATCTTCTCGATCTTTTCTTTCAGTCTACGCCCGGACGTTTTGGGCACCTACAAATATATATGTAATACCAGAAGGGTTTCAAAGCTTGTTAACTCGCCCCCAGTTCATTCAAGATTGAAATAAATGAGAGATAATTATGTTGCGTTTACTTGTCAGTAATTAAAATGGGATAAAATCGAAATAGACTGGAATGAAAATGGGTTAGAATGAGAATATCGATTGTGAATTAGAATAAATTATTTACTTAATCTATAAAAATCGGAATGAGAATAGATTGGAATCTCATTGATATATTTATTTTATCTTGAACTCGGAATCAGATTAAGCTGAATCGTTTCAAGTTACTAAAATATCCTTAGTTAATAATAACAACAACAACAACAACAACAACAAAAAATAATTATTATTATTGTGATTATTTATTAAAAAATTATATTTATTAATAATTATTGTTAATAAAATATTAATATATTAATTAATAGTAATAATTATATTAATTAGTTAATAATAATATATGAATTAATTATAATAATTATATTAGTAATTATTATAAAATTATATTAATTAATTATATTAATAATAATATATTAATTATCGTGATTACTTATTCAAAAATTATAATTATTAATAATTATTGTTAATAATATATTAATATATTAGTTAGTTAATATTAATATATGAATTAATTATAACAATATTAATAATTATTAAAGAGTAAATTAATTAATAATAATATATTAATTATTATGATTATTTATTCAAAAACTATAATTATTAATAATTATTGTTATTAATATATTAGTATATTAATTAATTATAATATATTATTTAGTTAATTATATTAATATATTAATTAATTATAAATGAGGATAAAGTGGGTACTTTTAATTTTGGGGAGGGTAAAATGGTCAATATTGGGAATGGGAAGAAGCGAAAATATGAAATACTTAAAATAGTCTTCTTATTTGTTTTGATAGTCATTCTAAAAATATATGAAATACTTAAAATAGTGAAACTTATTTTTGAAGAAACAACGCCTTCCTATTTTAATATGCAAGTAGTCTTCTTATTTGTTTTGACAGCTCACTTTTCACTTAGAAAACCATAAGTTACTTCAAACAGGGGGGCCTATAGCAAAGTGAAGATAGAAAATCAACAAAAAAGATGTTAATCATTATTTGGTACAATACAAAATGACCATATTTTTTTTGTCTTGTTAACGCACCTGAACCCCAAGACAAAAGTCGTAATGTTGTACTTCACTTCTTTACGAGTAGAAGACTTGAAAGTCTCTAATTTTTTGTTCAATGCATTATTCAAACTATCAGATACCTTTGTTAGGATGAACGACCCCATGGAAGACATTTAAAATACTCAAGATTATCAATATTATGTAGCAATAATGAATTCAGTGTACGTTGATCTTTTCTTCCATTAAGTACTCTATCCGCAAAGTAATATAACACGATTTGTAGCGCATCAATGTTGTCCATATCATTAAAATTCAAATCCTCGAAGTCCATATCATTAAAGTTCTAATTTTTGGTTCAATGCATTATCTAAACTGTCATATACCTTTTTCAAGATGAACGACCGCATGGAAGACTTTTAAAATACTCAAGATCATCAATATTATTTAGCAATAATGAATTCAGCGTACGTCGATATTTTCTTCCATTAAATACTCTATTCGCAAAATAATATAGCTCGATTTTTAACGCATCAATATTGTCCATGTCATTAAAGTTCAAATCCTCAAAGTTTTCATCTAATTCTTTAAGATTCGCTCTTAGATTACCATCAAAATACAAAATGACATAACCTGTAGTTTGCCGTAACACTTGCTTTTCTGTGTACGTTGTGTGTACCATAGTAAAGTCCCGTAATTAAGCACCACTCAATGATCGATAATTGTGCTAATTGGCCACCAAATTCAAACCACAACTGGTCTTTATCACATTTATCATGCGCGGCTTACCTATATAGCGCGTTGTGCATGATTATGCCACTAAACACATAGGCATCCATCTTCGCGAAATGACTGAATACATCTATTCAGAATAATTTTAATTATCGTTTTGTTAACTTAATTTTGATAGCTTCCATCAGATTTCTAAATTTTGAAGTATTTGTAATACGACTGGGAAAATGCTAGGATGCCAGAATCTTTATCTTACATGTTCCTTCTTTGGTCTGGGTGGATTACGCTTTGCCTCGTGGCTCCTTGGCCATTGTAACTGCGACAAAATTCAAATTTTATTCGTTAATCACATTCATAATTAAAAATAGAAATAATAAAGACATATAGACATTGCTATGTTTTAATGCGATAAGCACCTGTCGCATAAAAAAGAAAAAAAAAACAAAACACCTTGCCTCTTCATTTTTTTTTTGTGCCAGAGGTGTCCATCGCACAAAATACAACAAGTGTTTTGGTGCGACAGGTGCCTGTTGCTTAAAAATACTTGTGTTTTGCCATTGTGCGACAAGTCCTCTTGGTGCGACATGATGAACTTCGCACCGAACATAGATTCACACCAAAAGACCACCAACCCACGACAAAGTATAATCTATCATTGAGCATAAACAAAGTATAATCTATTTGAGATTCAATAATCTATCAAAAATGACATAAACAAAGTATAATAGGCATTTCATCGAGCACGTAATATGCCATTTATAATATAGAAACTTGATACAAAATAAATATTCATCAAATTGCTAAAATTCTTAGAAACTTGATAAAAAAATAAATGCAACATATTCTATGAGGCATTTCAATAAACACCTCATATACTATTTTTATCAAATCCCAATTTCATTAAATATTTTTCAAACTTCATAGAGAATTAATCGTAATACCCATCTATCATGAAATATACACCCAATTACATTCTTATAAGTTCAATCTTAAGAAAAAAATTGCTTTGATGTCTAAATCGTTGACAAAAACTATTGTCCAACTGCTAAAAATGGAGCCCCGTCCTCTCGGAGTTGATGCTACCCTCAAACTTCCAAGCCGTTGTCAATTATTGCCCCCAAAAAAACTGACGCCATTGGGACCAAACACCGATTTTAGGAGAGAAGAGAATCTAAGTTTGAAATGGATCTAAATAGCAAGGGTTTTTTGGTTAAAAAAGAATTAATTGGCTAAGTGATAATTTTATGAAATGAGAGTTATTATGACGCTTTTATACTTAAGTCAAGATTACTTAAAGAGTAAAAAATATATTTTTATTGCATTTTAACTATATTTTACATGAACATCCATTTTAATTTATTTTTAATAAATTGAGTTGTTTTAAAATAATTTGTGCTTAGATTATATACATAATTATAGGTGATTGAAAAACTCAAGTTTTAAGGAAAATTGCTGCAACAGACTCGCAGAGACAATGAAAGAGCTTGACTATAGAGGAATTGAAATAAATCTGGAACAATGCAGATGCTGTAGCCGTTGTTGTAGCAATCCTGGAGCAATAAAAGACTGGATTTCGCATGCCACAACTAAAAGATGGCGATCTAAAATTTCAAAAAATGGAGGATATGCGCCACATACTTTTGGTTGTCCTAATTTTGAGTTATAAAAGGAGCACGCTTGCAAAGGAAAAAAAGGAAGAGCCGTCACTCAAGGGAAAAAAAATTTTATTTGTGTTTTCTATTTATTTATGGGAATGTATTTAATAGCTAAAACAATTTTATTTGCTCTTCTATCACAAATCATGAACTAAATTCTATTGTGGTTGAATGATAAATGATCTTAATGGATGTTTGATTGACACATGCGTGTTGTTTTGTGTTTGCTATACCATTTTGTTTTATTTCAATTTTCTATTTCTGCTGACCACCCATTTAGTGGATACTAGCTAAGAAAAAACCTAAAAAAAGTCTGACTTAATAGATCAAATTAAGACAATACTTGGTTTTAGATTGAGTTTCCCAAGTTGAGTGAATCTCAATTTGAATATAACTATACTTTATTTAAAATTAATGATGAACTAGACATAAAGATTTATCTTGTAAGGTAAATGGAACTTATAACGTTTAATGTCATATTTAATGTAGGCATAACAATTGGTCACTATTAAAATTAATGATGAACTAGACATAGAGATTCATCTTGTGAGGTAAATGAAACTTAGAACATTTAATGTCATATTTAATGTAGGCATAACAATTAGTCATTGTTAGGTTGCATTATATATAAGATATCCAATAAGCGACAACTGAGGATGCATGAGAGATTTTGTCCAGTATTTTAGTATATACTGTAGCAACGGTATTGTAATTGAAAAAATAGTTAAAGTCATTAAGTGAGTTTATTCACTCAACTACTCTATTCCCATTGGTTACATCCTTATATTTGACGTGAGAATTTTTTTATTGCATTTTTATTTTAATTAGTTTAATAAATTGTCTTATTTCAATTTATAACAAAACTACACTGTTAAGATTGCTGTAACCAATATGATAATATCAATATCTGTGAAAACGATATGAATACTCATTAATATATTACTTGTTGTGTACACTTACACATTGACACTCATAATATTAGAAATTGCACACCACTAAGTAATGAGAGAAAAGCTTAGGGTGGATAACTTTGAATGCTACAAAGTCTTTTAGGTCATTTTTGTAATTTTCCATCTTTATTCAAATGATTCAATAAAAAGTTTATTTAAATGAGTTTATCATAATCTCATCAGTTATTATATAACCATATTAAACAATAATATGCATAAATAAGCTTTAAATATATTATCCATATACGAAAACGAATATGTTTATTAAACAAGACTTGTTGAAATATTTTTTAAGATATTTAGATCTATTTATTTATTTAAATTTTAACAGTATGCTGCTCCGTAACATGTTCTTTACACAACTAAATCAAGCAAGAAAGCATAAATTCATTCTAGATTTTATGCATTTGTTATTCGATCTAGTTTTCTCCCAAAATCATCAAACAGAAAGTTTCATATTTAAAAACAATCAATCTGATAAAAAGTTCTAATATAAGCATGTGAGAATGCAAAATCAGTCGAAAGTGTAAAGTCATTTAATAAATATTTCAGAAAAAGGAAAAAAAAGAAAAAGAAAGTACTGCAAGAAGAGACTAAAGAATTAGTGTTTGCACTAACATGCATTCTTCCATTACAAACACAGCTAATTAACTCTTCCGACTTTGTAATACGGAAAAGGAACATAAACTACTTGAATTACATTAACCACGTGGGTCTTTTATATGAAAATATAGAAACTAGTTGAGACTAACTTCATTCTTCACAAGTCTACAGCGACTGAAACATAGATGCATTTTTCTCCACCATTTTTGTAAGAAAGTTCAATGACCTTTGATGCCTCGTTATCTTGGATGCAACCAATCCATAAGCTTATAAAATATGACTATGTTTGGCTCCACACCATTTCCTTTCGCATTGTTGTATGCCACGGCATCTAGTATTAAGCCTTCATTAGGCAATCTATGGTATAGTTCATAAGCAAACTTCTAGTCTATCTATAAGGGAACTGCAAGTTTCAATACTAAGTTCACACTTGCAGTTTCTTATGTCAATATAATTCTACTGCCTCAAGAATGTAATCATTCTACTTTGACTGAGAATGTAGCCATTCTACTTGCACTTAAAATTTCCCTGTAAAGACTTATATCTTCCTCTAGGATTTGATTCGAGTAGTACCCATTTATCAAAATAACAGTACTTGTCCACTTTTCCAAAGCTAAACATTTTCTTGATCTGATTATATGTAGTCGAAAAGTACAAGAACAGTCTAAAAAACTTAATTAAGTGGTGGTCAGAGATACTTAACACTAAATTAATTATGTGGTGGTGAGAGATAGTTAACACTAAAATCCATTATTTGATAGCAACCGAAAGATCCGAAAGCAGTCCTAAAAGATAAGAGTTGCTTAAATTCCACCAATCGATCAGGATAAGCATACCACACTTGAATTTTAAGAATTTTAGCACCACCATTTGTGATGAAAATAGACGTCCGTCAAGCAAAACCCATCCATTATCAACATGTAATAAGCTCTTACTTGCTTTGTCTATCTTTCCATTCATTTTAAAATCTGTAATAACAGACCGCACGCATTTTCCTATGTCCTATGTAAACACCCAACCTGAGAAAAAATGCAACCATAAGTAAAGATATTAGGTTCACAGAGCCATCTATTCAATCGCTCAATAGCAACAAGTGCATGACTTGTCCAACATAATCCATAGATCAACGTAGTATGTGTAATCACATTAGGCTTACAACAAAGCATAGTCATAATTTAATTTCTAGAACAACCTGGTGGCCTCCACAATTCTACGTTACACACTCAATCTTTTAATCGAAGTATTCAAAACAAACAGCCATAATTAACCATAATGCAGCAACTAATCAAAATATTTAACCCAATAAAATCTGCCAACAACGCAATTGAATTTATTTTATTTTATTTTTCAAAAAAGAGACACAAAGGATATTGCTTAGAATACAGCTGCTGGCCGTGAGTAAAATAATTACCTGAATCACAAGCGTCACTGGGGAATTTTTCAAGTGAGGTTCAGTCTTTGACTGCGACTAGGGAATTATTTCGATTTTTTTTTTGAAATTTGAAGTTGTGGGTTTCCGAGAGTGAGTGAATCTTAAAGCAATTTTTGAAGCAGAAGAAAATAAACAATTTGAGAATTTGGAATCCATGGGAGATTTTCTTTTTTGAGGATTTCGGCGTAGTACTTAGGTTTCTCAGTTTTTGATATACGTATATGTAAGTTTTGAATTTATACTGAAGTCCTTGTTTGGAGAAATATCAACGAAGTCCTTTGATTTTAACATTTGCAGTTATCAATAAGTCCCAAATGAACAGTGTTCATATATTTGTAGTTATTTATAATTGAAATAACTTCCATATCAACATATCTTCTGCCCCTATCAAAAAAAAGAAAAAAGAAAAGAAAACATATCTTGTGCCCCCCCCCCTTTTTTTTTTTTTTTAGTAATTTAAGAACATATACTCCCACCAATAGCTATACAGAAGATACCAATTTGAGTTTACCTATCCAAACTTTATTTTCCTCTTGGAATTGTAGGATGGGGATAAATATTATGTTACACACACACACACACGAGGTATATGTCTCCTCATTACTTTCGGCCGTTTGGATTTTTAGGGAATGGTTTTGATGTATATCTATGGTTCGTGTCCATCTCTCACTTTAGTAAATATCTCTTTCCCAACTTAATTCTTCTAATTCATAAGACTCACTATTTTCCATACTATCATTACCAGTTAGTTATTTTCTCCATTGTTTATAAAATAATTATTATACACCTACTTTTTTTTTTTTGGGAGAATTATATACCTACCGTTTTAGAACTAAGGAGAGTTCGTATCACTGATTTTTTAAACTTTTCATGATTTTGGAGAGAAGTCTAATATTTTATATATGTCTTTATGTGCCTTTAAACTAATTTATTGTATCGTTACGTGAAGAGCTTTCAAAAACATTATTCAGAATCTTCATATTTTTCAATTGTAGTCTTATAATTGTTAATGTCCAAAAATATTCAAAAACTGTTTTGAAATTTAACAATTGATACAATTAAATTCGTCGTGGAAATAATATAAAGAATTAATTTTAACTCTTTTTTTTTTTAAAGTTTAACTCTTAAAATTTCCAAGTATACTTGTTTTGATGGGATTTTCACGTGCCCACGTGTTGCCTCTAATTGGTTGGGCATGCTCTTTTTGGTCAGTATTGAATTTGGGCCGGATTTTTGTTGACTTGGGCTTGAGGTGGTCTGCTAACTCATTGTTTCTATTAGTAGTTCGCAGAGAAAGGTCCACAATTTATCTAGGCACTGATATCGCCTCAAAAAAGTCGTGTTGAAGCTTTGACAGTTGTTGACTTCCTAGATAGTCCGAATATGAGCTTAAATAGTAAAGACACCCTCTGTAGATGGTGGTGTGGGTGCATGTTATACTAACGAATAATGGAGAACCAAGGGTTTTATACACTGTCTTGGAATTTGATACTTCGAGAAACCTACGGAAAAATCTTTTAAATGCGAAATAGATTTTATGGATGGGATTTTCAGAAGTAGATACCCTATAGATTGTGCATATAGTGTATAAGAGATGATTTTGGGACTCTAGAACTATTTAGGACTTTTACTGACTGATGCATTATATAATATTGCGACAATTGGGTTAAAATCCTAGTGCAATCTCAATTAAATATGTAGAGTTTCGGTGCAAGAAACTACAGAATATGGAAATTATTATAGAAATGAAAGATCTCCATTTGATTAAGGTTTGGGTACTTAATTGACTGGGTATGGCTTTTTAGGCTCTTGGAGACTAAGAAAAAGGCTTGGGATGATTGCAGAGACTTGTAGACGCGAAAGACTATGCCTTTAAGGTTGTTTTGAGTGTGGCGACTACGGTCAATTTGAATGAACAGGAGTACTGTTACGTTGTCTTCTTGGAGTCGAATACACAAAGATTAAGGTTTTAATGAATTTGATCAAGAGCAGAGGCTTATTCTTGATTAAGGACAAGGTTATGAGAGGAGAAACTTGAAAAGAACTATTGATTATGGTTTCTTGTGGGTTAAGGTATGGTTTTACGGAAAGTTTGATCAAGAACAAAAGATCATTGCAAAACTGCTGTTTTAGGTTTATTTAACAGAGAACTTAACATGGAAAAGGTTGATAGTGGGTTGGAAACGTAATGGAGGATGATGATCCTTTCTAGTAGAATTCAAGAATAGTGCATGAGGTGCTGTATTTATAAGTTTTTGAGGGAAAACCAAGTTTTTAAGGCCTAAGAATCTTATTCCTCGAAGGTAGCACGAATCTCTCTGCTTCAAGGTAGGGCTTTGTGGATTCTTTCTTTTTTTTTGTGTAAAAAGGAGTCTTTTCCTAATTGTGAGAGGATTCTAGGATTTATATCTTAAATCCTTTTTCTTGATCGCCAAACATCTACCTTTTAGGGGTAGGAAAGGTGCTGGGCCGAAATTACGGGTTATGGAAGGCTCCTAGAAGGTCGCTTAATACGGAATTAAAATACTATAGTAATTATACGACACAAATCAGGAATATAAATTGCCTTTTGGCTTTGAAGGAGAAGAAGACAAAGACAGAAGTTAAGAAGTTGCTAAAAGCAATTGAAGCAGCAGCCACAGGTTGGGAGAAGAGCCAGTCGCTTAGATTAATCTCCTTTATTTATTCTTTTATCCTTATATCAATTATGTGTAATTAAATCTTTTATACTATGATTAAGGATGATGCTGTGTTCAATGAGATAAATTACTTTTTATTTAATTCCCTATATGTGCGCCTGAATGTTTATGGTTCTTGTTTCATATATTTGGTTGAATATAATTAAATCTTTTCACTAATTCTGCTATATATTATTGATTGTTAGTATAAATATTTAACTAAGTCAATGCTTGGATCTATAAAATCCATATATGATTATCTCTAATTATGTGTCTTTTATTAAATTATTTACCTAAAGTACTTAGAAAAATATTAACTCTTTATTATTCAATATTGTTTACATGAGATGTTTAGATATTATACTATTAAGCAGAAAAAGAACCTAAATAAGATTAATTTTAATTGGACTAAATTGTTGCATTTATGAGTAGACATAAAGATTTTGAGTTGTCACTCTAAAATTAAGAATTAATTGATAATTAGATATTTGTTAAGTTGAACTGTGGTGGATTTTGCAATTCTGATAGTCTCAATCTCTTGAATTCTTGTGTTAATTAACTCATTTTAAATTTAGTTACGTCTTTAGTTTAAATCTCTTCAAACAACATATTTCACGAAAAGTAATACAAGAGATCCAAAAATTAGTATTTGCAATAACAAATATTCTCCAGTCTTGTAATATAAAAAAGGAACACTGCCTATAGTATAATTACATTAATCACATCATATATTCTTTTCACTTACGAGCTATTTCAATTGAAATTGCATCCAGTATTACATTTTTCTTTGTTTTTGTGAGGGAAGTTCAATAACTTTTGATGCCTCATTATCCTGGATGCAACGATACAAAAGCATCTAGATTATGAACATAAGCCCATGCATCATGATGCTTTTTATTTGCCATTCCATTCTTTACAAAGCCCATGTAAGAGAGATTGTAACATTTTTCATTTTTTAGTTTGATATTCTGGAATAAAAAGGCTTGCTGTTTTTGGAGAAAACATCTAACCGTTTAATTTTAGAGAGCATGTTTTATGTTCTACAGAAAACGGCTAACCGTTTGGAGAAAATGACTAACTATTTATTTTCAGAGAGCAACTTATTTTGACATTCTAAAATAAAACAGCTTGCCGTTATTGAGAAAACAGCGAACCGTTTTATTCCAAAGAGCGTATTTTCGCGTCAACACTAAAAACGGTTAGCAAGCTTGAAATTTCAATTGTGAATGGATGCAAATTTCAAACCAAAGAATGTCTTTGAAGAAGTATCATTTCCAATGGTTGTAATCTTTCATCTTCTTCATTAAAATAGACACATACATTAGATTAAAAACTAGATTTTACAGGTTTCATACATGTTCTGGAAATACAATCTTATTTGCTAGATATTGTATTCAGGATTTGATATATCTTGGGGGTAATTTGCCATTAAAACTCTATAGCAAACCAAGATTGGTGAGGACAAATAAAACCTTAAAGGAAAGTGTGCAAACACGTCTCAAATCCTAAGAAATTTTCTTTGTTCTTTGCCTCCATATTTGAAATTCAGCAACAGCCCATGCATCATGACGCTTTTCGCGTCACAACATCCAGTAGAGTACAACAAGTCTACCTGTTCCACATCATTTTAGCATAACCAACTTTGATATGATTCGGAGTTGAACCAAAAGATAGAAGAGCAGCCTATGAAAGCAGAAAGTGGTGCTTAACTTCCAAGCAATCTTCCTCACATAATATGAGTTGAACCAAAAGTACGAGAGCATATTCATCAACCTTTGGATTAGGGATGGCAAAACCCCGGGCCGGGTCCGGGTATTGCAATGACCGGACCCTGCCCGGATGCAACAGGTTCGGGTCTGGGTCTGGGTCCGGGCCAGATTTTAATCCGGGTACCCAAATTTTATATTTTTTTAATATTATAGGTGTATATATTTTATAATTTTTTGGTAATTTTATAAATTTTAAATTTATTTCAATAAAATTTGACATGAAAATATAAACTTTAAGTGTTTAAAACTTTATATATGTATAATAAATGAGTCAAATAAATATAAATATTTAAAATAATATATATTTTATAATTTTTTTAATAAAATCCGGGTTCCGGGTTTATCAAGTGATGCCCAAGACCGACCCGGCTTCATATCTGAGCCGGGTAATACCCAGCCCACAACGCCCGAGTACGGTCCGGGTCCGGACCGAGCGGGTATTTTTGCCACCTCTACTTTGGATGACCGCACTTGAATCTTTACTATGAAGTTATTATGACGGACAGACAATCATCAAGCAAAAACTATCTATCAACAACATAGGATATGTAAATGTATTTAATTGATACCTCTTTATTTGCATTGTCTATCCTCCCGTTCTTGTAAAGTTCATCGATTACCACATTAAATATTGCAATATCAAGCTGCAGACCTTAGGCCACCATCTCAATAAATGAGATTAAGCTTCATCCCAATCGCCGAAGGCCCTCATCTACAAGCCTGGCCTAACAAGAAAACCAAAAATCGCGTATCAATATCAATATTAGGCTCACAAAGCCATTTCTTCAAATAACTCAAAGTAGTATATATAATCACGTTAGGCTTACAATAAAACATAATTTAATTTCTAAAACAAAGTGGTGGCCTCCACAATTCCACCTTACACAAACAAACCTTTTAATCAAATAATTGAAATTAAAAGGCCACTATTAACCATGATGCCATAGCAACTAATCAGAATAACAAAACCAATAATATCGGTTACAACCCAATTGTATTCATGCAATAGCAACTAATCTAAATTATAAAACCAAAAAACAAAATGCAAACAACAGAATTAAATTTATTTTAATTTTAAAAGAGAAACACAAAAGTAGCACTGTTATAGCAACTAATCAAGTTATTAACCCAATAAAGACTGGGGTGGGACTATTTGAACCTAAGAAAATACTCTCAACACGCATTTATCCATAAAAATTTTATATTATAAATATACCCTTAAATAAATTTACTTATAAATCCTTTCTTCTTCATCCATCTTATAATTTTCTGTGTTAAATTTTTTGATAATTAAGTTAAGTCTCCACTTAATGGAAGAAACATCCGCCATTATAACATACTTTGTGAAGATTATGATTTTTGCTTCTCGTGTCATTAAAAGTATGGAGAATAAAACCTCAATTTGTATTGAACAAAGAATAATTCTATATTTTCAAGTTTGATATCGCTCCCTAAATTTAAAAAATCCTTAACAGATTTGTGCAAAAGGAAGAAAAAAGAATTGCACCAAAAAATTATCAAATCGTAACTGGCAATTTGATTGCAGAGAGAAATTATTTTTGCATAAACTCCAAAAGTCTCTTTGGATAATGCCAAATCAAAATTAAGGAGCTTCCTCTGTTACAAAATCTTTATGATGATCAAATCTATATTAATATATTAATTCCAGAAGCAATAATTTTGTATAGATCACTTAATAAATTTATGGGTCTTAAATTGTTTTGGAAAATATACCATGAATAATAAAGATCTTTGATATTCACACCATTTTTATGAAGAAGATAGACATGAGACTATGAGAGGGATATTTTTGAGACTAAAATGGGTGTTTAAAGTAAAATTATAGATTTTAAATTTTAGTGATGGGTATCATGAGAGATTGGGTTTGTAAAGTATTTTGATGGGTTTAAATAACGTCACCCTAAAAGCTGCCTGTTTACGGTTGATTTTTGGTTAACGAAATAAAATCACAAAACCAAGCCAAGAACAATAAATTTATTTTTGTTGGGGAGCGAGATGCCTCGCTTGTTCGGCGCGTGCGGGTTGTTTAGGCTTTTTGTGGAGTGAAGGAGGATTGAGATGGCGGTGGATATGGAGGGGGTCTGACTTCAGGTGCGGAGGGCTGGTGAAACTCGCCTTAAACCTGCGAAACAACCAAAAAAGAGGTTAGAGGTGGAGCCGGGGGTGGCCGGCGATCACACTCCGACGCTCAAGTCAGAGTTGGGTTATCTCAGGTTAGAGAGCTTGCAAGCTCTCGGTAATGGAGGTTCTGAGGTTGAAGAAACCTTCACTTTTTCTGGTGTGTGTGTGAACTTAATTGATAAAAATTAAACTTGAGTATTTACATGGTGTACCCCGGTCGCCGTGCCACCTGGCGCTATTTTAGTGGCGTTCCTTGCTGTCATGTCAGGAATATTCTTATTTTCATGCGTATGGCGGCTTAGGCGTTTCAAAAATATGCGTGGAGAGCAAGTTTGTGGCGTATTCACGTGCTGGGCGTAGTGGAGTGGTCCCGCGTACCTCTGCAATTCCGTTGTAATTTTACAGGCGTAGCAGGAAAAGCTGGTGGTCCCAACTGTCATAATATCAAACTTTTGGCGGATTCGCTGGCGTGACAGGCGGCTGTCTCCTCTTTTGTGGCACGAGATTTCCTCACCGATTCCTTATTTTTTGACACGTATTAAACCGATCTTTTTGAGATTCGGGGCCCACATATCCCTTCACATTTTTACGAAGACTTTTTATATCCTTACATGGTGTACCCGAGGTACCCCCGGAGTACCTAGGGTAGCCGGGGTACCTAGGGTACTTGGGGTATCTAAGGTACCCGATGTAAACTAATTTCTTAAATATTGATACGTGGCGGTTCATCATTGGCCTCATATTTCCTTCTCAAACAACATCCCCCTAGTTTCTTTGTGGCGAATGTAATTGAGGCACAAGAAACTAATTGAGGAACTGTGCGTGACACATGGTGATATTTACCTTTTTTTGTTTTTTACAAACACTGAACTGATGCTGTCTTCACGTCTCTCCAACTTTTCTTGGGGAAATGGTAACCGCCTTACACATGATTTGAATTTGAAAACACTCCTCTGTAAAATTATTTGACCTCTCACTTTATGAAGTACGATTTGTCAGGTTTAATTAAAACTAGGGATGGCAATGGAGCAGATATGGATTGGATCTACATTGCTCCAGATCTAGATCCGTAATAAAAATTAAGATCCGTATATGCTCCAGATCCGTCATGGATCTATATTTTTCGCTCCATATCTAGATCCGAAACAAAAAATAAAGATCTATATCTGCTCCAAATCCAAAAAGAAAAATTAAAATCCAAATCTGCTCTAGATCCATCATGAATTCTAAATCTCAATAATAAGAGATCAATATTTTTTTAGAAAGAAAATTTAAGACTAAAATGCATTGGTAACAATTAAATTATATAATTTGTATAAAAAATCTAATAAGTATTGTAGCTTCTACTTTTACACCAAAATAAACAAATAAGAAAGATAATAAAATATCGATCAAAAGTAATTGCAGGAATAAGATCATTATAATATTATAATGTCTCCTTTACCATCTTGATATCCATTGCACACCATCATCATTCCTATATCATTAAATAATAACATATAAGTTAAAAATGATTTATTATATTTAGTGCTTTATTATTTTTATTATGATCATATTTAACTAAATATATTATTAACATAATTATTTTATAGTTGATAGCCACCATTGATTAATGATTATACAAAATAAATAAGATTATGAGAAAATGATAGAAAAATAAACTCAAGTCTATGGATTTTCCTAACAATTAAAGAACTGATCCAAGCATTCAAATGAAGTGGAGAAGCGAGAGTAGACTAAAGAGGAATAAAGAGACTAAATTGTAGAGTGAAAAACTTAAAAAAATTAGGCAGGCTATCTTAATTTTATTTTACACTTGATAAATTTTTGTCTTATTATCAATTAAGTACCTTTAAGTTTTAAGATTCTTAAATACATGTTAATGAATAAATTTTATCATCATTTATAATTACATAATTGTTAAGAATTTTTTAAAATAAAATTACATTAAATGGTGAGTGGATATGGATTTGGATCTAGATATTAAGATAAATCCGAATTTGCTCCAGATCCGCCTTAGATCCACACATCGATATCCAAATCCGATCCAAATCCATTTTAATCCGACCCAAATCCGATCCAATTGGATTTGGATCACATGGATCTTGGGTCAGATCCGATCCATTGCCATCCTTAATTAAAACATGTTCCACTCCTTTTATGTTACTACTTTATTTTGAAAATCCCAAGTTTAATTGCTTCCAGTGGCTTCTTCTTGCTCCCTGGCTTTTCATCTTTCCATTTATTTCTTATTCTTTTTGGCTTCGTCTTTTTCTTCAGCTTCTCATCTTCTCCTGGGCTCCATTATCATTCCATAAACAGGTAAAAGACTCTTCCTTTACTTCTTTTTTCCTTTCTTCTTCTTGGCCCACCATCATTCTTTCTTTCTCTTTTTACTTTTCTCCCTTTTTTTTTATGCCTTTTCACGTCACTTTTTTCATGGTTTCTTTCTTCTTTCCATTTCTTTCTCTTTTCTTCTTTTTTCTTTTGGTCAACTCTTCTTTTCCTCTTTTTTTTTTCTTCTTTTTTTTTCTTTCCTTCATTTTTCTTTTCTCTTTCTCTTTTTCCTTCCCTCTCGGCTGCACTTCTTTTTGCGCGTTTCTGGCGGGCTCTCGGCAGTTGCTGCGGCGGTCTCCGGTGCCCGATCTGTCTGGCGTGCGGCCGCGTCTTGCGGCAGGTTTGGCACGATGCTTCTCTATCTCACATTGTCTTCTTCTCTCTTTTCTTCCTCTACTGCGTTTTCTTTGGATGCTTCTTTTTTTTTTTTTTAGACTTCCTTTTTAAAAAAAAAAATCATCCAGACTCTCCTCTCTTTTTTTTTCTTATCATCCTGACGAATTTTTTTTTTTAAATCTCTAACGGATTTCATTGTGCCCATGACAACTTCTGCACAGCTTCATCTTTTAAGCAATTTCTGGCGATTCGTGACTTCTCTTGGCAATTTACAGTCTATTAATCTCCAAACTTGCTTTTTTTTTTGCGACTAAAATTTACTACTCTCGGTGAAATCTAGGTATGAATTTTTATACCTATTTTTGGCTTCTTTATTTTGAAAAATATTATTGTGGCTTTGTTTATGGATTTTATGCAAAGTGTTGGTACCTTTTCTTTTTGTTTATGCTTTTATTGGTGGATGTTGGTGTTTGGCTTGTGATGGATGAAGTATGAAGTTGTGGGTACATGTTTTGATGTGGAGATTTTCTTTTCAACTTGTGTCTTATGTTTTTAGGGAAACAAGATGGGGAGAAAAACTGTTGGGAAAAAGGGTCGTAACGTGGTCAGGGAGCCAGGGTAGTCGAGTGAGGAGGTTCTCTTTTCTGGGTCAGCCCCTTATATATCCCTTAGTGACGACGATGGGTCCCCTTCAGCTAGTCCCAAGTTATCTCGAACCAATCCTAGTAGAAAATCAAAGATTAAAGGCAAACAACCAGCCAAGCCAGCCTATAGAAAAACCCGTGCAAAGAATTCCTGACCCAAATATCCTACCCCTGTTAGCATTCCTGAACCTCCCCTGATCTCCCCCTCTGTCTCTGTAGCTCGTAGGCTCTATGCACTAGAGGGCAGGCCAGCTACTCCTAGAGATTTAAAAAGGGCTAGAGCTAAATATAACATACCTCATTCTGTCTGCCTTAGGGTACCTCGGAAAGGCGAGTGCCCCGAGCACCCCCATTCTGATGGTGTAGCCCTTCATATTGACCTTTTTAACTTAGGTCTATGTTTGCCTCTTCAGCCATTTTTTAGAAAAATGTTCAGTGAGATTAAGATTGCTCCCGGACAATTATCTTTACCCGGTTGGAGATTGCTCACGGGTTTGTAGGTTCTGTGGCTGGATGTATTTGGGGAGGATATTTTTTATGGAGATCTGAGGGGGCTTTATCAGTTGAAGAAGCCGGCTGGTTTATCCGTAGCTTATTTTGCTACTTAGAGGGTTCATGGTAGCTTGGTGAGACCGGATCCCTTGCTGAAAAAAGGATATAGATATGGGTGGTTTGTGGCTGAAGGCGAGTGGGGGAGGAGTATACCAGCAGGGAATGAAGTTGTGCAAGTTCAGAACTTCTTCAATGAAGATAGTATGTGTTTCTTTCCTCCTCTCTCCATTTTTATGTGTACATACATTTCTCGCATGAATTTTCTTCTTATTGTTGTTTCTTGAGACCTTTGCAGACATCACTTGGTCCAAGGGAACATCCCCAGTTCATGAAGTGGGGAGGAAAATGAGTGGTGTTATAGAGAAGTTCCAGTTGTTGCAGAGTGAGGGTGATGTTCTGAGCACTACCCGGCTGGCGAGAGCTGGTTTGATTGAGGAGATTCTTCCATCTTCTTTGGGGGCTGATTCACGTATGGCTGTATGGTGTTGCTGGGGTACCCTGCCTTCATTGGTTCTGTGGGGTGCCTCCATCATTTGCACAAACTCTTTTTGTTTTTTTTTTTGGCGACCATATCTTATTTTTCTTAATGCGTCTTTTTGCTAGTGACGATTATAATGTTCATTTTTCTGATCCATCTCTTTGTCTCACTTTTTTTTTTTGTTTGCTTGATGTTCGATAGGTATGGACCCTTTCGCTGAAGATTTCGATGCCTTCTTCAGTTGCATGAGCGGTAGCTCCTCCGCAACCTTGGGTACCTCAACAAAGGGTGATCGACCTCTCATCGTTCTAGGTGCCAAGGGCAAATTGCCCGTCTCCTCTTTTAGGGGTTCTCGGGGTAACCCGACTACCCACAAGAGGAAGCTTGGCTCCATTTTCACAGTTCTTGGAGTCTTATGAAGGGTAAGCTGGACCCGGTGGTAAACAAACGGATATCTCACCTGGCTGATTGCTTCCTCTATTCCTCCGAGTGCATTTCTACAGACATGGCCATGGAGGCGGATAAATTGGACTTAAATGAGCGCTATAGCCGAGCGCTCAAGGCTTGTCATGACGTAAGTGCCTTTTTATTTTTTTTATTTTTTATCATCCTCACTCCCTTTTCTTCTCTTTATTATTACTATTTTTTTTTAGGTGGCCTTCTACCTTAGCTATAGTTTCCGCGACTTTAGTGGCACCTCGGCTGTGAGGGGAGGTCAGACTCGGCCAGTCTCGGGAAGAGAAGCTCAGAGAGGAGGTCAGGGCTTTGCAGAGGCGTTTGGATGACCACGCCCGAGAGAACAACCGAATGTCCAAGAAGTTAGAAGAGGTGGAGTCTAAGCATGTCGAGCTACTATCTCGCCAACAGGAGATGATGGACAGTGGTCCTCAGCCGCCTACCCGACAGCTACTGCAGAGGTACCCTGGACCACTCTCCAGTGCGCGCCACGTTTCCAAAAGATGAGATACGCCGCGAACATGCACATAACGGCCCAAAAATTATAAAAAGGTAAAAAAAGTTAACAAAAAAGGATACGCCACGTGGCAGTTGAGGTACTCCATATATAAAGGTGCCTAGGTTTTATTCTCCATCATGCTCTCATTCACCCATAAACACTCACACTTTGAAAAATAAGTTTTCTTCAACTTTAAACCTTGATTTACAGAGGGCTGACCAACTCTCTTTGTCATAAAAAGCTTGAGTTTACTAACTTGAGCGTCGTAGTGCGAACGCCGGGATACCCCGGCTTCACCTCTGTTTGAGGGAAAATAGAAAATGCAGTAAAGCACCACGTGTCGACAAATGGAATGACTCCAACACAATCTAAGGTACTCGGCATAATCCAAGGTACCTCGCACAATCTGAGGTACCCCGCACAATACGAGGTACCCGTCATGATTTAAGGTACCCCGGACAAATAGAGGTACCCGACATGATACGAGATACCTCGCACAATCTGAGGTACCCTGCGCAATTCGAGGTACCCGACATGATTTGAGGTACCCCACACAATTAGAGGTACCCCATATAAATTGAGGTACCCGACGTAACTCGAGGTACCCAGCAGATCGGATGCAAGAGAATCCTCCGAAAATATCCGCCATGAGAAACGTCTCCCCTCTTAAAAGATATTATTCAATTTTGTCAGAATTAGGAATAAAAAACGTCGTGCTAAAAGAAGGGACAACCGTCTATCACCTCTGCCAAAAGTAAAAGACATTGTCCCAAGGACAGTGGTACTCAACCGCCTACCCGACAGCTACTGCAGAGGTACCCTAGACCACTTTCTAGCGCGCGCCACGTTTCCAAATGATGAGATACGCTGCGAACATGCATATAACGACCCAAAAATCATAAAAAGGTAAAAGGATGTTAGCCAAAAAAGGTACGCCACGTGGCAGCTGAAGTACTCTATATATAAAGGTGCCTAGGTTTCATTCTTCAAGAGGGTCTCATTCACCCATAAACACTCACTCCGAAAAATGAGTTTTCTTCAACCTTAAACCTTGATTTATAGAGGGCTGGCCAGCTCTCTTGACTATAAAAAGCTTGAGTTTGCTAACTTGAGCGTCAGAGTGTGAACGCCGGAGTACCCCGGCTTCACCTCTAACCTCTATTTCATTATTTTGCAGGCGTGAAACTCATTTTGAAGGACACTTTTCTTGGTTTTGACATTTCTCGATTGTTACCACGCCCTCTACCCTTTTCGTATGCCCCAAATTTCAGATACACCGCACACAACAAACCAGTGAGGTACCCCCTCTCCCCCAAAAAATGCAAATTCATTGTTCTAGATAGGTTTGGCTCTTCCTACCCCAAAATCTATCGAAAACAATTGGCGCCGTCTGTGGGGAGGTGCACAAAAAGCCTCCTCCACGGTTACCAAACTAGTTGTTGTGTGTACTCTAGTACATGGCACCCGACGTACCACCCGAAGGTTTAATGGCGGATCCTACAAGGATGGGAGATGACAACAGCGGTGAAGGTATCCCGTCTCAGCAAGGGCAAGGGTATCAAGCAATCAACGAGTATTCGCCAAAATGATGAACCTATCTCTCATAAGCGTTTTGAAGATCTTGCCCATGCAATACTTAGGGCAATTGGGTCTCGGGCACCCAACAGTTCACTTCCACTAATGACGCTAGATGCTCCACCACCTCAAACGGACCAACAAGCTGTGTCAGAAAAGAGGTACCCGAGGCCAGCAAGCCAAAACATGGGCCATCGGGTACCCGTTCTAAGTTTCAAACTGTGGGCTCCCGAGACGAGCGTTCCACCACTTCTTGCAATTCCCGCAGCAGCTAGGGTATGA
The DNA here is from genome assembly GCA_039657385.1 of Citrus x changshan-huyou. NCBI lineage: Eukaryota > Viridiplantae > Streptophyta > Magnoliopsida > Sapindales > Rutaceae > Citrus > Citrus x changshan-huyou. Next base: position 12,427,754 of record CM077555.1, read on the forward strand.
GGCGTGCAAAGCGTACCCACGAGGATCTCCATGAAAAGTTAGACGCCAAAAGGGCTTCTCAAATGGCAGCGACATCATCGGGTACCCCTCGAACTTGTGGAAAAAATGGAGAACCTAGAAGCCCAAGTGAAGCTCCTCTCTAAGAAGCAAAACATCACAGCTGCTCCAACGCCAATGACCTACCAATCGCCATTCACTATGGAGATTCGGACGGCAGCTCTCCCCGAGGTGTTCGCCATGCCTCAGATACCCCAATACTCGGGTACCACTGATCTCTCGGAGTACGCTGAGCTATACCGCGACCAAATGCTTATCAAGGGTGTAGATGAGAGCGCCATGTGTAGGATGTTTACACACACACTCACGAGCCCCACGAAGTTATGGTTTCGCTCTTTGAAAGCAGGTAGCATATCTTCCTTACACCAATTATTATCCAAATTTACTAAAGAGTTTTCCTATGCTTCCACTCAAGATAGGGCAGCCTCCAAACTTGCCTTTATCAAGTAAAGGGAAGCCGAGCCTTTGGTGGAGTATGTGAGTCGTTTCCACCAAGAGGTGCTGCGAACCGGAGCACTTGGAAACTAATATACATTGACCCATTTTGAGAAAAATTTACGGTTGGGCAAGTTATGAAGTTCTTTTCAAAAGAAGCGCATACTTTCATATGGGGAAGCTCGTTCCCGGGGGTTGCAGCAGGTGGAGATGGACGAGAAATGCCAATTGAAGCACCGAGAAGATAAGGCCGATGTTACAAAGAACAAGAAGAAGCCCAAGAGGATGGAAGCCCCAATACCGTGGGTACCCCGAGCACGGAGCCCTCCACAGGCTGCCCCGCGGGGACGAGGGTATAACACTCTGGGTACCCCAACCTCCAAGATCGCCACCACCAGATCAGCGAGAGCCACCACCGAGACCTCGGTACGAATCTTACCATCCACTGAATCGATCCCCAGAGCAAATCTTCAACCAAATTTGGGATAGTGGCCTCCTCCATCCGCCCAAGCCAATGAAGAAGTACCCCAACATGAAGCATAGCTTGAAGTATTGTGAGTTCCACGAGGACTTCGGTCACAACACAGCCGAGTGTTTTACCTTGGGTGAGGAAATTGAATATTTGATTCTTAGCGGGTACCTCAAAGAGTTTGTTGCTGGCATGAGAGAAGCTCGGAAATCAATGGAGCATGATAAGGGCAAGTGGGTAGCTGATGGCAGTCCTGAACGAGAGGTACCTCCGGGACATAAGAAAGACGTGTATGTTCGGATGATCATGGGCGGACCGACTCTAGTGGGCCAATCCAGGAGGGCTATCAAAGGCTATGGTAGATCGTTGTCGATAACCACCAATATTGGCAGAGAAGTCAACTTTAATGGATGGGTACACCGGAGGTACCCCACCATCCCCCGCTTATCCTTTTCACGGAAAAAGATGCTGAGGGTATCTCGTACCCCCATGACGATGCCTTAGTAATTACGTTGAAGGTTGCTACTGGTAAGGTAGCAAGAACTCTTGTAGATATCGGCAGCTCCGTTGATATCATTTTCAAAAGCACCTTGGATTAACTATTGATTGAGTCGCCAAAGATCACCCCCTATGCTACGCCTCTTATTGGGTTCGCCGGAGGTATGGTTATACCAAAGGGCATCATTACGCTGCCTGTTACACTTGGTAAGGTACCTCACCGTGTTGTTCATATGATTGATTTTCTTATTATAGATCACCCAGGGTGCCTACAATATTATATTGGGTAGGCCGTTCTTAGTAGCAACTAAAGCGGTGGTATCCATGCACTACTTCACCATGAAAGTCCCAGCCGCCCAAGAAGTTATCACCATTAAAGGGGACCACCAATTGGCTCGTGGATGTTACTCCGTGGCCTCCAAAGTTACTTACCAAATAGCTTTCGATCCGCCACTAAAGGGGTACCCCAGTGGTAGCTAGCCCACACCTTATCCCTCAAAGCGAGCACTTGCTAGACAGCAGAGAACAGTGCTAAAAAAATCTCCTCAGGTAGCCCACCCACCAAAACAGTTAGAAGCCTTACCAATGGGCGTAGAAGCAGTTGCTGGGGATAGCTCAGGGGTATCCCACGGGGACCATGTGGAGCCCAGATGTGAAGTTGAGGCACCTTTGGATCCCCGAATATTGAAAGATAAAAAATGGGGTACCCCAGTTGAAGACCTTGTTTCAGTCTCGATTTGTGCTACCGACCCAACAAAGACCGTGAAAGTATGCTCCAATCTTTCAGAGGAACGAGAGAGGCTCATCAACTTCCTACACGAGCACCACGACGTATTCGCCTGGTCCCACTCGGATATGCCGGGTATCCCACTTTCCCTCTTTTGTCACAAACTCAATGTCAGCTGACATAATAAACCGGTCAAACAGAAGCGTCGCACCTTCAACCAAGAGAGGTACGATGCAATTGAACAAGAGGTAGACCGCCTATTAGCAGCGAGATTTATCCGGGAAGCAGTGTACCCCGATTGGGTATCCAACATTGTTCTAGTCAAGAAATCAAACGGAAAGTGGCGTATGTGTGTGGACTTCACCGATTTGAACAAGTCCTGCCCCAAGGATAGCTTCCCCCTTCCTCTGGTGGACCAGCTGGTTGATGCAACAGCGGGGCATGAGACGCTTAGTTTTATGGACGCCTTCTCCGGTTACAACCAAATCCCAATGTATGAACCTGATCAAGAGAAAACGGCCTTCATCACCAACCGTGGGTTATACTGTTATAAGGTTATGCCATTTAGTTTGAAGAATGTCGGGGCTACCTATCAACGGCTAGTAAATAAAATTTTCAAGGACCAAATCGGGCGCACCATGGAGGTGTACATAGACGACATGATCACCAAATCGGTACATGCGGGGGAACACCTGGGGCACCTCAGAGATACTTTTACAGTTTTAAGAAGACACCAGATTCGGCATAACCCTGAAAAATGTGCATTCGGGGTTACCTCGGAAAAATTTCTTGGGTTCATGGTACAACAACGGGGGATTGAGGCCAACCCCGATAAAATTCGCACAGTTCTTGACATGAAATCGCCACGCACCATCAAGGAGGTTCAAAGCTTGGCAGGCCGGGTAGCTGCCCTGAGCCGCTTTATCTCCAAGGCTACTGACCGGTGTAAGCCCTTTTTCAAAGCTTTGAAGACCGGCAAGAAGCTCCAATAGACACCCGATTGCGAAGAAGCTTTCCAAGAACTGAAGGGGTACCTCGTGAATGCTCCACTACTTGCCAAACCTGAGCCGGGGGAGGTGCTTATGTTGTATCTCGCCGTATCCGAGCATGCCACCAGCTATGTGTTACTCTGAGAAGATGATAATGGGGTACAACAGCCTATTTACTACACTAGTAAGGCTATGGTTGATGCTGAAAAGAGGTACCCTACCTCTGAGAAGATCGTTTTAGCACTGGTTGTCTCTGCAAGGAAGCTCAGACCATATTTTCAAGCTCACACCATTGCAGTCGTCACCAACCTTCCCGTCCGGCAAATCTCCGATGGTCCCTCGAATTAAGTGAGTTCGACATCATCTTCAAGCCTCATTCGGTGATTAAAGCCCAAGCCATCGCTGATTTCATTACAGAATTCGCCAATGACTCAAGTGGTGAAAGTGATCCGAGGTGCCTGTCAGATACCCCATCCACCAATGAAGGGGGCAGGTTTGGGAAATATATGTAGATGGTTCCTCTAACTCACACGGAAGTGGTACGGGAGTTATTATAATCGACCCAAACAAGGTGAAAATATGCTACGCTTTGCAATTTGGATTCAAGGCTTCAAACAACGAAGCCGAATACGAGGCCATCATAGCGGGGTTGAGGATGTCGAAGGCTTTAGAAGCAAAAAGGGTACACGTTAAGAGCGACTCCCAGTTGGTGGTAAGCCAGATTACCGCACAATATCAAGCGAAAGAGGAAAACATGAAGGGGTACCTCAGAAAAACCAGAGAGTTGATGTCCTAATTTTGCAAGGTTAAGGTGGAAAGGGTACCCCGACTGGAGAACAGCAAAGCCGACACCCTGGCAAAAATGGTGTCCCTTGGTGTAGCTCAGTCAGCTGGCCCCATCACGACAGAACACATACCCACCCCCAACGTTGATCTCTTAGAACCATTGGAAGTAGGATCATTGTCCAACAAGGTACTTTGGATGGAGCTTATCATAAGGTACCTCAAGGACGGAGACCTCCCCTCAGATAAAAGTGAAGCAAGAAGACTAAAGTATAAAGCCGCGCGGTATTGCCTGATCCAGGATACCCTATACAGAAGAGGGTTCACTATTCCTTACCTTAAATGCTTGGGAAGTGACGAGGCTGAGTATGTCATGAGGGAGATACATAAGGGGATTTGTGGCAATCACTATGGAGCACAATCACTGGCGCAAAATGCTCTCCGTCAGGGGTACTACTGGCCTACCATGCAGGAAGATGCCAAGAATATGGTACGAAGCTGTGACAAATGCCAAAGGTTCGCCAGGGTACCCCACCTACCCCCAGAGAAGCTAACAATTATATCTTCCCCTTGGCCCTTCGCTATATGGGGAGTGGACCTCATTGGCCCGTTACCTACCGGGAAGGGGCAAGCAAAACATGTAATCGTGGTGGTAGATTATTTCATAAAGTGGGTGGAAGCGGAGCCACTAACAAGTATCACAGAAAGGAAAACCACGAAATTCATTTGGAAGAACCTCATTTGCAGATTTGGGATCCCTTATGCAATTGTTAGTAATAACGGTAAGCAATTCGATAATGAAAAATTTCAAAGTTTTTGTTCGGAGCTTGGGATAGCCAACCGATTTGCTACACTTGCTCATCCCCAATCTAATTGGCAAGTCAAAACCGTTAACAAGATTATCAAAGGTATCCTGAAGAAGAAGCTAGAAGAAAGAAAAGGGAGCATGGGTAGACGAGCTACCTGGGGTTCTGTGGGCCTATCGGACTACTCAAAACACCTCCACCTGGGAGACCCCGTTTTCCCTCGCATTCGGTATTGACGTAGTGATTGCAGCGGAAATCGGGGTACACTCTCACAGGGTTGAATACTTTGATGAAGCCGAGAACACCTCCTTGATTGCTTCAAACCTTGATTTGGTGGCTGAGAAAAAGGCTAGAGCAGATTTGAGGACATACATATATCAGCATCGCATTTCGGATCTATATGAAAAAAAGGTACGCCCTCGATCCTTCAAGAAAGGAGACTTGGTCTTGAGAAGGGTAACTGAGAACACTAGGGTACACTGCGAATGCACTTTTGGGGCAAATTGGGAAAGACCTTACCGCATCGACAAACCCGTTGGGTCAAGTGCATACAGGCTACTCCACATGGACGAGACAATCGTGAGGCACCCCTGGAATATTGCAATGCTACGGAAATATTACTAAAGAACAGTGTCTTAACCTTTAGTCTTTTGCTGTTATTTGCTTTCTTTAATGTTTTTGTGTGGTAGGCCATACGGGGTACCCCAAATACCCTATGTTGGTTAGTTGCAACTTTAGAATTTCTTTAATTCCCAAATGGAAAGGAGAGGATGTCTCACAGTGTCCCGTTCTCCTAAGGGTAACAAAGGTAAGTCGTGTACTGATGAATGCTTTCGTTATCTATAAATGCATTTTCTTTCTTGGCAAATATGATGTGTATCCTTTATTTTTCGCCACTTTGATCTCAGAATGCGGATTATATTCATTTATCGCCATTAATATACCCTCGCATCTGGTTATATGCAATTCTCGTCATACGCTTGTCAATTATGACTAACCTATCATAAGACCAGCCAGGGTACCTGACATGCCTAGATCGTGACGATCTATGCAAAGCCAAGATTGGCAACGGAGTGAACAACCCAGGGGTAGTCTTTCTGCGGAAGCATGACAAAGCTACCTAAACAAAGAGAGAGAGGGTCAAAGAGGACCTAAGGGTGGAGTAAAGCCGGCATACCATAGCACTACGAGGTTCAGCTTAGGTATGAGTACACCCACACCTCCGTCCTCTTACTTGAGCAAAGTAGGGGGTAAGCCATTAAAAAATTCGGAGAGAACTTCGAAAGAGTAAGAAAGTGATTGGTTGGACCAATTGCGCACTTTCAATTAGCACCACGAGGTTCAGCTTAGGTATGAGTACACTCACACCTCCGTCCTCTTACTTGAGCAAAGTAGGGGGTAAACCATTCAAAAAAAAATTTCAGAGAGAACTTCGAAAGAGTAAGAAAGTGATTGGTTGGACCAGTTGCGCACTTTCAATTTTTGATCGAGATGTCGCGATGATGTTTTGATTACCTATTTGTGGAGAATCCGCCATAGTTTTCGATAAAGATATGCACCAAATTCGTTGATCTGTATAAACCAGCAGGCGCCTTATGTCGATATTTGTTAACGTATCGGGGGTACCTCATTTCAAAAAAAAAATGAGAGGTACCCTAAAAATTTACAAGATAACAGTTTGGCCCAACATTCATTTGCAGAATAACAAAGATGCAAAATACAAGCTCAAAATATGGAGGGCTCGGTAGCTTGGTATCATAACAAAAGAGAGATCTCAATGATGCAAAATATCCCAAGAAACCAAAAAGAAATAAACAAGTTCCAAATAGCAAAATGTGGATAGATCCAGAAAAACAAGAGCACTATAAAACGGCTACACCGAGGGTGGAACATCGTCCCCACCATCCGTCTCTAGAGGGTGATCAGCAGAGGACTCTGAGATACTCAGAATATGAGCAGCCGAAGCAGGGGCATCTGAGGAAGGCAATGGCTGAAGCACGCGGGGTACCCTAGGCGACCCGTAAAGGGTACCTGACCATGCATGGGAAGACTTCTTCCTCTCCTCAATCGTCTTCAGAATCGTGGCCTTGTTGACAAATTTCTGCACACGGGGTACCTCCAGTTTTGGATCCACGCTCCACACTGAAATTCTAGTTATGCAACCCAAGAGGGGGGGTGAATTGAGATTTTAAAAATTAAGCTAAGCAAATCACACAACAATTTAATCTAATGCCTTAATGGAATAAAAAACAATAAATTCAATAAAACACAATAATAAAGGAGTAAGGAAAGAGAGAGCAAACACAATGATTTTTACGTGGTTCGGCAATCCCCCTACGTTCACGCCTCCAAGCTCACTGTTCTTGAGGATTTCACTAAGCAAGCCTCCAAGGCTTCAAATACTTACAATTGACTTCTAAGGTGTCAATGAACCTTCACAACAAGAGATTATCCCCAATCTCTTAACCCAAGTGCATCACAACACTTACAATCTTTTAACTTGATTTTACAAAAAGGATTACAAATGAATTTCTCTCACACAATGTGTTTGATCACAAATGAAAGCTCAATATGTGAATGAATGAGATGAATACAAGGATTTAAAGCTCAATGAAAGTTGTATTCTCAATATTTTGTTGAATGATGATTGTTGGAATTCTTCTTGTTTGAATTTGATTGAGCTTATTTATAGTTGGAGCTGAAAAACTAGCCATTATTGACTGTCTGCCCGTAAATGGATCGTTGTTAACTGTAAACAGTTAACCATTTATTCTAGTGAAAGTTACCGTTGAGCTGAATTTCAAATAAACGGTTGACCGTTTGTCACTATCGGTTCACCGTTAAGTTCCAGAGACCTGCAAAATAAATTTGGCTTAACCGTTCTCACTAAACGGTTCAAGGTTAGCAATATGGAAATAATCGGTTCACCGTTTTAATAATACTTTACAGCACATACTTTCTGGAAATTATCGGTTAGCCGTTTTCAGTAAACGGTTAGCCGTTTGCTACAGTGATCGCTACAATGAAATTATTTTTTAAAATTATAGTTCTACCCCAAAACTTTCTATAATTATACTATGGCCCAAATCGTCATAAAACTTTACAAATAAGTCAATTTCCAGAGTTTCAAAAATTTTTCAATTTAAACCATTAATTGAAAACAACCAATTTCATAAAATCATTTTTCCATTAAGTATAAAACCTTATATTATGAAAATAATGATTTATTTAAATAATTTGAGCTTTTAAAAACTTAATCATTCTTAATCTTGTTTGTTATTATCAAAATCAACATTATGGATACATATATGCTAACACACACCTCCGTCATGATAAGTAAGAACGCATCATCCGCCATTTTCTTTTGTCGGGATAATAGATCCTCGTTTGTGGCTCTCAACTCATCACAATCCCTTTTTACTCGAGCTTTCTCTTCAGATAGGTCAGTAATGCGTTCCTGCAAAGTTTTGACTTCTCGAGCAAGCTTGTCCTCGCAAGACTTTCGACTTTGGAGCTCACCCCTTAACTTGTCGACCTTCAATTGGGTGGCAACAAGAGAGTCGAGATCTGGAAGGCAGTGGCTGAGGAGAAAGGATGCATGCAGGTCGTTAAAGACATGTTATATATATGTGTATGGCAATAGGAATAAATAAGTAAAGAATGGAGGGTACACCCGGGGTACCCCAGTAAAGCCTACCTCTTGGGTAGCCCTGAGTGCCTGACCATAGCGCTCGCTCAAACTCATCTTGTCTGTCTCTTCAGCGACCTCGGAGGTAACATTTTCAGCAGAATAGTAGAAACATCGAGCCAAGTGTAAAACTTTCTTGTTGGATGCCGGGTCTAGGTCACCTTCGCACAATTCGTCGGGGAAAGCGGAAACCAACCCGAATTTTCTCTTTTTAGAACAAGGGGTACCCTTCGACCCGCTATGGGAGGTACCCTGGGATTTCCCCTTCAGTTCGGGAGCTCGAGGTGGGCGGGTATTTTTGTGGGGTAACGCTGAATCCTGAGATCCAGAAGCACCGCCCACTACTGCTTGGAAGAAAGCATCAAAAGCATCACCCGCTGACTCCATAACTGCACCCAATGCACAAAAGTAATGTTAGCTGGACAAGTGCTAAGTACTACAAATGCTAAAATGGGAAACAAAAAATAGAAAAACCAAATAAAGAACGTGGTGATAATGGGGTACCCCAGTCCCGTAGATAATAACGGGGTACCCCTCAACATCCAAATCATCCATGAGTCACCACCAGAAGTAGGTGGAAGACTTCGGTTAATCAGCCCCGCTCTCCCCAACCTGCTCTCCTCTAACAGATCGCTACCCCTTTGTACACTTTGAAGCCTCTCCACAAACTTCTTCACCTCTTTTCCCACCTCCTAAACTGGGCAAGATTCTTTAGCCCACATTACACCTGCAAAAGCATGGAGAACCCAAGGTTAGCGAGACATGCGAAAGTTCTAGTAAAAAACAGTAAACACGTGAGATACTTATAGTCTACACTGAAGGAACTTAGAACCTCCACAGGGTTGTCCTTGTCACCTAGAGTCTCTGTCCCCCAGCTACCCTTAGCAACAAACCACTCCTTTTTGTAACCCTTCTTCAAGGCGGGGTCCCCCTCAATAATATTGTCATGATCACCCCAACCAGAGAAGTAAGCAATAGCGGGACCCTTGGACTTTTTGAATTGGTAAAGGCCCTTCAATTCCCGAATAGAAATGTCATTCCTCAATACCTCCAACCATAACACCTGTAAGTCCGTAAGTGACCTCTACCCTAGAAGGGACAGCTGCCCAAGAGCTACTCCCAAATAACTAAACATCCTCATATAGAAAGGTTGGAGGGGCAGACGGAGTCCAAGATCAAAGAGGTCAATGTGAAGAGCAATCTCGTCGGACTTCGGATACTTAGGTCGCTCATCCACATGGGGTACCCTAAGCTGAATAGAGAGGGGAATATTGTATTTAGCTCTAATTTGTTCTAAGTCCCCCAAAGTAGCCCTCCTAGCGCCTAGTGAATAAAGGTTACCAGATTTTAAAAGTGTGGCAGAGGGAGACTTGGGAGGCTGGTCTGAGGAATGAGCTGGAACCTTGGGCTTGGATGACCTACCCTTTTTTCGAGGATGGTGGGTTGGTCATTTATTGGAAACGCGCAGGCTGATACGAGAAGCACTCCTAGGGAGAAGGAGCTTAGAATGTGAGTTACCACTCCTAGAGGCACTAGGGGGAGACCTATCACCCTCACTAATGGAAATGTGGGAAGGAGATCCTGCAGGAGGGCTGTCAACGCTACTACCCTCAATTGCACGACGCTTCCTCATTAGTCCCATTTTTTTCTTGCCCATTTACTTCCTGCCACACACCATCAGGCCACAAGTCCCCAACAACATATCCACCAAGCCGCAAGCCCCCAACAACACATCCACACCATACACCACCCACCACACATCAACCATCAAATGCAAACACCAAAAAAAAAAAAAAAATTCTCAGATTATGCAAAATAGCACCATTGTAAATACGCCAAAGGAGGAAGAACGAGGAAGGATACCTGTGATTCACCAACTTGACAAATCGAGACTGGTAGTCATGGGGTGACAAAGCTACAGACAACCAAAACCATTTGGTAAGAATATGCAAGTATAAGAACCACAAATAAGCTTAAATATATGTAGTTATAAAAAAAAGGATAAAATGAAAAACGAAGAAGACAGCTGGGGGGAAAAGCATCACGGTGACCAGAATGCCGCTGGCCACCGACCGAATTTGACGTCGATAGCGGCGTTTGCAGCCACCGAGAACCACCGCGAGAAACCGCGAAGGGAGAAGCCAGTCGAAATAAAAAAAAAAGTGAATAACGAAGAAGATAACACGGGGGAAGGAAGCATCATGCGCCAAGATGATCGGAATCCCGCTGGCCAACGAACTCACGCCGGAAATCGCCAAGGAGAACGTCGGCTGAAACAAAAAAAAGGGAGAAAAAGAGAGAGAATGAGAAAGAAGAGAGAGGAAGTAAGAGAAAAATGAAGAAACAAGGAAGGGGGAGGCTGCCAAAAACCACCTTGAACCGACCAGATCGGGAGCCAAAACCGCCACTGTAGCAGCCGAGACCCATGCAGAAAAACACGCAAGAAGAACGTCGGCCGAGAGAGGAAGAGAAAGAATAAAGAAAGAAAGAAAAGAGAAGAAAGAAAGAAAAGGAAGAAAGAAAAGAAAACACGGAAAGAAGGCAATGAGGAAAAAAAAAAGGAAGAGAAGTAAAGAGATAGAATAAGCCCAGGGAAGACGATCGAACTAAAAAAAAAAGTAAAGAAGAAATTTTTATCTGTGAGCAATATTGATGCAGTAAGGAGAAATGACAAAATTTGGAAGGAAGAGGCCACTGGAGATTGATATTTACGTTAGGGGTTTATTTGGTTTTCAAAATTGAATGACAAAATAAATGATAAGAGATTGATATTTACGTCAGGGGTTTTTAATTAAATCTGACAGAACACACTGCACAAAAAAGGAAGTCAGGGGTGTTTGCGTGAGATCGAAATTTTTAAAATTCAAACTGCATGTCAGACGACTGCCACTTCTGACTTCCCAAGAAAAATGGGACCGTCATAAAGACAACTGTTTGTTCCCAACGTCAGTAAAAAAAAAAAAGGCAGGAAAAGGAAAAGACAGAAGATTTTTTAGCTCGGCAGTACACAAATTTTAATAAATGGAAGAAACTAAGCAAGGTACCCCCGGTCCAGCCGCATCGCCATGTGTCTCTCATACGTCATATAATGAGTTTCTTTTGCCTCCAATACTACTGGCCAAAAGAAACTAGGGGGATGTTGTTTGAGGAAAAAATAGGAAAGACAGTAAAGCGTCATATGTCAACAAATGGAATGACTCCAGCACAATCTAAGGTACTTGGCATAATCCAAGGTACCCCACACAATCTGAGGTACCCCGTGCAATCCGAGGTACCCAATATGATTTAAGGTACCTTGCGCAATCCGAGGTACTCGGCAGGATTTGATTTACCCTGTACAAATTGAGGTACCCGACGTAACTCGAGGTACCCGACAGATCGGATGCAAGAAAATCCTCTGAAAATATCCGCCATGAAAAACGTCTCCACCTCTTATAAGATATTATTCGATTTTGTCAGAATTAGAAATAAAAAACGTCGTGCTAAAAGGAGGGACAACCACCTGCCACCTCTACTAAAATTGAAGGACACTGTCCCAAGGACAATGGTCCTCAGCCGCCTACCCGACAACTACTGCAGAGGTACCATGGACCACTCTCTAACGCGCGCCACGTTTCCAAAGGATGAGATACGGCGCGAACATGCACATAACGGCCCAAAAATCATAAAAAGCTAAAAGGACGTTAGCCAAAAAGGATACGCCACATGGCAGCTGAGGTACTTCATATATAAAGGTGCGTAGATTTCATTCTCCAGGAGGCTCTCATTCACCCATAAACACTCACACTCCGAAAAATAGGTGTTTGAGGGAAAAATAGGAAAGGCAATAGAGCGCCATGTGTCAACCAATGGAATGATTCCGGCACAATCTGAGGTATCCCGCACAATCCGAGGTGCCCGGCGTGATTTGAGGTACCCCGCATAATTAGAGGTACCCCACACAAATAGAGATACCCCACATAATTAGAGGTACCCCACACAAATAGAGGTACCCCACGTAACTCAAGGTACCCAGCAGAACAGATTCAAGAGAATCCTCTGAAAATATCCGCCATGAGAAACGTCTCCGCCTCCGCCTCCGCCTCTGCCTCTGCCTCCGCCTCCTAAAAGATATTATTCGATTTTGTCAGAATTAGGAATAAAAAACGACGTGCTAAAAGGAGGGACAACCGTCTGCCACCTCTACCAAAAGTGAAGGACATTGTCCCAAGGACAGTGGTCCCCAGCCGCCTACCCGACAGCTACTGCAGAGGTACCCTGGACCACTCTCCAGCGCGTGCCACGTTTCCAAAAGATGAGATACGCCGTGAACATGCAGATAACGGCCCAAAAATTATAAAGAGGTAAAATGACGTTAGCCAAAAAGGGTATGCTACGTGGCAGCTGAGGTACTCCATTTATAAAGGCGCATAGGTTTCATTCTCCATCATGTTCTCACTCACCATTAACACTCACACTCCAAAAAAGACGTTTTCTTCAACCTTAAACCCTAATTTACAGAGGGCTAGCCAGCTCTCTTTGTCACAATAGCTTGAGTTTGCTAACTTGAGTGTCGGAGTGTGAATGCCGGGGTACCTCGGCTTCACCTCTAACCTCTATTTCACTGTTTTGCAGGCGTGAAGCCCATTTTGAAGGACACTTCTCTTGGTTTTGACCTTTCACCATTGTTACCACTCCCTCTCCCCTTCTCACCTCCCCCAAATTTCAGATACACCGCACCGCGCACAACAAACTAGTGAGGTACCCTATCTCCCCCAAAAATATAAATTCATTGTTCAAGATATATTTTGGCTTTTCCTACCCCAAAATCTGTCGAAAACAATTGGCGCCGTCTGTGGGGAAGCGCACAAAAAGCCTCCACCGTGGTTACCAAACTAGTTGTTGTGTCTACTTCAATACATGGCACCCGACGTACCTCCCGAAGGTTTTATGGCGGATCCTACAAGGATGAGAGATGACAACAGCAGTGAAGGTAGTGATCCCGCAAGAAGGGTAGCCCGCATCAGCAAGGGCAAGGGTATCAAGCAATCGACGGGTGTTCGCCAAGATGAGGAACCTATTTCTCACAAGCGTTTCGAGGATCTTGCCCACGCAATACTTAGGGCGGTTGGATCTCGGGCACCCGAAAGTTCACTTCCACCAGTGACGCTAGATGCTCCACCACCTCAAACGGACGACCAAGTTATGGTCAGAAGAGGGGTACCCGAGGCCAGCAAGCCAAAGCATAGGCCATCGGGTACACGTTCTAAGTTTCAAACCGTGGGCTCACGAGACGAGCGTTTCACCTCCTCTTGTAATTCCCGCAGCAGCCAGGGTACGAGGTGTTCAAAGTGTACCCACGAGGCTCTCCGCGAGAAGTTAAATGCCAAAAGGGCTTCTCAAATGGCGGCAACATCATCGGGTACCCCGAGGGTACCCCTCGAACTTGTGGAAAAAAATGGAGAACCTTGAAGCCCATGTGAAGCTCCTCTCCGAGAAGCAAAACATCACAGCTGCTCCAACGCCAGTAACCTACCAATCGCCATTCACTATGGAGATTCGGACGGCAGCTCTCCCCGAGGCGTTCGCCATGCCTCAGATACCCCAATACTCGGGTACCACTGATCCCTCGGAGCATGTTGAGCTATACCGCGACCAAATACTTATCAATGGTGTAGATGATGCCACCTCTACCAAAAGTGAAGGACATTGTCCCAAGGATAGTGGTCCCCAGCCGCCTACCCGACAGCTACTGCAGAGGTACCCTGGACCACTCTCTAGCGCGCGCCACGTTTTCAAAAGATGAGATACGCCGCGAACATGCAGATAACGGCCCAAAAATTATAAATAGGTAAAAGGACGTTAGCCAAAAAGGGTATGCCACGTGGCAACTGAGGTACTCCATATATAAAGGCGCATATGTTTCATTCTCCATCATGTTCTCACTCACCATTAACACTCACACTCCAAAAAAGACGTTTTCTTCAACCTTAAACCCTAATTTACAGAGGGCTAGCCAGCTCTCTTTGCCACAAAAGCTTGAGTTTGCTAACTTGAGCGTCGGAGTGTGAACGCCGGGGTACCCTGGCTTCACCTCTAACCTCTATTTCACTGTTTTGCAGGCGTGAAGCCCATTTTGAAAGACACCCCTCTTGGTTTTGACCTTTCACCATTGTTACTACTCCCTCTACCCTTCTCACCTCCCCCAAATTTCAGATACACCGCACCGCGTACAACAAACTAGTGAGGTACCCCATCTCCCCCAAAAATATAAATTCATTGTTCAAGATATATTTTGGCTTTTCTTACCCTAAAATCTGTCGAAAACAATTGGTTTTCTTCAACCTTAAACCTTGATTTACAGAGGGCTGACAAGCTCTCTTGACCATAAAAAAACTTGAGTTTGCTAACTTGAGTGTCGGAGTGTGAACGCCAGGGTACCCCGGCTTCACCTCTAACCTCTATTTCATTATTTTACAGGCGTGAAGCTCATTTTGAATGACATTTTTCTTGGTTATGACCTTTCTCCATTGCTATCACTCCCTCTACCCTTTACGCCCCCCTAGAATTTCAGATACACCGCACACAACAAACCAGAGAGGTACCCCGTCTCTCCCAAAAATACAAATTCATTGTTCTAAATAGGTTTGGCTCTTCCTACCCCAAAATCTATCGAAAACAACCTCTAACCTCTATTTCACTCTTTTGCAAGCGTGAAACTCATTTAGAAGGATTTTTTCTTAGTTCTGACCTTTCTCCATTGTTGTTGTTTGAGGAAAAAATAGGAAAGGCAGTAAAGCGCCACGTGTCGACCAATAGAATGATTCCAGCAGAATTTGAGGTACCCCGCACAATCCGAGGTGCCCGGCGTGATTTGAGGTACCCCGTACAAATAGAGGTACCCCGTACAAATAGAGGTACCCTGCACAATTAGAGATACCCCACACAAATAGAGGTACCCCATATAATATGAGGTACCCCACATAAATAGGGGTATCCCGCATAATAAGAGGTATCCCACGTAACTCGAGGTATCCGGCAGAACGGATGCAAGAGAATCCTCCAAAAATATCTGCCATGAGAAACGTCTCCATCTCCTAAAAGATATTATTCGATTTTGTCAGAATTAGGAATAAAAAACGATGTGCTAAAAGGAAGGACAGCCGCCTGCCACCTCTGCCAAAATGAAGGACATTGTCCCAAGGACAGTGGTCCCCAACCGCCTACCCGACAGCTACTGCAGAGGTACCCTAGACCACTCTCCATTGTGCGTCACGTTTCCAAAGGATGAAATACGCCGCAAACATGCACATAACGACCCAAAAATCATAAAGAGGTAAAAGGACGTTAGCCAAAAAGGGTACGCCACGTGGCAGCTGAGATACTTCATATATAAAGGCGCCTAGGTTTCATTCGCCAGGAGGCTCCCATTCACCATTAACACTCACACTCCAAAAAAATAGGTTTTCTTCAACCTTAAACCCTAATTTACAAAGGGCTAGCCAGCTCTCTTTGCCATAAAAGCTTGAGTTTGCTAACTTGAGCATCGGAGTGTGAACGCCGGGGTACCCCGGCTTCACCTCTAACCTCTATTTCATTGTTTTGCAGGCGTGTACCTCATTTTGAAGGACATCTCTCTTGGTTTAGACATTTCACCATTGTTACCACTCTCTCTCCCCTTCTCACCTCCCCCAAATTTCAGATACACCGCACCGCACACAACAAACCAGTGAGGTACCCCGTCTCCCCCAAAAATATAAATTCATTGTTTAAGATAGATTTTGGATTTTCTTACCCCAAAATCTGTTGAAAACAATTGGCGCCGTCTGTGGGGAGCGCACAAAAAGCCTCCACCGCGGTTACCAAACTAGTTGTTGTGTGTACTCCAGTATATGGCACCCGACGTACCTCCCGAAGGTTTAATGGCGGATCCTACAAGGATGAGAGATGATAGCAACAGTGAAGATAGTGATCCCGCAAGAAGGGTAGCCCGCATCAGCAAGGGCAAGGGTATCAAGCAATCGACGGGTGTTCGCCAAGAAGAGGAATCTATTTCTCACAAGCGTTTCGAGGATCTAGCCCACGCAATACTTAGGGCGGTTGGATCTCGGGCACCCGAAAGTTCATTCCACCAGTGACGCTAGAAGCTGCAGCACCTCAAACGGACGACCAAGCTATGATCAGAAGAGGGGTACCCCAGTTGAAGACCTTATTTCAGTCTCGATTTGTGCCACCGACCCGACAAAAATAGTGAAAGTAGGCTCCAACCTCTCGGAGGAACAAAGAGAGAAGCTCATCACCTTCCTACGCGAGTACCACGATGTACTCGCTTGGTCCCACTCGGATATGCCAGGTATCCCACCTTCCCTCTCTTATCACAAACTCAATGTCAGCCCGCATAATAAACCGGTCAAACAGAACCGTCGCGCCTTCAACCAAGAGAGGTACGATGCAATTGAACAAGAGGTAGACCGCCTATTAGCAGCGAGGTTTATCCGGGAAGCAGTGTACCCCGATTGGGTATCCAACGTTGTTCTTGTCAAGAAATCAAACGGAAAGTGGCGTATGTGCGTGGACTTCACCGATTTGAACAAGTCATGCCCCAAGGATAGCTTCCCGCTTCCCCGGGTAGGGCAGCTGGTTGATCCAACAGCGGGGCATGAGATGCTTAGTTTTATGGACGCCTTCTCCGGTTACAACCAAATCCCAATGTATGAACCCGATCAAGAGAAAACGGCCTTCATCACCAACCGTGGGTTATACTGTTATAAGGTTATGCCGTTCGGTTTGAAGAATGCTGGGGCTACCTATCAGCGGCTAGTGAACAAAATTTTCAAGGAACAAATCGGGCGCACCATGGAGGTGTACATAGACGATATGATCACCAAATCGGTGCATGCGGGGGAACACCTGGGGCACCTCAGAGATACCTTTACCGTTTTAAGAAGACACCAGATGCGGCTTAACCCTGAAAAATGTGCGTTCGGGGTCACCTCGGGAACGTTTCTCGGGTTCATGGTACAACAACGGAGGATTGAAGCCAACCCCGATAAAATTCACGCGGTTCTGGACATGAAATCGCCAAGCACCATCAAGGAGGTTCAAAGCTTGGCAGGTTGGGTAGCTACCCTGAGCCGCTTTATCTCCAAGGCTACCGACCGGTGTAAGCCCTTTTTCAAAGCTCTTAAGACCGGTAAGAAGCTCCAATGGACACCCGATTGCGAAGAGGCTTTTCAAGAACTGAAGGGGTACCTCGTGAATGCTCCACTACTTGCCAAACCTAAGCCGGGAGAGGTGCTGCTGTTGTATCTCGCCGTATCCGAGCATGCCACCAGCTCTATGTTACTCCGAAAGGATGATAATGGGGTACAACAACCTATGTACTACACTAGTAAGGCTATGGTTGATGCCGAAAAGAGGTACCCCACCTCTGAAAAGATCGTTTTGGCATTGGTTGTCTCCGCACGAAAGCTCAGACCATATTTTTAGGCTCACACCATTGCAGTCGTCACCAACCTTCCCCTCCGGCAAATCCTCCAGAAGTTAGACATGTCCAGAAGGCTTCTCCGATGGTCCCTCGAATTAAGCGAGTTCGACATCATCTTCAAGCCTCGTTCGGCGATTAAAGCCCAGGCCATCACTGATTTCATTGCGGAATTCGCCAATGACTCAAGTGGTGAAGGTGATCCGAGATACCTGTTAGATACCCCACCCACCGATGAAGGGGGTCAGGTCTGAAAAATCTATGCAGACGATTCCTCTAACTCACACGGAAGTGGTGCGGGAGTTATTATAATCAACCCGAATAAGGTGAAAATATGTTACGCTTTGCAATTTGGATTCAAGGCTTCAAACAACGAAGCCGAATACGAGGCCATCATAGTGGGGTTGAGGATGTCGAAGGCTTTGGGAGTAAAAATGGTACACGTCAAGAGCGACTCCCAGTTGGTGGTAAGCCAGATTACCGCACAATATCAAGCGAAAGAGGAAAACATGAAGGGGTACCTCGGAAAAACCAGAGAGTTGATGTCCTAATTTTGCGAGGTTAAAGTGGAAAGGGTACCCCGACTGGAGAACAATGAAGCCGACACCCTAGCAAAAATGGCATCCCTTGGTGTAGCTCAGTCAGCTGGCCCCATCACGACAGAACACATACCTGCCCCCAGCATTGATCTCCTAGAGTCGTTAGAAGTAGGATCACTATCCAACGAGGTACTTTGGATGGAGCCTATCATAAGGTACCTCAAGGACGGAGACCTCCCCTCAGATAAAAGTGAAGCAAGAAGACTAAAGTATAAAGCCGCGTGGTATTGCCTGATCCAGGATACCCTATACAGAAGAGGGTTCACTCTTCCTTACCTTAAATGCTTGGGAAGCGATGAGGCCGAGTATGTCATTAGGGAGATACATGAGGGGATTTGTGGCAATCACTATGGAGCACAATTACTGGCGCAAAAAGCTCTCCGTCAGGGGTACTACTGGCCAACCATGCGGGACGATGCCAAGAATATGGTACGAAGCTGTGACAAATGCCAAAGGTTCGCCAGGGTACCCCACCTACCCTTAGAAAAGCTAACAGTTATATCTTCCCCTTGGCCCTTCGCTATGTGGGGAGTGGACCTCATTGGCCCGTTACCTACCGGGAGGGGGCAAGCAAAATATGCAATCGTGGCGGTAGATTATTTCACAAAGTGGGCGGAAGCGGAGCCACTAACAAGCATCACAGAAAGGAAAACCACAGAATTCATTTGGAAGAACCTCATTTGCAGATTTGGGATCCCCTATGCAATTGTTAGTGATAATGGCAAGCAATTCGATAATGAAAAATTTTGAAGTTTTTGTTCGGAGCTGGGGATAGCCAACTAATTTGCTACACCTGCCCATCCCCAATCTAATGGGCAAGTCGAAGCCGTTAACAAGATTATCAAAGGTATCCTGAAGAAGAAGCTAGAAGAAAGAAATGGAGCATGGGTAGACGAGCTACCTGGGGTTCTGTGGGCCTACCGGACTACTCAAAACACCTCCACCAGGGAGACCCTGTTTTCCCTCGCATTCGGTGCTGACGCAGTGATCCTAGTGGAAATCGGGGTACCCTCTCACATGGTTGAATACTTTGATGAGGCCGAGAACACCTCCTTGGTTGCTTCAAACCTTGATTTGGTGGCTGAAAAAAGGGCTAGAACATAATTGAGGACAACCATATATCAACATCGCATTTCGGGTTTATATGAAAAAAAGGTGCGCCATCGATCCTTCAAGAAAGGGGACTTGATCTTGAGAAGGGTAACTCAGAACACGAGGGTACTTTTGGGGCAAATTGGGAAGGACCTTACCGCATCGACAAACCCGTTGGGACAGGTGCATACAGGCTACTCCACATGAATGGCACAATCGTGAGGCACCCCTGGAATGCTGCAATGCTATAGAAATATTAGTAAAGGACAGTGTCTTAACCTATAGTCTTTTGCTGTTATTTGCTTTCTTGAATGTTTTTGTGTGGTAGGCCAAATGAGGTACCCCAAATGCCCTATGTTGGTCAGTTGCAACTTTAGAGTTTCTTTAATTTTCAAATGAAAAGGGTAGGAGGTCTTACGGTCTCCCATTCTCCTCAGGGTAACAAAGCTAAGTCATGTATTGATCAACGCTTTCGTTATCTATAAATGCATTTTTTTTCTTAACAAATATGATGTGGGTTCTTTCTCTATTTTTCGTCATTTCGATCTTAGAATGCGGATTATATTCATTTATCGCCATTAATATACCCTCGCATCTGATTATATGCAATTCTCGCCATACGCTTGTCAATTATGACTAACCTATCACAGGACCAGCCAGGGTACCTGATATGCCTAGATCGTGACGATCTATGCAAAGCCAAGATGGGCAACGGAGTGAACAGCCCAGGGGTAGCCTTTCTGCGGAAGCATGACAAAGCTACCTAAACAAAGAGAGAGAGGGTCAAAGAGGACCCGAGGGTGGAGTAAAACTGGCATACCCTAGCGCCACGAGGTTCAGCTTAGGTATGAGTACACCCACACCTCCGTCCTCTTACTTGAGCAAAGTAGGGGGTAAGCTATTTGAAAAATTCGGAGAGAACTTCGAAAGAATAAGAAAGTGATTGGTTGGACCAATTACGCTTTCAACGTTTGATCGAGATGTCGCGATGATATTTTGATTACCTATTTGTGAGAAATCCGTCATGGTTGCCGAGAAGGGCAGGCACCAAATTCACCGATCTGTGTACACCAGGTAGCACCTGATGTTGAATATTTAATAAGGTATCGGGGGTGCCCCATTTCAAAAAAAAAAGGGTACCCTGAAAATTTATGAGATAATAGTTTAACCAAACATTCATTTGCAGAACAACAAGCATGCAAAGTACAAGAAGACTCGGTGGCATGGTATCATAACAAAAGAGAAGTCCCAATAATACAAAATATCCTAAGAAACCAAAAAGAAAGAAACAAGGTCCAAATAGCAAAATGTGGATAGATCCGAAAAAACAAGAGCACAGTGAAAAGGCTACACCGAGGGGGGAACGCCATCCCCAACATCCGTCTCCAGAGGGCGATCAGCAGAGGATTCCGAGATACCCGGAATATGAGCAGCCGAAGTAAGGGCATCCGAGGCAGGCAACGGCTGAAGCGCACGGGGTACCCTAGGCGACCCGGAAAGGGTACCCGACCGTGCTTGGGAAGACTTCTTCCTCTCCGCAATCGTCTTCAAAATTGTGGCCTTATTGACAAATTTCTACATGCAGGGTACCTCCAATTCCAGATCCACGCTCCACACCTCCATCATGATAAATGAGAACGCATCCTCCGCCATTGTCTTTTGTCGGGATAACAGATCATCGTTGGTGACCCTCAACTCATCGCGGTCCTTCTCCACCCGAGCTTTCTCTCCCGATAGGCCAGTAATGCGCTCTTGCAAAGTTTTGACCTCTCGAGCAAGCTGATCCTTGCGAGACTGACTGCTTTGGAGCTCACCCCTTAACTTGTCGACCTCTGACTGGGCGACAACAAGGGAGTCGAAGTCCGGAAGGCAGTGGCTGAGGAGAAAAGATGTCTGTGAGTCATAAAAGACATGTTAAATATATGTGTATGGCAATAGGATTAAGTAAGTAAAAAAAAAAAATGAAGGGTACACCCGGGGTACCCCGGGAAAGTCTACCTCTTGGGTAGCCCTAAGTTCTTGACCATAGCGTTGGCTCAAACTCATCTTGTCAGTCTCCTTAGCAACCTTAAAGGTAACATTTTCAGCGGAGTAGTAAAAACAGCGAGCCAAGTGCGAAACCTCCTTGTTGGAAGCCGGGTTTAGGTCACCTTCGCGCAACTCCTCGGGGAAAGCGGAAACCAGCCCGAATTTTCTCTTCTTCGAGCGAGAGGTACCCTTCGACCCGCTGTGGGAGGTACCCTGAGATTTTCCCTTTGGTCCGGGAACTCGAGGTGGCCGGGAGCCTTTCGGGGGTACCGCCGAATCCTGAGATCCGGAAGCACCGCCCACTACTGCTTGGAAAAAGGCGTCAAAAGCGTCACCCGCCGATTTCATAACTGCACCCAATGCATAAAAATTATGTTAGCCGGACAAGTACTATGTACTACAAAAGCAAAAATGGGAAATGAAAAGCGGGGACGCAAAATAAAGATGCGGCGATAACGGGGTACCCCAGTCCCATAGATAATAATAGGGTACCCCTCGACACCGAATCATACATGAGTCACCCCCGAGAGCAGGTGGAGGACTTCGGTCAATCAGACCCGCTCTCCATAATCTACTCTCCTCCAGCACATCACTACCCCTCTGTGCACCTCGAAGCCTATCCACAAACCTCTTTACCTCCCTCCCCACCTCCTGAACTGGGCATAATCCTTTAGCCCATGTCACACCTGCAAAAGCATAAAAAACCTAAGGTTAGCGAGACATTCATGTGAAAGATTACGATAAAGAACCGTAAGTAAAGGAGATACTTACAGTCTGCATTGAAGGAATTGAGAACCTCCACGAGGTTGTCCTTTTCACCCAGAGTTTTTGTCCCCTACCTACCCTCGGTAACAAACCATCCTTTTCGATAACCCTTCTTTAAGGCGGGGTTCCCCTCAACAATATGGCCGTGATCACCCCAAGGGGAGAAGTAAGCAACACCGGGACCCTTAGGTTTTTTGAATTGATAAAGGCCCCTCAACTCCCGAACAGAAATGTCGTGCTTTACGACCTCCAACCATAACACATGTAAGCCCGTAAGCGTCCTCCACCCCGAAAGGGACAGCTGCCCAGGAGCTACCCCCAAGTAACTAAACATTCTCATATAGAAAGGTTGGAGGGGCAGGCGGAGTCCTAGATCAAAGAGGTCAATATGGAGA
This sequence comes from Citrus x changshan-huyou, assembly GCA_039657385.1. Lineage (NCBI taxonomy): Eukaryota > Viridiplantae > Streptophyta > Magnoliopsida > Sapindales > Rutaceae > Citrus > Citrus x changshan-huyou. The sequence continues at coordinate 12,450,548 of CM077555.1, forward strand.
GCAATCCCATCAGACTTCGGACACTCAGGTCGCTCATCCACATGGGGTACCCTAAGCTGGACAGACGGATGAATATTGTATTTGACTCTAATTTGTTCTAAGTCCCCCAAAGTAGCCCTCCTAATGTCTAGGGAAAAGAGGTTGCCAGATTTTGAAGGTGTGGCAGGGGAAGATTTGGGAGGCTGGTCCGAGGAACGAGCGGGAGCCTTGGGCTTAGATGACTTACTCTTTTTTTTAGGATGGGGGGTTGGCCGTTTACTGGGAAAGCGTGGGCTGACACGAGGAGTAATCCTAGGGGGGGAAGCTCAGAACGAGAATTACGACTCCTAGAGGAATTAGGGGGGGACCTATCCCCCTCGCTAATGGAGATGTGGGAAGGGGAACCCGCAGGAGGGTTGTCAACCCTACTAGCCCCAACTGCACGTCGCTTCCTCACGGGTCCCGTATGTTTCTTGCCCATCTACTTTCCCCCAACAACACATCCACAAGTCCCCAACAACACATCCACAAGCCCCCAACAACACATCCAGCAAGCCATAAATTCCCCAACAACACATCCACAAGCCCCTAATGAAACATCCAACAAGCCACAAGTCACAAGTTCCCCCAAACAGCAACATATTCATACCAAGCACCACCCACCACACATCAACCACCAAATGCAAACACCAACCACAAAATAGAAACAAAAAAAAACAAAAACAAAAACAAAAATGAATTTTTCTCAAAGTGTGCAAAATAGCGCCACTGTAAATGCGCCAAAGGAGGAGAAACGGGGAGAGATACCTGTGATTCACCAACTCGACAGATCGAGATTGATAATCGTGGGAGACGAAGCTGCATGCAACCAAAAACAATGGGTAAAAATATGCAAGTATAAAAATAAAAAATAAGCTTAAATGTATGTAATTATTTATAAATAAGTAAATAAATAAAATGAAGAACGGAGAAGTTGTAGCAACCGGCGTCGGCTGTCATGGTTGCAACCACCGAGAACCGACACCGGAGATTCCGAAAAGGACGCCGGAAAAATGCAAAGGAGAATGCCAGACAAAAAAAAAAAAAAAAACGAAGAAGTTGCAGCAAACCGACGGGGGGGAAGAGCAGCAGCCACAACATCGACGCCGGCTGCCGCTACTGCAGCCACCAAACCGACGCCGACCGCCACGGCTGCACCTACCAAAACGTCGGAAATCTCCAAGAAAAACGCCGGCCGAAACGAGAAAGAAAGAAGAAAAAGAAAGAAGAAAAAGAGAGAAGAAAAGGAGAAAGAAGAGAGAGAAAGCGAGAATAAAATGAAGACACAAGGAGGGGGGTTACCGTGTGTATCGCCGGACCGAGATCTCGCCGTGAGCCGCCGGAAAATCGCCTTGAACCGACCAGATCTGGAGCCCAAAACCGCCACTGCAGCAGCCGAGATCCACGTCGGAAAACGCACCAGATCAACGCCGGCCGAGAGAGAAAGAAGAAAGAAAGAAAAAGAAGAAAGAAAAGAGAGAAAGAGAAAGAAGAAAAAAAGAAAAGGGAGAAAGAAAAGAGAAGAAAGAAAACGGGAAGATGAAGGAAATAAAAGAAAAAACAAAGGAAGTGAAGAAAGAATAAAGTCCAGGGAAGACAAACGGAAGTAAAAAATAAAAAAAGTAAAGAAGAAACTTTTTTTTTTTTTACCTGTGAGCAATGTTGATGCAGTTAGGAGAAGAGACGAAATTATGAAAGAAAAAGGCTACTGGAAATAATCAATTTTTAGGAGATCGTTTGGGGATTTTCAAAATAAATGAGAGAAGATTGACACACGTCAGAGGTTTTTAATTGAACCTGACAGAACTCGTTGCCCAAGAAAGGAGTTCAGGGATGTTTGAGTGAGATCGGTATTTTCAAAATTCAAACTACATGTCAGACAGCTGCCACTTCCCAAGAAAAAAGAGAGAAACATATGAAGACAACTGCTCGTTCTCATCATCAAAAAAAAAAAAAAAGGCGGGAAAAGGAAAAGACAAAGAAAAGATTTTTAGTTCGAAGTACACAAAGTTTAGTCATGGGAAGAAATTAAGCAAGCTACCCTCGGTCCAGCCGCGTCGCCACGTGTCACCACACAATGAGTTTCTTTTGCCTCCAATACTTCTCGCCAAAAAAAAACTAGGAGGATGTTGCTTGAGGGAAAAGTAGGAAAGACAGTAAAGCGCCATGTGTCGACCAATGGAATGATTCCAGCACAATCTGAGGTACCCCGCACAATCCGAGGTACCCGGCATGATTTGAGATACCCCGTATAAATAGAGGTACCCCACACAAATAGGGGTACCCCGCATAATAAGAGGTATCCCACGTAACTCGAGGTACTCGACAGAACGGATGCAGAGAATCCTCCAAAAATATCCACTATGAGAAACGTCTCCACCTCCTAAAAGATATTATTCGATTTTGTTAGAATTAGGAATAAAAAACGATGTGCTAAAAGGAAGGACAGCCGCCTGCCACCTCTGCCAAAATGAAGGACATTGTCCCAAGGACAGTGGTCCCCAACCGCCTACCCGACAGCTACTGCAGAGGTACCCTAAACCACTCTCCATTGTGCGTCACGTTTCCAAAGGATGAAATACGCCGCAAACATGCACATAACGACCCAAAAATCATAAAGAGGTAAAAGGACGTTAGCAAAAAAGGGTACGCCACGTGGCAGTTGAGATACTCCATATATAAAGGCGCCTAGGTTTCATTCGCCAGGAGGCTCCCATTCACCATTAACACTCACACTCCAAAAAAATAGGTTTTCTTCAACCTTAAACCCTAATTTACAAAGGGCTAGCCAGCTCTCTTTGCCATAAAAGCTTGAGTTTGCTAACTTGAGCGTCGGAGTGTGAACGTCGGGGTACCCCGGCTTCACCTCTAACCTCTATTTCATTGTTTTGCAGGCGTGTACCTCATTTTGAAGGACACCTCTCTTGGTTTAGACCTTTCACCATTGTTACCACTCTCTCTCCCCTTCTCACCTCTCCCAAATTTTAGATACACCGCACCACATACAACAAACCAGTGAGGTACCTCGTCTCCCCCAAAAATATAAATTCATTGTTTAAGATAGATTTTGGATTTTCTTACCCCAAAATCTGTTGAAAACAGTTGTCATTCCCTCTTCCTTTCTCACGTCCCTGAATTTGAGATACACCGCATACAACAAACCAACAAGGTACCTCGTCTTCCCCAAAAATACAAATTCATTGTTCTAGATAAGTTTATCTTTTCCTACCCCCAAAATCTATCGAAAACATATATATTTCAATTTATTTATAAAAACGTTTGAATAAAATAAAAACCAAATTAAAACTCTAAATTTAAATATTAAAAAAATTTTAAAAATTAACAAGGGATGACACTAGGATTGCAATTGATTGCTGGTGTTTCCCAGTCTGCCTTTTGCGGCCAAAATGGGGGTAGGCCATTGCCCACTTCATTTGCTAAACAAAAGCAAATGCTTGCCATCAATTTTCCAATACAAACTTCATATAATATATTAGACAGATTTTTCGACTACACTCCTTATCCTGAAGTGACAATTAATAAAAATATTCAACCCAATAAAATCTATCAACAATGCAATTCATTTTTTATACTTCATAAAAAAAAATTAAAAAACAGAACAAAAAATTCAATGATGTAATCAAAGAAACAGAGATTCATTGGGTGAGTAATATAATTACCTGGGGGATCTACTTAAGTTATTGAAAAAAAATTCAAGTGAAGTTCGGTCTTTGACTGCCAGTATCGAATCGGTTGGAATAGTTGTTGGAATGAGATTTTGGAATTTTGAAGCTGTGCAAGCAAGTGAATGAAGATGATAAATTACATCTAAAAAAGCAATTTTGAAGGTAAAGATAAACTGCTTGATGAATGGTTTTAAGACCAGTTGGAAGGAATATTTTATTTTCATAAGGATTGCGGCGTACAAAATGGAGGCGAGACCTAGAACGACCGTCTCTTCTTCCCATTTATAACTTTTAAATTGACACTTTGCTCCTTCTTGTTTGACAAATATAAACAATATGACCTATAGTTTTTAAATTTACGGATAGTTTGGGAGTGCTAGACAAGTAGCGTTTTTGCCCTGTAGTGGTCTTGTCTCGTAGTAGCCATTGCTGTTGACACTTGTCACTACTTCATTTATTGAGAGATTGAAATTATAGTAATATATGTTGCTTAGAAGCAATTTGGCATGAAAATGTACGGACTATTCTTCAATTTCTTCTTAATTGTTTAAGGCAGAACAAGAAGTTGAATCCGGAGAGATCTCCGAGTCACGTTCTCTAATTTACTTGGACTAAAATCAATGCAAGCTTACCAAGCATCCTTTGATGCCCCATTTTATTCATTGCTACCCCAACTAGATTGCCTAAATAATCATCACACAGACATATGTAAAACAGTGAACCAATAAAAGGTTCTACTATAAACCTAGCAAAGTGCAGCACTGCTTGGAAATGTAAAGTCAATTAATAATTATTTCAAGAAATCAAAAAAGAAAGACAGCTGCTAAGTTATATAAAATATAACTTATAGTAACTCAAAAATAGTTACTCAATATTAAAAAATAATAATATGTAAAATAAGTTGGAGGTTATTAATAATTTATTTTAGATTTACTGGAAGTTATATAGGATATAATTTAACAAGGCTAAAAAAAAAAAGCAATATAAGATGAGACTAAAGACTTTGTTTCGAACGGCTGTTTTCCCATCATCTGGGTCCTACAATCAACTTTTAATGGGTGGGTGAATTATTTAAAAAAATGAGGGTCACCCCTATGCGGCCACTTATCGAATCCATTAATAGACTGGACCCGAACCTTGACCCATGCAGCTTACCGGGCCTCGATCGTATTTTTCCAACTCGCCACATGAGTAGCCCAAACATACCCTCCAACCGTAGCAGCACCCAGTTATAAATAGTCCAATATTACCCTTCTATTAATTAATTTGACTTGGTATTCATTTCGGATTCTTTAATATCCTGAATTATTTTTCCACTTCCATCAAATAGTAAAATAAATTACTTCATTTGATTGTCATTTGTTAATTTGTATGCATTTTTCTTGTTTGACTGATCCTCTGAATTCGATCAATCTTTTAAGTTACTTTAATGTTAGTGAACAAGCTGATGGGGAGATACATATATAAGGAATGGTAAATGTAGGGAATTGGAAAAATAACAGTGGAATTTTATTATAATAAAGTAATTTATTTACAATTATATAAGAATAACAAAAATAACAATAATAAGTAAATAGTCGAGAAATTAAATCATGTTACATATGTCACTTTACTTAAGACCTTTGTTGTCCCTACCAATTGAGTAATGCATGTGGGTTAAGTAAATATGTCTCTATTATACAATAAAACACTTAGGTTTGCTTTCGTTGATGCACAACAAAAGCAAACCTAATTACCCCTTGAATGTTGCAAGCATGCTATGAATCAATACATAGTTCCAACATATAATAATATATTGGATATTTGATATATAAAATACATACGAATGTATGGTGAGATTCATTTTAAGAAGGGCTACGAAAAGAGTGTAGCACCATTTTCTTAATATCTAAATGACCTAAATATAACCTCTATTTATAAATATACATGTGCATCTTCATTTATGATGTTACCTTCTATGATATTACTTCAATTATGGTCGTTGGATTTAGATTTAATTTTGATTAACAGTCTAAACTAAACTATTGCCATTTTAAATAAAAATGGGACCGTGAATGAATGCATCCTTAAGTAAAAAAATATCATTTCTATAAGACACAATTAAAATATACATTAAAAAAAAACAGAATTAATTATACATGTCTTTATAATAACACGCCGTTTATTTTAAAAATACAATTCCAACACAAACCATACTCTTGCAAACAATAATAATTATCTCAATGCCAATAACTAGTCATAATAGTGTACACTTAACAAATTGCAAAGCCATTGAGTCATGATTATTGAGAGTGATTAACCCATGCACTTCATATATAATTATTGAATCCAACAATAAAATAAAATTGGCAGCTGCAACCACTAATGATATAAAACTACAACGACTATCAATAAAAATGTAAATACAGAAATTCATTTAACGGCTTTCATCGTTTCTGGAAAACAAATTATTCATCATTGCACGAGAAAGCATCTTTTCTCAAAGAAGGGAACGACGTCAGTGCCAAATTTTCGACGTTCACTATCATTGGAAGAGACTCTTTAGTGCTATCAGCGAGAGCTTGTCTAGCAGGCAAGAATATTCCACATACAGGATCTGTCAAGTCACTCAATGTTATTTGGAGATATAGATGTTGTTTTGGGAAAATAAAAATTAATAATGTATAATAAATAAAATTTTTAAATAATAATTTTAATAAATATATTAAAAATATTATAAGTTTTTCATCATAAAAATGATTGAATTAAATCAAGCTAACTTCCAAATTACAACAACCAGTATTTATCAAATATTTCAATGTTTGTTGTGAAAAATTTTAACATACTCGCAAGCGCACGAATTTAGAGATAGAATAGTGGTAACGAGATCGAACCCACATGGATTGTTACAAATTGAAATGTTTAATTTAAATCTAAAATTAATATTAATTCCAACATATTTGAGCAAATTGAGTTTCTAATAAAATTAAACTAATTAAACTAAGAAAACAATTAAAACAAAGGAGAATTCAATAAGACAAAAATTATCAAAGTTTCAGAATCCACCACTATTCAATTAGTAATTACCTAATTATTAATTAATCCTCAATTTTAGAGTGACAACTCGAAATCAATCTATGTCATCTTATAGATATAACAATTAAGCCCAAATAAAATTAATTTTGCGTAGGTTCTTTTTCTACTTAATAGTATGATATCTAAACATCCCATGTAAACATATTGAATAACAAAGAGTCAAAGTTTTCCTAAGTACTCTGTGTAAATAATTTAATGAAAAACACATAATCAAAGATAACCATATATAAACTTTATAGACCCAATTATAGATTTAATAGAACATTAATCCTAACAATTAGTAATGCATGACAAAATTGATGAAAAGATTTAATAACATCCAACTAATCATGTGAAACAAGAACCATAATCATCAAAGAACATATATAAGGAATTAATTAAATAAAAAGATAATTATTTCATTGAATAGGGTTTCATCTAGGGGCAGATGCAGCACATGACCAATGGGGGCTCAAGCCCCCACTGGCCAAAAAAAATTAAAAAAAAATATTTTAATTTTTTAATTAGCCCCCATTAAATTTATTAAAATAATCACTATAAAATATAAACTCCCATAAAATTTAAACTTTGACTTTTAAGAAATATAAAAACCTACATTTTAATTAAAAATAATGATAGCCCACCACTCAAAATATTTTTTATTCTAAAAAATATGGTTAATTCTTTCAGTTTATATAATAATAGTAGAACAAACGTTTTTAGTAATAAAACTCATGAAGAATTATTTTTGGAATCGGATGTGATAAGTGATAGTTTGGTTGTTTATATAGGAAACAATAAATTTAATAATATTGATAATGAGTGTATTGCAAAATATTTTTAAAATATAAAAATGCATAGAGACTAATTATAAATGTATTAGTAAATATTTTATATATTTAAAATTTTAGTTTTTTTATATTTTACTATTATCTAATTAGCCTCTGGTAAATTATTTTTCTAAATCCGCCATTGATTTTATTATTAACCTCAATATAAGAAAATTAGCTAAATTTATTTAAATTTGGAGCAACAAAATAAATAAATTCAGCTATGGGAAGCGGAATTGCTGCTGCTGCTCCTCTTCTTCTCTGCCTCGCGGATGCGTCTGCTTTTTGCTTTCTGCGTTTGGCGGCTTCCCCTCTTTTTCCGTCTTGCATTAGCCTTATATAATAGTATCCCACGATCATGCAATTATTGGCCAAATCCTTTAAGGATTTTAATTCTAATTCATGGCTAATTAATTGCTTCCCAATTACAATGCCATGCACGTGCATTTCAAATTGCCAAACCTTTGCTTTCCAAATGCATGCCCACCATAAGCCATAAATTGTTTCCTCTTTTAATTGCTTAATACGGGCCCCTCCACTTAAGCTAAAGCCAATGTTATGCTTAAATTCTTCTTCACGTGGCTATCCTATCTTCATGTGCAAGGATGAATTAACTTGTTGAATTCGGTTTCCTTGGCTTGAATTCACATGCATATATGGTTAATTGCTCCTAAAATCAAATAATTAATACTTCCGAAATCGAGCTCTTTTATGTCTTTTTTTTTATTCACAGTCTCCAATTAATTCCATATTCAACAAATTAATTTAATTAATTAAAAATAACTAACAATTATATAATTATGAATAAAATATGTATATATTATATGCTCATCAATATTATAACTTTTAAGATATAATTACTCAATTTCAAACCAAACGGTCCATAAACTTCTCTTTTGACCATTTCTTTTTCATAGAACAATTTATTTGGTGAGACCACTGTCTTTGCATTGATGTTGATGAAGCCTAATCAATCAAAGCTGAAACATGGGTCTAAAATTTGGGCGTAACCTGGTGACTTTTGCTTTTCCAATGATTTCTTCTGCAGGTAAGGTAAATAACATATGAACGCTGCTACAGTGCCGAAAATTTTGCCCAAATAGGGAAAAACAATGCCGACATCGTTTTGAGTTTGCCTTACTCGGACACCCATTCGAGCAAATTTTTCAGATTACTAGACTTTTTTCATTAAATATATTCTAAAGCCAGGGCAGGGCAGCTATTACTTATACCCCTATACATAAAAATAATGTACATATGTTTTTTAGCTGTGTATTAATTAAGATACCCTTAAAAGAGAAGTACGAGATCCACACACTAGAGCTCTCCTCATTCAAACGATTGCACTCTCTTACTCAACAAAAAGCCACTCCAAAACACTTTCTCAAGGTCACATATGAATAACCAATCTGTTGAAATTTTAGGTTGCAATTACTTGCATTATTTATATAACCTATAAGGTGTGTTAAAGCTGAAATTTCTTTCATGTATTTCTTATGCATATTCTCCATATTATATTATTTCTTAGGATTTTATTTCCTTTATGATAAACAACAAGACAACTCATTTTTCATAACAATTATATCATTTGTTCTACATAATGCATTTTTTAACTACATTTTTTTGAAATCTCATTTTATTATCAAAATTTTAAAAAAAATTTATACTACATGTATGAATTTATTCGACTGTAATCATGTAAGTGGTAGAATGTTCCAGTTAATTATAAAACCTTAACAACATATTAGTACAATTAATATATTTTTCAATAAATGTATTATACAGATTTGCTCAACTTATTTTGAAACACCAATAACTTCTCTTATTTATTCGATTATAGTTATGTATTTGGCTGATTACGGTTGTGTAAATGAGCAGAATATTCCACAAGCTGTTGTATACCTTTATAACTTCTGAATTTACACCGAAGTCCTTCTTATTTGATGAAAAATAAATAAGACTTGTAGTTTTGATATTTCATTTTCTAAGTCCCCTATGAGCTATTAACTGTGATGAAAGTGAAAAACTGATTATGTAGTATTTTTAGAGCTTATGTCTAGGAGGAGAAGAACGATGGAGTCTTAGCATAATCTTTATTTTTTTTTTTTAACCAACTCATAAGAAATATATAAAAATCAGCAAAATAAAAAATAATGACTAGAGATTTCATTCCGTTTTTGTGAGAAAATTCAATATTCTTTAACCATGCTTTTATCTGATTATTTCTAAGTTCCCTATGCTTTTATCAAAATTACCTTTCCCTATTCACCCATTGTTTCCATATCTAGAAATAAATCGTTTGCTTTTATTAAGCCTTCGTAAATGAATTCCACCTCTTTATCTTTTCTTAGAGATGGAGGAAAATATTTATCATCAAACAATTCCTTGAATAACTACCAAAAAATCCCCAATCTCATTCTTTTACAAAAACAAAATATCTGTAACGGAAAATCAAACAAAATAAAAAGAGTAAGTGATAAACAAATTAATTTGAGAAAACCAAAAACTTAGGTTGTCTAAAAATAATTTAAGAATAAAATTATCTAAAAATGATTTTTTGGAATACCATATAAGAAATGTTTATGGAAACTTGGGTTTTCTCGAATTAACTCATTTATCACTTCCTCTTTCTATTTTGTTCAGTTTGTTCGTTGCAAACAACTTGCACATAAACACAACAACTTCCCATATGATCCCCGGGTTAGCTCATTTAATTGACTGCGCTGCTACTGGATTAATAAGCAAGATAACTACCTATTTGGGTTAAAAACCTAAATATATTATTTAGTGGGAGACTTCATATAATGTGCTTGTGTTTAAGGGGCCTTGTGTTATTTTATAAGGTGGCCCCTATGACAAGAAGTAATGTTACTTTTGTTTTTATTATTTTTAATTTAAATCAAATTTGATTTAATAGAATTAAAAATATATATAAAAATATGGAGCCTAGGGTTTCCACTACGATAGATATATAAAATGACTTATTTTCTCCCAAAAAGAGGAGAGAGGCCATGATTTACATATCAGAGAAAACGATTTTTTCCCTCTAATTTTGAGAGAAAAATTTTCTTCTGCTAGTTGCTTTTAGTGGTGATAAAGGTGCCTACACGTCATGTGCAGATCAAACTTGAGTCATAACCTGGAAGATCTTTGGTAACAGATCGTGATCTAACAATCGTGGTAGTGACGGATCGTGGTCTAACAAGCGTAGTGGTGACGGATCGTGATCTAGGAGCCTAGACTAATTCAACGTAAAAGCCAAACCAGATTGTCAAGGTATGATTTTTTAGATTACGTATTCCTATATATTGTATGAGATCGGTCTTAAAAGTTTTTATAAAAATTTAAAAAATGATTTTTCTCCAACAAAAACCACAAGCAAAATTAGCTTTATTAAGAAAATTAAGTAGCTAAAAACTTGATAATTTAATATTGAACCTCAATGCCCTCAATCAATCATCTTTTCCGGTTCCCCATAACCGTGAAATTAAAACTCAAGCGAAAACTTTCGAGAAATAAGCATTTGTGTTAGTTGTAAATTCTGCTGAATTAGCAATCATTTAAGTCACTAACAAGTCATAAAAATATCACCCAGACAGAAATAAAAGTGTAGAAACAAAAAACATCATAACATAGAAACTAGGGGTGGGCATAAACCCACAACCCATGGGTTTACCCAAATCCAAACCAAATTAAATGGTTTGGGTTGGGTAAATCATTAAAATGGGTTAGATGTGAGTTTTATATAAAAAACTATTTCATTATGTGTTGGGTATGGTTTACCCATGAGTCATGGACAAAACCCCAACACTCAAAATTTTCAAATGAAATAAATGAAAACAAAATAAATGAACACAAATAAGTGAAAGGCCACCATTAAATTTTTTACGGCGTGATCAATTGTCAACAGTTAGAACATGAAAATAACTGTAAAAATAAATTTAAATTAAATAAATATTGTTATAAATAACATATATTTTTTTTCTTATTTACAAAAATAATTCCTCCCACATGGAAGGATCATCATAGAAAGAGCAGGAGACTCTACTAGTGATCAATAATAACTCGGCTTGGACTGGGTCCGATATGCTAGATGGCGGCTAATTTTTGGTCAATAATTGAATGTAATGCCCATATTAGGCCCTATACAAAACTTTACTTACCATATAATGAAATTAGAACATAAAGCATACACACTATATAATATCATAATGTAAATAAAATTAAGGGGGATTGCCACTTTCCCCCCTACAGTAATTAACATATACCATTTACCCCCTTTCTGTTTTTAAATGGCCGAAAATCCCACTGACAACATAAGTTTATAATATTACCCTTATTTTTAACTACTCTTTTATTTACATTTATTATAAATTAAATAAATTACATGAATAGAAACTAAATAAAAAAATTAAGTATTAAAACAAGAAATATATGTTTTGATATGAGCAAAAAAATTAATAATAAAATTTTTTCTTGTAATTATTTATTTTGTGAACATTTTCTTATAATAAACATTTTGTAATATTTTAAAATTAAATGTAAAAAGTATAGGTAAAATATTTTATTATTTATCTTATAATAAATTTTTATTTGTCATTCAAGTTTTCTTATAATAATTTTTTATCATTTTACTAATAATTTTCTTATATATTTATTATAAGAAAAATTTCACAAAATAAATAAGTATAAAAATTTTATTATTAATTTTTTTGTTCATATCAAAACATATATTTCTTATTTTTAATGTTTTATTTTTTATTTAGTTTATATTCATGTGATTTATTTCATTTATAATAAATATAAATAAAAGGGTAGTTGAAAATAAGGGTAATATTATAAACTTATATTATTATGGGGGTTTTTGGCTATTATAAAAAAAGAAGGGGAAAAATAATATATGTTGATTACTGTAAGGGGGAAAGTGGCAATCTCCCTAAAATTAAGCATATAAGTAGACAACATAACGCAAAACTACCAAAACGATAAATAAAAACAAATATTGCATAATTAAATAAATAACAAGTGGCAAAATTTATTATTAGATTGTTAATGTCATGTTTGTGAAAGTTTATTATTAAAGTGTACGTTCTTATTTATTGAGAAATAATAATTTTTGTGATTAAACTTTATTTTGATTTTCTAGTATTCTTTAATTTAAGGATTAAGTTATTGTAAAATTTATAATTTTTATCCACTATATTTTTTTATATTTTAATATCAATTTAATAATTAATAAAAATTAATAATTATTATAATTTTGATATAATTAAATTTTATTAAAATAAAAATTATTTTGATAATAAAATTCAAACCAAACCCAAATGGTTTGGTTTGGTTTGGGTTAAAAATATTTGGGTTGGTTTGGGTTGGATCCAAATTTTTATGGTTTGGTTTGGGTTGACTTAAAATCCAACCCAAACCAACCCATGCCCACCCCTTTAGAAACAGAGGATATTAACAGCAATCGTGTGTATTATCCGATTTGCTTTTATTTTCCATTCATCTTCACAAACCATCTAAAAGGCACAATGCTGAATCATCAAGAAGCTGCTGAGTTGCCTATTATTTCAAACTAAGTTTCTAGTCAAATGTTTCTGTGAGCTATAGGCAGACTCTGCTAAGGCCATGGAGGGGTTCAGCCCTTCCCAGGCCATTATTTTTTTCTTTTAAATTTGCCTTAATCTCCTTTCGAAAGAGTTAAATAATTTGGGCACAATTGTACATAATAAAATATTTATAGTTTAGTAGTAAAAGTACTATTTGGAAACAAGATACTTTCATAAATGTGGACTCAATGAGCTCTGGTATATAAAATATATAATTTGTCACTATTATTTTTTAAAATTTAAATGAAAATAATAGAATTTGATCTTTGAGACCTAAAATGTGTTCAAGTAAAGAAAAAAAAAATCAACACCCCAAATTAAATTAAAATATTTTGAACTAAAGCCCCCAATTTAAGTGTTTGAGTCCGCCACCTAGTAAGCCATTTCGTCGAACACTTACCTATTTCCATCAAACATATATCTTAAACTAATTCAGGCCTACAAGCTCTGAAAAGAGCTAATGTTCAATCCAATTATTCATTATATTCATGCATCACCAATCTTCCAGCTATTCTATAGTTTTGTCCTTATCATCTTTATGTCATTTATCAAATGGTTCAAATTGCAATACGAGGATCCACGTTCATTGACACTTATACTAGCCAAATTAGCCATCCGACCGGCTGATTTCGTAAATTCTTCCCGCCTCTCCTCAAACAGATCATTCGCTAGCTTCTCAACAATCTTTCAGTCACATAAATCCTTCATATCTAAGCCTAGCTTCCAAATTCCACCCACAAACCTACTATTCACCTGCTGATCAACTAAATATCGCCAGCAAATCATTGGCACTCCGGCCACAATACTCTCCAGAGTTGAGTTCCAGCCACTGGGAGTGAAAAACGCACCAATGGCCTTGTGGGCTAGAACTTCTTCCCGCGGAACCCAGCCTGCAATGTATCCTGTCTCCTTGGTCGCCTTGTCAAGTTCCCCCGGAATCTGAGTCTCATCATCTTTTCCTGAAACTAAGTCAGGCCTAATGACCCACAAGAATCTCTTGTTGCTGTTGACAAGACCATGCCAAAACTCCATTAGTTGATCTCTTGACATCACTGCGACACTGCCAAAGCTTATGCAAATAACAGATTGCGAGGGTTGATTTTCAAGCCATGCAATGCAGCTTTTGTCAACTCCCCATAAACTATTTGGGGAATGAGTATTTTCGGGGATTCTTGCTTTGAGTTGTGCGTTAAGAGGTCCAATGGTGTAAATCTTTGGACAGTGAGCCCGGATTTGGGACAATATAGGTCCTTCCAGGTCTTCAAATGTGTTCAATATGAGACCGTCTGTTCGAGCAGATGTACGGGTCTCGCTCACGAGGAGTTGCAGGTTCAAGTCCATTGGGTTCTTAGCTCGACAGATGCTCGGAAGATCGCGGCACCGTAGAAAGTTTTCCATGCCAGGCACACTTTGTATCAGGCGATCCATGCCTTCATTTCCTTCAAATTAAAATGGAAGGGAAAGAATTGGATCACGGAAATAACATAGAAAAGATAAAAGAGAGAGAGAGAGAGATCCATTTGTAGAGTTTATCAATATAATTATAAATTATAATGATGAATTATGATGTTAATTGTGCTGAGTTTTACTACGGAAGCAACTGGAGTGAACTATTTCACTTGATTAAATTAGTAGTAGCACTAAGTGAGCTGTGTGTCAAGTTTATTATTGGCTACATTATATGAATTGAATTTAGATACTTGGAGACCTATTATAGTGAAGAAATAAAGTATATAAAGTTGTTTTTGTGATTTAAAATCGTGAGTGAAAAATTTAAAACATGGGTCGTGTTTTCCTTTGTAAAGCTCTCTCTCTCTCTCTCTCGAATAGAGAGGCTGGAATGGAAGTATTGAGGGGTCGTAAGGACCCAGGTGTTCACTCCATGGGAGTGTAAGAGAGATCCTCAGCTTTGGTTTTTAGTTTTAGTGCGGTTGGCTAAGTTCTCTGGGGAAGCAAAGAATATCCTCGGAGGAAAGGTTAGGTAGTCATTATTGTTTGTCCATCCTCTTTCATTAGCTACCATGGATACGGATGAATTAATTCGCAAATGCAAAGCAATAAATATCCGAGAGGAAGATAAAGCTAGAGTGACGTTGGAGGTGGACTTGAAAACTAAGAAAGAGAGAATGCTAGCAGGATGTTTAATGGGTAAAGTCCTTCTCTCGAGAGGAGTTAATAAAGAAGGGCTCAAGGCTGCGTTACAACAGGTGTGGAGGACTTTCAAAGAAGTCAAAATTGAGAGCTTGAGTAATAGTATTTTCATGTTTAGATTTGCAGAAGAGGCAGACAAAAAAAGGGTATTAGCAAGGGGTTCGTGGCATTTTGATAGGGCATTAATAGTCCTAACTGAGCCAAATGGGATCGGGGAAGTCACAAAACAATCCTTTATCCGAACATCATTTTGGGTGCAGATCCAGAACGTCCTAATTGCTTGTATGGAAAAAGATTTTCTTCAAGAATTAGGCGGAAATATTGGGATAGTAGAAGAGGTCGAAGCAGATGATAATGGAGATTGCTTTGGAGAATTTGCAAGAATAAGAATTTTAGTCAACATAACACAGCCGCTAGAGAGAATATTATTCCTTAAACAATAAGGTGAGCTAGACATCCCAATGCCGGTGGTTTATGAACGGTTGACAGATTTTTGTTTTTGTTGTGGGATTATTGGACATCAATACAAGGAGTGTGGAAAGTATAAGAGTCAACAAAGAGAAGAATTACTTTATGGGAATTAGATGAAAGCAATAACGATAGGGAGACAAGCAAGAAGAAATCAAAAGAGGGAGAAGCGGAACTATGGGGGGGTAAATGAGAAGAGAAAGCTGAAAGCTCAGAGAACCACAGCTCCTCTCAACAGCAACGGTAGAATCAAGCTAACCCATCAAGGGTAAATGGGTTGAAACCCATTGGGGAAGAAACGGGGCAAACCAAGGAGTATGCCAAGATGAGTGAGGTGGAGGGAGTAGGTGAACAACATTTAATGAAGGAAGTGATAGAACCGATGGGAGAAAAACAGATAGGCGGCTACAAGCAAGCTGGGTGCTCAGGTAATGATACAGTCTGTAGACAAGTGGGATTACAGGCGGGAATTGGAAACATAAAAGAGATGGAAATGGTGCAAGTAAACCAAAAGAGAATGGAGGAAGCTGAAATAGACGATGGGCTGGTAATTTCACAATTAAGGCCCAATAAAAAGAAATGGAAGAGGCAAGCCCGAGTACAAGGTGATGGGGGATCCAAAGTTGAGATAGGGACTTAGAAAAGGCCAAGTGGGGAAACTTTCAGGCAAAACCCCAATAAAAAAACAAAGTTAACTAGGTCCAGCAAACCAGAGCTTAATAAACTTGTTCATTTCCCGCCAACAACACGGGTCAAGCTGAGCAGGGAGCCTTTGATACTGGAAGACATGGAAGTCATGGAATCAAACTTAGCAGAGATATCGACGAAGGCTGGCAGTCAGCCCTGCCGGAAACCATGAAAATTTTCAGTTGGAACATTCAGGGTTTGGGGAATCCCCGAGCGTTTCAAGCTTTGAAAAAAATCCTCCTTTTGCATGGTGCTCAAATTGTTTTTTTTTTTGTGTGAGACAAAGGTTTCAGTTTTGCAAATGAACGAGATTGCGAATAAGCTGAATTTTGATAATTGCTTCGCGGTAAATTGTAGTGGTAGAGGAGGGGGCTTAGCATTGCTCTGGAATTCAGGAACTTGGGTGCAAATTAAGTCCTTCAGCAAGCACCATATCGATGCCGAAATTCTAACGACATCTGGTAGACAAATGAGGATTACAGGGGTGTATGGTCATCCAGAAATAGGGCAGAAAAAGCATACTTGGACGCTCCTAAGACGGCTGACAGGTTTGTCTTTTAGCCCTTGGTTGTGTTTTGGTGATTTTAATGAGGTTTTATATCTGGATGAGAAAAGGGGGGCAATGTTAGGAACGTGAATTTAATCAATGAGTTTAGCGATGCCTTGAGGGATTGTAATTTAAAGGATGTAGGGTTTAAAGGGTATCCGTTTACGTGGAGTGATGGGAGATATGGGCAGGGCATTGTGGAAGAAAGGTTAGATAGGTTTGTTTGTAATAAAGATTGGAGTGACATTTTTGTAGACTGTGAAGCTAGCAACCTTGACACGTGGTCTTCAGACCACTGCCCTGTGTTGATGGAAGTTCAAGAGAGGAGTGGGGGTATGATTCATGATGGAAGACAGTCTTCAAGAATCCATTACGAGGATATGTAAAGCTCGTATGATGAATGTAAGGAAATAATTAAGGAAGAATGGAGGCTGTACGGCAATTGGAGGAGTGAAAATCCAGTGCAAGTGTTTCGGAACTCAGCGAAAAAATCGATGGCTCGATTGTTGTATTGGAGCAAAAGGGAATTTAGAAGGCGGGAGAAGAAATTAGAGAAGCTGAGGGTGCAGCTGCAGGGGCTAAAGCTTAGAAAGGTGCAATATGAAAATGAAGTTGAAATAAAAAAGGTGGAGAAGCAAATCCAAAACATTCTCATCGATGAAGAAATTTATTGGAAGCAGCGCTCAAGAGCTGATTGGCTCAAGGAAGGTGACAAGAATACAAAGTTTTTTTCACAACAAGGCATCGTCCAGGAAGAAGAAAAACAGAATATGGGGGATAGAGGACACTTCGGAAATTTGGACTGAGAAGCCAAAAGAGGTAGAGCATGAATTTTGTAGCTATTTCACCAATCTTTTCTCAACAACTTAGCCAAGTCAAGAGCAAATTTCAGCAGCCATGGAAGGCATGACCCCAAGAGTATCAGAAGATATGAATGAGATGCTGGAGAAGCCCTTTACAACTGAGGAAGTGATGGATGCTCTGAGCCAAATGTGCCCAACCAAGACTCCGGGTCCGGATGGATTGCCAGCAGTTTTTTACCAAAAGCATTGGCAGATGGTTAAAGAGGGAGTCCTTGCTACTTGCCTGCACATCCTTAATTCACAAGGTTCTTTAACTCCTATCAACCATACCTATATTGCGTTGATTCCAAAAATTAGGAAGCCTAGAAAAGTCACAGATTTTAGGCCTATTAGTTTGTGTAATGTTATCTATAGGATTGTTACCAAATCAATTGCTAATAGGTTTAAACAAATTTTGCATAAAATCATCTCCCTAATGCAAAGTGCTTTTATTCCTCATAGGCTGATAACTGACAACATTATAGTTGGTTATGAATGTCTTCACAAGATAAGACATTGTAAAGGCAAAAAAAATGATTTGGTGGCTTTAAAGCTTGATGTGAGCAAAGCATATGACAGATTGGAGTGGAGTTTTCTTGAGCAAATTATGAAACGCCTAGGCTTTTCCCATCAATGGATTAGTCTAATAATGAGGTATATTAGTTCGGCGTCTTTTTCTGTTATCATTAATGGCTCAGTTAGAGGTTTTATCAAACCTCAAAGGGGTTTAAGACAAGGCTGTCCCCTTTCCCCGTATTTGTTTATTACTTGTGCAGAGGCATTTTCCTCCCTGTTGCAGCAAGCCGAGCAGCAAAGGCTTATCCATGGGCTGTCATTTGGAAAAGAGTTGAAGATCTCGCATCTCTTATTTGTGGATGACAGTCTTGTTTTTAGCAGAGCTTCAGTTGCCGATTGCCAAAAGCTGAAGATAATTTTGGACTGCTAAATATTTAACTTCTAGAAATTCTCTCTCTTTCTCAGTGGCAACGTCCAACAAGCACAAGCTACTGCAATTGAGAACATTTTTCATCTCAACATTGTGTCCAGGCATGAAAATTACCTAGGCCTTCCTTCTATGGTTGGGAGAAAGAGAAGCGGCTTCTTCAATGACATCAAGCTGAAGGTTTTTAACAAAATCTCAAGCTGGCAACATAAATTTTTCTCTTGTGGGGGCAAAAAGGTATTGATTAAAGCAGCTGTGCAAGCCATTCCAGCCTACGCTATGAGTGTGTTTAAGATTCCGATGGGGATTTGTGATGACATTCAAAGAATAGTGGCCAATTTCTGGTGGGGATCCAGCAGGGAGAGATGAAGTATTCATTGGTCGAAATGGGAGAAAATGAGTCACGCCAAGTGTAAGGGGGGTATGGGATTTCGGGATTTTGTAAGTTTCAACCAAGCTCTATTAGCGAAGCAAGGCTGGAGAATTCAGCAATGCCCTGATTCTTTGGTGGCAAGGGTCCTGTAAGCACGGTACTACCACTCATCCAATTTTTTGAATGTGAAGCTCGGCTCTAATCCTTCTTATGTTTGGAGGAGTATTTTGTGGGGAAGGCAAATCATTTGTGCGGGCTCTAGATGGAGAATTGGAAATGGTCAAGATGTTCATATTCATAAGGCTAATTGGATTCTAAAACCTGTTACCTTCAAGCCTGTGATTAAGCCAACAATGCCTTATGAGGCTCTAGTTTCAGAGTTAATCAATGGTGAGAACTATTGGGATGAGAATCTGATTTACAGGCATTTTGATAAGATGGATGCTGATGTAATAACCCAAATTTGCTGCCAAAAAGACCAAGGGAGGATGAACTCATCTGGCATTATGGTAAGAGTGGCCAATATACTGTCAAAAGCGGTTACCAAACAACCCTGAAAATTAGATTTCCAACCATGCCTTCAAGCTCGGAGTCTTCGAAAAATGAGTGG
The DNA here is from genome assembly GCA_039657385.1 of Citrus x changshan-huyou. Lineage (NCBI taxonomy): Eukaryota > Viridiplantae > Streptophyta > Magnoliopsida > Sapindales > Rutaceae > Citrus > Citrus x changshan-huyou. Next base: position 12,470,366 of record CM077555.1, read on the forward strand.
AATATCATTTGGTCTCTTGCTCTGCCAAAGAAGATAAGAATATTTGTTTGGAGGGCAGCCAAAAACTTACTCCCTTTAGCTGAGAATTTGTAGAAGAGGAAGATTGTCCAAGAGCCTACCTGCCAGATGTGTAAAATGGGGATAGAGAATGTGGTTCATGTCTTAGTTGACTGTAAAGCCACCAAGAAGGTTTGGAGACTATCCCATTTTGATAATGATATTCATGCAGCCCCTGGGCAGGATATTTTGAGCTTGTTGCATAGCGTGAAAAGAATGAGAAGCAAAGCTGATGTAGATTTATTTGCCGCGATTCTCTGGGCGAAGTGGAATGCAAGGAACCAATGGCTGTTCAAAGGTAAGCGAGAGAATCCCCAAATTGTTGTGGCTAAAGCTGAAGCTGTGATGGAGGCTTATAAGAGAGTGCAGCCTTCAACTGATGTAAGCCATGGAAAGCAGCAGAAAGTGGCTCAACAGGAGTGGAATCCCCCTCAAGAAGGTTTTGTTAAGGTCAACACTGATGCAGCTACCAACTCAGAAAAGAACCTTGTTGGACTGGGGGCTGTTATTAGAGATGAAATGGGGCAAGTTACAGCAGCTGCAATCAAAGTTTCAAAATTCCATGGAAATGTCTCTTATGCTGAGGCAGAAGCTATGGAATGGGGCATGTAGGTGGCGAAAGAAGCTCTTGTGAAAGATTTAATTGTGGAGTTTGATTCGCAAGAAGTAGTCAACTTAGTAAACAACAGGCAGGGCAGCAGATCCGAGATCTTTTGGGTGGTATCGGTAATTCAGAAATTAAAGAAAAGTTTCGATCATATTAGTTGTGTGTATATGCATAGATCTTATAATGCCATTGCCCATTCTCTAGCTAAATTAGCTTTAGAGAAATGCAAAACTGTTGTATGGAAGGGTTCCTACCCTCTACAAGTTATGTATCTGTTATCTTTTTTGAATTAATAGAAATCTCTTTAAAAAATATATATATCGTGAGTGAAAAATCAGAATAAAGAGCACTAAAAGCTACTGCTGTTTTCTTCTGTTTTTAACTACATTACTCTGTTTCATGGGAAAATCTTAGATACTTTTGGTGGATACAAACCCTTTGCTGTTTAGGGCTATAACAAGAATCCACAATCTGAAAACAGCAGCCAACAAAATTATATCAAAAGTATTTGACTTTATCCTAAATTCGAATGCAAACAAAAGCGTGTGTGTACGCGTACCTCTAATAGGCAGCTCGCCGGCATCGATGATTTGAGGGATGCAATAGTAAGCCCAAAAAGCACAAGCACGGATGGTACGAAAATAGAAAATGGAAATTCCAACTACTCTGGCAACATCAATCGCAAAGCTCATAAACCCATCTGTAATCATACAATTCACAGGTGACATGGAATCAGTCGGCATCTCCTCCAAAGGGGGGGAGTTACTGATGCCAATGAACTCCAATATTCATGGAGTTTATCTGAAATTCGCGGATGATTCAGTGGAAGGCGATCTGTTATGGTCTTGAATTGAAACCCTGGAAGGTTTATGCAACGAGAAAAAACATCACTCCTGTGACGGATGAGGCGCTCGTGGAATTCTTCAGTGTTGAGAAAGGTAATTTTGACACCGGCATTGCAGAGAAGTTCTGCGAGTTTCAGCATGACATGGCCTAGTGCTGCGAGAGGCCATATCAGAACATAGGGATAACTTACAGAATTCCGATCTCGCAGCTGCTTTATCGATGAAAGCAATTTTGATTTTGAGTTTTTGAGCTTTTATAATAGCTGGTTAACTTATTTATACATTTAACTTTTCCAAATTGTCGGCTCTTGAGTCTTGAGACATCAAAGGTTAATCGTGCAATTTAATATTGAGTGGTGCACAAGATATTACGCGTTGAAATATTGACTTGAATATCGGAAATTATTAAAGAGCTTTCTTTCTTGAGAGATACGGCTCCTCAAAATGGGAGAGTATTTATAAGTAACCTCTTCAAACTGTAGACATTGCATTTCAATGCATGTTAAGCGGATTCATTTGGATGTACTAGATTATTAAATTTTGAGAGTAGTTATTGATTTTTTAACTCTCATTTGTTAGTAGAATTATCTTCTAATCTTTATCCATAAACGTAAACTTTAAACCGAATCTCATAAATTAGTCTTCTTTTTTTTGCATTTATTTATTTACGCATATATATTTTTCCACAAATAACTAACACCATAATAGAAATAATTGCTCAATCCTGCCCTTTAGATCAAGGAGGACGGCTATTCGTATAAGAGAGCCATCCACTAAAAATACAATTTGAATCTTCTGCATAAATCCATATACAACTTACAACTTTATTTCCAGATCTAAAATTCAGAACTGGGGAAAAAAATGATCACAGACACCCCATACAAATATCTAGATATGAGTGGGCAAACATTTCGTACAAACCCTTTTTTGGCAAGTTTAAACTAACTACTCTCCATATCCATGCCAATGATTCATTCAATCTGGAACAATCATACATCAACTACTCTCCTCTGGTGCAATTTAATTTATTTCATATTTGCCCCAAGCTTTCAGCAATTTTGTGGTCGTAAGCTCATCATTTTTATATCTTTTACCAGACGGTCCAAATTGCAATACAAGGATCCGCCTTCATTAACACTTTTCTTAGCCAAATTAGCCATCTGATCAGCTGATTCCATGAATTCTTCCTTCCTCTTCACCATTAGATCATTCACCGCCTTCTCAACAATATTTCTATCAAACAAATCCTTTATATCTAACCCCAGCTTCCACACTTCATCAACAAACCTACTATTGATCTGCTGATCAGCAAAAGATGGCCAACAAATCATAGGCATTCCAGCCATGATACTCTCCAGAGTCGAGTTCCAGCCACAGTGAATCAAAAATCCACCAACCGCCTTGTGGGCTAAAACTTCTTCCTGCGGAACCCATCCCGCAATGTATCCTCTTTCCTTGGTTGCCTCCACAACCTCCTCAGGAATTTGACTCTCACCATCTTTTCCTGAAATCAAGTCAGGCCTGATAACCCATAAGAAACCATTTTTGCTATTAACCAGGCCATAGTAAAACTCTATTAGTTGATCTCTTGACATTACGGCATCGCTACCAAAGCTGACATAGATAACAGATTGCTTGGGTTGCTTGTCAAGCCATGCGATGCAGCTTCTGTCAACTTTCCACAAACCGCTCGAGGAATGTGTTTTTTCGGGGATTCTTACTTTGAGATGTGCATTAAGTGGTCCAATGCTGTAGATATTAGGGCATCAGTTATTGCGGATTTGGGACAAGATGGGTCCTTCCAGATCTTCAAATGTGTTCAATATGAGACCATATGCACGAACAGATAATCGGGTCTCACGCGCAAAGAGTAGGAGTTGCGGATCCATTGGGTTGTTAACTCGACAGAAGCTTGGAAGATCGCGGCACCTGAGAAAACCTTCCATTCCAGTTACATTGGTTATCAGGCGATCCATATCTTCAGTTCCTTCAAATGAAAATTGAATAAACAGAATTGGAGCTTAGAAAGAACAAAGAAAAGAAAAATAAGAGAAAATCTTTTGTACATCAGAATAATATAATCAACCAATGATAATGTGGCGAGTTTAGTTATACATAATGTACGTAACTACAAACTTGTCTGACAGTTTATTGGTTAAAACAAACTTGTGTATAGTTTATCGGTTAAAACAAGGTGTTTGGTCGAAACGTTAAACTATTTGATAAAATGACTCAATGGGTCAGTCTTGGCAGGACAGCTGCAACTTGAATTTGTGCTTATTCATCAAAGGCCAGTGGTTGAAGTAAAAGCTTTCAGAACATTACAACAGTCTGGATATGCTCTGTTCGATTTACGGCATAAAGAATTCAATGGTGAAGATCAATTAAGGGAAGAAGACGTTATTTAACCACTGATCATGAAATTGTAATAGCGATAATAGCACTACATTCTTAGTGTACAAATAGGTGCTGCAACTTCGGTAAAAGTATGCTGGAATATGAGAAAACATTTATTATGCAATTTAAAACAAACACACACATGGTAACATATATCGAGTAGTTGTACGGTTGACTTAGTGCTTTGGATGTAGAGATATGTCTCTCAATGAATTTAAAGGGACAAAAGAGGAAAAAAAGAAAGAAATTTGGTGAAATTAACTATGCTGAATTTTACTGTAAAATCTGATGAAGCGAAGAATTGTATGTCAAGTTAATAAGCTAAATGAATACTCTTGGGGCTGTTATAAGATTGAAATGAGGTATATAAAATTATTAATGTGGCAGAAAATCCGAAGCAAAAAGGAAAAAAAAAAAAAACTATCATTGTATTTTCCTCTGTTTTTAAGCTAATTCAGAACATGCAAGAAAGGAAGGTAATAGGTTTATGTATTTATATAGGCACATACCTTTGATAGGAAGCTCGCCTGCAATGATGATATTAGGGATGCAATGGAAAGACCAAAATGCACAAGCACTGACAGTGCAAAAATAAATAATGGAAATTCCAACTTCTCTTGCAACGTCAATTGCATGGCTCATATACCCATCTGCGATAATATAGTTCACCGGCGAATTAGAATCGGTGACCATCTCTTTCAAAAGGGGTGGAATTGCCAAGTTCAATGAATCAATGAGCTCAGTGAATTTATCTGGAGTTCGAGGATGATCCTTGGGAAGTCCATCTGTTACGGTCTTCAATTGAAGCCCTGGAATCTGCATGTAACGCGAAAAGCCATCGCTGCTGTGCCGGATGACGCGATCGTAATAATATTCGGTGTTGAGAAACGTAATCTTGATACCGGCGTGGCTGAGCAGCTCTGCAAGCTTCAGCATGGAGTTGACATGGCCTACGCCTGGAAGTGGGAATATCACAACGTGAGCGGGATCCTGCTTCTCCATCTCTGGCTCAGACTTCGACTGTCGGAGGGCAATAATTTTTTTTATTTTATCTTTTTTTTTGTGGTGTTCATTATCCGAGAGAAATATACATGTTATTTTAACCAGCGGATTAAATCTTAGATAGGGATGACTATTTAAGGGCGCGGGTCGGGCTTGAAAAAGCCCAGACCCAAGCCCGCATTGTTGACGGTAGACTCAAGTTCTTCAAAATTCCGTCTATACTTAAATGGGCTGGATCTGAGCTTAAAGTCTATAGGTTCGGGTCGAACTTAAGCTGAGCCTAGACTTAGGTAAATTTTTAATAGAAATTAAAATAAAAAAATTTTAATTAAAGATAATTAATTGATTATACAATATACAATAAATTAAAATTAAATACAAAAAATATAAAATATAAAGCTCATAATATATAAAATAAAAAAATTTTATTTATAACATATAAAGTTCAGGTCAAACTCGAAATTTTCTCATGAATTCATATCCAAGCCCATTTCACTGTACGTTTTTAAATTTTCAATCATGACTTGGCCCATCCTTACGGGTCGGGCCTAAAACCCAAAGGCCTGGACAGACCCTTTACGATCCAGGCTAAGCTCGAAATTTTTTGCCACCTCAACACCTTAACGCTTATCCTTTCAGAGGTTGACAAATGCCACATCTAGAAATTTGATAAATGACACGCCTAAAACATTTATAATGGAAAATGATGTTTGGTTGTATAATGTTCATCAAAATGCATTTTTTTAATTAAAAACTTCTAATTTTTCGTTTTTCTTTCAAGGTTTTTAACTTTTCATGGTGGACACCCTCAGAGTTTTTTCGTAATGTATCTAACTCATAAGTTGGGTGCATAAGAATAAAAAAATTGGGTTATTGGCAATAAAAAATCTTTAGGAACTTTGAGATATATTTAAATCGAATAGTGGAAATGGGAGTGTTTTTGGGCAATGGTGTATTGCGGTAATCTTTTTTTTTTTTTAAGGGAAACATAAAACTTCATTAAATAGATAATTGAGAAATCAACCAAGGAGGTGGAACATGCATCTACTCTCCCGGCCCTGACAAAGAACCCCCCACCCTAGCAACAGAATGGGCAGCAGAGTTCGTAGATCTCCTAACAAAAGAGAAAGTAACATCTCTTAAGGATTGAGCTAATGCTCTACAATCACCAATAATAAGGACGAAGCCATTAGGACTAAAACTATCAACAGACAAAGCATTGAAAACTTGTAAGCTGTCCATTTTAACAATAACAGGAAGGAAAGATAATCCCCCTCACGCCAATAGCTTCAGCTTCCCGAGCACCAAAACTTCCAACAAGACAATCACTTCTTGTAGCTATGAATTCACCCTTAGAGTTTCGAATTACAGCCCCATAACTAATTGTGCCACTAGAAGGAAAGGTTGCCGCATCAACATTGCACTTAAACCACCCCACGCAAGGCCTTTGCCAACACACGACATGAGAAGATGAAACAGAATTATTATCAAACAACTGAAGCTTTCTCATGGATTGCCATTGAAAAAGAGCCTGGCCAACTAAATTAAGAACACTAGACAACCTCCCATTTCTGTGCTTCCAAACATTAGCATTTCTATTTAACCAAAGACTCCAACAAGTCATGGCAGCAAGGTCACAATCATCACTGCTACAACGGGAAAAAATAGCCTCCAACCAATCCACAAAATACAAACAGCTCCCATATAACCAATTGGAGACAAAAGCTAGCAGGATTTAGCAAATGAACAATTCACAAGACAGTGGACAATAGATTTACAATATGTGTTACAAATGGGACAAACAGATGGTAACTCAACTCGAAGGTGCCGTAGATTATCTGCGGTGGGCAGGACATTAACCACTGCATGCCAAATAAAATGTTTAACTTTAGTGGGTGTTTGGGAGAAATACTGTTTGGGATAAAGACGTCGACGAGACCAGGCACGGTGAGCAGATATCTGATGGCAGAGTTCTGCGAACAGGTGTGTTCCGTAAAGGCCTGGTGCGCGGAAGAACAGGAGCAGAAACATCCGGCTCGTCCACGAGCACATCATCCGCGAGGCCAATTTCCTGTAAGAGGCATAAGGCCATTCCGGCTAGAGCCCGAAAGGCGAGGAGACCCGGTCGACGGCAGTTGGCAGGACATGCTCTCCAGCCCGAGAATCTAGGCACGACAGCCACGCTTTCCCCTGAACCGTGGCGTAACACGCAAGATCTCACAGAACCACGACAACCACGCTTTTCCTTGAACCGTGGCATAACACGCAAGATCTCACAGAACCACGACCGCCACACTTTCCCCTGAACCGTGGCGTAACACGCAAGATCCCACGCTTGCCCATAACGCAGCAGTTGGAGTCCCATACCGTCTCGGAAAAAGCGGAAAACGGGGATTCAGGAAGCCTATAAAAAGGTAGCCAACGAAGGTAAAAAGGTTAGCATTTTTGAGATAAAAGGGAAAACCACGAAAAAGCCATAAGATCTGTGGCAAACGTTCCCCGAACCTTCATATCTGACTTAAGCGTCGGAGGGTTTGCGCCGGGAAAACAACCGGCGTACTCTGACTTGTCTGTGTGTGCAGGGACATCTGGAGAAAAGGCCTCACGAGGAGACCTCCTGGTCGTGGTGAAGTTGATCGAGCAGAGGTCCTGATCGTAGAACGAGGAGAACCGGAATCTCGCATCAACATTTTGGCGCCGTCTGTGGGGATCAAAGCAAAAAGCTTCTTTGGATAGCAAGAAGAGGGGTGAAGCAAGTGAAAAGCAATGGAGACAGGAGGAAGTAGTGCACAAGGGGGTGATATGAGGCTTAACGATTCCGTGACGCTGAGGGAGATAGTCAGTGAAGCACGGGAAAAAGTCATGTTCGACCGGATGGAACGGATGGAAAAGCAGATGGAGACCTTGACAACCATCCTGCATGAGCTGCGGAGCGAGCGAAGGGTAACCCAAGAGGGAGGGGTGAGAGGCGGTGGAATGGCACCAGGTCCCGATAGCGCGGGGAGAAGTCAAACCACAGGGAGATTTTGCGGAGAGAGAGGTAACGTACCTCTGCGGGGAGAATTTCATAGAGAAAGAGAACAGTCCCCGGCAAGACAGACTTGTGACGAGGACGACGGGGTGATGAATGCAGAGGAAACAGAGTTGAGGCAACACTTGCATGATGCAGAGCAAGAGCGGGATCAAGTTGCAGCACGTGACCCTGGTCGTGCAGGGCAGCTAGAGGAGGAAGTGCGCAGACTAGCGCAGATAATTGACGACATGCAAGGGAGGAACAGAGCCCCTGGTTGGAGGATAATGCTGGACGGAGAATCACCGCTCGCAACAGAGATCATGAGGGCAGTTATTCCGAGAGATTTCCGCCTCCCAGACCTCAGATACTCGGGAAGAACTGATCCGCTGGTGCACATAGAGCGCTTCAACGACATAACTGGGGTACAAGGGTTATCTCAATCCCAAAGGTGCAGGGTGTTCCCACTATCCCTTGAGGGACGTGCACGAGAATGGTACAGGAAACTTCCCCGGGGCAGCATTAAAACCTTCGAGCAGATGTGCCAGGAATTCGCAGAGCAGTTTAGTGGGGCAATGGCACCGGAAGATGACATGATGGAGCTGAAAAGCATGAAACAGGGGGAGCAAGAAACCCTTCGGGAATTCATCAAGAGGTTTCATCGGGCTGTCCTCGACTTGGGAGCCTTCAACCACCCTCAGGCGTTAAGGGGATTGAAAGAAGGGGTGAAGATAGGAAGGCTGTGGTACAATTTGAGAAGCCCAGCTATTCAAACGTATGCAGCCGCATACGAACAGGCTAAGAGAGACATCGAGATTGAAGAGGAGAAGGCTGCACGGATCAAGACAGATCAGTTAGAAGGGTTGGGGAGGAAAGAGAAGAAAGCATTACCGGGGAATGGGCCGATCAGGAGGAGGGATCACCAAGCCTCCGGTAGTGGAGCAGGAGGCCGGGTAACTGCTTACCAGCCTCATCAGAGGCCACCGCAGTATCAGCGCAGCGGGGCGCAACCTCCTCGTTCCCCAGCTAGAGAGCCTTGGAGAAGGCATGATTCGGCATCTGGTGGTCTTCATCAACATTCCCACGGTAGCAGAACGAGCAGACCGGAAGTACTTCCCCCGCCCCCAACTCAGAGCGGGGCGAACAGAGAAAGAGCAGTGCACCTGATCGACCAGAACCAGGACTATGGGCGGTACACTTCCTTGAAGATGTCCCTGGATGAGGTGTACGAGGCCATAAAGGATCGAGGGCTGCTCCACCTCCCTACACCAATAACAAAGCTACCCAACAGGAGGGATAGAGGACGTTATTGTAAGTTCCATGGCACCCATGGCCATACCACAGCAGAGTGTAGAGATCTCAAGACCCAGGTCGAAGATTTGGTGAGAAATCGGTACCTGGACGAGTTTATGGATGGGACTTTCCCGATGGTGGCCACAACAGATGAAGGGGAGCAGAGTGGTAGAAACTTGAGGCGCGAGCAACCCGCAGTAAGGGTGATAGCTGGGGGCCCAACATTGGCCGGAGATTCCAACAGATCGAGAAAAAATTATGCTAGGTACGCCATGACCAGTAAGGAGGTACTCTTCAACACCCCAGCAGCCAAACGAGCAAGGGTCAGGCAAGTGCCGATCATGTGGACGGATGAGGATGAGGAAGGTATTCTATACCCCCACGAGGATGCTTTAGTCATCAAGGCTACTGTCGCTAGCAAGAAGTTTGACCGGATACTGATTGATACAGGGAGCTCAGTTGATGTCTTATTTAAGTCAACCCTGGAAGAGATGGGAATAGCCGACCGGAAGTTGGAATACACCAATACCTCCTTGAAGGGGTTCGGAGGAGGGAAGCTGGTCCCCCTGGGCGTGGTCGAGCTGCCTATCACAATTGGGAGCTCCCCGACAGAAAGAACAATGATACTGGACTTTGTCGTAGTGGACGAGGAAAGTCCTTACCAGATGATCCTAGGTCGGCCATTTTTAAGGATGAGCAAAGCGGTGTTGTCCAACCATTATCTGGCTCTGAAGTACCGGGTGAATGGGGTAGTAGGGGTGGTACGAGGAGACCAGAGGATCGCAAGAAGCTGCTACTCCTCGGCAGCAAGGGAAGCAATGCAGATAACATCCCTCGATACCCGAGTGGAAAACAAGAATGGCAGACAAGAACCTGTAGAGGATCTGGAAACAGTAAGCCTGGGACCAGAGAACCCGGGAAAGACGATCAGAATCGGGTCGAGACTTAAGGGAGAGCAAAAGCAGGAGTTGGTGAAATGCTTACAGGCTCATGCCGATGTGTTTGCTTGGACACATGAAGACATGCCAGGGATTGACCCTGAGGTAGCATGTCATAAGCTGGCAATAAAGAAAGGTGCTCGGGCAGTAAGGCAGAAGAGGAGGTGCTTCAACCAGGAGAGGTATGAGGCTATAAATAGCGAGGTGGAGAAGCTCTTGAGAGCAGGGTTTATTCGGGAAGCAGTTACCCTGAGTGGATATCGAATGTGGTGTTGGTAAAGAAGGCAAACGGCAAGTGGAGGATGTGTGTGGATTTCACAGACCTCAATAAGGCGTGCCCAAAAGACAGCTTCCCTTTACCCAAGATCGATCAGCTAGTAGATTCAACGGCTGGACATGGTCTGCTCAGCTTCATGGACGCATTCTCGGGATACAACCAGATCCCCATGTACAAGCAGGATGAAGAGAGCACGGCTTTCATCACTAACCAAGGTTTGTTCTGTTACAGGGTAATGCCATTGGGTCTCAAAAATGCTGGGGCCACCTATCAAAGGCTGGTGAACAAAGTCTTTAAGCCGTTGATTGGGAAAACCATGGAGGTGTACGTGGATGACATGATCACCAAGTCCAAAATCCCGAAGGAACATGTCGGACACCTCGAGGAGACATTCGAGCTTTTGAGGAAGTATAAGATGAAGCTCAACCCGGAGAAGTGTGCTTTCGGGGTCGAGTCAGGGAAATTCCTTGGATTCATGGTGAGCCATAGGGGGATTGAAGCAAATCCCGAGAAAATCCAGGCGATTGTGCAGATGACGTCTCCTCGTAACCTGAAGGAGATGCAGAGCCTCACGGGGAGGTTGGCGGCGTTGAGCAGATTCATATCCAAGGCTACAGATAAGTGTCAGCCATTCTTTCAAGTGATAAGGAGGGGAAAGAAAACAGAATGGACCCCAGAATGCGAGGAAGCCTTCCGGAACTTGAAGCAATACTTGCAGCAAGCTCCGCTGCTGTCCACACCGAGGGATGGGGACAAGTTGTATCTGTATCTGGCGGTATCGGATCGGGCCGCCAGTTCTGTTCTGGTGAGAGAGGAAGAAGGAGTTCAATATCCGATATACTACACCAGCAAGGCCCTGCTCGACGCTGAGACCAGATACCCACCGTTGGAGAAATGGGCACTCGCCCTTGTGGTTGCTGCTCGGAAGTTGAGGCCATACTTTCAAGCATTCCCGGTCTCGGTAATAACAAACCAGCCGTTGCGTCAAACTCTTCACAAGCCGGACGCCTCTGGTCGGCTCGTCAAGTGGGCTGTAGAGCTGAGCGAGTTCGACATAGACTATAAACCCCGCGCAGCGATAAAGGCCCAGGCAATGGCCGATTTCGTAGCTGAATTCACAGAGCCCGAAGTATGCTTAGATCAACAAGATGCAGTTATAGGCAATGACGAAACTCAAGTATGGCAGATGTCTGTGGATGGGTCATCAGGGGAGCGGGGTTCAGGAGCAGGGATTGTCTTGGAAGGTCCAGAGGGGGAGGAGATATCTTACGCTGTAAAGTTGGAATTTGCAGCCACGAATAACCAGGCAGAGTATGAAGCCTTGATAGCAGGTCTGGAATTGGCTAAGGCCGTGAAAGCAGACAGAGTTAAGATCAGAACTGATTCCCAGCTGGTTGCGAATCATGTCAGTGAAAGATTCCAACCAAGAGAGGAGAAGATGGAGCAGTACCTGAAGATAGTCAGGCAGCTGATGGGGAAGTTCGAAGCAGTGGAGGTGATACAAATCCCCAGGGAGCAGAATAGTCGAGCAGACATTTTGGCTAGGATGGCAGCAGTAGCCGACCCAAAAATGCCAAAGTCGGTCTCTCTGGAGGTGAAGTCCAGCCCAAGTATTGATCAGAATTTGGGGGTGTTGCGGATAGAACAAAAATGTTCGTGGAGGGACCCGATAGTTTCGTACCTTAGAGACGGGGTGTTACCACCAGATAAGCTGCGAGCTCGCAAGATTAGAGCCCAGGCCTCGAGATACACGATGATTGATGGGATACTGTATCGGCGAGGATATACACTACCTTTCCTTCGGTGTTTGGATGAGGACGACGCGGATTACGTACTGAGAGAAGTACATGAAGGAATTTACGGAAATCATTCTGGCGGGAGGTCCCTGGCCCACAAGGTTCTAAGGCAGGGATATTTCTGGCCGACAATGCACCAGGATGCGCAAGAGAAGACCAGAAGTTGTGTAAGCTGCCAGAGTTTTGCAAATTTCTCTAACCAACCACCAGAGAAGCTCACCTCCATGGCCTCCCCTTGGCCATTTGCTCAATGGGGAATCGATCTGATCGGCCCATTGCCGAAGGCACGAGGAGCAGCAACACATGCAATAGTTGCTATAGATTACTTCACGAAGTGGATAGAGGTAGAAGCCCTTAGCAGGATCACTGAGAAGAAAACAACAGACTTCGTGTGGAGAAACCTGGTCTGTCGATACGGGATCCCTTATGCCTTGGTAACGGATAATGGCAGGCAGTTCGATAATCACAGCTTCAGGGATTTCTGCCAGAACCTCGGGATAGAGCTGAAGTATTGCTCGCCTGCTCACCCTCAATCGAATGGACAAGTAGAAGCAGCCAACAAGACCATCAAGAGGCTTTTGAAAACCAGGCTTGGAGCAAAAAAGGGTGCGTGGGTTGACGAGCTGCCAGGTGTGTTATGGGCATACAGAACAACCCACAAAACCGCAACCGGGGAGACACCGTTCGCTTTGGCTTTCGGACACGAAGCGGTCGTGCCGGCTGAGATAGGAACGACCACACACCGGACAAACCATTTCGATGAGCAGGAGAACGACGAGCAGATATGTTTGAATCTTGATCTGCTAACGGAAAGAAGGGAGCAAGCAACCGAGCGATCAGTCATTTACCAACAGAGGGTTGCTCGGTATTACAACCAGAAGGTGAACATACGGCAATTCAGGGTCGGTGACTGGGTACTGAGAAGAGTGAATCAGAGCACCAAAGATTCGACTCAAGGAGTGCTGGGACCGAATTGGGAAGGGCCATATAGAGTCAAGCAGATAGCGGGACCCGGAGCTTACAAGCTGGTTCGCACGAACGGCCACGAGGTGAAACGCCCATGGAACGCGGCACACCTCCGAAAATACTTCCAGTAAGACTTGTACACATTTGAAAGCTATTCTTGCTCATGACAATTATCGTTTATCTTTTACGCTTTATGTCCAAACAATTTTATGTAAGACGAATCCTGTCATTAATGGAACATCGAGGAGTTTCATTCGCTTGAAATCGAGAAAATTTCCTAAGGCATGCAAAGGCTCGACAAAGTCTCAAAGCCTGTCTTATGGCGAGACAGAAGCCAAGCATGCCAGGATCTGCTCGGCCACGAGAAGGCAGCAGAATCCCAATCCTTGAAGAATCAAAGGCATGCAAAGGCTCGTCAAAGTCTCAAAGCCTGTCTTATGGCGAGACAGAAGCCAAGCATGCCAGGATCTGCTCGGCCACGAGAAGGCAGCAGAATCCCAATCCTTGAAGAATCAAAGGCATGCAAAGGCTCGTCAAGTCTCAAAGCCTGTCTTATGGCGAGACAGAAGCCAAGCATGCCAGGATCTGCTCGGCCACGAGAAGGCAGCAGAATCCCAATCCTTGAAGAATCAAAGGCATGCAAAGGCTCGTCAAGTCTCAAAGCCTGTCTTATGGCGAGACAGAAGCCAAGCATGCCAGGATCTGCTCAGCCACGAGAAGGCAGCAGAATCCCAATCCTTGAAGAATCAAAGGCATGCAAAGGCTCGTCAAGTCTCAAAGCCTGTCTTATGGCGAGACAGAAGCCAAGCATACCGGGATCTGCTCGGCCACGAGAAGGCAGCAGGATCTCAATCCTTGAAGAATCAAAGGCATGTAAAGGCTCGACAAATTTCAAAGCCTGTCTTATGGCGAGACAGAAGCCAAACATGCCAGGATCTGCTCGACCACGAGAAGGCGAGCAGACTCCAAATCATCCGAAGAAATTCCTAAGACATGTAAAGGCTCGACAAAGTCTCAAAGCCTGTCTTATGGCGAGACAGAAGCCGAGCGTGCCAGGATCTGCTCGACCACGAGAAGGCGAGCAGACTCCAAATCATCCGAAGAAATTCCTAAGGCATGTAAAGGCTCGACAAAGTCTCAAAGCCTGTCTTATGGCGAGACAGAAGCCAAACATGCCAGGATCTGCTCGACCACGAGAAGGCGAGCAGACTCCAAATCATCCGAAGAAATTCCTAAGACATGCAAAGGCTCGACAAAGTCTCAAAGCCTGTCTTATGGCGAGACAGAAGCCGAGCGTGCCAGGATCTGCTCGACCGCGCGAAGGCAAACCGAATCCCGGGCATTGAAAAATCTTCAAAGGCATGTGGCAAAACCATGAGCCAAGCCGGAACCTGCTCGTCTAGACAAAGACAAGCAGATTCTCAAACGAAAATTAACTCATAATTACAACACAAGAAAGTAATCAAAAAACATTTTTATTAATTTGTTAATGATTAACAGAGGGGATAATCTTCATGAACATTGTCCATTACAATAAAAGAAATATATCAAAAAGACGGTGGATCAGTGAGCCGAGCAGCATCGGTTGGCTGGACCTCCTCAGGTGCAGGGGGGGTATCACCAGTTGCGTCCGGGGGGGTGCTCACCTCGCCAACATCAGCAGGGACTGCACGAGGAGGAGAGTTTTCCTCCTCAATCACGATCGGCTCTACCCCTTCGGCATCTTCCTTGGCCGCCTCCTCGTCCGCCTCCTCGTCCATATGTTGAGCAACACCAGCTGCAAGGTCGTCCATCTTCAGATCATGGTGTTGCTTCCCGAGGACGGCCATGATGCAACGATAGGAATGCCGAAGTCCCTGGTCGTACTGGTTGTCGGCCTCCTTCTCCATGTTCTCGACCTGAGCTCGGTGGGAGTCGCGGAGAGATTCGAGCTGAGTCTCGTACATGGCCTTCTGCCTTTGCAGATCCTCCTTGACCTTGGTAAGCTCCTCCTCGAGGGTAATGGCTTTTGCTTGGGCAAGTGATTCTTGCTCTATCAGCTTCAGGTTCTCGAGATTCAGCTCCCCTGCTTTCTGCTCGGCAACGTCAGCTCTGGTCGTCGCCGATTGAATGTCCTCCTTCATCTTCCGGTCGTAGCGGCCAACCTTAGCCTTGTAATAGGTGGTCATGCAGCTGAGGTGGAAAGCGCTATGCTGCATGGCCCCCACCAGCTCACCCAAGGTGCGGCCGTCAAAGTCCTCCAGGTCCTTCTTGCTCACGAATTTAGTTAACTCATTGAGGTAAGGGACCAGATGTTCTGCTCGGCTGTCAGGTAAGCGAGATCGGGGCCCGACAGGAGGAGAAGAGGTAGCGGGATCTGCGGCTACTCCACTAGCTTCCCCAACTTTTACAGGAGCAGGAGGTAAAATCTTCAAGGGTGGGGCCTGCTGCACGATGTTGGCCCGCTTTGCAGTAGGGGCATCCTTACTCTGGTCCCTCTTCGTGGTTGGAGGTCGAGAACGTTTTCGGGTCAGAGCCCCAATCACAGCGTCCTCCATCCTATGGCCAGGAAGTATCAAGCAAGACTCGAGCAAGTTGTACGTAGTCAACAGCTCTCGGCTCGAGCAGGAATTGGCGAGCACAGCCTCGACCCGTTTGAGCTGGTCAGGTGGGAGCGGGAAGTGAACACCCCACGAAACTACAACACAAACAGACACTTGGTTAGAGACAAGCCAATAAAGCAAGAACAATTATGGATACAAGACATCTAAAGCGAGCAGGCAACCTGGGACCGTGAAACGGGGTGGGACCCGATAATCATTCCCGTCCATTTGTGCAACCTGACCCCAAGGACCCCCAGCAAAAAAGAACTTTCTCTTCCAATTCCCACCACCACCAGTAGGGAGGTCGGTTATAGGTTTCCTGCTCTTGGTGCTAGATTGGAAGTAGTACCAGCCGGCATCTTTGGGGCTGCTCTTTAGCTGGTACAGATGCTTCACCTCATCAACCGTGGGCTCGCTTTGGCAACATCTGTCCCACAATATGAACAGACCAGAGAGCACTCTCCACCCATTGGGATTCAGCTGACCAGGAGCTAGATTTAGCCCGTTGAGTATCCGGGCAAAGTAAGGTTGCAAGGGACACCTCAGCCCGAACTTAAAGCTATCCAGATACAGGGTAACATATCCCCTAGGAGGCCGGCTGGGAGCATCCTTCTTTCCTGGGACCTTGAGAGGTATTTCACCAGGAATGCTGTACCTAAGACGGAGGTCAGCGAGCTCGTCAAACGTGGTCGTGCACGTCATATAGTCGATGGCATAATCGCGCGACAAGGCTCTACCCCCTACTGTACCCCGTCCTTCTGGTCGTGACGCTCCGGATGGAGACGCCTCACCAGAGTCACCCTCGCCATTCTCACTCAAAGTATCCTCGGAGCCAGAAGATCTCTCCTCACCATTACTTCCGCTCGTAGAGGTTGTTTGGGGAGACATCCTCCTAGCACTAGTCCTGACACTAGACCTAATGGGTTCTAAGGGGATCCCGGGGTCAAAAGCAGGATCGGTGAGCAGACTAGGCAGGAAGTCCAACTCGTCGTCATCAACCTCAATGACCTTCTCTTTGCCTTTCGACATTCCCTAAGCTCTAACCGCAACACCACCAACTACTACCCAAACAGAAGAAAAGAGAAATTATCTACAACTATCCGAGACCAAGGAAACAGAAGAAATACCTGAAGTAATGGTTCAGTCGGTGAAAGTCTGAGATGGAGGCCTTTTATGCCGGAACTTCTTTGCCGGAGAGGCAGAGACGGAGACGGAGTGAATGATGAATATGCCGTTCGAGAGGGTTTGGCTTTCCTAATGAGGACGGACTCTTGGGTTGCCAGCATTTAACAGCGCCGAATCCCGAGGGTCTCATAACCGTCGGTTTGAAATTCAAATGGAGGGAAGGATTTCTGCCACGTCACCTCGTCCGCAATTAAATGCGACATGACTCTTGGCAGCCTTTTTCAATCCTACGCGAGCGATAACTGTCGAGTTTCTACTGCTGGTCCACTACATTACCCAACACCAGAAACTGGGGGACCGGTGTTTGGGAGAAATACTGTTTGGGATAAAGACGTCGACGAGACCAGGCACGGTGAGCAGATATCTGATGGCAGAGTTCTGCGAACAGGTGTGTTCCGTAAAGGCCTGGTGCGCGGAAGAACAGGAGCAGAAACATCCGGCTCGTCCACGAGCACATCATCCGCGAGGCCAATTTCCTGTAAGAGGCATAAGGCCATTCCGGCTAGAGGCCGAAAGGCGAGGAGACCCGGTCGACGGCAGTTGGCAGGACATGCTCTCCATCCCGAGAATCTAGGCACGACAGCCACGCTTTCCCCTGAACCGTGGCGTAACACGCAAGATCTCACAGAACCACGACAGCCACGCTTTTCCCTGAACCGTGGCGTAACACGCAAGATCTCACAGAACCACGACCGCCACGCTTTCCCCTGAACCGTGGCGTAACACGCAAGATCCCACGCTTGCCCATAACGCAGCAGTCGGAGTCCCATACCGTCTCGGAAAAAGCGGAAAACGGGGATTCAGGAAGCCTATAAAAAGGTAGCCAACGAAGGTAAAAAGGTTAGCATTTTTGAGATAAAAGGGAAAACCACAAAAAAGCCATAAGATCTGTGGTAAACGTTCCCCGAACCTTCATATCTGACTTAAGCGTCGGAGGGTTTGCGCCGGGAAAACAACCGGCGTACTCTGACTTTTCTGTGTGTGCAGGGACATCTGGAGAAAAGGCCTCACGAGGAGACCTCCTGGTCGTGGTGAAGTTGATCGAGCAGAGTCCTGATCGTAGAACGAGGAGAACCGGAATCTCGCATCAACAGTGGGAACATTCAGTTTCCAGATTTTTTGCCAAACATTGCTAGAAGGAGGCTCAGAGAGATAATCTAAAGTTTTATAACAGCTGCGAACAATAAAAATACCTCTAGAATCAACAGACCAATACCAGGCATCATTGTCTCTTATGCTGTTTAAAGGAATTTGGACAATAAGGGCTCGATCTCTATCATAAAAAATATCTGTCTGCATGTCCAAATTCGATTTGCGTTGCCCTGGTAACATGAGACTGCTTACTGGAGCATTGGCTAGAACATCAGGCAAGGGAGTAGTAATATATCCATGATCCAGATCTTGAAGCCAAGAAGAGTCGCCAATCGTGGTCTGAAGTCCATTATTGATTTGAATATAACTACCCTGGATAATCACTTCATGTGTTGCCATGATAGGCCACCAAGCATAACTAGGATTGCTTCTTACAGTAGCTTCAACAAAGGAAGACAGCGGGTAGTATCTAGCTTTAAGAATGTGCGCCACTAAACTACCAGGATTAGATAAAAGCCTCCACCCTTGCTTTCCCAGCATCGCAATGTTAAAATAGTACAGCTGCTTAAGGCCAATTCTACCATGAGCTTTAGGCTTACATAAACTCTCCCACCGCATCCAGTTTACACCTTTGCTGCCACTTCGATTATTACCCCACCAAAAGGAATCATCATGCACTCTAGCTCTCAACAAAGATCTAAAGGAAAAAGATATAAGTTCATTACATAATTTGGCATTGCCTGTGCAACCGTTTTCAAAAAAATTTCCTTCCTCGCTTTGTGCAGACAGCCTCTGCAAAATGAACCTTGGACTAGCTGCAGCGTACGCCACGTGCAATAAATGATCGCGCTAGCAAAAAAAAAAAAAAACCTCCTTGTCCTCCAAGCATGCTCTTAACGGCTCAAAAACCGCTATAATGATAAAAGAACGTGAAAATCTCAGAGAAGACAGTAAAATCTCCACTAAAAATATGCCACTATATGAAGGCAAAAAATGTTTTATCTCTCTCATAAGCTCCCACACTCACAAACTCTTAGTCTCATTACAAATACACACACAAAACCACGGGGTTGAGGCCTTCATCAACCTCTAGCCACCATTTTCAGAGGGCTTGCAATCTCTCATCACCCAAAAAGTTCAAATAGCTGACTTGATCGTCGGAGTATAGTGGCCGGCCACCACCGACTCCACCTCTAACCTCATTTCCTTATTTGCAAATTTAGAGGGATTCCGTCAAGCTTTTCTACTCCATTCCAGACCTCTTGCTACTGCCATCTCAGTCCTCTTCTTCTCTAGCTGTTTTAAGTCCAAAACTAGCCTATACGTCTGACCCAGTGAGGTACTCAAAACCTCTTAAAACAAATTTATTATTTTGGTGAGAGTTTACCCATCTTCCCTGTAAACCAAAATCCACTAAAATAGGTTGATTTATATTTGATGCTTCAATAATTTATTTGTAATTTTTTTTTGGGGCTTAATATGGTAGAAGACTTGTAACCATTCGATGCTGATGTTTGTCATGGATTGTCACTTTATTTTTCACATCGAAACAGTAAATGTATACATATGAAATAGATACAAATAAGCATAAACATATGCCTAAAATGTAAAATATGCAGCAACGTGTTGCGGCCCCATCCTCAAGTGATCGTAAACTGAGATATACGAAATCTTACCTAAACCAAGAGTAATAGGGTAATTAATATGAAAATAATAAGCTTCCGCACGACTTATTATTTTATAATTATAAATTACTACTTGCATATAGATATAAACTCTTAGTATTTTATAATCACAAATTACTACTTGCATATAGATATAAACTTCATAACGTACATAATACATGAGTGACCATGATAGTTTATCAATATCTTGCCTTCAAGGTGTGTGATGTGTGGGAGAAGTACTAAAGAGATTTTAAATCGCTTGTTTTTTCATTGTGATGTTGCTTCTAAATTGTGGAGAATTCTGCAAAGAAGCAAAGTTGTGTTGGGCTATTTATTGTGAAGCTTTGTTAATAGAGAGCATTGTTGCTTTTGGGAAAGGGAGGAAACCTACTTGTTAGGAATTTCATTGTATGGATATTGATATTTTTATGACAACATCAGTTTTTATATTTGTATGTCAACATCTTCATTGGACATATCATTGAGTCTTTATTAATACTGTAATTTTCTTATTACTTAGATGATATCAAGGAATTTCATTGTATGTCAATAACAGATACATGCAAATTAGGATTTAACGTATTATGGGCTCGTTTGGTATGTCAAATTGGATTAGACTGAATTGGATCAGATTGGATAAGATAGGATTAAATTGGATAACACTGGATTATATATAATATTATATTACGTTTGGTGCAATGTTGGATTGGACTATAAATAATCATATCTCATGTTTGGTATGCCATGAGATTGGTTAGTAACTAATAATATGTCTTATATATTAATTTATCAAAATTATCTTAGATTTATTTTAAAATGACATGAAATATAATCTAACTTAAATAAATAATTATTGGTAAATTTTTTAAAAGATACAAAATCTTCCCTTAATTTTTTTTTTATATTTAACATGTTATAGTTTTAAAACTTATAATTTACTAAATAATATCATTATAAACATAACAAGAATATCATCAACAAATATAATAAGAATATCAATCCATAAATGAAAAAAAAAATTACATAACAATGTCACTAGCTGTATATATGAAAATATTACATATCATTAACATCAAAAGAGTGTCCTGACATATATACTATCATTGGATGATGACATACCAAAAAAAAAAAAAAAAAGTCATCACCCAAATGAAATTACAACACAAAGAGTGCCAGCAAGTTAAACTATTATCAAGTTTCCCAAAAGTCATATCCTGCAGCATATTTAACACATGATATCCATCTATGTCAGCCACATATATAGTTACAAAAAAATTATATATCAACACTACCTTTGTCAACCATGAAATCCACCCCTCACAATTGACATAATGAATTCCATTTTGTCTTGGTCATTACGCAGTGTTTTAAAAATCTCGGCACTATTTGGTTCATTTAAAAACTTCTTCATTAACTCAATTCGATCATGAATGGCAATCTCATTCTCTCCAACCGATTAGCAATTTTTTGACTTTCACATTCTTTCTCCTTGGTCATACTTTGAACTAGTTGTGCTACATTTTCATTTGACCTCTCTATAACATCCTTAAATACACCAACAAAATTCTCAAATGTACTGTCAACTAAATCTTTTGACCTTTTTCTCTTCTTACCAATAGTTTGAGATTGTTTTGATTCACAAAGTGGTCAACTTTAATTTCATTAGGTGATAGTGGAGAGAAACCCATACCTAAATCGAATTCATTACCATAAAATCCTTCCTCTTTAGCATTCATCGCCATATCATTGGGAGTTTTTGCTGCCCTTCCAATGGCACGATCTTTTCCCTATATTTTAGCAAACCTCTCATATAAAGGAAACGGTTTGCCTCTCCATCCCTTTGCATCTTTATGACTCTACAAAATAATAATAATAATAATAATAATATATAAAAACACATTCAGACACACAACAATTAAAAATAATACAAACTAAATGATAATGTTTATTTAAAAAAAACATTATTGCAAACCTGCACATAAGATTCCCGTGCTTCATCACTATCAACTTTAATACACTTCTTCTCATCATTCGATCCAAATCCACTTGTGTTCAGCATATAAAAAATGCTTGAATATTGTCGTTTCCAAGCCTTCATTTTGGAATCAATATGGGGGCTAGCCTTCAATCCAGATTCAGGAAGCAACTGCTGTAGTTTCACCTCAATTTTTCTTGTAGTCCCTGCTATAAACTGCCCACCATTTGCTACTATTTCCTCCAACACATCCAATAAAGCTTCTTCTTCTTCTTTAGTCCATACATGCCTGCTCCTTTTTTTTGTCTTGTTCGTTGATTTAAGCATTACCACCTCCATCTTCCATTCCTATACAAGGTTAATTTCACTCACTTTTTATTATAATAATAATATGAAAAAAATATTACATTGGATTATAGCATCCATGTTCAAAACTAACCAATAAAAATATTACATAATCAAATAAATTTCAAGAAATAACTTTCATGAATACGATAATTGGAAAAATAAGGAACTCATCGAGATACATTCCATGTAAACAAGTTATTAGCTCCGTTCCAAGAAACTTACAGAGTAACAATTTTCTTTTTCTTTTCAAAATATCCAACTCTTATCAACATAAGAGACAAAGTTTACTTATTGTATTCTTAAAAGCATAAAGATAAAGTAGATGGCGAGCAGTAAAGTAAATTCACTATATGCAAGAATAAATTTCTAGAATTGCTCAAGAAACAATTTCCAGAATTGCTATCTTTTTTTTTTTTTAATAGAAGAAATTCACTAAAGAACAAAATGACAAGATCCAACTTTAATCAAAAGCAAATCACATAAGCTAACAAAGAATCTGGACCATGTGGCTAGAAATTGACAACAAGATTTGCTAGCTTATGAACAATCCCATTACAATATCTGAAAAATAAAAGAAATTCTACATAAATGTATCTTTTTAATTCATCCTGAATTTTAGTCAAAACCTAGAAATTTCTTTTATGGAGCTACTCTTTCCCGTGAACAAATCCATAAAATAGTTCACTCAACACAAACAATTAACCTCCAAAATTAATTTATAACCATGAAAATTAAAATAGAAACTAAGAAACACTCAACTATTATATAAAATATGAAAATTCATCATATTAAATAATTACAACAAATAAATAAACAAATAAACTAAAGTAAAAGATTTGAGAAGACTCACTGCAAGAACAAAAGAGATCTAGCAAGCAGAGAGATTGGCATTGAGAAGGATAGAGTTGGCGTTGAGAAGGATAGAGAGGAATTTTGGGCTTTTTTTTCTTATTCTATGGCTAAGTTTTAGCTTATCCCGCCTCCCCCCCCCCTCCCGTGATAAATTTTTGACACTGTGTTGGATTAAATGGTGGAGTCCATTAATTTTATCCCACAATTACTATTGGGTACCAATCATTGCATTAGGATTATTTTATCCTAAAATTATCCAATCCCATCATTTTATACTTGAACCAAACACACCCTATATGTATATGGCGTCAGCATGATTGCATAGAGAGATATTTTAGGATGAGGAAAATGCATAAGATAAGCCCATATGATAAAGTTGGCGTGAATCATAGAGAAGATACAAGACTTGGGTGTTACTTCACGTGGGGACTACAAGATCAAAAGTAATTGAAGATAAATCAATTTCGACATGGAAGTTATAAATGAAGATCAAGCAAAATATATCTTTGAGATGGTTTAGTTTGGGGTGATCATTGAAGATTGAGATAGATTTGATTGATTTATGGAAGATATCAAGATAATAAAGAGATATTGAAGAAATAATATTACTATATTATCATAAAGGGTTCTTTATATATCTACAGAATTGAGTAATGATACAGCCACAAACTCTTGTACAAACTTATTTTGTACAAACTGACGTGGCATTAATTCATTGATTGAATGAAAATATAAAATAATAAAAACAAATCATGTGGGCCAAGTGATATTTAATTCAACCAATCTTATCATGCCACATCAGTTTGTACAAAATAAATTTGTACAAGAGTTTGTGGCTATATCATTACTCCTACAGAATTTGGTAGCTATCAAAGGATGAAGATTTTGCAAGATCGGACTCTTCAGTACACGGAATTCATCTAGCAATATATAAAGGAGATTCATTCACATATTTTGGTAGAAGCGAGAATGCAAAAGAAACAGTATTATACCCATCTTTGTTAACTTTTTAGGGGATGCTGCTTGGCTTCTTATCTTCCCTAGCTTTACTACTCTATTTGTTAGACTTTAATGTGAGAATAGGTTGTTGTATGTATTTAGACTTTATATGTCTTAGGTGGTTTTGTTTATTTGGTGATTTGTTAATCTAATCTTTGCGAGAGTGAAGGCCGTTGGAGTAGTAAAGAGATTCTATATTAGTAGCTACAAACTTTCGATCATTCTTAGATTTGGAGATATTGTCTCTGATCTTTTTCAGGGAAGGAATTGTGCGTTTTTAGTAGAGAGATTCTTTGGACAGACAACATACTGTTGACATGCAAGTCTAATTCAGAAGAGGAAGCAAAAATGTGCAGTGCACGTGAAATGTTCACCTGGTGAGGTTTATGTGTCATGCCACAAATCCCAAAGGGTCCAAGGATCACATTTTTACCTATGAATATCTCAAAAATGTGGCAAATATACTAATAATGAGAGAAGTTAAACAATTATAAAGTTGTTAAGCTTAAAGCTTAGAGTTCAACAAAATAACTCCCAAAAGCAAAAGACATATTAAGCTTAATAAATCACAAAAGTTTCATGTCCTAAATTTACATGTCGGTAGTCCTTCTAAGATTAAAGGAATCAAGTGATAAAGTAGCTTTGCCAGAATCCATTTTGAGTTAGATCTATTGATTTTTTAGAAATCACAGTAAGCTGTATTGAGTATAAAACTCAATAAGCAAATTAACTCTTGATATAAAGAAATAGACATGAGTACAAGCTTCTTTAAATTCAAAGTTTCACAGTTCGCAAATCACCTACAATTACACACATTCTTATTATAGGAATAAACATTCTTTATCATCACTTAGTAAGAATTCACATATCACATCATATAATGAGCCTAAGTCATCTATTGGCGACCTATTGTACATATTACATATATCAATCTCGAATGAAATGCAACATATATCAAAAGGCTTCATGTAACATATAAGTGCCTACTATGCAAGTAACAAGCTCATTACTGTAACACCCAAAATCTAATACCGCAAATCTAACACTTATGGAGCACATAGAAAAAGAGGTTAATCATAAATTTGAAATCTTTACACAGAAATGTCGAACTGAAATTTCTCAAATTTTATTAATCAAATCGACAAATCCACAAGTCTAGTACTAGACATTTTCTGCCAGAGACATAAATATAACAAAAATCTCAAAACTCTTCAAATGCAAGTTCATAAGACAAGCAAACTTAAAGGAAATAGAAATATACCCTTTTCATATTTAACTACCAAAAGTACATAAATCTCTAGCTCCAAAGATAAACACATCTATCATGAAATTACTCAATCTGAAAAAAGTAATGACGCGGGATAAGTCGTTAACTTGGTAAGTAAAACTATTCCCAACAGTCTAGGGTTATTAGGTACCAAAATTGTTGCAAGCCTTATTTTTCTTATAAAAACATATATTAAAAATATAAGTTTTACAAAATTACATATTATAATAGAAGGACGCAATTCATAAGTGATTCAGAATATCAAAACCAAAATTAAACATGAAAAAAAATCCAATAACATATATACATAGAAAAAAAAGTTAGCTTATGTCACATAGTGTCACTTATACTCTTAGTATCCCTGCCAGAAAAAGAATTAGAGTCAGAATAGCACGTGCACATTCAAAATAGAAACTCAATACTAGTCCAGGACATATACATTATACAACACAATTAGAATAAGAATAATTATGGATAATGGGCCAAAATATTTAAATTTATTTTTCATTTGTAACAACTTGCATGTGGCAATTTGTACTGTATGTGTTGCTTCGTGGCATTTTAACTCTTGAGAAATGGCACCCATACAGCCACAAGAGGTGACCCCCGCATAAGTTTTCATAAATAATCTTAATTGAATATGTGAACAAAACATTCATATCGGATTCATAAAGATCATAACAATGGTTTAGACTTGCAAGCATTTTATGGATAATTTCATGTAAGATAATCATTTAACAAAACAAATCACACATTTAAAGGCATTTATAATATTTTGTTAAAACCCTAAAATAGTATAATTTTCAGATATGAGAACATTGAAATTAACTAATTTTGTTATGAAAATCAATTAATTTTAAAAAACTATAAAAACACATGTACTTATAATAATATCAAAATAATTATAACTATCCAATATATTAGGAGTGAAGTTACTTACCTCAATAAAAGCAATGATCTAAACACACCTCTAAGCCCAACAACCTCAAGCGCCTTAAACAAATACAAGATATAAATATTAACAACTTATTCCAGCATCATAATTTTCAAACTTATACCCATACAAGTTTGATTATGTGAATTGTTACTCTTAATCTAACAACCAGAATGACACAATATTATATAGAGCTATTCTAGACATCCATGGGTGTCTCTCATCAAATTTTTAAGACGATCCGATACCAAAAACATTTCCAAAATTATTTGTTTCTTGACAAGTTCAAAACTAATCATAGTGCCTTAACTAAACAGTAAAGGTTTTGAGATTTTTGTAAACTTATATATTAATAAAAAAAATAAGGAAATTAAAACTAGAAATTATATACATGTAATATCCTCTGTTTAAAATTTCAGAAGTTTCCGAGTTCATTTGGTACTCCAAATAATTTTGTGAATTTTGTCATTATGTTAAAATCATAGTTTTCTAATGCAATAGAATATGTCTCGAAAATCTATATAAAATCATAACCAAGGTCAAAGCTTACAAAATAAAATTTATTCAATAAGCTCTACATGCCTAGTTTATAAAAAAGTTACTATTTTTTCTCAAGATCACTTTTAAATATTTTTTTTATTATAAGATATTCATGCTGTCTAGAAACTATTCAGTGTTTTTATTGTGTCATGGGATAACTAACAAGACTCATTAGTAGACTAATGCACTAAATAAATCTTAAACATCATAGATCATGCACAAAGGCCTGCAACATTCTAAAATCATGAAAAAAAAAAAAAATAAGGCTCCTAGTAGAGCACAAAGATAAGAAATCAAGTAGAGCATAGGGAGAGTAAGACTTAGTAACCGTTAAGACTCTCTCCTAACCAATAGTTTGAATCATAGGGTACGAGCAGAGTGATGAGCAATTAATAAAAAAGGCCATGGTGAATTTAGGGTTATGCAAGAGGGAACAAAAGGTACGAATTTATAGGAAACCATTGGAAACTTTATTAACCTTGGAAAGAATAAATTTTTTTCTAAAATTATCTTATGAATTCTAATTAGGAATATAACAATCCTTATTAATAAGGAAAGAAAGTTTCTACATGTAAGAATTCTTCTCCTCTTATAATTCTTTTTTCTTCCCAAAAATTTTGGTTATTACATTACAACTTCACTTGTCATTTTCAAAGGTACACATTCTAAATGTGGCACTTTGCACTGTGCGTGGTACTTTGCGGCACATTGGCCCTCCACACGTGGCCTTCATTCATCAATCTATAAAATTTAACATAATAGCAAACTTTATAAATCATAAACTATAAACACAATTAAGAAACATTTTTTTTCCTATGAAGACTTATAAGAAACATTTATATGTTCATGCTTATACCAAAGCCTATCTCAAACACATTGTCAATTACACTTGTTAAAAACTTCTGTAATGTACATATCAAAATAATCTTTCTAAAAATCACACAAATATATATATGTTCATTGTAAGCTTAGTTAAGTATAGTTTACTTACCGCTTGGTGGCTACAACAGTAAGTTTAATCTTGTAAACTAATCATCATAAACTAACATTGGTTTTGAACTCACATCAACATCATCATGTACATATATAATTATAGACTCCATTCCCGACAAAGAGTCATTTCTTATAACCATCTACATCTTGATATTCCTTTTTTCACAGTAGCAGAAGGTTACTACTTAGCCCTTATTTTTTTTATTAAGTAAAATACTAACTCAAAAGATAATGAAAATGTTTAGGGCTTAAATGGACATAAGCATATAGGTAGTAAAAATTTCAAAGTGAAATTCATTTAAAACCTATTTCAAATTAAATTCAAGACTATTCAATCCTAAAATATAGAATCTATAATTGAGGACCCTTTACTCATCAATTTAAAATAATTAAAATATAAGGAATTAGGACTCCAATTTTGGATATGATAAACTAGAAATTTAAAAGAGTACCTCTATTTTTCATATTTTTCTGAGAAAGTTTGGTCAGTCTAAACATTTTTTCCTTCCTACAATATGGTAGAAATGCCAATTTTTTAGAATTCAGTATCTAATTCAAAAATTTGTTAAAAATGGAATATAATTTATCTTTTAATGGATCAAAATTCTATGCAACCCTCAAGATGTCTATTTTTACCGGATATGAATAAATTATCAAGGCATAAAATACATAATTTTAAATAATTCTCAAAGTGAGTGATTGTAAAAATAATTCTGCACATTTAATTAATCCTCATGGCTTTCACTTAATCAATAAATCCTCAACATATAATACCCATGAAAATCATACGCTAACCTAAGGACTCAAAACTCCTAAATCTTAATCATAGAGATCAAATATAATAATTCTAAGTTTATACAAGAAATAAAGAACTCAAATTTCAAAGAAACGATAAAAATAAACCAGCAATTTTTGCAATTCTGTGACAAAAAATCTAGAAAAACTTTGGCTACTCTCACTCTAACATCTTCTAGCCGACAATACAAGGTAAGATAGCGCTCGATCTAATTATTTTCCCCATTTACCGCTAGGGTAATGGGTTTGGATGGGCTTTGCCATACTTAATAATTGAGCAAGGACCTGTAGACATAGGGATTTGGACTCCAAACCACATGAAAATCTTCAATTATTCGTTCTTCAGGATTTCAATGACAATATTAAGATGCCAAGTTTTTCGAGAGGCATGGAAAGTCTGTCTTGCTCCCGGCTAACCGCGTTTACAGAGGCATAATCCACAATATGAACGAGTACTGTGACAGGCCTCGGAACAGAGTAATGGCAAACCCATTTTGGCAAAACTATTTCTACAGTCCGTGGGTACTCAGTCTCGTTTTGGCTGCTTTTTCTGCTTATCAACCGTGTTTTCTGTTTTAGCTTATTTCAAGTAGTCATCATCATCACAGCAGGCTCATCCAGAGTGAGAAGGCTTTTGATTTGAAAAGAAATCAAATCCAGAGAGTTTCATGCATTGTGTTGCGGAGCATTTCATATCCGTTACACACACACACACACACACACACACACACACACACAACGTACATGTATTCCTGTTATCAACTCTTTCATAGTAGATGAATTGCTATTTCCCTGTTGAATTGTCCTATATCAGTATAAATTACGTGATAGAGCGGGATAGCATAAGCAAAATGATAGGGTAGATAAACACTAGATATTGTTCTGGCACTGAACCTAACCACCGTGATTAAGTTACGCTCTTACCGAAGCATGATTATATCTCGTTTTAATCTAAATGACTTAATGAGATTTTAATAACGTGTTAAACGAGATTAGATTATACTCTAATGCAAACGACTCTACAAGAGAGAATTTGATTAATAATTTCAAAAGAAATTTTGAAAGAGGGGTTTTATTGAATAATTGAAGTTATAAAAATAATAACAAGACCTTTTTATTTATAATAGAGTAAACATACTTCCCTAAATTAACTTAAAAAGGAAAACTAAATCACAATTATAATAAAAATAAAAGATTAAAATGCATACCATAATTGACTCTAATTAAAATAGAAAATATTAAAAAACTAAAATAATTAAATCCTAAAATAACTTCCGATTAGTCTCCCCCTTCCTAAAAGAAAACTCATCCTCGAGTTTATCTAGAAGATGAAACTTGAAATAGAGCATCAATGCATCTTGGAGCTTGAACTTGCTCATCAATTGTACTTGAAACTCGAAATTCTCCATGCCTCATATTCTTCTTTCGCTTATGAGTAACTCTTTGAGAAGATAAAGCCTTGTACGAATGAATCACTTCCAAGCCTCTCAAGACTTTTGTCAAATCTCACTTAATGTTCCTGCCAATTAATTTTACCGTTGCAGCCAAATTTGCTTCAAGAATAACCTTCTTGCCTTTGACGTGATAGGCATTACCATGTCAATCATTGATGGGGTCTCTTTAACTTCATTTTGCTACACAAACTTGATCTACTATTAAACTCAATGCTCAAATCAAGAGTAGGTTGTACTTCTTCTTTAAAAATCTCAAATAGATCAATAATCTCACTATCTTATACTTTTATTGGTGTAAAAAGTGATGGTTCGACATCATCACAATGAACAAAATGGTCTTCCATCAATTGTCTCATATCAAACCATTCTTTGATTTCATATAGTCCTTGTCGAATCATTGATTCTTGAAATTACTCCACCAATCTAAAGCATCATTTGATGACTTAAATGATGCATGATAAATAATAGCTTTTCGTGAGACAATTTGAAGAAAATCATCCATTCTATATATCTAATAAAAAATATTATCAAGATTATCATCAAAATTTGGGATATCTTCAAACTCAATGGAAAAATTATAGATAACCTAACTTTCAAGATTTGGAGTTGTCAGCGGCTGGTGGTCGTGATTTGGTGTGGAGTAGTCAGATCTGGAATTTGTGATTGTGAAGAGCACAATGGTAGTTGCGATTAGTCAGACTCCCGATGGTTTTTCACGAAATCTAGCTTAAGTGGTAGTAGTTTATAGTGATGTGGCTTACGATTTTATGGTGGAGATTCAATGACTTTTTGGGCGTGGAAGGCTGGACTTATGGTTTCCAAGTGGAGATTGTGGTGGTGGTGTAAATTGATGGAAAAGAGTTGTGGTTTGGCAATGGCAAGTGGTTGGAGAACTTGAAGGTTTTGGTGTTTCGTAGAGGCTTTGGAGGTTGTTGAAGGCGGGGTTGGCTGAGATTTGATCAATGGTGGATGGCGAGTCTGATGGTTGCAACAGCTGGTGGCGATGGTGGCTGAGTTATGGAGATAATGGTAGTGGTGGTCGGCGGCTAGGGTTTGATAATTTGGCATTTTTTTGTTTTTCTATTTTTTTCAGTGATAGATCTTGTGAGGATGGATATGTGAGCCAAGAACATTTTGCAATTTGGTCTTTTCCTTATATATTTGCGAATTCTCATAGGCATCATTTCGAATTTCCTCTAATTCTTGCAATTTGAGCTTTCTGTGTTGGCCGGCGGCATCCGGTTCCATGTTACATTGTTTCACAGCCCACCATGCCTTATGTTCAAGTTCCACTGGAAGATAACAAGGCTTACCATATACCAACCGGTAGGGTGACATACCCAAAGTGCATCATCAAGCCGTAGGCTCCAATCATTTCAATTTGGATTAACTGTCTTTTCAAGGATTGATTTCACTTCCTTATTAAACACCTCAACTTGCCCACTAGTTTGTGGATGGTAAGATGTAGACACCTTGTAAGTGATGTTGTATTTTCGAAAGAGAGTCTCTACTGACCTGTTACAAAAGTGAGTGCCTCTATCGCTGATAATTGCCTTCGGCGTTCCAAACCTTATAAAGATGTTACACTTTATAAAATCTACCACAACTTTGGAATCATCAGTTTGGGTGGCTTTTGCTTCCACCCATTTTGAAACATAATCAACCGCAAGAACAATATAGAGATTACCAAACGATGAAGGAAATGGTCCCATGAAATCGATACTCCAAACATAAAAAATCTCAACTATAAGAATAAGAGATTGTGGTATTTGATTTTTAGGTCCCAAATTACCTGTTCTTTGACAATGATCACAAGATTTGCAAAACAAATATGCATCTTTAAATAGTGATGGCCAATAAAAACCGCTCCCAAGTACCTTAAGGGCTGTTCTCTTAAGTCTTAAATGTCCTCTACAAGCCAGAGTATGACAAAATGTGAGAATAGAAGAAAATTCAATTTCAGGTATGCACCTTCTAATAACTTGATTAGAATAATGCTTCCACAAGTGTGACTCATCCCACACATAGTACTTGGCATCAATCTTGATCTTGGCCTTTTGTGCATGGGTTAGCTCTTCCGGTACTGTCTTGGTAACCAAGTAATTGACAATATCTGCATACCAAGGAGTAACTATACATACCTGTAATAACTGCTCATCTGGAAAGTTCTCATGCAATGAAAGTGCATATTCGTTATTGTTGAGTGTTAGAAAATGTATATTTATAAAGGAGAAAATCGTCATTTTACACTACAAGTTTTACTAACACCTTTACTTTTATGAATTTAACCTTCGTTTGATTTAATTCCGTGTATTTTATTTTAATTAAGTATTTTATGTATTTTAGGGGCATCATAGTCATTTCACAATAAACGAGAGATCATATGGCAAAACGGATATCACTTTTGAACTCAGGGCGGTCGAAAACCTTAGGAGGAGCATAAAAGGAAAAATGACACTATTCTCATGTACGGTACTATTCACGTGTACGGTACTGTATACGTTACTGTTCACGACACTGTTCACATAGATAGATGATGACGTGGCATTGACCGATTATGTGGCATTGATTGATGAGGTGTCACGATCCTGTTGGGCTAAAATTCTTATGTACTGTTGATAGTGACGTGGCAGCATATCAGTTGACGAAAAAATCACGCATACGGTACATGCATCACACAGGATTGTTTTCAACCAAATCGCGTTACTGTTCACCCGGGTCAAACCGTGTTACTGTTCATACGCATGGTCAAACCACGTACTATTCACGCGTACTGTTGACTGATGACGTGGCACAATCCTGAGCGTCCAAACTGTTTTTAATCCGATGGCCATGATTTACTCGATGTATCTATAAAAAGGGGGCCTCCCCCCCCTAATTTGATATCTCTGAATCCATTTTTGGGATCCATTTTCTGTAATTCCTTCTCCATATTGTATTTTCTATGTATTTTAATAAATTCTCATTTTGCCTCTAGTTCAATTATGAGTGGCTAATTTTCTTTCAAGCTTGGGTTGAAGGTGAAGTCTCAACATGTGTCATGGGCTTTATTTGGTAAATTTATTTTCTCTTCCTCTCTAGTTTTTGTGGATGTTTTGACTTATCGTCGACAAATAATAATAATCTTGTTTAGTACCGCCTTGGTTTCACCGGCTCCCTAATATAAGGTTATTATTATTTGGCACGATAAGCCCTTAGCACCATATTGATTAGAGCGTGGTTCATGAGGTGTGGATTCCCCCCTCATGATTTAATTGGTATTAATAAGGAATATTTAGCCCATGATGCATGTTGATACAGATCCAGATACCCAAGTACGTCATTTCAATAGAATTCTCTTCAATTTATTCTCGCCATTGTAATTCCAATTTTAGGATAATTTAAATCACTTCCACCACAATTCCAACCACCCATTTACAAAATTAATTCTACATATAATTAAAATCCACCTCCTCGTGGGATCGACACTCGTCACCATTAGTCTATACTACAATAGATTCGTGCGCTTGCGAGTACATTAAAATTTGCACAACAGTTATAGGTAAGTGTTGTGCAAATTTTATTGAACTCGCAAGTGCACGAATCTATTGTAGAATAGATTAATTGTGACGAGTGTTGATCCCACGAGGAGGTTGATTCTAATTGTGTGTAGAATTAATTTTTCTAAATTGATTTTTGAGGGTGGTTGGATTTGTGGTGAAAGTGATTTAGATTATCCTAAAATTAGAATTGAAATGACGAGAATAAATTGAAGAGAAATCTATTGAAATGACGTACTTGGGTATCTGGATCCGTATCAACATGCACCATGGGTTAAATATTCCTTATTAATGCCAATTAAATCATGAGGGGGGAATCCACACCTCATGAACCACACTCTAATCAATATGGTGCTAAGGGCTTATCGTGCCAAATAATAATAACCTTGTACTAGGGAGCTAGTGAAATCAAGGCGGTATCTAGACAAGATTATTATTATTTGTCGACGAGAAGTCAAAACATCCACAAAAACTAGAGGGGAAGAGAAAGTAAATTTACCAATTAAAGCCCATGACACATGTTGAGACTTCACCTTCAACCCAAGCTTGAAAGAAAATTAGCTACTCATAATTGAACTAGGGGCAAAATGAAAATTTATTGAAATACGTAGAAAATACAAGATGGAGAAGGAATTACATAAAATGGAGCCCAAAAATGGATTCAGAGCTATCAAATTAGGGGGAGGCTCTCTTTTTATAGATACATTGAGTAAATCATGGCCATCAGATTAAAAATAGTTTGGACGTTCAGGATTGCGCCACATCATCAGTCAACAGTATGCGGTTTGACCACGCGGTTTGAACAGTAACCTAGTTTGACTTGGCTTGAACAGTAACGCGGTTTGGTTGAAAATAATCTTGTGTATATGCATGCACCGTACGCGTAATTTTTGGTCCACTAACATGCTGCCACGTCACCAATCAACAGTGCATAAGAATTTTAGTCCAACAGGATCGTGACACCTCATCAGTCAATGCCACATCATCGATCAATGCCACGTCATCGATCCATCTATGTGAACAATGTCGTGAACAGTAACGCAGACAATACCGTATATGTGAATAATACCGTACATGTGAACAGTGCCATTTTTCCTTTTATACTCATCCTAAGGTTTTCGACCGTCCTGAGTTCAAAAGTGATGTCCGTTTTGCTGTCTCCTGTTCATTGTGAATGACTATGATGCCCCTAAAATACATAAAATACTTAATTATAATACAACACACATAATTAAATGATAAAAAGCTTAAATACATAAAAGTAAGGGTGTTAGTAAAACTTGAAGTGTAAAATGATGATTTTCTCCTTTATAAATATACATTTTCTAACACTCAACAGTAAGTCGACTCAAATGATCTGCCACCAAATTCTCATAACCTCTCTTATCTAGAATCTCTAAGTTAAATTCTTGCACTAGAAGTATCCATCAAATAAAGCGCGGTTTAACATCCTTTTTGGTGAGCAAGTACCTAATAACTACATGGTCAAAGTAAACAATTACCTTAGATCCAATCAAATAAGAACAAAATTTCTCTAAGGCAAAGATAACTGCTAAAAGTTCTTTCTTTGTGTTGGAGTAGTTGAGTTGTGCATCATTCAATGTGCGGGAGGCATAATAGATGACATGAGGAAGCTTGCCCACACGCTGGCCTAACACGGGTCCAACAGCATAGTCACTGGCATCACACATGATCTTAGTTCGGTGGTTGAATCACAGTGGCTGATGTCAAAACCTCTTTTAACTTCTCAAATGCTCTTTGGCACTCATCATTGAAGTCAAAAGTTGCATCCTTTTGAAGTAAGTTGCAGAGGGGTAATGCTATCTTGGAGAAGTCCTTGATAAACCTACGATAGAAACTTGCATGACCAAGAAAAGAACGAACCTCTCTCACGCTAGTAAGAGGTGTTAAGGAGCGAATAAGATCTATCTTAGATTTATCAACTTCAATTCCCCTTTCAGAAATAACGTGGCCTAGTACAATACCTTGATTAACTATAAAATGACATTTTTCCCAATTAAGCACAAGGTTAGTATCAATGTATCATTTAAACACAAGAGTAAGGTTATCTAAATATCTGTCGAAAGAATCATCATAAACAGTAAAATCATCCATAAATACCTCAATGATGTTTTCTACATAATTAGAAAAAATACTCATCATACACCTTTGGAAAGTGGTAGGAGCGTTACAAAGACCAAACGACATGTGTCGGTAAGCAAATGTGCCAAAGGGGCATGTGAAGGTCGTTTTCTCTTAGTCTTCCGAAGCAATAACGATTTGATTATAACCTGAGTAACCACTAAGAAAACAATAATGAGAGTGACCACTTAACCTTTCAAGCATTTGATCAATGAATGGCAAAGGAAAATGATCCTTGCGAGTGGTTGCATTCAGTTTACGATAGTCAATGCAAACTTTCCATTCAGTTTGAACTCTTGTTGGCACAAGCTTGTTTTTTTCATTCTTGACCACTGTGATGCCTGATTTTTTTTGGAACTACCTGAACAGGGATTCACCCATTTACTATAAAAAATGGGATAGATAATCCCCATATTACGGAGTTTCAGTATCTCATTTTTTATGACTTCCATCATTGGTGGATTAAGGCGGCGTTGTGCATCTCTTGTTGGTTTAGACCCTTCCTCCAGCAAAATGCGATGCATACACATGGAAGGACTAATTCCCTTAATATCGGCAATGGTCCAGCCAATCGCTGTCTTGTGATCTCGAAGCACTCTAATTAACTTTTCTTGTTGAACTGAAGTGAGGGTTTTAGCAATTATGACTGGGAGTGTTTCATTCTTACCCAAATAAATATATTGCAGGTGCTCTGGGAGTGGCTTAAGTTCTAAGGTAGGTGCCT
This sequence comes from Citrus x changshan-huyou, assembly GCA_039657385.1. NCBI lineage: Eukaryota > Viridiplantae > Streptophyta > Magnoliopsida > Sapindales > Rutaceae > Citrus > Citrus x changshan-huyou. The sequence goes on from CM077555.1 coordinate 12,506,642, forward strand.
ACAAAACTGAAGGTAAAAGTTTCTTGTTTAATAACGGCAATTCAAGGTAAGAAATATTATACTCATTGGTGCGTAATGAGACTGCTTCATCTAAAATCGCAACAGCTTCATCTACCTCATCATCCAACTTTATCAAATTTGCATGTTCCTTAGAATCATCTTTCGTAAGATTTTTGCTTATGGCAATTTCAAAGTTGTCATTACCGGATAATTCAAAGAAATCTTGCACCAAAGTATTAATATCATCTATGGCAAAGACATAATATACATCACTGGGATACCTCATTGCCTCAAAGATATTGAAGCAGATCACTTCACCATCGAATTCCATTGCGAGGTTTCTATCGTGAACATCAATCTTGGTGCGGGTTGTCTTAAGGAATGGTCGCCCCAACAGAATAGGAGTGGGATTGGCCGACGACTCATCCTCCATTTAAAGGATATAAAAATCAGTTGGAAAGACCAATTCATTGACCTGCACAAGAACATCTTCCACAACCCCCTTGGGGTAAGCATTAGATCTATCAGCCAATTGAATAATCATACCAGTTTCTTCCATTGGACCTAAATTTAAGGAATTATAAATCAAATATGGTATAACATTAATTGAGGCCCCTAAATCTAGTATATATCTTTCGAATCTAGCATTGCCAATAGTATAAGGGATAGTAAAAGTACCTGGATTCTTGCACTTAAGAGGAAGTTTTCTTTGAAGTACAACAGAAACATTCTCTCTTACACTTACCTTTTCGTTACCACTCAACTTTCGCTTGTTGCTGCATAATTCCTTCAAAAACTTTGCATAACGGGGCATTTGTTTAATAGCATCAAGTAGAGGAATATTTACCTCTACTTTACAAAAGGTCTCAAGGATCTCCTTTTCTTGCTCCTCTTTCTTGGATTGTTTAAACCTACTAGAAAATGTTGGAGGAATGGAAAAAGCCTTAATTCGAGGTGAGAGGGTACTTACCTGGCCAGATGGGTCGACTGGCGATGCAAAGTGGGAATCGTCTTTCCTTGTTAAAGGAAGAGCCTCAGAGGAAGGATTGGTCACAGAGTGCGATGATGTTGTGGACACTTTTGATGGCTTAGCTAATAATGGTTCCAACTACTTTCCGCTTCTAAGAGACATAGCACTAACATTATCTTTTGGATTAATTTCTGGTTGAGAAGGTAACTTTCCTGAAGTTCTAGCCTCTATCATACTCACAGATGTGGCCAGTCGGCCAATCTGATTCTCTAAATGTTGGAGTTAGGTTTGGGTAGTCTGTTGGAACTGCATAGAGTTAGTACCGAGAGCTTTTACAAGATATTCCAAAGACGTACCTTGATTTTGAGGAGGTGGAGGTGGTCGAACTTGGTAAGGCTATTGCACTAGCTGTTGGGGGTAGCCCGGTGGTCGAGATGGTGCCACATTAGGAATGCCTTGTTGTTGGTTCCCATACCTAAAATTACGGTGATCCTTCCACCCTTCATTATAAAAATTAGAGTAGGGATCATACCTTTGTCTTGGTTGGCTTAGGAACCCCTCAACTGCATTGGCCTGCTCATGTGAACCCTCTTGGAGAGCAGGGCATATATCAATCGCATGCCCGACCATGGAACAAACGCCACACGGTCTCACTTGTTGTCCTAGGGCTAATTGTTGCACCAAAGAAGTAAGATTTGAAACTTGTTGATCGAGGGAAGTAGTACTTACCTCATTGACTCGCTTAGGTGGCGACAATAGATCGTTCCTGGTGCTGAACTGTTGGGAATTAGCAGCCATGTTAGCAATGAGATTTCGGGCTGCTTCTGGTGTCTTATCCACGAGTGCTCCTCTACTAGGGCATCAATTATACTCATATCCATAGGTAGTAGACCCTCATAAAAGTATTGAATAAGAAGCTGATCACTTATTTGATGGTGTGGGCAACTAGCACATAGCTTTTCGAATCGCTCTCAATAGTCGTAGAGCGACTCTTCATTATACTGTCGGATTTCACAAATTTCTTTTCGAATACTGCCAGCTTTTGATGTTGGGAAATATTTCTTAAAGCCAAAAGGCTTTATTTCCCTTTTTCTCACGTGCTGGTTTGATTAAGATGGCAATCTCTTTTTTCCAATTTTGCTTTCATGTGATGGCTTAGCTTGTTAATTGGTCTGGCTTCCTTTTTCCATGCACGTGTCGCCCACTTTGCCAATTTCCTTTTTCTTCAATTTGTTTTCCATAATGCAAGTTGTTTCCACTTAATTTGTAACTGTTTGTGTAAGTCCCTTTCCCAACACATATATTCTTCAAATATTCCTAAAAAATAAGAATAAGCAAAGGTGGTGTGAAACTTCTACGCAATTGTCAATAATACTCATAAAAGTGAATTTGTAAATTGAATAATTCAATAATCATCAGTAAAGAATAATGATAATATGCCCTAACAAGAAATTGTGCTATTAACAACAATACATAAAAATTGTTATCTACAAACTCGCACAAGATGCAAGTTTTTTCCACTTAATTTATAACTGTTTGTGTAAGTCCCTTTCTCAACACATATATTCTTCAAATATTTCTTAGAAATAAGAATAAGTAAAGGTGGTGTGAAACTTCTATGCAATTGTCAAAAATGCTCATAAAGGTAAATTTGTAAATTGAATAATACAATAATCATCAGTAAAGAATAATGATAATATGCCCTAACAAGAAATTGTGCTATTAACAATAGTAGATAAAAAATGTTATCTACAAACTCGCACAAGATGCAAGTTGTTGATAGTTACAATATGAAATTACTGAAAATGTTAAAATAGAAATTGTTAAAATTTCTTTTCTTTTTTTTCTGAAATTGTTACAATTTAATTGATATTTACAAGTGACTCTACTTACTGTATTGCCTAAGCTAGATCCAATAATTTTCAAACAACTTTCTTTTACTGATCATCCGAATTCGAATTTAAAAAGAAGTAAGGTTTCATTTAATGATTGTAATAAACTAAGATCAAAATAAAGAAAATCTTATGGTAAGTTATTTAAGAAAAACTAATTGTATCCAAAGTTTTTGTTGGATCGAGGCATTTCCAACTCATGTTAGTCTTCTTCGGCATTAGCATGCTGCAATATTCCCCACCTATCAAACACACGATCCCAGCAAATCTACCATTTCATCCCTTATTTAATTTCTCCAACTTCAACATGCTTAAGTAAGGAGTTTTGAAGAAAATGTCGCCGCATTTCTTTGAAAACCAATTAGAGAATGGATATTAAATCATTTAACTTCATTTTTTGTTATCCTATTGCGGCGCCCCATGAGGCCAATAATTCTTAGGATGACTTTTGATGCTAATCAAATATGATTTTAACAAAGTTGAAACTCTTTTAACATGACTACTTAGTTTAGTCTACACGTCAAATAAGTTCAAAATTAATTCAACCATTTAATATTTTTTAACCTTCAAATTACATGCACCATTTTCATTAATGGTTGGTTCATTTCTCACGGATGTTTGAAGTTCTCCATAATTATTTATAACAACGTTGTCATATCACATCGAAGCAAAACAAAAACACCTTATTTAATGAAAGTCGAATAAATCGAAAGCACAACACATTTGTCAGACGAGGTTGTAATAAAAATTTTCAGGGAAAATAGAAAAAAGATTTTAAAGGGACATTCATTCAAAGATTCATAAAATTAAAAAGTAAAATTACAAATCTATTTACTTTTTAAACTCATTTCAAGCTCCTCAAATAACACAATTTTATTATAACTAGGATAACAAATACAACTTAGAAACTTGTCTCACGGATCATTACCGCTCCTTTAGTTAAACTTTTTCAATAGAGTGAAAAAGCTTAATTTTTTAAAGTTTTTTTCTCATTAACTCATGCAATTTAGAACCCGAGTCTCCTTACCACTGGACCTGGACCTGGACCGGGCTTTTGGAATAGCTTAATTACTAAAACAATAAAATCTCTTGACTCGGCGCCCCCGCGGAGAGTGAGGATTCCCTTGCAGTACTGGATTTGATCCATGCTTACCTGGATTTGGCCCATTAGCGGTAGCAGGAGTCGTTTGAATACTGTTTTACTGATTTTGTTGAGATTGAGAGGACTCTTGGTAGGATTTATACATATTTTCCGTCCTCCCCGACTTTTGTTCAAAAAACCTAATTGTATGAAGAGTTTTAACCCAATCGCTGTGATTGGTTGTGATTTCTTTCTTCGCATCAGGAATTGTTATCTGGGGCTCGTCACTGGACTAGCTATTGTGGCTCCCTTTGTGCGCGTGCTTTGATTCTGATTGTTGTGGCCGGCGTATGATTTGGTCAGGCTTTTGTTTAGTAGAATGGCCTTTCTGATGGCCTGTACTCATGATTTGTTCTCAGTAAAATATTTGCTCAATGTAAATGACTAGAAAGCTAGACTACTAGAAAAATAGCTTTTACTGATACTTGTCTTGTGACACTTTCTAAAAAGTATCAGTAATTACATATATTTGGGCCATTTTCCGTGTTTAACAAACAAGTGTCACAAATTACTGATTCTATGGTGTTTGTATATTAAACATCAGAGATCATCGACATTAAGGTATCAGAAACAACAACAAAAAAATCTATTTTTGTTTTAGTTGCGACTCGAACCTAAGACCTCAAAACTAAAGTGCTTTATGTTCAACCAACAAACCACCAGGCCAAATTCATAAATTAGTTTGTGTTGAACATGTTGAAATTATCAAATTAAATTAATATAGAAAACAACAATATAAAAGCAAAAGCAAAAAGCCCTAAATCAACATAAACATAAAATTCCCTAACTCCTAAATCCATGGCCAGCCGCCTCATCTCTCTGGCGATATCCTTCTTCTTCTTCATACCTCTAAAACTTCGAGCCCTAAAATTCAAAGGTCCATGCCATAAGAAATCCTAACACCACTGCTCAAATTCTAAGACCCATGCCATACGAAACCCTAACGATCTACATTATGCAAAACATCCACCATGCCGCTATGCCACAAGCTCACAAGACCTGCTTTAGATCTCCACATTTTGCTCACCCTACTCGAGTGCACACCGCCCCTCTCGCTTCGACTTCTCGGGATTTCTTGTTAGCTGAAGTTTTTTTTTCTTCCACTAACTCGATCTTTGAAAGTTCTCGGAGCTCCAAGTAACTTAGTAAGCTCGGTTTTCTTCTATTCTCTCGGATACTTGCTTACACATTCCTTTTTTGTCGTGTTAAATTTTGTTGTTTCGTTGTGTTATATGGATCGATGAGAGTCACAGACTTTGAATTGAAAAATGAAAATTAGTTTTTTTTTTTGTGCTACAAAAATGGGTGGAGACTGCAAGCAAGAGGGAAGGAAGCGACTCGAGTCGCGACGAGTCCTGTGACTTGCGAGAGGTGACGTGTAACTATGAGAAATCAAAATATTTGATTATCGAATAAATAACATTGACATCCCTATATTTTTAGTTTTAGTAAATAACGATACATTAGTTTCAGTTTATTTCAAATAGGTTCCTCATCCTTTGCTAGTGACCAAGTTGTGCAACCCTAACATCCACAATATCTCTTTTGGCTTCAATCATGACCGGAGCATCAGAGCTTGAGTCTATCCTTTTATGTTCATCTCTGTCTTGTTCTTCATCCATTTTTGCATCTTCTACATGAATGGCTTCTGGTTCTTTGGTTTGATTTTCTTATGTGCTGCCTTTTGGTTCTCTCTCTTCGCCGACTTGTTCAGCCACTTTCGTAGTTTCAATTCTGGAGCTCTGAAGGGGGTTAGTCAATGAAGCTGTAGCTGAGTCCATCAATGCTGATTCCTCAATTTTATTTCCCCTGATTCTTGTGGTTGTTGCTCTCCTTCGAGGTTAATCTTTGCTTTCTGTGGAGTTTCTGTGGTTCCTTGCTGCTTAAAAAATTTTGACGCAAACTCATCGCCAGTTTGAACTGGTGTGTATAGGCGCTCAATGAGATCTGCTTTAGTCGTTGCACAAGAGCTTTTCTCTAACTCACTAGTTTCTTGAATGATTTTGCTGTCTGTTGCAAACCCCCTGATGTTTTCTTTTTGTGACATCGCCATACTCGATTCCTGATAAAAATTAAAAGTAAAGCTACTTAAATTGTGAAAAATAAAAGAAAAATTGAAATGCCTAATTAATATCTACAAGCAAAATGGCTTTCATAATTTAGCTGCATTCTTGTCCTACTAAGTTATGTTTCCGTGTCAAATATTTAAAATCGTTTGATTGTGTAAAATAAAGTAGTTTTTTTTTTTTTAACTTTATAAGGGGATTGTGTAAAACATGCATGATATAAGATAATTTTTCAGCTTATTGAATAATTATTTCTTAGTCTTAACTTCCTTTCCCTATTTTTTGTTCCTTTTTCTTCTCAAGAAAACATACACATTATCGTAGATTCCTCTACCATGTGAAAACTAAGACAGCTCAACACGAGGTTAAAGCGTTAACTTGTGATTTTATTTATGCATATAGTGATTTTTTGGTAAAAAGGTATTAAGATTAATGATATAAGGCCTTTGTTTGTAAAGTCTTGGTTTGTGAATTCAAAGGGGGTGGAACTATATGAATTAAAGATTGCCTTAGAAAGATAGAGAATATGCATAGCTTAAAGAGGTACATCTCTTAATTTCCTTGAACTCTATATTTATTGTGAATATTCTGGATTAGTAGCTCCATCAATACAATGGCTGAAATGTTTTATTATTCTAGTAGAGTAATTTGGAATGAGTTGACACTAATTGCATTATGCAGAAAGTGTGTAATTATCAAGAGTTAAATGCTTTACTCTCACACTTAGGCTTGGTGGCTAAAAGACATAATTGCAAGCTTTTTTTTGAAAAAAAACGTACTATGTTGTATTAGATATTAAATTTTATTATGAATTTTTTATAGCTGGAAAATCATTGTTTTTTATATAATGAGAAATAAACACACTTTCTTGAAACTAGATGTTATACTGAAAACTTGAATGCTATAATTTGCTCTCTCACTCTCTCTTATTCATATATATAAGAGAATGAATTCATCATCACCTTTTTTTTTTTAATTTATATCTATAGTTAAATATATTCTACCTTATTTCTAATCAAATGAGCTACAACATTCTTGTTCTCTAATTTTCCTTTAAGATAATTGAGTTGATCTGTTCATAGCTTATGAATTTTTTTGTTTTCGAGCAAAATATGTTTATTTCTATAACGTTTGTCTCTGTATTGCTTGTTAATTTATTTTGCAACTGTTGGAATTTGGCAACCAATTTCTTTTCCTTTTTCTTTTATTTGTTTGCAGATATGATTAATATGTTTAAAGTGTTTCTTCTTCAACTTATATCCCTAACCTATCAAATTCATCGAATGAAGAAGCTGTCCATGAATGAAGAAGTTGTCTGTGATAATGCATGATTGCAGTACTTATGTTCATGGAGTAAAAAATAATAATCATTCTAAATTTAGCTTTTAGATTTGGTAAATTTAGCCCTTAAATTCAGCTATGAGTAGAAGGAATTTGAGGATAATAGCAGTTAAGATTATTCAATTGTAAGAATAAGATGTCTTGTAGTAAGACGTCTTTGTGTATTGAAGTATTTGGATTGTGTAATATATATTGATAGTATTTAAATGTTATGAAAGGTTTTGATATATAAATTGATTTTTGTTCTTATTTCTCACAGCCTTTTAATTCTATCAACAAATCAATGGGCAATATGTCATTTTATATAATTATTTTTTTAAATAATACATAAAGTAGTGATACTATAGTAACAATAATCACAAATACTAATATAGTATTGTAATATTTTGATATCATGGTGTTATGATTTTAGTGATACTATAGTAATAGTAATCACTGACACCACTTACAAGTGTCACTATTTTTTTGACTGCCAGATTACTGATACAATTAGTAAGTGTCACTAAAAGTAATTACTGACACTATTCTAATGTCAGTAAAGACCATTTTTCTAACCAACAAAGTGTTGGCTCCACTGGCAATGGAGTCCCCTTAAGTGGCTTGACTGGGTTTGCTCCCCAGTTCGAGTCGCAGGGAAGTCGCCTTTGTTGGGAGAACCTGTGCCTCCCGGTTCGAGCGGGGACTTCTAGTCTGGGTTGTGGTACGGGCTTAAAGGTGCCTCCCACAATTGGGGCCCTCCCCAGGATACCTCGTGACTAATATAAAAAAAAAAAGACCATTTTTCTAGTAGTGCTAATTGACGTTTGCTTTATATGCTACAGAAACTCTCAAAGACTAAATGGAGAAGAAAACATATTTACGATGAAACCTCTCAGGAATCACAGTGAAGGTGGTGGTGCAACTTCTTCTCTATTTGAGACTTTTTTCTAATATTATTGTTACAGAAGAGGACCGGAATTATTGATTACTACTTTGTTTGACAAAAAAAATTAACAAAAGAAATTTTGCTACTTAATTTTGTAAAATTCCAATTCCGACGGACAATTATTAAAGAGAAATCAAATCAAAAGTCAGTTTATGCAGATTGATCCTACCTCCTCTTTCTTTTCGATGCAATTCAATGTTGACTAATGATACGAGAGGAGCTCATAGTAAAATGTTTGAATGCTATCGTTCTTCAGTTGCTTTCATTCCCTCCTCTTTCTTTTTTGATGAAAGTAACGTGTGAAGCAATGGTACAAGAAAACCTGCCTCATCATATTCAAAAGTTTCTGAGTTGATGATATTTTGTACATGGCTGAAATAATTAAAAAAAATAAAAAGATTATAAAAAGAAAATGTGGGTTGACCAATAGATTTCACGGTAGTTATGGGTTTATCAGACTTGATCATATTCTGTACATGGCTAATAAAAAAAAAATTGCATTGAACGTGGAATTTTCGCCAACTCGTTTTTATTGTTGAACCAACGAACTTTAACTAAAAAGAAAATTTGGAAACGGCTTGGTTTGCAGCTGCATGGGGGCTGCCATGATAGAGAAATCAAGTGATTATTTCCTTCCTGGAAATTTCTTCGAAATGGTCTAAGTAATAAGAACCTCGACGGATCCAATGAGTGACCACAGGGCGTGGAGTATTCATGGACTAAAATTTCTTCCTAAATTCAATTACTTGTTTAGCATATGTAATTAATTTTAATATTAATTGTATTCATTAAAGTCTCTCGTAATTTATTTCATAAAAGCTCAAATTAAACTCTACCCTATTAAAAGTAAAAAAAAAGAAACTAATTTTTTAATAATTAAAAGTATTCGCGGCTCATCAAGTTAATTTTTTTCTCTTCAGAATTCTTATTTTAATTTGAAAAACAATTTGACTCATTTAACTTCTTTTCCAATTTGACTCAACGTCCTGCATCTAGAATCCTTAAAGCCTAAGAGAAACCAACGATATTTCATGCTTAGAAATCTTCAACGATGAAGATTACAAAATACAAATCCTCTTCCAATTCAGTTCTAATATAGGTTTTCTTAATTCTTAATCTTTTATTCATAATTATCATTGTAGATGATTATTTCTGTTATGTCAAGCAATTATTTAATTAATAATTTTTTGTCTATTTATATAGTAAAAATTAAAAAAGTATCATTATTCTTCATCATCAGTTGGTTTTGTCTGATTTGTGTATATATGTAAGACTATTATTATCGGGGACGGTTCAACCAATTTAGGGGCCTTAGACGAATTGTTTCAATTAGGCCTTTTAAAAAAAAATTATAACTAAAACTTCATTTACTTAAAATCAATTTTTCTAACTTTATGGGATGCAAAATTGTTAATCAAATTTTTTTATTCTAATTTCACTAATATATTTTTCTCAATAGATAATATAGCTAATAAATTTTATCTTTCTTGCGTCATTGTTGATCTTAAATAAGTTTTATCAATTTTAATTTTGAAAAACTTCTTTCTGCAGAAGCAATGACTGTTATTGGTATTGTTAATAATATTCTATAAGCACTTTATACATTTGGAAAAGAATCATTTTTTTTTTCAAATAGTGGATAAAATCTATTAATGGATAATACTAAGTTAACAAATATTTGGGTTTTATGGAGTTTTAATGAACTAATGTTAAATAGAGATTTTATAGGAACAAGTAGGATAAAAATTGTTAATTCTAATGTTAAAAAGAGATTTTGTAGGGATTTGATGATTTATAGAAAAGATTATTATAAAATAATAATAAAATATATAAATTTGTTGTGGATGTCAGCTGTATTTTAACTTGTGTACTGACTATTGTTGCAGATGTCAGTTGTATTTTACAACTATGTGTTGACTTAAATACTAGATTTTAGGAGATTCAGTCCCTAATTTTCAAGGATACTGATTTGCAATATCCTGGCTGTTTGAACCATTTTTTCCTTGGGTCTAATGTATATAAATATGTATTCTTCTCTATTGTATATTATACAAATTGAGATTAAAAACAAAAGAAATCTGATTTTTCACATGGTATCAGAGAAGCTCTTTTGATCTGAGCCTTTGATTTTTTTCTCTTCTTCTTCCATTCTAAAGTCTCAAGCCTTCTAATGGAGAAGACAACAAGCCCTGCACAAGAATATGAGATTTCCCCCAGTTTGTAACAAGGCAGGACATCTCTTCGATCTCCTTAGGTACCGAAAACCCCTCTTTGCAAAAAACTTTGCGCAAGTTAAATGGCAGAAATTTTTTGCAATGGTCTTAATCTGTCACCCTATTTCTTTGTGGCAAAGGCCGATTAGGGTATATTACAGGGAAACCAAAGCCCCTGATGTCTTGGATTCTGGTTATCCGCAGTGGGATACTGAAAATTCAATAATGCAAATGTGGTTGATCAACTCGATGGACATGGATATTAGTAGGACTTATCTCTTCCTACCATCTGCAAAGGAGCTTTGGGAAGCCGTGATAGAAACCTACTATGACCATGGGAATGCGGCTCAATGTTTTGAAATCAAGTCACAATTACGTGACTAGAAGCAAAGGAGTATTTCGGTGACTCAATTTTTCAATTCTTTAAACAGCATATCGCAAGAACTCGACCTCTACTATTAATTCCAAAGGCATTGCTTCGAGCATGCCATTAAATATAAGAGGATGTTAGATAAAGAACGCCTCTTTGATTTCCTTTATGGACTCAACAAAGAACTTGACGAAGTTCGTGGCAGAATATTGGGAAAGAATCCTCTACCCTCCATTTGAGAAGCTTTTGCTGAGGTGATGCGTGAAGAAAGTCGAAAGAGAGTCATGATGGGACTGGTGAAGAAACCGAGATAGATAGATCAACGCTGGTGCCCAAGATGATAGATCAATCATCTGACCAGAAAGGACAAAGACATGAAGAATGTCTTTACTGGGACTATTGCCACAAGAAAGGACCCAAGACTCATGCTGGAAGTTTCATGGAAAGCCAACCGATTGGAAACCAAAACGCCAGCAGGAAGGAAAGGGAATGGTAACAGAGAAAACTAATAAGTTTTCCCTCACAAGGATCAATTTAAGATGCAACAATAGCTCCTCGTACAAAATCAGCAAGCAAAAGGAAATGACATGATCTCTTTTACCTATAATGTAGCCCATACAGGTAACCCATTAGCCCTTAACATCCAATCCCTCGAAAAGAGTCCTTAGATTGTTGATTCAGAGACCTCAGATCATATGACAAGGTCTTATCAATTTTTCTCTAGTTACATTCCATGTCTAGGTAATTATAAAGTGAGGACTGTTGATGGATCATTATCCACTATTGCTGTAAAAAGGAAAAGTAAAACTATCAGATTGTCTGACTCTTTTTTCAGTTTCACATGCACTAAATCTTAAGTGTAATCTTCTTTTAGTTAGTAAACTTACTAAGGACACAAACTGTATAGCTAAATTATGTGGTTCTAAATGTTTATTTCATGATCCAATCTTAGGAAAGATGATTGGGAATGTGAAGGAATATGAGGGGCTATACTATCTTGAGAGTAAAGGGGCCGTGAAAGGGCACGCTTGGGTCTCTCAATGTGAATTTGTTTCCTCTAAAATAATGTTGTGGCACTATAGGTTAGGCCACCCTAGCTTTCCATATCTAAAACCCTTGTTTCTTTTCTTATTCAAAAATAAAGATTCGAGTTTATTACATTGTGATTTTTGTCAACTAGCTAAACAAACATGTGTTCTATTTCTTGCCCGTATTTATAAACCATCCCAACCATTCTCTTTGCTTTATAGTGACATGTGGGGCCCCTCAAGGGTTAACAACTGATAACTCTAGGAAATAAGAGTTATTATATAAATTCTAGACCTGAATCAAGATCATTTAGAGAACAAATATGGTGTTTTTATTACATTTTGATTACATTTTTCTTAAATATTCATTTTAGTTGAGTATTAATAAGTTTTGCTTAAATCATAGTAATTTGTGCTAAAAACAGATGCATAATTGTAGGTTCTTGGAAAGTCTTAATTCATGAGGGGATGTTGAGACATTCGATGAGCAAGAGAAGGAAAGAAGACGGCCATAAAAGAAGAAAAGCACAATCGAGAGCAGTGCAGTGCTATTGTGGATGTTAGAGCAACCAATGTTGTAGCAATCGGGGAGAAATGCAGGAGAGAACTTAGGCGCGGGTTAGCCATAAAATCGCGTTCTGCATGTTTCTTAATTTAAACACATGCACGCTCATGGGTTTTGGTTTAACCTAATTTGTAATATAAAAAGGAGGCGTGCACCACATAGAAAGGCGACAAGGAATTATCATCAAAATAATTACAAAGGCAAGAAGAAGGAGAAGAAGATTAAGATTGAAGAGTGCTGTTCGGCATCATTGAAGAACCGTGCAGGATCATTAGTCTTTCACCATGCTCAACTTAGATTATCTTTCTTCCTTTAGTTGTTTAGATGTATTCCGTGATCAGTATATTTATGTTTACTTTTCTCATTCAGATTATGAACTAAATTTACTTGTAGTTGAGTGACAAATAATCCAATGGGTTCTTAACTGTTCTTATATGTTGTTGTGGTATTGCTGTAGCAGTATACTTTAGTAGTTTTTATGAATATAACTGTTATTTCGGTTGACCACCCATTTAATAGTTTCAGTTAAGATAGAGCAGCAAAAGGGCATGTCTTAGCGGATATTATTAGAATATTATTTGTTCTTAAGTCGAGTTTCCTGGATTAGGTTATCTTAAATCCCATAAGGACAATACTTGACGTTAAGAGTTGTGACACTCTAGACATAGATGTTCACCTTGTAGGGTAGAGAGATTAAATATTATAATGTTGTACCATAAATATATGAGCAACTGGTCATTTTTAGTAGATTTAAAGGTATGAGACTTCCAACATGCGATAGCTGAGGATGTAGATTTATTTTGCCCAGTGCTGCAGCACTTATTGTAACAACTGGTGTTAATTTGGCAAATAACAGTCACCCCATTAGGAGAGTTTGATCATTCAACTACTATATTCTCAATTGAATCTTAGACACATTTAACTTAGTTTATTTCATTAAAGTATTATCTTACTTATTTCTTCTTTCAATTATTAATTATGATAGAAATTATTTGACAATTGCTTGTTTTGGTTGCACGTTGAGTTGCGTTATTGTGAGTGCTATAACATTTTGAGTAACATCAATCCATGTAGAGACGATCTTGAATACTTATCACTTTATTACTTGTTGTGTATACTTGCACATTGGCATTGATAATAATTGCTTATAAAATTAACCAACAAGTTTTTGGCGCCGTTGCCGGGGATTGATTGTTTATTTTTTAAGTGTGAAGTAAATCTTGATAGCGCAAAATTTGATTTGATTTATTATATTTATTGGCAGATCGATACATGCATGCGTAAAGACAGATCTGTGGTATTCCAATTCAATCCTGAGATTGAAAGGACTGTCAGGAGATTGCGAAGAGAGCAAAGGAATTCAGAAATTACTTTAAGCATGAATAATTTACAAGATGTAGGAAATTTAAATCCTCACGGGCCCTTACAACCAGTCAACATTCAAGAAGAGCAGAATGAACATGATAACGGGAGACAGCTAGGCAATAACAATATTATTTACATGGCTAATGACAGAGACAGAGTTATAAGAAATTATTGTTGTGCAAATTTTAATGTACTCGCAAGCGCATGAATCTATTGTAGTATAGATCGATGGTGACGAGTGTCGATCCCACGAGGAGGTAGATTTTAATTATGTGTAGAATTAATTTTGTAAATGGGTGGTTGGATTTGTGGTGGAAGTGATTTAAATTATCCTAAAATTGGAATTGAAATGGCGAGAATAAATTCTAAAATTGGAATTGCAATGACGAGAATAAATTGAAGAAAAATCTATTGAAATGACGTACTCGGGTATCTGGATCCGTATCAACATGCATCATAGGCTAAATATTCCTTATTAATGTCAATTAAATCATGAGAGGAGAATCCACACCTCATGAACCACGCTCTAATCAATATGGTGCTAAGGGCTTATCATGCCAAATAATAATAACCTTGTACTAGAGGGCCGGTGAAACCAAGACGGTACTAGACAAGATTAGTATTATTTGTCGATGAGAAGTCAAAACATCCACAAAAATTAGAGGGGAAGAGAAAGTAAATTTACCAAATAAAGCCCATGACACATATTGAGACTTCACATTCAACCCAAGCTTGAAAGAAAATTAGCCACTCATAATTGAACTAGGTACAAAATGGGAATTTATTAAAATACATCGAAAATACAAGATGAAGAAGAAATTACAGAAAATGGATCCCAAAAATGGATTCAGAGCTATCAAATTAGGGGGGGAGGCCCCCTTTTTATAGATACATAGAGTAAATCATGGCCATCGGATTAAAAACAGTTTGGACGCTCAGGATTTCACCACGTCATCAGTCAACAGTACGCGGTTTGACCACGCGGATGAACAGTAACACAGTTTGACCTGGGTGAACAGTAACGCGGTTTGGTTGAAAACAATCCTGTGTGATGCATGTACCGTACGCGTCACCATCAACAGTACATAAGAATTTTAGCCCAACAGGATCGTGACACCTCATCAGTCAATGCCACATCATCGGTCAATGCCACGTCATCATCCGTCTATGTGAACAGTGTCGTGAACAGTAACGTATACAGTACCGTACACGTGAATAGTACCGTACATGTGAATAGTCCATTTTTCCTTTTATGCTCCTCTTAAGGTTTTCGACCGTCCTGAGTTCAAAAGTGATGTCCGTTTTGCCATATGATCTCTCGTTTATTGTGAAATGACTATGATGCCCCTAAAATACATAAAATACTTAATTAAAATAAAATACACGAAATTAAATCAAACGAAGGTTAAATTCATAAAAGTAAAGGTGTTAGTAAAACTTGTAGTGTAAAATGATGATTTTCTCCTTTATAAATATACATTTTCTAACACTCAACACACCCCCCAACCAGCTTATTGTTAGTCCCTAGCAAATAAAGCGAAAACAAAATTCAAATCCAAAATGATTTTTTATTATTATTATTAGAAACACTCGTGTTTATTCAATCAGATTAATGATAGCAATCAAATAAAAGTATAAGCATTATCTCCAGTCTAAAGAAACATCACACCCACATCAACCATCCACATGAATCAGCCCTGTAGACTTTGTTATAGCTACTTTCAAGAATGACATGTCAAACCCCAAAATCTCACTGGAAGTAGTGACACTCTCACAAAGAAATTAAACCCAATAAAAATAGTCACTCCAATGAATAGTAATTGAGAGAAAATAATAAAAAAATGATATCACATGCTCTCACCAAGATGAAAGAAATATGCCCTCAGCTTAGAAATAATACGATCTCAAGTCAAACAAAAATGCTAGTCAACCCATTTTATTTATTCATTTATTTTTATTTTTATTTTATTTTTTATTTTTATGCATCACTACATCTTTTTAGCCCATATGGCTAGCTTCTACTTCAGATTATAGTTCCCTAAAATCAAGAAGGACTTTTATTAGGACGTAACATAGGCTAAGGACATGGTTAACAAAGAATGGAAAAAGGAAAACAAAGTATATGTTTTGAGAAAAATGCAGAGGATTTTTTTTTTTTTTGGAAGTTGCAAGGTGCATTTCACCTATTATTGTTATTTTTTTTTTCTTTTTTTTTTCTTTTTTTTTGGAATATTTTTTTTTCTTTTGCTTGGCACAACGTCACTGAACAAAATAATTATTTACATTTTTCTCAAACATAAATAGGTGATGGAACTTATAAGACATCGGGTAATACTCCAAATCAAAGTGGGTCAAGATGATAAGTTTAACAAATAAAAGGTTTTTTTTTTTTTTAAAGGCTCAAAATGGTTAACTATGGATATTTCACAAAAGGGATGGCTAGAAAGGCTCAAACGGATCAAAAATGGCCTTTCCATCGTCTTTTAGGGCTCTAAATAACCTTCCATATCTACTAGTTAAATGGGCCGCCAAATGTAGCAACACTTTTTTTTTTAATTTTACAATTTTTTTTAAAGGGTTAACTCAAAAGAAATCTAGAGATCGTGTATACAATAATAAACTGCTAAGCTGTATAAAGAATGGGCACAAGGGTTACTCTCCAATAATAGGCTCAAAAACTCACTTGGTACTTATTATGACATGTTCATTCCTTCAAGCAACTCATATTTGTCTCTGACATCAACATGTAGAGTAGCAAGCATAGTGTAATATCACTTAAGACCAAAGATAATACAAATACTAAAATTTGAAATTAATCATGTCATCCAATGTTAAAACAAATAACACAACAATTTTTTTTTTAAACAACATTCTACCCCCCAACCTATTCTAGACATGAAAGGAAAATATGCATGCAGAAATGTGAAAATGATGTAGAAAAATTAATTAGAAAAAGAAATATATTTTTTTTTAACTAAGAAGATGCGTTTCTAGAGGCACTACACTCCATATTCAGCCATCTTTGACTCAAATATTTAAATATATTTATAAAGGAGAAATTAAAAAGAAGAAGAAAAATAAACATCAAAACTTAATAAAGAAAAAGAAAATGTCTAAATTTTTTTTTTGAATTTGTTTTGATTTTGTTTTTTTTTTTTCAAACGATGAAGATGCGTTTTTAGAGTAACTACACTCCATATTCAGCCATCTTCAACACAAAAAGTTAGCAACAGTTAGTTTCTATAACAAAAAATCAGTAAAAACTTAACCAAGATTCCACAATTGTCGACTATTCCCTCCCCCTAACCAGAACGAAACATTGTCCTCAATGTTTGAAAGGAAAGAAGTAGAGTTTAGAAGACATCACCTGGGTGGTGCAACACAGAAGAAAATATTTACAGGTGGAGAGTTAAATCTAATTTGTACTTCTTACTGCGGCTACTGTTACCATCATTATTTGGACGCTCTAACACAAAGGTCCATGGGTCCGGCTCCGGTTTATAAGCTTGTAACAGATCAAGTAGCTCATTAACAGTGTGAGCACAAATAAAAAGTTTTTTCACATTAGAAGGAATGAAATAGTTTTTTATTGCATGGTTAAGAAATGCGAGGAAGCCATCATAAAAATTATTGACATTTAACAAACCGATGGGTTTCTGGTGAATGTGCAGATGGGACCAAGATGCTAGTGTGATAAGTGTCTCTAGTGTTGCAAGATCTCCTGGAAGGAAAATAAAAGCATCAGCATGATTAAGCATTTCAGTTATTCTTTCTTGCATACCTGAGACGACTAACTCTTCTCCAGTTGATGAGTCAGACGAACTGCCCAAAGGTTTTAGAACTCTTGGGATGATGCCTAACACTTGACTTCCTCTGATAAAAGCTGCTTCTGAGACCATTTTTGATAACCCTCGGTTACCTCCTCCATACACCAAATGTAATTTTCTCGCTGCTATGCTTCGACCAAGATCTATGGCTGCCTCAATGAACTCTTTATGTTTGCCATATGTAAATCCAGAAAGCACACAAATGTTCTTGAATTGTCTATTGGGAGTAGCTGCCATTAGAATATTTCTCAAAAATAATTTGTGAGTGTTTGACAAAAGAAATCACATTTAAGAGTCTTGGTGACAGTGGGTCACAGCTGTGTATGAGATAACATGTCAGTGTCAAATAACGCGTGAAGCACATGGCTCGCGAGTCAAAAAGGAAACAGTAAAAAGAAAAAAGCAAACATTAATAAAATTATTAAAGACAATAATGCAAACAATAAAACAACAGTGAAATGAAATAAAATAACAGTAAAGTAAAAGGATATTTACATGTAGTTGCGACTGTGGCTCACATCTTCCTCTGGTTTTACGTCCAGAAACGGCTTGAACGCCTTCTATAGGTCGAGGATAGGCTTCCCATCCAGTTTTCTTATAAACTGGCAAACAAGGTCGTTTATAGTCAGATTCCCGAGACTATATCGTGCATGCTCTTTCTGGAATAATGGCCATAACTGGAGAATCGCTCCTTGCACATATCCACTGGGATGCGTTTCAAGAGACATAAGGATATCATCCAATGACTCCTTATTCAAGCCATTCTTAATGAATTGAATTTTATCTTCTCTGTTATCAGACACCATTCCTAAAGAACATGAGTTTCTATCGCAACTCATTCTGGCACACTTATGACAAGCAACAGAAATTCTTCGATCTCGTCGTTTTCTTGCATAATTTCCTTTACCACAACCAGGCATGTATGCAATAAATTTAGGAGGTAACTCACCTGCCAATCGTACTTTAGCCTCGATTAACCAACGGACGTCTGTAGGTATGTTATTCCTCATGAGCAATCGCATGCGTTCAGATCGGGCTTTATAGATTGTAAGGAGGGCATTCTGAGGAAGTGAAGGGAATCGCTTGTGAAGCTTTGCTAGAATCTCATTTCTATCCATACCTTCGCCTCAGAATATCAGTTATTATGGGAAAACTAAAGTAACCGACTTGATTGTCACGGAGTACCGTTATCCGCCACTTCACCGGGGTAACAAACTAAAGCACACCAACAGAAAAACAAATTAAAACACACAAAGAAATCAAAATCGTCCTCTTATTGAATTTACCTCAAGCTCCAACTGGATGTCGTAAACACTTCTCTCAATATCTCTAAGTTGGCTTTCTAAACCCTCAACATAGGCTACTAACTCTGTTGGTTGTAGAGCCCAAATGCGATGTGTTTTACAAAATTGAATCTGCCTTTTGAGATGAGTTTTGACACGTTGAAGTGGTTTAAGAATGTTCAGGAGGAACAGTTTAAGCATGGTACTCATGATTAATAATGATAAGAGAAAACTTAATGGTTAAACAAACACACTTATGCAAAAATAATTTCAATTAGCAAAAGAATAATATAAAGAGAAAAAAAAATCAAATCACCGAAAAGAAAAAATCAATTCAAATCTGGTGGGTCACTCAAATTTATTTCGGTGTCTTCTCCATGTGCTTGGTACTCTAAATATGGCTTTAATCTTTGACCATTGACTTTAAACGTGACACCGTTCTTTGGGTCTTTAATTTTAATTGCCCCATGTGGAAAAACAGTATGAACAATAAAGGGACCAGACCATCGAGAGCGTAACTTACCTGGGAATAGGTGCAAGCGAGAATTGAATAAAAGTACTTTCTGACCTGGAGTGAAAGATTTTCTCATAATTTGCTTGTCGTGAAAGACTTTCTCATAATTTGTTTGTCGTGAAAGACTTTCATTCGTTGCTTGTAAATCTTGGCATTTTCATATGCATCATTGCGAATTTCTTCAAGTTCTGCCAGTTGTAATCTTCTTTCTAAGCTGGCTTGCTGCATGTCAAAGTTGAACTTCTTGATGGCCCAATATGCACGATGCTCGAGTTCCACAGGCAGGTGACAAGCTTTTCCATACACTAGCCTGTAAGGTGACATCCCAATCAGGGTCTTGAAAGCCGTTCTATATGCCCATAATGCATTATCAAGTCTTAATGACCAATCTTTCTTATCTGGCCTCACCGTCTTTTCTAATATGTGCTTTATTTCTCGATTGGATATCTCAACTTGGCCACTGGTTTGCGGATGATACAGAGTCGCCACTTTGTGTGTGATTGAATTCTTTGTCAAAAGAGCTTTGAATGCTTTGTTACAAAAGTGGGCACCACCATCACTGATTATTGCTCAAGGGAATCCAAAGCGTGAGACAATGTTGCTTTTCAAAAATCCTATCACCACTTTGTGATCATTGGTCCTACATGGAATTGCTTCTACCCATTTCGATATGTAGTCAACAGCAACCAATATGTATTGATGGCCAAAAGAAGGGGGAAAGGGTCCCATGAAGTCGATACCGCATACGTCAAAAATCTCAACCACTAAAATTGGATTTAGTGGCATCATGTTCCTTCGTGTAATGCTCCCCATTCGTTGACACCTATCACATGAAGAACAGAAAGTGTAAGCATCTCGAAATATAGTCGGCCAATAGAAACCACATTGTAAAACTTTAGTCGCTGTTTTCTTAGTACTGAAATGGCCTCCACAAGCTTGTTCATGGCATAATGAAAGAATATTCTGAATTTCACTTTCTGGGACACATCGTCTGACAATTTGGTATGCACAATACTTAAACAAATAAGGGTCATCCCAAAAGAAATTCTTTATTTTCGTAAAAAATTTGGCCTTGTCTTGCTTGGTCCAATGCTCTAGAAGTTGACCTGTAACAAGATAATTAACGATATCAGCATACCAAGGTAATACTTCCACACTCATTAATTATTCATCTGGAAATGACTCATTTAATGGTAATGGTTCTGTAATTGTGTCAAAATGGAGACGAGAGAGGTGATGCCACTACATTTTCTGTCTATTTCTTATCTTTGATTCCAAGTCGAATTCCTGCAAAAGTAACACCCAACAAATTAGTCTAGCTTTTGCATCTTTCTTTGTGAGAAGATATTTAAGAGCAGCATGATCAGTGAACACAATTATTTTACAACCAATGAGATAAGATCGAAATTTTTCCAATGCAAACACTACTGCTAGCATTTCTTTTTCAGTAGTTGAATAGTTCAACTGTGCATCATTCAATGTCATACTAGCATAGTAAATAACGTGGGGAATTCGATCAACTCTTTGTCCTAATACTGCTCCAAGTGCATAATCAGATGCATCACACATGAGCTCAAATGGTAAGCTCTAATTTGGGGGCTGGATGATGGGTGATGATGTCAACAATTGCTTTAATTTTTCAAACGCTACAAGACATGAATCATCGAAGACAAAAGGTACATCCTTAGCAAGTAAATTGCATAAGGGTCTAGAAACTTTGCTAAAATCTTTAATAAAACGTCTATAGAAACCAGCATGCCCAAGGAAATATCTTACTTCTCTGACTGTTTTGGGTGGAGGAAGATTAGAAATGAGATCCACCTTGGCTTTGTCAACCTCAATACCTTTGCTCGAAATGATGTGACCGAGAACAATACCTTGTTTTACCATAAAATGGCACTTCTCCCAATTTAAGATCAAGTTTTTCTCGATACATCTCTGCAGAACTAGTGTTAAATGATGTAAACATTAATCAAATGAGTCACCAAAGACAGAAAAGTCATCCATAAAGACTTCAAGGAATCGTTCAACCATATCAGAAAAAATGCTTAGCATGCATCATTGAAATGTAGCAGGTGCATTACATAATCCAAATGACATCCTCCTATATGCAAATGTGCCAAAAGGGCAAGTGAAAGTAGTTTTCTCTTGATCTTTTGGTGCTATGGGAATCTGATTATATCCTGAATAGCCATCTAGAAAGCAATAAAATTCATGGCCTGCTAATCTATCAAGCATTTGATCGATAAATGGTAAAGGAAAATGGTCTTTACGTGTGACAGAATTCAACTTTCTATAATCAATGCATACACGCCATCCTGTAGTCACTTTAGTGGGTATCAATTCATTATCAGCATTCGTAACTACTGTGACTCCTGACTTTTTGGGGACAACTTGTACAGGACTGACCCATGAACTATCAGAAATGGGGTAAATGATACCTGCATCTAATAGCTTAAGGACTTCAGTTCTAACAACTTCTTTCATATTAGGATTTAACCGACGTTGCATTTCCCTAGTAGATTTAGCATTTTCATCGAGGTGAATGTAATACATGCAGTCT
Source organism: Citrus x changshan-huyou (assembly GCA_039657385.1). Lineage (NCBI taxonomy): Eukaryota > Viridiplantae > Streptophyta > Magnoliopsida > Sapindales > Rutaceae > Citrus > Citrus x changshan-huyou. The sequence continues at coordinate 12,528,705 of CM077555.1, forward strand.
ACAGGGTTTATACCTTTTATGTCCGCTATGGTCCATCCTAATGCCCCTTTGTGCTCTTTTAAAACATCCAACAACTTACCTTTTTGTTCGTTGTTTAGGGATGATGAGATGATTACTGGTAGAGTGCTTTCTTTTCCCAAAAACGCATATTCCAATGTGTTGGGTAATGGTTTGAGCTCGAGTTTCGGTAGTGATTCTGATGATGGGATGAGTTTCTTCTCTGATGGTGCTAGTTGGTCAACTCTTGACTTCCATTTATTAGCGTCCATGAATGGTACTGAGTCAAGCAGGGCGTTGACCTCATCGACTGATCTGTCAATATCAAAATTCAAACCAAAGTGAGTTAATCATGTTTGTAAAGGATCATCACTAAGTTTTGAAACAAAAGTGTCATCAACTAGTGCTTCAATTAAATCCACTTCAACAATTCCATCATCTGCAATATGAGGTTGTTTGGCAATGTTGAAGATGTTCAGCTCCATAGTCATGTTGCCGAAGGACAACTGCATATTTCTAGTCCTGCATTGAATGTGAGCATCCGCAGTTGCCAAGAAAGGTCGGCCTAGAATAATAGGGATGTGCTTCCGTGAATCCTGTATTGGTTGAGTGTCAATTACAATGAAATCAACAGGAAAATAAAACTTGTCTACCTGGATAAGCACATCCTCCACAATACCACGAGGTATTTTCGTGGACCGATCTGCAAGCTGTAACACCACTGGAGTTGGGTGTAATTCTCCCAGTCCAAGTTTCACAAACACAGAGTAAGGCAACAAATTTACACTAGCTCCTAAATCCAACAATGCATTCTCAATTGTATGGTTCCCTATACTACATGAGATGGTGGGGGAGCCTGAGTCTTTGCATTTTAAAGGAATTTTATGTTGGAGTATAGAACTAACGTTTTCTGTTAAAAATGCCTTCTTTTGAACATGCATGTTTCTCTTTTTAGTACACAGGTCTTTAAGAAACTTGGCATAAGATGGAACTTGTTTAATAGCATCAAGCAAAGGGATATTAACGCTTACCTGTTTGAAAATTTCGAGAATCTCACCTGTGGATTTTTCCTTTTTTCCTTTAGCTAACTTTTGAGGAAATGGAGCTTTCAGAACATATTCTCGTGGGTTGGTTTCTTCTTTCTCCTCCGGTGATGAGTCCTCAACACTCACAGGTACAATTTGATTTTCTTTTGTCACCGGCATCTCTACTTTGTTGTCGACTTCTTTTCCTTTTCGCAAGGTCATTACTGCTTTGACCTCTCCATGCTGCTGTGGTGAACTGGTACTTGCTTCATGTACTCCTTTAGGGTTAGGCACTGGTTGACTTGGAAATTTACCTTTTTCAACAGTCATTGCCAAGGTCTGAACTGAAGAAGCAAGTTGTCCCACCATCTTCTCGAGGCTTGAAACTAATTGAGCTTGTGAGTTGAAGCCTGCTCTCAACTCATTTCGTAGTCCATCAATGGTGCGGTTCTGTTGCTCAATCGTGGAGTGAGTAAGATTCTTGAGATTTTGGAATGAATCCTCCCATGGTCTGGGTTGAGAGTAGTTCTGGTTCTGATTGTATGGTCTGAATGGTGGCTGAGAGGCTTGAGGATTTTGAGGAATTGGTTGCATTGGTGGAGCTGGAGCTGCTGGTCCATTCTGTTGAAATCCTTGAGACCATGAAAAATTGGGGTGGTCTCTCCATCCAGGGTTATATATGTTGGAGTATGGGTTGTAATTCGATGGTTTTCTCATTACACCTATGGCATTGGCTTGATCTGAGTATGAGTCATGGTCATGTGGTTCTGTTGATTTAGCAGTCGATAACGATGCTATTTGTCGAGCAAGACCCTCAACCATCTCCTTGACTTCTTTGATTCTCGAAGTTGACTCGCCAATGTGAACCTCATTTACTCCCTTAATTCTTCTAGTGTTCCTGAGTGATCGACTCCGTTGTTGGGAATTATCCGCTTGTCGCTGGAAAAATTCCCAAATCTCTGATGCTCTTTTTGACATTAGCTCTCCTCCACTTGTTGCCATTAGCCATTCCTGCACATTCGACAATAATCCCTCCAAAAAATATTGACATTGGTGCCATTTCTCGTACCCATGATGTGGACACTTCAAGAGTAGCTCATTGAATCGCTCCCATGTTTCGAAAAACTGCTCGTCATCTCTCTGGGTAAACTCTGAGATTTCCCTGCGAATAGCATTGGTTTTATGCACTGGGAAATATTTATTTAAAAATTTTGTTACCATTTGTTCCCATGATGAAATGCTATTAGCAGGTAATGTATTAAGCCATGAACAAGCTCTATCCTTTAAAGAAAATGGGAATAATCTGAGTTTAACATCATCGTCTGAAAAACTTTCATATTTAAAAGTTTGACAAATGGCATGAAAATCATTCAGATGATTATATGGGTTCTCATTTTCTAGGCCATAGAATGTTGGGAGACAATTTAGCACACTAGGTTTTAGTTCAAAACTTCTAGCAGCTACATTTGGGTATCTTATGCATGATGTGCTCAAATTAGCTAAAGGACTGAAGTAGTCCTTAAATGGCCTCTCCTGTGGTGCTTGTAAATCCATTCCAAATTTATTTTTAATGTGCTTTTGTGTGCGAAGTATTTTTTCTAATTCAAGGTCTATAGGTTCAAGATTAGGAAATAATGACCTACGACCATGCATGCAAAATAAATAAAATAAAAATAAAGCTGGGAACAAAACAAATAAAAATAAAGAAATGGGAGAAATTACGATACTAACCTTATTGCGCTATTACAACCTTTTTATAAAAATACACAAAAACAAAGACGTGAAATAAATTAACTAAAAATTAAATTAATAAAATAAACAAAAATTAGAAAGAAGAAAAAAAAATACATTGAAAATTAAATTACAGAATTTTAAAGAAGAGAAAAAGAAAAGAAATACTAACCTTTATATGTAGATTCACTTTTTTTTTAAAGAAAAATAAAAAAATAATTAAATGGAAATATTCACAAAAATTAATTCTATGAATTAAAATTACTTACCTCCCCGGCAACGGCGCCAAAAACTTGTTGTGCAAATTTTAATGTACTCGCAAGCGCACGAATCTATTGTAGTATAGATCGATGGTGACGGGTGTCGATCCCACGAGGAGGTGGATTTTAATTATGTGTAGAATTAATTTTGTAAATGGGTGGTTGGATTTGTGGTGGAAGTGATTTAAATTATCCTAAAATTGGAATTGAAATGGCGAGAATAAATTCTAAAATTGGAATTGCAATGACGAGAATAAATTGAAGAGAAATCTATTGAAATGACGTACTCGGGTATCTGGATCCGTATCAACATGCATCATAGGCTAAATATTCCTTATTAATGTCAATTAAATCATGAGGGGGGAATCCACACCTCATGAACCACGCTCTAATCAATATGGTGCTAAGGGGTTATTGTGCCAAATAATAATAACCTTGTACTAGAGGGCCGGTGAAACCAAGGCGGTACTAGACAAGATGAGTATTATTTGTCGACGAGAAGTCAAAATATCCACAAAAATTAGAGGGGAAGAGAAAGTAAATTTACTAAATAAAGCCCATGACACATGTTGAGACTTCACTTTCAACCCAAGCTTGAAAGAAAATTAGCCACTCATAATTGAACTAGGGACAAAATGGGAATTTATTAAAATATATCGAAAATACAAGATGAAGAAGAAATTACAGAAAATGGATCCCAAAAATGGATTCAGAGCTATCAAATTAGGGGGGGAGGCCCCCTTTTTATAGATGCATGGAGTAAATCATGGGCATCGGATTAAAAACAGTTTGGACGCTCAGGATTGCGCCACGTCATCAGTCAACAATACGCGGTTTGACCACACGGATGAACAGTAACACGGTTTGACCCAGGTGAACAGTAACATGTTTGGTTGAAAACAATCCTGTGTGATGCATGTACCGTACGCGCGATTTTTTCATCCACTGATATGCTGCCACGTTACCATCAACAGTACATAAGAATTTTAGCCCAACAGGATCGTGACACCTCATCAGTCAATGCCACATCATCGGTCAATGCCACGTCATCATCCGTCTATGTGAACAGTGTCGTGAACAGTAACGTATACAGTACCGTACACGTGAATAGTACCGTACATGTGAATAGTTCATTTTTCCTTTTATGCTCCTCCTAAGGTTTTCGACCGTCCTGAGTTCAAAAGTGATGTCCGTTTTGCCATATGATCTCTCGTTTATTGTGAAATGACTATGATGCCCCTAAAATACATAAAATACTTAATTAAAATAAAATACACGAAATTAAATCAAACGAAGGTTAAATTCATAAAAGTAAAGGTGTTAGTAAAACTTGTAGTGTAAAATGACGATTTTCTCCTTTATAAATATACATTTTCTAACACTCAACAATTATGCTATGCTAACTCCTCAAGTTGTACATCCTGGCATCATCAGACCTGAAGTAGATGCTGTAAATTTTGAGTTAAAACCAGTGATATTTCAAATGTTGTAAACAGTTGGGCAATTCAATGGATTGCCAAATAAAGATCCTCATCTCCATCTGAAATTGTTCTTAGAGGTAAGTGATGCTTTCAAGATTGTTGACGGAACACAAGATGCATTAAGGCTGAGGCTCTTTCCTTATTCCTTAAGAGATCGAGCAAAAGCATGGTTAAATTCATTTCCACCTGATTCCATCACTACATGGAATAGATTGGCTGATAAATTCCTAATGAAATATTTCCCACCGACAAAAAATGCAAAGTTGCGGAATAAGATTACTTCTTTCCATCAACTTGAAGATAAAAGTTTGTACGAGACTAGGGAAAGATTCAAGGAATTGCTCAGCAGGTGTCCTCATCATGGTATTTCTTGTTGCATTCAATTGGAAACTTTCTATAATGGGTTGAATCCAAGTACAAGGTTAATAGTGGATGCTTCGGTAAATAGAGCTCTGTTATCCAAATCTTACACTGAAGCTTATGAAATTCTGGAAAGAATTGCCAATAATAATTACCAGTGGCCTTCAGCCAGGCAACCAGAAGCAAGAGAATCAGCAGGGGTACACAACATTGATGCAATTACAGCCTTATCAGCACAAGTAACCTCATTGACTAACATGGTAAAGGCCTTGACATCTGCTCCAGCAACAGTAAAGCAAGTTGTTGAACTTTCTTGTGTATATTGTGGTAAAGAGCATGACTTTGATAATTGTCCTGAAAACCCAACTTCAGTAAACTATGTGGGTAATTTCAATCGACAACCTCAGAACAACCCATATTCAAATACTTACAGCCCTGGCTGGAAGCAACACCCAAATTTTGCATGGAGCAATCAGAATCGAAATGCTCCAGTATTAAATGGACAAAATAGAAACCCACAACCACCTGGTTTTCATTAGCACAGTCAGGATCCAATCACTTCACTGGAAGCACTGATTAAAAGTACATTGCAAAGAATGAAGCAATTGTGCAGAATCAAGCTGTATCCTTGAGAAACCTGGAAAACCAAATGGAACAACTAGCCACAGCAATGAGCAGCAGAATTCAAGGAAGCCTACCTAACAACACAGAAGACCCTAGGAGGGAGGGCAAAGAACACTGCAAAGTAATTATTTTGAGGTCTGGAAAGAATGTTGATACCCCAGTTGATGTAACAAAAAATGGGATGGAATTTAATTCAACGCAAAAATTACCTCAAAATGGAAGCATGTTACAGCAACATCCTCTTTAAGACACTAGTTACATGGGCCAAGCTACAGCCACTGCAGAGGAAGTTCAACCAGAACATGCTGAAAAAGAAGTTGCAACACCAGTATTCACAACCTGCACCAAACCAAACAAACCAAGTTTGACATCTCCTGAAGCTACACAACAGTTTAGGCATCCACCACCTTTCCCACAAAGGTTCTAGAAACAAAACCAAGACAAGCAGTTGAGTAAATTCCTGGAGGTGCTGAAGCAATTGCACATAAATATACCTTTTGTGGAAGCTTTGGAGCAAATGCCAAATTATGTGAAATTTCTAAAAGATATCTTGGCATGAAAAAGAAGGCTGGGAGAGTTTGAAACTGTTGCTTTAACACAGGAGATCAGCCATATGCTCCAGAGTAAAATTCCCACAAAAGTGAAAGATCCAGGGAGTTTTACAATACCCTGCTCTATAGGAACTAGGTATGCTGGCAGAGCACTTTGTGACTTGGGAGCTAGTTTTAACTTGATGCCATTATCTGTATTTAAGCAGTTGAGAGTAGGGGAGTGCAGACCAACAACAATCACTCTATAATTAGCTGACAGATCTCATGCATACCCTGAAGGAAAGATAGAGGATGTACTGGTGAAGGTTGACAAATTCATCTTTCCAGTGGATTTCATTGTATTGGACTTTGAAGCTGATAAAGAAGTACTCATTATACTTGGAAGACATTTTCTAGCAACTGGAAAGACTCTGATAGATGTGCAGAAAGGAGAGCTTACCATAAGAGTGAATGATCAGTAAGTCACATTTAATGTACTAGAGGCTATGAGGAACCCTGATGAAGTAGAAGACTGCAATTTCCTAAGTGTAGTGGATTTTGTTGTAGCAGACAGAACGAACAGATGCTGCAGTAATACACTTGACAAAGTCACCACCTTTGAGGATGTTGAAGAGGAAGATATTGCAACAATCCAAACAGATTGGATGGACAAACAGCAAACTGATAGGCACAACAGGTTTCAAAGTGATTAAAAGAGATGATGAAACTTGTGGCATTAGTTATGGCAGTTTTGATTAAAATGTTTTGCGAAGTTTGATAGCAAGAATGGTTATAATGCATAAGTTTCCACTTAGATTCGTGGAATATATAGGCTTTCGAGAAATGATGGCACATGCTAACTCTGTGGTTAAGCCAATGAGCATAAACACTTTGAAGAGCAAGATCTTGAAGTTATATCAAATCGAGAAGGTTAAGACTTTGCATTTATTGGGGAAAAATCATGGTAGAGTAGCCATTACTACGGATTTATGGACAGCTAGTAGTTAGAAAAAAGGCTATATGGTTGTGACAGCCCATTTCATTGACAACTCTTGGAAATTGCATAGTCGAATCTTAAGATAATTTGTCTATAATATTTTATTTGCTTAGTTTTCCTTTTAAGTTTTTTATTATTTATATTAGATTTTTTTTTCAAGTTTAAATTGTAATATATTTTAAGTTTGTGTATTTCATACCGACTTTTGAATATTTGATAGGTTTATCTATGTTCCGAGCCCCCATACTACTAATGCCCTTTCTAATGAGTTAGTATAATGCTTATTGGATTGGAACATGTATAGAAGGTTATCCTTAGAGACATTAGATAATTATACCACTAATGACGCAATAGTGGAGAAATTGCTGTTAAGGTTTGATACGGATACCTTAGTTTCTAGTGGTAAATTTTTTCATATGAGATGTATTACTCATATATTGAACTTGGCTGTGCGAGATGGGTTGAAAGTTATAGAAAGTGGGGTTGGAAAGATTAGAGAGAGTGTGAGTTATTGGACACAAACACCAAAAAGATATGAAACTTTTGAGCTAGCTGTTAGACAATTAGAAATTAATTGTAAAAAAATTTGAAATTGGATTGTCCTACTCGTTGGAACTCTACTTATGCCATGCTTGAAGTAGCATTGATGTATAGAAGTTTTTTTTCTCGGTTGCAACAACGTGAGCCTCAGTATAAGAGCTTGCCAAGTGATGAGGAGTGGGATTTGGCAGTAATAATGGTGGAGCATTTGAAATCATTTTATATGTTAACGGAGATGTTTTCGGGTACAAAATACCTAATTGCTAATTTTTTTTTTCTATTGATATGTAAAATGAAATTGTTAATTAATAGGTGATGCACTGTTAATAACCAAGCTATTAGGATTTTGGCTGATAAAATAGCTGATAAATTTGATAAATATTGGAATGAAATTCATCCGATGTTAGTTGTGGCTATTGTGCTTGACCCAAGATATAAGATGATGTTAATTCATTTTTATTTCCCAAAAATATATGGTGATACAACAGATGAGCATATTGAGCGTGCACATAAGCTTTGTTATGATTCAGTGAAAGAATATGAATCGAAGGCAGCGCATGTGAGTGGTGGGCAGAATGTTGGATTGGAAATTTCTCGTTCTGAATCTTGTTCGAATTCGAATAAGTATTAGGATGTAGATGAGTTTGAACCATTTTGAAGGCAAAATAAACGTGCTAAGGTAATTAAGTCGGAGTTGGATAGGTATTTAGATGAGGAATTGCTGGATTCCATTCCAGACTTTGATATTTTAACCTTTTAGAAGATGCACACAAGCCAATATCATATTTTGGTTGAGTTAGCTAAGGATATTTTAGCCATTCCTGTATCCACCGTTGCCTCTGAGTCAACTTTTAGTGTTGGCGGCAGATTTTTGAGTCCGCATCATAGTAAACTTCTTCCTAATGCTTTAGAAGCCTTAATGTGTGCTCAGAATTGGATTTGGGTTTCTACTTCTTGAGGTATAAAGTTATTTGAATTATATTTTAGTAGTATTTATTTGCTTTGTTCCGGAAGATGAGATTTTTACTAGGGTGGAGGTAATTTCTGAAGATGATGAGGAGCCACAAGCGTCGACGAGCATCATGACATGAACCTTTTTTTTTTTAATTTGGAAGTATTTTGACTCTTTATGAACTATTTTTTGGGTTGTTGAACATTTTAGGATTTTCATGTGTTGTATTGATAATTGGTGTCATAATTATGAACTGATGATATGTTGGATGTTATTTAGATTTATTGTGTTTTTGAATTTAATTTTTTTATATATATATATTGAATGAGTTTAGGTTAGAAATTGGATGAATTTAAGTAGTAGAAAGAAAATTGAAACAATTTTTATTTATTATTTGTGCAAAATTTGTATTGTTAGCATGTTATAATTATGTATTTTACTATTTTCTTTTGTTAAGCTTGAGATTTATCTTGTACTATGATACACAAGAAATGTGCATTCATGTTGCTTGTTGATATTTGGGTAATAAAAATGAAAGAAAAAATTGAAAGAAGAGTTTGCGGGCTTAGAAACTCAGATTAAAAAACCCAGACCCAGGACATGCCGGGCTCAAGCCTGGACCGCACATGCAAAATTCGGGTTTTGCCCGGGTCTGGGCATTAATTTTTGTCATCCGGTCCGATCCCGGGTAGCATCAAACCTGGACCGGACCTGGGGTTTTGCCAAGCCTACCAGATATTACTTACATTACTGGGATGTTGGACAAGTATTTAAGTCATCCGGGAGTCGACCATTGGAAAGCAGTGAAACATTTCTTGTGGTACTTACAGAGAACACAAGATTACATGCTCACATATCGGAGGTTGGATCAGCTTGAGATTATTGGGTATATTGACTCGATTTTGCTGGATGTCAGGATAGTATGAAATCCACTTTGGATTACATCTATCTGCTAGCTAAGTTTGTTATCTCTTCTAAGAGTGCCAAACATGTTAACATATATGTTTCCATAATATTGATTTTGATGATAACAAACAAGATTAAGAATGATTAATCTTTTAAGCTCAAATTATTTAATATTCTTTTTAAATAAATCATTATTTTCACATTATAAATGTTTTATATTTAATAGAAAAATGATTTTATGAAATTGATTGTTTTTATTCTTTTTAAATAAATCATTATTTTCACATTATAAATATTTCATATTTAATGGAAAAATTATTTTATGAAATTGGTTGCTTTTCAAAGTTTATGGTTTAATTGAAAGAATTTTGAAAACTTTGAAATAAACATGTATTGCTTGAAATCTTGGTAAAGGACTTATTTGAAAAGTGTCATAGCATTTTGGGCTATATCATAATTTCAGAAAGTTTTGGGATTAACAAAGCATTACTTAGAAATTCTGAAATTGGACCTATGTGCAAAGTTTCATAACGTTTTGGGCCGTAATACAGTTTTATAAAGTTTTAGGGTCAAAATGTAAATTTAGCCATCACTGTAGCAAACAGCTAACCGTTTATTTAAAACGGCTAACCGTTTATTTAAAACGGCTAACCGATAATTTCCAGAAAGCATGTTCTGCAAAGTATTGTTAAAATGATGATTCTGGAAACTAACGGTGAACCGTTTACTGAAAACGGTTAACCGATTATTTCCAGATTGCTAACCTTGAACCGTTTAGTAAGAACGGTTAAACCAAATTTTTTTTACAGGTCTCTGGAAATTAACGGCGAAAGGGTAAGCCTAAACGGCTAACCGTTTATTTGAAAATTGGCCCAATGGTAACTTTGACCGGCCTAAACGGTTAACCGTTAATGGTTAACGGCAAACCGTTTCGAGCAGACAGTCTATAACGGCTAGTTTTTCAGCTCCAACTATAAATGAGCTCAATCTAATTCAAACAAGAATAATTCCAACGATCATCATTGAGCAAAATATTGAGAATACAACTTTTATTGAGCTTTAAATCTTTGTATTCATCTCATTCATTCACACATTGAGCTTTCACTTGTGATCAAACACATTGTGTGAGAGAGATTCATTTGTAATCTTTTTTGTAAAATCAAGTTAAAAGATTGTAAGTGTTGGGATACACTTGGGTTAAGAGATTGGGGATAATCTCTTGTTGTAAAGGTCTATTGACACCTTGGAAGTCAATTGTAAGCGTTTGAAGCCTTGGGAGGCTAGCTTAGTGAAATCCTCAAGCCCGGTGAGCTTGGAGGCGTGGACGTAGGCGGGGATTGCCGAACCACGTAAAAATCATTGTGTTTGTTTTCTCTTCCCTTACTCTTTTAATATTGTGCATGATTGAATTTATTGTTTTCAATTTGATTAAGGCAATAGATTAAATTGTTGTGTGGTTTGCTTAGCTTAATTTTTAAAATCCCAATTCACCCCCCCTCTTAGGTTGCCTAGTTAGTATTTCATTTGGTATCAGAGCAAGGAGCTCTTGTGTAGACTTAACCGTCTAGAGTTAAAGATCCATGGCAACCTATAATGACTCAACCTTTAGGGAAGGACAATCCACAATTAGACCACCGTTCTTTGATGGTAATGACTACCCATATTGGAAAACTAGGATGAGAATTTATTTACAAGCTTTAGATTATGAAATTTGGGAAATTGTTTGTGATGGTCCATTTATGCCTTTGACTAAAAACGGAGTTGGGGAAGATATTCCAAAACCTTCACGGGAATGGAATGAATTGGAAAAGAGAAAAGCTTCTCTAAATTCCAAAGCCATGAATGCCTTGTTTTGTGCACTAGATAAGAAAGAGTTTCATAGAGTGTCTAGTTGTGAAAGTGCTAATGAAATTTGGCATAAACTTGAAGTTGTTTATGAAGGCACGAATCAAGTGAAAGAGTCTAAAATTAGTAGGTACACTCGGCAATATGAATTGTTCCAAATGGAACAAAATGAGAGTGTATATTCTATGTATACTAGATTTACGGACATAGTGAATACTCTAGGAGCCCTAGGAAAGACCTTTTCAAATAGCGAGAAAGTTAAGAAAATCATTAGGTCGTTACCTAAGGAATGGAGACCAAAAAGGACTGCCATTGAGGAAGCTAAAGATTTGAATATCTTACCTATTGATGATTTAATTGGTTCTCTTATTTCTTATGAGGAAGACATGGCAGCCGAAAGAAGCAATGAGGAGAAGAAGAAAAGCATTGCTCTCAAAGCCTCGAAATATGAGAGTGATGAGGAAAGCGAGCTGGATGAGGAGGAGATGGATATGCTGGCTAGGAGGCTTAGAAAACTTTTTAAGAAATCCGGTGAGCGAAGAAAATCTAGAGACCTCAAGAACCGAAAGGAGAAGAAGGAAGTAATCAAATGTTATGAGTGCAAGAAGCCCGGTCATATAAGAACGGAATGCCCTCTTCTCAATAAGCTCAAGAAGAGAGCAATGGTAGCCACATGGGATGATAGCGATGAGGAAACAAGTGATAGTGAAGAACATCAAGAAATGACAAATCTAGCTCTCATGGCAATTGGAGATGAATCGGATGATGAACTTGATGAGGTAAATGATCTTTCTACTTATGATGAATTAATAAATGAAAATGAAACACTTAAGAAAAGGAGCAATGAGTTGAATGAGATTGTTTTAAAATTCACAAATGGGCAAAAGATGTTGGATAACTTGATTAATTCTAAAAAATGTGTGTTTGATAAAGGAGGACTTGGATATAAGCCTTATTTGAAACAAAAATATTATAAGAATTATTTTGTTAAAGCTACCTCCACAAGTGATCATAAGATTGTTTGTCATTATTGTAATGAAAATGGTCACATGAAGAATAGATGTCCAATTAAAAGAAATGTGTATTATGGAGTGAAATGTGTTTGGGTTCCAAAAGGAACAATTCCTAACACTCAAGGACCCAAGCATATTTGGGTACCAAAGGGCACAACGTAAATATTTTTTGTAGGTACTACAATCAAGGAATGGTGGAGAAGTTCCTTGATGAAAGCTTGTGAGGATAATCACTTGAGTATGATCTAGGAGAAAAAGATGAGGCAAGATGATTTAATTGTTTTGGTAACAATTCTTGCCATATTAATTTTGTTGAATGAATCATGATAAATGAATTTGCGAAAGTATGCTTGTATGATTACATGATGGAATTATCATTGTGTATAACATTGAGTGATTTCTCATGATGTCTTTGTTTGATTTTGATGATTGTATGGTCTTTGATTTCATCTTCTTAATTGTCTACCATCATTGTCCATCTCTTATGTATGTGTGAATTCATATGCCATTAATTGTGTTATATTATTTATAAAATTCGCACTAATTGTGCTTGTGAATTTGATCACTTATTCTTTACTCATAATGATGGCCTATCTTAATAGCTATGTTGATTTTGATGATAAAGAATGTGCTTTGATGATTCCATTGTATTTGATGAAATTTGATCTTATGGAATTTATGATTGGTGAATGGATACATTTTTTTTGCTTTCTTGACGCATTGTTAAATATGCATTACTTGCTTTAAATGATATCAAAAGGGGGAGAAATACATGATCATTAAGATCTTGGCGCATATGAGAGTGTAAGTTATATTAAAATGTCACATTAGATCTTTGATGAGTTTAGTTGTCTTTATTTATAAAATGTGATTGATAATTATGGAGTTTGAATATTTGATAATATGCATGCCAATTTAGTAAAGAAATCAAAACCTCTTTGCGAAGAAGAATTTTCAAAAATTCGGCATAAACTTGGAATGATTTGATTTCTTGATGATTTTGGTAATTGATGATTATATGTGTGTTGCTTGATGAATTGAAGGAGTTGTTGGTTGGTTATAATTGTTTAAGCTTATATGGAAGTGTTTTTAATCATGTTGTGTATTTGAGGATTTGTTCATTTTTAAGGGAAGACTTTGCCGAAATTTTTGCTCACACAAAATGGGTAATATCTTCATCGAATTATTTTTGATGATCTTGTTATTGCATCTATCTATTTTTTTTTATAAGGAGGAGATAAATATGATATATTTTTGGATAAAATCATTTTGGTTAAATTTTTTAATTGGCCATATATTTAGGGGGAGCATACAATATGATTTTAAATAATATGCATTTTGAGTCATTGTTTTGATAATTGATATTTGATTATATGATGATGATAATTTGTGAGTAATATTACTAATCTTGTATTTGAGATGATGCTTGTTGTTAGGGGGAGATTTTGTCGAAATTTCTATTCGGACAACATGGGTAACAAATTTGCTATTTTTTTTATTCTTTTCCTTTAAGTTTTCTTTTTTATGATGAAGGGGGAGAAGAATACATGTTTTCAAATTTATAAAAATTTGCTACTTTTTTCTTTGCCAATTAAGTTTTTCTTTTTGATGATGAGGGGGAGAAAATCCATGTATTTAAATATGTTAATTTAGCTAATTGGCAAATTGTAAAAGAAGATTATATTTAGGAGCAATTTGTGGAATCATTCTTTAAATACATGAAATGTTTGTCATCATAAAAAAGGGGGAGATTGTTAACATATATGTTTCCATAATATTGATTTTGATGATAACAAACAAGATTAAGAATGATTAATCTTTTAAGCTCAAATTATTTAATATTCTTTTTAAATAAATCATTATTTTCACATTATAAATGTTTTATATTTAATGGAAAAATGATTTTATGAAATTGATTTTTTTTATTCTTTTTAAATAAATCATTATTTTCACATTATAAATGTTTTATATTTAATGGAAAAATGATTTTATGAAATTGGTTGCTTTTCAAAGTTTATGGTTTAATTGAAAGAATTTTGAAAACTTTGAAATAAACATGTATTGCTTGAAATCTTGGTAAAGGACTTATTTGAAAAGTGTCATAGCATTTTGGGCTATACCATAATTTCAGAAAGTTTTGGGATTAACAAAGCATTACTTAGAAATTCTGAAATTGGACCTATGTGCAAAGTTTCATAACGTTTTGGTCCGTAATACAGTTTTATAAAGTTTTGGGGTCAAAATATAAATTTAGAAAATATTTTCACTGTAGCAATCACTGTAGCAAACGGCTAACCGTTTATTTAAAACGGCTAACCGATAATTTCCAGAAAGCATGTTCTGCAAAGTATTGTTAAAATGATGATTCTGGAAACTAACGGTGAACCGTTTACTGAAAACGGTTAACCGATTATTTCTAGATTGCTAACCTTGAACCGTTTAGTAAGAACGGTTAAACCAAATTTGTTTTACAGGTCTCTGGAAATTAACGGCGAAAGGGTAAGCCTAAACGGCTAACCGTTTATTTGAAAATTGGCCCAACGGTAACTTTGACCGGCCTAAACGGTTAACCGTTAATGGTTAACGGCGAACCGTTTCGAGCAGACAGTCTATAACGTCTAGTTTTTCAGCTCCAACTATAAATAAGCTCAATCTAATTCAAACAAGAATAATTCCAACGATCATCATTGAGCAAAATATTGAGAATACAACTTTCATTGAACTTTAAATCTTTGTATTCATCTCATTCATTCACACATTGAGCTTTCACTTGTGATCAAACACATTGTGTGAGAGAGATTCATTTGTAATCTTTTTTGTAAAATCAAGTTAAAAGATTGTAAGTGTTGGGATACACTTGGGTTAAGAGATTGGGGATAATCTCTTGTTGTAAAGGTCCATTGACACCTTGGAAGTCAATTGTAAGCGTTTGAAGCCTTGGGAGGCTAGCTTAGTGAAATCCTCAAGCCCGGTGAGCTTGGAGGCGTGGACGTAGGCGGGGATTGCCGAACCACGTAAAAATCATTGTGTTTGTTTTCTCTTCCCTTACTCTTTTAATATTGTGCATGATTGAATTTATTGTTTTCAATTTGATTAAGGCAATAGATTAAATTGTTGTGTGGTTTGCTTAGCTTAATTTTTAAAATCCCAATTCACCCCCCCTCTTGGGTTGCCTAGTTAGTATTTCAAAACAGTCTCTTATAGCTTCTTCTACAATGGTAGCAGAGTTCATACCATTTTATGAGACATCCAATCACATAATATGACATAGGAATTTTGTCATAAGGCTGGGTATAGTAGATGGTGTTGATAGACCACTCAAGTTATTTTGTGACAATAAGTCAGTCGTACTATATTCCAATAACAACAGAAGCTCAACGATAGTCAAAGTATATAGACATCAAGTTCCTAGTTGTTAAAGAAAGAGTTCAGAGTGGATAGCTATCTATAGAGCACATTAGCACAAACTCTGTGATTGCGGATCCGTTTACTAAAGGATTGCCACCCAAGATATTTCATAAGCACACTGCTCGTATGGGTGTCATGTCATTAAAGAATATTTAGTTTAGTTAGAGTTTGTGATTTTAGAGCTCTTATAATATAAACATTTTTTAGTTATTTCAATTTATGGATATTTAAGGTTATTTTCTACATAAATAAAGTTTTGGTTTATTCACAATCTGTTTTTGGTATGGTTTGATCTCACTAAGGTTTAAAGTGGATCAATTGGAAATAGGCATGTTAAGTTCACATTTCTATGCTACACATCTACATCATGATCCAGGTCATTCAGTTGTATTGGTATAGTGACCATTGACGGGTCGAGTTACGATAGTTGTAATGAAAGCTGCTTTGATCCTATATTGGTATGATTGATGGATCAAATTATTTATAAATATATTTTGGTAATGACAGCAAGGTTGCGCTTATACGGTTATTTTGCAAAGTATAACTATAAAGTTACACATATAGCCCACATGGGAGATTGTTGTATTTTTTAATCTAGCATTGTTGGATCCTTAATCCAATGTCGGACTTATATATGAATAATTATGTGTTGTAGACTGTCATATAAGATTAAGTCCCAATTAAAAGTGATCTATTAAGGTTTTTAGTAATTTGGGCTTTAATGTATCTGATTGAGTGTGGACCTTTAATGTGTAGAGATTTAAAGGGTAATTTCTATTTCTATAATGGGCTAAAATAGGAATACCAAAAGACAACAAAAGAACTTGTCCATATAAGTGGTCCGGGTCCCCAGGTCGCCTGCATCTTTCTATTCTTTCTGACATTCGAACATCAGAAAGAGAACGCAGAGAAAATTAAAAGATTCTCTAGGAGAAATGATTGATCTAAAAGCAACCACACAAACCTAGCGAGCAATTCAACGTTATGGATTCATGTATGCTTTCACGCAATTTGTTATTGATTCTTGGTGATATAATATGAATGTTTCTGGATTATATATGATAATTCTCGCTAAAAGATTTTCTTGTTCTAACATAATGTTGATTGATGTAGAGAAGAAGAAGAAAGAAGTAAAAGAACAATGAATAAGATAAAGTAACAAAGATAAAACCCAAAAAAAAAGAGTAAAATATGAAAAAATAAGAAGAAAAGAAAAAGGAAGACAGAAAAGAGAAAAGAAAAAAAAAAGAAAAGAAAGAGGAAGACAGAAAAGGGAAAAAAAATAAATAAAAAGAAGACGAAGAATAAAAGAAAAAAGAATTTGGCAAAAAAAATTTAACTATGATTTTAAGTTTTAATTAAGGATAAATTGTAATGGATGGAATGGTTGGTAATTTATTAGATATCAAAGCCTAAATCAAGAACAATTTTTATTGTTCAATAAATCATTTCAATTTTATTTTAAAATATTATAGCATTTTATTGTAACATTTTAATCATAAATTAAAAAGAGGTTACTGTTCAAGATTCGTAAGATTAATGAATAAAAATGATAAATATTATTCTAAGAAAATGATAAATATTGAATGTACTTAAATATTTTCAATTATTAATTATTTTACTATTTTACCCCTTAGCTTCATGATCGGGAAGAAAAATATACTAACATAGCTTTTAATAAAAAATTATTATTTTTAAAAATAAAAAATTAGTAAGATTAAAATTTACAACAAGCTATATCAATAAAAATAGAAATCAATAAAAATTTGGGATTAGGATTAGGGGTTAAGGATTCGGTTTTTGAATTTCCCTAAATCTTATATATTTTTTTAATTTTTAATCAGTTGAAAAATTAATTTACCAAATTAATCCTAAAAGCAAAATAATCATAAAAAAGTTTGTGTAAATTTTTTTATTACTTTTAACGTTAATTTGATAAATTATAATTTTTCATTAATATTCCGAAGAATATTATTGCAATGTTATTATTGTAAAAGAAAAAAATAAGGGTAGAAATGTAACATGTTTAACAAGAAGAGTGTTTTAAGGTACTTTTTAAAATATAAAGATTAAATGGACATTTAAATCAAAATATAAGGACGATTATTTACCCTATTATTATGGATCAGGGTGAGAATATTTGAGTCAATAAATTTATATTTTATACCATTGAATTCTAATCCAAAATTTCAAAATATTATCGTATTTCGTCGCAAAATTTTCTTCTCCAAATTTCTCTATATATCTTATATAACGTATTCGTAAAAGTTATTAACTACTCTTCTCAAATTTGCAATCAATATAGCATGATGGAAAATTTATATCATTACAAATCCTCAAATTCAATAATAAAATCATTAATAGGAAAAAGGACACCTAAACCCTAAAAGATTTAGAGAAATGGTCATAAAAATCCCTATGTTTTCAATTAAGGGTACTAATACCCCATTTCGACGATAATGCCTTTTAATTCTATAAACCAAAAAGATTGATCCCAAAATTTTATAATAAATATAAATATGGCATTTAAATGAATGTACTAATATATACATATTAAAATAATTTTACTATTTAAAAAATATTTTTTATATTTTACAATCTATTAGACCTATTTAAATATAGTAAAGTGATTTTATTAATAAATAGTAGCATAATATTAAAATAAATTAATTAATATAAAAAATAATTATAATATTATTCATAGGAAGATTTTTTTGTTAATTGTAAAATCTATTTAACAAAAAGATTTTAAAAAACATTATATTGAATACAAATATATTATCAATTTAAAATTTTAATGTTATTTTAAATGTTAAAAATAGTTCAATATTATTGGTCTACTAGATAGATTATATAATTTATATTAAATTTGTATTAATTAAAAAATTTTAAAATCAATTTTCTAATTACTAAATATTCTGATAAAAAAGGAATTTTAATGTCTCTTTGCGAAAACTAGGATTTTTGTGCCTATTTTTCCAAATCTCGAAGTGTAGGTATCTTTTTCACTCATTAATATAAAATTATTAAAAGTGTATCTTATTAATAGTGTCTCTTAACTCTTAGACTGTAGCAAATCAATGATGGATGACTTTCCTCACATTTTAGAAGTCCTTAGGATTAACGTCAACTTAGAGCTATCCAAATCCTTTCTTTGAAAATAAGAAAAATAAATCTTTTAGCCTCTTGGGCCACTTAAAGTTACGAATACAGCTAAAACTAAATTCAACAATTACATTTATCATTTTGTTAAAAGCTTTAGCTGCCGGTGTCCACACTTTCACTTTTACGTGTTTAAATTTTTTAAGCTTTTATTATGTTTACTATATTATAATTTAAGTATTTTATGTATTTCAAGGATATATTCTAATCCTACTACAAGGAAGACATAACAAATGTTAGCAAATAATTAACTTAAAAAAAATAAAAGAATATAATCAAAGATACAAATAAGAAACTTAACTGATTCGTAATCTGCATCATCTTTTCATTAGGATTACTTTCCAAGGGATTAAGATAATAGATTGTACATCTCACCATATCAATTGCGAATAACACCCAATGACCGCTAAACAAAATAAAAATTGTTTAAAGATATAGATTACAAGTAAATTTTTTTACACAATTAATTTACTAAATAAAGAATATGGTTAGTAAATGAAAAAGCTTATACCCAGGGTTATATGGGAATAGAACGACCTGTCCCAACTCTACCAAGCCCAAAAGTTTCGAAATGTATTCAGTCATTTCTTTGAAGTTGGCTGCTATTGGATGTAACTTCCCAAAAAGCCCAAACTCAACTACCTTGGCACTTCCATTATTCTTCATCTCCTCGTACAAGTATCTAAGGGAAAATAAACATATATAAAGTAAATTTGAATAAAAAAACAAAATAATAGCTTTAAGTTTAATAAAACATAATCCACGCTTGTCTTACTTGATCTATAAGTTAATACTGCAGTTTGAGACCTTCTTGAACTCGATGATTTCATCACAAATCATTTTATCCAGGTGTACTTCCCAAATTTCACCAAAAGTTGCTATATCAAACCCAATCACCATCGATCAAGGCAAGGAATTCTCAGTAAACATAGTAAACATGTTCATATATTCACTCGTGTCATTCTTTCTTAATTGTGCAGCTGCCCATGTCTTCTTTGCACATTGCTTAAGGTTTTTTGCAATTGGTTTGATGACTAGTGGCACTTTTTTTGGTACTCTCTCATCATAGATGAATTGCACATTTACTTTATGAGTTAATCTGGGAGATTTTCTTGGTGTAGGCTTTGAAGTAACTTCAAAGTCTAGTTTCTTTAGAGTTTGTTGAGGGGTTAGTTGGGAAATTTTGATAGGAGTGTTCTTTGAATTCAATAGGCTCTTCATAAATTTTTGAGTTAACGTACCCGATGGGAAACTGGCCTATGAAATAATTAAAATATACACGCACACCATTAGTAGCAATACATGCATAGACAAATAGAAATAAATAAAAATAAAATAATGGCATATAACATTCCTTCTACTAACCTTTCTTTTTCCAAGAGTTTCAGGAGATTGTTAATCAGTCTCAAATTGAACACCAGTGAAAGGTTTAGGCTTAGGGTAGTTAGAACTACCAACTTTAATAATGTTGTAGGCATTCAACCTTGCATTTATATGTTCCAATTGAGCATACATAAATTGAAAACTCTTTTGATACATCATTTTTTCTCTTACCAACTCTGTAGCATTAGGAACATAAAAGTACATGGATGGGATGATGAATTGTCCTACTCCTTGCACCCTACTTCCATTTGGCTGCTTTTGAAGGGCTTCGCCTAGAATGTCATTTGACCCATGTGATTGGAATTTTCCTTGTTCAACTTGACTCTTCAGCTCATTCTACACTATATATATATATATATATATATCTGCAAGTTAAATTAAGGAATTAAAGAATCATTAATAACAGCTGATCAAAACCTCAAAATTCATGACATAGGCAAACTTAATAATACCATAAAAGAATGGAATGCATAAGAATTAAATACACAAGTGACTTACTATTTTCTTAGCCATTGGCATCACTTCAGAAGCATATTTGCCATCTCGGTCGACTCGCGCCATTAACCAAGCTTCATTGCGGTCAATTTCTCACTCAGAAACTCCATTCTCCTTTTTTTTGTTACAAGTTGATAGAAAACAACAAGTATTGATTCTATTATATTTTATGTATAAGTTGGGTTTTATTGCACAACCATATCAAATTACTTATTGTACATACTTTTCTATACAACATGCCACCATATCTTGTGCTACAAAAGCGATGGTTGTAGACATTTTGTGCTCTTTTTTCTTTTGCTTTCGTACTTTTTCCTACACAAACAATATAATAAAGGACAAAGAGGTTGCAATAACCAACAACAAATACATTAAGTAATATTAACAAACAACACACTTGAAATTCTTGAGACAAAACTTTGTTAACAAAAAGCTTCCAATCTTCCTTTTTTAATGCTCAGATATTCAATAGGAGGCAACCTCAGTGGCTTTATATCGTCCTTGTATGGTAGAATGAATTTTTTTGCTAGCTCACTACTAAAATTTGTTGATGCAACACCCATCCATTTTAGCACTTGGCTTTTGCATTTCAAGCTGAAATTGAACTTTTTCTATAAAGTAATGCATGGATTAGTGCCAAGTTTAAATAAATCATTAAATATACTATTAAAAAATTAAATAAAACTTGAAAATAAAGCCAAGAGTTTCTTTCATTTTCAGTGGCACACGGCTCTAATCATTAAGTAAGATCGAAATTATTTCACGTATGATAATGCCAATGTAACTCCTTAGATCATTTCTTCCCTTCCCAATTGGTACACCGTAAGAATTGTACTCAACTAGAGCTTCATTACTAAATTCTTCTTTTTGTAAGCCTTTCTTTTTTGTTTGTTTCTTCTCCTTGGTTTTCTTTCAAGTTCTGGAAGAGTGCACATTGTTTTGAGTCATATTTCCTACAATCCTGAAAATGATTAAAATAAAGAAGTATATCAATTATATTAAAAAGTCAATACAATAGTAGTGGAATATAATAAAATAAATAAATCACTCATTAGAATAGTGTAAAAGATAGTGTTGGAAGCTAGCTACAAGAATGCCTTTAGTGATTTTCTAAATCAATATCTATTGGAATAGCATCACAATTTTTTCTGTCATAAATTTCTTTGTCATCCTTCTCATCCAACTCACATACTGGAAGTTTGTTGGAAAATGTACGAGTGTGTTGGAAAATGTACGAGTGTGTTCATTTTGTAACCATATATGTTTTCTTGCCTTATATGGGTGTGTTGATGTCAAATAATGCATATGCTCCCTATAATGAGACCATATCAACACTTAAAATTAGAATAATAATATTATAATTCAATAGTAGTATATATTGGAAAAACAATTAACAAATAGCTTACTCGATGTATGACTGGATTTCAGTCTTGTTCATTAGAACGCATTGGTGTGCTTATGCCAATAAAAGATCATCAACCACCTTAATGTTTGCACCTCTCAAAAGCCTTTCGATTGAAAATCAATTTGAAAACCAATAGGTAGTCCAATAGCATCACAATTTGATAGATACTCAGCACAAAAATCAAGTGCTTCTTCAACAATATAACTTTCTGCAATACAACCCTCAGGGCGATAGCAATTATGAACATAATCCTTAAGAGTTTTCATATCTCTCTCAAAAGGATACATCCATCGAATGTTCCACATAACTTAACTTGTTCAACTAGATGAACTGATAAATGGATCATTATGTCAAAAAAGCCAGGTAGGAAGTATTGCTGCAACAAGCATAAAGTGATTACAAGTTCCATTTGCAAGTGGCCAAGAGTACTAGATTCTACCACCTTAGAGTACAATGAATTAAAAACGAAGAACATTCTAATTATAGCATTTCTAACATTTTTAGGCAAACAATTTCTAATGGCTAATGGTAGTAGTTGAAGCATCAAAGTATGACAATCATGAGACTTAAGGGCTTGAAGCCGACTATCATCCACTAAAATAAGTTTTTGAAAATTGGAAAAATAGCCATCAGGAACTTTCACACTTTGCAAGGTTTTACAAAACTGTTTTTTTTTTCTTTTTTACTCAAAGTGTATGGAGCTGGAGGTAGGACTTTGTTATTTTCGTTTGTTTCATTAGGAACTAGTTTTCCTCTTATCTCAAGATGCTCAAGATCTTTTCTAGTATTAATCTCATCTTTTATCTTGCCCGGTTGATAAAGTAGTGTGCCATAAATGTTTTCACACACAATGTTTTTAATGTGCATCACATCTAGTTGATGGCAAACTAATACATATTTCCAATATTCTAAGTTAAAAAAGATTAATCTCTTTTTTTACAATTTTCTAGTTATGTTTTCATCACCATCACCATCACCATCACCACCTCCATCATGTTTTCGTTTTTTGCTTTTCTTTTTCCCAAACTTATTGTCAATATCTTTCACCATGTTAAAGATTTCCTCATTAGACAAAGTTTTAAAAGGCTCATCCCACTCTTACTCCCACTGAAAACCTTTTTTAAGATTCCGAAATGAGCAAGTGGTAGAAATTGACGATGGCACATATATGACTTTTTTTACTATGCGGCAACCAACATGCACAAGTGTCTATCCCACAAATTGGGCAAGCATAATAGCCCTTAATAGTACACCCGAAGAGGTTTCTGTATATTGGGAAGTCACTAATTGTCCACATCAACACAGCCCGTAAATTGAAAGTTTCTTTTCTATATACATCATAAGCATCAACACATATGTCCCATAGAGTTTTTTAAATCCTCAATCAAAGGCACTAGGTATGCATCTAGATCATTTCCAGGTTGTTTAGGGCTAGATATCAAAAGAGACAACTTCATAAACTTTCTTTTCATATACAACCAAGGAGGAAGATTATATATTATTAATGTAACGGGCCAACAATTACAAGTAGTGCTAAGTGTAATATGTTGGTTAACCCCATCCGTTGAGAGAGCTAAACGGAGATTTTTGGGTTCTTGAGTAAATTTTGGCCATTTATTGTTAATTAGTTGCTAGGCTGGGGAGTCTGCAATGTAGTCTTAGTTAAGAAGTCAAATAGGAAGTGGCGTATGTGTGTGAATTTCACAGACTTGAACAAGTCTTGCCCCATGGATAGCTTTTTGCTTCCCCGGGTAGACCAACTAATTGATGCCAAGGCGGGTCACGAGATATTTAGTTTCATGGAAACCTTCTCCAGCTACAACCAAATCCCAATATATGAACCCGATCAAGACAAGATGGCCTTCATCACCAATCGTGAGTAATATTGTTTTAAGGTTATGTCGTTTGCTTTGAAAAACGCTAGGGCAACTTATCAGCAGTTGGTGAATGAAATTTTTAAGGAACAAATTGGGTGCACAATGGAGGTGTACATAGATGACATGATCGCTAAGTCGGTGTACGCCAGTGAGTACCTAGGGCACATCAGAGATATCTTCGTTGTTCTAAGAAGGCACCAAGGTTATCTAGGGCGCAACTGCCCAGCCCGTTGGCACAATTACCAATATGTGCAACCCCTCATATCCACCTACCGCTTAGTGTGGGGTTCTATGCTTCTTAGTTTATTACAATCATTAAATGAAGTCTTACTTCTTTTTAAATTTGAATTAGGATGATCAATAAAAGAAAGCTATTTGAAAATCATTGGATCTAGCTTAGGCAATACAGTAGTAGAGTCACTTGTAAATATCAATTAAATTGTAACAATTTCAGAAAAAAAAAAAGAAAAAAGAAATTTCAACAATTTCTATTTTAACATTTTCAGCAATTTCAGATTGTAACTATCAACAACTTGCATCTTGTGCGAGTTTGTAGATAACAAATTTTATCTACTGTTGTTAAAAGCACAATTTCTTGTTAGGGCATATTATCCTTATTCTTTACTGATGATTATTGGATTATTCAATTTACAAATTCACCTTCATGAGCATTATTGACAATTGCATAGAAGTTTCACACCACCCTTGCTCATTCTAACTTTTGAGGAATATTTGAAGAATATATGTGTTGGGAAAGAGACTCACACAAACAACTACAAATTAAGTGGAAGCATCTTGCATCTTGTGTGAGTTTGTAGATAACAATTTTTATCTATTGTTGTTAATAGTACAATTTTTTGTTAGGGCATATTATCATTATTCTTTATTCATGATTATTGGATTATTCAATTTACAAATTCACCTTGATGAACATTATTGACAATTGCGTAGAAGTTTCACACCACCTTTGCTTATTATGATTTCTAAGGAATATTTAAAGAATATATGTGTTGGGAAAGGGACTCACACAAACAGTTACAAATTAAGTGGAAATACGACTCTTTCCCTCCTTGTGTGATTAAAACAGGAGATGTACCACAAATAAATAAGTAGAAAAATAAACAAATAGAATTCAAAGCAATAAATCAACCACAAAAGATAAAAAAATTTACGTAAAAAACCCAAAACGGAAAAATCATGGGATCGTAATCCGATATAATCTTTTACTATATTAATGAGATTACAACATAAATTTTTCTCTAAATAATATTATAGGTTAATAACATTTAAAATCCCAACAATCTTGTCTTACAATAACAGCCTAATATATGTCTCTCCAACAAATGATTATTTCGAATAATAACCAAGCAGAAGATAAAATAAAAATTAAGACTGGTAAAAATTGTAGAGAGCGATCCATGAACTTACTCTCAAAATTTTAAAAAAATTAAATTCAAATTTTGATCGTGCAATCAAAGATTAAAATTTTTCCCCAAAGCCAAAGAAATGCATGTCTTTCATTGTCTCTCTCGCCTTTTTCTTCTCCCCTGATGCTGCTTTTCAAGACCTCCTTTAATGCAAAATATCATTTAGCCCCTTCATGTTTTTTTCAATTATAACTTATGTGAGCTTTGGGCCAACTACACCAGTTGAACCCAATAATATGCTTCTCTGTTATGCAGTTTCAATTTAATTTGTTGCTAGTGATATAGCGAACATCAATTAGCTGCAAATTAAGATTTAAAAAGTACTAAAACTGAAGAGCAAATTAAATGATGAATCCACTGAAGAAAGCCATAAAAAACTGACTGATTTTTCGAGCCAAGGTTGCCCTCAAACAAGTAAGTTCAATGAACCATCCATTGTAATATGAATTTTCATTTGATTTCTCTCTAATTGGCCATAGGAATTTTTTATACTCTCATTTTATTTTTGTAACTTTAGTAAAGACCATGGCATACGAGTGTGATAATATTGTAATTGCAACGATAAGCAGATGGCTAATGAAATTGCTGATCAATTATCAATTCAAATTGGCGAAAAGCTTCGCGATCAATTTCCAATATGGTCTGGTCGTAGTATTTTTGAAGTACCTGCATATCTGCGTAATGTGTACCAAGATGCTTATGAGCCAAATATACTTTCAATTGGTCCATACCACCATGGCAAAAGTCGCTTAAATGCAATGGAAGAGCCCAAAATGTGCAATCTCAAAGTGCTTCTCTGGCGCAGAGGGGAATGTAATGTCACAAGGTATGTCACGGCTATGAGAACACTTGGAGAAAGAGCTCGCAAATGTTATGCAGAATCTGTCAGTCTCGAACAAGACCAGTTCGTGGAAATGATGCTGCTTGATGCTTGCTTTATGACCGAGTTATTCCGGAAGTATTCTACGTCAAATTTGCGAGGAGATGATGATCCCATTTTCAATCTGCATTGTATCATCAAGAGGTTGCGCCGTGACTTGCTATTGATTGAAAATTGTTAGAGAAGCTCAGTGTGCAGAAAAGAGGAAGCTGCTCAAGCTAAGGAAAACCAGCAAGCTCGTGACATCAGATGAGTATGAGCAGAATGACAGCTCAGCTGCCACCTCAGCTTAAGTAGCTGAGAGTTTGTTATGTTAACTCTGTATATCAAGCTGTAGTTGAGCAGGTGTAGATTCTTCTGAATCAGTTAATCATTAGCTCTAGTAATGCTTAAGCATCGAGTATAAATAAGTTGTAATCATAACATTTCCTTTTAAGAAAAATAAATACAAGTATTCTGGAAGTTCTCTGGAAATTTTCTGAGATATTTTCTCAGCAACCAAACAACAGTTTTCTTAATTTCTTTCATGGTATCAGAGCCAGTATGGCTAGTTCCAGCAACACAACAACACTTTCAAATTCAACAAATGCAAATCAATCCTCACAGATCTCATTCTCATTTAGTAATCCAATAAAACTAGATCGATCTAATTTCTTAATCTGGAGAAAACAAGTTCTCACATCAATCAGAGGAAATCGACTTGAAGATTTCATATCTGAAAATCAGATCATACCAGAGCAACATATCATTCAAACAGTAGTTGATGGATCAGTACAGAAAGTAGATAATCCAGCATTCATAAATTGGAGAGCTCAAGATCAAATACTACTTGGCTGGCTTTTGTCATCAGTTAATGAAGGTATTCTCAGTTCTATTCTTAATTGTGACAATTCACGAGATGCTTGGAGATCCATTGAGAAACAATTTGGAGCTCAGTCTGAAGCTAAAATAATGCAACTTCGTTATGAATTGAATGTGCTTAGAAAGGAATCCATGTCTGTTGAGGAATATTGTTTAAAAGTCAAAATACTAGCTGATAAACTTGCTTGTGCTGGCAGTCCTATGTCAGAAAGGGATCTGTTAATGCAAGTTCTAAATGGATTAGGAACTGGTTATCTAGATCTTGCGTCTATTATCACAGCTAATAAGATGTCTTATGATGATGCTTATGCCTTACTGTTAACACATGAGGCAAGGTTAGAACAAAGTCAGAACAGTCAGAATACTAAAGTCATGTTCAATGCTAACTATGGAATGATGAATTCCAATTATTCTCAAGTCAGAGGAAATAATAAAAGAGGAGGTTTTGGCTATGGAGGATATCGTGGACAAATTCATCATGGAAACAGAAATGCTGGAAGAGGAATGATGTTTAATACATATCCTAGAGGCTTTAACACTAGTGGTCATAATTTTGGAAGAGGCAACTCTATGCCAATGCAATTTCACAAAGCTTTACCACATCCTAAGCCTCATGGTCAAGGTTTTATATCAACTGGAACTGAATCAGATGATAATATTCCTGTTTGTCAGATATGTCATAAGTCAGGGCACACAGCTGATGCTTGTTGGCACAGATACATTGAGAATTATGTGCCACAGTCAAGGCAATTTGGCAGAGGAAAAGGACCTAAGTCAGCATACATGGCTACATTTGAACCACATGCTGAGTCTGCACCATATTTTGATGATTCCTATGCTATGAACTGCTCAAATTATCAGTCTTACAATCTAGATCCAGTGACATATTCTTCTATGCCTCATTGTTCATCTGAAATATCTTCTGCACCTGGAGCTGCTTACCTTGCCAACTTTGAAGGGCCTGCTGATGAAGGATGGTATCTTGATAGTGGAGCAACTCATCACTTAACCAACAACATGGCTAATATGCAGGTCAGAGAGGAATTTAATGGTTCTGATCAGCTTATCATTGGAAATGGACAAGGTTTGCCCATAACTCATGTTGGTGATGCAAATTTTGTTTTTAAAACTTCATCTGCTCAACACAAACATCCACATATAGCACTGAAAGATATTCTTCTTGTCCCTTTAATTACCAAAAACTTATTGAGTATTTCTAAACTCACATCTGATAATCATTTGTCTGTTGAATTTCTTGGAAATATTTGTTATGTGAAGGATGCTCTGAAGGGGGAAGTTCTACTGCAGGGTATTGCTGAAAAAGGATTATACCGGCTGTTATTCAAACCATACTCATCCTCTAAATCATCTTTTCTATCTCAGATCAGTTCAAATAAACCAGTGTCTATGCTGTCTTGTTTTCATTTTAATTCTGTAACTGATGTTAATAATGCAGGTTGTAGCCATTCAAAATCTTGTTATTCATCTACTGCATTACCTTGTAAAACATCAGTGAATAAAGTTGCTTTGTTTCATAATAGATTTGGTCATCCCAATCAATATATCTTAAAGCATGTTCTCAAAAATATCAAGTCTGCAAATTTTTCTGATAATCAAATAAAACAAGCACTGCAGTATATCTGTGAAGCTTGTCAAATGGGCAAAGTTCATAAGCTTCATTTCTCCTCAGCTACAACCAAAACATCCAAGTTTTTAGAACTGATACACACAGATCTCTGGGGTCCTTCACCTGTCTATTCTAGAGATGGATATCACTATTATATCAGTTTTGTGGATGATTTTAGTAGGTATACCTGGATCTATCCTCTAAAGTTTAAGTCTGAAGCCCTAGATGTCTTTAAGCTTTTTAAAACACAGGTTGAAAATCAATTTCAAACCACCATTAAGAAGTTACAATCTGATTGGGGGGTGAGTACAGGTCTTTCACTGAATTCTTAAATCAGTGTGGTATCATTTTTAGACACTCCTGCCCATACACTCATCATCAAAATGGATTGATTGAGAGAAAACATAAGCACATTGTTGAAATGGGACTTACACTGCTAGCTCAATCTAAATTACCCTTTAAATTTTGTTGGGAAGCATTTCATACAGCTGTGTACATCATAAATAGATTGCCTTCTGTTGTTCTCAATCTTTTGTCTCCCTATGAGAAACTTTTCAAACACCAACCCAACTATGGTATGCTTAAATGTTTTGGTTGTGCATGCTATCCTTACTTGAGGGATTATAACCAACACAAATTTGACTATCATTCCAGCAAATGTATTTTTCTAGGATATAGTTCATCACACAAAGGATACAAGTGCTTACATCCTTCAGGTCACCTCTACATAGCAAGACATGTCATATTTGATGAACTCACATTTCCTTACTCTACTGATTCTAGATTTCATTGTTTCACTAAGTCATCATCATCATCTCTTTCTTCTACTTCCTTTTCTCCTCAGCAAATATATCATCTTTCCACTTTGCCTGTTGTTCAATCATTCACTGAAAACAGCACTGGTTATTCCATATCTGCAAACCCTGACAGCAGCAACTCAACTCACTCAGAAAATCCTACACAAGCAACAAATGATCAAAATTCACAGCAAGTAAATTCTCACACTCATCTACCTATTAATACACAACATTTCTTATATGCTTCTGCTTCTGATAATACAATATCATTAACTCCTCCTGTTGACTCATCCCAAATACAATCCAACATTCATCCTATGACCACCAGAAGCAAATCTGGCATTTTTAAACCAAAAGTGTATACAACCATTCTCACTCACAAAGAACCAGATTCAGTGCAAGAAGCTTTGAGTGATTCCAGATGGGTGAAGGCTATGCAAGATAAGTATGATGCTTTAGTTCACAATGATACTTGGTCCTTGGTTCCTAAAGAGACTGATCAACAGGTTGTGGATAATAAGTGGGTGTACAGGATTAAATATAACACTGATGGTAGTGTGGCCAAATACAAAGCTAGGCTTGTTGCCAAAGGTTTCCAGCAAATTGCAGGGGTAAACTACTTTGAAACCTTCAGTCCAGTTATCAAACCAGCAACTGTCAGAGTAGTACTAAGCTTAGCAGTGATGAACAAATGGAAAATTAGACAAGTGGATGTCAATAATGCTTTTCTCAATGGGGAATTGACAGAAGAGGTTTATATGTCTCAGCCAAAAGGCTTTATTGACAACACAAAGCCTAATTATGTGTGTAAACTACACAAGTCTCTTTATGGACTTAAACAAGCTCCTCGAGCTTGGTATGATAAACTTAAGAGTTGCTTGCTGCAGTGGGGATTCACTAATACTACCTCTGATACATCTCTGTTTTTAAAAAGGAGTCATATTTCCATGATTCTTGTTTTGATGTATGTGGATGATATCTTGATTACAGGTCCTAGCAGTGCTGAATTAGAACATTTTATTGCAACACTAAGCTCAAATTTAGCTTTAAAAGATCTTGGCATTTTGTCTTATTTTCTTGGGATTGAAGTCTTGTATAATGAAGATTGCATATTTCTATCTCAGAGAAAATACATCAGAGATTTGTTAGCTAAGGTTGATTGATACTCCTTTAAGTACTGGTTTGAAATTACAGAAGTCTGTTCAAGGACAGCTTGGCCATTTTCTTAAAGATCCCATATACTATAGAAGCATTGTTGGAAGCATGCAGTATCTGGTTTTGACAAGACCTGAGATTGCTTTTGCAGTTAACAAACTCAGTCAGTATGTATCTACTCCTAAACTACAGCATCTCATGGCCTGTAAAAGGGTTTTAAGATATCTAAAGGCCACTCAGGACTATGGTTTAAAGTTTATCAAAGAAGGCAATATGGAGCTTACTAGATTTATAGATGCTGATTGGGCATGTGACTTAGATGACAGGAAATCAGTGAGTGCATATTGTATCTACTTGGGTAATAATCTTATATCATGGTCTTCTATAAAACAAGGAGTAATAGCTAGGTCAAGTGCCGAAAGTGAGTACAGGGCATTGGCATCAGCTAGTGCAGAATTAACTTGGATGCAATCCCTGTTTGCTGAAATTGGAGTATGCTACACAGATAAACCTATTATTTGGTGTGATAATATTAGTGCAGCTGAATTGGCCAAGAACCCTGTTTACCATTCCAGAACAAAACATATTGAAATTGACATACACTTTATTCGCAACAAGGTTCTTAATAAAGAGCTCAGGATTCAATATATATCAAGTGCAGATCAAGTTGCAGACATCATGACCAAACCTCTTTCATTCATACAGTTTAATTACTTGAGGGCCAAACTCAATGTCCACTCTTGCCCTTTGAGTTTGAGAGGGGCTGTTAGAGAAGCTCACTGTGCAGAAAAGAGGAAGCTGCTCAAGCTAAGGAAAACCAGCAAGCTGGTGATGGCAGATGAGTATGAGCAGAATGACAGCTCAGCTGCCACCTCAGCTTAAGTAGTTGAGAGTTTGTTATGTTAACTCTGTATATCAAGCTGTAGTTGAGCATGTGTAGATTCTTTTGAATCAGTTAATCATTAGCTCTAGTAATGCTTAAGCATCGAATATAAATAAGTTGTAATCATAACATTTCCTTTTAAGAAAAATAAATACAAGTATTCCGGAAGTTCTCTATAAATTTTATGAGGTATTTTCTCAGCAACCAAACAACAGTTTTCTTAATTTCTTTCAAAAATCAACTTCCCTTCTTTGTCCTTCACGAGTTCTTCGCCATGACCATGATGCCAAACGACACAGAAGATTTCCATGGGATGATTTATTCGTTCTTTGGATCTGCACTTCCCGGTGTCGGCTATGCACATAACTCTCAATATTACCCCCATCGAAATCAAACATCTAGTGGATTTTATGCACCTTAACTGGCAGCCTTCACCTTCAAGGATGAGGAACAACAACTCAAAGGTGACAGCAGACAGAAAATATAGAGAGGTGATTCGTTGCGCCACAGAGCTTGAAGAAGCTGGAATCAAGTTCATGCAGGCCGATGGAGAAAGCTTGTTTGATATGAAGTTTGAAAATGGAGTAATAAAATTCCCAAGATTGAATATTGATGACGACTCTGATCCTTTTTGGAGAAATCTCGTAGTCTATGAGCAGTTCTCTTCCAAGGACGACACTCTAAATTATGTGACTGATTATATGAATCTCATGGAATGCCTCATTGCCTCTCCAAAAGACGTGGAATTACTTTGTCAGCACAGAATCATCAAAAACCGCATAGGAGATGATCAAGTGATTGCCAACATTTTCAATACCATTGGTTTCTTTCTGGTGCTTTCCCCTGAGAGTTATTACTCGCAACTGTTCTAAGATGTGAATAAGCATTGCAGCAGGCGTTGGAACAGATGGATGGCCAAATTGAGACACACATATTTCAACAATCCATGGGCACTTATTTCCTTTTTGGCTGCCCTTTTCCTGCTTCTACTATCTTTTGTTCAAACTTTGTTCACAGTCCTTCCTTTTTTTGAAAAACGATAAGTTCTGCTCCAATGAGAAGGCATTCATGTGGTGGTAATAATGAGAGAAATGTCAATTTGAGAGCTGTGGTTGCCATGTTTACTGTGTCATACGCAACTTGAGTTGCTTGCTGCTGGCTCAGGATAAGTAATACTCCAGTTTCACATGGAGGTTGACTCGTACGTACTAATAGCAATACTTATGAAACTAATATAACAACTCATTCCGTCGAAAATTAAAACGAGTTAGCAAAATTTCCACGATCAATACAATCTTTTACTAGCCATGTGCGAAATATGAAGTTTTGTCTTGTGTATACATACTGTGTAGTCTGAACCTAAAGCATTATGTCAAAGACTTGAAGATAATGAGGTCTCCGTGCATCATTGGTGAGCATTATATTTCATCAAAGAGAAAAAGGAGCGAGGTAGAATCAATCTGCAGATCAGAAAATCTACTATGTCACAAGGAAGCAAAGTTTTACACCACCCTTTATTTATTCTGATTCTGATTTATGAGAGGTTTCATGAATAGGGTTTTGCTTCTCTCTTAAGTTTTTTATTCTTTTTGTAGCTTACGTGGCTAACTTCATTTACACAGAGCTAGCCAGCTTTTTTAGAAGCAAAAGATAACAATTAGTATTGTGTAATTCACAAAATATAAGTCTTAACTCACAATCGCATAATTCATGCGTGGGTAATGTATTTTGAATGCCATGTAATAATATAGTGCTCAAAAATCACTAGTTGGTCGTTCCAAAGCAAAGTCCTTCGAACTAAGAGTTACCTTTTCACCTAAACTTAACGACAAGCTGGACCAAGAACCATACGATAAGTGGGTGATGATAAGTCCACCCCACGTTTGGTATATTAATACACGTAAATTAACCATACTATTCCATCCATGGTTGGCTTAAATGTACACGTAAATCTCTAAGGTTTCAGAAGCGCTCACGCTGTTACGCATACCTCTTTTTAACCATTATACCCTTTCAATATAGTTATTAAGAAAATTGACTTTAAAATCTTTTAATAAATGAAAATAATACAATCAATAACAAAATTAACAGAAAATGATACCTACACTTCTAAAATTTGGTGAAGCGGTTACAAAGAATCACAAGCTTTTAAAAATAGGCACTGAGACCTCTTTTTGACAATCATATCCTGTGAATTTAGTAACTATAAAATTGACTTCAAAATTTTTTAATTAATACAAATAAAATATAAATCATATAATCTATCTAGCAGACTAATAATATTAAAGTATTTTTAAAATTTAAAATAATATTAAAATTGTAAATTAATATACTTATTTTAATAATATTTTTGCATTTATTATAAAGATTTTAAATAAATCTTGGGATTAAATAAATTTTACAATTAACAAAATATCTCCATATTAATAATGTTAAAATTATTTTTTATAGAA
The DNA here is from genome assembly GCA_039657385.1 of Citrus x changshan-huyou. Taxonomy (NCBI): domain Eukaryota; kingdom Viridiplantae; phylum Streptophyta; class Magnoliopsida; order Sapindales; family Rutaceae; genus Citrus; species Citrus x changshan-huyou. The sequence goes on from CM077555.1 coordinate 12,562,779, forward strand.
TATTCAAAATAATTTGATTTTGATTTATTTATTTTAATATTTTCTTTCTATTTATTATTAAATACTTCAATATAATAAAATATTTCTAATAGATTGTAAAGTATAAAAATATTTTTTTAAATATTAAAATTTTTTAAAATATATATTTTTACATTTATTTTCATGCTATATTTCTATTTATTATAAAATTTTAGGGTCAATTTTTTTGGATTTATAGAGTCAAAGTTTATGGCCAAAAAAGGGTCTTAGTGTCCCTTATTGAAAACTTAAAGTTTTTGTGATTATTTTCCCAAACCTTGGGGTGTTGGTGTCCCTTTTCCTTAATTTTATTTAAAAATATATATCTACCATAGGTGTTTTAATTTATATGTTTATATATTATAAAATCCAGAGTCAATTTTTTTAAGTTAATAGAGTAAAAGTGTAAAAAGACATTTATATGACTATTTTAAAAAACTTAAGTTCTAAGTGCACATTTCATCAAATCAAGGGAATATAGGTCAATTTTCCCTTTATTAAAATAAAACATTTATATGATCATGAACAACTATTTTCTGACGAAACAATAGAAATAAGCAAATGAATGCAGAAAGAGTATGGATGGAATCAGATGCCAATGGCAATGGCAAAAGGGAAAGGCAACTTGAATTGCATGTATAACCATAAAAAGACATATTGCTCTAAATAAAGCAGAGTCGACAACCTTTACTTCTTGTCTTGTTGACGCCAAAATCTAGTTGTGTCGATGTGTGGGCTACTTACCAGATCATTGCGCTAGCATTTAAATTTGTTTGTATGGAGAGACGATTTCCTGCCTTGACTCAACAACATGAGTAGAAGGTGGCGACCAGGGGTCCAGTAAGTGCTGAGTGCTAGAGAATCCATATTTATAAAGGGCAAAACCATTATTTTGTGCTCCAATTCTCCATATTTCTACTTTTATGTGTTTATGTCTTTTAAACTTTGATTGTGTGTATTTTGTTATAATTTGAGTATTTTATGCATTTCAAGGGTAACGTAAGTGCTGAGTACTAGAGAATCCATATTTATAAAGGGCAAAACCATTATTTTGTGCTCCAATTCTCCATATTTCTACTTTTATGTGTTTAACTCTTTTAAACTTTGATTGTGTGTATTTTGTTATAATTTGAGTATTTTATACATTTCAGGGGTAGTCTGGTTATTTCATGATTAACAAGAGACTAGATGGCATAACAGACAGTATTTTTAAGTTCAAAAAAGCTTAAAAACCTTAGGAAGGGGACAAAGGGCAAAATTATAATTTTAGAATTTTGGTGGGGCCCAGTTGACGTGGCATTGACCAATGATGTGACAGTATTTAATTGGATAAAAAATGCTAACAAGGCATTGATCGATGATGTGGCAGTATCTTATTGGACTGAAAATGCTAACGTAGCATTGATCGATCATATGGCAGTATATTGTTAGATCGAATCACAGCCCTGATGATGTGCTCTAACCAATTAGATCTTGCCACATGGTGCAATCCTGTGCGTATGAATTATTTTCATTTGATGGCTATGTTTTACCCATTGTATTTATAAATAGGAGGTCTCCTGTAATTCAACAGCTCTGAATTCAAATTGGAGCTCCATTTTGTCTAAATCTTATTCTATCTTGTATTTTTCTATGTATTTCAACAGAATTACCTTTTTACCCTAGTTCAAAACGAGTAGCTAATTCAATTTCAAACTTAGGTTGAAGGTGAAGTCTCAATATGATTCATGGGCTTAATTTAGTAAGTTTACTTTCTCTCTCTAATTTATTTGAGTTGTTTTGTTTCATTGTTGACAAATATTAATAATCTTGTTTAAATGTTTTTCGGTATATCGGCTTCATAGTGCAAGATCATTACTGATTGGCACGATGAGTACTTTACACTATATTTATTGGAGGAAAAACTTTCCTCTAGCATTTGTAGTTCATTTTGACTTACTGTTGACAGAGAATGCATCTAACTTATTTAATGGACAATCTTTACTTATTTAATGGACAACCTTTCCATATTGTCGGTAGTAGAGTTATTACCTCCTGACAAATTGCGTACTTGACAACACACTTAGCACAAGATTATACTTAGCACAAGATTATTTGCCCCTAGCACAATGAGTGCTTGATACCATATTTATTAGAGTTAGACTTATGAAGAGTGGACAGAGTTAGACTTATGAAGAGTGGAAATACACCCTTCATATATTAATTGAAATTAAAAATGAATAATAAGCCTATGGTGAAATGTTGAGTGTAAATCCAGAGGCACAAGCATTTCATTTGTATAGCTTCATCTTTTACTCATTCTCGTCATTTTATTTTAAATCTTAAGATAAATAAATCACATCCAACCAACTTACATACAAACTTGGAAAATTAACCCTACATACAATTAAATCTACCTCCTCATAGGATCGACACTCGTCACTATTAATATATATTATAATAGATTCGTGCGCTTACGAGTACAATAAAATTTTCACAATAAGTTTTTGGCGCCATTGTCGGCGAGGTAAGTTATTTTAATTTGTAGGGTTAATTTTTTTTGTAAATATTGTGTAAATAACTTTGTGTGCAGGTTTTGAGTATGTTTTCTTAATAAGTGTGTAACAACGTGATAAGGTCAATATCATAACTTCTCTTTTTTTTTCTTTTTTTTCATTAGTTTTGTTTATAATTTTTACGTTTTAATTGTCGAAGGTCACAATCACATGATCTAGAGCCTATAGACCTTGAACTGGAAAAGACACTTCACAAGTAAGACACATTGCATTCTCTAGGTAAAATTGTAGATAAAATTGAGATGGAATTAGAACAGCAACCATAAGTACCATAAGAGAGGCCACTTAGGTATTACTTCAGTCCTTTAGTTAAATTGAGTACATCACACATAAGATACTCAAGTATAGTTTATAGGAGTTTTGAGTTAAAACATAGAGTGTTGAATTGTCTCCCATCATTTTATGGCTTAGAAAACGAAGACCGACACAATAATTTCGATGATTTTCATGTTGTTTGCAAACTTTTAAATATGAAAAATTTTCAGATGTAGATTTAAGCTCAGACTTTTTCCATTTTCTTTAAAGGAAGAGCTAGTTCTTTGTTCAATACATTGCCTAAAAGGACTAGTGCCACATGTGCAAGAATGGTTGATGGCGACAAGTGAAGGTGAGTTAATATCTAAAAGCATATTAGAAATTTGGGATTTCTTCCAACCACAAGCAAATAATTTCCAACAGCGAAGTTGATCATTTAAGAATGTGAGAAAAATCAAGGGAGTAAATGAAGTCCACATTGGTGAATCAGGATCGGACATCAAAGAAGTCAAAGCGATAGTTAAAGGACTTTCTTGCCAAATAGCATCATTAATGGCTGCCAAATCAGCAAAGCCACATGCCTATAATTAGTTTAGCCATAATTCATACGTAGATCAAGCCAATGCCATTAATGTGATGAGACAGTAGTCGAACTACAACCCTTACTCTAATACTCACAATCCTAAATAGAGACTATCACATTTTTTTCATAGTCTCATAGATTCTAATAGAAAAGAACAGTAGCTCTAGCTCTACCAACACTAGTACAACCAATTCGCTAACCTCCCTAAATCTTCCAAACACCATTTAGATAGTACAATCAGAATTAGAGCTATTCACAAACCAAACCATGAGAAGAAACATTCTAAAATTTTTAAAATTGGGATGACAAAGAATAGAGTACTTGCTGCGAAAGGTTATTGCTCTAGGGAACTCTTCAAGCTTACTATACTAAATATTATCATGAATGAAAATGTTTCTTTTTCAACTTATATTTATCCATCTACTTATGTTGTTAACGCTATGGTCATAAGTTCTAGAGCATAGTTGAATTTGTAGGGGAAAGTTATGTTGTCAATTTGCCACATTCAAAACAAAATATCCTAGAAGAAAATAGGAAAGACGCCCTATGAGTTGTGAAAGAGCTATAAATCATACTTATCATGCCTCAAACTATTGACTGTTTAGTTATAAGGTATGCCTAGAATACTGCTGCTTATAGATTCTTAGCACTTAGAGATGATGGATATTCGTTTGACGCAGATACCAGTATTGAGTCCAAATATGCTAAGTTCTTTGAATCTATTTTTTTTAAGAAAGCTAATACTAGCTACTTATTCGAGAAAGAGTCAATTAGTGATTTAAGAGTTTGGGTGTTGAACCAAGGAGAAGTAAGAAGATAAAAACGGCCACAAGTTTTGTTAGAGACCACTATGTTTTTCTTATTGAGAATGATTTTCATACTTCCAAGAAGCAGCGGCTTCTCCTGATGCACCTCTGTAGAGAGAGGCAATTAACAATGAGTTAGATTCCATCATGAGCAATCACGTTTTGGATTTAGTTAATTTGCCTCTACGTCCTAAACTTATAGGGTGAAAATGGATTTTTAAAATAAAATTGAAAGCTGGCGAATCAATTGATAAGTACAAGACAAGATTAGTCCCCACAGGGTTCTCGCAAAAGAAAAATATAGATTATTTTGATACATATGCTCCTATTATGTGGATTATATCCATTAAAGTTTGATTGCATTTGCTGCAATTCATAACTTACATGTTCATCAAATGGATGTCAAAATTCCTTTTCTAAATAGAGATCTAATGAAGAAATCCACATGAGTCAACTTGAAGGCTGCATAGTACTAGGCACTGAGCATAAGGTATATAAATTTGTTAAGTCATCATAGGTCTTAAAACAAGCATCGAAACAATGGCATGAGAAATTTGATCAAATATTAGTGTCAAATGGATATTTGATCAATAATTCGAATAACTGTAGTGATTCAGATTGAGCTATTGTGCTCTTAATGAACTCTACAGCATACCTTTTGTATGGTGGTATGTCTAAACTATAGGACACACTTAATGGAGGTTTACCTATTTGAGAGTGAAATTGGGTCGATTCCTTTAAGCGATAGATAGGTATCTCTAAAGAACTCATGAAAATCAGGATAGAATAGGGCTATTAAAGTGCCAAATGCTATATCTTAAGAGAGCTTAATCTGAGCTTCTAATCCCCTATCATATGCAAGAGGAACTTTGGTTCATAGAAATTGTATGTTTCACCATGTTCTTGTGAAGCAAGTTTATTTGCTGAATGGCTGGTTCATAGCGCGAAAGGCATTATCTCATACATATTAAATTCTTTATTAAAATATAGAAAAGGAAAGATAAACATATGTGCATATTTTGAAATATGTGGGGGATTATTGTCAAATATATTAAATATTTCAATTGTACATTTCAAAACATGAATTTCAAATTGACTTTTCGCTGTGAAGAGGTAGCTGAATGAATCTTGTAACCAACGTGGATTACATCAATTTCGTGGCTAATTTCTTGCGATAAATCAGAGGCTGATTCGGTCTTTGAAAATGGCTGATTCTATGCTTAAATCAGGAGAAACACATTGCTTACAAGTATAAAAACGATAACTGCAGTGACCATGTATGTAAGAACGTGAACAAATTCCCTTTCCTTCCCCTTTCTTTCACTGCAACTTTATCAACATTCACTAACATTCAGAAATCATTCCTTTTCTATGTTGTTCTTGACTGATATAATTTGGAGTGCGCCCTTACATGAGTGAATCTTTGCATCCTGGAAGACTAGATTGCCATAATTCCTTTAGCACTAGGAAATCATCCTTGAGGGGGCAGAATCTGTCATCAAGGACAGTGCGAACTTGCACGCCTCGACTACTTGCTCTGCTAGGTTCTTTCACTTGTTTTTCTTTTTTGCAGGTTCTGTGAAGTTGCTCGTTTGAATTCAAGTTGTTCGGCACTCATCATTACAGCAATTTTTATTCAGGATTTTCACACTGAATAGGTTGTAAGAGAGGTTCAAGCTTTCGATTTGCTTCAGTCTTGAAAATATCTTCTGGTCAAATTGTTTTATTGGGTGACTTTAAATCAAGGTCAATCTAGAAATTTACACTTCTCTCTTAATTTTTAGTGGTTAAATTTTCTTTTACCAATACCTCTTTATCTTATTCATTTCTTGAGATTAATGACGCTCATATGTGAAACTTTTAATACCTTAAGAGTTAAAAAATTTGAGAAAATTTGAGCTTATAGCAAACATTAAAGAGCTAATAAGACAGCACTCAAAAGTCGCTTTTTTTTTTTTTTTTTTAAAAAAAAGATCCATTATTTCAAGATACTAACATTCGAAGATAGACAAGTCAGATGCAGTGAAAATAAGAGAATATTTTGCTAGAGCATCATCTGTCTGGTTATAATTCCTTGGAATATGATTAATCCTAAAATCTTGCTATGGTGAAAATAAGAGTTGAATCTTAGCAATAGTCCAAAAACGATTAGTATGAGTACTGCAATGACTTAGAACTAATTAAATGATTTAGTTAATGTTATATCTAATCGACTTAATTCTTATAGTATCTTAGAACTATAGATTTTAAAAGTTTAGTTTACAATTGATAAAGGGTATGTTTGATGTTATTTGAGGTTTAACAAGCTAATCTTAGAGCCTTAACAATTGATAAACAGTATTTTTCATGTTATTTGAGCTCTAACAAGTTAATCTTTGTGTTTAAATTTTTTTCACCAATATTCAGGGTTTGGGGATTTGGTTGGGTTTTCATTTACTTTTTAAAATCGAACTGATTTGGGACTTTCATTTCTTTCGTTTCAATAAATATTTTATTTTATTTTATATATATTTAAGCCTTTCGTTTAAATATTTTACTAAAATTGCCTTTGAGACGCCAAGTTTAGTTATTGCTTTCTGTTACTAAAGGTCACAAAAAAAAAATCAATAATGAATAAAATAAATTTTGTGATGTGCGTGGTTTCAAAATTTAGCGTCTTATCTAACCGGCGATGTTTGCACTCCCAAACAGCGTTATATATGCTCCATTTTCCTGTAGTGTTCTATGGACAAGATCTGGATATCTTGCTAAGTCTTGGCACTCCATTTTCATTGGGTCGAGCTTCCCGTATTTACATTCTTATTTGGCTAACACTCATGGTCGAGCTCCCCATCTATTATTTTTTGTCAAGCGCTTGGTTATGCTCCTGTTCATGCACTCGCTTGCCTGTCTCAGCTTTCTGTTTGTCATGAGGGACTTTCCCCTTCTTGACTGTTCGATGATCGCTGGAGTAATTGCTAGTGGTATGCCTTCCGCCTGCTTCTGCCAAAGTGCTAATTTTGTGGTCTTGTTGCTGATTGAATTCGAGATTGCCACTTCCACTCAGTGTGTGACCTCCCGCTTTTATGTTTAATGTTCTATTTTGTTATGGTTATCTTTTGTTGGCACTTTATTATTGGTAAGTCGTAACATTTTTAATTTAATAATTTTGCATCAGCAAGGCTCATTCCCAAAAAAAAAAAAATATCGCAACTGTTGTATACATCTTCGTTAGTTTGAGGGCTGCTCAGGAAAATTAGCTGTCTGTGTGGTGGGATCTATTGCTCAATGCAAAGACAGATTTATGAGTTATATGGTCATCAGATTGGAGGAGTTCAGTTTTTGTTTGTGTCATGTTCAAACACTAGAAGTTAATTCACCACTTCGTATATGTATTTGCAGAAATTCGATAATCATATTAAAATATTCAAGATAATTTATAATATCTAGATGGTTTTATATATTGTACGGTAAATTCCATCCTACTCCTTATTAGATTGATGTACTTCAATCTAACTTTCAAAAGTATGAAAATTTCAACTTATCCCCTAAATACCATTGTTTTAAATTTCAACTTATCCCCTAAATACCGTTGTTTTTAATACACGCGTGATGTTTACTAATTAAAGTACGAGAATGTTCTTATTCCTTGCTAACTAATAGTTTTGTGAGGTTAACAAGGATAATTTCATTTTGCCCCTTAAGGTTTGGCATATTTCACATTAGATGAAAAAACATAAATTTATTAATAAAAACCTTTATAAAAAATAGTAATAGACCTTTAAAAAATAAATTAATTTTTACTTATATTTTAATTTATAAAAAATTAATCATGAATTTATTTATAGTATCACTACAAAGAAAATCAAAAGTATTAATTTTTACCCGTATCTTGAATTTAAATATTTTAAGAATATAAATCATTAGCCAACTAGTTGACTTTTACCATCCAAAATACCATTTTACCCTTCTAAGTATTTAAAAAGACAAATTAACCCATAAAATTTATTTACATTTCATTACTAGCGACATGTTACTAATATAATTCAACGAATTAAAAATTAAAAATATATAAAAATTTGGGGAAATTCAAAAACCGAATCCTTAACCCCTAGTCCTAATCCTAATCCCAGTTTTTTATCAGTTTCTTTTTTATTAATGTCACTTGTTATAAGTTATAATCTTACTTATTTTCTGTTTTTAATAAATAATTATTTTTTATTAAAACCCATTTTGTATATTTTTTCTTCCCAAACATGAAGCTAAGGGTTATAGTAAAATAATTAATAACTTATATTTATCATTTTCTAAGAATAATATTTAAAATTTTTTATTCATTAATTTGCACTCAAATTTTTAATTTTTAATTTTTTAATTAGTTAAATTTTTAACTACAGAAGCATAAAAATTGCTTCTTTTTAAAAAAAGAAAAATAAATTTCTTTTTCACTTTTTTCCTTAAATTTTCTATTTTATAGTTAATTTCTTCATCTTCTTCAGTTCATTTTCCTTTTTTTTTTTCATTTCCTACTCTTTTCTTTATCTTCTCCACGCTTCATCTTCTCCAAGCATTATAAAGCCATATCAACTATGACAGCAACTCGTGGCGAAGATTGGAGCCACGCAATGGGGTGCCAACATCGCTTTTCCAAATCTTGGCCCATCTTCTCCTTTAAACAAACCCTGGCTTCTTCCTAATTTCACAAGTAAACCTTAAAATCGGACTAATCATTGAAATAATCAACACCCATTTGCTTGGATTATCGTATGCTTGGCATGGCCGTGGGCGACAATGTTCTTACTTAGAATGGCCACGCAAGGCCATGGGCATTCTTGGCATGACCACACACGGCCATGGGTTTTGCTTAGCGTGGCTGCACACAACCGTGGGCTTACTTGGCATGGCCGCGTGTAGCCATGGGTTTTGCTTGGCATGGCCGCGCACAGTCAGGGGTTTTGCTGGGCAACTGGCATGGGTGCTGGGCTGATTTGAAAGTGGTTTTGGAGATATTAAGTGTGTCAAAGAGGAATGAAAAAAAAAATGAACAAGGAAGAAGATGAACAAGGAATGGAAGGAAGAGCATGAATAAGAAAGAAAAAGAGAGAAAAAAATTCCCTTTTCTTATAATTTTTGAGATTTTAATTTTTTCATTGTGTTGTAAACATTAGCTTTTATTATAATAATGCATTGGATTTTTTAATCTAACATTGTTGGATCTTTATGTGTTGCGGACTATCATTTAAGGTTAAATCCACTTAAAGAATAATTTATGTTTCTATGATGGGCTAGAATAGGAATATCAAAAGACAACAAGAAAAGTTCTTTATATAATTAGTCATAATCCTAGGTCACACGTATCTTTTTATTCATTCTGACATCCCATCATTAGAGAGAGAGCGCAGAGAAACTTAAAGGATTTTCTAGGAGAATGTGTTGATCTGAAAGGCCAACCACACGACTTTAGAGAGCAATTCAGGTTATGGATTCAGGTATATTTCTGCATAATTTGTTATTGATTCTTGGTAATACAACATAAATGTTCCTAGATTACAGGTGATAATTTTCACCAAAGGAGTTTCTTGTTCCAATAAGTCATATCAGAGCCTCTTAGTGTTGAATCATTAAAAATCAAATTTATTTTTTATTGATGATTAAATCTCTAGCGTTCTCAAATTTAATAATACCGAAATTGTTAAAATTATTGAATTTGAGAATAAATCTATGTTTGTCTTTTTCGGAATTTAAGATTTTTTTTGGAAATTCAAGTTTATAGTTAAAATAAAATAAAAAAAACTCGGATTCAATGTTTTGTTGTCGGCGGCAATGGCAGTCGCCAGTGCTGAGGTTGCTAGTGACACAGTCGCGGCCACTCGCGACAGCCTATGGAAAAGCGGCAGCCACCAAGTAAAAAAAGAAATAGGGTTAAGGTTTGATTTGGCGCTCGTTCAAGATCCAATTCTGGCTTACTCGAACTGGTCAATGGTTGACTAATCAATAGTCAATATTTACTGTTGACTTTGATTTTAACCTGATTTGTTTTTAGTTTTGAAGGGCAATTTTTGGTGAAATTTTAAATTCAATATATTGGTATGTTTATATATATCTTGAGATGAATTAATTGAAGCAACATGTTGCCAAAGTGACCTCTCTTGTAAAAATTAATTTATTTTGGAATATAAACGGCTCTCAATGTAATTTCTGTTAATATCGATCAGCCCAAGGAAAGGTCCATATTTAATATAATTACATATGCACCTATGGTAACAAACATATGATGATTATTCAGCTTTACATGTGAACAATAAATCAGCTCAAAGGAAGATTTATCGTTTGACATGTTCTTATTTTTAGTGTTTAAGTGTTTGATTACTAGACCAAGATATCACTTATAAGTTAATATTTTATCCGAAGATGAAATATTGATGGATTGTCCGGTATCTTGAGAAGAGGTTTACCTTTATTTGAATTTATTTTTGTTTTAAGACTTATAGGAGCTTGTTTTTTTTTTTTTTTTTTGGTTCACTATTCAATTATGTCTGCTGCTAATATTATTGCCAACATCAATTTTATTCCTATGCTAAATGGCTCTAAGTCATGGTAAGAGAACCTCTTAATAGTTCTTATAGTCAAGGATCTTGACTTTGTGTTAAGGGTTGATTTCCCCCTACCTTTTACGAATAAAAATACCCCTGATAATAAAAGGGAAATAGAAATTTGGGAGAGATCAAATTGCATGTGTATTATAATCATGACAAAGGTCATTCCAGAAGCATTCAAGGGCTTAATGTTTGAAAAGGTAACTATAGCTAAGAAGTTCCTTGCAAAAATTGAACAGATATTTATCAAGCACAAAAAGGATGAAATTAGTACACTCTTGAGAAACCTAATTTCAATAAGGTATAAGGGCAAGTATAAGGGCAAGAAAAGGAACAAATATAAGAAAGCTATAGATACAACACCTTAAAAGAAACAAAAAAATGGGATAATTTGAAAGGTATTAGTTGTTTCTTTTACAAAGCTAAAGGGCATGGTTTGGTTTGTTCTGAGGTTAACTTCAGTACTTAAACACATATGGTGGATAGATTCTGATGCAACAACTCACATTAGTATGTCTATTCAGGATTGCTTGAATTGCTAAAAGCCTTACGATGGTGAAAGATACATCTATGTCGGTGATGGCAAGGTGATGGAAGTTGAAGCAATTGGAAAATATAGATTATTATAAAAGACTGAAGTTTATTTGGATTTCAATGAAACATTTATTGTACCATCTTTTAGGTGGAATTTGATTTTCATTTTTGCTTTGGACAAATCTTGTTATTCTTGTTAATTCGAAAATAGAAAATTCAATTTGTTTCATGATTCAAAACTGGTTGGTTTCGATTCTTTGTCAAGCAATGATAATCTTTATCTACTTGATACAATTGCTTCACTTAATGAATCCTTGCAATTTAATACATGAGGTTTAAAGAAAAATTAATCAATGAGAAATCGGTTCCGCGATGGCATAAGAGATTGGGTCATATCTCTAGATAAAGAATAGAGAGACTTGTGTCAGATGAAATTCCTGAGCCTTTAGATTTTATAGATTTTGATATATGTGTTAACTATATCAAGGGGAAACAAACCACTAGAAAGAGATTTGAAGCCAACAAGGCATTGGATGTCTTAGAACTCATACATATGGACATTTGTGAGCCATTTCTTATGGCTACTTGGATAGTCAACAATATTTTATGATGTTCATAGACGATTTTTATAGATATGACTACATATATCTCCTCCATGAAAAATCACAGTCTTGGATATGTTCAAAATTTTAAGGCTGAGTTGAGAACCAACTCGGTAAGAGAATAAAAAACATTAGATCTAATGTGAGGTACAATTTTTTCACTTAAATATAATATAATTTATTTTAAGCTAACAAGCCCCCTTAAATATTAAAAAAATAATAATAATATAAAATATTTAATTCTAAGTAAAGATGACATAAGTAATGATGACATAAGCAATGATCTAATTGATGAAGGATAATCTCAACTATTGATCAAGAGTTATGGTGGCAAAATCCTATCAATCCATTAGCCTTAAGAAATCTTATAAATACCCCCTAATTCTTTTCATTTTCAATACAACCTAAAAATTTTACCCTCTTCTATTCTAAGTCATAACATCAAGAGTAGAGAAATTCTCAATTTAGAAAGGTCTAGAGAAGTCAAGGTCAAGAGGTAAGTACTATTTCAACTGCAATGTAGGAACAAAATTCTTTTCATACTTAACTTCAGTCATAACAATTCCTTTATCTTGTGATGACTACTATAGTGTGATTAGTTATAATATAAATTTTTATATGGCCGACTCTACGACCTATATTATGATATTTTCTTATTTAATCCTTGTATAGTCGGCTATGCCGCTTAGTCTGTGATAATTTTACTCAATTATGCTATAGTCGACTCTGCCGCCTATATTATAGTCCCATTTTGTTTAATCTCCATATGGACGGCATTGTCGCCTATATTAAAGAATGTTGTCCTTAAATACCATTGTATGTTAATTCTGTTATTCCTCTAGGAACTTCATATGTTATGATATAAGTTGCATTGAACGTACGCATTTCATGGACTATTTTATAAGAAGACGTTTAGAAAATGAATTTCTGAAAAATGTGTTCTTGTACTATAAAGTGGTAAAGTTTCCAAAGAGGGCAAGCCCTCCAAGCTTAGTAAACGATAATCTTTTGGGGACGACGATGTGTAATGCCTAAAAAATCAACTAATCAGGCCCAAGGGCATATTGTTTAAAGATTACAAGTGCTAGCCTTATAGTGCAACATACCTAAGGCCCTAATAAAGTTGTTTTATATTTTCTAAGTTTCTTTTAAAAACTTAATATGCTCATCTATTTTCGAAGTTTCTTTTATAAGTTTCTTATTGGACATTAACTTATACAGTCCTTACATTATAGGTAACGATTGGTAGAGCAAGCTAGCACCAAGTCCTAACCAAAGCAAAGTGCATATGGGCATAACAAACCTTGGGTTTATGATGGGCTCTTCTTTGTTTCAATAAAAAATAAATATCTTAGCTTTAGTAATAATAAAGTTTTTGAAAAATATACTAAGGAATCTCTACATCTCTTACTTTTTGTAAGGAAGTTTTGCTTGCTATGTAAAACTTTTTTTAGAATTCGTATTTATATTAAAAAGTAACAGTGTTTTAAATATTTTTAAAATAAATATTTAAGTGGAGTGTTACATCTAACTGTGGTGGTGAATGCTATAGTAAATATGACGGTTTTGGTTAATAATGTTTAGGACCATTTACTAAATTCCTAGAGGATTTTCGTATTGTCCCATAGTACAATATGTTGGGTTCGCCTACTATGAATGGTGTTGTTAATAGACGAAATGGGATGCTTAAGGATATGGTGAGGAGTATGATTTGTCATTTTACCTTACTACAATCACTTTGGAGAGAAGCACTTAAGACTATAGCGTATATCCTTAACAAGGTTTTAACTAAAGCGACTGTCAAAACCTCTTACGAGCTTTAGAAAGACAAGAAGTTTAGTCTAAAACACTTTTACGTTTGGGGATGTCCAGTTGAGACAAGGCCTTATAGGTCTAATGAGAAAAAACTGGACTGAAGAACGGTGAGTTACTTTTTTTTTAGATACTGTGAATCATCTAGAGGGTACAAGTTTTATGATTCCATGACTAAGTTGATTTTCGAGTTAGAAAATGCACGGTTCTTTGATGATGTCGAGTTTGTGGGGGGAGATACAGTTAAGAACTTTGTCTTTAAAAAGGAATATGTTGATATTCACATAGGCGTTATTGATATTGATCAGAGTCTCATTCCTAACTTTGTTTAAGACACAACAGATCAAGACAATGTTGAAGAACCCCCTACACAAGAAGTTGCTCTAGAAGAGCAAACTTTATCATCTCAAGAATCGATGCCATTAAGGAAATCCACCAGAGAAAGGAGAAATGTTGTGCCAAATTTTTTCCAAGAGCATGAGGTAGACATAAGCGTGATGTAAGATGATTCAATCAATTTTCATCAAGCCATGGAAAATTCTAGCTCTCAAAAGTGATAGTTGCCATGAATGAGGAGATGAAGTCCATGAAAAACAATGAAGTGTGGAATCTTGTCCCATTACTTGAAGGTGCGAAGCCAATTAGTTGTAGATGGATATTTAAGACCAAGAGGATTTCGAAAGGCAATGTGGAGAGGTATAAGGCACGTCTTGTCGAAGAGGGCTTTACACAGAAAGAAGGCATCGGCTATAAAGAAACTTTCTCTTCGATTTTTCAAAAATATATTTCAGGATCATAATGGCATTAGTGGCACATTTCAATCTTGAATTATATTATATGGATGTGAAGACAATGTTTCTCAATGGTGACATTGATGAGATAATCTATATGGTGAAGCTAGAAATCTAATGGTATTTCTTAAGAAATCCATCTATGAGCTCAAGCAAGCATCTCGATAATGGTATTTCAAGTTTCATCAAATAATCATCTCATTTATTTTTTAGATGAATTTGGTTGATAATTGTATATACTATAAGTTCTGTGGGGGCAAGTATATTTTTTTAGTTTTATATGTTGATGACATTTTGCTTGCCAGCAACAATATAGGCTTATTGCAAGATACCAAGAGATTTCTAGCTAAGAACTTTAAGATGAAAGATCTTAGTGAGCCTCTTTTGTATTAAGCATACTGATACATAGGGATCACTCCCGGGGTATTTTTAGATTATCACAAAAGAGTTATATCAAAACGATTCTCAAGAGATATGGCATGCAAGATTGCAAACTAGATAACACCTAGGGTTAAGAGAGACTAGTTTAGTCTCAATCAGTATCCTAAGAATGATTTTGAGGAAAAGAAAATACAGAAGATTCTTTTTGCATTAGCAGTAGGAAGTTCAATGTATGTTTAGGTTTGTGCACGACCAGATATCAAGGGTGTCAAAAAAACCCGCCCGGACTGAGTCCGGCCCGGACTGAGTCCGGCCCGGACCCAGCCAATCCGATCTGGGTAAAACCTGAACCTATATACTGAAAAAGCTGATCCGGGTTTGAGAATTTCAAACCCAGACATTTCCGGGCACGGTTCTGGGTTCAGCACCAAAAACTCAGAACCCGTACCCGGACCTGGTTTCTTAATATAATTTAACAAAAAGAAAATATAAAAGCAAAAATCAAAACCCAAATTGCAAATGCCCAAATCCCTAATTCCCTATCGAAAGTTTTGAAACAATTTGAAAGGCATAAGCAGCAATACTGCTACAAGCTACCGCCCATCGTCACTATCGGCATTCAGCATCAGTCACCACCCACAGTCACCGTCGCCCCTCGGCATCATCTCTCTCATTTAATGACTCGGCTTGGCATGCGACTTTGCTTAGTTACTCCATCTCCAATGCGGCTATGAGTGAGTCATTCATGCAGCCCCCTCCAGCGACATCAGTGTCAACGCCACTGTCTCCAACTCTCCATCACCACTTTCTCAACCACCATTACTCTGCAATCACAGCCACCACTACCAGCCGCAGGTATTGTATTGTTTCTTATTAATTTTTCCTTCCCAGTTGGATTTTTGCCAGTGCATCATCTTTACATCCTTTTGCTTCTCTTTTTCATGTCTAAATGAGTCGAATTAATGGAATTATGGGCACGGCCCAAAAACGAGAGACATAGAGTATTGATTGTTTTTTGGTGTGTTAGTACTATTATAATTATACAGAATACAAAAGGTAAAACCCAAAAAAAAAAAAAAAACTCATTTAGACATGCCATATTGTCGTGCCACTTTATTCTTCCAATTCTTCATTTTTATTTTATTACAGTCGGAACACAGAGACCTACTTGAAATTACTTAAAACAAACTCTTACCAAGTACCAACTTACTTTGGTTGTTTGTGTTCTGTTTTCTTTTACATGATTTGACTTTCAGATACTCTGTTATTGTTTAATGTTGTAATCTTATAATAATTATATTTTAGAATCAAGGAATGAAAGCTTTGTATTTTTTTGGATGCTATTTAGTTGGTTATTGTATGCTCGAGCTGATTTTTGATAATAATAATAAATATAAGTAATACAGTAATATGAGCTGGTTTTTTATGATATTAAACATGTATAATACTAAAATCTGAAATTTAGTATATCTTTGCTATTGTAACAGCAGAGCAGTGCAATGTCGGACAACGTGGAAATCAATTCATCGAGTGCTCCAGTTTTATCTCATAATGTCGAAGATAAAACTGATAATGAGGTTGAGGAAATTTCAGTGTCAACCATGAATGATAAGAAGAGCAAGGAAGAAACTGGAAAAAATTTCAGTGTCAACCATGAATGATAAGAAGAGCAAGGAAGAAACTGGAAAAAAAAAAAAAAAGTCTCTAAAACTTGGGAGCACTTTACAAAAATAATGGTTAATGGAGAACAAAAGGCAAAGTGCATGCATTGTAGTGCAATTTTAAAAGCAAAGTACCAATTTGGGACTTCGACTTTAAATAGACATGTGGCATTTTGTTTTAAGAAAAATCAGTTGAAAATAGAAGAAGCACTTCAAGGAAGTCTCAAAGTGATTAAAAGAGAGGATGAAACTTGTGGCATTAGTTATGGCAGTTTTGATTAAAATGTTTTACGAAGTTTGATAGCAAGAATGGTTATAATGCATGAGTTTCCACTTAGATTCGTGGAATATATAGGCTTTCGAGAAATGATGGCACATGCTAACCCTATGGTTAAGCCAATGAGCAAAAACACTTTGAAGAGCGAGATCTTGAAGTTATATCAAATCGAGAAGGTTAAGACTTTGCATTTATTGGGGAAAAATCATGGTAGAGTAGCCATTACTACGGATTTATGGACAGCTAGTAGTTAGAAAAAAGGATATATGGTTGTGACGGCCCATTTCATTGACAACTCCTGGAAATTGCATAGTCGAATCTTAAGATAATTTATCTATAATATTTTATTTGCTTAATTTTCCTTTTAATTTTTTTATTACTTGTATTAGATTTTTTTTTCAAGTTGAAATTGTAATATATTTTAAGTTTGTGTATTTCATACCGACTTTTGAATATTTGATAGGTTTATCTATGTTCCAAGCCCCCATACTGTTGATGCCCTTTCTAATGAGTTAGTATAATGCTTATTGGATTGGAACGTGTATAGAAGGTTATCCTCAGTGACATTAGATAATTATACCACTAATGACGTAATGGTGGAGAAATTGCTGTTAAGGTTTGATGCAGATACCTTAATTTCTAGTGGTAAATTTTTTCATATGAGATGTATTGCTCATATATTGAACTTGGTTGTGGAAGATGGGTTGAAATTTATAGAAAGTGGGGTTAGAAAGATTAGAGAGAGTGTGAGTTATTGGACACAAACACTAAAAAGATATGAAACGTTTGAGCTAGCTGTTAGACAATTAGAAATTAATTGTAAAAAAATTTGAAATTGGATTGTCCTACTCGTTGGAACTCTACTTATGCCATGCTTGAAGTAGCATTGATATGTAGAAGTTTTTTTTTTTCTCGGTTGCAACAACGTGAGCCTTAGTATAAGAGCTTGCCAAGTGATGAGGAATGGGATTTGGCAGTCATAATGGTGGAGCATTTGAAATCATTTTACATGTTAACGGAGATGTTTTTGGGTACAAAATACCTAACTGCTAATTTGTTTTTTCTGTTGATATGTAAAATGAAATTGTCAATTAATAGGTGATGCACTGCTAATAACCAAGCTATTAGGATTATGGCTGATAAAATAGCTGATAAATTCGATAAATATTGGAATAAAATTCATCTGATGTTAGTTGTGGCTGTTGTGCTTGACCCAAGATATAAGATGATGTTAATTTATTTTTATTTCCCAAAGATATATGGTGATACAACAGATGAGCATATTGAGCGTGCACATAAGCTTTGTTATGATTTAGTGAAAGAATATGAATCGAAGGCACCGCATGTGAGTGGTGGGCAGAATGTTGGATTGGAAATTTCTCATTCTAAATCTTGTTCGAATTCGAATAAGTATTGGGATGTAGATGAGTTTGAACCATTTCGAAGCCAAAATAAATGTGGTAAGGTAACTAAGTCGGAGTTGGATAGGTATTTAGATGAGGAATTGCTGGATTCCATTCCAGACTTTGATATTTTAACCTTTTGGAAGATGCACACAAGCCAATATCATATTTTGGCTGAGTTAGCTAAGGATATTTCAGCCATTCCTGTATCCACTGTTGCCTCTGAGTCAACTTTTAGTGTCGGCGGCAGATTTTTAAGTCCGCATCGTAGTAAACTTCTTCCTGATACTTTAGAAGCCTTAATGTGTGCTCAAAATTGGATTTGGGTTTCTACTTCTCGAGGTATAAAGTTATTTGAATTATATTTTAGTAGTATTTATTTGTTTAAAGTGCTTTGAATCTTAATGTGTTATTTTTGTTGTAAGGTAGAGTTCCGAAAGATGAGATTTTTACTAGGGTGGAGGTAATTTCTGAAGATGATGAGGAGCCACAAGCATCGACGAGCAGCATGACATGAACCTTTTTTTTTAATTTGGAAGTATTTTGACTCTTTATGAACTATTTTTTGAGTTGTTGAACATTTTAGGATTTTTGTATTGATAATTGGTGTCATAATTATGAACTTATGATTTGTTGGATGTTATTTAGATTTATTGTGTTATTGAATTTAAATTTTTTTTCTATAGATTGAATGAGTTTAGGTTAGAAATTGGATGAATTTAGGTAGTAGAAAGAAGATTGAAACAATTTTTATTTATTATTTGTGCAGAATTTGTGTTGTTAGCATGTTATAATTATGTATTTTACTATTTTCTTTTGTTAAGCTTGAGATTTATCTTGTACTATGATACAAAAGAAATGTGCATGCATGTTGCTTGTTGATATTTGGATAATAAAAATGAAAGAAAAAATTGAAAGAAGAGTTTGCGGGCTTAGAAACTCAGATTAAAAAACCTAGACCCGGGACATGCCGGGCTCAAGCCTGGACCACACATGCAAAATTTGGGTTTTGCCCGGGTCTGGGCATTAATTTTTGTCATCCAGTCCGGTCCCGGGTAGCATCAAACCCGGACCGGACCTGAGGTTTTGCCAAACCTACCAGATATTACTTACGTTACTGGAATGTTGGACAAGTATTTAAGTCATCCAAGAGTAGACCATTGGAAAGCAGTGAAACATGTCTCGTGGTACACACAGAGAACACAAGATTACATGCTCACATATCAGAGGTCGAATTAGCTTGAGATTATTGGGTATATTGACTCGATTTTGTTGGATGTCAGGATAGTATGAAATCCACTTTGGATTACATCTATCTGCTAGCTAATGGTGTTATCTCTTCTAAGAGTGCTAAATAGTCTCTTATAGCTTCTTCTACAATGGCAGCAGAGTTCATATCATGTTATGAGACATCCAATCACAGAATATGGCTATAGAATTTTGTCATAAGGCTGCTTATAGTAGATGGTGTTGATAGACCACTCAAGTTATTTTGTGACAATAAGTCAGTCGTACTATATTCCAATAACAACAGAAGCTCACCAATAGTTAAAGTATATAAACATCAAGTTCCTAGTTGTTAAAGAAAGAGTTCAGAGTGGATAGATATTTATAGAGTGGATAGATATTTATAGAGCACATTAGCACAAACTCTGTGATTGCGGATCCGTTTACTAAAGGATTGCCACCCAAGATATTTCATAAGCACACTGCTCGTATGGGTGTCATGTCATTAAAGAATATTTAGTTTAGTTAGAGTTTGTGATTTTAGAGCTCTTATAATATAAACATTTTTTAGTTATTTCAATTTATGGATATTTAAGGTTATTTTCTACATAAATAAAGTTTTGGTTTATTCACAATTTGTTTTTGGTATGGTTTGATCTCACTAAGGTTTAAAGTGGATCAATTGGAAATAGGCATGTTAAGTTCACATTTCTATGCTACACATCTACATCATGATCCAGGTCATTCAGTTGTATTGGTATAGTGACCATTGATGGGTCGAGTTACGATAGTTGTAATGAAAGCTGCTTTGATCCTATATTGGTATGATTGATGGATCAAATTATTTATAAATATATTTTGGTAATGACAGCAAGGTTGCGCTTATACGGTTATTTTGCAAAGTATAACTATAAAGTTACACATATAGCCCACATGGGAGATTATTGTATTTTCTAATCTAGTATTGTTGGATCCTTAATCTAATGTCGGACTTATATGTGAATAATTATATGTTGCAGACTGTCATATAAGGTTAAGTCCCAATTAAAAGTGATCCATTAAGGTTTTTAGTAATTTGGGCTTTAATGTATCTGATTGAGTGTGGACCTTTAATGTGTAAAGATTTAAAGGGTAATTTATATTTCTATGATGGGCTGAAATAGGAATACCAAAAGACAACAAAAGAACTTGTCTATATAAGTGGTCCGGGTCCCCAGGTCGCCTGTATCTTTCTATTCTTTCTGACATTCGAACATCAGAAAGAGAGCGCAAAGAAAATTAAAGGATTCTCTAGGAGAAATGATTGATCTAAAAGACCAACCACACAAACCTATCGAGCAATTCAATGTTATGGATTCATGTACGCTTTTACGCAATTTGTTTTGATTCTTGGTGATACAATATGAATGTTCCTGGATTATATATGATAATTCTCACTAAAAGATTTTCTTGTTCTAACATAATGTTGATTGATGTAGAGAAGAAGAAGAAAGAAGTAAAAGAACAATGAATAAGATAAAGTAACAAAGATAAAACCCAAAAAAAAAAAAAGAGAGTAGAAGATGAAAAAATAAGAAGAAAAGAAAAAGGAAGACATAAAAGAGAAAACAAAAAAAAAAGAAAAGAAAAAGGAAGACAGAAAAGGGAAAAAATAAATAAAAGAATATCAAGAATAAAAGAAAAAAGAATTTGGCCAAAAAAATTTAACTATGATTTTAAGTTTTAATTAAGGATAAATTGTAATGGATGGGATGGTTGGTAATTTATTAGATATCAAAGCCCAAATCAAGAACAATTTTTATTTTTCAATAAATCGTTTCAATTTTATTTTAAAATATTATAGCATTTTATTGTAACATTTTAATCATAAATTAAAAGAGGTTACTGTTCAAGATTCGTAAGATTAATCCTAAAAGCAAAATAATCATAAAAACGTTTGTGTAAATTTTTTTTATTACTTTTAAGGTTAATTTGATAAATTATAACTTTTTATTAATATTCCCAAGAATATTATTGCAAGGTTATTATTGTAAAAGAAAAAAATAAGGGTAGAAATGTAGCATGTTTAACAAGAAGAGTGTCTTAAGGTACTTTTTAAAATATAAAGATTAAATGGACACTTAAATCAAAATATAAGGACGAGTATTTACCCTATTATTATGGATCAGTGTGAGAATATTTGAGTCAATAAATTTATATTTATACCATTGAATTCTAATCCAAAACTTCAAAATATTATCTTATTTCGTCGCAAAATTTTCTTCTCCATATTTCTCTATATATCTTATATAGCATATCCTTAAAAGTGATTAACTACTCTTCTCAAATTTGCAATCAATATAGCATGATGGAAAATTTATATCATTACAAATCCTCAAATTCAATAATAAAATCATTAATAGGAAAAAGGACACCTAAACCCTAAAAGATTTGGAGAAATGGTCATAAAAATCCCTAAGTTTTCAATTAAGGGTACTAATATCCCCTTTCAATGATAATACCTTTTAATTCTATAAACCAAAAAGATTGACCCCAAAATATTATAATAAATATAAATATGGCATTAAAATGAATGTACTAATATATACATATTAAAATAATTTTACTATTTAAAAAATATTTTTATATTTTACAATCTATTAGACCTATTTAAATATAGTAAAGTGATTTTAATAATAAATAGAAGCATAATATTAAAATAAATTAATAGTGGGATTTTTTGTTAATTGTAAAATCTATTTAACCAAAAGATTTTAAAAAAATTATATTGAATACAAATATATTATCAATTTAAAATTTTAATATTATTTTAAATGTTAAAAATAGTTCAATATTATTGGTCTACTAGACAGATTATATGATTTATATTAAATTTGTATTAATTAAAAAGTTTTAAAATCAAATTTCTAATTACTAAATATTTTGATCAAAAAGGAATTTTAATGTCTCTTTGCGAAAACCAGGATTTTTGTGCCTATTTTTCCAAATCTCGAAGTGTAGGTATCTTTTTCACTCATTAATATAAAATTATTAAAAGTGTATCTTATTAATAGTGTCTCTTAACTCTTAGACTGTAGCAAATCAATGATGGATGACTTTCCTCACATTTTAGAAGTCCTTAGGATTAACGTCAACTTAGAGCTATCCAAATCCTTTCTTCAAAAACAAGATAAATAAATCTTTTAGCATCTTGGGCCACTTAAAGTTACGAATACAGACAAAACTAAATTCAACAATTACATTTATCATTTTGTTAAAAACTTTAGCTGCCGATGTCCACACTTTCACTTTTACGTGTTTAAATTTCCTAAGCTTTTATTATGTTTACTATATTATAATTTAAGTATTTTATGTATTTTAGGGATATTTTGATCATTTAATGACTAATGAGAAGTGGGACAATGAAACGAATGGCATTTGCTAACTCAGAATGGTCGAAAACCTTAGGAGGAGCATAAAAGGGTATTCAGTATTGTTCATGTATGCGGTATTATTCATAAGTACGACACTATCCACATATACTGTACGATAGCGTGGCATTGACCGATGATGTGACATTGACTGATTATGTGGCATTGACTGATGATGTGGTGTTGATCGATGATGTGGCGTTGACCGATGATGTGACAAGATGATATTAGACCAAAATATTGATGTGGCACTGATCGATGAGATGGCAGCATCTTATTGGACCGAAATGCTGATGTGGTATTGACTGATGAGGTGTTCCAACCAATCAAAGCTTGTCACGTGACACAATCTTGAGCGTTCGAATTGTTTTCATCTGATGGTCATGATTTATCCATGTTATCTATAAATAGAGGGCTCCCCCCTAATTTGACACCGTTGAATCCATTTTTTAGCTCTATTTTTCATAATTCTCCTCCCATCTTGTATTTTCTACATATTTTAGTAAAATTATCATTTTATCTTTAGTTCAATTATGAGTGGCTAATTTAATTTTAAACTTGGGTTAAAGATGAAGTCTCAACATGATTTATGGGCTTAATTAGGTAAGTTTATTTTTTTTCCTCTATGATCTATGTGGTTGTTTTAATTCATTATCGACAAACATTGTATCATGTCTAGATTTTGCACGGTATGCCGGCTCCCTAGTGAAAGGTCATTATAATCTGGCACAATAAGCACTTAGCACCATATTAATTAGAGAGAAAAATCCTCTCTAGTATTTTGTGGGTCATCTTGACTCAGTGTCAACAGAGGATGTGTCTAAGCTATTTAGTGAATGGTCTTGCCACATTATCGACAGAAGGATTACTATCGTCTAGCACAACATGTTCTTGACACCACACTCAGTGGAAGATCATTACCTGTGGCACACTAAGCGATTAATACCATAATTGTTAGAGTGAGGATTATGAGGAGCAGAATTACCCCCTATGAATTAATTAGAACTAAAAAGGAAATATTAAGCCCATGGTGAATGTTGAGTGTGAATCCAGAGACTTAAGCGTTTAATTTGCATTGTTTTATCTTTAATTCATTCCCGCCTTTTTATTTTAAATCTTAAGATTAAAAAAATTCACTTCCAACCAACCCACATTTACACCTAGAAAATTAACCCTACGCATAATTAAATCTACCTTCTCGTGGGATCGACACTCATCACCACAAAATATATTCTACAATAGATTTGTGCACTTGCAAGTATAATAAAATTTGTACAATAAGTTTTTGGCGTCATTGCCAGGGAGGTAAGTTACTTTAATTTGTAGAGATACTTTTCCTTGTAAATATTGTAAATAATTTTGTGTGTAGATTTTAAGTGTGTTTTCATAGTAAGTGTGTAACAGCGTGCTAAGGTCAGTATCGTAACTTCTCCCCTCTCTCTTTATTTTCATATGTTTTGTTTTTAATTTTTATGTGCTCTTTGCATGCATCGTCGAATATACCTAAATGTAGCTGCTATGAGTTTTCAATTAAAACCTAATGTGCTAAATTGTCTCATATCATTTTATGGCTTGGAAATGAAGATCCATACAATCACGTAGCATAGGGAACCACATATTTGAGAATGCTTTATTGGATTTAGGAGCTAGTGTAAATATTTTGCCTTACTCAGTATTTATGAAACTTCGACTATGAATATTATATTCAACTATAGTTGTGTTGCAACTTATAGATCGATCCATAAAAATACCTTGCGGTATTATGGAGGATGTGCTCATTCAGGTAAACAAGTTTTATTTTCCTTTTGATTTCATTGTGATTGACACTCAACCAGTGCAAACTTAAAAAAAGCACATCCTTATTATCCTAGGCCGATCTTTTTTTGCAATTACCGATGCTCACATTTAATGCAGGACTAGAAATATGTAGTTGTCTTTTGGTAATATGACTATGGAGTTAAATATCTTTAACATTACCAAACAACCTCATGATGAAGAAGATACAGTCATTGATTTGGATGTAGTTGAAAAATCAATTGCATACTCTGCCTTATAACCTTAGTGATGACCCATTACAAGAATGGTTAACTCACTTTAGATTGGTTTTTGACAAGAACAATGCCTTTCTCGATTTATGAAATTCAAAGAAAGAACATTTGACACCATCAAGAGAAAATCCCATCCTATCATCAGAATCACCAACAAAGATTGAGCTCAAACCATCACCCGACTTTTTGACGTATACATTCCTAGGAGAAGAAAACACATTGTCAAAAATCATCTCATCCTCCCTTGATGTCAAACAAAAGAATGCAGATGTCATTTAGTTTATCTGTAGTTTAAAAAAGAGATTACAACTAGGAGAACCTGAAGAGATTCGCAACGATGAAAATTCTAAGGACTACAAGAAGCGGATGAAAGTCTTTCATGACAAGCAAATTATGAAAAAACATCTTTCACACCAGGTCAGAAAGTGCTTTTATTCAATTCTCAGTTGCACGTCTCCCTAGATAAATTACATTCTCAATGGCCTAGTCCATTTATTATGCACATTGTTTTTCCACATGGGCTATTTTCAAAGTTAATAGTTAGATACTCAAGCGTTTCATTTGCATTGTTTTCATCTTTAATTCATTCCTGCCTTTTTATTTTAAATCTTAAGATAAAAAAAATTCACGTCCAACCAACTCACATTTACACATAGAAAAGTAACTCTACGTATAATTAAATCTACCTTCTCATGGGATCGACACTCTTCACCACAAAATCTATTCTACAATAGATTCGTGTGCTTGCGAGTACAATAAAATTTACATAACAAGGAGCCCAACCAACAATCATACCAAAAACTACACTCCCTACAACCAACCAACCAATGCACACGAGATCCAGCAACACACTGAATAGAGCAAAGACGTCTCCAGAAAGGAAAAGCAGGAAATCAAAACTGAATTGGACTAGGATATGTAGCTCTACAATACTCAGACTTAAAATAAGAAGCCCATAACGAACTTTACTCCTGAAAATGCCACCAAAGTTTGAGCTAAAAAGCCTCGGCATATCATTAAATGACTGGATACCTAAACAAACCACTGGCTATCTACACTAGTGAATCCGCCTCATTGTCTTAGAATTTCCCCAAAAGAATTAGGTGAATAGACTCTCTGAGTGATCAATCACACCCATAGAGAGGCAAAGAACATGAAATAAATGAAATGGTATAGAAGATAGAACGTGTATAATAAGCACCAACTTTCAACTGAAAGAGAGCAACCGATTGGCCCAACCCGAGATTTGATTTCTGACTTTCCAGACTATATCATCAAAATGAGAAATCTTAAGACACCCTGTAAAGACTGGGCACCCAAGATAAATTAATAGAAGCTGATGTTACTGGAAACTAGTAATAGAATGAATAATAGCCTAGCACGAAGTAAAAGCCAAGCCACCAATATAAAAACAACTTTTGGCCTACCTAATCAACTGTCTTGAAACCGTCTCATAGTGATGTATAAAACTATAAGTCGGCAAAGGTTTGACCGGCTACCATTTGTAAAAATAATAATATCATCCGCAAAGCTCAAATAGGAGATAAGAATAAACAAGCCAAGCAATACCCTATAAAGGGATACTGAGAGCACAAACGGTCCAAACCCTAAGACAAAAACTCAGCAGCAATGACAAACAAACATAGAGAGAGAGTATTGTCTTGCTTGAGACCTTCTTAAGACTGGAAAAATCCATGGCTAACCTTGTTCACCAACATCGAAAACCAAAGACCAAAGATAGCTTGCTGAATCAGAGAAACGCATTGCTCGGAAAACCCAAAACACTACAACATTTAAATAATGAAATACCAAGACATCCAAGGGCGGAGGCTACTTTTAAGACATTAGTTGCAGTGATTTGTAGACCAATAGTAAAAGCAGCAATAATTTGATGCTCTCAAGTAGATCTTCTCCCATGTCAAGCTTCAACACTACATTATTCCACTGAGCATGACGGTTATGATCATAGACCAACTCTTGAACTACAAACACATTATCTTGAATAACCGTGCTAGAGACAAAATCACTCTGCGAAGGAGAAATAATACGAGGCAACAGCGGGGCCAATCTCAACACAAGCAATTTGGTCAAAACATTGTTGCTCATACTACAAAGACTAATCAGATTAAAATTTGCCCAAGAAGCTGGATAAGTCTTCTTAGGAAGAAGAACCAATAACGTATTGTGAAAACGTCTAGGCATGGTTGAACCTCTTAAGTAATCAAGGATAACATCTAATAAATTACAGTAAATAATATCCCAATAACACTGGTAAAATCTGCTGCAAAACCCATCTGGCCCCAGAGCATTGTCGGGATCAATAGAAAAAACCACTCGCCTCCCATCATCTATATCTGGCTCTCTACATAAATCCACATCATCCTCGTAATTATCAGAGACAGGATAAAATCAAAGTCAAACTGATGACAATGACTAGCACCCCTGCCAACAGCCCCTTAAAAAATCAACCATAGAAGCAGCAAAGGAAAATGGCTTAGAAATTCACTCAAAAGAAGCATTCTCAATCCGATGGACATAAAAAAATGGCCCTTTTTCCTAATCATTGCATGGAAAAATAGGTATTCACATACCTTTCTTGAACCTAACACACACTGGACTACTGATGTAATAAAATCTCCTCACAAAGTAAAGCGTGTTGCTACATGGCCCGAGCCTTAGAAAAAACAGCTCTACTCTCAATAGATCCAGAAAAAGCTTCAAGCGAACACGCTTTTGTTGAAAAGCTCTCATCCCACATCCAAATACCAGAACAGTCTAGGACTGCCAAACTACATTAAGAAATCTAAGATGCTTAAGCCAAGTATGCAAAAGCTTAAACCTAAAAAGCCCTCTGGCTGCATCTCTGTCACAAGACAAAAGCAAAGGATAATGGTCCAGTGCAATACGATTTAGGTGTATAACTTGAAAAACAGAGAAAAAAGCGGACCATTAGGCATTATTGATCATCCTATCAAGTCGCCTCCAAGTGTGCTTGTTAGTCTAAATGAACGGGCTATCAACAAACCCTGCATTCTCGAAACCACAGTCCAACAAATCTAAATTAAATGCATCAATCGCCCCCGAGATTGGGCATGCCCACCAAAAATCTCTGAAACAGACTTCATAACATTAAAATCCCATTGGCAATCCAAGATCGATCTTGAGTATCAGCAAAAGTCACATGAGCATCCCACAAATCCTCCCACACAAGCATAAAGCAACTAGTATATGAAAGACACATTTTTGCGTCCTTAAGTGGCCCATCTAATAGAATTAATAATTATCATTGGATAATTATCTTTTAATTAAATTAAACTTCTTATCCTTATTTATAATTGTTATCATTATTATATTTATTAAATTTCAAAATTTAATACCTGAGCAGTTAAAGAGAAATTATATAGCTTCCACATCTCCTAATATATCTCTACATGTTATAGTGGTTGACTAAAATTAAGGGATTATGTCCTATCTCTTTCACTTATATTTATATTTTTCTTGATGGGAGAAGATGAGAAATTGTTTTTAGAAAAATTAAAATTAGGGTCCCTGGTCTAACAACTTAAGCCTGTGTATTCCATCTATTCACTGGAACAATTCTAGTGTAATCATAAAACATAGTTTGATGTCCAGGAGAATCTGATGGCTATGGCTGGAGGTAAGTCCCTGTGCTCCCACTTTTATTTTAATGAAATCAATTTATTCCATCAGCATACACATAAGAGATAAAATTATTCCTGACCAACCCAACAATGAATCCCCTGGCCCATATCCCAAAGGAGCTCCACCGAGAATAGTATAGACGAAAACACCAAAATCTTCCCAGACTGAGAAGACAAAGTGTAATCCAAAATTTTACTTGAGCTTTAACTGGTAATTGTTTTTTACTAAAATAGTTACCATAACCATAACAATAAAAGAAAAATTCTATTTGATGCTGACTGGTTTGAAAAGTCGAGTTCGATTTATAGGCATGGATCGATTTTGGTTTTTTTTTTTTATAAGACGATGCACCAATTTTATGAAAGAAAATGCGGTTTGGTCCATTCTAATTAATCGTATTATTTTCAATATAAATTTTTCAAATTTGAAGTAAGGAAGAAATTAATGTTTTAGGTTTCTTGATAGTTGCTGCTCAAATTAATATGCAACGCACAAGAGGAAAAACTTTCTTTTCCTTTTTTCCTTTTTAAATTATTATAATATATAGATATTTACAATCTAAATTCAAATGGAATTCTAGATACTGATACTTACAGGATGATCAAATAGGACTCTAGAACATACACTTACAAGGCTAATTTATGATTGCGGTGGTTGATAAAATAAGTTATTTTTATTGCGTGGATGAAATAAGCTGGTATTTAAAAAATAATTTGGTGTTTGGTAACCTGTGTTGTTGCAATTATACTCTGAGTTTGAAAAATAGAGTACATGCATTTAGTAAATTTTATTATAATAAAAGTGTTGTTTTATTACGGTTTATGAAAAACAAAAGACATTATTATAGTTTTGTTAAAATATTAAGGTTATAATAAAAACTTTAAAAAGATGCCGTGACTTATTTAATAATTAAGTTGTTTATTAAAATAACCGGATTACTTGCTTTAAAAATAAACTGTTTTAAAAAAAAATTTACCAAACACTATTTTTATCAAAACTTTTAAATAAACTGCTTATAACATTTCAATCTTAATATCAAACAATGCACACTACAACCTAAAAGCTTGTCAAACATTAAGCTCGAAAATCTACTTCTACTAATATACAAAGAGAGATCCACAATCTTTAAAGAAAATGGGCATGAGAGTGCTCGAACTCATTCCTCAACATATGTTGAGAGAATGTGTATCATTGGGCTTGTACCCAAATCGCAAGAAAAACTTTCACTTGGTCTTGTATTACTAATTATTAATTAGATCTTATCATTTCTTCATATTAATAATATTCAGTAGTGAAAAAACTGACAATCTCTCGTAACAGTACTACTTTGCACATTTATTTTATAGGGTAACTTTAAGTCAAAGTCAATCCAAAATTGACACTTCCCTCTTAATTTTTTGTTGCTAAATCTTATTATCCCAATTACTCAATATTAAAATATCTTACTCATTTCTTCAGATTAATAGCATTCGCGTCATATATACGTAAAATTCTTAGCAGGTTACTACAATATCTTTATACACTATTAAATGTTCAAGCTTTAATAATATTTATTAATTTTCTAATTATTTGAAAATGCCTAATTTATGAAGCACACCGTAGTAATAAATAAGCAAGTTCCATCTTATATCGAACTAAGTTGCAAAGGCAAGTATGATACTAATAGTCATGCATTCATTTCATGAAATAACAACAACAACAACAACAACAACGTGGTAGTCCACTCTAATTAATCACATTGTTTTCGGTACAAAATTTTTCTAGCTCTCCGAAATTAAGAAAAGAAATCAATTAATTTGTTCGGTTTCTTCGTAATTGGTGATCAAAATTCAATATGCAGCGCGCCATGGGGAAAACTTTCACTCATGGTCTTTGATTAATCATTAAATAACTTTATCAATAAAATGAAATTAAAAAATAGAAGTACCTAATTGAGAAATTAGTTTGCTTGGTGTGTTTCTCCAGATAAGCTTTTGGGGATGAAAAGTTAAAAAGGCTTATAATTAACTTAACATCAACTTCTCAAAAGCTTTCAAACCAACTTCATAAAACTTGGGACCTTACAATGTTGTAAACAATCTTTTACAGCATAATGATTACAACGTTGTAAATATATGAAAAAGATAGTTTACAATATTATTAATGTAGTCCCAAATCACTATTAGAAAATAGGTTTTACGGACACCAATTTAGGGTCAGTAATTACTTTTACTGACACTTATTAATTGTGTCAATAATGTTTAAGTCAAAACACACTAACACTAATTTTTAGTGTCAGTGATTTTTGTGTTAGTAATTCGTGTGACTATAGTATCATCAAAATAATGACATTATATGTTAGTATTTGATGATACTATTTTTGTGTCAGTAATTTTGTGTTACTATAGTATCACCAAAATAATGACACAAAAGTGTTAGTATTTAATGTTATTATTTACATGTCAGTGATTTTTATCATTTTAAATATTTAGTGTCAGCATTTAGTGATGTTATGTTTCTTTTGATTAATAGTATATTTTTATTTTAATTATATTTTTGCTATTTGTTTTACAATTAAATAAAAACTCAAAATATATTAAATATACCAAATCTCGCAACACGATACATTATTTAAATTAACATAATTCAACTACACCACTGTTTGGGGAAAAAAACATAAATACAAAATTAAGTTTTCCACAAGTTCTAAACAACAACAAAGTACTAAATTAAGTTTCACCAAACATTAACCATAAGAATAAGTACAAGAACGTCACTAAATATCCATACATGGCTTCAATTGTTTCCCACCTACAAGTACATGAAATCAATTAGTCCACTACAAAAAATAAGTCTTGGATATTTGGAAGCAAAAATACTCATAAATTATTCATATATTACCTCATAATTGTAGGCAGTAATCAACTTGGCAATATATGTAACCATTGATCACGAAATCGCGAGAGCTCTTTCATGGTGTACTCATCAATTCCTTTGAACTTTAATTTCAAAACAATAAGTTATTCACGAAAAATTAAATCGTAAACTATAGCTATTCACCTAATCTCTTCCAACAATATGCCATATACCCATTATTACAAGTACCTTTACTTACAACGTATAAAATACATACAATATATGGTAAAAACATAACAACCAAGAAGCACACATTAGGTCTAAGGTTCAAGGTTCTTTTGAGATGATTTATTTTACAATGAATTAAAATAATATGATACAATATTCTAAAAACTGTTTTCGATACTTACAATATTTTTAAGAATGTTCACATTTGTAACGATATCTTGAATGTATTTCATTACGTAGTAGCCACATTCAAAGCTGGTAGGTTGCCTCGGACACTACAACATAAAAATTATATAATTTATTTTTTCTTAAATAAGCAATGATTATTTAGGTTTGTCTAGTTTTTACCTTGATGGAGACCCATTGAACATTAGTCTTTGTACCAGACTTTAAAGATTGATGCATTCTAATCCCACTATAAGGAAGACATAACGAATGTTAGCAAATAATTAACTTAAAAAAATAAAAGAATATAATCAAAGATACAAATAAGAAACTTAACTGATTCGCAATCTGCATCATCTTTTCATTAGGATTACTTTCCAAGGGATTAAGATAATAGATTGTACATCTCACCATATCAATTGCGAATAACACCCAATGATCGCTAAACAAAATAAAATTGTTTAAAGATATATTTCAACACTCCATGGGCAATCATCTCCATGCTTGCTACTGTTGTCCTACTTCTCCTAATGTTGCTACAAGCTCTGTTTGCAATTCTTTCTTATCATCAACAAGCACAACGCCATTGAATAAAGAAGTAGTTGTAAATAAACTTTTAAATAAATGACAAGCTCTGTTTCAATAACAATAGAAAATTACAAGAGATTTGTGGTTGCCATGAATTGTATCATATACAACTTTAGTAACAGTTAAAATAATGTGTTTGATATATGTTTGTAGGTGCTCGACAGAATGCCCCAACGAAGTGGCTTTTGTGGGGAAGCCAAAATTGAATGTTTGTGGCAAATGAGGTTTACACGAGAGCCTCTAGAACGTTTGAGCCAAGAACAATCGAGAATAATGCAAGATAAGAGTGTGAATCACCAAAGGAAATGAACACAAAAATATACTATTAGTTTTGTTAACCATTATTGTATACACTGATGTAATCGAGACCCTTTGATTTATGTTTAAAGTAAGTCCAAAGAAGTATTAATTAATTAATTATAAATCAACTATGAATTTGATGTCTCTTGGATTGGCCGGGCCCTAGCTAGGAATTTTATGTGAGCTCTTCTTTAAATTTATACTTCGGGAAGAACCAAACCAAATAAGATTCCAGATCTTAGATATGTGCTATTTAATTTTAAGTATTTGGGTTCTTTTTTTCTAATACTGATTACATATTAAATTATTGTATTACACAGATATTTACAACTGCTATTAGAGTAGACATTACACTGATATTTACAATCAAATATATAAATGGGACTTACATTATTATATTAATTTTATGAAGTACATGCCCAGACATATGACCCTCAAAAACGAAAGATGTCTCTACTCCACTCGCATTTTGTAAGGGAGAAAGACTTACAAATTAACTCCACACAATTTTTTTCTTAATCTCCTAAAATATGGTATTTATGTCAATGCATAGCTGTAAAATACAGCTGATATCTGCAACAATAGTCAACAAACAGCTGTCAAATACAGGTGACATTTGCAATACTCCCCCTCAAGCTGGACCATAGATGTTCTTCATGCCCAGCTTGCATACAAACTCTTCAAACTTGAGTCCAAGCATTCCTTTTGTCAACATATCTGCAGTTTGTCGTTTTGTAGGAATATACACCAAATAGATAACACTAGTTTCCAATTTCCCTTTAATGAAATGTCGGTCTACATCCACATGTTTTGTCCTCTCATGATGGACAGGATTATGAGCAATATTAATTGCTACCTTATTGTCATAGTAAAGTTGCATAGGATTTTTTTTTATTAACTGCAGTTCTTTGAGAACACATTTTATCCACATAAGCTCGTATACTGCATGTGCTAGTGCTCAAAAATCTGTTTCTGCACCGCTTCGTGCCACTTTACTTTGCTTCTTGCTTCTCCAAGTCACAAGGTTTCCCCACACCTTAGTACAACAACCTGTTGTAGACTTTTTATCCATGACGTTTCCAGCCCAATTCGCATCAACAAAGGCTTCTACATTCCCTTTTTCTCCCTTATCAAAATAAAGTCCCTTTCCTGGTGTTGACTTTAAGTATTAAAGTATCTCGTTTACTGCCACTAAGTGAACTTCTCTTGGAGAGTGCATATACTGGCTCATATAAGCTAACTACAAAAGCAATATTAGGTCTAGTATGAGAAAGATAAATTAATCTCCCTACTAGTCTTTAATATCTCCTCCTTTCCACGGGTGTACTATTTTCTTCAAGACCCAACTTGCTATTTGGTTCAACTTGTGTGGTAGCAGGTTTATCGTCAGTCATGCCAGATTCTTTTAGCAAATATAAGGTGTATTTCTATTGTGTAACTAGAACGCCTTTAACTGTTCTAGCTACCTCCATTCATAGAAAATAACATAACGGTCCAAGATCCTTGATTTCAAACTCACAAGCCAAGTTTGCCTTCAATCCTTCTAGCTTTTCTTTGTCATCCCCTATTAGTATAATGTCATCAATATACATAATAAAAATAGCTAACTTCCATTCTTTAGACTATTTTTAGAACATTGTGTGATTGGCTTGCCCTCGAGAGTAACCATAGTTCTTCAGGACTTTCCTAAATTGGCTAAACCAGGCCCTAGGATACTGTTTAAGGCCATAGAGAGACCTTTTTAACCGACAGACCCTTCCAGTAGATCTTTTTTCTTTGAAACCAGGCAACATACCCATGTAAACTTCCTTTCCTAATTCTCCATTCAAGAAGGCATTCTTGATACAAAGTTGGTTGAGAGGCCAATCCAAATTTAGAGAAAAGAGAGAATGATCCTTATAGTATTAAGCTTTGGCACTAGGGTAAAAGTCTCTAGGTAGGCCACCCTATAGGTTTTATACTTGTCCACACTTCCATCAGCCTTATATTTGATTATAAATATTCACTTGCACTTCACAGTCCTCTTATCTTTAGGCCTAAGTACAAGGTTCCATATATTATTCTTTGTTAAGGCTGTCATTTCTTCTTGAACAATTTTCTTCCACTCATTTGACTCAAAAGCTTTATCAATGTTTCTTGGAATAGTGGTATTTGATAGATTAGCCATAAAATTCCTATACTCCTTAGATAGATTTGCATATGACAATAACTTGTAGATAAAATGTTTGGTGCAATTTCCCACTCATTTCTTTATCGCAATCGGCAAATTTGTGGAGTTCTGAGCTTCGTTCTTAGCATATTTAGTAGGTGGGTTTTGATCCTCCGTTAGTTCATATCTTGGTTCTGTTTGGTCTATAAGTGGTTGTACTTATTGAGTTTTATTTTTCTTTCGTGAATAGACATGAAACTCGCCTATTGGTTTCTCTAAATGTGACTTGGCTTTTATCGCTTCATTCCTTGGTGACACTATTAGTTGATTGAGTTATACAGTGTTAGGTAAGCTAGGCTAGAGTGAAGAGGTATTTGGCAGATCGGGTTCTAAGCTGGAATTACTAGGCAAATTGGGTTTTAGGCGGGAATTACTGGCCATATTGGGTTTTAGGTTGGAATTATTGGGCATATTGGGTTTTAGATTGGAATTACTAGGCATCTTAGGTTCTAGCCTAGAATTATTAGTAGGCTGAGAGGCTAGTGTAGTGACCTCAGTTTGGATAGGTTCTAAAATGTCAAGAAGATCCCAAGAATTATCTTCTCTCAAATTCTACCCCCGAAGAGTATTACTTAGGTAAAAAGGCTAATTTTCAAAGAACTTGACATCCATGGTGACAGATAATTTTTTTGTAAGAGGATTATAGCACTTGTACATTTTCTTAGAAGAAGAATATCCGAGAAACAAACACTTGATGGTTCTACGAGACAGCTTTGTTCTTTGAACACTTGGAAGATATACAAAAGTTGTACAACCGAAAGTTTTGAGTGCAAGATTTGAGGTAACAAGTGATTTTGTGGGTAGTTGTCAAGAAAAACAGAAATAGGTGTCTTGAATTTAAGAATTTGAGAGGGCATATGATTTATGAGATAAGATACTGTAAGAATGACCTCTCCCTAATATATTTTTGCTACATCAATTGTGAACATAATGGCCCTAGCAACCTCTAAAAGCTGTCTGTTTTTACGTTCCGCAACCCTACTTTATTATGGTGTTCCAAAATAAGAACTTTCGTAGACAATTTCTTATTGTGATAGGTAACTTCGTAAAATAGAATAGAAATACTCAGTTCCGTCATTTGTATGAAGTACACGAATGTCAGTTTGAAACTGAGTTTTTACTATGGCATGGAACTCTTTAGAAGTTTGTCTAGCTTCGGATTTTTCCTTTAAAAGGTACACCCAAGTGGTCCTAGAGTAGTCATCTATAAATGTAATGAACCATTTTGCTTTTGACAGGTTGTTAACCCTTGAGGGGCCCCACATGTCACTGTGAATCAAAGAGAATAGTTGTGATGGTTAATAAATATAGGCAAGAAAGAGAACACATGTTTGTTTAGCCATTTGACAAAAATCACAATGTAATAAACTCGAATCTTTATTTTTGAATAAGGAAGGAAACAAGGTTTTTAGATATTGAAAGTTAGGGTGGCTTAACTTATAGTGCCACAACATTATTTTAGAAGAAACAAATTTACATTGAGACACCAGAGCGTGTCCTTTCACGGACCCTTTAGTCTCGAGATAGTATAGCCCCTCATATTCCTTCACATTCCCAATCATCCTCCCTAATCATTTTTTAATAAAGAAGGAAACAAGGTTTTTAGATATGGAAAGCTAGGGTGGCCTAAATTGTAGTGCTGCACGCTATGTTAGAGGAAACAAACTCGCATTGAGAGAATTGAGTGTGTCCTCTCACGGGCCCTTTACTCTCGAGATGATATAGCCCTCATATTCCTTCACATTCGCAATCATCTTCCCCAAGATTGGATAATGAAATAAACATTTAGAACCACATAATTTAGCTACACAATTTGTTTCCTTGGTAAGTTTTCTAACTGAAAGAAGATTACATTTAAGTTTTAGGGCATGCGAAACTAAAAAAAGAGTCAGACAATCTGATAGTTTTACTGTTCCTTTTTCTAGCAACAGTGGATAATGATCCATCAACAATCCTCACTTTATAATTACCTGGACATAGAGTGTAAGTAGAGAAAAATTGAGAAGACCCTGTCATATGATCTGAGGCCCTTGAATCAACAATCTAAAGACTCTTTTCGAGGGATTGGATGCTAAGGGCTAGTAGGTTACCTATATGGGCTATATTACAAGTAAATGAGGTCATGTCATTTCCTTTTGCTTGCTGATTTTGTATGAGGAGCTAGTGTAGCATCTCAAATTGATCTTTTGTGAGGGAAAACTAATTAGTTTTCTTTGTCACCATTCCTTTTGCTTCCTGCTGGCGTTTTGGTTGCCAATTTGTTGGCCTTTCATGAAGCTTTCAACATGAGTCTTGGGCATGTTCTTTCTTGTGGCAATAGTCACAGTAGGGACGTTCTTCATGTTTTTGTCCCTTCTGATTAGATGATTGATCTGTTTGTCTTGGTTCGTTCATCAGTCCCATCAGGACTTTCTTTCAACTTTCTTCACATCTTACCTCAACAAAAGCTTTTCAGATGGAGGTAGAAGATTCTTTCCCTGTATTCTGCCACGAACTTCGTCAAGTTCTTTGTTGAGTTCATAAAGGAAATCAAAGAGGCGTTCTTTATCCAAGATCCTCTTATATTTGATGGCATCCTCACACCAATGCCACTGGAATTCATAGTGGAGGTTGAGTTCTTGCCATATATTGTTAAGAGAATTGAAAAATTAAGTCACTGAAAGACTCCTTTGCTTCTGGTCACGTAATTGTGACTTGATTTCAAAACGAACCGCATTCCCATGGTAAGAGTAGGTTTCAGTCATGGCTTCCCAAAGCTCCTTTGCAGATGGTAGGAAGAGATAAGTCCTACTAATATCCACGTCCATCGAGTTGATCAACCACACTTGCATTATTGAATTTTCAATATCCCACTACGGATAACCAGAATCCAAGACATCAAGGGCTCTGGTTTCCCTTGTAATATACCCTAATCGGCCTTTGCCACGAAGAAATAGGGTGATGGATTGAAACCATTACAAAATATTTCGGCCATTTAACGCGTACATAGTTATTTGCAAAGAGGGGTATTCGGTACCTAAGGGGACCAAAGAGATGTCCTGCCTTGTTACAAAACTAGAAAAAATCTCAGATTCTTGTACAGGGCTTGTTTTCTTCTCCATTGGAAGGCTTGAAACTTTATAATGGAAGATGAAGAGAAAAAAAATCAGAGGCTCAGATCAAAAGAGCTTCTCTGATACCATAAAATCATATTTCTTTTGTTTTTAATCTCAATTTTTCATACTATACAATAAAGAAGAGTACGTATTTATATACATTAGACCCTAGGAAAAAATGGTACAAATAGTTAAGATATTGCTAATCAGTATCCTTGAAAATTAGGGACTGAATCTCCTAAAATCTAGTATTTAAGTCAACACATAGCTATAAAATACAACTAACATCTACAACAATAGTCAGTACACGGCTTAAAATACGCCTAACATCTGTAACAAGTTTATATAATTTATTATTATTTTATAATAATATTTTCTATAAATAAACCATCAAATCCCTACAAAATCTCTTTTTAACGTTAGAATTAACAATTTTTATCCTATTTGTTCCTATAAAATCTCTATTTAACATTATTTCATTAAAACTCCATAAAACCCAAATATTTGTTAACTTAGTATTAACTTGATTAACCGCGAATACTTTTAATTATTAAAAAATTATTATTATTATTATTTTTTTACTTTTAATAGGGTAGAGTTTAATTTGAGCCTTTATGAAATAAATTACGAGAGGCTTTAATGAATACAATTAATATTAAAATTAATTACATATGCTAAATAAGTAATTGAATTTAGGAAGAAATTTTAGTCCATGAATACTCCAGGCCCCATGGCCGCTCATTGGATCGGTCGAGGTTGTTATTACTTAGACCATTAGATAAGTCCAGGAGTTGGATCCAATTATACTTCTTGCCGCCAAGTCACGAGAAGCATTTCGAAGAAATTTCCAGGAAGGAAATAATCACTTGATTTCTCCATCATGGCAGTCCCCATGCAGCTGCAAACCAAGCCGTTTCCACATTTTCTTTTTAGTTAAAGTTCGTTGGTTCAACAATAAAAACGAGTTGGCGAAAATTCCACGTTCAATGCAATTTTTTTTTTAATTGATAGTTTATTAATTAATTACATTCTTATGTCGATGGAAGAATAAGTTAGCATAGAACGGTTCAAAGTTAGAGAACTTCAATCTACCTGAAGCAATTAATATGCATGTAATTGCATGAAAGCAGCAGTGAATTAAACTGCTTAACGTACAAATTATGAATTTAAAAAATAAAAAAAAAAGTAAAAGAAAAGTAAAACTGACAAATGAAAGAGGATAGAGATTGATAGTTTATTAATTAATTACATTTTTATGTCGATGGAAGAATAAGTTAGCATAGAAAAGTTCAAAGTTAGAGAACTTCAATCTACCTGAAGCAATTAATATGCTTGTAATTGCATGAAAGCAGCAGTGGATTAAACTGCTCAGCGTACGAATTATGAATTAAAAAAATAGAAAAGCAAAAAGAAAAAAAATAAAAATGCAAAAAGAAAAGTAAAACTGACAAATGAAGGAGGATGGAAATAGAGATTGATAGTTTATTAATTAATTACATCCTGATGTCGATGGAAGAATAAGTTAGCATAGAACAATTCAAAGTTTGAAAACTTCAATCTACCTCAAGCAATTAATATGCATGTAATTGCATGAAAGCAACAATGGATTAACTGCTTAACGTACAAATTATGAATTAAAAAAATAAAACAGAAAAGTAAAATGATCAAGTCTGATCAACCCATACGTACCGTGAAATCTATTGGTCAACCTACATTTTCTTTTTATTATCTTTTTTTTATTTCAGCCATGTACAGAATATCATCAACTCAGAAACTTTTGAATATGATGAGGCAGGTTTTCTTGTACCATTGCTTAACATGTTACTTTCATCAAAAAAGAAAGAGGAGGGAATGAAAGCAACTGGAGAGCGATAGCATTCAAACATTTTACTATGAGCTCCTCTCGTATCATTAGTCAACATTGAATTTCATCGAAAAGAAAGAGGAGGTAGGATCAATCTGCATAAACTGACTTTTCATTCGATTTCTCTTTAATAATTGTCCGTCGGAATTGGAATTTTACAAAATTAAGTAGCAAAATTTCTTTTGTTAATTTTTTTGTCAAACAAAGTAGTAATCAATAATTCCGGTCCTCTTCTGCAGAAAGAATATTAAAAATAAAGTCTCAAATAGAAAAAGAAAGTTGCACCACCACCTTCATTGTGATTACTGAGAGGTTTCATCGTAAATATGTTTTCTTCTCCATTTAGTCTTTGAGAGTTTCTGTAGCTTATAAAGCAAACGTCAATTAGCTATCTAGTCATTTACATTGAGCAAATATTTTGCTGAGAAGAAATCATGAGTACAAGCCATCAGAAAGGCCATTCTACTAAACAGAAGCCTGATCAAATCATACGCCGGCCACAACAATCAGAATCAAAGCACGCGCACAAAGGGAGCCACACTAGCCAGACCAGTGACGAGCCCAAGATAACAACTCCTGTTGCGAAGAAAGAAATCACAGCCAATCACAGCGATTCGGGTAAAACTCTTGATCGCCGTACAAGTAGGTCCTTTGAGCGAAAGTCGGAGAAGACGGAAAAAATGCATAAACCCTACCCAGAGTCCTCCTCTCAATCTCAACAAATTCAGCAACCGAGTATTCAAACGGCTCCTGCTACCCCTAATGGGCCAAATCCAAGTAAGCCTGGATCAAATCCAGTATTGCAAGGGAGTCCTCACCCTCCGCGGGGGCGCTGAGTCAAGATCGTTGCTTGCTTTAGTAATTAAGCTATTCCAGAGGCCCTGTCCAGGTCCAGTGGTAAGGAGACTCGGGTTCTGAATTGCATGAGTTAACAAGAAAAAGACTTTAAAAAAATAAGCTTTTTCACTCTATTGAAAAAGTTTAACTAAAGGAGTGGTAATGATCCGTGAGACAAGTTTCTGAGTTGTACTTGTTATCCTAGTTATAATAAAATTGTGTTATTTGAGGAGCTTGAAATTAGTTTAAAAAGTAAATAGATTTGTAATTTTACTTTTTAATTTTATGAATCTTTAAATGAATGCCTCTTTAAAATCTTTTTTTCTATTTTCACTGAAAATATTTATTACAACCTCGTCTGACAAATGTGCTTTCAATTTATTCGACTTTCATTAAATAAGGTGTTTTTGTTCTGCTTCGATCAACTATTCCATTGTTATGAAGATGTGATATGACAACGTTGTTATAAATAATTATGGAGAACTTCGAACATCCGTGAGAAAGGAACCGACCATTAATGAAAATGGTGCATGTAATTTGAAGGTTAAAAAATATTAAATGGTTGAATTAATTTGAACTTATTTGACGTGTAGACTAAACTAAGTAGTCATGTTAAAAGAGTTTCAACTTTGTTAAAATCATATTTCATTAGCATCAAAAGTCATCCTAAGAATTGTTAGCCTCATGGGGCTCAGCAATCGGACTACAGAAAATGAAGTTAAATCGTTTAAGATCCATTCTCTAATTGGTTTTCAGAGAAATGCGGCAACATTTTCTTCAAAACTCCTTACTTAAGAATGTTGAAGTTGGAGAAATTAAATAATTGGTGAAATGCCTCGATCCAACAAAACCTTAGGTACAATTAGTTTTTCTTAAATACCTTACCACAAGATTTTCTATATTTTGATCTTAGTTGATTACAATCATTAAATGAAGTCTACTTTTTGTTAAATTCGAATTACGATGATCAATAAAAGAAAGCTATTTGAAAATCATTGGATCTAGCTTAGGCAATACAGTAAGTAGAGTCACTTGTAAATATCAATTAAATTGTAACAATTTCAAAAAAGAAAAAGAAAAACGAAATTTCAACAATTTCTATTTTAACATTTTCAGCAATTTGAAATTGTAACTATCAACAACTTGCATCTTGTGCGAGTTTGTAGATAACAAATTTTATCTACTGTTGTTAAAAGCACAATTTCTTGTTAGGGCATATTATCCTTATTCTTTACTGATGATTATTGGATTATTCCATTTACAAATTCACCTTCATGAGCATTATTGACAATTGCAGAGAAGTTTCACACCACCCTTGCTCATTCTAATTTCTGAGAAATATTTGAAGAATATATGTGTTGGGAAAGAGACTCACACAAACAACTACAAATTAAGTGGAAACAACTTGCATCTTGTGCGAGTTTATAGATAACAATTTTTATCTATTGTTGTTAATGGCACAATTTTTTGTTAGGGCATATTATCATTTTTCTTTACTGATGATTATTGGATTATTCAATTTACAAATTCACCTTGATGAGCATTATTGACAATTGCTCTAAATAACAACAACAACAACAACGTGGTAGTCCACTCTAATTAATCACATTGTTTTCGGTACAAAATTTTTCTAGCTCTCCGAAATTAAGAAAAGAAATCAATTAATTTGTTCGGTTTCTTCGTAATTGGTGATCAAAATTCAATATGCAGCACGCCATGGGGAAAACTTTCACTCATGGTCTTTGATTAATCATTAAATAACTTTATCAATAAAATGAAATTAAAAAATAGAAGTACCTAATTGAGAAATTAGTTTGCTTGGTGTGTTTCTCCAGATACGCTTTTGGGGATGAAAAGTTAAAAAGGCTTATAATTAACTTAACATCAACTTCTCAAAAGCTTTCAAACCAACTTCATAAAACTTGGGACCATACAATGTTGTAAACAGTCTTTTACAGCATAATGATTACAACGTTGTAAATATATGAAAAAGATAGTTTACAATATTATTAATGTAGTCCCAAATCACTATTAGAAAATAGGTTTTACGGACACCAATTTAGTGTCAGTAATTACTTTTACTGACACTTATTAATTGTGTCAATAATATTTAAGTCAAAACACACTAACACTAATTTTTAGTGTTAGTGATTTTTGTGTTAGTAATTCGTGTGACTATAGTATCATCAAAATAATGACACTATATGTTAGCATTTGATGATACTATTTTTGTGTCAGTAATTTTGTGTTACTATAGTATCACCAAAATAATGACACAAAAGTGTTAGTATTTAATGATATTATTTACATGTCAGTGATTTTATCATTTTAAATATTTAGTGTCAGCATTTAGTGATGTTATGTTTCTTTTGATTAATAGTATATTTTTATTTTAATTATATTTTTGCTATTTGTTTTACAATTAAATAAAAACTCAAAATATATTAAATATACCAAATCTCGTAACACGATACATTATTTAAATTAACATAATTCAACTACCCCACTGTTTGGGAAAAAAAAACATAAATACGAAATTAAGTTTTCCACAAGTTCTAAACAACAACAAAGTACTAA
The DNA here is from genome assembly GCA_039657385.1 of Citrus x changshan-huyou. Classification (NCBI taxonomy): domain Eukaryota; kingdom Viridiplantae; phylum Streptophyta; class Magnoliopsida; order Sapindales; family Rutaceae; genus Citrus; species Citrus x changshan-huyou. The sequence goes on from CM077555.1 coordinate 12,606,078, forward strand.
ATTAAGTTTCATCAAACATTAACCACAAGAATAAGTACAAGAATGTCACTAAATATCCATACATGGCTTCAATTGTTTCCCACCTACAAGTACATGAAATCAATTAGTACACTACAAAAAATAAGTCTTGGATATTTGGAAGCAAAAATACTCATAAATATATGTAACCAATGATCACGAAATCGCGAGAGTTCTTTCATGGTGTACTCATCAATTCCTTTGAACTTTAATTTCAAAACAATAAGTTATTCACGAAAAATTAAATCGTAAACTATAGCTATTCACCTAATCTCTTCCAACAATATGCCACATACCCATTATTACAAGTACCTTTACTTACAACATATAAAATACATACAATATATGGTAAAAACATAACAACCAAGAAGCACACATTAGGTCTAAGGTTCAAGGTTCTTTTGAGATGATTTATTTTACAATGAATTAAAACAATATGATACAATATTCTAAAAACTGTTTTCGATACTTACAATATTTTTAAGAATGTTCACATTTGTAACGATATCTTGAATGTATTTCATTACATAGTAGCCACATTCAAAGCTGGTACGTTGCCTCGGACACTACAACATAAAAATTATATAATTTATTTTTTCTTAAATAAGCAATGATTATTTAGGTTTGTCTAGTTTTTACCTTGATGGAGACCCATTGAACATTAGTCTTTGTACCAGACTTTAAAGATTGATGTATTCTAATCCCACTACAAGGAAGACATAACGAATGTTAGCAAATAACTAACTTAAAAAAATAAAAGAATATAATCAAAGATACAAATAAGAAACTTAACTGATTTGCAATCTGCATCATCTTTTCATTAAGATTACTTTCCAAGGGATTAAGATAATAGATTGTACATCTCACCATATCAATTGCGAATAACATCCAATGACCGCTAAACAAAATAAAATTGTTTAAAGATATATTTCAACACTCCATGGGCAATCATCTCCATTCTTGCTACTGTTGTCCTACTTCTCCTAATGTTGCTGCAAGCTCTGTATGCAATTCTTTCTTATCATCAACAAGCACAACGCCATTGAATAAAGAAGTAGTTGTAAACAAACTTTTAAATAAATGACAGGCTCTGTTTCAATAACGATAGAAAATTACAAGAGATTTGTGGTTGCCATGAATTGTATCATATACAACTTTAGTAACAGTTAAAACAATGTGTTTGATATATGTTTGTAGGTGCTTGACAGAATGCCCCAATGAAGTGGCTTTTGCGGGGAAGCCATAATTGAATGTTTGTGGCAAATGAGGTTCACACGAGAGCCTCTAGAACGTTTGAGCCAAGAACAATCGAGAATAATGCAAGATAAGAGTGTGAATCGCCAAAGGAAATGAACACAAAAATATACTATTAGTTTTGTTAACCATTATTGTATACACTGATGTAATCGAGACCCTTTGATTTATGTTTAAAGTAAGTCCAAAGAAGTATTAATTAATTAATTATAAATCAACTTTGAATTTGTTGTCTCTTGGATTGGCTGGGCCCTAGCTAGGAATTTTATGTGGGCACTTGTTTAAATTTATACTTCGGAAAGAACCAAGCCAAATAAGATTCCAGATCTTAGATATGTGCTATTTAATTTTAAGTATTTGGGTTCTTTTTTTTAATACTGATTACATATTAAATTATTGTATTACACAAATATTTACAACTGCTATTAGAGTAGACATTACACTGATATTTACAATCAAATATATAAATGGGACTTACATTATTATATTAATTTTATAAAGTGCATGCCCAGACATATGACCCTAAAAAACGAAAGATGTCTTTACTCAACTCGCATTTCGTAAGGGATAAAGACTTACAAATTAACTCCACACAATTTTTTTCTTAATCGAGGGAACCCCTACCCGCATAGTCCTGTTTAACTTTGAGAGTAGTAGTTCACAACTGAACCAAAACCCAAGTGGTGTATTTGGGTTCTTTAAAAATTATGGCTGATCTCAACGGCAAATTTTAATTTATTTCTTGACTTTGTTATGCACTTAACTCTCCAATTTACCACCATGTTTAATGCTAAATAAGATTTGAGAAAGGGTAAAACTTCAATTTATTAAAACGCAAAAAATTAATTTGATTAAATGCTAGCCGCCAACTCAGTCACAAACCCTGAGAATTTGTTTGGAGGGGGTATTGTTAATAATAATTTCAAAATAATAAAACTAACTTAATAAAAAAATGACAATAGTTATATTAATCATCAGTGGCTCTTCCCCTAAGAATCTTAGGCAGTTGCCTAGGGCCCATAACATATGAAGGTTCCAATTTTTTTTCTAAAATTATAGCCATTAAATTATTAATTTTGTGAAAAATCAGATTTCTTTTGTTTTTAATCTCAATTTTTCATACCATACAATAGAGAAGAATATATATTTATATATATTAGACATTAGGAAAAAATTGTAAAAACAACTAAGATATTGCAAATCAGTATCCCTAAATATTAGGGATTAAATCTCCTAAAATATGGTATTTATGTCAATGCATAGCTGTAAAATACAGCTGATATCTGCAACAATAGTCAACAAACAGCTGTCAAATACAGGTGACATTTGCAATACTCCCCCTCAAGCTGGAGCATAGATGTTCTTCAGGCCCAGCTTGCATACAAACTCTTCAAACTTGAGTCCAAGCATTCCTTTTGTCAACATATCTGCAGTTTGTCGTTTTGTAGGAATATACACCAAATAGATAACACTAGTTTCCAATTTCCCTTTAATGAAATGTCGGTCTACATCCACATGTTTTGTCCTCTCATGATGGACAGGATTATGAGCAATATTAATTGCTACCTTATTGTCATAGTAAAGTTGCATAGGATTTTTTTTTTTTAACTGCAGTTCTTTGAGAACACATTTTATCCACATAAGCTCGTATACTGCATGTGCTAGTGCTCAAAAATCTGTTTCTGCACCGCTTCGTGCCACTTTACTTTGCTTCTTGCTTCTCCAAGTCACAAGGTTTCCCCACACCTTAGTAAAACAACCTGTTGTAGACTTTTTATCCATGACGTTTCCAGCCCAATTCGCGTCAACAAAGACTTCTACATTCCCTTTTTCTCCCTTCTCAAAATAAAGTCCCTTTCCTGGTGTTGACTTCAAGTATTAAAGTATCTCGTTTACTGCCACTAAGTGAACTTCTCTTGGAGAGTGCATATACTGGCTCATATAAGCTAACTACAAAAGCAATATTAGGCCTAGTATGAGAAAGATAAATTAATCTCCCTACTAGTCTTTAATATCTCCTCCTTTCCACGGGTGTACTATTTTCTTCAAGACCCAACTTGCTATTTGGTTCAACTTGTGTGGTAGCAGGTTTACCGTCAGTCATGCCAGATTCTTTTAGCAAATATAAGGTGTATTTCTATTGTGTAACTAGAACGCCTTTAACTGTTCTAGCTACCTCCATTCATAGAAAATAACATAACGGTCCAAGATCCTTGATTTCAAACTCACAAGCCAAGTTTGCCTTCAATCCTTCTACCTTTTCTTTGTCATCCCCTGTTAGTATAATGTCGTCAATATACATAATAAAAATAGCTAACTTCCATTCTTTAGACTATTTTTAGAACATTGTGTGATTGGCTTGCCCCCGAGAGTAACCATAGTTCTTCAGGACTTTCCCAAATTGGCTGAACCAGGCCCTAGGATACTATTTAAGGCCATAGAGAGACCTTTTTAACCGAGAGACTCTTCCAGTAGGTTTTTTTTCTTTGAAACCAGGCAACATACCCATGTAAACTTCCTTTCCTAATTCTCCATTCAAGAAGGCATTCTTGATACAAAGTTGGTTGAGAGGCCAATCTAAATTTAGAGAAAAGAGAGAAAGATCCTTATAGTATTAAGCTTTGGCACTAGGGTAAAAGTCTCTAGGTAGGCCACCCTATAGGTTTTATACTTGTCCACACTTCCATCAGCCTTATATTTGATTGTAAATATCCACTTGCACTTCACAGTCCTCTTATCTTTAGGCCTGAGTACAAGGTTCCATATATTATTCTTTGTTAAGGTTGTCATTTCTTCTTGAACAATTTTCTTCCACTCATTTGACTCAAAAGGTTTATGAATGTTTCTTGGAATAGTGGTATTAGATAGATTAGCCATAAAATTCCTATACTCCTTAGATAGATTTGCATATGACAATAACTTGTAGATAAAATGTTTGGTGCAATTTCCCACTCATTTCTTTATCGCAATCGGCAAATTTGTGGAGTTCTGAGCTTCGTTCTTAGCATATTTAGTAGGTGGGTTTTGATCCTCCCTTAGTTCATATCTTGGTTCTGTTTGGTCTATAAGTGGTTGTACTTATTGAGTTTTATTTTTCTTTCGTGAATAGACATGAAACTCGCCTATTGGTTTCTCTAAATGTGACTTGGCTTTTATCGCTTCATTCCTTAGTGACACTATTAGTTGATTGAGTTATACAGTGTTAGGTAAGCTAGGCTAGAGTGAAGAGGTATTTGGCAGATCGGGTTCTAAGCTGGAATTACTAGGCAAATTGGGTTTTAGGCGGGAATTACTGGCCATATTGGGTTTTAGGTTGGAATTATTGGGCATATTGGGTTTTAGATTGGAATTACTAGGCATCTTAGGTTCTAGCCTAGAATTATTAGTAGGCTGAGAGGCTAGTGTAGTGACCTCAGTTTGGATAGGTTCTAAAATGTCAAGAAGATCCCAAGAATTATTTTCTCTTAAATTCTACCCCCGAAGAGTATTACTTAGGTAAAAAGGCTAATTTTCAAAGAACTTGACATCCATGGTGACAGATAATTTTTTTGTAAGAGGATTATAGCACTTGTACATTTTCTTAGAAGAAGAATATCCTAGAAACAAACACTTGATGGTTCTACGAGACAGCTTTGTTCTTTGAACACTTGGAAGATATACAAAAGTTGTACAACCGAAAGTTTTGAGTGCAAGATTTGAGGTAACAAGTGATTTTGTGGGTAGTTGTCAAGAAAAACAGAAATAGGTGTCTTGAATTTAAGAATTTGAGAGGGCATATGATTTATGAGATAAGATACTGTAAGAATGACCTCTCCCTAATATATTTTTGCTACATCAATTGTGAACATAATGGCCCTAGCAACCTCTAAAAGCTGTCTGTTTTTACGTTCCGCAACCCCACTTTATTATGGTGTTCCAAAATAAGAACTTTCGTAGACAATTTCTTATTGTGATAGGTAACTTCGTAAAATAGAATAGAAATACTCAGTTCCGTCATTTGTATGAAGTACACGAATGTCAGTTTGAAACTGAGTTTTTACTATGGCATGGAACTCTTTAGAAGTTTGTCTAGCTTCGGATTTTTCCTTTAAAAGGTACACCCAAGTGGTCCTAGAGTAGTCATCTATGAATGTAATGAACCATTTTACTTTTGACAGGTTGTTAACCCTTGAGGGGCCCCACATGTCACTGTGAATCAAAGAGAATAGTTGTGATGGTTAATAAATACAGGCAAGAAAGAGAACACATGTTTGTTTATCCATTTGACAAAAATCACAATGTAATAAACTCGAATCTTTATTTTTGAATAAGGAAGGAAACAAGGTTTATAGATATTGAAAGTTAGGGTGGCTTAACTTATAGTGCCACAACATTATTTTAGAAGAAACAAATTTACATTGAGACACCAGAGCGTGTCCTTTCACGGACCCTTTAGTCTCGAGATAGTATAGCCCCTCATATTCCTTCACATTCCCAATCATCCTCCCTAATCATTTTTTAATAAAGAAGGAAACAAGGTTTTTATATATGGAAAGCTAGGGTGGCCTAAATTGTAGTGCTGCACGCTATGTTAGAGGAAACAAACTCGCATTGAGAGAATTGAGTGTGTCCTCTCACGGGCCCTTTACTCTCGAGATGATATAGCCCTCATATTCCTTCACATTCGCAATCATCTTCCCCAAGATTGGATAATGAAATAAACATTTAGAACCACATAATTTAGCTACACAATTTGTTTCCTTGGTAAGTTTTCTAACTGAAAGAAGATTACATTTAAGTTTTAGGGCATGCGAAACTAAAAAAAGAGTCAGACAATCTGATAGTTTTACTGTTCCTTTTTCTAGCAACAGTGGATAATGATCCATCAACAATCCTCACTTTATAATTACCTGGACATAGAGTGTAAGTAGAGAAAAATTGAGAAGACCCTGTCATATGATCTAAGGCCCTTGAATCAACAATCTAAAGACTCTTTTCGAGGGATTGGATGCTAAGGGCTAGTAGGCTACCTATATGGGCTATATTACAAGTAAATGAGGTCATGTCATTTCCTTTTGCTTGCTGATTTTGTATGAGGAGCTAGTGTAGCATCTCAAATTGATCTTTTGTGAGGGAAAACTAATTAGTTTTCTTTGTCACCATTCCTTTTGCTTCCTGCTGGCGTTTTGGTTGCCAATTTGTTGGCCTTTCATGAAGCTTTCAACATGAGTCTTGGGCATGTTCTTTCTTGTGGCAATAGTCACAGTAGGGACGTTCTTCATGTTTTTGTCCCTTCTGATTAGATGATTGATCTGTTTGTCTTGGTTCGTTCATCAGTCCCATCAGGACTTTCTTTCAACTTTCTTCACATCTTACCTCAACAAAAGCTTTTCAGATGGAGGTAGAAGATTCTTTCCCTGTATTCTGCCACGAACTTCGTCAAGTTCTTTGTTGAGTTCATAAAGGAAATCAAAGAGGCGTTCTTTATCCAAGATCCTCTTATATTTGATGGCATCCTCACACCAATGCCACTGGAATTCATAGTGGAGGTCGAGTTCTTGCCATATATTGTTAAGAGAATTGAAAAATTAAGTCACCGAAAGACTCCTTTGCTTCTGGTCACGTAATTGTGACTTGATTTCAAAACGAACCGCATTCCCATGGTAAGAGTAGGTTTCAGTCATGGCTTCCCAAAGCTCCTTTGCAGATGGTAGGAAGAGATAAGTCCTACTAATATCCACGTCCATCGAGTTGATCAACCACACTTGCATTATTGAATTTTCAATATCCCACTACGGATAACCAGAATCCAAGACATCAAGGGCTCTGGTTTCCCTTGTAATATACCCTAATCGGCCTTTGCCACGAAGAAATAGGGTGATGGATTGAAACCATTACAAAATATTTCGGCCATTTAACGCGTACATAGTTATTTGCAAAGAGGGGTATTCGGTACCTAAGGGGACCAAAGAGATGTCCTGCCTTGTTACAAAACTAGAAAAAATCTCAGATTCTTGTACAGGGCTTGTTTTCTTCTCCATTGGAAGGCTTGAAACTTTATAATGGAAGATGAAGAGAAAAAAAATCAGAGGCTCAGATCAAAAGAGCTTCTCTGATACCATAAAATCATATTTCTTTTGTTTTTAATCTCAATTTTTCATACTATACAATAAAGAAGAGTACGTATTTATATACATTAGACCCTAGGAAAAAATGGTACAAATAGTTAAGATATTGCTAATCAGTATCCTTGAAAATTAGGGACTGAATCTCCTAAAATCTAGTATTTAAGTCAACACATAGCTATAAAATACAACTAACATCTACAACAATAGTCAGTACACGGCTTAAAATACGCCTAACATCTGTAACAAGTTTATATAATTTATTATTATTTTATAATAATATTTTCTATAAATAAACCATCAAATCCCTACAAAATCTCTTTTTAACGTTAGAATTAACAATTTTTATCCTATTTGTTCCTATAAAATCTCTATTTAACATTATTTCATTAAAACTCCATAAAACCCAAATATTTGTTAACTTAGTATTAACTTGATTAACCGCGAATACTTTTAATTATTAAAAAATTATTATTATTATTATTTTTTTACTTTTAATAGGGTAGAGTTTAATTTGAGCCTTTATGAAATAAATTACGAGAGGCTTTAATGAATACAATTAATATTAAAATTAATTACATATGCTAAATAAGTAATTGAATTTAGGAAGAAATTTTAGTCCATGAATACTCCAGGCCCCATGGCCGCTCATTGGATCGGTCGAGGTTGTTATTACTTAGACCATTAGATAAGTCCAGGAGTTGGATCCAATTATACTTCTTGCCGCCAAGTCACGAGAAGCATTTCGAAGAAATTTCCAGGAAGGAAATAATCACTTGATTTCTCCATCATGGCAGTCCCCATGCAGCTGCAAACCAAGCCGTTTCCACATTTTCTTTTTAGTTAAAGTTCGTTGGTTCAACAATAAAAACGAGTTGGCGAAAATTCCACGTTCAATGCAATTTTTTTTTTAATTGATAGTTTATTAATTAATTACATTCTTATGTCGATATAAGAATAAGTTAGCATAGAACGGTTCAAAGTTAGAGAACTTCAATCTACCTGAAGCAATTAATATGCATGTAATTGCATGAAAGCAGCAGTGAATTAAACTGCTTAACGTACAAATTATGAATTTAAAAAATAAAAAAAAAGTAAAAGAAAAGTAAAACTGACAAATGAAAGAGGATAGAGATTGATAGTTTATTAATTAATTACATTTTTATGTCGATGGAAGAATAAGTTAGCATAGAAAAGTTCAAAGTTAGAGAACTTCAATCTACCTGAAGCAATTAATATGCTTGTAATTGCATGAAAGCAGCAGTGGATTAAACTGCTCAGCGTACGAATTATGAATTAAAAAAATAGAAAAGCAAAAAGAAAAAAAATAAAAATGCAAAAAGAAAAGTAAAACTGACAAATGAAGGAGGATGGAAATAGAGATTGATAGTTTATTAATTAATTACATCCTGATGTCGATGGAAGAATAAGTTAGCATAGAACAATTCAAAGTTTGAAAACTTCAATCTACCTCAAGCAATTAATATGCATGTAATTGCATGAAAGCAACAATGGATTAACTGCTTAACGTACAAATTATGAATTAAAAAAATAAAACAGAAAAGTAAAATGATCAAGTCTGATCAACCCATACGTACCGTGAAATCTATTGGTCAACCTACATTTTCTTTTTATTATCTTTTTTTTATTTCAGCCATGTACAGAATATCATCAACTCAGAAACTTTTGAATATGATGAGGCAGGTTTTCTTGTACCATTGCTTAACATGTTACTTTCATCAAAAAAGAAAGAGGAGGGAATGAAAGCAACTGGAGAGCGATAGCATTCAAACATTTTACTATGAGCTCCTCTCGTATCATTAGTCAACATTGAATTTCATCGAAAAGAAAGAGGAGGTAGGATCAATCTGCATAAACTGACTTTTCATTCGATTTCTCTTTAATAATTGTCCGTCGGAATTGGAATTTTACAAAATTAAGTAGCAAAATTTCTTTTGTTAATTTTTTTGTCAAACAAAGTAGTAATCAATAATTCCGGTCCTCTTCTGCAGAAAGAATATTAAAAATAAAGTCTCAAATAGAAAAAGAAAGTTGCACCACCACCTTCATTGTGATTACTGAGAGGTTTCATCGTAAATATGTTTTCTTCTCCATTTAGTCTTTGAGAGTTTCTGTAGCTTATAAAGCAAACGTCAATTAGCTATCTAGTCATTTACATTGAGCAAATATTTTGCTGAGAAGAAATCATGAGTACAAGCCATCAGAAAGGCCATTCTACTAAACAGAAGCCTGATCAAATCATACGCCGGCCACAACAATCAGAATCAAAGCACGCGCACAAAGGGAGCCACACTAGCCAGACCAGTGACGAGCCCAAGATAACAACTCCTGTTGCGAAGAAAGAAATCACAGCCAATCACAGCGATTCGGGTAAAACTCTTGATCGCCGTACAAGTAGGTCCTTTGAGCGAAAGTCGGAGAAGACGGAAAAAATGCATAAACCCTACCCAGAGTCCTCCTCTCAATCTCAACAAATTCAGCAACCGAGTATTCAAACGGCTCCTGCTACCCCTAATGGGCCAAATCCAAGTAAGCCTGGATCAAATCCAGTATTGCAAGGGAGTCCTCACCCTCCGCGGGGGCGCTGAGTCAAGATCGTTGCTTGCTTTAGTAATTAAGCTATTCCAGAGGCCCTGTCCAGGTCCAGTGGTAAGGAGACTCGGGTTCTGAATTGCATGAGTTAACAAGAAAAAGACTTTAAAAAAATAAGCTTTTTCACTCTATTGAAAAAGTTTAACTAAAGGAGTGGTAATGATCCGTGAGACAAGTTTCTGAGTTGTACTTGTTATCCTAGTTATAATAAAATTGTGTTATTTGAGGAGCTTGAAATTAGTTTAAAAAGTAAATAGATTTGTAATTTTACTTTTTAATTTTATGAATCTTTAAATGAATGCCTCTTTAAAATCTTTTTTTCTATTTTCACTGAAAATATTTATTACAACCTCGTCTGACAAATGTGCTTTCAATTTATTCGACTTTCATTAAATAAGGTGTTTTTGTTCTGCTTCGATCAACTATTCCATTGTTATGAAGATGTGATATGACAACGTTGTTATAAATAATTATGGAGAACTTCGAACATCCGTGAGAAAGGAACCGACCATTAATGAAAATGGTGCATGTAATTTGAAGGTTAAAAAATATTAAATGGTTGAATTAATTTGAACTTATTTGACGTGTAGACTAAACTAAGTAGTCATGTTAAAAGAGTTTCAACTTTGTTAAAATCATATTTCATTAGCATCAAAAGTCATCCTAAGAATTGTTAGCCTCATGGGGCTCAGCAATCGGACTACAGAAAATGAAGTTAAATCGTTTAAGATCCATTCTCTAATTGGTTTTCAGAGAAATGCGGCAACATTTTCTTCAAAACTCCTTACTTAAGAATGTTGAAGTTGGAGAAATTAAATAATTGGTGAAATGCCTCGATCCAACAAAACCTTAGGTACAATTAGTTTTTCTTAAATACCTTACCACAAGATTTTCTATATTTTGATCTTAGTTGATTACAATCATTAAATGAAGTCTACTTTTTGTTAAATTCGAATTACGATGATCAATAAAAGAAAGCTATTTGAAAATCATTGGATCTAGCTTAGGCAATACAGTAAGTAGAGTCACTTGTAAATATCAATTAAATTGTAACAATTTCAAAAAAGAAAAAGAAAAACGAAATTTCAACAATTTCTATTTTAACATTTTCAGCAATTTGAAATTGTAACTATCAACAACTTGCATCTTGTGCGAGTTTGTAGATAACAAATTTTATCTACTGTTGTTAAAAGCACAATTTCTTGTTAGGGCATATTATCCTTATTCTTTACTGATGATTATTGGATTATTCCATTTACAAATTCACCTTCATGAGCATTATTGACAATTGCAGAGAAGTTTCACACCACCCTTGCTCATTCTAATTTCTGAGAAATATTTGAAGAATATATGTGTTGGGAAAGAGACTCACACAAACAACTACAAATTAAGTGGAAACAACTTGCATCTTGTGCGAGTTTATAGATAACAATTTTTATCTATTGTTGTTAATGGCACAATTTTTTGTTAGGGCATATTATCATTTTTCTTTACTGATGATTATTGGATTATTCAATTTACAAATTCACCTTGATGAGCATTATTGACAATTGCTCTAAATAACAACAACAACAACAACGTGGTAGTCCACTCTAATTAATCACATTGTTTTCGGTACAAAATTTTTCTAGCTCTCCGAAATTAAGAAAAGAAATCAATTAATTTGTTTGGTTTCTTCGTAATTGGTGATCAAAATTCAATATGCAGCACGCCATGGGGAAAACTTTCACTCATGGTCTTTGATTAATCATTAAATAACTTTATCAATAAAATGAAATTAAAAAATAGAAGTACCTAATTGAGAAATTAGTTTGCTTGGTGTGTTTCTCCAGATACGCTTTTGGGGATGAAAAGTTAAAAAGGCTTATAATTAACTTAACATCAACTTCTCAAAAGCTTTCAAACCAACTTCATAAAACTTGGGACCATACAATGTTGTAAACAGTCTTTTACAGTATAATGATTACAACGTTGTAAATATATGAAAAAGATAGTTTACAATATTATTAATGTAGTCCCAAATCACTATTAGAAAATAGGTTTTACGGACACCAATTTAGTGTCAGTGATTACTTTTACTGACACTTATTAATTGTGTTAATAATGTTTAAGTCAAAACACACTAACACTAATTTTTAGTGTCAGTGATTTTTGTGTTAGTAATTCGTGTGACTATAGTGTCATTAAAATAATGACATTATATGTTAGTATTTGATGATACTATTTTTGTGTCAGTAATTTTGTGTTACTATAGTATCACCAAAATAATGACACAAAAGTGTTAGTATTTAATGATATTATTTACATGTCAGTGATTTTTATCATTTTAAATATTTAGTGTCAGCATTTAGTGATGTTATGTTTCTTTTGATTAATTGTGTATTTTTATTTTAATTATATTTTTGCTATTTGTTTTACAATTAAATAAAAACTCAAAATATATTAAATATACCAAATCTCGCAACACGATACATTATTTAAATTAGCATAATTCAACTACACCACTGTTTGGAAAAAAAAACATAAATACGAAATTAAGTTTTCCACAAGTTATAAACAACAACAAAGTACTAAATTAAGTTTCACCAAACATTAACCACAAGAATAAGTACAAGAATGTCACTAAATATCCATACATGGCTTCAATTGTTTCCCACCTACAAGTACATGAAATCAATTAGTACACTACAAAAAATATGGCTTGGATATTTGGAAGCAAAAATACTCATAAAGTATTTATATATTACCTCATAATTGTAAGCAGTAATCAACTTGGAAAAATATGTAACTATTGATCACGAAATCGCGAGAGCTCTTTCATGGTGTACTCATCAATTCCTTTGAACTTTAATTTCAAAACAATAAGTTATTCACGAAAAATTAAATCGTAAACTATAGCTATTCACCTAATCTCTTCCAACAGTATGCCAGTCATGCCAGATTCTTTTAGCAAATATAAGGTGTATTTCTATTGTGTAACTAGAACACCTTTAGCTGTTCTAGCTACCTCCATTCATAGAAAATAACATAACGGTCCAAGATCCTTGATTTCAAACTCACAAGCCAATTTTGCCTTCAATCCTTCTAGCTCTTCTTTGTCATTCCCTGTTAGTATAATGTCGTCAATATACATAATAAAAATAGCTAACTTCCATTCTTTAGAACATTGTGTGATTGGCTTGCCCCCGAGAGTAACCATAGTTCTTCAGGACTTTCCCAAATTGGCTGAATCAGGCCCTAGGATACTATTTAAGGCCATAGAGAGACCTTTTTAACCGACAGACTCTTCCAGTAGGTCTTTTTTCTTTGAAACTAGGCAACATACCCATGTAAACTTCCTTTCCTAATTCTCCATTCAAGAAGGCATTCTTGATACAAAGTTGGTTGAGAGGCCAATCCAAATTTAGAGAAAAGAGAGAAAGATCCTTATAGTATTAAGCTTTGGCACTAGGGTAAAAGTCTCTAGGTAGGCCACCCTATAGGTCTTATACTTGTCAACACTTCCATCAGCCTTATATTTGATTATAAATATTCACTTGCACTTCACAGTCCTCTTATCTTTAGGCCTAAGTACAAGGTTCCATATATTATTCTTTGTTAAGGCTGTCATTTCTTCTTGAACAATTTTCTTCCACTCATTTGACTCAAAAGCTTTATGAATGTTTCTTGGAATAATGGTATTAGATAGATTAGTCATAAAATTCCTATACTCCTTAGATAGATTTGTATATGACAATAACTTATAGATAAAATGTTTGGTGCAATTTCTCACTCATTTCTTTATCGCAATAGGCAAATTTGTGGACTTCTGAGCTTCGTTCTTAGCATATTTAGTAGGTGGGTTTTGATCCTCCCTTAGTTCATATCTTGGTTCTGTTTGGTCTATAAGTGGTTGTACTTCTTGAGTTTTATTTTTCTTTCGTGAATAGACATGAAACTCGCCTATTGGTTTCTCTAAATGCGAATTGGCTTTTATCCCTTCATTCCTTGGTGACACTATTAGTTGATTGAGTTATATAGTGTTAGGTAAGCTAGGCTAGAATGAAGAGGTATTTGGCAGATTGGGTTCTAAGCTGGAATTACTAGGCAGATTGGGTTTTAGGCGGGAATTACTGGCCATATTAGGTTTTAGGTTGGAACTATTGGGCATATTGGGTTTTAGACTGGAATTACTAGGCATCTTAGGTTCTAGCCTAGAATTATTAGTAGGCTGAGAGGCTGGTGTAGTGACCTCGGTTTGGATAGGTTCTAAAATGTCAAGAAGATCTCAAGAATTATCTTCTCTCAAATTCTACCCCCGAAGAGTATTACTTAGGTAAAAAGGGATAATTTTCAAAGAACTTGACATCCATGGTGACGGATAATTTTTTTGTAAGAGGATTATAGTACTTGTACATTTTCTTAGTAGAAGAATATCCTAGAAACAAACACTTGATGGTTCTACGAGACAGCTTTGTTCTTTGAACACTTGGAAGATATACAAAAAGTTGTACAACCGAAAGTTTTGAGTGCAAGATTTGAGGTAACAAGTGATTTTTTGGGTAGTTGTCAAGAAAAACAGAAATAGGTGTCTTGAATTTAAGAATTTGAGAGGGCATGCGATTTATGAGATAAGATACTGTAAGAATGACCTCTCCCCAATATATTTTTGATACATCAATTGTGAACATAATGGCCCTAGCAACCTCTAAAAGCTGTCTGTTTTTACGTTCCGCAACCCCACTTTATTATGGTGTTCCAAAATAAGAACTTTCGTAGACAATTTCTTATTGTGATAGGTAACTCCGTAAAATAGAATTGAAATACTCAGTTCCGTCATTTGTATGAAGTACACGAATGTCAGTTTGAAACTGAGTTTTTACTATGGCATGGAACTCTTTAGAAGTTTGTCTAGCTTCGGATTTTTCCTTTAAAAGGTACACCCAAGTGGTCCTAGAGTAGTCATCTATGAATGTAATGAACCATTTTGCTTTTGACAAGTTGTTAACCCTTGAGGGGCCCCACATGTCACTGTGAATCAAAGAGAATAGTTGTGATGGTTTATAAATACAGGCAAGAAAGAGAACACATGTTTGTTTAGCCATTTGACAAAAATCACAATGTAATAAACTCGAATCTTTATTTTTGAATAAGGAAGGAAACAAGGTTTTTAGATATTGAAAGTTAGGGTGGCTTAACTTATAGTGCCACAACATTATTTTAGAAGAAATAAATTTACATTGAGAGACCTGAGCGTGTCCTTTCACGGACCCTTTAGTCTCGAGATAGTATAGCCCCTCATATTCCTTCACATTCCCAATCATCCTCCCTAATCATTTTTTAATAAGGAAGGAAACAAGGTTTTTAGATATGGAAAGCTAGGGTGGCCTAAATTGCAGTGCTGCACGTTATTTTAGAGGAAACAAACTCGCATTGAGAGAATTGATATAGCCCTCATATTCCTTCACATTTGCAATCATCTTCCCCAAGATTGGATAATGAAATAAACATTTAGAACCACATAATTTAGCTACACAATTTGTTTCCTTGGTAAGTTTACTAACTGAAAGAAGATTACATTTTTAGGGCATGCGAAACTGAAAAAAGAGTCAGACAATCTGATAGTTTTACTGTTCCTTTTTCTAGCAACAGTGGATAATGATCCATCAACAATCCTTACTTTATAATTACCTGGACATAGACTGTAACTAGAGAAATTTTGAGAAGACCCTGTCATATGATCTGAGGCCCTTGAATCAACAATCTAAAGACTCTTTTCGAGGGATTGGATACTAAAGGCTAATAGGTTACCTGTATGGGCTATATTACAAGTAAAGGAGGTCATGTCATTTCCTTTGGCTTGCTGATTTTGTATGAGGAGCTATTGTAGCATCTCAAATTGATCTTTTGTGAGGGAAAACTAATTAGTTTTCTTTGTCACCATTCCTTTTGCTTCCTGCTGGCGTTTTGGTTGTCAATTTGTTGGCCTTCCATGAAGCTTTCAACATGAGTCTTGGGCATGTCTTTTCTTGTGGGAATAGTCACAGGAGGGACGTTCTTCATGTTTTTGTCCCTTCTGATTAGATGATTGATCTATTTGTCTTGGTTCGTTCATCAGTCCCATCAGGACTTTCTTTCAACTTTCTTCACATCTTACCTCAACAAAAGCTTTTTCGATGGAGGGTAGAGGATTCTTTCCCTGTATTCTGCCACGAACTTCGTCAAGTTCTTTGTTGAGTTCATAAACGAAATAAAAAAGGCGTTCTTTATCCAAGATCCTCTTATATTTGATGGCATCCTCGTAGGTTTCAATCATGGCTTCCCAAAGCTCCTTTGCAGATTGTAGGAAGAGATAAGTCCTACTAATATCCACGTCCATCGAGTTGATCAACCACACTTGCATTATTGAATTTTCAGTATTCCACTACGGATAACCAGAATCCAAGACATCAAGGGCTTTGGTTTCCCTTGTAATATACCCTAATCGGCCTTTGCCACGAAGAAATAGGGTGATGGATTGAAACCATTACAAAATATTTCGGCCATTTAACGCGTGCGTAGTTATTTGCAAAGAGGGGTATTCGGTACTTAAGGAGACCAAAGAGATGTCCTGCCTTGTTACAAAACTAGAAAAAATCTCAGATTCTTGTACAGGGCTTGTTTTCTTCTCCATTGGAAGGCTTGAAACTTTAGAATGGAAGAATAAGAGAAAAAAAATCAGAGGCTCAGATTGTTGAGTGTTAGAAAATGCATATTTATTAAGGAGAAAATCGTCATTTTACATTTCATGTCTTTCTAACAACCCTTACTTTTATGTATTTAAGCTTCTTGTAATTTAATTATGTGTGTTTTATTTTAATTAAGTATTTTATGTATTTTAGGGGTATCATGGTCATTTCACAATAAACGAGAGATCAAATGGCAAAACGGACATCACTTTTGAACTTAGGACGGTCGAAAACCTTAGGAGGAGCATAAAAGGAAAAATGGCATTGTTCACATGTACGGTACTGTTCACATGTACGGGTACTGTCTACGTTACTGTTCACAGCACTGTTCACATAGACGGATCGATGACGTGGCATTGCCCGATGATGTGGCATTGACTGATGAGGTGTCACGATCCTGTTGGACTAAAATTTTTATGCACTGTTGATCGATGACGTGGCAGCATATCAGTGGACCAAAAATCTCACGTACGGTACATGCAACATGTTGAGTATTAGAAAATGCATATTTATAAAGGAGAAAACCATCATTTTATATTTCAAGTCTTACTAACAACTCTTACTTTTATGTATTTAACCTTCTTGTGATGTAATTACGTGTGTGTTATTTTAATTAAGTATTTTATGTATTTTAGGGGCATTATAGTCATTTCACAATAAAGGAGAGATCAAACGGTAAAACGGACATCACTTTTGAACTCAGGACGGTCGAAAACCTTAGGAGGAGCATAAAAGGAAAAATGGCACTATTCACATGTACGGTACTATTCACGTATACGGTACTGTCTACGTTACTGTTCACGACACTGTTCACATAGACGGATCGATGACGTGGCATTGACCGATGATGTGGCATTGACTGATGAGGTGTCACGATCCTGTTGGACTAAAATTCTTATGTACTGTTGATGGTGACGTGGCAGCATATCAGTGGACGAAAAATCTCGCGTACGGTGCATGCATCACACAGAATTATTTTCAACCAAACCACGTTACTGTTCACCCGGGTCAAACCGTGTTACTGTTCATCCGCGTGGTCAAACCGTGGACTGTTGACTGATGACGTGGCGCAATCCTGAGCGTCCAAACTGTTTTAATCCGATGGCCATGATTTACTCCGTGTATCTATAAAAAGGGGGCCTCTCCCCCCTAATTTGATATCCCTGAATCCATTTTTGGACTCCATTTTCTGTAATTCTCTCTCCATCTTGTATTTTCTTTGTATTTTAATAAATTCCCATTTTGCCCCTAGTTCAATTATGAGTAGCTAATTTCCTTTCAAGCTTGGGTTGAAGGTGAAGTCTCAACATGTGTCATGGGCTTTATTTGGTAAATTTATTTTCTTTTCCCCTCTAGTTTTTGTGGATGATTTGACTTATCGTCGACAAATAATACTGATCTTGTCTAGATACCGCCTTGGTTACACCGGCTCTCTAGTATAAGGTTATTATTATTTGGCACGATAAGCCCTTAGCACCATATTGATTAGAGCGTGGTTCATGAGGTGTGGATTCCCCCCTCATGATTTAATTGGTATTAATAAGGAATATTTAGCCCATGATGCATGTTGATAGGGATCCAGATACCCAAGTACGTTATTTCAATAGATTTCACTTCAATTTATTCTCGCCATTGCAATCCCAATTTTAGAATTTATTATCGCCATTTCAATTCCAATTTTAGGATAATTTAAATCACTTCCACCACAATTCCAACCACCCATTTACAAAATTAATTCTACATATAATTAAAATCCACCTCCTCGTGGGATCGACACTCGTCACCATTAGTCTATACTACAATAGATTCGTGCGCTTGCGAGTACATTAAAATTTGCACAACAAGTTTTTGGCGCCGTTGCCGGGGAGGTAAGTAATTTTAATTCATAGAATTAATTTTTGTGAATAATTTCTTTTATTTGTTTTCTTGTATTTTTTTTTATTAAAAAAAAAAGTAAATCTACATTTAAAGGTTAGTATTTCTTTTCTTTTTCTCTTCTTTAAAATTCTGTAATTTAATTTTCAATTTATTTTTTCTTTGTAATTTTTGTTTATTTTATTAATTTAATTTTTAATTTATTTCACGTATTTATTTTTGTGTATTTTTATAGAAAGGTTGTAATAGCGCAATAATGTTAGTATCGTAATTTCTCCCTCTTCTTTATTTTTATTTGTTTTGTTCCCATCTTTATTTTTATTTTTATTTTATTTTGCATGCATGGTCGTAGGTCATTATTACCTAATCTTGAACCTATAGACTTTGAATTAGAAAAAACACTTCGCACACACAAACACGTTAAAAATAAAATGGATTTACAAGCACCACATGAGAGGCCATTTAAGGACTATTTTAGTCCCTTAGCTAATTTGAGCACATCATGTATAAGATACCCAAATGTAGCTGCTAGGAGTTTTGAATTAAAACCTAGTGTGCTAAATTGTCTCCCCACATTTTATGGCCTAGAAAATGAGGACCCATATAATCATTTGAATGATTTTCATGCCATTTGTCAAACTTTTAAATATGAAAATTTTTCAGACGATGATGTTAAACTTAGATTATTCCCATTTTCTTTAAAGGATAGAGCTCGTTCATGGTTAAATACGTTGCCTGCTAATAGCATTTCATCATGGGAACAAATGGTTACAAAATTTCTAAATAAATATTTCCCAGTGCATAAAACCAATGCTATTCGCAGGGAAATCTCAGAGTTTACCCAAAGAGAGGACGAGCAGTTTTTCGAAACATGGGAGCGATTCAATGGGCTACTCTTGAAGTGTCCACATCATGGGTACGAAAAATGGCACCAATGTCAATACTTTTTGGAGGGATTACTACCAAATGTGCAAGAATGGCTAATGGCAACAAGTGGAGGAGAGCTAATGTCAAAAAGTGCATCAGAGATTTGGGAATTCTTCCAGCGACAAGCGGATAATTCCCAACAACGGAGTCGATCACTCAGGAATACTAGGAGAATTAAAGGAGTAAATGAGGTTCAAATTGGCGAGTCAACTTCGGGAATCAAAGAAGTCAAGGAGATGGTTGAAGGTCTTGCTCGACAAATAGCATCGTTATCGACTGCTAAATCAACAGAATCACATGACCCTGACTCATATCCAGATCAAGCCAATGCCATAGGTGTAATGAGAAAGCCATCTAATTACAACCCATACTCCAACACATATAACCCTGGATGGAGAGACCACCCCAATTTTTCATGGTCTCAAGGATTCCAACAAAATGGACCAGCAGCTCCAGCTCCACCAATGCAACAAATTCCTCAAAATCCTCAAGCCTCTCAGCCTCCATTTAGAACATACAATCAGAACCAGAACTACTCTCAACCCAGACCATGGGAGGATTCATTCCAAAATCTCAAGAATGTTACTCATTCTACGATTGAGCAACAGAACCGCACTATTGATGGACTACGAAATGAGTTGAGAGCAGGCTTCAACTCACAAGCTCAATCAGTTTCAAGCCTGGAGAAAATGGTGGGACAACTCGCTTCTTCAGTTCAGACCTTGGCAATGACTGTTGAGAAAGGCAAGTTTCCAAGTCAACCAGTGCCTAATCCTAAAGGAGTGCATGAAGCAAGTACCAGTTCACCACAGCAGCATGGAGAGGTCAAAGCAGTCATGACCTTGCGAAAAGGAAAGGAAGTCGACAACAAAGTGGAGATGCCGGTGACAAAAGAAAATCAAATTGTACCTGTGAATGTTGAGGACTCACCACCGGAGGAAAAAGAAACCAACCCACGAGAATATGTTCCGAAAGCTCCATTTCCTCAGAGGTTAGCGAAAGGAAAGAAGGGAAAATCCACAGGTGAGATTCTCGAAATCTTCAAACAGGTAAGTGTCAACATCCCTTTACTTGATGCTATTAAACAAGTTCCATCTTATGCCAAGTTTCTTAAAGACCTTTGTACTAAAAAGAGAAATATGCATGTTCAAAAGAAGGCATTTTTAACAGAAAACGTTAGTTCTATACTCCAACATAAAATTCCTTTAAAATGCAAAGACCCAGGCTCCCCCACTATCTCATGTAGTATAGGGAACCACACAATTGAGAATGCTTTGTTGGATCTAGGAGCTAGTGTAAATTTGTTGCCTTACTCTGTATTCATGAAACTTGGACTGGGAGAATTACACCCAACTCCCGTGGTGTTACAGCTTGCAGATCGGTCTACGAAAATACCTCGTGGTATTGTGGAAGACGTGCTTATCCAGGTAGACAAGTTTTATTTTCCTGTTGATTTCATTGTAATTGACACTCAACCAATACAGGACTCAAGGAAGCACATCCCCATTATTCTAGGCCGACCTTTCTTGGCAACTGCGGATGCTCATATTCAATGCAGGACTGGAAATATGCAGTTGTCCTTCGGCAACATGACTATGGAGCTAAATATTTTCAACATTGCCAAACAACCTCACAGTGCAGATGATGGAATTGTTGATGTGGATTTAATAGAAACAATAGTCGATAATACTTTTATTTCAAACCTTAGTGATGACCCTTTACAGACATGCTTAACTCACTTTGATTTGGATTTTGATATTGACAGATCAGTTGATGAGGTCAACGCTCTACTTGACTCAGCACCATCCATGGACACTAATAAATGGAAGTCAAGAGTTGAACAACTAGCACCATCAGAGAAGAAACTCATCCCATCATCAGAATCACCACCGAAACTCGAGCTCAAACCATTGCCCAACACATTGGAATATGCATTTTTGGGAGAAAAAAGTACTCTACCGGTAATCATCTCATCATCCCTAAATGACAAACAAAAAGGTAAGTTGTTGGATGTTTTAAAAGAGCACAAAGGGGCATTAGGATGGACCATAGCAGATATAAAAGGTATAAACCCAGTAGACTGCATGCATTACATTCACCTTGATGAAAATGCTAAAACTACTAGGGAGATGCAACGTCGGTTAAATCCTAATATGAAAGAAGTTGTTAGAACTGAAGTCCTTAAGCTATTAGACGCAGGTATCATTTACCCAATTTCTGATAGTTCATGGGTCAGTCCTGTACAAGTTGTCCCCAAAAAGTCAGGAGTCACAGTAGTTACCAATGCTGATAATGAATTGATACCAACTAGAGTAACTACAGGATGGCGTGTATGCATTGATTATAGAAAGTTGAATTCTGTCACACGTAAAGACCATTTTCCTTTACCATTTATTGATCAAATGCTTGATAGATTAGCAGGCCATGAATTTTATTGCTTTCTAGATGGCTACTCAGGATATAATCAGATTCCCATAGCACCAAAAGATCAAGAGAAGACCACTTTCACTTGCCCTTTTGGCACTTTTGCATATAGGAGAATGCCATTTGGATTATGTAATGCACCTGCTACATTCCAACGATGCATGTTGAGCATTTTTTCTGATATGGTTGAACGATTCCTTGAAGTCTTTATGGATGATTTTTCTGTCTTTGGTGACTCGTTTGATCAATGTTTACATCATCTAACGCTAGTTCTGCAGAGATGTATCGAGAAGAACTTAATCTTAAATTGGGAGAAGTGCCATTTTATGGTAAAACAAGGTATTGTTCTCGGTCACATCATTTCGAGCAAAGGTATTGAGGTTGACAAAGCCAAGGTGGATCTCATTTCTAATCTTCCTCCACCCAAAACAGTCAGAGAAGTAAGATCTTTCCTTGGGCATGCTGGTTTTTATAGACGTTTCATTAAAGATTTTAGCAAAGTTTCTAGACCCTTATGTAATTTACTTGCTAAGGATGTACCTTTTATCTTTAATGATTCATGTCTTATGGCTTTTGAAAAATTAAAGCAATTGTTGACATCATCACCCATCATTCAGGCCCCAAACTGGAGCTTACCATTTGAGCTCATGTGTGATGCATCTGATTATGCAGTAGGAGCAGTATTAGGACAAAGAGTTGATCGAATTCCTCACGTTATTTACTATGCTAGTATGACATTGAATGATGCACAGTTGAACTATTCAACTACTGAAAAAGAAATGCTAGCAGTAGTGTTTGCATTAGAGAAATTTCGACCTTATCTCATTGGTTGTAAAATAATTGTGTTCACAGATCATGCTGCTCTTAAATATCTTCTCACAAAGAAAGATGCAAAAGCTAGACTAATTCGTTGGGTGTTACTTTTGCAGGAATTCGACTTGGAATTCAAGGATAAGAAAGGCACAGAAAATGTTGTGGCGGACCACCTCTCTCGTCTCCATTTTGACACAATTACAGAGCCATTACCATTAAATGAGTCATTCCCAGATGAACAATTGATGCATGTGGAAGTATTACCTTGGTATGCTGATATAGTTAATTATCTTGTTACAGGTAAACTTCCAGAGCATTGGACCAAGCAAGACAAGGCTAAATTCTTTGCGGAAATAAAGAATTTCTTTTGGGATGACCCATATTTGTTCCAGTATTGTGCAGACCAAATTGTTAGACGATGTGTCCCTGAAAATGAAATTCAGAATATTCTTTCATTCTGCCATGAACAAGCTTGTGGAGGCCATTTCAGTGCTAAGAAAACAGCGACTAAAGTTTTACAATGTGGTTTCTATTGGCCAACTATATTTCGAGACGCTTACACTTTCTGTTCTTCATGTGATAGGTGTCAACGAATGGGGAGCATTACACGAAGGAACATGATGCCACTAAATCCAATTTTAGTGGTTGAGATTTTTGACGTATGGGGTATCGACTTCATGGGACCCTTTCCCTCTTCTTTTGGCCATCAATACATATTGGTTGGTGTTGACTACGTATCGAAATGGGTGGAAGCAATTCCATGCAGAACCAATGATCACAAAGTGGTGATAGGATTTTTGAAAAGCAATATTGTTTCGCGCTTTGGATTCCCTCGAGCGATAATCAGTGATGGTGGTGCCCACTTTTGTAACAAAGCATTCAAAGCTCTTTTGACAAAGTATTCAATCACACACAAAGTGGCGACCCCGTATCATCCGCAAACCAGTGGCCAAGTTGAGATCTCCAATCGAGAAATCAAGCACATATTAGAAAAAACGGTGAGGCCAGACAGAAAAGATTGGTCATTAAGACTTGATGATGCATTATGGGCATATAGAACGGCTTTCAAGACCCCGATTGGGATGTCACCCTACAGGCTAGTGTATGGAAAAGCTTGCCACCTACCTGTGGAACTCGAGCATCGTGCATATTGGGCCATCAAGAAATTCAACTTTGACATGCAGCAAGCCAGCTCAGAAAGAAGATTACAGCTGGCAGAACTTGAAGAAATTCGCAATGATGCATACGAAAATGCCAAGATTTACAAGCAACGAATGAAAGTCTTCCATGATAAGCAAATTATGAGAAAATCGTTCACTCCAGGTCAGAAAGTGCTTTTATTCAATTCTCGCTTGCACCTATTCCCAGGTCAGTTACGCTCTCGTTGGTCTGGCCCATTTATTGTACATATTGTTTTTCCACATGGGGCAATTGAAATTAAGGACCCAAAGAACGGTGTCACGTTTAAAGTTAATGGTCAAAGATTAAAGCCATATCTAGAGTACCAACCACATGGAGAAAACATCGAAATAAATTTGAGTGACCCACCAAATTTGAATTGATTTTTTTTCTTTTCGTTGATTTGATTTTTCTTTCTTTCTTTTTATTAGTCTTTTGCTAATTGAAATTATTTTTGCATAAGTGTGTTTGTTTTACCATTAAGTTTTCTTTTTTCTTATCATTGTTAATCATGAGTACCATACTTAAACCGTTCCTCCTGAACATTCTTAAACCACTTCAACGTGTCAAAACTCATCTCAAAAAGCAGATTCAATTTTGTAAAACACAACGCATTTGGGCTCTACAACCACCAGAGTTAGTAGCCTATGTTGAGGGTTTAGAACGCCAACTCAGAGACATTGAGAGAAGTGTTTACGACATCCAGTTGGAGCTTGAGGTAAATTCAATAAGAGGACGATTTTAATTTTCTTTGTGTGTTTTGATTTGTTTTTCTGTTTATGTGCTTTAGTTTGTTACCCCGGTGAAGTGGCGGATAACGGTACTCCGTGACAATCAAGTCGGTTACTTCAGTTTCCCACAATAACTGACATTCTGAGGCGAAAGTATGGACAGAAACGAGATTCTAGCGAAGCTTCACAAGCGATTCCCTTCACTTCCTCAGAATGCCCTCCTTACAATCTATAAAGCCCGGTCTGAACGCATGCGATTGCTCATGAGGAATAACATACCTGCAGACATCCGTTGGTTAATCGAGGCTAAAGTACGATTGGCAGGTGAGTTACCTCCTAAATTTATTGCATACATGCCTGGTTGTGGTAAAGGAAATTACGCAAGAAAACGACGAGCTCGAAGAATTTCTGTTGCTTGTCATAAGTGTGCCAGAATGAGTTGCGATAAAAACCCATGTTCTTTAGGAATGGTGTCTGATAACAGAGAAGATAAGATTCAATTCATTAGGGATGGCTTGAATAAGGAGTCATTGGATGATATCCTTTTGTCTCTTGAAACGCATCCCAGTGGATATGTGCAAGGAGCGATTCTCCAGTTATGGCCATTATTCCAGAAAGAGCATGCACGATATAGTCTCGGGAATCTGACTATAAACGACCCTGTTTGCCAGTTTATAAGAAAACTGGATAGGAAGCCTATCCTCGACCCATAGAGGGCGTTCAAGCCGTTTCTGGACGTAAAACCAGAGGAAGATGTGAGCCACAGTCGCAACTACGTGTAAATATCCTTTAATAATTTTATTACTGTTTGTTTTTTCCTTTTTACTGTTTCCTTTTTGACTCGCGAGCCACGTGCTTTACGCGTTATTTGACACTGACATGTTACCTCATTCACAGCTGTGATCCACTGTCACCAAGATTCTTAAATGTGATTTACTTTTTGTCAAGCACTCACAAATTATTTTTGAGAAGTATCACAATGGCAGCCACTCCCAATAGACAATTCAAGAACATTTGTGTGCTTTCTGGATTTACCTATGGCAAACATAAAGAGTTCGTGGAGGCAGCCATAGATCTTGGTCGAAGCATAGCAGCGAAAAAATTACACTTGGTGTATGGAGGAGGTAACCGAGGGTTATCAAAAATGGTCTCAGAAGCAGCTTTTATCAGAGGAAGTCAAGTGTTAGGCATCATCCCAAGAGTCCTAAAACCATTGGGCAGTTCGTCTGACTCATCAACTGGAGAAGAGTTAGTCGTCTCAGGTATGCAAGAAAGAATAACTGAAATGCTTAATCATGCTGATGCTTTTATTTTCCTTCCAGGAGATCTTGCAACACTAGAGGCACTTATGACACTAGCATCTTGGGCCCATCTGCACATCCACCAGAAACCCATCGGTTTGTTAAATGTCAATAACTTTTATGATGGCTTTATCGCATTTCTTAACCATGCAATAAAAAACTATTTCATTCCTTCTAATGTGAAAAAACTCTTTATTTGTGCTCACACTGCTAATGAGCTACTTAATATGTTACAAGCTTATAAACCGGAGCCAGACCCCTGGACCTTTGTGTTGGAGCGACCAAATAATGATGGTAACAGTAGCCGCAGTAAGAAGTACAAATTAGATTTAACTCTCCGCCTGTAAATATTTTCTTCTGTGTTGCACCACCCAGGTGATGTCTTCTAAACTCTACTTCTTTCCTTTAAAACATTGAGGACAATGTTTCGTTCTGGTTGGGGGGAGGGAATAGTCGACAATTGTGGAATCTTGGTTAAGTTTTTACTGATTTTTTGTTGTAGAAACTAACTGTTGCTAACGTTTTGTGTTGAAGATGGCTGAATATGGAGTGTAGTTACTCTAGAAACGCATCTTCATCGTTTTATGTATTTACGTGTGTGTAATTATGGAATCTTGGTTAAGTTTTTACTGATTTTTTGTTGTAGAAACTAACTGTTGCTAACGTTTTGTGTTGAAGATGGCTGAATATGGAGTGTAGTTACTCTAGAAACGCATCTTCATCGTTTTTTTTAAAAAAAAAAAAAAAAAAACTCGTTTTCTTCCTCTTTCTCCTTTATAAATATGTAGTTTCAAATTTTTGAGTCGAAGATGGTTGAATATGGAGTGTAGTGCCTCTAGAAACGCATCTTCTTAGTTAAAAAAAAAAAAAAATTCTTTTTCTAAGTAATTTTTCTACATCATTTTCACATTTCTGCATGCATATTTTCCTTCCATGTTTAGAATAGGTTGGGGGGTAGAATGTTGTTTAAAAAAAAAAAAAATTTTGTGTTATTTGTTTTAACATTGGATGACATGATTAATTTCAAATTTTAGTATTTGTATTATCTTTGGTCTTAAGTGATGTTACGCTATGTTTGCTACTTTACATGTTGATGTCGGAGACAAATATGAGTTGCTTGAAGGAATGAACATGTCATAAATAAGTGCCAAGTGAGTTGTTGAGCCTATCATTTTCTTGGAGAGTAACCCTTTTGCCCATTCTCTATACAGCTTAGCAGTTTATACACGATCTCTAGATTTCTTTTAAGTTAACCCTTTAAAAAAAATGGTAAAATTAAAAAAAAAAAAAAAAAAAAAAAAAGAAAAAAATGTGTGTTGTTACATTGGGAGGCCCATCTAACTAGTAGATATGGATAATTATTTAGAGCCCTAAAAGACGATGGAAAGGCCATCTTTGATCCATTTGAGCCTTTCTAGCCATCCCTGTTATTAAATATCCATAGTTACCCCTTTTGAGCCTTTAAAAAAAAAAAAAAAAAAAAAAACCTTTTCTTTGTCAACTTATCATCTTGACCCACTCCGATTTGGAGTATTACCCAATGTCTTTTAAGTTCTATCACCTATTTATGTTTGAGAAAATGTAAATAATTATGTTGTTCAGTGAAGTTATGCCAAATAAAAGCAAAAAGAAAAAAAAAACAAAAGTTGTTGTTTCAAAAGAATAAAAATAACAATAATAGGTGAAATCCACCTTGCAACTTTCAAAAAAAAAAAAAAAAAAAAAACAATTCTGCATTTTTCTCAAACATACACTTTGTTTTCCTTATTTCCTTTCTTTGTTAGCCATATCCCTAGCCTACGTTACGTCCTAATAAAAGTCCTTCTTGATTTTAGGGAACTATAGTTTGAAGTAGAAGCTAGTTATATGGGCTAAAAAGATGTAGTGATGCATAATAATAATAATAAAAAAAAAGATAAATAAAGTGGGTTGACTAGCATTTTTGTTTGACTTGAGATCGTATTATTTCTAAGCTGAGGGCATATTTATTTCATCTTGGTGAGAGCATGTGATATCACTTCTTTATTATTTTCTCTCTCAATTACCATTCATTGGAGTGACTATTTTTATTGGGTTTAATTTATTTGTGAGAGTGTCATTACTTCCAGTGAGATTTTGGGGTTTGACATGTCATTCTTGAAAGTAGCTATAACAAAGTCTACTGGGCTAATTCATGTGGATGGTTGATGCGGGTGTGATGTTGCTTTAGACTGGAGATAATGCTTATACTTTTATTTGATTGCTATCATTAATCTGATTAAATAAACACGAGTGTTTCTAAAAAAAAAAAAAAAAAAAAATCATTTTGAATTTGAATTTTGTTTTCGCTTTATTTGCTAGGGACTAGCAATAAGCTGGTTGGGGGGTGTGTTGAGTATTAGAAAATGCATATTTATAAAGGAGAAACCCATCATTTTATATTTCAAGTCTTACTAACAACTCTTACTTTTATGTATTTAACCTTCTTGTGATGTAATTACGTGTGTGTTATTTTAATTAAGTATTTTATGTATTTTAGGGGCATTATAGTCATTTCACAATAAAGGAGAGATCAGACGGTAAAACGGACATCACTTTTGAACTCAGGACGGTCGAAAACCTTAGGAGGAGCATAAAAGGAAAAATGGCACTATTCACATGTACGGTACTATTCACGTATACGGTACTGTTTACGTTACTGTTCACGACACTGTTCACATAGACGGATCGATGACGTGGCATTGACCGATGATGTGGCATTGACTGATGAGGTGTCACGATCCTGTTGGACTAAAATTCTTATGTATTGTTGATGGTGACGTGGCAGCATATCAGTGGACGAAAAATCTCGCGTACGGTGCATGCATCACACAGAATTATTTTCAACCAAACCACGTTACTGTTCATCCGGGTCAAACCGTGTTACTGTTCATCCGCGTGGTCAAACCGTGGACTGTTGACTGATGACGTGGCGCAATCCTGAGCGTCCAAACTGTTTTTAATCCGATGGCCATGATTTACTCCGTGTATCTATAAAAAGGGGGCCTCTCCCCCCTAATTTGATATCCCTGAATCCATTTTTGGACTCCATTTTCTGTAATTCTCTCTCCATCTTGTATTTTCTTTGTATTTTAATAAATTCCCATTTTGCCCCTAGTTCAATTATGAGTAGCTAATTTCCTTTCAAGCTTGGGTTGAAGGTGAAGTCTCAACATGTGTCATGGGCTTTATTTGGTAAATTTATTTTCTTTTCCCCTCTAGTTTTTGTGGATGATTTGACTTATCGTCGACAAATAATACTGATCTTGTCTAGATACCGCCTTGGTTACACCGGCTCTCTAGTATAAGGTTATTATTATTTGGCACGATAAGCCCTTAGCACCATATTGATTAGAGCGTGGTTCATGAGGTGTGGATTCCCCTCTCATGATTTAATTGGTATTAATAAGGAATATTTAGCCCATGATGCATGTTGATACGGATCCAGATACCCAAGTACGTTATTTCAATAGATTTCACTTCAATTTATTCTCGCCATTGCAATCTCAATTTTAGAATTTATTATCGCCATTTCAATTCCAATTTTAGGATAATTTAAATCACTTCCACCACAATTCCAACCACCCATTTACAAAATTAATTCTACATATAATTAAAATCCACCTCCTCGTGGGATCGACACTCGTCACCATTAGTCTATACTACAATAGATGCGTGCGCTTGCGAGTACATTAAAATTTGCACAACACAACACACAGGATTATTTTCAACCAAACCGCGTCATTGTTCACCCGGGTCAAACCGTGTTACTGTTCATCCACGTGGTCAAACCACGTACTGTTCACGCGTACTGTTGACTGATGATGTGGCGCAATCTTGAGCGTCCAAACTGTTTTTAATCCGATGGCCACGATTTACTCGATGTATCTATAAAAAGGGAGCCTCCCCCCCCTAATTTGGCACCTCTGAATCCAATTTTGGACTCCATTTCTTGTAATTCTCTCTCCATCTTGTATTTTCTATGTATTTTAATAAATTCCCATTTTGCCCCTAGTTCAACTATGAGTGGCTAATTTTCTTTCAAGCTTGGGTTGAAGGGAAAGTCTCAACATGTGTCATGGGCTTTATTTGGTAAATTTATTTTCTCTTCCCCTCTAGTTTTTGTGGATGTTTTGACTTCTCGTCGACAAATTATAATAATCTTGTCTAGTACCTCCCTGGTTTCACCGGCTCCCTAGTATAAGGTTATTATTATTTGGCATGATAAGCCCTTAACACCATATTGATTAGAGCGTGGTTCATGAGGTGTGGATCCCCCCCTCATGATTTAATTGGTATTAATAAGGAATATTTAGCCCATGGTGTATGTTAATACGGATCCATATACCCAAGCGCTTCAATCATAGTAGTTTTCTCTTCAATTTATTCTCGCCATTTTAATTCTAATTTTAGAATTTATTCTCGCCATTTTAATTTAAGTTTTAGCATATTCCAAATCATTTCCACCACAAATCCAACCACCCATTTACAAAATTAATTCTATACACAATTAAAATCCACCTCCTCGTGGGATCGACACTCGTCACCATTAGTCTATACTACAATAGATTCGTGCGCTTGCGAGTTTAATAAAATTTGCACAACAAGTTTTTGGCGCCGTTGCCGGGGATGTAAGTAATTTTAATTCATAGAATTAATCTTTGTGAATAATTTCTTTTAAATTGTTTTCTTGTATTTTTTTTATTAAAAAAAAGAAAAAAAAAAGTGAATCTGCATTTAAAGGTTAGTATGTTTTTTTTTTCTCTTCCTTAAAATTCTGTAATTTAATTTTCAAGTTATTTTTTATTTCTTCTTTGTGATTTTTGTTTATCTTACTATTTTTTTTAGTTAATTTATTTCACGTTTTTTTTTGTGTATTTTTATAGTAAGGTTGTAATAGCGCAATAAGGTTAGTATCGTAATTTCTCCCTTTTCTCTACTTTTATTTGTTTTGTTCCCATCTTTATTTTTATTTTATTTGTTTTGCATGCATGGTCGTAGGTCATTATTACCTAATCTTGAACCTATAGATCTTGAACTTGAGAAAACACTTCGCACACACAAGCACACTAAAAATAAACTTGGAATGGATTTACAAGCACCACAGGAGAGGTCATTTAAGGATTACTTCAGTCCTTTAGCTAATTTGAGCACATCATGCATAAGATATCCAAATGTAGCCGCTAGGAGTTTTGAACTAAAACCTAGTGTGCTAAATTGTCTCCCCACATTCTATGGCCTAGAAAAAGAGGACCCATATAATCATCTGAATGATTTTCATGCTATTTGTCAAACATTTAAATATGAGAATTTTTCAGATGATGATGTAAAACTTAGACTATTCCCATTTTCTTTAAAGGATAGAGCTCGTTCATGACTTAATACATTACCTGCTAATAGCATTTCATCATGGGAACAAATGGTTACGAAATTTCTGAATAAATATTTTCCAGTGCATAAAACCAATGCTATTCGCAGGGAAATCTCGGAGTTTACCCAAAGAGAGGACGAGCAATTTTTCGAAACACGGGAGCGATTCAATGGACTACTCTTGAAGTGTCCACATCACGGGTACGAGAAATGGCACCAATGCCAATACTTTTTGGAGCGATTATTGCCGAATGTGCAAGAATAGCTAATGGCAACCAGTGGAGGAGAGCTAATGTCAAAAAGTGCATCAGAGATTTGGGAATTTTTCCAGCGACAAGCAGACAATTCCCAACAACGGAGTCGATCACTCAGGAACACTAGAAGAATTAAAGGAGTAAATGGGGTTCACATTGGCGAGTCAACTTCAGGAATCAAAGAAGTCAAGGAGATGGTTGAAGGTCTCGCTCGACAAATAGCATCGTTATCGACTGCTAAATCAACTGAGCCACATTACCGTAACTCATACTCAGATCAAGTCAATGCCATAGGTGTAATGAGAAAGCCATCAAATTACAACCCATACTCCAACACATATAACCCTGGATGGAGAGACCACCCCAATTTTTCATGGTCTCAAGGATTCCAACAAAATGGACCAGCAGCTCCAGCTCTACCAATGCAACCAATTCCTCAAGCCTCTCAGCCACCATTCAGACCATACAATCAGAACCAGAATTACTCTCAACCCAGACCATGGGAGGATGCATTCCAGAATTTTAAGAATGTTACTCACTCCACAATTGAGCAACAGAACCGCACCATTGATGGACTACGAAATGAGTTGAGAGCGGGCTTCAACTCACAAGCCCAATCAGTTTCAAGCCTTGAGAAGATGGTGGGACAACTTGCTTCTTCAGTTCAGACCTTGGCAATGACTGTTGAAAAAGGTAAATTTCCAAGTCAACCAGTGCCTAATCCTAAAGGTCTGAACTGAAGAAGTCATGACCTGGTACATGAAGCAAGTACCAGTTCACCACAGCAGCATGGAGAGGTCAAAGCAGTCATGACCTTGCGAAAAGGAAAAGAAGTCGACAACAAAGTGGAGATGCCGGTGACAAAAGAAAATCAAATTGTACCTGTGAATGCTGAGGACTCATCACCGGAGGAGAAAGAAGAAACCAACCCACGAGAATATGTTCCCAAAGCTCCATTTCCTCAGAGGTTAGCGAAAGGAAAAAAGGAAAAATCCACAGGCGAGATCCTTGAAATCTTCAAATAGGTAAGTGTCAACATCCCTTTGCTTGATGCTATAAAGTAAGTTCCATCTTATGCCAAATTTCTTAAAGACCTGTGTACTAAAAAGAGAAACATGCATGTTCAAAAGAAGGCATTTTTAACAGAAAACATTAGTTCTATACTCCAACACAAAATTCCTTTAAAATGCAAAGACCCAGGCTCCCTCACTATCTCATGTAGTATAGGGAACCACACAATTGAGAATGCTTTGTTGGATTTAGGAGCTAGTGTAAATCTTTTGCTTTACTCTGTTTTCGTGAAACTTGGATTGGGAGAATTACACCCAACTCCAGTGGTGTTACAACTTGCAGATCGGTCCACGAAAATACCTCGTGGTATTGTGGAGGACGTGCTTATCCAGGTAGACAAATTTTATTTTCCTGTTGATTTCATCGTAATTGACACTCAACCAATACAGGATTCAAGGAAGCACATCCCCAGTATTCTAGGCCGACCTTTCTTGGCAACTGCGGATGCTCACATTCAATGCAGGACTGGAAATATGCAGTTGTCCTTCGGCAATATGACTATGGAACTGAACATCTTCAACATTGCCAAACAACCACACAATGCAGATGATGGAATCGTTGATGTGGATTTAGTTGAAGCATTAGTTGATGACACATTTGTTTCAAACCTTAGTGATGATCCTTTACAAACATGCTTAACTCACTTTGGTTTGGATTTTGATATTAACAGATCAGTCGATGAGGTCAACACCCTGCTTGACTCAGCACCATCCATGGACACTAATAAATGGAAGTCAAGAGTTGAACAACTAGCATTATCAGAAAAGAAACTCATCCCATCATTAGAATCACCACCGAAACTCGAGCTCAAACCATTGCCCAACACTCTGAAATATGCATTTTTGGGATAAGAAAGTTCTCTACCAGTAATCATCTCATCATCCCTAAATGACGAACAAAAAGGTAAGTTGTTGGATGTTTTAAAAGAGCACAAAGGAGCATTAGGATGGACCATAGCAGACATAAAAGGTATAAACCCAGTAGATTGCATGCATTACATTCACCTTGATGAAAATGCTAAACCTACTAGGGAAATGCAACGTCGGTTAAATCCTAATATGAAAGAAGTGGTTAGAACTGAAGTCCTTAAGCTATTAGATGCAGGTATCATTTACCCTATTTCTGATAGTTCATGGGTCAGCCCTGTTCAAGTTGTGCCTAAAAAGTCAGGAGCCACAGTAGTTACGAATGCCGATAATGAATTGATACCCACTAGAGTGACTACAGGATGGCGTGTATGCATTGATTATAGAAAGTTGAATTCTGTCACACATAAAGACCATTTTCCTTTACCATTTATCGATCAAATGCTTGATAGATTAGCAGGCCATGAATTTTATTGCTTTTTAGATGGCTATTCAGGATATAATCAGATTCCCATAGCACCAAAAGATCAAGAGAAAACTACTTTCACTTGCCCTTTTGGCACATTTGCATATAGGAGAATGCCATTTGGATTATGTAATGCACCTGCTACATTTCAACGATGCATGTTGAGCATTTTTTCTGATATGGTTGAACGATTCCTTGAAGTCTTTATGGATGACTTTTCTGTCTTTGGTGACTCATTTGATCAATATTTACATCACCTAACACTAGTTTTGCAGAGATGTATCGAGAAGAACTTGGTCTTAAATTGGGAGAAGTATCATTTTATGGTAAAACAAGGTATTGTTCTCGGCCACATCATTTCGAGTAAAGGTATTGAGGTTGACAAAGCCAAAGTGGATCTCATTTCTAATCTTCCTCCACCCAAAACAGTCAGAGAAGTAAGATCTTTCCTTGGGCATGCTGGTTTCTATAGACGTTTCATTAAAGATTTTAGCAAAGTTTCTAGACCCTTATGCAATCTACTTGCTAAGGATGTACCATTTGTCTTTGATGATTCATGTCTTGTGGCATTTGAAAAATTAAAGCAGTTGTTGACATCATCACCCATCATCCAACCCCCAAATTGGAGCTTACCATTTGAGCTCATGTGTGATGCATTTGATTATGCAGTAGGAGCGGTATTAGGACAAAGAGTTGATCGAATTCCCCATGTTATTTACTATGCTAGTATGACATTGAATGATGCACAATTGAACTATTCAACTACTGAAAAGAAATGCTAGCAGTAGTGTTTGCATTAGAGAAATTTCGACCTTATCTCATTGGTTGTAAAATAATTGTGTTCACAGATCATGCTGCTCTTAAATATCTTCTCACAAAGAAAGATGCAAAAGCTAGACTAATTCGTTGGGTGTTACTTTTGCAGGAATTTGACTTGTAATTCAAAGATAAGAAAGGCACAGAAAACGGTGTGGCAGACCATCTCTTTCGTCTCCATTTTGACACAATTACAGAGCCATTAACACTGAATGAGTCATTTCCAGATGAACAATTAATGAATGTGGAAGTATTACCTTGGTATGCTGATATCGTTAATTATCTTGTTACAGGTCAACTTCCAGAGCATTGGACCAAGCAAGATAAGGCTAAATTCTTTGCGGAAATAAAGAATTTCTTTTGGGATGACCCTTATTTGTTCAAGTTTTGTGCAGATCAAATTGTCAGACGATGTGTCCCAGAAAGTGAAATTCAAAATATCCTTTCATTCTGCCATGAACAAGCTTGTGGAGGCCATTTTAGTGCTAAGAAAACAGCGACTAAAGTTTTACAATGTGGTTTCTATTGGCCAACTATATTTCGAGATGCTTACACTTTCTATTCTTCATGTGATAGGTGTCAACGAATGGGGAGCATTACACGAAGGAGCATGATGCCACTAAATCCAATTTTAGTGGTTGAGATTTTTGACGTATAGGGTATCGACTTCATGGGACCCTTTCCCCCTTCTTTTGGCCATCAATACATATTGGTTGCTGTTGACTATATCTCAAAATGGGTAGAAGCAATTCCATGCAGAACCAATGATCACAAAGTGGTGATAGGATTTTTGAAAAGCAATATTGTTTCACGCTTTGAATTCCCTCGAGTAATAATCAGTGATGGTGGTGCCCACTTTTGTAATAAAGCATTCAAAACACTTTTGACAAAGTATTCAATCACTCACAAAGTGGCGACCCCATATCATCCGCAAACCAGTGGCCAAGTTGAGATCTCCAATCGAGAAATAAAGCACATATTAGAAAAGACAGTGAGGCAAGACAGAAAAGATTGGTCATTAAGACTTGATGATGCATTATGGGCATATAGAACGGCTTTCAAGACCCCGATTGGGATGTTACCCTACAGGCTAGTGTATGGAAAAGCTTGCCACCTACCTGTGGAACTCGAACATCGTGCATATTGGGCCATTAAGAAATTCAATTTTGACATGCAGCAAGCCAGCTCAGAAAGAATATTACAACTGGCAGAACTTGAAGAAATTCGCAATGATGCATACGAAAATGCCAAGATTTACAAGCAACAAATGAAAGTCTTTCACGACAAGCAAATCATGAGAAAATCTTTCACTCCAGGTCAGAAAGTGCTTTTATTCAATTCTTGCTTGCACCTATTCCCAGGTAAGTTACGCTCCCGATGGTCTGGCCCCTTTATTGTTCATACTGTTTTTCCACATGGGGCAATTGAAATTAAGGACCCAAAGAACGATGTCACATTTAAAGTTAATGGTCAAAGATTAAAGCCATATCTAGAGTACCAACCACATGGAGAAGACACCGAAATAAATTTGAATGACCCACCGGATTTGAATTGATTTTTTTTTCTTTTCGGTGATTTGATTTTTTTCTTTCTTTCTTTTTATTATTCTTTTCCTAATTGGAATTATTTTTGCATAAGTGTGTCTGTTTAACTATTAAGTTTTCTCTTGTCTTTGTTAATCATGAGTACCATGCTTAGACCGTTCCTCCTGAACATTCTTAAACCACTTCAACGTGTCAAAACTCATCTCAAAAGGCAGATTCAATTTTGTAAAACACATCGTATTTGGGCTCTGCAACCACCAGAGTTAGTAGCCTATGTTGAGGGTTTAGAAAGCCAACTCAGAGACATTGAGAGAAGTGTTCACGACATCCAGTTGGAACTTGAGGTAAATTCAATAAGAGGACGATTTTAATTTTCTTGTGTGTTTTAATTTGTTTTTCTGTTGGTGTGCTTTAGTTTGTTATCCCGGTGAAGTGGCGGATAACGGTACTCCATGACAATCAAGTCGGTTACTTCAGTTTCCCATAATAACTGATATTATGAGGCGAAGGTATGGACAGAAACGAGATTCTAGCGAAGCTTCACAAGCGATTCCCTTCACTCCCTCAGAATGCCCTCCTTACGATCTATAAAGTCCGGTTCGAACGCATGCGATTACTCATGAGGAATAACATACCTGCGGACATCCGTTGGTTAATCGAGGCTAAAGTACGATTGACAGGTGAGTTACCTCCAAAATTTATTGCATACATGCCTGGTTGTGGTAAAGGAAATTATGCAAGAAAACGACGAGCTCGAAGAATTTCTGTTGCTTGTCATAAGTGTGCCAGAATGAGTTGCGATAGAAACCCATATTCTTTAGGAATGATGTCTGATAACAGAGAAGATAAGATTCAATTCATTAGGGATGGCTTGTTAAATGTCAATAATTTTTATGATGGCTTTATCACATTTCTTAACCATGCAATAAAAAACTATTTCGTTCCTTCTAATGCAAAAAAGCTTTTTATTTGTGCTCACACTGCTAATGAGCTACTTGATATGTTACAAGCTTATAAACCGGAGCCAGATCCCTGGAGC
This sequence comes from Citrus x changshan-huyou, assembly GCA_039657385.1. Lineage (NCBI taxonomy): Eukaryota > Viridiplantae > Streptophyta > Magnoliopsida > Sapindales > Rutaceae > Citrus > Citrus x changshan-huyou. The sequence continues at coordinate 12,643,468 of CM077555.1, forward strand.
TTTGTGTTGGAGCGTTCAAATGATGACAGTAACAGTAGCCGCAGTAAGAAGTACAAATTAGATTTAACTCTCCGCTTGTAAATATTTTCTTCTGTGTTGAACCACCCAGGTGATGTCTTCTAAACTCAACTGCTTTCCTTTAAAACATTGAGGACAATGTTTCGTTCTGGTTGGGGGGAGGGAATAGTCGACAATTGTGGAATCTTGGTTAAGTTTTTACTAATTTTTTGTTGTAGAAACTAACTGTTGCTAACTTTTTGTATTGAAGATGGCTGAATATGAAGTGTAGTGACTCTAGAAACGCATCTTCATCGTTTGAAAAAAAAACAAAAAAAAAAATTAGACATTTTCTTTTTCTTTTTCTTTATTATGTTTTGATGTTCATTTTTTTTTTATTTCTCCTTTATAAATATACATTTTCTAAAATTTTTTTTTTTGAGTCGAAGATGGCTGAATATGGAGTGTAGTGCCTCTAGAAACGCATCTTCTTAAGTAAAAAAAAAAATATCATTTTCGTTTTCTATCATTTTCTAATTAGTTTTTCTGCATTATTTTCATATTTCTGCATGTATATTTTCCTTTCATGTTTAGAATAGGTTGGGGGGTAGGATGTTGTAAAAAAAAAAAAAAAATTTCTTGATTTGTTTTAACATTGGATGACATGATGAATTTCAAATTTTAGTATTTGTATTATCTTTAGTCTGAAGTGATGTTACGCTATGTTTGCTATTCTACATGTTGATGTCGGAGACAAATATGAGTTGCTTGAAGGAATGAACATGTTATAATAAGTACCAAGTGAGCTTTTGAGCCTATCATTTTTCTTGGAGAGTAACCCTTTTGCCCATTCTTTATACAGCTTAGTAGTTTATTATTGTATACACGATCTCTAGATTTCTTTTGAGTTAACCCTTAAAAATAAAAAATAAAAAAAAGAAAAAAAAATAAAAAAAATGTGTGTTGCTACATTTGGAGGCCCATCTAATTAATAGATATGGAAGATTATTTAGAGCCCTAAAAGATGATGGAAAGGTCATATTTGATCCGTTTGAGCCTTTCTAGCCATCCTTTTTATGAAATATCCATAGTTAACCCTTTTGAGCCTTTAAAAAAAAAAAAAAAACTTTTCTTTGTCAACTTATCATCTTGACCTGCTCCGATTTGGAGTATTACCCAATGTCTTACAAGTTCCATCACCTATTTATGTTTGAGAAAAATGTAAATAAATATTTTGTATAGTGAAGTTATGCCTAGTTCAAAAAAAAAAAAAAATTAGTTGTCTCTTAAAAAAAAAAGAAAAAAAATTGTTGTTTAAAAATAAAAATAACAATAATAGGTGAAATCCACCTTGCAACTTCCAAAAAAAATAATAAAAATAAAATAAAATTCTCTCCATTTTTCTCAAACATACATTTTGTTTTCCTTATTTTCCTTTTTTTTAGCCATGTCCCTAGCCTACGTTACGTCCTAATAAAAGTCCTTCTTGATTTTAGGGAAATATAATTTGAAGTAGAAGCTAGTTATATGGGCTAAAAAGATGTAGTGATGTATTAAAAGAAATAAAATAAATAAAAATAAAGACAAATAAATTGGGTTGACTAGCAATTTTGTTTGACGTGAGATCGTATTATTTCTAAGCTGAGGGCATATTTCTTTTATCTTGGTGAGAGCATGTGATATCACTTCTTCATTATTTTCTCTCAATTACCATTCATTGGAGTGACTATTTTTATTGGGTTTAATTTCTTTGTGAGAGTGTCACTACTTCCAGTAAGATTTTGGGGTTTGACATGTCATTCTTGAAAGTAGCTATGACAAAGTCTACTAGACTGATTCATGTGGATGGTTGATATGGGTGTGATGTTTCTTTAGAGTGAAGATAATGCTTATACTTTTATTTAATTGTTATCATTAGTCTGATTGAATAAACAAGAGTATTTAAAAAAATAAAAATCATTTTGGATTTGAATTTTATTTTCGCTTTATTTGCTAGGGACTAGCAATAAGCTGGTTGGGGGGTGTGTTGAGTGTTAGAAAATGCATATTTATAAAGGAGAAAATCGTCATTTTACATTTCATGTCTTACTAACAACTCTTACTTTTATGTATTTAAGCTTCTTGTAATTTAATTATGTGTGTTTATTTTAATTAAGTATTTTATGTATTTTAGGGGTATCATGGTCATTTCACAATAAACGAGAGATCAAATGGCAAAACGGACATCACTTTTGAACTCAGGACGGTCGAAAACCTTAGGAGGAGCATAAAAGGAAAAATGGCATTGTTCACATGTACGGTACTGTTCACATGTACGGGTACTGTCTACGTTACTGTTCACGGCACTGTTCACATAGACGAATCGATGACGTGGCATTGACCGATGATGTGGCATTGACTGATGAGGTGTCACGATCCTGTTGGACTAAAATTCTTATGCACTGTTGATCGATGACGTGGCAGCATATCAGTGGACCAAAAATCTCACGTACGGTACATGCAACACACAGGATTATTTTCAACCAAACCGCGTCACTGTTCACCCGGGTCAAACTGTGTTACTGTTCATCCGCGTGGTCAAACCGTGTACTGTTCATGCAGACTGTTGACTGATGACGTGGCGCAATCCTGAGCGTCCAAACTGTTTTTAATCCGATGGCCACGATTTACTCGATGTATCTATAAAAAGCGGGCCTGCACCCCCCCCTTAATTTGGCACCTCTGAATCCAATTTTGGACTCCATTTTTTGTAATTCTCTTTCCATCTTGTATTTTCTACGTATTTTAATAAATTCTCATTTTGCCCTTAGTTCAACTATGAGTGGCTAATTTTCTTTCAAGCTTGGGTTGAAGGGAAAGTCTCAACATGTGTCATGGGCTTTATTTGGTAAATTTATTTTCTCTTCCCCTCTAGTTTTTGTGGATGTTTTGACTTCTCGTCAACAAATAATAATAATCTTGTCTAGTACCGCCCTGGTTTCACCGGCTCCCTAGTATAAGGTTATTATTATTTGGTACGATAAGCCCTTAGCACCATATTGATTAGAGCGTGGTTCATGAGGTGTGGATCCCCCCCTCATGATTTAATTGGTATTAATAAGGAATATTTAGCCCATGGTGCATGTTGATACGGATCCAGATACCCAAGCGCTTCAATCATAGTAGTTTTCTCTTCAATTTATTCTCGCCATTTCAATTCTAATTTTAGAATTTATTCTCGCCATTTTAATTTAAGTTTTAGCATATTCCAAATCATTTCCACCACAAATCCAACCACCCATTTACAAAATTAATTCTATACACAATTAAAATCCACCTCCTCGTGGGATCGACACTCGTCACCATTAGTCTATACTACAATAGATTCGTGCGCTTGCGAGTTCAATAAAATTTGCACAACACAGATCAAAAGAGCTTCTCTGATACCATAAAATCATATTTCTTTTGTTTTTAATCTCAATTTTTCATACTATACAATAAAGAAGAATACATATTTATATACATTAGACCCTAGGAAAAAATGGTACAAACAGCTAAGATATTGCTAATCAGTATCCTTGAAAATTAGGGACTGAATCTCCTAAAATCTAGTATTTAAGTCAACGCATAGCTGTAAAATACAACTGACATCTACAACAATAGTCAGTACACGGCTTAAAATACACCTAAGTACCTAACATCTGCAACAAGTTTATATAATTTATTATTATTTTATAATAATATTTTCTATAAATAAATCATCAAATCCCTACAAAATCTCTTTTTAACGTTAGAATTAACAATTTTTATCCTATTTGTTCCTATAAAATCTCTATTTAACATTATTTCATTAAAACTTCATAAAACCCAAATATTTGTTAACTTAGTATTAACTTGATTAACCGCGAATACTTTTAATTATTAAAAAATTATTATTATTATTTTTTTTTTACTTTTAATAGGGTAGAGTTTAATTTGAGCCTTTATGAAATAAATTACGAGAGGCTTTAATGAATACAATTAATATTAAAATTAATTACATATGCTAAACAAGTAATTGAATTTAGGAAGAAATTTTAGTCCATGAATACTCCAGGCCCCGTGGCCACTCATTGGATCGGTCGAGGTTGTTATTACTTAGACCATTAGATAAGTCCAGGAGTTGGATCCAATTATATTTCTTGCCGCCAAGTCACGAGAAGCATTTCGAAGAAATTTCCAGGAAGGAAATAATCACTTGATTTCTCCATCATGGCAGTCCCCATGCAGCTGCAAACCAAGCCGTTTCCACATTTTCTTTTTAGTTAAAGTTCGTTGGTTCAACAATAAAAACGAGTTTGGCGAAAATTCCACATTCAATGCAATTTTTTTTTAATTGATAGTTTATTAATTAATTACATTCTTATGTCGATGGAAGAATAAGTTAGCATAGAACGGTTCAAAGTTAGAGAACTTCAATCTACCTGAAGCAATTAATATGCATGTAATGGCATGAAAGCAGCAGTGGATTAAACTGCTCAGCGTACAAATTATGAATTAAAAAAATAAAAAAGCAAAAAGAAAAGTAAAGCTGACAAATGAAGGAGGGAAGAAATCATGAGTACAAGCCATCAGAAAGGCCATTCTACTAAACAGAAGCCTGATCAAATCATACGCCGGCCACAACAATCAGAATCAAAGCACGCGCACAAAGGGAGCCACACTAGCCAGACCAGTGACGAGCCCAAGATAACAATTCCTGTTGCGAAGAAAGAAATCACAGCCAATCACAGCGATTCGGGTAAAACTCTTGATCTCCGTACAAGTAGGTCCTTTGAACAAAAGTCGGAGGGGACGGAAAAAATGCATAAACCCTGCCAAGAGTCCTCCTCTCAATCTCAACAAAATCAGCAAAACAGTATTCAAACGGCTCCTGCTACCCCTAATGGGCCAAATCCAAGTAAGCCTGGATCAAATCCAGTACTGCAAGGGAATCCTCACTCTCCGCAGGGGCGCCGAGTCAAGAGCGTTACTTGCTTTAGTAATTAAGCTATTCCAGAGGCCCTGTCCAGGTCCAGTGGTAAGGAGACTCGGGTTCTGAATTGCATGAGTTAACAAGAAAAAAACTTTAAAAAAAATAAGCTTTTTCACTCTATTGAAAAAATTTAACTAAAGGAGTGGTAACGATCCGTGAGACAAGTTTCTGAGTTGTACTTGTTATCTTAGTTATAATAAAATTGTGTTATTTGAGGAGCTTGAAATTAGTTTAAAAAGTGAATAGATTTGTAATTTTACTTTTTAATTTGATGAATCTTTGAATGAATGTCTCTATAAAATCTTTCTTTCTATTTTCACTGAAAATATTTATTACAACCTCGTCTGACAAATGTGCTTTCAATTTATTCGACTTTCATTAAATAAGGTGTTTTTGTTCTGCTTCGATCAACTATTCCATTGTTATGAAGATGTGATATGACAACGTTGTTATGAATAATTATGGAGAACTTCGAACATCCATGAGAAAGGAATCGACCATTAATGAAAATGGTGCATGTAATTTGAAGGTTAAAAAATATTAAATGGTTGAATTAGTTTTGAACTTATTTGACGTGTAGACTAAACTAAGTTGTCATGTTAAAAGAGTTTCAACTTTGTTAAAATCATATTTCATTAGCATCAAAAGTCATCCTAAGAATTGTTAGCCTCATGAGGCTCAGCAATAGGACTACAGAAAATGAAGTTAAATGGTTTAAGATCCATTCTCTAATTAGTTTTCAGAGAAATGCGGCAACATTTTCTTCAAAACTCCTTACTTAAGAATGTTGAAGTTGGAGAAATTAAATAATTGGTGAAATGCCTTGATCCAACAAAACCTTAGGTACAATTAGTTTTTCTTAAATACCTTACCACAAGATTTTCTTTATTTTGATCTTAGTTGATTACAATCATTAAATGAAGTCTACTTCTTTTTAAATTCGAATTAGGATGTTCAATAAAAGAAAGCTATTTGAAAATCATTGGATCTAGCTTAGGCAATACAGTAGAGTCACTTGTAAATATCAATTAAATTGTAACAATTTCAGAAAAAAAAAAAGAAAAACGAAATTTCAACAATTTCTATTTTAACATTTTCAGCAATTTGAGATTGTAACTATCAACTACTTGCATCTTGTGCGAGTTTGTAGATAACAAATTTTATCTACTGTTGTTAAAAGCACAATTTCTTGTTAGGGCATATTATCCTTATTCTTTACTGATGATTATTGGATTATTCAATTTACAAATTCACCTTCATGAGCATTATTGACAATTGCATAGAAGTTTCGCACCACCCTTGCTCATTCTAATTTCTGAGGAATATTTGAAGAATATATGTGTTGGGAAAGAGACTCACACAAACAACTACAAATTAAGTGGAAACAACTTGCATCTTGTACGAGTTTGTAGATAACAATTTTTATATTGTTGTTAACAGCACAATTTTTTGTTAGGGCATATTATCATTATTCTTTACTGATGATTATTGGATTATTCAATTTACAAATTCACCTTGATGAGCATTATTGACAATTGCGTAGAAGTTTCACACCACCTTTGCTTATTCTGATTTCTAAGGAATATTTAAAGAATATATGTGTTGGGAAAGGGACTCACACAAACAGATACAAATTAAGTGGAAATAAAACTCTTTCCCTCCTTATGTGATTAAAACAAGAGATGTACCACAAATAAATAAGTAGAAAAATAAACAAATAGAATCCAAAGCAATAAATCAACCACAAAAGATAAAAAAAATTTACGTAAAAAACCCAAAACGGAAAAATTATGGGATCATAATCCGATATAATCTTTTACCATATTAATGAAATTACAACATAAATTTTTCTCTAGATAATACTATAGGTTAATAACATTTAAAATCTCAACAGTCTTATCTTACAATAACAGCCTAATATATGTCTCTCCAACAAATGATTATTTCGAATAATAACTAAGTAGAAGATAAAATAAAAATTAAAACTGATAAAAATTGTAGAGAGCGATCCATAAACTTACTCTCAAAATTTAAAAAAAAAATAAAATCAAATTTTGATCGTGCAATCAAAGATTAAAAATTTTTCCCCAAAGCCAAAGAAATGCCCGTCTTTCATTTTCTCCCTCTCGCCTTTTTCTTCTCCCCTAATGTCAGCCGCCACTGCTTATTCTACGTGCTTTTGAAGACCTCCTTTAATGCAAAATATCATTTAGCCCCTTCATGGTTTTTTCAATTATAACTTATGTGAGCTTTGGGCCAACTACACCAGTTGAACCCAATAATATGCTTCTCTGTTATGCAGTTTCAATTTAATTTGTTGCTAGTTATATAGCGAACATCAATTAGCTGCAAATTAAGATTTAAAAAGTACTGAAACTGAAGAGCAAATTAAATGATGAATCCACTGAAGAAAGCCATCAAAAATTGACTGATTTTTCGAGCCAAGGTTGCCCTCAAACAAGTAGGGGCATGTTTGGCACGCGGTAATATATAGGATAAGAACTCCGCATTGCATTAGAATTATACAATCTCGTATTTGGCAGTTACAGCTCATTGCATTAACTAAAATTTATAATGCGGTAACACCCGCATAAACTAAACCCGCCCCCCCCACGGGTTTATACGGGTTTGCAATAGATCTTTCTCCTTCCCTCAACTTTCTCCTTCTTTATGCTCTCTCACGAACACAGCGCTCCACACCAGGCCATCGTCCTTCGCCGCGCAACACCCAGCTCCACCACCACCCCATCCGGCAACACAACTGCCTTCTCTTTTAACTTGCTAACGCACGACACTCGGCCACCATGACAGCCAGCTCTGTCACCACTCCACTGTGCAATACCACCGCCATGCTTGCCTTCGCCTCCTGAATCAACGAACTACAACTTTGATTTTTGAAAAGGTCTTTCTCTTTATTTCTTCTCACGATTTCTGTAACAAAACAGAGGCTAAGTATCACATGTCTCTTTCTCATACTATTCCAAGCTAAATAGCAAAAGCAATAGATTCTGACTCATATAGGATCTTCAAGAAGCCGGAGGTTCTCGATTTATTTAATTTCTCTTTATATATATATTTTTTCCAACTGTTAACTTTAATTTTTTATGTAAATGCTTCACAACATGTTGGAATTGCTATTTCTTTAATAATTTGGGGAAATTGAACCCTAACGAAGCAAAAACAGAAAGCGCTATAGGAAATGGAGGGAAGGTGTTTCATGGTTGTTCTCACTGACATTTTGTTGCTCTGTTCATGCTTTAATTTTCGTTTGATTTTTGAACATGCTGCAGTTTGAACTTTGATGAACTGAGCTTTGCAAATTAGACACATGTCTCGTCATCGGTTCAACGACGTCATCGGTTCAACGACGTTTAATAATATGATTCAAAAAAAAAAATTCTTTTTTATTGTGTTGTTTGGAGTTGGTTCAAAATTTCAATTTAAATTTAGGTGTTAAATTTACCTAATGTATATTATGTAACACAATTCAAGAGACTCCATTATCGTTTTTTTTTTAAACCAATGTAATATTTGATAGTTTTAACAAGTTATATGTAATTGATAATTTTAACCATCATATTTATATGACATTTTACCCTTGTTATTGACATTTGACAATTTTTAGTTAATTTGCCTGATTGTAGGGGCTCAGGCTCTTATTCTTATGCATAAATAAGATTGTGCATTATGTCATGTATCAACTTCAACTATAATTCTGTGTCCCAATTATTGCCTATAAATTATGATCTTTCACCTGTAGATTTTGTTAAAATAGGATCGTTAGCTTTTTCCTTTCTTATTTTTGATAAGAGATCTTGTAAGAAATTTCTAAAAATAAAAGAATGAAAAAGATTTTAAGTTTATGGATTAAGCAATCCTAGAATTTGAATTTATGAAATTAGAAGACCACGGTTGGACGTATTGGATTTTATTCATGTCTTGATATTATTTAGAGGTTATTTAATTGAATTATTTGCTTCAATCTTCATTTCAAAGGTTATATATTTGGAAAATATTGTAAAAATTAATGTTATACTGACAAAAATTTAAAGTTATAAAGTTTGATTTTTATGAAGAATTATGATATTAAAAAATAATGTTAAATTTCTCAATTTTAAAATTTTGATATTTAGTATTTTTCTAAGTATTAATAAATATTATTTTTTAAAATATGTAATCAAAATTAATCACTAAAAAAATTAATATAGTACAATGTTGTACCAAACATAGTATAACTAAAAATTAATACAATACAATGTAATGCCAAACACTGTATAACATTATTATAATACAATGCTAATGCAATACAGTATTAAAATAATGCAATACAGCATAATACAATACAGTGTGCCAAATGCACCCTAAGTTCAATGAACCATCCATGTAATCTGAATTTTCATTTGATTTCGCTCTAATTGGCCATAGGAATTTTTCACACTCTCATTTTAATTTTTTAACTTTAGTAAAGACCATGGCATACGAGTGTGATAATATTGTAATTGCAATGATAAGCAGATGGCTAATGAAATTGCCGATCAATTATCAATTCAAATTGGCGAAAAGCTTCGCGATCAATTTCCAATATGGTCTGGTCGTAGTATTTTTAAAGGACCTGCATATCTGCGTAATGTGTATCAAGATGCTTAAGAGCCAAATATACTTTCAATTGGTCCATACCACCGTGGCAAAAGTCGCTTAAATGCAATGGAAGAGCACAAAATGTGCTATCTCAAAGTGCTTCTCTGGCGCAGAGGGGAATGTAATGTCACAAGGTATGTCACAGCTATGAGAACATTTGGAGAAAGAGCTCGCAAATGTTATGCAGAATCTGTCAGTCTCGAACAAGACCAGTTCGTGGAAATGATGCTGCTCGATGCTTGCTTTATGACCGAGTTATTCCGGAAGTATTCTATGTCAAATTTGCGAGGAGATGATGATCCCATTTTCAATCTGCGTTGTATCATCAAGAGGTTGCGCCGTGACTTGCTATTGATTGAAAATCAACTTCACTTCTTTGTCCTTCACGAGTTCTTCGCCATGACCATGATGCCAAATGACACAGAAGATTTCCATGGGATGATTTATTCGTTCTTTGGATCTGCACTTCCCGGTGTCGGCTATGCACATAACTCTCAATATTACCCCATCGAAATCAAACATCTAGTGGATTTTATGCACCTTAACTGGCAGCCTTCACCTTCAAGGATGAGGAACAACAACTCAAAGGTGACAGCAGACAGAAAATATAGAGAGGTGATTCGTTGGCATCGTTGCGCCGCAGAGATTGAAGAAGCTGGAATCAAGTTCATGCAGGCCGATGGAGAAAGCTTGTTTGATGTGAAGTTTGAAAATGGAGTAATGAAATTCCCAAGATTGAATATTGATGACGACTCTGATCCTTTTTGGAGAAATCTCATAGTCTATGAGCAGTTCTCTTCCAAGGACGACACTCTAAATTATGTGACTGATTATATGAATCTCATGGAATGCCTCATTGCCTCTCCAAAAGACGTGGAATTACTTTGTCAGCACGGAATCATCAAAAACCGCATAGGAGATGATCAAGTGATTGCCAACATTTTCAATACCATTGGTTTCTTTCTGGTGCTTTCCCCTGAGAGTTATTACAAGCAACTGTTCTACGATGTGAATAAGCATTGCAGCAGGCGTTGGAACAGATGGATGGCCAACTTGAGACACACATATTTCAACAATCCATGGGCATTTATTTCCTTTTTGGCTGCCCTTTTCCTGCTTCTACTATCTTTTGTTCAAACTTTGTTCACAGTCCTTCCTTTTTTTGAAAAACGATAAGTCCTGCTCCAATGAGAAGGCATTCATGTGGTGGTAAAAATGAGAGAAATGTCAATTTGAGAGCTGTGGTTGCCATGTTTACTGTGTCATACGCAACTTGAGTTACTTGCTGCTAGCTCAGGATAAGTAATACTCCAGTTTCACATGGAGGTTGACTCGTACGTACTAATAGCAATACTTATGAAACTAATATAACAACTCATTCCGTCGAAAATTAAAACGAGTTAGCAAAATTTCCACGATCAATACAATCTTTTACTAGCCATGTCCGAAATATGAAGTTTTGTCTTGTCTATACATACTGTGTAGTCTGAGCCTAAAGCATTATGTCAAAGACTTGAAGATCATGAGGTCTCCTTGCATCATTGGTGAGCATTATATTTCATCAAAAAGAAAAAGGAGCGAGGTAGAATAAATCTGCAGATCAGAAAATCTACTATGTCACAAGCAAGCAAAGTTTTACACCACCCTTTATTTATTCTGATTCTGATTTATGAGAGGTTTCATGAATAGGGTTTTGCTTCTCTGTTAAGTTTTTTATTCTTTTTGTAGCTTACGTGGCTAACTTCATTTACACAGAGCTAGCCAGCTTTTTTAGAGGCAGAAGATAACAATTAGTATTGTGTAATACACAAAATATAAGTCTTAACTCACTATCGCATAATTCATGCGTGGGTAATGTATTTTGAATGCCATGTAATAATATAGTGCTCAAAAATCACTAGTTGGTCGTTCCAAAGCAAAGTCCTTCGAACTAAGAGTTACCTTGTCACCTAAACTTAACGACAAGCTGGACCAAGAGCCATACGATAAGTGGGTGATGATAATTCCACCCCACGTTTGGTATATTAATACACGTAAATTAACCATACTATTCCATCCATGGTTGGCTTAAATGTACACGTAAATCTCTAAGATTTCAGAAGTGCTCACGCTGTTACGGATACCCCTTTTTAACCATTATACCCTTTCAATATAGTTATTAAGAAAATTGACTTTAAAGTCTTTTAATAAATAAAAATAATGCAATCAATAACAAAATCTTTCTAACATGCCTGTAATATTAAAATGAGTGTTTTAATATTTCAAATATTTTCAAAATGAAAATTATTATATTTACTTTTAATATTCCACTTGTAGTTATTATAAATGTCTATAAAAAAATCTTTGGGTTAAATAAATTTTACTATTAATAAAAATGATTGACATATTAATAATATTTAGATATCTTTTAAAAAATAAAATAAAAATAAAAAATATTTTTTATTTATTTGAATATAATATTTTTATTTATTATAAAGTTAAAATAAATCTTGCTATTACAAATAATAATAATAAAACTTATTTCAGATTATTAATATTAAATTAACGGAAAATGATACCTACACTTCTAAAATTTGGTGAAGCGGTTACAAAGAATCACAAGTTTTTAAAAATAGGCACTGAGACCTCTTTTTGACAATCATATCCTGTGAATTTAATAACTATAAAATTGACTTCAAAATTTTTTAATTAATACAAATAAAATATAAATCATATAATCTATATAGCAGACTAATAATATTAAAGTATTTTTGAAATTTAAAATAATATTAAAATTGTAAATTAATATACTTATTTTAATAATATTTTTGCATTTATTATAAAGATTTTAAATAAATCTTGGGATTAAATAAATTTTACAATTAACAAAATATCTCCATAAATAAATTTTACAATTAACAAAATATCTCCATATTAATAATGTTAAAATTATTTTTTTATAGAATATTCAAAATAATTTGATTTTGATTTATTTATTTTAATATTTTCTTTCTATTTATTATTAAATACTTCAATATAATAAAATATTTCTAATAGATTGTAAAGTATAAAAATATTTTTTTAAATATTAAATTTTTTAAAATATATATTTTTACATTTATTTTAATGCTATATTTCTATTTATTATAAAAATTTAGGGTCATTTTTTTTGGATTTATAGAGTCAAAGTTTATGGCCAAAAAAGGGTCTTAGTGTCCCTTATTGAAAACTTAAAGTTTTTGTGATTATTTTCCCAAACTTTAGGGTGTAGGTGTCCCTTTTCCTTAATTTTATTTAAAAATATATATCTACCATGAGTGTTTTAATTTATATGTTTATATATTATAAAATCTAGAGTCAATTTTTTTAAGTTAATAGAGTAAAAGTGTAAAAAGACATTTATATGACCATTTTAAAAAACTTAAGTTCTAAGTGCACATTTCATCAAATCAAGGGAATATAGGTCAATTTTCCCTTTATTAAAATAAAACATTTATATGATCATGAACAACTATTTTCTGACGAAACAATAGAAATAAGCAAATGAATGCAGAAAGAGTATGGATGGAATCAGATGCCAATGGCAATGGCAAAAGGGAAAGGCAACTTGAATTGCATGTATAACCATAAAAAGACATATTACTCTAAATAAAGTAGAGTCGACAACCTTTACTTCTTGTCTTGTTGACTCCAAAATCTAGTTGTGTCGATGTGTGGGCTACTTACCAGATCATTGCGCTAGCATTTAAATTTGTTTGAATGGAGAGACGATTTCCTGCCTTGACTCAACAACATGAGTAGAAGGTGGCGACCAGGGGTCCAGTAAGTGCTAAGTGCTGGAGAATCCATATTTATAAAGGGCAAAACCATTATTTTGTGCTCCAATTCTCCATATTTCTACTTTTATGTGTTTAAGTCTTTTAAACTTTGATTGTATGTATTTTGTTATAATTTGAGTATTTTATGCATTTCAAGGGTAACGTAAGTGCTGAGTACTAGAGAATCCATATTTATAAAGGGCAAAACCATTATTTTGTGCTCCAATCCTCCATATTTCTACTTTTATGTGTGTAACTCTTTTAAACTTTGATTGTGTGAATTTTGTTATAATTTGAGTATTTTATACATTTCAGGGGTACTTTGGGTATTTCATGATTAACAAGAGACTAGATAGCATAACAGACAATATTTTTAAGTTCAGAAAAGCTTAAAAACCTTAGGAAGGGAACAAAGGGCAAAATTATAATTTTAGAATTTTGGTGGGGCCCAGTTGACATGGCATTGACCAATGATGTGACAGCATTTAATTGGATAAAAAATGATAACAAGACATTGATCGATGAAGTGGCATTGATCGATGATGTGGCAGTATCTTATTGGACTGAAAATGCTAACGTAGCATTGATCGATCATATGGCAGTATATTGTTAGATCGAATCACAGCCCTGATGATGTGCTCTAACCAATCAGATCTTGCCACGTGGTGCAATCCTGAGCGTATGAATTATTTTCATCTGATGGCCATGTTTTACCCATTGTATTTATAAATAGGAGGTCTCCTATAATTCAACAGCTCTGAATTCAAATTGGAGCTCCATTTTGTCTAAATCTTATTGTATCTTGTATTTTTGTATGTATTTTAACAGAATTACCTTTTTACCCTAGTTCAAAACGAGTAGCTAATTTAATTTCAAACTTAGGTTGAAGGTGAAGTCTCAATATGATCCATGGGCTTAATTTTGTAAGTTTACTTTCTCTCTCTAATTTATTTGAGTTGTTTTGTTTCATTGTTGACAAATAGTAATAATCTTGTTTAAATTTTGTACGGTATATCGGCTTTATAGTGCAAGATCATTACTGATTGGCACGATGAGTACTTTGCACTATATTTATTGGAGGAAAAAACTTTCCTCTAGCATTTGTAGTTCATTTTGACTTACTGTTGACAGAGAATGCATCTAACTTATTTAATGGATAGCCTTTCCATATTGTCGGTAGTAGAGTTATTGCCTCCTGACAAATTGCGTACTTGACAACACATTTAGCACAAGATTATTTGCCCTTAGCACAATGAGTGCTTGATACCATATTTATTAGAGTTAGACTTATGAAGAGTGGAAATACACCCTTCATATATTAATTAAAATTAAAAAGGAATAATAAGCCTAAGGTGAAATATTGAGTGTAAATCCAGAGACACAAGCGTTTCATTTGTATCGCTTCATCTTTTACACATTCTCGTCATTTTATTTTAAATCTTAAGATAAATAAATCACATCCAACCAACTTACATACAAACTTGGAAAATTAACCCTATATACAATTAAATCTACCTCCTCATAGGATCGACACTCGTCACTATTAATATATATTATAATAGATTCGTGCGCTTGCGAAATTTTCACAATAAGTTTTGACGCCATTGTCGGCGAGGTAAATTATTTTAATTTGTAGGGTTAATTTTTTTTGTAAATATTGTGTAAATAACTTTGTGTGCAGGTTTTGAGTATGTTTTCATAATAAGTGTGTAACAACATGATAAGGTCAATATCATAACTTCTCCTTTTTTTTATTTTCATTAGTTTTGTTTTTAATTTTTACGTGTTAATTATCGAAGGTCACAATCGCATGATCTAGAGCCTATAGACCTTGAACTGGAAAAAACACTTAACAAGTAAGACACATTGCATTTCTAGGTAAAATTGTAGATAAAATTGAGATGGAATTAGAATAGCAACCATAAGTACCATAAGAGAGGCCATTTAGGTATTACTTCAGTCCTTTAGCTAATTTGAGTACATCACACATAAGATACTCAAGTATAGTTTATAGGAATTTTGAGTTAAAACATAGAGAGCTTAATTGTCTCCCATCATTTTATGGCTTAGAAAACGAAGACCGACACAATAATTTCAATGATTTTCATGCTGTTTGCAAACTTTTAAATATGAAAAATTTTCATATGTAGATTTAAGCTCAGACTTTTTCTATTTTCTTTAAAGGAAGAGCTAGTTCTTTGTTCAATACATTGCCTAAAAGGACTAGTGCCACATGTGCAAGAATGGTTGATGGCAACAAGTGAAGGTGAGTTAATATCTAAAAGCATATTAGAAATTTGGGATTTCTTCCAACCACAAGCAAATAATTTCCAACAGCGAAGTTGATCATTTAAGAATGTGAGAAAAATCAAGGGAGTAAATGAAGTCCACATTGGCGAATCAGGATCGGACATCAAGAAGTCAAAGCAATAGTTAAAGGACTTTCTTGCCAAATAGCATCATTAACGGCTGCCAAATCAGCAAAGCCACATGCCTATAATTAGTTTAACCATAATTCATACCTAGATCAAGCCAATGCCATTAATGTGATGAGACAGTAGTCGAACTACAACCCTTACTCTAATACTCACAATCCTAAATAGAGACTATCACAATTTTTCATAGTCTCATAGATTCTAATAGAAAAGAACAGTACCTCTACCAACACTAGTACAACCAATTCGCTAACCTCCCTAAATCTTCCAAACACCATTTAGACAGTACAATCAGAATAAGAGCTATTCACAAACCAAACCATGAGAAGAAGCATTCTAAAATTTTTAAAATTGGGATGACAAAGAATAGAGTACTTGCTGCGAAAGGTTATTGCTTTAGGGAACTCTTCAAGCTTACTGTACTAAATATTATCATGAATGAAAATGTTTCTTTTTCTACTTACATTTATCCATCTGCTTATGTTGTTAACTCTATGTTAATGAGTTCTAGAGCACAGTTGAATTTGTAGGGGAAAGTTATGTTGTCAATTTGCCACATTCAAAACAAAATATCCTAGAAGAAAATAGGAAAGACGCCCTATGAGTTGTGAAAGAGCTATAAATCATACTTATCATGCCTCAAACTATTGACTGTTTAGTTATAAGGTATGCCTAGAATACTGCTGCTTATAGATTCTTAGCACTTAGAGGTGATGGATATTCGTTTGACGCAGATACCATTATTGAGTCCAAATATGCTAAGTTCTTTGAATCTATTTTTTTTAAGAAAGCTAATACTAGGTACTTATTCGAGAAAGAGTCAATTAGTGATTTAAGAGTTTGGGTGTTGAACCAAGGAGAAGTAAGAAGATAAGGATGGCCACTAGTTTTGTTGGAGACCACTATGTTTTTCTTATTTAGAATGATTTTCATACTTTCAAAGAAGCAGTGGCTTCTCCTGATGCACCTCTATAGAGAGAGGCAATTAACAATGAGTTAGATTCCATCATGAGCAATCACGTTTTGGATTTAGTTAATTTGCCTCTACATCCTAAACTTATAGGGTGAAAATGGATTTTTAAAATAAAATTGAAAGCCGACGAATCAATTGATAAGTACAAGACAAGATTAGTCCACACAGGGTTCTTGCAAAAGAAAAATATAGATTATTTTGATACATATGCTCCTATTATGTGGATTATATCCATTAAAGTTTGATTGCATTTGCTGCAATTCAAACTTACATGTTCATCAAATGGATGTCAAAATTCCTTTTCTAAATAGAGATCTAATGAAGAAATCCACATGAGTCAACTTGAAGGCTGCATAGTACTAGGCACTGAGCATAAGGTATATAAATTGGTTAAGTCATCATAGGTCTTAAAACAAGCATCGAAACAATGGAATGAGAAATTTGATCAAATATTAGTGTCAAATGGATATTTGATCAATAATTCAAATAACTGTAGTGATTCAGATTGAGCTATTGTGCTCTTAATGAACTCTACAACATACCTTTTGTATGGTGGCATGTCTAAACTATAGGACACACTTAATGGAGGTTTACCTATTTGAGAGTGAAATTGGGTCGATTCCTTTAAGCGATAGATAGGTATCTCTAAAGAACTCATGAAAATCAGGATAGAACATGGCTATTAAAGTGCCAAATGCTATATCTTAAGAGAGCTTAATCTAAGCTTCTAATCCCCTATCATATGCAAGAGGAACTTTGGTTCATAGAAATTGTATGTTTCACCATGTTCTTGTGAAGCAAGGTTATTTGCTGAATGGCTGGTTCATAGCGCGAAAGGCATTATCTCATACATATTAAATTCTTTATTAAAATATAGAGAAGGAAAGATAAACATATGTGCATATTTTGAAATATGTGGGGGATTATTGTCAAATATATTAAATATTTCAATTGTACATTTCAAAACATGAATTTCAAATTGACTTTTCGCTGTGATGAGGTAGCTGAATGAATCTTGTAACCAACGTGGATTACATCAATTTCGTGGCTAATTTCTTGCGATAAATCAGAGGCTGATTCGGTCTTTGAAAATGGCTGATTCTATGCTTAAATCAGGAGAAACACATTGCTTACAAGAATAAAAACGATAACTGCAGTGACCATGTATGTAAGAACGTGAACAAATTCCCTTTCCTTCCCCTTTCTTTCACTGTAACTTTATCAACATTCAGAAATCATTCATTTTCTATGTTGTTCTTGACTGATATAATTTGGAGTGCGCCCTTACATGAGTGAATCTTTGCATCCTGGAAGACTAGATTGCCATAATTCCTTTAGCACCAGGAAATCATCCTTGAGGGGGCAGAATCTGTCATCAAGGACAGTGCGAACTTGCACGCCTCGACTACTTGCTCTGCTACGTTCTTTCACTTGTTTTTCTTTTTTGCAGGTTCTGTGAAGTTGCTCGTTTGAATTCAATTACATTGCTACACTGCCGAGATTTATACAAGTTGCTACCTTCTTCATTTTGTAATCATATTTGTTCGGCACTCATCATTACAGCAATTTTTATTCAGGATTTTCACACTGAATAGGTTGTAAGAGAGGTTCAAGCTTTCGATTTGCTTCAGTCTTGAAAATATCTTCTGGTCAAATTGTTTTATTGGGTGACTTTAAATCAAGGTCAATCTAGAAATTTACACTTCTCTCTTAATTTTTAGTGGTTAAATTTTCTTTTACCAATACCTCTTTATCTTATTCAGTTCTTGAGATTAATGACGGTCATATGTGAAACTTTTAATACCTCAAGAGTTAAAAAATTCGAGAGAATTTGAGCTTATAGCAAACATTAAAGAGCTAATAAGACAGAGCACTCAAAAGTAGCTTTTTTTTTATTTTTAAAAAAAAAGAAAGATCCATTATTTCAAGATACTAACATTCGAAGATAGACAATTCAGATGCTGTGAAAATAAAAGCATATTTCACTAGAGCATCATCTGTCTGGTTATAATTCCTTGGAATATGATTAATCTTAAAATTTTGCTTTGGTGAAAATAAAAGTTGAATCTTAGCAATAGTCCACAAAAGGCTTAGTATGAGTATTGCACTGACTTAGAGCTAATTAAATGAGTTAGTTAATGTTATATTTAATCGAATTAATTCTTATATTTTCTTAAAACTATAGATTTTAAAAGTTTAGTTTACAATGGATAAAGGGTATGTTTGATGTTATTTGAGGTTTAACAAGCTAATCTTTGAGCTTTAACAATTGATAAAGGGCATTTTTCATGTTATTTGAGCTTTAACAAGTTAATCTTTGTGTTTAAAATCTTTTGACCAATATTCGGAGTTTGGAGATTTGCTTGGGTTTTCATTTACTTTTTAAAATCGAACTGATTTGGGACTTTCATTTCTTTCGTTTCAATAAATATTTTATTTTATTTTATATATATTTAAGCCTTTCGTTTAAATATTTTACTAAAATTGCCTTTGAGACGCCAAGTTTAGTTATTGTTTTCTGTTACTAAAGGTCACCAAAAAAAAAAAAAAATCAATAATGAATAAAATAAATTTTGTGATGTGCGTGGTTTCAAAATTTAGCGTCTTATCTAACCGGCGATGTTTGCACTCCCAAACAGCGTTATATATGCTCCATTTTCCTGTAGTGTTCTATGGACAAGATCTGGATATCTTGCTAAGTCTTGGCACTCCATTTTCATTGGGTCGAGCTTCCCGTATTTACATTCTTATTTGGCTAACACTCATGGTCGAGCTCCCCATCTATTATTTTTTGTTAAGCGCTTGGTTATGCTCCTGTTCATGCACTTGCTTGCCTGTTTCAGCTTTCTGTTTGTCATGAGGGACTTTCCCCTTCTTGGCTGTTCGATGATCGCTGGAGTAATTGCTAGTGGTATGCCTTCCGCCTGCTTCTGCCAAAGTGCTAATTTTGTGGTCTTGTTGCTGGTTGAATTCGAGATTGCCACTTCCACTCAGTGTGTGACCTCCCGCTTTTATGTTTAATGTTCTATTTTGTTATGGTTATCTTTTGTTGGCACTTTATTATTGGTAAGTCGTAACATTTTTAATTTAATAATTTTGCATCAGCAAGGCTCATTCCCAAAAAAAAAAATCGCAACTGTTGTATACATCTTCGTTAGTTTGAGGGCTGCTCAGGAAAATTAGCGGTCTGTGTGGTGGGATCTATTGCTCAATGCAAAGACTGATTTATGAGTTATATGGTCATCAGATTGGAGGAGTTCAGTTTTTATTTGTGTCATGTTTAAAAACTAGAAGCTAATTCACCACTTCGTATATGTATTTGCAGAAATTCAATAATCATATTAAAATATTCAAGATAATTTATAATATCTAGATGGTTTTATATATTGTACGGTAAATTCCATCATACTCCTTATTAGATTGATGTACTTCAATTTAACTTTTAAAAGTATGAAAATTTCAACTTATCCCCTAAATATCGTTGTTTTTAATACACACGTGATGTTTACTAATTAAAGTATGAGAATGTTTTTATTCCTTGCTAACTAATAGTTTTGTGAGGTTAACAAGGATAATTTCATTTTGCCCCTTAAGGTCTGGCATATTTCACGTTAAATGACAAAACATAAATTTATTAATAAAAACCCTTATAAAAAATAGTAATAGACCTTTAAAAAATAAAATTAATTTTTACTTATATTTTAATTTATAAAAAATTAATCATGAATTTATTTATAGTATCACTACAATGAAAATCAAAAGTATTAATTTTTACCCGTATCTTGAATTTAAATATTTTAAGAATATAAATCATTAGCCAATTAGTTGACTTTTACCATCCAAAATACCATTTTACCCTTCAAAGTATTTAAAAGGCAAATTAACCCATAAAATTTATTTACATTCCATTACTAGCGACATGTTACTAATATAATTCAACGAATTAAAAATTAAAAAATATATAAAAATTTGGGGAAATTCAAAAACCGAATCCTTAATCCCTACTCCTAATCCTAATCCCAGTTTTTTTATCGGTTTCTTTTTTATTAATGTCACTTGTTATAAGTTTAAATCTTACTTATTTTCTGTTTTTAATAATAATTCTTTTTTATTAAAACCCATTTTGTATATTTTTACTTCCCAAACATGAAGCTAAGGGTTATAGTAAAATAATTAATAACTTAAATATTTATCATTTTCTAAGAATAATATTTAAAATTTTTTATTCATTAATTTGCACTCAAATTTTTAATTTTTATTTTTTTTAATTAGTTAAATTTTTAACTACGGAAGCATAAAATTTGATTCTTTTTAAAATAAGAAAAATAAATTTCTTTTTCACTTTTTTCTTTAAAATTTCTATTTTCTAGTTAATTTCTTCATCTTCTTCAGTTCATTTTCCCTTTTTTTTTTTCATTTCCTACTCTTTTCTTCATCTTCTCCACGCTTCATCTTCCCCAAGCATTATAAAGCCATAGCAACTATGACAACAACTCGCGGCGAAGATTGGAGCCACGCAATGGGGTGCCAACATCGCTTTTCCAAATCTTGGCCCATCTTCTCCTTTAAACAAACCCTGGCTTCTTCCTAATTTCACAAGTAAACCTTAAAATCGGACTAATCATTGAAATAATCAACACCCATTTGCTTGGATTATCGTATGCTTGGCATGGCCGTGGGCGACAATGTTCTTACTTAGAATGGCCACGCAAGGCCATGGGCATTCTTGGCATGACCACACACGGCCATGGGTTTTGCTTAGCGTGGCTGCACACAACCGTGGGCGTACTTGGCATGGCCGCGTGTAGCCATGGGTTTTGCTGGGCAACTGGCATGGGTGCTGGGCTGATTTGAAAGTGGTTTTGGAGATATTAAGTGTGTCAAAGATGAATGAAAAAAAAATGAACAAAGAAGAAGATGAACAAGGAATGGAAGGAAGAGCATGAATAAGAAAGAAAAAGAGAGAAAAAAATTCCCTTTTTTAATAATTTTTGAGATTTTAATTTTTTGATTGTGTTGTAAACATTATTTTTTATTATAATAATGCATTGGATTTTTTAATCTAACATTGTTGGATCTTTATGTGTTGTGGACTATCATTTAAGGTTAAATCCACTTAAAGAATAATTTATGTTTCTATGATGGGCTAGAATAGAAATACCAAAAGACAACAAGACAAGTTCTCTATATAATTAGTCATAATCCTAGGTCACACGTATCTTTTTATTCATTCTGACATCCCATCATTAGAGAGAGAACGCAGAGAAACTTAAAGGATTCTCTAGGAGAATGTGTTGATCTGGAAGGCCAACCACACAACCTTAAAGAGTAATTCAGGTTATGGATTCAGGTACATTTCTTCATAATTTGTTATTGATTCTTGGTGATACAACATTAATGTTCCTGGATTATAGGTGATGATTTTCACCAAAGGAGTTTTTTGTTCCAATAAGTGGTATCACAGCCTCTTAATGTTGAATCATTAAAAATGAAATTTATTTTTTATTGATGATTAAATCTCTAGCGTTCTCAAATTTAATAATACCGAAATTGTTAAAATTATTGAATTTGAGAATAAATCTATGTTTGTCTTTTTCGAAATTTAAGATTTTTTTTGGAAATTCAAGTTTATAGTTAAAATAAAAAAAAAATTCTCAGATTCAATGTTTTGTTGCCGGCGGCAATGGCAGTTGCCAGTGCTGAGGTTGCTAGTGACACAGTCGTGGCCACTCGTGACAGCCTATGGAAAAGCGGCAGCCACCAAGTAAAACAAAAAAAAAGGTTAAGGTTTGAATTGGCGCCCGTTCAAGATCCAAATCTGTCTGACTCGAACTGGTCAATGGTTGACTAATCAATAGTCAATATTGACAGTTGAATTTGATTTTAACCCGATTTTTTTTAGTTTTTAAGGGCAATTTTTGGTGCAATTTTAAATTCAAATATTGGTATGTTTATATATATCTTAAGATGAATTAATTGAAGCAACATGTTGCCAAAGTGACCTCTCTTGTGGAAATTAATTTATTTTGGAATATAAACAGCTCTATATGTAATTTCTGTTAATATCGATCAGCCCAAGGAAAGATCCATATTTAATATAATTACATGTGCACCTATGGTAAAAAAATATATGATGATTATTCAGTTTTACATGTGAACAATAAATCAACTCAAAGGAATATTTATCGTTTGACGTGTTCTTATTATCAGTGTTTGATTACTACACCAAGATATCACTTATAAGTTAATATTTTATCCAAAGATGAAATATTAATGGAGTGTCCGGTATCTTGAGATGAGGTTTACCTTTATTTGAATTTATTTTTGTTTTAAGACTTACAGGAGCTTTTTTTTTTTTTTTTTTTGTTCACTGTTCAATTATGTCTGCTACTAATATTACTGCCAACATCAATTTTATTCCTATGCTAAATGGCTCTAAGTCATGGTAAGAGAACCTCTTAATAGTTCTAATAGTCAAGGATCTTGACTTTGTGTTAAGGGTTGATTTTCCCCTACCTTTTACAAATAAAAATACCCCTAATAATAAAAGGGAAATTAAAATTTGGGAGAGATCAAATTGCATGTGTATTATAATCATGACAAAGGTCATTCCAGAAGCATTCAGGGGCTTAATGTTTGAAAAGGTAACTATAGCTAAGAAGTTCCTTGCAAAAATTGAACAGATATTTATCAAGCACAAAAAGGTTGAAATTAGTACGCTCTTGAGAAACCTAATTTCAATAAGGTATAAGGGCAAGGATAAGGGCAAGAAAAGGAACAAATATAAGAAAGCTATAGATACAGCACCTTAAAAGAAACAAAAAAAATGGGATAATTTGAAAGGTATTAGTTGTTTCTTTTACAAAGCTAAAGGGCATAGTTTGGTTTGTTCTGAGGTTAACTTCAGTACTTAAACACATATGGTGGATAGATTCTGATGCAACAACTCACATTAGTATGTCTATTCAGGATTGCTTGAATTGCTGAAAGCCTTACGATGGTGAAAGATACATCTATGTCGGTGATGGCAAGGCGATTGAAGTTGAAGCAATTGGAAAATATAGATTATTATTAAAGACTGAAGTTTATTTGGATTTCGATGAAACATTTATTGTACCATCTTTTAGGTGGAATTTGATTTTCATTTTTGCTTTGGACAAATCTGGTTATTCTTGTTAATTCGAAAATAGAAAATTCAATTTGTTTCATGATTCAAAACTAGTTGGTTTCGATTCTTTGTCAAGCAATGATAATCTTTATCTACTTGATACAATTGCTTCACTTAATGAATCCCTGCAATTTAATACACGAGGTTTAAAGAGAAAATTAACCAATGAGAAATTGGCTCCGCGATGGCACAAGAGATTGGGTCATATCTCCAGATAAAGAATAGAGAGCTTGTGTCAGATGAAATTCCCGAGCCTTTAGATTTTATAGATTTTGATATATGTGTTAACTGTAGCAAGGGGAAACAAACCACTAGAAAGAGATTTGAAGCCAACAGGACATTGGATGTCTTAGAACTCATACATATGGACATTTGTGAGCCATTTCTTGTGGCTACTTGGATAGTCAACAATATTTTATGATGTTCATAGACGATTTTTATAGATATGACTACATATATCTCCTCCATGAAAAATCACAGTCTTGGATATGTTCAAAATTGTAAGGCTGAAGTTGAGAACCAACTCGGTAAAAGAATAAAAAACATCAGATCTAATGTGAGGTACAATTTTCTTACTTAAATATAATATAATTTATTTTAAGCTAACAAGCCCCCTTAAGTATTAAAATAACAATAATAATAATATAAAATATTTAATTCTAAGTAAAGATGACATAAGCAATGACATAAGTAATTATGACATAAGCAATGATCTAATTGATGACGTAAGAGAAGTTTGTAGAGAGAGTTAAGAATTCTAGAATTTAGTAAAGTATTTATGAAGGATAATCTCAACTATTGATCAAGAGTTATGGTGGCAAAATCTTAGCAATCCATTAGCCTTAAGAAATCTTATAAATACCCCCTAACTCTTTTCATTTTCAATGCAACCTAAAAATTTTACCCTCTTTTATTCTAAGTCATAACATCAAGAGTAGAGAAATTCTCAATTTAGAAAGGTCTAGAGAAGTCAAGGTCAAGAGGTAAGTATTATTTTAACTGCAATGTAGGAACAAAATTCTTTTCATACTTAACTTCAGTTTTAACAATTCCTTTATCTTGTGATGACTACTATGATGTGATTAGTTATAATCTAAATTTTTATATGGTCGACTATACCGCCTATATTATGATATTTTCTTATTTACTCCTTGTATAGTCGGCTATGCTGCCTAATCTGTGATAATTTTACTCAATTATGCTATGGTCGGCTCTGCCGCCTATATTATAGTCCCATTTTGTTTAATCTCCATATGGACGGCACTGCCGCCTGCATTAAAGAATGTTGTCCTTAAATACCATTGTATGTTAATTTTGT
The DNA here is from genome assembly GCA_039657385.1 of Citrus x changshan-huyou. Lineage (NCBI taxonomy): Eukaryota > Viridiplantae > Streptophyta > Magnoliopsida > Sapindales > Rutaceae > Citrus > Citrus x changshan-huyou. The sequence continues at coordinate 12,668,787 of CM077555.1, forward strand.
TGTTCCTCTAGGAACTTCACATGTTATGATATAAGTTGCATTGAACGCATGCATTTCATGGACTATTTTATAAGAAGACGTTTAGAAAATGAATTTCTGAAAAATGTGGTGTTGTACTATAAGGTGGTAAAGTTCCCAAAGAGGGCAAGCCCTCCAAGCTTAGTAAAAGGTAATCTTTTGGGGACGACGATACGTAACGCCCAAAAGATCAACTAATCAGGCCCAAGGGCATATTGTTTAAAGAATAAAAGTGCTAACCTTGTAGTGCAACATACCTAAGGCCCTAATAAAGTTGTTTTATATTTTCTAAGTTTCTTTTAAAAACTTAATAATCGGTTGTTGTGTCGAATCAATGGCATCGAATGCAAGCTGTGACTGAACTGCCTTACTGTCCGAGGAGGGTAAATCAATAGGAATAGGCAGAGAATGCCCAATATGCTCATCTATTTTCGAAGTTTCTTTTATAAGTTTCTTATTGGATTACTTTATAGGTAACGATTAGTAGAGCAAGCTAGCACCAAGTCCTAACCAAAGCAAAGTGCATATGGGCATAACAAACCTTGGGTTTTATGATGGGCTCTTCTTTGTTTCAATAAAAAATAAATATCTTAGCTTTAGTAATAATAAATTTTTTTAAAAATATGCTAAGGAATCTCTATATCTCTTACTTTTTGTAAGGAAGTTTTGCTTGCTATGCAAAACTTTTTTTTAGAATTTGTATTTATATTAAAAAGTAATAGGGTTTTAAATATTTTTAAAATAAATATTTAAATGGAGTGTTACATCTAACTGTGGTGGTGAATACTATAGTAAATATGACAGTTTAGGTTAATAATGTTTAGGACCATTTACTAAATTCCTAGAGGATTTTCGTATTGTCCCATAGTACAATATGTTGGGTTTGCCTACTATGAATGGTGTTGTTAATAGATGAAATGTGATGCTTAAAGATATGGTGAGGAGTATGATTTTTCATTTTACCTTACCACAATCACTTTGGAGAGAAGCACTTAAGATTATAGCGTATATCCTTAATAAGGTTTTAACTAAAACGACTGTTAAGAAGTTTAGTCTAAAACACTTTTACGTTTAATATCATAAAAAACCATTCATAGCGTATATTCTTACGAGCTTTAGAAAGACAAGAAGTTTAGTCTAAAACACTTTTATGTTTGGGGATGTCCAGTTGAGACAAGGCCTTATAGGTCTAATGAGAAAAAACTGGACTCAAGAACGGTGAGTTACTTTTTTGTTGGATACTGTGAATGATCCAGGGGGTGCAAGTTTTATGATTCCATGACTAAGTTGATTTTCGAGTTAGAAAATGCACGATTCTTTGAGGATGTCGAGTTTGTGGGGGGAGATACAGTTAAGAACTTTGTCTTTAAAAAGGAATATGTTGATATTCACATAGGCGTTATTGACATTTATCAGAGTCTCATTCCTAACTTTGTTCAAGACACAACAGATCAAGACAATGTTGAAGAACCCCCTACACAAGAAGTTGCTCTAGAAGAGCAAGCTTTATCATCTCAAGAACATATGCCATTAAGGAAATCCACCAGAGAAAGGAGAAATGCAGTGCCAAATTTTTTCCAAGAGCATGAGGTAGATAGAAGCGTGATGTAAGATGATTCAATCAATTTTCATCAAGCCATGGAAAATTCTAGCTCTCAAAAGTGATAGATGCCATGAATGAGGAGATGAAGTCCATGAAAAACAATGAAGTGTGGAATCTTGTCCCATTACTAGAAGGTGCGAAGCCTATTAGTTGTAGATGAATATTTAAGACCAAGAGGATTTTGAAAGGCAATGTGGAGAGGTATAAGGCGCGTCTTGTCGAAGAGGGTTTTACACAGAAAGAAGGCATCAGCTATAAAGAAACTTTCTCTTCGATTTTTCAAAAATATCTTTCAGGATCATAATGGCATTAGTGGCATATTTCAATCTTGAATTATATTATACGGATGTGAAGACAATGTTTCTCAATGGTGACATTGATGAGATAATCTATATGGTGAAGCTAGAAATCTAATGGTATTTCTTAATAAATCCATCTATGAGCTCAAGCAAGCATCTCGATAATGGTATTTCAAGTTTCATCAAATAATCATCTCATTTATTTTTTAGATGAATTTGGTTGATAATTGTATATACTATAAGTTCTGTGGGGGCAAGTATATTTTTTTAGTTTTATATGTTGATGACATTTTGCTTGTCAGCAAAAATATAGACTTATTGCAAGGTACCAAGAGATTTCTAGCTAAGAGCTTTAAGATGAAAGATCTTGGTGAGCCCCTTTTGTATTAGGCATTTAGATACATAGGGATCACTCCCGGGGTATTTTTAGATTATCACAAAAGAGTTATATCGAAATGATTCTCCAGAGATATGGCATGCAAGATTGCAAACTAGATGACACCTAGCGCTAAGAGAGACTAGTTTAGTCTCAATCAATATCCTAAGAATGATTTTGAGGAAAAGAAAATGCAGAAGATTCTTTTTGCGTTAGCAGTAGGAAGTTCAATGTATGTTTAGGTTTGTACACGACCAGATATCAAGGGTGTCAAAAAAAGCCGCCCGGACCCGGCCAATTCGGTCTGGGAAAACCCAAACCTATATACTGAAAAAGCGGATCCGAGTTTGAGAATTTCAAACCCAGACATTTTCGGGCACGGTTCCGAGTTCAGCACCAAAACCTCAGAACCCATACCCGAACCCGGTTTCTTAATATAATTTAACAAAAAGAAAATATAAAAGCAAAAATCAAAACCCAAATTGAAAATGCCCAAATCCCTAATTCCCTATCGAAAGTTTTGAAACAATTTGAAAGGCATAAGCAGCAATGCTGCCACAAGCTACCGCCTACCGTCACTATCGACATTCAGCATCAGTCACTACCCACAGTCACCATCGCCCCTCAGTATCATCTCTCTCATTTGCTGACTCGGCTTAGCACGCGACTTTGCTCGGTTACTCCATCTCCAGTGCGGTTGTGAGTGAGTCATTCATGCAGCCCCCTCCAGCGCCATCGGCGTCAGCGCCACCATCTCCAACTCTCCATCGCCACTTTCTCAACCACCATTACTCTGCCATCACAGCCACCACTACCAGCTGCAGGTATTGTATTGTTTCTTATTAATTTTTCCTTCCTAGTTGGAATTTTGCCAATGCATCAACTTTACATCCTTTTGCTTCTCTTTTGCATGTCTAAATGAGTCGAATTAATGGAATTATGGGCACGGCCCAAAAACGAGAGACAGAGAGTATTGAGTTTTTTTTTTTGTGTGTGTTAGTATTATTATAATTATACAGAATACAAAAGGTAAAACCCAAAAAAAAACTCATTTAGACATGCCATATTGTCGTGCCACTTTATTCTTCAAATTCTTCATTTTTATCTTGTTACAGTCGGAACACAGAGACCTACTTGAAATTACTTAAAACAAACTCTTACCAAGTACCAGCTTACTTTGGTTGTTTGTGTTATGTTTTCTTTTACATGATTTGACTTTCAGATACTCTGTTATTGTTTAATGTTGTAATATTATAATAATTATATTTTAGAATCAAGGAATGAAAGCTTTGTATTTTTTTGGATGCTATTTGGTTGGTTATTGTATGCTCGAGCTGATTTTTGATAATAATAATAAATATAAGTAATACGGTAATATGAGCTGGGTTTTTATGATATTAAACATGTATAATACTAAAATCTGAAATTTGGTATATCTTTGCTATTGTAACAGCAGAGCAGTGCAATGTCGGACAACGTGGAAATCAATTCATCGAGTGCTCCAGTTTTATCTCATAATGTCGAAGATAAAACTGATAATGAGGTTGAGAAATTTTCAGTGTCAACCGTGAGTGATAAGAAGAGCAAGGAAGAAACTGGAAAAAAAAAAAAAAAAACAAAGTCTCTGAAGCTTGGGAGCACTTTACAAAAATAATGGTTAATGGTGAACAAAAGGCAAAGTGCGTGCATTGTAGTGCAATTTTAAAAGCAAAATACCAATTTGGGACTTCGACTTTGAATAGACACGTGGCATTTTTTTTTAAGAAAAATCAGCCAAAAATAGAAGAAACACTTTAAAGAAGTCTCAAAGTGATTAAAAGAGAGGATGAAACTTATGGCATTAGTTATGACAGTTTTGATTAAAATGTTTTATGAAGTTTGATAGCAAGAATGGTTATAATTCATGAGTTTCCACTTAGATTTGTGGAATATATAGGCTTTTGAGAAATGATGGCACATGCTAACCCTGTGGTTAAGCCAATGAGCAGAAACACTTTGAAGAGCGAGATCTTGAAGTTATATCAAATCGAGAAGGTTAAGACTTTGCATTTATTGGGGAAAAATCATAGTAGAGTAGCCATTACTACGGATTTATGGACAACTAGTAGTTAGAAAAAAAGGATATATGGTTGTGACGGCCCATTTCATTGACAATTTGTCTATAATATTTTATTTGCTTAATTTTACTTTTACGTTTTTTATTACTTACATTAGATTTTTTTTTCAAGTTTAAATTGTAATATATTTTAAGTTTGTGTATTTCATACCGACTTTTGAATATTTGATAGGTTTATCTATGTTCCAAGCCCCCATACTGCTGATGCCCTTTCTAATGAGTTAGTATAATGCTTATTAGATTGGAACGTGTATAGAAGTTTATCCTCAGTGACATTAGATAATTATACCACTAATGACGCAATGGTGGAGAAATTTCTGTTAAGGTTTGATATCGATACCTTAATTTCTAGTGGTAAATTTTTTCATATAAGATGTATTGCTCATATATTGAACTTGGTTGTACGCGATGGGTTGAAAGTTATAGAAAGTGTGGTTGGAAAGATTAGAGAGAGTGTGAGTTATTCGACACAAACACCAAAAAGATATAAAACTTTTGAACTAGCTATTAGACAATTAGAAATTATTGTAAAAAAAAATTGAAATTGGATTGTCCTACTCGTTGGAACTCTACTTATGCCATGCTTGAAGTAGCATTGATGTATAGAAGTTTTTTTTCTTGGTTGCAACAACGTGAGCCTCAGTATAAGAGCTTGCCAAGTGATGAGGAGTGGGATTTGGCAGTCATAATGGTGGAGCATTTGAAATCATTTTACATGTTAACGGAGATGTTTTCGGGTACAAAATACCCAACTGCTAATTTGTTTTTTCTATTGATATGTAAAATAAAATTGTCAATTAATAGGTTATGCACTGCTAATAACCAAGCTATTAGGATTATGGCTGATAAAATAGTTGATAAATTTGATAAATATTGGAATGAAATTCATCCGATGTTAGTTGTGGCTGTTGTGCTTGACCCAAGATATAAGATGATATTAATTCATTTTTATTTCCCAAAGATATATGGTGATACAACATATGAGCATATTGAGCGTGCACATAAGCTTTGTTATGATTTAGTGAAAGAATATGAATCGAAGGCAGCACATGTGAGTGGTGGGTAGAATGTTGGATTGGAAATTTCTCGTTCTGAATCTTGTTTGAATTCGAATAAGTATTGGGATATAGATGAGTTTGAACCATTTCGAAGCCAAAATAAACGTGCTAAGGTAACTAAGTCGGAGTTGGATAGGTATTTAGATGAGGAATTGTTGGATTCCATTCTAGACTTTGATATTTTAACCTTTTGAAAGATGCACACAAGCCAATATCATATTTTGGCTGAGTTAGCTAAGGATATTTTAGCCATTCCTGTATCCACCGTTGCCTCTGAGTCAGCTTTTAGTGTCGGCGGTAGATTTTTGAGTCCTCATCGTAGTAAACTTCTTCCTGATACTTTAGAAGCCTTAATGTGTGCCCAGAATTGGATTTGGGTTTCTACTTCTCGAGGTATAAAGTTATTTGAATTATATTTTAGTAGTATTTATTTGCTTAAAATGCTTTGAATCTTAATGTGTTATTTTTGTTGTAAGGTGGAGTTCCGGAAGATGAGATTTTTACTAGGGTGGAGGTAATTTCTGAAGATGATGAAAAGCCACAAGTGTCGACGAGCAGCATGACATGAACCTTTTTTTTTTAATTTGGAAGTATTTTGACTCTTTATGAACTATTTTTTGAGTTGTTGAACATTTTAGGATTTTCATGTGTTGTATTGATAATTGGTGTCATAATTATAAACTTATGATATGTTGGATGTCATTTAGATTTATTTTGTTATTATTGTGTTATTGAATTTAATTTTTTTTTATATAGATTGAATGAGTTTAGGTTAGAAATTGGATGAATTTAGGTAGTAGAAAGAAGATTGAAACAATTTTTATTTATTATTTGTGCAAAATTTGTATTGTTAGCATGTTATAATTATGTATTTTACTATTTTCTTTTGTTAAGCTTGAGATTTATCTTGTACTATGATACACAAGAAATGTGCATGCATGTTGCTTGTTGATATTTGGGTAATAAAAATGAAAGAAGAATTTGCGGGCTTAGAACCTCAGATTAAAAAACCAGATCCGAGAGATGCCGGGCTCAAGCCTGGACCGCACATGCAAAATCCGGGTTTTGCCCGGGTTTGGGCATTAATTTTTGTCATCCAGTCTCGTCCCAGGTAGCATCAAACCCGGACCGGACCCGGGGTTTTGCCAAGCCTACCAGATATTACTTACGTTACTGGGATGTTGGACAAGTATTTAAGTCATCCAGGAGTAGACCATTGGAAAGCAGTGAAACATGTCTTGTGGTACTTACAGAGAACACAAGATTACATGCTCACATATCAGAGGTCGGATCAGCTTGAGATTATTGGGTATATTGGCAGCAGAGTTCATAGCATGTTATGAGATATCCAATCACTGAATATGGCTATGGAATTTTGTCATAAGGCTGTGTATAGTAGATGGTGTTGACAGACCACTCAAGTTATTTTGTGACAATAAGTCAGTCGTACTATATTCCAATAACAACAGAAGCTCAACGATAGTCAAAGTATATAGACATCAAGTTCCTAGTTGTTAAAGAAAGAGTTAAGAGTGGATAGCTATCTATAGAGCACATTAGCACAAACTCTGTGATTGCAGATCCGTTTACTAAAGGATTGCCACCCAAGATATTTCATAAGCACACTGCTCGTATGGGTGTCATGTCATTAAAGAATATTTAGTTTAGTTAGAGTTTGTGATTTTAGAGCTCTTATAATATAAACATTTTTTAGTTATTTCAATTTATGGATATTTAAGGTTATTTTCTACATAAATAAAGTTTTGGTTTATTCACAATCTGTTTTTGGTATGGTTTGATCTCACTAAGGTTTAAAGTGGATCAGTTGGAAATAGGCATGTTAAGTTCACATTTCTATGCTACACATCTACATCATGATCCAGGTCATTCAGTTGTATTGGTATAGTGACCATTGACGGGTCGAGTTACGATAGTTGTAACGAAGGCTGCTTTGATCCTATATTGGTATGATTGATGGATCAAATTATTTATAAATATATTTTGGTAATGACAGCAAGGTTGCGCTTATACGGTTATTTTGCAAAGTATAACTATAAAATTACACATAATTATATGTGAATAATTATGTGTTGCAGACCGTCATATAAGGTTAAGTCCCAATTAAAAGTGATCTATTAAGGTTTTTAGTAATTTGGGCTTTAATGTATCTAATTGAGTGCGGACCTTTAACGTGTAGAGATTTAAAGGGTAATTTCTATTTCTATGATGGGTTGAAATAGGAATACCAAAAGACAACAAAAGAACTTGTCTATATAAGTGGTCCGGGTCCCCAGGTCGCCTGTATCTTTCTATTCTTTCTGACATTCGAACATTAGAAAGAGAGCGCAGAGAAAATTAAAGGATTCTCTAGGAGAAATTATTGATCTAAAAGACCAACCACATAAACCTAGCGAGCAATTGAACGTTATAGATTCATGTACGCTTTCACGTAATTTGTTATTGATTCTTGGTGATACAATATGAATGTTCCTGGATTATATATGATAATTCTCACTAAAAGATTTTCTTATTCTAACATAATGTTGATTGATGTAGAGAAGAAGAAGAAAGAAGTAAAAGAACAATGAATAAGATAAAGTAACAAAGATAAAACCCAAAAAAAAGAGTAGAAGATGAAAAAATAAGAAGAAAAGAAAAAGGAAGACAAAAAAGAGAAAACAAAAAAAAAGAAAAGAAAAAGGAAGACAAAAAAGGGAAAAAATAAATAAAAGAATACCAAGAATAAAAGAAACAAGAATTTGGCAAAAAAAATTTAACTATGATTTTAAGTTTTAATTAAGGATAAATTGTAATGGATGGAATGGTTGGTAATTTATTAGATATCAAAGCCCAAATAAGAGCAATTTTTATTTTCAATAAATCGTTTCAATTTTATTTTAAAATATTATAGCATTTTATTGTAACATTTTAATCATAAATTAAAAAGAGGTTACTGTTCAAGATTCGTAAGATTAATGAATAAAAATGATAAATATTATTCTGAGAAAATGATAAATATTGAATGTACTTAAATATTTTAAATTATTAATTATTTTACTATTTTACCCCTTAGCTTCATAATTGGGAAGAAAAATATACTAACATAGCTTTTAATAAAAAAATATTATTATTAAAAATAAAAAATTAGTAAGATTAAAATTTACAACAAGCTATATCAATAAAAATAGAAATCAATAAAAATTTGGGATTAGGATTAGGGGTTAAGGATTCGGTTTTTGAATTTCCCTAAATCTTATATATTTTTAAATTTTTAATCAGTTGAAAAATTAATTTACCAAATTAATCCTAAAAGCAAAATAATCATAAAAAAGTTTGTGTAAATTTTTTTATTACTTTTAAGGTTAATTTGATAAATTATAATTTTTTATTAATATTCCCAAGATTATTATTGAAAGGTTATTATTGTAAAAGAAAAACATAAGGGTAGAAATGTAACATGTTTAACAAGAAGAGTGTCTTAAGGTACTTTTTAAAATATAAAGATTAAATTGACACTTAAATCAAAATATAAGGACGAGTATTTACCCTATTATTATGGATCAGGGTGAGAATATTTGAGTCAATAAATTTATATTTTATACCATTGAATTCTAATCCAAAACTTCAAAATATTATCTTATTTCGTCTCAAAATTTTCTTCTCCAAATTTCTCTATATATCTTATATAACATATCCTTAAAAGTTATTAACTACTCTTCTCAAATTTGCAATCAATATAGCATGATGGAAAATTTATATCATTACAAATCCTTAAATTCAATAATAAAATCATTAATAGGAAAAAGGACACCTAAACCCTAAAAGATTTGGAGAAATGGTCATAAAAATCTCTAAGTTTTCAATTAAGGGTACTAATACCCCCTTTCGACGATAATACCTTTTAATTCTATAAACCAAAAAGATTGACCCCAAAATTTTATAATAAATATAAATATGGCATTAAAATGAATGTACTAATATATACATATTAAAATAATTTTACTATTTAAAAAATATTTTTATATTTTACAATCTATTAGACCTATTTAAATATAGTAAAGTGATTTTAATAATAAATAGAAGCATAATATTAAAATAAATTAATTAATAAAAAAATAATTTTAATATTATTAATAGGGAGATTTTTTGTTAATTGTAAAATCTATTTAACCAAAAGATTTAAAAAATATATATATTGAATACAAATATATTATCAATTTAAAATTTTAATATTATTTTAAATGTTAAAAATAGTTCAATATTATTGGTCTACTAGATAGATTATATGATTTATATTAAATTTGTATTAATTAAAAAATTTTAAAATCAATTTTCTAATTACTAAATATACTAATCAAAAAAGAATTTTAATGTCTCTTTGCGAAAATTAGGATTTTTGTGCCTATTTTTCCAAATCTCGAAGTGTAGGTATCTTTTTCACTCATTAATATAAAATTATTAAAAGTGTATCTTATTAATAGTGTCTCTTAACTCTTAAACTGTAGCAAATCAATGATGGATGACTTTCCTCACATTTTAGAAGTCCTTAGGATTAACGTCAACTTAGAGCTATCCTAATCCTTTCTTTTAAAATAAGATAAATAAATCTTTTAGCATCTTGGGCCACTTAAAGTTACAAATACAGCCAAAACTAAATTCAACAATTACATTTATCATTTTGTTAAAAACTTTAGTTGCCGGTGTCCACACTTTCACTTTTACGTGTTTAAATTTCCTAAGCTTTTATTATGTTTACTATATTTTAATTTAAGTATTTTATGTATTTCATGGATATTTTGATCATTTGACGACTAACGAGAAGTGGGACAATGAAACGAATGGCATTTGTTAACTCAGAACGGTCGAAAACCTTAGGAGGAGCATAAAAAGGGTATTCAATATTGTTCATGTATACGGTATTATTCACAAGTATGACATTGTCCACATATACGGTACGATGGCGTGGCATTGACCGATGATGTGACATTAACTGATTATGTGGCATTAGCTGATGATGTGGCGTTGATCGATGATGTGGCATTCACCGATGATGTGACAGGATGTTATTGGAACAAAATATTGATGTGGCATTGATCGATGAGATGGCAGCATCTTATTGGACCGAAATGTTGATGTGGTGTTGATTGATGATGTGTTCCAACCAATCAAAGCTTGTTACGTGACACAATCTTGAGCACCGAATTGTTTTCATCTTATGGTCATGATTTATCCATGTTATCTATAAATAGAGGGCTCCCCCCTAATTTGACACCGTTGAATCCATTTTTTAGCTCTATTTTCCACAATTCTCCTCCCATCTTGTATTTTCTACGTATTTTAGTAAAATTATCATTTTATCTTTAGTTCAATTATGAGTGGCTAATTTAATTTTAAACTTAGGTTGAAGATGAAGTCTCAACATGATTTATGGGCTAAGTTTATTTTTTTTTCCTCTATGATCTATGTGGTTGTTTTAACTCATTATCGACAGACACTGTATCCTGTCTAGATTTTGCACGGTATGCGGGCTCCCTAGTGAAAGGTCGTTATTGTTTGGCACAATGAGCACTTAGCACCATATTAATTAGAGAGAAAAATCCTCTCTAGTATTTTGTGGGTCGTCTTGACTCAATGTCAACAGAGGGTGTGTCAAAGCTATTTAGTGAATGGTCTTGCCACATTGTCGACAGAAGGATTACTATCGTCTGGCACAATATGTTCTTGACACCACACTTAGTGGAAGATCATTACCTGTGGCACACTAAGCGATTAATACCATAATTGTTAGGGTGAGGATTATGAGGAGCAGAATTACCCCCTATGAATTAATTAGAACTAAAAAGGAATTATTAAGCCCATGGTGAATGTTGAGTGTGAATCTAGAGACTTAAGCGTTTAATTTGCATTGTTTTATCTCTAATTCATTCCCACCTTTTTATTTTAAATCTTAAGATTAAAAAAATTCACTTCCAGCCAACCCACATTTACACCTAGAAAATTAACCCTACGCATAATTAAATCTACCTCCTCGTGGGATCGACACTCATCATCACAAAATATATTCTACAATAGATTCGTGCGCTTGCAAGTACAATAAAATTTGTATAATAAGTTTTTGGCGTCCTTGCCAGGGAGGTAAGTTACTTTAATTTGTAGAGTTACTTTTCCTTGTAAATATTGTAAATAATTTTGTGTGCAGATTTTAAGTGTGTAACAGTGTGATAAAGTCAGTATCGTAACTTCTCCCCTCTCTCTTTATTTTCATATGTTTTGTTTTTAATTTTTATGTGCTCTTTGCATGCATAGTCGAATATACCTAAATGTAGCTGCTATGAGTTTTCAATTAAAACCTAATATGCTAAATTGTCTCCTATCATTTTATGGCTTGGAAAATGAAGATCCATACAATCATTTGAATGATTTTCATTCCATTTGCCAAATTTTTCAAATAAAGATGTTAAGCTTAGACTATTTCCATTTTCTCTAAAAGATAGAGCTCGTTCATAGTCCAATACATTACCTGCTAATAGTATCACATCATGGGAATAAATGGTAACTAAGTTTTTAAATAAATACTTCCTAGTACATAAAATCAATGTTATTCGCAGGGAAATTTCAGAGTTTACTCAAAGAGAAGACGAGCAATTCTTTGAAGCATAAGAGCGATCAACGGGTAACTTTTGAAGTGTCTACATCATGAGTACGAGAAATGGCACCAATATCAATATTTCTTGCAAGGACTATTGCCACATGCACAAGAATGGCTAATGGCAACAAGTGGAGGTGAGCTCATGTGTAAAAGCGCATCAGAGATATGAGATTTCTTCCAACGACAAACAGATAATTCCCAACAACAGAGTCGATTATTTAGGAATGTGAGAAAAATCAAGGGAGTAAATGAAATCCATGTTGGCGAGTCAAGATAAAAAATCAAGGAAGTCAAAGTAATAGTTGAAGGACTCTCTCGCCAAATAGCATTGTTGACGACTGCCAAATCAACAGAGCCACAAGCATACAACCAATTTGACCATGATTCATACCCAGATTAAGCCAATACTATAAATATAATGGGAAAGCAGTCGAATTACAACTCTTACTCCAATACCTATAATCTTGGATGGAGAGATCATCCCAAATTTTCATGGTCTTAATGATTCCAACAAAATAGAGCTACAACCTCAGTTGTACCAATACAACCAGTTCATCAAGCTCCTCAAGTCTCTCAACCATCATTCAGACCATATAATCAGAATTAGAGCTACTCACAACTAAAACCTTGGGAAAAGGCATTCCAGAAATTCAAAAATTCGACCCATCATGCCATTGACGAGTTACGGGATAATATGAAGGTTTGCTTTAATTCACAAGCCCAATCAATCTCAAATCTTGAGAAGATGGTGGGCCAATTTGCCTCTTCAGTTCAAACCTTGGTAATGACTGTTGAAAAAAGCAAAATTCCCAAGTGAGTCAGTGCCCAATCCTAAAGGAGTGGATGAAGTGAGTACAATTTCATCTCAGCGTCATGAAGAGGTCAAAACCATCATGACTTTGCGAAAAAGGTAAAAAAGTGGTCAACAAAGTAGAAATGCCAATTGTACCCTTAGACTCTGAGGACCCATCAACAAAGGAGAAAGAAGATAACAATCCATGAGAATACATCCTTAAAGCTCCTTTTTCTTCAGAGGTTAGCTAAAGCAAAGAAGGGAAGTACCACTGGTAAGATTATGGAAATTTTTAAACAAGTCAGTATTAACATCCCTTTGCTTGATACTATTAAACAAATATGCTCTTATGCCAAGTTTCTCAAAGACATTTACATTAAAAAGAGAAGCATTCATGTCTAGAAAAAGACATTTTTAACAAAAAAAATTAGTTCTATACTTCAACATAAAATTCCTTCAAAATATAAAGACCTTCGTTGCCCTACCATCTCACGTAGCATAGGGAACCACACATTTGAGAATGCTTTATTAGATTTAGGAGCTGGTGTAAATATTTTGCCTTACTCAGTATTTATGAAACTTGGACTATGAATATTATACCCAACTATAGTTGTATTGCAACTTGTAAATCGATCCATGAAAATACTTTGCGGTATTGTAGAGGATGTGCTCATCTAGGTAAACAAGTTTTATTTTCCTTTTGATTTCATTGTGATTGACACTCAACTAGTGCAAGATTCAAATAAGCACATCCTTATTATCGTAGGCCGATCTTTTTTGGTAATTACCGATGCTCACATTTAATACAGGACTAGAAATATGTAGTTGTCTTTTAACAATATGACTATGGAGTTAAATATCTTTAACATTACCAAACAACCTCATGATGAAGAAGATAGAGTCATTGATTTGGATGTAGTTGAAAAATCAGTTGATCATACTCTGCCTTATAACCTTAGTGATGACCCATTACAAGAATGGTTAACTCACTTTAGATTGGTTTTTGACGACAACAATGCCTTTCTCGATTCATGGAATTCAAAGAAAGAACAATTAACACCATCAGGAGAAAATCCCATCCCATCATCAGAATCACCAACAAAGATTGAGCTCAAACCATCACCCGACTTTGTGACGTATACATTCCTGGGAGAAGAAAACACATTGTCAAAAATCATCTCATCCTCCCTTGATGTCAAACAAAAGAATGCAGATGTCATTTACTTCATATGTAGTTTAAAAAAGAGATTACAACTGGGAGAACCTAAGGAGATTCGCAACGATGAAAATGCTAAGGACTACAAAAAGCGGATGAAAGTCTTTCATGACAAGTAAATTATGAAAAAAAATCTTTCACACCAGGTCAGAAAGTACTTTTATTCAATTCTCAGTTGCACGTCTTCCTAGGTAAATTACATTCTCAATGGCCTAGTCCATTTATTATGCACACTGTTTTTCCACATGGGCTATTTTCAAATTTAATGGTTAGAGATGTAAAGTCATTTCATGAGTACCAACCACATGGAGAAACAGTGTAATGGATTTATGTGACCCACCACATCTAGACTGAATTTTTTTTTTCAGTGATTTAACTTTTTTTCATTTTTCTTACTAATTGAATTTTATTTATTTCTTGTTAAAGTGTGTTTGTTTGACAATTGTATTTTCTCTCTCATCACTTGTGTTATAAATCATGAGTACCTAAGTGAGACAAAACCTCTTCAACCACGTTAAACAATTTTTATGTGTGAAGCGTCACCCAAATAACTTGATCCAATTTTGTCTATCACATCTTATTTGGGATCACGACCACCAGAGTTAGTATCCCATGTTGAAGATCTAGGAAGACAACTTAGAGAAATAGAATGTGGTATCTATGAAACCCAATTAGAACTTAAGGTAAACTTAATAAGAGAACGATGGTCAGTTAACATCCCACTTTTTGTACTGTGTGTTTTTATTTTTGTTTACTTTCATGTTTTGTTGTGTTTTTGCTAGATTTATTCTTTTCTTTGGTATGTTATCATTTGTCACCCCTGTTAAATGGCGGAAAACGATACTCCGTGACTATTGAAGTCGGTTCCTTCAGTTTCCCACAATAACTAATATTCTCCAGCCAAGGTATGGATAGGAACACAACTCTTGCAAAGCTTCACAAGCGATTTCCTTCTCTTCCTCAAAATGCACTCCTAACAAGCTAAAAAGCTCGGTCCAAATGTGTGCACCTACTTATGAAGAATAACATCTCTATCGACATTCATTGGCTAATCAAAGCAAATGTATGGTTAGCAAGGGAATTACCTCCTAAATTTATTACCTACATGCCTGGTTGCAGGTAAAGAAATTATGCAAGAAAATGAAGAGCTGCACGACTTCCAATTTCTTGTCATAAGTGTGTCAAAATGCATTACTATAAAAAACCATGCACTTTGGGAATGGTGTCCGATAACAGGGAAGATATGATTATATTCATTACAGATGGCTTGAATAAGTAGTCATTGGATGATATCTTTTTGTCTCTTGAAACGTATCATAATGAATATGTACAGCATACAATTCCCCAGGTATGACCATTGTTCCAAAAAGAATGTGCACAATACAGTCTCGGTAATATGACTATAAACGACCTTATTTACCATATTATTTGAAAACTTGATGGGAAATATATTCTCGACCCATAGAGGGTGGTCAAACTATTTCTAGACGGAAAACCATAAGAAGGTGTGCGCCAAAATAACAACTACCAGTACATATCCTTTTGATTTACAGTTTGCTTTATTGCGTTTAATGGTATGATTTCTATTTAATTATTGTTTGTATCTTTTTACTGTTCACTTTTGAATAATTGAGTCATGAGTTTTATGCGTCATTTGAAAAATCCAACCCATTTACAACTGTGTATCATTATATATGTCACCAAAATCTTTAAATATGAGCATTTTTTTAAGCATTCACAGATGGTTTTGAGATTTTCCAAATGGTAGCCACTTCAAGCAAACAACTCAAAAACGTTTGTGTGCTTTCTTGGTTTCACTATGGCAAATATAGAGAGTTTGTTCAAGCAGCTATAAATTTTGATCGAGTACTAGCAGAGAGAAAGATACACTTAGTATATGGAGGAGGTGACCGGGGTTTATCAAGGCTTGTCTCAGAAGCCAAGTGCTGAGCATCATCCCAAAAGTCCTAAAAGTTCTATTTAGCTCAACAATGGGAGAAGAGCTAGTTATTTTAGGTATACAAGAAAGAATAACTAAAATGTTAAAACATGCTGACGCTTTCATTTTCTTACCAGAAGATCTTACAACTCTAGAGACACTAATTACCTTTGTTTCTTGGGCCTATTTCAACATTCATAAAAAACCCATTGGTTTGTTAAATGTTTATGATGATTTTATAGCGTTTATTAATCATGCAATTAAAAATCATTTCATTTTAGTTTCAGCGAAGCAGCTCTTTATTTGTACTCCTACTGCTAATAAGTTACTTGATCTTTTAGAAACTTACAAAACAAAGTCAGATCCCAAGAGTCTGGCATTGGATTAGTCGAGTGATGATGGTAGTGGTAGTAGTAAGAAACAAAAATTGGACTTAGATCTCTGTTTGTAAATATTTTCTATTTCAATGTTCAAGTGATGTCTTATAAACTCTACTTCTTTTCTTTCAGATATTGAGGACAATATCTCGTTCTGGTTGGAGGGAAGGAATAATTGATAATTGTGGAATAAATGATAGTTCTGTTATAGGTACTAACCATTTCTGAATTTTTGAGTTAAAGATGACTGAATATGGAGTTCAGTTACTTTAGAAACCATATTCTTAGTCTTGGTGTTTAGTAAAAATAAAAAATAAAAAACCAAAAAAACCAAATTACTGAATTTTTTTCGATATTATTGACTAACCCTTTTTGCTTACCTTGGTTATCTTGAGAGATTTAACAAACCAATCTAGACACAAACACACGACAAGTGATGGTGGTGGTAAGTTAAAATTTTGTAATATCTAATCCTTTCGTTTCATTCGTGAGCAACAACTAAATGTAGTGTTCACATATACGGTATTATTCACAAGTACGACACTGTTCACATATACGGTACGATGACATGCCATTGACCAATGATGTGGAATTGACCGATAACGTGGCAACATCCTATTAGACCAATGATATGACATTGACTGATTATGTGGTGTTGACTGCTGATGTGATGTTGACCGATGATGTGACGTTGACCGATGATGTGGCAGGATGCTATTAGACCAAAATACTAATGTGGCATTGACCGATGACATGGCAGCATTTTATTTGACCAAAATGCTGATGTGTTGTTGACTGATGGTGTGTTCCAACCAATCAAAGTTTGAAACGAATTAATTACGACTAAAAAGAAAATATTAAACCCATGGTGAATGTTGAGTGTGAATCTAGATACTCAAGCGTTTCATTTGCATTGTTTTCATCTTTAATTCATTCCCGCCTTTTTATTTTAAATCTTAAGATAAAAAAAATTGACATCCAACCAACTCACATTTACACATAGAAAAATAACTCTACGCATAATTAAATCTACCTTCTCATGGGATCGACACTCTTCACCACAAAATCTATTCTACAATAGATTCGTGTGCTTGCGAGTACAATCAAATTTGCACAACAAAGAGCCCAACCAACAATCATACCAAAAACTACACTCCCTACAACCAACCAACCAATGCACATGAGACCTAGCAACACACTGAATCGAGCAAAGACGTCTCCAGAGAGGAAAAGTAGGAAATCAAAACTGAATTGGACTAGGATATGTAGCTCTACAATACTCAGACTTCAAATAAGAAGCCCATAACGAACTTTACTCCTGAAAATGCCACCAAAGTTTAAGCTAAAAAGCCTCGGCATATCATTAAATGACTGGATACCTAAACAAACCACTGGCTATCTACACCAGTGAATCCGCCTCATTGTCTTAGAATTCCCCAAAAGAATTAGGTGAATAGACTCTCTGAGTGATCAACCACACCCATAGAAAGGCAAAGAACATGAAATAGATGAAATGGTATAGAAGACAGAACGTGTATAACAAGCACCAGCTTTCAACTGAAAGAGAGCAACCGATTGGCCCAACCTGAGATTTGATTTCTGACTTTCCAGACCATATCATCAAAATGAGAAATCTTAAGACACCCTGTAAAGACCGAGCACCCAAGATAAATGAATAGAAGCTGATGTTACTAGAAACTAGTAATAGAATTAATAATAGCCTAGCACGAAGTAGAAGCCAAGCCACCAATATAAAAACTACTTTTGGCCTACCTAATCAACTATCTTGAAACTGTCTCATAGTGATGTGTAAAACTATAAGTCGGCAAAGGTTTGACCGGCTACCATTTGCAAAAATAATAATATCATCCTCAAAGCTCAAATAGGAGATAAGAATAAACAAGCCAAGCAATACCCTATAAAGGGATACTGAGAGCACAAACGGTCCAACCCCTAAGCCAAAAACTCAGCAGCAATGATAAACAAACATAGGGAGAGAGGATTGTCTTGCTTGAGACCTTCTTAAGACTGGAAAAATCCATGGCTAACCTTGTTCACCAACATCAAAAACCAAAGACCAAAGATAGTTTGCTGAATCAGAGAAACGCATTGCTCGGAAAACCCAAAACACTACAACATCTAAATAATGAAATACCAAGACATCCAAGGACGGAGGCTACTTTCAAGACATGAGTTGCAGTGATTTGTAGACCAATAGTAAAAGCAGTAATAATTTGATGCTCTCAAGTAGATCTTTCCCCATGTCAAGCTTCAACACTACATTATTCCACTGAGCATGACGGTTATGATCATAAACCAACCCTTGAACTACAAACGCATTATCTTGAATAATCCTGCTAGAGACAAAATCACTCTGCGAAGGAGAAATAATACGAGGCAACAGCGGGGCCAATCTCAACACAAGCAACTTGGTCAAAACATTGTTGCTCATACTACAAAGATTAATCAGATTAAAATTTGCCCAAGAAGCTGGATAAGTCTTCCTAGGAAGAAGAACCAATAACGTATTGTGAAAACCTCTAGGCATGGTTGAACTTCTTAAGTAATCAAGGATAACATCTAATAAATCATAGTAAATAATATCCCAATAACACTGGTAAAATCTGCTACAAAACCCATCTAGCCCCGAAGCATTGTCAGGATCAATAGAAAAAACCACTCGCCTAACATCATCTATATTTGGCTCTCTACATAAATCCACATCATCCTCGTAATTATCAGAGACATGATAAAATCAAAGTCAAACTGATGACAATGACTAGCACCCCTGCCAACAACCCCTAAAAAATCAACCATAGAAGCAGCAAAGGACAATGGCTTAGAAATTCACTCAAAAGAAGCATTCTGAATCTGATGGACATGAAAAAATGGCCCTTTTTCCTAATCATTGCATGGAAAAATAGGTATTCACATACCTTTCTCGAACCTAACACACACTGGACTACTGATGTAATAAAATCTCCTCACAAAGTAAAGCGTGTTGCTACATGGCCCGAGCCTTAGAAAAAACAGCTCTATTCTCAATAGATCCAGAAAAAGCTTCAAGCGAACAAGCTTTTGTTGAAAAGCTCTCATCCCATATCCAAACACTAGTACAGTCTAGGACTACCAAACTACATCAAGAAATCTAAGATGCTTAAGCCAAGTATGCAAAAGCTTAACCCTAGAAGGCCCTCTGGCCGCATGTCTGTCACAAGACAAAAGCAAAGGATAATGGTCCAGCGCAATACGATTTAGGTGTATAACTTGAAAAACAGAGAAAAAAGCGGACCATTAGGCATTATTGATCATCCTATCAAGTCGCCTCCAAGTGTGCTTGTTAGTCTAAATGAACGGGCTATCAACAAACCTTGCATTCTCAAAACCACAGTCCAACAAATCTAAATTAAATGCATCAATCGCCCCCGAGATTGGGCATGCCCACCAAAAATCTCTAAAACAGACTTCACAACATTAAAATCCCACTGGCAATCTAAGATCGATCTTGAGTATCAGCAAAAGTCACATGAGCATCCCACAAATCCTCCCACGCAAGCATAAAGCAACTAGCATATGAAAGACACATTTTTGTGTCCTTAAGTGGCCCATCTAATAGAATTAATAATTATCATTGGATAATTATGTTTTAATTAAATTAAACTTCTTATCCTTATTTATAATTGTTATCGTTATTATATTTATTAAATTTCAAAATTTAATACCTGAGCAGTTTAAAGAGAAATTATATAGCTTCCACATCTCCTAATATATCTCTACAAGTTATAGTGGTTGACTAAAATTAAGGGATTATGTCCTATCTCTTTCACTTATATTTATATTCTTCTTGATGGGAGAAGATGAGAAATTTTTTTTAGAAAAATTAAAATTAGGGTCCCTGGTCTAACAACTTAAGCCTATGTATTCCATCTATTCACTGGAACAATTCTAGTGTAATTATAAAACATAGTTTGATGTCCAGGAGAATCTGATGGCTATGGTTGGAGGTAAGTCCCTGTGCTCCCGCTTTTATTTTAATGAAATCAAAATATTCCATCAACATACACATAAGAGATAAAATTATTCCTTACTAACCCAACAATGAATCCTCTAGCCCATATCCTAAAGGAGCTCCACCGGGAATAGTATAGACCAAAACACCCAAATCTTCCCAGACTGAGAAGACAAAGTGTAATCCAAAATTTTACTTGAGCTTTAACTGGTAATTATTTTTTACTAAAATAGTTACCATAACCATAACAATAAAAGAAAATTTCTATTTGATGCTGACTGGTTTAAAAAGTCGAGTTCGATTTATAGGCATGGATCGATTTTTTTTTTTTTTTTTTTATAAGACGATGCACCAATTTTATGAAAGAAAATAATGCGGTTTGGTCCATTCTAATTAATCGTATCATTTTCAATATAAAATTTTCAAATTTGAAGTAAGGAAGAAATTAATGTTTTAGGTTTCTTGATAGTTGCTGCTCAAATTAATATGCAACGCACAAGAGGAAAAACTTTCTTTTCCTTTTTTCCTTTTTAAATTATTATAATATATAGATATTTACAATCTAAATTCAAATGGAATTCTAGATATTGATACTTAAAGGATGATCAAATAGGACTCTAGAACATACACTTACAAGGCTAATTTATGATTGCGGTGGTTGATAAAATAAGTTATTTTTATTGCGTGGATGAAATAAGCTGGTAATTTAAAAAATAATTTGGTGTTTAGTAACCTATGTCGTTGCAATTATACTCTGAGTTTGAAAAATAGAGTACATGCATTTAGTAAATTTTATTATAGTAAAAGTGTTGTTTTATTAGGGTTTATGAAAAACAAAAGACATTATTATAGTTTTGTTAAAATATTAAGGTTATAATAAAAACTTTAAAAAGATGTCGTGACTTATTTAATAATTAAGTTGTTTATAAAAATAACCCGATTACTTGCTTTAAAAATAAACTGTTTTAAAAAAAAATTTACCAAACACTATTTTTATCAAAACTTTTAAATAAACTGCTTATAACATTTCAATCTTAATATCAAACAATGCACAGTACAACCTAAAAGCTTGTCAAACATTAAGCTCGAAAATCTACTTCTACTAATATACAAAGAGAGATCCACAATCTTTAAAGAAAATGGGCATGAGAGTGCTCGAACTCATTCCTCAACATATGTTGAGAGAATGTGTATCATTGGGCTTGTACTCCAAATCGCAAGAAAAACTTTCACTTGGTCTTGTATTACTAATTATTAATTAGATCTTATTCATTTCTTCATATTAATAATATTAAGTAGTGAAAAAACTGACAATCTCTCATAATAGTACTACTTTGCACATTTATTTTATAGGGTAACTTTAAGTCAAAGTCAATCCAAAATTGACACTTCCCTCTTAATATTTTGTTGCTAAATCTTATTATCCCAATTACTCAATATTAAAATATCTTACTCATTTCTTCAGATTAATAGCATTCGTGTCATATATACGTAAAATTCTTAACAGGTTACTACAATATCTTTATACACCATTAAATGTTCAAGCTTTAATGATATTTATTAATTTTCTAATTATTTGACAATGCCTAATTTATGAAGCACACCATAGTAATAAATAAGCAAGTTCCATCTTATATCGAACTAAGTTGCAAAGGCAAGTACGATGCTAATAGTCATGCATTCATTTCATGAAATAACAACAACAACAACAACGTGGTAGTCCACTCTAATTAATCACATTGTTTTCGGTACAAAATGTTTCTAGCTCTCCGAAATTAAGAAAAGAAATCAATTAATTTGTTCGGTTTCTTCTTAATTGGTGATCAAAATTCAATATGCAGCACGCCATGGGGAAAACTTTCACTCATGGTCTTTGATTAATCATTAAATAACTTTATCAATATAAGGAAATTAAAAAATAGAAGTACCTAATTGAGAAATTAGTTTGCTTGGTGTGTTTCTCTAGATAAGCTTTTGGGGATGAAAAGTTAAAAAGGCTTATAATTAACTTAACATCAACTTCTCAAAGGCTTTCAAACCAACTTTATAAAACTTGGGACCTTACAATGTTGTAAACAGTCTTTTACAGCATAATGATTACAACGTTGTAAATATATGAAAAAGATAGTTTACAATATTATTAATGTAGTCCCAAATCACTATTAGAAAATAGGTTTTACGGACACCAATTTAGTGTCAGTAATTACTTTTACTGACACTTATTAATTGTATCAATAATGTTTAAGTCAAAACACACTAACACTAATTTTTAGTGTCAGTGATTTTTGTGTTAGTAATTCGTGTTACTATAGTATCATCAAAATAATGACACTATATGTTAGTATTTGATGATACTATTTTTGTGTCAGTAATTTTGTGTTACTATAGTATCACCAAAATAATGACACAAAAGTGTTAGTATTTAATGACACTATTTACATGTCAGTGATTTTTATCATTTTAAATATTTAGTGTCAGCATTTAGTGATGTTATGTTTCTTTTGATTAATAGTATATTTTTATTTTAATTATATTTTTTCTATTTGTTTTACAATTAAATAAAAAATCAAAATATCTTAAATATACCAAATCTCGTAACACGATACATTATTTAAATTAACATAATTCAACTACACCACTGTTTGGGAAAAAAAACATAAATACGAAATTAAGTTTTCCACAAGTTCTAAACAAGAACAAAGTACTAAATTAAGTTTCAACAAACATTAACCAACAAGAATAAGCACAAGAATGTCACTAAATATCCATACATGGCTTCAATTGTTTCCCACCTACAAGTACATAAAATCAATTAGTACACCACAAAAAATAAGTCTTGGATATTTGGAAGCAAAAATACTCATAAATTATTCATATATTACCTCATAATTGTAGGCTGTAATCAAATTGGCAATATATGTAACCATTGATCACGAAATTGCGAGAGCTCTTTCATGGTGTACTCATCAATTCCTTTGAACTTTAATTTCAAAACAATATGTTATTCACGAAAAATTAAATTGTAAACTATAGTTATTCACCTAATCTCTTCCAACAATATGCCATATACCCATTATTACAAGTACCTTTACTTACAACATATAAAATACATACAATATATGGTAAAAACATAACAATCAAGAAGCACACATTAGGTCTAAGGTTCAAAGTTCTTTTGAGATGATTTATTTTATAGTGAATTAAAACATTATGATACAATATTCTAAAAACTATTTTCGATACTTACAATATTTTTAAGAATGTTCACATTTGTAATGATATTTTGAATGTATTTCATCACGTAGTAGCCACATTCAAAGATGGTAGGTTGCCTCGGACACTACAACATAAAAATTATATAATTTATTTTTTCTTAAATAAGCAATGATTATTTAGGTTTATCTAGTTTTTACCTTGACGGAGACCCATTGAACATTAGTCTTTGTACCAGACTTTAAAGATTGATGTATTCTAATCCCACTACAAGGAAGACATAACGAATGTTAGCAAATAAATAACTTAAAAAAATAAAAGAATATAATCAAAGATACAAATAAGAAACTTAACTGATTCGCAATCTGCATCATCTTTTCATTAGGATTACTTGCCAAGGGATTAAGATAATAGATTGTACATCTCACCATATCAATTGCGAATAACACCCAATGACCGCTAAACAAAATAAAAATTGTTTAAAGATATAGATTACTAGTAAATTTTTTTACACAATTAATTTACTAAATAAAGAATATGGTTAGTAAATGAAAAAGATTATACCCAGGGTTATATAGGAATAAAACGACCTGTCCCAACTCTACCAAGCCCAAAAGTTTCGAAATGTATTCAGTCATTTCTTTGAAGTTGGCTGCTATTGGATGTAACTTCCCAAAAAGCCCAAACTGAACTACCTTGGCACTTCCATTATTCTTCATTTCCTCGTACAAGTATCTAAGGGAAAATAAACATATATAAAGTAAATTTGAATAAAAAAACAAAATAATAGCTTTAAGTTTAATAAAACATAATCCACGCTTGTCTTACTTGATCTATAAGTTAATACTGCAGTTTGAGACCTTCTTGAACTTGATGATTTTATCACAAATCATTTTATCCGAGTGTACTTCCCAAATTTCACCAAAAGTTGCTATATCATACCCAATCATCATCGATCGAGGCAAGGAATTCTCAGTAAACATATTCATATATTCACTCGTGTCATTCTTTCTTAATTGTGCAGCTGCCCGTGTATTCTTTGCACATTGCTTAAGGTTTTTTGCTATTGGTTTGATGACCAGTGGCACTTTTTTTGGTACTCTCTCATCACAGAGGAATTGCACATTTACTTTATGAGTTAATCTGGGAGATTTTCTTGGTGTAGGCTTTGAAGTAACTTCAAAGTATAGTTTCTTTAGAGTTTGTTGAGGGGTTGGTTGGGAAATTTTGATAGGAGTGTTCTTTGAATTCAATCGGCTCTTCATAAATTTTTGAGTTAACATATTCGATGGGAAACTGGCCTATAAAATAATTAAAATATACACGCACACCATTAGTAGTAATACATGCATAGACAAATAGAAATAAATAAAAATTAAATAATGACATATAACATTCCCTCTACTAACCTTTCTTTTTCCAAGAGTTTCAGGAGATTGTTAATCAGTCTCAAATTGAACACCAGTGGAAGGTTTAGGCTTAGGGTAGTTAGAACTGCCAACTTCAGTAATGTTGTAGGCATTCAACCTTGCATTTATATGTTCCAATTGAGCAGACATAAATTGAAAACTCTCTTGATACATCATTCTTTCTCTTACCAACTCTGTAGCATTAGAAACATGAAAGTACATGGATGGGATGATGAATTGTCCTACTCCTTACACCCCGCTTCCGTTTGGCTGCTTTTGAAAGGCTTCACCTAGAATGTCATTTGACCCATGTGATTGGAATTTCCTTATTCAACTTGACTCTTCAACTCATTATATATATATATATACACACAAGTTAAATTAAGGAATTAAATAATCATTAATAACAGCTGATCAGAACCTCAAAATTCATGACATAGGCAAACTTAATAATACCATAAAAGAATGGAATACATAAGAATTAAATACACAAGTGACTTACTATTTTCTTAGCCACTGGCATCACTTCAGAAGCATATTTGCCATCTCGGTCTACTCGCGCCATTAACCAAGCTTCATTGCGGTCAATTTCTCGCTCAGAAACTCCATTCTCCTTTTTTTGTTACAAGTTGACAAAAACCAACAAGTATTGATTCTATTAGATTATATGTATAAGTTGGGTTTTATTGCACAACCATATCAAATTACTTATTGTACATACTTTTCTATACAACATGCCACCATATCTTGTGCTACAAAAGCAATGGTTGTAGACATTTTGTGCTCGTTTTTCTTTTGCTTTCGTATTTTTTACCTACACAAACAATATAATAAAGGACAAAGAGGTTACAATAACCAACAACAAATAAATTAAGTAATATTAACAAACAACACACTTGAAATTCTTGAGACAAAACTTTGTCAATAAAAAGCTTCCAATCTTCCTTTTTTAATGCTCAGATATTCAATAGGAGGCAACTTCAATGACTTTATATCGTCCTTGTATGGTAGAATGAATTTGTTTGCTAGCACACTTCTAAAATTTCTTGATGCAACACCCATCCATTTTAGCACTTGGCTTTTGCATTTCAAGCTGAAATTGAACTTTTTCTATAAAGTAATGGCATGGATTAGCACTAAGTTTAAATAAATCATTAAATATACTATTAAAAAATTAAATAAAACTTGAAAATAAGGCCATAGAGTTTCTTTCATTTCCAGTGGCACACAGCTCCAATCATCAAGTAAGATCGAAATTATTTCACGTATGATAACGCCAATGTAACTCCTTAGATCATTTCTTCCTTTCCCAATTGGTACACTGTAAGAATTGTACTCAACTAGAGCTTCATTACTAAATTCTTCTTTTTGTAAGCCTTTCTTTTTTGTTTGTTTTCTTCTACTTGGTCTTCTTTCAAGTTCTGGAAGAGTGCGCATTGTTTTGAGCCATATTTCCTACAATCCTGAAAATGATTAAAATAAAGAAGTACATTAATTAAATTAAAAAGTCAATACAATAGTAGTGGAATATAATAAAATAAATAAATCACTCACTAGAATAGTGTAAAAGATGGTGTTGGAAGCTAGCTACAAGAATGCCTTTAGTGATTTTCTAAATCAATATCTATTGGAATAGCATCACAATTTTTTCTGTCATAAATTCTTTGTCATCCTTCTCATCCAACTCACATACTGGAAGTTTATTGGAAAATGTACGAGTGTGCTCATTTTGTAACCATATATGTTTTCTTGCCTTATAGGGGTGTGTTGATGTCAAATAATGCATATGCCCCCTATAATGAGACCATATCAACACTTGAAATTAGAATAATAATATTATAATTCAATAGTAGTATGTATTGGAAAAATAATTAACAAATAGCTTACTCGATGTATGACTGGATTTCAGTGTTGTTCATTAGAACGCACTGGTGTGCTTGTGCCAATAAAAGATCATCAACCACCTTAATGTTTGCACCTCTCAAAGGCCTTTCGATTGAAAATCAATTTGAAAACCAGTAGCTAGTCCAATAGCATCACAATTTGATAGATACTCAGCATAAAAATCAAGTGCTTCTTCAGCAATATAACTTTCTGCAATACAATCCTCAGGGCGATAGCAATTACGAACATAATCCTTAAGAGTTTTTATATCTCTCTCAAAAGGATACATCCATCGAATGGTCCACATAACTTAACTTGTTCAACTAGATGAACTGATAAATGGATCATTATGTCAAAAAAGCAAGGTAGGAAGTATTGCTGCAACAAACATAAAGTGATTACAAGTTCCATTTGCAAGTGGTCAAGAGTACTAGATTCTACCACCTTAGAGCGCAATGAATTAAAAACAAAGCGCATTCTAATTATAGCATTTCTAACATTTTTAGGCGAATAATTTCTAATGGCTAATAGTAGTAGTTATTGCATCAAAGTATGACAATCATGGGACTTAAGGCCTTGAAGCCGACTATCATCTACTGAAATAAGTTTTTGCAAATTGGAAGAATAGCCATCAGGAACTTTCACACTTTGCAAGGTTTTACAAAACTATTTTTTTTCTTTTTTACTCAAAGTGTATGGAGCTAAAGGTAGGACTTTGTTATTTTCGTTTGTTTCATTAGGAACTAGTTTTTCTCTTATCTCCAGATGCTCAAGATTTTTTCTAGTATTAATCTCATCTTTTATCTTGCCCGGTTGATGTAGTGTGTCATAAATGTTTTCACACACAATGTTTTTAATGTGCATCACATCTAGTTGATGGCGAACTAATAAATATTTCCAATATTCTAAGTTAAAAAAGATTAATATCTTTTTTTACAATTTTCTAGTTATGTTTTCATCACCGTCACCACCACCACCTCCATCATGTTTCCATTTTTTTCTTTTCTTTTTCCCTAACTTATTGTCAATATCTTTCACCATGTTAAAGATTTCCTCATTAGACAAAGTTTTAGAAGGCTCATCCCACTCTTACTTCCCACTGAAAAACTTTTTTAAGATTCCGAAATGGGTGAGCAAGTGGTAGAAATTGACGATGGCACATATATGACTTTTTTTACTATGCGGCAACCAACATGCACAAGTGTCTATCCCACAAATTGGGCAAGCATAATAGCCCTTAATAGTACACCCGGAGAGGTTTCCGTATATTGGGAAGTCACTAATTGTCCACATCAACACAGCCCATAAATTGAAAGTTTCTTTTCTATATGCATCATAAACATCAACACATATGCCCCATAGAGTTTTTAAATCCTTAATCAAAGGCGCTAGGTATGCATCTAGATCATTTCCAGGTTGTTTAGGGCTAGATATCAAAAGAGACAACTTCATAAACTTTCTTTTCATATACAACCAAGGAAGAAGATTATATGTTATTAATGTAACGGGCTAACAATTACAAGTAGTGCTAAGTGTAATATGTGGGTTAACCCCATCCGTTGAGAGAGCTAAACGGAGATTTTTGAATTCTTGAGTAAATTTTGGCCATTTATTGTCAATTAGTTGCCAGGCTGGGGAGTCTGCAACACAGTCCTAGTCAAGAAGTCAAATAGGAAGTGACGTATGTGTGTGGATTTCACAAACTTGAACAAGTCTTACCCCAAGGATAGCTTTTTGCTTCCTCGGGTAGACCAACTAATTGATGCCAAGGTGGGTCACGAGATGTTTAGTTTCATGGACACCTTCTCCAGCTACAACCAAATCCCAATAGATGAACCCGATCAAGAAAAGATGGCCTTCATCACTAATCGTGGGTAATATTGTTTTAAGGTTATGTCGTTTGGTTTGAAAAACGCCAGGGCAACTTATCAGCAATTGGTGAATGAAATTTTCAAGGAACAAATTGGGCGCACAATGGAGGTGTACATAGATGACATGATCACTAAGTCTGTGTACGCCAGTGAGTACATAAGGCACATCAGAGATATCTTCGTTGTTCTAAGAAGGCACCAGATGCGGCTCAACCCTGAAAAATATGCATTTGGGGTTACCTCGGGTAAATTTCTGGGGTTCATGGTGCAGCAATGAGGAATATAAGCTAACCTCGAAAATATTTCTGGGGTTCTTGACATGAAGTTGCCACGCACCATCAAGGAAGTTTAGAGCTTGGCAGGCCGGTAAGCTGCCCTGAGCCGTTTTATCTC
This sequence comes from Citrus x changshan-huyou, assembly GCA_039657385.1. NCBI lineage: Eukaryota > Viridiplantae > Streptophyta > Magnoliopsida > Sapindales > Rutaceae > Citrus > Citrus x changshan-huyou. The sequence goes on from CM077555.1 coordinate 12,698,010, forward strand.
TAAGGCCACTGATTGTTGCAAGCCCTTTTTCAAGTTCTGAAGGCGGGCAAGAAACTCCAGTGTAAAAGACCACTGAATGTGAAGAAGCTTTCAAGAAAATAAAAGGGCACCTTGTCAATGCTCCACTACTCACCAAACTTGAGCTAGGGGAGGTGTTACTGGTGTACTAGTTGTACCCGAGCATGCTACCAGCTCTATCTTGCTACGAGAAGATGATAATTGGGTACAACGACCTATTTATTACACTAGTAAGGCTATGGTTGATGCAGAGAAGAGGTGCCCTACCTCCGAGAAGCTTATTTTAGCATTGGTTGTCTTTGCAAGGAAGCTCAGACCATATTTCCAGGCTTACACCATTGTGGTCGTCACCAACCTTCCCCTCCGATAAATCCTCCAGAAATTGGATGTGTTTGGTAGGCTACTCGGTCCCTTAAATTGAATGAGTTCGACATCATCTTCAAGCCTCGCTCAACCATCACAGCTCAAGCCATTGCCGATTTCATTGAAGAATTCACCAAATGATTTCGAGGGTGAAAGGGACCTGGGGTACCCGAAATAGGCTACACCAGCGGCAGATGAGAGGAAGGTTTGGGAGATATATATAGACGGCTCCTTTAATTCTCATGGAAGTAGAGCAAGGATAATTATAATCGATCCAAGCAAGATGACGATATACTACGCATTGCAATTCGGGTTCAAGGCCTCAAACAATGAAGCCGAATATAAAGCCATCATAGCGGGGTTAAAGATGTCAAAAGCTTTAGGAGCAAGGAGGGTCCACATCAAAAGTGACTCTCAATTGGTGCTAAGCTAGATTACCTCGAAGTATCAGGCTAAGGGAGAAAATATGAAGGGGTACCTCGAAAAAACTAGAGAGCTGATGTCCCAGTTCACTGAAGTTAAGGTAGAAAGGGTACCTCGACAAGAGAATAGTGAAGCTGAAAATTTGTTAAAAATTGCGTCCTTTGGTGCAGCTCAATTAATTGGCCCTATCACAACAGAACACATGCCCGCCCCCAATATCGATATTCTAGAGCCATTGGAAGTTGGATCACTATTCGATGGGGTGCCTTGGATAGAGCCTATCATAAGATACCTCAAGGATGGGAATTTGTCCTCAGATAAAAGTGAAACAAGAAGACTAAAGTATAAAGCTGCGCAGTATTGCCTCATCCAGGATACCCTATATAGAAGAGGGTTCACTTTCCTTTACCTTAAATGTTTGGGAAGCGAACAGGCAGAGTATGTCATGAGGGAGACACAAGAAGGGATTTGTGGTAATCACTATGGAGCATAATCGTTGGCATAGAAAGCTCTCCGCCAAGGGGACTACTGGCCTACTGGCCTACTATGAAGGAGGACGCCAAGAATATGGTAAGAAGTTGTGACAAGTGCCAAAGATTTACCAGTGTACCCTACCTACCCCCAAAGAAGCTAACGGTTATATCTTCTCCTTGGCCCTTTGCTATTTGGGGTGTGGATCTAGGGATGGCAATGGGGAGGGGAGGGGAGGGGACCAATCTCCCTGTACTCATCCCCGATATTTTGCATATGTCCCCATCCCCTCCCCGTCCCCGTCAGAATTATTTAAGAGAATCACCATCCCCTCCCCGAATAATAACAGGGGATCCTCGAGGGTCCCCGATCCCCTAATAATTAATACATTTTTTTGTTTTCGATTTTGAGTTAATCAAATTAAAATAAAAAATTCAAATAAAAGTAAAGTTCGAAATATATCTTACATTATTATTCATTACAAAAGTCACATACATTAAATCAGTAAGTAACGCAGTAAGCAAGGGATACAAACTATCATGAACAAATTAATAGTCTAAAACAAAATTATTACAAATAAAATCAAATTTAGATTCAAAATTAACTTTTCAATGGTGGCGTGGGCACTTGATAAATGTAGACTATTCCCTTTACAACACAATAGTTAAGTCGAAGCAAATCATTTACAGCACAATAGTTAAGTCGAAGCAAATCAAGAGCAAATATTATATTAGATTAGATATTAAAATTGTGATTTGCTGTAGGCAATTATAACATCTAAAAATTAATAAAAAATAGATTCAAGTTTAAAATATTTAATAAATATTAAAATTAAAACAAAAGTTTTAGGCTAATAGAATCTGTCCGGTCTTTTTAATGTCCAAAATAAAAATTTAGGACTTTAATTAGTTAATTAGGCCTAAAAGTTTAATAATATAAATATTTTGATATTTTTTATTTTTACCAATACTTATAATTTTATAATTCAAATTTTATAATTTATTTACTAGTAATTTTAAAAATTAAAATGGGGAAATGGGGAAGGGATGGGGATTTCACCTCATCCTCGTCCCCTCTCCGAATAAGAAATTGGGTATAAATTTATCCCCATACCCTCTCCAAATGGGGAAGATCCCCGAGGGTACCCGTCCCCGTGGGGATTTGTGCCATCCCTGTGTGGATCTCATTGGCCCATTACCAACCGGGAAGGGGCAGGCAAAACATGCAATTATGGCGATAGATTATTTCATGAAATGGGCGAAAATGAAGACACTAACGAGTATCATGGAAAAGAAAACCACTGAATTCATTTGGAAGAACCTCATTTGCAGATATAGTATCCCCTATGCAATTGTTAGTGACAATGGCAAGCAATTTGACAATGAAAAATTTCGCCTCACTGATTGTGTCTCACCTTGACTTTATGGCAAAAAAAAAAGACTAGAGCGAAGTTGAGGACAATAGTATACCAACACCGCATTTAAGGTTTATATAAGAAAATAGTACCCCCCCCCCCCCCCCCGATCATTCAAAAAAAGGAGATTTGGTCTTGAGGCGGGTAACTCAAAACACTAGGGTACCCTCCAATGGCACTTTTGGGGCTAACTGGGAAAGACCGTATCGCTTAGAAAAACCTGTCGGGGCAAGTGCATATAGGCTACTCCACATGGATGGGACAATCGTGAGGCACCCCCGGAATCCTGTGATGCTGTGGAAATATTACTAGAGAACAGTCTTAACCTTTATTCTTCAATTGTTTATCTATTTTCGTTAATGTCTATTTGTGGTAGGCCACGTGGGGTACCCCAGATACCCTACGTTGGTCAGTTACAACTTTAGAATTCCTTAAGCTCCCAAATGAAAATAGGAGGTCTTACGGTCTCTCGTTCTCCTTAGGATAACAAAGCTAAGTCATGTATTGATTAATGTTTTTGTTATCTAGGAATGCATTTTCTTCTCAACATTATGATGTGTTTTTTTATATTTTATTATTCGCCCCTTCGATCATAAAATGCAGATTATATTCATTTATCGCCATTGATATAGCTTCATATATGATGATGTGCAATTTTTGCCATACGCCTGTCAATTATGATGAATTTATTATAGGACCAGCTGAAGTATCTGACCTACCCAGATCGTGACAATCTATTCAAGGCCAAAATCGACAAGAATGGAATAAACAGCCTATAAATAGCCTTTCAGTAGAAGCATGACAAGGCTATCCAGAATAAAGAAATTGAGGGTCAAAAAAGACCCGAGGGTGAAGTAAAGCCAACGTACCCTAGTATCATGAAGTTCTGCTTAAGTATACATACACTTATACCTCCATTCTCTTACTTAAGTAAAGTAGGGAATAGGTAATTCAAAAATTTGGAGAAAACTTTGAAAAAGCAAGAAATAAATTAGTTGGACCAATTGCATACTCTCAATTCTAATCAAGATGTTATGATAATGTTTTGATTACCTATTTGTGGAAGATTCGCTATAATTTTTTAGGAAGACATATAGAAAATTTGTCTACGTAAGCCATCAGGCATCTAATGTTATCTATTTATTGGGTACCTAGGATACCCCATTCAGAGAAAAATTCGTCATATATAATGGGAGAAACCCTAGAAATTTACAAAATAACAGTTTAGCCAAACACTTAAATGCAGGATAATGAGGATGCAAACTACTGCTAAATACAAACTCAAAACATGGAAGGTCCAATAGCACAGTATCACAACAATAGAAATATCCTAGTGACATAAAATATCCCAAGAAACCAAAAAGAATAAAACAAGTTCCAAGTGCAGAATATGGGCAGCTCTAGAAAACAACAGAGTAACGACTATGCTAAGATGGCATATCTTCCAAACCATCCTTCTCCAAAAAAAAGGTCAGCAAAAGACTTCGAAGTACTCAGAATATGAACAGTCAACGCAGGGGCATCTAAGGCAAGCATCTGCTAGGGCTGCCCGATTGGGCAGGAGATGACTTCTTCTTTATGTCTTCAATCGCCTTCAAAATCACTGCCTTATTAACATATCTCTCCATATGGGGTATCACTAGTTCTGGATTCATGCTCCATACCTCAATCATGATACGGGAGAATGCCTCATCCGCCATCTTCTTTTGCCGGAACAACAGATCTTCGTATTTAGCCCTCAGCTCATTCTAGTCCTTATCTACTCGAGCCTTCTCTCCAGATAAATCATCGACGCGTCCCTTCAAAACTTTGACCTCCCGAACAAGCTTGTCCTCGCGAGACTGTCAACTTTGGAGCTCACTCTTCAATTTTTCAACCTCTAACTAGGCAGCGCCAAAGGAATCAAGGTCTAGAAGACAATGACTAAAGAAGAAGGCCGCCTACAGTTGTTGAAGAATGTTATACATATATAAATACATGGTAATATAAATAAATGATGAAGAAGGAAAAGTATACCCGGGGTACCCATAAGAACTTACCTCTTGGGTAGCCTTAAGTGCTCGACCGTAGCGCTCACTCAAACTGAACATATCCGTCTTTGCAACAATCTCGAGAGTAACATTCTTAATAGAATAATAAAAACAGTAGGCCAGATGTGAAACATTCTCGTTGGACACAGGATCTAAATCGCCTTCACGCAGATCATTAGGGAAAGAGGGAACCAACCCAAATTTTCTTTTTGGGAACATGAGGTACCCTTCAATCCGCTCTGAAAGGTACCTTGCGATTTTGCCTTCACTCTAGGGGCACGAGGAGGCTAGATATTCTTTTGTGAATCTTGATAATCGGAGGATCCACCCACCATCCCTTGGAAGAAAGTATTAAAAGTGTTACCCGCTAATTCCATATCTGCACCCAACACATAAGAAAGTGATGTCAACTGGACAAGTACTAAATATTATGACCACTAAGCGGAGGGAAATAGAAAACAACGAAGGTTAATAAAAGACATGGTGATGGCGAGGTACCCTAGTCACATAGATAATAATAGGGTACCCCTCAACTCCCAAAATCATACATGAGTCACCACCAGAAGTAGATGGAAAACCTTTGTCAATTAGCCCCGCTCTCTCTAACCTGCTCTCCTCCAGCACATCACTACCCCTCTGAACAACTCGGAGCCTCTCCACAAACTTACTCACCTCTCTCCCTACCTCCTGAATAAGGCACGACCCTTTCGCCCACGTGACACCTACAAAGCCATGGGAAACCCAAGGTTAGCAAGACATTTGCTCATAAGGACTACAATAAAGAATAATGAGCAGATACGAGGGGAACACTTATAGTCTTCGTTAAAGAAATTTTAAACTTGCACGGGGTTGCCATAATGATCTAGGGTATCTCTCTACCACTTACCATCAGTAACAAATAAACATTATTTGTAACCCTTCTTCAAGACAAGGTCTCCTTTAACAAGATTACTATAGACACCCCAAGTAGAGAAATAAACAACAGCAGGACCTTTGGGCTTCCTAAGTTGGTAAAGTCTCATCAAATCCTGAATAGAAATATCATGCCCTAATACTTCTGACCATAATACTTGCAAACCTCCACCCTAGAAGAGATAGTTGCCCAGGAGCTACACGTAAATAACTGCACATCCTCATATAACAAGGTTAGAGAGGCAGGCGGAGTCCAAGGTCAAAAAGGTCCATGTGAAGGGCAATCTCATCTGTTAAGGGGCACTCTGGACGCTCATCTATGTGGGCTACCCTAAGCTGGACTGAGGAAGGAATTTTATATTTTTGGTCCTAATCCGTTCTAAATCACCCAAGATAATGCTCCTAGCACCGAGTGAATAGAGGTGACTAGATTTTGAAACTGGAGCAGAGAGAGATCTGGGAACTCGAACTGAAGAACGAATTTAGGCTACGGGGTTGGATGACTTAGCCTTTCTCTAAGATTTGTGGATTGGTTGTATACCAGAAAGGTGTGGGCTACTACGAAAACACCCCTAGGGGGAGGGACCCAGGATATAAAGTACCGATGTTAGAGACATTGGGGGGAGATTTTTCGTCTTCACTAATGGAAATATGGGAAGGAGATCTAGTATGAGGGCTATTTACACTACTACTCTCGACCACATAAGGCCCTTTTGCTCCCAAAGATTTCTTACCCATTCTTTTTGCCAAATGCCACCAGATTAAGGATCCCAACAACAAACCCACACCATATATCGACCACCATATCAACCACCAACCACAACAAGAAACATGAAAAATAAAAGGAGATTTTCTTTTCAAAATATGCAAAATGGCGCTAAAATGAATACGCCAAGAAAAAGGGAGAGACAAGAAAATGAACACTTCAAACTCACTAAGCCCACATATCAGAATCTTTGAACACGGGGCGACGAAGCTGTATTTACCAAGATCGGTATGTAAGAATATACACATACCCACATCACTATAAACACATGTATGTGTATATATACAAATACTTATACATACTTATATAAATAGTATAAATATACACATACATACATATATAATAAATATGTATATGTTAAAAAAAGGGGGGAATGAAAACAGCAGAAGAAACTTACCCACGTAGATAGAAATCACCCAAGATAATCAAAATTTGCCACAAAACGCCAAGAGGAGTCGCGGTTCACTGGAAATCACTAGAGAGATAAAGTCACGTAATGGGTATCATGGGCAGGAGGAAACTCGTTCAAGATTTCATAAAAAAAAATGGAGAATCAAGAAACGGCGTAGGAGAAGGGAAAGTGTCGCGCACCAAGCTATCGGACAAAGCTCTCACCGAAAACTGCAACCCACTGCAACACACCAACCAGATTTAATGTTTAGGACTGTTGCAGCAACCGCCAGAAGTCCTGCCGAAAATCGCGTAAGGAGAAAGACTGTCGAAAAAAAAGAAAAAAAGAAAAAAGAAATGAGAAAAGAAATGAGGAAAGAAAGAAGAAAAAGAAAAAGAAAAAAGAAGAAAAAACAGAGAAAATAAGGGGAAAAAAAAGAACCAGAGAGAAGAAGGATGTGAAAGGGCGCGAGAAAGACAAAAAAAAAGAGGAAAAGAGAGGATTTTTACCTGAGAATCAAAAGTTGATGAAGCCAAGGAAAAGATGAAAAGCTAGGGAAAAAGAAAAAGCCATTGGAAGCAGCTAGCTTTGTGGAAAGATCTTTTTAGATTTTCAAAAACTTAAAACAAAATAATTGGAGAAAAAGAGTAGAACATGTTTTAATTAAATCATAAAAAACATATTGCGCAAAGAGGAAGGTCAAAGGCATTTGCAGAAGATTATTGGTTTTTAAATTTAAACCGTGTGTCAGACCGCTACCATTTCCCAAGAGAAACAGAAAAGACGTAAAACTGCCATGCCTGTTCCCCCTGTCAATAAAAAAACAAAAATAGGTATTTTGGCTTGAAAACATAAATTTCCCATCACAACATGTCGCTCTGAATTCTTATGCGAGTTTCTTCTTCCTTTATTATTTTTCGCCAAAACGAAACTAAAAGGATGTTGTTTAGAGAGAAACAGAAAACATTATAAAGGAACGCCACGTGTCGATGAGGCGCCATGACGATCACTATAACTCGGTACTTGGGGTACTCGACATACCCCCTATAAATTGTACCTAGGGTACCCGGCCTACTCCATAATACTCGGTACCCTGGGTACCCGACTTACCCCCTATAACTCGATACCTAGGGTACCTAGCCTGCCCCCTATAACTCTGTACCTACGGTACCCGGCCTGCCCCATAAAATTCAGAGTACCCTACCTACCCCCTATAACTCGATACCCGGGGTACTCAATAGACCAGATGCGAAGCGATCAAGGAAAAGTACATAAAACGTTGGTCACGAGAAATGATGTCATCGCCTAAAAAGAGAATATTCGATTTTGTGAAAATTAGATGTCAGAATATCATGTCGAAAAAATGGTGACAGCCGACCGTCACCACTACTAAAAAGTAAAGAATGCTACCTCTAGGACAGTGGTCCCCAGCCGCCTTACTAGACAACCTCTATTGAGGTACCCTGGACCACTTTCCAGCCCATGCCAATCGGCTCGAGGTTGTTATTTCGTCGCCTCAAAAGCGAGTTATCAAATTGCCCCCAATATGTTCCTGGAGAGGTACCCCGTCAGTACAAGGCCACTTACCAACCTATCCCAGCGGGCACTTGCTAGACGCAGGAGAGTTGCACGTAAAAAAGCTTAATGGTCCACGAATTCTCAGCATCAGCAAGAAGTTGGGCTAATGAAAGGGGACGTAGTAGCTCTTGGGGCACCACAGGTACCCCAAAGTCCCAGTTCAATATCAATGGGAAGGGTCGAGGTACCTCTGGATCCCTGGATACCAAAAGATGAAAAGCGAGGAGCACCGGTTAAGGATCTTGTGTCTGCTTCGATCTGTAATAATGACCCAACCAAGATGGTCAAAGTAGGCTCCAACCTCCCTGACCAACACCGAGAGCAACTTATTGAGTTTTTAAAGGAAATTTTTGACATGTTCGTTTGATCTCACGCGGACATGCCGGGTATCCCGCCTTCTATTACTTGTCACAAGCTCAATGTCGATCCACATAATAGGCCTGTCAAGCAAAAACATCGAACTTTCAACCATGAACGTTATGACGCCATTGAATAAGAAGTGAACCAATTACTAGCATCGGGGTTTATTAGAGAGGTGGTTAACCCCGACTGGGTGTCAAATATTGTCTTGGTTAAGAAGTCAAACGGAAAATGGTGCATGTGTGTAGATTTCACAGATTTAAACAAGTCATGCCCTAAAAATAGTTTCCCGCTTCCCCGGGTAGACCAGCTGGTCGATGTTACGGCAGGATATGAGATGCTTAGTTTCATGGATGCTTTCTCCGGGTACAATCAAATTCCAATGTACAAGCCCGATTAAGATAAAACGGCCTTTATCACCAACCGTGGGCTATAATGCTACAAAGTTATGCCTTTTGGTTTGAAGAATGTGGGCGCCATCTATCAGCGTTTGGTGAACAAGGTCTTCAAATAGCAAATCGGTCGTACCATGGAGGTGTACATCGATGATATGATAACAAAGTCAGTGTACGCCAGTGATCAAGCTAGGCACCTCAAAGACACCTTCAATATTTTGAGAAAGCATCATATGCGCCTAAATCCTGAGAAATGTGCATTCAGGGTAACCTCGGGTACATTTCTTGGATTCATGGTACAACAACGGGGAATTGAGGCTAACCCTGACAAAATCCGAGTGATTCTTAGGATGAAGTCACCAAGTACCATCAAAGAAGTCTAAAGCTTAGCCGGCCGGATAGCCGTCTTGAGTCATTTTTAAAGCTTTGAAAGAAGGAAAGAAGCTCCAACGGACCACTGAGTGCGAAGAGACTTTTCAGAAGCTAAAGGAGTACCTCGTTAATTCGTCGTTGCTCACCAAGCCTAAGCCCAGAGAAGTGCTTTTGTTGTACCTCGCCATTTCTGAGCACGCCACTAGCTCAGTGTTGCTTAGAGAAGATAAAGATGGGGTGCAACGGCTTATATACTACACTAGTAGGGCAATGGTGGATGCGGAAAAGAGGTACCCCGCCACAGAGAAGCTGGTTTTGGCTTTGATAATCTTTGCAAGGAAACTCTAGCCATATTTTCAAGCCCACACTATTCTCATTGTAACAAACCTTCCCCTTCAACAAATCCTCTAGAAGTTGGACATGTCATGAAGACTTCTTCGCTAGTCTCTTGAATTGACTGAGTTCAACATCATCTTCAAGCCACACTCAACTATTAAAGCCCAAGCCATTGCCGATTTCATTGCAGAATTCACCAATGACTCCGGGGATAAGGAGATCCCAAGGTACCCGAGCGAAACTACACCAGCTATTGAAGAAGAGCATGTTTGGAAAATTTATGTAGATAGTTCCTCCAACTCGCACGAAAGTGGTGCGGGAGTAATAATCATCGATCCGAGCAAAGTGAAGCTATGTTATACCTTGCAATTCGGGTTCAAGGGCTCAAACAACAAGGCCGAGTACGAAACTATAATAGCTGGGTTAAGGATGTCGACGGCCTTGCGTGCAAAAAGGGTCCACATCAAGAGTGACTCTCAATTGGTGGTCGGTTAGATCAACTCAGAATATCAGGCTAAGGAAGAAAATATGAAAGGGTACCTTGGGAGAACTAGAGAATTAATGTCCCAATTTACTGAGGTCAAGGTGGAAAGAGTCCCACAATTAGAAAATTGTGAAGCTGACAACCTCGCCAAAATGGCTTCCTTCAGTATAACTCAATTGGTTGGTCCAATCACTACTGAGTATATACCTACACCCAGTGTTAATCTACCTAAGCCAGAAGAAGTAGGGCCGATAACTGTTGGGGTACCTTGGATGCAACCAATCATAAAGTACCTCAGGAGTGGGGATCTGCCCTCAGACAAGAGTGAAGCAAGGAGGCTAAAAAAATAAAGCTGCACGATACTGTCTCATCGAGGATACCTTATACAGAAGAGGGTTTACCCTCCCTTACTTAAAGTGCTTGGGAGAGATACACGAAGAAATTTACGGTAACCACTATGGAGCACAATCATTGGCACAAAAGGCCCTTCGTCAAGGATTTTATAGGCCTACAATGCGGGAGGATGCTAAAAACATGGTCAAAAGTTGTGACAAGTGCCAGAGATTTGCCAAGGTACCCCACCTTCCCCCAGAAAAGTTAATTGTCATGCCTTTTCCTTGGCCATTTGCTTTTGGGGTATAGATCTCATTGGCCCACTGCCAACCGGGAGAGGGCAAGCTAAATATGCAATTGTAGTCGTTGACTACTTCACAAAATGGGTAGAAACAAAGCCATTGGCAAGTATTACCGAGAGAAAAACCACTGATTTTGTTTAGAGGAACCTCATATGCAGATATGGTATCCCTAATGCAATTGTCAGTGACAACGGGAAGCAATTCGATAACAAAAAATTTCAGAGTTTCTGTTCGGAGCTTGGGATAGACAACCGATTTGCTTCTCCGGCTCACCCGCAATCTAATGGACAGGTGGAAGCCATCAAAAAAATTTTCAAGGGTATCCTAAAGAAGAGGCTGGAGAAAAGGAAGGGAGCTTTGGTAGATTAGCTACCCAATGTTCTTTGGGCCTATCGAACAACTCAAAATACTTCAACTAGGGAAGCCCCATTTTCTCTGGCTTTCGGGAGTGATGCGGTCATTCCAGCAGAAATCGGGATACCCTCTCACAGAACCGCATACTTCGATGAAGCCGAGAATGCCTTTTTTATTGCATCCAGTCTTGATCTTGTTGAAGAAAAAAAGGCCAAAGCAGAATTAAAGTTTGCAATATACCAGCACCGCGTTTCAGATTTATATGACAAGAGGGGTACGCCCAAGATCATTCAAGAAATGGGATCTAGTCCTACGAATGGTAACTCAAAACACCCGAATACTCTCGGAGGGCTCTTCGGAGCAAATTGGGAAGACCCACATCGCATAGACAAGCCAGTATGATCGGGGGCGTACAGGCTACTCCACATGGATAGAACAATCGTCAAGTATCCCTGGAGCGCCGCAATGCTAAGGAAGTACTACTAACATGAGGACAGTGTCTTAAATCCTATCGTTCACTTTATCTATCTCATATTTTCTTTACTATGTGTGTAATGTGGTAAAGCCATGAAAAGTACTTAGGATACCCTACATGTGCAAGTGAAATTCTTAATTCCCTAAGTCCCAAAGAGTGGATATCTATACAGTTTCCTATTCTCATTGGGACAATGAGTCAGTCTTATGTAATGTTCTCTTTTTTATTACCGAATGTGATTATGGTTAAATTTTCGTCATTAATATGACTCCATCTTATTACTTCATGTCTTGTATGCACCTTTCAGCTATAATTACTTCATTTTAAGATAATATGAGGAACCAAGGGTATCTGACTCGATTTGATCGTGAAGATCTATTCGAGGTCAAAGTCAATAAGAAATGATACAACAAATTTAAAAATGGAGGGTCAGAGAAGACCTGAGGGCAAGGTAAACCAGTATACCCTAGCGCCATGAGACTCCGTTAAAGTATGCACATGCCTACACCTCTGTTGTTTAACTTGAGCCAAGTAAAGAATAGACAAATGGCAATCATAATAGTTGGATGCCTAAAACAATGAGGTAGGTAAGCATGCACCTCTACTCGCATTATTTCATTAAATATTGACTAGAAGCATATGGCAAAAGAAGCATGTTTTTTATCATTTCTGCAAGAAAGGGGGCCAAGAAGGTCCCCGAACAAAAAAAAAAGTACATGGGGTACCCAAGGAAACTCCACAAGTCTATTTGAGATACGCCATAATCTTTATTTACCTCCTAGTTGCGTCAATTATGAATTTCATTTTATATTATGATGATGCACGAATTATTAAATTATTTGAGATACGCCATTTTATCTACGAGAATCTCCACGCAAGCGCCAAAAACACATAAGGGAGTACCTGGGGTACCCGAGGAACCCCCACAAGTCTACACAAATTAATCATAAGTAAGGAATTCAATGGCATGCCAAATCAAGTCTATTGCAGAAGTTTAATGTGGACAAGTAACGAGATTACTGAGGCAATCTTCCAAAAGACAATTATCCCAACATATCAAAAGGGAGATACCATACTACAAAAGGTAGATAAGCGAAGAAAGAAAGCTGTTGAAACATCCCGAGATAAAACTCTAAATAGCAAGTAGGATCACGCAGAAGGGAGAACATCCTCTCCACTGCTCCCCTCAACGAGGGCATCAACAGGAACACCCGCGGTCAAAGAGTTGCTACACTTATGAACAACGCCAACAGAAGGGAGATCCGCTTAGTACCCCAGAAGATTGTTGTGGGCTATGAGATGGTGGAGCCTGGGTTACCCTCTTGTCCTTGATCGCTTTCAGGATGGCCGACTTGTCCACTCATTTCTCCACCCGGGGTACCACTAGCTCTGGGTTGACGCTCCAGACCTCAGTCATGATGAGAGTAAAAACTTTGTCCATCATCTCCTATTGGTGAGATAATAGCTCACCGTGCTTAGACTCTACCTCTTCTAACTTCTTGGACATTCAGCTGTTCTCCCCGGCATGATCGTCCAAGCGCTTCTACAAAGCCCTGACCTCTTCTCCAAGCTTCTCTTCCCGAGACTAGCTGAGTCTGACCTCACCTCGCAGCCTCTCTACCTCGGTCTGTGTAGCCGAGGTGCCACTAAAGTCTCAAAACTGTGGCTAAGGTAGAAGGCCGCCTACACAAAAAATAATAATAATAAAGAAAAGAAAAAGGAGTTATGTATATATATTAAAACAAAGGCACTCACGTCATGACAAGCCTTGAGCGCTCGGCTATAGCGCTCATTTAAGTCCAATCTATCCCCCTCTATTGCCATGTCTGTAGAAATACACTCGGAGGAATGGAGGAAGCAATCAACCAGATGAGATATCCGCTTGTTTGCCACCGGGTCAAGCTCACCCTCCATAAGATCTCTAGGAATCGTGAATAGAGAACCAAGCTTCCTCTTGTCGGTAGTCGGGGTACCCCGGGAACCACCAAAAGAGGAAACAGGCAATTGGCCCTTGGCACCTGGAATGATAGGAGGTCGAGCACCCTTTACTGAGGTACCTAGATACCGTAAGAGCTGCCACTCATGCAACTGAAGAAGGCGTCGAAATCTTCGGCGAAATGGTTCATACCTATCCAACATCGAGCAAAAAAAAAAGTGAGACTAAGAGATGGATCAAAAAAATAAACATCAGAATCGTTACAACAAAAAAATAAACATCAGAATCGTTACAAGCTAAAAGACACATTAAGAAAAATAAGATATGATCGCCAAATCAAAAAAAAGGAAAAAAAAGAAAATTTTGTGCAAATGATGGGGACACCCCATAGAACCAATGAAGGCAGGGTACCCCAACAACACCATATAGTTATACGTGAATCGCCCCTCAAAGAAGATGAAAGACTCTCCTCAATCAAACCAACTCTCGCCAACCGGGTAATGCTCAAAACATCACCCTCACTCTGTAAAGACTGTAACTTCTCTATGACACCACTCACTTTTCTCCCCATTTCATGAACTGGGTATGTCCATTTAAACCAAGTGATGTCTGTAAAAGTCCCAAGAAACAATGAATAAGAAGAAAATTCATTCGAGAAATGTATATATACATAAAAAAAAAAAAAAGGAGAGAGGAGGAAAGATATACATACTATCTTCATTGAAGAAGTTCCAAATTTGCCCAACTTCATTCCCCGCTGGTATACTCTTCCCACACTCACCTTCAGCTACAAACCACCCATATCTATAGCCCTTTTTCAGCAAGGGATTCAGTCTCACCAAACTAAAATGAACCCCCCAAGTAGCAAAATAAGCTACGGATAAACCAGCAGAATTCTTCAACTGATAAAGCCCCCTCAAATCTCTATAAGAAATATCCTCCCCAAATACATCCAGCCACAGAACTTCCAAACCTGTGAGTAATCTCCAATCGGATAAAGATAATTGTCCAGGCGCAATCTGTATCTCACCTAAGTCGAAAAGGTCAATATGTAGGGCCACACCATCAGAATGGGGGAACATCATCTTCACTGCTCCCCTCAACGGGGGCATCAATAGGAACACCCGCGGTCAAAGAGCTACTACCCTTATGAACAACGCTAACAGAAGGGAGATCGGCCTGAGGTACTTGAGGTACCCCAAAAGATTGTTGTGGGCTGTGAAATGGTGGAACCTGGGTTACCTTCTTGTCCTCGATCGCTTTCAAGATGGTCGACTTGTCCACCCATTTCTCCACCCGGGGTACCACTAGCTCTGGGTTGATGCTCTAAACCTCCATCATGATGAGAGTAAAAGCTTTGTCCATCATGAATTTATTAAAATAAATGTGGATGTTCATAACATATATCGCTTAATCTCCCCACTATCTCTCATTAGCAACCTTTAACTTCCCTATAACTCCCACTATCTCACAAGGAATTATGATCCATAATTTTTCATTAATTTCATGGAGTGATTATGTAACTATAAAATGAGAGCTCATCTTTTTGTTTTGTACACACACAATTGGAATGAATAAAATCACTCTATAATATATTCTCTCATTTTATTTTTTATCTTGCGTTACTTCTTTATTTGTATTGCTGGCTAATAGTTTTTTTTGTTTTTTATAAGGCTGCCTCATCTTAAAAAAAATCAATTCATATTTTTTATCAGTTTCATCAAGTGGAAAGTAAGAAAAAATGATAATATTAAATTCTTTTTTTAAAAGCCGCGTGAAGCGCGGTTCTATTTTCTAGTTTAATAATATTACAACTAATAAATTAATAATATACATGTATAATTTTACAACAATAAAATCCCACAAATCATTTCGCGTGAAGAGAGGGGGAAAACAATTATGTCATATTTTCGGAGCTTAGATTTGAAAGACAAAAAAAATGATGGCGCCTTAATATAATTTTCAAAAAAATTTTCTTAATTTTACCAGCCTATGTAAAATCAGCAAAACTAAAGGACCTAACGTTGACAACACCCAAAAGAAAAATAACAATTAGAGATTTTACTGAAGAAACGTATGTTTTAAATTAGAAGTTCGGAAATCTTTTATTTCAAGAACTATAAAATAATACCTGCGTGACTTAGAAGTTTATTAAGGATATTAATTTTTTTATCTCAAAATTTTAAGATTTAAACGGAGAGTAAACTGAAACTGAAAATGAAGAACAAATTGCAAGGTGTTTGGGCAAGGAAGTGGCACCAGCTATAAGAAGTCAGTAACCTTCTCAAGTCAAAAACAAAATGCAGAACAAAGAAAGTCTCATTAACAAAACACAAACTGTCTGTTATGATAACATGATCTAGAACATTGAAATGACACAAATTGTCTGTTATGAGAACATAATCTAGAACACTAAGATGATCTTGTATAGATCCGGATGCCGACGGCCAAGCCCAGGATTGCTAGCGGCACGAGGAATTGGAGAAGCCTGATGATGAACTCTGATGTCTTGTCCTGGTTGTAGTGAGGCTGCTTTGGAGGTGTACACACCTTCTTCTTTGGGATGGTCGATACATCAATCTCTCCGACTTAGTACTGGTCCATCATTTCTCTGGCACTCGGACTATGACCCACATCTTCAAAGTCATCAGTGGCATCTTTCCCTAAGAAAACATTCAGAAAACCCCAATTATCTCACTTACAGGCATACTAATTATACAATGAAAATATAACTAGAGGTCGAGTTGCTTGAAGCAGGCTTTAGCAAAGGATATACCTGTTACGGACAGAAAAACTTCATCACCTCCAGGATGATCTTCCAAGAATTTTGTCACTTCATACACCTATTCAAAATATTAGATCCGCTTATAGATGAACTTAAAAGAATTAGATATATAAACACTATGCTAGAAACGCCATCCAAGCTTATAGACAGCAAGACCTGAAACTCTAGACCTCTCAGTTTATCACGATAAAAATACAAGGAGAGAGGATGGTGCATTCACGCATGTTACATACTTGCACCAGAAATATTACCATACAAATCTAAACTGGAAGCCAAGAACTAGAAATTGCATAACAACAAATGCCAAACGATATTAGTCTTCACAAAGAGGGTTATTTTAGCATCGCGAGAAATCGCGAAACATCCAACATCGGACACTTCCAGTGAGAAATCTAGAAACATAAAATAAGTACATTGGATATATGATAATTCACTACACTTGGCATCAGAAATTATCTTTTGCTTTCTCTCTCTCATTTTTTTTTCCCCTTTATTTTAGCTTTCCAAGAAGCATTGTAATTCTTTGAAAATAACCCACTTTTTGGAACGGATAGCAACTAAACCATTAGCACACAACAATCTATATTTTGTGTTACCCAAATTACTTGGTATATCAGTATGAACATTCTTGCTTTTAACAATTTGAAACATGAATGAAATTATTACGAAAGAAAGCAAGGAAAATGAAAGTCTTGCGCTGCTGTGCTGTGTTTTTGCATTCGATAATTTCCTAAAATAGTAAATCCAACAATAGTTTCATATCAAGATATTAACGGCTAGTTTGTAAACGATTTGCCTCAGCTTAATGCATAGTAGGTAAAGTTCTCAGTTAACAAATGTGGATCCCGAATTTGTACTCTTGACATTTATTTAAACTCCATCATTAAACGATAAATTTCATGACAGTTTGTCTAAACTCTTTTTGTTCTTTGTACTCTGCCTCCATAATCGACTTCAATTCAGAAATAAAACAATCAATCTTATTCATCCATTGAATGATATAATCATAATGAAACGTTGTCATCACTTATTATCATGAAACAAAAATATAATGAGAAAATGTTAAAATCATTTATTATATTATATTTGGGCAATAGAAATGATTATTAATGAGAACGCAACCTCTGAATCTTCTAAGTCATCAGAATTGTGTGAGTGATTGTGATGGTCAACTGCAGCATGCTCATCCTCGACAGAATTTTGCTGCTCCTGTGTTGAGCTCATGGTGTTATGTCGCTCCTCTACTTCCTCTTGAAAGTGCTTCCACTAGAAGTTGGCCTTCCACTTTAAGATCCGGCGAATCTTTTTTTGTTTTCACGGTCCACTGTGATGGCAGCCCCTCGGTCACTTTAAAAAGCCAAGCCTGCAACAAGAAAGTTATAGGAAAAAAAAAAGTATGAATTATTCTTAAGTACAAAACTTATGAACTTAAAATTTTTTTCCAACCCACCTAAACCCCATGACTAAAGCCATAGAGATTGTATCTCTCAATATTATTATCGGTATTTACCAAGTGATCATTATTAAATCTCTCAGCTTTCTTTTTTAATGTATTGTCAATATCATCATATATTATTTCTCATGATACACGACCTCATGGACAACTTTGAAAGTGATTTATATTTCAACATAATTCATCAGTTGGAAATGAACTTGACAGTGATATGATCTTTTCTTCCATTCAATACCTTATCAGCAAAGTAATAAAGCATGATTTTTAGAGCATCCACGGCATGAAAGTTCAAATTGACAAATCTAGTGTCCAATTGTTAAAGATTCAAATTTTCAAACCTAACATGAAAGTACTTATCAAGTAACTTATGATGCATCTCCATATTTTTTAATAAGACATTTGAACCATAAAAATGTCTTGTAATTACACAACACTCGCCAATAGATAAACTACTAATAATAAAGAAAAAGCATAGCATAATAAAACATAAAGCAATAAGCTTAATTAAATAATAAAAATTAGACCATCCACATCAAATCAACCATCATGCTAATAATGTATAATAAATAAAACAAATTAGACTAAAACAAGGTACTAAATAATATGTTATTGGTTATATTAAGTTTTTTCTTTTTTTTCCTTCATATATTTATAGGATGCTTCCTATATTTATAGGATGCAAATGGGAAGAGGGGTGGGATTTACAAAATCAAGCGACAAGTCAATAGTTTACAGTAGAAACTGTAGAATCATTAAACAAATTAGAGATTTGCCATCTCAAAAACAGAGAACATTTTATTGCCCAATTAATTAATTAAACAAGACAACAAGAAGGCAAAAAAACATGTCTAAAAGGATGAGCAAATCCACTTTATTTGGAATTTTGCGATCACAACAGAGCAGAGAAAAAAAACTCACAGATCCAAGAGTTCAGAAACAGTACAATTTGTCATACGAGTACATCCGATCTAGCACTGTAAGTCTGTAACAACAAACAATACAAAAAAAAAAATTGGAAAAATATAAACCAAAAAATAACTCATCGATCACAAACTTAATGCAATAAAATAAAATATTTAACCCAAAAAAAAATCAGGCAACGAACATTGAATTTATATATTTAAAAATTACCAAAAAAAAACAGTCACATACACACAACACAGCAGTAGGACATAGCTTATACTTAGCAATCAAATTCAATGCAACCAAAGAAATAGAGTACGCTTTGTTGTGAGCCTGAATTAACTTTTCAAGTGAAGTTCGGTCTTTACCTGCCAACGATGAGTCGTTTCGTATATATTCTTTATTTTTTTCCTACTTTTGAAGTTAAAGGGTGAGTGAAAATGGGAAGTTACCATCTGAGAATGTAAAATCCATTTTGCGGCGTGAGGTTAGTTTTAGGGTTAAAGAAGATTAGATTATTTATACGGAAAAGCTATTTCTCTCGATTTTAACTCCGACTCACACTCCGAATTAAATGTACCGTTTTGAGAATAATTAAAAGCGCACCGTTTCGACGCATTTTTCCTTTCGTTTTGACGAACCGCCGAAACAAAAACGCACTTTCAATGTACAAGCTTCATAAAGCTATTGGACAGAAAATCCACAGATTGAATGGTTGTGAGTACTTTAATGGAGATCCTCAAAAGTTGAACGTTCCAACTGTTGAAAAAATAGCACATCAATATGATATTTGAGGGCACATTTTGAGTTGGTCCCTGTTACGAGTCTGCAGCACTTTATTTATATTCTATTGAGTCAGTCAAAGTAGTTGGCCACTACTCCGAATAATGTGCACAAGTCTGATTTATTTGCCATTTTTTAGCTATTGTTGCTATTTTTTAGTTATCAGTTGCGCTTTCATTGTTAAGATACAGAGTCTTGCAGTGTATAAATTCAAAAGAGTTTATTCAATAAAGGCATCGAGAAAATTCACAAACTTAATTATATTATCAACTGTTCTATCATTATTTCCCACTGTTACTCTTGTTACAACAACATAGCTCGAGGAAGGGGCAGAGGAAGGGGCCGAGGTCAAGCCATTGGAGCAGATCGTGACAATTTGGTATCAGAGCCACCAATGGCAGAGGATCAGCGCCTTCAACGACTTGAGAATCAGGTAGAGAACCTTAGTTCTGGGCAAGAACGACTTCTGAAACAGATGGAGGAGATGATGACAGCAATGAACTCCCGATTAAACATGCCGGATGAAGGGTCCGTCAATAGGAATCGGGGACCACCGGGACAGGGTGGTTTCGGTGAAGTGGGTGGTTGGATGGCTCCAAAGCTTACCAAGTTGGATTTTCCACGTTATGATGGCTCTGAAGATCCAACACTATGGATTTGCAGGGCGGAGCAATTCTTCGATTTTCAAGCAACAGCTCCTAATGATCAGGTTCGATTAGCAGCATATCACTTGGAAAGGGATGCACAATTATGGTTCCAACGTCGTAAGAATCAAGGGCATCTTGTGACATGGGAGGGCATAAAGGCAGGCTTGTTAGAGCGATTTGGCTCCACTGAATATGAAGATCCATTCGGTGAGTTGTGCAAGCTTAAACAGACAGGAACGGTGTCAGAGTATCAAACTCGATTTGAAAGGTTACTAGCACGAGCAGGTCACTTAACAGACAAACAAGAAGCTGAGTGTTTTATCAGTGGGCTAAAAGATGGGTTACGAACTGATGTGCGAGTACAAAATCCTCCAAATTTAAGTGCAGCGATTGGGTTGGCCCGAACTTATGAATTTAAGACCCAAAGACTTACGAATACACCAATCTCTTCCTTTGGACGGAATTCTAACACACAATTAGGCACAACAAATTTCTCCAGAAACTCTACTGCTGTCCGCACACTACCAATTCGCAGGTTCGCCCCAACAGAACTCCAACGTCGGCGGGAACAAGGGTTGTGCTATAATTGTGACGAGAAGTATACCTTTGGGCACAAATGTAAAAAATTGTTTTTGATTGAGGCGGAAGAGGGGGACGAGCTAGAAGAACATAAAGAGGAGAAAGACGATACACAAGAGACTCCCGCTATTTCCTTGCATGCTCTAGCTGGGGTCCAATCTCCACAAACAATGCGACTTCAGTCAAGTATTGGTAAAGCCTCTTTGACTATTTTAATTGATTCTGGTTCAACCCACAATTTTCTCCATCACAAATTTGTAAAAATTGCGGGACTTAAGCCAGAGCCAGGGTGTCTGCTCAGTGTGGTAGTTGCAAATGGGGAGAAATTGACTAGTCCAGGTCGTTGTAAGGGAGTACAGTTGCAATTGCAGGGGACTCAGATTGAAGCAGATTTTTACCTCCTTTCTCTAGAAGGATGTGATGCGGTGTTAGGGGCACAATGGTTATGCACCCTTGGACCGATCCTTTGGGACTTTGACAAAATGGAAATGCAGTTTACTAAAGATGGGCGTCAGATGACATTACGGGGTGCTACTACTTCCGAACTTAAAGCTATTGAGGGAGACACAATTCAGAAAACATTGAGGAAAAACCAAGGCCGTGGGATCATTTTACAACTTTGCTCAATTTCAGTGGATAAAGAACCAACAGCAACCAGTGAGGTAACACAAAATGATGATTTCAGATTCTTACTTACTGAATTTCGTGATGTTTTTGAAACTCCAATAGGGCTACCGCCCTCGCGTTCCCAAGATCATCAAATTCCTCTTCAACCAGGAACTGGGCCGATATGTGTTCGTCCTTATCGATATCCACATTTCCAAAAACAAGAGATTGAGCGATTGGTGGAAGAAATGTTGTCCCAAGGGATAATCCGTCCCAGCCAGAGTCCATTTTCATCACCAGTATTATTAGTACGAAAACATGATGGGAGTTGGAGGTTTTGTGTGGATTATAGAGCACTTAATCGACAAACTGTGAAAGATAAATTTCCAATTCCGGTGATCGATGAACTATTAGACGAATTGCATGGTGCCAGGTTCTTTACAAAGCTTGACCTCAAGTCAGGCTATTTTCAGATTCGCATGAACCCAAATGACGTGCATAAGACGGCCTTTCGAACTCATCATGGACATTTCGAATTCCTGGTAATGCCCTTTGGGCTCTCCAATGCACCTTCTACATTTCAGTCCCTCATGAATGATATCTTTAAAGCTCATTTACGTAAATTCATCCTAGTTTTTTTTTATGACATTTTGATTTATAGTAAATCATGGTCTGACCATCAAAAACATGTTCAAATTACTTTCTCGATCTTGCGAGCTCATCATTTAGTTGTTAAAAGGGAGAAGTGCCAATTCGGGGAAACCCAAGTTAAATACTTGGGTCATATTATTTGTAATGAAGGTGTAAAGGTTGACCCTGACAAAATTAAAGCAATGGAAGGCTGGCCAAAACCATCTACTGTCAAGGCATTAAGAGGTTTCCTGGGACTCACAGGTTACTACAGAAAATTTATTGCAGGTTATGGCAACATAGCCGCTCCCTTGACGTCTATGCTGAAAAAGAATTCTTTTTTTTGGAATTCAGAAGCAGACATGGCCTTTGAGTTGTTGAAACAATCCATGACTCATGCTCCAGTACTAGTTTTGCCAAATTTCACCCTTTTATTCATTATTGAATGTGATGCATCTGGGAGTGGTTTAGGTGCTGTTTTAATGCAAGAACAGAAACCAATTGCATATTTTAGCACTGCTTTGAAAGGAAAAAATCTATTACTCTCTACCTACGAAAAGGAGCTGATGGCACTGGTTTTAGCAGTAAAGAAATGGAGACCGTACTTGTTGGGACGCCATTTTGTAGTCCGAACCGATCAACGGAGTCTAAAATACTTGTGGGAGCAGAGAATAATGACAGAACCTCAACAGAAGTGGCTACTCAAACTGATGGGATATGATTTTTCCATCGAATACAAGAAGGGAAAGAGTACTGCAGCAGCAGATGCATTATCTAGAAGGGACGTGCAAGGCGAAATCAATTCTATCTCCTGCCCTTTACCACAATGGTTAGAGGCAGTTCGAGAGGAAAATCAGTCGCATCCCGAGTTACAACAAATACATGAGAATCTACAGCAAGGCGAGGCAGTGGGACCTTGGGAGAGTCGAGATGGCATTTTATTCTTCAAAGAACGGATCTACTTACCTGAAAACTCACCATTAATTCCAGCAATCATCCAAGAGATCCATGATAGCAGTCATGAGGGGTTTTACAAATCCTTCCACAGAATCAGAGAAGTTTTTTTTGTGAAGCACATGAAGGAGACGCTTAAGAATTATATTAAACAGTGTGATGTGTGTCAACGTCACAAGGTTGATCATCAATCACCCTCGGGCCTTCTTCAGCCTTTACCTATTCCAATGGAGGTATGGTCTGATATCTCGATGGATTTCATTGATGGATTACCCCCATCTAAAGGAAAATCATTTCTCTTTGTGGTAGTGGATCGGTTGTCTAAATATGCTCATTTTATTCCAATGTCTCATCCTTATTCTGCTCCTAAGGTGGCACAAGTGTTTTTTGAGAATGTGTTTAAGCTTCATGGCATGCCGAGATCAATTGTGTGTGATCGGGATTCCACTTTTTTGAGTTCTTTTTGGAAGGAGCTTTTCAATTTACAGGGCACTCATTTCAATTTCAGCTCATCTTATCATCCGCAAACGGATGGGCAAACTGAGGCAGTAAACCGAACTATTGAAATGTATTTGCGATGCTTCACAAGTGCCAAGCCAAACGAGTGGGTTCACTGGATTTCCTGGGCAGAATTCTGTTATAACACTAGTCCTCACACTTCCACTCGAAAGACTCCCTTTGAAGTGTTGTATGGGGGAGCTGCACCTAACTTGTTAACTTATGTTCCTGGAACAGCTAGAGTAGAAGCCGTAGACCAGACGTTGCAAGCTAGAGATCGGGTCATGCGAGAGCTAAGGACTCAACTCCAACAAGCACAAGAAAGAATGAAAGCTGCATATGATCGTGGAAGAGTGGAAAGAGAATTTTCTGTGGGGGATTGGGTGTATTTACGTTTGCAGCCCTACCGACAGACCTCTTTGGCACTGAGATCGTCAAACAAACTCTCACCCCGCTTTTATGGTCCTTATCGAGTGTTGGAGAGAATTGGATTAGTTGCCTATCGTCTCGATCTTCCGCCTGGAAGTAAAATCCATCCTGTTTTTCATGTCTCTCTCTTGAAGAAACAACTGGGTGCCCAAGATCGAACTCTTTCTAGCCTTCCATCCGTAGCAGATGAAAATGGAGAACTTCAGCCCCAACCTTCAGCAATTCTGAAACACCGTAGGAAAGGACGCAAGTGTGAAATGTTGATTCAATGGGATGGTCTCCCAGCGTCAGAAGCTACCTGGGAAGAAGAACATTCTTTTATGGCAAGGTTCCCTCACTTTAAGAGTCCTTGAGGACAAGGACCTATTCAAGGGGGGAGGAATGTTACGAGTCTGCAGCACTTTATTTATATTCTATTGAGTCAGTCAAAGTAGTTGGCCACTACTCCGAATAATGTGCACAAGTCTGATTTATTTGCCATTTTTTAGCTATTGTTGCTATTTTTTAGTTATCAGTTGCGCTTTCATTGTTAAGATACAGAGTCTTGCAGTGTATAAATTCAAAAGAGTTTATTCAATAAAGGCATCGAGAAAATTCACAAACTTAATTATATTATCAACTGTTCTATCATTATTTCCCACTGTTACTCTTGTTACAACAACATAGCTCGAGGAAGGGGCAGAGGAAGGGGCCGAGGTCAAGCCATTGGAGCAGATCGTGACAGTCCCACTTACCGAAAGTGAGAAATCTTGTAAGGTTCGGATTCTACTACGTTAATACTTCAAAAGTGTATTTTTATTTTCTTAAAATGGTGCTTGAGTGAATGAGAAATTGTCTCTCAAAGTTCACCCTTGAAGTTGGAAATTTGAAAGAAAATGAGGCTTATCCACATGGGAAAAAGAAGTCAAGGGATTAGTGTTTATATATAAACACTTAACCATGCATGAGCAAGAATTATAAGGATAGAGGCCCTCTCCACACGCGCGTGCGCAGGGGGGGTGCAAATCTAAGACTGATTTAGTTGAACTCGTGTGCGCCCGCGCGTCCTGCGTACGCGAATGTCAGCCCAAAATCATCCAAGCTTGCATGGCACGTTTTTAATTTCCTTTTAAATTTTTTTGTTGTAATAGTTTCACGTTTTTGAATACAAAGAATTTGTAACAGCTTCACAATTATTTTTGAGCTGTTATATAGTTCAATTTTGAAATCAATTGACTGAATTGAATTGGCTGTTATAACAATTAAATGGCATATATTAAATTCGGAAATTCAATACTATGCAGCTGTTACATCCTCACATGTGTATAAAAAAGGCGGCTTCTTCTTCTGTTTTCACACGCAAGAACAACCAACACACAGAGAGCACTTCAAAATTTCTTTCTCCTTCTGACATTCTGTTTTTGATCGAGTTTTGAACGCTGTTGTGGTTCGCCGGAATTATTTGTTAATGCTTGGCAGATAATTCATACCCGTTGTATCCTGGAAAACAGTTACCAGCAAACCTAAAGCACTACACTAGGTGGTAAATTTGTTTTAAGGAAACTGCCCTGCAGGCCTCGGGTTTATTTTCTGTTTCGGTTTTCTTTTCCCTTCTATTTTTCCAGTTCTTCATTCCTGATTCTAGTTGTTGTTTTACGTTGTTGGTTAAATTACCTACTGTGTTAAATTGTTATCTCACTGTGATTATTTTTCTTACAATCTTAAAACAGATTTAAATCGTTGAGATGGTAACTGAAACCAATGATGCAGTTTCGCATGTCCCTGTTTCAGCTTCTGTTGATGGACCATTGTTGTGCAAATTTTATTGAACTCGCAAGCGCACGATTCTATTGTAGAATAGACTAATGGTGACGAGTGTCGATCCCACGAGGAGGTGGATTTTAATTGTGTGTAGAATTAATTTTGTAAATGGGTGGTTGGATTTGTGGTGAAAGTGACTTAGATTATCTTAAAATTGAAATTGAAATGGCAAGAATAAATTGAAGAGAAATCTATTGAAATGAAACACTTGGGTATCTGGATCCGTATCAACATGCACCATGGGCCAAATATTCCTTATTAATACCAATTAAATCATGAGGGGGAAATCCACACCTCATGAACCACACTCTAATCAATATGGTGCTAAGGGCTAATCGGGCCAAATAATAATAACCTTGTACTAGAGAGCCGGTGAAACCAATGCGGTATCTAGACAAGATTATTATTATTTATCGACGAGAAGTCAAAACATCCACAAAAACTAGAGGGGAAGAGAAAATAAATTTACCAAATAAAGCCCATGACACATGTTGAGACTTCACCTTCCACCCAAGCTTGAAAGAAATTAGCTACTCATAATTGAACTAGGGGCAAAAAGAGAATTTATTAAAATACGTAGAAAATAGAAGATAGAGAAGGAATTACAGAAAATGGAATCCAAAAATGGATTCAGAGCTATCAAATTAGGGGGGAAGAGCCCCCTTTTTATAGATACATTGAGTAAATCATGGCCATCGGATCAAAAACATTTCGGACGCTCAGGATTGCGCCACGTCATCAGTCAACAGTACGCGGTTTGACCACGCGGTTTGAACAGTAACACGGTTTGACCCGGCTTGAACAGTAACGCGGTTTGGTTGAAAATAATCCTGTGTAATGCATGTACCGTACGCGAGATTTTTGGTCCACTGATATGCTGCCACGTCATCGATCAACAGTGCATAAGAATTTTAGTCCAATAAGATCGTGACACCTCATCAGTCAATGCCACATCATCGGTCAATGCCATGTCATTGATACGTTTATGTGAACAGTGTCGTGAACAGTAACGTAGATAGTACCGTACATGTGAACAGTACTATTTTTCCTTTTATGCTCCTCCTAAGGTTTTTGACCGTCCTGAGTTTAAAAGTGATGTCTGTTTTACCGTTTGATCTCTCGTTCATTGTGAAATGACTATGATACCCCTAAAATACATAAAATACTTAATTATAATATAACACACATAATTAAATGACAAGAAAATTAAATACATAAAAGTAAGGGTGTTAGTAAAATTTGAAATGTAAAATGACGATTTTCTCCTTTATAAATATACATTTTCTAACACTCAACAACCATCTGTTGTGAAGGAACCAGCCTCTGTGGCAATTCCTGTGAATCATGCAGGAAGCCCAGAAAAATTCAATGGCCAAAATTTCAAACGTTGGCAGCAAAAGATGTTCTTTTACTTGACCACGTTGAACCCTGCGAGGTTCTTAATGGAGGATGCTCCTAAACCCAAAGAGGGTGAAACAAATGTTCAAGTTACAAGTGCAATTGATGCATGGCATCATTCTGATTTTTTATGTAAAAAATATGTAATGAATGGCCTTAGTGATTCCTTGTATAATGTATACGTAGGAAAGAAAACAGCGAAGAAGTTATGGAATCTTTAGATCGAAAATATAAAACTGAGGATGCGGGTACCAAAAAGTTTGTTGTTGGTTGCTTCCTAGACTATAAAATGGTGGATTCTAAAATTGTAATAAATCAAGTACAAGAGCTTCAAATAATATTATCTGAAATCCTTACAGAAGGGATGATGCTAAGTGAAACTTTTCAAGTGGCTACAATTATTAAAAAATTACCTCCTGCTTGGAAAGATTTCAAGAGCTATTTGAAGCATAAACGCAAGGAAATGAATATTGAGGGGCTGGTTGTTAAGCTCCGAATTGAGAAAGATAACAGAAATGCAGAAAGAAGAGGGACTATTTATATGGCAAAGGCAAATGTTGTTGAACATGGACCTAAAAATAAGAAAAATAAAAAATTGGGTACGAAAGGAGGAATTTCCAAGAAGCAAACAAAGTTTCAAAGAAAATATTTTAATTGTGATAAGATAGGTCACAAGGCTTCGGATTGCAGGTTTCCTAAAAAGAAGCGAGAGACAAATGTGGTGGAAAACATCATTCAACATGTTTCAGACGTAAACCTCTCTGCAATTGTTTCAGAAGTGAATCTGGTTGGCTCTAATCCGAGGGAATGGTGGATTGATACGGGAGCAACCAGACATGTTTGCTCGGACAGAGGGTTGTTCACTTCATTTGAAGTAGTTAGCAATTGAGAGAAGCTATTCATAGGGAATTCTGCTACATCATAGATTGAGGGTCAAGGGAATGTGATTCTAAAGATGACTTCTGGAAAAGAGCTGACTCTGAACGATGTGCTTTATGTGCCAGAAATTTGGAAGAACTTGGTGTCTGGATCGCTGCTGAACAAACATGGTTTCTGAATAGTGTTTGAGTCAGATAAGGTAGTTTTGTCAAAGAATGGGATGTATGTGGGAAAGGGTTATGTTAATGATGGGCTATTTAAGCTCAATGTAACGACTCTGAAACCAAAAATTAATAATGAAGCTAGTTCTTCTGCTTATTTGCTTGAGTCTTCTAATCTTTGGCATGGTAGATTAGGACATGTTAATTTTCATTCATTGCGTAAATTAATTAACATGAAGCATATTCCCAATTTCCAAATTGATTTGAAATATAAGTGTGAAACTTGTGTTGAAGCAAAACTAACTAGGTCATCTTTCCAAACAATTAAAAGAAACACCGAACCACTTGATTTAATACATAGTGATATTTGTGATTTTAAATCCATTCAAACAAGAGGTGGTAATAAATATTTTATTACCTTTATTGACGATTGCACAAAATATTGCTATATATATTTGTTGAAAAGTAAAGATGAAGCTTTAGAAAAGTTTATTCTCTACAAAAATGAAGTTGAGAATCAACTTAATAGAAAAATCAAAGAATAAAGGAGTGACCGTGGTGGTGAGTATGTTGTTCCGTTTGAGTCACTATGTAAACAAAGTGGAATCATACATCAAGTCACGGCTCCATATTCACCTCAATCTAATGGGATTGCAGAACGAAAGAATCGAATATTAAAGGAAATGATGAATGCAATGTTGATAAGTTCTAGGTTACCCTAGAACATATGGGGAGAAGCTGTTTTGTCAGCTAATTATTTATTAAATAAGATACCCGAAAGTAAGAAGATAAAACCATGTATGTGCTGTGGAAATATAGAGCACCTTCATATAAATTCTTACGAGTGTGGGGGTGTCTTGCTAAAGTAGTGGTTCCTTCAAATAAAAAAGTAAAAATAAGATAAAAAACTGTTGACTGCATTTTCATTAGTTATGCACAAAACAGTAGTGCTTTATCGATTTCTGGTGCATGAGTCTAAAGTTCCAGATGTCTACAAAAATACGATAATAGAATCAAGAAATGCATCGTTTTTCAAACATGTGTTTCCTTGCAATTCTAGAGTGGAATTGAGAGAACTACGACAATTTCATGAAACAACAATTGAAAATAAAGAAAATGATGAAGCACCAGAAAAAGAAGAAGAACAACAACAAGAAATTGAGGTCAGACGTAGCAAAAGAGCTAGAATAGAAAAGCCCTTTGATCCAAATTTTCTGACGTATTTGCTAGAAAGTGAACCTCAAAGTAGGGTTGGCAATGGGACGGGATGGGATGGGATTTATCAATCTCAGTCCCACCTTGTATATGCAAATGGGATGAAAAAACGTCTCAATCTTGTCCCTATATTTTTATTAGGACAAAAATATATCTGAATCTTGTCCCAAAAGAGATGGGATCCTGCGGGATCCCATTCCAATTGGAAAATGTTTCATTCTTAATCAGCAATAAGACGGGATAGAATGGAATTTGTCAATCCCACTCCCGTCCCGCATATGTAATTGGGATAAAAAAATGTCCTTCTCATGTCCCTAAATTTTTTATGGGAAAAAAATATGTTCTAATCCCGTCCCAAATAGGATGGGATCCTGCAGGATCTCATCCCATCGTGAAAATTTGTCATCCCTACCTCAAAGCTTCAAAGAAGTTGTAACTTCACCTGAAGGCGCTTTATGGAAAGAAGCCATTAACAGTGAAGTTGAATCCATTTTACAAAATCATATCTGAGAGCTAGTAGATCTTCCTCCAGGATGTAAACCTTTGGGGTATAAGTGGATTTTCAAAAGGAAAATGAAAGCCGATGGATCAATCGATAAGTATAAGGCTAGGCTTGTAATTACAGGTTATAGGCAACGAGAAGGCCTTGATTACTTTGATACTTATTCTCCTGTTACGAGAATAAATTTCATTCAAATGATAATAGCAATTGCAGCTTTGCGCAATCTCGAGATACATTAAATTGATGTAAAGACGACTTTTCTCAATGGAGATTTAAATGAAGAAATCTACATGGAGCAACCTGAAGGTTTTATAGCTCCAGGACAAGAAAAGAAAGTTTGTAAATTGGTAAAGTCATTATATGGCTTGAAACAAGCACCGAAACAGTGGCATGAAAAATTTGATCATACGACGATCACAAGTGGCTTTAAGATCAACGAGTGTGACAAATATGTTTATGTCAAAGAAACAGAAAATGGCTATGTCATTTTATGTTTATATGTTGATGACATGCTCATTGTTGGGAGTGATGATGGCATGATTAAATCTACCAAGAATATGTTGAAGTCTAAGTTTGACGTGAAAGACATGGGTCTTGCAGATGTCATTTTGGGAATTAAAATCTCAAGGGCTTCTAATGGACTTATTCTAACTCAAACTCATTATGTGGATAAAATTCTTGAGAAATTTAATAAAGATGATAATACTGTGTCTAAGATTCCATTAGATACGAGTATCCATTTATCGAAAAACAGAGGATAGGGCATTTCTCAAGTAGAATATGCTAGAATAATAGGCAGTCTGATGTACTTAACAAATTGTACCAGACCAGATCTACCATATAGAGTAAGTAAACTTAGTAGATATACGAGTAATCCAGGAACTGATCACTGGAAAGCTATTGTAAGAGTACTTGGGTATCTTCGATACACTCGTAATTATGGACTGCACTATGTTGGGTGTTAGAAAATGCATATTTATAAAGGAGAAAACCGTCATTTTACATTTCAAGTCTTACTAACAACCCTTACTTTTATGTATTTAACCTTCTTGTGATGTAATTACGTGTGTGTTATTTTAATTAAGTATTTTATGTATTTTAGGGGCATTATAGTCATTTCACAATAAAGGAGAGATCAGACGGCAAAATGGACATCACTTTTGAACTCAGGACGGTCAAAAACCTTAGGAGGAGCATAAAAGGAAAAATGGCACTATTCACATGTACGGTACTATTCACGTGTACGGTACTGTCTACGTTACTGTTCACGACACTATTCACATAGACGGATCGATGATGTGGCATTGACCGATGATGTTGCATTGACTAATGAGGTGTCACGATCCTGTTGGACTAAAATTCTTATGTACTGTTGATGGTGACGTGGCAGCATATCAGTGGACGAAAAATCTCGCGTACGGTGCATGCATCACACATGATTATTTTCAACCAAACCGCGTTACTGTTCATCCGGGTCAAACCGTGTTACTGTTCATCCGCGTGGTCAAACCGTGGACTGTTGACTGATGACGTGGCGCAATCCTGAGCGTCCAAACTGTTTTTAATCTGATGGCCATGATTTACTCCATGTATCTATAAAAAGGGGGCCTTCCCCCCCTAATTTGATATCTCTGAATCCATTTTTGGGATCCATTTTCTGTAATTCCTTCTCCATCTTGTATTTTCTTTGTATTTTAATAAATTCCCATTTTGCCCCTAGTTCAATTATGAGTAGCTAATTTCTTTCAAGCTTGGGTGGAAGGTGAAGTCTCAACATGTGTCATGGGCTTTATTTGGTAAATTTATTTTCTCTTCCCCTCTAGTTTTTGTGGATGTTTTGACTTCTCGTCGATAAATAATAATAATCTTGTCTAGATACCGCCTTGGTTTCACCGGCTCTCTAGTACAAGGTTATTATTATTTGGCCCGATTAGCCCTTAGCACCATATTGATTAGAGTGTGGTTCATGAGGTGTGGATTTCCCCCTCATGATTTAATTGGTATTAATAAGGAATATTTGGCCCATGGTGCATGTTGATACGGATCCAGATACCCAAGTGTTTCATTTCAATAGATTTCTCTTCAATTTATTCTTGCCATTTCAATTTCAATTTTAGCATATTTTAAATCACTTCCACCACAATTCCAACCACCCATTTACAAAATTAATTCTACACAATTAAAAATCCACCTCCTCGTGGGATCGACACTCGTCACCATTAGTCTATACTACAATAGATTCGTGCGCTTGCGAGTACATTAAAATTTGCACAACACACTATACTAGGTATCCAGAAGTATTAGAAGGATTTAGTGATGCTGACTGGATATCTGATGTAAAAGATTCAAAATCCACTAGAGGCTATGTGTTTATACTAGCAGGTGCAGCTGTATCATGGAGATCTTCTAAACAAATAGTAATTGCTAGATCTACAATGGAATCTGAATTCATTGCATTAGATAAATATAGTGAACAAGCATAATGGTAACGCAATTTTTTAGAAGGTATACCAAAGTGGCCAAAGCCAGTGCCTACAATTTGTATTCATTGCGATAGTCAATCAGCTATCGGTAGGGTACAAAGCAATATATATAATGGTAAGTCTAGACACATACGTCGTAGACATAATACCATTAGACAACTTATTTTTACTGGAGTTATTTCTATTGACTATGTGAGGTCAAAGGATAATACTGCGGATCCGCTAACCAAAGGATTAAATAGAGAGCTAGTAAAAAATCATCAAGGGGAATGGGATTAAAACCCTTAGAATGATTAGTCAATAACGAAAGAAAACCCAACCTAGTTGACTGGAGATCACAAGATCTAGGTTCAATAGGACAACCTATTTGTTAAAGATTAAAGTTGGATCACTGTGGGGGTCATTCTCTTGAAAGGATTACCTCATTGACCATTCCTATGATGAAACAGTAATGCCCATGGGGAATAAGGTTGAGCTAGGCTTTTGATGATTCTTATGTGTCGGAAATTTGAACGGAGTAATGCGGGTTACTCTTAATTAAGATATCACCTATATGAGAGAGAAGTGGGGCCGTTTCAAAGGGAGCTGTTAGAGGTTCAGCTCTTAGAAACTCTTGCAAAACCAGGTACATATTCAAGGCCAAAACGAACATAACTATGAAAACTCAACAGTGTTAGGAGAAATACTTATGTGTAATAGATGATCGTTTACACTAACGGCAGAATAGTTCAAAGACATCGCGTTTACTGATCAGCCAGTAGAGTAAATATACTATCACAATGGAATGTTCAAAGGATAAGACCTACCTATCATGTGCTAGGTATTGATCCAATAAACTCGATCACTAAGGTCAAAAATGGTTTTGATGTCAAAATTCAGTGGTTTTTCTGTTTTACCGCCAATTTTCAATCATGTGGGGGATTGTTGAAAAAATAGCATATCAATATGCTATTTTGAGGGCACATTTTGAGTGGATCCCACTTAGCGAAAGTGGAAAATCTTGTGAGGTTCGGATTCTAATTCGTTAATACTTCAAAAGTGTATTTTTATTTTCTCAAAATGGTGCTTGGGTGAATGAGAAATTGTCTCTCAAAGTTCACCCTTGAAGTTGGAAATTTAAAAGGAAATGAGGCTTATCCCACATGGAAAAAAGAAGCCAAGGGATTAGTGTTTATATATAAACACTTAACCATGCATGAGCAATAATTATAAGGATAGAGGCTCTCTTCACACGCGCGTGCGCAGGGGGGGTGCAAATCTAAGACTGATTTAGTTCAACTCGTGTGCGCCCGCGCGTCCTGCGTACGTGAATTTCAACCTAAAATCATCCAAGCTTGCATGGCACATTTTTAATTTCCTTTTAAATTTTTTTTTGTTGTAATAGTTTCACGTTTTTTAATTCAAAGGATTTATAACAGCTTCACAATTATTTTTGAGCTGTTATATAGTTCAATTTTGAAATTAATTGACTGAATTGAATTGGTTGTTATAACAATTAAATGGCATATATTGAATTCAGAAATTCAATACTATGCAGCTGTTACATCCCCACACGTGTATAAAAAGGCAGCTTCTTCTTCTGTTTTCACACGCAAGAACAACCAGCACACAGAGAGCATTTCAAATTTTCTTTCTCCTTCTGACGTTCTGTTTTTTATCGAGCTTTGAACGCTGTTGTGGTTCGTCGGAATTATTTGTCAATGCTTGACAGATAATTCGTACCCATTGTATCCTGGGAAATAGTTACCAGCAAACCTAAAGCACTACAGTTGGTGGTAAATCTGTTTTAAGGAAACTGTCCTGCAGGCCTCGAGTTTATTTTCTATTTCGGTTTTCTTTTTCTTCTATTTTTCCAGTTCTTCATTCGTGATTTTTAGTTGTTATTTTATGTTGTTGGTTAAATTACCTACTATGTTAAATTGTTATCTCACTGTGATAAAGCATATGCTGGCAATGTCATTTTGGTTTGAAATTAATTGAAGTATATGCTCACCCACGCGCTGCCCACCTTTTTCGGCTGAAATTAAAAGGAAAAGGAATAAAGTAAAACGACGTCATTTTTCACCATTCAGGGCGCGACTCGGGGTTTGACTCGAGGTGTGTAGCAGCGCTGTTATTTATATAGAACAGAGAGATGAAGAAGATAATTTACATTCGATGCTTCTTTTTAACTTTTGAATTTACACTAATATCCTTCTTATTTGAAGTTTCGTCATTTAAATCCCCATCGGCAATCAGGCACAGGCAAATACCAGTGAGCGATTATTTCATCTTTGTTTTCCGTTTTTAATTTTAATATTGCAGATTTTAAAATAATCAATTAATAATATGCATGTATAATTTTACAACAATAAAATGCCACAATTATCATCTCAACTAAACAGAGGGGGAAAAACAATTATGTAATATTTTCGGAGCTTAGATTTGAGAGACAAGAAAAAGGATGGAGCCTTAACATAATTTTCAAGTTTTTTTAATCAGCAAAACCGAAGGACTTTACAACACTAAAAGGAAAATAACAATCTGAAATTTTATTGACAAAAACGCATGTTTGACTAGGGATGGCAATTGTATTCGTAAACCCGCCCAAACCCACCCGCCAAAACCCGCCCGCTGTGGGTAATTTTACCTGTTGCGGGCGGGTTTAGTATTATAAACTAAAACCCGCATATGGATGCGGGTGGGTTTGGTATTAACTTTATATCTGATGGATACCCGCATGGATATCCACCAAACCCGTAATATTTTTTCCAAATATTTTTAATTTAATTTTAATCTAAAAACGTATAAAGAAAATAATGTCATTATTCAAATTACCAAATAGTCAAAGGCTCAAAGTTGTGTATGTGTGTATGTGACCCATCTCCCATTCTAAAGTCATAACCTAAAGAAAACTAAAGGCATGTCCCTTCGAATTAGTATTTGAAAATATTAATCTTAATTATTATTATAGGCATTGTGTTGGATGGGTGCTTATAGTGGTGAATGAAATGAATATCTTCTCTTGGAGCTTGTTTTAAATAATAATATGAAATGTAATTATTATTTTTAGATACTAATTTGTATTTTTTAAATGAATTTGTGTAATTTATACTTAAATTTGAGAATTTGTGTTGGATTGATGTGGAAATTTTAATTTTTTATTTACATTGTTTAAATATAAAATTGAGTATGTTATATGGAATTTGAGGTTATTATTATAAATTTATATATTAAACATTTGTGATTTTAAATACGGAAACCCGCAAAAAATCCGCCGGGTACCATTGCGGGTTTGGTAATTGTTAAAACCCGCTGCGGGTTGCGGGTGGGTTTGGTAATTTAAATTTTGTACGGTTTGGGTTTCGTAATGGCAAACCCGCTGCAGGCGGTACCCATTGCCATCCCTATGTTTGACATTAACAAGTTCAAATTTTTTATTTTAAGAACTATAAATAATACCTTTGTGACTTGGGAGTTTATTAAGGATCTTAACTTTTTTATTTCAAAATTTTAAGATTTGAATAAAAAGTAGACAAAATAAAAATGAAGAACAAAATGCAAGGTGTTTTGGGCAAGGAAATAAGGAAGTGGCACCAGCTATCAGAACTAAGAAAGTTTCATTAACAAAACACAAATTGTCTGTTATGAAAACATAATCTAGAACATTAAGATGACACAAATTGTCTGTTATGAGAACATAGTCTAGAACATTAAGATGATTTTGTATAAATCCGGATGCCGACGGCCAACCCCAGGATTGCTAGCGGCACAAGGAATTGGAGAAGCCTGATGATGAACTCTGATGTCTTGTCCTGGTTGTAGTGAGGCTGCTTTGGAGGTGTATACTCCTTTTTCTTTGGGATGGTCGATACATCAATCTCTCCGACGTAGTACTGGTCCATCATTTCTCTGGCACTCGGACTATGACCCACATCTTCAAAGTCATCCGTGGCATCCTTCCCTGAAAAACATTCAGAGAACCTCAAATGATCGAAATTGTAGGTATGATATTCATACAATGAAAATATAACTAGATGTCGAGTTGCTTGAAGCAGGCTTTAGCAAAGGATATACCTGTTGCAGACAGCAAAACTTCATCACCTCCAGGATGATCTTCCAAGAATTTTGTCACGTCATACACCTGTTCAAAATATTAGATCCTTTAATAGATGAACCTAAAAGAATTAGATGCACAACCACTATGCTAGAAACACCATCCAAGTTTTGAAACCACATAAACAGCAAGACCTGAAACTTTAGAACTCTCAGTTTATCACGATAAAAATATGAGGAAAGAGTATGGTGCATTCATACATGTTACGTACTTGCACCAGAAATATTACCACACAAATCTAAACTGGAAGCCAAGGACTATAAAATGCAATACAACAAAAGAACAAAGGCCAAACAATATTAGTCTTTGCAAAGAGGGTTATTTTAGCATTGCAAGAAATCATGAAACATCAAACATCAGACATTTCCAGTGAGAAATCTTGAAATGTAAAATAAGTACATTGAATATATGAAAATTTTCTACTATTGGCATCAAATCCTTTATTTTAGCTTTCCAAGAAGCACCATAACTCTGGAAAACGCCCTGCTTTTTAGAACAAATAGCAACAAAATCATTGGGGCACAACAATCTATATTTGACGTTACACATATTACTTGGTATATCAATATGAACATTCATGCTGATAGCAATTAGAAACATGAATGAAACAATTTTGAAAGAAAGCAAGGAAAATGAAAGTCCTGCGCTCTTGTGCTTTTTGCATTCGATAATTTCCTCAAATAGTAAATCCAACAATAGTTTCATATCAAGATGATTAAGGGCTCCTTTGGAACCGATTTGCTTCAGCTTAATTTTAAAATCATAGTAGATAAAGTTTTTAGTTAACAAAATGTGGATCCCAAGTTTGTACTATGACATTCATTTAAATGAAGTAGACTCCATTTCACAACACATGCGAATTAAAGGTAAAGCACCTCAATCCCAAAAAATCTCACAAATATGTTGAAGCAACACTCATATTTGGCAGAAGTAAATACTTGCTATTACTTGTTAATGGAACAAGAACAGATGACATTTAGTCAACACATCAAAAAGGACGATGTATGCCAAACAGTGGCTAAACAGTCATGAACCTTGGACCATCAGGAAACTCTAGAAGATAATGTGATGTAGGACTCAGGGGACAAGGAACAGTGATTACAGCAAGAAGAAAAGAAGATAACGTAGGAGAAAGAATTTAGAGAGAGATGGAAGAGAAAACAATGCAATCAGTATCAAATTGATTCAAGTGGTCTATATTTCAAGACAAAACACAAGGCCTATTCTGATGACTTGGTCGTAAACATAAAGGAAATCAAAATGTACTCCAAACAAGCCACTAAAATAAGAAAACCAAATTTTGGAAGGGATCAAACTTAAATAAGTAATATCCAATATCTCTAGAAATCAAATATTTCCTAAAACAGATAGTAAATAAAATAAATAGAAAAAAATTTTGAGTTCATGAACCTGCATCGTAATGTGGAGACAACATCAAACTCCTAATTG
This sequence comes from Citrus x changshan-huyou, assembly GCA_039657385.1. Classification (NCBI taxonomy): domain Eukaryota; kingdom Viridiplantae; phylum Streptophyta; class Magnoliopsida; order Sapindales; family Rutaceae; genus Citrus; species Citrus x changshan-huyou. The sequence goes on from CM077555.1 coordinate 12,735,973, forward strand.
AACCAGCAAACTGTCAGCTCAGAAAAAATGAAAAAATAGAAGAAGAAAGGAGACAAAGAAGCTAAAAAGCCTGCATTGACTGGCAATGCATGCTAAGGTCCCCCATTCAAACTACAAACAGCACTGCACAACAACATCAAAGCCATTGTTAAAAAGTTATCCAATAATTTGAGAATGTGAGCTTAAAGCTACAATGTAGACTCCTCTGAAAATAGGATCTAGAATTATTATCCAATTAAAATCAGATTTTCATTCCATGAGTATGTGCAAATATTCTCCAGAGAAGTTTGGTCAAATATGCATATCATGACCCATAATTTTACCTATGTGGCTCAACTTCAAAGATGTAAATAATTAAGTTAACATTTAAAGTACCTTAAAAATTAAACAAGTGAGTATTCAGTTTCAGTCTGGATCTGATTTCACTTCATTGCATTTTGTGATACAAATTTTGATAATTCAATCAACTTTTGGGGTGAAACAGAGGATATCCTTATCCGAGTAGACAATCAGGAAATCACATATGACCCAATAGATCTGACAGGTATCACTAAGGAACCTTTTTTTGTGAACTATGAATTAATTGGGTCATTCTTATGAATGTTTTCAATTAACTTTATCTTCAAGTCATATAGTCAACTTAACACCAAGTTTGCTTACTCGCAGTGATCTGGACGAGCTTCCTTTGTCATTTTTTTTTTTATTAATATCATCAGCTTAAAAATTTCTTAAACTTCTAACCTCCTCTAACCTTCCTCAGATTTTAAACCTTTGCGATATAAAGAACCAAGCTCTCTTGGCCTCGAAAACTCAAGGCCATTCTTACTTATGAGAGCACATGCACACTGTTCATTGAACCCGCCTTTAAATCTCTCATTTTTCAAGTTTTATAGTTTGCTAAAAACTTAAAATCTTGTATTAAAATCTAGCCTAGATCCAAAAGATGTAGAGCATTTATAACATGCATTCACCCAACAAACAAGAATCATATTTCCTTAAGAAAAATCCCTAAAAGTAATGAAACTCACTACATTAGCTTGTAATTTGAATCGAGTCATGTAAACTCACATGTTTATGTTGAGAATGCTTTTCCCAATTATTTAGATGCAATTTGAAAATGTAAAAATGAATAGCTAGGAAGTAGGAACTGAAAAAAAGCACAAACAGAACAAAAAGCAATAGACAGAAAGTTGTGCACCCACAAAAGACAAATAAAGTCTACTTCAAATTACAGAGGAATGGCCAGAAAAAGATCCATATGTTGACAATAGTTAAGTTAATTAAAGATCTCATCAATCAAACAGAAGCAACCAGAACTAGAAACTGCTGGATAAAAGAATTTTATCCATTCACCAATGCCACAGAGCTCAAACATGCACAAGAGTAAGATGAATTGAAAACATTATCCTCTTAGTATGTGGGCTAAACTCACGATATATGCGCAAAGGTTTAACAAAAAGATGAAAGTAGACCCGATCATACACATATAACATTGTTGTAATAATGCAAAAACTATTGTTAACAAAATCAATGCGGGTGCCTAAATTCGTAATACAAAGCCACCATAAGACAGAAAATGCCAATTTGACAGATCCGCAGTAGGCCAATCACTCAAAATGAATCAACTTTGATCCTACATTAATCAGAAGATATAACCAGAAACCACCCCAACAGAATCAAATATAAATCTTCTGAGTATCATGCAAGAAAATCAAACTCACATGAACCTCACTCTCAAAACGATCCAAGGATTGAACCACAGTGCACAAATTTTCAGACACCCATCAGATCAATCACATGCAGAGAACATGTCTCTCAAATCAAAACCAAAGAAAACAGAACAACGATCACAAAAAGGCAGGACTTGAAATGGGGAATAAAAGAAAGTGGAAACCTTGCCATTGATGATGAGCCAGCAATCTTTCATGTTGTTGTGATCAGATACTTCAGCCAAAGTGAAGACCTTGCCATCACCACCACCCATTGTATGCTCCCTTCAGCTCTCTTCAACAATGTACGTAACCGAAGCTGGTAATGATAAAAGGGAAAAGAGATATAAGGAGATGGGTCTGCTTTGAAACTCAAGTCAAGACACTGAAAATAAAACTGCGGGCTAACCAACCAAACCAGTGGCTAAGTAAATATATTGGCGGGCAAAGTGGATGACATAAAGAGAAATAATTTATTAATACGAAGAAACTAGTGATGTCATTTTAATGAATTTGGTAGTTGGTAGGTGGAATAGGTGGAGAGCCTTTGGTGCTACATTAACATTAGCTTATGCGATTATCAAAAAAAAAAAAAAAAACATTAGCTTATGCGCAGTGGTTGGTGAAATAAAGACATTATTTATTTTATTATATTTTTGTATAAGTAACCTTTCAAAAACAAAACTTATTTTTATTCAGTAAACAAATAATGAAATTATGTTCTTCTAAAAAAGAAAAAGGAAATAATGTTTCTTAAGATACATTACATATGATATGTCTGATATTACAATATAATTGACTGTGTATGACATTATTTATTTTATTATATTATTATTATATTCGAAATTAATATATAACGAGATTAGAGAGTGTGGTGAACATATCTAAAAAATCTATACTAATAAACACATCCTTAAAATTTGTTTAAATGATCACATAAACTTCTTTAGTTTTAGAAATGATTATACAAACTTTTTTTTCTTACACTATTATATCATTTGATCATGATTTAAACTTTTATAATAAATAGAAATTTTTGAGTTGTTATAATAAAAAAATATAATCATCAAAGAAGAGTATGTGTAACCATTTATAAAAATAAGAGAGTCTATATAGTTATTTAAGTAAATTTTAGAGATATGTTGACTTTTCATTTAAAAATTAGGATAAAAAATTAAAAAAATCTACTCATAGTTATGTTCTTACTTAATAAAGATGTTGAAATTCTCACACGATAAGACCCATTTTAGTTTGTCACGATTTAGCTATACCTAAAAAAGAAAGCCAAACGTGAATGTAATGATTACTAAGTATGCTTTGTGAGGAGCCACGACCTTAGCTGTACCTAACAGAGGACCTAAAGGTGATGAAATTTGGTGGCCATGGAGTTATCAGTCATGCTTGGGCATGACATATTTATTTTCGTCAACATTAAATGAATTTTTCCAAAGAGTGAAAGCTTAAAATTTAAATCTAAACAGGAAGGGAAAAATTGCATGATAAAAGCAATACTAAAAATAAATAAATAAATTGTTACCATTGACAAGATACATAGACTTCCATGAGTATGAAATTAACACGAAAGTGTTTCGGGTGAATTACAATTTTATATTATTTTATTAGATAAATATTTATTTAGTTTTTATATTTTGAGTTAAGTGTCTATTTAGTTCTTATATTTTGAGTTAAGTTTCCATTTAGTTTTTATATTTTAAAAAAATATCTCAAAACATTCCTACTGTTAAATATGTGACACTTACACCCTTATTTTTTCTTTGCCAATTGCCATTACAACAATAATGCCTATGCTACAATGTTGAAAGTATTAATTAATTTATCAATAAAAAATAACCATTAATTATCCATTTAAAAAATTAGTATTTTTCATACCCTTAATTACAACAATCTTTTTTAATAATTTTTTATAAATAAATTAATACCAGCAAACTTAAAGTTACATTTACTACTTTGTTGTCTTGTTAATAATGATTTATTAAAAAAAATTAAGTCACCAAATTAACCCTAAAAGTAAAATAAAAATTAAAGTAAAATTTTTAATTATTATTTTACTTTTTTATTAAATAATAATAAAAATTACTTCAATTTTCATTTTAATTTCAGTGTTAATTTGATAAATTAATATTTTTTTATTAATGTCACCAAGAATATTGTTACAAGGCTCTTAAGAAAGAAAGAAAAATAAGGATAAGATTGTCACATATTTAATAAGTGTCTTAAGACATTTTTCAAAATATAATAATTAAATGAACCCTTAATTTAAAATGTAGGGACTAAATAAACATTTATCCTATTTTACTTTTAAAAATATTATTTAGAGATTTTGAATGTAAATTTCACACGAAAGAGCTTTCATGCACACAATCCTTTGACTAGGTCTTGCAGTTGACTGCGATGATACATTGGGTCATCCACTCAGTTCAATTCAAGGTAACAAATATTCTTGTCCTCAAAAAAGTTAATGAACAAATAATAAAAAAATAAAAAGTAATATCAGACATTATAAATTATTTATTCCAAATTTTATTGCAAACTAAAAGGAAAAAAATTCAAAACAAAGAAAAGTGACAAAGATTAGGGTGAATAGCTTCTGAAAAATAGGGTAAAATTGAGGTAGGCACATTCGAAATGGGCTTTATTTAAACAGTGATACATTTGTAAACTTGTGTATAAATTTTTATTTTGACAAATTGATATGGTAATATTATATCATTGTAACTAATTCAGTATGTGATAATTACATGCAATTGTTTGGTAATGGCTTTAACGATAAGGGTGGGGCTCGTGATAGTATTTGAGTTGATTATTTCACTAAAATGAAAAAAAATGTGATAATACGACACTTTTTTAGTAAGTACTTTAATAATGTGCACCAAAAGTGAGGAGGTGTCATTTGTCCATTAAAGAACGCGATGAACTAATAAATAATTTCGGTTTAGCTTAATGGTAAATAATTACTCTCAAAGTTAAAAAGGATTACGAGGGTAGTTGTTCAAATCTCCATAAACTCAACCTCACTTAATTAAGTAAAAAATTATGTGGACTTAATTTGTAAGTCTTTCTCTCTTGCGAAATACGAGTGGAGTAGAAACATCCCTCCTCTGTGAGGGTCATATGTCTGGGCATGTATTTCATAGAATTAATGTAATAATGTAAATCCCAAGTTATATATTTGATTATAATATTAGTATAATGTCTGCTCTAATAGCAGTTGTAAATATCATTATAATGTTTGCTCTAATAGCAGTTGTAATTGTAAATATCTGTGGGCATGTATTTCATAGAATTAATGTAATAATGTAAGTCCCAAGTTATATATCTAATTATAAATATTAGTATAATGTCTGCTCTAATAGCAGTTGTAAATATCAGTATAATGTCTGCTCTAATAACAGTTGTAATTGTAAATATCTGTAGTATAATGTCTGCTTGTAATTATAAATATTTGTATAATACAGTAATCTGATGTGTAATCGGTATTAAAAAAAAAACTAATAAATAATTTCATGAGTTATGATAAACCCTCGTTTTCGATATGAATAGGGAGATTTATTTTTGGGAAATCGGAAAGGGAGGAGTGGAATTTTTCAATATTATTATTAATGCATTTTGAACCGGATTTCGTAGGTCGAAATTGCTACTTGGTGGTGCTAGTTACCGCAGCGGACAAAATACAAAATCTATTATAAAATAACTAAACTAACGCAGAAGTAAAATTAACAATAAATTTATTATTTATTCATTAACTTTTTTGAGGACAAGAATATTTGTTACCTTGAATTGAACTGAGTGGATGACCTAATGTATCATCGCAGTCAACTACAATTTATTTATGTGTTCAATTGAATTCCCATGTTTAATTGGATGACCTAATACTAATTACAATTTATTACTTTTTGAAATACTCTCAGTTCAATTGATAAAATATATCTCGATATTAAAATTAATAATTTTCTTATAAAATTTTACTTAGAAATATTTTTAAAATTACATTCAATTCTTAAAATATTAAATTTATCTTAAATTTTTTCTTCTTATTATACAATTTCTATCTTCAAAATTCTAAACTCTTATAATTCTCCCAAAACAAATATTTTTAATTAAATTTTGAAATATAAATATAAATTATGAAATCAACTAGGCGTAAAAAAAAATTCATGAATAACAATTTATTTATGTGTTCAATTGAATTCTCTTTTTTTCTTAATACTAATTACACATCAAACTATTGATAGCTATTACAGCAGATAATTATACTAATATTTACAATCAGACATATACACAAAAACCTATAAATTAAATTCACTCAATTATATTTAATTGAGTAAGGTTGAATTCATGAAAACTCGAACCAGCCCTCACTCGCACTTGTGAGAACAGTGATTCACCACTCCTCTAATTAAAATCTCATTTAAAATAAGAAATGAATTAATTTGTGTTAGGTTATTTAAGTAATTTCAATTAAGGGGGGTTTTAAAAGATATTTCGAAGGGTGTCAAAAGCCATACTCATTTAAATATTTATTAGCCCACGCCAATTTAGAAAGCCCATGTACTCCACACGATTGTACTTGTCGAGAGAGATTACCTCCTGAGCAGCTGGCAGCAGGCTGGGCTTCGGACGCGGATTTTGAGGCTTCGTGACTTTTTAAGCCACGATTATTTTAAAATAAAAATATTATGAAAATTAGTTCAGTCACTGAATAATTGTGAGATAAAAAAGAAAAAAGAAAAAATTTTGGTTTTAAATTAAGGGTTCGTTTGATATTATTTTTAAAAAGTTTAAATTGATTTTAAAAAATTAAAAATTAATTTTATTATTTGGTAAATGTTTTTAAATATTATGTCATTTTAAAGTAGATTTTAAAATGTAGAGAAAGAATAATTTTTTAAAGTTTAATTTTGAGAATTACTTTTTTACTTAATATAGTTTCATATGTATCCTTATATATATTATAAAAATCTAAAATTACCTTATTAATTAGAAAATAAATTCGTTAACTTTAAATAAATTATTATTAGTATTATTACCAATTATATTAAGATAAAAATAAAATTAATAATATAAAAAAATTTAGCTATCAATTATTACATATACATAGTAGAAATATTTTTTATATATTATAAATGTGCAAATAATTTTTTTAATATTTTATCCAATTTTGTCATTTATATTATTACAGCAGTTTAACAGTGAAATTTATTAAATACATAATAACTCTTTTAAAAGTCTCAGTACTTTTAAAAATAAATTTTACTAAATATTTAGTTGATTCTCTTTATAATTAATTATTTCTATAGCATAGCTAATAATAATTATTTTAAAAACTACAGCATTTCTAAACTAACCCTATCAACTATAAGTGTTTATTAAAATTTTAGACTTGTAGCTTAAATAGGGATTAACCCAAAAAGCTAAAATATTTAAGAGTAACGATATTTAACCCCCTCGGATCCTCTCATTAGCCTCCACTATTTCAGTTAATACCTCTTATTTCCAAAATTATCCTTATTAAAAAAATAAATATAATTATTTTTCATCTTTTCGCTTTCATCTTCAACACTCACTCTCTCACTTAGGCACCACCAAATTACCACCACCACCATATATGAGTGTTTTTAAAGAAAATGATATATGTCCCATTGCAACAACTAGCCATCTTGCTTCACACTAGAGCAAAGAATTGCCACGCCCCACAATGCATGCTGCGGAGCAGAGCTACTGTGCTGCAGCGCGTCGTGTCTTGTCATCGAGGAAGCCATTGCTCGCATGCCATAAAGCAAATCCATTTTAGAAATTTGTACAAAATTTTATTTCACGGTTTCCTTTCTAGAAATATAATCTCTTTTTAATAATAAAATTTTTTAAATTTGTATAATTTATTGTAAAGTAATTGTTGATCTCTTTTACTACTTGATAGGGATTTTAATTTTTCGTCAAAGAATTTTGCATGATTGAAACTTGAAATGAAGCTAAAAAGCCTTAATTTGGTTTCTTCTCAAAAAAAGGGGTTTAGTTCCAGATTCAAATTTATCAGGATGCTTTATGATTGTGAATTCAAATTTATAATTTTGCTGCATAGGTCTTGAATTTAATTGAGAGAAAGAGAGAGTGAAATTAAGGGGAAAAAAAGTTTCCTTTAAAGTAAGGGTATTTTTGAAAATATATTGTATTACTTTAAAAGTAGGGTTAGTAAGATAAAATGATGAGATAAATATCACTACTAATATTTAATGTGAAAGAATATGATAGTCATGCCTAAAGCATAAAATTAAGGGTTATTATTTCTTGATTACTTTAAAAGTTATAATATATCAAATGATTAAAAGAAGTATAATAGTCTATCATTTTATTATTATATTTTTACAAATCTATCATTTATTACTATTAGTTGACTAATTAATTAACCAATAAAATACCAATTTTACTCTCCAAAGAAATCAACACAAATAAAGGTATCAAATATTAAAGTTATAGGCTTATAAGACTTATTTTTAACAAGTTTATATTTTAAATTTACAATATTGTAATGCCTTGCATGCTATTTATTTTTTCTTCCAAAAAAATCATTGAGGGGCAAAATTAGTATTGTATTAATCAACTAATTGATCAATTAATGATATTAATGAAAATATAGTAAAATAATAAATTTTATAAAAATATAATAAAAAAATGGCAGACTACAATATTCCTGATAGTTATTTAATATATTACATTTTTTTAAATGGTAAAATGCTAATAACCCTCAAATTCAACTTGGGTTGAGTTCATAAATAATTAGATGGTAGTCGTCACCTTGAATCCTTTCTCTCGGCATCCCTTGTTTAAAAGTGAGCCTAAAAATTTATAAAAAAGAAAAAAATAGAAAAAAGTCGGCTAATAAAACTAGAACCTGATTGTTTTCCCAAACTTTGGATAGGCATTGTGGTAACATAAGAGCATCACCAAAAGGCTCTTCAAATAAGATTTTATTACTTATTTGAAGAGCCACATCAATATTTAAGGTTCCAAAAGACACTTCAATTAAAATTCTTCAAATAAAAAATGATTCTCTCTCTTCAAATTTAGAGAGTTGCTTTCTCCCTCTTTAATTTATATTTTATTACTTTTCATTGTAGAAAAAGAGAGAAGTGTTTTAATTGCTATTGACTTTTCCTAAAAAAAATAATTATTTGATTAAAATAATATTAATTTATTTATATTTGAAGAGTCTTTTGGAGAATAACATATTTTTTTACCATTCTATTTGCCACATAGGTAAGCAAATAGATATTTGAAGAGTAAAATTTATAAAGCATTTTGGAGATACTCTAATAATGCGTCCAGTCAACTCAGCCTCGTAGTTTCAATTCCTTACACTTGCCCTCAAACTAACGCCCAATTGTTGAAACCAGAGGATCCAGAGTAATGAGGCAGTGTTTGTGCATTGGATTGAGATCCTCTCCTGATCTGAGCATTCCTAATAATTTACAGATCTTGTGCCACCTGTATTTTAGTATTAATATATGATTAAAATTTAACTACTTTTTCTTTTTCATTTATTAACCACCGGTCATATTAATAGCACTTGCTAAAATAAAGATCAGATCATGAGAGGTTTATGATCATTGTGCATTATAGAAGATTTTTAATTATATATATACACGTATATTTGATCTTAACTATAAAATTATAAAATTAAGGTAGCAATTTTTTTATTTAAAATTTAAATAATTTTGAATCTTTTTTATAGTTTGAATGGGTTTGAATACAAATATTTAAATAATATTTTTTTAATATCTAAATATAAGTGACATCTTATTTGTTTTTTTAAAATAAAAACATCTTAAACATGACTATTTAACATTTATGTCCTTGTACATAAAAATAAAAATAAGAGACTAAGGTGGCGTTTGTTTTTTTGTCTGAAATCTGAATAGACCTGAATTAGTCTGAATTCTGAATAGATCTGAATGTCTGAATCTGAATAATATGTTTGTTTTTTCGTCTGAATCTCGAAAAATAATTATTAAGTTGTTTGTTTTTTTCAACTTAAAAAACTGAAAAGTATGTACTTTTACATTTGTATCCTTATTAAATTTGAATGTCAAATAAATAATATATTAAATACCACAATATTTTAACATTTATAAGTAAAATTATATTCAAGTGAATACATAATGATTTTGGAATTTTAATATATAAAATACCATAAATTTCAAATTTTATCGTATATAATATAAAAAAGAAAAAAAACTAATAAGATACCTGAAATAGTTGATTTGCCATTTCATCTCGAAATTGTCGCATGTAATTTTGATCTTCCCTAGTTGAGGAGTTGATACCAAAGTGAGGAGGGATTTCATGACGGCTAAAAAAATAATGATGAGATTATTATATGGGGTAAATATCTATGGGTGAATTTTGGGATAGATATGAAAAATAAATTATAAAGTAGGGATATTTTTGACATTAGAAAGTAATTGACTTAATTCAGATGTCTCTATTAAGTAAAAAGCCAAAAAAATTGGCTTATTTTATTAAGTCAAAATTATCTAAAAAGTCACTTTAAGTTATAAAAACAAACATCTCTAATTAACTTAATTAATTAAGTTAAGTCACTTTAAGTCATTAAGTTAAAAAACAAACGCCACCTAAGTTTTATAGTTTAGGAAATAAGTATATTTTATAAAGATATCTTTTAAATATTATATTTATTTCTCATCTAAACCTTTTCCTATTAAGATAAAAATCACAAAATTTTACTTATTCTATTCAAGCATAAATTTTTGAAAATCAGACATAAATTAAAAAAATAAGTAAGCAAAAATTAAGAAAGATTTGAAATTAATAAAATTTCAAACTTTAGACATTTATCAAACAAACCCCAAGATAATTTAATATTAATTTCCAACTACTTTTCATGTTGAGAAAATATGTCATGTTTATCAAAGTTTAGGAAAAAAGAATCAAGATAAGTACCCACGCCATGATTATTTTTCTGAGAATGTTTAGCGAAAGAGTACCTAGATAAATACCGATCATATAGTTTCACATAATTTTTCTGAGTATATTGGTATTCCTCAATTGCTCATTCTATCTCAAGCTCGAATTCTCATAATAGTTTCCGAAAATAGATATCGCAATTTATCAATTTTATGAATGTTATTAATTTAGAGTTTAAGGCTCTGCTTTGATTCTTATCTGGAGGAGAAACTCCTACCATTGATAGAAATAATAGAATTATTATTTAATAAAAAGATCACTTACAATTAAGAGGAGAAATATAAATCTTAGTATAACTACATGACAAAACATATTATATTGAAGGTGTGTGTTTTTCTTATTTTTAAAAATTTTTTATTTTAATAACGCAAGAGAAATTACTTGCTAGTAATATTGTAATCATTAAAAAGTTAAATTTTTAGTTGATAATGTAAGAACCTATTCATTAATATTTACCATAATTTTACATGCAGTATTGTTGTTTTTTCACTAAGAAAATTTGGGTAAATTCTCGTTTAGTTCCTATATCTCGAGTTAAGTATCCATTTAGTTTATATACTTTGAAAAATACCTCAAGACACCCATAGTATTAAATATATGATACTTATACCCTAATTTTGCTTTGTTTTTACAATACTAGTCTTACAACAATATTCTTAATGACATCAATGAGAAGAAAAAAATAAGTTAATTTATCAAATTAACACTAAAGTTAAAATAAAAATTAAAGTAAATTTTATTATTATTATTAAAACTAAAAGTAAAATAACAATTAAAGTAACTTAGTAACTTAATTTCTTTTAATAAATGATTATTAACAAGAACAAGGTGTTAAACGTGGCTTTAAGTTGGTTGGCATTAATTATTTTTAAATAATTATTAGAAAGATTATTGTAAGGGTACACAAAATATTAGTTCTTGTAAATTGATAATTATTAGTTAATTTGCTAATTAATTCTTATTCATAGATAAATTAATTAATGCTCTAAAGACTTTAGCACATGTATTATTATTGTAATGGCAAAAAAAAAGGCAAAAGTATCATATATTTAATAATAAAGGTGTCTTAAAGTAATTTAAAAAATATAAAGATTAAATAGACACTTAACTTAAAGTATAAAGATTAAAATTTTAACTTACATTTTTCTTTTGACAATTTTGTTAACATTTAATTAATTCTCATTGAAATAAGAATTGAAAAAAGATAATGATAATTATCTTTGAATTTAAAATTAAGCCCAGGGAGGAGCTCATAACTAATCCTAATTAAATAATGATAATTATAACTTGTTGGGTAAGTTTACTAGATTCAGAAATCAGAAATCAAATAAAAAGGAGAGAATAAACAAATAATTACCTTTCAAGTCTCGCTCTCTTTCGACTCTCTCTCCCCTCTCTCTCTTTCAGTGCTAGGGTTTGGAATTTCAATTCCGACGGAACCCCAAGTTGAAATCTCCGATTTTTATTTCAATTGATTAGAACCGAATTGAAACCCCTAGGGTTTTCGCTTTAGATTACGGTTAAAAATATGGCGGCGACGATGGTGAGCTCGGCCGGTGGTTTACTGGCTATGTTGAACGAGAGTCATCCTTCGCTGAAACTGCACGCGCTTTCTAATCTCAATAGCTTTGTCGACCAGTTCTGGCCGGAGATCTCGACTAGCGTCCCCATCATGTAATTAAATTTTCTTTCTTTGTCGCTTCGCTATTTGTTTGTAATTTGCGTTCAATATTTGTTTTTGTTGAGTTTTTCTCTGTGGAAAACGAGAATGTGAGTGGTAAGGAGTGTAGATTTGAATTAAAGCGAGTAATTGTACTTGTTATTTGGGTAAAATTCAGGAATTTATTATTTTAGCTTGGCAGTTTAACTAGTGGGCTTTGTTTTTTTTTTTTTTCCTTTTAGTTTTGGGTCTAGGGTTTTATTTAGTTAATTGGGAAATTGATTTGGATTTTGGAAGCACAGGAAAAGCTTTCTATGATTATGATGATGATGATCTTGTGATGCCAATTTCGATACTAATGTGTGTAGACGAATCTTAGTTTGGAGAAAAGAAAAAAAAACATAGCGTTTCTGAGTTTCTAGATGGTCCAAAAATTTACCTATCATAGGTTTAAGACCTTCAGCTAGAGGGTCTGGGGTCTTAAGTGGGTGGTGGAAGTAGCTTTACTTAATGGAAATGATTTTTATTAGTTGGTTGCTGTTAGGGTTCTAGTTCTGTCTGAGTAACTTTATAATCAATGGATTAAAATATGCTAGTGCTTATCCCTAGTCAAAGCTTCAGCTGAATCAGGAGCCCCAACTAGGAGTTTAGTGAAATTGCCGCTGATCATGTTGTTATTGCCTGTACCTGTTTTTTGAATTCTTAAACGTTTATTTATAGTGAGTACTCAGAAGATAACTTTTCTGAGCTACTCTGTCTTGATTCCGAGGATATTGAATTTTAAACTATCTCCGAATCTAATATTCCTTTACTGATCTTGTTTATCTTTATAAATCATGACTATCGATTATTCTTTTTTTTTTTAATCTTCTTTCTTTTTTCTGCCTTGATTCAGAGAAAGTTTGTATGAGGATGAAGAGTTTGATCAGCACCAGAGACAACTTGCTGCTCTTCTAGTATCAAAGGTTAGCCCAATTCAGTTGTACTTTACTGTCTATGACTCTTCTACACAGCATTAGTGTTTGATTTCCTTCCCCATTGATTAAGAGTTAGAATACTAAAAGTTTCTTGTATAGGTTTGTGCTCCAAATTCCATAACAATATTGCTAAATGCAGAATAAGTTAGTCAACTCTAGATACTTAAAATTTTTTTAAGGAAGTATCACTCCTAGCTACCATTCTGCAGAAAGTATGCCCTACCTGTTTTCATCTTTGATTGCTATGAAGCTTTTCTAAAAATTCTTTTTCTAGAAAGGAAAGATGGATTTGATTGTAAATTGGATACTTAATTGTATTTAAGTGGTCTTTAGCAATTCCCACTTTAAGAGTTCAAATTTCAAACCATAGAACTTCAAGGCCCGTATTAATTTATTGTAAACTATGATTTTTGGGATAACATCTAAAGGGAGAATGTAAGTAGTTGACCTTATTGATACTTCATTTCTCTTCATTCATCTTAATTGGGGGATAGTTTTTGGGATTTAGAGTATACTCTGCCCATTCTTGTATTGGGTTAGGTGGTGTCTTATGGGTTAAATCACACTTTTGGGGGTTGAAACTGTTCTGTATAGCTTCGGGCTATTTCTGGTCTATGTAGTTTTTTGAGTGTTTTCTTTAGAATGGGACTTCTCGTCCTTGTTTTTGTGGATTTGTAGTCCCACCTATCCTCATTCATATCTTATATAGTTCTTTATATAGTCGTTGTTTCTTACTTAGACAAATATAAATACACACACACACACTGTTCTGTATAGCTTTGATTTTGGGTGGATATCTGGTCCACTAGTAAAGTTTATTTTGTCCATTATTTAGTAATACAAATACTCATAGTTTCTTATCAAAAAAATTAGTTGACTTTATTGACTATCACACTCTTTTTTGTTTGATAGATATAATTAATTTTGATCTCCCTTTTATTTCTTACAAGGATTCTACTTTGTCTCACAGGTCTTTTATTACTTGGGTGAACTTAATGATTCACTCTCATATGCTCTTGGAGCTGGTTCCTTGTTTGATGTTTCAGAGGATTCTGATTATGTTCATACACTGTTAGGTAAGGAAGTCCATTTAACTTTTTTCTATTTTTGTCACTGAAAGAAAAAGGGAAGACTGATGAGACTTTTTTATGGTCAGACAATGTTTTTTTTTATTGCTAATTATGAATTTCATAATTTTTAGTTTAGTTCTTTATGCCATGTCTATGACTTGACACTTGGATTCAATTCATATCGACAGCTAAGGCTATCGATGAATATGCTAGTATTAAGTCGAAGGCAGCTGAATCAAATGATGAAGCAGCAAATGTGGATCCTAGGTTGGAGGCAATTGTGGAGAGAATGCTTGATAAGTATGTAAAGCTTCAATATTTTGATATCATGTCTTTTCAGTTCTTCTAGATGACTAACTGTTCTTCACGTAGGTGTATTACTGATGGAAAATACCAACAAGCAATGGGAATTGCGATTGAGTGCCGAAGATTGGATAAACTTGAGGAAGCAATCACCAGGAGCGACAATGTCCATGGCACTTTGTCATATTGTATTAACGTCTCTCATTCCTTTGTTAATCGTAGAGAATACCGGCGTGAGGTGAGAATTTTTTCTTCGGTTAAGGTGTTATTGTTGAACTGCTTGTTAAAGCTATATCATATGATTTACTAAAGAAGTATCAATTCTGAGCTTGTTTGTTGTAAACTAAATAACACGGTGATGTAGTACTGAGCCATCCAATTCCATGGCAGACCAAATCTTTGCCAGTCACTCCTTGGACCCTGACATCCTAATATTCTAGAATACATCTTGTAGAAGCCTAGTTGATGGGCACTAGAAAGTTGCTTTTCCTATACCATGTTATTGATTAATGATTTGGAAAGTATACTGCTAATGTCTTCTCACTAATTTTTTGTTTGTTATTTGAATTACTGTGACAATTTAGGAATTGCTAATAACCTGGACACGATATATAAACTATAATATTATTCAAACATAATTCAGTGCCGCCTCATTTTGCTGTCTACTTCGAGTAACCACCTGTTAATTTGTATTTAGTGTTTTACTTCTTGCCATGTGGTGTTGGTTGCTGAAAGTATCTGATGCTTTAATGAATATGGTTTTGAATTAAGGTCTGTACGAAGAAATTTTTTACAAGTGAAACTGGTAGGTGAAGTTGATGGAATGTTCGGAAAGATTCCTGAATTAAGTGGTATGACATGCATTGGTTCTTGCTACAGGTGCTTCGTCTCCTCGTTAAAGTTTATCAAAAGCTTCCTTCTCCAGATTATTTGAGCATTTGCCAGTGTCTCATGTTCTTGGATGAACCCGAAGGTGTTGTGAGCATACTAGAGAAGCTTCTCCGTTCTGAGAACAAAGATGATGCATTATTGGCATTTCAAATCGCCTTTGATCTTGTGGAGAATGAGCACCAAGCTTTTCTCTTGAATGTGAGAGATCACCTTCCTGTTCCTAAAACTCAACCTCTGCAGACAGTGCAACCAGGATCCAATGATCCACCGTCTGCTCAAAATGATAGTTCTACAGCTGAGGATGTTCAAATGAACGAGGGAACTCCTGCTTCCAATGTAAATGTACAAGATGAAGATCCAAAGGAAGTAATATATGCTGAGAGACTCAATAAAATCAAGGGAATTTTGTCTGGGGAGACATCAATACAACTAACTCTGCAATTCTTATACAGTCATAACAAGTAAGGGCATCCGTTTTTCAACACTTTTTAGATAATTTGTTGAGTTTATTTGGGTAAAATGATGGTAATTTATTTACACTACTACTTTACTCATTTTATAGGTCGGATCTTTTGATTCTTAAAACTATAAAGCAGTCGGTTGAGATGAGAAACAGTGTTTGTCATAGTGCGACAATTTATGCTAATGCAATTATGCACGCTGGAACAACTGTGGACACATTTCTTAGGGAGAATCTGGTACAACATCTGTTTAGCTTTCATTATTTCTTTTTCATTCATGATAGTGGTACAATTACACTCCACCTTTGAAAAAGACAATAATATGCATCACCTACCCATATATGCATAGGGATTTGATGTGAATGTTTAACACTGTTGATTCATGTCAATTGTCAGGACTGGTTGAGCAGAGCCACCAATTGGGCCAAGTTTAGTGCAACGGCAGGGCTAGGTGTTATTCACAGAGGCCATCTGCAGCAAGGAAGGTCACTTATGGCACCTTACTTGCCCCAGGGCGGGGCTGGTGGTGGCGGCAGTCCGTACTCAGAAGGTGGAGCTCTTTATGCCTTAGGTCTCATTCATGCCAACCATGGCGAGGGCATCAAACAATTCCTTCGTGATAGCCTAAGGAGTACTAATGTGGAGGTGCTTAAATTTTAGTCTGTGACCGCTTTTACTTTTTAGCCTAACGGTCTACAAGTATTTGTTGATTCACTATTTGAAATCTTTGCAGGTTATTCAACATGGTGCCTGCTTAGGGCTTGGCTTGGCAGCTCTAGGAACTGCTGATGAAGATATCTATGATGACATAAAAAATGTGCTTTATACTGACAGTGCTGTTGCTGGAGAAGCTGCTGGGATAAGTATGGGTTTGCTCATGGTTGGAACCGCTAGTGAGAAGGCAGGTGAAATGCTTACCTATGCACATGAGACGCAGCATGAGAAGATCATCAGGTTAGTTGGTTTCTTATGTTGGCACCGCCGAAACTTCAGTTTAGCTGTTCTGTTTTCTTATTGCGTATCTGATTTTGTTGTAGGGGGTTGGCATTGGGTATTGCTCTAACTGTGTATGGAAGGGAAGAAGAAGCAGATACATTAATTGAGCAAATGACTCGCGATCAAGATCCAATACTGCGTTATGGAGGAATGTATGCATTGGCATTGGCCTACAGTGGAACAGCTAACAACAAGGCGATTCGCCAGCTGCTGCACTTTGCCGTATCGGATGTGAGTGATGATGTCAGGAGGACCGCTGTTCTAGCACTTGGTTTTGTCCTGTACTCTGAGCCGGAGCAGGTTTGTGAATTTTATCTTCTTTCTTTGTTTTTCTTCTAGCACATGCCTTCTGTGTCTGGGTGTGGGTTGGTGGGTGAGTGGAGATGGGAGGGATAACAGTTTTCTGTGAATCTCACTGCATTGTTAAATTGCAGACTCCTCGAATTGTGTCTCTGCTGTCCGAGTCATATAATCCACATGTTCGCTATGGTGCGGCTCTTGCAGTAGGTATCTCCTGTGCAGGTACAGGACTGAGCGAGGCTATATCATTGCTGGAGCCTCTTACATCAGATGTCGTTGATTTTGTTCGCCAAGGTGCACTCATTGCAATGGCTATGGTCATGGTCCAGATTAATGAAGCTAATGATTCTCGTGTTGGAACCTTCAGGTATTGATTTTAGTGTATATTTTCCTCGTTTATTGTGTTTTTTAGCTCATAATTTTGACATATTATTTTCCTATTCTAGGCGACAATTGGAAAAAATAATTCTTGATAAGCATGAAGATACCATGAGCAAGATGGGAGCAATCTTGGCCTCTGGAATCCTTGATGCTGGTGGAAGGAACGTAACTATAAGATTGCTTTCAAAGACGAAACATGATAAAATCACTGCAGTAGTTGGTCTCTCTGTTTTTAGCCAGTTTTGGTATTGGTATCCCCTTATATACTTCGTTAGCTTGGCGTTTTCACCCACGGCTTTAATTGGACTCAACTATGACTTGAAAGTTCCTCGGTTTGAATTCTTATCACATGCGAAACCTTCTCTGTTCGAATATCCGAAACCTACCACTGTGCCCACCACCACATCAGCTGTAAAACTTCCCGCTGCTGTTCTGTCAACTTCAGCTAAGGCCAAAGCTCGGGCTAAGAAAGAAGCGGAGCAGAAAGAGAAAGAGAAAGCGACTGCTGAAAAGACAGATTCGTCCTCTGCCGGAAAAGGAAAATCATCTAATGAGAAAGATGGAGACTCTATGCAGGTAAACACATCCTTAGTTTTGCGATTTCTGTTTATTGAGTGTTTGATAAATCCTACTATTCAGAGAAAAGACACTTGGATATATATCAAGCAGCTCTTTTAGTATATTGGTATATCTCCAATTTGGGAGCTGTAGAACATATGACCTTCTATGGGAAATTGGGTTAATCGCCTGGCACCCACTAGAAGTAACATCTTAAGGGAAACTGCTCTTCCTTTTTTCTAATTAAAATTAGTAAATGTTTTCAAAATACTAAGTGCATTGCTGGTATTGTTCTTTTCAACTTGAGAAATTTTTCTGAAGCAACTTTTTTTATATTTCCAGTCATAAACAATCTAGCAATCCCCCATTGATTAATTATATTGTGAATCTTGTGATGGTTTTTTTTTTAATTTTTTTATTCTTTTCCCGATTTATATGGCAGGTTGATGCACCTCCAGAGAAGAAAGCAGAGCCTGAGCCTTCTTTCGAAATTTTGATTAACCCTGCCAGGGTGGTTCCAGCACAGGAGAAGTTCATTAAATTTCTTGAGGACAGCAGATATGTGCCTGTGAAGTCAGCACCATCAGGGTTTGTTCTCCTGAGGGACTTGCGTCCCAATGAACCAGAGGTACTATCCCTCACAGATGCTCCATCGTCTACACAGTCACCTGCTGGTGGTGGGTCAACAACGGGACAGCAGGGTTCTGCTTCGGCCATGGCTGTTGATGAAGAACCTCAGCCACCAGCTCCTTTCGAGTACACCTCATGATTCAGCTAGTGTGTGATTTTCATCCTCTGTTTTGGGAGTAGAGGTGCTACGAGCGGAAGAAACAAACAAATTGGTCTGATTAACCGCTGCTACAATCCTGCTTGGTGAGATGAGCAACAAAGGTTGAATTAGCAGGCACTTTGCAGGTTCTCTGTTATCGTGAAACTGTAAACTGTTTTAGTTTAATTTGTATGTTTATTTTTAAAGGTGAACAGGGAAAGATGGAACCTGCAAATACACTGGATCTAGGAAAGTTCTTAATCATCTTCCCTGTAATTTAAGACATTGTTTTCACCGAAAAAAAATCTAGACACTGAACAGAGCAAAAGATGTCTTTCTAGATGAATTTGTTGTGTTTCTTTTGTAGTTACGTTTAATTCGGAAGACTGGAAAGGGGAACCTCGCTCAAGCCTCCCCAGGGTTCATGAGTTTGCAATTAGTTAACAGTATCTTGTTTAAGCATCATATTTGGTTTTTTGTGTAATTTGCGTGTATTACTCTCAGTGAGCATGACATAATAGAAGGCTGCAATTTCAATCAATGTTCCTTTGATTTTATTTTACCTTATTTGAACATAGAACAATTATTTTTAGAGCTTTGTCCCCAAAAGTTCCTATCATGTGATTGGTATTGGGGAGCAAATTACTTCAAACTTATATTAGAATATGACTTGTTTATTAGCTGTAATAGATATGAAGTGATATGGTGCTTTCGATGTATTTTAGACAAATCAATGTATCCTAGAATTTATTGTGATAAAAAATTAAATTTCATTTACGTTGGACTAAATACAAGTCTTTGGGGAAGCCTTGGTGGACTATTATGCTTAAATTTGATGTTATCCTTGACAATGGAAGTTAAATTCACTTGTATCCCGTGAGCCCTTTTCTTTTTGCCCTCTTCCGTTTCAAAATACTCTTTCATGTAATCAACATCTCCAAGGCTTAATATGTTAATCCTAATGAATGACTAAATCATGGAGTCTAACCGAGACGAAAAGAAAAGAGCAAGGAAAAATAAAAATAAAAACTATTGATAGGGGGTCGGTCTCTCGGTGCCGTGAAATACTCAAATTGTTCCAATTATTTATTTTTAGGTCCTTAAAATAATGCATAGTAAATTGATAATAATGGAATCCTAAAGCTTTCTTACAATAAGCCTATATTTCTAAAATGCCATTAGGAAAGGATTAAATTGCTCTAGAATTTTCGGGGTAGATGTTTGTTTAGTCATTCCTTTGGTTCTTATATCCGAAAAAATATCTCAAGAAACTTCTATTATTTTATATATTATATTCTTAATTTTTTTTTCTTTTACAATAATACCCTTGCAAACAATATTTTTGGAGATATTAATGTAAAGAAAAAATGTTAAATTATCAAATTAGCCTTGAGAGCAAAACAAAAATCAGGGGAAATTTTTATATTATTATTTTACTTCTACGATAAATTTAGTAAATTAAATTTTTAATTAATAAGATTATTGCAAAGATATTAAACATTGTTTAAGTTAGCTGATATCAATTTATTATAAATAATTATTAGCAATATTGTTGCAAGGATGCAAAAATTACTAATTCTTTCATCTTGATAATTATTGGTTAATTGATTAATTAACTTCTTTATAGATAAATTAATTAATATAAAAAATATTGTTGCTTTGGTATTTTTATAAAAGCAAAGAAAAAAGTGAGGGAAGAAAATATAACGTATTTAAGTAAATATATTGAGGTTTGTTTAAAATACAGCGAATGAACAAGTACTTAAGTAAAAAAATAGGAATTAAATTTACTCTAATTTTAGGCTTAGGCAATTAGGATGGAAACTAATATGACAAATAACATAGCATTATCGCATAGGATCATGTGATAATTGGTTAGAGAATGCTTTCCACACCCCTTGAAATACTCATATCACCCCGTTTTTGTAATCATAGTTCTATTACTACTTGAAATTACATAAAAGTACAAGTATGAATTTAGTTACACTAAAATGTCTTTACAAATCATGAACCCTAACTATTTTTTAATCCTAACATATGATACAATGAATTATGTTGATGATATCAAAATAATTATGAAATAATGAAGAAATAAATTATTTAATAACAATAATTTTATGGTGAAAAGAATATATTTACAAAATTTATTCTAAATGAAAGTGAAATTTAATCAAAATTATATTGTGCTTTTATGTCCTTTTTCGTAATTTCATAAAAGAGAAAAAAAATGAAACGTGAGGTTTCTTAAGAATTAAAGTGGGGTGTTAGAAGCTCTAATCAATCAGTTATTGGCCTCGGCCAATTGGCCCAATAGCATTTGTGTCGTGATTAACGTTCCTTTTTTAATTATCTAAATGTACTAGTGTTTCCATAAGGTTAGTAGTTATAAAATTATTACTACTATGTTGTTGACTATTTATAATTTCAAAACATTTAAAAAAAATTAATTTATCATTCGTGCTTTAATGCTTATCCATATGCCCATTCATTAGATTTTCATGTGTAAAATATAAGCTAGACACGAGTTCATTTAAACTTTCGTATTCTCTATTAACTCATTATTTTTTACTTTGACTCGGCCTATTCTACTTCACCGTTTTGGATATTTCTGCATTTTTTTTTTCTATTGCGAAATCCACCAAACTCCTTTAAAAAATACAAACACAACTTTAAACTAACAGAAATTTAGAGAAAACACAGAGTTTCTTAATTAATTTTCAAATTATTATTTACAAATTTGATATTCATTGACTGGCGAAATTCATACAATGATAACATAATTTAGATTCTATTGGCAACATGAGATTTGTACAATTTAATCTTAGCATTTATAATTGAAAATTATTACCTTTTTACCTTAATGAAAATGACTCTGCGACTATTTGTTGGGGTCATAATAACCCGACTCATTTTATACCTCTAATTAAGATTACAGCAGACTCTAGATCCATATTTGTTCACCAATTATTTTTTTTCAAAATTATTGTATATTTAAAATTATGTTGAAACACAATAATAACAAACCGCCCTAGATTTCAAATTTGAGATGAATGATATTCAGGGTTAATTAATTAGGATCATGAAAAGAGGTAGTAAAGTGTAAAGTAAAAAAGAGCGTTGGGTCACCTGTGACTCACATTAATATTTGGAGGTGGTGGTGATAAACAATTTGAAGAGGTGAAAACTCATCAAACTGTGAGGTTGACATTAATCCACAGGCTCCTCTTTGCTCTGTCTCTGTCTCTCTCTCTCTCTCTGTGTCTCTTTCTTCAAGTCAAAGCCATCCCATGGCCCATTTTATATATATATCAAATAAAAGACAGTAACACAGAAAACTCATCATCCTCGTCGGAAGTTTCTCAGCTTTGTGTGGGTACCCCCCATGCTGGCTCTCTGCTATTCAAATATCAAAACCCCACTTGATTAATTTTAATTTTGTCTCTTGTCCAGTTCAGTCTCCAATCCGGTTTGTGAATTATCCAATCTGTTTCTCCATAATTGTTATGTTTGTACGTTTGTGTTAAATGTTAATCTGAGCTTTGGGTTATTATTATTATTATTATAAAAAAACCCTAGCTGTTTAACTATGGAATCAAGTGCTATTTTGTTTATTACTGGACTGTAATTTAAAGTTCACAGTTATTATTTTTCCTTTTTCAGGTGAATGACTGAAGCTGAGAAGTTTCCCAAGGTTTTTTTTGTCCTTTGCATGAATTGAGGTCACTTTAGGGTTTCCGATCAAAGTATATAGTGTTAAATGGAGAAAGAACTGAATTACTCGGTATATAAGTTTAAATATACCTACATATCCAGCTTATCATCATCTTCACTATTTGTATAATTTTCTGTTGATAAATTTTAATCTTTCAAAAACACCATGTTGTTTTGCTCTGAACTTCTCTTGTTGCAGGCAAATTTTCAAGGGCTAGATTACTCTCTAGATCATCATCATCATCATCATCATCAAGAAGAACTGATCATGAAGCCAAGGATAGGTGACACTTCTGATGATCGTAACAACAATCATGGAATGATTGATTACATGATCAACAACAATCCTCAACCACCACCACAAATACAACAACAAGTATCTTCATCATCATCAGGGTTTTGTACATCGAATTCTTTCGATAAACTAAGCTTTGCCGATGTGATGCAGTTTGCTGAGTTCGGTCCCAAGTTGTCCATAAATCAAACCAATAATAGGGTTAATGTTCCCGAGGAAGAAACCGGGATTATTGACCCTGTTTACTTTCTTAAATTTCCTGTTTTGAACGATAAATTAGATGAGGATGATGAGCACTCTCTCATGCTCCCACAACCCGGCGGTTGCAACGAAAATGAGAGCTTTAAGGATAATGATGAAATTAGGGTTTCTGACAATAACTCGGTGCAGCAACAACTCCGATTTCTGGAAGATGATGTTCAAAACAACAAGAGCGTTGTTAACAACGGACCAGAAGCGAAAAACAAGAGAAAAAGACCAAGAGCTATAAAGACAACTGAAGAAGTTGAGAGCCAAAGGATGACTCATATTGCTGTTGAAAGAAATCGAAGGAAGCAAATGAATGAACACCTTCGAGTCTTGAGATCTCTCATGCCTGGCTCATACGTTCAAAGAGTAAGCATAAAAAATAAATAAATAGTAATAATAATAAATAAATAAATTTAGATCCGGTACTAAATTGAGCTGTGTTGATCATTTTATAACTTTCTGACACGCGTGCATAATTCAAATAAACAACCTGCAATCCATCATCGGTTAATATTGTTGCGGATTTGTAGGGAGATCAAGCGTCGATTATAGGTGGAGCTATTGAATTTGTGAGGGAATTGGAGCAGCTTCTGCAGTGCTTGGAGTCACAGAAACGGCGAAGAATCTTAGGAGAAGCAGCAGCAGCTCCCGGAGGCGGGCGGCAAATGGGAGATTCTTCAATGGCCATTAATCAACAGCCACAAACTCCATTGTTTCCTCCTCCTTTGCCTTTCCCGAACGATCAAATCAAGCTTATGGACTTCGAAACCGGGCTCCGTGAAGAAACAGCTGAAAACAAATCTTGCTTAGCTGATGTTGAGGTGAAGCTTTTAGGGTTTGACGCCATGATAAAGATCCTCTCTCGAAGAAGGCCAGGCCAGCTCATTAAAGCAATAGCTGCATTGGAAGATTTGCAGTTCAATATTCTCCATACCAACATCACCACCATTGAACAAACTGTTCTTTATTCATTTAACGTTAAGGTATTAACATTTCTGTGTATATATTTTAGTTTTTAAATCAAAATGCCTCCAAATCAATATATACACATGTAAATGAGATTGTATCTATATATGTTCTCTGTAGGTGGCAAGCGAAACAAGGTTTACAGCAGATGATATAGCGAGCTCAGTGCAACAAGTATTCAGTTTCATTCATGCAAACAGCAGCATGTGATACCTATAAAATACCCATTTGGATTTTCTAAGCAATTAATTTTTTTTTCTTTTTGAAGATTTGGATTCTATGTTATAGTTAGAAACATAGAGCTTTGACTTAAATTCATGTATCTTTGTCTTTTTGGTATCTCTGTTAATTTTTCTGGCAACTAAATGACAATACCTTGATGAATCTCAATTCTCATATGATATCCCATGTGGAATCTCTATGTGCTGTGGAGGGGAAGAGAGATGAGAATGGAGACAGGTCCAGCAATTTGTTTGAAGTGATTGTATATGATTATGAGGTAGAAGGTCAACGTGTCCCGTACCTTCTGGCCGTGGGTTGACTTGTCAGAAATCAATTAGATTTTTTGTTAGTATTAGGCGTGCCATCTTCGTTGGGTCCCTTGGTCTTCTGGATCAATTTGGCAAGGTGCATTCACCCTCCATCTCACTTTTGTTGATTGAGGTTAATCTGGTCATTGCATGCTTACTCATGTTGTGGTCATGCATTATTTGGATTTGGTGTTGATCTGCTACTTGTGTTGATTTTTTTACCGGTTTTGATTGGTAGTTATTGAAGTACAATATCTATGCAGTTAAAACTTGAATGGATAAGAATCCTTTCATTGTCTTTTTCCCCATCCTTGCCTGTTGTTTTTTAATGATGACTAAAAGATTGAGTTTTTTACTTGCTTTTTCAGTTTAATTGCAATCAAGTCAGTTTTTTTTTTAATTAGATTATGAAGACAAGGAGAGGGAAGGTAAAAATATATATATATTATGAAGAGGATCATAACTCAATTTAAATAGTAGAATATTATAAATGCACCTGTGGTACAAGATTTTAAAAAAATCAACATAACTGATACCAACATTGGATCCATTCTCTTACAAGAGGGTGAATAATTTTAATTCGTCTGCTGTATTTGTGTCATGACAAACTTGGATTTGCATGTTACGGTTATATGATTTATCGTTGATTTTTATTTACAAGTATATGATCGGTGGTTATTGGATATAAGAATAATTAAATTTTAATCGTACACTGTTATAATTATAATGCAAACGTTACACAAGATCCACAAAGATCAGCATAAACTCAAATTAACATTAAATCCAAAATTTTCAAAAATAAGTATAATAATATTTAGAGTTAGTTACGTGTCTACATGATTGGTTTATAAATTGTATTAGGGAGTCAAACACAAATCTTAAAGAGCAATAGAGTAATGATACAATCACAAACTCTTGTACAAACTTATTTTGTACAAATTGACGTGACATTAATTCATTGGTTGAATGAAAATATAAAATAATAAAAACAAATCATGTGGGCCAAGTGATATTTAATTCAACCAATCTTATCATACTACATCAGTTTGTACAAAAATTTGTGACTGTATCATTACTCAAGAGGGCATAACTAATTTGCGTCAGGGGTTTGGTACCCCAGTCCTCTTGAGTAATCATGTGGGCCAAGTGATATTTAATTCAACCAATCTTATCATGCTACATCAGTTTGTACAAAATAAGTTTGTACAAAAATTTGTGACTGTATCATTACTCAAGAGGACATAACTAATTTGCGTCAGGGGTTTGGTACCCCAATCCTTTGTCCTATAGTGAATGAGCCTTTAGATATCATCTAACGGCTGCAAAAGTGACACAAAGACAATTGGAGGTAACCGGACAAAAAGGTAATGGGCCGGTAACCTACAGGAAAAGAAGATTTTGATAAAAGTACGCATGTAATGGGTCCAACATTTGTTAAGAAGACATGCATTGAAACTAACAGCAAACAGGTGGATGCAACTATTGGTTGAAAACAAGTTGGTGGAAGCGTGCAACTCTGGGTTAGGGTAAGATCGAAATTCCATTTTTGAAAAAGTGACGAAAATATTTGGAAGAGAGGGTCCAAGAGATAAGGTAATGCACTGCGAAAGTAATTGGTGGGAAAAAAAGGAGAAAATTCCCCTTTAACCCTGAGGTTTGAAATAATAAATAAATTTAATTTTATTCTTGTAGTTTAAATAATAGGCCGTGTCATTGCCAATTTTGAACAATAATAATAATAAAAAAATTATTTAAAGAATAATATTAAAATAATGATGATGATGATAATTTGCGTGATGATAACAACAATAAATTTAAAAATAGTAAATCATCAACCAAGAAATAGAGGCTTAATTGAGATGAAGGATAAGTTAAAACAATAAAAAAGAAAGAGAAAAATATATTCGACACTCTATTTTATTTGTTGTAAGTAATAGAAAGTATGAGTTGTATAGTTTGTTACAGAAGAAGCCCGAATTAAATTGTAATAATTAAAGAAGTAATAAAATTATCTGACATGTTATTTAGTAGTCCCTATTTGTTTCGTATAAGAGTTTAAAGTAATAAGTGTGAAATAAAAAACAATAATTTTAGTGTTCGAAAGAAATTGTGTTGTATATATGCATCCCTTTTAGTCAGTATGTTTTATTGTAAATCTTAATTTATTAAGTAGAAAGCATATAATTCTCCTAATATAGTAACACACAGAGAGTCTTCTAGGTGACACAACTTAAAAGTAATTTTTAACTCTCAAGTATAAGAGTGTCTTGTTATATTATAGTTCGGTGAGTCCGAGGTCGATACACAAAAAAAAAAGATTTATTTGTTTATTTTACTTTTGCTAAAAATGAAAATAAAACTTATGCAACTTAATTTGAATTAAACTGGAAAATTGAAATAGTTAGGGTTATGGATCCACTCTTAGTAGTAAATAAAATTTAATAAATTCTTTTTGCCATTTTTTATTTAGATTTATTGCCGAAAAGATTAATTATATAAATTATCATTATTTTCCCTTTAATTTTATAATGGATTAAGTATTTATTGTGCCAAAATTTAATTTGTCTACAATAAATGAAAATACCATTTTGTCATACCTTATATTAAGATATTAAGAATTTATTGTGTCAAACTCCCTTGTTTGTCTACAATAAATCAAAATTTCAAAATATAAAATATGTAAAAAATTAAATAGAATATAATTTAATTTATCTAATAAAAATAGAAATTGATTAAATCATATTTATTTTGTAAGAGTTTCACATAACCCTAACTATTATTATTTAGGTAAGCATAATTGAAATAAAAATAAATATTAATTGAAAATAAAACTAAATTTATTTATAAACCCTAAAACTTATTTATTTATTTATTTATAAATAAAACCCAATAAATAAATAAATAAACCCTAAAATAAATATATTTATAAACCCTAAACCCTAAAACTAAATTTATTTATAAACCCTAAACCCTAAAACAAAACAACTAAAATTGAAAATAAAACTAAATTTATTTATAAAAATAATTATGGAAAATATTAAAACACACCTAAAAAGGGTAAAATTATTTTTGCGTCATAGGTTTCATACCCCACGTGTTTGTCATTTACCAAAGTCAGCGTTGGATTTCATCTGACGGCCGGAAAAGAAACACAGAGAAAAATAGGAGTAACCTTAGAAACAGTTTATGGTCGGTCACTTGGAGGGGAACAACTGGTTAGTAAAAAAGCACATGTAGTAAGTTGAAAATATTTTTACGACTTATGTGTTTAAACAAATAACAAACTGATATATGGAGTTGAGGTTGCAAGCGTTCCCCTTGCCATTGAAACTGGCTACGAAGGTCTTGAACGTTCTGCCTTTTCCACCGATAAATGTATTATTGTTTTAGTTGGAGATGCTAGAGTTGGCACCCTAGTGCTACAGGTAAAATAACAATACTCTTATTTCTTGTGTTTTCTTTGCTTGGCTCCATTAATATTTTACACGAATTACTTTTGTTTTAAATTTTGTTGGTGGCCTGCTTTGGGTATTCATTGTGGCACTCTCATTTTGTGGGTGAATGGTTTTCATAATCTTGATTCACTTGCATTTATTTTCATGCATGTTTTATTGTTGGATATTCTATATTATGGGGCATTATCTTGTAACTGAAGATTTTTGTTATGGTTATGTAAGTTGATGGCATAAGGTGTTGCATTAAAAAATAGAACTTATATCAATTAATTAATTTGTGTGTTAGTAAAGTTTCGGGGTTTCAATACCCAAGTGAATTAATGAAACACATATTGAATAGCAAAGCTGTCTTGTTAACTCTCTCGTCTGCTGAGATTGTAAATATCACATTTACTCGCTGGGTAGAAATTGAAGAAAACTCTTCTGCAATTTCAGCCGTAACCACCTATATCACCAATTCTTCAATTTATTCATAAATTATTTTACCTTACCCTCCACAGAACCTGCAGTTGACACACTAACCCAAAGTAATTGTAGGAAGGACCCTCACATATCATACATTCAAAACAATTTGGACTCATAAATCATAATTCTTGAATTTATCCCAACAAGAAATGAAATTATAGCAAGTAAAGAAAAGAACAAACAAAATCAATTAACAATCTTTTTTTTTTACAGGGCACAAAGAGCAGTCGAATAACGTTTTATTCGAAGATGGCTCAGTCTCTGCAGCGATTATGGAGCCATGGCCGCACTGTGCGAGGCACCGTGTCCCCATTCTCGAGAGCGTTCTCGGCAGATGCGTTGGTTGTTAGGAAATTGGTGGGTGAAGCAGACACGCAGCTAAAGTAAAATTGGAAGAAAAATAAAGAACAAGCACAAAAGAGAATACCAGAAATTACGTGGTTCGGCTTTTAGCCTACGTCCACGGGCGAAAACAGAAGGAAAATATTTCACTAGTGAGATAAGGATTACAAGTATTGTAATATTTTAGCTCACTACCCAAAACCCCAATACACCCAATCTCTCACTCACTAGACACTCAAGAGTTTATTAAACTCTTAAAACTCTCAACACTCAAAGAAAGCAATGCTTCTCTCTCGATGGAATTGGATACAAGCTCTAGATTGAGAGCTTGTATTTATAGGCAAAATTTTGCCTCAAATGTCAAACATGTGGCCAAAACCTCAAGCCATACAACTTACAAATTTCAAACTTTGAATTTTTCTTTTCTAATACCAAACATTACGGCATCTAGAATTCAAAACCAAGTGCCAACCATTCTTGTCAAAGCTTCTAGATGCAGCCATGCCAACCATTCTTGTCAAAGCTTCTAAATGCAGCCAATTTTGACATTCTCCCACTTGGAGATTAAATTGAAAAATAATCAATCTCCACATCATCCTTTCTGCTTCGCCATAATCATAATCATGACTTCTAGATCCTAGAGGTCATGTGCCAGGTAGCTCCTGAGTCTATAAGCCAGACATCATATAGTCGTTTTATGCCTTCTGAAACAGTTGTTGCCTCACTGTAGAGTATTTCCCCATCATCTGAGGTACTTGCTACACACCCCTGAGCATTTGATGACTCAGGTTCTTTACCCTCTCTTCTCTTCTGGTTACGTGCTCCTTTTCCTTTCCAACTTGCTGCAAAATTCCTCTTCTTTGAACAACATGGATGCTGACCATCTAGATGGCTGCTTTAAACCATCTAGATGGCTGCCTTTGACATTTGAAAGAAGAAAAAAGAACGTAACCAGAAGAGAAGAGAGGGTAAAGAACCTAAGTCATCAAATGCTCAGGGGTGTGTAGCAAGTACCTCAGATGATGGCGAAATACTCTACAGCGAGGCAACAACTGTTTCAGAAGGCATAAAACGACTATCTGATGTCTGGCTTATAGACTCAAGAGCTACCTGGCACATGACCTCTAAGAGAGAATGGTTCCACACATATAAACCTATCTCAGGAGGATCTGTATATATGGGTAACGATCATGCCTTGGAGATCGCTGGTATTGGTACTATCAAAATAAAAATATTTGATGGTACAATTCGCACAATTGGGGAGGTACGACATGTCAACGGCCTAAAAAAAAATCTATTGTCTTTGGGACAAATAGACAATCATGGGTGCAAAACTCATGTGGAGAATGGAATTATGAAAATCGTTAAAGGAGCGCTTGTATTGATGAAGGCAGAAAAGATCGGTGCTAATCTATTCATGCTTAAAGGAGAAACACTACAGGAGGCTGATGCGTGTGTCGCATCAAATGGAGAAGAGTCAACGATGATGTGGCATCTCAAACTTGGCCACATGTCAGAACAAGGTTTGAAGATTCTCTCTGAGAGAAAATTGCTTCCGGGGCTCAAATCGGTAAGTTTACCATTTTGCGAGCATTGTGTTACAAGTAAGCAGCATAGATTAAAATTCAGTAGATCTATTGCTAGAAGTAAATGCATTCTAGACTTGATTCATTCTGATGTTTGGGAATCACCGGATATATCCATGGGAGGTGCAAAGTACATGGTGACTTTCATTGATGATTATTCCAGAAGATGTTGGGTGTATCCAATTAAGAAAAAGTCAGATGTATTTCCTGTGTTTAAAGAATACAAAGCGCGGGTGGAACTTGAATCTAGTAAAAAGACCAAGTGCTTGAGGACAGATAATGGTGGAGAGTATACAGACGGCGAGTTTCTTGCTTTCTGTAAGCAAGAAGGTATTCAGAGGCAGTTCACGGTGGCATACACTCCTCAACAAAATGGAGTGGCGGAGCGGATGAACAGAACTCTTACAGAAAGAATAAGAGCTATGTTGAGGACTGCTGGTCTACCCAATTCATTCTGGGCAGAAGCAGCCAAAACTGCCTGTTATATAGTAAATCGGTCGCCATCTACAGCAATTGGGTTGAAGACGGCGATGGAGATGTGGACTGGAAAGCCAGCTGATTATTCCTACCTACATGCATTTGGATGTCCTGTGTACGTGATGTACAATGCCCAAGAAAGAACAAAGCTGGATGCAAAATCTAGAAGATGTATCTTCTTGGGGTATGCTGATGGAGTAAAGGGGTATCGTCTGTGGGACCCCACTGCCCACAAGATCGTCATCAGCAGAGATGTTATTTTTGTAGAAGATCAACTGCAAAGAAAAGATGAAGATGATGGCACTGTAAAAGAAAAGTCAGAGACTGTGCCGGTATATGTCGAAAATAATCCAGAAGATTCAGATTCTTCTGAAGCAGCATCAGAGCACGAGGAACAAGAACCAGTTGAGTCCGAGGCTCCAGAAGTTCGTCGGTCAACTCGTGAGAGACGACCGCCAACGTGGCACTCGGAGTATGTCACAGAGATCAACGTTGCATATTGTCTTTTAACAGAGGATGGAGAGCCTTCAACTTTCCATGAAGCTTTAGAAAGCTCAGATATTGCTTTGTGGATGACAGCAATGCAGGAAGAAATTGAAGCTCTACACAAGAACAAGACATGGGAACTTGTACCACTACCACGTGGAAGAAAAGCCATTGGAAACAAATGGGTCTACAAGATCAAACGTGATGGCAATGACCAAGTGGAGCGGTATCGTGCGAGACTGGTAGTGAAAGGATATGCTCAGAAAGAAGGTATTGACTTCAACGAGATATTTTCTCCGGTGGTTCGACTCACAACAGTCAGAATAGTCTTGGCAATGTGTGCTACATTTGACCTACATCTAGAGCAGTTAGATGTTAAAACTGCATTTCTTCATGGAGAACTTGAAGAAGAAATATATATGCTCCAACCAGAAGGTTTTGCAGAAACAGGAAAGGAGAACTTGGTTTGCAGGTTGAACAAATCTCTATACGGTCTCAAACAGGCGCCGAGGTGTTGGTATAAGAGATTTGATTCCTTCATCATGAGCCTTGGATACAACAGACTCAGTTCAGATCATTGTACATATTACAAGAGGTTTGAAGATAATGATTTCATCATTTTACTGTTGTATGTGGATGACATGTTGGTAGCAGGCCCCAACAAAGATCAAGTCCAAGAATTGAAGGCACAGTTGGCTAGGGAGTTTGAAATAAAGGACTTGGGACTAGCAAACAAGATTCTAGGGATGCAAATTCACTAAGACAGAAATAACAGGAAGATTTGGCTTTCGCAGAAGAATTACTTGAAGAAAATCTTGCGGCGCTTCAACATGCAAGATTGTAAGTCAATTTCTACCCCACTTCCTGTCAATTTCAAATTATCCTCAAGTATGTGTCCTAGCAATGAAGCAGAGAGGAAGGAAATGTCTCGAGTACCGTATGCATCAGCAGTGAGAAGTTTGATGTTCGCTATGATATGTACTAGATCGAACATTGCACAAGCAGTGGGAGCAGTTAGTCGATATATGGCGAATCCTGGTGGAGAGCATTGGATAGCTGTGAAGAGGGTTCTGAGGTACATCAGAGGAACCTCAGATGTTGCATTATGTTATGGAGGATCAGAGTTTACTGTCAGGGGCTATGTGGATTCAGATTTTGTGGGAGATCTTGATAAAAGGAAATCCACTACTGGTTATGTGTTTACACTTGCGGGAGCAGCTGTAAGCTGGGTTTTGAAACTGCAAACCGTTGTGGCTTTATCTACAACAGAAGCAGAGTACATGGCAGCTACACAAGCTTGCAAGGAAGCTATTTGGATACAAAGGTTACTGGAGGAGCTCGGGCACAGACAAGAGAAAATTTCTGTATTTTGTGACAGTCAGAGTGCCTTGCACATTGCAAGGAATCCAGCCTTTCATTCCAGGACAAAGCATATAAGAGTCCAGTATCACTTCGTTCGTGAAGTAGTAGAAGATGGAAGTGTGGATTTGTAGAAAATCCATACCAAAGAGAACCTAGCAGATATTTTGACCAAACCGATAAATACTGATAAATTTGTCTGGAGTAGATCCTCTTGTGGCCTAGCAGAAACGTAGGCAACATGATTATGGTGAAGCAGAAAGGATGATGTGGAGATTGATTGTTTTTCAATTTAATCTCCAAGTGGGAGAATGTCAAAATTGGCTGCATCTAGAAGCTTTGACAAGAATGGTTGGCACTTGGTTTTGAATTCTAGATGCCGTAATGTTTGGTATTAGAAAAGAAAAATTCAAAGTTTGAAATTTGTAAGTTGTATGGCTTGAGGTTTTGGCCACGTGTTTGACATTTGAGGCAAAATTTTGACATTGGTTGAGGTCAAGTCGAGCGAGATTGGCATGGTCTCTGGGATTCCCGAAGAGCATCTTCGTAGAAGAGTGGTGATTTACACACCTGCTAGAACTGCTACTCAACAAGGATCTGGAAAAATTGGAAGGTGGAAGATCAATTTTATGTCAAAACAAAAGTGGGAAAATCCATTGATGGGTTGGACATCCACAGGGGATCCATATGCCAATGTTGGTGATGCAGGATTGAGTTTTGACAGCGAAGAGGCTGCAAGAGAATTTGCTGAGAGACATGGTTGGGAATATGTGGTGAGGAAGCCCCACAGACCATTGCTGAATGTGAAGTCATATGCAGAACACTTTAAGTGGAAGGGTCCTCCCAAAACAGATGGAAACTGTTTATGTTGTCTCACCTGGATTGTTACCATAAAACAAGTCATGGGACTGAGGGTTGATTTCTTTTGCTGCACATTCTCTGTAAATGGCAGAATGTAGCACTTTGTTGAATTTGTTGATTATAATAAAACGGGACATGTGGATTGTAACCCTTTGCTCTTTTTATGATTTCTACAGAGAAGACATGGAGCATTTGGTGTTCCCTTGAGAAAAAAAATAAATCAATTAACAATCATATGAACAAAACTCAGAAAAATAAAATAAATTAACAATCATATGAGCAAAACCCAAAAAAACAAAATAAATTAACAATCACATGAACAAAATAGATGTAGCAAAATTTACCCACATAGATGCAGCACCACCACCATCACTAGGCGAATCAGAGCAGAGACGTAGCAGCACCACCACTAGCCGAATCAGAGCAGAGACGAAGAGGCAGCAGCAGCAGCCGTCGATTCTCAATTACAGCAGCAACAGAGCAGAGACGCAATAGCAATAGCACACGGAGCCGAGATGCAGCAGCAACTTTCTCTCTCAACACAGCAGCAGTAGCAGCTTTCTCTCTCAACGCAATAGCCGATTTTGCTTGAAGAACTGTGACAGTCAATTGTGGATGAAATACAAGAGTATTCACGAAGAGAGAGAGAGAGCTCTGCGAATTTGGATTGAATTATCTTTTTTGTTTTCGTTTTACTGGTATTACAGCTTCAGCCGGTTACCCATTTTCCAACTGTTAAATCTCAGCCGTTAACTACCTTTGTTCACAATCTAAAGGGTCATTCGCTAAGAGACAAAGAACTGGGGTATCAAACCCATGACGCAAGGTAGCTGGACCCTACTCAAGAGCAATAATAGAGAGTGACAAAGTGTTTGTACAAATTATTATGTACAAAATAATGTAGCGTAACAATATTGATTGGATGTTTAAGTACTATACAGCTCAAAATTTAGCAAAACATTGATATAAAAATACACTCAAACGAAGTCATTTTAGATAAGTTTCATTCTTTTTTTAAACAAGCTCAAAATGATGTCGTTTTGAATGTATTTTTATCAGTTTTTTGTCAGACTTTGTTTCCTAATCATTTTATTATTTTATGCTTTTATCCTATTAATTATATTATGTCACATCAATTATGTAAGGAAATTGTAACATTAATTACTTGTTATTAAATGAGTCGTAATTATGTCAACACTTATATCATCTTTTTAATATACTTTCTCAAATTCTAAAGCAATCGATTTTTGTCAAAAAAGTTTATATCTCTAGCGATTAATAAATCATTGGTTTTTTGAATATAACTAAATACTTTCTGAAAATATCGCAAACAAACAAAACTTTATTGGATCAAGAACGGGGCCAGCATGTTATTATTACTTAAATAGTTAATCATATATTAAACAAATCATTCTTTTCAATATATGCTCGAAAAGCACACGATAAAAACAAAAACAAATGTCTCAAATAGATAAGTTGATTTGTTTTTTGACCTCTCAAAATCCTCAAGGATTTTGTTAATTGTTGTATACTTATGTAAGTAATACAATATGTTGCACTCTCAATTTATAGCCTTCAAACATATGCTAACATGTATGCCATAATAATTAAATTTGGTTATACATGTAGAAGAAATGCATGATCGTGTGAGCTATTCCTGATAATCCCTCTCTCCTGTACTCCATTGACTAGCAGGATCTAGTACACTGAAGGTGATAGCTAGCATGATGAGCAACTAGCTTATATTGACCCACCAAGCAGATAATATAATGTACACGGTTAAGCTTTCATTTTCTCCAATAATGACCAAGACTAGGGAGACTTGATCACGGGGGACTGGAACCACATCTTTTGATTTGTCATTGTGTTAGGGAAATCACTTAACTAAAAAACTTTAGGGTATGTTCAGTATTGTTTATGTATTATTATTTTTTGAAAATAAAAATGAGAATAAAAATAATATTTTATAGTTGTTATATTTTGAATTTAAGTATGCGTCTGCTATCATTTCTTGAATCTTGTATTTTAAAATTGAAAATAATAATATGCGTTCAATAGACACAATTAAGAAAGATAAAAAAAAAATGAATATGTGTTCGGCAGTACCATTTTTAAAAACAACTTTTATTAAACATTTAAGTCATACTTATAGTTAAGTAATTGTTTAACTAATACATACACAAACATACCATAAATAATTTAAACAAAATAATTATAAAAAATTACATGATAATAAAATTTTAGTATTAGCATTAATAAAAAAAAGTTTATATTGTCATTGGTTTTACACTATAATTAATATACAACAACAATTAGTTATTTACAAAACTAAGTAACACAATAGAATCAACAAAAATAAATACAAAAAGATTAAAAATGACAACAAAAAAGAAAAGAAGAAAAAAATTTACCTGTAACTCTACAAGGTTGCAATTAATTCCGGCAAATAAAGATGAGAAAAAAAATTAAATGACAAATAAAACAAGATTAAAATGAAAAAAAAAATACATAGTGAGACGAGAGAGAATTTTTGGTTGAGCAAAAAAAAAAAAAAAATACTTGATTTTGCCGTGAGTGGAAAGATGAGGAAATCGGTGGCTGAAGAAACTTGCAAAATGAAGAAAATATCAAAGGATGAAATTGAGAGAGAAGTGTAAATGTTTGGGATAAGGAGAATAGTTTGAGATAAAAAAGTGGAGTAATTGAGGAAAGTAATCGAAAACGTGAGATAAGTATTTTATAATTTATTTTGCAATTTATTTTATAAAATATTAAAACATGTCAAACATGTTTTACAACTAATAACGGTGAACTAAAGTTTGTTTTCTGCGTTTTATAATTTATTTTTATGATATAAGCTACCGAACAGTTACTGCACCTGTACTTTGGAAATAATAACAAAAACAACTGTTATAAGATGGTACCAAATAGGACCTTAGCTATTAAATAAAATCCTAATGTTGATATTTGAAATTGAATATAAAACATAAATCATAATTCAACTAGCTTGATTATGAGTTGCATTTTAGGTTTAATTATTTTGTTCGTTTCAATGTAGTTCTAATTATAGTGTTAAATACGTTAAAACATAAAAGTAACAAGTAAAGGTGAAAAAAAGACAAAAGAGAGTAAAATAATAATAATAATAAGAACAACTATGAAATTAATAGATGTTATAATCAAAAGTTTTGCTTTAGTATTATTGTAATTTTGAAAAATTAGAAATGCATTGTTTACATTGTGTGAGAGCATTTAGAAAAGGAATATTATCATTTTCTCACTAAAGTTTTTCTGACACATCAAGTCATTAATATGGTTTGGTGAAATAAGCATTTTACCACCAAATGTTTATGTTGTTAGTACTTTACTACCATTTCGTTATTGCAGTTAAAAATTTGCTAATTTTATAAGGGCATTTAAGGCATTTTTGGTTGAAGCCAAAATGCTTCGTTTGCAATTGTTAAATAAACAATTAGTCATGCAAAATATATGGGGTAAATAATTAAAAATTTGAAAAAATCATAACTCTAGAAATCGAAATCGGCCCCACTCTCTCACAATGTCAATGCTCCATCCCCGATCTCTCTCTCGCACTATCGCTGCTCTGTCCACTACGCTGCTCTATCCACTATAGCATCATCACTGATGTATCTCTCTTTCACTGTCGCAAAGGACTCGTTGCTGTCTCCACTGCCGTCTACTCTTTCCATTATGAGTTGTTAATTTTTCTTTCTTTTTTTTAATTTTTGGGATATTGTTCATTACTTTTTTTCCCTTAATTAAATTGCTTTGAGTTGTAATTAATACTTGAATTTAATAGACTAGGATTTTAATTTTGCAGCAATTTTTTTTACTAACTGTGTTGTTTTTTGTTTGCTATAATTTCTACTGTTTGCCATAATTTTGGTTAACATTCATTATTTTTTATTAATTTCAATTTTCTGTTGTTTGCCATAATTCTGAAGGTTTGATAATGAAAATTGAGGTTTAGTAATTGTGTTGAAAATAGAGGTTTAGTAATTTTGTACTATTTGTCGTAATTCTCAAGGTTTAATATTAAAAACTTTGAGATCCTATAATTGTTCCTTTTTAATTTTTTTATTACTCTTTTTAATTGTTTGCTGATGTGAATTTGAGTTCTGTGTTTGTTATGCAAAGTATGAAGCCATGTTTTTTTTTTTTAGTTAAGTTGTGAACTATATTATTGCTTATGTACCAATTATGATAATTTTTCTTAATTTTTGATTTTGTAGATCATGTAACTAATACAACTACATATAATCTACAAAGACAAAAGACATCATAAAGGATTGGTTGAACATGGTGAATACACACTACTACAGATGAAGAATGAAACGGTGAAGATTACAAATGAAGATAGGTTGATTGCTCCTCAAAGTAGTTATTTGTCACCAATGCAAAGAGCAAGCAAATGGTATTTATAGTCGATTCTAATGCAGTCTTATAGACTTAGTTTACTGTACATGACTTATTGGAAGTGACAGTGTTTGAAGTCACCGTGTTGCTAACCGTAGATCCTAATTTACCCCTTGGAGTAGTGTTACAAGCCATGATACAAAACTTAAGA
Organism: Citrus x changshan-huyou; assembly: GCA_039657385.1. Taxonomy (NCBI): domain Eukaryota; kingdom Viridiplantae; phylum Streptophyta; class Magnoliopsida; order Sapindales; family Rutaceae; genus Citrus; species Citrus x changshan-huyou. The sequence continues at coordinate 12,774,421 of CM077555.1, forward strand.
CTTCAACTATCTATGCATCAAATTACATAGGTGAATGATAGTGGAAACAAACTACACCTAGGACTGGAGCCATACATGCACCGCAAATAAACCTCAATGAGAATGATAGGCACAAGATTGATGATAATGAAGTACATCTAGGACTGAAGGCATTATAAACCATAAGCTATTGGGAACGAGAATGTTACGCATGAGATTGATGAATGATGATGACTGCTTTGTCCGATTTTGACAAGGAATTTGCTATTGATGGTAATTTAATAAATGACCAAAACGTAGCTAAGGATGCAAAAGTTCTAGATGATGCGGGATTTAGTTCTGATGATGAAACAATTGACATAGATCCTGAACTATTGTCTGACACTTCTTGTTCAGATTATGATCTAGGCACTACTAAACTAAAGGATTATACTAAAGTGCATGCATATAAGCACATGCCTAATGATAAGCATGGGCTGAGGTTAAGATGTATTTGATGATATTAACCACTTCAGAAATGCGTTAGGTGAAGTGATAGTGGAAAAAAACTTTAAAATTACAAAGATGTACAATGAGCCTAAGAGATTTTATAGCAAATGCAAGATTGATGCTTGTCTATATATGTGGTGGGAGGTACAATAAGAGGTAAAGGTGGATTTATAATCAAACAACTACAGAAGAAGCATGATTGCAGACAGATCAAAAAGTTAATGAATGTGACTAGTAAATAAATAGCGGAAAAAATAAAAAGCAAAGTTGTTGTGAATCCTTTTGTGACGATTTTTGTTCTTTACAAGTTTATACAAGAGACCTTTTGTTTGAGGATAAGGAATTTGAGACTGTATAAGGTTAGAGAGAGGCAAGTACAACATTCATAAAGATCATACAAAGGGCTAAGAAAATCTATTTCAATATGTTGCAGTGATTCATAAATATAATCATGGTGCAATTTTAAAGTGTTTTTGCAATACAGTAACCAGGCTTGATAAAGTTCTATTTCAGAGATTCTTTATGTCATTTCGAGTTCAAAGAAATGCATTTAACAATGGCCATACATTAGGTTGGACGAATGTCATTTGAAATTAAAATATGATGGAGTTTTATCAATTGCTCTAGGTACATATGCTTATAATAAAATGGTCCTATTAACATTAATAGTGTGAGATAGAGAAGACTAAAATCTAGACATAGTTTTTAGAAATTCTGCAATCATATTTTGATAATGTATCAGATTATATTCACTTTTGCACTAATAAACAGAAGGGTTTGTTGAGAGCAATTGAATCACATGGCCTATTGCTTATCATAATCCATGTGGTAGACATGAATATGCTAACATATGTAAAAGATATCCTAGCGTGAGTTTGAAGAATCTATTTTGGAGGCAATCCATAGCACTAAAAAGTATGATTAAGCAACTGCCATGGAAAAGCTCAAAAAAGCAAAGTTAGCGGCATGACAGTATTTGGAGATAGAACTTGTTGGGTTCACTTGGTCAAGACATAAGTATAACAAGAACTGTAAAATGGATTGTACAAGTAACAACACTTCAGAGTGCTTCAACAATTAGATCTTACCCTACATAGAGAAACCTTGTCTAACCATGCTTGAAAAGATCATATGCATGTTTATGACACTATTTACAAAGAGAAGAAAAAAGCACATTCTTGGACCAACATTCCAAATCAAGTGAAAAATGAATTGGATGATGCTTATGAAGTAGAAAGCAAGGTAAATGTATTGGCTTCTAGGAATCTTCACTTTCAAGTATAAATCTAGTTTATTTTTATTATAATTAATTTTTCTCTATATGTGCTTCTTTTAATTATTAGCCAATTTCTTTCAAGTTAAAGAAAAGAGTTATTATCCATCAAAGAGGTTTATTTTGATCTAATGAGCAGATCTTATGATTGTGGCCATTGGGAACTAGACTCCCTTGTGTTCATGCTATGGTTGTGTCATGCAAGACACATGACAAAAGAGTACCTACCAAAATAGTTCACCAAATAGGCATGTTTGAACATTTATGCAATAATATGTAAGCCAATTCATGGTAAGGTTACAAGGGACCCTTTTAAGGCCAAAACTTTCTCCATATTAGATTATTAAGAAGATCGAAAGATTAAAGAAATCAAGGAAGAGGGCAGCTACTAAGCCAATGAAATAATGTCTATTGCTCCTTTTATGATAAGATGAATCACGATGTCAGGAAATATGCATTAACGCCATCGATAACAAAAGAAATAAAAGCTCATAATCATATTTCAATATATTAGACTTACTATATTAATTACTTTTGCATGTGTTGAGCTTAATTCTTTATTGTTATATATGTAATTTTAAATAAGGTGTTAGCGAATCGAAAGAAAGTTCCAATCGAGCAAGTACTTCGAGAGGACAAAACAAATGGTAAATTCTTATTTCAGTATAGAATAACTTTTAGTTTTTTTATTGTTATTGATAATTCGTTTATATTTATATATTTCAATTTAAATAGACTGTAGGCGGTTCAAAAGAGAGATTTACTATTAATTAACGAAGAAAAGGTAATAGAGGCCGACAAGGTAAGAGAGGAAGAGGATGTAGTAGAGGAACAACAAATAAAGGTAAAAGAGGTACTATTTCATATCAATGTTTGATTTATGGAAATAGCTAATGCTTGTCTTAGCTAATACTTATCTTAGATAATGATGTTATAGTTTTTTCATGCAGGCCAATATAAAGCTGATAATCTTTATCCAAATCCAACTCAAGGCTCAAAAGCTTCACAGATCGTAGATGGTTAGCACTAGGATATTATGTATTTGGAATGCACAAAATGCTATTAGTGCATTATGATTTATGATTAGTGTTAAAAATTGTATGTTTACTAAGAGGTGAAAATGTTATTTTGAGTTTTTATTATAATTTATATTTGCATTTATATAATATATTATGAATTATGTTTTTACATATTTAATTTTGTGTATTTTTATGTGTTTAATATGTAAAATAAAATTTTTTCATGCAATTCGAGGCTTTAAACAGATAAATGGATATCAAATTTTAATTTCAAAGGTCTAAAAATATCAAGATGAGTTAAGACTAGCTTGAAATTGAGCTTAAAATGTATTAAAAAAGTATGTTTAATGGCTTGAAATCCAATGTGCTAAGCTATAGTAAGTTATTGTACAAATTGTTGACTTTCATAGTTGATCGATTGCTGATTAGATACTGAAATGAGCTTCTGATAGGCACGCACACATCGCATCCATGACTTCACTTTGACCAAATCACAACTATTTACAATTCAATAGCCACAATCGTGCCATGTGGCAAAAGTTTGGTAATTATCGTTTAGGATCCGCGCCTTTTGTAATTGAGTCGACCCGATCCACCTGTTAACCCACCAATTCTCAACCATTCTTTGATTGAATCGGACGTTTCATGATGCCACGTCTCCTATTGACTTTTAAAGTTTGACCAGTCATCAGATCTTTGATCTAATGGCTGTGTGGAGCGTCTGCATAAAGTTTATAATAGTCTGCAGAACACTGAATCATAAATGAATTTTTCTACGTATAAGGCCTAAAATTATGTATTCAAATACCTTTTTCGACACCTTTCTTTACCCTTTTCTCTCTAGATTCTTCTCCTCATCTATCCTAAGTACTCGTTTTAATATTTTATAAAATTATTTTTCATAAATAAATTTAGTTTTATTTTCAATTTTAGTTATTTTATTTTTTATTATGTGTAATTTATTTTTAGTGATTGTTCTTATTCCAATTATGCTTAGCTAAATAATAGTAGTTAAGGTAAGGGAAAACTCTTAGTAGAAAAATATGATCTAATCAATTCTTATTTTTAATTATATAAAATAAATTATTTTATTATTTAATTTTATCCGTATTTTATATTTTGAAATTTGATTTATTGTAGACAAACAAGAGAGTTTAGCACAATAAATTCGTAATATCTTAATATAAAGTATGGTAAAATGATATTTTGACTTATTGTAAATAAATTGAATTTTGACACATTAAGTACTTAATCCATAATAGAATTAATTAGAAAATAAAGATAATTTTTGCAGTTAACCTTTTTTGTAAATAAAAATGATAAAAAGAATTTATTAAATTATATTTGCTACTAAGAGTGGATCCATAACCCTTGCTAATTTATTTCTATAGTTTCACTTAAATTAAATAGTGTGTATTTAAATTATATTTTTAGTTCTTAAAAATTAATAAATTAAATCTTTTCTTTGTGGATCGACTCCAGACTGACAGTGTTGTATTATAACTAGACACTCTTATACTTGGGAGTAAATTAAATACTTTTGAGTTGTATCACATTATGCACAAATTGTTATTAGTGCATTAAGTTGCTATTTTATTTTTTTAATGCATAAATTGTTATTAGTGCATTGATTTGCTATTATGTTTTTTAAATGCACCAACTGTTATCAGTGCATTAGGCTATTATGTTTTTTGATTGCATAAATTGATAGTATTACAATAGGCATTTGAATGCAAAAACCGATAGTGTTGTGATAGGCATTTTCATTACATCTTAAACTACAATGATCGATTGCTACAATATTTTGTCGTGTCTATTATATTGCTTTCTCATAAATAAGCCTACCACAAAATCATAAATAAAAATTATGTCCAATTTTAGATCCCTTTAATGCATCGTACCATTTCATTCATCTTCATTACATCTTCATTTAGGCTCATGTCATGACTAGATGTGATGTTACACATTTATACATCTTATTTTGTGGCACATTGCCAAAAGTTATACTTTTTAAGCCTGCATATCCAAAATATTTTGTTAGGACTTTCCAATGTAGTAGATACTATAGCACATGCCTGAACTCCACAGTTGTAGTATTCAAGGTAGTTGGTAACTTTTGTAGGTTTCTTAACTCGACCGCTAAAATTAACACTTAAGTTACTACTAGAGGCCATTATTTTGTTTGAATTTATATGTGTGAAAGCTGAAAGTATGTTTGGTTTTGAATGAAAATTGAAAGAGGTGAATATTTTGTGCTTGAATGAATTACAGTGCGCAGTGGCTTGTTGTTGTTGTTTTTGAACAATCAAGTGTTAAAAATTTGAGTATTTGGCTTGCCATTTTCTTTCATTTTGAAATGGGATTGGTGGTGTTTGAAATGGGGTTGGTGTTGAAATGGCTTGGGGTTGCTGGTGCAGTGGTTTTGAAATGTTTTCAATGGCTTATTTTGGTGTTTTTGAATGATAAAGTGTTAAAATTTGAGAATTTGGCTTACTGTTGCTGGTGTTTCAAATGGGATTGCTAGTGTTAGAATGATTTGGCTGGTGTAGTGGTGTTGAAATAGCTTGGGGAGGCAGCAGCAACAGGCTTTTATATGCAAAAAAATTGTCGTGTTTAAACCTAACGGCTACTTTCTAGGCTAATTTTGTAATTTTATCTTTTGTTATATATTTCTTTTCAAAGGGTAAAATTGTCTTTTATTTCCAGGGGCAAAATCAAATTTTTAACTCATATTATGTTAAATATTAACTTATTTTTGAAATGGTGGTAAAGTGCTAACAGCGTAAATATTTGATGGTAAAATACTTTGTTACTGACTTGATGTATCAAAAAAATTGTGGTAAAAGAATGATAATATCTCTTAAAATTTAAAAGTTGGACGGTTTGCATCCTCTTAAATATATCTTAAAACCCCTATTCTTAATATTCCCCATTAAAATATTAAAAAAACACAAATTTACTCTTTAACTGGATTTCTTTTTGAATGATCCTAATTGCAGTATTATTTAATGTTGCATTAACCCCAAAAGATAGTATGTAAAATATATACGCATGTAAAGATTAACATAAAATTATTAAGACTTCCAGCACAACTACAAGCATTATACGGTTGTTGGTGAAATACATTTATATGTTTTACTAGTTCACGATAAATTTAGATTTAATAAGCATACTGTAATTCTTCCCACTAGCACAGAGAAGGAAGAAAAAAAAAAATGAGCAATCAGTCCCTGTGAAAAAATCAAACATTAATGCAGCCTAAAGATTTGGTGATATAATATTAATTTTACAATAAAATTATGAAATTATTGATAATATTTCAAACTCAAAACGAACTTGTAGGGTGCAAAGTATTTGTCATTTTTCACTTGTACGTTTTTAGGTGTAATAATTTTTCTCAAGGGTCAATTTATAAACAATCAAAAATAATTTTAAGAGTATCTTAAGGGGGTGTCAATAGCTCAACTAAAATTTTAAAAGCCGAAGAGGCGCACTATGCATGCAAGGTAACCAGCGCAATCGACTTACGACACATAGAAATAGTATGAGAGTCATCTACAAGCTTGGAATACATCTTGAAGTATTAAGGTAATCGATATTTATAAGCTTGGGATACATCTTAAGCTATCAATGTAATCAATAAAGCTCTCTGAACCTACAATTATTCCTAAAGGCTCAATGTGAGTGTGATGAACCTTAGACTAGACCTTTACTCTTATTTAACATATCTTTAACGGGATTAGAATATACTTTTAATTTAACTACTTTTGCATTTAATAATTTTAATTTATTAACGATCGATCACTTTGGTGAATTTTGCTCTTGACGAAATTAGATTATGAAAGAATCTTAATTCATTTTAAGGATTACAGTTAGACATATGTATGAACTTTAAGGAGAAACTTATTTGAAAAGTCAAAAAATTAAGTGCACATTATATATAGAACTTAGAGATGACAAATTGCAAGCTTGAGTCAAGATTTTTCAAGCCCAAGTTATTGGTGACAAGCGTAGACCCTTTCAAAGCCCGTCTAGGTTGGACCCTTGGGTTAAGTTTGGACTTTTATTAATTTTTTAAATAAAATTAAAAGAAAAAAAAACTTAAATTAAAGATAATTAAAGATGATTATCCAAAACAAAATAGATAAATAATCCAATATGCAAAATGCTAACAACGTAACATAATAAGCCATAGATTCAATCACTTGAATTTGGTTATTTTCTCTTTTTTAATTTTAATTTTATTTATAAATTATAAAACCTAAACCTTTCCATAAGCGCTCATTCATGATGGGTTTTAAAATTTTTGACCCCATATTTAGGGCTTATGTGGAGGTTCAGGCCAAAAGCCCACAGCTTGGGCCAAATTAGCCTAGACCTTTTTGTCAATCCTAATAAAACTTTTGTTTTTATTGTAAATTTTTAGTTTATTTGTAAGTTTTCTCCTCTCATATATTGGATCCATGTTCAATCCATGTTGTGAGTAAATCCGCTTGAATTTGTGGTCGTTTTTATCAATATTTTTTCTTTTTTCATGTAAATATCAGCGCTTTTTATTTTTCAGTTAATCCTCATTTCATATTTCCATGTTAACAATTAATCAATTAATGAGTGGATGAGACTATTTGCATTCTAAAAAGTACTTTAAATACTCAATTACTCAAACCACTCAATAATAAATTTTAAAAATAAGTTTTTGCTCAACACATTCTTGAAAATGTCAAAAAAGTCCTCAATTTAATTCCTTCTTAAATCTACTGAAAAAGCAACTGATTAACATTAGATAAACTTGTTTGACATCAATTACCATATTCTCATATCAATTGGAGATTACACAGTCTGCCGTTGCCCTCCCTTTCTATTTTCTTCATCATATCGGGACCATAATTACAACCAATAATGGAAAACAACTTGCAGCTATTCGATCTAATTCATTACCGATTTTAAGTAAAGTTTCATTATTTAGGATATAAAGTCATTAACGATATCACTCGGGAGTTGTTGAAAGTTGTAAACTTAAGGACTTAAAATAGTTAATGAAATAAGAAAATTAATCAAAATTAAGTTTTATGTTTATTTAACTGAATTTTAAATGAATGAGTGTTAAATTTAATTTTATTAATTACACAAGTTGTCCTTAACAATTTATTTTATTATGGTATTTTAGTAATATAAAAATTTATAAAAATAAAGTGTAATAGAGTAATTTTTAAAGTGCAAATTTTTAAAATGTAAATAGTCCCACCAACTATATTTGCGTTCTAAAATATATTCTCATAGCTTGTTTGCTGCACATCCTTCTTTGCTACTTTGGATGCTTAGGATTTATTTGTTTGTTTCTTAATTTAGCAATTACAAAAACTTTGCTTTTTTATTAAACTCTTCAAACTGTTCTTCGCTCATTTTGAAATCTTCAAAATCGTTCTGCAAAGCACAAAGCTAGCAAAGATGTTTCCTTACAAAATCAGTCTTGCCAAGTTGATAGCTTACTCATTGGCAATGTTATAAGCCCTTTCACTCTCAAAGCCCTACTTGAAAAGACTCGCTTTGAGAATTAAGATTTGCTATTTTGTAATCTGTACTCCTGAATATAACTCTAGGAAGCAAGTTTTACAATTTCTTCAAGTTGTAGTATTGATGTTTCTGGAGGATTCAAAATTGAACTAAATGATTGCTGCTTCAATTGGTCTCCTTCCTCGCTGGTAGTACTCAAAATACAAGCTAACATAATCTTTCACTTTCTTGTACAATCTTGGCCTTGCTTCATTCACCACTCCATTCACTGGTTCAATCTCTCTATCTGGATTCGGAATACAAAACACGGCCAGAGACATTCTTTTCCTTTCTGAATTTGTCACCGCTCTATGTACTGGACTTTTGAATATTCCATTACTCATTATCTGCATCATAACTTGAGGTCACGCTTTCTTTAATTCAAAACAAAAGAAAAAAAAAAAGCAAAAGCACTGAATATTAGCAGCTAATATTAGCAATTACCTCTGCATAATCGCCAGCATTAATAACAAGAGCTTCTGGATTGAGAGGAACTCTATACCATTGATTGTCTTTCAGGAATTGGAGGCCTTCCACTTGCTTGTCTTGCAAGAGATAAGTAAATGCTGATGCATCTGCGTGAGGCTTAACGCCAATAACCAAGTCAGGCCTTGGACATGGAGGATAGAAGTTGAATCTCGCAATCATTGTTGCGTTTTCCTTTTCTCCATACATGTCCAGAAAACAATTCTCTTCCAAATTTAAACACGTTGCCATGGCCTTGAGCAGAATTTCATTTAATTTTTCTAACTCTGTTGTGTATTCATGTAATGTTTCCCTGAAGCAAATATAACAACAACAAACCAAATTAAGGCTCCCTTTGCCTTTGGTATATTCATTCATATAGTGCTTCTAAAATGCAAGTTGTTTCTGTTTTCATTCAAATAGAACTGTATGAGCTTCCAGGCATCACAATGAAATTACCTAAAAGATTCAGGAATTTCTGGCCAGAATTTGAGCTGTCTCTGATCTTTTGGACTTGTTGTGAGAAGCAATCGATCAGTCCAATCCAGTGTTTGTTCCTCCGCAATAATAATGTCACTCCCATACCCTTCAGTGCTACCATCTTCCCTGGAATATTTCTGTTTCGTTTCCGGAGGAAAATCAAAGAACTGCTTGCCAACTTCGCTCATTTTGTCCAAAAATTCAGGTTCTATTCCATGATAATTGATTGCCTGAACCTCCAAAATTAAGGATATATATATGTATATATATGAGCAAATCAAGTTTTCCAAGATCTCAACATGTTTACAATATCCGAAATCAAGTATGCAAAATAAATTTTATTGCAAAATTATTCAAGAAAAAAGTGGCAAAATTAAACCTGACCTGGAAACAGCCCCAGAAGCTGAGAGCTGAGCGAAGTTTCTCAAGTTCTTGTGTGCTGCTGGATGATGGAGATGTCAAGAGACCAATATCAATAATTGGAATGTCCATGAGCGGCAGAGAAGCGTCAAGACTTCTAGCATCACTTCCTTTATAGATGTAGCTTTCTGGCAATTCTTTGCCGCTGGTGATGAGTTCTTGGACAGTTTTTGATGCTAATTCTACTTGAGCAGGGGATGATGAAGTTTCAGCCATGGTTAGCTCTCAGAAAGCAGTTCCACAATTTTGCCCAGACTGGAACCTTTTGTTTTTCTTAATTTTTATTTTTTCGGAGAATCGAAAGACTTAACTTTTAGCAAGTCGAGGAAAAATTATCAACATTTTGTGCTGTTCGAGGTCAAAGAAACTGTTCACATGTAATGACAAATGGTTAGCTATATGTTAAGAATTCATTTCATTTTTTCATTGGGAAATTTATAAAAATGACCCAAATTTTTTTATAATTTTCACAATTGGCCTTCTAAAATTTTTCCGATCATAATTAGCCAAACACAAGATTTCTTCCCTAAATTACCATTGTCTATCAAACCAAACGTAACTTTTCTTCTCTCTCTTTATCAACCCAAACACAGCCTTGCACTCTTGATCATCACCGGCAAACGACAACAGTGAACGGTAAAAGTAAACTCCGATCAAATACAACCGAATCTATCTGGATCCAACACCAACCCAACACGATTCTAACAAAGTCAAATAGAGTCAACTTGATTTCGTTAGACAAAAGAGTTTTAGTGCGATTGTATGTTGGTGCGACAGACACTTGTCGCAAAAATTTGGTGCGACAGGCACTTCACGTTAAAAAAAAAAAAACAAATTGTAACTTGGTGCGACAAACAACCTGTTGCACTAAGTTGGTGCGACAGGTTGCTTGTTGCACCAACTTCACGTTAAAAAATAATAATAAATTGTAACTTGGTGTGACCGGCTGCCTGTCGCACTAAGTTCCAAGCGCCTGTCGCCCGGATTATGTGCGACAGGCACGATGTCTCCTGACACCAAGCCCACACCAACTTCAATCTTCACCCATGCACCACACCAGCAACTTCATTCATACCATCAACATCACAAACACTCCAATCTTCACTCACCATCACCAATATAACAAGAAAACCACAACATAAAAGAATAATAGAAAATATAACATGCTTCAAAATCTAGGGTTTTTGAGCTAACATTTGATTTTAGATCTTAACCGAAATTTTGGTGATGTTGGTTGCCGAAGATGGATTCTGGGAAGCCGTCGGCGATGAGTGACCACCTTGGGAGAGAAATCGTTGGTTAGAGAGAGAGAGAGAGAGAGAGAGAGAGAGAGAGAGGAAGGAGAAAGAGGAAGCTTGGTGAGAATGGGAGGGGTATTTTGGGCACTTGAGAGGGTTTTTGGCAAATGTTGATAGGAAAAAGTTTGGAGATAAAAATGTGAAAATTTCAAAATATTTTGAGTTATTTTTGTAAATTTCCCTTTTTCATTTTTTTTTTCAATTGTGCTTCTTTGAAATCAATAAAATATTAAAAAAAAAAACTCTTCTACGACGTCACTGCTTGCACAACAAATTTAGAGAATTATGGGTAGCCAATGGGCTTTATTCCCCTCAATTTAAAAAATTAAGTAAAGGTTGGTATTGGTAAAGTTTGTTTTTTAGTTTGAAATCTGAATTTAATTTTTTTTTTCAGATATTTGCTTAAATTGCGTTGTTTGGCTTCTTAATTTTTTACTCATTTTAAGACAATTTTATTTGAATAAAAAAATAAAAAAAAATTATTTTTATCTAAAATTTGAAATCTAAATGTAAATTTTAATTTCAAATCTTAAAAATACCTTTAACAATTCATATATTTTCTATATTATGTTTAAATTAATATTTTTGTATTATCCTTGAAATTATTATTTTTTAAATGCTTTACACTTTTATGCACATGGTAACGTTAAAAGATTGAACAAAGATTATATCCATTGACATAAATCAAAACTAAAACAATAGTATTGATTTTATAATAAAACTTTATGTTATAATTACGTGTTTTATTACAAAGTTAAATTAAAAAATAATAGTGTTATTTTTTAATGCTATCAAACTAATCAACTTATTAAATTTCTAAATTGGAATAATAAATATATACACCACTTAAAAAAGAATAATACATTAAACTACTAAATTTTAAATTTTTTAGATGTTGAAAAAAAAAAATATGTGATTTAGACATTTTCATTCAATCTTACTTAGAGCCTGCTTGGTATGGCTTATTTAAGAGCCATAAGTGCTTATTTAATTTCATAAGCACTTTTTAAAATTTTTATGGTGTTTGGTTTTTTTTTTAGTAGAGTTTTTTTTAGCTTAAATAAGCTAATCTACCTCTGCTAGCAAAAGCCCAAATTTTGAGCTTTAGAAGTAGAGGTTAGAGAGCTTTTCTAAAAAATATATAATATCAAAAATATCCTTGACATATTTCATTAATTACATAATACTCTTTGTATAAAACCTACCCAACGAAAATTGTTACCCCTACTTCACTTTATCTCTCTTTTTTTTTAAATAACCAACACTTTAATTTTGCAATCCCTATACATAACCAACACTTTAATTTTGCAATCCCTATACATAACCAACACTTGAGAGAGTAATCATAGTCATAGCCAACGTTTTTGGTGAGGAGGATGTCAGGTAATACGACACTTCTCATGTTCCGTTAACATTTCAGTTATATTATTGATTATCATTTTAATTTGGATAGTATTATTTGTTTAGGAGAATATATCAATTATGAAATTTTTAATTTTGAAAATTAAAGAAATGATTGAACTGATTTTTTCTTATTAATTGATAGCTTGGATGCATTTTGTTACATGTTATATAATTATGAATACATATCCTTTTTAGTAATTTAATTACACAAAAGCACTTTTAATTTTACACAACCAAACAATTTAATGGTTCAAAAGTATTTTTTTAATTGATAACCAAACACTCAATAGCTTTTTATCCAAAAGCTCTATTGGTATAAGCTTTACTGCTATAAGCTCTATTTAATAAGCTGTACCAAACGGAGCCTTATACTTTAATTAAATTTAAACTTATTCAAGTTGAAAAAAACAAAAACAAATGCAACCATTGTTTACGCATTGGCTTGCATTTTAAATGTTGTAAATTAAAATTGTCTACGATGATTTCAACACCATTTAAGTTTCGTCCCATCCCATTTAATCGGACTAAAAAATCACTTCATTTTTTAAATTTACAATGTGGCTAAAGTAAATATATATTATATATATTTGGGTCCCTAATTTCTTAAGTTCTCTCAAATAAAGACATAGTTAATTCATTTGTATGAAATGAATTCCTAACCCAATTGATTTATTAAAACCAATTGAATTACTAAAATCACTACATATTACCTTACATATACATACACTTATATTTAGATAATTATATTTAATGACAGTACTTTAATAAATTATAATTTTAATGATAACTTTTTTACTCTCAACTAAGAGTGGGCAAAAAAAGCCAATTAATCAAAAATCAAACCGAACCGAACCTTCGGTTCGGTTCGGTTTTTATACGGTTTTTTTACATTAAAAAAATTGAATGAGTAATATAATAAAAGTAGTAAAATCAATCGGTTCGGTTTTCGGTTTTTTTTTTTAAAATAAAAAATCGAACCGGATATCAAATAAACTGAATTCAAATAACAATCCCTAAATCTAAACTAAACACATTCTTCTGATCTTCAGTCGAAAACCGAAGCCGCAACACCTTCAGCCGCTGGAATCTCGTCCCCGCTGCTGCTGCTGCTCATCCTTCACGAATCTGATTTGTTGCCGCTACTCGTCGCAGACTCTCCACCGCCGCTACCACCTATTGTAGCCGCTGTCATCTGCTGCTGCTGCCACTGTCACCTGCCGTTGTCGCCTACTATCAACTGTTGCTGCTGTCACGGTGCTCCCCTGCTGCCATCTGACTGCTGTTGTGAGGTATTTTTTTTTTAAACACTACGATCACGTATTGATTTCTCTCTCTTCCTCTTTAGCATTTCTGGGTTCTTTTGTTTTTGTCAACAAAATCTCTCAGCAGAACAAAAAATCGAACGAAAAAGGTTCCATTTTTCGTTTCGATTTTATAAATTTGGTTTAAAGTTCATTTCTTTTTCCTTGTTCCCATGTTTTTGTTAATGTGCTTGAGTTATGTAAATATCGATGTCATTTTTGTCTCTCATTTCTCTGGTTTGTTCTGTTTTTGCAGAGAATAAAAAGGTTATTGAGCTGCTGCTGGTGTAAAAAGGTAATCAAACAAGAATTTATGATTATAATTGGTGAGGATGATTTGAATTTAATTGCATGCCATCAGCCAGGCTAGCAACAGCAGCAAGAACCCCGTACTAGGTTTGAGTTGGACAAGCCAATAGCAACAGACACTCCAAACTTTCACAGATCTTCTTTTTTTGTTTTGTGTATAATTTGAAATCATTCGCAATATGGTTTTGAATACTGAGGGCGTGTGTTCGAATTATATGTACCTAAATCACTAAACATGTATGTATATACACTCAGGTTTATTGTACTAGTAACAACTTGAAGTTTTGCAGCTTAAATTATGTGTTTGCTGCAGCTCAAAGTATTCTCTCCTTGTAGACTTGTAGTAATGCTGATTATAAATAAAAACCCTCTGTAGTTATTAGAATTATGCTACCTCTATGGAGCTCTACTATGCTTTCTCTTTTTGTGTCTCTCTGATTTATTATGAGTTATACTGATTTTAAACAGAATTTGTATTGAATTTCAGTATTGGTTTGTGCTCTTGTATGTCGTTTGTAATTTGTAATATTAGTAAAACTCATTATTCCAGCTGCAGTGTCTTTATTTGCATGCAAATTTTACATATTAATTAGAATTATCGTAGACAGAAGTCAGAAGTCGATAACTAAACAGTTCGATTCCTCTTAAGCATACTCTGAAAATACTACTCTCTTAGTAAATTATGAATAGATATATCTCCTTAATATTTTGAGATATATTTTGATTTTTTGTTTGTTAACTTTTTTATGTTTGTGGTAGATTTATTAATTTAAAGTTTTAAATTTAAAAGAGCCTAAAATAGGTCCAATAGGCCCATAATCGAAATAATCGAACCGAATCGAATTGAATTATTTCGATTAATCGAGTATTTGATTATTTCGGTAATTTGATTAATCGCGATTATAATTTTAAAATAATCGTAATCAAACGATTATGAAAAATTTAATAAAAAACCGAACCGAACCGAACCGAACCGCGCCCACCCCTACTCTCAACTTTAAGGGCATAAGTTCAAGTCTCAATATGTATTTAAATTTTATTCTCCTTCTGATTTTATAATTGAATAAAAATATACTTCTCTTTTCCTAATATAGATGGATTAGACATCTTTCTAAATATTAACGAATGTGAAAATCTAAATCATATCATAATAGAGTTTATATACACATCTATGCTTTAAAAAAAAAAATCTAGCATAATAGGGATAATTTGGATGACAATGCATGGAAGAGACCATAGAGTAGGGACTAGGGAGGGACTTAGTTGAAATAAATGGAAACATAAATGCTCATTTGATAACAAATAAGAAATCAGGGATCCGGATGCTATGATCCCATATGATCATCCTCCAGAATTACATCTGGACCGTCCAAAATAACAGAACTCACCAAAAACCCACACACACTACATTATTAACCCTAGTCCAAAAACCCTATCTCTCCCTTTTTCGTTTCTCATTTTTCACTTCACCACTCCAGTGAGCGCGCCGTTTGCACGAAAATGGTGTCAGGTTCAGGGATCTGCGCGAAAAGAGTGGTGGTGGACGCCAGGCACCACATGCTCGGCCGTCTTGCCTCCGTTTTGGCTAAGGAGCTCTTGAACGGCCAGAAGGTCGTCGTCGTCCGGTGCGAGGAGATTTGTATCTCAGGTGGGCTTGTTAGGCAGAAGATGAAGTACATGAGGTTCTTGAGAAAGAGGATGAACACTAAGCCTTCTCATGGTCCCATCCATTTTCGAGCTCCCGCTAAGATCCTTTGGCGTACCATCCGTGGGTATGTTATGTTTTTGTTTCTGGGTTCTTTTATTTTTTTATGTCTGATTCTATTTTAGTGTAAAAATTGGATTTTCTGATTTAGTATGCAAATGCGTTTGTGGGTTTGTTGAAATTAGTTTAGATTAAGCAAATTTATCTGTTTTTCTTTTCATTGATCTTAAAAAAATATTAATTTTCATATTTGAATGTTATCTTTTTGTCTATGGATTGAAAATGTGTAGATCACTATCTGATTGTTTTATGCATGTTGGATTAAAAAATTTGATTGAGCTTATCATTAGAAATAATGTGTACTTTTTCACGTGGCTGCTGAGAGTGTATGAATACATTGTTTTGTGGCTGGACTGTCATTTTCAGTGTATGATGAGATTCTTTGCTGCTAAGGTTGAAGCCATATTTTTTGTTCCAGCCTTTTAAATTGGGATTGTGCTTGGCTCCTACAATCTTCTTGGTACATTGTATCCGAAAGAATGAGAAAAACCTGATTTTGTGACTAGTTTTAGATGCAATACAAATATAAGCTTAATGAGG
This sequence comes from Citrus x changshan-huyou, assembly GCA_039657385.1. Lineage (NCBI taxonomy): Eukaryota > Viridiplantae > Streptophyta > Magnoliopsida > Sapindales > Rutaceae > Citrus > Citrus x changshan-huyou. The sequence goes on from CM077555.1 coordinate 12,790,716, forward strand.
TAACCTGCTTTTAAGGTATTTATTTGCTAATTACTGGATTGCAAACTTTGTGTGCGTTACTTTATTTTAGTTTTTAGTTTTTTTTTCCCCATAAAAGTTGGTTATTTGTTTTACGTATATGTGGTAATGAAAGCTGTTTGGTTCTTCCATGTAGGATGATTCCCCACAAAACTAAGCGTGGAGCTGCAGCCCTTGCTCGTTTGAAGGCTTATGAAGGAGTTCCTGCTCCATATGACAAGACAAAGAGGATGGTCATTCCTGATGCTCTCAAGTAAGTTTTTGTTACTTGAGTTCGTCATGGATTTCTATTTCAACCCGTATGTCTCTCTTTGAGTTGGATCCCTGTTGACTGTGTGCATTTTTTTGGGTTATTTGAATGCTAGGGTCTTGAGGCTTCAAAAAGGACACAAGTACTGCTTGTTGGGCAGGCTTTCATCTGAAGTAGGATGGAACTATTATGATACCATTAAGGTGAGTGCTTGCCACAATGTCACTTTCATGTTTTTTTGACTGATTGAAGTATGCTATATTGCCCTTTTTGATCAGTTCTATACATGCCTTGTACGAGGCTGAGACTTTGTCGCAGACAACACAATGCTAAACTTATTGGAGTTTGTATTGTTTGGACCATTCTTCCCCTATTTCTTTTTTTTCCATAATAAACTGAAAATTGTATTAATGACCATTCCTTCCTAATTTGACTAATACAATTGAACTGTTTTTTATCTTATTAACTAATTGTTCCATGTTGAGTTGTCTACAATGCTATCTGTGTTGGTCTATTTAACTTCTTGTTGTAAAAAAACTCAAATAATATTATAATTTATGTATTCCATTCTTTTAAATATCTTCAAAGATTATCTGTATGGTTTTTATGTTCGTCTTTTTAACATTTCATCATATGCTGGATTTTTATCAAAGTAATGCAAGATTAGGTAAGTGAGATAAATGGATCACTTTGGCTCTGAAATAGTGTTGGGCTTATATGGTTCATTTGTTGAATGGGTTGGGCAGATTATGTCAAGTTCCTTTTGTTGATAGTCAGAGTTTGGGATTTGACATGTGAATTTAACAAATCTTATTCAATTAGACATAATCAACACCTCCATTACGATTATAATAGAACTTGACTTGTTAATATGAGGTTGCTTCTTTTAATATTATGAGGCAATGCAATTTGATGCTCAATAATTTGTTAATAACATTGTTTTTTCTTTTGTTGTATTCTTAATTGTGTGGTTTGTATGGTACTCTGGTTAAATATTCAGGCATGCTTTTTGTTTGTCTGTGCCAATTCTAGTTTTCTGTTTCCCTTCTTGGTTAGCGTAGGAAAGGGTAAAACGTTGGATAATGACTCAAAGTCCAGCTACAGAAACATCGCCTTCATGTATTATCTTTTAGCTCTATAGTTTTAGTTAGTTGAGGTAAGAACAATAGAAGTTTCTTATGGCATGAGCTCATTAATGTGTGTTGTGAATTCTAAATCTCAACATTTGCAGCCTATGGATGCAACCCAAGGTTGTCACGAGTATTAACTATTTGCATTGCTTGTTCCGTGATGCTTTCAATTGCACTTGCTTTTTTAGTAATCACTTTGTTAGACTTGTTGGATTGTGGACGGGTGATGCTGTTAATATTTATTTGGGACTGCCTCATTATTCAAGCTTTGGGTATTTCATGGACTATTGCGCTTTCATGATATCTGATTCCTGCGATTTCTGACTTTCTGTCATGCTGTTCCTTGTAGGAGCTCGAGAAGAAGAGAAAGGAGAGGGCCCAGGTAGCTTATGAGAGGAGGAAGCAGTTGGCTAAATTGAGGGTCAAAGCTGAGAAGGCTGCCGAGGAGAGGCTTGGTCCCCAGCTAGAAATCATTGCTCCCATCAAGTATTGATGATGATGATTCGTAAAGAGTTTGTTTTCCAAATGTTACATCTGAGAAGAGTTTGTTCCCATTATATTTTGTCTTCCATTTTGATATTGATGGATTATAGTTTAACTGTGGTAGTTTTGAAGTAGATGTTATGCTGTATGCAACATACTTGTTGAAATTAGTTATTTTGGTTATCAATTTGCTCAATTTCGTCACAAAGCTGAGATTATGTACTGTCTTGCTCTTTGTGATGTACATTTTTCGTCACTTTTGGCTTCTCTATCAGTGCTTGTCAAAATTTGTCAAGCGGTTGCTTTACCTTCCTATACTGCTTGAGTGGCCGTTTTATATTACTGAGCACATGAGATACACGCATTTAGAGTTCATGTTAAACTTCTTTTTGAAGATGCAGTTTAATCTGCCTGTTTCTGAAGTACTCATGCATGATTGCTCATGGTTGCATGTAAATCGTGGACAGATTATGCAACCACAATTATGATGGCAATTCACTCCATTCTAGAGGCCTATAAGAGTTTACAAAATCTAATATGTTTTCAGGCTACAGTACTGTTTGATTTGTGCCTTTCATTGTCGATCTGCTTTTGAATTTGCATCATAGGAAGACGTTAATACCTTATCGGATGTGGCTTTTTAATAGGGGTGGGCAAAATTGAGTTCGAAACTATTTGCTCCATACCCGATTAGGTATGGAGTAAGCAATTGGATTGAATCTAAAGTTTTTATTTGATCCAAAAGTTCATTCTGGAATTAAATCTAATAACAATCACACGCTATCCTAACGTTACTCAGTAAAGTATCAATTTTTAAACCCAGAATTAAGAAAATTGAACTGAGATTACGATCATATGGAGCAATAAAATTTAAACTAAATTTTACTTTTGGCTATCATTATATATATATATATATATACACACGTGCGCGCGCCCACACCAACTAAAGTTGACCATGTCTTCTTATGGTGACGACATGGTAATTATTTCACCTTATGTGTGAACAGTTGAGGCAGTTGAAAAGTATTTATTATCATCACAAAATCAAATCAATAAATTTAAAAATTTATAATACATAATATTTGGTATTGACAAGAGAGATTAAGCTGCACGATCCAAGAAAACCACCACTCGAAATGGAATGCAAAGGTTTAATCATATTATTTTATAAGATGAGTGTCTTTTAATTTAAGCTGAAAGTTTTAGAATAAAATTTTGAGTTAGTTACCGGAGAAACTTTATATTAACTGTACTTTTTTCTGTACTTATGGATAATTACAAACGTGTGTATACATAATTTTAATTATTTGTCAATATATAATTTATTGCTTAGATCTTCTTACTTCCCATGCACTACATTTCTCTTAAGGAAATTCTGAAAATTTGAAGATATTCCTTATTGAATTTACCATATATATTTTTTAAAACAATTTCAAATATAAAATTTTATAACCTTTCAAATTGTTCACTTGAGACTTTCGATTTTTTTTTATTTTTGTTTTAACAAATAACAATATGAACAAAATCATAAAAATCAAAGCACATATAGTAAGATTTTAAAACGCAATTAACTAAACCGATTGTACAGCCGATGCTCCAATATTTTACCATAAAAAAGACGATTGACTTTTCACTTTCCCTCCTAAAATGATCTCTCTCTCTTTAAATACACAAAGTCAGCAATGGACATAATAAAAGTTACTGTTTCAGTCTTCTGAAAAGGGTTTTGTTTTTAATATTTTTTTTTCTTCATTTTATACCACATGCACCAAACAAAAATGCCATTTGCTCGTTTTCTTTTTTGTTTATGTGTTCTTCTCTTTACTTGTCATTTGGGAACAACAAATGCAAAATCATTTTTCAAGCTTGGCAGCAGAGCAGCTTCTTGCCAAATAGTTGTTGATCATTCAGGCCATGGAAACTTTTCGAGCATTCAATCGGCAATCGATAACATTCCTTCAAATAACAAGAATTGGGTTTGCATCTTCATCAAGGCTGGCATATATAGGTATATATATATATATATATCAAAATTATTTTTCCTATATTTCCTTTTGAAAACTTGCTTTGATTCGATTGTTTTGAAGGGTAAGGCTCGTTATGTCTCCTCCTGATCCATTTTTTCTCTTTTTTATTTACTAAAATTAATTTCCTCGTCCCATCGGGGTTTACTGAAAAGAATGTATCATAATACATTATAGTTGAATGTAATTGTAAGAATATATGTGAAAGTATATAGGGAGAAGGTGAGAATCCCATATGAAAAGCCATTCATAATCCTTAAAGGAGTGGGAAAGAGAAAGACTCAGATTATATGGGATGATCATGAATCACTCGCAGCCAGCCCTACTTTTGCTTCTTTTGCTGATAATGTTGTTGTCAAATGCATGAGCTTTGTGGTGAGTTATTTACTTATTCATCTTAAGACTCTAATTTCAATTAGTGACATTGATCGTGTGAATTATAATTAACATAGTGATATATTTTATTATATGCATATGTAGAATTCATACAACAGTCCACGTAGTGACAATAAGAACCCGAGGATGCCGGCGGTGGCCGCCATGGTGGCCGGAGACAAGACGGCGTTCTATCGGTGCGGCTTCTCCGGCGTGCAGGACACGTTGTGGGATGATCAAGGCCGTCACTACTTTGATCGTTGTACAATTGAGGGTGCTGTTGATTTTATCTTTGGTGGCGGCCAATCTATATATGAGGTACATTATTTCACATGATTTTAACAACCAACATGCATGGCAATTTTGACAATTTATAGTTAAAAATTTCAAATCAATTATCATATATATACACACGTTAACATTTTGGTTCGTGTTAGTGTATTAAGTTTGCATCATCATTCACATTTGAAAAAATTAAAAAAATATATATATATTATTGATTATGTTAATAAAGAGATTAAAAGGAATAATTCTTTTTTAGTTAATTTTGAAAAGAAACGTTTCCGATTAATAGATCCGAAACATATAAAATGCCGTACTCATTTTTAACTTAGTATCATATCATATTACACTTTCACATTTTCAACTGTAAATCTGTTTATTAATTAATTTTGATTCTTTTTTGACCAATCAAAATGTTTTATTTATTTATTTAATTATAACTACCATAGACTCCACTACATTCAAACTCAAAAATTGGAAGAAACACCAGAAGAAAAAAATGTTTATTACAACAAGAAATTTCTTCTAGAGGCCGACCAATTAGACTATTCATTTGAAGTGTGATAAATTTTGAATTACTTCTCTCGTAAATTGACTATTTTCAAATGGTATCTCTTACTTTTGAATACCTCAAATTACTCTTATATTTAGTCAAAAGATAAGAAAAAAAATGGGGGTGGATTGATGATTTTTTTTTTTAATCTTCTTAACCAAAATGGGGATAATTGAAGTTTTCAAAAATAAAAGGGACGATTTGAAGATAGTTAATTTACGAGAAGAATAATTTAAAATTAATATTTGAATTAATCCACAGAAATATTGGATGGTAGGGATGGCTTTCTTTTGACATTAAGTACATGAATCCTAAGCAAACAAAATGTGATGCACAATTTTGGACTTCTTAGTGTCACGTCATATTGTACTTGCCCTGTGTTACATATGTACGTCATATAAAATATGATGTTGATTTATTTTATTTTTGTATGTAGAATTGTGTGATAAATGTGGTTGGATCAACATTACAGCCTGGGCTTCATGGTTTCATAACAGCACAAGGAAGAACAAACCCTAATGATGCCAATGGGTTTGTGTTCAAAGGAGGCACCGTGATAGGAACAGGCTCAACTTTGTTAGGAAGGCCATGGAGAGGCTATGCTAGGGTTTTATTCTACAGTGTCAATCTCACCAATGTTGTGGATCCTAAGGGTTGGGAAGCTTGGAATTCTATTGGCCATGAGTAAGTTTTCTTACAAATGAATCCCAACCACAAAAATTCTTCATCTATTCGTCCATCTAATACAATTCTGTCACATATGCATTTACTTTAGAATTATCCAACCAGAACTTGATTTTATTAGACGTGTATTTTGTAAAAAGATAAAAAAAAAAAAAATCCTATTATAATAAATTATTCCTTTCTTTCAATCTATTAGAAAACTGTGTTTGTAAGTTTCTGTCTTGCATATAAGTTTCTCATTAGCATGGTTTTCTTGCACATTTTAATATACAAGTCTTTGTCTTACACTTCATTTTGCATGGAAAACATTATCTTGTATGACATGATTCTATCAGACGGATGATTATTTAGACCATTTCCCACCAAAATTCTGATGGGAACGACTTTTATTCAATCCTTGTCATGTCATGAATCTTTACCCACTTGATCAAACTCATTTCTTTTACCTTGACCTTTGTAAAAAGATAAAAAATACCCTCTTCTAAAAAACTATTTCTTTCAATCTTTTAGGAGACTGACGACTGTGTTTGTAAGTTTCGTCTTGCATACAAGTCTCTAACTAGAGCTCTATCTAGCATGGCCTTCTTGCAACTTTTAATATACAAATCTTTGTCTTATACTTCATCCTGCATGAAAAAGCAGTGTCTTGTACCCTGTCTTGTACCCTGTCTTGTGTTCACAAGGTATTAGTGCGAAAACATGATCGTTTGGTATACAAAAAAATATAAGTTCAGGCATAGGGTCAAAACTCACGACAGACCTTCTTAAGGGTCACTTAATCAAATTCCTCTTATTCATAATGATTGGACAGGAACTGAACCGTGGTTAAATGAACAGGAACCATCTAACATTTGCAGAGCATGGGTGTTATGGAGGAGGAGCTGACACTTCCCGTAGAGTGAGGTGGGAGAAGAAACTGAGCTCTGCCGAACTCACCCACTTGACTAGCATCTCTTTCATTGATAGAGAAGGATGGCTTCACAAGCAGCCATATTAACTCTTAATTCTTAAACAAATCTTTCTTTAAAGATAATTGTAAAATAACCAGTGTTCTCATTTTTTTTATTCAGAAAAGAATAAAGTATTGCAGCATATCTTCTGCAAGGTCTCCTAATGATTCCATTGAAGAAGAACAATTCTTTTAATTGATTCATTACCCATGAATGCAACAGCAACATTTAATTCATCTTTGATTTTTCAACGAAAATGAATAAAAAATCATTTGTTTTTTTAAAGTCCGTCTCTATCTTGAGCTTGGTCTCTTCTCTTCTCATATGGGGCATTGCATCTGGGAACTGTGATGTGTGTCGATCTGGGAGAGCCATTGCCTTCGTACATTAATAATAAAATCCACCAGCATTTCAGTGCAGATGACTACAGACACATTAACCACCTCCATTATAAATCTCATCTCAATCTGGAGTTATTTTCGGAACAAAACATCCCTAGGCATCTGTCTGACTAGTCTATTTAGTATTATGTGTTGGAACACTAAGATAAAATTTAGTGTTCTTGAAGTCATCGAGAAGGGGGTTGTATCCATCCTTTGTTCTTGTCTTTGTAGGCAAACCAAACTCTTCCATGAATGAGGATGTATCCAGCTGCACAGAGTATATTCAAAATAATTAGGTAAGAGTGTTATTATTGCCAAATTTCCATACCTCTTGAAAGTAATGGTTATGAAATGCATGTGTTTCATCAATATCTTATAGCACAAGTACTTTCGGAAAGCACACGCTCCTCCACAAGACTACAACAATATGGAACCCATATGATTGTCGTTCAATTAGAATTAGGTATTCTACTATGGACTGTCATTTGAATATCAACGAGTTACATCCTGCTGAAGTGCAGTTGTTTCTCACTTGATTTGCTTGATCCTCCTTTAGAAAGATCATCATCTCATCTCAACAATAACTATAGCGAACAGGCAAGCCAGTATAGGATAGATTTTGTTCTTGTGACATTAATTTAAATGGTCATCACAAAAGGAAAAATTAAAATACTTTATTAGAAAACAAACTTACTGTAAGTGTTCGCCTCTTCTTCCCTTGCTTGGATGATTTATCTTTCTGCATTTTCAGCCACCCAGAGCAGTAATGGTCCATACGTTCCAAAAGCAAAAAGTCTGTGGGGAAAAAAATATCAGCATCACCCTGCAATTAAAGACGAACATAATCATTATAGGATTTAGAGATCCTTCTCTGACCCTCAGCTTTCACAAGTTGTCAAGTAAGGGGGAAAAAATCATTAAAGCGCACTGATTTGTCAACTGGACTTGAGAAACAAAGATATTTTGTTAGCAGCAAAGTGTGATTTTATACTTCTGCGACCTTACTATGTTCATTCCCCATAAGTCACAATGATAATCCATGCATGTGTTTGGTTGGCTGAACTTTAGTAGCTAGCAGAGTTGGCTCATTGATGGCAATACTATATGAACACAACTACAAGTAGAAGAAGAGATAAGACTAGCAATAGCACACACCTTTGCATCAAGATAATTGCCATAATCTGTGCTGCTGCCATCTTTCTGCATAATTAAGGTGAATGAAGTCAAAGACTTTGAAGACAATTTCATCCAATTTTAAAACCATTGTTTGGAGGAATATTACTGGATGGTGTCATGACAAAGGTTAAACTTAACCAATAGAGTTCACTCCAAAGTCAATGCATTTCCTTTTAATTCAAGCATAACACATTATATGATAACTTTATCAGCCAGCCTAAGCAAGCATTGGAATTATGATGAACAGAGTCAAGCATAAGTACTAATACAACAACAATGATTTCACATGTATGAAAAGAACGTACTTTTGTTGAAACCAATGGAGCTCTTTCACCAGGTACCTTCACATCAGGCAGGAAGGTAAAGTCTGAAGCAATTAAAGACATCTTTGGTAGGGCATCATGTAAAACCTCAAGCAGTTTCTGCATATTAAGGGATTGTAATATTTCTGAAATATGCATAAAGAAAACAGAGAGCAAAAGCAAAAGAATAATTTAAACAATTTCCTTACCAAACAACCAGTCGGAAGCCAACATCTTCGAGGTTTTGGAAAGACTTTTGACCAAATGTTTTTCAACATGCCACTTCTTTGAGTGTTATGATTTTCATCAAATTCCATGATCTCAATGCAACGTGTAATTAATGGGTCTTCTAGCGGCTTATATAACTCGGTGAGTGTTTCTCTGTAGATCGAGAAAGAGAAGGGTCAGCTATGAGTCTTTTCACTAATTCAACCTGTAGAAACATTAGTTCTAATATCAATGAATTATGAGGAGTATTATATCAAGCCTACATTTCTATTAAGCTTAAAGTAAAATTGGATATTACACAAATAAATTAAAATAAAAAAGAACTGGGAACTTGATATAAAATAGTTTGTTCAGACATGGGACACCCCTTTAAATCACCACATACTAAAATACAAGCCAATGATATAAATAAGAAACATGTTGGCAGTCGAAGGATAACAGAAAAATAGGATGTTCACTGAAAGGACCCGTCTTTTTTTTTTTTCCTTTCTTTCCTCTCTTTAAAGAGAAAATGTTTTCATATGGTGGATAAAAAACGCTTGAAATCAGGATAATTGATAGAAATGAATGTACATATGCACAGACAGAAAAGAGAGAATAGATCACTATAGGGAGTGAAGACTCAAAAAGAATTAGGTTAACATGAAGCTGAGGTACTGGATTTCTTATGAAATTAATTCTCTAATAAGGGTAAGGTGCACATCAATACAACATGATACGAGTAACATGCACGTGATGTTACAGCTCTCTAACACAAAAGTTGCAACCTCTTTCACAAACCTTTAAAAAAAAATAATTGTTGAAATCTTAACTTAAAACTCTGACAAAAAGTTGAAAACCTAACTTGAAAATTTCAACACAAATTTTGAAACCTCGGCTATATGGTAGTGGATCCCAAAGAAACATTGAGTGCAAATTGCAACCAAGTAATTAAGGATACATCCAACACAATGGCACCTACCTATCATGTTGCTTCTCAACCCATACTTCCATCCATGGGGAAACTTGATTTTCTGAATAGATGAGATCATGTGGAAGATTATCAAACACCTATAAGGATTTAATATCTAAATTAGGTTTGCGGAACAAAATTAATCAACTAGAACTTAAGAGATGTTTATCAACAAACTACATGAATTTGCAGGTAAACAGCCTTAAATGTTCATCAATATAACTCTCTATAGAATGCAACAGGGGCACGTCATACAACCCCTATACATGAAAAAGTTAACGATTTATTCGTGTCATTACACATTACATCATCAGTTTTTTAGTAGCAAAGGAAACTAAATATCATAAACAACAACTAAAATTATCATCTTATGTCCTTAACTATAATTCATGTTGCATGCATATATGTTAATTCATGCATATTCAAGGAAAACAGTAACAACAGTTCTTGACATCTCAACGAATATTGTTAGGGTGTATTTACTTATTGGAGCGGGAATGGGAAGTGTGGAATCCTCTCACTTCAGTGTTTACATACTTATTTAAGGGTGGGAGTGGAGTGGGAATCCCACTCCCACCTATTCCTTTTTTACCCTTCTCTTTAAATATAACATAATTATATTTAGTAAAATAAAATAACGTTACATTTATTTAAAAATATTGATATTATATTTATTTAAATAATATTAACCAATAACTAAGATTGCTCGGGGTTGGATAATCTATCAAATGCTGATTAAGTGTGGAGGATATAGGTTGTTTAAGAAGAGAGAATCGTTGGTTCCTTATAGTCATTTCTCTTTCCTATCGTGACAACTCTTGTTCCCCCACCCTTTTTAACATTTTATTTAATAATATTACATTATTTAAAAATAATAACTTACATTGATTCTAAGTTCAATTACTTAAAAATAATACTATTATATTCACATAGAATTAATAATATTACTATATAGTATCTTTGTTTAAAAATGTAATATTATTATATTTATTTAGTTTTAATAGTATTATATTTATTTAATATTAATAATTAATATAATAAATAGTTTATTCTAAGAAAATATTAATTTTCTACTATGCTATTAACAATAATGTTTCCTTCGTGTCGCTCTCATCAATAATTTTTAATTAACATAATTAAAATTAAAGTTAATAAAAAATTTGTGATTTACATAATTAAGAATATTAATAATTATTATTAACTTATATGATTAAAATTAATAATAGAATAAATAGTTTATTTTAGAAATATATTTTTTTATTCACTTTGTAAGTAAGAACCACAATTTTTTAAGGGTAAAATTGTAATTTGAAAAAAATTCACTCTTAATCCAAGACAAAGTAAACACATAAATAGGGTTCTGATTCCTATTCTACACTCTCATTCTAGTGTGAGTAAACAATCTACTCTCACTCCACTCCATGCTCTTAATCCCAAGATTCCCACTCCTCAGAATTCCCAATCCAATTCAAAAAGTAAATGCTACCTTAATGGCTAAGATAAGAGTAGATATTGATTTTTTCTCTTAACTCATTTTAACTAGTTTTACTTTCTTCTCAAAAACAGTTGCAATCACACATGGAATTCATTGCTTCATATCACATAGCTAAATAACCATCCAGGACTCAATAAGTGGCATTGTAATGTATTAGACGTAGCTGCATCATGTTAGACTAATTTCAATAGTAAAATAACAAACAAATATTAAGTAACTTCCACGTTTTGATAATTGGGTCCTCATATGCCCACATGATATTGCTTCATTTCAAATAACGAAGTCATGCTTAACACACATCAATTTAGTCTAAATATGAAAATTCTTCCTTAAAAGCAAACAATTTCAGCACATCCAGTTGACCTTGAATAATTGTGTAGTTTATTTTCTTTCTCTGGTTAGCAAACTCTATTATGTAGATAAAATAGAAGCAACCAAAAGGCTTGTACCTCAAGCATAATCACCCAACATGGTTGTTGCACAACATTTCCTGTGACAAAATAACCAATAGAACTCACATCAATTTAGCTGCATATTCAAAGAGAAACAAAAACTTCTGAAGCTAGCCAAGAAACAATAGATAAGCAACAAAAAATAGCTCTGTTTTTTATGTTTCTGTTTTACTATTTTTTTAAATGAATAATTCCAATAGTAAGGGGTGGGAAGCACCCAAATCCCTAGCCCTATATTGAAGGGCTACATTTGGTGAAGGTGGAACCACCACAATATGAATGCTTGGAGCAACTCAAACAAAGCTACAGAAAATAAAACATAATAACTTAGATCCTTCTCTTCCAATGTCAACCTACGAAATAAATCAAAAATTGACAAAGAAAAACCAAAAGAAAAAAGTTTATTTGAATAAGGAATAAAAGAACAACTTTTAGTAAACAAAAAAAAAGAAAAATGCAGCGATCAAATAGCAGTTTTCAGGCAGGATGACTTAACAGACAATATTGATAAAGTCCACAGCAGATGGTAGTATAAGGTTGGAAGAGTAAGGTCAATAAGTACAATTGAATAAGAATATAATTATGTTTATTGAATGGTCTTCTTCTTTTCTATAAAAACTCCTCATGCATTGCAGAGGCTGTTGTCTCATTTCAAGTATTCAGCGGAGGGAAGAAGAATGGACGGTGGGGGTGGACGGGAGTTGTTTGGGGGTGTGCTTGTCTGGACACCAGCATACCTCATGTTAGTTTGCCTCTGTCAGCAACATGGGATGGGACTTCAGACAATGATCAAATCTTATTGCAATTACTAATACTCAAAATGTTTATAAGATTGTATTACTTTTTTTTTCAAAAAAAAAAAAGTATAAGATGGTATTGCTCATTAAGAAAAATTAAGGAAAATGAAATTAGCACAAATACTAAGGCAACATACCCCATCCAGCCCGATCAGCAGCATCACGACATTCGACCCTAAACTTTGATGAGTGACTAGAAACTTGTCCAACAGTTTCTTTCTGTATCTCGGCCAGTGAGGGACTGATTTCCACTGAGCTACAGCAAACATAAAAATGAATAAACATGATTATACATGATAAAAATTTCAGGACAATATAACTGTCATAAACAGAACTTGGAAAGCATGTAAACTGTTTTAACAAGGAAGGAAATAAAAACTCAATCAGACAAGTAATGAATTTCTGTACTCGTTTAAATAAGAATATAATTAGACCAGTACTCCTCAGAAACAACAAAAGGAGGTGGAGGAAGAAGAATAGGTTAAAGAACTAACAAGTGAACTTCAAACATAATTCAGTGAGAAGAGAAGAATTAAGAAAGACAATTAATGACAAAACCAAAAGAACAGCATTAATGTGGAGCACGAGTTCTATATGCAGCAGCTTTCTTAGAAAGGAAATAGTAAGCAAAAGAATTAAAAGGACACTGAGACTTACTTCAAATGTTAGATTCCAACAGGTGCTCTCTCACTGGATGCTGTGGCATAAATACAGAATACTATCTAGGCACTCACAGAACATGGACATGAAGTGGACACACCGGCAAACAATTACATATAACTTTCATTACAAAACCTTATTTCAAAATCTATCATCATTTCATATGGGTTCCTTCTTTTCATTGTTCATTTCATCAATTCATGTTAAAAACTCATCAGAAGTTCTGCTCTACTTAAATGGAAGACTTCACTGTCATAGGATCAAAGTGGTACACAAGAACTGTATCAATTAGAAGTAATGTAACCACATATATTGTTATAAACATACATACATATTATGCTCCAAGAATCCAAGTTCCATATTCAAACAAGAAAGGGGAAAAAAAATTCCCAAATAATATTTAAGTTACGTCTACTTCATGGATATTATTGTTATATCGTAGTAATTACATTGACCAGAGTTACAAGACAAAGGGACCAAACTCCTTCATGGAAGACAATAAACTTACATGTAAGTCATATTGTTGTAAACTCTTTCAGGTGCATTCAACATTATGTAATCCATCACACCCTTCGCACAAGTTCCTGATCCACCACCAATTTCATATATCTGAGTGCACATTATAAAACATAAAACAGCATGAGCAAATTATTAGACCCAATGAATTGAACAAAGATATCTGACTGCTCACGTCAAAAAATTGGAACCAATAGAGATGATATCTGCCAAAGATAATACTGCACTGTTAAACTATTAATTTGTATTCTGGATTTAAAGCTATATGTTCATTCAAGCAGCAAAATCTTAAGTATTCTGGATTTAAAGCTATATGTTCATTCAAGCAGCAAAATCTTAAGTATTCTGGATTTAAAGCTATATGTTCATTCAAGCAGCAAAATCTTAACAGTGCAATAAAATCTAAAAAGTGCTACGAACAATTAAGTTGTTCACACTTTCAGATCACACAATTCAGATACATCTAAACACTTGTAATGAAGGAAATGGATAAGAAGAGATTTTACATTGAAGTATACCTTATTGAAAGGAAGCAGCCAGTCAGACAGTAAAAGTATATACATATGACATTCCAAAACTCTTGCAATGCCATCTAATCCTCTACAATAGTAAAATATAAATCCTAACACGCCGTCTGTCAGTACTTAACTTTTTTTTTTTTTTTCTTCAAAAGAAAGCATACCTGTCTGTCAGTAGGTAAGTGTGCAGGTATGTATTAGATAGATAAAATTTGAACTTAAGACTTACTTCATTACCAAATCAAACAAGGAGATCTAAAGCCCACAGAGACCCTTCCAACAATAGAAAACTACGAATTTGATACAATATAAAAGGTAAATGATGAAAACGTGCAACTTTCTTTACAAAATACCAGCAGACCCAAGAGAAAAACTATTTGTGCCCCTCTATTGCTTTGGCTTGGCAAAAGGAAATCCCTAGTTCCAAAGCAAGCATCTCAACATGTAAAACATAATTCTTTATAGCTTCATTCCTGGCTCAAGACAGCAAGGTTTCTACACTGTCATGCTGAGTCAAACTAAAGTCAATCATGAAACAGAGCAATATGTTTTACAATCTGAGGTCTTACTTTAAAGCCTAGATACTGATCAATTTAAATCCTAATATGAATTCTAATTAGACAGAGTGATCAGAAAATAATTTTTTTTATAGATTTTACTGTAAAATATGACGAACAAAAGAGTGAATTATATTTTAAATTTCAGATTACAGTAAAGCACAAGAATTTAACATGGGGTAGCGTAAATTCTAAAGACATTACCAAAAAGACAAGGTACATACTTTTAGAGGGACAGAAAGGTTAGCAGTGCGCATTATAGCCTCCGCAATCCCATGGGCATACCAAGGCTACAAGGAAGAAAGTTTCACAACACCAACGAATTAGAAGGCAAAAATTATAATTATACAGCATGAAAAAATTTAGCACTGTTATTACAAATGAAACTTGATTGAATAATTAAGATCATGGTGGAAAATTTAATTAAAATTGTGATTATCATAACACATGGAAAAAAAATGATAATAATAGTAATGATTAAAGAATACTAATAATGGGTTCAAATTGTGGTTGATGGAACATATGGTAAGGACTCCAATTACTTAGTTCCAAAGCTATCTAAAACCAAGCCAAAGGTCTAAAGCTCCACATGGACAAATGGGTAGACAAGTTCAGACAGTACAGAAACAAAATCGAGGAAGTTTCTCGCCACTTCATGCATGCTCAGAAACTTGATACAGCGAAAGTTCCCTAACTCTTGATTAGCAGATAAAATAAAACACTGAATTCTTGATGCACAATTTTCATATTAGATTGATGGAAACTTTCTTTTATCTTAAAGAGATTGAAAGAGAGATTACCTTGAAAAGTTCCACTGGTGTAAACCATGATATTTCACTCTGCTTATATATTTTATCCACATGCTTCATATAAGCTTTCCTACCTAAAAGCATACCAAAAGTTAGAATAATAAATCAACTTCAAAAGGAAATAGCAGTATGGTCAAATATTTCAATTTTTGTTTTCCAGATTTATGTTAACATATTAAGCTTAAGCAGGGAAACCATGAATTCAGCAGCATGTAAATCCACTCTTAATAAAGTACACTGAAAAGTAATCAATATAAGTCAATAGAAATCCGATCAACATATTAAGGGTGTGTTTGAGACTGCCATGCTTCTACTTAAATTTGAAAGCATAGCAGCAAAAGTGCTTGCCAAATGCCACGTTTACTTTGCATCTAAAATTTCACTAAAGACTTTGAACATTATATATGTCAAGTTCTTTCATCATTACAAGCAAACCCCATCATCTTTCCACAAGGTTAATTGACAGTCATCAGTAATGCGATCAAATTTCAAACTTAAACATAAATTCTACTAAACCCAGATCACAAATTACGAAGTAAACAAAAACTCAAAAAGGAAAAGCAATACACACACACACCTTGAAGCTGATTGAACTTGATGGCAGCGTCAAGCACACCAACGGACCGTGATCTCTGAGAGAAGTAGCCATGTTTGGGGTGGTACAAAGCTGAGTGTATGAAATCACGAACCTGCCCAATTGAAATAATAAATTAGTAATGATAATGAAAATGGAAACGAAACAAAGAAATGGAGTGAATGAGTGAGTGACTTACAAGAACTGGTTTGTCCCCAACAATGTGTGTAGAGAAGAGAGCTTTCAGTGGAGGCTGACATGGATTAACTGCAATTAAATCAACAACGTTGAAGATAAATGGTAGCGTTTTGGTGGTGAGAGTGCGAGAAAGCATTTGTTTTTGCTGTGCTTACGCTTCTGCTTCTGCTTCTGCTTTGAAGTTTAGGCTTTTGGGAATTTCAAAGCCTTAAACCCCTCCTGACTGAGGTTTTAAAATGGGTTTTAAATGCAAATAAATTTCGTCTTTCTTTTTGGCAAGATATTGATTAAAATTTAATTTAAAGATTATCACATCATCTTCATTATGTACCTGAATTGGTCCTGCACAGAAATGAAGTTTTTTAAAAATTTGACTCAAACATGGGCCTATTCTTGCTATCCAAGCACAAGAATCAGGGTAAGGGTTTCCAAATGGGTTGGGCCCGGTTAGGCATTGCCAAGCACAGAAGCGGGCCCTTGAATTTGGGAAAGTCTAGGCCTTTAAAACTTTTTGGCCATCTCGGCCTGACTTGACCCAAATTTTTTTTTTAGGAAAATTGAAAATTGAAATAAAAAAAGGCGGATGCCTACAGAATTATGCTGCGGCGAACAATGAAAAATGCTTGTGCAAACAAGAAACAGGGAGTTTTATTTTTTTAAACACCCCTAATTTATTTTATAAAATATAAATACGTATATTGACATTGTTGATGCTGAAATCTGCTCGCCCTTGGACCGACCAGATTCTTTCACCAACGCTTATGTTATCGACTGTTTGCTCGAACCACTAGGATTGGAATCACCCTCCTTTCTCTCACTAGACCTGCGTTCATGAAAATGGGTCAAAGACGCCAGTGGTTTTGCCAGCGTAAACCCTCCGATGCCTAAGTTAGCACAAGGTCTTTACGGGAAAACAATGTAATATGGATTTAAGAAATTTGTAAGGAAATGGCCTGGTTGCAATTTGGCAGCGTTTTCCCTCTCTCAGTTTTTCTATATCCGTCTTCATCGATTTCTTCTTCTTTTATAGCTGCTGTTTGTCCCACGTCTTCCGCTTACCCTCTATCCCCCCTTTTCTCGGGTTGTGGCAGCCCCTCATGGGGCTCTGACTGTTGCATTGTGGCAAACGTGGGATCTTATGTGTCCTTCAACGGTTCCGGGAAAGGCGCAGCGGCCGCGATTCTGTGGGATCGTGTTCCCGCTTTTCTGGGGAGTGTGTATCGGTTCGGTATTAACATCTGGTCGGTATACGCTCCCGTGCTCTGCTCGTACCCACAGCTGAGGTGATCCATGCCGGGGTGGAGGTAGTAGCATGGTCGACCTGGTGCTTTTATTTACTTAACACCAGTCCCCCAGTTTCTGGTCTTGCGAGTGAAATGAGTTAAGAGTAGAAACTGATAGTCAAATCTTACCAACCTGAGGAGCGTCTCGCATGGCCTTCCGCTTACTAGGACATATCTGAGGTACCATTTTTCTTCTGGGGAGATTCCGACCTGAGCATGGGCCTAAATGAGCCTGTCCATTGCATATCTGGGCTTGCATCTAACCTGGCCTCTTGTAACGGTTGGTGACGTGGCGCTTCCCGACTCTTCGTATTTGAAATTTGAAACGACGGGCTATCCATCCTCGATATATGGGTGAGTGAGCTGGCATATCCCATCACTTAAATGCTTCCATTTCCCCCTTTTCGTTTCAAATCCCTAGACTGGAGTCTTCATCATCTTGTTATTCGTTTCTCCGCCGTTAACCAAATTTTCTCTGAACTTTGCTCACACTTCCAGCGTCCGGAGTATCCATTTGCTGGGTGTTTTCTCTGTCACGGCGGCGCTATCAGTGTCAGTCTATTCCAGGTATAGCCTTTAACCTTTTCTTCGGCTGTTGTTGATTGGGTTCTGTGTTGCCCCTTTGTGTCCATATACTCGAGTTTTCTCTGTTTTCTTTTGGGATTCCGGTATGTCAAATCGGAAGAGGAAGTTAATTGTTGATGAGGGTGATGACGAATCAGGGGATTCAGGCCTCAACGTGCCAATACCCACCGATTTTTTAGGTCCCTCCAGTAGTGTAGGTCCTCCTCATGGTAGGGATACCCTTGAGTACCCACGCCCCCTGGTTGTCTCTCCCTCTCCCGAATTAGAGCTTGTAGGAAATAGGGGTGGACCTGCGTCGGGCTCTGGTGAGAACCACAACTTTGGTGGGGTTGGGATCCCTGAAGGAGTTGGTGATGGTGAGGGGAGAAGTTCTGGACCGAGCAGACCTGCTCAGAAAAGGAACCTAGGCCATAGGGTGGAGGCTGATTCCTACCCTATTGATTTCATGGCTTGTGCCACCACCCCCACCGATCTATTTAAACTTAGGAATCTCTACAACATCCCCAACGAGGTTCTTCTTGTAGTTCTTGGAAAATGTGATGTCCATAGTCGGCCTCCGAAAGGGTATGTGACGATGCACTTGGAGAGTTTCAGACTAGGAGCTCGGCTGCCCCTTCAACCTTACTTTGCCAAGATACTGGACGGTATGCACCTGGCCCCAGGTCAGCTACACCCAAATGGGTGGAGGGTTCTCTCGGTAATGTTTGTGTTGTGGGAGAGGTGCGGGTCGGAGGAGCCTTCTCTTGTTGAAGTGAAACATTTGTACCAGCTGCGGAGTAGCCCGAAGGAGGCAGGCTGGTACTATTTCATGTCCAGTTCCGCAAAGAGGAAACCGATCACTGGGTTTCCATCTTCATGTAAAAATTGGAAGAACAAATTCTTCTTTGCTAGAGGGAACTGGTGTCCAGCGGTTCAGTCGCTTGGTGGGGACATTTATCTTCCCACCCATTTTGTCACCCCAGGTCGTTCATTTTTTGCCTATATTCTTTCTCAAATTGCCACTCATTGGGTTCTTTAACCTTGTTTGTTTTTTCAGAATCGTGGGGTTTGGTGAAGGATCTTGAAGACCGACCTTTGCTTCAGATGGAAACTGCTCTGTTGAACGCGTCTACTTGCCAAGACCTCCTGTCGCCAACAAACTTGGTCGGTTCCCGCTTAGTAGATATTGCCACTGGAATGGATAACAAGATCCTCAGCGCGTTGAGCAGAAAGTGTGGTCGGGCTCCGAGTAGCTCCAGCAACCCTCCTCCTCCTCCGAAGAAACCCAGCGTCGGTCCTTCCAAGGCGCCAGTTCCTGCTCTGCCCCCTCCTCCACCTCGTAAGAGTGGTGGGGATAAAACCTCCGACAAGAGTCCTGAGGTCAGCTTGCAGTCTGGGGACCGCTCTTCTCCTCTTCCATCTCGGGATCAAGGTGACTACCTGAGCCCATATCAGAAGGATTATAGAAAATCGGTTGGGCCCAAGATGGTGAAGGACATCGAGAGCATGAGCCTCTCCGAGTTAGCTGCTTCTGTTCAAAGAGTCTCCTTCAGGCTGGCCACAATGGTCTCGTGCTACAAGACCGGGTCCGCGCGTCATGAGAGGAAGCTCCAAGCTGATAACCAGGAGTTGAAAAAGAAAGTCGAATCTGCTGACCGCTCCAAGGAGAAACTGGCCGAGCTGAACAAGCAGCTTACGGAGCTTGAGGAGAAAGTTGTTGTTGCTGAGTCCACTTCCTCCAAGCTTGAGGGTGAGTTGGGTGATCTGAAGTCCGATCTTCAGGCTACCCAAAGTGAAAGGGATACTCTGAGGGTCGCCTTTGAAGGAGAGATCAAATCCCTGAAGGACCAGCTGGCTGAGGAGAAAAGCAAATCCGCTGACGTGGATGATCGGCTGGATGCCGAGTATGACTCCGGGGTTGCTTTCAGCTATAAGTGCATCATGTCTGTGCTTAAGGAAGAATACCACGAGCTCGACATGAGCAAGCTGGAATCTGGGGTGGAGAGGTATATGGCTGGGGCCGGCCAGGGAGATAAGGAGCAGGTGGAGGTTCCTTTTGATGAGGTGCGGGAGGGAGGAGCTGGTCAGTGTGTTTTTGAAGTGAGACAAGGGTCCGCGCCTCCTCCTCCCGTTATTGCTGATCTTCCACCTCCCGAGATAGCCGACCCTTCTCCTGCTGAGGCCGTTGACCTTCCTAATCCTTAGGTCTATTTTTTTAAAAACTCTAGATTGTTATTCGCTTTGTAAACATTTGAACATTTATAAATTTTTAAATGCTCTCAATTGGCTTTCTTGTCTGGTTTTGCTCACGGGTTGCTTCTGCAAAACAACTTGGCAATTTATCTGATTTTGCCTGTTGGTTTTTTAGTGCATTGAGCAGGAATAGGCATCCGTTTGCCTTAGCGAAATTTTCACAAAATTGCCTGCTGGTCTTCGATGACCGAGCAGGAGCGGACACTTATTTGCCTTAGTAGAGTTTTCGTAGTTTTACCTGCTGATCTTTCGTTCACCGAGCAGAAGTAGGCACCGATTTGCCTTAGTAGAATTTTCGTAGCTTTAGCTGCTGGTCTTTCATTGACCGAGCAGAAGTAGGCACTGATTTGCCTTTGTAGAATTTCCGTAGCTTTAGCTGCTGGTCTTTCGTTGACCGAGCAGAAGTAGGCACTGATTTGCCTTTGTAGAATTTCCGTAGCTTTAGCTGCTGGTCTTTCGTTGACCGAGCAGAAGTAGGCACCGATTTGTCTTAGTAGAATTTTCGTAGCTTTAGCTGCTGGTCTTTCGTTGACCGAGCAGAAGTAGGCACTGATTTGCCTTAGTAGAATTTTCGTAGCTTTAACTGCTGGTCTTTCGTTGACCGAGCAGAAGTAGGCACTGATTTGCCTTTGTAGAATTTCCGTAGCTTTAGCTGCTGGTCTTTCGTTGACCGAGCAGAAGTAGGCACTGATTTGCCTTAGTAGAATTTCCGTAGCTTTAGCTGCTGGTCTTTCGTTGACCGAGCAGAAGTAGGCACTGATTTGCCTTAGTAAAATTTTTATTGATCTTGCTAGCAGGGGGATTTCATGCTGAATTCATCTTTATTGAAATTTGAATGTATTACAAAAACATAGAATATATGCATGTGCGACAGGCCATCAGGCATTGTAACAGAAATAACTTGCCAGAGTGAGGATTTAATAGAGCATTTTGCTTACTGGAAATACTTCTTCAGGTGTTCGGCGTTCCATGACCTCTTCACGTCTCGTCCGTCTTGGCACGCTAATTTATATGCTCCTGGTCCAGTGGCTCGTATCACTCGGTATGGGCCTTCCCACTTTGGGCCAAGAGCGCCATGGTTAGGATTCCTGGTGTTCTGGTTCACCTTCCTAAGTACCCAATCTCCTGCTCGGAACTGCCTCACGCGTACGCTCTTGTTGTAATAACGCATGACCCTTTGTTGGCACTGGGCCACTTTCTGCACTGCCCCTTCCCTTTTCTCCTCCAGCAGGTCCAGACTTAAGCAAATCTGCTCGTCATTTTGCTCCTCAGTGAAATATTCCGTCCGATGTGTTCCCACTCCAACCTCTGCTGGGATTACCGCCTCATGACCAAAAGCTAAAGCGAACGGTGTTTCTCCTGTGGCGGTTTTGTGAGTTGTCCTGTAGGCCCACAGTACTCCTGGTAGCTCGTCAACCCAAGCTCCCTTCTTCTCTCCCAATCTAGTCTTTAGGAGCTTCTTTATCACCTTGTTGGCTGCTTCCACTTGTCCGTTTGCCTGGGGGTGTGCGGGGGTGCAGAACTTCAGGTCCACCCCCAGGTTTCGGCAAAATTCCCTGAAGTTGCCGTTGTCAAATTGCCTCCCATTGTCTGTGATGATGGCGTAGGGGATCCCATATCTGCAGATGATATTTTTCCAAATAAAATCTGTTGTCTTCCTCTCTGTGATCTGGCTGAGGACTCCTACTTCCACCCACTTGGTGAAGTAGTCTATTGCCACAATTGCATGTGTCGCCGCTCCTCGTCCCTTAGGCAATGGACCAATCAAGTCGATTCCCCATTGAGCGAAAGGCCATGGGGATGTCATAGCCGTCAGCTTTTCCGGGGGTTGTGCAGGAACCTCGGAGAAGCTTTGGCATGTTTTACAATTCTTTGCCATCCTTTTGGCATCCTGGTGCATGGTTGGCCAGAAGTATCCTTGCCGGAGTGCCTTGAAGGCTAAAGTTCTTGCTCCCGAGTGATTGCCGCATATTCCCTCATGAATCTCTCTCAGCACATAATCCGCCTCCTCATCATCCAAACATCTCAAAAGGGGCAAGGTGAACCCTCGGCGGTACAGCACTCCATCCAGTAGCGTATACCTTGCTGCTCGGCATTTTAATTTTCTTGCTTGCCTTTTGTCTTCTGGTAAAACTCCATCGCGGACATATGCGCGAATCGGGTCCATCCAGGATTCTCCAATACTTACTCTCATCACCTCTGCTTCTTCCTCAATACTTGGTGAGGTCCTTACCTCTAGTGGAACTGACTTCGGTAATTTTGGATCTGCAATGGCTGCCATCCTAGCCAGCATATCTGCTCGGAAATTCTCATTCCGGGATATCTGCTTTACCTCCACTGCTTGGAAAAGCCCAACCATCTGCTTCGCCTTCTTTAAATAAAGACCCATCTTCTCTCCCCTTGCTTGGAACTGATCATTGAGCTGATTACATACCAATTGGGAATCTGCTCGGATTTCTACCCTTTCTGCTCTTAAAGCGTGTGCAAGTCCGAGCCCGGTGATAAAGGCTTCATACTCAGCTTGGTTGTTTGTGAGCTGAAATTCGAACTTCACCGCATATGTTATCTCGGTTCCCTCTGGGCTCCGTATTACAACTCCTGCTCCGGATCCTTGCTCACTACATGATCCGTCAACCATTACCAGCCATATCCCCTTTGAATCCTCTTGCTCTGCCGGTTGTTCCTCTTGGACCTCTTCCCCCGGTTCAACACGGTCCACCATAAAATCTACCAGGGCTTGGGCCTTGATTGCTCCTCGGGGCCTGTAGGACAGGTCAAATTCGCTCAGCTCCACGGACCATTTTACTAACCGACCAGACGCATCTGGTTTTTGAAGCACTTGCCGAAGTGGCTGGTCAGTCATCACAACGATCTGGTGGGCTTGGAAGTATGGTCGGAGTTTGCGTGCTGCCGTTATCAAAGCCAGCGCCCACTTCTCCATTAGCGGATATCTGGTTTCTGCGTCCACCAGGGCCTTGCTTGTGTAGTATACCGGGTGTTGCTTCCCTTCTTCTTCCCTGACTAAGACCGAGCTGGTAGCCTGCTTAGAGATTGCCAAGTATAAGAGCAGCTGGTCACCCTCTCTCGGAGTTGATAGTAACGGGGCGCGGGCTAGATATTCCTTCAGCTGTCCAAATGCCCCCTCGCATTCCGGTGTCCATTCCATCTTCTTCCCTTTCTTTATGACTTGGAAGAAAGGGTGACATTTATCAGTGGCTCGCGAAATGAATCGGTTCAATGCTGCCAACTTCCCCGTAAGGCTCTGCACCTCCTTAACTGTTCGTGGGGACCTCATTTCTATTACCGCCCGTATTTTTTCTGGGTTGGCTTCAATTCCCCGATGGCTCACCAGGTACCCCAAAAATTTGCCCGAGCCGACCCCAAATGCACATTTCTCCGGGTTCAGCTTCATTTCGTACTTCCTCAGCAATTCAAAAGTCTCCTCCAAGTGCTTCACATGATCTCTCGGGTCTCTTGACTTGGTGATCATATCGTCCACATATACTTCCATGGTGTGACCGATCAATGGTTTGAAGACCTTGTTCACTAACCTTTGATAGGTAGCTCCTGCATTTTTCAGGCCAAAGGGCATCACCCTGTAACAAAACAAACCCATGTTAGTTATAAAGGTGGTGCTTTCCTCATCCTGCTCGTTCATGGGTATCTGGTTGTATCCGGAGAAGGCATCCATGAAACTGAGCAGACTATGACCCGCGGTTGAGTCCACCAGCTGATCTATTTTTGGTAGGGGAAAGCTGTCCTTCGGGCATGCCTTATTGAGGTCCGTGAAGTCTACACACATTCTCCACTTCCCATTGGCCTTCTTTACCAATACCACATTGGAAATCCACTCCGGGTACT
Organism: Citrus x changshan-huyou; assembly: GCA_039657385.1. NCBI lineage: Eukaryota > Viridiplantae > Streptophyta > Magnoliopsida > Sapindales > Rutaceae > Citrus > Citrus x changshan-huyou. The sequence goes on from CM077555.1 coordinate 12,815,043, forward strand.
TAGCTTCCCTTATAAATCCTGCTTTCAGCAGCTTTTCCACCTCGGCATTTATGGCTTCGTACCTTTCATGGTTGAAGCACCTCCTTTTCTGCCTCACCGGCTTTGCCCCTCTCTTGACCGCCAGCTTGTGACAAGCTATCCCGCGGTCAATACCTGGCATATCCTCATGAGACCAAGCAAATATGTCTGCATGGGACTGTAGACACTTCACCAGCTCTGTCTTTATTTCTCTACCCAATTCTGATCCGACCTTTACAACTCTGCTAGGGTCGCTCCTGCTTACAACAACTTCCTCCAGCTTCTCAACCAGTTCCTGACTACCATTTTTTGAATCCCTTCGGTTATCTAGAGAGGTAACTTGCAGCGTTTCCTTGGCCGCTGTAGCATAGCAGCTCCTGGCCATTCTCTGGTCGCCCTTTACTACACCCACAACTCCATTTATTCTGTACTTCAGCGCCAGATAATGCGTTGACATTACACATTGGCTTATCCTCATGAACGGTCTCCCCAATATCATCTGGTAAGGACTTCTTTCCTCTACCACTACAAAGTCCAGCATCATCGTTCTTTCAAGTGGCTTTGTCCCTACAGTAATCGGGAGTTCAATGACCCCCATGGGAGTTAACCGTCCCCCTCCAAATCCCTTCAAGGATGTATTCGTTCGCTCCAGCTTTAAATCTGAAATCCCCATATCATCTAAGGCCGACTTAAACAGAATGTCTACTGAGCTGCCCGTATCTACCAGTATTCGCCGCAATTCTGTACTGGCCACCAATGCTTTAATCACCAGCGCATCCTCGTGAGGGTATAAAATGCCTTCTTCGTCGTCCTCTGTCCACATAATAGGAACTTGCCGCACTTTTGCCCTCTTGGCTGCTGGCAAATTGAAAAGCACTTCTTTGCTAGTCAGGGCGTATCTCCCATAGTTCTTCCGTGCCCTGTTTGAATCCCCGGCCAATGTTGGCCCTCCTGCTATAACTTGGATAGTCGGCTGTTCTTGTTCCAAACCCCTTTCAACTCCTTCATCCTGTGCATATTGCGACTCACTGACGGGGAACACTCCATCTACGTACTCATCCAAGTATTGGTTCCTCACCAAATCCTCCACCTGAATCCTTAGGTCACGGCATTGGCTGATAGTATGACCGTGAGTATTGTGGAATTTGCAGAACCTGCTCTTATCATGCCGGTGAGCGGGTTTCGTTATAGGGGCTGGAGTATACAGCAGTCCTCGTCCCTCGATCCTTTCATATAGTTCCTCCATGGAGATTTTTAATGGAGTATATTGTCTATATGCCGCGCTCTGGTCAACCAACTGAACTGCTCGGCTATGATGGATGTCACCTCGGTCTGGTATAGCCGGTAGCTGCTCTGGTCGGCCAGACCTAGTCGCATTTACCGCTCTGGGGGTGCTGTGATAAGGGTGGGCAGTCATCTGCCTGAATTCTCGCTGCCGCTCTGGGATCGGGGGGCGCGGAGGTTGAGCCCGGCTGTGTTGGAACTGTTGTGCTCTCTGAGCTATGGGGTAAGGGCGAGACCGAACTGATATTCCGCCCATCCCTGAAGATTCTCCAGTTCGCTTTCCCGACCCGCTCCCTTTCGGGGCTCTCCGTTCCCTTCGCCTCAGCTCTTCTAGCTGTTCACTTTTAATTCTTGCTGATTTCTCCTCTTCTATTTCTATATCTCGTCTCGCCTGCTCATACCCCGACGAGTAATTCTGTACGAGGGGGCTTCTTAAGTTATACCACAATCGGCCGATTCTTACACCTTCTTTTAATCCCCTCAACGCCTGCGGGTGATTAAAAGCTCCCAAATCCAGCACGGCTCGGTGATATCGTTTTACGAAATCGCGAAGGGATTCATGCTCCTCCTGCTTCATCCCCATCAGCTCCATCATGTCATCCTCTGGGGCCACCGCCCCTCGGAACTGCTCGGCCAACTCCTGGCACATCTGCTCATACCCCTTTATTCCTCCTCGGGGAAGCTTGCGGTACCATTCTCGGGCTCGTCCCTCTAGTGTCAACGGGAACACCCTGCATCTCTGAGCTGGTGTCAGCCCCTGCACACCCGTCATGTCGTTGAAACGCTCAATGTGCACCAACGGGTCACTTCGCCCGGAGTATTTGAGGTCGGGGAAGCGGAAATCTCTTGGGATTATGGTACTCATGATCTCAGTTGATAACGGAGATTCTTCATCTAGCATTATCCTCCAGCTCGGGGGCTTTCTCTTGCCCTGCATCTCCTCTATCACCTGCGCCAATCTGCGCACCTCCCCCTCCAATTCTATAGCACGATCAGGATCACGTGCAGCTATCTGGTCTCGCTCCTGCTCGACGTTCTGCAACCGCTGTCTGAGCTCTCCTTCATCAACACTGGCCCCTCGGCCATTTATTTCCAGTACCCGTCCGGGGCGAGGTTGGTCTCTCCCTTCATCCACGTGTTCCCCTGGGACCCGACCAGTACTTCGGTGGGGATGCACTCCGTTAGGTTGGTCTGCGGGCGGAGGGATTTCCCCGACCCTACGCCCCCGGAGGCTGGGTTCTGCTCCAACTCCATCTCTTCCCACGGGGGTTTCGCAATCTCTTCTCCGCTCGTCCCTCAGCTCAAACAATACGGCCGCAAGAGTCTCCATTTGTTTCTCCATCCGCTCCAGTCTATCTTGCGTCATCCTCTCTCGGGCTTCATTTGCAATTTCCCGAAGAGTGATTGTCTCCCCAGCTTCGTTATCCTCCCTCAGAGCGTCCTTCCTCGTCACATCCATGTTTAACCGTTCGCTGTTTCTCCGGTACTTCCTAATTCGGTGGTAGCTTTTTATCCAGCTCCCCACAGACGGCGCCAAAATGTTGATGCTGAAATCTGCTCGCCCTTGGACCGACCAGATTCTTTCACCAACGCTTATGTTATCGACTGTTTGCTCGAACCACTAGGATTGGAATCACCCTCCTTTCTCTCACTAGACCTGCGTTCACGAAAATGGGTCAGAGACGCCGGTGGTTTTGCCGGCGTAAACCCTCCGATGCCTAAGTTAGCACAAGGTCTTTACGGGAAAACAATGTAATATGGATTTAAGAAATTTGTAAGGAAATGGTCTGGTTGCAATTTGGCAGCGTTTTCCCTCTCTTAGTTTTTCTATATCCGTCTTCATCGATTTCTTCTTCTTTTATAGCTGCTGTTTGTTCCACGTCTTCCGCTTACCCCCTATCCCCCCTTTTCTTGGGTTGTGGCAGCCCCTCATGGGGCTCTGACTGTTGCATTGTGGCAAACGTGGGATCTTATGTGTCCTTCAACGGTTCCGGGAAAGGCGCAGCGGCCGCGATTCTGTGGGATCGTGTTCCCGCTTTTCTGGGGAGTGTGTATCGGTTCGGTATTAACATCTGGTCGGTATACGCTCCCGTGCTCTGCTCGTACCCACAGCTGAGGTGATCCATGCTGGGGTGGAGGTAGTAGCATGGTCGACCTGGTGCTTTTATTAACTTAACAGACATTAATCATCTTCCCAATAATTTTACCTTAAAATATTTTTTTAGTTTTTTATTACAAAGTACCTACAAATCTTAAATTCTAAAATTATTTCCTTCTTATTATATGATTTCTAGCTCCAAAGCTCTAAACCATTATATCATTAAAATTTATAATATAAATATAAATTATGAAATGGAGTAGGAGTGAAAAGTTTGTTAATGAAAATTTTACTGAAATGTTTAATTAAATTTTCATTCAAAATAAAGATATTGATTAATTTGTATTTGGTTATTTAAGTAATTTCAATTAAAATTTTCAGGAGTGTCAAAAAGCTAAAGGTGGCAATATGGGTTAGGATTTATTTATTCGATTTGATTTGATACGAATTAAATGGGTTTGGATTTGAAAAAATTGAATCATTTAATAAATGAGCAAATTCGATTCGATTCACTAATTAAAATGAATCGAATATGAGTTTAACGGCATTAATTCATTCGTTCGTTTAGAATTCATTTAATAAATAAGTCATAAACGAATCGAATACGATCCATTTGTGTAAAATTGTTTATTATTCATTTAATTATACTACTTATTTATCTTTAAATATATATATATTAAAAAATTTAATGTTTGAAGGCTAATATAATTATTATAAATTGTAATGAGTTTTTATTTTGTAGGATATTAAATTTATGGTCCTTATATATTTTATATTTTTGTTCATTAATCATATTTTTTATAAACAAATTTATATTCAATTTGATTTATTATGGATTCGTTATAGGATAAATGAATAGTAAATAAATCCAAATTCGATTCGATTTATTTATTAATTGTACTAAACGAATCAAACCGAATATTTGTTTAATAAACAAATTATATCTGAATCCTAAGATGTCAATTTATTTAATAAACGAATCAAATCCGAATCAGTAAAATTTTGACTCAATTCGTTTACGATTCGATTCAATCGCATTTATTTATTTTGTCGGCCCCTACAAAAAGCCTAATGAACAAGGTCTTGATTTTGATGGCACTGGCCCAGGCCCTCGCACAAAGGTCCGAGAAAAGCCTTGCGGTCCGGGGCTAGACTGACCCAAGCGTTTGTGCTAGCCTTAGTGTGCCGAAGGGGAGAATTACATTTTAACACAAATAGGTCTTTCTCTGTTTATTATTTCCTTTAAAATGCTTGTTTAGAGATGCACTTATAATGTAGGAGTTATAACGTTCATATTGATGTGTAATAAATATAAATAATTAATTATCACATGAGATTATCTAAATAAATAAAAAATTATCACATGAAATAATGCCACAACATCTGCCATTTATTTATAAAAATTATGTATCTCAAATCTGAACTTTGCAAACCTCTAACGATCGGGTGGTTAATCACATTTTCTGAGTTTCATATGGTCAAGCACAAAATTGACGAAAGAATATTCTATCGCTTTGGACAATGTCACATGTCAATTAGCTCAGGCAGATTTCATGAAAAAAAAAAATCAATAAAAGCTCTTTTAAAATTTTTTTAAAAAAAGTTGTTTTTGTAAGAATCTCCTCCTCGCTGTTAATCTTGATAATGAACAAGTAGAAATTATATTGAAATGTTGGAAAAAATTAAAAGTAAAAAATTATTGTTAACTACAACCTTTAGACGAAACGTTTAACGCCGTCACTAAACTTATTCATGTCAGGATTATATACAACCAAAAAAGAAAAATAAGAAAAAAACTTTATTGCACAATATAAATATAATATGGTGCCAATTATAATTTGTAAACTACAAATATTAATAGTTGTATGCACTACCGTACATAAGGCAATACATAATAGTGGTCGGTTCTCTGACTCTATAGGAAAAACTTTAGATGATCAATGTATAAAGTCTACTTTTTTAGTGAATATATAGCAATTAGTGGCGTAAAAATAATAAATATATACTAATAATTTTTTTTTCTTATTTTCAATTTAAAATGAACTGCTAATTCACAATAATCTCATACTCATTTAATTAAAATTTATAAGGCAATCTCTAAGTTACATTTATGTTGCGTTTACTTATTGGATTTAGGGAGTCGGAATTCAGAATTAGAATCATTGATAGGGTTTACTTCACAAAATAAAGTCGCGAATCAGAATCAAAATCGTGGAACCTGCCACAATTTGGGAATGAGGAATAAGAGACTAGGTGTTAGCTTAAGTATTGGTGGCACGAATGATGCGCAATGCCGGGCCCCGCGCCCATACCGACACTGTCCATGGTGCATTCTGCACTATGGAGACCCCGAGCTCCCTTTGGTACTCAGAGTCCGCCCCATTCCCAAGATTGACCATTTTGTCCTCTCTAAAATTTTAAAATACCCATTTTAACCTTATTTATTATTAATAATATATTATAATAATATATTAATAACAATAATTATTAATAATTATAGTTTTTGAATAAATAATCACAATAATTAATATATAATAATCACAATAACTACCATATATAATATATTATTATTATTAATTAATATACTATTATAATAATTACTAATATAATTATTATAATTAATTCATATTATTATTAACTAACTAATATAACTATTACTATTAATTAATAGATTAATATATTATTAACAATAATTATCAATAATTATAATTTTTGAATAAATAATCCAATAATTAATATATTATTATTAATAATATAATAATAATTATTATTAATCATTTTTATAATAATAAAAATCACAAATAATAATAATAATTAACTAAGTGCATTTTAGTAACTTGAAACAATTCAACTTATTTCAATTTCAATTTCAAAATAAAATAACACAAATATTATATTTCAAATATTAAAAATAATACAAAAATGAATGATAAGTAAGTAATCATGAGGGCACTAGTCTTATATTTTTACTTTAGTTTCGCAAGTTATACTAAATGTAACATAGGGACACTCAATTTATAATTGATAAAGTATTGGTGGTTCCATGATAAAGCTTGAGCGAATGGATTTGGCAATCATCTGTCCGATGAAATTCAATTGACTGATGGAAATTCTTCTATGCTATGGTGGTGGAATTGGTCCACAAAAACTATGATATACTACTATTGTTTATCAAATGGTCCATGCCCCAACTCTTTTGAAAGTTGACTTTATGCATATCCGTAGATAACTCAATCAAGGCAAGCTCTACTAATTATAAAAATTTAAATTATGCTTAAAATATTGAAGAAAAAAAAGGACAGCAGCTAGCAAGCGACCTCCATTTACTCATGTCTCTTTCTATGGACACCTATGTCTGTCTGACCAATTATTTTAGCATTCATCTGGGTGGAGGGGACCCTAATTGGATCCATATGAATCATATATATTAAGTTATTAACTTTGCATTTCATTCAATAAATCACTCAATTAAAGTATTGTTTAATTAGTGTAGTGCACTTGCATTATGGAGTTGGCTCTACCAAAACCACTTAATCATTTATTAGCTTCTCATTAGGGGTCAATGGAGCTGTGTATTAAGTTTTTAAATATCTACAATAAAAATATTTATTTTTTTTAGTTAGTTTATCACGATATGTCATCATACTCGTATTTTATTATAAACCAAAATTATTGCATTTTTCTTATAGTGTGTATGTGCTTATATATAAAGAACGTTGAATCAAAGTGCGAAATGGAGACATAAATATGTATAAATTATATAATAAAAAAAAAGTAATTAATTAGCTAAGCAGCATAAAATGATCTGATCCTTTTAATTTTTTTTGAAGTTTTTTCCTTTAAAATTTTGTTCTTGTTGTTGATTAAGGTATCAAACACGCCTTTGCCTGCATAGCTAATGATCATACACTTCAAATGCATTTTTTTCTTCATGCATGAATTTCTTCTTCTTCTTCTCTCTCTCTCTCTCTCTTTTTTTTTTTTTTTTTTTCCTTCTTAACCTTAGATATTAAAGCAAGCATGCTAATGTAATTTTTCAACTATTTCCCAAATTAGAATTTTATGAATCTAGGTAATAAAGTGTTTTTTTTTTTTTTTGGGTCAGAATGATATCATTGATATTTATTATCGAAATCTATCAAGATCAACTTATACTATTTCTATTGTGGCACAACCAAATTTATTATTCCTATATTAAGATATAATTGTAGAGTTTTAAACTCGTTTCCTTGAAAGAATGAACTATCGGGCTACAAGCTTAGTAGCATAAATAATATGTTCTTAATAATTAAAAGTTTCTTTGAAGTCATTTATTGGCCTACCGATTTTTACAATTAGAAATCTTTTAAAACCTTGGATTATTTTTTTTAATGTTATGTTAATACGTTGATATTTACAATTAAAGATGTCACCATCTCATGGATCAACTGAATTACTTGTTAGTTAATTCTTATAACATGCATAAATTATACGAGCACTTTTCCAATCAATAAAATTCTTGTGGAACGAAATTGCTCATGGTAATTATCTGGCAAAAGTTGATCTCCTCTTAAGTTGGATTAAAATCCATTAAAAGTGCCTTTTACTTTTAATTATAAAGTATAGTGACCTATTCTAAGATTTTGAAAGATGTTAAAGAGAAACATCTAGAAAAACATAAAGTCACTTGTCAAAAAACTAAACCTAAGTTAATTAATTAATTTATGGGATTCGTCAATATCAATACTAGTCTCTTATTAAAAAAATTCAAAATTAAAATGAAACCTTATACTTATATAATTAATTTGATGAAATATTTGAGATAAAGAACTCATTGCCTAGATTTGGCATTAATTCAGCTATGACTTTCATTTGATTTTGTCAGCACCATGAAGAGAACAAGAAGCTGAGCTAGGCATTGCGTTGCATGTTGCATAGTAAGAGTGCATTTGGTGATACAGTGTGTTTAGGGAATTCTAATCCTGCCCAAGATCCCGCAAGTAAAAATATCAAACAAATAATAAGTAAAAATAGATAGAGAATAAAACCTATACTAGGGAAAAACCACGGCTGCCAAGGTCGACGAGAGAAAAATCCACAATGTGAAAAATTATTACGATGACTCTAATATTTTTCCTCACACCCAAAACCCCAATAACACTCAATCTCTCAATAGACTTATTGTTTCTCTTACACAAAAAACTGTCTACTTGGAGAGAATAATTATTGTGTTATGCAAATAAGTGAACCCAACCTCCCTATATATAGTGATTATTTCTTGTAGGAGAAGTATTTATTTTCTTATACTAGTAGTATTATTACTTGAATAAGTCAAGTCCCAAAGAAAAAATTACTTATTCCTTAAATATGATCATACTAAAAAGGAAAATATCCTAGGAAATCTTTATTGAAAAATAAGGCATATTTCCTAGCAATCTCCACCTTGTCAATTTTTTCAATTAGGCGATAAAACATGATCCGCCATGTAGCCATATAACCATGTCGTCTTCACCTTCTTTACTCCATCAAAACCACACTCGCATAGGGCTTATAAGAATCACTCCACCATGAGTATAATCTTATCCTCTATCCAGCAACCATAATCCTCTACACTGAGAATTATCATACTCCACCTTATCCAGAGTACACATATTAGGCACATGTCAATCACTTTGCTAAAAATAGCCATTCTCATGTTTGGTTTCCTTGAGAGTCCTTAGCCGTCAACATAAAAATTATACCACACACTTTGCGTAAATGTCAAATCATGTCTTGCGTGCAAATCTTGTAGACCTACTAGTAGTAACACATCCTTTTCCTGGCACTAGTGCCTTGCCATGAGGATGTCTTCTTCATCTATCACAAGGGACCATTGTCTCCCACAATGATGAGAGACTTTTTGCTAGCGATACAATCACTATCTTCATATACTAACTTGGAGCCACTCGCCAAACTTAGTCCACTTACTTTCTGACAATCCCTTTTAAGGTATCCTAATTGTCCACATGCTCAGCAGACTCATTTCTTCTTCGAGTTATTTTTTTTCCAATTACCAACTGTCAATGCTGAAGCATCAGAAACTTCATTACTTCCACCACCTGGCCTTCTTTTTTCTGAAAGTAGAGTACTAGTAAATTCTTCAAGATCCATAGTGTCTTTCCCATACATTAAAGTAGGCAACAAATACTTGTAAAAAGTTGGAAGAGAACATAATAGCTTAAGCGCCTTGTCTTCGTCTTCAATTTTACTGTAATTGCTTCTAGTTATGTCACGATGCCATTGAGAACACTAAGATGATCAGAAATTTTTGTACCTTCAATCATTCTCAGCGTGTGAAACTGCTCCTTAAGATACAAGCATTTAGAGATGCTCTTTGTTTGATACAATTTTCTAGCCTCTCTCAAAGTTCTTTTGATGAAGGAATCTTTCCTACATAAGCAAGAAAGTTCTTTACTAAACATAATCGTATGGCACTTGCATATCTTTCATCTAATTCTTCCCAATCTTCATTGCTCATAACAAATTTTTCGGAGTCACTGCAAGAAGCAGGGGATGTTTTGCCCTTCAAAGCCTTGTGTAGCCTAAATTGAATCAATAGATTCTTGACTTGAATTAGCCACAAGGCAAAATTGATTCTTCCATCAAACTTTTCAACCTCAATTCTCATATGATTTGAAAATTTGTTTGCAGAGATAATTACTTTGCAGAACAACCTTTGCTCTGATACCACTTGCTAGGGAATTTTAATCCCGCCTAACGGCCCAAGATCCTGCAAGCAAAAATATTAATCAAATAATAACCAAAAATAGATGGAGAATAAAACCAATCACACAACATAAGAATTTACGTGAAAAATTCCTATATTGGAAAAAAACCAAGGCTGCTAAGGACGACGAGCGAAAAATCTACTATGTGAAAATTTATTACAATCACTCTAATATTTTTCCTCACAACCAAAACCCTAGTAATACCTAATCTCTCAATAGACTTATTGTTTCTCTTACACAAGAAAGTCTGTCTACTTGCAGAAAACTAATTATTGTGTTATGCAAATAAGTGAACCCAATCTCCCTATATATTGTGATTATTTCTTGTGGGAAAAGTATTCCTTTTCTTATACTAGTAGTATTCTTGCTTGAATAAGTCAAGTCCCAAAGAGAAAATTATTTATTCCTTAAATATGAATCCTACTAAAAATGAAAATATTCTAGTCAATCCTTATTGAAAAATAAGGCATATTTCCTAACATTGTGTTACATTACATTGTATTAGTCGTATTACATGAGGATAAATTGTATCAAGTTATAATATAATACTATTTTTGGTGAAGTATAGGTTGTATTATATAAAATAATATTATTTTATACTAAAATTAAAATTAAATTAATATTATCTAAATTTATTAGTATTTTACATTTTTATTATATAAGAGTGATTTAATAATATACTATGAATAATATAAATATTACAATATTATTTATATAAATAATTTACTGAAATTACAAATATAATTGTATGTTGCTTTATTAAATAAAATATAACTCTTTGTTAATTTTTTTTTAAATTAAAAAATAGTTGGATCTCATCTCCAATTTTACTTATTGCTTTTAGAAACTCTGGGGTTGAATTCTAAAATAGCAAGAATTTTAATTTTTTTGTTACTTTAATTTATATTTAGTGGGTTGATTTATTTTTATAAATAAATTATAAATAATATAAATATTTTTTTCTAAAATAATATAACATTGAATTATAAATTTATTTTTATTAATGTCTAATATAATTGTTTAATTTAAATTTAGTATTTTAGTAAATAATAGATGATCAAATAAATTTTATAAATTTATTTTATTTATTAAATGATAAACGATTAAATAAAATTAAAATACTTTTTATGCATTTAAAGCAAAATAATTAAAATGATTTTATGTAATGGAAGAAAGATAATGTATTATCATTTATTTATTAAATATTTAAGTTTATTCCTATCTTATATTATTATTTAAATTAAATTTTTATTTAAACATAAATATAAATTAATATTTAATAAGTTTAAATTTACTATAATTTATTAAATAATAAAAGTTAAACGATTATGTTAAAAATATGAACAATATTTTAATACAATAAAACCTAAACTAATACTCCCTATGCATTTATTTTATAGAGCTTTCATAGTGATTGTGTATTAGTATTAGCCACTTCCTTAATGGGATATAATGCAATTAAAATTTGTAACCAAACTTAGTTTGACATAAGAATAATATTTTAGTATATTATAATAAAAGTGTAATACAAACTGACAAATGCACTCTAAAATACAAAAAGTTCAACAGCAAAGGTTACTCACAAACAATACTACTATTAGCATATCAGAGATGCAGCAAGTTGTGTAGTGTGTAGGGTGGCTTCTGCTTCTTCCTGCATGAAAGCAAAAGCAGAGGGGAATTGGAAAAAAAAAACGATAATAATGAAAAGCGAATTGAAAAGAGGCGAGTCATGTCAACAGACAACAGCAACAACAACCGCAAACACAAGCAACAGCCCCACCACAACTGGCCATAACCCACACAGGGCCACTATAATTGGGAAAGGATAATTGGTTCGAGAGCAAAACAGCAGAATTTTTGTCTCTAAGCGCTTTGTCCCTTCTCTCTGCGTGTTTTGATTTTTAATAATTGTTATTTTTTTTGCCCTTTTCATTGGAGTCATTTCTTGATCTGCCTCAAACTTGAAAATCAGCCACAACTATTTGATCATGGTGGTAGGGACAAAGAATGGCCGCCCTTGTTTTTCTGGCCTCCTATCCATTCACTCTCTCCCCTTCTCTCCATTATCCAAATTAACAACTAAAACAAAATTTTTAATCATACCCAGAAAAAGAAAATAAAAATCATGCAATTTATTATTAAAGATACTTAATGTATATCGATAATTTAGTGTCGCGAATGATACGATATCGTATGCTGCTCTGATTAATCTATAATTTTAATTATATTCACTAAATTTTTTTTTATACCAATACATCTTGTCCTCGTTAAATTATTTCCTATTTAATGTAATTAAAATTTAGTTTAGAGTAAAAAGGGTGGTGTTATCACGGATTTACGTCACTTTTAAAGAATTTTTGTTAGTTTTTTTTATTAGTTAAGATGTGCATATGGTAACAATTTAACAGAAGAGATTGTAAAATATTCTCTCTAGTCTCTATCTTTAGATTTAGGATGGCTTTGCTCAAGTTGTAGATAATTTGATTGAATGTTCAAGTTGTAGATCACTTTTGAATTTGAAATATTTTTTTGCATAACAATTATTATTACATTTCTTTTGATTGAATGTTCAAGTTGTTGATAATTGTATAATTTGAAATAGTTTGACTTTGCTCGGACTTTAATTGGATTTTTTTTATTATAATTGCAAATTGCAAAATAGTTTTTTTTTTTTAAAAAAAAATTGTTTCTTCCCCATTTTGTTATTTATGCTTTCTGGTATTTAGGACGATTTACTTCAATAGTTTGTCCCAATCATTATTAAGTTTACAGGAAATTGTATTTATTTTCGGTTAGATATGATTACAGATAACTCTTTAAAAATTAAAAAGAATTAAATTTAAAAAAAAAATCCAAATTAATAGTAACCCTCCATTATTGAAAGAGTTGGTAGATGAATTGACTTATAATTGTCAAAAAAGAAAAAAAAAAGGAAAAAAATTGATGCCTACTATGGTCCACGTAATACCCCCTATGAACCCATAATTTTATTGCTGCTCATGAATGCAATCCCCTACTAAAATTGAGAATATAATAATTATTGATGGGACCAATATTAATAAAAAATAATAGAAAATGTGATCCAAGATTACGAGTCAAAAATAATAATACTACTGCACATGTTAACTCACAATAAAATCATGTTGCATGATATAATTGAAAGAACAAATAACAAACAAAATATATATACAACCAATAAGAATAGAAAATGTGACGCTAATAAATAACCATATATTTTAATTTTCACTCATTCAACCCTTATAAAGTATCAATTGTTTGTATCCATAAGTTTGTAAATATATTATACTAAAAATTCTCACATATTCAATCTATAATCTAATACGACATGAAAGTAGTGAATGAATGGGATTTAAAAAATAAAAAATAATTAAAATAAATGATTTTGTATAAAAAAATCATAAAATTAATTCATGTTAAAAGAAATAGTTTTTTTAAAGTAAATTTTTTTTAAAAGGCGGAGCATTGGGTAACAGGGTAAGGTCCAAATGATTTTTTCTTTTTTCTCCTATCTCCTATCTCTCATAGTATTTGAACTTGAATGGTCATCCAAATAAATCTGCGTAAAAATCATTCGGCCTTACTCTTAGAGGTTAAAAAAAAAAATGCTTATAATTTAAGGGTTGTAAAAACTCATATATCCAAAAGAGATTACCAGTTTACTCCTACTGAAATTAATATGTATCACTTACTTCTACTGTCAGTTTATAATGTTATTCTTATTTTTAAATATATTTTTATTCATATTACTTATAAATTAAATAAATTATAAAAATTTAAATTAAAAAAGGAAGATTTATATTAAAAATTTAACAATGTGACATTTTTCTTGTACTCTATGTTATTTTTTTAACTTTTTTCTTATATTAACTATAATTTTATATTTCCAAGACAAAATATCAAGTAACTGATTTATTATCCCTCTTTTTCCTTTCTGTGTTAGAAAGTTGTAGTCTTGTAGATATTATGAAAATAATAGGAGAAAATGATATATATTAATTTATGTAAGAAAAAGTTGATAGTGTTTCTATATTTTTATTAAAAAAACTAATTTAAAATGTTATAATAAAAAAAAATGATATTTGAACACTATAATAAAACTCCAATGATGGAAACGACAATACTGTAGAAGAACGGTTTGTCGTTTTGGTGGACCGCAAAGTGTTGGTGTTCTAAGCAAAACAATTTGGATTTAAAATTGTTCAGACAAGGAAATCTCAAGACAAGACATAACACAAATACTTTTCATGTTAAATTTATTAATTTTTACTAAGACAATAAAAAAATCGAAGTGCCAACCAGATTTCACAAAAAAAACCCGTACAGAGACAGCCACACAGAAAAAGAAGAGGGAGAGAGAGACAGAGACAGAGACATTTCACAGAACACATCGCTGTCTCAACCTCTCTGCTTTCAGCTCTACATTGCCGCACACCCCTTTTACTCTCTCTGTCTTTCTCCTTCACTCTCTCTTTCTAACCTCAGCTCAAAGCCAAAGCTGAAGCTGAATCCTTGCTGCTGAAGCTCAAAGCCCTCTCCTCCTTTAATCTTCTCTCTTCGTTCGCTCACTCGTCTTGATTTCTTTTTCGAGATACTGCATTCTTGAGTCTTTGATAGATGTACTCGGCGATTCACTCGCTGCCACTGGACGGTGGCCACCCCGACTTTCAAGGGGGCCCGCTCGACGGCACCAATCTCCCCGGCGACGCCTGCTTGGTCTTAACCACCGATCCCAAGCCCCGCCTCCGCTGGACCGCTGAGCTTCACGACCGCTTCGTCGATGCTGTCACCCAGCTCGGTGGCCCCGACAGTAAGTGGTTTCTCTTTTTCTCTTTTTTCTTTTTTTGGTTTTTTCTGGTTTATGATGTTCTTTTTTTTTTTTTTAAGTAAAGATTAAATTTACCAACAAACACACACTTCATTCTATTTTATATTTGTTTTACTAGTTTCCCTCCTGTCTATTTCTTTATACAGTGCTTTGTTGATTTAATTATTTATTTAATTAATTCACGTTGTTAATTAATAAACTGTTATCTCTTGAATGATTGGATTTATATTAGGTGGGTGGTCGGTTACCAGTTTTGTTCTTCTTCCTTATACAAATTTTACAGATGCAATCATTAAAAACTTAAATTGTTTAAATTTTTTTGGGATTTTCTATATATGATAGTTTCTTGTACTAATTCTTGGTCCTTTATGGAATATTATGGAGTCTTAGAATTCAGCGATTAGGGCAAAAGGGTTCATGATAGATGCAGTATCCATTTGTTGATTCAATTATTGTTAAAGCTGAATTAGAAAAAATATAACCATGGGATTGTTACTCTTCCCTATTTAGTGGGAAATTAATTTAACACCATTACTTGTTGCTCTTTGTTCTGTGAGGATGATCACTCAATTTAATTTTTTAAATCCTTTTTTACAAGGTAGAAAAATGTACGACCAGGGTAATAATTTTGCAAAGAACTGCTCTTAGAAATGCAATTGATGTTATTGTCATTATCTTTCTTTTGTGGGGTAGTAACAAATGACCTGCCTTGTTGAACAACTTGGTTCGGTTCGACATCAGGACTATTGTTCAATCCTACGGCTTTGGTAGTTAGGAAACTTATGGGATATAGCATCCCAAATATGTGCCCCCAAGGGATTGGACCCCTATATGTTGGCTAGAAACCGAACCTCTCAACAACCTAACCTGGAGTTTAAGTGCCTTTTTTGTTCAAAAAATGTTTTTAAGGGAATGCACCTACCATTTTATCTCCAAACACATTTGTCTATTTGAGTCAAATGCTAAAAGACAAATATAAAAGCACTTAATCATTTGAAAGGACCTTTGACAATATTAAAAGCATTATCTAATCCACTAAGAGCTGAATTAGTTCCCTAATCCACTATGAGCATTGCCTAATCACTTTGGTGTTTTGCGCTTTCTATTCTTCAAATTTAGGTGTTATTTAATTATTCATGGACTCATGAGTTCATTGTGTGATTATGTTGAACTTTGACCTCAGAAAAAATATGGCCAACGGGACAAATAATTGTTTGGAACCATAGAGTTCAATAATGTTTGTGGGCATGGTTTAGCTGTAGGACAAGGCAGAGGGATCATGGCATTTTGTCTTGGTCTGCGTAAGAATATGCTGTTATTCCTGGTGGATTTGGAGAAAAAATCTGTTTCATCCACTGCATGAAATATTTTTTTGTGGATCTGCAAGCTTTATGTTTGAAATTTATATCTAGCTTCTAAATTTGGAATAAGAGGACAAATGTTGCAAGCTTTTAGTTTCACTGTTTATTTATTTATTATTCCTCAAAGCTTTAATATGACGTAATATAACTTAATTCTTTGAAATTGCTAGCGTAAATAGTCTGCAACCCCATGACCTTGTTGGATGATTGTCCCTGATGCAGCTGCATATAATTTAATGGTGAATCTGTGAAACTTTGTTCCGTGAAAATTTGTCAGAACACCGAGCCAATTTGGTTAACCTAACTTTGCACTAAGCTATCATCAGCATCATTGTTAGCAATTGTTCACTGACTCGATCTGTAATATAAACCATCATTGCTACCATGAGCTTAAACAGTCAATGAGCATTGCCTAATCAGTAATCACTTTGGTGTTTTGTGCTTTCTATTCTTCGAATTTAGGTGTTATTTAATTATTCATGGACTCTTGAGTTCATTGTGTGATTATGTTGTACTTTGACCTCGGAAAAAATATGGCCAACGGGACAAATAATTATTTGGAACCATATAGTTCAATAATGTTTGCGGGCGTGGTTTAGCTGTAGGACAAGGCAGAGGGATCATGGCATTTTGTGTTGGTCTGCGTAAGAATATGCTGTTATTCCTGGTGGATTTGGAGAAAAAATCTGTTTCATCTTCTGCATGAAATATTTTTTTGTGGATCTGCAAGCTTTATGTTTGAAATTTATATCTAGCTTCTAAATTTGGAATAGGAGGACAAATGTTGCATGCTTTCAGTTTCACTGTTTATTTATTTATTATTCCTCAAAGCTTTAATATGACGTAATATAATGTAATTCTTTGAAATTGCTAGCTTAAGTAGTCTGCAACTCCATGACCTTGTTGGATGATTGTCCCTGATGCGGCTGCATATAATTTAATGGTGAATCTGTGAAACTTTGTTCAGTGAAAATTTGTCAAAACACCGAGCGAATTTGGGTAACCTAACTTTGCACTAAGCTATAATCAGCATCATTGTTAGCAATTGTTCACTGACGCGATCCGTAATAGAAACCATCATTGCTACCATGAGCTTAAACAGTCAATGGTAAGGAATTTTCAAGCTTTCCAAACTAAACTTATCATCTTTAGAAATGACACACAAGGATAGTGGAATAAGGGACTGAAAGATGGGAAGCAAGAAATGGTAAGTTGGAGTTGCCAATGGTGGTGGATAAGAGATACATGTGAATTTTTGTCCCTTTATTTTGTCTATCTAGATGATAAAGGACAGTCCCTGTAAAGTTACAGTACACAGGGGTTATTCTTCGATTGATGTTTACCTCCCAAGCTTATTGGAAATCTACTTAAGCAGTAATAAATGCAATTTGCTTCAGCGAATAACGTCAAAAAATCTTTGATCACATCCTTGTTATTTGGAGATATTGTCATTTTGACCAACTGTGAAGAAAATAAAGATGTATAATGTGGTGTCTACTTACTAGGCCTGCTGTTATTTAGAGGGAATTGCTTCAGAAACTTTAATTTTATACAAGCATAAAGACCATGGGAGTTTGCTGAAATAAAGGAAAGTTTCTCTAGTTATTCTTAGTGTGGTGACACTTCCGTGTCTAGATCCTGTCAAAAGGCATGGTAATAGCTGAATGGTTTTAGGCTTATTTACACAAGTTTCAGAGCTTACTGATCCAGAAAGGAGTTGTTTGGATATGACACCTGACTTTTTTTTGGTTGTTGCCAAGGGAAGTTAACCTAAGGGGTATTTAATGTTGATGGAATGGTAATAATGATCAATTATGATGTGAGTATTTGATTTTCAAGGCTGCTTTTATGAGGTCCGCATAAAGCACCTTCCTAAATATGACGTAGTGAATTGTATGTTCTTAAGATTGGATGACTGGAAAATTTAATTAATATTTGCTAACTTTTGCTGAATGTTGTGTCAAATGATGAATTGACAAGATCTTCTAAGTAAGCATTAATAACTTGTCTCAAGATCCTCTGCCTTCTGTCAACCTATTGTAGTGCTGGAAGTCATTGTTCAATTTACCTAGTAATCAATTGTTTCACAAGTTAGGTGAAGTGATAGTCAGTTCCCAATTTTATGAGAAGCCCACAAAATATGATGCGCTATCCGCCTCTTCTACTTATTGCCCTCTGTCAACCCATTGTAGTGCCGGAAGTCATTGTTCAATTTACCTAGTAATCAACTGTTAGGTGAAATGATAGTCGGTTCCCAAGTTTACGAGAAGCCTCTACATATGGTGCGCTATCTGCGCCCTTCTAATTATAGGCGCTATCTGCGCCCTTCTAATTATAGATTGTAGGCAATCAAATAGATTGGTCGAAGCACTATTTGAATGCAAATGGACAAAGATGTTAATGGATTTCAAACGAATATCTTGTATGAAATGGCAGCTGTGAATAGAAAGGTTCTGACTTTTCTATTCATAGAAAAGCATGCCCTCAGCTTTCAACATAATTGATGCACTCCTTATAGCCTTAATACTTTCAAGTATTACTAGGGCATTTTCAATTGGAAGCATAAAGCTGTACCAGAAAATTCTCTATAAAAGTTAATGATGCTGCTTGAGATTGGATGTACCACTGGACTCTTTGTAGTTCACTTCTCATGCTACAGGTACCTGTATTTCATGGGTATGAAATGGGGACATTTCATCAGAAGCATAAGAGGGGTCTCAACAAGAAGCATAATGTATGGTGCCACGTCGAAAATAAGGGTACAATTAGTTGTTTTTATAGGTAGTGCTGATTTTGTCTTCTTTGTTTACGACCAAATGCAGTTTGTAATTTGTCATGAACATGAACAGTGCTCGAGCCTTAGGTGGAATTGCTGGAGTTATTTCTAGAATAATGCATGTTAAGTCAAATAGAACTTCTCCGTTGTATGCTTTTCTGTTGTTGACATTTTCATGTTGTGAAGCCCCATGCTCATAGATCTCATTTGAAATAGTAATTCAAAGAGAAAAAAAGAAGTCTTTCTATAGATTTTGCAACAGATTAGTGACATCTAAAGTACAAGGTGTGCATGTTTGACTTGTCAAAGCAAAGCAGCCAAAATATACCTTCTGAGGCACCTCCAATGAGCATGCTCATGCTTAGGCCTAACATGGATGATGCGCCTGAAAGCAAGAGGCAAATCTGTGCATGGCCTTAAGAAAACATTGTAATCTCATAGTTAATTCAAGAGGAGTTGTATTCCAGTTGTGTTTACCCAAGTATTGCATATTCAATGGAATTGGTTTTTCTTATACTAGAGATCAAATAATTATTTGACATTAATCTTTTTCTTTCTCCTCATTCTTTTGGATTTGTGTCTCAGAAGCAACACCCAAGACTATCATGAGAACGATGGGAGTGAAAGGCCTTACCCTTTATCATCTCAAATCACATCTTCAGGTTGTTGTTGGCACTTTTTCTTTTAAACAACTCATATAAGTTGGTGCAAATATAATATGCTTTCGTGTATTAACATTTTTTCTCCCCCTTTTGTACTTTCAGAAGTACCGCTTGGGAAAGCAAGCGTGCAAGGAAACGACAGAGAACTCCAAGGATGGTATCTTTCTTGGTCTTTAGAATGAAGAATGATTTTAATATGTTCTGCTATGATGCATGAAACTTCCTGTTGCATTTTCTCATTTCGTGTAAATCATATGAAAGGACATTTTTAAAAATGCCACATGACTATGTACGTGAGGAACCCATAAATAAGATTCTCCCCAAAACATTCTGGCAGTGTATCTATAGTATCAGCTGTAAGAAAACACCATATTTGTCAGGCTTTAGGGATTCTGGGATTCAAGATAGTTTACTAGAATGATTTTGTTTTCCATTTGTTTTACCTCTTTTCTCATAAAATTTCTTTTCATTCGTTTTCCTCTCTCGGTACTCTTTTTCTTTCTCGGTGGGCCAGATTATGTTGCTCTAGAAGGCAAGAACTGTTAATGACTTTTGAGACAAATAGATGTGCCTGAAATTCTTATTTATGTTGTGTGGTTGGCATTGCAGTTTCTTGTGTTGCTGAAAGTCAGGACACTGGTTCATCAACAACATCGTCAACCAGAATGGTAGCGCAAGATCCAAATGAGTATGTTATCATCCTTGCATATTAATTCCGAAACTTATCCATTTCTGCATGGTAGCTTGAGTGCTGCATTTCGTTTTTCATATAGTGGTTACCAGGTTACTGAGGCTTTGCGAGTACAGATGGAAGTCCAACGAAGGCTTCATGAGCAGCTGGAGGTGAGTTTCCTTTATGTCTTGGTTGGTAGATACATAGCCTTTCTGTTACTGTCAACCATCTTAATTACTTGTACACTTTTCTTTATACGTCTTCTGTGGATGAGAGAAACAAAACTTCACAAGCCACTTTTTGAGGATATCACCGTAATACCATTGGGGCTTTAACATAGTTTGGACAAAATGTGGTAGAACATACTTGGCATACTGTCTGGCAATGGCTTGTTAAGCAATCTTTAGTTATAAACATGAAGCTGAGTTCTTCCTACTAAAAAGATTTATTTTCTATCAATCATTTATCCAGTTTGATCCTATTTAGTTGAATTATTTCCTATGGTTTTATCCCCACCAGGTTCAGCGACGGCTCCAGCTCCGAATTGAAGCGCAAGGCAAATACCTACAGTCAATACTTGAGAAAGCTTGTAAAGCTCTGAATGATCAGGCCATCGTGGCTGCTGGGCTTGAAGCTGCTAGAGAGGAGCTTTCCGAACTTGCCATCAAAGTTTCCAATGATTGTCAAGGGATGGTCCCTCTGGAGAACATAAAAATGCCATCCATATCTGAACTTGCTGCAGCTCTAGAGAGCAAGAATGCTTCCACTATACCAGCTCGAATCGGTGACTGTTCTGTTGAAAGTTGCTTGACTTCAACCAGTAGTCCAGTGTCCCCAATGGGTCTGGGTTCACAGGCTGCTGCCATGAAGAAGAGACCAAGACCCTTGTTTGGTAATGGAGAGTCATTGCCTTTGGAGGGAAACATGAGGCAAGAAGTAGAATGGGTGATGCCTCATATTGGATGAACAACAAATTGGTATTTGTATCTTAGAAATGGAAACCCATTTTGACTTTTTCTTTTTTCTTTCTCTTGTCTAGTTAATCTAAATGTCTCCTCCTGTGTCAACTGTATCATCAGTGGTCTGTATATTCCTAAAGCAGACGATTTTGAATGTGGGGATGCCTTTAATTTTATGGCATGGAATTGCCTCATTCAAAAGTTTTTCAAGTACTTTTCCTTTTGGGGTTAGTGGAAAGAGTTGTTTGTTTGAACTTTTGACATCATTATTGAAAAACATAGTGTTTTTCAATGGATTCCCTTTGTACATTGAGCTATGTTCTAGAAGACTGTGTTCACTGATTTAGAAGATAATCATCCGGTTCTTCAAATTGCCTATGAGCAGTGTGTTGAAATGTCCAAGCTACATGTATTTATTGATGATAAATTTATACTCTAGGCGTGACAGCGTTGCACTGGCCGTGATAAATACTCTAGGCGTGACTACGTTGCAATGACAGTGATAACAACCCTGTTATTAATAAACTAATGGAAATAAAAAGAAAAAAAATTCTCAAATTTTGCTATTACAAGGTTATCTATCCCACCACTGACATGCGACATCACAGTAGTTACAGCTACGGTTGGCGAAGTTGCATTGAGGGATAGGTACAGTCCAACTGTCCAAGTAAACTAGATATTCTTATGAATGTGATGTTATGGTTATTTAGGAAGGAGTGAGGCAAGAGTTGTAAGGATTCTGCTGATGCTTTCTTGTCGTCAAAGGCCATAATGGCATCTCCACTTTTTAGAGAATCCCGTTTTGCTTAATCTTTACTCCCTTTTTCTCCAGCTTTCTACTCACTAAATTCTCTTTTCGTCCTTCCTCATTATGCCTTTTTTTGGTAACGCTTTTCTTCTTTTGAAAGAACCACTTGCCTCCTCTATCAAACCCCATCTGCCGCAAAGATTTCAATGGGTGAGTTTCAATTTTTTGTGCCTTTCCATTCATTATTTTTGCATTAGTTGAACTTCAATTCTGTAGCTGAATTTGGGTTTCTTTTCTTCTGTTGTTTTACACATTGGGATGAGTTTTATGTTCGTCTTCCTTGACCTTTTGCTTATTATTTTTTGCTAGTACCGGTAGAAACTTCTCTGTTCATATTTATTTGTTCTTGCAAATATTTATTTGTTCAAGATATATGGATACTCTTGGAACTAGCAATTTGATTGTTTGGTTACCACCATGCATAAATATGATAAGTGTAGTTGTCTACCTTCTTTGTAATTTTTCTTAAGATAGCGGATAATAGGATCTGTTTGGTCAGTATCATTTAAGTTAGTGCAGTCTTCATAGAATTTTTGTTTTGGGTTTATGTTAGGATCTGAGAAGGATATAAAACTGCTCAAGGAATTCCCTTTTGAAATGCTTTTCATACTTTGCTTGGTTGCCTTCTTCAACAGTCTTTGGTTGAACTTTCACCAGTAATCACCACCAGAACATTTGGATTGTTATTTCTGCTTTTTCCATGATGCAACTTCTTTGGCATTGGAATTATCAAACGCAATGACTAGAACTGCAACATCCTTCCACTACCATCACTACTAGTACTAACCGGCATATCATGCCTACCATCCCACGGCGCAATCATTTCCTCAACCTATGGGTTTCACCACGTCATTGTCAGTGCCATTTGCTATGACTGCAATTACCTGAGAAGCGGCAGCTTTGCCACTTCTTAATACTGCCAACTCATTTCAATATTCCCATTTTAACCATCAATGCATGATGTAAACCATCAGTTTTATGCTTACAGTGTGGTAGAAAAGCTACTTGAATGATGATTTTCTTTATTATTGGTACACTTGCAGAATTGAAAAAATGGGACCTAATATTCTTTAATATATAAATAGATTATGCTGTTGAGATTGTAGAGGCATGTTGAAGGATCGTTGACTGTTTGATTTCTTATCTTGAATGAGAGATTATGTGTAAGGTGGATTGTGTCCGTTGATGTACCGAAATAACAAATTTCACTATTCTGCTTTGCTGGCCAAACAATTCAGATATATGCTTTTGAATTTGTTTAAGTTTCATTCTTTTTTAGCCCATTTCTGATTCTGCTTGTGTTATCTTTAAGGCACATCTCACCCTTGCCCTCCTCTGAAGTACTTATCCAACAAAGTTAGAGGCATGCTTTGCCATTGCGGTTCACAAAACAAGTACGCAAGGTTGGATGCAAAGCTTGAGAAGAAAATGATTGAAGTTAAGAAGAGTTCATCTGGACATAGCAATTTCAAATCAATTGACAGTGTAATTTTACGATTCCCTCAGTTCAAAGACGGACTGAAAAACATTAAAAGTGTCTTTGAGCAATATGGTGGGTCATAATGAGGTTGCCTTTTTTTATCTTCTGTGATGTTTTAAAGATTTTATTGTAATTTGACTCCCTTTTCCTCTATTATGCCATCTATAGACGAAGACTCCAATGGAACTATTGACCGTGAAGAACTTAAAAAATGCTTAGAGGAATTGCAACTCCATCTTAAAGAGGAGGAAATTGAGGATTTGTTCAAATCTTGTGACATTGATGGGAGTGAAGGCATACAATTCAACGAGTTTATTGTTCTTCTCTGTCTGATCTATCTACTAACAACCCCCTCTTCATCTTCCGTAAATTTATCGACAAATAAACTCAATATTTATTCTTTTACTCCTTTCTCTCTTTGTAGCCCTCCGACTGAACCTGCACTAATCAGTGTCTTTGATGGCCTTGGAATTGTTTCAGATGTCGAAGATGGGCTCACCTCAGCTCAAGGCCACATTTGATGCTATAGTTGAAGTATTTTTGTTTCTTGATAAAAATGGTGACGGAAGGCTGAACAAGAAAGACATGGTCAAGACTTTGAATGAATCTTATCCTCGGGAGAAATCACCTGCACATGTAACCAGGACTCGATTCGGTATTGCCTGATTCACTTTCTATACTTCCAGTTTTTGTTCCGTTCTGTAATTGTGATAAAATCTTTTATTATTTTTTCTTTTGCTAACTCCTTTGACAAATTGCAGAGGAAATGGACTGGGACAGAAATGGGAAGGTCAGCTTCAGGGAATTCCTCTTTGCTTTGATCAGTTGGATTGGGATTGACAATGATGAAGAAATTGCAGAAATGGAGTGAAGGGATAAGCCAAGACGCATATATTTAAAGAGAAGGAATAAGCCAAGACACATATATGTAAATTGGGTGATGGTCCAAAATGAGGTCAGACTGAAACACCCCAAGTATATTATTTGTATTATCTCATGTCCACTATAATATCTTCCCAAATTGTAGAAACATGAATCTCTTCAATAAATTAACTGATAATTATGGTTAGCTTCTTTCTTCTTCCAGAATTCTTCTTTTTGCTCTGTTGAAACTACAGTGAAAAAAGTTTTGTAAAGTAAATAATCTGTAGCAGAGATTTCACAAGAATTTACTGCATTTAAGTAAAACACGCTATACATTCCACACTATAAAATCATAACAAATAAATCCAAGAACATTCTCCTATAATATTATACACATCTTATACCTCAAACAGTCTACAAAACTCGAATACGGTAGAAGGAAGAAAATTTCTAAATAAAAACCCTGTGAGCATGCTTTCACTGTATTCCAAGAGCTTGGATTCTCTTTATCAATGAAAGAGAACACTCATTTCTTTGTTTCCATTCTTCCAAATTTTCAGTCATTTGGCCATCTTCCATGAAGCGTTTGTCATTTCCGTCAAGTATGCTCAAAATCTGCCTCATACTTGGTCTTAATTCTGGGTTGGAGAGTGTGCATGCAATTCCTAATTTTATGAGTCTCATCAGTTCTTTATGATTGTACTCTCCATTCAAACTTAAATCAACTAGCTCTGCCAACGGTCTTTTCCGTGCTTCAAATTCATGCACCCTCTTCACCAGTAGTCCCTCAGGCAGCCGAAAGTCAACTGCCATCTGTCCAGTAACCACCTCGAGCACTACCACGCCAAAGCTATAAACATCAGCCATTGAGGTTGCTTCACCGGATTCTATATATTCTGGTGACATGTAACCAAAAATGCCACGGACTGATCTGTTTCCACTGGTAGCTTTGCGATGGCCATGATCATTGCGTGTCAAGAATTCTGCGAGGGCAAAGCTGCCAAGCCGTGGGTTCATGTCCGGATCAAGAGTGATGGCAGAAGAGGTTATGTTTCTGTGAATAACTTGTTCATTCCATTCCTCATGGAGATAAAGAATGGCAGAAGCAAGTGCCTTGATGATGTTGTATCTGTGGTGCCATTGCAGGATAGAGTGGCCAATTCTATGATTATTATGGAAAAGGAGGTGACTCAGAATGCGAGTTGCTGAATAATCATAGATAACAAGCATCTCCCCTTGCTCAGTGCACCAACCGCAGAGCTGAACCAGATTGCGGTGGCGAAGCCTGGCTAAGTTTTGGAGTTCATTGGAGAATCGTGTTCGCAATGCAGGGCATTTACTCATGCCAAGCCTCTTCACCAGAACATGCTGGTGGTTGTCAAGGAAGCCCTGGTAGGCTGTTCCAAAGTCCATTTCTGCCACCCTTTGCGACTCTGAGAAGTTGTTTGTGGCAGAAATGATTTCCTTGAACGATATTTCCCGTGGGGTTTCAACCATAAAGAAACTATTTCGTCGTTGACTTCTGCTATTGTTAGATTTAGATTCAGTGTTCCCCCCACACTCAGCTGTTGCATAAATAGTTTCTCCTGCAGCTGTGACATAATTCGAAGAAGGAGATGTGATTGTTGTGTTTGAGGCAGTTGTATTGGTGGACCTGGTGGTTTCTGTGTTGCTTGTACTTGTGTTGGTTGGTGAGGATAAAGAAATGTACAGAGGGTGCGACTGAAATGATGGGAGAGCTGGCAATTTACCAGAATAACTGCCAGAAACAGCTTCTATAACCCATTTCATGCTAGGTCGAAGATGTGGATTGTGAAGCGTACAGAGTAGTGCGAGATGAGTTAGATGCTCCATATCACAAAGCTTGTAAGATCCATCTGAAAGCCGATTATCCCCTGCTTGTAAAACTTTTCCCTCATCAGACAACCTTCTGATCCAATCAAGCAAGATGATCTGATCATCTGGGTATGTGAGATCGACAGCCCTCCTGCCCGAAACCACCTCCAAAACCACAATCCCAAAGCTGAAGACATCCGATTTTGCTGTAGCAACAGAGCCTTTCTGGAAACTCTCCGGTGGCAAGTACCCTATTGTGCCACCAATTCTAGTAGTCTCTGCCAAATGAAACTGGTGATTTCTCGCTGATGATGTCCTCGTTTGGTACTGTAGTTCATGTTCAAGCCACCGCGCCAAGCCAAAGTCACCAAGTCGGGCATTGTATTGGGAATCAAGCATCACATTACTAGTCTTAACATCCCTGTGTATGATCTGAGTTTCCAGCTGCTCATGAAGATAATGCAGTGCAGCTGCTAAGCCTCTGATGATCTTCTTCCTCTGCTCCCAGTTCAAAGGCGCAGCAGCCTCCAAGTTCTCAGGTCTCCGAAACAGTACCCTGTCAAGGCTGCGGTTAGGCATGTAGTCGTAAACCAAAAGCAGCTGGTCTTCGTGCACACACCACCCTCTCAACCGGACAAGGTTCCTGTGGCGAAGATGAGCAACTGCAACCAACTCAGCTGCAAAAGTCTTCTCAAACCGCTCTCCTTTCTCCGCCAAGCATTTCACAGCCACCACGGTTCCGTCACTAGGTAAAACCGCTCTGTAAACTTTGCCAAAACCTCCACTTCCAAGAACTTCATCTTCATCGAACCCATTAGATCCTATATAAAGCTCAGCATAGCTAAAAATCCTCGGATTGTCTCCACCAACCTTCTCCGACATTTGCACTCCTTCCATGTCATGAAACAAGCCGGAATGCTCTTTCCTCGGCGTATTATGATGACAGAAACAAACCCATTTGGCTTCATACAACCGCTGTAATTTATCAGCAATGAAACTCAAAATCCGACCCCCGCAGCCGCGTCCATGTTGTTCCTTGACCTCTTGTTTTCTGGATACGACGTTGTGCACTCGAGACTTCTCATACGGCCCGATCTCATCGACGTCTGCCGGTAGAATGAAACAAAGGCGGTTCAGCTGCTGCATGGTGAATTGGTGATTGCTAGGATAAAACGACTAGTTTAGTAAATGAACATGGAGAAAGAAAAAGGTCGGGGAAGAACATGAAACATGAAGGAGGTAGCTAAGCTATAGCTCAGGCTTTTTCGATGTGTTTCAACTCCATGTTGGTGGGCATTTATTCAACGCGGTTAGGTGTGCATGGGTTGAATTGTGAACCATCAGCCGTCTAAACAAAGGAGCCTACCATGCATGACGTGTGCATGGAAGTTTCTAATGTTTTCATCTTGGCTGCTCTGAGCCAAATCTTTCTCTCAAGTTATGCTGGGAAGAGGAACAGAGCATTTGAGATATGTAACAAAAATATTGGAATACACATTGAAAAATAATAATAATGTATTCATCGACCCTATGAACTGTAGTTTTGACTCATTCTTCTAGAAATTGTGTCAAGAAATTCTTTTGGGAATGATTCCATATGAGAAAATCCTTGGTTTGTCTTTTTAAGCGCGTGAGTCCACGCCGAAGTTTCTTTCTTTTTATTTCTTTGAATTTTCCGCCCTAAAAGGTTGATTGATGAAAACTTGGATTTTGTTTGTCAGGTCAAAATTCATAAAATGCTCCTCTTGGATTTTGTCCAAACTTCAAAAGAGTGTTTGGGTGATATATTATTTATTCATATCATGACAACTAATACGCTAACTTAAATAATTTTCTACCTACTTCTGATGTGAGTGAGAGGGAGAATCAAATTTTGAATTTGAACTATATAATTAGGGATGATAATCTTTTAACATGTTAATGTCACTCTAATATGAAATTAATTCACATAGCGGTCTGATATGAAATGACACCATTATTAATTTTATTAATATTTTATCGCTCATTTATTAATTGGCAATGACTATTTTAGAGCTACTCTAAAATAAAGTACAAATCACAACCACACATACAAAGAGATAAATAGTAAAACATATGTTATAACTTTGATTGTGTAATTATGAAGACGTATTTGACCTTAAAGCGGTTTCAACATAGCCAGGCCCTTACTAATTTTATCAAAATAGAGTTTAAAATTCTAAGCACAACTGTTAATGCCAAGTTAAATAGCTGCTCTTACCCCTATATATAAAGATTTCATATGAGATAAAGGTAAATTAATCGTCATAATTATATAAAATTCGACAAATAATTTGGAAAAAAAAAAACCTCATTCATTCCTAATTAATCATAATTAGGATGATACAATTGGATGAGAGTTTATGGATTAGTCCCTTATGATGAATCAAGTTTCGATCGCGTAATAATGTCATTTACACGTGGGATTGAAAAGATATTAGTGGATTAGAATTAACACCTTATGCATGACTCCACTAGGCATTGCCTTGCAATTCAATGGCATGCATAATGACCAATTTGATGATATAACTTTGGATTATCAGCACCGAAGACATTGTTGAATGTTGATGATAAAATTCACTTCCTACACGATTCTTTCCCAAAATTTCGTCACATCACCTCAAATCACATCACTTCAAACACGTCTAAGCATGTTTTCTTTTTCTTTTTAATTCTTTTTAAAAAAAAATGTTTAATTGGAATTACATAGTTGCTTAGTATTAATTGGCTTAATGATAAAATAATCATTTCTTTTTCATCATATCAATATTATAAGAGCTTTTTTTTTTTCAAATTATTCAAAAGCATGTCCAGTGTATGTCAAGATTTCTTTTAGATATCAAATCTACATCATCAAAGAGTTGATTTAAGAAGTTTTTAGATCATAAGTTCTTATTTCTAAATTTTAATAAATTATATTATAATTAAAAAAAGATTTGAATTCAATGCTGAGATGATGTGTGTGCTCAATTCTTCATAATCTTTTGTCACATATGTACGTATAGTAATGAGTGGCGGATTTAGAAAAATAATTTATCGGGGCCTAAATTACATGTTAGTAAAATTTTAAAATTAAAATTTTGAATGTATAAAATACTTGTTAATACATTTATGATTGTTCTCGACGTATTTTCAAGAATAGAAAAATGTTTGTGGTGATGATGTATCATTATTGTTAATTAGAGTGTAGACTTTTATAATTCTAAAAGCTAAAGTTTAAATTTTGTGAATTTATAAATTTAAAGGGTTAATTTTAATAGATTTAATAGGGACTAATTTATAAATCACATGGTGCATTCGCCGCTGATAGTAATACATGATTAAGATTTAATTAATTTTATATTCTTATTTAATAACTAATAATTATATTTTTTTAAAAAGATTAACAAAAAAATTAATTCAGTTCTAAATTTAAATCCATAAAAATACAAATTCAATAATATTGTGATTTCCCTTATAGAAATAAATAAACGCCCATATGTTCCCCAGGTGAAATCATCTAGTTAAATGTCAAACAAACAAAAAAGTGTCCATTTATCTCATGGACCTATCAACAATCAACGAAGGAAAAAGGGTGGTGTCAAAGCAAATTTGAATTATCTGGGAACGGCCAAAAGGTGCAGAGGGAGTAGATGGATAGGTGTTGCCAAAAGTCAATTTGGGGACAGGTGTGTGATTGGGACCTCCGGAACCCTGGCCTTTTCATTTGCTTTCCAATTAATGGCGGCATAAATTTATGGCATTGATTGTGTTCAATTGCAGATTTAGTGCATTAAGGTGGTTTCTGAGTTGGTCGATCGGTTTGTCTACTTGTGTTTGTTTTATGATCTTTAAAGACAAAACAAAAAGTCACATTTTGGGTTGGTACTTGGTTGGAGTTGAGAAGATATACACTTACTAGAAAAATTCATTTTAATGTGATGAATTCAAATTTCAATGGAAAAGGAAATTGAGTCATGCTCAAGTGAAATAGTTAGCATTGATATCTTTTAGACTTTTTTTTTTTTTGTTTTTTTGCCCCCCCAAAAAGTGTTAATGCATGTGCCATGTGTGTGTGTGATGGAAACTAGTTGTTACTACTTACTATTAAGCTAATCCAACTACCTCTTGGATTATTATTTTAAGGACCGTTCACATTTTCATCCTTTGTGCCTCATGATCGTTTTTATATATATATTTTTTGGTTTTTACCACGAGGTATCTTGGGGAGAGCTCCAATTGTGGGAGACACCTTTAAACCCGTACCACAACTCAGATTAGAAGTCCCCGCTTGAACCGAGAGGCACATGCTCTCCCAACAAAGGTGATTTTCCTGCGACTCGAACTGGGGAACAAACTCAGTCAAGCCACTTAAGGGGACTCCATTGTCAATGGAGCCAACACTTTGTTGGTATGATCGTTTATATATAGGGAGTGCTTTTTTTGCTCTTTATTTTATCTATCAATAAGAAATCGAAGGCCATTAATATTGATATGATTGAGTGTAGGTTAGTTGATAAAATGTCCAATAATATTATTTATCGATAATAAGCAACTGAACCCAGTACTCGTCTATGGCGGCAAATAGTAGTTGACGGTGGATTGTCATAATTCTTTTATTTTTAATCATAGTTAATAGAAAAAAAACATTGGATATTATGTGAATGATTGAAGAAAAATACTAATAAAATATTAAATCTCTTTGAAGAATAATGAAAAATAACGATTAATGGGTGTGTTTAGGAGGAGCCAGGACGTCAGGAGAAGACTAATATGAACTTTAATTTTATTTGTTATTTTTTAAAAAAATAAATCAATCAGATATATTTTCTCTTGTTGTGTTGCAAAATGGTCCATTTGAAACTTCAGAATCTTTTCACAAAAAATCAAAACGATATTCTAAAAAAAATATTACGTAAATGGTTACCTATCCATTTAAAAATTGAAGGTAAAAATTAAAATATTTAAATTTTAAGGGTACACATTTATTACGTAAATTCAATTGCGGTGAATTTTTCAAAATTTTAAAGTTGTCTAAACAAACTAATAAATATGTAATAATATTATTTTTTATCTACTAAATTCCATTTTCATTCAGAACGAAAATTCAAATGGTAATAGCAAACTCCGTAGCGTCTAGGTTATTGCAAAATTTTTGTTTAAAAAAAAAAATGACGAAAGCATAATTTATTTGGGATTCAAATATTCTTATTAATTCCTTAAGATTTAACAATTTTTTACCCAACAGCCGCACTTCACCAAACCAAAGTTACTAAAAAAAAAGAAAAAAGGGATCAGAGGATGACATAATCAGTGATTCAATTACTGCTGCGAGGATTAGGTTACACAAATTATTCTAAAATTTCTACCCAAGATTTTCTTTTGCCTTGGCGGAGGGTTTTGAATTTTGATACTAGAATTAGTACTTTTCTTCTTTTCTAAATTAATTTTAAATTACCTACTACAAGTTTGGGGATTTGGGTTAGCGTGTTTTTAATAAATAAAAAGTATAATAATATATAATGCTGACCTAAGTACACCTCTTTGTTAATGGATTCCAATCCAATCCAATTCAACTTTTCAATTTTACTATGTTTCATCAGTTCACATTAAGTTCTATGGATCAAAGATCTAAAATATGGAAGCAACATGCGTTTATAACTTTATATTATACGGCTCTACCAACTAGTCAATTCTCTCACACGTAATCTTTATTTTTATTTTATGGTCAAATAAGTTTATGGTTGGGTAAGAGAAAACTACTTGTAGTAGAGTAGCATTACGTTTTTCAAATAGAGATTTGATAGTTTATGTAAATCATACATGGTATTAATCCTCTAAAATCACGAAAACTAAAACTTCACGGATTCCCTTAAAACATTTTATAATTCTATAAACTGTAAAACGAAACAAATGAACGACATAACACCCATGTGATTTGGTGAAATAGTTATGAAGACTCTTTTATTATTTAAAAATGTTCACGTAAATTTTTTTGTAGGATACACGAATCTCTTTTTCCACAAATCTTAAGAGTGGGTGCCTACGTCTAATTACGGAAGGGATTCTTTATATCCCAGATGTGGGATCATTTTTGAAAATAATAGGATTTTCTAATTTGTAACCGTTTTGCAAACTTTAGAGGCATCGCTGGCATTTTTCCAGTATTAAGTTCTTGTTCTACTGTGAAAAAAAAATATTTGTAACTATCAAATAAAAGTTAATAATATATAGTATATATAAATTTTAAATAATAATTTTGACAAAATTATTAAAGATATAATATATTTTTCATTATATAAGTAAAAAATTATATCAATAAAACTTATAAGTTATGGCAGTTAGTGTTTAGCAAACACTTTAGTACTGTAACTTTTAAACTATAACTGTCCAACCTCAATTACAAATACACTCTAAATAGAAAACACTTCAGCTGAACATATTTCTCATATTCATTCATCAACCATTTTAGGGCTTAGGCCATGTAAAGCAAAGA
The DNA here is from genome assembly GCA_039657385.1 of Citrus x changshan-huyou. Classification (NCBI taxonomy): domain Eukaryota; kingdom Viridiplantae; phylum Streptophyta; class Magnoliopsida; order Sapindales; family Rutaceae; genus Citrus; species Citrus x changshan-huyou. Next base: position 12,847,950 of record CM077555.1, read on the forward strand.
CCAATCATCACTCACAATCACATTGATCTAGACTTAAGCTAAGAACTAGAAGAGTGTAAAAATTGAAACTTTGCTATTCATAAATACCATATATTCGTTTCATGTCGCAATATGTACACAAATGCATTCTTGTATTTCAAGAAATGGTCAGAACAATTATAGCTGTAGCAAATGATTTAAGGGCCGATATCAGCTTAATCTAAAGGTTGATATTCACTGTCCTTAAATAGTAACAGTTACGTCGCATGATTCTTCAATGCTGCTGACTCTGATTACCTGTCACTGCCTTGTAGGACCATGCTCTTTTCTTGGATTCATAAAACATAATTATGGTAATGAGTAGAGGCATTTTATCGAACATCTAGTTCATTGTATGGAACCTTCATCAATCTAACTAATACTGAATGATGAAAATTATAGTAACCATGCAGCAAGATGGAAGCCTCAATAACAAAGAGTTATATCCCAAGAGCTGGTTGTGGGTGGAATTGTTACCGTCAACATATTGTCTTCAGCACTGAATTTGAATTCCTCATTTTTTGAGTTTAGTAAAATTGAACTTGGCTTTGTACTTGAATATGCTCCAAAACTCCCTCCTCTTCCCTTGATGTGTATTTTACAACTAGAAGCATCATTAGTCAAGTCAACTGACTCAACAGCTCCTCCAGAATTATACATATTCGTCAGCCCAATAGGAGCAAACTGAATCTTTTGGTTGTAAACCTATAAAAAAATATTCAAAAGTCTCAGAATTGGTGAATCTTTTGGTTGTAAACCTATTAAAAAATATTCAGAAGCCTCAGAATTGGTGTAATGAAAACAAAGAACTAAGAACTTGGGCCACGCTATCTAGAGATGGCCCACGAGTGTGGTGATGCTAGGCATGGCATGCACATGGGCATGGAACATGCACGGACACGACACGAGTCTGCATAGTAGGGAACGGCACGAACATGATCCATTAGGGCATGTAGTGCGGCACAACATGACTCACACGAGGGCCTAGTTAATTAAGCTGAGCCAAATATAAAATTTTAGGCAAGTGGACCATAAAGCATGATGTGAAAAAATGCGAAGTAAACATATTTCGAATTTTATAACTCAATTTTTAATTAACTAAATTCAATAAAGTTAAATATCATAACATTTTATTTATCACATTCCAATTAAATGATCTTGAACTTTTATATTAACCAACACTCGATTTGAATTTGATAATTTACTTCAAATTTCAATGACTTGTTCATTGTTTTACTTCAATTTAAAGAATTAATGATATAGTTGAATTATATTTTAATATTTTTTCAATGTAATTGAATTTATTAACTTTCAATCTAATAAAAAATTGTCAAACTCATATTAAAATTAGAATGCCTATTATTGTTAGGTTTATGTAATGTTTCCCATTCTAATTTGTTCCATTAAAAAAAAAGTTAATATTTTTTGAATTATTAAATTAATTAAACACTAAAATTTGATTTTTTAATATATTATTATTTAATCAAATTACTTTAGCCAAGTGTTCTAATTTCAAGTCTTAGAAAGCGCCAAAATAAATAAATACATAAATAATTTTTTTTCAATTGAAATAGATGCATAAGGGCCGGCCCACGGCCCATCCATGGCATACTACATTTGGTCAGTGGGCTTGGCATGGGATGACTCACTATGTGGGCATCAGCACTAATAGGCCTCTTTCTTAACGGGCCATGCCATCCATTGGCTATTTCTAAAAGAGTTGAACTATTGGCACCGCTCTCATCTCCTCATAAAACCCCCTTTTTAGTTATATTCATTTTATTTTCGAAAATACCCTTTTTTTTTAGATACATTTTTTTTAAATTCTCAATTTTCATTTGATTTGTTTTATTGTTGAAACTCAAAGTATTATTGTACTATTTTTTTAATTATTTTCAATTTTATTATTAATACACAAATTAAATTAAAAAGTTATATGGTGATAAATTTTTTAGTGTTAATCATTGGCTAAAATAAAACATATTTAAACTTATAATTTTAAGTATAAAAATATTTAATCAATAAGAAATCAAAAGAGAACAATAAATTATTTTAAATTTGTATAATTTATTTTAGTTAAATAAGAAGTAACATATAGATTTTATTTTTTTTGAAAAGAATTGGTTATGAATTAAGTAATTTGCTGGAAAAAAAATTTATATGTGTTTAATTTTCAATTGTCCTTAATTGTAATTTTATTTAAAGTGGGGTTTTGCAAGAATAATGTAAGGGTGCCAATAGCTCCACTCTTTCTAAAATTATATGATCTTTTTTTTTTTTCCTAACATATGAAACTCAAAAGTGTATTAATAGAGAAAAATCAAAATAGAAAGTGGAGCAGTTGTCTACAAAGTAAGTAAAAATAAAAGCTTTTAAACTCATTGGAGTTGTGGGTCAGTGGTGGGTTGGCAACCTCAACAATGTTAAGGGTACCAGTTCAAGCCCTTATGAGTAATCTATGTTCTCCTTAAATATTGTTAGTGTTAGTAGAATTCCGAATTAAGAAAAGAAAGAACTCAGGACGCTAACCAACCTTTATAGGAGATACAGTGAAGACATCACATTGCATCACCTTTAATGCAATACCAAATGATTCTGCCTTTGCTAACCGGAAAAGAGAACCTGATATTTGAAATGACAGTAGAAAATAATTAAAGAAAAATGGATGAAAAGTTGATCTCATTCCAAATGTTGCATCTTGTGTACCTGTATTGAAGGAAAAAACTGCACAATCTCCGGTCCATTGCTTCCCAGAAACCTCTTCAAGGTACTCAACATCAGCGGGAGAGACCTTCCCAGATATCACAGAATCAACATTTTCCTGAACAGAGCTTTCCTTTTCCGTACAAGGCCAACTGCCTGCTCCTTGGCAGTTGAAGACTCCAATAACGCCCGTACATTTGTTCAAATTCCAAATTTTGAGCAGGCTATACACAAAAGTTCAGGAAAAAGGCAATGAGAAAAACAAGGAAACAACTAAAAGATCAAGAAATTGAAGTCATCAGATGGAGATACCTCTTCCCATCCATAACTGGATCATTGAATAAACAATCGCGCGATGGCCTTCCTGGATATTTAGCTCTAAGCACTGACCCATCAGCAAGAACAAGCCTTTTAAGTATTTTGAAATCATGCTTTCCAGGTTTATCACTGTTGTCAAAGTAGCATACATTATACATTATTCTAGGGCTGAATTATGAACAAGTAGTCAAGCTTCTACCAAGAATAATGCAATTTACCTAACATAGACTCCGCAACCTCCCACAGCTCTAGCAACAGCATGAAACTCAGCAGCACAATGTTGACTCTGAAAGTTGTCAAAGATGTTGATCACTGATCAGTACCAGAATGTAAAAAGGAGACACGTAGTTAGATCTATGAGAATGCGTTTGACATACATAGAACATGTCCCAATCTGGGACAACTACTTCACCAAGAAATATGCTGTTGAAAGCCACAGCTGCTATGTGCAATGTCTGTGTCGTTGGATTTTTTGGATAGTAATCATCAGATGCTCGGGTAATAGCACTTCTTTTTGAACTGCAAATCACAGGAGTAAGCAAAATTAATTAAACCTGATTCATGTCTCAAAGGGGAACATAGAGCATTGAAGTGCATGAATCATGTCCTGGAAAATGGAATCCGTGTTCTGTGCCATGCAGCAGATTATGCTGTTGTCCTTGAAGTTGGTGGCTATGGACTCCTCCAGTGCTTGTTGAAAATGTCTAGTAAGTGAAACTCTGCTTCCCAAACCCGAGCAAATGGTTTCCAGAATGTTCTGAACATCAACTTTAACCCCATCCACACCCTGTGAAACAAGATACTTGTGTAGATCATCATAAAACTGAGAAATTTTATCAGGATCAATAGCACCAATGCCATACTTCTCCATCTCCATACAATCAATGGATAAGTCCCTCATATTTGCCAAATTCCCAGGTGACTGCACCGGGTATTTCATCTCCGGATTATACATTTTAATTCCTGAAGAGTTCAGAACAAGGCCTCCCCAGTACCCCATCAGGGCATGCCACACATAGACATACCTGAGAATTCAGAAGTTGAAAGAAACTGGAAAATGTATACAAAAAATTGGAAAATACCTAAAGAAAGACGTATATTTTCGAGTATTATAAGTAGCTTACTTGAGGCAAAAGTTTTTCTTAATATCTAAAACAAAATCCTTCAGTCCACTTGTTTCTTTCTGATCATCACCTGTTGTTCCCCGAAATTTATTGTTCTCTTTGATACTCGCTAATCTCCCACCAAATCTGCAATTTAGGGTAACCACAGTTACATATGCCATCACAATCAACGAGTCCCAATATATATATATATGTATATGTATATATACACTTACTGTGTCCCTTCAGCAAATGGCTCCCCTTCTATTTGGAACTCATTAGTTGTATCTTGCCACCCATCATCTATAATCAAAAACTTTGCAGGCGTGCCTCCCTCGGATAAACTGATAGAGAAAAGAGTGAGAATGGTCTGAAATAAAGAATCCTCAAAAGCACGAAACACCTATTGAACATACTCATTCTTAAAATATTATTTTGTGACAATTTGTAAAGCATGGCACCATATTTTGATTTTGGAAGAAAAAGATCTATGACTCAATTTACAAATTAACCTCTTCAGGCCATCTTTGATTCCTTGAGGATTCACTTCTTGATAAAAAGCATCCCATGTGCACCAACCAAACCAATCTAACATTCCTGGCAGCTGCATTCAAAATTTACCGAAGGATCAGCACATTGTTGATCTTTTGTTTCTTCTAAAGATTTATATACTTGCAAGTGTATAATCTGAGAACATTCATTTGATCTGCAAAGATATAAATGAAGCACACCTGTTTGGTTTCTCGGATTGAAAACGTTCCAAGGTGTGTCTCCAGTATTCTGCATATCATCCAAAAACGCATAAGGGTGCTAACAACATTTGGCTTCATGGGCATGGCCCAGCTAGCTGTGAATGTGCTTTTTTCCCGTAAGTTTGAGTAATAATAAGAGGCAAGAGTTGGTATTTAGAGGATAAGGTTTCTCATTTCCAATCCAAATCTTTAAAAAAAAAAAAAAAAATTCCTGCCTGTTGTTGTTGTTATCATTACTTACCCAAGCTGCAAGCTTAGCAACATAATTAGTTGACTTAAAAACACTTTCTAAAATTCATTTTACCCTGAAAATTAAAGTTTGCTTAAAGAGCTGACCTACTTCATAGATTCCTTCACCAAATCAAATGGATTGTCTCCGAAATTGACAAAAACTGCTCGAAGGGACTCTGAGGTAACTATATCCGGATTACCTGTGAAAAAAGGACAATTAAGTGACAGAAAATGTATGAAATAGACATACGAATATGTGATTGTTTATTTCAAATTATTGAAGTGATCTTACCACTTTCAATACAAAATTCAAGTTCATTGGATGAGTTCCCTTGCAGGCTGCTTCTAAATTCACCATCCAGGACGGGCAAGAAAAGGATATAAGAAGTAGAAGCATCATCAGAAGTTGGTCCCTTTTCTTTTTCACTTGCTTCCAGGAGTAGCATCTGAGTTTCAATAGGAATGTCACTTGCTGAATTTCCCACCCGAGGTATCATCCACCAAATTGTAAATCTAAACAGACTGAGTAATCTCACATCCCTGCATCATACACACCCATTAAACTTCTGAGTCGGATTATAGTGCATCAGGTGCACTGTACATTGCACCAAATTTTTTATCACATCTCAACTTTTTGTTGCACGGCTTAAATTTTTAGAGACTTGAGAGATTAACCCCTTAACACGAGCAGCAGACTAGGCTTATGCTTTGGGTAACCATGGCTCCGAGACTGAAAAAAATAACAAGAAAAATCAAGGTCTAAATTGATTTTATGTATGGCTCCCTTTATCTTATTGCCTACATATTTTATGATTTCTCCACTATAACATCGTTATTAATTTTGGTGATATAGTAGTATAGGCTACTTTAGTTTATATTTCCTTTTTTTTCGATTATGACCGTTGTGTCAAACTAAAATCATTACTTGAAACGTACAAAAAGAACAAATTTAGAAATACAATGAAAAACTTAGTCCACATATAATGAAGTGGCATAATCATTTTTAAATTTATTTATCTATGTGTAGAACTCACCTTAAAAAATCGATTTAAAAGGGGAAAGCATCCATGAACACTATATTCCCATTTATTAAATCATTATATTTTTCCTAGGTGGGATATTGGATCCGAACAGGGATATGTATCATTACTCAAACGTAAAACTAAAGGACAAGAAGAGGAGGTGGCATGGCTTATTGAATCACTCCAAGCTTGAAAACATGGCGTGAATCCGCGGAAGTAGCAGTAGCACCCATAAATGCGGATGTGTTGGTGAATGGGGTCACTACCACATTTCCGGGCACATCAGTCAATGCATCTTTTCCATTTATCCTGAGGTTTCCGTCTTTGAGTACAGGCGTTCCGTTTACAAACATAGAATGTCTCCATCCCTCTTTGACTTTGAAAGACAATGATGCTTTTGACAGAAGCCTCTGCCTCTGCCTTTGGCTCCGGTTCGGGTTCGGGGCAATGAAAGGTGATGATGATGATAGTCCTGAATTGATTCTCAGAGAAGCCATCGGTGTACAGAAATTGTTCATACTGGTGGTGGTGGTGGAGCGAGTCATCGGTCTTAGAACCGTTAAAACAGTTACAAAAGGAAGTGTCAGAATTCTCTAAATAGGACACCATAGGAATATGAGTGATGTAAGTTGTTTCTGCAGTTGATAAGAGAGAGGAGATGATGGGCTTAGTTTATTGGCCACGTTTTTCACTTTTTAAATGCTTGATGTTTCTTCTTTATTAATTTATCATTTTCAATCTTAATTATCATTGGATTTTAGTTTCTAAGTATGTATTGTATCCTCTCATTTGAAGATTGGGTTTTGGAGCTTTCTTTGTCACTTGTCAGCAATAAAGAGTGTTGAAGTCAACAAATTATTAGGTGCAAATTTGTTGAAGTCAACAAATTGTTGGTGCAACCAACAATTGTAGAGAAGCAAAATCAAAATTGATTTTGTAATCGAAAAGAAAGAATTGACAAAGGGGATGAATTTGAAAAATAATAATAATTAAGAATTATATTTTTAATTATTTTATTATTTGCATAGTAATTCATTTATCTTATAAATAGTTAAGGATTTCATTCATTTGAAATTATCTCAAAATTGTTAAGCTTATAAGTTTCTAAGCTTTTGAGAGAAATAAGAGAAGTGCGTCTGGGAAATTTATTTTTCCTGTAGAGTGTGAGAGTACTTGGTATATTTGGATTTCTGGAAAGTGAGATTCGTTACTCAAATATTATACTCTATTAATTGTTAAATAAACAATTATTCTTTCTTGCCTTCGTGGATGTAGGTTTAATTACCGAACCACGTAATTCTTGTGTCTTTTATTTTTCTATAATTATTTGGTACGCTTGATTGCGCATTCCGCGCACAACAAAGAGGTTACCTAGAATGAGATGTCTATTCCAAGATAGCCCACCACCAAGCCAAATTTACGTGTGGACAACCTTTTCTGTGCCTTTCCATTCAATATTTTTGTTGGGGCTGAATCTGGGTTTCTGTTCTTGTGTTGCTTTTACGCATTGAGATGAGTTTCATGTTCAGTTATTTAGTGTAGTATTAGGTGCTGGCTAGAAACCTGAGGCCACCAGGTTAAAATTTAAACAGATAGTGGTCGTGCACCGTATTTTTTTTTCATTTTAGGTGATTGTCACTGGGCTAAAAAGTTAAGCTTATAAAAATTATCTGACGTAATATTAGTTAAATTACATAATAATGATACTTAGACATAGGTTACAGTTTTCTAAATATCTCATTATTCATCCTATGATGTAGATTAAACTATTAGTTTGTTAAAATTTAAAATCTTGAAGATTTTTAATTTTAGCTCTAATATAAGGTTGCAGATGTAATTTGTCGATGGATTTGGTATTGATGATAATTTCTTTAACAATTAAAAGAGAATAACAGGAAGAAACTATTATAAATTATCTTAATTTGATAAGAAAATTAACAAAGAAGAGGAAGATAAGAGAATCTATTGCAACACATAAATGATAAATTTTGAATTTTCAGAGAAGAAAAGAGCAAAGAAAGAACTAAGAAGAGATGACCTTTGTGTTTTAAAAATTTCATAAACTTAGAAAGGGTTTTTGCAGCAACTAATACTAAATAGATCATTAGAGCAATTAATACCCCTGCTCGCACCCTTTGACAATGCCCTTGACTCTACGTACACCAGAAATTTAACCAACTAAATTAATTACAACCTATGTCAAAATTATATTTGTAGACTAAGGTGGAGTGACCTGTCAAAGTAATAGGTTTAAGGTAGATGTAGTACTAAGACACGGGTTTGCTTTTCTGATTGGTTCCATCTTGTTTCACCTCATATTTTTTGGTTGTTATTATCCTTGACTTGATATAGTTGTAATCCAGAACTGGCCATGTCACTCTTTAAAAGGGAGATTTTTATTCAATTTAAATGAAAAATCTGACAATAAAATATATTTAAAATACTAGAGATTCTGGAAGTGTAATTGATAAATAATTTTGGGAAACCATTTGGCACCAGCCTTCCTTCTGAGACTCGGCGGCGTGGTCGCTATAAAGACCCTCTTGCTTAGTCTCGAGTTCGAGGGCTACTTGACTGAACTGGACCTTTTTCTAATCCCAAATAAGGTATTCTAAAATACCTTTTTTTTTTTTTTAAGTTAAACTTTTTAAGATGATCAATATATTTGACTTTGTGTGGGATACCAAAAAAAAAAAAAAAAAGAAAAGAAACAAAAGTGTATAATGTAAGCTAGCTATAGATAAGTCGAGAAAAATCAGTCAAAATAGAAATTTTCTTTGTCCTTCTATAATTTCTTTCGGCTACTTGATTGACTTGTCTAAGTTGTCCAAACATGTTCAAATTGCCTCTCCACTTGAACAACTATGTTTTTAATTTGTGCAAGTGGAGGTGTATTGTTTCAACTTGTAAAATTTAGTAGTTAATGACGTGACTTAAAAGTATTGATTACTTTCAAGTATAAGAGTGAGGTTGAAAACACAAGAAATTTAAAAATTTAAAAGTCAATTATTAAATAAAATTAATTACAAAAAGAGAAATTAGTCATTTAAAAAAGTGTTAAGATTACAAGATCTGTTCTTAGTATTTAAATTATAGTCATAATATTCTCTCATAATTACATTTTTACTAATTTAATTGTTAATTAACCACTTATGGTTAGATATGGGGATAAAGTACATAATATGCCATAACTATATTTTTGTGCCGATATTAGGTCTAAATGCCAGATGGATCCAAAGTAGATCTAGATCTATAGACTAACATGAAATGAAAATAACAAGAGAAAAATATAACTAGTAAATACATAATTAAAATAATAAACTACAAACTTACTTGAGAGAATAATTACTTCCATAATTTAAAATAATTACTTCCTTTACGTCCTACTTCAAGAGGCATTTTTTGTTCCCCTAATGGTGTAAAATTTGTTTTATTGAAGCGACAATTCGTACATTGTGTGGCAAAAATATCACCTGTCAAGGGTCCCAAATATATGATAATTGAATGTTAGTTAAACCTAACATAGATCCTCAAATGATGTTGAAGTCCCATCTTTGTGCGCTACGGGAGTGATATATGAACATACACGACACAACTAAAAATGCATAGATGGGATATTTCAAGTTAATGACCAACCACAAGTTGTAATGGAGAATAATGATGATAAGAAGAAAGTCTAAGATGAATTAATGCTTCAGCATGTAAAATAGCATGACCCATATAGATATTGGTAATTGCGTACTCAAGAGTGAAGTTCGTGCAATCACCTGAAATCTTTTAATCAATGATTCTACCGATCTATTTTGTGTATTTACATAAATATATAGTAATCATCAAATGTTTTCAAAAGTAAACTCACCAACATTATCAAGATGTATGGTTTTAATATGATAATTTGGAAATTGTGCCCTTAATCCTATAATTTGGATAAGTATTCTATCAAATGCAAAGTTACGATGTGGACAACAAACAAACATGTGATAATTGTGCACATGCATTAGTTAAAACTATAAAGTAACGAAATAGCCTGCATGATGACAGGTTGGCCTATATATATCTCATTGAATTCTTTAAAGAAAAGTTAGAGATTCAAAACCAATCTCAGAAAGGGATGACCTAACCACAAATTTGTCTTGTGAGCAAGTGGTACAACTAATTTCATTGGACACTAGAATCTTTTGATTCTTTAATGAGTGCCCATGAGAATTTTCAATGATTCTATGTAACACTGTACATCCTGTATTTACCAAGGCGATCAAGCCATAATATAATAATTTTTGCATCAATGAATTTATGGTTCACTATTGCGTAGCTTTCATTTGGACTTATAATTGTATAATATCATCCAGATGAGAAAGTTATAGGTGTTTTCAATACATATTTCTTGCTTGAGATATTTTTAATAATGTATAAGTATTCTACATGATTTTTATTTAAAGTCCCAATATGATATCCATTTCTGTGGATCTCTTAAACTTAATAAATTCTTTCTGAATCTTATATAAGGCATTTGGAATATATAATTTTGTTCAATTTGTTAAAAAGATAATGGCTCTTTTAGAGCCTTCAATCGAGTCTGTAGGACTTGAAATAGTGCTTATCTTTCTTTCAAGAAACTTTAATTCCAAGAAATATATATATATTTTATTTTAAAGAGTAATATGTGTAATTTCACTATCAGCCAAGCATACATCCCAATTTTCCTTTCCAGGATAGACAATTAATTTCTAAATTCATATCCTTTTATTCAAGAAAAGCTCATGTTAGATATCAGAACTATTAAAACATAAAACATAAAGTGAATATGATGTGATAACAAAAGTACAATATAGATAACATTAAGCAGAGTAATAAATAAAGTTTAATTAGTATGAATAGTTCCATAAGTAATTAAATGATCAATTCTCCATCTTCGGGTCCTCGAAGAATTTCGAGATATCGAGATGAGTGAGATCTGTAAAATCTTGTTCATTAATAGAATTAGCCTTAATACTATTTCCTTTGCCTGTTTTGGATGCCTAATAAGTAATAAAGGTCTATTTCCTGTTACCTTACACGGCAGAGACGTGACCAATGCCTCTTTTTTTCCCACATGGATAACAAATGTCATGATTATTTTTTTTACGATGTAGAAATGAAACACCCTTGTCTTTCCTCATTGTTCTGTAAATATTCCATTTTAGATGGTGTCCATCTTTGTTATTTTGATTTTTTTTTTGAGTTTTTATGACCACCGTGGGAATGATTACCACATTTTTTCCGCCTTCTTAATTAAGTCACTTATTTCTTTGTTCATTTGCAATCGCTTTTGGGAATGGTTTAGATCTAGATGGATGTGATTGATATTCTTCATCAAGAGTTCAATGTTTTACTTAGCTATCGGAAGATATGATATCAGATCTGAATATTTACAGAATCAGCATTCTCAATATTATTGCTGTAGGACTATATTTGATACATGAAAAGTGGAGAGTGTCTTTTCAAGCATCGCATTTTCGCCAACTTGTTCACCTCACAATTTCAGTTGTAAGGTAATCCAAAACAACTCAAGAGTTATAATCAGGTACTCTTGAGTAGTCTCACAATCATAAGTTCATTTATTCATACTGTGATTTAAAGAGGAATATGTCCCTATAATAGTCATATCTTTCCTTCATATTATTATAAAGTTAATGGGTCCTCTACTGTCAAATATTGAGTTTTTAAGCTTCCATGCAAATTATGGTAGAGAAGAATCATGATTTTTGTCTTTATCTTGCCAAGATGCCTGATTTTCTTCCTTTATGGTGTCCTCTAGACCCACAGTTGGAGATGCATTTTGGCACCTGAAGCATAGGAAATATGATTACTTTTAGAGACATTGAGAGCGAGAATTTGTAGATTTGTTAGGTTTGACATGTTTTCAAGAATACATTGCAATTAGTAGCTCTTAGATTAGTAAGTCATGCTGATAACGTGTAATAAATAAGGTAACAATAATTATTAAGAAAATAAATTTAAGAGAGAAAAATAACAATTCTTAATCCTTTCTTCGTATTGAATAGAGATAATATGAATGGAATGCCTTTTGCTTACAATCTCATGGCTATTCATAGTGAAATGCTGCATCAAGTTTAATTAAAGAATCAATGAACTGTAGGCTTATTAAACTTAAGCCATAATGAACTACGTTAAAGTGATGGTAATGTTAACATATATGTTTCCATAATATTGATTTTGATGATAACAAACAAGATTAAGAATAATTAATCTTTTAAGCCTAAATTATTTAATATTCTTTTTAAATAAATCATTATTTTTACATTATAAAGGTTTTATATTTAATGGAAAAATGATTTTATGAAATTGGTTGTTTTTCAAAGTTTATGGTTTAATTGAAATAATTTTGAAAACTTTGAAATAAACAAGTATTGCTTGAAATTTTGGTAAAGGACTTATTTGAAAAGTATCATAGCATTTGTGGTTAAATCATAATTTCAGAAAGTTTTGAGATTAACAAAGCATTACTTAGAAATTCTGGAATTGGACCTATTTGTAAAGTTTCATAACATTTTGGGCCGTAATATAATTTTGTAAAGTTTTGAGGTCAAACTATAATTTCAAAAAATAATGCACTGTGCAGGTCAATGTAGCATCCGGCTTACCGGATATAAAAACCGGAAAACCGGATACGGGGCAGTAAGCATCCGGAACGCAAACGGCTTACCGGATTTCGTAACCGGCAAGCCGGATAGGCAAAATTCAAATTTTTGCCTTAACGGTAACATAAATCCGGCTTACCGGATTCCATAAACGGCAAACCGGATACGCCCAGAATGTGCATAACGGCTAGTAACGGCTAATTTTTGAGTTCAAACTATATAAACTCAAAACCAATTCATTTTTGGAAATCCAAGCAAGCAAGAACAAGTGCACACAACATATATTGAGCTTCAACTTCGTGAATCATCATTCATTAAATCATCTTTGTTCTTCAATTTGTATATCCACTCTTAAAGAGAGTTTGATTGTTGTATTTTTCATTTCTCATCAAATTGTGAGAGTACAAGTGTGAGAAATACTTGGAGTGAATAGATTGGTGAGATAATCTCTTGTTGTAAAGGTTTATTGACACCTTGAAGTCAATTGTAAACGTTTGAAGCCTTGGAAAGGCTTGGATAGTGAAATCCTCAAGCCGGTGTGCTTGGAGGCGTGGACGTAGGCGGGGATTGCCGAACCACGTAAAAATCCTTGAGTTTGCTTTCTCTTCCCTTGCTCATTTATTATTGTGCTTTAATTGAATTTATTGTTTTCGAATTTATTAAGGCATTAGATTGGATTTATGTGTGGTTTGCTTAGCTTAATTTTTAAAATCTCAATTCACCCCCCCTCTTGGATTGCCTAGTTAGTATTTCAGGTAAATCTATTGTTTCAGAACAATCTAAAGTATCTGTAGTAGGGGTGTTTAGAATCCAATCCGATCCGCTCAATCCGATCTGTATAAATCCGATCCGTGGATTTGATATGGATTGAAAATTTAAAAATTCGCAGTCGATGGATTAGATATGGATTTACTTCTGTAAATCCTCAGAAATCCGTGAATCCGCAAAAAAAAAAAAAAAAAAAATATATATATATATATATATATATATATAATTAAAAAATTATTATAAATTTAATTAAAAAATTATAAATGTGACATTACATAGTTACATAAGCACTATAACATATCTTAGCCATTACCCAATAATAATATAAAATGAAAAATAATTAAATAATCAAATATACAAATATAACTTGTAAAAATTGTAAAACAAAATAAAAGCAAAGTCACACGCACTAGCAAAAGTAAAGTAACATAACGCCAAGTCACCAACAATTTGCAAAGTCACCCAAAAGCAAAGTAACATGACGCCAAGTCACCAACAATTTACAAACAAAAAACCCTAAGCTTCCCCGCCGTCACACACACTAGCAACACTCAATACTGGTTGGATACACTCTCGACACGGATTTGAAGGACGTCGGCCGCGCGATCCCGGCGAGAGCAAGCCATCTTCTTTCCCAAGTCCATCGAGCCACTTCACATTCACTGGTTCAGCTGAATAATTTCACTATCACAACCTTCAAGATCGCCACCCGTACGGCTTCTCCTGGTTCACATCGTGGACGGCTCAGTAATCACCATTTTTCGACAGGCGCAACAGCCCTGGTGAAGGATCAGACTGTGTTTGGTTTCCGAAACTTCGCCATTTTCAATTAATTGTGGCTTTATTTGAACAATTAATTTTGGTGTTATATTAACGTATTATTGTAACTTTATTTGAACAATTAAGCTTGGTGTGTTATATTTTGAAATTTTGAACGTATTATTGTAGTTTTATTTGAATAATTAGTCTCGATGTGTTATATTTTGAAACTTTAAATGTATTATTTTAACTTTATTTAAATAATTAATTTATTTAAATTTTATTCAATTTTAAATTTAATTGGTAGCAAAATTATTTTTATATTAGATTTTTTTATTTCATTAGTTGGAGAGAACTAAAATTTTTTAATTTGAAAACTAATGCGCAAAATGGTGGATTGGATATGGATTGAGTCAAATCCGCATCCGATCCGCAGACGTATGGATTGGATATGGATTGAGTCAAATCCGCATCCGATCCGCAGATGTATGGATTAGATTTGGATTGAATTTTATCAATCCGTGGATTGGAATGGATTGAAAAATTATAATCCGTAAAATCATAGATCAGATATGGATTGATGTCCAATCCATAAAATCTGATCCGCGAACACCCCTAATCTATAGTTTCTTTTATATTTGTCAAAAGATCTTAAAAAAGAACATGTAGGAAAGTAACATCAAGGTACTTTACCCTACCCAAAAAAAATTAAAAAAAATTAAGGTACTTTACATAACGTGGGTGATATTCTCACCCTTTAAATTATGTAAATAAAAAAAATAGTTGTAAAAAATTTATATCATTGTTAATAATTTTAAATAAAGAAAACATTTGAACAATTAACCAATTAAATCCTTATTAATGTTTAAATTTATGACACAAAACTATATGTTTTGGACAATTTATACATTTTATGTTATAAGGATAATATTGTCAAATTAAAATTATATTAAAAGAAAAATTAATGGTCAATTATGATCAAGGGACTGATGTAAAAAAAAAAATCTAATTAATTAATTATTTAAATTTTTTTCGTATTAATTTTTTATAAATAATTTTTTTGTAAATAATTTTTAAAATAGAGTGGATTGAGTGATGGTATTTGACCCCGTTATTATATCTCACTAGCCTAATATTTTAGTTAACCCCATTAAAAAATTAAACTAATCTTTATCTCTCAAAATGTCCCACCAAATCTTCAATTTGCCCTTATTGTAATTTTTATCTTTTTTCCAAGCATGCACCATATAAAACATGTAAAATCAATTTTAAAAAGAAAAAAAACCTCTTATAATCTCTCTCTTTCTCCTTAAAGGTTTTATCTATTGTTGCCATAACCATATAAAAAGATTTGATACTTCTTTATCATCCTCTACTGAGTCTATAAATTAATTTCTTCCATGATTACAAAAGTAGAGTATATAATATTTGAGAACAGATAATAATTTAAAAAGTTAAAAGAATTTAGGGTTTAAGAAATTAGTTAGCTAAATTAAATATTAATGGAAATTATAATGTAGGTGTACTTAAAAACTTATTTACCTGTTTAAGTAATTTCATATAAGGATAAAATAGGTAGTGGGGTTTGGTGAGATATAATGAAGAGGTTAGATATCACAAATATGTGGATTTAACCATTTGTAAATATTTAACATTTTGGATATAATATTTGCCTGAAATAACAATTCCAAATAACGGTAAAATATATTGGGATGAGCTATTTGAACCCACTAAATTGCTCTATAAATCTATTTATTAAACAAATATCCTACAAAAGTAGGATTTTACTCTATTTGTCCACTCTAATACCAAATACGCCCTCAGATCGCAAGAAGTATGAAATTATCCATACACTCACATTTAAATGCAGCCAATATACTAGTTTTTAAAATATTTGACGATTTTATTTATAAACATTAATCAATCAAACACGTATTTTAATTGGAATTGATCACAAAGATTGATAAAATTCAGTTAAAACTTATGATTGATATTTTCATTCATAGTACAAGTCCAGAATGATTTAGTTAAACTTCTAAATCTACCTCTAATCACCATCAGTTTCTTTGCATAAATAACAAAACAAAATTAAAACTAAAATACCAGTATAAAATAAATTTGGTTACTCATATAACTTTGTTAGAAGATACAATTTTGGAATCATGTAATTTTTTTTAGTTGAGTCATGTGTATTTTGGAACAATCAAAATTTTTTTTTGAGTTTGCAGTCATTGGTTTGTTGATGAACACGAGTGAAGATCTATTTCATAATCATAATAATTAGATCTATAATTAGTAATTTATTATATTATTATAGAGATTGAAGGTGCAATATGGACGGTCATTGAAAGATGAGCTTAGAAATAAATATTGGCTCGTATATGTTAGTAATTTGAGTTTAGGGTATTTTAATAACAATAATATTTATTAATAAGTGAGTGTAAGAAATATTATAATGGGTATAAATATCCTCACTCAATACTTGATTGATAGATAAAAATAGTACGACCATATTGGCCTTTTGTCACCAATTTAAGTGCAACACGCAAACACATGAGGATTTTCAATTGGCGGGCTGGAATACTGGGACCGGGGCCAGGCTAAAGGTCAAAAAGGTCTAGCTAGCTTGTCAACTGGAGACAAGTACTAAGAAATTTCCATTAATTAACTTGCGTTCTCCCATCGGAAACGAAATGATTACCGCTGACGCTGGTTATTCTAACGCTCACTGTGCGCCAAAATACGATCGGAAAAGCGAATTAAAGGCGTTTGATGACACAAAAGCCGGCGTAAAGGGACTTGTTGATGCCGGGATAACTAAGATCCCTCGGATATTCATCCATGATCAACTTAAGCTTAGTAATTCAAGGTCTGGTGACTCCGAATTCATTATCCCAATCATTGACTTGGATGGTGTCAATAAAGATGCCATTTCACGGGCCAAGATAGTCAAGCAAGTTCAAAATGCATGCCAGAACTGGGGGTTCTTTCAAATTGTCAATCATGGAATTCCAGTCAGCATATTGGATGAAATGATTGATGGGGTAATTGGATTTCATGAGCAAGATACTGAGGTGAAAAAGAAGTTCTATACGCGAGATTACCAGAAAAGGAAGGTGCTTTATAATACAAATTTTGACTTTTATGTAGCACCAGCAGCTAATTGGAGAGATACCCTCAGTTGCGTTATGGCTCCTAATCCACCTGATCCTGAAGAATTGCCCGAGGTATGCAGGTACGTGATAAAAATTTATACCTAATTCTGGCTTTGTGCTGAATTTTATCTGTTCTTTAATTTTTTTTTTTTTTGTAATCTCTTCAAACTTCTGACATGAGTTTATGGTTTTAATTTGCAGAGATATAATCGTTGACCACGCTAAAAAGACAACAGAATTAGCACTCACTCTATTTGAACTTATTTCGGAAGCCCTTGGCCTTAACGCCAATCGCCTGAAAGACATGGATTGCGCAGAGGGACTGTTCTTGTTAGGCCATTACTACCCAGCATGCCCTGAACCAGAGTTGACTATGGGAACTGACAGCCATGCTGATACTAGCTTCCTCACTGTGCTCCTACAAGACAGACTTGGTGGCCTCCAAGTCCTCCATGAAAATGAATGGGTCAATGTTACACCCATTCATGGAGCTCTAGTGGTAAATCTCGGAGACATGATGCAGGCAAGTTGATTTCAGAGTAAATCAGGTCATTATCAATTTATTATTGCATCAATCATGTAATAAACAAACTTAATAACTTCTGTTTCTTTGCGTAGCTGATTTCCAATGGCAAGTTTAAGAGCGTGAATCATAGAGTTCTTGCGAAAGATGTTGGTCCGCGAGTGTCTGTGGCATGTTTCTTCAGATCACATTTTCAATCAGAGAAAGCAAGGCTTTATGGGCCAATCAACGAGTTACTCTCAGAAGAGAACCCGCCAATATACAAGGAAATCACTGTGAAAGAGTATCTGTCACACAGTTACTCAATAGGGCTTGACGGTACCTCTCCACTCGACCATTTTAAACTGTGAAGTATTCGACATGCCTGCATAATTCCAGTTAATAACTTTTGCTTGAGATTTGAAATTGAATGATTGGTTGAAATGCATAAGAAGTTTTAGAATAATCCTGCTCAATATATAGGCTTGAAGGCAAGTCGGCACTTAGTGCTTGAGCTCGGCAATTGCGTGTTTGTGCTTTAAGTTATCCACCTCATGATTGGGGATATTTAAATTTTGTATCTCAAACTTTGTAAGCATGATGTTATTGAAGGTTTAGTCTTCCGTGATTAACATGAAGTAATGATTGACTTGTGCATTTTATTTCCTAAGAAGTTTTTTTTTTTAATTACATGAGACTATTACTCAAAAGTACAACTCTCTCTAATATTCGAGGAACGTGTACTTCACTCACATTTCGAAAGGGAGAAGACTGCCTTCACTCAAATTGAGGAAGGAAATTAAACCTCCACAATGTGTTGTGGGGTTTCGAACTCATGACCTCACAATAATGAGTTCTCACCACTAACCTTTATTTCTTAAGAAGTTAAGAATAAAGGTATATCATACTTCAATGACTATGAAGAATATTTTTACCAACCTGAATCATTCCTCACTTTATTAATCTATATGTACTACTAGGTTGTTACATTACCTTATTATCTAAAACTAAATCAAGGACTCACAACACAATATACTAGTAGCTAGTATCACACATTATTTTTCTTATTACATAAGACACAGCAACCTTATCACTAACAACCTAGATTCTATTCGTGCTTGATGTGCCTCCGGTCTTCACTTCACAGCTTGCTAACTTCAACCTATTTGCTTCCCGCCATCTATGTTTCTTTGAAGCATTTAATCAAACAGCTGTAGCTTCAACTTAAGACTTGTCTCAAGTACTTTTATTCAGCGTTCACTTATTACTTTAAACTTTTGGGTCAAACAATGTCTTTAACCTGCTATCAGAACTAACATTACATACTATTAGAACCAATGTCCGAAATTCGATTTTCTCTGTGCGTAAACTCTTTTAGATCTATCAGTTTAAGTGTTAATATTATATCTACTTGTAAACTCTTTTAACAAGAAATGAAACAAATAAGAAAGAAGGAAATATTTTTTCTGTTAAAGACCTAAAATCATTATCTATCCGCATGTTTAATCTCTCTTAAATACATGACAGGGTCAATGTTCAGTTGGATTTTATCAGCAAATGATGTTCAACTATAGGCTTGCCCCTAATTTAACTGAGGCTTAACTATAGTCAATCTTAGGCGTATAACTGTTATAAGACTAAAATATTATATCTGCTTGTTATATATCCAAACTTTAACAGAGATAAAAGTAATTAAGTAGCCCAAAACCGATAAAATTCCTGCTGCGGTTTGGAGCTTGTTTACCAGTGCAGTACCTATCATGCGAATATCTCATTTAATGACAAAAAGTTGGTTGCGTTCGCTTCTACTTTTCCCTTTTTTAATCTTTGTTTGATTTTTGAAATTGAAGAATCTTGTTCTGTCTAGTCACAATCCATTGAATCATATTATCATTATAGCAAGAGAATGGTGATGATAAGCTCAGCAGAAATTCAGGCAAAAAACAATTCCAAATATGACCGAATGCGAGGAATTAATAAAAGCTTTTTGATGATTCAAAAACCGGCATAGATTCCGGAGCTGTAGAATGCCAGGGATATTCCTTGTAGATAAAAATAGATCAGTGGTATAATAAACCATCAATTTTGAATTTTATGAAGGGCCAGCAGCTAACTGGAGAGAGATTCGTTGAATTCCCTTATGCGGGAAAATTCTAGAATACTTCATATGTACTACAACCAATTAATGCATACATGACATGTGTAATTAAATTTAATACAACCACCACTTGCATGATAGTGGTTCAAAATAAATGCACACATGTCATGACATCATTTGCTTGTTGTATGGATGACATAGTACCTCAGATGTATTTTAAAATTTCTCATCCCCTGGGCCCTGACACACCCAATCCTGAGGAATTGCCTGAAGTGGCGCAGGTATGCAATAATACCACTATTAGCCCGTGCTGCTGATAATCTGAAATTTCTCCTAATTAAATTTTTACAAAATTAACGTTAAATTAACAAGTAAATGTTTTACATAATGGAGTTTTTGCAAGGGTAAAAAAAAATAAAAAATTCACACTAGTAAACCTTTTTCGGAAACTTGGCAAAATGGTTTTTAAGCAACTTTCTTCGACTGGCTATTAGTTGTTTGAATGCTAGGTGAAGTAGCAGCTTAAAAATCAATTTAGACTTTGCCTGCCCTCTTACCATTTAAAATAAAATAAATGTACAGGAAAATACGAGCATAACTGAACGACTGTTGTTGACTCGACGTAAATTCATTTTCTGCACATTCGTATGAAAAGCAGGGTTTCTTAATCGTATAAGATCATGTACTTGATCGAATTGCAGAGATGTAAGGTTCGGCTATTCACATGAAGAAATTAAATTTGGACTTACAGTATTGGAGCCGATATCGAAATCTTTTGGGCTCAATTCCTAATTTTCAATCACCTGAAAGAATTAGGCTGCGAAAGTTAATTTGATAGCACATTAACTATCAAGCACGCCCTGAACCAAAGTTGATTTCAGATCCTTGCAAGCACATCGATAGTAGATCCCTCACTGTGGTTCTTCAAGATCAAATGGGCCTTCAAGTCCGAAATGAGGATCAATTGATTGAGGTTTATCCTGTTCCTGGAGCTGTAACAGTTAACATTCGAGATCTGACACAGACAACTTTACTAAACAGTTAATAAACATGATTTATTGTCCAATGAATTAATATTTGAATACTATAGATTAGGTTATCTTTAGTGCTTTAATAATTAAAGTTCAGTTAAAATTTTGTTTGATATGTAGTGTTTGGGGAAGAAGCGGAAGGCCCAGTAACAAAGTGCCACATGTTAATATTAAATTTTATAATAAAAGGAAAGTTATCAAAAGGATCCTGGGTTATGTCGGGTACCATTTGTACTCTGAAGGGTAGTTGGGGTGCAATACGAAGAGGTAGAAAGGTTAGAAATATATTCATAAAAAGTGTAAGGTGATAAAAGAAGCCTAATCTTAAAAAGATTGGTTGATTCTCTAAAAAAAAAAAAAAGGAATTAACAAGAGAATATTATGTTGAGAAAGAGGGGACAATGACCTGTTACTGCTACAAAAAAACTAAAACAAATTGTTACTAAGATAGTTGGGACCACCTGTCCTCTCGTAGCACGCCTATAAATTTCCCAACAGCCTCAGCAGAGATACACGGGACTAGCCCTCTACGCCCAACAAGTGTATGCGTCTCAAATTTATTTTCCGCGAATGTCTTAACTTACCCAAATGGTCACACGTGTAAAGGACAAAAATATATTTGACATGCCAACAAGGAACACTAATAAAAAAAAGCCAGGTGGCATGGCAACTTGAGTACTCCTTATAAAATAGTCAGATTTTATTTTTTTCAGTACATCCAACATGCACACCACAGGGGCTGAGATTTCTTTCACCTCCAGCCACTATTATTATGAGCTTACAAGCTCTTTAACCTAAGATAACTCAACTTTGACTTGAGCATCAGAGTGTGGTCGCTAGCCATCCCTGGCTCCATCTCTAACATCTTTCTCGTTGTTTTGCAGGTTTAAGGCAACTTGGCAAGCTCTCTGAGTCTAGATTCAAACCTCTCATAATATCCACCATCCTTTCACTCTTCCTTCACTCCATAATAACCAAAATAATCCATACACCCCGACCAAGCGAGGCACTCTACGTCCCAAAAAAACAAAATTCATTGTTCTCAATTAAGTTTTGTAGCTTTCATTTGCACACCCAAAATCTACTAAAAATATGTAGAATCGAATTCATATACTAAGTTTCTTCAGAATTTTATTTGTTTAGAAAATGCTGATAATAATTAGAATTTTATTTATATCTAATGACCTCAATTTAAGTTGGTTATATTTTATTATTCACTTAAAAGATATAATTGATTTTGTGTGGGATAAAGGATTCAGTCACTACAAAACAACAAAGAAATAAAAGTCTAGTGTGACATAGGAAAGTTGAGAACAAAAATTTGTCAAAATGAGAATTTTTCTTTGCTTTTCCTTCTAGTTTCTTTCGACAACTTGGTTGACTAGGTCATAAGTTGAATTTTTCTAAACCTAATAAAATTGCCACGAACAAAAATATGCCGTTTTTTGAGAGGGGGGGGGGGGGGGGGTTAATTGTTTTAACTTATAAAATCTCTGGATTGATACAAAGAAGACTTGAACTCAAACCCTACTCCTTTTGTTATTGATAGAAAATAGTGATAAGCTTGAACCTAGCTCACAAAGGTGAAATTACAGTACAAATTCTTCTCTAGATAATACTAGAGGTTAACAACATCAAGAATTTCAGTATTCTTACCTTACAATAACAGTTTAATAACAAATGGGTATCTCAAATAACAGTTAACGAGAGAATAAAATAAAAATTAAGACTAATAAGATTATAGAGGACGATGTCAAAAACTTATCCTCAAAATTTGAGAAGAAACCAAGTTAATTTCATATTCCGATCATCCAATTAAATATTGAAACTCGTTCCCAAATTTAATATTGCGTCAGTGTTCTCTCGGGTAATTTTTAAAAACCTCCCCTGAGGTTTGGGCTTGTTGCAAGTAGATGGCGAAAATTTGTTTATTTGTAAAAAATCCCCTATCGTTAGTTAACTTTAACATTGACCGTTAGTTGACTATGCAAAGACAATATTACCCTTAACAACAGTTTGTAGACGGAAATAACTAAAAAAAAAATTAAAATTGTTGGCGCGAAAAGCACAAACCCTATTTTTTGACAATTTTATCCTTGTCAATTCCAAAGATTTACAATATCATAGGTAAAGATTATAACTATTTCATTTTCAAGTTTTTAATTTTATCTTTTTTGTAGGAACTTTAAGAAAATATCAATAATTTAAAGAGGATAAAATAGTCAACAATTTTAATTTTTTTTATAGTTATTTCTGTCTACAAACTGTTGTTAAGGGTAATATTATCTTTGTACAGTCAACTAACGGTCAATATTAAAGTTAACTGACGGTAGAAGATTTTTTATAAATAAATAAATTTTCACCATGTACTTGCAACAAGCCCAAACCTCAGGGGAGGTTTTTAAAAATTATCCGTGTTCTCTCCTCTCTCGCGTCTTTTTCTTCTCCACAAAAAGCTACCGCCGCTTGCTTTTTATTCTTCTTTATTTGAAAACGTAATTTTATGATAAAGTTCATCTAAATCCAAATTTAATGTTAATTACATATTAAGTAAGTCTTTTTGAACTTTAGAATTTTGGGTCCCCGAATCAGATGATCCCAACAAGCTAGTTTAAAAAGAAACCAGGTCTCCGAAGTGCTACTCGGTATGAACTCAGACAAATTATTGTACAATCCCATGGATAATTGGGTATGTCATGTAATCCAAAAAAAATTAATCCGAGATAATATAAAAAACTTTGGATAGTCCAAGAAAAACTTATCTGAAATAATATCAAATAACTACCTATATCTAAGTCATAAAGGCAATTTTTCAATAGAATCAATAATAGTACAGACTATTATTATTCCGAGATTATCTCAGAGAAACTAGTAAAAGTTATGAAAATCATGCAATCAAAACCTAATGCAAGGGATGAGTATGTTGCACAACAACTCATACGGTACTTAAACAACTTCTAGCACAAAGGTTAATGAACTTACTAAGCATTTACATAAAAAATTAAGAATACATTATGAAAATCATTCAATCAAACCTTAATGTCAAGGGATGAGTATGTTGCACAACAACCCGTGCGGCACTTAAACAACTTCTAGTACAAAAGTTGTTTACTAAGCCTAATGAACTTTTCAAGCTTGTTAAGAAAGGATGCTTGCGAGAAAGTATATGACCAAGCGCATTTTATTACTCGCAATAGAGAATACAAGAGAGCTTTACTAGGATGCTTGAGTTGCTAGGTGTGTGGTGTGGTGTTGGGCAAAATGGTGGGTAGAGATGGCAAAAAAACCCAGGCCTGGCCCAACCCGTAAAGTGTCCATCTAGGCCTACCGGCTTTAGGCCTTGCCCACAGTGAATGGGTCTAGCCATGGAATGAAAATTTAAAAATCCACAATAGATGAGATTGGATATGGGCTCATAGGAAAAGCCTAGGCTTTATATTTTATAAATAAAATTTTTTATTTTATATATTATGGACTTTATATTTAAATTTTATATATTTTAAATATTTTATATTTAGTGTATTTAATTATTAATCTATTATATATTGTATAATCAATTAATCATCTTTAATTTAAGCGTTCCTTTATTTTTTTTCTAATTTTAAACTCTATTAAAAATTCATTTTAAAAAATTTATCTAAGCCCAAGCCCGGCCCAAGCCCGACATGTTTAAGTATAGTATGGACAGACTTTTGCAGGGCTTAGGCCTACTGTCAATAACTTGGGCTTGGGTCTAGACTTAAAAAAGCCTAGCCCAAGCCCTTAAATTGCCATCCCTAACAGTGGGTGCCTTGCCCTATTTATAGAGTGTCTTGCGCAAAATATCTAGAGAGGTTTAGTTATACACAATTGTGAAATTGCCTAGACATTTACAAGTGCTAGTTAGTTGTAAAGAATTCTAGAATCAAGCTGCGCTTGTTCACTTTAGCTTGCAGATTTGGGCTTGATCTTGGGCTGTCGGCTACTAAGCGCACCATGGCTCGCTAATTGTAGTAGATGACCCACCGTTGAGCGCAGCCCTGTTGCTGAGCGTACCCTACTGCTAGCACACCTTACCTTTAGGCAGACCTTTACTAAGCGAACCTATGCGTGCCAATTGAGCCTTCGTTGGTACCAAATTATAAATTTGAGTAGCCCGTGACACTAAGGTATACAAACTAGTTGTACTTCAAAAATAAAATATGGTGGTAAATAACACTATAATAGTGTAACATGGCACTTGCCAGTTGCCAATAATTTCAAGGCAGCTTTCGCACTCAAATGCAAAGTTTAAATCACAATATTCTATATCGTGGAAAATATCCCTAAACTGCCAATTACAAATCTATTGAGATTCTACTTAAATTATAGAATCTCCTAAATATTTTCTTGAAATATTAAACTTGTGATTCTTTATAGAGAAAAATTTTTTTTATAGAATTTTTTTTTATATAATTTTGAATATATAAATATAATCTAATATATCATTCTAAATTTGAAGCCAAACCCAATGCCTGCCAGCTCACGGGTATTCGATTTATCAAACTTGAAGCCATCCAAAAATACCAAAAAAAAAAAATTATTACTAATGTATTACAATGAGGAGACTGTAGATATCTATAATTCGATAATTATTGAGACTAGTCTATAGTAATCTATGAAGCCTAAATTTTCTCCCCTTATTTATATTCAATGGATTTCCACTCTCAATTGTATTTCAAAAGGGGGAAAATTGTCTCCAATAAAATATTTTTTCAATTGAGAGAGAAGCGAACTGATAAATTTACAAGAGTAGCAACTAAAGGTCTAGTGGTTGAAAATGAAAAATGTTCCTACACACATTAAAGTAAACTCATCCTCAAACTCAAAGATGAGATTAAATTAAAGAGGTACCCACAAACTCAACTAATATTTATTTAATTAAAGAGTGTTTTACGAACTAAATTATATCATAATAAACTTTATTTTCATGTTTGAGTGAACTGAATTAAAAATCTAGAGTGTATGTAAAAATTTTATGTGGTAATTCAATAAAATTATACTCTAATAATAATTTGGTTATTTAAAACTTTGATTTTTTTTGAATAAATGCAGGAACTTTATTTTAGAGTTCAACTTACAGATAACATTCTTAAAAACTAGGATAATCTTCAAACCAAACTAAAGACTCTAAACATTGAAGAGAAAATTTAGCTAATATACATCAGCAACATGATTACAACATCCAGGGATATGTCGAATTTTGAACTTCTCTAGTGCTGAGGTTAGCATTTGTATCTCTGAAATCATCCAAAATAACTCAGTACATGTATGACATTTGCTATTGACAAACTGAGTAACCGGCAACGAATCCGACTCCACCACCAACGAATCCGAATCTCACTAGCGAGTCGTACACCAAAGCGAAATGCTTCAGCCTCTACAATATCCACATCATCAGAAAAAATACCCTGATAAGCCCCCACAACCATAACATGACCATCACTATTACGCATTACAGCACCATAACCCACCCTACCATTCACCTTATCAACAGCTACATCCACAGTTAATTTATACCAACCCACTGAAGGCACCTCCCACTTCCCAATAGCTAAAACCTTATTAGACTATTTAGAATCTCCACTAATAGATTTCACACAAAACAAAGGATTGGAACATGCCTTCAATTTGTTCAACAACATGTGACGACACCATTTTAACATTCTCATACAAACACTTCCCAAATACCCCACAAAGTCGGCACAAATAAAGACAATTCCTCATTTATAAGCACATAACTTGCATATTTAAATAGCCCCCACAAATCACAATTAATTTGGTGCACACTTAACTCCCAAAAGCTTAGATAATTTCCACACCTCTTGGGCCCAATCACACTCTACCAAAGCATGCATGACTAATTCCTGCACATATTCACAAACATGATAACTTGAAACATGTACAACTCGTTTTAACTTTAATTTGTCCATTGTAGGCAAAATATTTAAAAGAGCTGGCCAAAGAAAAATTCTCATCTTGGGAGAAACATTTAACTTCCAAACAGCTTGCCATACACAGGACTCTTCCCCAGATGACACAACACACTCTGAATCTTGACTCTGCATAGCCAAAATATAGTCTGACTTCACAGAATACTCTCCTTGCCTATCATAATGCCATAACACCCTATCCTCACAAGGCTGATACAATAGCTTAATCTTCAAGATCTATTGAACATCCATGTCTAAAAAATGTTGTCGTAGCTTAGGGACATTCTAGCAATTTCCATCCAAAATCAAATATGCAACTAAAGAATTAGTAGGTAAAGTTGGCGGCGAGATATGCCTAAAAGTACTCGGATGCAACAACCAGTTACTGCTATATATTCCTAGACATTTTTAATGTCTATTCCGTTGCATTTGGGTAGTGTTTTGATTTTGTAAAATCCTCAATGTTATTTTGTCCAAATGTATGTGCTGCTGTTCGTCGAGCGGTGACTGAGATTTTTTATTTTACTGTTGTACCTGCTTATGAGAGATACTTAGGGTTGCCAGGTTGCCAGCAATGGTGGGATGGAAGAAAAAAGGGTATTTTCAAGTGTTTCAATATCGTGTAATGAAGAAGTTGAGTGGGTGGTCTACAAAATGTTTTTCTAAAGGGGGCAAAGAAGTGCTAATTAAAGTGGTTGCCCAAGCAATTCCTTCCTATACAATGGGGGTCTTCCGGTTACCAGTGGGGTTTTGTAATGAACTTCAGAGAAAATTTACAACATTTTGGTGGGGAACGACGAGTCAGCAACGAAATATTCACTAGTTAGAGTATAATTGTTTGAGTTGCTCGAAAAAATTAAGTGGACTTGGTTTTAGAGATTTAGGATGTTTTAATCAGGTGATATTGGCTAAGCAAGAATAGGTGTTGTTATTGTATGACAATTCTCTAGTGGTGTCGGTTCTAAAGGCTCGCTGTTCTTTTAAAAAAAATAAGATCCTCTCCTGATCTAGTCATATTCTGAGTAAATAACTTAATTGTTGATTGATTGTTAATAAATAAAAAAGTAAAAGAAATTGAATCTTATCTATATACGTTTATTAAAAGACATATGACAGAAGATTTTTAAAAACTCAGTAGAGCTCAGATCATGAGAGAATTCTAATATTTTTTTAAAGGCATAATTGAGACGTAAAACTTTGATATTTAAGTGGCTGTAAAGTAAAATTTTAATTTATTTTTTTAATTTTTCAAATCTAACGGTGAATAGTGCAGTGAATAAATCATAAATGAGAATGAAACGACACATCTCCCCTTGGGAAATGTAACCGAAGTAGTTTAAAGGGTTAATTCCACCGTGTCCTCATATGTTTCAATATTTTTTACTGTACTTCTAAATGTTTCAATAATTTTCACCCTGCATCTAAATTCGTTGATTTAACCGTTTATTCTAACGGTCAAAGGATAAATTTGAAAGTTCATACCCTAAATATTATTTGATGATGATAAATTAAATTTATTTGATAAGTTAATTGATGAAATTATTATGTAATTACTTTTAATTAATAATTTTTAATATAAATATTAATTATTGGATTAATATATATATTTTTTTTTGAGAAGAAAGTAAACATTTCCATTAAAAACAACACTAAACCAGAAAATTCATCACCTCTACTGGAATATGGTCTAACCAGACAACAGGCGTATTTGCTCCCACAACGAGTTTTGCTAGGGAATGAGCACAAACATTACAGGTTCTAGGGATATGATTGCAATTACATTACAAAACTCACTTTTTTGGTTATGGATCTCTTCAATTATCCACCATAGTCCTGTTTTGGTTATTGGATTAGTATTTTATATCATTTAATTCTTGTCCAATTTAAGATAAGGGGCATTTCTGATATTTATTTAAATTTCAAACAGTTCCGTTAAAAATAATAGTCAAATTAACGGAAATAGGTGTGGGATGAAAATTATTGAAACATTTAGATTCACAGTAAAAAATGTCAAAACATTTAGGGGCTGAGTGAAAATAACCCTAATTTAAACGAACAAGTACAATCAAAATCAAATCAAATCAAATCAAATCCAAATTAAGAAACTCTTCAGCATCTGTTAACTCTTTGGAATATCAACTCCAACATCTACACATAACTGCCCAGATATTTAGATCACGGTTTTTAATTCAAACAAACGTTAACAGAATAGATCGAGACAGCTTTGATTGAGTCGACTCATTCACAGCTCGGTAAATTCTTTATTTTTTTAATTTTTATTTTTGATTGACCTATATATGTAATGTCATCTGTAAGTTAATGGGCGAGTCTTAAATTTTGATGTTATGAGTTATTTTTGTTGTATATTCTTAGCAACCAAACTGAATAGAGTGAAATAGTAACTTAATATGTTTCCTTTCATTTTCTCACAGTTTTCTTGGCTACCAGAAGAGGATTTTGGTCGAATATTTCATAATTGGTTTGATCAATATGCGTAAAGATAAAGTGGAAGATTGTTAAAATGGGAAAGACAATGATGTGTCAAGCGATCGATGTATGGACATTTAGTGAGCTGGTGGGTGCATTCCTCAATCTTGCTATAGCTTATTTTCTCTTATGCGGATCAGCACTTGCCTATTTTGCGTCGAAGTTTCTTGGTTTGTTCGGATTGTCTTTGCCTTGTTCGTGCAATGGACATTTTGGTAAACCCAATAAGATTAGTTATGGCAACTGCTGGCAAGGTTTTCTTGTTGATTGCCCCACAGAGAAAATATCTAATATTCAATTTTTAGCTAAGACTAAGTTCCCTTTCGATTCAATATTGGCCAGTAACATGAATCCTCAATCGAACGAGAGAGAGTTTGATAAGGGCCATGTTGCTTCGGAGGGTGAAACATCATGTGCTTCGTCTTCACGAGAAATAATTGGAAGAGATTCTTCGATGAAAGAAGGAAGGTTTGACTTTAAAGGGAAGGTGGTTAAGAGCCAGAGGCCAAGATATGGTATCAGGCGACATCGAAAAAGTGCTTTTCATAATGAAAAGTCTCTGTCATTTTCATCGTTTGATCAGTTAGTATCAGATTGGCAATCTGTTTTGCCATCCCCTAGCAGTTTCAGTAACATAGGAACTGAAATTAGTGAAGGCAGCTCTGTTCCTGTTCATCGAGGAAGTGAAACCATTGAAGGTAAGTGCAAATAATGTGATCCAAAAGATGAGTTTTCAGTATGTGTTTATTGCTGATGAATGTATTTTATCTTTAGTTCTGATAATTTTTCTTTTTGCATGATATTGTAGCCGTGGTTGATAATGCATCACTGTGTCTGTGGTGTCATTTGTAGTGAGAATAATTACCTTTCATTCAAAATTAAGAGAGAATAATTGAATATAAATATTTGTTGTGGGCTCAGAAAATATTTTTTCTCACATAAGGAATCATGATGTCCTTTTATGGGATCGCGGGTCTCTTTATTAGTTCCTATTTGTGGTGCACAATTATATGGAATGTAGGTAGCGGTTATGATCGATTTGATACAAAAGAATAGAACTTTTATAGTTCTAGAGTGAACCACAAGCTCATCTTATTTTGAAGAAACTATTAACCACCTGTGGTAGAGATGAGTTTGCGCTGGGCATAAATAACCTTACATGCAAATAAAAGAGTGCAAGAAGTTTTTTTGGCTTACTATCCTGTATCTCAATGCGACTGAATGATTCCCAAATATCTCTTGTGATATAACTCTTATTGGCTGAGGCTTTACTACATCTTCTATGTCAGAGTTGAAGAATAGCATGCTTGATATGAGCCTTAAATTACTTTCAGAATCTATTCAATTTTTTTTTTTTTGGGAAGTGCAAGACGTATGCTTAGTAAATAGATCAACTTCGGTAAACCTTTTGATAAGTGAATGGTTGCACCCTTTGAATTAGGCAGTAATTTATGTTTAGGAATGTTTCACTGTGGTAACATTTAAGTTTTGACATTTTTTCTTCAGTCATAAGCCTCGCATGGCTTCATAATGGTTTTGTGCATACATTACATGCTTGCATTTTAATTGATTGTTTCTTCACGTGCTGATGCTGCTTTGTTGTGGGTGGTTATGCTGTTTTCAGATAGCAGAGGAGCTTCGAAAGAAGATGTAACTATGACTTCTGAATCTAATGAACCCGTTGACAAAAATAAGACTGTTGAGAAGGACGCATCATCTGTTGAAGTGTTAAATTGTGGTCTGCCAGGGGAGCTAGGTTTAGATGGAAATGATATAAGTACAATCAGAAGTTTGGAAGAAGCACTAGAAGAAGAACATGCTGCTCGTTCAGCTCTGTATCTTGAACTTGAGAAAGAAAGAAGTGCTGCTGCAACAGCTGCAGATGAGGCAATGGCAATGATTCTTCGGTTACAAGAGGAGAAGGCGTCAATAGAAATGGAAGCTAGGCAATACCAGAGGATGATAGAAGAAAAATCTGCATATGATGCTGAAGAAATGAACATTCTCAAAGAGATCATAATAAGGAGAGAGAGGGAAAAATATTTTCTGGAGAGGGAAGTTGAAACATTAAGGCAACTGTTTTTTGATGCTGAGACAGATGATACAGCAACTACACAGGAGCAAACTGCAACTTCTTCATCATATTCCTGTGAGGATCCCCTGATGATGCTGCAGAAGATTAGCAAGTCCGTTGTTGAGAAGCAAAAGGTTAAAAGTGAAAACGATTTTCCGGATTATGAGGTCACTTCTATTGGGTCACAGAACTATTCTGTTACTTCAGGAAAAGGATTACTAAACCCAGAATTAGATGAAGTTGACTCTTCAAAACCAGGATACATCCATAGACATCCAAGTTTACAAGAGAAGGGGATGGAGTCTATGGAAAAGAATCCAATACAACAAACAAGGGAGGAGCAAATACCAGCAGAAAGTTCACAGTTCAACAGTTCAACTACTCAGGTACGTAATGTCCATGAGAAAATCATCACGCTGGAAGCGGAAAAGCAGGAGCCAGCTGATGAACTCAAAAAAGCTATGGAGGCTTGTGACGAAACGAAGATAATTGTCAAATATAGCAATGATAAAGTGGAGAAGCATGGAAAAGGTTCACAAAGCTCAGTTCCCGTAAGAGATCTCTGTGTTTATGATGTTCATGTCATTGGTGATGAACTAACTACATGTAATGAAGATAGTGGAAACAATCACGGAGACCTATCAAAGAATCTTACTTTGGACATTCCTACCAGATGTGACAGTCCAGTTATAGATAGGTCAGACACGGAGGTGGACATGAAAAGAAGCATTTCAGACTTAGTTAGTAGACAAAGGAGTTTCTCACAAGGAAAAACTTTGCTAACTGATTTGCGGCGAAATTCTATGTCGGCTTTTGATTATGAAAGGTTGAAAATTGACAATGAAGTTGGTTGTCTTAGAGAAAGGCTTAAGATTGTGCAAGAGGGAAGAGAGAAGCTCAACTTCTCTAAAGGGCATAAGGGAAGGGAAAAGATCCAGTTGCAGCTTTTGGAGGACATAGCGAGCCAACTTCGAGAGATTCGGCAATTAACTGAACCTGGAAAGGCAGCACGGCAGGCCTCTTTGCCACCTTTGTCAACCAAGGTCTGTGTTAAAGCTTCCATTCACTAAGCTCCAGTTGATTATTTTCTGATATTATCACTTTTTTGTTTTCCTGATGATCAAATTCTTCCGTTAGTGGAAATTACTTGTGTACTATTACTTAATGTCATACACATACAGTGGATACGTGCATAATAAGCTTTCAATAAATCCCTACAGTTGGTGTAAACATAAGTTTTTTTTTAAAAAAAGTTAACTTAAATTTTTATTCATTAATTTTATTGAACCAATGGAGTGGATCTTAAAAAAATATAGCTTTTAATGTTGTCAACACATCAACTATATCTACCATTGGATTGAATGCAATTGATAGTTAAAATTTAAATAGTCCTTTTAAGTGAAGAATTAATGGAACCTCGTTGTATGGAAATATGTATTTTGGCCTGCAATTCAAAAGATTTTGGAATGTCACTCTTGTCTGATATTGTGTTGGGGGAGTGATGGGTTTATTTGGTTCCATGGTCAGCAAATGATACTGTAAGGGTAAAATAAAGCGAAAAAAAGGCGGGGAAAAAAAAGAAACCTATTTCTGATCCTGTATTCGATCTGACGTTTGGTTTCCTGAGCCGTAAATATGATCTGCTCACAGAATTTATTGGTTATTTTTTAATTGTATTCACTATTTTTGGAGCACTGCTCCTGCTTATAACATGCAAGTCCTTTTTTCACTGATTGTGAGAGCTTAATATTGTCAGGCTGTTTCAAAGAAAAGGCGATCAAGAAGTATTTCTTTAGTAACACAAAAAACCTCTTGAACAACGCAATTTGATTTTGGTTATTCGACTGGAGCTAACTGTGGCTCAGTGTGCATTAAGGAATCTTTAGTGAAAGAATCCTTAATTAAAGTTCCTTTCAGTTGGATGCTTGGTCAGTCAAACCGTTTTTCTGCTAGAGTTTTGCATGTACCTTAACTGTACAGAGGGCTAAATCGACAGCCAGATCCCTTTAGTTTTGAAGCCTCATGATCAAAGCCTCTGAAAGCTTGCAATTAATATCTTTATCGTGGACTTCTATGGAAGCTGCTAGCTGCATCTGTCCTGGAGAAGGGAATGGAGCTATGCTAAATTCCTTTTAACAGGTGTAGAAGTCTGTCTTCTTGATAAAAAAGAGAAAGTAAAGAGTTGTAGAAATCTGATTTTTGACTATGTGTTAGCCTTATCGGTACTGCTTGGGAATCAAATTTTTGTTGATAAAATTTCTCTGTTATTCCCACACAAGTACTGAATCTCTACTGTTTTATTTTCTGTTTCTGGCTTCCTGTACTTCTGGGTTAACATATTGGATTATAGCTGCAATAAATATGGACTATGTTATTGTCTTCTTGGTTACTTGTGTTGTGTCGTCGTTGATTTTTGTCATTTTCTACAGGAATCTCGGAAATAACTTTTCAGGGATGGAAATATAGTTGGAATTATGAAATATGCATTCACTTTGAAGTATGAAATTTATTTCAACAAAGGAATAAGAGAAAATTAACATTCAGTTTTGTTGTCTGTAGCTTGGTGTATCTGTATAGCTTTCTTCCATTTTTTCAATCATCGGAGCTGCTTCATTTCATGACTGGGATTGCATTTTTGTTCACATATATAATTTGTTACCGTTTCTGTTTCACAACACATTTTAACTTGTGTCCCCCTTGTACTAAATTTCATTAACTTTTATTAGAATCCCACTGAATTTCATGTTGACAGTGTAAAATCTCTACTCAAACTATAAACTGGAAGCAATTAGAATATTCAAATTTAGAGTAGAAACCAACCGTTACTTAGTGTATCGGTGATGAGCTAGAGAGAAAACACCTTGTAGCTAGGCTGTGGAACCTTTTTGAATATGGCCAACATAAGATCAACATATAGAGGAAGTTGTATGAGAGCGAAATAGGCCATGGGCAAGCATGTTGCTGCATACATTGGGAGTGCCATTGACCTCAACATGTCTCGAATAACAAGGTAATGCCCTGCACAGAATGAGATCCATACAGAAACAACAGATACGTGTAGTGATGTTAAGCCGATAAGAAGCTTTCTGGGCAAGGCCATGGCGAAATCTTTTTCTTGGTATCGAGAGGTGAGAATCGCTAGGCAAACAATCAAGGCTGTAACTGAGAAGCACAAAGAAACTAGTGAAGAGATGGCAAAGATGCGAAATGCGATCTCTTCTAATAAAATTGGTTTGCCATTATCTTCATTGAGACCACCTGGTACAGTTGCTGAAGCTGCAAATGCAACAGTTGCTATGAGTGCTGCAACAACAGAGCAAGCCTCAGAGGTTTTGATGAGCCATTTACTACCCTCTTTAACAAGTTTTTTGTGTGTTTCTGTGAAGAGCTCCTTTGGAGTTTGGCCATTATTGTTATATCGAACAAAGAAATTTTGTGGCATAGATTCCTTAACGTACTGCATGGCGTAGGTGGAAAAATTCAATTCAGTATGGAGAAAATAACAGAGAATTTTAACGACATTATGCTAACTGCAGGTTTGTTGGAGCTTTTCTCAAATTGAACGTACCTTATACCACTTGATTTCCCATTGCATTTGCAGTGCAGCTCCTGGAATTAGTGAAGAAGGCCGATGGTTTTCAAACATAGCAGCATAGTGCAATGCACTGTTCCCTTGGTTATCCAGTTTCCGGAAGGCATTCTCCATTATCATTTTTTTCTTCAACAAGAGTTCATAGATATGAGTTTGCCTGTGCTCAACTGCCAAGAGGACGACATTTTTCCCATTAGCATCCTCGTCTTGGATGGCCACTGGAAATGCATCTAAAATTTTCTCCACGATTTCCAACACTCCAGTCTTTGTTGCAATCAATAATGGTGTCTCTTTTCTTCTCGATTGTTGAGTGTTTTTCTTCTCAGGAGTTGAAAGCACAATATTCTTCTGAGATGTCTCTGTATTTTCAGGAACTGGTCGGGCTCCTGGAACTAAGAAAGGCTCTCCATGTTTATTGTCAAGTCGAGAATTCTCAGGATTCTGTCCATTATCGTCATACTTGTACAAAGAAGCACATTGAACTAGTTCCTTCATCACCAGATAAGCCCATTTGTGTCTCACTTTCTTTTCTTTGATCCTGCTTATCCTCCAAATTCCTAAGTGCCATAACATGTAAAAATTGTTTGATTCTAAGATATGGACGAACCTCAACGAATGTAAACAAGAAAGTCTTAAATGAGCTCGTAAAACCTTCGAACCTATGCAAGCAGACAAATGAATGAATACATACCTATGCCCAGAACAATTAGCAAGGCCTTCATCATCAGCTTGGAAAACAGAACAAATGTGGTGCAATTTGGAGGACAGAAATGATCTTCTTTATCTTCCTTCTCTGATGTTTTATATCATAACATCATTATTATGTAGCTCATCTTGATTAATATTAGATACTATGATGTAAGATAACGTCATAATGATGCTTAATTACCTCGAGAAATGACATTCTGTTGAGGATCTTCTTCATCTAGTTCATCCTTTGGTTTAGCTAGTGAAAAGATAGTGTACAAGAGCCAAAAAAAAAAAAATGATGAAACTAAGAAAAGTACTAGTGCTAGATAGAAAAATTGTAAGATCTGTCAAATTAACATACTGAGTAATCCGCTAAGTATTCGGAGAGAAGTCCATATGAATCTAAAGAAGTTGATGCATGTTCTATAGTTTTCTGGAAATTTAGCAGTGCTATCGCTTCCGTAATTCTTTGAGTAGTCGTATTTTTCTTCCCTCAACTCATCAACCGACACACCTTGCAAGTAAAATAAAACAGTTTTAAGGACAAAAATAATGAATAGTGCTTGCATACTGAAAGCTGCTCAAATGATGAATGAGTCATCCTTACAGTCATAGAGCATAAGATCAAACAGCCCAAGACAGCTACTGCTTCTGAATGCATTAGGCTTGCCGGCTAGGATATGCAGAGGAGATAGTCCATTCTCATTCACACAGTTTACAAGATCAGGGTAACAGCGTATAATATGAAATGCCAGGCCTGTAAAACTAACAAATCATCAACATTTAAAATTTTCCCAGAATTTGACAAACAATAGCATAATGGAAAATGGGTTACTTACTAAAGTAATCTCCGGATATGGCAGCGTGAAGAATAGTGTCCCCATTACTTTTTCTGCCCAAAGAACTGTCTTTATCATGGCTGAGAAAGTGGAGGCAAAGAAATGCAGCCTTCTTGCCATTAAGAGCTGCCAAGAACAGAGGAGTCTCGCTATCTTTGTTTCTAGCACCGACAAGTTTGGGGTCTTTTGATGCCATGCAACGGCACATTTCTACGTTCCCAAGTGCTGCAGCAAGATGAAGAGCAGTGTTGCCTCGATTATTTTGTATTTTCAGAATGTTTGATTCATTTTCTCCCATGGTTTCCACCAGTCTGCATACGACGTCGCTATGCCCAGATGCAGCAGCAACATGCAGAGCTGTATCTTCTGATTTTGTGATTTTGGCCTCTTGAGACATGGGATTACTCTCATAAGCCTGCACAATGTGATCCCAGTGGCCTCTCATGGCAGATTCAAACAAGTTGTCCATCTCCATCTGCATCGATTTCTGCAAACGGATTATAATATTGTTAACCAAGCAGCCAAGCAAAGATTTGGTTTGCATCATATCATTTCTGACAGCACAACCTTTTAAAGTAACACTTCAATCTTTTAGTTCCACAGAACTAAAACAGTCATCCACGTTCTCCTAGTTTTCCTCTTTAGTTTTTTGTTCCTACTATTTTCGAGATTGCATAAAGAAAAAGAACATTGACACCAAATGATTTGTTAAAATGGTCATTCTTCTTTCGGAGAGTTCTTTATTTTAAAAATAGTCACACAATTTTTTTGATACTCACAAACTCATTTTGTGCTAAGAAATAGTGAAGACAAAACTTCTAATGTTTGTTTAAAAAGAAGATTTGAATGTTGCGGAAAGAATCTGTGTGATCATTTTTTAAAAGAAGGACATCTCCGTGATCATTTTATTAAATTATAGAAATGTTATTGTCAAGTTTTCCATTATATAGTATATTAAACATTGTCTTCTATAAAATATTGGACAATAGTACTGGTATCCACACAGAACCGTGATTTTTAATTTAACACTTAAATGAAAAAAATAAAAAAAAAACCTTAAATGGGGGCCCATAATATAATCCATCAAACTTGAGAGGGTTATAGCATAAAAATATTAATTAGAAGGGGTCAAACAATGAACATAGTAATCCCCTACACAGTTACGCACCCCAACCAAATCCGAAGCAAATCCATGCAAAATTCCAAGCAAAAAAATTTCTCCTCAAGGTTGGGGAAAGGAAAAATCGATCTCCTGGCCTCTTGTTTGCTTTCGCTGCAATGTCAATCAGTTCACCATCATTTTCATAAATAATTTACTTAAAAAGCTTTGTCATCAATCTGAGCATGCAATTATTCTTGGCTTGGCACAAAAAAGTTGGACAAACGGCACTACTTTACAATCTGAGGGTTCATTATACATATGTTTTCAGTATATTTTTGTCATTACAGGTGTACAATATTTAATCGAAAGAATAAAAATATTCGGAATCAATGAGACTCTGAAATTTTTCTCTGGTCGGCCTTGCAATGGAAATGAATCTACTTGCAGACGAGCACAATCATTTCTTTAGACTTTAGTAGCGACATCGAATTTCTTTCTTTTAATTATTTTATATTATTAACACATTTGTTTTCTTCATAACGTGCGACTAGTTTCATTTTAAAGACATGGCGATTGCTTTGTTGCTTCTCTGCTTAAAAAATTCACTCTATATAACCTTTTGTATTCTTTTAAAGCAATTTAAAATATTTATTTATGGAAAAAGGGTCAAATATTGCCACTTAATTAATTAGTAGTGTCGTTCCACTTTCGATAATAATTTAATTTCTTCAACGTGAAGAGATTCATTTCTTCTATAGGCAACTTAGCCCTATGCATAGACAATATTTAATATTTCTTTTCTTTTTCAAAGACTAGCCTTTAAAGAAAGACTTATATGAGATCCTATAAATTATGACATTGTTTTAGACCGTATCATGAAGGTGCAGATTATTGTTCTCGTAATGAAGTAAGGTGGGCACTTAATGAGATTCGTACATTTAATAACATAGTCAGGTTTTCAATCAATTTTATTTACTTAACATCTGAATTAAAATTATCAATCAATTTTATTTAATTAACATCTGAATTAAAATTATCAATCAATTTTATTTAATTAGCATCTGAATTAAAATTATGGGAGGCAAAAAGTGAAAAAATAGATTTAGAGTTTGGTCATCCATTTACTTTCTAAAAAACAATATAAATAGAAAATTTCGTCTAATAATATTAAAACACCTACTTTAATTTTTTCTTTCATTGCCGCTACCATATTTTCTCGGGTTTTTTAAATTTAATTTAGATTAATATACTCACCCCATTGCTAAACCGCTCTTTCCACCCATATAAAAAAATATGTTTTTTTTTTATAAAAAAAATGTAAGAACTTGGTCTAGATAGAGTTCAAGTGGTGTTTAACGGTGGGGTCAATATCATTTTTGCTAGATTTATTACAAACTCTAAAGGTTATCTAATCTTATCTAATCCCAAGAAATTGATGAATTACTAATTGACAAAACCCTATCCAAGTTTGCTCAAAGCTCAACCACTAAGCCCAAGTGGCTAGAGCCACTCCCTCACAAATGTGAGGGAAGTGGTTCGAGCCTCCGCAGACGCATTGCAGGGGTTTAATTTAAATGTCCTTCCTTGGAGCCCCAGAGCTTGAGTGAAGACAGTCTTTCTCCCAAGCTGGGAGTTGACGTCCCTCGAATATTTGAGAGGGTTAAAAATTTGAGCGGTGCCATATCAGCATTAATGTCAACAGGTCTCAGTATATATATATATATATATATATATATATATATATATATATATATATATATATATATATGATTGTACATATCAGTTATACTCTCATGCAATATGAGTTGTAATTTGAGCAATAGTCTCATGTCATCAAAAAAGTTTACTCAAAGCTCACACCCTAGCCTAGAGGTTTATGTTTCCCCAGCCTCCCCCAAAACAACAAAAAGGGTGAGGGGTGGGGAAAGTCCAATTATCTAAATCAATTTTTTTAGCCCCTACCTCCTTTAAATTTGAACTTAGGTGGCCAATCAAATAAAGTTATTTGAAAATCAATCGTCCATACACAGTAGCCCAAAAGTTGATTTAAAGAAACAAATCCAACGCAAAAAGAGCATGAAAAAGAACATAGCAATAAACTTAACACAAACTAGCACTAATGATGATCCGACAAAAAGCTTCTAACTCTTCTTTATTGAAAATAAAGAATCCAAATGATCCCAGAGAGAGCTTCTTGACCTTGACATTTATCAATAAGGTCACACTCGAACTATTCATGCTAGTGACAAGTATCCTCAGGTTGAGGAATTGGCTCATTTTGATTGGCTTGGTCTCAATGCATCTTGTCTCTAGGGCAGATTGTGTCAACGTCTTCAGGATTATGAAGGAAAATAATGCCGTTGAGTCCTTTAAGTGGTTGTCTGGGAGAATTTCAAGAGTCATAGTAAAATGACTTGTTGTTCTAAGATCTCTAGAGACGGCGCCAACTATTGATACCAAAATTTCGCTCAACAATGTGGTCAAGATTTAAAAGGTTCAAATTGTGAAAACTCATCATCGCAGCGCTGCGTGACTTTGGTATTTAGATGTTTCTGTTGTGGAAGAGCGGGTTGAGCAATTACCAATATTATGGTGACTGTGATTTCTAGAGAAATGCAAATGTGGTGATACAAAGAAAATAGGACAAAATAATTTACGTGGTTGGGCTTAAAACCTACATCCACGAGCAAAAAGCTAGAAGATAATTTTACTAACAAATGAAAATTTACAAAATTTGGCAACTACTCTCAAAACCCAATACCCAATACACCCAAATGGATACTCTTAAAGAACTCACTTGCAATGCTTTTAGATCTCACAATTTTTGGATGCATAATAAATAATATTTTTTTTTTCTGTATTTATAGTGGAGCTTCACTATTTAATGCACTTAAAAGTCTTCAAAGAATTGGCAACCAAAGTCCTTAAAAAATTGGCATTGAAATCTTCACGCATGCATGGCTTCAACTTGTCAAAATATTTATGCCACATAATTTGAATTTCAAGCCATCCATGTTTGAAAAGCAATCCATGTTGCAATCGAATTTAACTTTACAACAATTCTCCACCTTGGCGAAGATTTGTCCAAATCTAAACTGATTACAAAACTCTCCATATATTAAATTATCCTCCAATCTCTGGTTTCTTAATAATTTCAAACTTGTAGGATATTGATCAAATTTAGACAATTCTCAAACTTGATCGCTATCACCACCTTAGTCAACATATCTGCATGATTCCCTGCAGTTTTAATTTTCTAAAGAAGAATCTTTCCCTCATCAATAATTTCCATACAAAGTGAAATCATTCATCGATATGCTTTGTATGTGCACGATAAACTTAGTTCTTTACCAAGTAAATAGCATTTTGACTATCGTAATACATATTAACATGTTCTTGGACCAATCTTAAGTTTTTAAGTAAGTCTTGTAACCGAATAGCCTCTTTAATAGCCTTTTTAATTGCCATGTACTCAGCTTTTGTGGTTGACAATGCAACTATAGACTATAGTGTGGACTTCCAACTGATTGGCCCTCCGGCAAAAGTAAATACATAGCCGATGGTTGACCGTCATTTGTCCAAATCACCAGCATAATCAGAATCAAAGTATCCAATCACACTTTGACCAAGTGTATTATCCTGCTTAAACAATAAACCAACATCCGCGGTTTTCTGAATGTACTGTCAAATCCATTTTACAGCTTGCTAATGTCCTTTGCTAGGATTATGCATATACCTGCTCACTATACTAACTGCTTGTGAAATGTCATACCTTGTACACACTATTGCATGCATCAAGCTACCAACTGCATTTGAAAAGGAACTTGCAACATGTATTCTCGTTCTGCATCTGTCGAAGGAGATAATTATATAGAAAGTTTGAAATGAGAAGCCAATAGGGTAATCACAGTTTTTTCTATTCATTATGCCAAATTATTGTAGTAATTTCTTTAAATATTGTTTATAAGATAAGCCGACTATGCCACGAGCTTTATCTCTGCATGTCTCTATGCGAATAATCTTCTTAACTTCACTTAGATCTTTCATCTCAAACTCTTAATTGAGTTGCGTCTTCAACTTCTCAATCTCATCTTTGCTCTTAGATGCTATTAACATATCATCAACATACAAGAGCAAATATGTGAAGCATCCCTCTTGTAGCTTGCAAAAATATACATAATGATATAAATTTATTTCTTGTGCACTTTTTCATGAACCGATCAAATCGCTTGTACCACTACCTTGGAGATTGTTTCAATCCATGAAGTGACTTTGTCAACTTGTAAACCTAATTTTCTTTTCAAGCAACTTTTAATCCATCTAGCTGAGTCATGTAAATTTCCTTTTCCAAATCATCATATAACAATGCGGTTTTCACATCAAGTTGAACTAATTCAAGAGAAAATTGCGCAACTAGCTAGCAAAATTCGAATAGACAAATGTTTCATAGCTGGAGAAAACATCTCATTGTAGTCTATTCCTTCATTCTGAGCGTAAACCTTCATTATCAATCTAGCCTTGTATCGAATTTTATTCTTATTAGGAAATCCTTCTTTTTTTGCATATATCCATTTGCACCGTATTACCTTCTTTTGCTTAGGCAGTGTAACTAACTTCAAAGTTCTATTTTATAAAGAGACTATATTTCTTCATTTATTACTAGTTTCCACTGTACACTTTCAATGTTACTTACTGTTTCTCTATAAGTAGAAGGAACATCATCATCTACAACTGGAAGTGCACAACATTTCATATCAATAAAGCGCGTAGGTCTACGAATATTTTTTTATAGCCTGCTATATGCAATTAAATCTTATTGCGGTGAAGGTTCCTGGGTCAAAACCTCTTCTTCATCCTCGGTCGATAGAGAATTACTATCCATCTCCTCAACACCAGATATATCATCTTTAACCTTTTCAAACTTCACTTGCTGCGAAGTACCACTAGTTTTGTCATCCTTTTGTGAATCTTTTCGTTTCAATATGGCTGAATTATCAAAAGTTATATCTCTACTGCAAACAATCTTCTTTGTAATGGGACACTCGAGACGATATCCTTTTACTTTACTAGTTATACCTACGAACATTGTTTTCTTTTCTCTTAGGTGTAACTTAGATTTTTTTACATGATAATAAGCAGTTGAACCAAAAACATGTAAAGAATCATAATCAATTGCAGCTGATGGCAAATGGTTGATCAGATGGCACGCATGTAACTGCCTCAGCGCAAAACTCCTTGTCCAATCCTGTTTTGGACAACATATATCGACCTTTCTCCAATATAGTTCGATTCATGTGTTCTACCACCCCATTTTGTTGTGGTGTATCTCGAACAATGAAGTGTCGTACAATGCCCTCATCTCGACATATTGTATAAACAAATAATTCTCGTACTCACCACTATTGTCTGAATGAAATCTTTTGACCTTTGACCAGTCTGAGTCTCGCCCATCTTCTTCCATTTTAGATGTACCTAAACTTATTTTTGTTCTTCATCAAATACACCCACACTTTTCTTGAATAATCATAAAGAAAAGTAACAAAATAGTGCATACCTCTCAAAGAAACTGTTTTGGTAGGTTCTCACATATCATTGTGAACATAGTCCAAAATCCTTTTTGTATTGTGAATTGGTGAACCAAACTTTACCTTTGTCTGCTTGCCTAGAACACAATGTTCACAAAATTCTATTTTGCAAGAATTTGTACATTTTAATAAGCCTTGGTTCAACAAAGTCTGCAAGAATCTGCATCTTTTCCAGAAACGGTTAATGCTGATCCAATAACTGTATTCCCTTAGAAATAGTACAAGCTATTTTTTCTTGTGCCTTTCATCATTGTTAGTGCACTAGTTACTACCTT
Organism: Citrus x changshan-huyou; assembly: GCA_039657385.1. Classification (NCBI taxonomy): domain Eukaryota; kingdom Viridiplantae; phylum Streptophyta; class Magnoliopsida; order Sapindales; family Rutaceae; genus Citrus; species Citrus x changshan-huyou. The sequence continues at coordinate 12,891,646 of CM077555.1, forward strand.
CAAGAATCCATCTCTTAGAGTGATTGTAAGTCCTTTGGATTCTAAGATTCGTAATGAGATGAGATTTTTTTTTCAAACTTGGTACGTAACGAACATTTGTCAAGAGTTGCTTTGAGCCGTCATAACTTTTCAATTAGATTGAACCTATTCTCATGGTTTTACATGCATTATCGCTGCCCATAAAAATAACTCCACTATTTAGCTCATTGAAGGTAGAAAACTAGCCCTGTTAGAACATATAAGATAAGTATAACTCAAATCTAAAATCCACTCATATGAGTGACATATTAACGTTATGCCAACTAAACTAAAGTTTGACTCATCATTATGCTTTGCTATACATGCACTAGAAATAGCCTTGTCCTTTTGTAATTTAGGATAATTTTTTTTCCAATACCCTTTTCTGCGACATAAAGCACATTCGTCTTTAGTAGGCCTCTCTTTAGGCATGCTCTTTTTTTTTTTTTTTTTTCAGGTTTACGACTTTGTGAATGACCTCTTACTGAAAATACTTCTGCAATTGTATTTTTGTGATCCTTTTTGTTTTTCTTTCTCTAGAGTTATACAATATACTGCATATATGACACTGTCTTTCCCATGAAGTAAAGTGGTGGTGAGATAATCATATTCGTCAGGAAGGAATTCAACAATAATAATGCCTTATCTTCATCTTTAAATTTCTCATCCAAATTTAGCAAATCCACTCATATCTTGTTGAATAAGTTCACATGGTCATTCATCGACATGCTAGGTGCATACGTGATTCAATAGAGTTTTTTTTTTTTTATCATACAAAGCTTATTTTCAAGACTTTTCTTCATGTACTTTTCTTTAGTGTCTTTTAGAATTTCTTCACTAAAGTCCCCCGCATGACAAAGTATTTTTGATCTTTAGCCAGACACAGACAAATAATACCACATGCCTATTTATTGATATTTATCCACTCCTTGTCATCCATCTTTCCAAGCTTTTCTTCAAGGGCAAGGTCCAACTCTTACTGACATAAGACATTCAACACCTCACATTGCCACATACTAAAATTATTAGTACCGAAAAATTTCTTTACTTCAAATTTCGCATTTGACATAGTAGTCCTTGTTGAGGAAAGTGACAATGACGCCTCTCCCATCTTTTTTTTTAATTATTTAACTCGAACAAAAATGTTTACGCGTCTACTTGTATAGATAATGCACCAGAAAAGTTTCCAAGAGAATAAATGGGTCACAACGGTCTCAATTTAAAATCCAAACTCCTTAAACTTTTATCGTCTTATTAACAAAATTTTTCTGTACATGCATTTATCCACACAACTACACTGTAGGCTCTTGATACTCCCAAGTTTGAACTGTTGACTCCACTATATTCGTGAACAGTGCCGTATACCCCAAGCACGAACCATATGCTCTAATACCACTTGTTGCGAAAGCACAGATTGAACAATTACCAGTATTATGGTAACTGTGACTTCTGAAAAAATATAAATGTGGTGATACAAAAAAAATAAGGCATAATAATTTATGTGGTTCGACTTAAAACCTATGTTCACATGCAAATATTAGAAGATAATTTTACTAAGAAATGACAATTTACAAAATTTAAGAACTACTCTGAAAACCTAGCACCTAATACACCAAAATGGATCCCCTTAGCACCTAAGGAAAATCTCTTTCTACACTCTTGAAGAGCTTATTTGCAATGATCTTAGATCTCACAATTTTTGGATGCACAACAAATGAGATTTTCTTTTCTATTTATAGTGGAGCTTCATTATTTAATGCAATTAAAAGTCTTCAAAGAATTGGCAGCCAAAGTCTTTAAAATCGGCACTGAAATCATCATGCATGCATGGCTTCGACTTGTTAAAATATTTGTGCCATCGAATTTGAATTTCAAGCCATCCATGTTGCCATCGCATTTGATTTTGCAATAGTTTCAATCTACAAATAAGAAAACAAATACAGTAGGGGTGCCAAGGTTGATACTAAGAAAGACCCTTTGATGCTTAAATTAGAAATCGAGAATCCCGTCAATAACATCTTAAAAGAGTTTAAGGGAAAAGAAGATCTCTAGTCTTTTCTTTTTTGTTTGGGAATAGAATGTTTTATCTTGTGGGCAAGAGCCCTTTTTATTGAGGTGCCTATAGAGTTCGTGTCGTATTTAGATTGTTTCGTGTTAGGTCAGGTGAAAATGTGGTACCACACTTTCACTTAGTTTGCTACGTATACAAAACCAAAAGGCATAGTTAAGTTTTTGTGTTTTTGTTAAAGTGGGTAGAAGAGGAAAGTTAAAAGTGAATCCTGTGATCTCAGAGCAAATCCAAAAGCCAAAGGCGTGGGCTTTGTTTGATCCTTTTTTTGTTGTCCACTTAATTTTTGACAAGTGGTGCTGATCGGTAATAGTAAATCCAACGCGTCACACTAATTGACAAGTCTAAATCATAAGTCAACAGCACAAAGCAAAATTACCAAAATATCTTTTAACCCATCCAATCTAACGGAAGAGATGTCCGCGTACATTCCAGATACCAAGGGCTATGCGTGGGGTGTTCGTGGCTTTTCCCTATAATAAAATGGTGGTGTTATTTTCATTCAAAATTTTTGTAAACCCACCCCATTTTTAAAAAATAATTGTAAAAAATTCACATTATTTAAAAATTTTTTTAGATAAAGAAGAATTTTACAGAATCAATTAATTAAATATATCATAATTCATTTTTTGTGACTTAGATTTTTTTATTATAGTTGACTACTATTGCTTTAGCCTAAACGTAAATTAACTATTTTATTCTTATGAGGTAAAAAGTACTAAAATTTTATTTAACTTCGCCATTTTTTATTTACACAAAATTCATTATTTCTAAATGGTGTCTATAAATCTTTAACTTAAGACATAATATTTTTATGCTACAATACTCATATAAATTATTAAATTGTCAAATTTATTTCATTTACAACTAAGGTAATGAAAATTATTAGATTTTATTTAAAAGAGTTAGTTTATAGGTCACAAAATTAAATACATAACTATCAAGTACAATAACATATATTTATTAGGAATATGTCACAAGGATAAAATAATCAAGTAAAATTTATGTTAAGGTAACTCTAATAGTCAAACATCGTTAAAGAAACCTAAGTACAAAAAAATTATAAGAAGGGTTTAATCGATTAATTATATAAATTTTTTCCTTGATTCATATTTATTAAAAATAATGTGAAGTTATTGTAAATATTTTTTAAAATATGGTGCATGGGTTCAAATAAATAGGAGGGTGAAAATATCCCTGCCTATATTAAAATATTCTAAAGCCTTGTTCTTTGAAAAGAAGTGGCCACTCTTATTTTAAAAGTTTATATATTTGTCTTAGAAAACATCTTTGTTTTATTATTTAGATTTCTCTATAACATTATATAAATTTTTACAGTATTAATGAGTCATTATAGACCATTAGAATTAAAATGTTTTAATTTTCACCATTAATTTAATTTAGTGAATAAATAACTAATTACTTAATAATTAATAAAAAATACTCAACTTCATGGATATAATTTTATTTTTTATAATTCCATAAATTTTTCTAATCACCAACAAAATTAAAAATTAAACATGCAAATATATAAATGAATTTAGATGTGTAAATAATAAATACGGAATTCAATAAGAACACACGTTAATACAGACCCATTTTTTCATTTATAATTGGGACAATATAATTTTGAATTCTTAGTTTTATTCATTGTCTTTTTTTTTTTTTGAATTACTCATTGGTGAAGATTAAGTTGAATTAACTGTTGATATATTTATTAACCTAGTATTTTTTTTTGAAAATGAGAAAATAATAAAAATATAAACTAAGATTGAGTCGTGTTAATATTAAAATACATATGTTTTAAAAGAAATTATAAAAGTATTAGTAGACTATATTTATTTCTTTTTATTATTTAATCTTTACAAAACATCTATAACAATTTTGATAATTAGTAAATTTAAATTTTTAATAATTGGAATTAAAATATTATCCTAACTAACTTTTAATTTTATTAACTGTTGATTAAATCTAATGATAAATATTTATACCATTATTGATGTTGTAATTTTTATAACAGCATCATAGAGTGACCCTTTTAGAATAAGAAAAGTTTTACTTTAATAAAACAAAAAAATTACAAAATATAATATATTTTATTTTGTAATATATTGAAATTAGTGTCTTTTTCATCATTTAGTTTATCCCTTACTTTATTAAAATAAAGAATTCCCTTATTGTAAGAATCTCTATTAGTAATAGCTTTTTCTATTATAAATTGAATTTATTTTAGTGTGCCGTCACACAAACTTGGTACTTGCATTGACAAAACAGAAACAAAAGTAAATCAAAACATTTCACCAAAAATGAGTGCTTCAAATCCAAACAAGGAAAAAAGCAAACATAGGCATTAACTGAGGAATCACACTTTCCCTACGCTTTGGAACCTTTTTGAAGATGGCCTAAATAAGATCCAAGTAAAGAGGAATGTGTGCAAGGGAAAAAAATATCATTGGGAAGCACGTTGCTGCATACAATGGATATACTGTTGATCTCATCTCATCTCTTAAAACAAAGAAATGCCCTGAACAGAACGAGATCATTACAGCAGCAATTGATGTAAATAGCAGACTGTAGTGAATTGGGTGCTTTAGAAAACGATTAACAACCCAATACACTGCCCAAGATCACAAACCAGACCAATCAAGATGCTAAGAACCTAATCAATCTCACTTTAAGATTTAACAGAACCTTTAACGTAAATGGCTATAATCAGAAAGTACCAAGAACTAGAATTAGAAGCTAATCAAACTAAGAACAAGAAAGTGTTTTACGTGGTTCGAATGTGCAGAAGAGCACAATCTACATCCACGGGAGAAGACAACAGAACAAGCTTTATTGATGATTCAAGCAATCTTTACACCGTAATACAAGAGTTAACTACTAGGATCAAGACTAAGCTTTCTTTGTATCTTAACTCTCTCTATCACGCTCTTAGATAGCTTTTCAAGCTGCTCCGTTAACCAGCTTACATAACAGCTGATATCAATTCCAGAATGCACAGATTCTTGCCACCTGTACTAACAGCTTCGCAACTAACTTGATTCCCCTCTTCACGTGCATTCCACATGTTCCACTTAAGTCTTTGTTCAAAACGTCACAAGCCCCTGCCGTTTCAGACTTAAGTAATCCACATGCCAAGCTCGTGATACCTGAACTCATTAAACACAAACAAAACGTTGCCGTTTAATATGCTCAAGTTTTGGATTCACCATTTTAGTCCACACAGACGTTAAAGCAAGGGGAAATTTTCTTGGCAAGGCCATGGGGAAATCTTTTTCTCGGTATCTAGAAGTGAGAATTGAGAGGAAAAATAAAAAGGCTGTAACAGAGAAGCACAGAGCAACAAATGATGAAATGGCAGAGATTTTGAAAGCAGGCTCATTTTCCAGGATTGGTTTACAACTTTGTCGGTTGAGGCCACCTGGCACAGTAACTGAAGTTGCGAATGCACTATGAGTGCTACCACAACTAAGCATGATTCGGAGATTCTTGAGTCTTGGCAGCCATTCCTGGCCATTTTTGACGAGTTCTTTGTGTGCTTTTGTGAAGATTTCCTTTGGTGTTTTGCCTCCTTTGTTGCATCCAAGAAACAAATATCGCGGCATTGATTCATTGACAAACTGCAATGTCCTTAAAATATAACAATGACGGACAAGAGTAGAACAAAAGCCTGCAACTGTGATGAATTAGAATCAACAATCGAACCTATATACCTTGTAGCAATTGATTTCCCATTGCATTTGCAATGCAGCTCCTGGAGTACGCCAAGGTCCATACTCTCCAAATTTCGCTGCAAGATGCAATGCATTGTTTCCTTTGATGTCTACATGTCGAAAAATGCTCCTATCTATTGACTATGTTCTCTTGTCAGCATTGTTAAGTGTGTACGTGGGTGGAACATTTGCTGGAGACTAAACTTGATTGTGTCATCTTCCCATCTAAGATTATTCCGGCATTTTAAACCTCCTCTAATTTCTTTTATAGTTAGTGCATTGAAGGCTGAGAATGGCAGTTTTGTCAGTTTAGGCAATTGTAACCTTCAATTTTCTCCAAAATTGGCCATGCTATTTTCCTCGAACAAATAATCCTCAAGTTTTCCAAGTCCCTCAGCTCTATGACTCTTAATTTTGTGAGCATTTCATAAGAAAATTTTCCTGCAAAGATACATTTTATCCTTCTGGGGTTATAACCCTGATCTCTTCAAGGTTCTGGACCTCTTTAAGAAAAGCATAGGATATGAGGTTTCTCAGTCTTGGACAATTAACCACTTTTATGATTTTTTAATCTGAAAAAGCGACATCTTTGAGCCGTCATTTCTTCCAAAATGTTTTCCAAATTTCTCAAATGCCTTAGCTCCAAATGCTCTATCTTTGGTAACATATTTCTATGAATATTCTCCCCACTTGCCAAAGTTGAAAGGGAGTTACACTTGATATGGTGAGAGACTTTGACATTGGGAGACCCACAAGTAATTCTTTGAAATTAGTTCAGATATCACACTTATGCCTCCGTATATTATTAGGTCCAGCGAACTTGCATTGGTTAATAATCCTTCAAGACCTCCAAAAGAAAGAATGGAGCTCCTCTAGATCAGGCAAATGAGGCAGGAAAGTTATCTATGTGCTGCTTAGATCAGAACTCTTAAGTGCTCTAACTTCTCAAAAGAAGTTCTCGGGGAGTTTCTTTAGGGAATTATCTTGGAGGAGCAACACAATCAGCTCAGAACATCCAATCAATTGACTAGGCAACCTGGTAATCTTGTTGTTCAAAAATGAAATCCTTGCGAAAGAATTCTAAAACTTTTGCGGCATTTCATACAGTAAAATACCAGATTGACAGAAAAATCCACAATTCTTTGATATACTTATAGCCACGTCTCTCACAATGTAATGCATCCTTATAGTCTCACTGCATTAACCTGTTCTAACAAGCAAGGGTCCTTCAATTTTTCAATAAAAGCAATCCCTTTATTGAAACATTCCTTTAGAGTTTGGTTTTCATGTTGGAGAATTTACGAAATGGAGACAAAAATCAAAGAAATTACTTAGGATTTGAGACGTGTTTATATACTTTCCTTTAAAGTTTTATTTGTCCTCACCATTCTTGGTTTGCTATAGAGTTTAATGGCAAATTACCCCCAAGATATAACAAATCTTGAATTTAATCTCTAGCAAATAATATTAAATTCCAAGAACATATATGAAATCTGAAAAAAAATCTAGGTTTATATTGATATATGAGTGTCTATATGATGAAGAAGACGTTTTTTCATCTTAAAATTATAACCATTTAAAATGGTACTTCTTCAAAGACACACCATTTGGTTTGAAATTATCATTTGTTCACAACCAGTTTGCCGTATACAAAAATCTGGATATTCATTTTTTGTTCAGAGAGCATTATGTAAAAATTCGGTTTACCGATTATTAAATCTGACTAGCCGTTTCTTGTTCAGAGAACTCACTGGAATTAACCGGTCTTCTGGATTTTAAAATCCAGCTAGCCGGTTTTGTAGAAGTAAGAAAACATGCTTACTGGACGAAAAAGGTTAGCCGTTTTCTCCTTAAATTTCAAACTACAAAATATTATAATCTCTCTTACAATCCCCCACTAGATTGTAATATTTTCTAGATTTATCAATGATAAACTTATACATAAAAAAATATATCTTTCGATTTTAACATTTAATTAGTGAATGTATTTCAAAGCATTTATAAGACAATAGTGTGCTAAGCATTAAACTTTGTCTTTTAAGTAGATACCAGAGATACATCACATATAAGCTATCTTAGATTTCAAAGTTATGTTCCAATATTTAGCACTATTCCAGACTTGTGCTCTATCTTGGATTCATGAACATTTATAAGATTAAACCACGATCTTGTTAGAAACGGCACAATTTCTTATGTTCACTTAGGTGAAGCTTCAAATTATGTTTTTAGCTACTATAAGACTTAAACTTCATTAAGAGTAAATACTCAACCTTAACTTCATAGATATTTGCACCGAACATCTCAAATGTGATTACTTATTTTCGATGCCAAACCAGTCACATAATAACAACTTGTTATTACCCATTTAATTATGGTATAGCTGTATAACTATTATATAGTTAGGTTACCGTAGTTGGTGACTTTATCAAAGAAAGGTTTCAATCTCATTCCAAATGATGTATCCTTAACTAAGTCTCTTGAAAGACCTTTTATTAAAGGATCCGCTAGATTTTTATTAGTCCTAATGTAAACAATATTAATAACACCATCTGCTATTAATTGTTTCACATATTCATATCTTAAGCTAATATGTCTAGACTTTCCATTATACACTTTATTATAAGCTCTAGACAATGTAACTTCACTATTGCAGTATAAAGAAATAGATGGCATCGGTTGTGGCCACAACTTAATATCAAATAACAAATTTCTCAGCCATTATGCTTCCTTGCCTGTAACTGCAAGTGCTATAAACTCACTTTCCATTGTTGAGTGAGTTATGCATGTTTGTTTCTTTGAAGCCCAAGACAAGGCTCCTTCAACAATTGTGAAAATCCAACCAGAAGTGGATTTATTATCACTTGTATTGGTTATCCAACTAGCATATGAATATCCTTCTAGTACTTCAGGATAATCATTATAAAACAAATCCAAATTAATAGTCCTTGTAAGATAACCAAGTATCCTTCTAATTGCTTTCCAGTGTTCAACACTATGATTACTTGTGAATCTTGACATTTTGCAAACCGCAAAAGCTATATCTGGTCTCGTACAATGCATAGCATACATCAAGCTACCAATAACACTGGCATATTCTAGTTGAGCTACTGCTTGGCTTGAACTTTCTAGTAATTTAATAGTAGAATCATATGGGGTGTTAACTTTTTTAAAATTTCAAATAATTGAATATAAGAAACACTTTCTCTATATAATGAGATTGACACAACGAGTAACCCCCACTATGTTTTTTCACTTTGACACCTAAGATAGTATCTACTTCACCAATATCTTTCATCTTGAATTGTGAAGTTAAATACGTTTTTGTATCATTTACTCCTTGTATGTTTGTTCCAAAGATAAGTAGGTCATCAACATATAAGCATATAATCACATCAAAATCATTCGTAAACTTAGAATATATACATTTATCAGCATTATTATGCTTAAAACCATGAGATAAGATTACCGAATCAAACTTTTCATGCCATTGTTTTGGTGCTTGCTTTAAACCATAAAGTGACTAAACTAACTTGCATACCTTTGTCTCATTTCCAGGCAAAACAAATCCTTCGGGTTGTTCCATATAGATTTCTTCATCAAGATCACTAGTAAGAAAAGCGATCTTAACATCCATTTGATGCACATGCAAATTGCCATCGGAGCGTATGTATCAAAATAATCAATACCACTTCTTTACTTAAACCCTTTGGCTACTAATCTAGCCTTAAAAGTTTGTAAAAACCATCACTGTTGTACTTTCTTCTAAACACCCATTTGTTGCTAATTGGTTTAGATCATGGAGGAAGATCAACCAAGATCCATGTTTGATTCGATATAATCGAATCCATTTCATCATTCACCGCCTCTCTCCAAAAGGAAGCATCTCTAGAAGACATAGTTTCGCTAAATGTCTTTAGAGTCTCTTCAACATTTAACAACAATGGTACTTTGTTAAGTATATTTTTCCTATCCTGTTCAACTAAGAAGAGTAATGCTTGTGATGAAATAAAATCCGGAGCTAAACTCTTTCTTTCTTTTCACGTTGACTTCTCCTGGGTTCGAAAAATGTCATAGACTCTTTCCTTTTATTGTTATTAGTGGAGGTACTAGGAGTATTATCACATGGTTAACAATAATTGATTCTAATTCAATATTAGAATCATGTTGAAATTTATCTTCAATAAATTCAACATCTCTAGATTCCACAATCACATTAGAATATAAATTTAACAATCTATAAGCCTTGGAATTTTCAGCATATCCTATGAAAACACTTCTTGTACCTCTGGCACTTAACTTTGATGATTTAGGATCAAGTATTTTATAAAAAGCTAAACAATCCCAGACCCTTAAATACATCAAGTTTGATTTTCTTCCTTTCCAAATTTCATAAGGAGATACATGTGTTTTCAAAGATATGATTCTATTATGAATATGATATGTAATGAGTAATGTTTCCCCCTACAAATTATTTGGTAGTCTTGCATTTAATGATCATGGAATTTATCATATCCATAAAAATCCTATTTTTCCGTTTAGCTAAACCATTTTGTTGAGAAGTAAATGGAGCTGATTTTTGGTGAATAATTCCAAAATTTTCACAATAATTATTAAACTCAATTAAGAAATATTCACCACCTTTATCACTTTGAATCATTTTGATTTTCTTATCTTTTTGGTTCTCAACTTCAGCTTTGAAAATTTTAAATTTATCAAAAGCTTCATCTTTTGTTCTAAGTAAATACACATAAGTGTATCTACAACAATCATCAATAAAAGTCATAAAGTACCTCTTACCTCCTCTTTTTAAAATGCCACTATACTCACAAATATCGGTATGTATTAAATCTAATATTAAGTATTTCGTTGGGCTTTAGGAAAAGGTTTCTTACACTTATGACTTTTAACACCATTACAATTAATCAAACCATGCTTAGACATGTACTACAAAGATCTAAAATTCAAATGCGCTAATCTACCATGCCAAACATTACAAGACTTAACAATATAAGCTAAGTTGATATCATTATTATTAATGCTGAGTTTGTACATTCCATCACAAGAATAACATTTCCCAACAAACATCCCATTCTTTGAAATAATACAAGTATTACCCTCAAGCACAATCTTAAGCACATGCTTACACATACAACTAGCAGAAACAAGATTGTTCCTAATGGAAGGTAAATGAAAGACATTATACAATGTAACTTTCTTTCCAAAAGTAAAGTTGAGCTCGACTACTCCTTTTCCTACTTCCATGGCTATATTATTATTCCCCATGAGAACATGTTGTCTTACAAACATGAATGGTAGCACCTAAATCGAGGCACGAATCGCAGGATTTAGTTTCAACCATATTGGTTTCGGTAATCATGCTAATTTGCATCTTAGAAACCCTAGCACAATACTCTTCAGATTTCTCTTCAATAATATTAGCTTTATGGGAATTCACTTATTTTTTTCTTCTTGAATCTGTAATCACTTTGGCGATGACATTTCTTGCCACAAAAGAAACAATTTTTAGAAAATTTTTGTGTGTTGGACTTCTTGAATTTCTTGTCATTCTTGACCTTGAAATTCTTTGAAAATTTACTAGCTTCAACAACATTAACCTTAGAAGAATCATGCTTGTACTTGGAATCTCGAGACCTTATCTCTTCTTCGATTACCAAGTGTTTTTGTAATTCTTCTAAAGTTATGTTCTCTCTACTATGAAAAAGTTTCTTTCTATAATCATTCTAACTTTGGAGGCAACTTAGCAATAATAGCCCCAACTTGAAATGATTCAGAAATTTCAACTTTTAATTCCTGAAGCTTAGTAACTATAATATGTAATTCATGTATTTGATCAAGAATGGATTTTGTGTCTACCATAACAAATTTAAAATATTTTGAGATAAGGAATTTTTCAGTACCTTCCTTCTCCATTTTATATTTGTACTCAAGAACCTTCTAAATTTCCAGCGGAGAAGTCATGAAATTGTAAAGATCATAGAGTCTGTCAGAAAGCGTATTGAATATGTGACCCCGACACATCAATTCATCATCTTCACGTTTTTTCCTTGCAACCTTAACAACTTCGGTCTCATCTTCTTTTGGCTTTGGAAATGGTTCCAATTTTGGATCAAGAACATATGCAATTTTCAGAACAGTGAGAATGAAGAACAATTTTCCCTTCCAGCGAGTACAATTAGTGCCATAAAAAAGATCGAGAAATGAAGTTAGATTCTTCTCAGCCTCCATTTGCGAACAAAATAAAACCTTAAAGATTGTTGGAGAATTTACGAAATGGAGACAAAAATCAAAGAAATTACTTAGGATTTGAGACATGTTTATACACTTTCCTTTAAGGTTTTATTTGCCCTCACCACTCTTGGTTTGCTATAGAGTTTAATGGCAAATTACCCCTAAAATATAACAAATCCTGAATATAATATCTAGCAAATTAGATTTTATTCCTAGAACATATATGAAATCTGTAAAAAATCTAGCTTTATATTGATATGTGAGTGTCTATATGATGAAGAAGACGTTTTTTCATCTTAAAATTACAACCATTTAAAATGGTACTTCTTCAAAGACACACCATTTGGTTTGAAATTAGCATATGTTCAATACCGGTTAGCCGGATACAAAAATTTAGATATCCGTTTTTTGTCCAGAGAGCATTATGTAAAAATTTAATTTACCGGCTATTAAATCCGGCTGTCCAGAGAACTCACTAGAATTAACCGGGTTTTTTAATTTTAAAATCCAGCTAGCCGGTTTTGTACAAGCAAGAAAACATGCTTACTGACGAAAATGGTTAGCCGTTTTCTTCACAATAGGCTGCCGTTTTCTCCTTAAATTTCAAACTACAAAATATTATAATCTCTCTTACATTTCATCTATTATTCCATCAGCTGTCCAGCATTAAATAAGTTCACATGTTAGGATAGAATAGTTTTCTGGATATAAAGAACAATGTAAAAAGCATCACTGAAGAAACTTACTTGGCATGGGTAGCAACTCTACTTTAAGGGCTGATAAACATCCTTCTTGATGCTTTCAAATTGGGGTGCCGAGAGCTGCAATTCGTAGAGTACATTCTTCCACTGCTCTTTCATCCTTTTGTTACTCGTGGACTTCCCCACGGTTGCAATAGCTAACGGTAAACCACAGCATTTCCTGGCAATTGCCTTTGCTATTGGATTTATTTTTTTCTAACCGGACGACATCTCCTGTATATTCAGCAAAAAAATTCCAAGCTACTTTTTCATTCAAAAGGTTCATCTTGACTTCCTCATCAGTCATCATGTTTCTACCCACATCAAGGGATCGAGTTGTCCGAAGGATCTTACAGTTAGCTTGGTCTTCATCTTGTGGAATGCCCACAATGTCCAAATCGATTTTAATTTCTCCCAAACATTATCCAGAATAAGAAGGAACCTTTTCTTCGTCATTAATCTTTCATGCAGTCTCCTAGCTCTTCTGTCAATGGTCTCTTCCGCATCAAATTCTAACCTCAATCTTTTTGCAATTTGTGATTGAATATCTCTCAAATCGAGATCTTTTGAGACTCTAACCCAGATGACAATATTCAAGGATTCCATAAGAGAAGAGGTCTTTAACTACTTGTTCAAGGTTTCTCACCAAGTTAGTCTTCCCCACTCATCCCCTACCCTAAACGGCAACTCTTTTGATTCCACCATCATTCAGATACCCTTCAAGCCGCTCTAAAATTTCCTCCGCCGCTTTCTGACCAAAGAGACATGGCCCTTGCATCCTCTCAACAGCTTTTACGGGAGACTTTTTATCAGTTACAACATTCTGAAAATTGCGCATGTCAAGGAGCTAGTTGCTCACCTCTTTCTCTTCTTTCCAACAATTCTACTAAGCTGATAGTGTGAGTGCAAGTTGCAGGCAAGGCTGCAGCGTTGCATAGCAAGTCTGTTGCCCTCCTCGACCATATGTTGCACTTCTCGTGCAGTCTCCTCTACCTTTCTGAGCCACACCCTGACTCGTGTATTAGGACACTTTCCTTCACTTTCGGCTAATCTGATATCTTCTTCAATTTCATTTTTCCTTTCTGTGAGTTCTTCTAGTTACTTAAATTCATTAAGAATTGCTTATTGATGCAAGCAGAGCATAAACCACAGGCACTTCCATTAATATTAATAACTCGAATGAATAAAAGTTTACAAGCATTGGCTTATTTATACACAAGCTATGAAAAACGACAACAAGCCAAAGGACAACACTTGGAAATAAGTAAAAAAATTGATCCGTGAATATAGCTATCATTAACCAATGATGTAGAGCTTCTCGAATCTCCATCCTTCCATGCTCATGTGCTGATATTCCTCAGCATAACCATTTTGCCACCTCATTAAATCCAGCTCATTTCTCTCATTAGCTGGATGCAGATAGGTGTAGCTTAGGTGACATGCCAACGTGTCTCTGAGGTCAACCGTTGACTGTCCACTGCTGCTGCTTTCAACATAGTTATTTCTGAAGAGCTTTCATGTTACCATGGAGTTTTCTATTGACGGCAATTTTCGAGCAGAAGAAGACGGTAACGAACTTACCAACTTCAATAAAAATTGCATCCAGGGTTTCCATGGCCGGGAAGTTCAAGAGATCCACTGGTAGTGTTTTCATAGCTAACATACTGACAAAACAAAAGTGGATAAATGAGAAACCTGACAAGCAACAAGAACAAGATCTGTCAAGCATTTTTTGTCATTAATGAGACAATAGTCTAATCGAGGAAGTTGCCATTGATATTCTTATATCATTATCTCTCTGATTGGTTTTTGTCTACCGTGCAATGCATAGAAACTTTAACAAACTCATTGAATTTGGAGCAACCAAAATCTTCTGGGAACTCCAAGAATTGGTGGTGCTATGACGATTTAAATCAATAATAGATGAGTCAAAGCCATAGTTCTTCCAGATTGACTAAGAATGTATATTAGGTTAAATAGGGTTGCGCGACCCTCAATTCTTGAGGTGGCCGTAATCCGATAAAAGGAAAAAAGAAATTTAATTCTTTTTTTTTTAAGTTGTCGGACATTTCTATTAAACTTTTAATTAGCTGATATTCACAATTTTTTTTTATTGGATTATTTGCTTACATATTACAAGGTTAGAGGGCATGGTTCATCTTGATCTAATTTTTTTGAAGCATCTAAAGTTATTGTGACGCATGGCATTTAAATCATTCTAAAAGCAAGAATTATTATTTGTAAATTTCTTTTAATCATGCACCAACAAATTAATATATAATAATAAGGTCAAAAAACGGCCTCCTATAAATGTGAAAATAAAATACTTTGCAGGTGGCAAACTTGCACCAATAAATTAATATATAAACAGATAATGAATATTATTTAGATTGGAGGAAAAGTTTCGTCCTTGAAAGATCCATTTTTAATTATTTACATTCCAACTAGATTTGCAATTACTTGTTTCCTCCCCATAGATAAAGGGTAATAAAAAACCTAATAATTTTTCATTTACTATTATACGCTTCTTGATACATTGATATGAAATTATTGTTAATTTATCAATAAAATAAAAAAAATCAAGAATAACTAAATAAAATTAATGTTAATTTAGCAATAAAATTAAAAAAATCAAGAATAACTGAAATAAATAATTAAGCAAATAATTTTAATTAATAAATAAAAATATAATAAATGTCATAAATTGATAATTTTTAATTTAATCCTTTAAATTGAGATTGCTAATTCAATGGTTATATGACCAAAATTTCAATTGGGAGATTGCCAATTTCCCCCTATTGAAATTAATATATACCACTAACCCGTTATTGTTTTCTTAATAATCAATAATCCGCCGGCAGTATAATTTTACAGTATCATTCTTATTTTCAAATACACTTTTATTCATATTTATTATAAATTAAATAAATGATTTAAATAGAAATTAAAATAAAAAATTTAATATTATAAATAAGATATATATACACATATATATGTTTTGATGTGAATAAAAAATTAATAATAAGATATCTTTCTTGTGCTTTTTATATTTTATATTGTATATTTATTATAAGAAAATGTTTATAAAATAATAAAGAAATTAGAAGAAAAATATTTTATTATTAATTTTTTAACTAAAAGGACCACAATTTGAAACCATATTATTTGGCGACACATTTTCTAGCTAGGCATGAGTAGCTAGCTAAATAGCCAGCACGACCTTCATTTATTACAACTGCTCAAATATATCCGATGGAAAATCAATAGCATGACGTTAATCTTCAGATCGCAAGGGGTTCCGTCAGCAACAAGGCAACTTGGCGTTTCATCATCAATGAATGGGTGTAGCGATCATGACCATCGTCGTAGATAAAATGGCCTGAACGTGCGAAATAAAGAAGCCGCTGAAGCATAGGTAACGGGACAGTCGTTGGGTTGAGAAGCTCCTCATTTATATCTTTCCAACTGTTAGCAACTTCTAACAACAACTCTTTAACTGCCTCTTCCTCGGAGACGCCATGTTGATTCTTGTAGCACTCAACTGCTGAGGGATTATGTCCTCTCTTCTGCTCAAACTACATCACGGATGCATATGAATTGGTTATAAGAGAACCAAAAAAAAAAAAAAAATCATCAGTTAGCTAATTTTTTTTTTTGTTTTTTTCGTTGGGCATATATGTTATGTGTTGTTATGTGTTAAAGAGAGTTGAAAAGAAATGCAGCCGCAAAGGCGGAATGGTTTTCAACAATCTTTATTTTATTGACAATTTCTAAGTTTGAATCTGGAGAAGCTAGGTGTTAGAAAAATTGATGTGGGCTTCACCCGCATTTCTACCTTTAAAATAGATAAAGAAATTGTATACTATGGTGACACGCCTTAAGATACGTTACAAAATTTCTCTTGGAGATTAGTGGTGAATATAGTCTTATTGAATTGAATTATAATGTAGAATGAAGAGTATTATTTACCTTATAACCTGCTATGTCATCCATGAGCCTGACAATGGTTTCTGTCGCTTTAAGACTCTTAGCGTTTTTAAGAATGCATTCAAAATTGTCCTTCGTTGCAATAAAATCACCCAAATCAACGAAGGAAGCGACCGCTAGCGTACGTAAACCGATACTTCTTAATGCAACTGATTTGTATTCATCGAAGGTTGGAACATAACCTTTATATAACCACTTGGCTTCGGTAAAGTACAAAATAATTAATTCTTGCATCTGAGCAACATAGCCCAAGTCAATAATAACCACCTTGCAAAATCAAATAACATGAAATTGATTATTAATAAAGTAATTGCTAACCATCTGTTTTGCATATGGTATGCCGTACGATCTTCCTTCCTTTGCCAATTCTTCCTCAGCTTCTCTATAAATATCTAAGAGTGCCTTGACAATAAATTTCATGTATTCTGGCAGTGTATCTATGAGGCCAATGTCCCATCTGAAAAAATCAAATATAATCGATATATTTGCACGTTCTTAAGAAAATATATAAGCGATACAATTAATTTGTTTCTAATAAAAGTATATTATGAATTAAATATCCAATCAAAGAATTACATTATAGGGTTATTATTGTTTCACCACTTCAAGAGTTGTAAAATATCAAATGACTATAAGAAGTATTATCTCCTATCATTTTACTATTTTTTCGTTAAAACCATTAGTTAATTACTAAAATATCAATTTTTCCTTTTATGATAAAATACACAAATAGAGGTATCAAATAATAGACAAAAATTATTGGCATGCCCTTTAATTTTAAAATAATGGTTTTAACCATGACTTTATGAATAACCCTAAATTTATCATAACTATAAAAATGGTGCATTAACAAAATACTCCTGGATATTTTTCATAAAAAAACACACAATTTATTCTTTAAAAAAAACACTTAAAGCTTATTTACAGAATCAACACTTCCATATTTATTTTTTTTTCTAGAATAGATTGTGATTTTTTTTGGGCAAAAAATTCTAGGGGTATTTTTGTCAATTCACTACTTTTATGCTCGCAATAAATCAAGTGTTATTCAAAAAATTATGGTTAAAACTATTATTTAACAATTCATGTTTAAAACTAATATTCATAATTTTATGTATACTATTGGATACCTCTTTTGTGCATTTTATCTTAAAGGGTAAAATTACTATTTTATTAGTCAGCTAACGATTCTAACAAAAAAGTAGTAAAATAAAAGGTTTTACAAAGTTATAGTAGTAAAACGGTGGAAAATAATACTTCTTGTACTTATCTAATATTTTATAATTCTTGAAGTAATGAAACGATAATAATCTTTTATTATATAGGGATGGGGTCTTACTAAGTTACATCATGTATAACCTGCAGCAACCCTAATAGTCACTCATGATGTCCCCATTATTTAGGTTATTGTAACCTATAGAATACAGATAATGCAACTTAACAACTGCTGTGTAGGGATGTATATGGTTTTATAACCTTGCGACTGCTTCAGTAAAAAGTGTGAGCTCTTCAAAAGTACCGTAAGCATCAAATGTGTCGTCTATTATGGTTATCATGCAAACCACTTTGGATGCAAAAATTCTACCAAATGCCAAATTGGGCTCATAGGACACTCCCAGCAACATCCAGATATATGTCTCTACTATTCTATCTCTTGCATAAGGCACCTTTTTAGGGAAGCCTAAATCGTTCCACCACCTGAAATTCAATTTTAAATCTAATTAGATAGATATTTTGCTACATTATAAAGTTGTCACTATAACAATCGTTACTTCTGTAGTATATAAGAAATACAAAGAAGAACACAATTTGGTTTCATCTTTTAAGGAGGTAGCAAGCGAATTATGAAAACTCGAGGGATAAGTGACAAAAGCTAAAAATTTTAAAGAGAAGTTGGAAATCTTCCATATTATATTTGGAAAATTTGTTTCATTAAAAAGAGAGAGAGAGAAATTTACTTAATTTATTTTTATTATTTTGTATTTTCATCTAATCTATGAATTTATATCACATCCGTTCTTAAAAAATATTATAATTGTATCATTACTCTTTCATTATACACAATATCCTCCAAACACTATAACTTATTATTATTATTATTAGCAACAAGCACATAATATACAAAAACTACAACCACTACCACTGTTGACAAATCTAGAATACATAAAAATTTTACTGCAAACTAAAAATCTTGGTTTGGTGTTAATAAATAAATAATAATAATAACTATTATAAGATATTTTGCCTTGAGCCTTTGATTATACAAGGGGGCAACTGGTAAAATATGATTTCTCTTTCTAGGGAAAGTGACAATCTCCCATTTCAAAACAACACCAATAATAGGCTTTTCCACGTTGAAAGAATATATATGAAGTTACCTGGTCATGATACTTGCTTCCTTCTGGTGTGCTGCTTGTAATATATTAAAGTCTAACTTTGCAAACTTGAGCAAAGTTTCATCATGCAAATCATCCCTTGAATAGATATCCAAAAAATACCTTGCCTCTAACCTTGCTGCGGCTTTACGGAGAGGAATTTGCAGAGAATGACGTATTTGTTCAGCAAGATTAGAGTTTACATGAGAATGATCAGATACAGATATTACTGACTTAAGGTGAGTGGTAGTGAAAACAATGGCTTCATCTAAAATGTCTTCCCCCCGAATTGCTAGGTATGCTGCCTCGTACAAACTCAACATGCCTCGTATATCGTTGATCAATGATTCCTTGAATTTACCTTCATCATCTTTGAACTTCTCAAACACATCTGATGACCATATTCAAAAGAGGCGAGCTAGTCTCGATTAGTGTACATGCTTAAATTTAATTTGATAATCAACAATAATCTTATAATTAACATAAATAGTTTAATTAACAAAATGAGAAACTATTACATACCACATGAAATCTTAACTCCTTGCTGTCTAAAAAGTCGAAAACGAAGAGAAACAACGTATAGATCATCACTGTCAAGATCATGAGATACCTTTCCCAATTCATCTTCAATCTCTTTTTCAAAATGATAAGCGACACCTAATCGTTGTGCTGCATCAATCATGTGTAGTTTTTGGGCAAGCTTATTGGCAGTAGTGGTTATCATCCTCCTGACCTCTTGCTTCAGTGCTGCGTGCTGTTCTTGAGTTGCAGCGTCAATTGTCTGCAAACGCAAGAAATTACTTAATATTAATGCATTACGTATGTCTAACAAACGATTACATATGACATATGATTGTACATCGATTGGGCTTGCTTCTCTGATAATTAATGAGATATTTTGATATTGCAATTTTTTAATTACCTCGACATCGGCAGCGGATTTCAGGAAATGGTTTCCCCATAAAGTAGGATGAAAATCTGCAATGGGACGAACAGTTTCTTCAGTTGAACTGGAAACTGCTGCTAGAAGTGGAATAGACATATCTTTCATTCCGTTTCAGACAAACCAAATACAACTATATAGTTTGTTTTTAAGAGTAGGAGTTGCAAAAACCTCAAGACACAAATGCTCTATTTATAGAGAGAAACGATGAGGCAGTGGAACACTTTCGTTGGTACTTTGTCATGTGCTCAGTAGTGATCCTACATTGGGATCATTAAATTTAATATTAAAAAAGTCAATGGATCTTAACGACTGTAAATTATTTTGAAAACCTATCTCTCTTTTAATTTCACAATAATAATATTCCAAGAAGGCCATAATTATTTAACTTACATTTATTTTAATTACCCCTACCAAGCAAAATATTTCAGTTATTTTAACTAAATAAATATATTTTAGTTATTCTTAAAGCCAAAGTCTATTTCTGGTTAGTAAATTATCCAAACATTTTATTGGGGCTGTTTCTAATAACTCCAATGATATTATAAATATAAAAGTTTACTTTCTGTAGGACTTATCTCAAATAAATTCTTTAATTCATTTTGAAGATGAAACTAAAAAAAATGAATCATTGAGGCTTAATTAAAATCTTCAAATATTATTTTAAATTATAGTAAGAGTTATAGTAAAAAAAAAAAATAATAAGGGCATGAATATCACATATTCAAAAAAAAGGATTAGGTATTTTTCAAAATATAGACACTAAACAAGTTTTAATACAAAATATAAGGACTAAACGAACATTTACCCTCGTCTTTAGTCTATTTCACTTCATCTTTTAAGAAGACCAAAGAAGCAAGAAAAATGTGGGTAACACTAAGAGGGTTTTTTTTTTTTTTGAATATTGACATTAGAATACTGTATTACACATATATTTATAAGTGTTATTACAGCAGATCATTACACTTATATTTACAATCAGATATATAATTGAGACACACATTATTACATTAAATTTTATGAAGTACATGTCCAGATAAATAACCCTCACAGACGAGAGATGTCTCTGCTCCACTTGCATTTCGCCTAGGACTTACATCATTACATTAATGTTGCGTTTATTAAACTGGAATTGGAATGAGCTGGAATCAGAATGGGTAGGAATCAGAATGGGCTGGAATAGGAATAGGGAATGAGAATCAAAATAAGTTGTTTACTTGAACTGTAGAAATCGAAATTGGAATGAGTTGGATTGCCATTAATGTGTTTACTTTGTCTTGGAATCGGAATCGGAATGAATTAGATTGTAACAAATTACTAAAAAGTACTTAATGGATTATTGTCATAATAATTATTAACTAATATATTAATTAATTGTAAATTTTTTTAATTAATTATAATAACTATAATAAAAATTATTATAAAAATATATTAACTAATAATATTAATATTAATCACTTAATTAAAATAATATATTAATTATTGTGATTATTTATTCAAAAATTATAATTATTAATAATTATTGTTAATAATATATTAATATATTAATTAGTAGTAATAATTATATTATTTATTTAATAATATTAATTTAATTAATTAATTAATTATTAATATATGAATTAATTATAATAATTATTGTTAATCATTATTATAATAGTATATTAATTAATTAATTAATTACATTAATAATATATTAATTATTGTGATTATTTATTCAAAAAATATATATATTAATAATTATTGTTAATAATATATTAATATATTAATTATTAGTAATACATATATTATTTAATTAATAATAATCTATGAATTAATTATAATAATTATTATGATAATAGTATATTAATTAATTAATAATAATAATATTAATTATTGTGATTATTTATTCAGGAAACAATAATATATTAATTTATTAATTAATAGTAATAATTATATTAATTCATTAATAATAATAATATATAAATTAATTATATTAATTATTATTATAATAGTACATTAATTCATTAATTAAAATAAAAATAATAAATATAAATTGATTATTGTGATTATTTATTCAAAAATTATTATTATTATTAATTATTATTAATAATATGTTAATATATTAATTAATAGTAATAATTAATTAATTAACTATAATAATAATATATTAATTATTGTGATTATTTATTCAAGAACTATAATTTTTAATAATTATAGTTAATAATATTAATTAATTAATTATAATATTATATTAATTAATTATAAAAGAGGACAAAGTGGGCATTTTTAATTTTGGGGAGGGTAAAATGGTCAATCCCGGGAATGGGAGACTCATTCCCACCTCCCCCATGGGAATCAATCTCCCATTCCCCATTCCCAAATAGTGGTGGGCCCCACCATTCCGATTCCGATTCTGATTCATGCTCCATATTTGCGAAGTAAGCAGCATCAATCATTTCGATTCCAGATTCCGATTCCCCAATCTGACAAGTAAACGCACCATAAATTCTATGAAGTACATGCCCAGACAAAAAACCCTCGCAGACGAAGGATGTCTATACTTCACTTGCATTTCGCAATGGAGAAAAACTTATAAATTAACTCCACACAATTATAATTACTTAAGAGTTGTTGAGTCCATAGAAACTCGAACCACTATCCTCATAATCATGTTTAACTTTGAGGGTAGTGGTTCACCACTCATACTAAAGGCCAAGTGGCTAAGAGGGTTTGTTGAAAGTATCCATGTATATAGCTTTCAGATTATTAGTTGTAAGCTGATGCAGTAATGCTGACATATATAATAGACAAATTATTTAAATAGTTCCTAAAATTGCAAGGCAACTCCTATTGAATTGGCTTTTCGTGTAAACGGAAAGTTCAATTTATGTTAGTTACAGTAATTAAGTGCTATATTGTTACAGGTTCGATGTAATACCCCACACCCGATTTTGACCCTGTTGACCACCCATATAAATTGAGAGAGAGAGAGAGAGAGAGAGAGAAAGGAAAGAGAGAAGAGAAGAGAGAGAGAAGAGAAACCGAACCGGATCCAACCCGACCCGCGAGCACGACCCGGCTGGTTCTCCCATTTCCGGCCACCGTTCCGGTCAAGGTTGGTACAGATTTGAAGCTTGAGAGACGAGCAATGTATCCATGTCGTCCTTGCCGCCGGAAATCGATCGGAAAGCCACCGATCGAAGCTTTGAAGTTCCGCGGAATCGCCGCCTCGATTCGCCGTGATTTCACCGGTTTCCGGTGAAGCCAGCACTTGGGTTTTGTTCCTTACCTTTTCCTCTGCCATTTCTGACTAACCACTGACGCCGGGGACGTCGTTTTGCCGTTGATCGGCCGTTGACAGTTTCACGACTTCGGGAGCTCAATCCGGAGCCATCACCGCGCGTGGGAGGTCATCACCGCCACCATTGAACTCAGCGTGATTAGCACTTTAAGATTTGAGCTTCCTGGCCAGTGTTGACCAAATTCCGGTGACCGTTGACCGGCAAGGGTATTTCGGTAATTTCACAGTCTAAGGGCAATTTTGTAATTTCAGATTTTGTGGGTATTTTAGTAATTGCTGAAATTGAGGATAAAGTTGGTAATTTATGATTTTGAGGTTAATTTGGTAATTTTGATATATGAGGGTATTTTGGTAATATTGAATTCAAGGGCATTTTGGTAATTTTGAAATTTGGGGGTAATTTCGTAATTTCAAGAATTATGAGTATTTTGATGATTTATGATTTAAATTAAGATTATTTGAGGTTAAGTATGGAATGTGATTATATTGAGGAATTTGAGAATATTGGAGTTTATGATTATGGTTTAATTTTATTCTTATGAGAGTATTTTTATTTATTTTTAGGCCGATGATATCGGTGTGCATTGGTTATTTGAGGATTGGTTTACCAAGAGGTAAGTAAACTAGATTTCCAAACGAATCACAATAAACAATATATATGTTTGAAATGTTTGAAAAGTTTATTTTTAAATATATAGTTAATGATTTATATGTTCTGCCCATGTGTTTATGTGATGCGTTGATATGATATGTTGTTATGTGTATTTATGGACATGGGCATACGTATGTGTGAATATTTCATTGGCATGAGCACGAAAATACATTATGTTTTCTGGAAAATGAGAAAGTGGATTTTAGCCAAACAGAATTTGAAGAAAGAAAGATTGTTTTACAGTTTTAGCTTGGATGCTTGAATTCGTTACTGGCTTAGTGGAGGATACTCTAGATGTTTATACAGTTATGAGATAAGTGGGCGAAGGACGCATTGGCGAGAAGCCCAAAGAGTATGAAAGTTATGAAAGTTAAGAGAGTGTCCTACTAAGCGGTAATCGAATGAAGGTAGCTCAAGTAAGTGGTTTGAAAGAGAAAGTGAAAGTTTGAGAAAGACAGAATGAGATTTCGATGATTTGTTTTACGATGTTTTCGAATATCATGGCACGTCATTCATGTGCACTATATATATGTATGTATGTATTTTGGTATATGCAAAACTAGTTTACTTACTGAGTTTCGTACTCATTATAGTTTATTGTGATTCAGTTTCCGTAAATCAGGATTGATTCGTGATGAGCGTCGAGAAGAACTTGAATGGAGGAATTAGATGGTTTGGCATGAATTTTAAATTCTTCTGCTGCAGTTTGCGTTTTATATTTGTATTTTCAAGGATATGATTTTTATGGATTGTAAAAGGATTATTCTTATTTATTATTATTTTATTTTTAAACACCTATCAGTAAGATTCGCCCTGTGGAGGTCGGGACGGGTCGTTACAAATGGTATCAGAGCATTCCCAACCGAAAATGTGCGGATGGAAGTCACATTCGCCATCGCTTGGGAAATATATTTCAAGGACGATTAGAATTAAGTCTATGCCAAACCGTTAGGACTTGTGATTCTGTTACTAAGAACGATATATTTTTGAGGTATCAGAGTAGCGCAGCGACAATGTGATATGGTTGGTTTTGATCTTTATAAGGATTTATAGATCACAAGTAATTCTTGAGGTTTAAATTCTGTGAGCATGACTACAAGTGAATTTCGAGGACGAAATTCTTTGAAGGGGGGGAGTTTGTAATACCCCACACCCGATTTTGACCCTGTTGACCACCCATATAAATTGAGAGAGAGAGAGAGAAGAGAAACCGAACCGGATCCAACCCGACCTGCGAGCGCGACCCGGCCGGTTCTCCCATTTCCGGCCACCGTTCCGGTCAAGGTTGGTACCGATTTGAAGCTTAAGAGACGAGCAACGTATCCATGCCGTCCTTGCCGCCGGAAATCGATCGGAAAGCCACCGATCAAAGCTTTGAAGTTCCGCAGAATCGCCGCCTCGATTCGCAGTGATTTCGCCAGTTTCCGGTGAAACCAGCACTTGGGTTTTGTTCCTTACCTTTTTCTCTACCATTTTCGACTAACCACTGACACCGGGGACGTCGTTTTGCCGTTGATGTTTATATAGTTATGAGATAAGTTGGCGAAGGACGCATTGGCGAGAAGCCCAAAGAGTATGAAAGTTATGAAAGTTAAGAGAGTGTCCTACTAAGCGGTAATTGAATGAAGGTAGCTCAAGTAAGTGATTTGAAAGAGATTGTGAAAGTTTGAGAAAGACAAAATGAGATTTCGATGATTTGTTTTACGTTGTTTTCGAATATCATGGCACGTCATTCATGTGCACTATATATATGTATGTATGTATGTATTTTGGTATATGCAAAATTGGTTTACTTACTGAGTTTCGTACTCATTATAGTTTATTGTGATTCAGTTGCCGTAAATCAGGATTGATTCGTGATGAGCGTCGAGAAGAACTTGAATGGAGAAATTAAATGGTTTGGCATGAATTTTAAATTCTTCTGCTGCAGTTTGCATTTTATATTTGTATTTTCAAGGATATGATTTTTATGGATTGTAAAAGGATTATTCTTATTTATTATTATTTTATTTTTAAGCATCATCTAGGCTAAGCATTAATTTCATTGGTCCTTGCAATATAGGGGAATGATGCAATGGTATTTGTACATTTATTTTAAAGAAATAGCATGTAATTAGTGATTATTTAAAATGTAAAAGAGATTATAATATTTATTATTATACATACGGGAGAACATTGGTGCTGCAGCACCAAGAGAGACACACTGCGGCGCTAAAATGAGAGCTTTGAGATTGAAATATAATTCCTTCGTAATTAATTAATTAGTTTATTTTAAATAAATTAATCAAATTAAATGATGGAAAGGTGCAATGTTTCTCACTAAAGTGTCTATTTAAAGAGGTGTATCTGTTCTAAAAAGGTGCCTTAATTTGTTTGGAAGGTTGCATTGTTTTGTGAATAAACTCAATACTTCATGAATAGATACTTAACTTCTTATAAATATCCCAGATTCTATTACAGATTCATAACCCGTTATCGAATATAGTTTCATTGCTAGAGATAGTGTTCAGAGTTTGTTGTATCTTGAGGGTAATTTGTCAATCAACTTCATTGCAAATCAAGTGTAGTGAGGATAAATAAAACCTAAGTGTCCAAAAATGGCTCAAAACCCTTTTAAAAATTTTCTGTTCGTCCCTGCCTCTATATTCTTAGTTAAACAATATATATATATATAATGTATTATAAAATTTCTCTCATAGATAACCTTTGGCTGGACAAAATTTCATGCGATACATTAATAGAATGTAAAATTACAAAATAAAACGATTGTCTGTATCTTATCGAGTTGAGCTTTTAAAGCATAGATCCATTACTAAAACCGTTTTCCTCATATATTTTCAACAATTTAATCATTTTACTTTGTATAAAAAAACATGACATTCAATTTGGGACGAACAGGTTTTTCTATTGAACTGGAAACCGTTGCTGGAACTTGAGTGGGCACTTTTTTCTTTCTTTTTATTTTTTATTTTTTCCTAATCAAAGCAAACCAAAGGAACTAATTACTTAGTTTGAACTCGGCAGGACTTCCGCTCTTCATATAGAGTTTCGCAATCCATATATGACCATTGGCTTGACAAAAGTTTATACGATACATTAACAGAATATAAGATTAATCGATAAAACGATCTTATCTAATCGAGTTTTTAATGGATAGATCCATTGTTCAAACCGACATATTTAATGAAGGGTTGGATTTTGTTTTGGTCTTTAAAAATCGTTTTTTCTCATATATTTTCAACAATTTAATCATTTTTCTTTTTATAAAATAATGACATTAAATTTGGATACTTATGCCAAGTAGTATAATTTAAAACACTAGACCCGTCAATATTTGTATTAAAATTCAAAGTCTTCAGCCTTAAAATTTTTTTTTTAAAGACAAACATTTATTTCGATAATTATACATGTTGTAATAAGAAAGGTGAAAAGTCAAATAATTACAAGCACAAGAGAGCATGATACGCATGAAAGCATAAGAGAGTGAGAGTATGAAAGTATGAGAACTCAGCAGCCGGATGCGTAATAAATCAAATAAGCACAACTACATGAGAAATGTGAAAAGTGAAATAACTACAAGAGAGCGTGATAAGCATGAGAGTATGAGAGAATGAGAGTACCAAAGCATGAAAACTCAGTAGCAGGAATTGTAATAAGTCAAATAAGCACAATTACATGAGAGCATGAGAGCTTAGTTGCAGGAAGCTTATAAATCCAATAAGCACAACTACATGAATGTATAAAAACATGATAGCTCAGTAGTAGGGAGCTTAATAAGTCAAATAAGCACAAACGCATAAGATCGTGAAAACATGGGAGCATTGGTAGAATGAGAGTACGAAAGCATGAGAACTCAGCAGCCGGATGCGTAATAAATCAAATAAGCACAACTACATGAGAAATGTGAAAAGTGAAATAACTACAAGAGAGCATGATAAGCATGAGAGTATGAGAGAATGAGAGTACAAAAGCATGAGAACGCAGTAGCAGGAAGCGTAATAAGTCAAATAAGCACAACTTCATGAGAGCATGAGAGCTTAGTTGCAGGAAGCTTATAAATCCAATAAGCACAACTACGTGAATGTATGAAAGCATGATACCTCAGTAGTAGGAAGCTTAATAAGTCAAATAAGCACAAACGCATACGATCGTGGAAACATGGGAGCTTGAAAGTTCAGTAATAAGAAACTTAATAAATCAAATAAGCATAGCAACATGAGAGCATGATAGGATGAGAGCTCAGTAATAGGAAACTTAACAAGTCAAATAAGCATAGCTATATGAGAGTATGAGGGCATGAAAGCATGAAAATGTGATAGCTTAGTACGTAGTATGAAGCTTAATAAGTCAAAAAAGCACAACTACGTAAGAGCATGAGAACACAGGAGCATGAAAACATGGGAGAGCAAGAGCTCAGTAGCAGGAAGCTTAGTAAGTCAAATAAGCCTAGCTACATGAGAGCACGAGCACGAGCTCATGAGAGCCTAATAGCAAGAAACTTGGTAAGTCAAATAAATATGTGAAATGACCCCCCTCCCCAAATCGCCAGGGCGAATATATCTAATCTCGTCCAAAGGAATTGATAATTTATCTAATATCTAAGAATTCTACCAAAAATTCAGCAGAGTCTCCTCTACAATTATGACTTTCCTAAACCTGAAATTTATAAAATTAACACTCCCAAAAATAATTCAATATTTAATCAACCTCCGCAACCAACTTCCTCAATCCCATACCAAATATCCTCCAGACGTATAATGTCAAAAATACAATATATTATCTTTAATCACGAATATGCAATAATTTATGCAATCCAAAATATCCTAACAAACATTTGTGATTCCTAACACCATCACGTGGCCATAATTTCCAATCTAACTATCGTTGCTGGGTCGACTGATGTACCTACAAATTTCCCGTAGAGGGGAGGGGGCTAGGGGAAATATAATAAAAACGAGGTGAGTATAAAACTTAATGAGCTCAGTGAGTGGATAGTAGTTTTTGAAAAATAAATTTACTTCAAAATAATTATATCATTTCAAAAAATCCTTTTAGCAAAATTTTCATAAGAACTTAAATAACTTATTTGAGTATAAAACATACAATCACATAAACATAATATATAATATCATATAAAATCAAAGAAGCCATGATACACTATAATCTCAACATCTGAATCATGAAATTTGTCACTAAACAAGTACCCAGGAGAATAATCTCATGATATCTGAATCTCGACAGACGGGCAATTAGGGAACCACCATGCCCCGAAGCTACAACTGTTAGACAGGGAAATGCCATCTCATATCTCATATATCGCATCATATCTATGCATGCATAAACTGATCCCCATGACAGTAGGATTATCTTCTATATGCACTTTCATCATACTAATCACACCTTTCGAGATTACATTTCTAATGAAATGTAATTTGATATCTATGTGTTTAGTTTTTTCATGATGGGCTGGGTTCTTACTCAAGTAAATTGCACTTGAGCTGTCACAATGAACTTCAACAGTCTCCTACTTCATTCCCAGTTCTATTATCAACCCTCTCAGCCACAGAGCCTCTTTGACAACTTCTGTTGCAACAGTGTATTCAGCCTCTGTTGTTGACAAGGCAACAACATGCTGCAAACTTGCCTTCCAGTTAACAAGGCAACCATCCAAGAAGAACAGATAACCTATTAGAGATCTTCTCCTATCTAAGTCCCCAGCAAAGTCTGAGTCAACATAACCACAGAGACCTGTAACCTTTCCAGCTGATTTTCCATATACCAGGCCATACTCTTGTGTACCTTTCAAATACCTCAGCACCCATTTAACGGCCTTCCAGTGTTCCTTTCTAAGTGTAGCCATAAACCTACTTACAACACTTAAAGCATGAGCTAAGTCTAGTCTTGTAAGTACCATTGCATACATCATGCAACCAACAACATTTGCATAAGGAACTTTTGTCATTTCACTTCTTTCTTCATCTGTACTGGGACATTGTGAACAAGACAGCTTAAAGTGAGATGCTAGAGGGGTTACTATTGACTTGCTGCTAGTCATTCCAAAAGTTCCAAGTACCTTCTCTAGATACTTCCTTTGTGACAGAATCATAGTGCCCTTCTTTTTGTTCCTTATTATTTCCATACCCAAAATCTTCTTAACTGGACCCAAATCTTTCATATCGAATTCTGAATTGAGCAGCTGGTTCAAGGCCTCAATCTCTTCTCTTTCACTACAAGCAATCAACATATCATCTACATATAACATCAGATATATGTAGTTTCCTGATTTTATTATCTTGTAGTAAAAACATACATCATAGCTGCACCTTAGATATCCATGAGTGACCATAAACTCATCAAATCTAAGATACCACTACCTGGGTGATTGTTTCAGTCCATACAGTGATCTCTTCAGCAGACACACACAGTCAGCAGATTCTGGATTTGTGTACCCTTCAGGCTGTGTCATCAAGATATCCTCATGTAATCTTCCATGCAGAAAGGCTGTCTTGACATCGAGTTGATCAAGCTCCATGTCTTTTATAGCTGTTAAAACCAGTAGTACTCTGATTGATGTATGCCTGACTATTGGTGAGAAAACCTCTTTGAAATCCACTCCAGCCCTCTGAATGTAACCCTTAGCTACTAACCTAGCTTTGAATCTTTTAGGTTCAGTAGCTGTTAATCCATCTTTGACTCTGTAGATCCATTTACATCCTACTGTTCTGCTGTTTACAGGTCTTTTAACCAACTCCTATGTATTGTTTTTCTTCAGTGAGTAGATTTCTTCATCCATAGCCGTTTTCCATTTATCTTTGTATGGACCTTGGATAGCCTCCTTGTAGTTCTTGGGTTCATTATCATCAATTTGGTGAGATACTGTCAATGCATAGGCTATCAGATTTGCATATCCATGTATGAGTGGTGCCTTTACTTTCCTTTTTTCTCTATCTCTTGTCAATTGGTATTCCTGATGCTGAGCTTCAGTATGTCTTCCTCAATCATTTTCATGACCATTTATAAATATATTCTTTTTGTAAATAATTATATATATATGTAGTGTTTTTGAGTGACAGATTATTGTACAATCAACTCGAAGCACTTCCCAAGATCGCAAATCACACAATCAAGATGCACCAAGAACTAATCCAGAAGAAAAACAAAGAACTAGAACTATAAGGACTTAGAATAAGAACAAGAGAAATAACGTGGTTTAGCTAGCTTCAATCCAGCTTACATCCATGGGAGAAACAGAACCAAATTTATTGATTGTTCAAAGACAACTACAGAGAATTTATCAAACTAATTACAGAGTCTTTCAAGAAGCTTTCTCGTTAATCTTCTCAACTCACAATAGCTCTCTCACACACCCTCTCTGCTGTTACTAGAATCCGCTGTTTATAACAACTTGTTAACTAATTAGAAATGAACCCAGAAACCACGCGATTGGCATGTGAAATAACTGACTCTAACAATCTTGAAAGCAACTTATTCGAGCACGTGAATCTCTCGTGCATCACTTAAACCAAAACGACCTTCATTCATGTCGTTCTAGTGAAGAAGAGTGTTGCTTTCCAAAACGCGACATCAGCTGGTCGTTTCATCAACTGATTTGCTTCATAACACAATAATATATATATGTATATTCTAAATGATTACCATCTACAAATGTATTATAATTTGAGATATACTAAAACTTTATTTACATAGATTTATAATACAGCGATTTGTGCTCTTCATGATCGGTTATTAATGGTCATAAATTCACATATGACAATAATTTACTGAAACTCTATATTTCTAGATTTTTGCTTGGAGAGAACATATATTTATAGTTACAATCTGAAGTCTCCCGCAACTCTAGATAAATGTATTTATAGAAAAATTAAAATCTGCTGAGTCTGGTTCAGAAATCTAGTGAAAGATCTCCTCCTATTCCACAATTCCTTTTAGTGAAAAGTGGAAAGAATTTATTACTAAAGACTCAAATTTTTAACTTCATTGTTTATAGCACCATCCCACCATTGGGCATCTCATGTACTTGGGTAAGAGTGACAAAGAAAAACAAACATTAAATAAGTTTGGCCAGCTAGAACAAGTACAATGGATTCCTTTAGACTTTGGTAATGACCAGCAATTCCTTAATTATCATATCCCGTCTGAGTTAACGTTTCTTTTTTTTCAAAATTAGGCAGGGACGGCAATGGCGTGGGGCTGGGGGTGGAGAATCTTACCTCACTCCTTACTCTATTAAAAATTTCGTCTTTATTCCACCTTATTCTTTAATAAATTTAGTTGGGTGACTGCATTTATTTATTTTATAATAAATATACATACATGATTTCAATAAATTAAAAATTAAAGAATTAAATAAAATTATTACCATATTATAAAGTATTTAAATTATTTTAAAAAATCTCTAAATGTTTGAAATAATACCTTGAAATGATATTAAAGTTGAAAAATGTTTGAAGAGGGCAGCATCTTAAGAGAGAAAAAAAAACATAACAATATTTTAGGGTTGAATTAAAATTATATTGTAGGGTTTTCTTTTAATTATAGCCCATTTATATCATGTAAAAATAAAAAGAAAATTTATTAACTAACATTGTAATTGATAAAATAAAAATTAGAAAAAATATTTACATATAATGGGTATTGGGGTGGGGGTGGGGTGTGGAGTACAAAACCAAACCCTACTCTATGAAGAATTTAGATATTATTTTTTTCCCGTTCCCCGCTCATTCCGCAAAAAATATTTAAAATTCATCCTATTTGGGGTGAAGCCTCATGAGACCCCAAACTCATGGAAGATTTTATCATCCCTAACTCTTTCACTATGATAGATTGTGAAGAATGAATAGGAAAATGACCTAATGAATGAAGGGAAAAAAAGGTAAATTTTGAAAATTACGGTGTCCTTTTTTTTTTTAATGAAGAAAATCTATTAACAATTGATCCTAAGAACTGAAGGACAATTTAGTTAAAATGTATAAAAAATAATATATAACACAGAACAAAGGTACATCTTAGGAATGCATTTATGCTTTTCTCTACATTGGCACTCTAGATAACTACGCCTCCAATGTTTTTTTAACGCTATATCATTGATATTTCTTAATGGGAAAGGTCAAAATTTGCTGCTGAGTTATCCTCAACTGCTCTTCAACATGAAGTGATTCGTTACTTCTACTGTGGTGCTTTTACCGAAGGCAATTACTCCCTCTTTTTTTCCTTTGTTTCTCAGATCTTAAAGGTGATAGTTAACTATTGGGAGACGTGTGGTAAATTTCAAATCGAAAATATTGTTGTTAATATAATATTTCAAGAACATTGTGTGGCTTTCAAATTGGCATCAAATTGGCATGATCTATTAGATAATGTGACAATAACGTTCATTCTATAATGTCATCATTAAAATCACATCATTAATTTTATAATTAAATATAAATTATGTAAATAAATTATAAAACATATAAATTTAATATAAAACTTATACATCAACATAAAATATAAAACAAATATAAATTATGTAAATGAAATTTAAAACTTGTAAATAGAAGATAAAACAAATAAATTAACATACGAGTAGTAAATTAGCAGTCGATAACGATGCTATT
The DNA here is from genome assembly GCA_039657385.1 of Citrus x changshan-huyou. Taxonomy (NCBI): domain Eukaryota; kingdom Viridiplantae; phylum Streptophyta; class Magnoliopsida; order Sapindales; family Rutaceae; genus Citrus; species Citrus x changshan-huyou. The sequence goes on from CM077555.1 coordinate 12,925,291, forward strand.
TGTCGAGAGAGACCTTCTATTATTACTTTGACTTCTTTGATTTCTGAATTTGACTCGCCAATTTGAACCTCATTCACTCCTTTAACTCTTCTAGTATTCCTGAGTGATCGACTCCGTTGTTGGGAATTATCCGCTTGTCGCTGGAAGAATTCCCAAATCTCTGATGCACTTTTTGACATTAGCTCTCCTCCACTTGTTGCCATTAGCCATTCTTGTACATTTGGTAGTAATCCCTCCAAAGAGTATTGACATTGGTGCCATTTTTCGTACCCATGATGTGGACACTTCAAGAGTAGCCCATTGAATCGCTCCCATGTTTCGAAAAACTGCTCGTCCTCTCTCTGGGTAAACTCTGAGATTTCCCTGCGAATAGCATTGGTTTTATGCACTGGGAAATATTTATTCAAAAATTTTGTAACCATTTGTTCCCATGATGCAATGCTATTAGCAGGCAATGTATTAAGCCATGAACGAGCTCTATCCTTTAAAGAAAATGGGAATAATCTGAGTTTAACATCATCGTCTGAAAAATTCTCATATTTAAATGTTTGACAAATAGTATGAAAATCATTCAGATGATTATATGGGTCCTCATTTTCTAGGCCATAAAATGTGGGGAGACAATTTAGCACACTAGGTTTTAATTCAAAACTCCTAGCAGCTACATTTGGGTATCTTATACATGATGTGCTCAAATTAGCTAAGGGACTGAAATAATCCTTAAATGGTCTCTCCTGTGGTGCTTGTAAATCCATTCCAAATTTATTAATGTGCTTTTGTGTGCGAAGTGTTTTCTCAAGTTCAAGGTCTATAGGTTCAAGATTAGGTAATAATGACCTACGACCATGCATGCAAAACAAATAAAATAAAAATAAAGATGGAACAAAACAAATAAAAATAAATAAGAGGGAGAAATTACGATACTAACCTTATTGCACTGTTACAACTTTTCTATAAAAATACACAAAAATAAATACGTGAAATAAATTAACTAAAAATTAAATTAATAAAATAAACAAAAATTACAAAGAAAAAATAAATTGAAAATTAAATTGCACAATTTTAAAGAAGAGAAAAAGAAAAGAAATACTAACCTTTAAATGTAGATTTACTTTTTTTTTAATAATAATAATAAAAAAAATACAAGAAAACAAATAAAAGAAATTATTCACAAAAATTAATTCTATGAATTAAAACTACTTACCTCCCCGGCAACGGCGCCAAAAACTTGTTGTGCAAATTTTAATGTACTCGCAAGCGCACGAATCTATTGTAGTGTAGATCAATGGTGACGAGTGTCGATCCCACGAGGAGGAGGATTTTAATTGTGTATAGAATTAATTTTGCAAAATGGGTGGTTGGAATTGTGGTGGAAGTGATTTAAATTATCCTAAAATTGGAATTGAAATTGCGATAATAAATTCTAAAATTGGAATTGCAATGGCGAGAATAAGTTGAAGCGAAATCTATTGAAATGACGTACTTGGGTATCTGGATCCGTATCAACATGCATCATGGGCTAAATAATCCGTATTAATGCCAATTAAATCATGAGGGGGGGATCCACACCTCATAAACCACGCTCTAATCAATATGGTGCTAAGGGCTTATCGTGCCAAATAATAATAACCTTATACTAGAGAGCCGGTGTAACCAAGGCGGTATCTAGACAAGATCAGTATTATTTGTCGACGATAAGTCAAATCATCCACAAAAACTAGAGGGGAAAAGAAAATAAATTTACCAAATAAAGCCCATGACACATGTTGAGACTTCACCTTCAACCCAAGCTTGAAAGGAAATTAGCCACACATAATTGAACTAGGGGCAAAATGGGAATTTATTAAAATACAAAGAAAATACAAGATGGAGAAGGAATTACAGAAAAAGGATCCCAAAAATGGATTCAGAGATATCAAATTAGGGGGGGGAGGCCCCCTTTTTATAGATACATGGAGTAAATCATGGCCATCGGATTAAAAACAGTTTGGACGCTCAGGATTGCGCCACGTCATCAGTCAACAGTCCACGGTTTGACCACGCGGATGAACAGTAACACGGTTTGACCCGGATGAACAGTAACGCGGTTTGGTTGAAAATAATCCTGTGTGATGCATGCACCGTACGCGAGATTTTTCGTCCACTGATATACTGCCACGTCACCATCAACAGTACATAAGAATTTTAGTTCAACAGGATCGTGACACCTCATCAGTCAATGCCACATCATCGGTCAATGCCACGTCATCGATCCGTCCATGTGAACAGTGCCGTGAACAGTAACATATATAGTACCGTATACGTGAATAGTACCGTACATGTGAATAGTGCCATTTTTCCTTTTATGCCCCTCCTAAGGTTTTCGACCGTCCTGAGTTCAAAAGTGATGTCCGTTTTGCCATCTGATCTCTCCTTTATTATGAAATGACTATAATGCCCCTAAAATACATAAAATACTTAATTAAAATAAAACACATGTAATTAAATCACAAGAAGGTTAAATACATAAAAGTAAGGGTTGTTAATAAGACTTGAAATGTAAAATGACGGTTTTCTCCTTTATAAATATGTATTTTCTAACACTCAACACACCCCCCAACCAGCTTATTGCTAGTCCCTAGCAAATAAAGCGAAAACAAAATTCAAATTCAAAATGATTTTTTTTTTTTTTTTTTTAGAAACACTCGTGTTTATTCAATCAGATTAATGATAGCAATTAAATAAAAGTATAAGCATTATCTCCAGTCTAAAGCAACATCACACCCACATCAACCATCCACATGAATTAGCCCAGTAGACTTTGTTATAGCTACTTTCAAGAATGACATGTCAAACCCCAAAATCTCACTGGAAGTAGTGACACTCTCACAAAGAAATTAAAACCCAATAAACATAGTCACTCCAATGAATGGTAATTGAGAGAGAAAATAATAAAGAAATGATATCACATGCTCTCACCAAGATGAAATAAATATGCCCTCAGCTTAGAAATAATACGATCTCAAGTCAAATAAAATGTTAGTCAACCCACTTTATTTATCTCTTTTTTTTTTTATTATGCATCACTACATCTTTTTAGCCTATATAACTAGCTTCTACTTCAAACTATAGTTCCCTAAAATCAAGAAGGACTTTTATTAGGACGTAACGTAGGCTAGGGATATGGCTAACAAAGAAAGGAAATAAGGAAAACAAAGTGTATGTTTGAGAAAAATGCAGAATTTTTTTTTTTTTTTTTTGGAACTTGCAAGGTGGATTTCACCTATTATTGTTATTTTTATTCTTTTGAAACAACAACTTTTGTTTTTGTTTTTTTTTTCTTTTTGCTTTTATTTGGCATAACTTCACTGAACAACATAATTATTTACATTTTCTCAAACATAAATAGGTGATGGAACTTAAAAGACATTGGGTAATACTCCAAATCGGAGTGGGTCAAGATGATAAGTTGACAAAGAAAAGGTTTTTGTTCTTTTTTTTTTTTTTTTTTTTTAAAGGCTCAAAAGGGGTAACTATGGATATTTAATAAAAGGGATGGCTAGAAAGGCTCAAACGGATCAAAGATGGCCTTTCCATCGTCTTTTAGGGCTCTAAATAATTATCCATATCTACTAGTTAGATGGGCCTCCCAATGTAGCAACACACATTTTTTTCTTTTTTCTTTTTTTTTTAATTTTACCATATTTTTTTTTAAAGGGTTAACTTAAAAGAAATCTAGAGATCGTGTATAAAATAATAAACTGCTAAGCTGTATAGAGAATGGGCAAAAGGGTTACTCTCCAAGAAAATGATAGGCTCAACAACTCACTTGGCACTTATTTATGACATGTTCATTCCTTCAAGCAACTCATATTTGTCTCCGACATCAACATGTAAAGTAGCAAACATAGCGTAACATCACTTAAGACCAAAGATAATACAAATACTAAAATTTGAAATTAATCATGTCATCCAATGTTAAAACAAATAACACAAATTTTTTTTTTTTTTTTAACAACATTCTACCCCCCAACCTATTCTAAACATGAAAGGAAAATATGTATGCAGAAATGTGAAAATGATGTAGAAAAATTAATTAGAAAAAGAATTTTTTTTTTTAAAACTAAGAAGATGCGTTTCTAGAGGCACTACACTCTATATTCAGCCATCTTTGACTCAAAAATTTGAAACTATATATTTATAAAGGAGAAAGAGGAAGAAAACGGTTTTTTTTTTTTTTTTTTTTTAAACAATGAAGATGCGTTTCTAGAGTAACTACACTCCATATTCAGCCATCTTCAACATAAAATGTTAGCAACAGTTAGTTTCTACAACAAAAAATCAGTAAAAACTTAACCATGATTCCACAATTGTCGACTATTCCCTCCCCCTAACCAGAACGAAACATTGTCCTCAATGTTTTAAAGGAAAGAAGTAGAGTTTAGAAGACATCACCTGGGTGGTGCAACATAGAAGAAAATATTTACAGGCGGAGAGTTAAATCTAATTTGTACTTCTTACTGCGGCTACTGTTACCATCATTATTTGGTCGCTCCAACACAAAGGTCCAGGGGTCTGGCTCCGGTTTATAAGCTTGTAACATATCAAGTAGCTCATTAGCAGTGTGAGCACAAATAAAGAGTTTTTTCACATTAGAAGGAATGAAATAGTTTTTTATTGCATGGTTAAGAAATGCGATAAAGCCATCATAAAAGTTATTGACATTTAACAAACCGATGGGTTTCTGGTGAATGTGTAGATGGGCCCAAGATGCTAGTGTCATAAGTGCCTCTAGTGTTGCAAGATCTCCTGGAAGGAAAATAAAAGCATCAGCATGATTAAGCATTTCAGTTATTCTTTCTTGCATACCTGAGACGACTAACTCTTCTCCAGTTGATGAGTCAGACGAACTGCCCAATGGTTTTAGGACTCTTGGGATGATGCCTAACACTTGACTTCCTTTGATAAAAGCTGCTTCTGAGACCATTTTTGATAACCCTCGGTTACCTCCTCCATACACCAAATGTAATTTTCTCGCTGCTATGCTTCGACCAAGATCTATGGCTGCCTCAACGAACTCTTTATGTTTGCCATAGGTAAATCCAGAAAGCACACAAATGTTCTTGAATTGTCTATTGGGAGTGGCTGCCATTGTGATACTTCTAAAAAATAATTTGTGAGTGCTTGACAAAAAGTAAATCACATTAAAGAATCTTGGTGACAGTGGATCACAGCTGTGAATGAGGTAACATGTCAGTTTCAAATAACGCGTAAAGCACGTGGCTCGTGAGTAAAAAAGGAAACAGTAAAAAGGAAAAAGCAAACAGTAACAAAATTATTAAAGACAATAATGCAAACAATAAAACAACAGTGAAATGAAATAAAATAACAGTAAAGTAAAAGGATATTTACACGTAGTTGCGACTGTGGCTCACATCTTCCTCTGGTTTTACGTCCAGAAACGGCTTGAACGCCCTCTATGGGTCGAGGATGGGCTTCCCATCCAGTTTTCTTATAAACTGGCAAACATGGTCGTTTATAGTCAGATTCCCGAGACTATATCGTGCATGCTCTTTTTGGAATAATGGCCATAACTGGAGAATCGCTCCTTGCACATATCCACTGGGATGCGTTTCAAGAGACAAAATGATATCATCCAATGACTCCTTATTCAAGCCATCCCTAATGAATTGAATCTTATCTTCCCTGTTATCAGACACCATTCCTAAAGAACATGGGTTTTTATCGCAACTCATTCGGGCACACTTATGACAAGCAACAGAAATTCTTCGAGCTCGTCGTTTTCTTGCATAATTTCCTTTGCCACAACCAGGCATGTATGCAATAAATTTAGGAAGTAACTCACCTGCCAATCGTACTTTAGCCTCGATTAACCAACGGATGTCTGCAGGTATGTTATTCCTCATGAGCAATCGCATGCGTTCAGACCGGGCTTTATAGATCGTAAGGAGGGCATTCTGAGGAAGTGAAGGGAATCGCTTGTGAAGCTTCGCTAGAATCTCGTTTCTGTCCATACCTTCGCCTCAGAATATCAGTTATTATGGGAAACTGAAGTTAACCGACTTGATTGTCACGGAGTACCGTTATCCGCCACTTCACCGGGGTAACAAACTAAAGCACACAAACAGAAAAAAAAATTAAAACACACAAAGAAAATTAAAATCGTCCTCTTATTGAATTTACCTCAAGCTCCAACTGGATGTCGTAAACACTTCTCTCAATGTCTCTGAGTTGGCGTTCTAAACCCTCAACATAGGCTACTAACTCTGGTGGTTGTAGAGCCCAAATGCGTTGTGTTTTACAAAATAGAATCTGCCTTTTGAGATGAGTTTTGACACGTTGAAGTGGTTTAAGAATGTTCAGGAGGAACGGTCTAAGTATGAGACTCATGATTAAAAATGATAAGAGAAAACTTAATGGTAAAATAAACACACTTATGCAAAAACAATTTCAATTAGCAAAAGAATAATAATAAAAAGAAATAAAGAAAAATCAAATCAACGAAAGAAAAAAAAAATCAATTCAAATTTGGTGAGTCACTCAAATTTATTTCGATGTTTTCTCCATGTGGTTGGTACTCTAGATATGGCTTTAATCTTTGACCATTAACTTTAAACGTGACACCGTTCTTTGGGTCCTTAATTTCAATTGCCCCATGTGGAAAAACAGTATGTACAATAAATGGGCCAGACCAACGAGAGCGTAACTTACCTGGGAATAGGTGCAAGCGAGAATTGAATAAAAGCACTTTCTGACCTGGAGTGAAAGATTTTCTCATAATGTGCTTGTCATGAAAGACTTTCATTCGTTGCTTGTAAATTTTGGCATTTTCGTATGCATCATTGCGAATTTCTTCAAGTTCTGCCAGTTGTAATCTTCTTTCTGAGCTGGCTTGCTGCATGTCAAAGTTGAATTTCTTGATGGCCCAATACGCACGATGCTCGAGTTCCACAGGTAGGTGGCAAGCTTTTCCATACACTAGCCTGTAGGGTGACATCCCAATCGGGGTCTTGAAAGCCGTTCTATATGCCCATAATGCATCATCAAGTCTTAATGACCAATCTTTTCTGTCTGGTCTCACCGTCTTCTCTAATATGTGCTTTATTTCTCGATTGGAGATCTCAACTTGGCCACTGGTTTGCGGATGATACGGGGTCGCCACTTTGTGTGTGATTGAATACTTTGTCAAAATAGCCTTGAATGCTTTGTTACAAAAGTGGGCACCACCATCACTGATTATCGCTCGAGGGAATCCAAAGCGTGAAACAATGTTGCTTTTAAAAAATCCTATCACCACTTTGTGATCATTGGTTCTGCATGGAATTGCTTCCACCCATTTCGATACGTAGTCAACAGCAACCAATATGTATTGATGACCAAAAGACGGAGGAAAGGGTCCCATGAAGTCGATACCCCATACGTCAAAAATCTCAACCACTAAAATTGGATTTAGTGGCATCATGTTCCTTCGTGTAATGCTCCCCATTCGTTGACACCTATCACATGAAGAACAGAAAGTGTAAGCATCTCGAAATATAGTTGGCCAATAAAAACCACATTGTAAAACTTTAGTCGCGGTTTTCTTAGCACTGAAGTGGCCTCCACAAGCTTGTGCATGGCAGAATGAAAGAATATTCTGAATTTCATTTTCAGGGACACATCGTCTAACAATTTGGTCTGCACAATACTTGAACAAATATGGGTCATCCCAAAAGAAATTCTTTATTTCCGCAAAGAATTTAGCCTTGTCTTGCTTGGTCCAATGCTCTGGAAGTTTACCTGTAACAAGATAATTAACTATATCAGCATACCAAGGTAATACTTCCACATTCATTAATTGTTCATCTGGAAATGACTCATTTAATATTAATGGCTCTGTAATTGTGTCAAAATGGAGACGAGAGAGGTGGTCCGCCACAACATTTTCTGTGCCTTTCTTATCCTTGAATTCCAAGTCGAATTCCTGCAAAAGTAACACCCAACGAATTAGTCTAGCTTTTGCATCTTTCTTTGTGAGAAGATATTTAAGAGCAGCATGATCTGTGAATATAATTATTTTACAACCAATGAGATAAGATCGAAATTTCTCTAATGCAAACACTACTGCTAGCATTTCTTTTTCAGTAGTTGAATAATTCAACTGTGCATCATTCAATGTCATACTAGCATAGTAAATAACATAGGGAATTCGATCAACTCTTTGTCCTAATACTGCTCCTACTGCATAATCAGATGCATCACACATGAGCTCAAATGGTAAGTTCCAGTTTGGGGCCTGAATGATGGGTGATGATGTCAACAACTGCTTTAATTTTTCAAACGCCATTAGACATGAATCATTAAAGATAAAAGGTACATCCTTAGCAAGTAAATTACATAAGGGTCTAGAAACTTTGCTAAAATCTTTAATGAAACGTCTATAGAAACCAGCATGCCCAAGGAAATATCTTACTTCTCTGACTGTTTTGGGTGGAGGAAGATTAGAAATGAGATCCACCTTGGCTTTGTCAACCTCAATACCTTTGCTTGAAATGATATGACCGAGAACAATATCTTGTTTTACCATAAAATGACACTTCTCCCAATTTAAGACTAAACTCTTCTCGGTACATCTCTGCAGAACTAGCGTTAGATGATGTAAACATTGATCAAACAAATCACCAAAGACAAAAAAGTCATCCATAAAGACTTCAAGGAATCGTTCAATCATATCAGAAAAAATGCTCAACATGCATCGTTGAAATGTAGCAGGTGCATTACATAATCCAAATGGCATTCTCCTATATGCAAATGTGCCAAAAGGGCAAGTGAAAGTAGTTTTCTCCTGATCTTTTGGTGCTATGGGAATCTGATTATATCCTGAGTAGCCATCTAGAAAGCAATAAAATTCATGGCCTGCTAATCTGTCAAGCATTTGATCGATAAATGGTAAAGGAAAATGGTCTTTACGTGTGACAGAATTCAACTTTCTATAATCAATGCATACACGCCATCCTGTAGTTACTCTAGTGGGTATCAATTCATTATCAGCATTCGTAACTACTGTGACTCCTGACTTTTTGGGGACAACTTGTACAGGACTGACCCATGAACTATCAGAAATTGGGTAAATGATACCTGCGTCTAATAGCTTAAGGACTTCTGTTCTAACAACTTCTTTCATATTAGGATTTAACCGACGTTGCATTTCCCTAGTAGATTTAGCATTTTCATCAAGGTGAATGTAATACATGCAATCTACTAGATTTATACCTTTAATGTCTGCTATGGTCCATCCTAATGCTCCTTTGTGCTCTTTTAAAACATCCAACAACTTACCTTTTTGTTCGTCATTTAGGGATGATGAGATGATTACCGGCAGAGTACTTTCTTCTCCCAAAAACGCATATTCCAATGTGTTGGGTAATGGTTTGAGCTCGAGTTTCGGTGGTGATTCTGATGATGGAATGAGTTTCTTCTCTGATGGTGCTAGTTGTTCAACTCTTGACTTCCATTTACTAGTGTCCATGGATGGTGTTGAGTCAAGTAGGGCGTTGACCTCATCAACTGATCTGTCAATATCAAAATCAAAACCAAAGTGAGTTAAGCATGTCTGTAAAGGATCATCACTAAGGTTTGAAAGAAAAGTATTATCAACTATTGTTTCTATTAAGTCCACATAAACAATTCCATCATCTGCACTGTGAGGTTGTTTGGCAATGTTGAAGATGTTTAGCTCCATAGTCATGTTGCCAAAGGACAATTGCATATTTCCGGTCCTACATTGAATATGAGCATCTGCAGTTGCCAAGAAAGGTCGGCCTAGAATAATGGGGATGTGCTTCCTTGAGTCCTGTATTGGTTGAGTGTCAATTACAATGAAATCAACAGGAAAATAAAACTTGTCTACCTGGATAAGCACGTCCTCCACAATACCACGAGGTATTTTCGTAGACCGATCTGCAAGTTGTAACACCACTGGAGTTGGGTGTAATTCTCCCAGTCCAAGTTTCACGAATACAGAGTAAGGCAACAAATTTACACTAGCTCCTAAATCCAACAAAGCATTCTCAATTGTGTGGTTCCCTATACTACATGAGATAGTGGGGGAGCCTGGGTCTTTGCATTTTAAAGGAATTTTATGTTGGAGTATAGAACTAACGTTTTCTGTTAAAAATGCCTTCTTTTGAACATGCATATTTCTCTTTTTAGTACAAAGGTCTTTAAGAAACTTGGCATAAGATGGAACTTGCTTTATAGCATTAAGTAAAGGGATGTTAACACTTACCTGTTTGAAGATTTCGAGAATCTCACCTGTGGATTTTCCCTTCTTTCCTTTCGCTAACCTCTGAGGAAATGGAGCTTTAGGAACATATTCTCGTGGGTTGGTTTCTTCGTTTTCCTCCGGTGGTGAGTCCTCAACATTTACAGGTACAATTTGATTTTCTTTTGTCACCGGCATCTCCACTTTATTGTCGACTTCTTTTCCTTTTCGCAAGGTCATGATTGCTTTGACCTCTCCATGCTGTTGTGGTGAACTGATACTTGCTTCATGTACTCCTTTAGGATTAGGCACTGGTTGACTTGGAAATTTTCCTTACTCAACAGTCATTGCCAAGGTCTGAACTGAAGAAGCAAGTTGTCCCACCATCTTCTCGAGGCTTGAAACTGATTGGGCTTGTGAATTGAAGCCTGCTCTCAACTCATTTCGAAGTCCATCAATGGTGCGATTCTGTTGCTCAATGGTAGAATGAGTAACATTCTTGAAATTCTGGAATGCATCCTCCCATGGTCTAGGTTGAGAGTAGTTCTGGTTCTGATTGTATGGTCTGAATGGTGGCTGAAAGGCTTGAGGATTTTGAGGAATTTGTTGCATTGCTGGAGCTGGAGCCGCTGGTCCATTCTGTTGGAATCCTTGAGACCATGAAAAATTGGGGTGGTCTCTCCATCCAGGATTATATGTGTTGGAGTATGGGTTGTAATTAGATGGCTTTCTCATTACACCTATGGCATTGGCTTGATCTGAGTATGAGTCATGGTCATGTGGTTCTGTTGATTTAGCAGTCGATAACGATGCTATTTGTCGAGAGAGACCTTCTATTATTGCTTTGACTTCTTTGATTTCTGAATTTGACTCGCCAATTTGAACCTCATTCACTCCTTTAACTCTTCTAGTATTCCTGAGTGATCGACTCCGTTGTTGGGAATTATCCGCTTGTCGCTGGAAGAATTCCCAAATCTCTGATGCACTTTTTGACATTAGCTCTCCTCCACTTGTTGCCATTAGCCATTCTTGCACATTTGGTAGTAATCCCTCCAAAGAGTATTGACATTGGTGCCATTTTTCGTACCCATGATGTGGACACTTCAAGAGTAGCCCATTGAATCGCTCCCATGTTTCGAAAAATTGCTCGTCCTCTCTCTGGGTAAACTCTGAGATTTCCCTGCGAATAGCATTGGTTTTATGCACTGGGAAATATTTATTCAAAAATTTTGTAACCATTTGTTCCCATGATGCAATGCTATTAGCAGGCAATGTATTAAGCCATGAACGAGCTCTATCCTTTAAAGAAAATGGGAATAATCTGAGTTTAACATCATCGTCTGAAAAATTCTCATATTTAAATGTTTGACAAATAGTATGAAAATCATTCAGATGATTATATGGGTCCTCATTTTCTAGGCCATAAAATGTGGGGAGACAATTTAGCACACTAGGTTTTAATTCAAAACTCTTAGCAGCTACATTTGGGTATCTTATACATGATGTGCTCAAATTAGCTAAGGGACTGAAATAATCCTTAAATGGCCTCTCCTGTGGTGCTTGTAAATCCATTCCAAATTTATTAATGTGCTTTTGTGTGCGAAGTGTTTTCTCAAGTTCAAGGTCTATAGGTTCAAGATTAGGTAATAATGACCTACGACCATGCATGCAAAACAAATAAAATAAAAATAAAGATGGAACAAAACAAATAAAAATAAATAAGAGGGAGAAATTACGATACTAACCTTATTGCACTGTTACAACTTTTCTATAAAAATACACAAAAATAAATACGTGAAATAAATTAACTAAAAATTAAATTAATAAAATAAACAAAAATTACAAAGAAAAAATAAATTGAAAATTAAATTGCACAATTTTAAAGAAGAGAAAAAGAAAAGAAATACTAACCTTTAAATGTAGATTTACTTTTTTTTTAATAATAATAATAAAAAAAATACAAGAAAACAAATAAAAGAAATTATTCACAAAAATTAATTCTATGAATTAAAACTACTTACCTCCCCGACAACGGCGCCAAAAACTTGTTGTGCAAATTTTAATGTACTCGCAAGCGCACGAATCTATTGTAGTGTAGATCAATGGTGACGAGTGTCGATCCCACGAGGAGGAGGATTTTAATTGTGTATAGAATTAATTTTGCAAAATGGGTGGTTGGAATTGTGGTGGAAGTGATTTAAATTATCCTAAAATTGGAATTGAAATTGCGATAATAAATTCTAAAATTGGAATTGCAATGGCGAGAATAAGTTGAAGCGAAATCTATTGAAATGACGTACTTGGGTATCTGGATCCGTATCAACATGCATCATGGGCTAAATAATCCGTATTAATGCCAATTAAATCATGAGGGGGGGATCCACACCTCATGAACCACGCTCTAATCAATATGGTGCTAAGGGCTTATCGTGCCAAATAATAATAACCTTATACTAGAGAGCCGGTGTAACCAAGGCGGTATCTAGACAAGATCAGTATTATTTGTCGACGATAAGTCAAATCATCCACAAAAACTAGAGGGGAAAAGAAAATAAATTTACCAAATAAAGCCCATGACACATGTTGAGACTTCACCTTCAACCCAAGCTTGAAAGGAAATTAGCCACACATAATTGAACTAGGGGCAAAATGGGAATTTATTAAAATACAAAGAAAATACAAGATGGAGAAGGAATTACAGAAAAAGGATCCCAAAAATGGATTCAGAGATATCAAATTAGGGGGGGGGAGGCCCCCTTTTTATAGATACATGGAGTAAATCATGGCCATCGGATTAAAAACAGTTTGGACGCTCAGGATTGCGCCACGTCATCAGTCAACAGTCCACGATTTGACCACGCGGATGAACAGTAACACGGTTTGACCCGGATGAACAGTAACGCGGTTTGGTTGAAAATAATCCTGTGTGATGCATGCACCGTACGCGAGATTTTTCGTCCACTGATATGCTGCCACGTCACCATCAACAGCACATAAGAATTTTAGTCCAACAGGATCGTGACACCTCATCAGTCAATGCCACATCATCGGTCAATGCCACGTCATCGATCCGTCTATGTGAACAGTGCCGTGAACAGTAACATATATAGTACCGTATACGTGAATAGTACCGTACATGTGAATAGTGCCATTTTTCCTTTTATGCCCCTCCTAAGGTTTTCGACCGTCCTGAGTTCAAAAGTGATGTCCGTTTTACCATCTGATCTCTCCTTTATTGTGAAATGACTATAATGCCCCTAAAATACATAAAATACTTAATTAAAATAAAACACATGTAATTAAATCACAAGAAGGTTAAATACATAAAAGTAAGGGTTGTTAATAAGACTTGAAATGTAAAATGACGGTTTTCTCCTTTATAAATATGTATTTTCTAACACTCAACAAGTTGGTCAAAACCACTGAGCCAACAGGGCGAAAATATAGAGATAACACTTGACAGTAGAAAGAACTGTTGAAACACAATCAAAGTAGTTGACTATAAAACCACCGAGCACACAAAAGTAGTGGCAGAACCCCCAATCCTAAAACCATACTCCACTCTCTTGTCAAAAGGTACTTGAAGAGGAAATAAGGGCGGAGATCGATATGAGAACTTATCACCCAAGGGGTCAGATTAAGCTAGTTGAGCCACCACCCCATGATCTCTTAAAATAGAGGAGATGGAGTTGTAACCACCACTCGTCACTTCATTCTCATGAACAAAAAGTCTACTACAAGTTAATAACTCCCTACATTCACCAAAATAAAGGAATGCCTAAAGATGTGGTGTGGTGTAGTGTAAGTACTCAATTACTCTCTAAAAAAGAGCTAAGTTCACCATAACTCTAATTTTATAATTCAATTCAAATTATCCAATCATTGGCTTAAGCACTGGAGTAAGAGCGTCGGGAAACCCCTTTTCCGATCCCATTTCAACTTTTTTTTTTGTTACTATATGTGCAGGTATAACTCTATCTGTTGCACTTGGTTCTACCTAGATAAGGAAAAATCAAGTATCAACAACCGGTAAACAAAACAAAAACTTATAAATGTAACATAAAACTTGTAAATCAATAATTAGTGTAAACTAAAATATAAATTGTGCAAATGGAACATAGGACTTATAAATGAAAGTTAAAACAAGTAAATCAACATAAGAATGGTTAGCTAATGTGTTATTGGCAAATAAAACGTAAATGATATAAATGAAACATAAGACTTGTAAATAACAGGTAAAATAAGTAAATTAATCATCTATCATTGGTAAATAAAATAAAAACTTATCGATATAACATAAAACTTATAAATCAACATTAAGTGTAAAATAAAATATAAATTAAGTAATAAAACATAAGACCTGTAAATAGAAGATAAAATAAGTAAATTAACATAACAATGATAAAATGATGTATTATTGGTAAACAAAATATAAACTTACAGATGTAACATAAAACTTGTAAATCAACATTAAATATCAAATAACATATAAAATATGTAAATGAAATAGAAGACTTGTAAATGAAATATAAAACAAGTAGATATTATAAGAGTTATTAAAACAATAAAAACTTACAAATGTAAAATAAAAACTCATTATGATAATGATTATTTTATATATTTACTATTTTTATTTCTAAACCAAATAATGAAAATTTTGGGTTTATGTAATAGATGTGAGGATTTGTGAGAAATTTTATCAAGGATAAAACTTATTCTTAAAATAAAATTTAAAAAAATTTTCTTTTTCCTATTTTTTAAAATTGTTTGTAAGATGAATGATTTTGTATCCTTCAAACCCTTCTCGATAGTAACCTCAAATGATCTTTTAGTATAAGTAAGAAGTAAAGTTTGAAATTACATTAAATATGTATAAAACTAAGAGTTAAATCCAATTTTATTGACATTTCGTATATGTCTAGTAATATAAGAATGTCTTTTAATTTTATTTTGGCTTGTTCCACATCGAGAAAAATATTTTTGTTTAATTAACTTGTATAGTAAACAAATACTATGATAGGAAATAAAAAAAAAGGATTATAAATGTCTTAGCATGAATATAGAATTTATGGTTAAACTAATTTAATAAAACTTATTTCAATTGCTTTCAATACAAATTTTTTGTTTTAAATTGATAAGTTATTTTTCTTTAATTAAATAAATAAACTACTTTTTAAATTAAAGTTGAAATTGATTTACAAGTTTTGTGTTATTTTTATAAGTGCTTGTTTTCTTTGTAATTTTAAAAAACTAATTTACCACTCTTATTTTAATTTACTTATTTTATATTTTATTTATTAATCTTATGTGTAATTTATAAAATTTATGTTTATTATGGTATTGATGCCATAATTTTAATGATGGTATCATGGAATTTTCCGTGACAATATACTACGAAGAACGGACAATTTCTGAAGAGAAGTGGAGAAGGAAAAATAATACTAGAGAAGGAATCCCCTGCAATTCACTGGTGAATAGTAATATTTGACCTATGAATTTATCTCACCAATCCCTACTAATCAATAAGTTCTACCAAAAATTTTAAAATAAATTCTCTTTCTATGTACCCCATCTAATTCCCATATTACCTCTACTTTAGTGCTTTTACCCAAGGAATTATTCTCTCTCTTTATTTACTTTGTTTCTCTCTCCATTAGCAAACACGTTCAAAACTTCAAATCAAAATTATTATTAATATCAATATTTCAAGCACATTGTGTGGGTTTCAAATTGCTATATTCTATTGGACAATGTGACAATGAACCATGGAAGGTGGACAAGTTTGGAAGAGAAGTGAGCAAAAATAATACTAGAAGTTATCCCTTGCAACTCACTAGCGGTGTATCCCACCAATCCTCACTTATCAATAAATCCTACTAAAAGAGTTAAATTATTTTCTCTCTTTATGTACCCTATTTAATCCCACACACTATTGTTTTATACACGTGCGCACGTGTACACACATACACATATATATGAAATTCATAATTCGTTCAAATAAATGCTTATAATATCTATGTTCTTATGTTAATTTTTTACCGAAGATATTACGAAAGTGTTTTAAAATTTTTGTAAAAAGCCAAAACCGCCGTAGTAATAATAATAATAATAATAATAATAAAACACCACAACCTCACTGGAGTCTTGTTGATAGTGAACAAATTCGCAGGGTAGGGAACGAATGAATTCGTCCACAGCGCCAGGTGAATGATAGAGCAGTAGTTGTAAATTCGGGAAATTTGTTCCTTTTCAGTAATTCCATACAAGGACAGAATGAATATTAGAATAAAAGTAAGGGTGGGTTATTTGAACCCACCAGAATACTTTGTCCACTCATTTGCTAAACTCACCCACACTAAAATTTAAAAATTAAAAATTTACTATACAAACCCTCTTAAATGTCGAACATACCTTTGTTTAAATAAATTATTATGATTGCATTTTCTTAATAAATAAAAAAAGCTCTCAAGGAAGCCATTTGGCTGAAGGGAATGGTTACTGAACTTGGAGCTGAGCAAGACTCAGTTGAAGTTTATTGTGATAGTCAAAGTGTAATTCACCTCAGCAAAAACCAGACACACCATGAGAAAACTAAACATATTGATGTGAAGCTCTATTTTCTAAGGCTTGAAGTTTCCAGAGGAGTTGTAAAGCTTCTAAAGATAAATACAAAGGAGAATCCAGTTGACATGCTAACCAAGGCAGTACCCTCTGCTAAGTTCAATCTATGCATGAATTTAGCAAGGATTTGTAGAAACTGACGCTGCAAATCATGAGGAAGAAAGCACTGTGGAGTAACTTGACGTATTGAGTTCAAGGTGGAGATTGTGAAATGTGAACTGAATACTCAGTCCCGACATGTTATATGTTGATTCTGTGTTAGCACGAAATGTCGTCTGACAAGGGTTTGGAACGAAACCGACATGAGCCAAAATGTCGTTATGTGTTATAAGTAGCTCACATGTATGACACGTGAGCTGAAGGAAATGCTTAGTCTCCTAAAACGACTAAGTAAGAAGCCGTTTCAAGCCTGCTTATTAGAGAAACGCTGCAAGCACGTGATTGAGGTGGATAATTCTGTTACACTAGCAGGAAAAGCCGCTGAGGAAGTTAGATCCAGAATCAGTTGATAAAAGGGCTGGAGTTCTGGGTTTTGTAACAGACTGAAATCGAGAGAGGACATTGATAAGGGAATGTGAGAGAGAGTTCTGAATAGGCTTGTAATCTCCACTATTGTTAATGCTCTCTGTAACTCTTGGAATCAATAAAGTGAAATCACGGAGCTTGTTTCCATGGAAGTAGGCATTATTAAGTTGGTGCTGAACCACTTTAATTCGTGTGTGTTTTGTTCTTGATCTGCTTCTTATTCTTGATCCTTAATGTATTGACTGATTCTTGGTTGGTTCTTGGGTCAAGTTATGTGAGTTAAGTGTTCTTGGGGTGAGGTTGATCTCGTTAGGTTGGGTCTAAATCACAATAGATCAAAATAGCAGCAATTGATGTGAAGAGTATCGTCAAGCCAAGCAAAAGCTGAGTCTTTTGAGTTAGTGATTTTGGCCACTTGAATTATGGGGTTCTCATAGGCCTCCAAAACTTTATTCCATCGGCCTTTCATGGCATTTTCAAACAAATCATTCACCGCCTCAATTTGCGAAGCCATATTGATCTCTTCTAACTTGGCGTTGTCAATTTAAATAAGCCATTAGCCTTGATAATGAATCTACTTGTAGTATAACTTTAGACTTTAGTAATGAATCCACATTTTATCTTCCTCTTGTTGATTTTTTTCCCCAAATATTCGAAAGTAAATCTAACTAACTTTACGTTTAGATGTTCAAATTGTATCTCTATGGAACTAATTTAAAAAATTTATGTGAACTTTTTATTATAAATATCGATACTAAATTATAAAGTCATTAAAAAATATTATTTTCATGATATTTTATGAATGTATAACTTTCACTTTAGAAGAATATGATAAAGAAGGAAAATGATAGAAATCTAAATAAGAGAATGAATAAACATTGATATGCTCCAACACTTATGAGTGCATCGTAGCTTTTCTTTATTCTCTCTATGTACCTTTGCCTCCCATATTTTTTGAAAGAGTCAATTGAAACTATTTCTTTCTGGAAAAGATCATAAGATGGTGCTGGTAAATATTCTTTCAAACTATTTTCTTCTCCACGAAGGACATTCATTTCTTCTGCCTCTTGCTGCTTTACTAAAGACAACGATTCCTTTTCTTTTATTTATTTTTACTTTCTTTCTTGGATACCATGTAAATTTGCCAACATTGCAATATTAAAACGAGTGGGCAGCCACTTCACAAGAATATAATTTTTGTTATGAAATCTATTAATTAAGAGCACAATCATATAGCAAGAGAAAGAAAGAAAGCAAATAAGAGATATAATGTGTGTAGAGAGGAATCTTATGTGTTATTGACACTTCCAAGTATATACAAATAAGGAGTAAAAATCTCCTTTTATAGTGATACAACACATAATACTTATGAGAGACAACAATCCTTAAATTAAGGAGATAATGAGAGTTATAAGAGATGAAAAGTTGCTTGTGAGGAGATAAAAGAATGATTTGATGAACATCCACATAAATTATTATTATTTTATAACACTCTCCCTTGGAAGTTTATCTTTCAAAGAATATGTCTCATTAAAACTTTTGTTAATAAAAACCCTATGGGAAAGAAAAAAAAAAAGAGAGTACATTATTCATTTGTATTTTATGAAGGTGCAAACTGCCTCATTAAAACCTTACTAGGAAAAACCCAATGAGACAAAAGCCTAGTAAAAGAAAAAGAGTACAGTGCATGTAGTCCTCCATATAAATATGCACCCCCTCAAAATGACATGGATGCTTCAAATATCAACAATAATTTTTTATAATTAACAATATTTTGGTGAAATAATCTGCAGGATCAACACCATCCTTTCGAAGCTTGAAAAGATGTAATAAATTATAGATACAATCATTTTGAATTTGAAGAATATTGCTATGAATATATCTTCATAATCTTGTTGATTTTCTTTAAAAAAAAAAACTAAAGTTTTGCATCCATATCATGGAAAGAGTGTGATATACTTTTCACACTATTTTGAAATTTTCAAGTATATGCTAAGCATAATTTAATTTACAATTATGCAACTTTCTAATGTCTTTATAAGCACAATTTTGAGTAAAGTATGGTTCTTCGGGACCAAAACATATACAACATATTTTAAAGTAGAATAATTTTGAATATGAAATACTTCTAGTATTTCTATACATCAACATTCTACTTCATAAACTTCAATTCATAAATTGAGAGAATTCTTTTATTGCAAGATCTTTAATCTTGAATTGTGTTCTTAAAAGAAATAAGTTGATAACCTCTTCAAGAGTCTTTTCATGATGAAATCATCAACACACTGTGCAAAGATTGCAAATTTAATTTTCAATTACATAGCAAAGTAGATAATGACATATCCCACTTATAATAAATTCACTCAAGTGATTGTACTTTTGTAAGTTTATATTGCCATAATATACACAACTACAATTATAGCTTTATCAAGAACATATAAACTGCAAGCTTTTTCATTTAGTACTTTTAGTTATCCTTCAAGGATAAATGCATAGATTCTTCAATTTGATTTTGACACACTATAGTTCATATTCATATTTTATCAATAATGTTTACGACTTTAGGCATATGGACTATAAGTCCAAAATTCTTTATGTCTTGTTAATTAATTATACATCTTCTGGCATATGGACTACAGGTCCAAATTTTCGCCAATCATATAAATTGACATTCTTTCATAATTTTGTGATTCATGATCCTGGATATTTTATCATGATAACTAAACTTTTACTGACAACAATTTTATGTCAATTTCAATTTTTCTCTTGCACCAAGTACCAACATACTATTGATCAAATACCTTTTTATTTTGCAATATGTATGCCCAATGAGATCTTTCAAAACTTCTAATATATATGCCTCTGCAAGAGCTAAAGATATCTCTTTCTTAATTTTCACGCGTGTTTTTTTTATAAGACAATATGAATCTCTCTTTATTTCTCACAATTTACCTCTTCAAGGGTATTTGAGACTCGTCTTGTAGTTGGTACATTATGCTCCTCTAAGGGCAATATGTTCAATAATTTAATATAGATCAAATATTTTGCTATACATGCAAACATAGTCTCTTCAAGAGCACTGAATTATTTAACTTCAACTTCCCAAGAATTAAACATTTGCACCGATTGATCTACTACAAGCTTCAAGCATTCACAGATTTATTTGTCTCACCATTTCATCCTTCAAGGACATCATATCAACCAACAATTATATTTTATTTGTGATTTTTCACTTTCACATGTCAATAAATTCATTCAATAATTGATCAATAATGTGCATTGCGCAATAATCTTGTTGAACTTCAAGTTCAAATAAATTAACTCATGTAAAGATCAAAATTGGATAAAGGTGAAACAAATTATATTGTCTATCAAATGTATATCACTTTACTCCCCCTAATCATAGGATAATTTTCACGAAAATTATTAAGCTTGCATAGAGACTTTACTAAGTCAAATTATTGAAGATTTTGGATTGAACTTCTGGTCCGTCTCCAATATTAATTCAATTTTAGACCACTTCTGGTGATACAATATTCACATGTTGATTTCTTACAATAAGACCTATGACCATTATAATTTTGAATAGTTATTTGATAATCATGACATCCATTACTACTCTCAAAAGAGTAGGAATCCATTAAGGATTTGAATTAGTCATGATTTTCTTTTAATCAAAAGCTCATATTTTATTTTTAACAAAACAAAACATAGTATCAATTCATATTAGTACTCTTAATTTGCTACTACAAGAGCATATTTGTGCTATAAAATCATGTGCCCTATAATATGTTTCCTTTTATATTATTCTCTCCATATAATTTCAAATGAGAGAATTAATTGAGCCTTTGAAATTATCGACAAGCTTATATATGAATTTTTAGCTCCTTCAAAGAGAAGATCATAAAAGAAAATCGTAACCTTTTACAATCCTTTAGGGATTAAATTATTCCACAAAAATATTTTATAACTATTCATGATTTCAAACATGTAAATATTAATGAAACTTTAGTAATTCAAGACAATAATAGAAGAATCATTTATCTAGAATTCAATAAAACATATAGATCAATTAAAAAGATCAAATACGCTTATATATTATTTATAACTCATTCCTATATTTTATTCTATCAAACTGTTCTTAGAAATTATAAAATAAGTATTCAAAAATTTGTCATTAAAAGTTTAGATGATTGAAAATAAAGCAACAAGCCAATGAAGTCAAGAAATTATTCATACCATAAATGCATTTACTCAAACACTTTTGATTGTCATGTTGTTCCTCCAAAATAGTTTCAAAGAAACAATTATGTCATGTTTATCTCTTCATTTTATAACTCCTTCTATGAGATATTAAGAAGGAAATTCGTATATAGCCTTACATGACAACATGAACTCGTAATATTTGTGTAGTCCTTCATGGACGTAAAATATACACTTATATAGTCAATCCTTCATAAACAAGATGGTGATGAATGACATCATAATTTTGTAATAGTTCTTCAGGAACCTATTTTGAAAGAAAATCTTCATTATATGCAATGTAATCCCCCAAGGATGCATTCTCAATTTTCTTTCATTGTATATTATAGTATTCACACTTCAGGATGAACTTTTTGAATTTCAAGAATGGAAAATATATAATAGCAATTGAATATTAGAATAAGAAATGTCAAATAATAACAATATAAGTAATGATGATATAAAAGTATGAATTCATTGATGCATTATTCTAGATTATCAAAATACATATGCGAATGTAAATATCATCTTAGGCAAAATCAAGATTGTTACTTCATACTTTTATGAGTAAGATTAAAGAAGAGATATTACCATATTTTAAAGAGGATGAAAATTGATCTCTTGTGACTAGAGACTCGTGCTGATAACGTGTTATAAAATCTATTAATTAAGAGCACAATCATATAGCAAGAGAAAGAAAGAAAGCAAATAAGAGATATAATGTGTGTAGAGAGGAATTTTATTCAATCTCTTGTGTGTTATTCACACTTCCAAATATATACAAATAAGGAATAAAAATCTCCTTTTATAGTGATACAACCATAAAGTAGTAAATAATACATCATAATTATGAGAGACAACAACCCTTAAATTAAGGAGATAATGGGAGTTATAAGAGATGAAAAGTTGCTTGTGAGGAGATAAAAGAATGCTTTGATGAACATCCACATAAATTATAATTATTTCATAACAATTTTATAATTTTATTTTATTTTGGGTATAATTATATAACATTGCAATAGCTTTTATTTATTCTCGCTATTAGTTGTTTATAATTAGTTATCCATCTAATTTGTCTGTATGAAAGTATATAACTACACACAATATGCCATTAAAAAAAAAAAAAAAGGAACCCCGACTAGCAAGGCGGATTATTAAATTAAAAACCCTTCGAATAGCTAAAAATTTGAAAGAATGAAAACAGAACGCACAATATACATCTTAATTAATACAACTTAAATAAAATTTCACTAACATGTTGTGGACCTGCACGAACTGCAACTTTGTGAAATACCATAATTGGTTTGATTTGATTTTATTTTTTTCATACATGCCGAATTTTCTTCAAAACAGAATACGATACAATACACTGAGTACAACATCATATTAGATCGAGTACAAATAACCATCGTAATCCTACTGAAGTACAGGGAGATAAAAGTGCGCCAAATATAATAGAAAACATCTCCATCAATCTTTGACGAGATAGTTTACTAATAGATTGAGGGCTAAGTAATTCGAATAATTCACATCGAGATCATGTACGGTCACAGAATATGTTAGAACTATACCACATTAGTAGCTCTTTTGAAAAATCTTCCACCGCTGAATATGGTCCTTCCAACTGATGTAATAATAGATTCTCTGCACCGATCTATCTTCTATGGATTTAAATATTATTAACTTCATTTAATTCTTTTTTTTTTTTACAATTTTAGCAATTATTTTTACTATTCTATAAAAAAAGACTATTTTTTGTGATTGTTGAATACAGTCAAAACAAAGGAAATGCCACTGTAAATGTGTTTTTTTAACGGTTGTAGGCAGTTGCTTGACGTCGATAATATTTAGGGTAGAAATACTTTTTTTTCCAACTAATTGACGTAAATATGCTTTTTTTCAAGCAACATTAGCCATGGAAAAATGATAAATGCACATCAGAAATAATATGGACCCACAACTAATGAGTAATTTTTATGATCACTTTTAGCCATCAAAAATACTATTTTCGATTGGCTATAGCAGTAGCTTTTGTAATAACAATTCACCATAAAAAATACAATTTTCGATTCGCTATAGCGGTAGCTTTTGTAATAGCAACTTCAATTAAATATGACCATTGAAAATACATTAATTTTGAGGGGAAAAAATAGCCTAACTAACTAACTTGTAGTTAGAAAAACGTATTGTTCTAATTGATGTTGCAATCGAAAATACTACATATAAGTCGAAATAAGTAAATTTGTAATTGAGTTGTTCCGCTATAAATAGGAGTAGTAAAACTTAAAAAAAAAATTCTACTAAAAACTTTAAAAAAAATTCTACTAAAATCTTTTCTAACATTATTTTATTAATAATTTCAACATGTACATGAATTGAGTACAACAATATACATATTCACTAAGCTTTACAATTCAGACTACTACTATGAAACATTTCGTAAGAATATTACAACACTTGGTATTGTTAAAAAACAAAACCAACATCAGTATTTGACAGAGTGCACATTTCAATCTTGTACAATGGAAATTTGGTGAGAGCTCTTAATTCCCTGCATATGAATATATATAAACTTTAGATGGAATGAAATTCGATATATATATAAAACTAAGATACAAGGCAGTGCATGAATTAAACAAAACAAGAAAAATGAATTAACCGTTAGAATTTATTCATTTCACGCCAAATATTGAAATTCATCTCTGCATCTTGTTTTTCCATTAATGATATGCTGCAGTAATTCAAGCCAAATGGTTTTTATATCCAAATTTACAAACTAACATACCAAACGAGGGAATTTTAATATACTAAAACATAAGCTAACTCTGAAGAGAGAAGATAAAAAGATGAGGAGAATTTAGAACATGAGAAGATGAATTCTACTATGATTATGGTGGCGTCAAGAGATGGGTTAAAGACAGAATGGAGAACGTGGGGTATAACCCAAACTGTAATTCTATTTAATGATTAAATAATATATTTTAGCCTAATTAAGTGTGTTTTGCGATGATAAGTACTAGAATTTTGCTAATAAAGATAAACAAGATGGATGACAATGTATCTTTTTAAACTATTAGATGAGATCAATATTCGACAAAAAAATGTTAGATTAGATTAGATAAAATTAGAAAACTATTAGACAAATAAAATATTTTTATTTTTGAATAGTAAAGAAAATATCACTAAAATTCAATAAGTTAAAAAAATGATTTATTTATGTTATGATATATAAATAAATTCTTGCAATAATTCTTATTATATAGTGCAGTTATATGTATGATCATTCTAAGCTAATTATCATTATATGGTGAAATTAATTGTATCATCATTCTTAGACTAATATCCTAAATAATATCTTCAAATATCAACTATGAAGAGCATGATCCAATTATGAAATTTAATACAAAAAATTATTATTAAATATTTCACTATACAATTTCATAAAAATTTAGTCTCTAAATTGATTTGATAATAGGGATCAATCATATGATATTATTTCTTAGAGTACTTTACTATAAAATACGTTTGAATATTTTCTTAAATATTTAGTACTAATAAATAATAGTATTGGTGTAATCTTTTCCCCCAAACTATTCTTTTTAATTTCAAACTTTTTTTTAATTTTTAATACTAATAAAAATAATAGTATTGGCGCAAGTTTCCACCCTAAACTTAGGGGTAGGCAAATCGGGTTTCAGTTCGGGTTGTTCGGGTTTCAGTTTGGGTTGCAACCCGATCGGATTAGAGAATTCAACCTATTCGAGTTCAAAACGTGAACCCACACCAAACTGAACCGAAATTATGTTGGTTCGGTTTTGTTTGGGTTCACATTTCGAATTGGTTCGATTTGAAAATTCGGGTCTCAATTTCGGGTTTGGGTTCAATTTGGGTTACAACAGTTCCATTCTTTATGAATTACTAGTAACCAGCCACTTATAGTTCCAAAATCTCAAATCCCAGGACAGATCAATGAAGAATAAGACAAATATCAACTGCATCCTCAACATTTCAACAACTCTTGATTGTTTATTTTTCAATTTACAGTCTCTAGATGTCCTTGCACTACTGTGCCCGATTAAGTTCCAAAATAAAAATAGCCAATATGATCCCAAAAAACATTACTGAATTAAATTAACAATCTCCCCCGTCTTATTCATCACCAAATCGCAAACATAACCTGAAGGTCACCACGTTGTGCGGCTAACGACAACGAATGGAGGAGAAGGCAACGAGCCAGCGACGACAGTAGCTAGATCGAAACTGACAGTGGTGCATTTGAACGAAATTGACAGCAGCTCAAGGAACGACTAGAAGCTGCAACCCCGGTGCACGTGAATGTAACTGACAACAGTGGCTTCGTGTGGCTGTGTGAGTAAGATTCACTGTGTCTATGCTCTATAGTGCGTTGGGTTTGCCGATTCAGGGTTGTCCGTGGCTGCTGCAAGCGGCGTGGAGTAGAAGAAGGGGTTCTGCGTGGCTGTTGCAGGCAGTGTTGAGCAGAAGAAGGGTTGTTCGTGGATGCTGCAGGCGGCGTGGAACAGAAGAGGAATTTAGGATTTAGGAATTTTGTTTAGGCTCCGTTTGGTACAGCTTATTAAATAGAGCTTATAACAGTAGAGCTTATAGCACTAGAGCTTATACCAATAGAGCTTTTGGACAAAAAGTCATTGGGTGTTTGGTTGTCAATAAAAAAAGTACTTTTGAACCATTAAATTGTGTGATATTTTTTATATTATATATTTTTAGAAAAGCTCTATAACCTCTACTCCCAAAAGCTCAAATTTTGGGCTTTTACTAGTAGAGGTAAATTAGCTTATTTAAGCTAAAAAAACTCTACTAAAAAAATAATCAAACACCATAAAAAATTTTAAAAAGTACTTATACGATTAAATAAGCACTTATGGCTCTTAAATAAGCCATACCAAACAGGCACTTAATCTTCTGATATTGTTGTTCTGTCCTTTCATACATATATACATAATTTCTTTTATTTATTTATTTATTTATTGCTAATCTGATTGGGTTTCAATTTCGGTTTGGGTTCAACCCGAACCGAAATCAAAATCGATTGGGTTCTAATTTTGAACCTGTTCAGATTTTAAGGGCCAACCCAAACTGAACTAAACCCAAATAAATTTTGGGTTCGGTTCGATTCGGGTTGACCCGATCCAAATGCCTACCCTACCTAAACTATTCTTATTAATTTCATACTATTAGCAATAAATTATCTAGCATAGCTATAAATATTAATGTATTTTTTATAATGGCTAAAAGTCATCGAAAATAGTAATTTATTTCTACCACAAGTTTGATAAGTTGAAAATGTTCATAACTCAAAATTTACCACCTTATTAATTGCAATACTCGTTTGTGACTACCTTGGTATTTAGTAAAAACGATACCGTATTTTCGATTGCCAAAATCTTGCCATTGCAAATAATAGTGTCACCAATGCCTACTGCCAAACATTTCAAAATTTAACTACTTATTTTCATCCAATTTTATATTTGATCGAAATTAAACTTCTATTATCAATTGTAAAATAGTGTGGTCACCAATAATCATTCATTTCTAACGAATTTAATAAAGCTATTGAAAACATTGTTACATTTTCAAAAGTAACTTCCTATTATTGAAAAATGCATTGACACCATTGATTTCCCCAGAAAAATAAGCATTAATGATTACTTATTAAGTTATTTCTTACCGTTTTTCCCCATAAAAAATATGGGACATTACTTGATTTTTTTTACTTGTAGTTTAATTACCTATTTGTTGGCTTTTACATAATGTTGCAAGCATAGACATCAGTTGCAAGCGACATGGTGTCTACTCTAGCATTGATTGTGACGAAATGAAAATGTAAAAGGTTGAAAGATAGATGAAACACAAGTGAGTAAATAACAAGGTTTTATTAAATAAGTCTAAATCAATAAACTACGGTTTTGGGTCACTTTATATAATAATCCTAAATATCATGAATTTATTAAAATAAGAAAATCCAAAATATTAATTGATAATAAATTTCTCCTAATCCAAATAAAAAAGTAAAACAAACAGTGTTTAAATTTGATATAAAAAAAAAAAAAGACAAAACATAGGAAAAAATCTTAAAACTGAAAAATGACTAGGAAAGAAATAGATTTTCGGGGTCAAGCACGAGGTAAAAAGGCACAAGCCATATTGGTTTGATTCATGCCATATTGATTTGATTCATCTCGTCGCAAGTTTCGAAAAAGTATATTATACGCCTAAAATGGACACTTGTAGCCCAAGTTATTCCCTTCGAAAGGTATCTTGCTCGTGACATGCAACTATCCTATATGAGTCCCTTTCACTTAGAAAAGAATTCATCCTCGAGTTTGGTTCATACAACGCCTCATCATCTGGATGATATTTGAACAAATTTCCACATTAAATATGTGAGATATTCCAGTTAGTTGGTAGCTGGAGCACATAAGCATGATCATTAATCTCCTGCGCCATACAAAACGATCCATAATTGTGCTTCTCCAATTTAGCGCGAATACCAGGAAAATGACTTCGCTGCAAATGCGTCATCACCAAATCACCTTCTTAGAAACATTTCTTGCATCGATGTTTTTCCGCATCAATTTTGTTCCATCCATGAGTCATGAAAGATTTATTGCAATAGCTCTCATATAGCCTCCCCATTGCCTGGCCTACTGCAGGGTGGGAACCATGACAATTTAGGTAGGATGAAATTTAGTGATGGAATTTCCCTTAACGAGATATATAAATCTTGTTTGTCATAGTTTAGTTTTGTAATGGAGGTAGCTATTATGTAATTCCAATTCTGAGTTTTAGGTAGAGCTTTTTCGCCACCTCATCCATGCTATGGTTGCTCCAGTTGACTATTCGTTGCCACAAATAAAGTTGTGCTTTATGGTTTCTTTATTATTCTTCCTTTTTCTAATTAGGAAGTATCTTATCTTTATAGTGCAGCCTGCTGGCTTTTACTTAGATGAGGGACGTTATTTGTACTTGTGATTTTTCCACCCCTTAATAGTGGAAGATCATTCTATTAAGCAAACGTCATACTTACTTAACTTTAATTTTTTTTTTCTGTCCTCAATCGATGCTTAACATTGAGCTTAATTAATATCGAGATGAGTTAGCATGCTTTTAGGTGCACAAATAAAGTTCTAACGTTCCTTCTTTAATGGTCTCGTGATAGATGCACAACGGCAATGATATATATGTCAATTGGAGATCTTAAAATTTTAATCAAAAGATTAATACTCTTTTGCAATGAAATTTTCTGACTAGAAGCTATATAATACAAGTGGCAAGCATTTTAGTGTATATTATATATATAAATAAAGTGCATACATTTACGCACGTGTACTCATTTCAAGTGTTCTTGTGAATTAGTGATGGTTTCTTTAGTTTAATTCCTCTTCTTTAGCAATTCCTTGATTAATAGTGTGTCCTTGAGTTAGGCTTGTGAACCAGTTGACCAAGTGTTGATTTCCAAGCTTCTTTTTGTTTTATTTATGTTTCGATATATTTCTTAAGGTAAAAACACTGAAGTTTCTTGTTGGATTTGTCTCTCTTTTTCTATAGGGCTTGCATGTATGAAAGCTGCTTGAAATATGGCTTGTTCTTTATTCATATACATGGTTCGTTCTTGTGGAGTGTTCAACACTGCTTGTTGCATGAAGCATGTTTTAATAATGACTAGAGTTTGGCTCTGATAGCCTTTGATAACTTCTCCCCTGGTTTGTACGATTCCATGCCAAATTTTCCTATCTTATGTAGTATGAGGATTTCTGCTTCATCTTCGATGAAAGGTGATTTGTATTCACCTAGTGTCTCATATCTTCTAATCGTGCAAGTTCTATTCATTTCACGAATCCATTCTTTCCTTTGAGCTTGTTGCTTATAGTGAGGTCAAATGACCTAATCCCACTTGTTCTTAGGGACATTCAATAAGTTATTCAGGACTTATCAAAATGTCAATATGTCGTTGCTTTATCTCGCTTGGAGATTCATATTTAGTGCTTCCATATTAGCTCTAATACATAGGCTTGCTTCAATTTCAAAATTTAAGTTCTAGTAGTTTTAAGAAAAACCTGGAGACCACTAAAGTGGTCGCTATACTTAGCTTTCCATGGGAAAGCTTGGCCATGTGCCAAAGTTTCATGGTTGGTGTACTTTTGTTCCCCCATTGAAGTTAGGGTTGCCAAGTCATATGCTCTTGGGTAGTTGCAGGTGTGCCTTTTGCTTTCCTAGATATTTTTGTTGAAATCCCATGTTGTCTTTGAGCTTTTGCTTTTTCCAGTTTGATGTTTATTTTCCTCGTTTTTGTACTATAGAGTTTGTCTAAGAAAGGATGCTTTCCAGCCCTTTAGATTAACAATCTCTCCTTTTTAGCCTTGTTGGAAGTTAGTGAATTTTAAAACGACTTGTGTCTCAGAAGATAAGTTAGTCAGAGGAGAATAACTGTGGTGAAATTGACGATTGATGTGACTTTTATCGCACCATCATAATCAACAACTATGTTGGTAGAAGCCTTCCTTCTAGCACCAAATGTTGATACCTATTTTTTTTTGCCTAGGTTAAACCAAGTGCAACAGACAATGGTATGCTTGCACATACAATAACAAACAAACAATAGTGAAATGGGGTTGAAAAAGGGGTTTCCAGCAATCCACTCCAATGCTTAATTCAATGACTATAGAATTCAAGTTAAATGATAAAATCGGAGTTTTAGTGAAGTCACCTCTCTTTGAGAAAGTAATTGAGTATTTATATTATACCACATCTTTAGGTGAATGATTCTTTTTATTTTGGAGAATGTGGAGAGTTGTTGACTAGCAGTAGACTTTTTCCTTCATGGGAATGAAGTGATGCATGGCACTTATGATTCCATCTCTTGTATTTTAGGAGGTCATGGGGTGGTGACACTACTATCCTAATTGAAACCCTAGGGTGACATGTTTTCATATCTCTCTCTATCCTTGTTTCCTCTTTAAATACCTTTTGAAAAGTGAGTGGAGCATGTTTTTAGGAGTGGGGGTTTTGTGCATACTTTTTCCCGTTTGGTGGTTGTAAGTAACTTCTTCAATAGTTCTTTCTATTGCTAAGCCTTATCCCTATATTTTTGCCTTATCCCTATATTTTTGTCTTATTGTCTTAGTGGTTTTACCAATCTATAGTCTCAATTTAAGATTTCTCATTTTCTTACGCAAGGAATCCTTATTGCCCATCTGGTGGTTTTTATTCCTACCTTTAAGGGATATTTATTTTCCATTTACTGGTCGTCACCCCTCGAGGTAATGTGTTTACAAATTTCATTATTAACAAGGGCCATATAAAATGTGTTGTCTCGTTAATGGTTAACTGTGGGAAAAAAAGATTTTTTTTAAAAAGGAGTGTTACTGGATTTGAAAATCTTTGGACTTTAGAATTAGTTAACATTCATAAAGTTCCAAGTATGGGATCAACATTCTTATACCCACCCCCGACACACAATTTATATTCTTATAGCCTCCCTATCCCATCATAATTACTTGACGGAAGAGGATGGAGATCTTTGAATGATAAAAGGGAATCTCAAAAGTGTTTGATCCTCGAATAACTGACAATTTAATTTTTAATCTTTATACTATAAATCATACTACTAACATAGAAATATCAAAACAAGCTAAAATAACTAAAAATGTTTTTATCAAACTTAGTCAATGCCCTTAACATTAGGACACAATCAGAAGTAAAGACAAATTTTTTAAAAAAAATTCATTAAAATGACAATATCTTTTACATTAATCAAGTAAATCACACTGTATAAATTAGCAATAAAATTATCTTTGTTAATCATTAGAACCCTTATAACAAAAGAAATAGAAATTACCTCCATAAATAATGAAATGAATGCATTTTAATTGCACATTATAATTGTTGCACTTCTATTTGTAATTTGTCCATATAATAATTGTGTTAATTGTCCATATATTTGAGGTAAATTTAATTCAACTCTTTATATTTTCTCTTATTTGAATTATTTTTATAAACATTCTTACTATTACAATTTAAAAGTTTTCATTAAAAAATTTAGAAAAAAGTAATTAACAATTAAAAGTAGAAGTGATGATGTAGGACAAGTAGAGTCATAATATGAGTATATGTTTAATTCATTTTTCTAGTTTAATTAGGATTTACTCTATATTTTCTTTTTTAAATCATATTTTTTTTCTTATAAGGAATCATACGTTTATCATGAATTGGATCAATTACAACTAGTGTAATAGGTTTGTTATGCTTATTTCTTTTCAACAGCTTCGTCAATAATATCTAGCTGATTTTCTTCATTGAGATCTTTTCCTCTTTCAGGAGAGCTCTTTTTCTTGAGTTTTAAAAATATAGTCTAGAACGATATCTAGTATCGCTTCCTCATTGCGTCAAGTGGTATCAAAGCATTTCTCTGTGCCAGGTAAAGCTTTCCAGACTGTGAACCACCTTGCATACATATAGTCTTTACCACATCCCCACTTCATCGATTTCACCAATTAAAAAAAAATCAGTATTTTGAAAACTCCAACAACTGCGTCAAGCCGTCAACCACCAATTATAGCTAACCACCGTCTCTTATCTTTTTTTTTTGTTTTTTTTACAATCTCCTGTACCAACAGAACGAAAACAAGCTATCCGTCATTCCCAAACCCATATCCCCACCAATTCGATGCCATACATAGCCAAACAAGCAATAAAACTGCCACTCAATTCGCTACCCTTTACCACAATTTACTAGCCACCGCCATAACCAAATTACTCCCCATTATAATGCAGCGTGGTTTTGTAAAAGAACACTCTACAATGAAACTAATGCAGTAGAAAGATAAAAGATGCAGGCTAATGGATAGATATGGGTATTTTTAGTACTTAATTGATTCTTGAGAATACCGAAATAAAGAAATAAGTTAAATCCACGTTGGTTCTAAAAATACTCGCGAATCTAGGTAATAGAATTCATTGATTCTGCAGAATGCCAAGAAATAACAAGATAGAACTCAAACCAAGAGTTCACATCTTCTAGATCCACCCATCCTCATCCAATTTCCTAATCACCATCATATACGGGTGGGCATTATACGGTTTGATTTGGTTTTGAGCCAAAATCGAATCAAACCAAAACTACCAGCCGCTGCTTCATTCGCTGGAATAAAAACAAACATC
This sequence comes from Citrus x changshan-huyou, assembly GCA_039657385.1. Classification (NCBI taxonomy): domain Eukaryota; kingdom Viridiplantae; phylum Streptophyta; class Magnoliopsida; order Sapindales; family Rutaceae; genus Citrus; species Citrus x changshan-huyou. The sequence continues at coordinate 12,958,121 of CM077555.1, forward strand.
CAACTGCTACTTTAATTTTTGGATCCACTATCATGACCCGAGTTAAGCTATTGCCACCATCCCAATCACTAACCTTAAATCTTCTAGATCCACTCATCCTTATCTAATTTCCCGATCGTCGTCATTGGCAATAAGGGTGGGCGTTATACGGTTCGGTTTGGTTATGGACCAAAACCAAATCGAACCAAAACTGAATAGTTTGGAAGAAATAGAACTGAACACAAACTAAATTTCAAAACCAAATTCAACTGAATCGAAGATTTCGGTTTGGTTGTGGAATTTCACAGTTTATAAATAAAGAAGTTTTTAAATTTTACCAATACATTGAACGCACCAATAATCATGCATGAAATTTAATTTGCAATTTTGCATTATTAAAATGCCCAAGGGAAAGGAGTGTGCAAAATTGACATGGTCTTTTATACAATCTGATTCATAATCATTTAACCATGAAAATTTTGAGAGGCAAATTGACAATATCAAACAGGACTAAATTTATAATTACAATTCAGTATTAAAAAAAAAACACCACGCATGATGAAAATTTAAGGGGAAAAACGTACATATGCACACATATAAAAATGAATTAAGTTGTGGTATCATCCAAGCTAATTATCAAAAAAATTAAATTTAAAAAAAAAGTCTACAAAATTGTTTTATGCCCCAGATCGACATATCCTCGAATTATGCACAATAAAAATCTCTCAATTGGCAACTTAATCTTAGACCAATGTAAAAGCTAAAACCAATAGCATTAACCTCCCAACTGAACGAGGTGACTAGCAAAGGTTGGCGAAGATAAGGCGGATGAGCTGCGGCTGAGAGTGATGGGTGCTGGCAAAGATGACCGTAAGAGAGTGAGACCGTGAGCAAAGACAGTTCTGGAACAAAGAGAGTGAGATCGTGAGTGATGGAGAAAGTTTGTGACTATGATCGTGATTGCCAGCGTGGGGCCATTAGCGTCACCGTCAGAGTCTGTGAGAGAGAGATTGCTATTTGCTGACTTTACATGTCCGCCGTCTGTGCGAGACTTGAGAGAAAGAGAGATTTTGCCCATCTACGGTTAGATTCATTTAGGAATTGATTAAATTGGTTTTTTCTTTTTGCTTTTATATTTTAATTAATTTTTTAATTAAATCAAAGCGAACTAATTGGTTTGTCGATTTGATTCGGTTTTGAGCCGAACCAAACGCAAGCTAATTAGTTTGCTAGTTTTTGAACTATTCATTTTTGCCCCGTGAACTTAACTAAACGAACTGGAATTTTTTGGTTCGGTTTGGTAAAATCAGAACCATTTACCCACCCCTAGTTGATAGCCCCATCTTTTATTTATTTATAATTTTACCCAGTTAATTTTCTATTCGTATTTAAACCAAAAAGAAAAGTGAGAGATGATTTTTGGAGAAAGTTGTACTCAATTTGAAAATCGAACAACAAAGAGCCTAGAGCAAGTCCAGCATCACAAGATCATACTATAGAGGCATTAAAAGAATCATTGAAAGGTTTGCAGTCAATGCAAATCTCAATTTAGGCAATGAAAGGTTTGATGGGAGCATTCCAAGACATATTACTTGGTATACAACTAGAGTTGAACGAGCTTAGACTTGGCTAAGGTTGTTGATGATGTTGATCCAAGCAATAATTTTAACAGCCAAGAAAAGACCAACAAAGCTAAAAAAACAGAAGCTCTAGTAAAAATGCCAAAACTACTTCGCCTTTTCAAAGTTCAAACAATTCAAATGAAGGCTAAATGAAGAGAAATGCATCTGAATGACTATCGTATCAAAAATGACCTATAATTCAATAGACAGCTAGGCATTGAAGAGTTCTTTGATTGGTTGTCTGATGTTGAACTGTTATTTGAAATAATGAACTTTCAGAATAAAAGAAGGCCAAGGTAGTAACAAATAAACTCAAAAGAGTTGTTGCAATTTGGTAGGACAATCTATAAACTTCTCATGTGCTACTGGGAAAGGAAAAGATTAAGACAGGGCATTGCATGCATCATTTGCTAGGAGAACGATTTTTGCCTCTTGACTAAGTACATACCTTGTTTCGCAAGTACAACAACGATTGTCAAGTAGTCAAGACAGTCTAAGACTACGCCTTCGAATTTCGAAGGCTTATGGAACATAACAATTTTTATGAGACGAGGCCCAATTGATTGGTAGATTCTTGATGGTTTATGCCCTAAAATAGTAGATCAAGGTATGTTGTAATCGATCACACACTGCAAAATGCCATTTGACTAGCTAAAAGGGTGGCAATGCAGCTTGATAAACAAAAGGCTCGTAACCAAGCCACTCTTTGCTCATCCACTGCTAGTGTGCAAGAAAAGTAGTAGTATGAAATTAACAAGGAAAAAGCTCCTATAGAAAATTTTAGGAAGCCAACACAGAATCGTAATAGATAAAACACACAACCAATAAAAGATCAACAAAATAGTAATAATCCTTGAGCATTTCCTTGAGGTGATAAATGTTTTTGTTGTTCAAAATCAGGCCATACATCAAACCAATGTCTACAATGAAGGCACTAAACAATCAATTTGACAACTCGTACATGAGAGAATGAAGAGCTTGAGGAAGAGCCTTATGTTGATAATGAGGAAAATAAAGAAAAAGAAGAGAAAGAATAGACATATCTAGATGATAACTCTATGAAATAAGAGTTATCATGAAACTTTTAGACTTGAATCAATAATACTTATAGAATAAATGACATGTTTTTATTGCATTTTAATTATATTTTGCATGAACATCCATTTTAGTTTTTTTTAATAAATTTAGTTTGTTTTACATTAATTCGTGTTTAGATCACATGCATAATTATAGGTAATCGGAAGCTTAAATTTTAAGTAACATGGTGACCGGAAGCTTAAATTTTAAGTAACATGCAATAGCCATTGCTGTAACACTGTTACTGTAACAATCTTGGAGCATTGATAGATAAGATGTTGCACGAGATACTTAGAAGATTGTGATATGGAGTTTCCAAAAATAGAAGATACGCGCCTTAGACTTTCAATTGCCCTAATTTTAACCTATAAAAGAAGCACATACGCAAAGAAAAAAGGAGAGCCGTCACCCAAAAAATAAACCAGAGAGAAAAACAAAAGAAAAACATAAATCAAGAGAAAGATTGAAGGTTGCAGAGGAGAAATCGTAGAGATCAATTAGAAATCAGTTCTTCTTATTCTTTTCTTATTTTCTATTTATTCATGGGGATATATTTGATGGCTAAAACTCTTTTGTTTATTTTCTATCGCAAATCATGAACTGAATTTAATTGTAGCTGAGTAATAAATGATCTTAATGGATGCTTAACTGATATAAGTGTGTTGCTTTGTATTTGCTATATCATTTTGTCTTAATTGTATTTATTTTATTCTCTATTTTGGTTGACCATCCATTTAGGGATACTAGCTAAGAAAGAGCCTAAAAAAGTTGACTTAGTGGATCTCATTAAGACAATACTTGGTTTTAGATTGAGTTTCCCAAGTTGACTAAATCTCAATTTGAATAGGGTCATACTTGATCTAAAATTAGTGATGAACTAGACATAAGGATTCATCTTGTAAGGTAAATGGAACATAGATCGATTAATACTACATTTAATATTAGCGTAACAATTGGTCACTGTTAGGTTGCATTAGATATAAGATATCGAACAAGTGACAACTGAGGGTGCAAGAGGGATTTTGCCCAGTACTATAATAGATGTTGTAGTAACGGTACTGTAATTAAAAAATAGTTAATGCCATTAAGTGAGTTTATTCAATCAACTACTCCATTCCCATTGGTTTTATCCTTGTGTTTGATGTAAGAATTTTCTTATTTGCATTTTTTATTAGTTAATCAATTTTATTAGTTGTGTTATTTTCAATTAAAACAAAACTACCTGTTAAGGTTGTTGTAGTAAATTTGATAACATCAATCCCTGTGGAAACGATCTGAATATTCATCAGTGTATTATTTGTTGTGTACATTTACAAATTGACACCCATAGCATTAGAGATTGTTAGAAAATAAAACAGTGAGATAACAAATTATATGTTAGCTAGTGTAAACTAGCAATCGGAAACAATAAATGAAGAACAGAAGAGGAAGAAACCGAATTGAAATAAAAAGAAAGGAACCCGAGGCCTGCACAAAACAGTCTCCTTAAAATAGATTTACCACCTATTCGGAGTGCTTAAGGTTTATTGGTATCTGTTTCCCAGGATGCAACGGATAAGAACTTCCAGTCAAGCACAGGCTGGAATTTCCGGCGAACCACAACAGCGAACTCGATCAGAGAAAGACGAAGAAGAATGAAGGGAAAACAAGTGTGCTTTGTGCTCGTTTTTTTTTTTGCAAGTGGAAAAAACAGAAGTGAAGGTGCCTTTTTATACTCAAGGGAGGATGTAACAGCTTTTGTATTGAATTTTCGAATTCAATACATTTTAATTAATTGTTATAACAGCCAAATCAATTTAATAAATTGATTTCAAAATTGAATTCAAAAAAACGTGAATAACAGCTAAAAATAATTGTAAAAGCTGTTACCAATTCTTTGAATTCACATGAACTGTTACAATAAAAAATTCAAAAGGAATTAAAAACGTGCCTAGCTTGCATGGATGATTTTGGGCTGACATTCGTGTACGCAGGACGCGCGGGCGCACACGAGTTCAACCAAATCGGGCTTGGATTCGCACCCCCCCCTGCGCACGCGCGTGTGGAGAGAGCCTCTATCCTTATAATTCTTACTCATGCATGGTTAAGTGTTTATATTTAAACACTAATTCCTAGGCTTCTTTTTCCCATGTGGGATAAGACTCATTTCCTTTCAAATTTTCAACTTCAAGGGTGAACTTTGAGAGACAATTTCTCATTCACCCAAGCACCATTTTGAGAAAATAAAATTATACTATTGAAGTATCAACGGAGTAGAATCCGAACCTCACAATATTTTCCACTTTCGTTAAGTGGGACCCACTCAAAATGTGCCCTCAAAATAGCATGTTATGCTATTTTTTCAACAATCCCCCACATGAATGAAAATTGGCAGTAAAAACAAGAAAACCGCTAAATTTTGACATCAAAACCATTTTTGACTCTTAATGATCGAGTTTATTGGATTGATACCTAGCACAGGATAGGTAGGTGTTATCCTTTGAACCTTCCCTTGTAATAGTATAATTACTTTACTAGCTGATCAGTAGACGCGATGTCTTTGAACTGTTCTGCCATTAGTGTAAACGATCATATACTACACATAGGTATTTCTCCTAACACTGTTGAGTTCTCATGATTATGTTCGTTTTGGCCTTGAACATCTGCCTGGTTCTGCAAGAGTTTCTAAGAGCTGAACCCTTTATAGCTCCCTTTGAAGCGGCCCCACTTCTCTCTCACATAGGTGATATCTTAATTAAGAGTAACCCGCATTACTCCGCTCGAATTTTCGACGCATAAGAATCATTAAGAGCCTAGCTCAACCTTATTCCCCACGGGCATCACTGTTTCATCATAGGAATGGTCAATGAGGTAATCATCTCAAGAGAATGACCCCCACAGTGATCCATCTTTAGTCTTTAACAAATAGGTTGTCCAATTGAACCTAGATCTTGGGATCTCCAGTCTACTAGGTTAGGTTTTCCTTCGTTATTGACTAATCAATCTATAGGTTTTAATCTCATCCCCCTCGATGATTTTTCTACTAGCTCTCTATTTAACCCTTTGGTTAGCGGATCCGCTATGTTATCCTTTGACCTTACATAGTCAATAGAAATAACTCCAGTAGAAATAAGTTGTCTAATGGTATTATGTCTACGACGTATGTGTCTAGACTTACCATTATACATATTGTTTTGTGCCCTACCGATAGCTGATTGACTATCGCAATGTATACAAATCGTAGGCACAGGCTTTGGCCATTTTGGAATACCTTCTAAAAAATTGCGTAGCCATTCTGCTTCTTCACCACATTTATCTAATGCAATGAATTCAGATTCCATTGTAGATCTAGCAATTACTGTCTGTTTAGAAGATCTCCATGATACAGCTGCACCTGCTAGTGTAAACACATAGCCGCTAGTAGATTTTGAATCTTTTACATCTGATATCCAGTTAGCATCACTAAATCCTTCTAATACTTCTGGATACCTAGTATAGTGCAGTCCATAATTACGAGTATATCGAAGATACCTAAGTACTCTTACGATAGCTTTCCAGTGATCAGTTCCCGGATTACTCGTATATCTACTAAGTTTGCTTACTGTATAGGCTAGGTCTGGTCTGGTACAATTTGTTAAATACATCAGACTACCTATTATTCTAGCATATTCAACTTGAGAAATACCCTCTCCTCTGTTTTTCGATAGATGAATACTAGTATCTAATGGAGTTTTAGACATAGTATTATCCTCTTTATTAAATTTCCCAAGAATTTTATCTACATAATGAGTTTGACTTAAAATAAGTCCATTAGAAACCCTTGAGATTTTAATTCCCAAAATGACATCTGCAAGACCCATGTCTTTCATGTCAAACTTAGACTTCAACATATTCTTGGTAGATTTAATCATGTCATCATTACTCCCAACAATGAGCATGTCATCAACATATAAACATAAAATGACATAGCCATTTTCTGTTTCTTTGACATAAACACATTTGTCACACTCGTTGATCTTAAAGCCACTTGTGATCATCGTATGATCAAATTTCTCATGCCACTGTTTCGGTGCTTGTTTCAAGCCATATAATGACTTAACCAATTTACAAACTTTCTTTTCTTGTCCTGGAGCTATAAAACCTTCAGGTTGCTCCATGTAGATTTCTTCATCTAAATCTCCATTTAGAAAAGCCGTCTTTACATCCATTTGATGTATCTCGAGATTGCGCAAAGCTGCAATTGCTATTATCATCCGTATGGAATTTATTCTCGTAACAGGAGAATAAGTATCAAAATAATCAAGGCCTTCTCGTTGCCTATAACCTTTAATTACAAGCCTAGCCTTGTACTTATCGATTGATCCATCAGCTTTCATTTTCCTTTTGAAAATCCACTTATACCCCAAAGGTTTACATCCTGGAGGAAGATCTACTAGCTCCCAAGTATGATTTTGTAAAATGGATTCAACTTCACTGTTAATGGCTTCTTTCCATAAAGTGCCTTCAGCTGAAGTTACAGCTTCTTTGAAGCTTTGAGGTTCATTTTCTAGCAAATACGTCAGAAAGTCTGGACCAAAAGACTTTTCTATTCTAGCTCTTTTACTACGTCTAACCTCAATTTCTTGTTCTTGTTCTTCTTCTGGTGCTTGATCATTTTCTTCATTTTCAAGTGTTGTTTCATGAAGTTGTTCCAATTCTCTCGATTCCACTCTAGAATTGCAAGGAAACACATGTTCGAAAAACGATGCATTTCTTGATTCTATTATCGTATTTTTGTGGACATCTGGAACTTTAGACTCATGCACCAAAAATCGATATGCACTACTGTTTTGTGCATAACCAATGAAAATGCAGTCAACAGTTTTTGGTCCTATTTTCACTTTTTTATTTAAAGGAACCACTACTTTAGCAAGACACCCCCACACTCGTAAGAATTTATATGAAGGTGATCTACCTTTCCATAACTCATACGGGGTTTTATCTTCTTGCTTTCGGGGTATCTTATTTAATAAATAATTAGCTGACAAAACAGCTTCTCCCCACATATTCTGGGGTAACCCAGAACTTATCAACATTGCATTCATCATTTCCTTTAAAGTTCGATTCTTTCGTTCCGCAATCCCATTAGATTGAGGTGAATATGGAGCCGTGACTTGATGTATGATTCCACTTTGTTCACATAGTGATATAAACGGAACAACATACTCACCACCACGGTCACTCCTTAATTCTTTGATTTTTCTATTAAGTTGATTCTCAACTTCATTTTTGTAGAGAATAAATTTTTCCAAAGCTTCATCTTTGCTTTTCAACAAATATACATAGCAATATTTTGTGCAATCATCTATAAAGGTAATAAAATATTTATTACCACCTCTTGTTTGAATAGATTTAAAGTCACAAATATCACTATGTATTAAATCAAGTGGTTGGGTGTATCTTTTAATTATTTGGAAAGATGACCTAGTTAGTTTTGCCTCAACACAAGTTTCACACTTATGTTTCAAATCAATTTGGAAATTGGGAATATGCTTCATGTTAATTAATTTACGCAAAGAATTAAAATTAACATGTCCTAATCTACCATGCCAAAGATTAGAAGACTCAAGCAAATAAGCAGAAGATGTAGCTTTATTATTAATTGTTGGTTTCAAAGTCATTACATTGAGCTTAAATAGCCCATCATCAACATAACCCTTTCCCACATACATCCCATTTTTAGACAAAACTACCCTATCTGACTCAAACACCATTCGGAAACCATGTTTGTTCAGCAGCGATCCAGACACCAAGTTCTTCCGAATTTCTGGCACATAAAGCACATTGTTCAGAGTCAGTTCTTTCCCAGACGTCATCTTCAAAATCACCTTCCCTTGACCCTCAATCTCAGACGTAGCCGAATTCCCCATGAATAGCTTCTCTCCATTGCTAACTGCTTCAAATGAAGTGAACAACCCTTTGTCCGAGCAAACATGTCTGGTTGCTCCTGTATCAATCCACCATTCTCTTGGATTAGAGCCAACCATATTCACTTCTGAAACCACTGCAGAGAGGTTTATGTCTGAAACATGTTGAGTGATGTTTTCCACCACATTCGCCTCTCGCTTCTTTTTAGGCAATCTACAATCTGAAGCCTTGTGACCCATCTTATCACAATTATAACATTTTCCTTGAAACTTTGTTTGTTTCTTGGAAATTCCTCCTTTAGGGCCCAATTTTTTATTTTTATTTTTTGGTCCATGTTCAACAAAATTTGCCTTTGCCATAGAAATAGCCCCTCTTCTTTCTGCATTTCTGTTGTCTTCCTCAATTCTGAGCTTAACAACCAGCCCTTCAATATTCATCTCCTTTCGTTTATGCTTCAAATAGCTCTTGAAATCTTTCCAAGCAGGAGGCAATTTTTCAATAATTGCGGCAACTTGAAAAGTTTCACTTAGATGCATCCCTTCCGCAAGGATTTCAGATAATATAATTTGAAGTTCTTGTACTTGACTTATTACTGTTTTAGAATCCACCATTTTAAAATCTAGGAAGCGACCAACAACAAACTTTTTGGTACCCGCATCCTCGGTTTTATATTTTCGGTCTAAGGATTCCCATAGCTCCTTGGCTGTTTTCTTTCCTATGTATACATTATACAAGGAGTCACTAAGGCCATTCATTACATAATTTTTACACAAAAAATCCGAATGGTGCCATGCATCAATTGCACTTGCAACTTGAATATCCGTTTCACCCTCTTTGGGCTTAGGAGCATCCTCGGTCAAAAACCTCGCAAGGTTCAATGTGGTCAAGTAAAAGAACATCTTTTGTTGCCACCGTTTGAAATTCTGGCCATTGAATTTTTCAGGCCTTTCCGCATGATTGACAGGAATTGCCACAGAGGCTGGTTCCTTCACAACAGATGGTGCAGCAACAGGGACATACGGAATGTCATCAACGGTATCAGTTGCCATCTCAATGTCAGGGTATATAAATCTGTTTTAAGATTGTTAGAAAATAAAACAGTGAGATAACAAATTATATGTTAGCTAGTGTAAACTAGCAATCGGAAACAATAAATGAAGAACAGAAGAGGAAGAAACCGAATTGAAATAAAAAGAAAGGAACCCGAGGCCTGCACAAAACAGTCTCCTTAAAACAGATTTACCACCTATTCGGAGTGCTTAAGGTTTATTGGTATCTGTTTCCCAGGATGCAACGGGTACGAACTTCCAGTCAAGCACAGGCTGGAAATTCCGGCGAACCACAACAGCGAACTCGATCAGAGAAAGACGAAGAAGAATGAAGGGAAAACAAGTGTGCTTTGTGCTCGTTTTTGCAAGTGGAAAAAACAGAAGTGAAGGTGCCTTTTTATACTCAAGGGAGGATGTAACAGCTTTTGTATTGAATTTTCGAATTCAATACATTTTAATTAATTGTTATAACAGCCAAATCAATTTAATAAATTGATTTCAAAATTGAATTCAAAAAAACGTGAATAACAGCTAAAAATAATTGTAAAAGCTGTTACCAATTATTTGAATTCACATGAACTGTTACAATAAAAAATTCAAAAGGAATTAAAAACGTGCCTAGCTTGCATGGATGATTTTGGGCTGACATTCGTGTACGCAGGACGCGCACGAGTTCAACCAAATCGGGCTTGGATTCGCACCCCCCCTGCGCACGCGCGTGTGGAGAGAGCCTCTATCCTTATAATTCTTACTCATGTATGGTTAAGTGTTTATATTTAAACACTAATTCCTAGGCTTCTTTTTCCCATGTGGGAAAAGACTCATTTCCTTTTGAATTTTCAACTTCAAGGGTGAACTTTGAGAGACAATTTCTCATTCACCCAAGCACCATTTTGAGAAAATAAAATTATACTATTGAAGTATCAACGGAGTAGAATCCGAACCTCACAATATTTTTCACTTTTGTTAAGTGGGACCCACTCAAAATGTGCTCTCAAAATAGCATGTTATGCTATTTTTTCAACAGAGATTACACACACCACTAGACAAAGGAGCATAACTAATAATACAATGTTTACTATCCACATTAAAGAAGGAATAAGAGGCTCAAAGACGTGGCATTTTCAAGATAAAATGGATAGTCAACGAAAGGATATGTGATCTAATTATTGACAGTGGTAACATCAACAATATAGTTTTCAAGACCATGATTAACAAATTTCAACTCAAAAGCATCCTTCTTTTAATCATATTAGATGGATAAAAGATGTTGGAGAGACTAAAGTAACAGAAAAATATTGCATTCCTTTCTCCATTCAAAGATTAGAAAAAAAGAAGCAACTTGTGATGTTGTCGACATGAATGCTTGTCATATGCTACTTAGAAGACCTTGGCAGTTTAATCTTAACATAGTACATATGGGAAAAATAATATAAATAGGTTTTACAAAGACAATATGAAGGTTATTCTAGCTCTAATGAAGTCAAAAATCAAAAGAACTTGTCTTCTAATATCGAAAAAGGTAGATGAAGTAGAAATGGTGGCCACAATTGATATTCTCATAATTTCAAAGAATTAGTTCAAAAAGGCGTAATCCGTGAAAGTAAAAGCCCATTTATTGTACCTACTTTTCTGACCCTAAAGAAAGATGGAAATTCGAGTGTGTGTCGATAATAGAGCTATTAATAAAATCAGGATAAAATATTGATTTCTAATTCCTTAGTTGGATGATACAGAGTGGGTGTTATATGCTCTAATGATTAATGGAATATAGCCTTTAAGAATCACGAAGGTTTATATGAATGGTTAATTATGCGCTTTGGACAATCCAATGCACCAAATACCTTTACGAGGATTATGAACCAAGTACTCTGACCTTTCATAGACAAATTTTTTTGTTGCTCATTTTAAATATATTTTGATTTATAGCCATAACAAAAAATAACATTTACAAATATTTATGAAAGTCTTCACAGCATTATGGGAGAATAGCTTGTACATCAACTTGAAAAAGTGCAACTTTATAACTAATAGTTTGATATTCTTTGGTTATATTGTAAGTTTTGAAGGCATTAAAGTATAAAGAGAAAAAACCACTCGGCTCAGTCCGAGTGGCCAGGGCTGCTGCCCTCCAAGTTGGAGGGCAGCAGTTCGAACCCCCACAAAAGCATTGTGGGGGTATTTCCTTCCTCAATTAATTTGAGTGAAGGTAGTCTTCTCCCTTACCCATGAGTGAGGAATAGACATCCCTCGAATATTTGTGAGGGTTAAAATATGGGCAGAGCTCCATTAGCATTGATGTATGTTGGTCCCAGTAATAGTCTGATTTGTAAATATCAGTTATAGTCTCATGTATATGAGTTGTAATCTGAGCAATAGTCTCATGTAATAAAAAAAAAAGTATAAAGAGAAAGTAAATGTCATACAAGAGTAGCAAACACCTACAACTATCGGCGAAGCATGAAGTTTTCATGGGCTAGATATATTCCTTACTGTTTTATTAAAGACTTCAGTAACATCGCTGCTCATCTCACTCATTGTCTAATGCAAAGGCAACTAGTTTGAATAGACATGGAAGAACAGAGCTTTGTAACGTAGAAAAAAGGCTAATTACTGCATAATCCTTGCACTCCCAAATTTTAATAAGTTATTTGAAGTTGACTGTGAAGGATGGACAAATTGGGAAGAGAAGTGGAGAAGGAAAAATAATACTAGAGAAACAAGCCCCTGCAACTCGCTGGTGAGTGGTGATATTTGACCTTGCATTTATCTCACCAGTCCCCATTTATCAATAACTCATTGGCACTAATGGCTAGTAGCAAATCTGACTCATCACACCAATCAGCAATTCTTTTTTGTCTGGTTTATCCTTTCGTGTAGCTAGTGAAAAGACAGTGAACAAGAATAAAAAATGATAAAACTAAGAAACTATAGTACTAGTGCTAGATAGAAAATTGGAAGATTCGTCAAAACATACTAAGTAATCTACCAAGTATTCGGATAGAAGTCTATCTGAATAAAAAAAAAAAAAGGTCCGACGAAAGCCTTTAGAAGTTGTTCCTTGACAATTCCAAAACATTATAGAGAAACACATGAGATAATGAACTGAGGGTGAGGGAATTTGACAGGGCAAAGGCCTCACGGTAGCGACCTTAAAGCCTCCAGCTCCTTTTCCATGTCTTACTCATTAACCAAGGATGTTTCATCATCTGATGTTCCCGAGCCCTCCTCCACGCTAGTGCCCAGGTAGTCACTATCATCACTATCTTCTATTATGTTATCATTCATTTTCAAACTTCACAAATCAAGTGGCTTCCTTATAGGATCATGTTATTGGTCTTGATAGTTGTGTAACATTGTTGCAGGAGCAGAATTTGCAGAGGTAGGGGAATGGCCAATATGAGCAGTTCTGGTAGCAACGAAAGAGATTGCCGAATGGTGCTACGGGTCTAAAATTGTGGGAACCAAGGCCGAGATCATAGGGGTTTGTGAAGCATGGTGTTGAGGTTGGGTACGTGAGAGGTCAGGGGTTTACATAGGAGTGGTTTGTGACATTCTGGGAAGAAGAATTGTGTTATCGGCATTTTTTTTGTTATGGGTTTTTTGGTGTTGGGCTCGTGAAGGCTGTTTGGCAACTATCTTGAGAGTAAGAGATTTCTTTCTCGCAGCAATATTTTTGCTTCCATTTAACACATGAGGATCTATATTTATGGGCACCATGCTGCTCAAAATGGCAACTGAGGATTCATTACCCTCATTTTGATTATTCCCTCCATCATCATTATCAAAGAGAACCCCGAATCTAGATCCTTTATTCGAGTTACCATTTTGGTGGTTGGTAGAATCTTGTATTTTCTCCTTTCCTTTCCCATTTTGATTTCTTCCCTTTCGGGCTACCACCATCCAGGGACAATAGCGAGGGTTGCTTGAGGCATCCTTCTCAACTGTCGGAATCGATGGTACTGTGGCATTGGACATTTTATCTGAATTCGGTGATTCAACATCAACATTTTAGGCCTCAACATTCACCGTTCAGGACAGGACGAATTCGTGTGGCCATACCTTCCACAGCCAAAGCAAATAGTTGGGAGGGATTCATACCAACTTTCTAAATTTTCCCATCCAACCAAATTTGCGAGACTAAGGGTCGATCAAGATAGACTTCGACAGCAATCCGAGAAAACTTTCCCCGAGTGGCTTGTTCCGTATTATAATCAATTTTTATAACTTTCCCAACTACATGTCCCAGCATCCTAATAATTTGCTTATGATAGTAGTGTAATGGCATTCCAAGAAGACGGATCCAAGCGACAATCTTATCAATTTTTTCATTAAAACAATCAAAATGTGGAGTCCACTGTTGAACAGTCAAATAATGTCCCAAGGTAACCCATGGACCTTGAGTACGCACAAACTCAACAGCATTTTTTGAGCAGAAGCGGACAAGGTAATAACCATAATCTAAATCAATGATCGAAAAACCCCCTATATTGGGCCACAAAGTCTCCAACCTTGAAGCAAGTGCTTTATATCCAATCATATGTCCGAGTAGCTTCATTACCACAGTCGCCTGCCACAGTTTGATGAGTTGTTCATGCACCTTTTGAGAAAAAACTATTGAGGGAATGCTATCGTCTCTCTCAATGATCACATCTTCTGTCTTAATTTCAAGATAATCATCTCTGCCCACAAATTCATTCCTTCCATTACTTCCATCCTCTCCACCATATTACGACTTCATCAACTTATCTCGAAATGTAAACATAGGTGGATTATCTCCATCTTCCCCTTGCTGTCGGAACTTTGCTTTTTTGTTGAATGATCATTCTCAAGAGGAGGGGGGCTGGACTTGTTGAGAGGATTTTCTAGGGACATCGAGCTTTTTTTTTTGCAATCTATTTAAGTATTAATATTAAGATTATTTTATAATGGGCGTTGGCAAAAAAAAAAGACCTAATATTTAAGAAAGTACAAGCATACCAACAATCTTTTATACGACAATAATTAATTGCAAGTCGACTTTACCGTCTATGTATTCTAAATTATTACGATCTACAAATGTATTATAATTGAGATATAATATAACTTTATATATATAGATTTATAATACAGCGATTTGTGCTTTTCATTATCGGTTATTAATGGCCATAAATTCACATATGACAATAATTTACTGAAACTCTATATGTATAGATTTTTTCTTGGAGACAATATATATTTACAGTTACAATTTGAAGTCTCCCGCAACTCTAGACATATGTATTTATAGAAAATTTAAAATCTACTAAGACTAGTTCAAGAATCTAACTACTACCATATTGGATAAAGATCTGCTCCTTTACAATTCTTTTTAGTGAAAAGTGGAAAGAGTTTATTACTAAAGACTCAAATTTCTAACTTCGTTGTTTATAACACCAGCCGCCCATTGGGCTTCTCATGAACTTGGGTAAGAGTGAGAAAGAAAAACAAACAGTAAATAAGTCTTGGCCGCCGGAATAAGTACAATGCATTCCTTTAGACTTTGTAGTGACAAACAATTCCTTAATTATCATATCCCATATGAGTTAACATTTCTTTTCTTCAAAATTATGCTCCTTCTCTAAGAAAGATTGTGAAGAATAACAAGAAAATGGACTGATGAATGAAGGAAAAAAGGGTAAATTTTGAGAATCAGGGTGTTCGTTTCTTTTCCTTTTTTTTTTCCTTAATGAAGAAAATCTATTAAGAGTTGATCCTAAGAACAGAAGGAGAATTTACTTAACATGTATGAAAAAAAAGAAATAATACAGAACAAAGGTACATCTTAGGAATGCATTTATGCTTTTCTATACATTTTCACTCTAGATAATGAATGCCTCCAATGTTTTTTTAACGCTATATCATTGACATTTCTTTATGGGAAGGGTCAAAATTTGCTACTGAGTTATCCTCAACTCATCTTCAACGTTATATGATTCATTACATCTACTTTGGTGTTTTTACCAAAGACAATTATTCTCTCTCTTAATTTACTTTCTTTCTTAGATCTTAAAGGTGATAGTTAACTATTAGCAGACATGTTCAAAACTTCAAATAGAAATTATTATTAATATTGATATTTCAAGCACATTGTGTGGTTTTCAAATTGGCATATTCCATTAGATAATGCCACAATAAAGTTTATTCTATAATGCCGTGATTAAAATCACAGTATTAATATTGTAATTAAATATAAATTGTGTAAATGAAACATAAGACATGTAAATTTAACATAAAATTTGTAAATTAATATTAAGTGTAAAACAAAACATAAATTATGTAAATGGAACATGAGAGTGTTAAATGGAAGGTAAAACAAGTAAGAGTGGTAAATTAGTGTATTATTGATAAATAAGACATAAATTTACAAACATAACATAAAATTGTAAATCAACATTAAGTGCAAAATAAAACATAAATTAAGTAAATAAGGATCCCTCGGCCCTGATAATAAGGACCACCAAATAAGAAATAAAGATCCCTTGAGGGAGAAAATGAGGAATCCTGGATGTAGGCTATAAATGGGTTAAAATCACAAAGCCAACAGGGCAAAAATATAGAGACAAGGCTTAGCAATAGAAAGAACCGTTGAAACACAATCAAAGTAGTTAAAGAAGTTGACTGCAAAACTACCAAGCGCATGAAAGTAGGGGCACGACTCCCACTCCTAAAAACATGCTCCACTCTTTTCTTAAAGTGTATTTGAAGGGGAAATATGGGTGGAGATGGGTATGAGAACCTATCACCCCTAGGATTAGGCCAGCTATTCCATCATCCTATGATCTCCTAAAGTAAAGAAGACGGAGTTGTAACCACCACGCATCACTTCATTTCTACAAAAGACAAAGTCTACCACAAGTCAATAACTTCCTACATTCACTAAAATAAAAGGACACACTCACCTAAAGATGTGGTATAGTATAAATACTCAATTATTCTTCAAAGAGAGGTAAGTTCATCAGAATTCTAACTTTGTAATTCAACTCAGATTCTCCTATCATTGACTTATGCATCGAAGTGGGATCGTCAGAAACCCCTTTTCTTGGATCCATTTCACCATTTTTTGTTTATTACTATGTGTGCAGACATACCTCCATCTATTGCACTTGTATCGACCCAAGTGGGAAAAAAATCAAGTATTTACAATTGGTAAAAAAAAAAAAAAACTTATAGATGTAACATAATAGTTGTAAATTAATATTAAGTGTAAAATAAAACATAAATTGTGCAAATGTAATATAAGACCGCTAAATAGATAGTAAAACAAGTAAATCAATATAAGAGCGGTAAATTGATATATTATTGGTAAATAAAAAAAACTTATAAATATAATATAAAACTTGCAAATCAACATTAAGTATAAAATAAAACATAAACGATGTAAAAGGAATATAAGACATGTAAGTGAAAGGTAAAATAAGTAAATTAAAATAAGAGTAGTAAATTGATATGTGATAGGTAAATAAAACAAAAACTTATCAATATAATATGAAACTTGTAAATCAACATTAAGTGTAACATAAAATATAAATTAAGTAAATAAAACATAAGATCTGTAAATAGAAGATAAAACAAGTAAATTAACATAGAAGCAGTAAAATGATGTACTATTGGTAAACAAAACATAAATTTATAGATGTAATATAAAACTTGTAAATCAACATTAAAAATCAAATAATATATGAATTATGCAAATGAAATAGAAGACTTGTAAATAAAATGTAAACCGAGTAAATATTATAAGAATTATTGAAAAAAAATAAAAACTTACAAATGTAAAACAAAAACTCATTATAATAATGATTGCTTTATATATTTACTATTTTTATTTCTAAATTGAATAATAATAATTTTGGGTTTATGTAATATATGTGATGATATATGTGAAATTTTACTTAGTATAAAACTTATTCTCAAAATCAAATTTTGAATAACTTTTTCTTTTTCATATTTTTTAAAATTGTTTGCAAGATATGTGATTTTACATCCCTCTAAATCTCCTCAACAACAATCCCAATTGATCTTTTTGTACAAGTAAGAAACAAGGTTTGAAACTATATGAAATATGTATTAGAACTAAGAGTTAGATCCAACTTTATCGACATTTCATCTATAACTAGTAATATAAGAATGTCTTTTTATTTTGTTTTGGTTTGATCCATATCAAGAAAAATAATTTTTCGTGATTCACTTGTACAGTAACAAATATTATGATAGAAAATTTAAAAAAAAGATTATAAATGTTCTAGAATGAATATATAATTTATGGTTAAATCAATTTAATAAAACTTATTCTAATTGTTTTCAAAACAATTTTTTTTTTGTTTTCAATCAATGAGTAATTGTTTCTTTAATTAAATAAATTAAATAAGCAAACTACTTTTTTAAATTAAAGTTTAATGTTGATTTATAAGTTTTATGTTATTTCTCTCACTATTTGTTTTGTTTGCAATTTTAAAATACCAATTTGTCACTCCTATATTAATTTATTTTTTATTTTTTATTTACTAGTCTTATTTATAATTTACAAAATTTATATTTATCACTGCATTGATACCGTAATTTTAATTACGACATCATAGAATTTTCATGACAATAAAATATGAAGGACAGACAAAATTAGAAAAGAAAGGAAGAAATAATCCCCTACAATTTGCTAGTGAGTAGGAAGATTTGACCCCTAAATTTATCTCACCAATCTTCTCTTATCAATAAATTCCACTAAAAATTTCAAAATAAATTTTTTCTCTATGTACCCCATCTAATCCCCAGTTCCCCACATTACTTCCACTTTGGTGCTTTTGCCGAAGGCAATTATTTTATTCTCTCTCTTTATTTACTTTGTTTCTCTCTCCATTAGCAAAGATGTGCAAAACTTCAAATGAAAATTATAATTAATATTAATATTTCAGCACACTCTGTCGGTTTCAAATTGGCATATTCTATTAGACAATGTGATAATAAACTATGGAAGGACGAACAAAATCGGCAGAGAAGTGGAGAAACAAAAATAATATTAGAGAAGTTATCCCCTGTAACTAACTACTGGCGAATCCTGCCAATCCCCAATTATCAATAAATCCCACTAAAAGATTTAAAATAATTTTCTCTCTCTATGTACCCTATCGAATCCCACTAAAAGATTTAAAAATTTTCTCTCTCTATGCACACTATCTAATCCCACATTATTCTTTATATATGTATGTGTGCGTGTGGGTATATGAAATTCATAATTTGTTCAAATATAAGCTTGTATTATCTACGTTCTTATGATAATTTTTTATCGAAGATAGTACGAAAATGTTTTAAAAAATTTGTAAAAAGCCAAAACGTCAGTAATAATAATAATAAAACACCACAACTTTACTTGAGTCCTGTTGATGGTGAAGAAATTCGTGGGGTGGGGAATGAATGAATTTGTCCAGAGCGTGAGGTGAATGATAGAGCAGTGGTTGTAAATTCTGGAAATTTGTCATTTCATGAAAGTTGTGTTCCTTTTCCGTAATTTCAGAAAAGGACAGAATGAATATTAGATTAAAAATAATTATTAGGATTGATGAGAAAATTTAACGGGACAAATATCACTACTCCTCGCTGCCAGTGCAGTGCTCCCCTTTGGACAAGGCCGGCCCATGTGTAGGTTGTTTTGGCCCGTTTCTCTTTTTTTCTCTTTTTGATTGGCTTGCCTTTAATCTTTATCATAAAATAATAATTAAGTTTAGTCAACAATGGACATCTATGATCCAACTGTACTCTTAGTAATAATTTTAGTTTAAGCTAGGGAAGGTAAAATCATTTATGGGTTTAGGGCTGCACGAGGGTCCACCCTAAATGAGGTGAATTTTAAATAATTTTTGGAGAACAAGATGAGAAATGAGAGAAAAATAATCATTAAATTTTTAATGGGGTGGGTTTTGGTTTTTTATTCCCCACCCCACCCCACCCCACCCCACCCCAATCTACATTATATATATACTTTTTCTTATTTTTATTTAATAATATTTGTTTCATCAGTTACAATATTGTTAATAAATTTTCTATCTTAAATGAGCTATAATTAAAAGAAAACCCTATAATATAATTTTTATTCAACCTAAAACATTATTATATTTTCTTTTCTATCTTAAGATATTGTTCTCTTCAAATATTTTTCAATTTTGATATCATTTCAAGATATTATTTCAAACATTTGGAGATTTTTTTAAAATAATTTAAATACTTTATAATATGATAATAATTTTATTTAAATCTTTAATTTTTAATTTATTAAAATCATGTATCTATATCTACTATAAAATAAATAAATAGGGACTAGGGTGTGGATGAGGAAATCATTCCCCATGTAGGGATTCCCCATCCTCATCCCACTAAATTATTGGGGAATGAGGTGGGGAATGGAGGCGAAACTTTTAATAGGATGGGGAATGGTGTAGTCTCCACCCCCACCCCACCCCATTGACATCCCTAGTTCAAGCCTTCGACTGATGAACCAAATATTTAATTATTTATTACAGTAAACATAAATTCAAATTGAAACCTAGCAAGCAACATACCACTAAATAATAGTACAAATTCAATTCAAATTTGATTAATGACTTAACATTAATTTATAATTTAAAATAACATAACGTTATCTAATAATAAAAAAGTAGTTCAATTGAAATGGAAGGTAACATTATTAGATTTAATATTGTTCTTTCAAATTTATTTATTTAAATAATATACATGTTGCAGTATAATTCATTTAAATTAAGTCACAAAATTTCAAAGCATGCTTTTTGTAAGTTTTTTCACGCTTGTCTCAAATGGTGGCATGTTTCTATGGACCATGAACTACGACAAAATGTGTCTGTGTCCTGTTGTGTTGTATGGGCATGTCATGTGCCTAGTGTTGTGCTTAAGAACTCGATCGATTCTTTGGACATCTCTAATCTTGTTAAAATCTTCTTGGACAAAACAATTCTGATACATTCTTTTAATAGAAACATGTCATATATTTCAGATTTACTCTCATGCATGTATTTTATTTCTTATCATGATCATTAGTTAATTTCAATTGAATTTAAATTCAATGCCGATCTAATTAATTATAAGAAATTTTTAAAGATTTAGTGTTAGTGCCACCTGAGGTTAAAATTTGATTCCATACTTATCATTATCCAATAACTATGCATCGCAGCCTCATAAAATATTAGCACGGATTTGCACTGAATTTCAATATTCCCTTCTGTCACCACCTTAGGCCGCATGGGCCGAATGCCATGGCTTGGCTTGTGGCCTTGTGCCAAGTCTTGGCAGCAACATGGGCGCGCTTGTGGCAAGCATGAAAGCAAGGCAAGTCTGACACGTTGGCTGGGGCGCAGCAGCATGCTGTGGGACAAGCGCAGGGGAGTGCAATGACAGCGGGCGCAAGAGAGTGCAGCGCATGCAACATCTAGCGAGCACGAGGCATGTGGGCACATGAGTGCGAGTTGCATGGGCGTTAAGCGTGGGGCACAGCAGCGCGCGAGCATGGGCCGCAAGAGCGCGCGAGGCTAGCCTGCTGGCCAAGTTTAGGCAGTAAGAGAGATGGCATGAAACTAAGCCAAGGTTTGCGAAAATGGGCCCTAACAACAAGAATGAGTGAGTGGTTGTTGGCGCAACTAATGGGAAACATGGCATTGGAATGCGTAGTTAGAAATGTGGGAACAAGAAAAGTGGGTAGCGGCGGTTATACCCCACAACTTCCTTATTTTTAGGCTAGTTGGTAGCGGTTGCCTTATTCCTTGGGGCAGTAGAGATATGCTCCCTAGATCATGCTTAGTGATGCTTAGTGTTGCCTAGTTTTGTGGGAAATGAATTGAGGTGGCGCGCACCTTAGCAAATGGGGGTGTCATTTGCAATGTGTATATGTAGTGAAGGTGAGTGTGTGTTTTGGGATGGAGATTTTGGGAGAGAGTGAGATCCTCTAAGCACACATAACCTCTCGCTAGGCTGTAAACTTTTCTTATTGAGGGAAATAGAAAAGTTGGGGATGGTGCCTCCTTAAAAACAATCTCATGTGTGTTTGTTTCTGATGGGGAATAATCAGGTTTTTAAATTTTTTATAAAACCTTTTGAAGATCGCTCTCATATAATATATAAGAATTTGTATTCTAGAAATCGTACCTTGAAAATCCGAGTTGGCTTTTTCTGCTGAAGTGATTTAGGCTCCTAGATCACGATCTGCCACCACCACTTTTGTTAGATCACGATCCGTCACCACCACGCTTGTTAGATCACGAACTGTCACCAATGATCTTCCAGGTTATGACTCAGGTTCGATCTGCACTTGACGTGTGGGCGCCTTTATCACTACCAAAGCAACTAGCACGAGAAAATTTTTCTCTCAACAATAGAGAGAAAAATCTTATTCTCCGATTTGTATAAAGTGGCTTCACCTTTTTTCTTTTGAGAAAATAAGCCTTATATATCTCCCTTTAGTGAAAACCCTAGGCTCCAAATAATGCCCTAAATAAAACTCACGTTTCTTTTCATTTAATAGGAGACCCACCATATAAAATAACATAAGGCCCCTTACACATAAGCTTATTAAATGGAGCCTCCCACTAAATGATATATTTAGGCTTTTGACCCAAATAGCTAGTTATCTTGCTTATTAGTCCAGTAGTGGTGCAGTCAATTAAATGTGCTAACCCGAGGATCATTTGGGAACATACAATAGTGGCTATAACAATTAGGTTTGTAATTAAATTAGCCTAATTATTTAATTCCAAATCTACTCCACTAAAAGATTGGAACTGACTTCCATAATTGTATGCTCGAATAATAATTCGTCCCAAGCCACATTGATTTCTTTACTGCACAATCCTTTGTACCACATCGTTAATTAAATTGATATCTCAACTGTCTAATCAATTTAATAATATCTTATTCCTTGATCCTTACTGGTTTTCTCTAATGATCATTTTCAACATACTAAATATGTTGACACACTCTGGCCAGAGAATTCTATGATCAAGTGCCGAAAACCCATCAAGAGATGTGTTGTACAAATTCTATATTGTTAATCCATAACTCCAATACTCATAATTGCTCCCACCAAGATACCGGGTAATCTTGACCACAAGGATGTGTCGTGCCCATTGGTAACTCAAATGGAATGACAATTACAATCATGAAATCATAATTAACTCAAGATTAAGATTACAGTAAAATCAACGCCTATGAGATTTAATAAGTCTGACAGTTATTACAAAGTTAATTAAATCTCATATGTGATCCTGTTCAATGTAGTCGTACTACATCAATAAATTCATACATGATTAAGACAAATCATTCAATGAATTTATTACAGTCTATACCTAAATAAAGTGCCCAACTTTATTTATCAACTGCGAACTGAATTTATTTAATCATAAGATAACTTGTATTTATGTCTTCTGTGAATCCACATGGTGATCACATAAATACATATAATATGATTAAATGGATTTTAATATAAATATTAATGCAATTAAGATATTTGAGTAAAATACCTCGTTTATTTTATTAATCAGAAAAATTGTTTATTATAATTAAATAAACACATATGCTTTTAAAGAGCATATTTTTCCAACAGTTTCTCCTTTGTTAAAGCTAAAAATCGTAGGGTGCACATTAACACATAACCTCCGTTGGCGTTGTTGAGTGGCTGGTTGAACGAGGTTTGACGCCATCACAGGCTTGCTGCATCATAAGAAAAGCCGTGTGACACCTTGTATCATTGATGTGCACTTAGACAAACACTCATTAAGGAGCCGAGCGTAGCATGATGGGTCCAAGGTTTTTTTTTTTCCTGATGGCATGTTTCAGCTAACATTAATCTAGCAATCGGACGGATATCAGCTAGCTCAACATGCCATGACAAAAAAACATTTGCATTCAATCTTCAGATCCAGAAATTAATTAATATATGACATACCAAGATATAGAACACTTCAATCCAAACAGCTACAAATGAGCAAATGAAGACACTAACTTTTAACTAATCAGAAATCACTTTGTAGCTACGCTGAGGAACCTTTTTGAAGATGGCCCATATAAGATCGAAGTAAAGAGGAAGCTGAGCAAGAGCAAAAAATGTCATTGGCAAGCATGTGGCTGCATAAATTGGATATGCTGCGGACCTCATCTCATCTTTTAACATAAAGGAATGCCCTGAACAGAATGAGATCAAAATAGCAGCAATTGATGTGAAGAGTGTCGTTAAACCAAGCAAAAGCTTTCTTGGCAAATCCTTGGCAAAATCTTTTTCTTGGTAACGAGAAGTGAGAATTGTAAGGAAAAAAACCAAGGCTGTAACAGAGAAGCATAGAGCAACAAGTGATGAAATGGAAAATATGTTGAATACAGGCTCATTTTCAAAAATTGGTTTACCACTCTCTTGGTCTACGCCGCCTGGCACGGTTACCGAAGTTGCGAATGCTACTGTTGCTATGAGTGCCGCCACGACGGAGCATGATTCGGAGGTTTTGGGCAGCCATTCCTTTCCTTCTTTCACAAGGTCTTTGTGTGTTTCCGTGAAGACTTCCTTTGGAGTTTTGCCATTGTCGTTGAATCGAGTAAAGAAATGTCGTGGCATGGATTTCTTGACAAACTGCATGCATTAGTCGAATAAAGCGTACAATTGAGATTTTATTAATTTTACAAACTTTTTTTAATCACTGCAAAACTCAATCTTGTACTGTATTTAACTCAAGAGACAGAACTAATAAAAACATTGATGATCATGTATGATTGAGGTGTAATTACTTTTATATTGTTTTAAAATCATTATCAATCTCAATCTTATATGTTGTTTTTTTTTTTTAAAGAACGAAAACCAATCACGAGAGAATCTTAACCTCGAAAAAATAAAGTTAGATTTAGCCTCCATAGTTCATACCTGATACCACTTGATTTCCCATTGCATTTGCAATGCAGCTCCAGGAAGAAGCCAAGGTCGATGGTCTCCAAACTTAGCAGCAAGATGCAATGCACTATTTCCTTGGCTGTCTACTTGCCGGAAAATGCTTTCTCCCAATATTTTGCGATTGAGCAAGAGCTTGTAGATGGCCACTGGAAATGTATCTAAAATATGCTCCACCATCTCTGTCACTCTCATTCTTGCTGCAATCAGTATCGGGGTCTCTTTTCTCCCTGATTGTTGAGCATTCTTCTTCTCAAATGTAAGCAACACAAGATTCTTTTCTGACGTGTTCAACTCTTGGATGACAGCTGGATATGACTTGAGAAATCTATCTACCATTTCTGTCACTCCAATCTTTGCAGCAAGTAAAATTTTGTTGTCCATTTTCTCTGTTCCACTTTGAGCACTACCATTTTCAATCTTTTTATGATTTGTACTTTTGTTCTGGTGGGATATCTCACCAGTATCTGGAACAGGCAGAGTTTCTGAAACTGAGAAAGCTTCTTCATCTTTTTTAGGTCCAGAATTTCGAGGCTTTCGACCATTATCTTCATACTTATACGAAGATGCACGCTGAACTAGTTCACACATAACCTGAATAGCCCATGTATGTCTTTCTTTCTTCTCTGTGATATGGTTAATCCTCCAAATTCCTTCATATATAGCATACAATATCACATGAACACTTTAGCAGCAGCATATATCACAAGAGAAATCATTGGTACAATTGTATGAAGAGCAATTATATACAGATAAAAAGTTTCATAAATCGCTGATAGAAACAAGGTAAAACCGGCACCGGTTGTATCTTGTTTCTGTCAATGCTTTGTCTGCACAATTCTTTGGCATTTTTCTTGTATGAATACTTACCTAGTCCAAGAACAATGAGCATTGCCTTCATCATGACCCTGAAAAGCAGAACACATGTTGCGTAATTTGGTGGAAATAATTGATCTTCTCCATCATCCTTTTTTGATAGGTCTATGCCTTCAGAAACAGTCACAAGAACAATCAAAGATCAGCTTCAAACACAAAGAAAATTAAACATAAAGGATTTTCACCGACTACAAATGTGACAATCAATACCATCTGTTGATCCTTTTCTTGCATCCGATGATCCAGTTACTTGGTCCTTTGATTCCGAATCTGTTGCTGATGAAGATGATCCCAAAATTGTGTCTCCTATAATAATAAGAACTTCTTGATAACCTTTCCCAAGATTTTGGGATAAAGAAATTTGGAGCTTAAGTAATTAATTGCTGTTACCAAGTGGTTTGCTGCTCTTATGTTGAGGATTTTCTTCATCATCTGCCTCACCCTGTGCTGTTGCTGGGAAAACAAACAAAATGATGATCAAACTCCAATTGTTAAATACAAAAATATGTAAAGTGTTAGATTAATTGACCCACTAAGAACTCTGATTGAAATCTTGATCAGCTTGAGGAAGTTGATGCATGCTTCATAGTTTTGTGGAATATTGAGACCACTATTGGCTCTGGAATCATTTGAGCAAGCTTCATGATCATATTTCTCCTCCTTTAGTTTGTCGACGAGTACACCTTTACAGGCAGAATTGAATAGCTTTAAATCACAATAGAAGCAGCTATAATGCTAAATGAACAATAATTTTGTGCTAATATGATTTTTGTACCGACTTTTTTAGAAAAACCATGGCGAGTTATTAGATAAGGTAATTAAATTTCAATTGCAGATTGAGAATATTAAAAGATAAATACAAAAAATACCAGCACTAAATCCAAGTTTCAAAGATATTTGCTTACAACAGTAGATGATACTATCAAACAGCCCAAGCCGACTACTGCTCTCGAATGCGTTAGGCTTGCTGGCTAAAATATGAAGAGGAGTTAATCCATTTTCATTCACAGAGTTTACAAGTTCGGGATAGCCACGTATAATCTGAAATGCCAAACCTGTAAGAAGAAAAAGACCGTTAAAATTTTAAAATTTACATATAACTTATTTTAGAAGTTACGATTAATCCTGAAGAAAATTAATGTTACATGCTAAAGTGTTCTGCAAATATGGCAGAGCGAAGAATGGTATCCCCATTATTTTTTCTACAAGAAGCTGTTCTGTCCATTTCTTGATTAAAGAAATGGAGGCACAGAAATGCATCCGTCTTGCCATGAAGAGCTGCCAAGAAGAGAGGAGTCTCATTGTCTTTATTGCGAGCAGCGACAAGTTTAGGATCTTTCAAGGCCATACAATGGCACAATGCTGTTAGAAAATTGGTGGGTGAAGTAGGACCGCAACTAAAATAAAATTGGAAGAAAAATAAAGAATAAACACAATAAGAGGACACCAGAAATTACGTGGTTCGGCTTTTAGCCTACGTCCACGGGCGAAGACAGAAGGAAATATTTTACTAGTGAAAAGGAGTTACAAGTATTATAGTATTTTAGCTCACTTTCCAAAATTCCAATACACCTAAACTCTCAAAACACTAAAACAAGAGCTTATAAATTCAAGCTCTCTAAACTCTCTCTAAATACAAGAAAACTCTTCTCAAAATTGGATAAGCAAATGAGGGAATGAGTCCCTCTATTTATAGCTAAAATCTTGACTACTATTCACGTATGTTTTTTAATTATTTATTATTGTTCAAAATTTCAAAATTCAAAGTTTGATATTCAAACTTTGAATATCAAGACACCCAATCTTGACATTCTCCCACTTGGAGATTTGATTGAGAACAAATCAATCTCCACACCATTCTTTCTGCTTCGCCATTGTCAGGTTGCTTACGTTTCTGCTAGGCCACAAGAGGATCTACTCCAGACAAACTTATCAGCATTGATTGGCTTGGTCAAAACATCTGCTAGGTTCTCCTTGGTATGGATTTTCTGCAAATCCATACTTCCGTTTTCCACTACTTCTCGAACGAAGTGATACTGAACTCCTATGTGCTTTGTCCTAGAATAAAAGGTTGGATTCCTTGCAATGTGCAAGGCACTTTGACTGTCACAAAACACAGAAATTTTCTGTTGTTTGTGCCCGAGCTCCTCCAATAACCTTTGTATCCAAATAGCTTCCTTGCAAGCTTGTGCAGCTGCCATGTATTCTGCTTCTGTTGTAGATAAAGGCACAACGGTCTGCAGTTTAAAAACCCAGCTTACAGCTGCTCCCGCAAGTGTAAACACATAACCAGTAGTGGATTTCCTTTTATCAAGATCTCCTGCAAAATCTAAATCCACATAGCCCATGACAGTAAACTCTGATCCTCCATAACATAATGCAACATCTGAGGTTCCTCTGATGTATCTCAGAATCCTCTTCATAACTATCTAATGATCTCCACCAGGATTCGCCATGTATCGACTGACTGCTCCCACTGCTTGTGCAATGTCCGGTCTAGTACATATCATAGCGAACATCAAACTTCCCACTGCTGATGCATACGGTACTCGAGACATCTCCTTCCTCTCTGCTTTATTGCTAGGACACATACTTGAGGATAATTTGAAATTAATAGGAAGTGGGGTAGAAATTGACTTACAATCTTGCATGTTGAAGCGTCGCAAGATTTTCTTCAAGTAATTCTTCTGCGAAAGCCAAATCTTCCTGTTATTTCTGTCTCGGTGAATTTGCATCCCTAGAATCTTGTTTGCTAGTCCCAAGTCCTTCATTTCAAACTCCCTAATCAACTGTGCCTTCAATTCTTGGATTCGATCTTTGTTGAGACTTGCTACCAATATGTCATCCACATACAACAGCAAAATGATGAAATCATTATCTTCAAACCTCTTGTAATATGCACAATGGTCTGAACTGAGTCTGTTGTATCCAAGGCTCATAATGAAGGAATCAAATCTTTTATACCAACACCTCGGCGCCTGTTTAAGACTGTATAGAGATTTGTTCAATTTGCAAACGAAGTTCTCATTTCCTGTTTATGCAAAACCTTCTAGTTGGAGCATATAAATTTCTTCTTCAAGTTCTCCATGAAGAAATGCAGTTTTAACATCTAACTGCTCTAGATGTAGGTCAAATGTAGCACACATTGCCAAGACTATTTTGACTGTTGTGAGTCGAACCACTGGAGAAAATATCTCGTTGAAGTCAATACCTTCTTTCTGAGCATATCCTTTCACTACCAGTCTTGCACGATACCGCTCCACTTGATCATTACTATCACGTTTGATCTTGTAGACCTATTTGTTTCCAATGGTTTTTCTTCCGTGTGGTAGTGGTACAAGTTCCCATGTCTTGTTCTTGTATAGAGCTTCAATTTCTTTCTGCATTGCTGTCATCCACAAAGCAACATCCGAGCTTTCTAAAGTTTCATAGAAAGTTGATGACTCTCCATCCTCTGTTAGAAGACAGTACGCAACATTGATCTCTATGACATACTCTGAGTGCCACGTTGGCGGTCGTCTCTCACGAGTTGACCGATGAACTTCTGGAGCCTCAGACTCGACTGGTTCTTGTTCCTCGTGCTCTGGTGCTGCTTCAGAAGAATCTGAATCTTCTGGATTATTTTCGACATATACCGGTACAGTCTCTGACTTTTCTTTTACAGTATCATCATCTCCATCTTTTCTTTGCAGTTGATCTTCTACAAAAATAACATTCTGCTGATGACGATCTTGTGGGCAGTGGGGTCCCACAGACGATACCCCTTTACTCCATCAGCATACCCCAAGAAGATACATCTTATAGATTTTGGATTCAGCTTTGTTCTTTCTTGGGCATTGTACATCACGTACACAGGACATCCAAATGCATGTAGGTAGGAATAATAAGTTGGCTTTCCAGTCCACATCTCCATCGCTGTCTTCAGTCCAATTGCTGTAGATGGCGACCGATTTACTATATAACAGGCAGTTTTGGCTGCTTCTGCCCAGAATGAATTGGGTAGACCAGCAGTCCTCAACATAGCTCTTACTCTTTCTGTAAGAGTTCTGTCCATCCACTCCGCCACTCCGTTGTGTTGAGGAGTGTATGCCACCGTGAGCTGCCTCTGAATACCTTTTTGCTTACAGAAAGTAAAAAACTCACCGTCTGTATACTCTCCACCATTATCTGTCCTCAAGCACTTGATCTTTTTACCAGATTCAAGTTTCACCCGCGCTTTGTATTCTTTAAACACTAGAAATACATCTGACTTTTTCTTAATTGGATACACCCAACATCTTCTGGAATAATCATCAATGAAAGTCACCACGTACTTTGTACCTCCCATGGATATATCCGGTGATTCCCAAACATCAGAATGAATCAAGTCTAGAATGCATTTACTTATACCAATAGATCTACTGAATTTTTATCTATGTTGCTTACTTATAACACAATGCTCGCAAAATGGTAAACTTACCGATTTGAGCCCCGGAAGTAATTTTCGCTCAGAGAGAATCTTTAAACCTTGTTCTGACATGTGACCAAGTTTGAGATGCCACATCATCGTTGACTCTTCTCCATTTGATGCGACATACGCATCAGCCTCCTGTAGTGTTTCTCCTTTAAGCATGAATAGATTAGCACTGATCTTTTCTGCCTTCATCAATACAAGCGCTTCTTTAACGATCTTCATAATTCCATTCTCCACATGAGTTTTGTACCCATGACTATCCATTTGTCCCAAAGACAATAGATTTTTCTTCAGGCCGTTGACATGTCGTACCTCTCCAATTGTGCTAATTATACCATCAAACATTTTTATTTTGATAGTACCAATACCAGCAATCTCCAAGGTATGATCATCTCCCATATATACAGATCCTCTTGAAATAGGTTCATATGTGTGGAACCATTCTCTCCGAGAGGTCATGTGCCAGGTAGCTCCTGAGTCTATAAGCCACACATCAGACAGTCGTTTTCTGCCTTTTGAAACAGTTGTTTCCTCGCTGTAAAGAATTTCGCCATCATCCGAGGTACTTGCTACACAACCCTGAGCATTTGATGACTCAGGTTCTTTGCCCTCTTTTCTCTTCTGGTTACTCCAACACTCTTTCTTGACGTGCCATTTCTTGCCACAGTTGTAGCATTTAACATTCTTCTTACTTATGGATTTTTATCTACCATGACTTTGACTCCCACTGAGGCCACGTTCTATTGATCTCCCTCTCGTCACCAATAGCGCCTTCGCTTGCTGCGAACTTGCTTGTTTGTTTTCCTTATTCTTCCGCCTGCTCTGCTCATTTAATATGGAGGCTGCAACATCGTCAAAAACTAAACTGTCCACTGGATTGTTGTTCGTCAGGTTAATAATGAGTTGATCATACGAATCTAGTAGACTTTGCAATAGAAGCTCTGCACGTTCATTTTCCTCTATATTATAACCCAACATTGTGAGTTGTGAAAATAGAGTCTTCAATGTGTTGATGTGGTCGATCACCATTGTAGATTCAGCCATTCGAAGAGTATAGAGTTTTCTCTTCAAGAAGATTTTGTTGTGTAGTGACTTGGCCTCGTACAATTTTGTAAGAGTATCCTAAATTTCCTTCGCTGTATTTTTCTCTGCCACAATAGATAATACTCCATCCGCAAGTGCCAAGTGTAAATCAGAAATGGCGTTGCCGTCTACCTCATTCCACTTGTCATCAGTTATCTCCATGGGCTTTTCTCCAATTGCTGCCAAGCAATTATTTTTCCTCAATACAGCTTTCATCTTTATTTTCCACAACAAAAAATTATTTCCGTTAAACTTCTCAATTTCATACTTTGCTGCCATTTTATTGATAAATACCGCACACAAGCTAGTGTACCACCTTGAATAGTTGTGAGTATGTGTGAGAATGCACACCAGGAAAGTTCCCAGGAAAGACTGGAGGGGTCACAATGGTCCCACTTAAAAGCCAGACTCCTTAAGCTCTTATCGCCTTTGTGACAGAACTTTCCTAGACATGTACAAAACCACACAGTTTCTTTACTCACACCACTATTCCCTGCTTTGCACCGCAAAATTCTTAGATCGCTCCCACCGTTTCACGTGAATAGTACTGTATACGTGAACAATACCGTATATGTGAATAGTACCCCTTACGTGAACAGTACCCGACTCCAAAAAATACAACCAATAGCTCTGATACCACTGTTAGAAAATTAGTAGGTGAAGCAAGACCGCAGCTAAAATAAAATTGGAAGAAAAATAAAGAACAAACACAATAAGAGGACACCATAAATTACGTGGTTCGGCTTTTAGACTATGTCAACGGGTGAAGACAGAAGGAAATATTTTACTAGTGAAAAGGAGTTACAAGTATTGTAGTATTTTAGCTCACTTCCCAAAATCCCAATACACCTAAACTCTCAAAACACTAAAACAAGAGCTTATAAATTCAAGCTCTCTAAACTCTCTCTAAATACAAGAAAACTCTTCTCAAAATTGGATAAGCAAATGAGGGAATGAATCCCTCTATTTATAGCCAAAATCTTGGCTACTATTCACGTATGTTTTTTAATTATTTATTATTGTTCAAAATTTCAAAATTCAAAGTTTGATATTCAAACTTTGAATATCTAGAATTTTGAATTTGATATTCAAAGTTTGAATATCTAGAAGTTTGATTTTGATATTCAAACTTTGAATATCAAGACACCCAATCTTGACAAATGCTGCATTGCCGAGAGCTGCAGCTAGATGGAGAGCAGTGTTGCCTTTCTCATTTTGTAATTTTAAGACATTTGATGCATTTTGTCCCATGCTTTCCACTAGTTTCAGCACAATGTCACTTCTTCCATCACTCACAGCAATATGCAAAGCTGTGTCTTCTGAGTTTGTGATTTTGGCTGCTTGAATCATGGGGTTGTTCTCATAGGCCTCCGCAACTTTGTTCTATCGGCCTTTCATGGCGTTTTCGAACAAATTATTCACCGCCACTATTTGCGAAGCCATATTGATCTCTTCTAACTTGGAGTTGTCAATTTAAACATGCCATAGGCCATGATAATGAATCTACTTGTGGTTCACTGTATAACTTTAGACTTTGGTAACGAATCCTCATTTTGTCCTCCTCCCGTTCATTTTTTTTTTAAATATTTAAAATTAAATCTAACTTATTTTAAGTTTAGATATATATTCGAACTGCCTGATTAGAGAACTAATTTAAAAAATTTATGTGGACTACTGATTGTAAATATCGATACTAAATTATGAAGCAACTGAAAAATATTATTTTTCGTTAATAATGTATTACTTCCACTTTAGAAAGATATGATAAAGAAGGAAAATGATAGAAATCTTAATAAGAGAATGAAATAACATTAATATATATGCTTCAACACCTATTTGAGGCTTCAACACCAATTTGTGCATCGTAGCTTTTCTTTATTCTCTCTATGTACCTTTGCTTCCCATATTTTTTGAAAGAGCCAATTAAAAATATTTCTTTCTGGAAAAGATCATAAATTGATGCTGGGCAGATATATTTTCAAACTCTTTTCTTCTCCATGACGGACATTCATTTCTTCTGCCACTAGCTGCTTTACTAAAGACAACTAATCCTTTTCTTTTATTTATTTTTACTTTTCTTTTGCTTATTTTCACTTTCTTTCTTGGATACCACGTAAAATTTGGCAACATTGCTATATTAAAATGAGTGGGCAGCCACTTGACAGGAATAGATTTTTATATTTTTATCTTGGGTATAATGGTATACCATTGCAAGAGCTTTTCTTTATTCTCTCTATTAGTTGTTTCTAATTTGTCTGTATGAAGGTATATAAGTACACACAATTAATATACCTTAAAAAAATTGAACCCCGACCAGCAACGCTGATTATTAAATTAAAAACCCTTGAAATAGCTAAAAATTTGAAAAGTAAATACAGAACGCACAATAATCATCTTAATTAATACAACTTTAATAAAATTTCATTAACATGTTGTGGAAATTAATATAAAGATAAGGATCTCCTTAAGTTACAGTTTGTGTAAGTTACTATCCATATTTCGTCTACCAATCTTTCCTAATTCACATCTTTGGTGAAAAAATTTCTTTTGTAATTCCTTACATAAGGATTCCGAAAATACCGGATCTCCGCCTACACAAGCAAATTGTTGATAAAACTCCAAAATGGCATTTTCTTTTGATCCAATTTTTTTTTTCTCCTTATTCGTCAGGAAAGACAAGAAAATTTCAGGGTAGCAAATATTCTCTAGAATTTCTCGTAGATTCGAACCCATAGCTGCTGATAGAACTAGAATAGATACTTTCTGTTTCCTACTCACACGAGCCCATATCCTTGCTTTTCTATCAATCTCTAATTCGAATCTTCCCCCCCAATCAGATATTATGGTGCCTGTATAGACCGAAATTCCGTTATGGCCCAATTCTGACCGATAATAGATACCGGGACTTTGCAATATTTGATTGATGACAATTCTGTATATTCCGTTTACTATAGAAGTTCCCAAAGAATTCATTAGAGGAATGTTTCCAATAAAAATAGTTTGTTCCTGCATGTCCCCTCGGCTTTTCCAAATTAATCCTGCAGACACATATGATTCCATTGGAAGAAACCGATTTTATTTTATTATATAACAAGAGAAGTGTAAATACTCATTTAGTCCTTATCTTTTACCTTAAGAATTTGTTTATCCTTAATTTTTTCCTTTTATAATAATATCCTTACAACAATATTCTTGGGATATTAAAAAAAAGGAAAAATGTTTAATTCATCAAATTAGCCTTAAAAACAAAATAAAAATTGATGTAAATATTTATGTTATTATTTTACTTTTAGGATTAATGTAACCCCATATTTCCATAAAGCTAAATATTAAATTTTTTTATAACAAATCATGAATGGCATTATTACTATTATTAATAAGGATTGTAATATCCCTAATTAGGATTCATAGAATAATTTTAGAAACGATTTATTCTTTCCAAAGTTAATAGGGTTTCCCATAAATTCACACTTTTTGTTCCCTCTTCCATAAACCTAAATTCACAACGGCATTTTTATTCTCTTAGCTGCTCATCGCTCTTTGCTCATACCCTAGGATTTGAACTCTTAGTTGAAAGTCTTAACGATCGATAAGTCTTACTTTCCCTATGCTCTACTAGATTTCTTATCTTCATTTTCTATAAGAGTCTTATTTTTGCATGATTTTAGAATATTACAGACCTTTATCATGATTTATGATGTGTTTACATTGTGTTTAGTAAGTTAGTTTACTGTTGAATCTTGTTAGTTAACCCATGACACAATAAGCACACTGAATAGTTTTCTGGATAGCATGAACGTCTCGTAATAAAATATATATTTTATAAATGATTTTGAGAAGAACCTCATCTTTACATAATCTAACATGTAGGCTTATTGAATAAATTTTATTTCAT
Organism: Citrus x changshan-huyou; assembly: GCA_039657385.1. Classification (NCBI taxonomy): domain Eukaryota; kingdom Viridiplantae; phylum Streptophyta; class Magnoliopsida; order Sapindales; family Rutaceae; genus Citrus; species Citrus x changshan-huyou. The sequence goes on from CM077555.1 coordinate 12,992,988, forward strand.
AAGATTTGACCTTATTTTCGCTTTTATATGAATTTTTAAAATAGACACTGTTGTACTGAAAAACTGTGATTTCAGCAGAACAATCAAATTTCTAAAATTATTTGGACTGCTAAATGAAATCATAAATTTCTGAAATTTTAAATTAAGATTATTATGTGTGTCTAGTACTCCTAATTTTAATTTCATAATTTTCTGATAAATATATAATTTTACAAAAATCTCGGAACCTATAATATTTAGTTAAGGCAGTATAAAACAATTTTGAACTTGTCAATAAACAAATAGCTTTGAAATGTTTTTGGTATCGGATCATCCTAAAAATTCTATGGGAGATACCCATGGATGTGTCTAGAATAGTTCTGTATAATATTATGTCACTCTTATTATTAGATTAAGAGTAATTATTCAAAGAATCAAACTTGCATAGTATGAGTTAGAAAATCAGAATGTTGGAATAAGTTGTTAATAGTTATATCTTTTATTTGTTTAAGGCGCTTGAGGCTGTTGGAGACTTAAATGTTTGTTTTAATCATTGCTTTTGTTGAGGAAAGTAGCTTCATCCCTAGTGTACTGGATATGTATAATTATTTTGTTACTACTATAAGAACATGTGTTTTTACAGTTCTTTAAAAATTCATTGATTTTCATTAAAAAAATTAGTTTATGTAAATCTTTTCAAATCTGAAAATTATGTTATTTTTATGGTTTCAACAAAATATTCTAAATGCTTTTAAATGTGTAATTTATTTTGCTAAATGATTATCATCGATGAAATTGTCCATAAAATACTAGAATGGAATTTGTTTTGCAAGTGTAAATCATTTTTATGATCTTTAATGAATCCGATATGAATATTTTGTTGACATATACAATTAAGATTATTTATGAAAATTTATGTAGAGACCACATTTTGAGGCTGTATAGGGGTCATCTCTTGAGGATCAGAGTGCCACAAAGTGCCATGTATAATACAAAGTGTCACATGCAAGTCATTACATATGAAAAATGAATTTAAATGTGTTGGCTTATTGTTCCTAATCATTCTGATTTTGATCATATTATACGATATATATGTTCGAGACCAATACTAGGTTTCTGTTCTGAGTATGCACACAATATTTTGATTCTGATTATGTTTTTGGCTCGGTCGCTAGGAATATAGGCGATACTATGTGAAATGAGCTAACCTTTCTGTTTTTTGTGTATATATGTTATACAATTTGTTTTCATGGTTAATTATGCTTTTGATATTCTGAATCACCCATGAATTTATATCCTTTTGTTATAATAAGTCATTTTGTAAAACTTATGATTTCTAATATATGTTTTGATAAAAAAAAGAAGCTTGCAATACTTTTAGTACTCGATAACCCTAGTGTGTTGGGGATGGTTTTACTTACAAAGTTGACGGCTCACATCTCATCACTATTTTTTGTAAATTGAGTAACTTGTAGAGAGGTGTGTTTTTTGGGAGCTAGAGATTCATTTACTATTACTGTTGCTAATTGAATAAGAGAAGGATGAACTTTTTTTTTTAAAGTTTGTTTATCTTATAAACTTGTAATTAGAGAGTTTTGGGACTTTTCTTATATTTGTGTTCCCGGGAGAAAATGTTTAGTATTAGACTTGTGGTTTTATTGATTTGTTCAATAAAATTAAGATATTTTAGTTTGATGTTTATGTATATGGATTACGATTTATAAGTAATCTCCTTTACCATGTGTTCTCCACGTGCTAGATTTAGGGTGTTATAATTAATTTGGTAAATTAAATTTTTATAAAAATTATAAGTAAGATTGTTGCAAAGATACAAAAAATAATATTTCTCTCATACAAATATATATTAGTTAATTTGCTAATAAATAATTATTAGTTAATATACTAATTAATTTTTTTATAAATAAAAATAATTAATGTCAAGAATATTGTTAATAAAATGTGATTGTAAGATGTAAAAAAGAGCAGGGAAAGAATGTAAAATATTTAATAATAAGAGTATATTGAGATATTTTTTAAAATATAAGAACAAAATGAACACTTAATTCAAAAAATAAAGACCAATCAAGCATTTACTTGCAAGAGAATGTGGCTTGATATGGTAAATGGGCTCATCATATTCCTCAAAACACAAGGGTAAAAAATCCAAGGATATCCCCATAAATTAATGTTAAAAATTATTCAAGGGGAGAACACGAAGGTTAATAACAGTAGGAGGGCAAAAAGCACTGTACCCTCCATAAGATATCACATTGTTCCCCCATAAAGTGCGAATATATTTTCTTGAGCCATTTTTAAAGAAAAAATGTTCAACCAAGAATCAGAAAAAATCTCTAAACTAGGGGCTAAGCATGGACTTTTTTTTAGGGTGAGCTAAAATTTTATTTTTATTGAAGGTATTAACTATAAAGTTTTTTTTAAAAAAAAAATTATTGATGGTTAATTCTGGGGCTTACAATGAAATGTTACGTATCATAAAAGAAAGAAACATTAGGAACCCCTTTTATGGGAAACAACAATGTCGCTCGTTCCTTAAGACCCTAAGGCTCTTTAGGGATTTTGAAAACACCTAAGGAAGCATTGGACAAGTAATGAAGGAGAGTGGGGACCAAAAAGCCATCATATGTCATACTAAGTTTTAGAATTGTTGGGAAAGGGACTCATACAAGCAGCTGTAAATTAACTGGAAACAAAACTCTTTCCATCTTTGTGTGATTAAAATAAGATGTGTACCACAAATAAATAGGCAAAAAGATAAACCAACAAAATCTAATACCAAAACCAACCACAAGAGACACATATTTTTACGTGGAAAACCCAAAGCAGGAAAAATCACAGAACTGTAGTCCGATAAAATCTTCCACTATTTTAATGGAATTACAATACAAATTCTTCTCTAGATGACACTAGAGGCTAACAACATCAAGAATCTCAATGCTCTTGCTTACAGTAACAACATAATAATTGTCTCTCTAACAAGTGAGTACCTCAAATAATAACCAATAAGAGAACATAATAAAAATCAAGACTAGTAAGATTGTATACGGAGATGCCAGGAATTTACCCTCAAAATTTGGGAGAAAATGGAGTTAAAATCGCTTTCTGATCATCCAATCAAATATTGAAAATCTTGCCTTCAAATTGTAATAGCCAGTCACTCTCTTTTTCTCTCTTTTCCCACTTATCTTTTTACGATTGTAAAACTAGGGCTGCCGCTTGCTTTTTAAAGCCAAATTTCAGAAACATTTCATCCAAGTCCAAAGCTTAATATTAATTGCACATCAAGCAAGCCTTTTGGACTTTGGGCTTTTGGGTCCCGAGAGAGATGGACCCAACAAATCTCCCCCTCCAGATCATTTGAGGGGCACCGCCAAGCCCGCTTTCTACATATAGCTTTTCAGCTTCTCCTTGGACAGTGGCTTTGTCATTATATATGATCTATTCTTCGTTATGTATATCTTCTTAACCTGCTATTGTTTCTTTCCAAGCACGTCTTGTATTTAATGATACCTCACATCAATATGCTTGAATTTCGAATGGTATATCAAATTTTTTGCAAGTGAATGACACTTTGACTATTGTAGTATTCAATAAAGTTGTCTTGGTTCGCATCCAACTCTTCTAGGAAATTCTTCATCCATAAGGTTTCTTTGCAACCTTCAGTGATTGTAATATACTCTGCTTTTGTGGTAGATAGAGCAATATATTGCTGAAGTCAGGACTGCCATGAGACTGCTCCCCTGTAAAGGTGAGTAAATATCTTAATAAACATTTTCTAAAGTCAACATCTCTTGCCATATCTGTATCCGTGTACACTTGTAATATAGGTTTGTCGCTACCAAAGCATAAACATGCCTTGGAAGTGCCTCTAAGATATTTGAGAATCCATTTCACTGTTGTCCAATGTTCTTTGCCCAGATTGGAGAAAAACCGACCGACTACACCAACTGTATGAACAATATCTGGTCTTGTACAAACTGTGGCGTATATGAAACTATCAGCTCCTGAAGCATAAAGAACTCCTCTCATCTCTCTCTTCTCTTTCTCACTTGTAGGATAATACTCGGAACTATGCTTAAAATGGCTCGCAAGTGGAGAACAAACAAATTTTGCCTTACTCATATTAAACCTTTTAAGAACTCTTTCAACATATGCTTCTTGAGATAACCATAACTTCTTAGTTTTTTTATCGTGGGAAATCTTTATGCCAAGAATTTGTTTCGTCGATCCTAAGTCCTTCATTATAAAAGACTTGCTGGGCTCTCTTTTCAAATTATCAATCTTATTAGCGTCGTGACCAACAATCAACATGTCATCTACATAAAGCAAAAGAATGATGAAATCATCATCACCAAACTTCTTTACAAAAGCACAATGGTCACACATAGTCTTGTTGAAACTATAGTTCCCCATGAAAGAATTAAACTTCTTGTACCGCTGCCTTTTTTCCCTCAAGAAATTATTTTTAACATCAAGCTATTCAATCTCCAAGTTCAAGCTAGCTACTAATCCCAAAACAACTCGGATAGAAGACATCTTCACCACAAGAGAAAATATTTATTCAAAATCAACACATTTCTTCTGACCGAAACTCGTTGCAACCAATCTAACCTTGTACTACTGTTGTGAGTTATTTTCAGTTTTCAACCTATAAACTCATTTGTTCTTCAATGCCCTCTTTCCCTTAAGAAGCTTTACTAAGTTATAAGTGTGGTTTTCATTTAAGGATTTCATCTCCTCTTGCATGACTTTAACCCACTCATTTTTATACTAATAAGACATAAATTCTTCAAAACATTCTGGCTCCCCTCCATTTGCAAGCATCACATATTCATGTGGAAGATACCTAGTGGAAGTTTATGGTTCTCTAGTGGATCTTCTCAATTCTGGCTTAAATGGTGGTGCTTGTGGTTATGGAGGTGCCTGGTTAACTAGTTCTGCTAGACCATCATTATTATCCTTTTCAACTTTCAACTTCCCCATAATCATCATGAACTATAGGTAGAGAAACTGAAGTTGGAATAATAGGAATCTTTAAAGATGACTGAGATTCATCATTCTTCTTTATATTACCATCTATCTGATCTTTAATGAACACAACATCTCTACTTCTGATCAATTTCTTTACCACTAGATCCCATAATTTGTATCTAGATTCTTCATGCCCATAGCCTAAGAAAATACATTTTTTGGCTTTACCATCAAGCTTTGATATTTCATTCTTAAGAATATGAACATATGCTCTGTAGCCAAACACTCTCAAGTGTTTATAAGAAACATCTTTCCCAATCCAAACTCACTCAGACACATCGCCATCTAATGGAGTTCAAGCAGAAAGGTTAATTAAGTCAACTGCAGTATGCATAGCCTCTGTCTAGAAAGATTTGGGAAGTTTGATGTCAGAAAGCATACACCTGACCCTCTCTTCAATTGTTCTATTCATCATTTCTGCAACACCATTCTGTTGCGATGTTTTTGGTATAGTATTCTCAAGTCTGATTCCATGAGATCAGCAATATTGCTCAAATGGTCCTCTATACTCACCACCATTGGCAGCCTTGACACATTTTAGTTTTCTTCTCGCCTCTCTCTCAACATAAGCATGGAAGAACTTAAATATATCAAGTACCTAGTCTTTACATTTTAAAGCAAAAGCCCACATTTTCCTAGAATAATCATTAATGAAAGTCGCAAAATAAAATGCACCTCATATTGATCTACTTTGCATTACGCAAACATTAGTGTGAATCAAATTAAAGGTTTACTACTTTCTAGATGGAGAAAAGCTTTTATAAGCTACTCTGTACATCTTTCCAACTAAGTAATGAACACAAGTCTTGAGGGACATATTTGCAAAGCTGGGTAGAAATCTTTTTCTGGCAAAAGTTTCTAACCCTTTCTTACCAATGTGAACAAGGCTTTTGTGCCACGTCTTAATGTCAAAATCTTTTACAACCACATTAAAACACATCTTTTTTCTTGATCTTAGCTTCTATCACATAGAGAGTGTTTACTTTCCTCCCCTTAGCCAACTTTAGGAGCCTTTGGTGAGCTTCCATTTCATTCACCAAATTGGTTAGTATAACCATCATCATCAAGCTTGCATTTAGAGATCAAATTAAGACGAATATTCAATATATGTGTGACATCTTTAAGCAATAACTTATAGTCAATTCTGGTTTCTAAGAAAACATCTCATGTGCCCACATTCTTGGATGCCCTCTCATTTCCCATCCGAACATGGGCATAATCACCATTAACATATGATATGAAGTAATCACGATGTGCAGTAACATGAAACGAAGCACTCGAATCAATCACCTAATCATTGGTATAGCAGGTGAGATTTATAGAGCTCTCATCATGAACAATACCATATTACCATTAACTACGGCTACATTGTTCTCTTTGTCATTTTTCTGAGCATCACCTTTTTCTTTCGCTTGTTCTTTTTTCCACAATCTACACTTTCTTTTAACATGACCCATTTTCTGACAATAAAAACACTTCATGTTTCTCCTCTAGGACTTCGATCTTCCTCTAAGGTTATTATTATTCTACTAGTGGAAATTTTTACTCTTACTTCTCCCCCGCCTTTCTTGCTTTTATGAAACAAGTGCATTTGACTCAGAGGGAAGTACTTCAATAATCTTTCTTCTAGATTCTTCATTCCGCGCCCTATTTGTAACCATATCCAAGTTTAATTTCTCATTCGGCACTGAATTATTCACTGACACCATTAATTCTCTCAACCGTCAGGCAAAGAACTAAGCAATAACAATACTTGTAATTCATCATCTAAAATAATTTTCATAGTAGTCAACTGATCAACCAAGCCCTGAAACTCACTAATGTCTTTAATTATATTGTGCCTCTCTTTGTATTTCAAGTTAACAAGCCTTTCATCACATTGGCTTTATTTTGTGTTGTTGGCTGGTCATTTCTCCAAAGAACATTAGCTATGGATTTCTTTAGCGACATGGTGGTACACACTCTGATAAATCCATGATCCAATAGTACCCACGACCTTCTAGTTTAATTGAGCCTAATTTTTATCACTTAAATCGGCGGGTTTAGCTTATTTACCTTTAATGGGTTCATGTAAGTCTTTCATGTATAACAAATCTTCCATCCTAGACTTCCAAATACCATAATTCCCTGATTTTAATTTAATCATGCATGTTAAGGACTCCTCCATCTCAACCACACAAGTAATAAAAAACAAAAAAAAAACCTGACACTTTGATACCACTCTGTTGGGAAAGGGACTTACACAAGCAGCTACAAATTAAGCAAAAACAAAACACTTTCCCTCTTTGTGTGATTAAAATAGGATGTATACCACAAATGAATAAGCAGAAAAAAATAAACTAACAAAATGCAAAGTAAAAACCAACCACAAGAGACATATAAGTTTACGTGGAAAACCTAAAGTGGGAAAAATCATGGGACCTTAGTCTGATAAAATCTTCCACTATTTTAATGGAATTACAGCAAAAATTCTTCTCTAGATGACATTAAAGGCTAACAACATCAGGAATCTCAATGTTCTTGGCTTACAGTGACAACCTAATAACTATCTCTCTAGCAAGTGGCCATCTCAAATAATAGCCAATGAGAGGATAAAATAAAAATCAAGACCAGTAGGATTGTAGAGGGCGATGCTAGGAACTTACGCTCAAAATTAGGGAGAAAACAAAATTAAAATAGTCTTCCGATCGTCCGATCAAAGATTGAAAATTTTGCCCCTAAATTGTAATAGCCAACTGCTGTCTTCTTCTCTCTTTTCCCACTTGCTTAATTTCTTATCAAATTTCATCCAAGTCCAAAGGTTAATATTAATTGTACATCAAGTAAATTTTTTTGGACTTTAGCTTTTAGGCCCTAAATGACAAGCCTTCTTCTCTCTTTCTAAAACTAATTGTTAATTGTTAATTGTCCTATATCCATGTCACAAGCCTTCCGCTACAACTTTATCGACTCACCTGTGGACTAATGGGATTGCTCCAACTGATCACTATCATCTCCAAGCAAGCCCCAAAAGGTGCCCTGCTAGTGAAAGGAACAGCACCTTAGTTGGTGGTGTCAAGGGCATTGGTGTGACCAGCCCCAAAGAAACAAAGATCACCAACATGATCTCCTCCCTGAATTTCTTGGTTACTTTTTACTAATATTTACTATTTTTTGAGCCCTGCTCATTCTTGTAACATGCAAGTCTTTTTTCACTGATTGTTAGAGCTTAATATTGTCAAGTTATTTCAATGAAAATGTGCTAAAGAAGTATTTCACTAGTAATAGAAACAAACATCTTGAACAACGCACTTTGATTTCGGTTATTCGACTGGAGCTAACTGTGGCTCACTGTGGATTAGGGAATCTTTTATGAAAGAATCTTTAATTATAGTTCCTTTGGTTTGGATGCTTGGTCACCTATACTGGTTTTCTGCAAGAGTTTTGCATGTGCCTTAACTCTACAGAGGGCTAAAATCGACAGCCAGATCTCTTTAGTTTTGAAGCCTCAAGATCAAAGCCTCTAAAAACATGCAATTGATATCTATATCCTGGACTTTTCTGGAAGCTGCTAGCTGCATCCATGCTTGAGAAGGGAATGGAGGCATGCTATGTTCCTTTTAATAGGTGTATAAGTCTGTCTTATTAATAAAAATGAGAAAATAAAGAGTTGTAGAAATCTAATTTTGACTATGTGTTAGCCCTATCGGTACTACCTGGGAATCAAATTTTTGTTGATAAAATTTCTCGGCTACTCCTACACAAGTACTAAATCTCTACTGTTTTATTTTTCGTTTTGTCTAAGTCATGGTTGGGCGGTGCCAAACCATTAATAATTTTCAAATTGGCCACCCAAATTGAAGTCTAAGGAGGTGCCGCCCAAGGAAAGAAAAAAAGGGAAAATTTTGAAAAAGAAGAAAAAAATGGAAATTGTGGTTGGTACACCAAATGAAAGAAAAAGAAAAAAAATTAAATTATTATTTTAATAGCCAATTTTGGCTATAAATAGAGAGGCTCCCCCCTCATTTTATTCATTATATTTTTCTTAAGTTTCTCTGCTCTGTTTTGTAAAAAAGAAAGAGTTGTGTGAAAGATTAAGAGTTTTAATACTCTTGTGTAATTAGTGAATGAGAGATTGGGTGTATTGGGGTTTTGGGTAGTGAGCCAAAATATTACAATACTGGTAATCCTTATTTCACTAGGGAAATATTTTCTTTCTGTTTTCGCCCGTGAATGTAGGCTAAAAGCCGAACTACGTAATATGGTGTCCTCTTTTGTGCTTGTTCTTTATTTTCTTCCAATTGTATTTTAGCTACGTGTCTGCTTCACTCACTAATTTCCTAACAGTGGTATCAGAGCTATTGGTTGTATTTTTTTGAGTCGGGGTACTGTTCACGTATATGGTATTATTTACGTATACGATACTGTTCACAAGAAACGGTGTGAGCGATTCAAGAATTTGGTGGTGCAAAGTAGGGAATAGTGGTGTGAGTAAAACAACTATGAGGTTTTGTACATATCTAGGAAAGTTCTGTTACAAAGTCGATAAGAAATTAAGGAGTCTGGGTTTTAAGTAGGACCATTGTGACCCCTCCAGTCTTTCCTTAGAATTTTCTTAGAGTGCATTCTTACACATACTCACAACTATTCAAGGTGGTACACTAGCTTGTATGCGGTATTTATCAATAAAATAGCGGCATAGTATGAAATTGAGAAATTTAACGGAAACAATTTTTCGTTGTGGAAAATGAAGATGAAAGTTGTATTAAGGAAAAATAATTGCTTAGTAGTAATTGGAGAAAGACCCATGGAGATAACTGATGACAAGTGAAACGAGATAGATAGCAATGCCATTTCTGATCTACACTTGGCACTTATAGACGGAGTATTATCCAGTGTGGCAGAGAAAAATATAGCGAAGGAAATATGAGATACTCTCACAAAATTGTACGACGCCAAGTCATTACATAACAAAATCTTCTTGAAAAGAAAACTTTATACTCTTCGAATGACGGAATCTACAATGGTGACCGACTACATCAACACCTTAAAGACTCTATTTTCACAACTCACAATGTTGGGTCATAATATAGAAGAAAATGAACGTACAGAGCTTCTACTTCAAAGTCTACCAAATTCGTATGATCAACTCATCATCAACCTGATGAACAATAATCCAGCGGACAGTTTAGTTTTCGACGATGTTGCAGCCTCCATATTAAATGAGGAGAGCAGGCGAAAAAATAAGGAAAACAAACAAGCAAGTTCGCAGCAAGCGGAGGCGGTATCGATGACGAGAGGGAGATCAACGGAACGTAGCCCCAGTGGGAGTCAAAATCATGGTAGATCAAAATCTAAAAGTAAGAAGAATGTTAAATACTACAATTGTGGCAAAAAAAGGCACGTCAAGAAAGAGTGTTGAAGTAACCAGAAGATAAGAGGAGGCAAAGAACCCGAGTCATCAAATGCTCAGGGTTGTGTAGTAAGTACCTCTGATGATGGCGAAATTCTCTACAGTGAGGCAACAACTGTTTCAGAAGGCAGAAAACGACTATATGATATCTGGCTTATAGACTCAGGAGCTACCTGGCACATGACCTCTCGGAGAGAATAGTTTCACATATATGAACCTATCTCAGGAGGATCTATATATATGGGTAATGATCATGCCTTAAAGATCGCTGGTATTGATACTATCAAAATAAAAATGTTTGATGGTACAATTCGCACAATTGGGGAGGTACGACATGTCAACGGCCTGAAGAAAATTCTATTGTCTTTGGGACAAATAGATAGCCATGGGTGCAAAACTCATATGGAAAATGGAATTATGAAGATTGTTAAAGGAGCACTTACATTGATGAAGGCAGAAAAGATCAGTGCTAATCTATTCATGCTTAAAGGAGAAACACTACAGGAGACTGAAGTGTGTGTCGTATCAAATGGAGAAGAGTCAACGATGATGTGACATCTCAAACTTGGCCACATGTTGCAACAAGGTTTGAAGAATCTCTCTAAGCGAAAATTACTTCCAGGGTTCAAATCGGTAAGTTTACCATTTTGCGAGCATTGTGTTACAAGTAAGCATCATAGATTAAAATTCAGTAGATCCATTGGTAGAAGTAAATGCATTCTAGACTTGATTCATTCTGATGTTTGGAAATCACCGGATATATCCATGGGAGGTACAAAGTACATGGTGAATTTCATTGATGATTATTCTAGAAGATGTTGAGTGTATCCAATTAAGAAAAAGTCAGATGTATTTTTAGTGTTTAAAGAATACAAAGCGCCGGTGGACCTTGAATCTGGTAAAAAGATCAAGTGCTTGAGGACAGATAATGGTGGATAGTATACAGACGGCGAGTTTCTTGCTTTCTGTAAGCAAGAAGGTATTCAGAGGCAATTTACAGTGGCATACACTCCTTAACAAAATGGAGTGGCAGAGCGGATAAATAAAACTTTTACAGAGCGGATAAGAGCTATGTTGAGGATTGTTGATCTACCCAATTCATTTTGGGCAAAAGCAGCTAAAACTACCTATTATATAGTAAATCGGTCGCTATCTACAGCAATTGGGCTGAAGACAGCGATGGAGATATGGACTGAAAAGTCAGCTGATTACTCCTACCTACATGCATTTGGATGTCCTGTGTACGTGATGTACAATGCTCAAGAAAGAACAAAGCTGAATGCAAAATCTAGATGATGTATTTTTTTGGGATATGCTGATGGAGTAAAAGGGTATCGTCTGTGAGACCCCACTGCCCATAAGATCGTCATCCGCAGAGATGTTATCTTTATAGAAGATCAACTGCAAAGGAGAGATGAGGATGATAGCAGGGTAAAAGAAAAGTTAGAGACTATACCAGTATATATGGAAAATAATCCAGAAGATTCAGATTCTTCTAAAGCAGTACCAAAGCACGAAGAACAAGAACCAGTCGAGTCCGAGGCTCTAGAAGTTCGTCGGTCAACTCGTGAAAGACGACCGCCAACGTGGCACTCGGAGTATGTCATAGAGACCAATGTTGCATATTGTCTTCTAAAAGAAGATTAAGAGCCTTCAACTTTCCATGAAGCTTTAAACATCCCAGATGTTGCTTTGTGGTTGACAGCAATGCGAGAAAAAATTGAAGTTCTGCACAAAAACAAGACATGGGAACTTGTACCACTATCACACAGAAGAAAAGCCATTGGTAACAAATGGGTCTATAAGATTAAACGTGATGGTAATGACCAAGTGGAGCGGTATCGTGCAAGATTGGTGGTGAAAGAATATGCTCAGAAAGAAGGTATTGACTTTAATGAGATATTTTCTCCGGTAGTTCGACTCACAATAGTCAAATTAGTCTTGGCGATGTGCGCTACACTTGACTTACATCTTGAGTGGTTAGATGTGAAAACTACATTTCTTCATGGAGAATTTGAAGAAGAAATATATATATACTCCAACCAGAAGGTTTTGCAGAAAGAGGAAAGGAGAACTTGGTTTGCCGATTGAACAAATCTCTATACGGTCTCAAACAAGCGCTGAGATATTGGTATAAAAGATTTAATTCATTCATCATGAGCCTTGGATACAACAGACTCAGTTCAGACAATTGTGCCTATTACAAGAGGTTTGAAGAAAATGATTTCATTATTTTGTTGTTGTATGTGGATGACATGTTGGTAGCAGGCTCCAACAAAGATCGAATCCAAGAATTGAAGGCACAATTGGCTAGGGAGTTTGAAATGAAGGACTTGGGACTAGCAAACAAGATTCTAGGGATGCAAATACACCGAGATAGAAATAACAGGAAGATTTGGCTTTTACAAAAGAACTACTTGAAGAAAATCTTGTGGTTCTTCAACATGCAAGATTGTAAGTCAATTTCTACCCCACTTCCTGTTAATTTCAAATTATCCTCAAGTATGTGTCCTATCAATGAAGCAGAGAGGAAGAAGATGTCTCGAGTACCGTATGCATCAGCAATGAGAAGTTTAATATTCGCTATGATATGTACTAGACCAGACATTGCACAAGTAGTGGGAGCAGTCAGTCGATACATGGCGAATCCTGGTGGAGAGCATTGGATAACTGTGAAGAGGATTCTAAGATACATCAGAGGAACCTCAGATGTTGCATTATGTTATGGAGGATCAAAGTTTACTGTTAGGGGCTATGTGGATTCAGATTTTGTAGGAGACCTTGATAAAAAGAAATTCACTACTGGTTATGTGTTTACACTTGCGGGAGCAGTTGTAAGCTGGGTTTCGAAACTGCAGACTGTTGTGGCTTTATCTAAAACAGAAGCAGAGTACATGTCAGCTACACAAGCTTGCAAGGAAACTATTTGGATACAAAGGTTATTGGCGGAGCTCAGGCACAAATAAGAAAAAAATTTTGTGTATTGTGACAGTTAGAGTGCCTTACACATTGCAAGGAATCCAGTCTTTCATTCAAGACAAAGCACATAAGAGTTCAGTATCACTTCGTTCGAGAAGTAGTGGAAGACGAAAGTGTGGATTTACAGAAAATCCATACGAAGGAGAACCTAACAAATGTTTTGACCAAGCCAATCAATACTGACAAATTTGTCTGGAGTAGATCCTCTTGTGGCCTAGTAGAGACGTAGGCAATATGATTATGGCGAAGCAGAAAAGATGGCGTGGAAATTGATTGATTCTCAATCTAATCTCCAAGTGAAAGAATGTCAAAGTCATGGTTGGGTGGTGCCAAACCATTAACAATTTTCAAATTGGCTACCCAAATTGAAGTCTAAGGAAGTGTCGCCCAAGGAAAGAAAAAAAGGGAAAGTTTTAACAAAGAAGAAAGAAAAAATGGAAATGGTGGTTGGTACACCAAATGAAAGAAAAAGAAAAAAATTAAATTACTATTTTAATAGTCAATTTTGGCTATAAATAGAGAGGCTCTCCCCTCATTTTATTCATTCCATTTTTCTTAAGTTTCTCTTCTCTGTTTTGTAAAAGAGAAAGAGTTGTGTGAGAGATTAAGAGTTTTAATACTCGTGTAATTAGTGAGTGAGAGATTGAGTGTATTGGAGTTTTGGGTAGTGAGTTAAAATATTACAATACTTGTAATCCTTATTTCACTAGTGAAATATTTTTCTTCTGTCTTCGCCCGTAGATGTAGGTTAAAAATAGAACCGCGTAATTTCTGGTGTCCTCTTTTGTGCTTATTCTTTATTTTCTTTCAATTTTATTTTAGCTGCGTGTCTGTTTCACTCACTAATTTCTTAACACATTGCTGACTTTCTGTACTTCTGGGCAAATGTATGGGATTATAGCTGTAATAAATATGGATTATCTTGTTGTCTACTTCGTTTGTTGTGCCGTTGTTGATTTTTGTCATTTTCTCCGGGAATCTCAGAAATAACTTTTCAAGGATGGAAATATGGTTGGAATTGCAAAACACGCATTCACTTCGAAGTATGAAATTTATTTCAACAAACGAATAACAGAAAATAGCTTTCCTCAGTTTTTTCAATCATTGGCGCTGCTTCATTTCATGACTGGGATTGCTTTTTTATATATGATTTGTAACACTATGTTTTGCAACAAATTAAGTTGTGCCCTATTGTACTAAATTTCATTAACTTTTATTAGAATGCCACTGAACTTCATGTTGACAATGTAAAATCTCTACTCAAACTAAAAACTGGAAGCAATTAGAGCATTCGATTTTTTCTTTTTCTTTTTTGATGCCTAGAACATTCGAAATTAAAATAGAAACCAACCATTATTTAGTGTATCGGTGATGAGCTACTGAGAAAACACCTTGTAGCTAGGCTGTGGAACCATTTTGAATATGGCCAATATAAGATCAACATGTAGAGGAAGTTGTATGAGAGCGAATTAGGCCATGGGCAAGCATGTTGCTGCGTACATTGGAAGTGCCATTGCTCTCAGCGTGTCTCGAATAACAAGGTAATGTCCTGCACAGAATGAGATCCATACAGAAACAACAGATATGTGTAGGGATGTTAAGCCCATAAGAAGCTTTCTGGGCAAGGCCGTGGCAAAATCTTTTTCTTGGCAAAAAATGGGGCACAACACATTCACTTAGTTTGCTACCTATACAAAACCAAAAATTGTTGGTTAAGTTTTTGTGCTTTTGTTAAATAGTTGAGAAGAACAAAGTTAAAAGTGGATTCTATGATGTCGGTTCAAATCCAAAAGTCAAAGGCGTGTGCTTTGTTTGATAATTTTTATATTGTCCACATAATTTTTGACAAATGGAGCTGATTGCTAATAATAGATCCAATTCATCACACCGGTCAACAATTCTAAATCACAAGTCAGCAACACAAAGCAAAAGTACTAAAATGTCCTTTAATCCATTCAATCTAACGGAACGTGCATTAGTGAATGTTTCTGAAACTGAGGGGGTTTGCGTGAGGTGTTGGTGGCTTTTTCTCTGAAATAAAATGTTGTGCTATTTACACTTAGAATTTTTGTAAATCCACCCCATTTTTAGAAAATAAATACAAAAAATTTACATTATTTTTAAAATTTTCAAATAAAGAAGAAATTCATAGAATTAATTAATTCAATCTATAATTTTTTTGGAGACTTAGAATTGACTTAGAATTTTTTTTTTCCTTTTATAGTTGACTACTAAGATTGCTTTAACTAAAACTTAAATTGACTAGTTTACCTTATGAGGTGAAAGTACTAAAAATTTACTTTAACTTCAGGATTTTTTTTATTTTATACAAAATTCATTATTTCTAAATGATGTGCCAAATTTATTTTAGTGGTATTATTATTAATCTTTAATTTAACTAACATATGATACAATACTCATGTAAATTATCGGACTGTCAAATTTATTTCATTTATATGTAAAGTATTGAAAATTATTAAATTTCATTTTAAAACGTTAGATTATAGGTCACAAAAATAAATACATAAACAATTAAATACAACAACACATATTTATTAGGGTAATTGGTCATTTTATTTCACAAGGGTAAAATAGTCAAGTAAAACTTATGTTAAAGCAATCTTAATAATGAAACATGATCAAAGAAACCTAAGAGAAAAATTATAAGAATGATTTGATTGATTAAATGTACAAATTTGTTTGTTGATTCACATTTATTAAAAACAATGTGAAGTTGTTGTAAATTTCTTTTTTTAGAGGTGGGGGAGTTTACACAAATTATAGGCGTAAGTATCCCTACCCATAATAAAATATTGTGAAGCCTTCATCTTTAAAAAGAAAAGGAAACTCTTGTTTTAAAATTATTATATGTCTCTTAAAAGATCTCCTTTATTTCCCCACTTCTACCCACTTTTAACTATAGAATAAAACATTATGTTGTACTTTATAATTAAAATTTTAAATAGATGTTTGGTGGATTAAAAAGGGGAGAACGATTAGATGTCCCCTTGTACAAATCGTGCTTCCCTCAATTTAATGTGAAAAGCAGCCGAAAGTTTCCTCCGGGAAAGTACATTCTGCACTTGCAAAGACGCGAGTAGGATGTTTCTCAAGGAGGGATGCTGCAAGGAGAAACTCAAACCAATTCAACCAAAAGAATTGATTAGAAGTCAACCTGCAGATTTCCTCTGAAAAATCAAGACATGAACCTAATCCACTAACAATTATGCTACAGTTCATGGGGTGTGGGACTCTGACCTTTATAAAGGTTTCTAAAAATTTGAACCAGTTAAGTTATCTTTCTCTTTGTGCCTCAAACTCACTGTGGAAAAATAACATCGAGAGTGGATTCTTTTTTCTTTCTTTATTCTTTCTTTAATTTTCTGAAAGCTATTTCTGTAAAAGTCTTTCATTATTCAATACACTAGACTTATTTTTTAAAAGAACTGACTTGAGAGTGGCAGGACTAATGCTGAAAAAAATTTTGGCATTTCCCTAATCGTTTTTTGTGAACACAGTTGTTTTCTATCCTCTGAAAAATTAGGACATGAACCTAATTCACTAATAGTTATGCCGTAGTTCAGGGGGCGTGGAACTCTGACCTTTATAAAGGTTTCTAAAAATTTGAACCAGATAAGTTATCTTTCTCTTTGTGCCTCAAAACTCAGTGTGGAGAAATAGCATCAAGAGTGGATTCTTTTTTCTTTCTTTAATTTTCTAAAAGCTTTTTCTATAAAAGTCTTTCACTTTTTAATACTCCAGTACTTATTTTTCCAAAGAACAAATTTGAGAGTCGCAGGGCTAATGCTGGAAAATTTTTTGGCATTCCCCTAATTATTCTTTGTGAACAAAGTTGTTCTCTAGCCTTTCAAAAATCAGGACATGAACCTAATTCACTAACAGTTATGCCACAGTTCAAGGGGCGTGAGACTCTAACCTTCATAATGGTTTTTAAAAATTTGAACCAATTAAGTTATCTTTCTCTCTGTGCCTCAAAACGCACTGTGGAGAAATAGCATCAAGAGTGGATTTTTTTTTATTTCTTTCTTCTTTCTTTATTTTTCTGTAAAAATCTTTCATTATTCAATACTTTAGTTCTTATTAGAACTAACTTGAGTGTCGCAGGGCTAATGTTGGAAAAAATTTTGGCATTTCCTTAATCGTTCTTTGTCAAACACAATTGTTTTCTAGGAAAGTAATCATGGTCGTTCATGTCTAATTAAGGTAGAAGTTGCTGGACAAAACTACCTCCCTAATTATTACAAATTTAAGGATTAGCGTAGGTGCCTGGCCTTTTCTTAACTCAACTAGATTTATGCATAAACATTTTGGCACTATTTATGGGGATGGTACCAAAAATTATTCCACTTGAGTAGCTATGACCAAGACCATAACTCGAAGAAGGACTAATCACTATATAATAAAAAAGTATACATATTGGAGGCAACGAAGCTGAAGGAAATAGATGAGGGATGAACGAAATAACCACTTTATGAGAAATTACAAATGAAGCCAGAGATTGACAGTTAATGAGAGGATAGAGCGGATGGAGAATCTGTCAGAGATAATACATAAGCTGACATAAAGGCAAAGAAGGTTGAATGAGAGAAACTCTGGGAAGAACATAAACGTTCCTTAATGTAGCAATAAAATGCAGATAGCAGCAATACTGGGAGATGATAGTTTAACACCACATAGAGTAGGAGATCTGTTTCGTAGCGAACATGACAAAGTGAGCCCTAGAAGAGGGGAAAATATCGAAGAAAGGGAGCTGAGATAGCGCTTGCAAAATGCTGAATGCGAGTGTGAGCATATGGCAATATAGAACCCAAGACATGTTAGGGAATTGAAAGATGAAGTACGAAGGCTCACACAAATTGTTGAGGAAATTCAAGGTCATGGGAGAGCACTGAGTTAGAAAAATAATGCTAGATAGCGAGTCTCCACTCTCAACCAAGATTACGAAGCACAACAATACCGAGAGATTTTTATTTATAGGATCCTAAATACTCAGGAAAGATCGACCCCTTGATACATATAGAGCGATTCAACAAGGTGATTGGAGTGCAAGGCTTGACACCCCTGCAAAGGTGTAGAGCATTTTCGTTGGCATTGGAAGGGTAAGCAAATGATTGGTACCGTAGATTGCTGTTAAGGAAGCATCAAAACTTTTGATCAATTATGTAGGGAGTTTACGGAGCATTTTCGAGAAGCAATGACACCAGAAAATGAAATGATAGAGCTAATGGGGCTTAAACAAGGGGAGGATGAAACCCTCAGAGATTATGTTAGAAGATATAATCGAACAATCCTTAAGCTCGGACCCTTCAACCACCTTCAGGCCTTAAGGGCATTAAAGGAGGAAGTGAAGATAAAGTGCTTGTAGTACAACTTGAAAAACCAAAAACCCAACAATTAGCTTTTATTCTACTGCCGGGTGAAGGTAGATATTGAAATCGAGAACGAAAAAACAGCAAGGGTTACAAGCGAGCAACTAGAAGAGTTTAAGTGAAGGGAAATGAGACCTCAGAAAGAAAGTGGACTAGTTAGGCACATCGATGAGCAAAGCGGCTGCAATGAGGATAACTCCTTACTCCTGTTACTAAACAATGTAGATGATCGAACACCGCTTACCAGTAGTACACAGCTTTGAAGATCTCACTGGAGGAGCTATATTACGCTATTAGGGATAATGGCTTATTGTATACTCCTACACCTCTTACAAGACGAGTAAATAGAAAAGGCAGAAATAGATTCTCTAAGTTCCATACTACTCATGGCTAGCACAATGCCGCGACTCAAAAAATAAGATGGAGGATCTAGTAAAGAATCGTTACTTGGATGAGTATATTAATGGTACTTACCCAATGGCAGATCAATAATATAAACCAGAGAAAGATAATGTTGGATGCGTGATTCACAAGGGGCCAGCTACCAGAGTCATTGCAGTAGGGCCTACCCTAGTAGAAGACTTTAATAGAGCCCAAAAAACTATAGGGAGATATACAATGACCAGCCACAACATTCTTTTCAATGTGCCATCAGTAAAGTGATAAGAATTAGATAAGTCCAAATCATATGGATAGAAGATGATGAAAAGTGGATATTATACCTAGATAAGGATGCTTTGATAATAAAAGCTAACGTGGCGAGCGAAGACTTCTGCGTGATTCTTGTGGATTTGGGCAGCTTAGTTGATATCCTTGTTCAAATTCATCTTGGATGAAATGAGGATCACAAACTTAAATTTGGAGCACACCAGCACTTCTTTTAACAGATTTGGGGAGGAAGAATGATGCCTCTAAGAGTAGTGAAGTTACCAATAATAATCAACTTGAGGTCGTTCGAGAAGACCATGATACTGGACTTTGAGGTGGTCGAAGACAGCCCGTATTAGATGATGTTTGGAAGAACTTTTCTAAAGATTAGCAAATCCATCATGCCTAACTATTACCTAGAACTTAAGTATTGGGTAATAGTGTGGTGGGAGTCGTAAAGGGAAGCCAAAGAATTGTTAAGGGTTGTTACGCAACTGTGGCTAAGGAAGTCATGCAAATAACGTCGCTCAATACTCGAGGAGATTCAAATACGGGAAGATAAAAGCCGGTCAAAAATCTTGAGGCAATAAGTGTAAAATAAAAAGACCTTAAAAAAAATTATAAAGATTGAGTTAAGATTGGGGGAAATTTTAAGAGCAAAATTGGTAGTGTTTGTGAGCAGTTTTGATATGTCTGCTTGGTCGCATGAAGATATACTAGGAATTGATCCTAAGTTAGCTTGCCACAAGTTAGTAATAAGTAGGAATGCAAGGCTTGTGAAGTAGAAAAGGAGATGTTTCAATTAGGAGAGACATGACACTATTAATAGCGAGGTTGACAAACCTTTGAGTGCAGGTTTTATCAAGGAAACGAACTACTCTGAGTGGATTTCTAACATAGTCTTAGTAAAGAAAGTAAAACAAAAGTGGAAAATGTGTGTGGACTTCATGGACCTTAAAAACACATGTCCCAGAGATAGCTTTCTATTGATCAACTTTACCAGAGGGCTCGGTCTTCTTAGCTTTACCTATGTTCGAGAAGGATGAGGAACACACCCTTTTTATTACTAATTAAGGGCTATAGTATAATAAGGTGATGCCCTTTGGTGTAAAAAATACAGATTCAACATACTAGAGATTGGTGAGCAAGATTTTCAAGTCACTGTTCGGGAACATAGTGGAGGTGTATGTGCATGATATGATCACCAAGTCTAGGAAACTAGTCAAGCATGTGCTATATTTGGAGGAGACCTTTAACCTACTGAATAAGTACCAAATGAAGCTTTATCTAAAGAAGTGTATATTTAGAGAAAGCTCAGGCAAGTTTCAAGAGTATACGGTAAGTCACAAAGGAATAGATAAATACCTCGTGAAGATTCAAGCAATCTTAAAAATGAAGCCCCCTCATATGTTGAAAGACATCCAAACTTTAATGGGGACATTGATAGCATCGAACATGTTTATTTGCAAAATAAATACCATATCACCTTCCAAGTCATGAAGATAGAAAGAAAACGGATAAACAAAGGAGTGCGATGAGGTAGCTATATCTAGTCAAAGCCTAGCTGCTATCAATCCCGTAAGGATGAGATACATTGTATTTATATTTGCCAATATCTGAAAAAAGAAGAAGAAACAAGGACTCAGCATCCAGACTACTATACCAGCAAAGCTTTTCTCGACGTGCAAGCTACTTCTACACATATACGATTGTTATTATGATAGATCAACCACTTTGGCAAATTCTACGCAAGTCAGAAGCTTCTAGACGCTTGGTGAAATAGTCAGTAGAGTTGAGTGAATATGACATAAAGTTAAGATTCGAATAGATTCCCACTCAAAGTCAAACCTTAATGAGAGTTTTTAGGCCAAAAAGGAGAAGATGAAGTTATACTTAAAGAAGGCCAAACAGATGATAGCAATTTTTAGGGGATTGATTTTGGATAGGTCTCAATAGCTTAAAACTTTCAAGTAAATATCCTTGCCAGATAGGCTACCACATCCAATGCAAAGATGCCTAAGTCTGTTCTAGTCGAAGTTAAAATTGTGCCAAGTATCGAGCATGAATTTGATGTGATGAACGTTGACAAAGAGGAAAACTGGATGGATCCGGTAATCTCATATATTCGAGATGAGATTCTACCAGCAGATAAAGTGCGAGCAAAAAAGCTCAAATGTAAGGCATCCAGTGCGCATTGATTCATAGAGTGTTATATCAAAGAGGTTACACGCTACCTTTTCTGCGATGCTTGGATTAGTATAAAGCATGTGCTAAAGGAGATACACGAAGAGATTTGTGGAAATCACTCAGATGCAAGATCCTTGGCTTTCAAAGCCTTAAGATAAAGGTACCTTTTGCCAACGATGCATTAGGATATACAAGAGAATATCAGAAGTTGCAAAAGTTATTATCACAGCCACCCTAAAAACTTACCATAATGTGTTTACTATGGCTATTTGTATAATGGGGAATCAACCTGATCAGGCCATTACTAAAAGGACAAAGAGTAGCCACTCATGCGATCATGGCAGTTGACTACTTTATAGTCGAACCTCTGCCCAATATACTAGAGAAAAAGGAAACATATTTCATGTGGAGGAATGTCATCTGTAGATATGGTGTTTTACATGCCCTCATAATATACAATAGCAAGCAATTCGATAATCGCAACTTTAGGGAGTTTTGTGAGAAGTAGTTCGAGTTGCGGTTTTACTTGCCTACACATCCAAAAGCCAATGGGTAGGTCGAAGCAGCAAACAAAATCATTAAAAGGATCTTGAAGACTCGATTGAGAGAGAAAACAAGCATGGGTCGACGAGTTATCTAGTGTGTTATGGGCCTACAGAACCCCCAGAAGATTGTCATAGGAGAAACGTTGTTTGCCATAGCATTTGGTCATGAGATAGTAATACCCGCAAAGATTAGGATGATCATGCATCAAACAAAAAATTTTAATGGGGGAAAGGAAGAGAGAGATTCAGATCAGCCAAACTCAAAACCGAACCTAAAACCTAACTGGAGCGTCGTTTTTTATTCTTGCCAAATCACCACAATGAAAGACATCAACCAAAATCCTAATGACGCTAGTCATTCTTAACAATCACTACTGTCAAAAAATGGCCTAAGGCCTCCCTATGAACCTACGTTTAGATGAAGAAATGCCACCACAATCGGCTTGTTGTTCGTGGGATTTCAGCCACGCCATCATCTGGATCTTATCTCTCATGGAACCCTTTTTAAAACCCGACTATCAACCATATTAAAAAAACAGCCAATTCGCCGCTAATCAACCATTGCATTTTTCATGGCTATCAAAGCTTAATCTACTGCTATCACTACGTGTCGATACTACCGTCTCCACGATTGGTTTTACCACGTCCTGAAGCTTCTATCCCAACCATCTCAATCGCCATCACTGGATTTTCAACCACCATTGACTGAAGAGGGCATTTTGGTAGTTTCTAACTTCAAGGGTATTTTTATAATTTTTGGCTTGAGATTGTTACAATTTAACCTTGAGATTATTTCCTCATAAAAAAACTAGAACCTATATATTTTATATTCCTGTAAACCCATAAATTGAATTGAGCGTTGGTGGGTTAATATCGAAAAAACTTTTGGCACTACTTACTTTCATTTGTGATTTCATATGTTCAGGGATTATCTACTAGAAGTCGTAGGGCGTCCTTGGCGATTGGGAAGTCAATTCCCCAATAAATAAATTTAATGTTGATGCAGAGATCTAGTATCTAACCATTATCTGACTCGACAAAATTTCGGCGTCAACAATAAAAATATGAAAAAAGAAAACTAGAGAAGGAGAAATGGCACTTTACTTCCTCTTTGAAATTATTTTTACCATTTAAGACTCTTATAACATTTTAATATCTTGTTTGATCTTTGATATTAGGAAGCTAAGAAGTTAAATCAAATTTTAAGAGGGATGAAATTATCATTCTTCCATTAGAGAATTTGTGAAAAATAACAGAAAAATAAAAGAAAGAGAGAAAATAAAAAGGAATAATCCACAATTCTTTAACAAAAGCAAAAAATGTCATTTTAAAAAAGAATGCAAAACACTTCATTTATTCTTAGCCAAGTGATTTTCATATAATTTTATTTAGTTGTCTGTTTAAATACGAAACTTAGGGAGGTAGAGGAATAAAAAATCAATTTGGGCTTTGCTCATCACCTACCTTTAAAAGAAATAAAAGTTGAAAAATCGAATCATTTGGAATTTGAGGAAAAATAGGGGAATGGCAAAGATAATTTAGAAACTTATAGGGTAAGAGTAGTAATAGACCATACTTGAGGGATTTGTGTAAAATCAAACTTAACAGAAAAATTAGCTGTCATTCAGTTGTGCGAGTGTGAGAGCGCAGTTGAATTTGAGCGTGAAGGTTGTTTGCTTAAACTAGACCGAAGAATTTCTACTTGACTCTCTTGAGTTAATTTAAAATTATATTAAAACAAGTTAGTTTGGGCAGCGTTCCGATTATTATTTTGACTAATTTTAGTATGTTTAACGGAATTTCTTATATTGATAAAATAAGAGACAAGTTAAAAAAATAGAAAAATATATATTTTAACACAATATATTTTATCTTTCAGAATAAATATTTGATTTCCTAATTTGTATGCAAGAGTCAATTCAAAATTGAAAATTTGGATTATGAAAATTTGAAACATATTTTTCTTTTTTAATTGGATTTATACCTTAAATTTTTTAAGTAATGGATCCATAGATAAAGATAGAAAAGTCTAATTCAAATGATAACTAAATTTTTTTTTTTATAGGTTAGATTAAAGTAAAATAACTATTAAATGATTACTTTAATTTATTAGAGACATCAACATATTCATATTCCATTTTTTTAGTTTTCCTCGGGGGAAACAAAAAAAAATTTCCTATGGATTCTCTTAAATAAAAAAGTAGAATGAAGTAGAAATATTGATATTGTTATAATCCCACTCTTCTAGAGTGATCATCTAGAAAGCGAATTGTACATAATGTTATTATATTAAAATCTTTTTTATTTTTTAATTTATCACTTACTTTATATAATAATACTTTAATCGTAACAATTTTTTTATTATATATAAAATTTATGTTTGGTGTAATGTTGCGGAAACTTGTACCGACAAAACAGAAACAGAATTCAATCAAAACATTTCATCAGAAATGAGTGCTTCAAATCCAAACAAGAAGGAAAAGAGCGAATGTAGGCAGTAACTTAGTGAGCAATCTCACTTTTCCTACGCTATGGAACCTTTTTGACGATAGCCCAAATAAGTTCCAAGTAAAGAGGAATGTGTGCAAGAACAAAAAATGTCATTGGGAAGCATGTTGCTGCATATAATGGATATACTGCTGATCTAATCTCATCTCTTAAAACAAAGAAATTTCCTGAACAGAGTGAGATCATTATACCAACAATTGATGTAAATAATTAGGGGTGGGCATTTTCCGGTTCGGTTCGGGCTCCGAACCGAACCGAACCGGAACCAATCGGTTCTAAAAAACTCAAACCAAACCGAACCGAATTTTAGAACCGAACCGAACCAAACCAAAATATTTCGGTTCGGTTCTAAAATTCGGTTCGGTTTGGTTTGGTTTGGTTCGGTTCGCACATATTCTTGGATTTTACAGTTTTAACCAAATCTTACTGCATTTTACAATTTTCGCCTAATTTTACTGCATTTTACAATTTTCCCCTACATTTTACAGAATATAAGTTCACAACAAGAAAAATAAAACACAATAAGTCTACAATACACAATCAACAACTTCAAATACAAAGCCTTCAAGTAAAAAACAAAATAACAAAAGTCCTAATACAAAATAGTCACAATTCAAAAACACACCTAGATTTAAAATCTATTACAAATTATAAGTTCATAACAAGAAAAATAAAACACAACAAGTCTAAAATACACAAGCAACTGTTAACATGAATATGTTAATAACATTGATTTTGATGATAACAAATTTTAAATGGTTTTTGATAAAAATATTGGAGCTATTTCTTAATAAACGAAAGCCTTAATAATCATTCAATTCATTTTTTCATAAAAGATGGACTTTCAAATTAGAAAAAGATTCTCTGCAAAATCTGGTTTAAAATATAATTCTGGAAATAAACGGTAAACCGTTTTCCTTTAAATGGTTAACCGATTAGTACCAGAGAGCAACATATTGCCTAAAGCTCTAACCGTTTATGATAAACGGAAAAACACAAAAGATGGGAAGGCTACTGAAACTTAACGGTGAACCGTTTATTTTAAACGGTTAACCGATAACTTCTAGAATTGAAGGTTGTCCTCCTTTGGCACTATTTAATGAAACTAGATAAGGCCGAATTGTTTTGCAAGTTACTGGAGACAAACGGCGAACCGTTTATTACAAACGGTTAACGATAATATCCAGAGAAGTCACTTCATGCAAATCCTTAACCGTTTAATGCAAATGGATAACTGATGTTCATTTTGCAGGTTACTGGAGACAAACGGTGAACCGTTTATTACAAACGGTTAACTGATAATATCCAGAGAAGTCACTTCGTGCAAATCCTTAACCATTTAATATAAACAGATAATTGATGTTCATCTTGCAGGTCTCTGGAACTTAACGGCAAAAGGTTAATTCTAAACGGCAAACCGTTTATTTGAAATTTGGCCCAACGGTAACTTTTGACCAACCAAACGGTTAACCGTTTAGGGTTAACGGCGAACCGTTTTCCGACCGACAGTTTGTAACGGCTAGATTTTCAGCTCCAGATATAAATAAGCTCATTCAAATTCAAAGAGGGTTGATCACAACATTACCACTGAGCATATATCTGAGAATACAATCTTCATAGAGCTTTAAAACACATTCTTTTTTCATCTATTCACACATTGGGGATTGATTTGTAATATTAAATATTGTGTGAGAGAAAAACAATTTGTAATCTTTTACTTTGAGTGATTGTAAGTGTTGGGATACACTTGGGTTAAGAGATTGGGGATAATCTCTTGTTGTAAAGGACCATTGACACCTTGGAAGTCAATTGTAAGCATTTGAAGCCTTGGGTGGCTAGCTTAGTGAAATCCTCAAGCCCGGTGAGCTTGGAGGCGTGGACGTAGGCGGGGATTGCCGAACCACGTAAAAATCATTGTGTTTGCTCTCTCTTCCCTTATCTTTTTATATTGTGATTGATTTATCTATTAGTGCTTTAAATTTGTGCTGGATTTGCATTGAGTTTTGCTTTAAAATTAAATATTTTTTAATATCCCAATTCACCCCCCCTCTTGGGTTTGCCTAGTTAGTATTTCAGCAACAACTTCAAATACAAAGCCATCAAGTAAATAACAAAATAAGAGAAGCAACAATTTCATCCACCATCCACATCATCTACATGAAAATCCCGTACTCTAAACAAAACAGAATAAGAGAAGCCTTCAACTTCAATACACAAGCAACAATTTCATCCGCCACCCACATCACCTACATCAAAATTCAAACTTTCAAAGTAAGCCAAAGCACTCAATAATTAAACTAAATAAAATAAAGCGATTTAATAATTAATTAATAAATATATATCAATTTAATTACCTAAAATGGTTTATGTTCAACCGCAATTTTCATGTTGACCTACAAAGTTGGTCGACTGTTGTTGATTTGCGAAGTTCTACATACAAAAATTGGACAAATTGAACAAGGTTAGTAATACTTAAAAAATAAACTTAGATTAAAATTAAACAAATTATATAATATTGATAATACTTAAAAAGTAAATTAAAATTAAAATTTTACAAAATATACCTTCCGCAAGTTGATCCATAAACTCATTGTCTTCAACTAATTTATTTAGGTCCGTCGTTGTATCCACAAAAAGAGAAGTCCGCAACCAATTCTGTAACAATACCAATGCTTCCACCATGTCTGGAGTCAAAGAGCTTCTATACTGATCTAATATACGACCTCCAGTACTAAAGGCAGACTCAGAGGCAACAGTAGACACCGGAATAGCAAGAACATCCCTTGCTATACTTGACAAGATTGGGTAATTGGCACTATTCACCCTCCACGATAATAAAATATCAAATTTAGTGCCCAAATTACTTTTTGCAATTTTTTCAGTCTTCTCCATCAAGTAAAGATCCAACTCATTTGATAACTCCGGGCTACCTTCACTAACCGCAACCGCTTTACTAAATTCGGAGAAAGGATCCTCAATCATAACATCATCATCATCATCCAAATCCCAAAAATTCGAACCACTTCCACTTCCACTAGTTAAATTTTGGCTCCCGCTTGTGCTTCCGCTTGCACTTCCACTTGCACTCCCACTTCCACTCGGTTTGTATTGTGCATTATAAGACTCATAAAGCTTAATCAATAAATTCTTGACCATTTCCTTCATCTCAACACATTTGGCACTATCCTTGCCATATAATTTCTCAAAGCAATGTGTTGCGAATTTCATTTTTCCTCTTGGATCAAGTACAGAAGCAACAATCAACAACTTATTTATCTTGAAACAACCATCCCAATACTTATTAAATTTTTCCTTCATTTTAATTGCCATGAAACTCAAAAGACTATCGTTACTAGTGGACAATGATCCCAAAGATTGTTCAATTTGACATATCAAATTGTAACAAATATTTGATGTCACCTAAAAAAAAAATAATGTTAATAAAGCTAAAATAAACTTCATCATATTATTATATATCAAAAATTAAAAAAATATAGCTCATAAAAAATATAATATAGCTTATAGAATTTCTTTTTTTTAATTGTCTTTTGTATTCTATTATATAAATAAAAACAATGTTAATAAAGCTAAAATAAACTTCATCATATTATTATATATCAAAAATTAAAAAAAATTAATAAAGATTTGATGTTACCTTCAAAGATGAAGAAAACTGCAAAGTCGCATCATGAAACGTCTTTAAAAACTTGACTATGCGTCGAGTATTTTCCCAATCACTGTACAATGGCGGTCCCTCCATTTTCTTCTTTCCACCCTCTTTTTCATTGAAATAAGCATCATAAAGCTTATCTTCAAGTGTCATTCGATCAAATGCCGGCTTAAATTTTAATGCCATATTCAACATGGAATATGTAGAATTCCACCTAGTGGGACAATCCAAAATCACACTTCCTCGACATTTA
Source organism: Citrus x changshan-huyou (assembly GCA_039657385.1). Classification (NCBI taxonomy): domain Eukaryota; kingdom Viridiplantae; phylum Streptophyta; class Magnoliopsida; order Sapindales; family Rutaceae; genus Citrus; species Citrus x changshan-huyou. The sequence goes on from CM077555.1 coordinate 13,021,588, forward strand.
ATCTTCTCTTGTTGCACACGAATTTGAAATGCTTGCATCCTAGCAGTGGAAGATCTCACATACTTCACCGCATTCCGAACACTAACTATACTCTGCTCTAATTCCTTCAACCCTTCAGTAACGATCAAATTCAATATGTGTGCACAGCAACGAACATGCAAATAATCTCCATTCAACACTAAGCCATCATCCCTCCAAGTCTTCACTCTATCAATCAAGTACCTAAGAGCACCCTCATTTGGACTTGCATTGTCAACAGTTACAGTAAACACTCGCTCGATACCCCAGTCAATTAAACATTTTTCAAGCTGCTTACCAATGGTCTCCGATGAATGATCATTAACAGTGTTAAAACTGATAATCTTCCTATGTAAGTTCCAATCTCTATCAATAAAGTGAGCGGTGATGACCATGTAGCTAGCTGTTGTAATGGAAGTCCAAATATCCGTGGTCAAAGATACTCTCTGCTTATTCCCCGCTAATAAACTCTTCAACTTAACCTTTTCCTCCAAATACATCTCAAGAGTATCCCTACTAATGGTTCTTCGTGATGGGAGAAGATATCTCGGAGCTGCAACACTACAGAAATGCCTAAAACCCGCATTCTCCACAACAGAAAAAGGCAATTCATCAAGAACAATCATTTTCACGGTTGCCCGTCTACAAGCTTCTTGACTAAATCCCCTTGCTACAACTTCATCACTACCAACATCTTGAGTTAATATTGTTTGGTTTTTTTGCAAGTCCTTGAACTTTTGACATCTTTCACGATTATGAGTTCTCAAAGTGCTAGTCCCGTACCCGACCGTCCCACATTCAAATTCTTGACCACAGTAGTTGCATTTACACTTTGTATGATCATTTGGAACTCTAGTGAAATGTTGCCACACTGGTGATCTTGGAGCCATTTTTTTCCTTGGTAGTGGTGGTTTGGATGAGGATGACTTTTTTCGCTTGTTTCCACCAGTGACAATTGTTGCCGAATCATTTTCATTATCATTAACTTCAACTTCATGTTCCAAATCATCGGCTACACAATCAAGGTTGTCTTGAACTCTTGAATAATTAGACATCTAAAATAAATCAAATAAAAAGAAATAAGAAAAATGATTTATTTAATAATTTGAAGTATTGAACTGAATTAAGCACATTTGGATAATCTCAATCTACTTTCCCAAGCCATTACAGAAATGTTAAACATATCACTATTAGTTGCACAAAATCCCAATTTACATACATGCCTAGAGATGTTCTGATATATGGTGCAATAGGTGCATTCCAGGGAAAATTAGTTATCTTTTAACTACATAAGTTCTGGCTAGCCACAGTTTACCCATCAAAGTTAGATATTATAAGTGTTCACTGTTGCATATCAACTCATAGTAACAAGCTAATTTAAAAATCTATGATGCCATTGCGATGAAGATCATAATGTTTAGGCAACCAAGTCAATAAAAAAACAGTACATAAAAATATAAAATGGCAGGTCATGCTAAGCAAAGATGTCTGAAAGGAAACATTCTCATTTCTCTGTATCCAAATTCCGAATTCATATCAATATTCTCACAATATACAATTATACAACTATTTACATATCAATATTCTCACAATATACAATTACACAACTATTTTACTTGTACAATTCCACACTGCCAGCAACCGATATACACCAACACCAACACCTCCACAAATTTAACCCCACATAAGCTTCAATTCAAACACAGAGGCCACAACATAGATTAAAAAAAATAACCTGCAGCAGTGAGGGGAAGGGCTGTGCTGCTACTGAGGGGCTGTGCTAGGCGCTGACCGTGGTGTGAGGCGAGGGAGAGACGCGAGGAAGAGACCGAGAGGGGCTGAGCCGAATTGTACCGTGCACGTGCAGAGGGGGAAGATACTGTCGAGGGGTGGTGCCGCAATTGAGGAGTTGCGCCGTGAGGAGAGAGAGACGCGAGGGAGAGGCGCGAGGAAGAGATCGTGAGGGGCTGAGCCGAACCGCACCGTGCACGCGCAGAGGGGGAAGATACTGCCGAGGGGTGGTGCCGCCGTTGAGGAGCTGCGCCGTGAGGAGCTGCACCGTGACGAGAGAGAGACGCGAGGGAGAGGCGTGAGGGAGAGAGGCAAGGGCAGCAGCAGTATGCAATCGTGATTTAGGCCTTAGGGTTTTGAATTTTTGTTACTGAAATTGATTTTAAATTTATTATTTCACTTTAAATTTTAAATATTTTGTTAAATTGAGCCAAACCGATTGGTTTTTCGGTTCAGTTCGGTTTTAAACCGAACCGAATAAAAACCAATCGGTTCAGGATTTTTTAAACCATTTGGTTTTTGCTCATAGAACCGAACTGAACCGAACCGAATTTTTCGGTTTGGTTCGGTTCAGTTCGGCAAAAATCGAACCGTTTGCCCACCCCTATAAATAATGACGTTAAACCAAGGATAGGTTTTCTTGGCAAGGTCATGGCGAAATCTTTTTCTCGTTATCTAGAAGTGAGAATTGAGAGGAAAAATGACAAGGCTGTAACAGAGAAGCACAAAGCAACAAATGATGAAATGGCAAAGGTTTTGAAAGCAGGCTCATTTTCCAGGATTGGTTTACTACTTTGTTCGTTGAGGCCACCTGGCACAGTAGCTGAAGTTGCGAATGCAGCAGTTGCTATAAGTGCTGCCACAACTAAGCATGATTCGAAGGTTCTTGCCAGCCATTCTGTCAAAGTCGGTGGCCTTAACGAGCCAAATTCAAATTGGCTTTGACATCACTAATCTAGAAGGTTTAGTGCCGCCCAAAGAAAATAAAGAAAAAGAAAAAGATATAAGAATAGGATGCCACCCAAGAAAATTAAAATATAATAATTATTTAATAGCCAAAACTTTAGCTATAAATAGAGAGGCTCCCTCTTCATTTTATTTATTCCATTTTTCTCAAGTTTCTCTTCTTTGTTTTGTAAAAGAGAAAGAGTTGTGTGAGAAATTAAGAGTTTTAATACTCTTGTGTAATTAGTGAGTGAGAGATTGGGTGTATTGGGGTTTTAGGTAGTGAGCCAAAATATTATAATACTTGTAATCCTTATTTCACTAGTGAAATATTTTTCTTCTGTATTCGCCCGTGAACATAGGCTAAAAGCTTAACCACGTAATTTCTAGTGTCCTCTTTTGTGCTTGTTCTTTATTTTCTTACAATTTCATTTTAGCTGCATGTCTGCTTCATCCACCAATTTCCTAACAGTGGTATCAGAGCTATTGGTTGTATTTTTAGAGTCGGGTACTATTCACGTATATGGTTCTGTTCACAAGAAATGGTGGGAGCGATCTAAGAATTTTGTGGTGCAAAACTGGGAACAATGGTGTGAGTAAAGCAACTGTGTGGTTTTGTACATGTCTAGGAAAGTTCTGTCATAAAGGCGATAAGAGTTTAAGGAGTCTGGGTTTTAAGTAAGACCATTGTGACCCCTCCAGTCTTTCCTGGGAACTTTCCTGGTGTGTATTCTCAGACATACTCACAATTATTCAAGGTGGTACAGTAGCTTGTGTACGGTATTTATCAACAAAATGGCGGCAAAGTATGAAATTAAGAAGTTCAACGCGAATAATTTTTCATTGTGGAAAATGAAGATGAAAGCTGTATTGAGGAAAAATAATTGTTTGGCAGTAATTGAAGAAAGGCCCATGGAGATAACTGATGACAAGTGGAACGAGATAGATGGCAACGCCATTTTTTATCTATACTTGGCACTTGCAGATGGAGTATTATCTAGTGTGGCAGAGAAAAATACAGTGAAGGAAATATGAGATACTTTCACAAAATTGTACGAGGCCAAGTCACTACACAACAAAATCTTCTTGAAGAGGAAACTCTATACTCTTCGAATGGCGGAATCTACAATGGTGACCAACCACATCAACACCTTGAAGACTTTATTTTCACAACTCACAACGTTGGGTCATAATATAGAGAAAAATGAACGTGCAGAGCTTCTACTTCAAAGTCTACCAAATTCATATGATCAACTCATCATCAACCTGACGAACAACAATCCAGCGGTCTAGTTTTCGACGATACTACAGCCTCCATATTAAACAAGGAGAGTAGGTGGAAAAATAAGAAAAAATAAGAAAAACTAACAAGCAAGTTCGCAGTAAACGGAGACGCTATCGATGATAAGAGGGAGATCAATGGAACGTGGCCCTAGTAGGAGTCACAATCATGGTAGGTCAAAATCAAGAAGTAAGAGGAATGTTAAATGCTACAACTGTGGCAAGAAATGACAAGTCAAGAAAGAGTGTTGGAGTAACCAGAAGAGAAAATAGGGCGAAGAACCTGAGTCATCAAATGCTCAGGGGTGTGTAGCAAATATCTCGGATGATGGCAAAATTCTCTACAGCGAGGCAACAACTGTTTCAAAAAGCAAAAAACGACTATCTAATGTCTGGCTTATAGACTCAGGAACTACCTGGCATATTACCTATTGGAGAGAATGGTTCCACACATATGAACCTATCTCAAGAGAATTTGTATATATGGGCAATGATCATGCCTTGGAGATCGCTGTTATTGGTACTATCAAAATAAAAATATTTGATGGTACAATTCGCACAATTAGAGAGGTACAACATGTCAACAACCTGAAGAAAAATATATTATCTTTAGGAAAAATGGATAGTTATGGATACAAAACTCATGTGGAGAATGGAATTATGCAGATCGTTAAAGACACGTTTGTATTAATGAAGGCAGAAAAGATCGGTGCTAATTTATTCATGCTTAAAGGAGAAATACTACAGGAGGCTAATGCGTGTGTCGCGTCAAATGGAGAAAAATCAATGATAATGTGGCATCTCAAACTTGGCCACATGTCAGGACAAAGTTTGAAGATTCTCTCTGAGCGAAAATTGCTTCCGGAGCTCAAATCGGTAAGTTTACCATTTTGTGAGCATTGTGTTACAAGTAAGTAGAATAGATTAAAGTTCAGTACATCCATTGCTAGAAGTAAATGCATTCTAAACTTGATTCATTCTGATGTTTGGGAATTGTCGGATATGTTCATGGGAGGTGCAAAGTACATGATGACTTTCATTTATGATTATTCCAGGAGATGTTGGGTGTATTCAATTAAGAAAAAGTCAGAAGTATTTATAATGTTTAAAGAATACAAAGTGCAGGTGGAACTTGAATCTAGTAAAAAGATCAAGTGCTTGAGGACAGATAATACAGACGGCAAGTTTCTTGCTTTCTGTACGCAATAAGGTATTCAAAGGCAGTTTACGGTGGCATATACTCCTCAACAAAATGGAGAGGCAGAGCGGATGAACAAGACTCTTACAAAAAGGATAAGAGCTATGTTGAGGACTGTAGGTCTACTTAATTCATTTTGGGCAGAAGCAGCCAAAACTGTCTGTTATATAGTAAATCGGCCGCCATCAACAGCAATTGGGCTGAAGACAGCAATGGAGATATGGATTGAAAAGCCAGCTGATTACTCCTACCTACATGCATTCGGATGTCCTATGTACGTGATGTACAATGTCCAAGAAAGAACAAAGTTAGATTCAAAATCTAGGAGGTGTATCTTTTTGGGATATGCTAATAGAGTAAAAGTGTATTATCTGTGGGACCCGACTACCCACAAGATCGTCATCAGTAGAGATGTTATTTTTGTAGAAGATCAACTGCAAAAGAAAGATGGAGACGATGGCACTGCCAAAGAAAAGTCAGAGACTGTGCAAGTATCTGTGAAAAATAATCTAAAAGATTCAGATTCTTCGGAAGCAGTACTAGAGCACAAACAACCAGAACCAGTCGAGTCTGAGACTCCAGAAGTTCATCAGTCAACTCATGAGAGATGACCGCCAACGTGGCACTCGGAGTATGTCACAGATATCAACGTTGCATACTGTCTTCTAACAGATGATAGAAAGCTTTCAACTTTCCATAAAGCTTTAAACAGCTCAGATGTTGCTTTGTGGATGACAATAATGCAGGAAGAAATTGAGGCTCTACACAAGAACAAGACATGGAAACTTGTATCACTACCACACGGAAGAAAAGCCATTGAAAACAAATGGGTCTACAAGATCAAACGTGATGGTAATGATCAAGTGGAGCGGTATTATTCAAGATTGGTGGTGAAAGGATATGCTCAGAAAGAAGGTATTGACTTTAACAAGATATTTTTTTCGGTGGTTTAACTTACAATAGTCAGAGTAGTCTTGGCGATATATGCTACATTTGACTTACATCTTGAGCAATTAGATGTGAAAACTGCATTTCTTTATGGAGAACTTGAAGAAGAAATATATATGCTCCAACTAGAAGGTTTTACAGAAACATAAAATGAGAACTTGGTTTGCAGGTTGAACAAATCTCTATACGATCTCAAACAGACACTGAGGTATTGGTATAAGAGATTTGATTCCTTCATCATGAGCCTTAAATACAACAGACTCAGTTTAGACCATTGTGCATATTACAAGAGGTTTGAAGATAATAATTTTATTATTTTGCTATTGTATGTGGATGACATGTTGGTAGCAGGCCCCAACAAAGATCGAATCTAAGAATTAAAGACATAGTTGGCTAGGGAGTTTGAAATGAAGGGCTTGGGACCAGCAAACAAGATTTTAAGGATATAAATCCACTGAGACATAAATAATATGAAGATTTGGCTTTCTCAGAAGAATTACTTGAAGAAAATCTTGTGGTGCTTCAACATGCAAGATTGTAAGCCAATTTCTACCCCACTTCCTGTTAATTTCAAGTTATTCTCAAGTATGTGTCCTAACAATAAAGCGGAGAGGAAGGAGATGTCTCGAGTACCGTATGCATTTATAGTGGGAAGTTTGATATTCGCTCTGATATGTACAAGACCAGACATTGCACAAGCAGTGGGAGCAGTCAGTCGATACATGGTGATCCTGGTAGAGAGCATTGGATAGCTGTAAAGAGGATTCTGAGATACATCATAGGAACCTCAGATGTTGCATTATGTTATGGAGGATCAAAGTTTACTGTCAGAGGCTATGTGGATACAGATTTTGCAGGAGACCTTGATAAAAGAAAATCCACTACTAACTATGTATTTACACTTGCGCGAGCAGTTGTAAGCTAGGTTTCAAAACTGCAGACTATTGTGGCTCTATCTACAATAGAAACAGAGTACATGTCAGCTACACAAACTTACAAGGAAGCTATTTGGATACAAAGGTTATTGAAGGAGTTCGGGCACAAACAAAAGAAAATTTATATGTTTTGTGACAATCAGAGTGCCTTGCACATTATAAGGAATCCAGCCTTTCATTCCAGGACAAAACACATAGGAGTTCAGTATCACTTCGTTCAAGAAGTAGTGGAAAACGGAAGTGTGGATTTACAGAAAATCTATACGAAAGAGAACCTAGTAGATATTTTAACAAAGCTGATAAATACTGATAAGTTTGTCTGGAGTAGATTTTCTTATGGCCTAGTAGAAACATAGGCAATATGATTATGACGAAACAGAAAGGATGATGTGGAGATTGATTGGTTCTCAATCAAATCTCCAAGTGGGAGAAATGTCAAAGCTGGTGGCCTTAACAAGCCAAATTCAAATTGGTTTTGACAGCCACTAATCTAGAAGGTTTGGTGCCGCCCAAAGAAAATGTTGAAGGATTTGGTGCCGCCCAAAGAAAATAAGGAAAAAGAATAAGATGGAAGAATAGGATGCCGCTCAAGAAAATTAAAATATAATAATAATTTAATAGCCAAAACTTTGACTATAAATAGATAGGCTCCCTCCTCATTTTATTTATTTCATTTTTCTTAAGTTTTTCTTCTCTGTTTTGTAAAAGAGAAAGAGTTATGTGAGAGATTAAGAGTTTTAATACTCTTGCGTAATTAGTGAGTGAAAGATTGGGTATATTGAGGTTTTGGGTAGTGAGCCAAAATATTATAATACTTGTAATTCATATTTCACTAGTGAAATATTTTCCTTCTGTCTTCACCCATGGACGTAGGCTAAAAGCCGAACCACGTAATTTCTGGTGTCCTCTTTTGTGTTTGTTTTTTATTTTCTTACAATTTTATTTTAACTGCATGTCTGCTTCACCCACCAATTTCCTACCACATTCCTGGTCATCATCCACAAGTTCTTTGTGTGCTTTTGTGAAAATTTCCTTTGGTGTTTTGCCATTGTTGTTGCATCCAAGAAAGAAATATCGCGGCATTACAGACTGTAATGTCCATAATATATAATAATGAGGGACAAAAATAGAACAAAAGCCTGTGGCTGTATTGAATTAGAATCAGCAATGGAACATATATACCTTATACCACTTGATTTCCATAGCATTTGCAATGCAGCTCCTTGAATATGCCGAGGTCCATACTCTCCTAGTTTCGCAGCAAGATGCAGTTCACTGTTTCCTTTGATGTTTACACGACGAAAAATGCTTTCTCCCAATATTTTCCGTCCAAGAGGACCTTATAGATGCTGGTTTGCCTGTTCTCAACAGCTAAGACGACTAAATTCTTCTTCCCCAAATCCATGTCCTGCATGGCCACTGGAAATGTTTCTAAAATTATCTCCACCATCTCTGTCACTCCCATATATCTTTGCTGCAACCAATATCGGTGTCTCTTTTCTCCCTGACTGTTGATCTTTTTTCCCCATATATTTTAATTCTTGGACTGCAATTGGATAAGAGTCAAGAAATCTGTCAACCATTTTACATAAGTAATGATAGACATTCCAAATTTTTTATAACAAATTTTATCTAAAATGGTGGGTCGCTTATTGAGTGGTTGATAATTTCTTAACAAAATACAAGTGAATTAATTATATTATCTCCCCAACCAATTGATGAATACCACATCATTCAAGATAAAAAATTTTGGGTATGTAGCACTACTCTTAATTGTAGCAAGTAGCATTGGTTTGTATACAGTTTCTGTGATCATTTTGGACTAATAATCTTGTTAAATGCCTTCTCGTCCTGATAATTTTAAACTATTTTACAGATTCTCTTCGAGTACATTAATACAATTTCCTGTTTTGTACAAAAACAGTAAGCCTAATTGCTTTGATCCTAATAGGTTAATACAAGTAGAATATTATCCGTTCCCTTCCGATCTCTTCCATTGCCATCCTTGTCATGAACTGCAATCGCAGATTCTAAGCTGATGTTTCTACTTTGGAATATCTGATTATTTTCCGAAATAGGTGGAGTTTCTGGAACTGGAAAAGTATCTCCATCTTGACCCAGTCTAGAATCTCGAGGATTTTTACCATTATCTTCATACTTATACAACGAAGTACGCTGAACCTGTTCATTCATTACTTGAAAAGCCCATGTGTCTCTTTTTTCTCTGTGATACTCTTGATCCTCCAAATCCCTGCAAATCATTCCATATGGAAAAATGAACAATTAAACTAAGCAATGTGGCAGCTGTATGGATATGGATACTAACCTAGTCCAAGAATAATTAGCAAGGCCTTCATCAGCAGCCTAAAAAACAGAACACATGCAGCATAGTTTGGTTGAAAAAACTGACCATCTTTGTCACCATTCTTTTATAAGTTTATGCTTCTATTACATTCAGGACTTTCTTTGTCATCTGCCTCACCCCTTGTTTTAGCTGACAAAATAAAATTGAAAGCTTAAAAAATTATAAATAAACAAGGAAATTAATAAAGAAGTTGCTCTGTTGAATTAGTAGCGAACTCCTGTTTGGAAAAGAAAAAAATTAAAACATTTAATGTGTCAAATTAATCCGCTAATTAGCACTCCGATTTGAATTCCTTATAAGCTTGAAGAATTTGATGCTTGTCTCATAGTTTTCTTAGTGATTGTGACAACTTTTTGCCACGGAATATGTTGAGTAAGTTTCATGATCATGTTTGACCACATTCAGCTCGTTGACAGGTATACCTTACAAGTAAAATTTGGTTAGGTTAATGCTCAAATGAATATTTTCATATTAACATAACTTTCTTTAATGATACTGACATTTTGACCCACCATTTAGAAGATTAAACACTAGCTCATTGCACAGAGTTGTGTATAGGAGATAAGAGATTTTGATCAGATCAATATGCTTACAGTAATAGATGATACGATCAATGAGCCCAAGGCGGCTACAGCTCTTGAATGCATTAGGCTTGCTAGCTAGAATATGAAGTGGAGTTAGTCCATTCTCATTCCCAAAGTTTAAAAGATCTGGGTAGGCGTGCATTATCTTAAATGCTATACCTGTAAGAATTAGCGAAAGGAAAAAAAAAATTAAAAAAACACATTAGATTTTAATTATTAATGTTCCCAAAAAGGAAAAAAAATTACAAATTAAGGTAACAAACTAAAGTATTCTCCAAATATGGCAGAAAGAAGAATGGTCTCCCCTTTATTCTTTCTCCATGGACTGTTGTCTTTTTCTTGGTTAAAAGAATGGAGGCAAAGAAATACAGCCAATTTTGAAAAATTTTGAAACATAAAATTTTTTAAAATTTAATTTTGAAAATAAGTTTTATTGCAGTATAATTTTAATTAAAATTAAGTCACAAAAATTCAAAGCTTGCTTTTTGTAGGTTTTTTCACACTTGTCTTAAATTCATGGCCGATAGGCCCTGACAAACTTGTTGTATGGGCATGTCTCCTGCCTAGTGTTGTGCTAATGAACTTGTTCGATCCTTTGGACATTTCTAATCTTATTAAAATCCTCTTGGACAAAATGGTTCTAATGCATTCTTTTAATAGAAACATGTCATGTATTTCAAATTTAACTCTCATGCATGTATTCTAGTTCTTACCGTGATTGTCAGCTAATTTCAATGGAATTTAAATTCAATGCTGATCTAATTAATTATAAGAAATTTAAAAGATTTAGTACTAGTATCACCTACGATTAAAATTTAATTCCATACATATTATTATCCAATAACAATCCATCACAGCCTCATAAAATATTAGCATAGATTTGCACTGAATTTCAATATTCCCTCGTGTCATCGATGTGCACCTAGACAAACACTCATTAAGGAGCCAAGCATGGCATGATGGGTCCAAGGTTTTTTTCTCATGGTGCGTTTAAGCTAACATTAATCCATCAATTGGACTGATATCAGCTAGCTTAACATGGCATGACATAAAAACATTTACATTCAATCTTCAGATCTAGAAATTAATTAATAGATAACCAACCAAGATATAGATCACTTCAATCCAAACAGCTACAATGAGCAAATGAAGTCAGTAACTTTTAACTAATCAGAAATCACTTGGTAGCTACGCTGAGGAGCCTTTTTGAAGATCGAAGTAAAGAGGAAGCTGAGCAAGAGCAAAAAAAGTCATTGGCAAGCATGTGGCTGCATAAATTGGATATGTTGCGGACCTCATCTCATCTTTTAAAATAAAGGAATGCCCTAAATAGAATGAGATTAAAATAGCAGCAATTGATAGCATAAAACATTTGACCGTAAGTAGACTACCTCTATCATGCTTCGATCAACTTCTCACTCATATACTCAATTGGTTGCCCTTCTTGAGAAAGAACAGCCCCAACACCTTTGCTAGAATCGTCACACTTGACCTCAAACTACTTGTCGATATTTGACAAGGGTAGCACATGGGCAGTAGACAACTTCTTTAATAAAGCAAAACTTGCTTCTTGCTCTTCTCCTTATTTAAACTTCCTTTTCTTCAAACACTCCGTAATAGGTACAGCTATAGTGTTAAATCCGCGAATAAACCTCCTATAAAACGTTGCCAGCCCATGAAAACTCCAAACTTTACCCATTGCCTTGGGAATAGGCCATTCTGTAATGGCTTGTTTCTTTCAGTCAATAGCTCAAATCCCATCTACATGAACTATAAAACCTAAAAACTCTACATTACTCTACAAAAAGCCATGTTTTTTTAGATTAATGTAAACTTTGTTTCTCCGCTATGCCTCTACAACTATTCTCAAGTGCTCTAGGTGTCTCACCAGATTAATGGAATTAACCAAGATATCATTAAAATACACCACAATAGATTTGCAAGAAAAAGATTTAAGAACCTAATTCATTAAGCACATAAAAGTGCTTGGTGCATTAGACAGCTCGAGCACCATCCAATTGGTCTAATCAATCTCGAAAGTTGGAATAGAAAATTGATACTTCACTATAATCTAGTTAATCCACCTACTATCCACACATATATGCCAACTTCTATCTTTTTTTGGCACCAACAAAACTGGTATAGCACATAGACTCATACTCTCACGACTGAACCCCTTCCGCAACAACTATCTACATGTCCTTGTAAAATTACAAACTTCTGAAGACTGATATGATAGTGGAGTAAGTTAGGTAAACTAGCACTAGGAACTAGGTCTATATGATGTTGTATATCTCATAAATGAAGTAGCCCATCTAGCATATTTGATTGTGTAATATCAGCGAACTCAGCTGACAATGGCTACACTTCTTCGGGAATAATCTTCACCTCGATATTTTCTTCTTTCTCCAATTTCATACAACTATCGCAATCCTCCTCTACATGACCCTTCACAATATTAGAAATTCTTTCCTTCAGCCTTAAAATTCTTCTTCTTGTTCATTAAAGGCACCAAACAAACCTTCTTACTATTCCATAAAAAATCATACACATTATCCCTTCCTTTGTGGATTATATCAACATTGAACTGCCAAGGTCTGCCCAATAATAGATTGCATGCATCCATATCACTACATCGCAAACCACATCACTCTTATAAATCTTCCCAACAAAGAAAGGGACACGACGTACCTCTGTCACTTACTTTTCAATCGCTTTTTTTATCCACCATATTCTGTAAGGTGCTGGATGTTTTTCTGTAATTTATTAAATAATAAATAAATATCATGATTTTATAAATACTAAATAAAATTTTTTACGATATTAATATTTCATTTATGAAATCATAACTTAGTTAATGGAGATATGTTTCATTTGTGAATGAAATATTTTTCATTAATCATTACTATAATCTATAGAATTAAAATTATATATTGTTGTGTTATGATCGGTTATTGTGAAATTAAATATATAATTGCAAAATTATAATAAATTGATAATAACATGTTAATTGCTCTCTTAATAAAAATTATTGTTGTTGTTGTTGTTATTATTATTATTAGACTGATGGGCTTAAAAAAGCACGCCAAGCATGTGGGCTTAAATCAAACAAGTCGGGCACATGGATTTTTTTAAACACACTGGACATGTAAACTTGAGGAGAAAAAAATTTATGGGGCTTTTTTTAGCACTGTTTACAACATGGCCCAAGCACGGCATGAGTAGACTCGTGCTGTGGGCCGTGTCGGACCCTTATTAAAAAATTTGGGCATGGTATGACATGGCCCACTAAATTATGGTCGGACCGGGCCATAAGTAAGAAATTAGATCTACTAAGTATTGTCTTAATTATGTCTACTAAGTCAGAAATTTTTTAGGCTCTTTCTTAGCTAGCATCCCTAAATGGGTTGTCAGCCGAAATAGAGAATTGAAATAAACATAATTAAAACAAAGTGTTATAGCAAACACAAAGCCACAAACATATGTCAGTCAAACATCCATTCAGATTATTTATCACTCAACTACAATTAAATTCAATTTATGATTTGCGATAAAATAATAAATAAAATTAGTTCAGCTATCAAATATATCCCTATAAATAAATAAAAAACAAGAAAAGAATGAGAAGAACTGATTTCTAATTTATCTATGCAATTTCTCCTCTGTGATAGCCTTCAATCTCTCTCTTGAATTATGTTTTCTTGTTGTTTCTTTGCGGTTTTTTCTCCTTAGATGGCGGTTCTCATTTTTCCTTATTATGTGTGCTCCTTTTATAGTTTAAAATCAAGGCAGCCGAGAGCTTAAGGCGCATATCTTCCATTTTTGTAAACTTTATATCACAATCTTTTAGTTGATGCGTGCGAAACCCAGTCTGTCAATACTCCAGAATTGTTATAGCAATGGTGCTATAGCATTGGTGCTACAGTAATGGCTACAACATTTTCACTGTTCTAAACTTGTTTCAATACCTCTATAGCCAAGCTCTTTTATTGTCTTTGCAAGTCTGTTGCAGCAGCATTCCTCCTTTAGAACTTGAGCTTTCGGTCACCTACAATTATACATATAATCTAAGAATACATTACTCTAAGACAACTCAATTTATTAAAGATGGACAAAAATGAATGCTCATGCACAATATAACTAAAATGCAATGAAAACACATCATTAAGTCTCTAAGTATTACTGATTTAAGTTTAAAAGTGTAATGATAACTTTCATTTCATAGAGTTATCAAGGACGTATGCACTATTTTGTTACTTTTGTCAATGATTATTCAAGAAGAGTGTGGGTATATTTGATGAAGAACAAGAATGAAGTTTTGGACATATTTCTAAAATGGAAGAAAATGGTCGAGACTCAAATTAGTCAAAAAACTTCACTCAGACAATGGTGGTGAGTACAATCATGATTTATTTCTTCAAATATGTCAAGATGAGGTCATTGTTCAACACCTCACTATTCAACATATACCACAGCGTAATGGGGTGGCAGAACGCATGAACCGAAACTGGAGAAAATTCAATGTATATTGTCTAATGCTAGATTGGGCAAGAAGCTTTGGGCTGAGACAGTTGTATATGTGTGCTATCTAATCAATCGTTTGTCATCAGCTGCAATTAAGGGCAAAACACCTATGGAAATGTGGACTTTTAATTCTGCTACTGATTATGATTCCTTACATGTTTTTGGTTCTACTACTTATTATCATGTTAAGGAATCTAAGTTAGACCCAAGAGCAAATAAAGCATTGGTCATGGGTATAACTAGTGGAGTAAAAGGATACCATCTCTGGTATCCTGTTATAAAGAAGATTATTTTTAGCAGTAATGTGACTTTGATGAATCAACCATGTTGAAACAAAAATATTCTCAAGAGAATTACAAGACTAGTATAACTTTGCAGCAAATGAAGTTTGAAAAAGTTAAAGATGATATATCTAGTGTCAATGATACGGATAGTGATTCTCCATCTACCGAAGATAAATAAGAGGTTCTGACCTAGGAACCTTCACAGCAACAAGATTCAATTGCATATAGAAGGCCACAAAGAGAGGTTCGTAAGTCTACTCGCTTTGTTGGGTGGCCTATGCACTTCCAGTTGTAGATGATGATGTTCCTTCCACTTACAGAGAAGTAATAAGAAGCCCTGAAAGTGTACAGTAGAAGCTAGCAATGGATGAAGAAATGCAGTCTCTTCATAAAAATGAAACTTGAGAGTTGGTTACGCTGCTCAAAGAAAAGAAGACAATTGGTTGCAAATGTGTATATACAAAGAATGAAGGATTTTCTTGCAAAAAATAAATTCAATACAAGGTTAGATTGGTAGCGAAGGGTTACGCTCAAAAAGAAGGAATAGACTGCAATGCGGTATTTTTTTCAGTTGTGAAACACTCATCTATTCGAATTTTGTTAGTTGTGGTTGCGCAATTTGATCTCCAACTACTTTAACTTGAAGTGAAAACTGTAATTTTACACGGTGATTTGGAAGAGGAAACCTACATGACTCAGCCAGATGGATTTAAAGTTGCTAGAAAAGAAAATTGGGTTTGCAAATTGACAAAGTCACTTTATAATTGAAATAATCTCTGAGACAGTGGTATAAGTGATTTGATCGGTTTATGAAAGGACAAATATACACGAGAAATAAGTTTGATCATTATGTGTATTTTTGCAAATTACAAGAAGGATATTTCATATATTTACTCTTGTATGGCGATGATATTCTAATAGCATCCAAGAGCAAAAATGAGATTGAGAAATTGAAGATTCAACTCAATTAAGAATTTTAGATAAAATATCTGGGTGAAGTTAAGAAGATTCTTAGCATGGAGATATGCAGAGATAGACCTCGTCACAAAGTCAGCTTGTCTCAGAAGCAATATTTGAAGAAGGTATTACAACAATTTGGTATGACAGAGCAGACAAAACCTGTAAGTACCTTGTTGGCTTCTTATTTTAAGCTTTCTGCACAACTATCTCCTTCAACAAATACAGACTGCCTATGTTATGTATTATTCATCAAATTCTTTTTATGCTAATTTGTTGGGTGATTTAATTGCAATAGGTAACTTGATGTATGTAATGGTGTGTACGAGGCCTGACATTTTACATGCAGTTGGTATAGTGGGCAAGTATATGCATAATCCTAGTAAAGGACATTGGTAAGCTGTAAAATGAATTCTATTGTACATTTAAAAGACCGTGGATGTTGGTTTACTATTTGAGTGAGATGATACACTTGGTTAAGGTGTGATTAGGTACATCGATTCTAATTATGCTGGTGATTTGGACAAATGACGGTCAACCATCGGATATGTATTTACTTTTGCTAAAGGGTCAATCAATTGGAAGTCTACGTGGCAATCTACAGTTGCACTGTCAACCACAGAGGTTGAGTACATTACAATTACAGAGGCTATTAAAGAGGCTATATGGCTACAAGGCTTGCTTAAAAACTTAGGATTGGTCCATGAGCAAATTAATGTGTATTGTGACAGTCAAAGTGCTATTCATTTAACAAAAAACCAAGTTTATTCACTTAACGAAGAACCAAGTTTATCATGCATGGACAAAACATATCGATGTACGATTTCACTATGTGCGGGACATTGTTGATAAGGGAAAGATTCTTCTTCAGAAAATCAAGACTTAGATAATTCCGCAGATATGTTAACTAAGGTGGTGACAACGATCAAGTTTAAGCATTGTCTAAACTTAATCAATATCTTTCAAGTTTGAAATAGTGAGAAAAGCAAAGTGTTGTGAAAAATTTAATATACTCACAAGTGCACGAATCTAGAAATAGAATAGTGGTAATGAGGTCGATCCCACATGGATTGTTATAAATTAAAAAGTCTAATTTAAATCTAAAATTAATATTAATTCTAACCTGGTTGAGCAAATTGAGTTTTAAGAGAAATTAAACTAATAAACTATGAAAACAATTAAAGTAAATGAGATTTCCATAAGACAAAAATTACCAAGGTTTCAGAATCCACCACTATTCAACTAATAATTATCTAATTATTAATTAATCCCTAATTTTAGAGTGACAACTTGAAATCAATTTATGTCATCTCATGGATATAACAATTAAGTTCAAGTAATTAAATCTAATGTAGATTCTTTTTCTGCTTAATAGTATGACATTTAAGCATCCCATGTAAACATATTAAATAACAAAGAGTCAAAGTTTTCCTAAACACTCTATATAAACAATTAATGAAAGATATAGAATCAAATATAATTATGTATAAACTTTATAGATCCAAGTATGGATTTAATCAAATATTAATCCTAACAATCAATAATGCATGACAGAACTGATGAAAATATTTTAATAACATCCAATTAATCATGTGAAATAAAAATCATAATCATCAAAGAACATATATAGAGAATGAAATAAATAAAAAGATAATTATTTCATTGAATAGGATTTCATCATTAATCTCAATATAAAAAAATTAGTTAAACATACTCGAACAAGGAGCAACAAAATTAATAAAACCAGCCATGGGAAAAATTGAAACTCTGTTGCTGCCGCCCTTTTCTCCCTGCCGATTGCCTCCTTTGCAAAAGCCAAAGTCCCTTTTTATAATGCTTGGCCACCGAATCCTATTGTGATTCTAATAACTAAACCAACTCTTACAAGCTAAAGTCTTAAGCCCGCCACATAATTGAAAACAATAAACGACAAAAGCTATTGATTTCCTTCCTTTATTCTATTTTGACTTTCCATTCAAAGGCTTAATTATAAGCTTTGTTTAATGTGCTGCCCACTTTAGCTTTAAACTTCTTTGTTTGCACGAGCATGGATATTCAATTTATTGGCTTCGGTTTCTTTGAACAGAATTTCTTGCACATCTGCTTAATTACTTCCACAAATTAATTTGATCTTCAATGTTGTCCAATTATTATTCTTTATGCACTTTTCATCCGTAATCTCCAATTAATCCCCTATTTAATAAAATAATTCAATTAATTAAAAATAACAAATAAAAATAATTAGTAATTATATAATAAAGGATAAAATATGAATATAAATTATGCTCATCACAAAGATTGGAGAATGATTTGATGTACAGGGAGTTCAATAGTATTCAAATCAAGGTGGAAAATTGTTGAAATTTTGACTTGAATATAGAAATTTGTTAAAGACAAATTTTATGATAACTCAAAACACATAATACGTGAATGTAAGTTCATTACTCACTCAAGATTAAGGTTGATTAAGCTATTAACACTTTTTTGAATTATGATTAATAATATTAAACTAAATCATAATTTACCATAGTCTTACTCAGTATATATATCACATATATACCAATTAATCTACTCGAGGTCTTTACTTTACTGATTAAGATAATACCAATCACTATAGAAGTAGAAAAGTTATAGCCTTGTACGTCTAATGAAGTGCCCATTTCATTAATGACTGTTAATGATCTTTTATTTATAAAGAATTTGTGATTTATATCTTCATGAATTGATATCCTATTCCTAAAATAAATAAATAATATACTTTATAAACAAAGGTTAAGAATACATGTTCAAAATAATTAATGAATAAATAAATTTTATTAAATTCAAAAGATGTTATTTTTATCACACATGCGTTAGGACACCAAAATAACGATGAGTCCTTCAATGAATTTAAATGTATTGACCCTTATTGGAATTTTAGAGCTAACTGGATCAATTGCAAATAAAAAATCTTTTAGGACGGGAAAAAAAAATGCGGTTGGAATCCCCTTTGACTAGTTGCTTGAGAACTTTTGTTATATTTGCGCAATATTTAAGAAAAGTTAAGACATTACATAACAAAAATGAATTAAAATCACCTCCAAACTCCATTTTACTTTCTGTCCTTTCCTTCAGTTTTTAATTTTACTTTAGTTAGAACAAATATGAATTTTGCATAATATTTTTGTTATCTACATATTGCGGAATAAATTTGTTCAGTACTATGTGATGAAAGTGTTGAACAAGTAAATTGATGAGAGTAATAAAGATACTTTAGCGGTGAATTAATTAAAAAAAATTTAGAAGAAAATTAACTAGAATAACCAGGTACTTAAACGGCTGTGGTATTGAAGTTTAAAAATGAAATACGACAATCACGAACATACCTTCATCAATTGCAATAATAACATTAATTTTTATATAAATTATATCACTCCAAACCAAACAACTATATAAAACCAAATAAAATCAGCAACTTAATTAATCAGAGATCACTTTGTAACTACGCTGAGGAACCGTTTTGAGGATGGCTAACATAAGATCGAAGTAAAGAGGAAGCTGAGCAAGGGCAAAAAATGTCACTGGCAGGCATGTTGCAGCGTATATTGGATATGCTGCTGACCTCAACTCATTGGTTAATATAAAGGAATGCCCTGAACAGAATGAGACCAAAATAGCAACAATTGATGTGAAGAGCGTCGTTAAACCAAGCAGAAGCTTTCTAGGCAAATCCTTGGCAAAATCATTTTCTTGGTAACGAGAAGTGAGAATTGTAAGAAAAAGAACCAAGGCTGTGACCGAGGAGCATAGAGCAACAAGTGATGAGATGGCAAATATGTTGAATACAGGTTCATTTTCAAGGATCGGTTTACCACTCCCTTGGTCGACGCCGCCTGGCACGGCTACTGAAGTTGCGAATGCTACGGTTGATATGAGTGCCGCCACGACGGAGCATGATTCGGAGGTTTTGGTCAGCCATTCCCTGCCTTGTTTGACGAGGTCACGGTGTGATTCTGTGAAGACTTCATCCGGAGTTTTGCCATCGTCGTTGTATCGAGTAAAGAAATGTCGTGGCATCAATTTCTTGACATGCTGCATGCGTTAGTAGAAAAAAATAGAGTGATTGAGATTTAATTATTTTTGCATTTTTTTTTTTTATCACTGCAAATCTCGGTCTCATTCTGTATTTTGCTCAAAAGATAGAGCATTGACACACTTGTGACAAAAGCAGTGAAAAATTGGGCCGAAATAAATTTATCACTGTTTTAGACAGTCCCCTGTGTCTTCACTATTCTTTATTCATTTATGAAGTGTATGATTGAGAAATTTTTTTTTTTTTTAAAGGTAAGGGGAGCGGGTAAGCTTAAATATATTTTTAATTACTTTTACATTCTTTTTTAATCACCATCATTCTTAATTTCTTTTTGCATTTTTCTTAGGAGAACAAAGCTCATATCAGGAGAAAATCCTGCTCTAAAGAGAATGCTTTGCCTAGCTTACACACCTGAAACCACTTGATTTCCCATTGCACCTGTAATGCAGCTCCAGGAAAAAGCAAGGGTAGATGGTCTCCATACTTCGCAGCAAGATGCAATGCACTATTTCCTTGGTTGTCTACTTGCCAGAAAATGGTTTGTCCCAGTGCTTTGCGGCTGAGCAAGAGATTGTAGACACTGGTTCGCCTGTTCTCAATGGCCAAGAGGAGAATATTTTTCTCAGCCGGATCCAAGTCCCACATGGCCACTGGAAATGTATCTAAAATTTTCTTCACCATCTCTGTCACTCCCATCTTTGCTGCGACCAATATCGGTGTCTCCTTTCGCCTTGATCGTCGAGCATTCTTCTTCTTATATGTGCTTGGATCAAGTGGAGTTTCTCGAGCTGTGAAAGCATTTACATCTTGTCCAAATGTTGAAATTCGAGGATCTTGACCATTATATACGTACTTGTACTGATCAGGATTACGGTGATCAACTAGTTCATTCAAAACCTGAATAGCCCATGTGTGTGTCTCTTTCTTCTCTCTGAGATTCTTAATCCCCCAAATTCCTGCATATATAGCATACCATACTACGTTTAACTCAAGAGCAGTGGCATATACCACAAAGAAATCGTTGGTAGCAATTGTATGAATAGCAATGATATTCAGATATAAAATTTTGACAGAACGCTCACAGAAACAACGTAAAACTGGCACCGGTTGTACCTTGTTTCTGTCAATGCTCTGTCAGTACTCAAGACTCTTTGGCATTTTTCTTGTAATTCTCACCTAGTACAAGATCAATAATGCCTTTGAGAAAACATTTTACATAATCGGGCGGTTGATCTTCTTTGCGATCCTTCTTTGATTGGTCTAGTCATAGATAGTCACAAGAACAGCTATAGATCAGCTTCAAACACAGGGAAATTTAAACATAGATTTCACTGAATACACGTAACAATTTATCGAAGCTACCCACTTACCATCTTTTGACCTTAAGCAATTAATGCTTCTTACTTGAGGTGTGCTGCTGTTATGTTGAGGATTTACTTGATCACCTCCCTCACCCTCTTCTATTGCCGTGAAAACAAATAAAATGGTTATCAAAATTTCAATTTTTAAATACAAAAATGTGTAATGTGTCAAATTAGTTAACTCACTCAGAACTCTTATTGAAATACTCTTGGTCAGCTTAAAGTAGTTGATGCATTTGTCAAAGTTTTGTGGAAACTTGAGGCCATTATTGGCTCTAGAATTATTCGAGCAAGAGTCATGATTATGTTTCTCCTCCTTGATCAGCTCGTCGACGGTTACACCTTTACAGCCAAAATTGATCTATTTTAGAATAACAATAGAAATTGCTGTAACTAAATCTCAACGATACACTGCTATAAATGCATGCATGACAGAAGATTATTAAAAGACAAGGATTAAAAAATATCAGCTATAGATTCAGATTCCTTAAATATATGCTTACACTTGTAGACGAAACTTTCAAACCAACCAAGGCCACTGCCGCTCTCGAATACATGAGGCTTGCTGGCTAGAATATGAAGAGGAGTTAATCCATTTTCATTAACAGAGGATACAAGATCCGGATAGTAACGTATAATCTGAAACGCCAAACCTGCAAGAACAAAAAGAAGAAGATGAAGAAGAAGAAGATTAAAAAAAAAATTAATGCAATGTTAGAAGTCACTGAAGGGAATTAATGTTACATACTGAAGTGTTCTCCAAATATGGCAGCGTGCAGAATGGTGTCCCCATTATTTTTTCTAAAAGTAGCTGCCCTGCTGTCATTCTTATTTTTGTCACCCTTACTCTCTGTATCAAGTAAATGGAGGCAAAGAAATGCGTCTTTCTGGCCTTCAAGAGCCGCCAAGAAAAGAGGAGTCTCACCCTCATGGTTGAGAACAGCGACAAGTTTAGGATCTTTCGAGGCCATACAATGGCACATTACTTCATTGCCGAGAGCTGCAGCAAGATGAAGAGCAGTGTTGCCTTTCTTATTTTGCAATTTTAGGACATCTGATGGATTTTCTCGCATGCTTCTCACTAGCCTCAGCACAATGTCATTTAGTTCAGCGACCACAGCTAAATGCAAAGCTGTGTCTTCTGACGTTGTGATTTTGACCTTTTGAATCTGGGGATAGTCCTCATAGGCCTTCACAACGTTTTCCCATTGGCCTTTCATGGTATTTTGGAACAAATTATCAATATCCTCCATTTGTTAAGTCACTTCGATATCCGTAGGTAATAGGCTGTCTATATAAATAACTCATAGACCTTGGAAAGGAATCTACTTGCAGCACCGCTTCACCCCAATTATCATAACTTCTATATCTGACTTGGGTAATGAATTCTCCTTAAACCATCCGCAGATATTTTTCTTCTAAATTTTTTGAAGTAAATTAGACTTGGACTATAATATAAAATTTAGTTTTGCTTTTTTACATAGTTTTGTTTTCTATGCTTTTAGTTACATTAATTTTGGCTCGGCTGTCTATTTTAGTAGAGTGTTTAGGAGCATCACAAAAGGTTATGAATTTTATTATTTATTTAAAGAGTACATCAATAAAAAAAATTCTAAAAGATTCTCCAAATTAAATTCTTGAAACGAGTTAGTGTTTCTCTCTCTTTTTGTAACTTTGACAATGAAAGCTCTTTAATAATGAAAAGAGAGAAAAACTATCTCAATTGAATAATCTTATTTAGAGTATCTTTTAGAGCCTTTAATTTAGTATTATATTATTTTTTTATCTCATAATTCATTAAGAGATAAGTGTTATTATTAATATTACTTTTTTAGAGAGAAAAGTTTAATTAGAATAATATATGCTAATTTTATTTCAAGAGTTTTTTGGGAGATGACTTTTCTTTTCACTCTTTTATTTATCACATAGATAAGTAAATAAGTATTTAAAGAGTTAACATAGAAGAGTCTTTTCATAATATTTTAAAGTCAAGGCCCTTTGCCTCCCCCCCCCCCCCAAAAACCCCCAATATCGTCAATTTTTTAATTTAATAAAAGTTTACTGGTTTCCTCAAAGTTTTTATAAAAAAATAATACAAATAAAAAAAATCTACACTCTCAAGATTTGAGGAAATAGTCATGCAGACCTCTAAATTCAAAAAAAAAAAAGGTCACCAAGACCTCTTTTTTTTTTTATAATACCTTTTGAATATAGTAACTAAATATTAACTTTAAAAGTTTTAATAAATATAAATATAATATAAATAATGTGATCATCTAGTAAACTAACAATGTTAAAATATATTAATATTTAAATATGTAAGTATTGTTTGGGAGAAATACTGTTTGGGATAAAGACGTCGACGAGACCAGGCACGGTGAGCAGATATCTGATGGCAGAGTTCTGCGAACAGGTGTGTTCCGTAAAGGCCTGGTGCGCGGAAGAACAGGAGCAGAAATATCCGGCTCGTCCACGAGCACGTCATCCGCGAGGCCAATTTCCTGTAAGAGGCATAAGGCCATTCCGGCTAGAGGCCGAGAGGCGAGGAAACCCGGTCGACGGCAGTTGGCAGGACATGCTCTCCAGCCCGAGAATCTAGGCACGACCGCCACGCTTTCCCCTGAACCGTGGCGTAACACGCAAGATCCCACGCTTGCCCATAACGCAGCAGTCGGAGTCCCATACCGTCTCGGAAAAAGCGGAAAACGGGGATTCAGGAAGCCTATAAAAAGGTAGCCAACGAAGGTAAAAGGGTTAGCATTTTTGAGATAAAAGAAAAAACCACGAAAAAGCCATAAGATCTGTGGCAAACGTTCCCCGAACCTTCATATCTGACTTAAGCGTCGGAGGGTTTGCGCCGGGAAAACAACCGGCGTACTCTGACTTGTCCGTGTGTGCAGGGACATCTGAAAAAAAAAAGCCTCACGAGGAGACCTCCTGGTCGTGGTGAAGTTGATCGAGCAGAGATCCTGATCGTAGAACGAGGAGAACCGGAATCTCGCATCAACATTTTGGCGCCGTCTGTGGGGATCAGAGCAAAAAGCTTCTTTTGATAGCAAGAAGAGGGGTGAAGCAAGTGAAAAGCAATGGAGACAGGAGGAAGTAGTGCACAAGGGGGTGATATGAGGCTTAACGATTCCGTGACGCTGAGGGAGATAGTCAGTGAAGCACGGGAAAAAGTCATGTTCGACCGGATGGAACGGATGGAAAAGCAGATGGAGACCTTGACAACCATTCTGCATGAGCTGCGGAGCGAGCGAAGGGTAACCCAAGAGGGAGGGGTGAGAGGCGGTGGAATGGCACCAGGTCCCGATAGTGCGGGGAGAAGTCAAACCACAGGGAGATTTTGCGGTGAGAGAGGTAACGTACCTCTGCGGGGAGAATTTCATAGAGAAAGAGAACAGTCCCCGGCAAGACAGACTTGTGACGAGGACGACGGGGTGGTGAATGCAGAGGAAACAGAATTGCGGCAACACTTGCATGATGCAGAGCAAGAGCGGGATCAAGTTGCAGCACGTGACCCTGGTCGTGCAGGGCAGCTGGAGGAGGAAGTGCGCAGACTAGCGCAGATAATTGACGTCATGCAAGGAAGGAACAGAGCCCCTGGTTGGAGGATAATGCTGGACGGAGAATCACCGCTCGCAACAGAGATCATGAGGGCAGTTATTCCGAGAGATTTCCGCCTCCCAGACCTCAGATACTCGGGAAGAACTGATCCGCTGGTGCACATAGAGCGCTTCAACGACATAACTGGGGTACAAGGATTATCTCAATCCCAAAGGTGCAGGGTGTTCCCACTATCCCTTGAGGGACGTGCACGAGAATGGTACAGGAAACTTCCTCGGGGCAGCATTAAAACCTTCGAACAGATGTGCCAGGAATTCGCAGAGCAGTTTAGTGGGGCAATGGCACCGGAAGATGACATGATGGAGCTGAAAAGCATGAAACAGGGGGAGCAAGAAACCCTTCGGGAATTCATCAAGAGGTTTCATCGGGCTGTCCTCGACTTGGGAGCCTTCAACCACCCTCAGGCGTTAAGGGGATTGAAAGAAGGGGTGAAGATAGGAAGGCTGTGGTACAATCTGAGAAGCCCAGCTATTCAAACGTATGCAGCCGCATACGAACAGGCTAAGAGAGACATCGAGATTGAAGATGAGAAGGCTGCACGGATCAAGACAGATCAGTTAGAAGGGTTGGGGAGGAAAGAGAAGAAAGCATTACCGGGGAATGGGCCGATCAGGAGGAGGGATCACCAGGCCTCCGGTAGTGGAGCAGGAGGCCGGGTAACTGCTTACCAGCCTCATCAGAGGCCACCGCAGTATCAGCGCAGCGGGGCGCAACCTCCTCGTTCCCCAGCTAGGGAGCCTTGGAGAAGGCATGATTCGGCATCTGGTGGTCTTCATCAACATTCCCACGGTAGCAGAACGAACAGACCAGAAGTACTTCCCCCGCCCCCAACTCAGAGCGGGGCGAACAGAGAAAGAGCAGTGCACCTGATCGACCAGAACCAGGACTATGGGCGGTACACTTCCTTGAAGATGTCCCTGGATGAGGTGTACGAGGCCATAAAGGATCGAGGGCTGCTCCACCTCCCTACACCAATAACAAAGCCACCCAACAGGAGGGATAGAGGACGTTATTGCAAGTTCCATGGCACCCATGGCCATACCACAGCAGAGTGTAGAGATCTCAAGACCCAGGTCGAAGATTTGGTGAGAAATCGGTACCTGGACGAGTTTATGGATGGGACTTTCCCGATGGTGGCCACAACGGATGAAGGGGAGCAGAGTGGTAGAAACTTGAGGCGCGAGCAACCCGCAGTAAGGGTGATAGCTGGGGGCCCAACATTGGCCGGAGATTCCAACAGATCGAGAAAAAATTATGCTAGGTACGCCATGACCAGTAAAGAGGTACTCTTCAACACCCCAGCAGCCAAACGAGCAAGGGTCAGGCAAGTGCCGATCATGTGGACGGATGAGGATGAGGAAGGTATTCTATACCCCCACGAGGATGCTTTAGTCATCAAGGCTACTGTCGCTAGCAAGAAGTTTGACCGGATACTGATTGATACAGGGAGCTCAGTTGATGTCCTATTTAAGTCAACCCTGGAAGAGATGGGAATAACCGACCGGAAGTTGGAATACACCAATACCTCCTTGAAGGGGTTCGGAGGAGGGAAGCTGGTCCCACTGGGCGTGGTCGAGCTGCCTATCACAATTGGGAGCTCCCCGACAGAAAGAACAATGATACTAGACTTTGTCGTAGTGGATGAGGAAGGTCCTTACCAGATGATCCTAGGTCGGCCATTTTTAAGGATGAGCAAAGCGGTGTTGTCCAACCATTATCTGGCTCTGAAGTACCGGGTGAATGGGGTAGTGGGGGTGGTACGAGGAGACCAGAGGATCGCAAGAAGCTGCTACTCCTCGGCAGCAAGGGAAGCAATGCAGATAACATCCCTCGATACCCGAGTGGAAAACAAGAATGGCAGACAAGAACCTGTAGAGGATCTGGAAACAGTAAGCCTGGGACCAGAGAACCCGGGAAAGACGATCAGAATCGGGTCGAGACTTAAGGGAGAGCAAAAGCAGGAGTTGGTGAAATGCTTACAGGCTCATGCTGATGTGTTTGCTTGGACACATGAAGACATGCCAGGGATTGACCCTGAGGTAGCATGTCATAAGCTGCCAATAAAGAAAGGTGCTCGGGCAGTAAGGCAGAAGAGGAGGTGCTTCAACCAGGAGAGGTATAAGGCTATAAATAGCGAGGTGGAGAAGCTCTTGAGAGCAGGGTTTATTCGGGAAGTCAGTTACCCTGAGTGGATATCAAATGTGGTGTTGGTAAAGAAGGCAAACGGCAAGTGGAGGATGTGTGTGGATTTCACAGACCTCAATAAGGCGTGCCCAAAAGACAGCTTCCCTTTACCCAAGATCGATCAGCTAGTAGATTCAACGGCTGGACATGGTCTGCTCAGCTTCATGGACGCGTTCTCGGGATACAACCAGATCCCCATGTACGAGCAGGATGAGGAGAGCACGGCTTTCATCACTAACCAAGGTTTGTTCTGTTACAGGGTAATGCCATTCGGTCTCAAAAATGCTGGGGCCACCTATCAAAGGCTGGTGAACAAAGTCTTTAAGCCGTTGATTGGGAAAACCATGGAGGTGTACGTGGATGACATGATCACCAAGTCCAAAATCCCGAAGGAACATGTCGGACACCTCGAGGAGACATTCGAGCTTTTGAAGAAGTATAAGATGAAGCTCAACCCGGAGAAGTGTGCTTTCGGGGTCGAGTCAGGGAAATTCCTTGGATTCATGGTGAGCCATAGGGGGATTGAAGCAAATCCCGAGAAAATCCAGGCGATTGTGCAGATGACGTCTCCTCGTAACCTGAAGGAGATGCAGAGCCTCACGGGGAGGTTGGCGGCGTTGAGCAGATTCATATCCAAGGCTATAGATAAGTGTCAGCCATTCTTTCAAGTGATAAGGAGGGGAAAGAAAACAGAATGGACCCCAGAATGCGAGGAAGCCTTCCGAAACTTGAAGCAATACTTGCAGCAAGCTCCGCTGCTGTCCACACCGAGGGATGGGGACAAGTTGTATCTGTATTTGGCGGTATCGGATCGGGCCGCCAGTTCTGTTCTGGTGAGAGAGGAAGAAGGAGTTCAATATCCGATATACTACACCAGCAAGGCCCTGCTCGACGCTGAGACCAGATACCCACCGTTGGAGAAATGGGCACTCGCCCTTGTGGTTGCTGCTCGGAAGTTGAGGCCATATTTTCAAGCATTCCCGGTCTCGGTAATAACAAGCCAGCCGTTGCGTCAAACTCTTCACAAGCCAGACGCCTCTGGTCGGCTCGTCAAGTGGGCTGTAGAGCTGAGCGAGTTCGACATAAACTATAAACCCCGCGCAGCGATAAAGGCCCAGGCAATGGCCGATTTCGTAGCTGAATTCACAGAGCCCGAAGTATGCTTAGATCAACAAGATGCAGTTATAGGCAATGACGAAACTCAAGTATGGCAGATGTCTGTGGATGGGTCATCAGGGGAGCGAGGTTCAGGAGCAGGGATTGTCTTGGAAGGTCCAGAGGGAGAGGAGATATCTTACGCTATAAAGTTGGAATTTGCAGCCACGAATAACCAGGCAGAGTATGAAGCCTTGATAGCAGGTCTGGAATTGGCTAAGGCCGTGAAAGCAGACAGAGTTAAGATCAGAACTGATTCCCAGCTGGTTGCGAATCATGTCAGTGAAAGATTCCAACCAAGAGAGGAGAAGATGGAGCAGTACCTGAAGATAGTCAGGCAGCTGATGGGGAAGTTCGAAGCAGTGGAGGTGATACAAATCCCCAGGGAGCAGAATAGTCGAGCAGACATTTTGGCTAGGATGGCAGCAGTAGCCGACCCAAAAATGCCAAAGTCGGTCCCTCTGGAGGTGAAGTCCAGCCCAAGTATTGATCAGAATTTGGGGGTGTTGCGGATAGAACAAAAATATTCGTGGAGGGACCCGATAGTTTCGTACCTTAGAGACGGGGTGTTACCACCAGATAAGCTGCGAGCTCGCAAGATTAGAGCCCAGGCCTCGAGATACACGATGATTGATGGGGTATTGTATCGGCGAGGATATACACTACCTTTCCTTCGGTGTTTGGATGAGGACGACGCGGATTACGTACTGAGAGAAGTACATGAAGGAATTTGCGGAAATCATTCTGGCGGGAGGTCCCTGGCCCACAAGGTTCTAAGGCAGGGATATTTCTGGCCGACAATGCACCAGGATGCGCAAGAGAAGACCAGGAGTTGTGTAAGCTGCCAGAGTTTTACAAATTTCTCTAACCAACCACCAGAGAAGCTCACCTCCATGGCCTCCCCTTGGCCATTTGCTCAATGGGGAATCGATCTGATCGGCCCATTGCCGAAGGCACGAGGAGCAGCAACACATGCAATAGTTGCTATAGATTACTTCACGAAGTGGATAGAGGTAGAAGCCCTTAGCAGAATCACTGAGAAGAAAACAACAGACTTCGTGTGGAGAAACCTGGTCTGTCGATACGGGATCCCTTATGCCTTGGTAACGGATAATGGCAGGCAGTTCGATAATCACAGCTTCAGGGATTTCTGCCAGAACCTCGGGATAGAGCTGAAGTATTGCTCGCCTGCTCACCCTCAATCGAATGGACAAGTAGAAGCAGCCAACAAGACCATCAAGAGGCTTTTGAAAACCAGGCTTGGAGCAAAAAAGGGTGCGTGGGTTGACGAGCTGCCAGGTGTGTTATGGGCATACAGAACAACCCACAAAACCGCAACCGGGGAGACACCGTTCGCTTTGGCTTTCGAACACGAAGCGGTCGTGCCGGCTGAGATAGGAACAACCACACACCGGACAAACCATTTCGATGAGCAGGAGAACGACGAGCAGATATGTTTGAATCTTGATCTGCTAACGGAAAGAATGGAGCAAGCAGCCGAACGATCAGTCATTTACCAACAGAGGGTTGCTCGGTATTACAACCAGAAGGTGAACATACGGCAATTCAGGGTCGGTGACTGGGTACTGAGAAGAGTGAATCAGAGCACCAAAGATTCGACTCAAGGAGTGCTGGGACCGAATTGGGAAGGGCCATATAGAGTCAAGCAGATAGCGGGACCCGGAGCTTACAAGCTGGTTCGCACGAACGGCCACGAGGTGAAACGCCCATGGAACGCAGCACACCTCCGAAAATACTTCCAGTAAGACTTGTACACATTTGAAAGCTATTCTTGCTCATGACAATTATCGTTTATCTTTTACGCTTTATGTCCAAACAATTTTATGTAAGACGAATCCTGCCATTAATGGAACGTCGAGGAGTTTCATTCGCTTGAAACCGAGAAAATTTCCTAAGGCATGTAAAGGCTCGACAAAGTCTCAAAGCCTGTCTTATGGCGAGACAAAAGCCAAACATGCCAGGATCTGCTCGACCACGAGAAGGCGAGCAGACTCCAAATCATCCGAAGAAATTCCTAAGGCATGTAAAGGCTCGACAAAGTCTCAAAGCCTGTCTTATGGCGAGACAGAAGCCAAACATGCCAGGATCTGCTCGACCACGAGAAGGCGAGCAGACTCCAAATCATCCGAAGAAATTCCTAAGGCATGTAAAGGCTCGACAAAGTCTCAAAGCCTATCTTATGGCGAGACAGAAGCCAAACATGCCAGGATCTGCTCGACCACGAGAAGGCGAGCAGACTCCAAATCATCCGAAGAAATTCCTAAGGCATGTAAAGGCTCGACAAAGTCTCAAAGCCTATCTTATGGCGAGACAGAAGCCAAACATGCCAGGATCTGCTCGACCACGAGAAGGCGAGCAGACTCCAAATCATCCGAAGAAATTCCTAAGGCATGTAAAGGCTCGACAAAGTCTCAAAACCTGTCTTATGGCGAGACAGAAGCCAAACATGCCAGGATCTGCTCGACCACGAGAAGGCGAGCAGACTCCAAATCATCCGAAGAAATTCCTAAGGCATGTAAAGGCTCGACAAAGTCTCAAAGCCTGTCTTATGGCGAGACAGAAGCCAAACATGCCAGGATCTGCTCGACCACGAGAAGGCGAGCAGACTCCAAATCATCCGAAGAAATTCCTAAGGCATGTAAAGGCTCGACAAAGTCTCAAAGCCTGTCTTATGGCGAGACAGAAGCCAAACATGCCAGGATCTGCTCGACCACGAGAAGGCGAGCAGACTCCAAATCATCCGAAGAAATTCCTAAGGCATGTAAAGGCTCGACAAAGTCTCAAAGCCTGTCTTATGGCGAGACAGAAGCCAAACATGCCAGGATCTGCTCGACCACGAGAAGGCGAGCAGACTCCAAATCATTCGAAGAAATTCCTAAGGCATGTAAAGGCTCGACAAAGTCTCAAAGCCTGTCTTATGGCGAGACAGAAGCCAAGCGTGCCAGGATCTGCTCGACCGCGCGAAGGCAAACCGAATCCCAGGCATTGAAAAATCTTCAAAGGCATGTGGCAAAACCATGAGCCAAGCCGGAACCTGCTCGTCTAGACAAAGACAAGCAGATTCTCAAACGAAAATTAACTCATAATTACAACACAAGAAAGTAATCAAAAAACATTTTTATTAATTTGTTAATGATTAACAGAGGGGATAATCTTCATGAACATTGTCCATTACAATAAAAGAAATATATCAGAAAGACGGTGGATCAGTGAGCCGAGCAGCATCGGTTGGCTGGACCTCCTCAGGTGCAGGGGGGTATCACCAGTTGCGTCCGGGGGGGTGCTCACCTCGCCAACATCAGCAGGGACTGCACGAGGAGGAGAGTTTTCCTCCTCAATCACGATCGGCTCTACCCCTTCGGCATCTTCCTTGGCCGCCTCCTCGTCCGCCTCCTCGTCCATATGTTGAGCAACACCAGCCGCAAGGTCGTCCATCTTCAGATCAGGGTGTTGCTTCCCGAGGACGGCCATGATGCAACGATAGGAATGCCGAAGTCCCTGGTCGTACTGGTTGTCGGCCTCCTTCTCCATGTTCTCGACCTGAGCTCGGTGGGAGTCGCGGAGAGATTCGAGCTGAGTCTCGTACATGGCCTTCTGCCTTTGCAGATCCTCCTTGACCTTGGTAAGCTCCTCCTCGAGGGTAATGGCTTTTGCTTGGGCAAGTGATTCTTGCTCTATCAGCTTCAGGTTCTCGAGATTCAGCTCCCCTGCTTTCTGCTCGGCAACGTCGGCTCTGGTCGTCGCCGATTGAATGTCCTCCTTCATCTTCCGGTCGTAGCGGCCAACCTTAGCCTTGTAATAGGTGGTCATGCAGCTGAGGTGGAAAGCGCTATGCTGCATGGCCCCCACCAGCTCACCCAAGGTGCGGCCGTCAAAGGCCTCCAGGTCCTTCTTGCTCACGGATTTAGTTAACTCATTGAGGTAAGGGACCAGATGTTCTGCTCGGCTGTCCGGTAAGCGAGGTCGAGGCCCGACAGGAGGAGAAGAGGTAGCAGGATCTGTGGCTACTCCACTAGCTTCCCCGACTTTTACAGGAGCCGGAGGTAAAATCTTCAAGGGTGGGGCCTGCTGCACGATGTTGGCCCGCTTTGCGGTAGGGGCATCCTTACTCTCGTCCCTCTTCGTGGTTGGAGGTCGAGAACGTTTTCGGGTCAGAGCCCCAATCACAGCGTCCTCCATCCTATGGCCAGGAAGTATCAAGCGAGACTCGAGCAAGTTGTATGTGCTTAACAGTTCTCGGCTCGAGCAAGAATTGGCCCGTACCGCCTCGACCCGTTTAAGCTGGTCAGGTTTGAGCGGGAAGTGGACACCCCAAGAAACTACAACACAAACAGACACTTGGTTAGAGACAAGCCAATAAAGCAAGAACAATTATGGATACAAGACATCTAAAGCGAGCAGGCAACCTGGGACCGTGAAACGGGGTGGGACCCGATAATCCTTCCCGTCCATTTGTGCAACCTGACCCCAAGGACCCCCAGCAAAAAAGAACTTTCTCTTCCAATTCCCACCACCACCAGTAGGGAGGTCGGTTATGGGTTTCCTGGTCTTGGTGCTAGATTGGAAGTAGTACCAACCGGCATCTTTGGGGCTGCTCTTTAGCTGGTACAGGTGCTTCACCTCATCAACCGTGGGCTCGCTTTGGCAACATCTGTCCCACAAGATGAACAGACCAGAGAGCACTCTCCACCCATTGGGATTCAGCTGACCAGGAGCTAGATTTAGCCCGTTAAGTATCCGGGCAAAGTAAGGTTGCAAGGGACACCTCAGCCCGAACTTAAAGCTATCCAGATACAGGGTAACATATCCCCTAGGAGGTCGGCTGGGAGCATCCTTCTTTCCTGGGACCTTGAGAGGTATTTCACCAGGAATGCTGTACCTAAGACGGAGGTCAGCGAGCTCGTCAAACGTGGTCGTGCACGTCATATAGTCGATGGCATAATCGCGCGACAAGGCTCTACCCCCTACTGTACCCCGTCCTTCTGGTCGTGACGCTCCGGATGGAGACGCCTCACCAGAGTCACCCTCGCCACTCTCACTCAAAGTATCCTCGGAGCCAGAAGATCTCTCCTCACCATTACTTCCGCTCGTAGAGGTTGTTTGGGGAGACATCCTCCTAGCACTAGTCCTGACACTAGACCTAATGGGTTCTAAGGGGATCCCGGGGTCAAAAGCAGGATCGGTGAGCAGACTAGGCAGGAAGTCCAACTCGTCGTCATCAACCTCAATGACCTT
Source organism: Citrus x changshan-huyou (assembly GCA_039657385.1). Lineage (NCBI taxonomy): Eukaryota > Viridiplantae > Streptophyta > Magnoliopsida > Sapindales > Rutaceae > Citrus > Citrus x changshan-huyou. The sequence goes on from CM077555.1 coordinate 13,055,073, forward strand.
CTCTTTGCCTTTCGACATTCCCTAAGCTCTAACCGCAACACCACCAACTACTACCCAAACAGAAGAAAAGAGAAATTATCTACAACTATCCGAGACCAAGGAAATAGAAGAAATACCTGAAGTAATGGTTCAGTCGGTGAAAGTCTGAGATGGAGGCCTTTTATGCTGGAACTTCTTTGCCGGAGAGGCAGAGACGGAGACGGAGTGAATGATGAATATGCCGTTCGAGAGGGTTTGGCTTTCCTAATGAGGACGGACTCTTGGGTTGCCAGCATTTAATAGCGCCGAATCCCGAGGGTCTCATAACCGTCGGTTTGAAATTCAAATGGAGGGAGGGATTTCTGCCACGTCACCTCGTCCGCAATTAAATGCGACATGACTCTTGGCAGCCTTTTTCAATCCTACGCGAGCGATAACTATCGAGTTTCTACTGCTGGTCCACTACATTACCCAACACCAGAAACTGGGGGACCGGTGTTTGGGAGAAATACTGTTTGGGATAAAGACGTCGACGAGACCAGGCACGGTGAGCAGATATCTGATGGCAGAGTTCTGCGAACAGGTGTGTTCCGTAAAGGCCTGGTGCGCGGAAGAACAGGAGCAGAAATATCCGGCTCGTCCACGAGCACGTCATCCGCGAGGCCAATTTCCTGTAAGAGGCATAAGGCCATTCCGGCTAGAGGCCGAGAGGCGAGGAGACCCGGTCGACGGCAGTTGGCAGGACATGCTCTCCAGCCCGAGAATCTAGGCACGACAGCCACGCTTTCCCCTGAACCGTGGCGTAACACGCAAGATCTCACAGAACCACGACAGCCACGCTTTCCCCTGAACCGTGGCGTAACACGCAAGATCTCACAGAACCACGACCGCCACGCTTTCCCCTGAACCGTGGCGTAACACGCAAGATCCCACGCTTGCCCATAACGCAGCAGTCGGAGTCCCATACCGTCTCGGAAAAAGCGGAAAACGGGGATTCAGGAAGCCTATAAAAAGGTAGCCAACGAAGGTAAAAGGGTTAGCATTTTTGAGATAAAAGAAAAAACCACGAAAAAGCCATAAGATCTGTGGCAAACGTTCCCCGAACCTTCATATCTGACTTAAGCGTCGGAGGGTTTGCGCCGGGAAAACAACCGGCGTACTCTGACTTGTCCGTGTGTGCAGGGACATCTGAAAAAAAAAAGCCTCACGAGGAGACCTCCTGGTCGTGGTGAAGTTGATCGAGCAGAGATCCTGATCGTAGAACGAGGAGAACCGGAATCTCGCATCAACAAGTATTATATTTATTGATATAATATATTTATATTTATTGTAGAGATTTTAAATAAATATTTGAGTTAAATAAATTTTACAATTAAAAAAGATCTCATGTAATAATAAATGTTGAAATTATTATTTTACATAATATTAAAAACTAATTTTAATTTTAATACATTTATCTCAACATTATTTTTCTATTTATTATAAAATTTACTTTAATATAATAAAATATGTTTAATAGATTGTAAAATATTAAAATTATTTTAAATATTCAAAAGTTTTTAAAGTGTATATATTATTACACTAGTTTTTAATATAATATTTTAAATTTATCATAAAACATTGAAGCCAAATTTTTTTTTTGGATAATAGAACCAAATTGTATTATGGTAAAAAAGAAGGCGTTGGTGTCCCTTTATAAAAAATTGTGAGTCTTCGCCATTATTTTCCCAAACCTTCAAGGTGTAGATATTTTTTTCCACATATATATATATTTAAATATCTTAACTATAGATTAAAATCATCTCCTGATTTTAGCTTTCTTGAGTTTTTTAATTAACAATCTTATGTCTTGTGTCATATAATAATAATATGTGGATTTGATTAATTTTTTATTTTTTATTTATTAATTTCCAATCATAATTTTTGCTCATGAAAAATTCATATTAACAGAAAATATTAATTATTTATTATTTTTTAATTAATTTTTTTTTCATAAGATTGTATTAATGTAATGCTTTCACTTTAGAAGAATGATAAAGATGGGAAGTGAAAGAAATCTAAATAAAAGAAAGAATAAACATTGATATGCTCCAAGTCAGACCTTTTCTTTATCCTCCTATGTACCTTCTTGAAAACTTCAATTAAAAATATTCTTTCAACTACTTTCTTCTCAATGAAGGGAATTCATTTCTTCTCCCTCTTGCTAATTGCTTTACTAAAGACAACTATAATTTTTTTCTTTTATTTGTTTTTATTTTCTTTCTTGGATACCATGTAAAATTTGGCAACATTGCAATATTAAAAGAAGAATATTTAAAAGGAAAAAAGCCAAAATGAAATTAAAGATGTCTAGTATGTACTACTAGCTTCTAGTTCACTTTGATTATAGAGTAATCCAAATTATTCGTTGTCTATTTGTTCAGGCACATTGTCTGGGGTCAAATTTACAGAATAATGTTGAAAACATGGTCTAGTACTGCCAAATTTTGAAGAGAAGTGAAGAATGGAGTATAATGTTGTGATTCTTTAATTATTTTATTTGAATTAATTCCATAATTCAAATTTAATGCATGATTAATTAGATGTACATGGGTTTTTTTAGAATGAATGTACATGTATCCACTTTACTTGAAAGCATCTTTCCCCAAGAATTATTCACAAACATACAAAATGGTAAGAATTTATATCTACTTAAATTGCATACGCAAAAAAAAAACCGTATAAAATTAGTTAAATTAAATTAATCATCTTGAAATTCACTGTTCATAATTTGCTTCTTTTACCACAAAAAATAGTCTTAATTAATTCATGTAATCTATTCTAATTAATACCCAAACTAAATAAATTCTTAATATAAAGAAATAAAATATATACAATATTATTGACACAATGACGCTAATAATAAAAACTCTTAACACAAAATAAATTAATATGATTCAGCGATGAAATTAATTGACATGCGTACAGTTTTAGTTTGTTAGCTTTATTTGTATTGTCATCTCATGGTAACAACTAAGTCTTCATTATTGTATCGAAAAATTCTTTACGTGCATGATATATTATTCTAAACTCTACAGCTTCTCTTATTTTCTCGACATTTTTTCTCTTATTTACTTTCAAAGGAATGTCCTTTAGCAGATACACTGCCAATGTGCCATCGAGAATTCTTTAACCAAATCTAGGAAGTTCAAGAGGAGGAGAAAGCTAGTTTCTGTTTGGGAAATAAAATAGGGCGATCAGTGTCAGAAATTGTGGGTTATTGGGCTAACAATTTGGGCAGTCCGCAACATCAGGATCTCCTCAAAGTAAAGAGTGAGTGAATGGTTGATAGGTATAAAGTCAGAGACAGAGATTGTGAAAAGGATTGATATATTACTATAAAGTTAAGCAATTATATATACAAGTTCATGAAGCTGAAAAAGGAAAGTTACAGAGGATTCCTTAGTCTATGGAATTGCAGAGATTACTCCTAAAGTCAAGCACAATCATGTGAATCATCTTAATTTAAGGAGGAGATTGATTCTATCCTTTTATGCCCCCGCAAGATGGTGCCATCAGTGACACCAATCTTGGATCGAAGTAAGGCAAAACGAGACTTAGCTAACGGTTTTGTAAGGACATCCGCTAGTTGATCATTGGTGGAGACATGAGCAACTTGGAGAGAGCCAGCTGAAACTTTTTCACGCACAAAATGATAGTCGAGGGCGAGATGCTTCATCCGTGAATGAAAGACCGGATTGACACACAAGTATGTGGCACCTATATTGTCACATAATAGACGAGGTGGCAGAGGGAGTTGGAGACGTAGCTCACTGAGAAGATTTGTAATCCATGTAAGTTCGGCTACTGCTGAAGCAACTGAGCGGTATTCGGCTTCTGTAGAGGATCTAGCAACTGTCCGTTGTTTTTTAGAGCACCAAGAAATCGGGTTACCGCCAAGAAAAATGATATATGCTGATATTGATGTGCAATCATCTCGGTTTCCTGCCCAATCAGAATCAGAATAAGCTGTCAAGGTCAGTTGTCGATGACGGTGGAGATAAAGACCATACGTAACAGTGTGTTTGAGATATCGGAGTAGCCGTTTTGCTGCTGTCCAATGAGTTTGACGCGGAGAGTGCATGTACTGGGCTAACTTATTGATTGCATAGGAAACATCAGGACGCGTGAGAGATAAATATTGCATTCCTCCAATTAAGCTGCGATATCGAGAGGCATCAACTGGGGGAGAGCCATCATTGAGGATGAGGTGAGTAGTGGAGCTAAGAGGAGTGGCTGTTTCTTTGATACTTTCCATGTTGAATCGAGCAAGTAAGTCACGGATGTATTTCTGTTGAGAAAGAAATAATCCATTACTTGTGGGAATCACCTCTACACCCAAAAAGAAATTCAATGGCCCAAGGTCTTTGATTGAGAACTTGTGAGAGAGAGCGGTAATGACGTGGCGAATGAGAGTCATAGAGTTGCCGGTGATTAACAAGTCGTCTACATAGACTAAAAAATAAACACGAATAGATTTGTTAGTATAAACAAATAAAGAAGAGTCTGAGTGACAGTTCACAAAACCTTGAGATAGAATGAAGTTCTTAAGCTCGGTGAACCAAGCGCGAGGAGCTTGTTTTAAGCCGTAAAGAGACTTCTGCAAGCGGCATACATGGTGAGGTCGGGAGGGGTCAATGAAACCGGGTGGCTGAGACATGAAAACTTCCTCATCAAGGTGCCCATGAAGAAAGGCATTATTGACATCTAGTTGATTAATTGGCCAACCAGATGAGATTGCAATAGATAGAACAACTCGAATAGTTGTGGGTTTTATCACTGGACTAAAAGTCTCAGTATAATCTAAACCAGGACGTTGATTGAATCCCTTGGCAACTAGACGAGCCTTATATCTAGCAACACTCCCATCAGGATTTCGTTTGATTCGAAAAACCCATTTACAGCCAACCACATTGTGATGAGATTCTCGAGGCACTAGGTCCCATGTTCCATTTTTGGCAAGAGCATGCAGCTCTTCACGCATAGCATTTGTCCACTCTTTCTGTTTAAGGGCTTGGGAGACAGAGGTGGGTTCTAGTGATAATGGTATAGGATGCTTTGTCGCAGTAAGGGTGAATATAGTTTTTGGCCTGAAAATATTATTTTTTGAGCGTGTTTGCATTGGATGAGAAGGATGTGGAGTGTTGGTGTTTTCAGTTGGATGAGAAGAATTATTACCAGGGAGCGACTCATGGATGGAGGAGTTCGATAAAGTCTCGGGAGTGGTAGTCGGCAGAGATTGATCATCGACAAGCGGGATGTCACAAACTTGCATGGGTTCATGAGTATTGGAATTTGGAGGGGATGGTTGTGTGGGGCTAGACGCAATTGATAAAGGTATATTTGGATTATGCATGGAGGTTGGTTCACGTGAATCATGGGATTGACTATGAAAGGTGGTAGAAGTTGGGCCATTTGGAGTATTCATGGAAAAAAGATCACGTGAATTGGGGGGATGAGTGGGAAAGGGACGAAATTTAGGAATAGGAATATTGGGATCCTGGGGGATTGGCTGCCTGAGAGAATTTTCCAAATTGGGAGAATCAAAATTGGAAAATAAATGACTTAATGGAGACGTATATTTGGAACACCATTTGGAAAGAGTATGGTTATTGACTTTATCATGATTTGTGCATGTAGACATAGATGGAAATATACTTTCTTCGAATTGGACATGCCGAGAGTAATAGAATTTATGGTCAATGGGATCAAAGCAAATATATGCATTGTGTAAATTAGAGTACCCAAGAAATAGACAGGCTTTTGACCGTTGTTCAAGTTTGTGTGTATTATATGGACGAAGCCATGGATAACATAAACACCCAAAAATTTTTAATTTAGAATAATTGGGAGATGAATGGAATAAACACTCAAAGGGTGATTTGTTTTGCAGGATAGGTGTTGGAAGTCGATTTATTAGATAGACAGCAGTTTTGAAGGCAAAGGACCAAAGAGATAAAGGCAATGATGCTCGATGAAGCATTGTAAGGCCAGTTTCGACAATATGGCGATGACGGCGTTCGGCGGAAGCAATGTGTTGAGGTGTATAAGGAGGTGAAACCAAATGTTGGATTCCATGAGTTTCAAAAATTGTTTTCAAACCTTGATACTCTTTTCCCCCATCAGTATAAATTGTATTAATGGATGACTTAAAATATTTTTCAACCATGACCTTAAACTTTGGAAAAATGGAGAAGACATCGGATTTATATGTTAAAGGAAATAACCATGAATATTTGGTGAAATGGTCTACAAAGATAATATAATAAGAAAAACCATCCATTGATCTAATTGGAGAAGGACCCCATACATCGGTGTAAATAAGATCTAAAGGATAACGACTCTTTAAACTAGACTTGCCAAAGGGTAATTTATGGCTTTTATTACACTGACATGAATCACAAAATGACGACTTAGAAAAGGCTGGGAGATTGTTTTGGGAGATAACTTGGTGGAGAATTTTGGTTGATGGGTGACCAAGTCTATCATGCCAATGGTTAAGAGAGGCTTTAACACTCATGCAAGCTTGCTTCATCATACTTGTAGAGACATCTCCAGCAGACCACTCATAGACATTATTCTTGCTCCGTCCCTCCGCGAGTAGTGCCCCCGTGGTTAGATCCTTCACACAAAATGAAGAGGGATAAAATTCAATGGATGCATTATTTGTTTTACAAAATTGTGAGACAGATATTAAGTTTTGCTTCATAGATGGGACACACAAAACATTCGAAAGTGAAAATGAGTGAGATGGAGTGGAAAGAGTGGACTTGCCAACATGTGTAATATTTAGACCAGTGCCATCACCGATTACAATGTCATCAGGGCCTTCATATGGTTGACGAAGAGATAGGTTGCTAATGTCGGAAGTGACATGATGAGATGCTCCAGAATCCAACAACCAATTAGATGCCATGTTATTGGAAGTGGTGGTTGGATTTGCAGTAGGTGCTGAGGCTGTAAAAAATAATTTCTTTGCAGCATTGCATTGACGTGCAGTGTGTCCCCGTTTCTCACAAAATTGACAAATCACAGTGGTATTCTTGCCCGAATTTGGATTTCCAAAATTATTTGAATTGAAATTATTACCTTGATTTCCAAGGGTGCTGCCTTGATTTCCAAAATTGGGTTGTCGTTGGCTCTGGCTTCCTTTGTTGTTTTGGAAGTTTTTCTTGCCAAATTGATTACCATTTTTTGAGGAAGAGAAACGGGTAGCATTGGCAGTGATATTCCCAAGATTTCCAGCAGATCGAAGTTCCTCTCGTTTGAGAAAGGATTCATATTCGACAAGTTTGTCGTGAAGTTCATCGAAGCTGATCATGGTATCTCTCGCCCGCACGGCAGCTGCAAGTTCCTTGAATTCGGGACCCACGCCGTTGAGAGTGTGAGTAATAAGGTATTGATTTGGAACAGGTGCTCCAATTAAAGCCAATTCATCTGCAATGTCGCGAATAGTAGCAAGATATTCGACTACTGGTTGTGAGCCTCGACTAATGAGGGTGAGTTGTTCTGTTAACCCCATGGTTCTTGAGGATGAAGGATTGGCATAATTTTTTGCTAAACGTGTCCAGGCTTCTGCAGAAGTTTTGCATGACCGAACCACAGGGACAACTTTGTGGCTAAGAGAGCCAATGATGCCGAGCAAAAGGAGTTTATCTTGTCTTGTCCAAAGAATATACTCAGGATTTGAGACTTTATTGCCATCATTCTCAATATGTGAGGGAGGGCAAGGATTTGTTCCATCAATATACCCAACTAAATCATACCCATAGAGCAAGGCATCGAACTGTGATTTCCATGAGTAATAATTCGAAGGAGTCAACTTTAAAGGAAGTTGGTTGGCTACATTGATGGCTATAAGGTTGTTTGGGTTTAGGGAGATGTTGGTAGCTGTTTGATTTGAAGAAGAAGCTGTTGAGTATTCGTTGGTCATGGTGGAAGTATAAAGAGAGATTAAGACAAGGATCAATGACTCGTGTGAGTAATAGCTTGCTCTGATACCATATAAAGTCAGAGACAGAGATTGTGAAAAGGATTGATATATTACTATAAAGTTAAGCAATTATATATACAAGTTCATGAAGCTGAAAAAGGAAAGTTACAGAGGATTCCTTAGTCTATGGAATTGCAGAGATTACTCCTAAAGTCAAGCACAATCATGTGAATCATCTTAATTTAAGGAGGAGATTGATTCTGTCCTTTTAATAGGTTATCAGGAGAAAATTCTAGTGCCTTGAGCATATCACCTCGACTAGCTAGTAATCTTGATGACCATGAGTAGAACACCTCGATCAGGTAGTAATCCTTGAGGCTATTAGCAGACACCTCGACCAGAATACCATGAGCAGACTAGAACCAGGTTGATTGTTCCAAAAACCTCAACCAACCACAAACTGTCAAGCTCCTCCCGGAAATTAAGCCAAAACGTCTACGCACACCTAGCTGTTATAATTGCAGCTCAATAACTACTCTGTAACGGGCGCATTAACCCATAATTAAAGCGGTGTATTAAACCCAGCAACGCCAACACATTGAAGATGGTATGTAGGTTTTAGTAAAACATTTTTTGTCTTTTAATGGTTTTGTGCAATTTTGTGAGCAAATAACATTGCTTTTTCATTTTTATCCATGCTTTGAGAGAAAAGCCACATCACATACATTCCACTTCAAACTATTCTGGTGATCTTATTTAATAATTAAGAATTCACATGCTTATATTGAAATAGAGCAACGTAAATCAAAGATGGCTTAATCGTGAGCTTAACAACAGGATTTTGGGTCCTAATTCTATTATTGAACAATTAAGAATGCGTTTGGTTACATTTTTTGCCGGGTGCTTTCTATTTTCTAAGAATGAAAAACACAAAAACATATCTGGTAAGTGACACAACTTAAAAGTAAATTTTAACTCCCAAATATAAGAGTGTCTTGTTGTATTATAACTCGGTGAGTCCGAGGTCGATCCACAGAGAAAAAATTTAATTAGTTTATTTTCTTTTATTTAAAAATTGAAATTAAAACTTGAATATAAACAACTTAATTTAAATGAAACTATGGAATTGAACTAGTTAGGGTTATGGATCCACTCTTAGAAATAAATAAAACTTAATAAATTCTTTTTGCCAATTTTTTTTTAGATTTATTACCCAAAAGATTAATTATACAAATTATTATTATTTTCCCTTTAATTTTATGATGGATTAAGTATTTATTGTGCCAAAATTTAATTTGTCTACAATAAGTCAAAATACCATTTCACCATGCCTTATATTAAGATCTTAAGAATTTATTGTGCCAAATTCATTTGTTTGTTTACAATAAATCAAAATTACAAAATATAAAACATGTATAAAATTAAATAGAAAATAATTTAATTTATAAAATTAAAAATAGAATTTGATTAAATCATATTTATTTCCTAAGAGTTTCACCTTCCCCTAACTAATATTATTTAGTTAAGCATAATTAAAATAAAAAGAAGTAGTAGAATTGAATTACTTATAATTAAAAGAAATAAAAACAACTAAAATTGGAAATAAAACTAATTTTATTAATGAAAATAATTATACAAAATATTAAAAACACACCTGGAAATCAAGATTACAAGGAGATGGAGAGAATTTGAGAAGAAGAGAGTTGTAGAGAGATGATTAAAACATAAAAATGAGGCCTTATTTATAGAAAAATAAATTCATAATCTAGTGCTTTGCGGTCCATCATAGGCTTCATGCATGTGCTCCTCACAACCCTTAGATCAAGATCCAATGGCTGGTCAAACTTCAAAAGTCAACATCACACATGGCATCATTTGACTCGTCCGATTTACCCAAAGAACGGTTGAGATTTGGCGGGTTAATGGGTGGATCGGGTCGACCCGAATACAAAGATTCGGATCCTCCAACTTGCTTCACCTACCATTGCCACGTGGCACAATCATGGCCATTGAATCATGAACGGTTGAGATTTGGTCAAGATTGCCAGCTATCCCATGCACTCATATCTATTGTAAGCTCATTTCATCATCCAATCAGTGCTCGGTCAACAGGAAAAGTCAACTTTTTTTATACAAGCCCAATTTTAATCCGATCTTGACTGATCTTAAGGTTTTTGGACCTCCGGAATTCAAATTTGACCTCCGTTTATCTGTTTGGAGCCTCGAAATACGTGAAATTAATATTTTTCCTAATAAACACATAAAAATACACAAAATTAAATATATTTAAAACATAATTAATAATTCATAATATATTACATAAACACAAATATAAATTATAACATAAGCATAAAATAACATATTATCGCTTGATAATTAAATAAATTTTAATACTAATCAGTAAGGCCATTTTCTAACCGTTACTAAAAAATTTGTAGAACAAGATATTTTTGTTCTTTCAAGTTTTATGAAGAAAAGTGTTCTTGAATTTGTGCAAAAAATTGGAGAACAAAACAAAAAAAAAAAAGTAAGGGAAAAAAGTTGGAGCCTGGCCCATCACTTTATTCATTAATAATTCTTTATTCAATTATTGTTTTATTCCATTAATAAGTCTTTATTCAATTGCTTTTCTACCTTATCCCTTCAATTTCACTTCTACCGTTCTGCACATTGTACTCTTTTGTTCTTTATATTCTAGGTTGTAAATATAATTAGCACAAATGAACTACTTAAATGTTTATAATAAATATAATTGTAGTATAAATTTTTATTTTGCTATATTTTAATTAATTCTACATTATTTATTTTATTTTTCATTTTATTTTAATTCTTAAACTTAATAAATTATGAGGAAGTTTTTTGAAAATTATTATTGTTGTATGGAATTTGATTTCATTTTGATTAAAATTATAATAATAAAAGATAAAATGTTTAAATAAATTGAAGAAAATTATTTTATAAAAAATTCTATATTTTTAAATAAATAGCTAAACACACTTTTATCATCTTTTCTAGTTCAGACAAACAACCAAATGCTTTTTTATTGTTTTCATTTTTCATATAGTGTTTTTAAAAACAAACTACCAAATAAATTTTTATTTTAAGAAAATCACATTAAAAAAATATTATTCTCTTTCTCTAAAATAAGAGCAAAAAATATTAATTAAAAAATCATTACCAAACGCACCATAAATTACAAAATAATTATACCATTAACAGGCAAGGCTAACTTAGCTAATTAATAAAGAGGTAAGAAATTTAAATTACGAGAAATAAGTTGAACCCGAAAAAGATGGCTCGGTGTCATAAGCTAGAAGATTTCATAAACCACATGGAAGATCTCTTTTTGAGAGCCACATTTCCGTTAAAGCAACCAGACAACATAGGATCATCCTCAACAATCAATGGGCTACCTCAAACTTGACTCACGAGCAACCTCACTCCAAATCGAATGGCAACAGTTTTAGCAAAATATAACTTACGGTAAATTTATGAGTTGTCACCCACGACAACTCAGTTGTTTCACATACCACAATTTTTTTAATTTTTTGTGACAATTTAAGGAGTTGCTGTAGTGTACCATGACACTTTTGTACTGTTCCTGTTGTCCCACTGGCATTTGTAATGATGCGCCACACAGCACGAGGCCCATGCACCACATAACACGAATGGGGTAGGAATTTGCCGCACTTCCATGTGGTATTGGGCCTGCTAATTTTCGATTGTGCCGGCCTCACATCACACGATTCTTTTGGACCGGGTTAGCACAACACAACCCCCTTATTTTTCAAATTAGTGTTTTTTTTTTCCGAAGGTACGAGTGGGTAAAACTCAAACTACTTGTTTTACCGCCTGCTAACTCTAAAGATATGATCAGGTGGCCAATTAAATAAAATAATTTAAAAAGCACTCTAATAAACCTCTGAAAGCAAATTAGTTAAGTGCATTAAAAGGGTGAAAAAAACGAGCAATACGATGCTTAATGCAAGACTCAAGTCTTGATTAGGACAACACCTAATAACAAAACACCAATCACTGTAAATTTTCTTTAAAAGTACAATAAGAGTAAACGGCTTCACACTTCAAAGTCTTATGGACGTACAAGAGGACCTTCACTAATGTAGGTGAAGTGCACATTTCAATAGGGAGAAAAAAAAATCATTGTGCTAGGTAATATAACACAGCACTATCACCGGATCTAAATAGAGAAATTCAAATCCTTAAACAAAAACATTTAAAAAAAAAAACACCCGTACAAATCGATTCATTAGATAATCTCTACGATGAGTTCCCACCTTGGAACATCAATGTCCCACCATTAGAGCCACTGCCGTACAATTTCATCACATGCATATCCTTCTAAGTCACTATCTAAGGCCATGGAACAACCCAAAAGCAGCAGGAAAAATAACCCAAAGATAGATGTAATTAGAGTTTTCAAAAGGAAAATGATGTTCGAGAGAGCCTAAACTAAACTCCGACTAGTTAAAATAAAAAGAGATTTTAAAAAAAATTTCCAATTTTTTTTTTTACTAAATCATCCCAAATCGGGGTTCCTCCTTTAGGTGAATGTACCATTACTCTATTAAAAAATGAACGAGAATGAGGTTAATAAACTCTAAGATATATGTAAAAATATTGTTTTTCAGATGATGGCAAGAAACATCATCAGTGGTTAAAGCAACAAGTAAAATCTCTCTATACTAATACTCTATATAAGTACAAATACTATGTAGCCATAAAAAATTTTTATCCTAATTTAGGCCCATAATAAATAAGAAAAATTCCATTTTATGATAAGTTATAACTTTTTTCAGATCTCATTTTTTAAAAAAATTTGTCTCTACATAATGTTAATTATCTATATATTAAAAAAATACGTGTTATATTAAATTAAAATTTTAGATAAAATAAATATTTTTTAAAATTATTTGAGATAATAATTTATTCTTTATAATTTTAGTAAGACCACTTTGGATATAACCAATATTATATAGATGATAGGCATATGTACTAGTATTTTGAAAGTATGTCAATTTCTTTTGTTAATATCTATACATTAGATTTTGACATGCTCCATTAATTATTTATCAATTTAACACATGTTTTATTTTTATATCGCTTGCACTGAGGATAATTCAGTCAAAATAATAATTTTTGTAACTACAATTCAATTAAATTATAATCTTTTTATAGTAATAAAACTAGTTGGTCCCAACAATATGACTACAAAGATATTTTATTGTAATAGTAGCATACTTTATTGCTAAAATAACGTTACCCCTTATAAATAAATATGTAATTACATAATTGATCCATATACATATTATATACCATAAGCACATTTATATTTTCATAGCAAATATTGAAAAAATAGTGGGGGTTTGGTGATGGAAATAAGAATGGGTATTAAATATACTATAAATAAAGAGGTTAAGAGTTTTTAGGGTGATTGGTTGGGACTTGTTCTTTATAGTGTTTTTAAATGCCCTTTATTAATTTCTGGAGCTGCTGTTACGGCACTCATATCTCTTCAATTTTTTCTTCTTATCTCTCCCGCTTTTGCTTTTGATTTTTAGATTTTGCCGTTTCAAACGGGGAAGTCAATCGGACACGTTAAGCTTTTGCTATTATTATTTTTTTTATTTTTTTCACCCCACTTCCATAATTACACATATAATATCTGTAAAATATTGAATATTTTCTCTTGGGCAACTCATAAATTTTGACTGCCAACCATTCACATATTGTGAAAAACCCAAACTACCCTCCTTGAATTTCGAACTGAAGCAAAGTTTAGTGAGGGTTTAATTGTCTTTTCGCATTTGGGTATGTAATCCTAGGGTTATGTGATATGTCATCACCTTCCAAAAATAACAAAAACAATACACCATATATTTTTTTAATAACAGTGTTTAGCCATAAGCTTCAAATTCATGGTTAATGTCATTTCATTTTCCATGCTCAATCCTCCTTACTGTTGGTAAGTTTTTTTTTTATTATATTTGCTTATTTTAGGGTTATTTTGTCTGTTGGTTCTTCTTTATCTGGGTTTCTATATCATAATAATACCAATACTTTTTTTTTAAAGGGGAATAATACCAATACTTATAATAATAATATCACCAACAAAACAAACTTTATAAGTAAAAAGATATAATGAATAGTATTTGTATATTATTTTCTTATATCTACTGCGGGGTAATTGTTATTTCTTTATTCATAATCTTTTAAATATAATTTTCTATCTTGGCCTCCATGAAAGAGGAAGGACAAACAACAGACGCTTTATTTTCATTATTTGATTTGAAAACTCAATGTTAATGGGTCTTTTAAGCAAAGGTATGTTTTGGTTTCTATTGAAAGTTTCTCTCTCAATAATTTTTATTTGTTGATTGATGGACGGTTCCTTTACTACCCCACGTTGGTACCTTCTGGCTTCTTCAAAATCTTTAAAATCCTTTTTCCCTCTGAAACAGTGTCAGAAAAAGAATAGAAAAAGAGTTGTTGTTGGAACTTTGTTAATGAATGAAAATGAATATTGGATGGATAAAAAATTGAATATTTTTTATTCATTCAATTAGCACACATTTTCTTTTGTTTGGTTTTATTTATACTTTATAGCAAACCCCAATAGATACAAAAGCGTATCTTTAGAATGTCAGAGTTAGTGAGAGGCTTTAAAGTCATCATATGTAGCTTTTGCCTATCTATCACTATGTAGGCCTGCAAGCAATTCTGTTTTAATAGTGTATCTGGGTTCTTTTCTTTATTGCCAGAGCCTAGAAGGATTTGTCTCTTTATAGCCCTTTTTGAGTTCTGCAAAGACTGATGAGAGCTTTGATGGGTTTCTTCTGTTTTAATCCTTGGTACTACTCTGTGTCTCTGATGGATGTCATGGCCGTGACAGCTTTAATAACAGCTATGGCTATGCCTATACCGTGCCTTTTACTTCCTTTCTTGGGTTCTGAATCATTTCTCCTTTGTTACTGGGGAGTTATTACATCTACTGAGGTTGTTGATTCTTTAATCTTGATGCTGTTAATGATTTTGATTTTCTCAATATATTCTCTTTTCGTTTTCTTTTTATTTTCCTTTCTGGGTTTGTCTCTTTCTCTTGTTTTGAATCCTGCATGCAGTTCATTTCACCTGCAAGTTCTGTTTGTTTCGTGATTTTCAAGATTTTCAATTTTTGTCTTGTTGTGCAGTGAGAGGAAAGTTGAATAGTAGAGTGTGCTTGCTTGGTGGTTATACAGGCCATGGCATCAACTTCTTGTGCCAAACAAAGCCCTGTTCCAAAGAAAGAACCAGCTTCTGGTCATCAATCATACCCACCACCCCTCGCAAAATATGAAGATATTGTGGTTTGTCCCAAGCTCTTCATGGCTACCTTGGAGAAGCTTCATGCTGCAATGTCAACCAAGTTCATGTAAGCTTCTTGTCATTTCATCCATTCTATATCAGTTTGTTACTTTTTAGATAACACTCCTTGTAAGACTCGTGTACTGAACTATGAATTTTTGTCGCCACTCATTTTGATTTCTCTTTACTATCCTAGATTCTAAAATGTTTATTTTTCTGACATGAGTAGTTCTCTATAGAAGGGGACTACAATGAATCTATCTAAATTGCGTTATCAATGCTACTGTTCTGTTATCATCATTTCCTTATCTGTGCTTTGTTTCCTCACTTTTCCTCTTAAGTTGGTCCTTTTTACTTTTCTGTTACTTTTTTTAGGCCAAAGTGGGTTCGTTTGATAAAATCAGGGATTTAATCTTGGCTCATTTCAGCCAGATTAGACATTAAATGGGATGTTTCATTATTAAGTTCATCTTGTTGAAAGCTTTGGTCGATTTGTCATCTTTGAATGAAGAAAAGAAAAGATTTTAGGATTGCTGATATGATGTTAATTTTACGATTACTGTTGTGATGTTAATTTTGATGCATTAGCTGTTGGGCTACTGCGCTGACTATGAGATAGTTAATTTATTTGCTTCGTGTATCTATGTTGTGTGAAGTGCTTCTTTTAGTAAAATGGAGCTCTCTGTTTCCTTCTAGTGCTGTATTGCCTTATACGCTACCGAACATAGTGGCACCAAATCGAGCAAAATTTGTGTTGTTATATCTTCATTCTGTTTGGGAAATTTTTTCCTTTATAGAATGCGTGTTTGCATGACATTATTAAATATGAGAAAAATGAAGTTCATCATTGTTGGCTCGTTGAGTTATGAAAAGCTATAATAAATTGCAAGGAGATTTCTATTTCCAACGTCAGTTATGCAGACAAGGTTTAGATTGCTCAATGTTCTTACCGCTGTTTTTGTAATGGATTTAGTATTCCACTATTTTGGTACTTACTATATTTTGTTGGCATCTGCTTAAGTTCATTATAAAAGTTCAATAACTCGAATATGGATGAATGCCATCAAAAAATCAAATATGGTTCCAGGTTGTTCAAATTGATATTAACTATCCAATGTAGAACTGTTAAAAAATCAAACTTCAGTGTCCCATTCAACAGATACCATCGTTGGTCTATTCTATATTGCAATTGTTAGTAGACTGCCCTTTTGATATCGATCTTAAGTCCATAACTCTATTTTTGTCAGGTGTGAATCTAGTGATCTGGATGTTAAAAGGAGAGGGGGGGGGGAAGAGTATCTGTTATTGAGCATGTTTCAGGGGGTAAATATGAGTCATCTACACCGAAGCTTTATTCTTAGGAAATGACTGGAATATATCGAAGTGACGGACACTAAGACAGCATGCCTCTTCTGCATGATTTAAATGGAATTCCTCATTGAATTATATTCAATATCAGTGGAAAGAGATTTCTTCTTCTGTTGGAGTGAAAATCTTGACGTGCAGATTATAAGACTCACCAAAGATAAAGAAAATAATAGTTTATAAACTTGCTGATCTCTGCAAGGTTGTAGCTTTGCCTAACAATTAATTGTCCCGTAAAACTCTTGACAGATATAAAGCATCGACTACTGTATATTGGCTTTAGTCAACTTAATAGATCATAGCTTTAGGCTAAAAACTTGTATATTTTCTTGACCTACGACAAATAATATTTTGCTCTCCATATTTACTTATAATAACTAGAGCGAAATGATTTTGCTATAGTGTTTCTAGACAAGTCTGACTTGTATTTTTGTATAAGTAGTTGCCACTTGGCAAAAGTTGTGAGATACTTGTATGCGTTTTTTCTTTTTTTCATTAATGCATTGCCTTACAGTAACTTTCTCTGATTTTCTACCTTTTTTAAAATATTCTCAATTTAGTTGTTCTTTCTGGAGCTCTCTTCTCACCATTGGCAATCTGATGTATATTTGAACCTTGGTTTTAGGATCCCGATTATTGGAGGAAAGGAGTTAGACTTGCATCGGCTTTTTGTGGAGGTAACCGCTCGTGGTGGTATTGAGAAGGTAAGTATTTGCAATTAGTTGTCTGATTTTATTCTTTATTATTGTGATTGGGAGCCTTATCCAGCTATGCGAGTTGTAGCAGTCTAATATTTCTATGCCCTTAACATGTTTTGTACATGGCTTTTACCCAGTTTGGTGTCAGTATTAGCTGTCTTTATGTGTCACATGTACTTTTAACAACTCAGCCTAGTTAGAGAGGCCTTTTGGTTGCAACAGAAAACATTCTGTTGCCATCTTCCTCTTCCTTTTGTTGTGTGTGTGTAGGTTGGTCTGTGTGTGTTTGCCATTTATTTGTTTAAAGTCCATTCATACAATTATTTCAGTCTATCACTACATTGTTTATTCTGCTCTGAAGTCAAGATATTTTATTTAATCATCTTTCTGCTCACTCGACAATGAAACAAGGTCATATATTGTTTCCAGATCTGTCAGTTAGAGTTGTATGCATTTATGCCAGTGATTTAACTAGCTAAGTGCTGTTAAAATATGCAGAATTTATGGTTTAAGAATTACGTAATCAAAATGTTTCAGTTAATTTTTTTCAATGCTGATCAAGAGTGCAATGTTTAATCCTGCTGTACTCAATACTTTCACAACCCAATTCTCAGATAATTAAGGAGCGAAGATGGAAAGAAGTCACTGCTATATTCAACTTTCCGTCCACTGCTACAAATGCATCTTTTGTGCTGCGCAAATATTATCAATCATTGCTTCGAGACTATGAACAAATTTACTTTTTCAGATCCCAGGGTTGGTGTCATGTCTCAGCTGATTTGTTGTTGAAACACTCCTTTTGTCTTGATTCTATGTGTTTTCCTCATGAATATGATTACTACTAAATGACCTTTCGCAGATTCTTGGCAGGGTCCATCCACAAATGCGGTGTCAGCTCCAGGGACAGCACAGCCATCGCCAGACATTCAATCAGCTGTTCAGCAACCAAGAATTAATGCTGCTGTGTTGCCTGAAGGTTCTTTCATTCTCAGCCCTTGTTCTTTGTCTTGCTCAGAACTGCTGCCTTATTTTGAATACTTTTTATCTTAAAATTGTCAACACTTTTGATTAGTTGTTGGATCCCTTGGGGATTGTTGTAACTGTCAATTTTTTTTTTTAACACTACTATATGTGAAACATTTTCTAGTCATAAAAGATATTTTCATGAGGGATGATGAACTCATAATTAACTTCTTTTCGTAACCATTCTCATTATTTTTATTGTGTTGTTCCTGTTCTCATGCCCCATTTATCCAAACGCTACTCTGAATATACTTGCAATTTATTTATTATAACCCTTCGTTCTTGTTATTGCAGCAAGACCAGCTTCATCAGGAGGATCTCCAGTAATAGGGGTCATTGATGGGAAATTCGAAAGTGGCTATCTTGTTACTGTAACAATAGGATCGGAGAAGCTAAAAGGTGTCCTCTATCAGGCTCCTCAGTACCCCATACACCAAGTGCCATCATCTTACAATGTTATCAACAATAATAATGCCACTGCGCATGCTGTCTCTGGGGTACAACGCCGTCGCCGCAGGAAGAAATCTGAGATCAAAAGGAGGGATCCCGCTCATCCAAAACCTAACAGAAGTGGCTATAATTTTTTCTTTGCAGAGCAGCATGCAAGACTGAAACCGTTACACCCAGGGAAAGACAGAGAGATCAGTAGAATGATTGGTGAACTGTGGAACAAGCTAAAAGAATCTGAAAAGGCTGTAAGGACTCTATAATTTTCAACTCATTGTTTACTTCTGCTACTCTTTAATATTTTTTGTCTAAATACTATTGGCTTAGACATGGATGTGCCTGAGATTCAGGTTTATCAGGAGAAAGCTCTTAAAGATAAAGAAAGATATAGAATAGAGATGGAAGATTACAGGGAGAGATTGAAGACAGGTCAAGTAATCAGTGATGCTATTCCACTACAACAGCGGCTTCCTGGAGCAGATGTAGACATGGTGGAAGTCGACACAAAGCTTGATGAAACTGGAGGGGATTCTCCTCAAACCCCAGATAACGAGAGTAGCTCTGGTGGAAGTGATTTTGAAGATGATAAGACCGTGGAGAAGGTGTCCTTCTCCACGGAAATGGAGGAATCTCCAGGACTGGGATTAGGTACTGAAACAAGCAATGTTGACTTGGAGATTTCAGCTCAGGAGCCAGCTTTCGAGCTGCCTAAGGCCGAAGAGAATGCCAAAGATAAGAATGTTGAGAATGTTAGTGATGACATTGTTAGAAATGATATGGTTGAATAAGCCAGTGACGTTGGTGGTGAAAGCTTAGCAATTAGGTAAACACATTGGCGAAGACGAGAGCATCCATTGCTTTATAGCACAAGAATATTAGAATTTTCTACAGTGAAGGTGTAGTAGTTTAGTTCAAATATGTTTGTTCATTATAGATTGCTTAGCATTGTTGCTATTCAAAATCAGATATGATAACTCAAGTGTTCTTTTCATTTGTTTTCCTTGTAGTTGCAGTTGCATGCTTCGATATTGTAAACTGTAGAGGCTGCAAGATTTCACCTTCCGTCAGTCTCTAACTTGATCTTTTAGCTACTTTGTGTTAATTCTTACCCATGATCGTCAAGCAAATCATTTTTTTTCCTCCAAAACTGCCCCCTTTCATTTCAGCAATGTGAATGCTGAATATTATCATTTTTTTCCTATCTTTTATTCTGCCCTTCACAATTATGTGCATATCCAACCCCCCCTCCCCTCTTTTTTTTTTTTTTGATTCAATCAACAATCTTTATTAGTTAATTTTGTATTTTAGTGATAATTTTTCAATTAAACATGAGCGTTTAAGGTTATTTCAAGATACAAATTGCATGAATCCTTGCGCAAACTTGGAAAATATCACCACCCATCTAATATTCTTTTTAGACACATTTATGTTTGTCAATTACTTATACATTTGGATACAGTGCCATAAAAGATGGGTACGGCTCAGCATTTTGAATTTATGAGCCCAAAAGTTGCCTAATTGTGTTATCTCTTATCGGCCCAATTAGTATTATTCGTCAATATAGCCCACAAGCCACCTCCCATTCTTATATCCTAACAGGTAGGAACTTTAATATTATTGTTTTTTCATTATTTTACAAATTTATTGATATTTATAATTAATAATTGATTTTTTTAAATTAACTGTTAACATTTTTTTAATTGGGTTGGTCCACGTCTCCTCCGTTTAAGGTAGAGAATTTCAAATGTTCTAGATAGAAGTGTGATATTAAAAAAAAAAATTACTATGTAACTTAAAAAATCTAAATTAACTTTTTAATTTAAAATGGGACAAATCTACTTCAAAATATATAGAAAAAAAAATCTATCTCCACTAATACATATAGTGGTGGGGGGGGGGGGGGGGGCGGGTTGTTGTACATTATGACATTGAAGAAGAATGGAAGACTTTAGAAAATTTCAACTATAATTAGAATATTTAGAATTTTGAAAGTCATATACACATTATATTGTGAATTCCAGCACATCTGATAGTTTGAGGTTCTCTTAAAATTAATTAAGCTTTTGACATTAATTAAACTTTCACAAACCAAATTAAGTTGACTCGCATGACAATCATAGCTTTTTTTACTGCCAAATAATGCACTATTTCAATATATTGGGAATGCAAGATTCTTGATTAATTGTTACAGTATAACCTCTATAAATTAATAATGTCGGGGCCATAAAATTTATTAATTTAGAGAGATATTAATTAATCGATAAATTAATAATTTATTAATTTATAGAGTGTGTTCACAGTACAAAGAACTAACATTTAGAGGTCCAAAGTTTAGAAGAAATTGTTGCTAACATCACTGAAAATCATGTTGAAGATGAAGTTGAGGATGACACAGTACCTTTAGAGCCTATTTCGCGCACTGAAGCACTCAAGTCATCAACAACACTTCATAATTTTTTATTGCAGTACGAGAATTCAACCCCAGAACTTTTAGATGCAATAAGAAAAATTAGAGATGAGATTCAACTAGATTTAAACTTCAAGAAAAAACAAGTTACAATAGACTCATATTTTAATAAATTGACATAGTTAGTTACATTTGTAATTTCACAATATTTGTAATTTCTACAATTATTAATTTATGATATAAATGAGACCACATAGTTATATAAGAGTTCTCAGAAAAATTATTATCTTATTAATTTATCGAAATTATTAATTTAGCTTCAGGGCCCAAGTCGGGACCGCAAAAAATTATTATATTATAGAGATTATTAATTTATCGAGTATTAATTTATAGAGGTTATACTGTATTTGGGTTTCTAATCTCTACTCTTGGTTACTAGGCTTTGAATAAAAATTGAATTTTGTTAATTTTTTTTTAAGTTTGAATTGTATTTTTGGACGGCTTTTAAATTTTTTTTTTTTTTGTAAACTTTACAAGAATGGAAATCTTGATTATTAATTTTTTTTTGTAAACTTTAAGAATGGAAATCATGAGAGTCGAGTACCCAACATGAAAAAAATTATCAACAAACTTAGTTACCTATTTTACAACATATCAAATTTGTTATGACAATTAAAACACAAATTTTTTAAATGCATATCATTATTGTAAGAGTAATGATATAACCACAAATTCTTGTACAAACTTATTTTGTACAAACCGATGTGGCACGATAAAATTGGTTGAATTAAATATCTCTTGGCCCACATAATTTATTTCTATTATTTTATATTTTCATTCAACCAATGAATTAATGACACGTCAGTTTGTACAAGATAAGTTTATACAAAAATTTGTGGATGTATCATCACTCTTATTGTAAAACTATTGAAATTTTTCTACATTAGTCTATCGGTCGAAAAAAATTATTGTTTCGTTCTTTCATTTGGATGGGAAGATCAAATTGATGTTAGTTCCTGCCAAGGATCAATGCCCCCTCTATCTTTTTTTTTTTTTTTTTTGATAAGAAAGTAAACATTTCCATTAATCAGAACACCACTACACTTGAAACCTATGCTGGTATTGTTTCTAACTAGACAGCAAGAGTATTTCTTTCTAAGGCCAATTTGGCCAAAGAATGGGCACAAGCATTACATTGTCTAAGGACATATTTCACTTTAACATTCTGAAAACTTTTCCTTTGTTTTTGAATTTCTAAAATTGTCCAGTAGATTCCTGTTCTGCTGCCCTTAGTGTTGGTTACTAGCTCCACCACCTCTAAACAATCTGACTCTATAATCAGTGAAGATAAGGCTGCTTCTCTTGCCACCTGCATACCCCATTGAACAGCTTCAACCTCTACTAAACTTACATTCCCTCTATGTTGAGCCTGCTTAATTCCAGCTACTACCACCTTGCCTCTTGAGTCTCTTATCACAGCCCCCATTATTATATTATAACTCGGTGAGTCCGAAGTCGATCCATAAAGAAATGATTTAATTTGTTTATTTAAGTTTATCAAAAAAATAAAAAATAAAATTTAAAAATATGCAATTTAATTTAAGAAAAACTATGAAAATTGAATTAGTTAGGGTTATGGATCCACTCCTAATAATAAATACAATTTAACAAATTCTTTTTCTTTTTATTTTATTTCCCAAAAGATTAATTGTATAAATTAAAATAATTTTCCCATTAATTTTATTATGGATTAAGAACTTAATGTGCCAAAACTCAACTTGTCTACAATAAGTCAAAATACCATTTTACCATATTTTATACTAAGATATTAAGAATTCATTGTG
This sequence comes from Citrus x changshan-huyou, assembly GCA_039657385.1. Taxonomy (NCBI): domain Eukaryota; kingdom Viridiplantae; phylum Streptophyta; class Magnoliopsida; order Sapindales; family Rutaceae; genus Citrus; species Citrus x changshan-huyou. The sequence continues at coordinate 13,078,170 of CM077555.1, forward strand.
CCAAACTCTCATTTTTGTCTACAATAAATCAAAATTTCAAAATATAAAATATGGATAAAATTAAATAGAAAATAATTCAATTTGTACAATTAAAAATAGAATTTGATTAAATCATATTTTTCTATTAAGAGTTTCACCTCACTCTAACTACTAATATTTAGCTAAACATATTTGAAATAGAAGAAATTATTAAAATTAAAAAACGACATAATTAAAAAAATAGTATTTGAAAATTGACATAAAACTAATTTTATTTATTGAAAATATATTTTAAAGAGAGATGAGAAGAAAGATTTGAGGGGAAAGAAGAGAAGAAAAGGTGTGGAGATGTGTGTTCCCCCCTCTTCTATTTATACTAATACATGGTTAATCCACAAGACACAAATAAATAAAACTAATTACATCTTAATCTTACGTTTGTCTCACTAATAAAACATAAACCTAAATTAATCCACTCAAGCACATCCAACACATTCCACTAACAATTACCATACCTAACATGATAAAAACTTATAATTTCACAATTACCACATTTATCGTGGTAAAAACTTAAAAATTTATAACAAAAGTCTCGGATCTTCCTCGACAATGACATAATTTCTCGGACTTCTGGAATCCAAATTTGAAATCCGTACATTTGTTTGGAGCCTCAAATTGCATGAAATTATTATTATTACCTAATAAACACACAAAAATACACAAAATCAAATACTTAGAAAAATAATTAGAAATTCACAATATGTTACACAATTACAAATATAAATTACATTAATAGCACAAAATAACATTTTTACCCCTTAATAAACATACAATTTTTAACACTAATCACTCATACCTGCCATTTGATCTTTACTACTTATGGAAGCATCAACATTTAGTTTGAAGACAACTTATGAGGGAGGAGTCCACTCTATCTGCTTCTCAATTCTGGAGTTATCAATATGAGATGTCTGCATCTTCCTAACTCTTTGATAGGCTTCTGTAATTGTTTCTATCTTTGTTGCTTAAATTCTTAGGTCTACCTTCTTTCTTTAAAAAATGAGCTTATTCCTTGAATACCAAATAACCCAACAATATGCTACCATACGTTCGAGATCACTTTTCCTCAACTTAGAACTCATTTCGTGCAGGCTACTGGAAATATCCTTGGTCTGGTCATAAAAGGGCTTGAGACCAAAATTTCCTTCCTGCTTTGCAATCCATTAGAGCATGCTAGACAGTTTCTACATTCTTCTTGCATTTTTGGCAAATAGGCTCCAGCAGGTTCTTTCGTTTCCAAAGATTTTCTGCAGATGGCAGCAGGTTTTTTGCTTTCTTCCACATGAAACTTTTCATCTTTTTCAGTAGCTCCAAAGACCATAACACCTTCCATTAATTTGAGGAATTTGTTGTGCTGCTAGAGGCTTCTGCAAATCTACCTTTGAGTGCTAATTGATACCCATTTTTCACAGAGTATTCTCCCCGTTTATCAAAATGCCACAACACATTATCTTATGAATTTTCTTGTGGTATTGGTATCTTAAGGATCATCTCGATATCTTCATATACAAAGTGTTGATTCAGTTTATCCTCATCCCATTGGTTTTCAATATTCATCAAGTCAGCTACAGCAGTGTCCTCTAGTAAAGTTCTTGAGGAAATTGGCTTGAAAGTGTCTAGCCTTGGCAGCCAGTTATCCTTGTAGACTAGAACATTTTTCCTATTCCCTATACGCCATCTGATCCCTTTATTGAGCACTTGTCTTCCCCACAAAATGCTTCTCTAAATATATGATTGATTGGAGCCTAATTTTGCACTCAAAAAATCAGAATTTGCATAATACCTTGCCTGCAACACTCTAGACACCAGAGAATTTGGAAATTGAAGAAGCCTTCATCCTTGCTTAGCCAGTAGTGCTTGGTTAAAACTCATGAAATCTCTAAACCCCAAACCCCCTCTGCTTTTGCGAAACTAAGCCTATCCCACCTTGCCCAATGAATGCCTTGTTTGTCATCTTTTGAACCCTACCAAAACTTTGCTGTAGCCCTTTGAATATCATCATATAAGCCCTTTGAATCTCATCATATAAGCCCTTTGGGAGTTTGAAAACACTCATTGCATAAGCTGGAACTGCTTGGGCTGCTGCATTAATACGAATTTCCTTTCCTCTGCTAGAACATTTTTTGTGCTGCCAGCATGAAATTTTGTTTAGAATTTTGAGATTGACCTCACTGAAAAAGCCCATCTTCTTCTTGCCTATCATTGATGGTAGTCCTAGATATTTTTCATACCTAGTAACCACATTAAGCTTAAAGGTGTCCTTTATTACTGCAACTTGTCCTTCTGCTATCTTTCTACTAAAAAACATGGAAGATTTGTCGAAATTAAAAATTTGTCTCGATGCTTCTGCGTAGCAATCAAAGACCTTCATTAAGTGTTTGCACTCTGCCATTGATGCCCTTACGAAGACAAGACTGTCATCCGCAAAGAGCAAATTCGATATGGTGATATCTTTGGCAAACCTTAGGCCTCGAATCAGTTGCTTCCTTTCTGCTTGCACCAGCAAATTTGAAAAAGTCTTTGCGCACAAGATGAAGAGACACGGGGACAAGGGACATCCCTGTCTTAACTCTCTTTCCGGTTGAATTAAACCTTTAGAGACCCCATTAATTAACACAGAAAAACAAGTAAAGAAAAGACTTCTCATTATCAAATCCACCTATTTGTTTGAGAAACCAAGCTTCACCATTATTTGTTTCAGGAACTGCCATTCTATTATGTCATATGCTTTACTGATGTTTGTTTAAGGGCCACTAGGCTATTCCTTTTCCCTTTACTGTATGTAATCTTATGGACGCATTCATAACCAATGATGACATTGTCTGTAATGAGCTTATTGGGTATGAATGCATTCTGTGTTGGGGATATAACATGGGAAATGATTGGTTTCATCCTATTAGCAATTGCTTTGGCTATAATTCTGTAGAAAACATTGCAAAGATTGATAGGCCTAAAATCTGTGACTTTTTTTTTAGCTTATTAACCTTAGGGATCAAGGCTATGTAAGTGTGGTTAAGGGGTCCGAGCATACTTTGCTCATTCAAAATGTGTAGACATATTTCAATCACTCCTTTCCGGACTGTCAGCTAGTGTTTATGGAAAAAGGCAGCAGGCAATCCATCTGGTCTCGGGGCTTTCGTGGGGCACATCTGAGTCAGAGCTTCAACAATTTCTTCTGGCATGAATGGCTCATCCAAATGATCATTCATTTTTGGAGTTACCTTAAAAGGAATATCTTGTATAACAGCTTGAATTTGGCTCTGGTTTAGGTTGGAATATGAGAAAAGCTCTTAGAAATACTTGCAAAACTCCATTTCTACCTCTTCTTGCTTATCTGTCCACTTCCCCCCATGATCTTCAATACCTTAGATTTTGTTCTTTCTTTTTTGAGCAAAAGCTTTCGAGTTGAAAAGTTTCGTGTTCTTGTTGCCCTCTCTCAGCCAATTTGTTCTTGACCTCTGCTTCCAATAAATCTCTTCATTCATCAACATATTGTTTATTTGGCTTTCAATTCTTCTGATTTCATCTCTATTTACCAAGTGGGGGTTATCTTGCTTTTTACTCTGCAGTTGCTTAATAAGCTTTCCTTGCTTTCTTTGCATGTCATCGAATTCATCTTTACTCCAGAGCTTTAGCTAGCCTAAAGAGCTTTTAGCCACTTTTTGAAACTGATGCACCAGACTTTCCCATCCATTTTCACCAAATTTGCCTTATTCTTCTTTCAATATGCTTTTGGAGGCTTCATAAGTTCTCTACATGTCCTCACAGTGGTCTTGGGAAAAAAACTTACTTGTATGCTTCACCACACTACCCCTTTCTTTGACTTCAAAAGCAATTGGACAATGATCCGATACCCAGTTTTTCATATTTTTGCTACTGAATCCTGAAAATTCATACACTAATTTTTATTGCATAGAACTCTATCAAGTCTTTCCTCTATGAATTGAGTTCTATATCTTCTATTCGACCATGTAAACGGATATCCCTTATAGCCCATGTCCATTAAATTACATTCATGAACAGCCTCTCTAAACTCAGCCACTAAATGTATGTTTTTCTCATGCAAATGCATAATCTCGTTGAAGTCACCGAAACAACACCTCGGATGAGAAAATAAACTCACTAACCTTTTCAACAAAGTACAAGTGTGATGCTTTTGTTAGCTTCTAGGTGCCATAAATTCTTGTGCATCTCTACATTCTCCCTCCTTCGTTGTACACAACTGCATCTATGTGATGGGCTATATGAAGTTATGTTAACATTCACATCTGAGCTCCAAAATAAAGCTAGGCCTCCCTCTATTCCATGCCTGTCTACCACGCAGCAATTTTTAAAATTGAAATTTATGCATGTTAATTTAACTTGCCTAGCCACCATTTTTGTTTCACAACAAAAGAAAATCTGAGGTCGGTACAGGTAGAGAATTTTTTTGACAACTAGGCGCGTTCGAGGCTTCCCCAGGCCTCGAACGTTCCAGCTTAGAATCCTCATTGTTCTCAGTGGGGCTAACTGTCAGCTCCCGCCGATGAATCTTCATACATTGCTTCCAGAAACTCCCTTGCATCTTGTTCTGCTTCTGTCAACTCCTGCAGTCTTTGTATTTCTGGCTTGTAGTTTCCATTTTCTATCTTTGGGCCTTGCCTCAACTTGTTTGGCCCATTATCCACTTCTTCTTCATCTAATCCGACCTGTCCATCATTTTCCTTGTTTGTGCTTTTCGATATCATCAAATTTCCTTCATTCTCGTTTTCCCTCCATTTATCATTTCCCGCCCTCCTATTTTTTGTTTTAGGTTGTCTGTCATTACTAGTTACAGACAGCCTAAAACAAAAAATAATGATGGACACTTGATAATTAGTATGTCCTCGCTCTGACACTTCACTTGCAGGTTTTCCATTTCAATCTCAGTCAACATTAATTGTTTGCTTTCAGCCCCTTGTTTCTAACTTTTATCCTTCGGTTATGCATCTGCACTTTGGTCCTTACCCAATTGACTTGGATCTGACCCATCTTGCCCAATCGGGTTGTGTTGAACTTGTAGTGACTTTGAGCAATTTGTTTCTGTGACATTTGCTTTTGATTCTTGGTTTGCCCTTTCTCTGGTTCGATTCTACTTTACTTTTTCAGCCTGTGTTGTGGCTCGCATCCATCCTCCATAGGGTAACTCTTCATTTTGTTGGCCCTTATATTTCAAACATTTTTTATATTGATGGCCGATGTGTGCACAGCAGAAGCAGAAATCTAGAAGTTTTTCATATAATACTGGCATTGGGATTCTTTTTTCCTCTCGTTGCAGGAACACAACCTTTTTCAAAGGCTATGTTATGTCAATGGACACTCTAACCCAAGCAAACTGACCTAAGCATTCCCCTGTTTTGTCTATTTCAACTTCTTTTACACTACCAATCTTTTCCCCTAGCTTGTGAATAGCATCCATGTTCATACACATTATAGGTATGTTGTGGATTTGCACTCAGAAGGTTGTATTGTATGTGTAAAAGATTGGTTCTTTATATCCCTTATACATGCTGGTTCATATAACACTATCAACGCTCTGTCAAAATGCCATGCCCCCCCCCCCCCAATAAAAACCCTCTTCTTTTCCTCTTCAGAGACATTTGAACAGGAATATGTTATCCCCCATACTCTCCACCTTCACTTCCTTAACCGTTCTCCCGGCTAATTGCATTGCTGTCTTTAGACCCTCCTTGTTGATGCCACGTCTGAGTAACACCTTGCCTACCAGACAATTTGCTACGACACGTTCTCCATGTATCTTTATTTTCCCCATAAAAGTTACTATATCTTCCTCTTCCTCTTCCTCTTTTAATAGTATTGTCTGACAGTTGTGGAGTAGTTTCTCTGTATCCATATTACCCCGAGAATCCCACAATGATCGTCCCCACCAACTTTTCAAGAAAAACTGTATTTAAGACAATGCATGTATGCAAGAACTGTGATTTAAAAATGAAATTAAAGCGAGCTAAGAGGATAGAAAAGAAAGAATAGAAGAAAAAGAAAAAAGAAGAAACACCCAACCAATGGGTGAAGATACCAAGCCATGAAGGTTTCAAATTTCTTTCATTCTTAGTACTTCAGAGGAGAAATACTAAAGGTCGGGAACACTGAGAGAACACTGAGAGAAACGGCAGGTTGTGCTGCCGTTTCGTGTTCTCTCAGCTCCCCCCCAACATGACTAAGAAAGCAAGCCCCCACGTGAAAAAATTCTTCAGCTCAAGTCACTTTTGCCAAAAGTTGCCGCTTGGCCCCACACTCAAGTCACTTTTGCCAGGTGAATTTTGCCCCCCACGTGAAAGTTTGAGTTCTCTCCTTGCTCATGACCAAGCAAAGCTAAGTTTGAGTTCTCTCCTTGCTCCTTCACTCGTTCACTTCTCCTTCGTTTCTCGTTCACTTATTTGCTCATCACAAACCAAGATAACTTGCTCCCATTAATTTCAAATATTAAACTGCTTTGTTGAGTTCTACAACCTGAAAGTACAATTCTTTCAACATTCTAACAACATCCTAGTTCACAGTTAGATATCAGAAACAAATGTTAACATATTTAATGCCAATCTTTATTCCATGAGAACTTAAAATATCCAAAAGAGATGCATCTACCCTACATATCTATTTACACAACAAGTGTCCCTTCAATTCCAACAGAATATACATGCCTCCATCTTAAGATTTCATATGGCACTGAAATTAAAAATTTCGTCAACTGATAGAAGCCACCACACAATGGCAAAATATATATGTTTATTATCAAAGAACAGAAGGCATCATTTGAGCAAATTAAAGAGACAACTATTCTCAGCCATTCTTCTCAATATGGGATAGACTTCTTGTATCGTCATATCCACTCTCAGCACCATAGGCTGGTTGTTCCTTATGCAATCGGCGCCCTTTACAATCACCCACTTGAGGGACTTTTGCTCGACACTTTGGGTGGAGCCCTCTCTTTTCTTGTCTCGGGAATGACTGCACGAACAGCCGTGATATTTTTCTGCTTTGCTGTGATTAAAACTGTTGATGATCACTCTGGGCTTTGGTTGCCTGGCAATATCTTCCACTTGTTCTTCCAGAACAACACCGCTTATCACGATGTCCACCATCAACTTCAGGGCTTGAAGTACAACTATTCTCAGCCATTCTTCTCAATATGGGATAGACTTCTTGGAACTCACATGCCTTACCATCTAGTCAAGCTACCTGAAGGAGGTTTTGAGGCTCGGCTAAAGAAAGACTAGATGCTATTAAGACAATTTGACTGTATCATAAATTAATTATTAAAATAATTATCAACAATACAATTACCAAAATAATTGTGGGAGTTGGAGTTCATGTGGGAGTGCTGGAGAAGGAGTTGAAAATAGAAAGGAAAAGGAGTTGAAAGGGAGTGAAGGAGTGCTGGAACGAATCTGTTGAAAGCGAAGAAGGAAGAAGGAGTGCTGGAACGGATCTGTTGAAAGCGAAGAAGGAAAATGATTTGAAAGTCACATGGGGGACAGATATCTGTTACTCACGTGGGGGGGGGGGGGGGGGGAGGTGAGAGAACGAAACGGCAGCACAAGCTGCCGTTTCTCTCAGCGTTCTCTCAGGGTTCCCGATGTTTAGCGGCACTCTTTTAAGAGAAAAAGTTACTAGAGAAGAAAGAGAGAATACCTTTGCTTTTCTATCTATTGCTTTTCTATCTATTGATATTACTGCAAAATATATAAGATTTAAGTGGGTTAGAAGCTCATATCTCCTCTTAACCGACCTCTATTTGCAACTATTGCTAGCAAATAAGATCATTGTGATACTTAAATTAAATGAGTTACGGCCACAAAAATATGCAAGTTGGATAGTTATTGTGTCTTCCTAATTAGTTTTCTCTAATATTTCAAAATTATGTTTATTAAAATGAAATAAATAAAAGAAGATGTTAAGTTTTAATTCAGATAGAAATATAACAAAAACGGTAACAAGATGATGTTACAAATATATTTGAAAAAAATAAAAGAACTTTTATTTATTTCTTTCATGCAGTTTGTTGCGCAATGTATGTCATACATTGGAAGAGTTATTAATGTTTGAGTGAGAGATAAAATATTATAAATTTTAAGCGTTGACAACATAATTTTCATGAAAAATTTAAATTATTACTATTAATTTTTAAAAAAAATTCAAATAAATTAATATAAATAAAAAAACCATAAAATTTAATCAGTGATTTGAGCTTTTGAGAAATGAGTTAAAAAATTTCCAATAAAACTTATATCAATGAGAAGTAGTAATCCAATTATTAAGTTGATATAAATCTTCATGGAATAGTTAGACTATTTAATTATTTCTTTCTTTCCTTTTTTTAATATTTGTGTTAGAGAAAGAATAATTAATTAAATTGTTAAAAATATTTAAAAATATTAAAACATTTGCATAATTGCAAATACAGCTGTTGGAAACCACACAAAAATAAGGTATTGCTATATATATATATATAGACACACACACACGCACTCTATATTTGCCATGCTGCATGCTTAATTTGTTATTGGACTCCAACTATTCGTTGGGCTTGGTTTTTGAATAATGGAATTTTGTTATTTTTCTTATCATATGCATTACATTGACATTTTGTTGGTAAATGTAGTATGACTGATATAATCTTTCCTAAAACAAATACAAATGAAAACGTTAGTTACCGATTTCTAGGGGACATCCAAACTTTGTTTTTTAAATTATCATAAAATTTAATTAAATTGATTTTTAATTCTCTGCATCTCCTAAAATTTGATCACAGAATAAAGAAATTAAGCTGTTTAAAAACTATAAAATTATAATAACAAGTTTGTTCATGATAATTATACTCACATGAGTGGAGAGAAAATGAATGACTGTTAGGCTAGACGAATAAATAGAAACTTAGGTGCTGGTCTGAATAGTTGTTTTATGATAACAGAAAGTTGTCATAATCACACCAAATGACACCCAAATATACTCATAAAAAATTAAAAAGAAAAAGAAATATATCAAAAAAATTAAAAAGAAATACAAATACAGTTCCAAAAAGGTCCCAATCTGACTCAATTACTTTGCTTTCCCTCTTTAATGTAGGCCTTTTGACTTTAAAGAAAGGTCATCAGGCCTCCTTCCAGATTCTAAATTGGGAGCTGCTACAAGTCTACAACTAGATCTCTTCTGCTTTCAATTTCTGATTTTAAATTCCAAAAACACAATACATAAACAATATTGTCAAAACTACCAGAAACTGAATTAGGAAAAAAAAAAAGGCTTAATAGACATCACCTTCAATCACGCAAAACATTAAAGCATCATGGAGAATTTTGCATAGATAGATCATATAATATATGATAATTATTAATGGAATAATACCAAATTACTAGGATACTAGAGAAGGAAAAATTTGGTTTCAAGTATGTGCTATTCAAAAATAATAATAATGATAAGCACATAAACTTCTAATGAAATCTATCCAATTTCCCCCAAAAAAATTAATAATAATAAAATAAGTAAATAAATAAAAAATAAAGGGTAGCTTGTTGTCATGAATCAGGGACTAAAAGAGAGTCCCAGATCATATCCATGTCCAATGAAGGCATTCTACTTAACTGAACAGCATCCACATCTAACACCTCTTGATGATGATGAGTTTTCTTATTTTCCATCACAAGCTCTTGATGATGAGATCCAATGACTACTTTGCTCTCCAATATTCCTTTGAGTTTTTTATTTGTGTTCGATGTGTTCTCATGATGAGAGATGTTATTCTTCTTTGTTGTTGGTGCCTGCTTCTGCTGCTGCTGCTGCTGGTCATTATTAGGCTTTTGATGAGATAATGCTTGCAACTTTGCTTCAAGAAGAGTAGCTGTGTTTCCATTCAAAGAATTGGCCTTGAGTTGATTCTTCCGCTCAGGAAAATTCAAATGAGCATATTCTCCTCTCAGCATGTATGCAGCTGTGTCGTAGGCCATTGCAGCTTCCTCCGCCGTGTCGAAAGTCCCCAACCAAACCCTTGTTCTGTTCCTCGGAAGCCTTATCTCTGCAACCCATTTCCCCCAATGCCTCTGCCTCACTCCCCTGAACAGCTTTCCTGGAGACGCCATCGCCGTGGCCTCTAAGGAATTACACTTTTGATGATGATGATGCTGACTCTGTAGTTTTCTTCCTGTGTATTTCATTGGCTGTGTCTTGGTTGTGCTCAGCCAGTAATCACCAAAACCCTTGGATGAATAATTTGCCAAGCTCTGATTCATTTTCAGCCATTCATTACTTGACTGGGGCAACTGGGCAAATGAAGTGTCCTTATTGCCAAGTGAATCATCATCAGCTGCTGCTGAAGGGTTTAACATGGGAGATCCCTGAAAAAACAAAGTTAAATTTGGGAAAGTCGATAGCGAAGAAGGAGAAGAAGGTGGTTGATCAGAAACTTGATTTGCAGCAGCTTGCCGGTTTAGTTTTGGAAAAGACTCCAGGAAATTTACAGGAACAGAATCAAATCCTGAAACAAATGGAATGGACGAATTTTTTTCCTTTACAACATCCCGTTTAACAAATCCAGGAATTTTGTTAATCAAATTGGCACCACAGGCCTCTTCTGCAGATGAACTAGACTCCGCACTCGAATCATCTTGACAAGAAGCATTACTTAATGCACCCCAAGTGACTTGGTCACCAAGGAACTTGGATCCTGTTGCCAATCCATGAAAATAAGACGGGTAATTTTCCTTGTGCATGAAGTTTTCCATTTTAGGAAACTGTTGATACAATTTTTATGATGAAACAATAAAGAGAGATAGGAATGATACAAAGTCAAGAAACTATGGAATATATATAGTATTCAGAAAAGCTAAGAGAAATAAATTAAAATTAAATTAAATAAAGGAGAAGGGAACCTAGCTATACACTATAGTATATTACACAATACAATTGAAGTTATCTGCTGACTCAGATCTATACTTGTTCAAAAGAATATAAGGTTACCACTTAGGCACTTACCGGCTTCCATTTTCTCTAAGCCATATTAGTGCTAGCCATTTTCGAATATGTGGTTTGCTTTGCCGACACTAACCAATTAGAACTTAACAGCTCATCTCTTCTTGGCTTATCTGGCATTTTAGCTCAAGTTCATTATATTCTACTATGATAGTGACTAAAATACAAGAACCTCATTACCTTTGCTTTGTCATGGCTTTAATTGTTTTGCATCTTTTTTTTTTTCCTTCTCATGATCATGTGAATTTTCAAACATCCACATGGTTATTCTTCTTTTTACTTTTTCGGTTCCTTCTAATTGATGTCATCACAAGATTAAATGATTATCTTTTTCTTTTAAGATGTAAATTACAAATGATTAAAAGAACATTTTAATTAGAGTATAATTGTTTGCTAATTGCTTAGCCGTCTAATGTTTATAATTTATTAACAACAAATCGGTGGCCGACCTAATCCATAATTGGTACTGACCAATTACAGATAACGAGATGAGACCCCAAATTAGTGTAATTAGTTTGAACATTATAAACATTATCGTCAACATAATTATTACGTTTGAATAGGCCTTAACATATACCTAATTAAGTGAGCTATTATATATGTTCTTTTTTAGTAAGAGAGGAAATCATGGCTGTCTTTCTATAGATCTAAGTATTAAAAAAATGACCAAAGCCTTTTACATGGTAATATAAATATATATTAAATTCTTCAGCTTTCCTGCGGGCATCACCCTACTTTAATTTTGACTTTTGAGAAGGGTTTGGAGACACTTGGGCATCTCCATCCATGTCAAGCAAAAAAGAATTTTAAAAATACTTTAAAAAATAAAAAATAGGGACAATTAATCTATGGGCCATGTATATTCTTCTCCACCTCCAAAATTTTGAAACCCTAAATGATTAGGATCCCAATTGGGTGGTGTTAGTTTGCAGCCATTTTAAGTTATCTCATTCAGTAAATTACACATTGCTTAGATATTCCAAGATAGGAAAATACACTTTAATTCCACAAGGAGAAGGCAGATTCCAAAGGCAAAGAGCTCACCATTCGGAAGTTAGGGTTATTTTATAATTACTTAGTCCAATTAATTAATTAAGTTGGTGCAGTAGTGTTGTTGTTTTGTCTATTTTATTTTATAGAGCAAGCACATGGTTTGGTCTTATGTGTCATCTCTCTAATATAAGTAATTAAATTAAGCAGAAGCACGAGCCCATGTTTCTGAATGTTACTTTTGCTTTCGCTCTTCCCCTTTTTTTTTTTCCTCTCTCTTTTTGTCTTGTCGATCCCCTTATCAAAACTCCCCGTTTTCTGATCACTTTGTTTATTACTTTCAAGACAATAAAGCAAAAAAACGAATAAAATGCATCTCTCCATACATCACTACTATTCCTTTAGGATTAAGATTCTTTTTTTTTTTTTTTGAAACTGATTAAGTATCAGGTTGCTGTATTACACAGCGATATTTACAAATGACAACATATCATTGCACTGATATTTACAATCAGATATATACCTGGGACTTACATTATTACATTTATATTCTATGAAGTACATGCCCAGCCAAATACCCCTCAAGTGAGAGAGATATCTCGACTCCACTCGCATTTCGCAAGGGAGAAAAACGTTATAAACAATCTCCACACAATTATAATTAATTGAGGAAGTTTGAGTCTGTGGGGACTCGAACCATTGCCCTCATAGTCATGCTTGACTTTAAGGGCAATGGTTCACCATCGAGCCACAGGCCCAAGTGGCGATTAAGATTCTCTCCTGAATAAATCATTTATAAAATAAATAATTTAAGTCCATTGATAGTTGATAAATAATAAAAAAAAGAAATCAAATTTTATCTAAGCAATATCACTAAAAGATACATGATAATAAATCTTTAAAAACTTAATAAAATTCAAATTAAAAAATATCTCATTCTACTACTTTAATGTTAATGTTGAAAAAAGAAGGATTAAATTTTTGGAAACTTACATAACAAAATCATATATGCTTGGTCCATTGACATGGAGTATATGTACAAGGACCTAATTCACCATGATTACCAAGTAATCCATTGATAAAAATTGCTTAGCTTGTACAAAAGAACTTTGTTCGATAGAACGAACTATACTATAATTATTTATAGTTTTGTATGAATTTAGACTTCCAATGGCCTTTTGGTTGTAATATCAGTTTATTGTAATATAATAACTAATTTGAAAAAAGAATAAGTACTCGATAATAATATTTTAGTTTCTAAAACACTTCTTCAAAGAGCACAAACCACTAAATCAATCACAACAAAAGAAAAAAAAATAATTTGTTATATATTTTAACATTAGGATGAAGGTTCTCTTATGATTTGATCCAATATCAAATACAATCATGTGATAGAGAAGAGAGGGAATGAATTAAACACCTAGTTGATCAGAATTAAGCTACTTTGAAACCACATTAAGTAATTAATCACTCGATTAGTTAAAACTTAACATTTAAGCGGTAACAACGTACGATGGAGCTTATGACACACCTTGCTTTAGTTTTCTTCCATATATATGTAATAGATTGTCAGCACTGAAGATAAGGATTTGATAAAATTTAAAGGGCAGCTAGTTAGATAGAGATAAATATTTTGCTTTGTTGGCCAGTTTAGTTGCCACCAAAACTAAGGTCATTTTTTTAATATTATTTTATATATAGCTCAAAACCTACCTCTTGCCTTTGCTTGCCTGCTATTTAATTTACTATTGGTGATGAAATGGCAAAGCTTTGATGAAAAAAATAATTTGTACATGTGTGTGTGTGTGGGGTGGGGGGGGGGGGGGGGGGGGGGGTTATAGGTTGCCAACTCAAGTGAGAGGGTTTTTGAATCAAAGGTTGAGAAAATGCAGACATAGCTGACGCACAAAAGGTATATTTGTTTAACTTGTATATATATATTTTCACAAACAAACACAAGATACATTGCATAAGCAACAGATCTAGTTGCACTTTTAATTTTTTTAACGTGATGAGTATTCTATATATTTATCTGATGAATAATAGCATATGAGACAGAGAGACTTTTGTTTCCCTTTGAATTGTTTATATGGAAAATGCCTTGGTGACACGGTTTCAATAATACGCTAACCTAGCTATAATCTGTTAATCTTATTTATTTGCTTTAGCGAGAACGGATCGTTAAAGAAAATAATCACTCAAATAAAACCTCTATCATGTCCACAAATTTCAAAATAAGATTTACCAATCAACCAATCGTTGAGATTTCTAACTATGTAATTATGAGGATATTTGTTAGGGGATTTGTCTTAGGATTTCTAGGTATCCAACTCAAAAGATTAATCTATTGGGTGGAGTGACTTGTCCAACTTAACCCAAATATCTCCATTTTACTAGGCAATGTGGAACCCAACTCAATAAGCCCCCGGATGAAACCACCACTGGACTCCAGTCCTTAACCTAAGTATCACCCTTTTACTAGCCAATGTGATACACAACTCAACAATCTCTCCTCGGACGAAACCCTTTCGTCCGATACACACCTAAATTGTTCCACCACCCCATCCTATCTACTAAGGTGTATCTCTGATACCAATTGCTGAGGGACTTGGCCTACAATTTTTAAATATTCAATCCAAAAGAGTAACCTATTGGGTAGAGTAACATATCCTACTTATTAACCCAAGTATTTCATTTTTAGTAGCTAATGTGGAACACAACTCAACAATATTTAACTTCTTTATTTATCTCGATGTAATGCCTATATATAAATATGTTCATTTCCTGAACTTACGACATATAATAGAAATACAAACTTTGTTATTTATCTATCTCGGGTAGAAAAGATACACACAATCAACTTGATAACAATTGCACCAGTTTTGATATATTTTAATAGCCTGAAAGTGAATGGTTGTTAATAAAATAAAACAAGAAAAAGTTTAAACCATGTATAAGCAATAATAATAGACATATGACATAAGATCTTTAAAAACTTATACGAACACAGTTTAGTAAAGAATTTTTATGCATATATTATGATGTTTTAAATTTATTCTCTTAATTGTCTTTGAACATATTCATGATTAATCATTTTTAAATGAATATATACGTGATAAAATTTATTAAATAAGTGTACAAGTAATATGATATGCCGTTGCACTAAAAATATCTTTTATTAGAATTAGATATTATTAATTTAAACTTCTAGTTAAAGTTTCAAATACCCATTAAAGAAATGATCTTTAGAAGCCTATAAGCTGACGGTATAAACACAAAGCAACAGGAGTAAGGCTGGTGCAACTACCCTTGCAATCGACTAAACAACTTCCTTTTGGCCCTTTTTTTTTAATCTCATTTTTTAATTTCTAGGTTTTCTCAATTATTTTCACTAGGAAGCTGCTTTCTTTCATATAAGCCAAACCCTTTTAAATTTACTTTCCCCTTTGTCATCCTGCTAAAATAGCCCACAGATAGATGATATCTTCTTTATACATGTGACCCACATATATAAAGTTGGATAAGAACAGCATTTTAATTTGATTAGTGTATAAAAGATGAAAACAACTGCATCAAAGTGGAATCCTCCTGGTACGAATGATTCCATCTTTTCTTTTACACCACTACTTACTCTTTCCCCTTTTCTCTAGCTCTCAATATTACTCAAATTCTATGGCTTTGTCTAGGAAGAGAATCTCTCTTTAAGTTAGAATCAATAACAATCACATTCATGTATATACCCACCGATGACCATTCTCATCAAATATCATCTTCATATGCACATTCTGACGTATACGGAGAAATTACAAATCTTCTGTCGTGGAAAATATCTCATAATAAAATATAAGCTTGAGATTGCCCTTAATTTTTTAGTTAGTTTCTTTAGTATGAGTTAAGTCATGGGCTCCTACACAGTATTAAAATGAGACTCATGCACAAGTGGCTTGCATGTGACAAGAGTATTGAGGAGAATATCTTACATAAGAATACAAGTTAGAGGCAAGCATGAGTTAAATTTATGAGCTTCTACATATCATCAATGTTGAATCTATCTAAATACGTATCTTCAAAGTACTCAATTAAACTTTAATGTAGGGTCCAAATAATTGTCACGTACATCCAAAAACAAGTTGTCCATTCAACTCTATGTGAAGTTAATTTGTGTGTGAGGGGATCGGATCCTAACACAAGACTTTTAAGTTATAAAACACACTCTCCTCCCCATTAGAATGGTACAAAATCTTCTCTAAACTCTAATTAAATCTACATCAAATAAGGTGGTATTGAGCCATGTGGATTGAGACTTGTTTTATTGTCCTTAATTAATAGAATGTAGTTCGTGTATATTTAATTATCTCTTGATTAACCATTAATGCCTACGAGATGATTATCATGTTTGCTCTTTTTAAAAAAGAAAAAACAATAAAAGCACTCCAAATACACTTTCTTTAGGGAGATTGTCAATTTTCCCCCACTGAAATCAATATATACCAATTAATTACCTCCTACTATTTTTGTAATAGTTAAGAACCCTCCTCACGGCATAATTTTACAGTATTATCCTTATTTTCATGTACATTTTTATTCATATTTATTATAAACTAAATAAATCAAATGAATGGAAATTAAAATAAAAAAAATTAGGTATTAAAAATAAGAGATATGTTTTTATGTGAATAAAAGATTAATAACAAATATGTTTAATCTTTTCTATAATAAATATATAAAATAACAAAAAATACAAGAAAAATCACATATATTTCTTATTTTTAATACTTAAATTTTTTATTATAATTTTCATTTATATTATTTATTTAATTTTATAATAAATATGAATAAAACTGTATTTGAAAATAAGGGTAATACTATAAAAATATGCTACCAAGGAAATTATTAGTTATTATGAAAATAGTAAGAGAGTAAGTGATATATATTGATTTCAGTAAAGAAAAAACTAGCAATCTCTTCTTCTTTTATTATATACTTTTATAAGAAATTCGAACGTTAATATTCAAATTTCGTAAAATGTAGATTTACTACGTAGTAATTAGTTATAAAAACGATTTGTTTTTGGTTTTTGTAGCATATTGAAATTTATGATTTTTCACAATTTTAAACTTTTTTTAACCCCTTTCCTATCTTAAGATTCAAATTTAAATAATCGACTAAATAAATCTGCTCAAATAATTACTCATCCTTTCAAACTTGAAAAGAACTAGCTAATACTCTTGCAGCTCCATTGACCAAAAAAAAAAAGTAAGAAACCCAAAATAATATATTATGTGACTCTCCACCATATCCATACTTACACAGCAAATACGTAGGCAGCCAGCAAAGTTTCTTGGAAGATACATTAGAAAATGTTATCCCCTTGCTGCGAAAACTAAGTTATACTTACCTATTCCCATCTATCATCATGATCATCAATTATTCACCTCCACCAATACATATAATACCGACCGCAGCACTTTTTGATATTATATTAACATAAACATGGTTATCAATGTTGCTATAGTTACGATCATCATCATCATCATCATCATCATCATCATCACGACTTCGATTAATTTAATGATTGCTAGATGTGACAAAGCTGACGGTTTGATGATTGATGAGGGAAAAATATTAAATTGTTGGCCAAGGCAATGGACTCTATGGGAGTATGAGACTGACACAGCATGAGTTTGGTGAATGAAAGGAACATGTGAAAAGATCGAGCACGCTGCTTAGCTAGCTATGAACCAGGGGCACTTCCACGTGTCAATAGCTTTGTGGTTGTAAACCCACGACCACTAATCTTTTCTGTCTATTAAAATTGAGTCATTTTCCACTAGAGCGATCCACCAAAAGCTTCTACTCCACGAGGTTTCTACTGAAAAAGTAGACAATGAGCTAGAATGTTTCTCAAGTAATTATTATGTTTAGCTTAAGAAAAACTTAGCTCATTAATTAAAATTGTTTCAAGTTTATATTTTAAGTTAAGAATATATTTCTAGCCAATGAAAGTGAATGAGAGATTATTTTTTTAACACTTTCGTAACACGTAGGTTGAATAAAAATTTATCTCATGTATATATATTTAAACCAAAAATTATTTTTAGTCAATATGGAATTATTCCCTTTCCAGTTAGAACAAAAAAAAAGGGGGTGAGAAATGATATATAAAATAGACTCACTCTATTCTAGTCATGCCACTATTCATGATGAAAATTAACATTAATTATGAATGTTCTTTTTTACTAGGAGCAAAAACTTGTTAAATTTAGTTGTGTGGCTTGTGATTTTGTGAGTTTCTAGCCAGCTTTGTAGGGACATCAATGGACATCATCCACAGCGGGTTAGTCATTACTAAATTCATACCCGCATAAAATTTAAATTATTAAATTCACCCGCAATTCACTGGAGGTTTTAATTTTTTTAAGAAAATCCACCCGCCGCTAATTTTGACAATTACCAAACCGCAGTGGTATCCAGCAGATTTTTTACGGGTTTCCACATTTAAAATTTTAAATGTTCAATATAAATTTATAATAATAATCTAAAATTTCACATAACATACTCAATTCTAAATTTGACTAATGTAAATGGAAAATTAAAATTTCAACATCAATCCAATACAAATTCTCAAATTTAAGTATAAAATACACAAATCCATAAGAAAAGCCATAAACTAGTATCTAAACATAATAATTATTAAGATTAATATTTTCTAAAGAATAATACATTTTAAATACTAATATGAAGAACAAAATAATAATAATAAAATAATCCATACAAAATTATAATACACACACACAATAATCCATGCATTAAGTTAAGGAAAATTCAATAAGAATTACAATAAGTATATCTTTAGATTTAAATTTTTTTTAAAAAAATAATTAAAAAAACTGGTAGGTGAATATCCATGCGAGTATTCGTCGGATATTTGGCTAATATCAAACACACCCGCAACTTAGTGCGGGTTTGAATTTATAATACTAAACCCCCCTGTAACCTAACTATAGAATTACCCGCAACGAACTTTAGATGGATTTACTGATACCATTACCATCCCTACTGCTTTGTGTGCCTATATTCATTCGCCTTTGACATATGTCAAGTCCTAGGACCTAAGACATGTTTGTTTAGTAGCCATATCGCTTCAATGACAAAAGGTGCATTTTTAATTTCTTTTTCTTAATTTGTCACTTATTATAATTATAAAGGTATAAACTCTCCAATAAGCAACTGCAACAACTCCACTCCAACACAGAAAGTATCTAAGCACTTGCTGTTTTTGCCGGTCACTTAATTTTTAAGCCATTATTTTATGATTTGTCTTGTATGCCAGTTACTAATACATGCATGACAAACAGAGAGTTCGGGTTGGCCAACGAAAAGGTCAAATTAGTTCTAAATAAAGACTATGTGCATTGTGGCGAAAATGCTCAGGATAGTTAGAAAGAATCTTTCAGACTCATTTATTAATATAGAAAAATGTTAGAGAAACTGAAAGCTGACGGAATTTTGACACAAATAAGATATATTTAAAGATATTTTTTATATAATTAAAAATACAAAATAAGAAAAAAAAATTTAACTGCATCAAGTATCAAAAGTATAATGTTAGGACACTAATATTAACTAACTGTAATTCCAGTCAAAATTATAACTAGATAAATAGTTACTCCCTTCAAGCCACCGCCGATTGATTATAAAAATCCTATAAGACATGCGTTCATTTAAGCTTCTGCTCTAGCAATCTTTTGTTAAAATGTTCTCATGAGTTGAAGTTATGAATTTTGAAGTTACATTCATTCTTAAATTGTCCATTATAAACTAGATTTTGAACTCCATCGCCAAATGTAAGGGATTGCATATATATATATATATATATATATATGGTTATTATCATTTCACTACTTTAAAAATTGTCAACTATCAAATGAGTACAATAAGTATTATCTCTATCATTTTCCTACTATATCTTTATAAAAATATCATTTTACTACTTTTCGGTTATAACCGTTAGTTGATCAGTTAGTTGACTAACAAAATACCAATTTTACCCTTCATGAATAAAAAAATACTTGAACCTTATTTACAAAATAAATTTGTAATATATTTATTAAAATGGATATAAAATGCCAACATAATTCTTTTTGCTGGAATTATGATATATGAATTACAAATTTGTCTTATTATTATTTTTTAATCATGAAGGGTAGAATTTGTATTTTATTAGTCAACTAACTGGTCAACTAACGGGTCAATTAACGGTTGTAACGGAAAAGTAGTAAAATGATATTTTTATAAAAATATAGTAGAAAATTATAGGAGACAATATTTGTTGTAGTCATTTGATATTTAGTAATTTTTGAAGTAATAAAATGATAATAACCCTATATATATATAGAATTATTCATGTATAGACCTAGATCCAATCCCTTTACTGTGTATCCTTCAACTATTTTATAATCCAATAATATATTTTATGAAGAATTAGAGTTGCAGAATAAAGTTAGTAGCAATGGGGAATGTACGCACAGCGTGCCTGGTAAGGGGAGCGGATGGCACGTTAATTGAACAATAACATTTCAAAAAAAGAATTGATTATATTTAATCGGGTTGCAAGGTTGACATTGAAGGAAAATTTCTTTTATTTTTTTATGGCTATTGTACAGACTCTACTAATTTTTATCCAAGGAGTTGTTAAGACATTTTTTTTACTATAAAACGAAATCACTATCAACTCTATTTTTTTTTTTGGGAACAATTACTATCATCACTTTAAAACTCTACGTTTGTAGAGACTTTGATAAAAACACCATCAACCGATACAATATTGAACAGAAAACGTCATTTTCATTTGAGTTACTAAGAAAGGACCAAATGTAATTTGTTTAAGCAAACCAAAACACTGAGGTTGACAAAATAGTTATAACAAATATATAACATAATTGGAATAAGTGGTCACATGAATATTTTATCTGCATTATTCTAGCGTGCTTGCTCAGTTGGAGTAAAAAAAGAGACGTATCAACATCCATCTGCAATTTGAATACAAAGCTGACCAAATTTACACTCATTATTATATATATATATTCCCCATAGGTACTTTCGAAGAGGTAAAAGTTTGAAGTTTGCTACTTGGTTACTCTAGAAAGCCAATATATAATTTGTGTCGTAGTTTTCTCTCACAATTTTGAATGCATTACAACTACATTGCAGCATCTACAAGTAACATCTCTCACAATTTCCTGTTATTAGTAACAAATTTTTTCGTTATTAGCAAATTATTATTACATGTCATCACGAATATTGCAGGAATACAATGAAATTATTGTTACCAATAACGAAAAATTTATTACGAATAACAGAAAATGTAAGCGATATTTGCTTAAGAAAAGAAAATTTCTTGTTATACTTGTAGTACTTTGGTTAGAATTTAAGAAAGTTTATATACACTAACGCTTTCTCCAACAATCTAACACAAGGCTTACTAATTTGAAACAAATGGCATTGAGCTTATATAAATTAAGCATGATTCAGCAGCAAAGTAAGAACAATGCTTCTAATTACATATGCAGTCAATACACCTAAATGTTGAAACCAGTGTATCGATGCCAAGTGAGTGTGTGTGTGTGTGTGTAACAGGCAATCTCCTGAGTATGGAATCATGCGAATGCATAGCAAGCACATGATATGATGGCATCTATGCACGGAGAGCAATTGATCTATTCATTGACCAATGAGAATAAAGCAGTATATAAATCTGCTTCAACCTCTGGAAAAACCAGAAAACTGTCATAGGTAACACTAAAACCAATATAAAGCATATATGTTTAGGACTTTTTGCCGCTGCAAAAATGTCCATAAGATGTCATTAGGCAAGGTCACAATTACTAAGATCAAATTTCTAAATAATGACCTCTAAATGCTTCTCACAGAGAAAGAACCAACTACATTTCGACCAGTCGGGGACAGCTGAACTTTATCAGCTCAGCACAAGCATGCCTTCCAAACACTCCAGCACAACCATACAAATTCTCTTAACTAAATCCATTGAAGAAAAGAGTAAGCTTTCACATTTCAACAGTTGGAATAATCACAATAACACTGAAGTGGGTACTGAGAGTTGTTTGAATTTAACCAATTTCTTTTCAGCTGAAACACAAGGCCCATATTTTACATTTGAAATTAGAGATAGTGTGTGAGAATCCCTGTACATATACATAAGATAACATATTGTGAATGGAAAGAATATTAAACAATTAATGATAATGCAAATCCCTGTATATTTAGATATACACATAAGATAACAGTTTCCACTTCCAACTTCGTTGCACTCCAAAGCCCCTTAGTCCCACACCCTCATGTGCGTCTATGACTATACAAGTGCCCAACTCCCCAACAGATTTCCCTTACACCCTGCATTTCCCTTCGTAATTACCAAAACGAGCAGCTCACTAGCGGTGGCCATTCTGGGTTCAGTATTGAACCCCAAATTTAATTCATTTCGGTTCAGCTTAAAAATTTTGTTTTCAGTGTATTTTTCACTAGTTTGGTTCACTTTTTAAACCAGGATTGAACCAAAGAACCAAAACCATTTGGTTTGGCTACTTCTAATTCAAATATAAACCAAATTAAAAACCAAGTGCACCATCCCCATTCATAGTTTTGGCCAGCCGTCAATGGTGGAGATCCACTCTTCCACAACATTAGATTGCATTTAACTTTCATCAAGGAAAATTATGGTGGGATAAAAACCTAGAAAAAAAGGAATACAATCATTTATTGAATATAAGGTGATGTGTAACCATGACAGCCAACCAAAACTTTGTTGGTTTCGAAGGCCAAAAGTGGGGAAAGTTCAAGAAGACTTTATACAAAGTTTACCATGCTTTAACTTTTACTGCTGTGTCCTAAAAATGAGTCAAATGATGATAAGCCTTTGTATTTGAAATGCAATCAACAAAATGGAGTTTGCCTTCTATATCAAATAATAACACTAAAACCCACTTTACTTTCTTCAAATTGCTCTTCATTATTTCCTTATTTCTTTTGCACTATCCTAAAAGAGTGCTGCTAAATGGCCAAAACAAAGAGAGAGGGACGACAGAAACGGCATGTGCTGTCGTTTTTGGCCCCATTATTTCTCTTACTTTTAACTAAAGATGGCCAATGGGCCGGGCGGTACATGACACGGCACGGGCACGGCACGTGTTCGTATGGCACGGCACGACACGAGTACGTTTCGGTGAGGCACGAGGCACGGCACGACACGCATGTGGGCCGTGCCAGACCTATAATTTTAGGCACGCAGGCCTTAAAGCACGGCACGATTAGAGATGGGCCAAAGCACGGCACCCAAAAAAGCACGTAATAAGCACGGTTCATTGGTGGGCTAACACACGGCCCGTGAGCCATTAATAGCACATGGGCCAAAATATATCTAAGTAAATTTTTTTAACAAAAAGTAAATATAAAATGTTATGAAATTAAAGTAAAATATCTTGAAATTAAATATTTTAATATATTTTTTAGCATAGACTTTTAAAAATTAATTTAAATCATTAAATCTTAGTTTAAATAAATATTCTAATTTTTTATGTTTATAATTTATTAAATGAATAAGTAAATATCATGATTTTAATAAATAAAATTATAAATATCATAATTTTATTTATGATATTTATAAATGAATAATGTTATTTATGATATTTATTTATGATATTTATTTATTTATGTTTATAATTTATTAAATGAATAACTAAATATCATGATTTTAATAAATAAAATTATAAATATCATAAATTTATAAATTATAAATAAAAAATAAATTTTTTTACAAAATTAATAATAAAATATTTTTCATATGAAATATTTTTCATATTAATATTAAATCATAACTTAGTTAATATTTAATAGAGATACGTTTCATTTGTGAATGAAATATTTTTCATTTTATACACAAGAAAAATTATGATAAATTAAAAATTACATATTCATGAAATGAAGTTAAAGTACAATTATAATATTAGTAATTCAAATAAAATTAAGTGTAATTTGCATCACTACAGTTAACAGTACATCCCAACTAGGTTGGCACCCACCCACTGAACCATCTATCATTTGCAAATTTACAACCTTCTCACTAATAAAATTTGTTTCAAAAAGTTACAAGAAAAAAAGTCTCTAGTATTTGGAAGTGGCTTTAATGTTCAGTACTCTACATAATCTGGATCCACTTCATCTTGATCAACATTCAAACTCTCAATTTGTTTAATTAAAGCATTTTGCCAATCTTGTTGCACTCGGCGTTCAGCATCTTCCCAATCTTTCAAACACAACAAAGAGTCTAATGTCTCTGATGACAATCTTGACCGATGGTCATCTAGAGTTCATCTAGAATTTTACTACAATAAGGGAGGAAATAATAGATAATAGTTTGCATCGTCCTTACAAGCGGATGATCTTGAGGTGCAACTATTGTCATCGAGAAGTTATTTATTCAAATAGCCATGGCACCTTGGGTTTACGTCGGCACGTGTCAAATTGTTTAGCTCGCCACCAGCCGATATAGAATTAACCTTGCTCGTTTCCCGTATCCATAGTTGTGATTAATAAATTTTTTTTTCGTGCTTGTTATTTGTCAATTGGTCGTAGTTCGCATTTTGTAGTTGTAACTTGTAAGTTTTGACCTATGATTTGTTATATTAATATTTCGTAGTTATGACTTATTGTAATGATTATTCGAGGATTGTATTTTTAATTTTAATTAATTATTATTATGATCTATGGAATTAAATTTATGTATTGTTGTGTTATGAATTATGATTGATTATTGTGAAATAAAAAATATAGTTGTGAAATTGTGATAAACTAATAATAAAATGTTAATTGCTCTCTTAATAAAAATTAATATGATTATGAATAATGATGATGATGATGATGATATGGGCTTAAAAAAATATGTCAGGTACGTGAGCTTGAATAAAGCACATCGGGCACGTGGACTTTTTTAAGCACGGTAAAAAAAAAAAAGTTGGTGGGTTTTTTTGGGCACGGCACGAGCGGACTCGTGCCGTGGGCCGTGCTGGGCTCAACTGAAAAAAATATAGGCATGGCACGGAATTGGTGGGCCGTGCTGTGCCGGCCCACGAGCTCTTGTGGACCGATAGTTGGTGGGCCGTGCCGTGCCTATTGGCCATAGTTACTTTTAACCATTAATTTTTTTTAAAAAATAATAAAATATCAGAGGGAATCTAAGCCTTATCCTCATTTTTTACATTATCTCATTTACAAATGATTCCAGCTTCAACAACACCACAATCGTTTTGTTATTGTTTTATATTAAAAAAAAAAATATCAACAACAACAGTTAGCGACGAATGGAGCTGCCAAGGGCACCGCAGACCGATTCACAATTCTATGAAAAATCTAATGAATTAATTAGCAAGCTTTTACAATTTGATTTGTCAGGCACAAATACAGTATTTCAATTATGTAATTTTTCCCAAATCAAGTTATCATACAAAAATTATCATAAATCACAGAATTGAAATTTTTTATAGCATTATCATAAATCACAAGTCACAGAATTATCATAACAAAAATACAATATATCGGAACCTATTTGACCATTATACCACAATGACTCCAAAAATTATCATAATCACAGAATTGAGATTTTTTTATTTTAAATTATTTGAAAAAAAATTGACCATGGACGAGTGAGTAAGAGAGAGTTAAATGGGACCTTTGGTGATGTCAGTGTCAGCGTGGAGGCAGTGGTTCTATTGTCTCCGTTAACTATGGCCAATGGGCCGTGCCGGCACGGCCCACCAACTATCGGTCCACAAGGGCTCGTGGGCCGGCACGGCACGACCCACTAAATTGGTGGGCCGTGCCGTGCCGTGCCTACATTTTTTTCAATTGAGCCCGGCACGGCCCACGGCACGAGCAGGCTCGTGCCGTGCCGTGGGCCGTGCCCAAAAAAAGCCCACCAACTTTTTTTTTTTTTAGCGTGCTTAAAAAACCCACGTGCCTAGCGTGCTTTATTCAAGCCCACGTGCCTGACGTGTTTTTTTAAGCCCACAAACATAATAATAATAATAATAATAATAATAATAATAATAATAATAATAATATTCACAATCATAATCATATTAATTTTTATTAAGAGAGCAATTAATATTTTATTATTAATTTATCACAATTTCACAACTATATATTTTATTTCACAATAATCAATCATAATTCATAACACAACAATACATAAATTTAATTTAATTTAATTCCATAGATCATAATAATAATTAATTAAAATTAAAAATACAATCCTCGAATAATCATTACAATAAGTCATAACTACGAAATATTAATATAACAAATCATTTATTTAAACTAAGATTTAATGATTTAAATTAATTTTTAAAAGTCTATGCTAAAAAATATATTAAAACATTTAATTTCATAACATTTTATATTTACTTTTTGTTAAAAAAATTTACTTAGATATATTTTGGCTCACGTGCTATTAATGGCTCACGGGCCACGTGCTAGCCCACTAATGAACCGTACTTATTACGTGCTTTTTCGTGTGCCGTGTTTTGGCCCATCTCTAATCGTGCCGTGCTTTAAAGCCCGCGTGCCTAAAATTCTAGGCCCGACACGGCCCACGTGCGTGCCATGCCGTGCCTCGTGCCGCCCGGCCCATTGGCCACCTTTAGTCTCCGTAATGCGGAGACGTGGTGACGATGGCTCTGTTAGCTCTGTTATACGTCAACGTAGTGGCAGTGACTCATTAGAGTGCAAGGTTATGGCTCTGTTGAGTCCTTGTTAAAACAGATCCTTCGCTAGTTATCAAGGGGAATAAGATGTTGGCGTGATCGTTGTCAGTTGGTGCCACACTAGCACTCTATTCATCACTATTTTTTTTTTTTTTTTGGTGACAGATCGTTGAAATTGACCAAAAGCAAGACTTATCTAACCCATATCGCAGGGGTTCACCTAGAGAGTTCCCCCATTCGACATGAATGCGAGGTGGGCAAGATAAAGTGCAAAAGGGAAAATAGCGTGGTTGCCGTTGGCAGTGCGACCAGTGACTCCATTTGTTGTAAGCGTTTTTTCTTCTTTTTTTTAATAATAATAAAAAAAAAGAATGTGGTGCTGTGGGACTTAGGATCGTTTGAAAATGGGATAATGTAAAGGATCCCGTTACGTTACGTACATCCACACATAGCAACAGTTCTCGTGGTGAGATTCACAACTGTTGCTGTGTGTGACATACGTAGGGATGGCAAAAATCCCCATGGGGACGGGTACCCTCGGAGATTTTCCTTATTCGGGAAGGGTATGAGGATAATTTCATACCCAATTTCTTATTCGGGGAGGGGATTGGGAAATTTTTTTATCTAATTTCTTATTCGGGGAGGGGACAGGGATGAGGTAGAATCCCCCATCCCCTACCCATTTCCCCATTTTAATTTTTTATTTTATTTTAATTTTTTAAAATTACTAGTAAATAAATAATAAAATTTAAATTATAAAATTATAAATATTGGTAAAAATAAAAAATATCAAAATATTTATATTATTAAAATTTTTGGGCCTAATTAACTAATTAAAGTCCTAAATTTTTATTTAGGAAATTAAAAAAACCGAGTAGATTCTATTAGCCCAAAATTTTTTAATTTTAATATTCTTTAAGTATTTTAAAATTAAATCTATTTTTATTTATTTTTAGATGTTATAATTGCCCACAGCGAATCATAATTTTAATATCTAATCTAATCTAGTATAATATTTGCTCTTGATTTGCTCTGATTTAACTATTGTGTTGTAAATGGAATAATCCACTTTGATAAAGTGCCCACGCCATCATTAAAAAAGTTAATTTTGAATCTAAATTCGATTTTATTTGTAACAATTTTGTATTAAACTATTAATTTGTTCATGATAGTTTGTAAAAGAAGTTTGTATCTCTTGCATGCTGCATTACTTACTAATTTAATGCATGTGACTTTTGTAATGGATATTAATGTAAGATATATTTATAACTTTACTTTTATTTAAATTTTTTATTTTAATATGATTAACTCAAAATCGAAAAAAAAAATGTATTAGTTATTCGGGGATCGGAGACCTTCAGGGATCCCCTGTTATTATTCGGGGAGGGGATGATGATTCTCTCAAGTAATTCTGACGGGAACGGGGAGGGGACGGGGACATACGCAAAATATCGGGGATGGGTACGGGGAGATTGGTCCCCTCTCCTCCCCTCCCCATTGCCATCCCTAGACATACGTTACGTTAAACGTAACCTAGCACCTAGGGATGGCAAACTGCGGGCCTGGGCCGGGCTTTTTCAAGCCCATGTCCAGGCCCTCTGTTAGTTTAGTGTATGGGCCTAGGCCGGGCTTGGGCTTTAATTATTTATTTTAAAAAAATTTAAATTATTGTAAATTTGAAATAAATTAATGATCAACAAGTTATTACAACCATAGATAAATTAAAGAAAATCAATATTTCAAATTAAAATAATAAATAAAACAAATAAAAACTCATAATTTTAATTTTCTTTAATACTAAATTTTCTAATTCAAACGCTCTCTTAATTAATTGACACAAAAGAAAAAATTTAGTATCATAATTTTAATTTTTTTTGAATCATAATTGATTTATAAGTTAAGAATTTAAGTTTTTTTTTTAAAGTACTTTTCAATTTTAATTATATTATTCTAATTTACAAAATTTTTTTTTTTTAAAGTAGTAGGCTTGGACTTTGTCCGAACTTTTTTTCTTGGGCCTTTATCCAGGTCTTTATGGGTGAGGGCCGGGCCTAAACCCGCGGGCCTAAACTTGGGCCGGCCCAGGCTTTTTTACCAACCCTAGTAGCACCAGCCTAATGTAAAAAGGGAGGATAAGGCTTAGATTTTAATTTTTTAATGGTTAAAAGTAAGAGAGATAATGGGGCCAAAAAAGACAGCACATGCTACCACCTTTATCGTCCCTCTCTCTTTGTTTTGGCCATTTAGCATTTTCCCTCCTAAAATGCAGATCACTAACTCTTTGTACAAAGAGTTACTAAAAGACAAATTTGTTACTGCGTTGAAAGATTTTGTCGTTTAACAACTCTTTAAACAAAGAGATGGCGTTCTGCTTTTTCAAGAAGTGCAAATATCTACACCTGAGAAATAGGAAAATCCTAACTTCTAACACTATTTCATAGCTTTTCACAATACTGGAAAGATGAACCTAATAAAAAGGACATTGCGCCCACTAGATTTTGACATCTAGAGAGTGAAATGACCTAATTTAACCATCAATCAATCAGCATAAGTGCACCTCTAAAGACTAGATCTTAAGATGCAAATACATACAACCTTTGGATGCAAGTGTGTGCCGACAAACCCAATGACACAAAGGATAGAATTGAATGACGGGGAGAGAAAGGTGTACAAGCATTAAAATTTGAGGGCTTATTACAACTTTTACAAGCACTCACCCTAAATTATCATGCCAAGTCAAGACCGATATAGGTACTAAAGCACATTGCAAGCACCACGCATTTACTGGCAAACAAGCCTTTCCTTTTTTACGGCTTCAAAAATTACCTGACCCCTCACTAATATTTCCATGAAAGAGCCTTAAAGCAATGGATGACACTACTAGAGGTGGAATGCTAATCACAAGCTCGGCAGATTTTGCTCAACAGATTTTTTTATAAAACTCGGATTCTCTCATAACACACTCATTGCCTATTGTTATATCTACTAACAGTACCATAGCCTAAATTGGAAAACCTGGAGCTATCATATTACCATGATATCAATGAATGATGGCAAAGCCCAACTAGCAGCATAGTAAAGCAAACAAGTGTAGCAATCAGATTCAATGTCCATTAGATTACAACATAGACAATTCTATGCAGTTTCGACTAGAACTACAAAATTATTAATACCCAAAAGAACAATTACTGAAAAAAGAAAAGGAAAAGCAGATGCATTCCCCTCCCCATGTTTATGACATAAGTGCTGTATAACATTGACAAAAGCTTGCATCTTTCTAGCATTTATGTCAAAGCATATCACAAAAGTAGCATTTACTTCTAAAAAACTACAAGATGGTTATGTCTAGATTCCATCACAGGCATTTGAGAACTAGCAAAAAGCATAATAGATAATATAAACACTAACAAAATCAACAACTAAAATAATTAAGACAACCATGAAACTATCATAAGTTACACCATTCTGTCAACTGCCATGGGAGTGCCCAACAATCATCTGAGGGGGTGCTAAACAATCATCAGTTACTACATAATTGTAAAAAAATGAGTAATCATTTGAGACACAGTGATGCCAAACCCAGTTATTCATGATACGACATTTATATTGGGATTGACTAGGTTTTCTTCTCACCTAGTCAACCTAGTTTCTGACACCATTAAAAATCCCACCTTTTCTTATAAGTTTAGATCCTATTATTTATGCTGTGTGTGGATGTACCTTACGTTAAAAGCACTGGCCTATTTATAATTATGGTAAACAAAATACCATAAACTTAAAAGTCAACTATTAATTGAGTGCATATCTATCTCCATTTAGAAACAATCATCTCCATAAATGCACAATAAAGGATGGATGACCACAAGCGAGTTCATCTAAACACCTCACACCCACATATTAAAAGCTTAGAACAGCCAAAATAGTTAAAAAGAAAAGAAAATATAGATCTTTTATAACAACAAAACCCATCTATAAATCAATCTATATCAAGCAATCCATGCACCAGGAAGAAAACAAAATACTAAGCACGAAACCACGTCTCAATCTATTAAAAAGAAGTTATCGCTTTAGCTACTGGCAATCACAATTACCTCAAAGCAAAAAATAAATAATACAAGAAACAAACACAACAAAAATTAAATTCTTGTATTTAGACGCCAATCCGAATATCAATACAAAGCAAATATAGAACATTGTACAACCACATCAAATTGTTTATTAACACCACAATAAATTTAAAATTAAACAAAAAAAGCTCGAAAAACACAAACCACGGGCGGAATCTCAATCGAACATTTATTCAGTTTGTTTATTTCTTATTATTGCCTTTACCTCCAGAGGAATCTCCGCCAGCCGCCTGCGCTGCCTTCTTGGCGGTCTTCTCCTGCAGCGCCTTCGCGTCCCTAATTTTTTAACATAATTTTAATTAATTAATTATTTATTTTTTAAAAGAAGTCAAAAGTCAAAACGACATCGTAGGGAAGAATTTTTTTTATAAAAAAAAAAAAAAAGAAAACCTTTCGCGGCGTTGTTCGGGAGTCAAGCCGTCGTCCTTGGTCTTTCCCTTGCTGCCGCGAGCGGCCGCTCTCTCGCGATCGCGTTCTCTCTGGTTTCCGCGTGAGATTCGAATCCAAAATCGAAAAGCAATGAATTAAGGAAAAAGCTAACCAGTAATTAATTGTTTAATAATTGCAACAACATTAATAGACATTAATTAAATTCGAAATCATATATTGAAAATGAAAAAAAGAAAAAAGGATATGAGTCATGGTTTCGTCTACTCGATAGAAAAGACAATCTGAAATTTCTTCGCAGTTCGTTCAATCAACCACAAACAGTCAATGATAAAAACCAACCCACTTTTTTATATGCCCCTTATTTATTTACTAATTCCTTTTGATAAAAGAACACTTGGACCCTCAAATTTGCTTATATGTGCATATACATATACTTAGTTTAGAAAAAGAAAATACAGACCCTATTTATTTTACGATTATACCATTTCTCTACCGCAACCAAAAAATTTCAATAAAGTTTTTATAATAAATTTAAACTAAATTAAAATAATATTCATTTTAATAATTATTTACAGTAGTAAATAAAAATTTGGTTTTCGAGATTATAATAACCACATATGTGTCCTTTTTTAAAAAATAAAAATGTATATGTGTGCACCGAGCAAGATAAAAGAATAAACGAATGCTTATGTGTTTCAGCGAGATGAGATTTAGTTGAAATGTTAAAAATATTTTATTAACAATTTTTATGATAAAAAAAAAATTTAGCAAAAGCTTTAAAAATTTTTATTTTGAGAACTACTGTTAAAATTGGCTTATATAATGATTCAACAAAATCATTAATTGACTTTTAGAGTTTCTATTAACATTTCTCAATAAACTCTACTTTATTAATCATTATTGTAATTTATCGTCATATTATGTTATCTTTTATTTATTTATTTATATTATATTACAACACTTTAATAACAAAATTTAACAAACCCATACACTAATGTACTTTTGAAACTCACAACACCCTGATAACACAACAAATTGAACTCCTAACTACTGTTTTCAAAAAACCGATTTTTTATTTAATATAATAAAACTAATTATTTTATATATAACTCACCAGATTACTAAACTAGTACTCAATTAGATTAACCGGTTTACAAAATCATTTCTTAACATATTTTGCAAAAATTTCCTTCTAGATTTAGAAAAAAAGAATTACACAAACTCAATTAGGATGTGACATTTTTTTTTCCTCAAGTTTTGAATTATATATGACTTCCCTCAATCTAGAAATGAGCAGTTAATTTTCTGTTATAAATATTAAATACCAAATTATTTTATAAATATTAAATACCCAGAGGTAAAATAAAAATTAATGTAAATCTGTTGGATATTAATGTACTTTTAGGGTTAATTTGATAAATTAATAATTTTTTAATTAATGTCCCCCAAAATTATTGCAAGGTTATTATTGTCAAAGTAAAAAAAGAGTTAGGGAAGGTTGTAACATTATTAATTTTAAAATATTAGGACTAAATGGACCTTTAACCAAATAAAGACTACATGAGCACCTACTCGAAATTAATATTTAGTGCCTACTTGATATGGCTTAGATACTGTTCATAAGTATTTATTTAATCCCACAAACTCTTTTTAAGAATTTTGTTATTATTTGCTTTTTTAAATAGAATTTTTTTTTAGATTAAATAAGATATTTTACTTTTACTGGTAAGAGCTTCAATTTTGGGATTTTAGAAATAGACGTTGAAATTTTTTTTTTAAATGTTAAAATATTCAAAATATTTTTTACTTATTTAACAATTTTATTTTATTAATTTCATAATATAACTTTAAAAATTTACCTACTAAATTAATTTTAAAATTTTTAATAAAGTTTTTATTAACAATCAAACAATTAATTTTATTTTAAATAAAAATTCTATTTATAAAAATTTTAATAATAAAAATTCTATTTAAATAAACTTTATTTGAAAAACTGCACCAAACGAAACCTTAATCGCAAAACAAAATTAAATTGATATGTTGGAGGTTCGCTAGGCATTTATATGTATTTATACAATCCCCTTAATGATGGCACGTTTCACGGCTTCATTTCCCTTCTTTCAAACAACTTTGTAATTGTTCTTTAAATGGGATTGCTCTCTAGTGGTAATAAGTAATAATTGAATATAATTGAGGATGACTTTAATTCCTGTGTAATTTTAAATCAATGTTTACAGAATTTATTACCAAAACTGACATTCAATAAAGTGTTATATTCTATATAAAATGTTTTGCCATTATTCACATTCCATTTATTGACATTATGGCATTATTACTTTAAAAAAAACTACCAAACTGACATTATGGCATTATTCCATTTATATTCTATATAAATAACAATCAATTAGAAACCAATAAAAAAAAAGTAAAAATAAAACACATTCTGCAAATAACATCATTATAGGTATAGCATTCAATCCATTAATTTAATTTCGGGGCTCTCATCACACGTTGCTCAACAAAATTTTATTTTCTTGTGCATAGTTTTGTTTCCCTCAAGAGGCAACCACTAATTCTAAGGACAT
This sequence comes from Citrus x changshan-huyou, assembly GCA_039657385.1. Lineage (NCBI taxonomy): Eukaryota > Viridiplantae > Streptophyta > Magnoliopsida > Sapindales > Rutaceae > Citrus > Citrus x changshan-huyou. Next base: position 13,112,079 of record CM077555.1, read on the forward strand.
TTAGGTTTTCCTTCCTTTGTCTTCCATTTGTCGTAGCATGGACATTCTTCTTTGTGCCCGTAAGTGCCTGAAGGTACACACAAGCATTTGTTGCAGCACTTGTTGCAGAAGAACAAGCATGGCTTCCTGTGCGAAGTTGCCGAACACCGGTAGTCACAAGCTGGCTTACACTCTGCATGCATGCACACACACACATTTTTTTTACCAAAAATAATATGTCATCTGTGTTAATTAAGAATAATGTATATTTATGTCAGCAGTCGCAAAAAATATATATATATATATATTTTCAATTTCACCTTAATTTTGTATTTTTACTCAATAAAAATTTAGGCAAATAAGATCTGACCCCATTGTTTTAAAAGTTTGTTACTTACGCTCAGGTTTAAGTGATCCTTCTCCGCCGGCCTGTGGATATGAAACAATCAAAGATGTTATTTAGCAAAAAAAAAAAATTAAATTAAATTTCAAACTGAAAAAAAAAAAAGTTTAAAAATCATGCATATGAAGAAAGCTTGAATATGTCTACATTGTTGTTAATATAAATAACTAAAAGCTTTGTTAAAGCTCTCGTACTGGCCACTGATAGATAGAAAATATTTAGGCAAACGATTAAATAAGTCTAGAGAGAGATTTACATTTGAAACATCAAGAGTGAAGGACAAGGAGAGAAAGAGAAGAAGAGCAATGAAACTCCATGAGAGCTTAGCCATTTTTCCTTGGTTAGAATGAAAATAATAATAATAATAATAATAAAGATATAACAATCTTGACATGCTCCAGCTAGCATTTGAGCATGCTATTTATAAAACTTCTAATCCTCTGATCTGGGTGCCCAAATTTCTAGTTGTTTTCTTTATAACAAATCTTGTTTTGGTAACTAATATATATAATAATTTTCTTTCTTAATTAAAATTCTCTTTGTCATGTGTTTGCATTATCTGATTGGACATTCCTTGTGGGGAGATTTTGGCTACAAACCGCATACCATATATAGCTGTTTTCAATTAATACAGACTTTTTTATGATTGATATTCCATTTAAGCCCCTTTTGCTAGGGTTCGCTACATAACTGCGAATTGTTAGATAAGTAAATTATTTAGGATTTGAATTTAGTGTTAAGCTTATACGCTTTTTATTATTTTAATTAGAAAGAAGTAATTTGTAGTTATGAGATAAGAGTATAAAGATAATTAAAATTTAATTGCACATTATTATAAACGTATGCGTGATTAAAGATTATGAAAAGATTAGCATATCTTAGTTTACCACCATATCCAAATTCAAGTACTTAATATTAACTATGGTTTAGAAGTTAAGAACACTTTATTCTATATTTATTTATGATAAATTTATATATTATCCTCACAATTTTGATTTAAAATTATTAAATTTAAGAATTATGTTTTTCAAACACAATAAAGTTTTGTTTCAAAACTAGAATTTTTTATTATACAACAGTTGTGCCTTTAAGCCACACAAATACAATACTAAATAGATCATGATTCTCTCCTGATCTGATTATATCCTGAGCAAATAACTCAATTGTTGATTAGTTGTTCATAAATAAAAAAATAAAAAAAAATTAAATCATATTCATACACTACCATTAAAAGACACATGACAGAAGATTTTTAAAAATTTAGTAGAGCTCATATAAGGAGAGAATCATATTCCATACTAAATAGGGCATTTCAAATTCCAAGAACAACTTTTGGAAAGCCAATTTCAATTGCTCTAAAGATCTTAATGGCATTTTTATTTATTTTGATCAGAGGATGACACTTTATCTTTATTACAATTTAATTTTATTAATTTTTAATATTAGATTTGGATAGGAATAGAAAAACTTACCAACTAAATATTAACCCTCTTGCCTCCAAGTATTGATATTAAAATAAACAAACCTACTAGGAGTGTTCAGAATTCAATTCGATCTGTTCAATCCATCTGATTTACAAAAATTCGATCCGTGGATTGGTGGATTGGATTAGATTGAAAATTTAAAAATCCGCAATCATTAGATTGGATATGGATTTACTTCTGTGAATCCATAAAAAAATTCGCGAATCTGTAAAAAAAATAAAAAAAATTATTTAATAAAAAAATAAAACTTGTAAATATTGCATTATACTTACTAATAAATAAATAAGTTAAAATATAGTTACATTAACATCATATTATGTCTTATTCAATAATAATATAAAATAAAAATAATTAAATATAAAATATAAAATTTCAAGCAGTTAATTTTCATGTACTGATTTAACGAATGATATTTTTTTTTCTTTTTGGTGTGTTATATTTTGAAACTTTGAATATATTTTCTACCTTTATTTAAACAATTAATTTATTTAAATCTTATTTAATTTTGAATTTGATCAGTAGTAAAATCATTTTTATATTAATTTTTTTATTTAGCTAGTTCGTGGATAGGACATGATTAAAAAATTTTAGCCCGCAAACCAATCTATAAAATGGTAGATTGAATATGAATTGAGTCAAATCCGCATCCAATCTGCAAACGTATAGATTGAATGTGGATTGAATTTCACTAATCCGTGGATCGAATTGGATTAAAAATTTATAATCTGCAAAATTATGGATTTGATATGAATTGATGTCCAATCCGCGAACACCCCTAAAACCTACAACAATATAGAGATCAATCAATAGATTCGTCAAAAAATCCAGCTGCCTAAGACGATTAATTATATCACAGCATTAACAAATATTCATGCTTATCTAAAGATAGAATATAGAATAATGATAGTAAAAATACAGTAGAAATAGAAACTAAATACAGGTAAAGTAATTAAACGTCCATTAGTGTGGAAAATGTATCACTCTTTTTAATTCTTCAATTAATTTTAGCGAATTTCGAGAGTTATTACAGAAATAAAAGATTAAGTTCCCATTCAAATTGATATTTCTTTTTATTTTTAATTGATTACCGAATATATTTTCGTAGAGCAAAGAAAATTGAAGCTCAACAATTTGTGGGAATTAATATAAATCGGAACAGAAATTAACAAGAGTAATCCTACACTTCCAGTGTAGTTCCCAATATTTTTATCACAAATACTGAAATTATACGATATGATTATCTATCGAATGATAATTTCAGAAACCAAATTTTAGCTCAAAAGACGCTGGAGGACAACTGCTGATGATGGTAAGTGGTGGTCGCTGTTGAGTAATTTTATTATAACTAATAAATTTATATTATCGCCGAAAAACTGATACTAGGCCTAAAAGCTCGGTCCAATCCATTAGATATGTGTGTTTATGTTGGACCCTGAGCCACTTTGCTAGGCAAGTGGTTTGGTTGTATTGAAACCTTGGTCGAACCATAAAGATTATCGCATAAAAGAATCAATACACTCCAATAGTTTCCTGGCCCATAACTGAGTTCACAGTAGAATTAGTGTTTTCGATCCGGCATTAATCTTTGGTACAATCCTATTAAGACCTTCCTTAAAACCTAATTTCGGTCTATCACCTTTCCTATTCGTACAAGGTAGATAATTGGTTACCTTATGATACAAAGATTTGTGCTACCTTTATAAGAGTGAGATTTCTAAGCTTTGTCAATTAGGTTTTACATTAAAACCTATTAATAGAGCACCCCAGTATTATTCGCACATTTACCATCATTGTAACATAGGGTAATTTTTAGGGACCTCCCCTGAGGTTTAGCGTATTAACACATAGAGAGAATGTATCCACGTAATTACAAGCACCTCCCCTACCGTTAGTATCTAAATACGTATGGCATCAGTATGTAAGGGTAAATGTGTAAAAATATATTTAAAATTAAAAAAAAAAATCAAAAGTGAAGCTTTGTGTTTCTTGATGTCCGAGAAAATCTTAGAAAACTGTAAGAGTTTACTCCATTAACCAATGCTCTGTAATAACCATTGGACAAAAGCAAACTAAATTTTCACAAAATGATTTTGTTGATTCGGCCCTTCACAGCCCTTCAAAGGAGCCAACATCAAGACCACACGGTCCTGCAATATCTTCTCAACCCAAGACCACGCAATATCTTCTCAACCCAAGACCACGTGGCCGCCGCCATCGCACGTAACTCCGCCTCCGTCTTCGCTTGGAAGGGCGAGACCCTCTAGGAGTACTGGTGGTGCACGGAGAAAGCTCTGGACTGGGGTCCCGGCGGCGGCCCAGATCTCATCATTGACGACGGTGGTACGCCACGTTGTTGATCCACGAGAGAGTCAAAGCTGAGGAGATCTACGAGAAGACCGGGAAGCTAGAGATGGGTTGAAGGCCGATCCCAAGAAGTACACAAGATGAAGGAAATATTAGTCGGTGTTTCCGAAGAAACCACGACTGGTGTCAAGAGATTGTACCAGATGCAAGAAAATGGAACCCTCTTGTTCCCTGCCATCAATGTCAATGACTCTGTCACCAATAGCAAGGTAATTTACTTTGATTTGCTTCAGATCTCAAATTTATTTTATTTTATTTTATACCATCAATTCATTAAATGTTTGAAATATTGGAAGAAATTAAATACTAATGTTTGATAATGCAATGGGGGAAACAATTTGATGACTTGTATGGATGCCGCCACTCACTCCTAGATGGTTTGATGAGAGCTACTGATGTTATGATTGCCGGAAAGGTTGCTGTTGTTTGCGGTTATGGTGATGTTGGCAATGGTTGTGCTGCTACTTTGAAGCAAGCCGGTGCTTGTGTAATTGTAACTGATATTGATCTGTACTAGGATGTTAGGTTTAAATTTAGTAGGAGTGTGTGTTTGGGTGGTGGGAAAGTTGGAGGAAAGACCATTTGGGATTTGAATAAGGTTATAGATGGGGCTGTGTGGGTTATTTTGTATTTGATACAGTTTTAAAGTTTTGCTTGCTTTGCTGCATCTTGTTATCCTATTGTTTACTGATGAATGATTAAAAAAAAAAATCTTTTTCCCAGTTTCATATCTACATCAAAAATCATTATGAAAAACTAAGGCCAATTCGACCATTTATTATCATTTTACAATATAAGGCTTTAAGCTCTCTGCTTGGGATATTTTACTATCATTTTATCATTGCAATTAACAGTCCAATCGGTTCTTAAAGTCTTGTTTTATAATTTATTATTTTGACAGGAATGGTACTTTTGTAATTTCAACAGTCTACTAACAGTCAAACTAACTGAATACTAACGGCAGGAGAGGTGCTCGTAATTACGTGGATACATTCTCTCTATGTGTTAATACGCCAAACCTCAGGGGAGGTCCCTAAAAATTACCCTTGTAACATACCCATGAGCTTTCAACAGCAACCTAACAAATGTTTGGTAGCCCAAACACCCCTCTAAATAGAAACCTCTACAATTATTCCCTTCCTTGTTCATCAAACATTCTTCTTCTTGAACCAAAAAAAAAAAAAAAACCATAGTTCAGATTTCTTGGACCTCAAGAAACCCTAAACAACCATCTTATCAACTTATCACCATTATAAGGAGCCCTCTACGTTACGTTAATCGTAACGTACATTCACACACAGCAACAGTTCCTATGGTGGGACCTGCTACTATTGCTGTGTGTGGCGTACGTTACGATTAACGTAACGTAGCACTGGCCCCATTATAATACCTTTCTTGACTTAGAACAACTACTCACAGTAGGTGCCAATACTATTCAAACCCAGTGCAGCTATTCAACAAGCCAACCGTAGTCAAAGCTTCAACACAAATTTATCTGAGTCGAGTCAATGCTTAGATAATCTTGTCAACATTATTCCCCGAACTCTTAAACAAAACAGTAGGTTTGCAAACCACGTCAAGCCGAAGTCACAAATCTGACCCGAATCCTACTTATAGCTGAAGAAGAATTACCTACAACTAATCCGGAGGTGACACGTGGACAAATTGAGATCTTGCTAAAATAATTTAAATAATTAATTTAACATAAAAATACTAATAAATCTGAATAATAATATCAAATAATATTACAATAAACTTCATGGATTTTTATTCTTATTAATTAGACCATGGTTGCTGAGGCGTTGTGGATATAATGCTTAATAACGTCATTATGTAACCATAAGCTTCAACATAAATAATGTTCATTGCCTTTACATTATTTCCTTTGTTTTATTTTTCGCCCAAAGACCACATAAAGCTCGGTGCATGCGTTTTGCTCAAATATATTTCAAGCTGTCGATTGACAAAACAAGGATGGGCATCGGATCAGACGCGGATAGACCCGAGTTCGAATCGGATTCGGATATTGGGCAATATCCTATTAATCTAAAGATCCGATGGCGCCTTTCGTTGGAGGATCCAAATAGGGGATTAGCTGTTAAAAACTTCACAAAATAATCTACTCATTTATGATCGATCGACATCGGTTTTTCAAATCAAAGTCTGTTTGTCACAACTCACATTTGACAGTATTTGAGAAGGCAGAATTTCACATCATGAAAAACACCAGTAACCATGATTTGAGAATCAATAACACTACTTGATCACCCCGGATATCCTCTCGAAAAATATTGGACACATACTTGTGCTGAACATTATTTCATCCATCATCCACCCTAGCGCCACCCTCTCCAGGGTACCCAAAGATAACACACGATAAAGCAGCTCGAATTCTTCTCCATCTTTACTTTTTACCCATGTCAGACTGAATGAGTAACCTATTATGCACACAATGAAGGATTGTATTAAGTTACTACCAACAAGTGATCCTGGATGAGTTTTTATAAATTTTCTTGACTTAACCACAATTTTCTAGTGAGTTTCCATTTTAATTTTCATCCCATATCATCATCATCGATTTGGATATTTCTAAACATGAAAACATCAATCAAAAAACATTTATACAGTGGACAAAAAGCAATCAAATTAAAGAAAAATGGAAATGATGTAATTGCAGGGAGCTAAAAATAATTCCATGTAAAATAATTACCAGTTGATTGATGCAGAGCTGAAACGCATCTTCCTTCAGATTCATGGTATGGGGATAATTTCATGCCTAATAAGTACTCAATAAGAGCTTGAAACAGACAATTAGCTGGACCACTATCATTTTCACCACCACCTAAGAAACAAATAATACAAACAATTAAACCAGTGACATCGCATTCAAGTAAAAGCCAGAAGGTCAAACATGTATTCCCTACCTGATGTGTCAATAGTTCTTTTACAGCATTCAGCCTGGAGAACACAATAAAATAGTCAGACATAAAGACAATATAACTAACTTCAGCTTAACAAGCTTAGGGTTACAGGCATACCAGCCGCTCATTTAAAAGAGCCCCCCAGGACACATTCTCCTTTGATAAATCCTTCGCTGATTGTCCTTCAATGGCGTCATCTTGACCACGTGAACTAGCCGTAATCATGCATTCACTCTCAGATTCACTTCCAAATTTCCTCCTACGCTTTCTTGTCTTTTCTTTGGATTGATTTCCAGATGTAGGCTGAGCACCTTCAGGAGTGTATAGCTGCATATTATCATTGTTGTCATCCTTTGAAGAGGAAGCAGTTCCCTCTTGAAGAAGCTTTTGGAGTGTCTCAACTTCTTCAGACAGTGCTTTATCTGACAAAAATTGAGACCTCAACAAGTAAAGAGATCTGAATGCTTGGTCGGAGTTACAACTTCTTCAGACAGTGCTTTATACATCGAGTGTGGTCTTAGATGAAAGCATAACAGAAATGCCCAAGGTTGCAAAATGTTTTCAAATTGATACACTAATGCACATGAAGTGTGTGTATTATTTTTATTTTCTTTTAAAATCTATCAAAATATTTAATTGTTTCTTACTCTTTTGATTCTCTTCCATTAGAAGCTTCTGGTAATGCAAGCATTGCTCATTACTGGTTGACCTGCAATGAAATGTAAATATGTGTCAATTTCTGTTATTCGTGCCCCAGAAACAGCTGGATCTGATCGCAACAACAAAAAAAATACAACCAAGAAAATCAGCAAACACCAAAAATCCAGTAAAAAAAAAAAAAATTGAAGAGTGCATGCCTGATTGAGTCCACTTCACTCTTCAAGTTGTTAACCTGTGCACATAACTTTTCATTTTCACTTCTTAAGAATTCTATATACTTATCTGCAGCTGTAATGACAGAAAATAAGCACTTGATCAATTCAGAGTATGATTAAAAATTAGTGTTTTGACTTTAATTCTATTGGATACAGTAAGCCAGATTAAATTCCTTTTAAAGAAACGGACTACTAAATTCCAACAACACTTCAGAGGCTTATACAAAGATTACATTCTGTAACATAGACAATTATTCTCTGCTAATTTCCAGGAGCTAAACAGATAAAAACAATACTCCAGCACAAACTTACTTATCTGATTCAAATTGCGGTCACAAATACTTTATTAAAACTCTTTCCTTACGTTTAAATACTTGTATACTAGTTATGGATCCCAAAAGTATGCTAATCATATTTACATTGAAAAGAAATCGCCCTGAAATTGATAAAAACATGCCCTGTGCTAAAAAATAGTCAAAATATTCAGAAGCCGCATTAATAGGCAACAAAATACCTTTAATGCGCTAGCAAATATAAAGGACTCAGACAAGGCCCAGCTCTTAGCCTCAAAGAGCAAAACTAAAGGAAAAACACTAGACAAGGTCCGGTAATGAATCATAATCACTCCAGCTCTTTAAAGATATCATATCAGTCAATAATCCATTACTTCAATGCATCAACACAAAAATCAGTAACGCATTAAAAGTCCACTGATCATGAATAAATAGTGTATCTGAACTTGTTCTGTTGATGCATTTGAACCTCAAGTCCAAAAATGATTGAATTAACATAAGGTAAGCTGAGTTGTAAGTATGTTGATAAACAAGTTGATGCAAACACCACGGTGAAACTTTGAAACCCACACTCAATTTGGAAGTTTCAAATGCCCAAGAAAGCTCTAAACAGAGTTTTAAGTTAAAACAAACCTTGATCCAATGCTTAAAAAAGCATGAAGCAGAGATAAACAATCATTGACCCAATGTTTTTAACTAAACCCTAAATCCTAAAGTCTACTTGAATTCTTGGAACATCCCTCCAAGCATAGTTTTACACAAAAGGATCCAGCAAATGACTTAGACTAAAGATAAAAATTAAAACTAGACTTAAATGAAAAATTGGTAAACTTAAAACATTGCAAAAGAAACCATAAATAAGGTAGAAGTCATGCAAGTTCCTTTGGACTAAAAAACTCAACAGGTTATAATGAATTGGTCATAACTTCTTCTAGAAAACTTCAAATTCAATTCCATGAAATGCATTAAAAAGCTAACTCAATTAGCTTTCCAATAGTATACAACTTGTGAATTAATTCCAACTCAAGCAATGTCAGTTTAATTCTGAGATACCCCTCTCTACATTGATTTAAGCTACAATTGGCATGACTTGAATTTTTGTCAAGCATTTGGCCCAAACTCTATATTTGCCTGTCCAATAACTTGAATAATTTTCACAATGGCTTGTCTTCTCTCCAAGTCCAATTCATCATGTCTTACACTTTAAATTGTGATTTGCCTTCTCAATTCATCCATTTAAATCGATCTATTTAAGGCAGCTTCTTCACTCTAGCTCCTGTAATCGAGCGCCGATGAATGTACAAAAATCACTTAAAGCTTAAATAATATTTCCTTTGGATTTATTAACTTTACTTGTTGATGCGCATGGTAATTTAAATAGTAAAAAGAAAGCTAAATTTGTTAAGCAACTGCACGAGAAAGTGTGAGAACACACAGAAAAAAGACGGAACAATATGCTGCTCAAGCCAACAAAGGACGCAAGAAAGAGGTTTTTCGACGTGAGGATTGGTTTTGGGTGCATATGATAAACGAGAGGTTTCCAGCCCAAAGGTTCCAAGTTCCTTCCACGGGAAGATGGCCATTTTCAAGTGGTTGCACGGACTAATGAAAAAGGCTACAAATTGGATCTTTTTAGTCAATATAATATGAGTACTACTTTTAATATTTTTGATCTTTCTCCTTTTGACGTAGATGACGATTCAAAGATGAATCCTTGTGAGGAGAGGGGAATAATGAGAACTATCAAGGAGATATGATTAAAGTTTCAAGTGATCATTTGCACATTCATGGATGCCTGATTACAAGAGATAGAGCCAAGAGGATGTAAGTTGCCTTAAATGGATTAATTAAGAACATATGGACTGAAATCGCAATTCAAGATGCAAGATAAGATGAATTGGGCTTAGAGAGAGGACAAGCCGTTGTGAGAATTGTTTAAGCTATTGGACAGCCAAATATAGAGTTTTGCCCTGAATGCATGATAAGAATTCAAGTTATGCCAATTTCAGCTCAAGTCAATGCAGAAAGGAATATTTCGGAATTTAACAAACTTTCCTTGATTTGGAATTAATTTGCAAACTGTATATCGTTGGAAAGATGACTGAGTTAGCTTTCTAATGTATTTTACGAAGCTGGATTTAGATTTTTTCAAAACAATTAATGATCAATTCACTATAATTTTCAAGTAAAAAAGAACTTGCACGAGTTTGGGAGTTTTCAACTTTATTTATGGTGTCTTTTGCTGTGTTTTAAATTTACCAACATTTTATTTAAGTCTAGTTTTAATGTTAGTCTTTTATCAAGTCATTTGAAGGATCTTTTTGAGTAAACCTATGCTTGGAGGGGTGTTCTAATAATTCAAGTGGACTTTAGGGTTTAGGTTTCTATTAACTTATGTGTATTTAGCTACCATAGTTTGTAGAACTGATGAAGAATAATATTGTTAGTTGAATTGAAAGATAATTCTTTCTTTGGTTCTTTTGAGGACCAGCTAACTTATCAAGAATTGTACTCTTGTGGCATTCTAAATCTGACTTATTAATCACTTTCTCATCTATATTTTGAGTGTCACATCAATAGTATTCTTTTATACCTTCGGTTCATGTTTAGTTAAAACATTGGGTTAAGGATTGTTATCTTTGTTTTGTGTTTTCTTAAACATTGGGTCAAAATTTGTTTTAATGTAAAAATCTGTTTAGAACTTGCTAGGGCATTTAAAACTTCAAATTGAGCATGGCTCTCAAAGTTTCCTATTGGGTTCACATCACAATTCATGGGCTAGTTCACTAAGGGAAAGTCTAGCATAGGCAAAGCGGTAAGATCTATCTCATCTTTGCAGAGCTCAGATCCGGAAATTGCAAAATAAAACTATAAATGAACCTAATAAAGGTGTAATTTTGAACATATTTATGTTGAGTGAATGAATAACCATAATTATGAAGCATGGTTCCAAAATTGAAGGCAGTTTGAAAGGAATAGTTCTTGGAGTAAAAGTTCAGTCCAAAAGGCTTTGATGAGGCCTTAGGTTGTTTATTTTTGTTCTGTTGAAGTTGAGTTCCATAAAGTTGCTAGAAACAATCAGGATAATCATAGATATAATTAACGAAAAGACCTCTAAAATCTTCCGAAAATGGATCTCGGCTTCCGTCAAGAATATAAAGAGGTTTCATCAAGAAACACATACACCACATGTTATATATTAAGTTAATTTCAAATCAATAAGTGCATTAATTTTAAATTCATTGAAACCTAAGCTGCCAAGCAAATATAATCAATTTCTACATTAATTAAATGGGAATCAATTTATTTGGAAAAAGAATGAAACTTTTTACACCTAGCACACAACATTTAATCTGATACATTGGCAAGAAATACATACCATTCACATAGGTTGTGAACTTCAATTCTTGTTCTTTGTTGAGATTATCCAATTCACTGAATTTTTTCTTCTGAAGTACCCCCCCCCCCCCCCCCACAAAAAAAAAAAGGAAAAAATTCATTAAAACATATAGGCATTTCCTCTATTTTCTAGGGAAAGAGAGAGAGAAAAAGATACCTTTAGTTTATCATATTTATCGTAGAGCTTCTTATACAAAGATTCCATCTGTAACAAGAGTTAGCAATTAATCATAGACTTAAATTACCTAAAACACGTACACAGAGAAAATCGAAGAAGAAAAAAATTAAAAGGGTGAATTTTCTCACAAATTTCATTTTTCTAAACGCAAGTTGACAAAGCCGATGCACACGGCTGCACTTTGACATTTAATCAAACACAAAACATACAATCAAACAAACGCACCCCGGGCCCCGACTCAGAAAACCAAAATCAAATACTTCAATTCACCAAATCAACCAATAATAAAAAAAATAATCAAAATAAATAAATATCACATAGAAATCTTCATTTCAGCAAACAATCTACTAAATAATACAACAGTCCGTCTTCTCAGTATTAAGGTCAAATAAATAAAAACCCACATTATAGAAAAATTCTTATTAGAAAATAAAAATTAAAAAAAATTAAAAAAGAAAAAAGACCTCTCAAGTTATTTGCTGCAAACGGAAGTGCTGAATGAGATTGTGAAGAGCTGAAACGCGCAGAGGCGCCGGCCGTACGGACCTCTCAATTTATTCTAGGTTTTGTTTGTACACTGAACAAATGGCGTTCGAATTCGAATGAATTTTAGGGATTTGTGATCTTACGTTTGTGTGGAAAGCGCGGTAAAAGCAGAATTTAAAATTCGAGAGGAAAAGGCTCTCGCTGTCACTCAACTACTTCACGCATGAGGTGAAAATTTGAAAGCGATGGAGTTTTTTTGTTAATTTTACTAATCGAGTTGGGGGGGTTTTAAATTTCTTCGGGGAAGGAAGCAGAGTTGTCACAGTGAGCAAATAAATATGCCACGTCATCAGTTCGCTAAGGTTACATAAAGAAGCTTGACGTGGCATTGACGTTTAACGAATTTTAAAAATTATTTTTACCTTTTATTAATGTAATTTATTATTATTTATTTATTTATTTTGAGGGTTAGTATAAATTAATTTTTTATTAATATCTCTAAAATTGTTATAAAGTCATTTTGATAAAAAAAATAAAGAAGAACTATAATTAATTAATAAGAAAAGTGTCTTGTATTGAAGTGTTTTTAAAATATAAAAATTAAATAAATACTTAATCCAAAATATTAAGATTTATTGAAAGTTTTCGCTCTTTCTTAGTATGGTGAGAAAAAGGTGATTTCTTGGTTGGTGGGTTATTGGTTTTGATGATTGATGCCTTCTGATGTTGATTGAGGATTAAGAAAAGCAAGAGCAAGATGGTATTAATCAAGGAAGTTAGATATTAATGATTGCTATATATATACATATCCAACTTTAGTGAGAATAGTCACACTTTCCTACAGTGACTACACATTTTTTTTAAAGGAAGTGACTATTTATTAAAACATAAAAATATTACAAATTTTAATGCATTAGAGATTGTATTTTTTTATTTATTAGTAGCATCTTTACTTTATTAAAATAAAGATATCCTCACACCATCATTAGTGAAATAAATTAAAAATTGAAATAATTTGTGATGAACTTGAAGAAACGTGTTTTCATTTCTTAAATAAAGCATTATACATTGAGAGTTATTTATAGATGCAGAGGCTACATTTTTTCAAAGATTCTATATGTGAATACGGAAGGAAATGTGTCAATCCGTTCGGCGCGGATCTTGTCTTTGACAAGTGCAGATTACCCCTTTGACAAGTGCAGATTCTGTCTTTGAAAGCTTCATTCAATGCCGTTTTATTTGATTCTCAACACTCCCCCTCAAGCTGGTGCATAGATGTCTTGCATACCCAACTTGTCTAGGAATTTTGTAAATGCCCTGCTTGAAATGGCCTTCGTTAAAATATCTACAAGTTGATCTTCTGATCGAATTTTCGGCAGTTCTAAGATTTTTTCATCTAATTTCTCCTTGATGAAAAATCTATCTACCTCCACATGTTTTGTTCGATCGTGTTGAACTGGGTTATGAGCAATATCTCGTGCAGCTTTGTTGTCACAGTATAGTTGTATTGGTTGTTGTGATGGATAGCCCAAATCGTTTAAGATAAAACTTATCCATAGCCCTTCACATATCCCAAGGGCCATGCCTCGATATTCTGCTTCAGCGCTCGAACGGGCAACGACATGTTGTTTCTTGCTTCTCCATGTGACAAGGTTTCCTCCCACAAAGGTAAAGTATCCTGAAGTAGAGCGTCTATCACTAACTGACCCGGCCCAATCTGCATCAGTATAAACTTCTATGTTGCTGTAATCTTCATTTTTGGAAAATAAGATTCCTTTTCCTGGATTTGTCTTCAGGTACCTCAGGATCCGCATTACTGCTTTCATGTGTTGTTCTCCGGGATTATGCATAAACTGACTTACAACACTCAATGCATAAGCAAGATCTGGCCTTGTGTGGGACAAGTACATCAATCTTCCAATCAGCCTTTGATATCTTCCTTTGTCTACTGGAACTTGGTCTGAAGTAATACAAAACTTCAGTCCTTCTTCTATTGGGGTGTCAATAGGCTGACAAGCTGTCATTCCCGTTTCGTGCAATAGATCTAAGGCATATTTCCTTTGAGACAGAAAGATTCCTCCCTTAGATCGAGAAACCTCAATTCCAAGAAAGTATTTTAAGGCACCTAAATCCTTCATCTCAAACTCTCTTGACAAGTACTTCTGAAGAGCCTCTGTTTCTTCCTCGTCGTTGCCTGTAACTACCATATCATCCACATAGACAATAAGGGCAGTGATTTTACCTTGTCGTTTTTTAATGAATAAGGTATGATCTGAATTGCTTTGGTTATACCCAAAACGAACCATAGCCTTTGTGAATTTCCCGAACCATGCTCTTGGGGATTGCTTCAACCCATACAATGATTTCTTCAATTTGCATACTTTCTGATTGAGTCGTTCTGGTCCACTGCATCCTGGTGGCAGATCCATATAAATTTCTTCAGACAGGTCTCCATGGAGGAAAGCATTCTTTACATCGAACTGTTGCACTGGCCAATCCAAGTTGACTGCTAATGATAATAAGATACGAATAGTATTAATTTTTGCTACCGGTGCAAACGTATCAGTATAATCAATCCCGTAGGTTTGGGTGTAACCCTTAGCTACGAGTCTTGCTTTGTATCGTTCAATAGAGCCATCTGCTTTGTATTTTATAGTGTAGATCCATCGACAACCCACTGGTTTCTTTCCTGGTGGAAGATCAACTAGTTCCCATGTTTGATTTTTCTGAAGAGATCTCATTTCATCATTCATAGCCGCTTTCCACTTTGGATCTTTTAAAGCTTCCTGCACACTGTTAGGAATAGATACAGCAGATAATTGATTCACAAATGACTGATTTGATTCTGACAAGCGATGGTTAGACACAAAATGACTCATAGGGTATTTGACTCTACTAGAGAAGTCAGGCTCATATGTGGGTTTAGGGATACCTCTATTTTGACGCTGGGGAAGAATTCTTCTGATTGGACTTGTGGTAGGAACATCCTCTGCAGACGATTGGTTAGGTATTTCTTCATGTGACTCATTCTCGATTGCAGTTGTGTCTGAGTTATTGTGCTCCCCAAATGTGTCTTCACATATCTCAGCCTGCGAATCATCACCATTTGCTTTTCCAGTATCTTGAAGGTTTACTATCTCAATGGAAGATTGACTTTCTTCAGGTGGAAGATATGTAAGAGTATGAATTTCCTCTTCATTATACTCCCCCTGAAATTCAGACTCTGACAAGTAGTACATGATATCTTCATGAAAAACGACATCCATGGTGATGTATATTTTTCTTGATGGTGGATGATAGCATCGGTATCCCTTTTGATGTAAGGCATACCCTACAAACACACAACGTAGTGCTCGAGGAGATAATTTGTCTTGTTGCGGCAAATGAACGAAGGCAACACAGCCAAACACATGTGGGGGCAGATTCGGCACATTTGGTGACATAATTGCATCATTCAGAACTTGGAAAGGAGTCTGGAATCCAAGGGAGCTTGAAGGTGTTCGATTGATCAAGTATGCTGCGGATGCCAATGCTTCTCCCCAATAAGATAATGGCATGTGGGCTTGGATTAGTGATGCTCGAACAACTTCTAGTAAATGTCTGTTCTTTCGTTCAGCAACGCCATTTTGTTGGGGTGTCCCCACACAAGTGGTTTGATGGACAGATCCTTGTGATTTCAGAAACTGTTGAATTGCTGTGCTCATATACTCACCTCCATTATCAGTATGTAGAACTCGAATTTGTGTCTGAAATTGAGTTGTCACCATCTTATGAAATCTTTGAAATAAAGAGTTTACTTCGTCTTTCGATTTCATCAGAAAAATCCATGTCATTCTGCTACAATCATCAATAAATGTAACAAACCAACGAGCACCTCCAATTGTAGAAACTTTAGATGGCCCCCATACATCAGAATGTACTACCATAAAAGGAACTGGATTTTTATTTAAGGACAATGGAAAAGTAGTTCGATGGCTTTTTGAAAGTTCACAAACATCACATTTAAAGTTACAAACATCAAATTTCAGAAACAAACTAGGAAATAATTTTTTTAAGTAACCAAATGACACATGCCCTAAACGTCTATGCCATAACCAAATTTCTGATTTCCCTTTTTTTATGGAACTATCTGCGACTAGTGCGGGGCTTAGCTTTCCAGTGTTTGTTGATGACATCTCCAAGTAGTACAAGTTGCCTCGTCTAATACCATAACCAATCGTTTGCTTCGTTTGGATGTCCTTAAACACACAATGATCAGGCCAAAAAATTACAACACATGATAAGTAAGTGGTTAATTGAGACACAGATAAAAGATTATAATCTAAAGATGGAACAATTAACACAGCGTCTAAATTTAATTCATTTGTGAGTCGTAAAGATCCTTCCCCAATAACTGAGGTTGTGGTTCCATTTGCAGTGGAAATATGTTTTTGTGAAGATGGTTTCAATTGAGAAACTTGTCGAGAATCAAAAGTCATATGATCAGTTGCCCCAGAATCAATTATCCATGTACTATTAATAACAGGTGTAAGAGTTTTAAGGGCCTTACCTGGACTGACAGAGGTTGCGATTTGCACTGAAGATTCTTTTCTAAGATCTGTAGTGGATGTGGATTCAGCTACTGCAGTTTTTGATCCATGCTTGGTGTTCTTCTTTCGAGTATCCCACCAGTCAGGATATCCAATGATTTCAAAACATTGTTCTTTCGTATGACCCTTCTTTCTACAATGAGTGCAATGGAGTGATGACTTGTCAACAAACTTCCTTTGAGGCTGCTGTCGTGCTATCATAGCAGACGTTTCTGAGTCGACCTTCTTGTTTAGTTTGCTTTGCCGTATATCTTCTCTTCGGATCAGAGAATAACATTCTTCTAAGTCTGGGATAATGTCTTTTCGTAGAATTTCTCCACGAACTTGGTCAAATTCTTCATCTAGCCCAGCAAGAAAAATGTGCACTCTCAATCTTTCAACAGACCTTCTGTATATTACAACATCTTCTGGATCCTTCATGACCACTTTATCTCGGTGATCAAGTTCTCGAAATATTTCGACCAATTCTCCATAGAATTTAGAGAGTGGTTGTCCATTTTGCTTGGTAGAGAATGCCTTCTGGTTTAGAGTGAAAACTTGTAATTCATCGCTTCCATCATAGAAGGCTTTTGATAATGCATCCCAGATTTCGTAGGCTGTAGGAATTCGTAAATATCGCTTCATGATCTCCGGAGACATGGATATGAGTAACCATCTTTTTACTTTTTGGTTCTCACTATACCATTTCTCATATTCCTTTGAAGATTCCTCAAATGGCTTTGTGCTGCTACGAATATATGAGAGTTTTTCTCTTTCTGCAAGATGCATCTCCATTATTTGAGACCAAACATCGTAGTTTGTCTCAGTGAGGATAATTCCAGCATTAAATACTCCATCAGATTGAACAGATTGAATGACAACAGGACTAGATTCAGTTGGAGTTTTCTCCATTTTTTTTTTCTTTTTCTTTTTTCCCTTTTTTTTCTTTTTTTTCTTTTTTTCCTTTTTTTTTTCTTTTTTTTTGTTTGTTTTCTTTTTTTTTTGTTTTTTTGTTTTTTTTTTTCGTCTAGATTGAAAGAAGAAAAAAAATAACCTTTTTAGGTAACAAAACGACAGGTCGTTTGGCCACTGCTTACCAAACCGACATGTCGGTTATGGTGGAATATAAACGACATGTCGTTTTAATCCTGCTGCACTTCTGGAGACTAAGCGTCACGTCGTTTTATCTCTAATTTAAAAACGACATGTCGGTTTTAATATAACAAAAAACGACACGTCGTTTTGTGACTGCTGCACTTCTGAGATAAAAACGACATGTCGGCTGACGTCTTCTTCAACCTCTGGAGCGCGTGAGAGCGCGTGAATGATGACAGAGGCGCGTGGTTGACTGGCCGTGGCTTCGGGTGGCGCGTGGGAGCGCGTGGGAATGTGTTTAAATGCGAAATTTTTACAGTTTCCTCACTGAAAACTGAGAAATTTGATGGTGTTCTTGGTTTTTGAGGAACACACTCTCGGAAAATTGATGGGATTGTTGATAAATTTGTAAACTCAAGTTTTTTACGTATGGGTGGCTTGTTTCTTGATCGGCATGGATATCTGTAATGGTAGGAATGGGTTTAAGAAAGAAAATGGTGGGAAAAATGGTTGTGGGAGGAATTTGGTTTCCTCTGTTTTTGTTACAAACAGAGCAGCGGAACTTGAAGAAACTTGAGCGTATTCATGGCTCTGATACCATGAAGAAACGTGTTTTCATTTCTTAAATAAAGCATTATACATTGAGAGTTATTTATAGATGCAGAGGCTACATTTTTTCAAAGATTACATATGTGAATACGGAAGGAAATGTGTCAATCCGTTCGGCGCGGATCTTGTCTTTGACAAGTGCAGATTACCCCTTTGACAAGTGCAGATTCTGTCTTTGAAAGCTTCATTCAATGCCGTTTTATTTGATTCTCAACAGAACTAGGAGTTTAATAAGTCTCGAGTTTCTTACATAGTTTGAAAAGATGAAGTTGCAGTGGTAAAATTTATAAATGATTAATGATTATGTATCAAATTACAGAAAATTCACAAGAATTTTAATAAAAGAACCTGAAGATTCTCTTAATTATTGATTTTTGTTTAAATCAAATAAAGATGAATTTATGGAAACAATTTCTTATTTATTATGATTCACCATTACTTATGCTTAAATATTTTCTGACATATTCTATGAAAAAGTCATCGTATCACAAGGGGCAGGAAAGCTATATGTGATGGTTGACTTGATTTTATGATAATAGTGTGTACACCTTTATTCTATTTTAATCTTTTTATGAGTTAATTTACTTGAATTTTTTTTTTTTATTACATGAAACTATTGCTCAGATTACAACTCATATTATATGAGACTATAATTGATATTTACAAATCAGACTATTACTGAGACCAACTTACATCAATGCTAATAGAGCTCTGCTCAGATTTTTAACCCTCACAAATATTCGAGGGAAGTCTACTCCTCACTCATGGGTAAGGGAGAAGACTACCTTCACTCAATTAATTGAGAAAGAAAATACCCCCACAATGCTTTTGTGGGGGTTCGAACTGCTGCCCTCCAACTTGGAGGGCAGCAGCCCTGGCCACTCGGGCTGAGCCGAGTGGTTATTTACTTGAACTTGGAGTTCAAAAGTTTATTTTACAATGCACATTATTGAACAATTATTGGACAAATTTATTGATATAGATGAAGTGATAAAAATCACTTATAGAAAGCATCTTAATTTGGGTATATGTGGTGCTGGTAGGATGATATTGTGATACAAAAAAAAAAAAAGTCATTTCCAACCCTAGAGTTTAATGCAATCCCATTTCCTCCTTACTATTTAAATAATAAAACTCATTTCATCTTTGTTTCTTAAACAATAGTTAAAAACACCCCAACACACACAAAAAAAAAAAGTGAAAGAATATTGATTTATATGATTGGTCAAAATATGGACGTCTAGTCCGAAAGCTAAAAGATGCAAAATTAATTAGCAAAATATAAAGAGTGTTGGACCTATAGTCCATTTTCATGAAGTCATAAAATTTACTAATAAAATGTGAATTTAAACTATGTATGTCCAAATTAATATAGAACGATCTATGTACTTATCCTTGAAAGACAAAATGCTTGAAACAAGTGCCTAAAGTACTAAACTAAAAAGCTTGTAGGTTATATATTCTTGATAAAGTCATAATCATAATTGTGTATATTACAGCAAAATATAATCACTTGAGTAAAAATTAATTTATTATAATTAGGATACGCTATTATCCATTTTTGTGTAATTTTTACTGAAAATTGAATTATAAATTTGCTATCTCAACAGATACATTGAGATGATTTGATTATTAAGATAACTCTTGAAGAGTGTATGAATTCATGATCAATTAATTTCTGTTTGGGGAAGAAATTCAAGATCAAAAATCTTGAAATGAAGAAATTTTGTAGTAATCTGCAGATTAATTAAAATTTGCATGACATATAAAGAAATTAATTTTGTAGTAATCTGCGTATTAATTTGCATGACATATAAAGAAATTCTTGAAGTATTTCATATTAGAAATTGATATGATAATTTATCATTTTCTTCCTCGATAGCAAAAATGTTGCTTTGGGTCTTGAAGTACCATACTCCATTGCAAATATCTTGTGCCAAATTGCATTATATGATATTGCATTCTTACAATTGCTCCGTATAAATTTGAAGGCATGAAAATAATGTGTAACATAAAGCTTATCCAAATTTTTTATGAATACGAGCTTAAAAAAGATTGTGTGTATATTCAGGTGTAGGCGCCTTCATTTTTTTTAATACGGATACGCTGTTAAACTATGCAATTATCAGCACTGATTTTATTAAAATGTACAGTTTAATAGTGTGTTCACATAAAAAAAAAAAAATTGAGGGTGGCCGCAGGGGTGTGTGTGTGTGTATGTGGTAAGTTAATATCAAATCAATAAGAGCATATCTTCAGATACTAGTATTAATTGGTACATTGAAAGTGCCCAGAATTAAACAAGAAAGGTAATAACAAATAGCAACATTTCCATTCATACTAGTCTTATTCCTCGAATTAATAAAATTATATTAATTTCTTGCTCATTTTTCTGTCAAGTAGAATAATGTATGCACTGTATATGACTTGTAATTAAGGACACTTGGGTGTTCCTTCCTTAGTTTTCCAGTTGTTGTAGCATGGACATTCTTCTTTATGCCCATAAGTACCTGAAGGAACACATAAGCATTTTTTGCAGCACATATTGCAAAATTCTATGCATGGGTTTCTATGTGATGTTGCTGAACAACGATAATTGCAGGCACTCGCACACTCTGCACGTGTATGTACAAATGATACATTTAATTAGTACTTATAACTTGAATAATGATGCTTAGATACGGATGTCTGGATTTTAAAAATCGGATTTAAATTAAAAATCTGAATTTTATTAAATCCGAATGTTCAAATTTGAATATGACTCAAAAATATTGATTATTAAAAGAAAATAGAAGGAAAAATGAAATGTTACTTACGTTCAGGTTTGAGTGATCCCTCTCCACCAGCCTGTGAATATCAACCATTATTAAATTGAAAGAGCAAATTGAAGACACAAACATAAAATATTGATATGTTGGTGTTCATTCGTCATGACATTTTTATTATTCTCCAAAAAAAAAAAAAACTCTGGATCTCATGCTATTTTATTTAATTTTTTGTAATTCACCTTTTCTTTTAGGTCTAATAGAAATGAAATGTGTATACAATACCCTCAATGAACTCCCCATTAATAGCTCTCATATAATTTTCACGTTATAACTTATAATATGTAGATAGTATATATGTGAACAATTAGATATAAATAGAGAGAGTGTTTTACATTTGCAACTTCAACAGCAAAGACCACAGAAAGAAAAAGAACAAGAGCAATAGAACTCCATGAAAGCTTGGCCATTATTTTTGGTTTAGAATGAGAAAATAATAAAAGTTAAGGACAACACTGAGATGCCTAAACTATGAATAGAAGCATGCTATTTATACTAGATATAATCCTCCTGACTGATGCTACATTTAATTCGTTGTGCTTTCATTTCTTATTCAGACTCAATATGTTACCAAATCTGTAGTTGTATTATTTAGAAAATTACTATATTTTTTGGTAACTATATCATTTTGTTTTCTAATTAAAGTTCGTATGTTTTTATCATCTGATTTTACATTCTATGTATAAATTTGTCACTGTATCATACAATGTGTCATATTCCATATATATGGTTTATTATGAATTTTATTCTATATAAATATATAATTCGTTGGCAATAACAAATTAAGATTAATCTCATACAATTATTGTTGATCTAAATGTAAGCTATCCAAACTATTAAGCACGTAAAATAAATAGATGAAGTTTTGGGAGCTAATACTAATGGATGTGATGGACTTGAAAATGGAAGCCTTCCCTCCTTCTCCCAAGGTCTGATCTCTATGAAAATATTTAGATGTTCGCAAATATCTAAATAAGTTTTAAGAATAAAGATGTCTACACACTTAAAATTTAGAAAAATTGTCATGAAGATTCCTAAATTTTTTAAAGAAGATACTAAAATTTTCTTTTAACGGTAATACTCTTTAACTAAAAAAATTACTCTAATATTTTATAACAAATTAAAATATAATATTAAAATAAATGTAATGATATATACATTTTAAAAATATTTTAATATTTTACAATCTATTAGACATATTGTGTTATATTAAAGTAATTTTTTTAATAAATATAAACATAATATTAAAATAAATATATTAAAATTTGAATTATTTTGAATATTAGTAAAATAATAATTTTAACATTATTAGTACGTGAGACTTTTTTTTAATTGAAAAATGTATTTAACCCTATATTTATTTAAAATCTCTACAATAAGTATAAATATATTATTAAAAATATAATAATTCACATATTTAAATTTATTTATCTACTAGACAGATTAATTTTTTGTATTATATTTATATTTCTTAAAAATAAAAAAATTTAACTTTTAATTACTCTATTCAAGAAATATTATAATAAAAAGTGATCTTAGTATTTTTTTTTAATTTTATACACACAAACACATACACTTATATATACACATACATATACATATACTTTTTTTCTAAATCTTAAGGATGTCAATATTATTTTTCTTTTTGTTAATTTATATTTAATTATGATATTAAAGCCATAATTAAATCTTTAAATTTTTTACCTTGGAAAGAATTAATCATGAGGAGAGCTTTAACCAGATATAGTTTTTCAAGGCAGCAAGCAAGCATGTTATTAAGTCGAAGATATATTGAAGAGATAAAAGGAATTATCAAATCTTTTTGTATAACTAACTTTTGATACGAAACATTTGTAGAACGTACAATTGTAAAAGAATTATGGATACTATAATTGAAATTGGGGCTTGAAATGATCATTGTAAATACTTTTTTTTTTTAAATTAACATGCTAAAGATTACGGTTATTATGTAAGAACCGTCATTAAATGTGATTTTTAATGACGATTTTTAGGAGAAAACTGTCATTAAAATTATAGTATATATAGTAAATAATGACTGTTTAGTAAAATAATCGTCATTATAAATATTTAATGACGGTTTTTGATAAAAAAAAAATTGTCATTAAAACTTATATACATATGATATATAATGACCGTTTATTAAAATAATCGTCATACATTTAATAACGGTTTTTGAACTGTCATAAAAATATGCCCTTTTTAATGTCACTGCCTAAGATGACGGTTTTAAAACCCACGTTAAAGACCAATTTTGTAGTAGTTTCCGTCTGATTCCACAACACAACACATATGCATATATAAATAATATTATTACATAGTTGAGGATTAAGATTAAAGCTTGAATATTGAAGATCTGCATGAGCCAGCTAGCTAACATAATCGATTAAGATACAATATAATCAGTCGGCTGGGAGAGCTCATCAATAAACTCTAATACGTGCGCATTTATAAGTAATATCATGACATAGTTGAGGATGAAGATTGAGGATCAGCATGAGCTAGCTACCTAGCTAGCGACCACATAGTCGATTGAAATACAATCGGCCAGGGGGAGGACTACAATGTTCGCCTTTTCTGGTATTCCGGGGAGCAGGGGTACAAGGCTTGTAGGCACCAGGTCTCCCACAATCGATTACTAGCTTACCGGCGTTCAGAGTCTTAGTTCTTGCAACAGTAGAATCAGCCTTAGAAAACAACATGTCGTTGTGATCAAAATGGAAATTAGCAATGATGGTTCTGTTGCTCTTATGCACGGCTGCAGCAGCATCAGCACAAGATTGATCATTTGCGGCGAAGAAGAGTATCGTGACTATGATGGTCGCTGCTAAGGCACCACCTCCCAATCCCATCACGTGACTTCCCATGTTTTTTTTTTTTCCCCTCTCTTTTCCCTGTTCACTCTACTGACTTCTTTTTCGAGCTTGTTTGTGAGAACTAAGAAGCCAGCTTCTCCCCAAGTTCTCCTTTACTATAGCGCTTCAATTACGAACTGTTTCTTTTTTCCTTTCTTAAATAAATAAATTAAAAGGAGAGTCCCTTGTCCAACTAGAGAGTTTGTATGGTGGAGATTGCTCTTATGTACACAGATGTTTATGGCAAAAGTTAATGTCATAAAATGTTTTTGTCCAGAAAGTGACTCCCCTCTTAGGGTGTTATTATGTACGGCCTTCTCACCTTACGAAATAATGTAAGGTACGTCCCAAGAAATGACAAGTAAATCGACAGCATTGTGCCATCTGTAGGTGGTATAATTAATTTGATCGGTTGAAATCGGTTACAAAAATAATCAACGCAGGGTTAATCCCTTCTAATAACAACCCACTATCTCGCCTGTGTTTTTCTGGGAAAAAAGAAAATGTTGTGTTTTAATCCTCAGTTTAACCTATTCGACACTCCGGCCGTCCCTTCTCTTTTTGTGCAGATTTCATTCATCGTTTCCTCTTTGCCTTTCATTGCTTACTCACCAATCCGATCATAATCTTTTTGATTTAATTTCCAAACTGCTAGTCCCAGCACTGCCTTCAAAGGAGTAGCTGAAAGAGAGTGCTTCACAATGGCACCATGGTTGTGTCTAATGTTTCATTGATGGCCGTGATAGATGGAAAAAAGTAAGTCCTTATTTTTTCAGTTAATTTAATTAATGAGAATGGATACTGAAAGGGATGGAGTTTGTTAATGGTTATGTCGGCATCTTATCTTAAAGATTTGACATTTTTTTTCCCTTGATTCTTGATTAATCACCCAAACTCGCATTCCCTCTTCACGGTTGCCCACTTATTATCTTTAGTTGTGCAATTAATTTCCATCCGTCTGATTTCATTAGTCTAATCTGAAGGATCATATTTGCTTAATGTAAGTAACTTTATTATGTAAGATAACAAGGCCCCCTCTTAGGTATCTTACCCTAGCCAGACCGGTTCATTTTAAAACCGATTTATTATTTTTCAAACCGATTTATTTTGGTTCGTTATAAATACACAGAAAGTAAATACTAGGGACTTTAACCTAGTGATAGGCTTGTATCTTCAACTTTGTTGGTGGCACAACTATTTTTGCGGAAAACGTTTGTGAGTAGAAATAGATTTTTTTTAAACATTAGTACGAGTAAAATTTTGTACTGGCAATAGTAAATTTTCTTGATTATAATGTAAATTCATTTAGATATATATATTGTAAATTTCGTATTTTATCATGTACAGGTTGTATCAAATTTCAAAAGATTATTCAAAAACAAATAAAATAGAACATAAAAAAGTTACAATATTTTTTTAAACTTATCCAAGGTGTATTTCAAATAAGGAGTTATGAGAGATGTGGTATTTAATAAGAGAATGATGATTTTGAATAATTTTGCAGTTTATTTTTTAATCCTTACATGATGAATATGACATTATATAGGACGTAGATAAGTTTTTGGATGATATAGGCATTACTTAATGAAACAAAGGCTTTTGTTAAGTTACATAATCAAGTAACATACATAATTATATAGCAGCTGTTGGATTTCATCAAACGGTTGTGAAAATAACATGATTTTATTATCTTATATTTCCACAATCGTTTGATGAAAATCCAACGGTTGCTACATAATCATACATGTTACATGATTATGTAACATAACAATATCCTGAAACAAAACAACTTCGATATTAATGCTAATAATATTGAAATAAAAATATTTTAACCTTTAGTAGCCGACAAACTACACAAAATTTTAAACTACTTGTTTGAGTTTAAGGTGCTGATGTAGTTAGATAACAGAAGGAAAAATAAAATTAGTTAATTAAACTTTGGGAAGAGGGTGAAATAGTTCCGGACACAATGAGAACTAAATGATGCTATAATCTGAAACGAAGTCCTTAAACTCACATTGTTGTGAAATTTTAAAATAATGCTCGACACATAAGATGGAAGATAAAACTGCCATTATAGTAATACAAGGAAGGATTTTATTAATTTAATAATTCATTGAAATAGTAATAAGACTTCCATATTTACAATAGAATAATGCACTTTCCTAAGAAACTTATGCCAAAAAATAGAATCAGAATCGAACTCAAAATGAAGAACCTAAAACATACCTAATTGACTCCAATTAAAATGATAGGCAACCCTTATATGTTGATTAGTTGTACAGATTTCCAAACTTCGATATAGACAGATTAGTACATTGTAATATAATTCATTACAAAATTATGAAAATACAGTTGTTGTGCCTCCAATATTATGCTGAAGCACAAATATATACCTTTAGGATCTACTTGGTAGTTGGATAAAATCATGTGATTGATTTATTTTTGTTGGAAGTAATTCTAATACTACAATTTGGTGTATAATTAAGTAAATTTAAAATAATTTTTTCGGCCCCGCCGTATAATTCAATAAATAGTGTGAAAACTTGTTCAAGGAGAGCTAGGGATAATTTTCTAAAGGCTAAAATATAATCCTAAGTATTGCATGAGTCAAGGAAAAAGATTAAAACAGGGAAAAAAAATCTTTTTTTTTTTTCCAAATTAACGATGTATGGTTAAATAAATATATGTGGTTAACTAATTGATTTTGTTTTTAATATTTTAATAACAAATTATTTTTAGCATCTAATTTGTTCTTATACAATCCAATCTAATCTTTCACACATCAATGATGTGGTGCAAATTCAACAACTATACAAGTCATGTAGCTTTCGTCCTTTAAAACAATGGAAATTATCAGTCATATACCTTTAAATGACACCCGTATCAAACATGTATGAAAACTTTTTAAGTGTATCACTCGTATACCCTAAGTTGACAAAACACTTCTGCCGTCCACCAATCCGTTAACTTCCGTTTGCAAGTGCTGACATCATAAGGGTAATTTAGTCTTTTAAGATTGACGAAACTTTGATTAAAAAAACGACATGTCATCCCATTTACCTAGTAAAAAATGACATGTCATATGATATATATTAATAAAAATGACATGACATCCAATTTATCGGATAATTGTTAATAATTGCTAAAAACAAAACTACTTTACAATCGAATTTACTCCTCCAAAATTTAATCTAAATTTTTGAAGATCTACTCCTCCAAGCTCCAATTGGATATTTTTATGGTATAATATGTATAATTGTAAATAATATGTTGTTAATAATTTTTTATGGTATAATATGAATATTTTTATGGATAATTGTTAATAATATGTACTATTAATAATTCATTTTTTTAATAAAAAAATGTATTGTTAATAACAAATAAAAAAAATTGTGTATTGAAAATTTACGTTAATTTTTAGGGTAAATTTATCATTTTTACCTCGTTTTGAGTTTCAAGGGCAAAATAGTCAATTTGCCATAATTCTGTTAACTTTCTAATGGAAGTTAACGGATTGGTGGACGGCAGAAGTGTTTTGTCAACTTAGGGTATACGAGTGATACACTTGAAAAGTGTTCACACACGTTTTATACGGGTGTCATTTAAAAGTATATAGCTGATAATTTCCCTTAAAACAAACAAGGAGGTGGTTGTGCAAGTCCTGTGGTCCATAGAAAGCAGCTCCGTACTATTTTACTGATGAGCTCATCTGTAAGATAGTGATAGCTAAGTTTTGTTTTGTTTTGCTTTTTGTTTGCTAAATGTTTTTAGAATTAATTGATAGCCAGCTTGTCTTCCAATCGACTTTTTATTTTAATCATACTATTTTGGTCCCGACAACACATAAAAAAAATGTTAGATATCTTAATATTCAAATTTTAAATTATCCGATATCTTGGTGGGAGCAATTATGAGTATTGAAATTATAGATTAACAATATAAAATTTGTACAACACATCTTTTGATAGGTTTTCGGTACTTGATCATAGAATTATCTGGTCAGAGTGTGTCAATATATTTAGTATGTTGAAAATGATCATTAGAGAAAACTAGTAAGTATCAAGGAATAAGATGTAATTAAATTGATTGGACAGTTAAGATATCGATTTAATTAATGATGTGGTACAAATGATTATGCAGTAAAGAGATCAATTTGGCTTGGGACGAATTATAATTCGAGCATACAATTATGGAGATCGGTTCTAATCTTACAGTGGAGTATAGGAAGTATGCAATTAACAATATATAAAATGTATGTTTTCAAAGGAAAAACCAATTTTAAAATATTGAGTGAGAGAGGGAAAATTCAAGATAATTTTTCCCATGGGCTCCATTGTTAGTTTAATAATAAAATTATATATATACCTCGACTTCATGATACAGTGATGCTCCCTTCGGAGGGTATATATATTAGATATTTTATTTGATGAACTTCTTTAAAGATAAAATTGAAATATTTTTCAATCGATTGATCACCCCAACGATAACTATTGATATGAAAAGTACTAGATTGAAACAATGATTATACAGTCAAGTAAAATTTGTTCTTAACCATCCCAACGAAGCTTTGTTAACAAATTTAGGCCCAAAATGATAACGATAATTATTTATCATGTCTCTACATGAAAGAAAATAATCCAATGGATAATTTGGTCTAGTAAGTGTAGACATAACTTCCCCAACGGATAGCTTGTCAAAACGGTACTAGATTATCATTACAATAAATTAAAATGCATTTATGATTTTTTACATTTTTATTATTTATTGTAAATATTATATCAAATTATTTATGCATGAATGTTTTATTTTTCATAAAATGTTTTCCCTGAGCCCACTTACTATTATTCTGATTCAAAACAAACTCACTAGTAAGAACTATATAGATTGGAAAAGAAATATATTCATTGTTCTAACTGTTGAAAATTATAAATATGTCTTAACTCAGTCATGCCCTCCAGTTCCAGTGGAAGATGTTCATAGAAATCAAAGGAGGCTTTATAAGAAACGGGAAAAGGCCAATGAAATGCCAAAATGCTACATTTTAGCCTTGATTTTTAATATTCTTTAGACCAAACATCAAAACTTGGAGACTGTCACTGAAATAATAGAGAGTCTCCAAGAGATGTTTGGGCAGAGTACTCGCTCCACGAGACAAGCAGCACTGAAAGGTATTATAAACAGCAAAATAGAGAAGGGCACAAGAGTTCGTGAACATGTCCTCAAAATAAATGACTATTTGAATGAGGTCTAGATTCAGGGAGCACAAATCGATGATAACTCAAAGATTGATATGGTGCTAGAATCTCTCCTAGAAACATTCAAGGAGTTTATAGTCAATTATATCATGAACAAAAGAAACATGATCTTAATTGAATTGATGAATGAACTCCATTCTGCCGAAGAGATCTATCGTGCTGAAAAATTTCTAGAAAGCATAAATATTATTAAAAAAGGTTATTCTTCTAAACCTAAGCCGAAAGGCAAAGGTAAGAAAAAAGCTAGGAAAAAGAGACCGTTTACCAAACAAGATGGCAAGCCGAAAGGCAAATGCTTCAAGTGTGGACAGAAAGGCAAACATGACTTAACTGACGGCACCACTAATGGACCTAAAAATAAGAAAATCGGTATATTGGGTGATAAACCTAATTACAATATTTGTTAAAACATTATGTGTTATATTCATGTGCAAATGGAGCCTTGTGTTATTTTATAAGGTGGGGCCCTAAAGTGGTTGCACATGATCTCCACCTTCACTTAAGTGGAGATAATATTAAATTTAAACTATTTATTATTTTGAACAATAATAAAAGGATAATACATATTTAGGATTTTATAAGAAATATTATATAAGTATATTTTTCTCAAAAAAAAGAAAAGAAAGAGAGAGGAGTCGTGATTCAAAATACACGTTTTGAGAGAAACAGTGAAAAGAAGCCAGTTGTTTTGGAAGTAATAAAACGGATGCCCACACATCTAGTGCTGATCAAATTTGAGTTATAGCCTGGAAGGTTATTTGGTGACGGATCATGATCTAATAAGTATGGTGGTGACAGATCGTGATTTGGGAGTCTAGATTAATTTCGATTGTTCATCTTCTCAGATTGTTAAGGTATGATTTTCTAGATTACGAATTCTTGTGTATTATATGAGATCGATCCTGAAAGTTTTTATGAGAAAAACTAATTTTTAACCAACAGATAATGTATATGTGAACAATTAGATATAAATAGAGAGTGTTTTACATTTGCAACTTTAACAACAAAGACCACAGAAAGAAAAAGAACAAGAGCAATAGAACTCCATGAAAGCTTGGCCATTATTTTTGGTTTAAAATGAGAAAATAAGAAAAGTTAAGGACAACACTGAGATGCCTAAACTATGAATGGAAGCATGCTATTTATACTACATATAATCCTCTTGACTGATGCTATATTTAATTCGATCTGCTCTCATTTCTTATTCAGACTAAATATGTTACCAAATCTGTAGTTGTATTCTTTAGAACAATTACTATTTGTTTTGGTAACTGTATTGTTTTGTTTTCTAATTAAATTTCGTATGTTTGCATCATCTGATTTTACATTCTATGTATAAAACTTGTCACTGTATCATACAATGTGTCATATTCTATATATATGGTTTATTATGAATTTTATTCTATATAAATATATAATTCGTTGGCAATAACAAATTAAGATTAATCTCATGCAATTATTGTTGATCTAAATGTAAGGTATTCAAACTATTAAGCACGTAATATAAATAGATGAAGTTTTGGGAGCTAATACTAATAGATGTGATGGACTTGAAAATGGAAGCCATCCCTCCTTCTCCCAAGGTCTGATCTCTATGAAAATATTTAGATATTCGTAAATATCTAAATAAATTTTAAGAACAAAGATGTCTACACACTTAAAATTTAAAAAATTTGTCATGAAGATTCCTAAATTTTTTAAAGAAGATACTAAATTTTTTTTTTTAACCGTAATACTCTTTGACTCAAAAATTGACTCTAATATTTTATAACAAATTAAATATAATATTAAAATAAATGTAATCATATATACATTTTAAAAATATTTTTAATATTTAAAAATATTTTAATATTTTACAATCTATTAGACATATTGTGTTATATTAAAGTAAATTTTTTTAATAAATATAAACATGATATTAAAATAAATGTACTAAAATTTAAATTATTTTAGATATAATGTAAAATAATAATTTTAACATTATTAGTACGTAAGACTTTTTTAATTGAAAAATGTATTTAACCCAATATTTATTTAAAATATCTACAATGAGTATAAATATATTATTAAAAATATAATAATTCACATATTTAAATTTATTTAAATATTTTAATATTATAAATCTACTAGACAAAATACATTTTTGTATTATATTCATATTTATTAGAAATCTTAAAATTAATTTTTAATTAATAAAAAAGAGATCTTAATAATTTGTTTAATTTTAGGGAATATATATATAATTTTAAGGATGTAAATATCATTTTTCTTTCAGTTAATTTATATTTAATTATAATATTAACGTCATAATTAAATCTTTAAATTTTTTTACCTTGGAAAGAATTAATCATGAGGAGAGCTTTTCTGTCTGATTCCACAACACAACACGTGCTTATATAAATAATATTATTAATAGCTGAGGATGAAGATTAAACATTGAATATCGTAGATCAGCATGAGCCAGATAGCTAGCATAATCGATTAAGATACAATACACGCGCATTTATAAGTAATATCATGACATAGTTGAGGATGAAGAGTGAGGATCAGCATGAGCTAGCTAGCTAGCTAGTAAGCACATCCTCGATTGAGATACAATCCGCCGGGGGGAGGACTGCAATGTTCACCTTTCTTGGAATTCTGGGGATCGGGGGTACAAGGCTTGTAGGGACCAGGTCTCGCACAATCGATTACTTGCTTAGCCGCGATTCCTACGTTCAGAGTGGTAGTTCTTGGAACAGCAGCAGCCAATTGCAATTCCGAATCATCCTCAGAAAACAACATGTCATTGTGATCAAAATGGAAATTAGCCATGTTGGTTCTGTTGCTCTTATTCACGCCTGCAGCAGCATCAGCACAAGATTGATCATTTGCGGCGAAGAAGAGTATCATGACTATGATGGTCGCTGCTAAGGCACCACCTCCCAATCCCATCACGTTACTTCCCATGTTCTTTCCTCTCTTTTCCCTGTACACTCTACTGATTTCTTTTTCAAGCTTGTTTGTGAGAACTAAGAAGCCAGCTTCTCCCCAAGTTCCCCTTTACTATAGCGCTTCAATTACGAATTGTATCATTTTTTTCTTTTTTAAATAAATAAATTAAAAGGAGAGGCCCTGATCCAACTAGATGGTTTGTACGGTGGAGATTGCTCTTATGTACGCCGATATTTATGGCGAAATTTAATGTCATCAAAAGTTTTTGTCCAGAAAGTGACTTCCTAGTTAATGTCATAAAAAGTTTTTGTCCTGAAAGTGATTAGCACGTTTTGGTGGGTATGCAGTGCGGCAGGACACGCACGCAGTACGTAAATTGAGTTAAAATTAAAATTTTAGGTACGTGGATCTTAAAAATATGGTACAATTAGAGATGAATTAAATATGGTATGATAAAAAAATTTGTAATAAATATATTTTATTTTTTAATAAAAGTAAACTTAAAATTTTATAATTTTACAAATAATTTGAAATTAAATTTTTTAAATTCATTTAATTCTTAGTTTAAAAAAAAGTTATAATTGATTTATATTTATAATTTATTAAATAAATAATTGATATCATGATTTTAATGAATAAAAATATAAATATTATGATTTTATAAATATGGATTAATATTATTGTGAACTATGAATCATGACTCTATGTAATCCCAAGTTAACAATTAAGTTAACCCTTAAGAAAAATTTATTATTATTGTTGTTGTTAAGTATTAAAAGAATTTCTAATACTATAAAATCAAACTTAGTAATTAATATTATATTTTCTTATTATTATTAGTTTATTATTATTAAATATGGACTTGAGTTTTGAATTTTCGATTCTATTAAATTTGAATAAAAATATAGACCTAAGAAAAATACATAAATTTAAAAAAAGTATGTTAACAGCTTAGCATGTACTTTTAAAAAAAAAAAAATTTATTGGGTTTTTTTTTCTTAGGTACGGCACTGCACGTGCGGGGTTGAGCCTAAGTATAAAAAATTTAGGCACAGCACGGGCACGAGCATATATGGACCTTACATTGGTGGGCCAGCCCGACCCATTGACCATCTCTAGATATCTCCCCCTAGCCAAACCGGTTCAGTTTAAAATCGATTTATTTTAGTTTTTTATAAGTACACAAAAAGTAAATACGAGGCTTGTATCTTCAACTTTGTTGATGGCACAACTATGTTTGCGGATTAAAACGTTTGTGAGTAGAAATAATTTTTTTTTTAAATATTAGTGTGAGTGAAATTTTGTACTGGTAATAATAAATTTTCTTGATTATATGTAAATGCATTTAGATTTTTTTTTTATAAATTCCGTATTGTATCATGTACAAGTTGTATCAAATTTAAAAAAAGTATTCAAAAACAAAAAAATAGAACATAAAAAAGTTGCAATAATTTTTTTAAACTTATCCAAGGTGTATTTCAAATAAGGAGTTATGAGAGATGTGGTATTTAATAAGAGAATGTCGATTTTGAATAATTTTTTAGTTCATTTTTTAGTCCTTACATGATGAATATGACATTATATAGGACGTAGATAAGCTTTTGGATGATATAGGCATTACTTAATGTTTTGATATTAATTTTAATAATATTGAAATAAAAATACTTTAACCTTTAGTAGCCCACAAACTACACACAATTTTAAACTACATGTTTGGGTTTAGGGTGCTGATGTAGTTAGATAGCAGAAGGAAAAATAAAATTAGTTAATTAAACTTTGGGGAGAGAGGTGCAATAGTTCCAGACACAATGAGAACTAAATGATGCTATAATCTAAAGCGAAGTCCTTAGACTTGCATTGTTGTGAAATTTTAAAATAATGCTCGACACATAAGATGGAAGATAAAACTCCTGTTATAGTAATATAAGGAAGGATTTTATTAATTTAATAATTTATTGACATAGTAATAATAAGACCTCCA
This sequence comes from Citrus x changshan-huyou, assembly GCA_039657385.1. Classification (NCBI taxonomy): domain Eukaryota; kingdom Viridiplantae; phylum Streptophyta; class Magnoliopsida; order Sapindales; family Rutaceae; genus Citrus; species Citrus x changshan-huyou. The sequence goes on from CM077555.1 coordinate 13,146,604, forward strand.
TATTTATAATAGAATAATACACTTTTCTAAGTAAATTTATGCCAAAAAATAGACTCACAATCAAACTTAAAATGAAGAACCTAAAACATACCTAATTGGCTCCAATTAAGATGACAAGTATAAAATAGACCTAAAACAACTGAAATTCTAAAATTGTCCATGCTATATTTTATTCTTTTGGATAGGCAACCCTTATAAGTTGATTAGTAGCTCAGATTTCCAAACTTTTCGATATAGACATATTAGTACATTGTAATATAATTCATTAAAAAAAAGGGTACATATTATATAAATACAGTTGTTGTGCCTCCAATATTATGCTGAAGCACAAATATATACATACCTTTAGGATCTACTTGGCAGTTGGATAAAAACACGCGATTGGTTTATTTTGGTAGAGATAATTCTAATACTACAATTTGGTGTATAATTAAGTAAACTTAAAATAAATTTTTTGGCCCCGCCGTATAACTCAATGAATAGTGTGAAAACTTAGGGATAATTTTCTTAAGGCTAAAATCTAATCCTAAGTATTGCATGAGTCAAGGAAAAAGATTAAAAAGGGAAAAAAAATCTTCTTCTTTTTTTTCCAAATTAATGATGTATGGTTAAATAAATATATGTGGTTAACTAATTGATTTTGTTTTTAATATTTTAATTACAAATTATTTTTAGTATCTAATTTCATCTTATATAATCCAATTTAATCTTTCGCACATTAACGATGTGGGGCAAATTCAACAACTGTACTATAAGATTAATCTCATACAATTATTGTTGATCTAAATGTAAGCTATCCAAACTATTAAGCACGTAATATAAATAGATGAAGTTTTGGGAGCTAATACTAATAGATGATGGACTTGAAAATGGGAGCCATCCCTCCTTCTCCCAAGGTCTGATCTCTATGAAAATATTTAAATGTTCGTAAATATCTAAATAAATTTTAAGAACAGAGATGTCTACACGCTTAAAATTTAAAAAATTTGTCATGAAGATTCCTAAATTTTTGAAAGAAGATACTAAAATATTCTTTTAACCGTAATAATCTTTTGACTCAAAAATTGACTCTAATATTTTATAACAAATTAAAATATAATATTAAAATAAATGTAACCATATATACATTTTAAAAATATTTTTAATATTTAAAAATATTTTAATATTTTACAATCTATTAGACATATTGTGTTATATTAAAGTAAAATTTTTTAATAAATATAAACATAATATTAAAATAAATATATTAAAATTTGAATTATTTTGAATAGTAATAAAATAATAATTTTAACATTATTAGTACGTGAGACTTTTTTTTAATTGAAAAATGTATTTAACCCAATATTTATTTAAAATCTCTACAATAAGTATAAATATATTATTAAAAATATAATAATTCACATATTTAAATTTATTTAACTATTTTAATATTATAAATATATTACACAGATTAATTTTTTGTATTATATTTATATTTCTTAAAAATCACAAATTTAACTTTTTTAATTTTTTGTATTATATTTAACTTTTTTAACTTTATACACACACACATACATATACATACTTTTTTCTAAATCTTACGGATGTCAATGTTATTTTTCTTTTCGTTAATTTATATTTAATTATGATATTAAAGCCATAATTAAATCTTTAAATTTTTTACCTTGGAAAGAATTAATCATGAGGAGAGCTTTTCTGTCTGATTCCACAACATAACGTGCATATATAAATAATATTATTACATAGCTGAGGATGAAGATTAAAGATTGAATATTGTAGATCAGCATGAGCCAGATAGCTAGCAGGGAAAGCTTTTCACTAAACTCTAATACACTCGCATTTATAAGTAATATCATGACATAGTTGAGGATGAAGATTGAGGATCAGCATGAGCTAGCTAGCTAGCTAGTGAGCGCATCCTCGATTGAGATACAATCTGCCGGGGGGAGGACTGCAATGTTCACCTTTCTTGGAATTCTGGGGATCGGGGGTACAAGGCTTGTAGGCACCAGGTCTCCCGCAATCGATTACTATCTTACCGGCGTTCAGAGTCTTAGTTCTTGCAACAGTAGAATCAGCCTTAGAAAACAACATGTCGTTGTGATCAAAATGGAAATTAGCAATGATGGTTCTGTTGCTCTTATTCCCGGCTGCAGCAGCATCAGCACAAGATTGATCATTTGCGGCGAAGAAGAGTATCGTGACTATGATGGTCGCCGCTAAGGCACCACCTCCCAATCCCATCACGTTTTTTTCCGCTTCTTTTCCTGTACACTCTACTGACTTCTTTTTCAAGCTTGTCGGTGAGAACTCTTTTTTTTTTTTTTTTTTGGTTGTCGGTGAGGACTAAGAAGCCAGCTTCTCTCCAAGTTCTCCTTTACTATAGCGCTCCAATTACGAACTGTTTCTTTTTTCCTTTCTTAAATAAATAAATTAAAAGGATAGGCCCTTATCCAACTAGAGGGTTTGTATGGTTGAGACTTGAGATTGCTCTTACGTACACAGATATGTATGGCAAAAGTTAATGTCATAAAAAGTTTTTGTCCAGAAAGTGACTTCCCTCTGAGGGTGTTATTGGGTACCTTACCCTAGCCAAACCGGTTCGGTTTAAACCGATTTATTTTGGTTTGTTATAAGTACACAGAAAGTAAATACTAGGACTTTGAGCTAGTGATAGGCTTGTCTCTTCAACTTTGTTAATGGCACAACTATTTTTGCGGATCAAAACGTTTGAGTAGTACTAGAATTTTTTTTTTTAAATATTAGTACGAGTAAAATTTTGTACTGGTAATAGTAAATTTTCTTGATTATAATGTAAAATGCATTTAGACTTTATTTTTTTTGTTGTAAATTTCGTATTGTATCACGTACAGGTTGTATCAAATTTCAAAAAAGTATTAAAAAAATAGAACATAAAAAAGTTATAATTTTTTTTTAAACTTATCAAAGGTGTATTCCAAATAAGGAGTTATGACTTATGAGAGATGTGATATTTAATAAGAGAATGATGATTTTGAATAGTTTTTTCAGTTCATTTTGTAGTCCTTACATGATGAATATTACATTCTATAGGACGTAAATAAGTTTTTGGATGATATAGGCATTACTTCATGAAACAAAACAATTTAGATATTAATGTTAATAATATTGAAATAAAAATATTTTAACCTTTAGTAGCCCACAAACTACACACAATTTTAAACTACATGTTTGGGTTTAAGGTGGTGAAGTAGTTAGATAGAAGAAGGAAAAATAAAATTAGTTAATTAAACTTTGGGGAGACAGGTGTAATAGTTCCAGACACAATGAAAACTAAATGATGCTATAATCTAAAACGAAGTCCTTAGACTCGCATTGTTGTGAAATTTTAAAATAATGCTCGACACATAAGATGGAAGATAAAACTCATGTTATAGTAATACAAGGAAGGATTTTATTACTTTAATAATTTATTGAAATGATAATAAGATCTCTATATTTATAATAGAATAATACACTTTCCAAAGTAAATTTATGCCACAAAATAGAATCACAATCGAACTCAAAATGAAGAACCTAAAACATACCTAATTGACTCCAATTAAGATGACAACTATAAAATAGACCTAAAACAACTGAAATTCTAAAATTCCAGATAAGCGACCCTTATAAGTTGATTAGTAGCACAAATTTCCAAACTTCGATATAGACATATTAGTACATTGTAATATAATTCATTAAAAAAAAAGTACATATTATGTAAATACAGTTGTTGTGCCTCCAATATTATGCTAAAGCACAAATATTGAAATATATACCTTTAGGATCTACTTGGTAGTTGGATAAAATCATGTGATTGGTTTATTTCGGTAGGAATAATTCTAATACTACAATTTGGTGTATAATTAAGAGCCCGTTTGGGAGTGTGGTGAGGTAGTTGGGCTACCAAAGCTCAATTATTAAGGTGTTTGGTAACACTTGTAGCTGAACTTTGACAGCTTAGTAAATTTTTTTTTTTCAACTTCTACTCCACAGCTATAATTTTTACTTCACAGCAGCTGCAGCTTAAAAGGTACAACACCTCACTCTCAAATACATCCTAAGTAAACTTAAAATAAATTTTTTAGTCCCGCCGTATAATTCAATGAATAGTGTGAAAACTTGTTCAAGGAGAGATAGGGATAATTTTCTTAAGGCTAAAATCTAATCCTAAGTATTGCATGAGTCAAGGAAAAAGATTAAAAAGGGAAAAAAATCTTCTTCTTTTTTTCCAAATTAATGATGTATGGTTAAATAAATATATGTGGTTAACTAATTGATTTTTTTAAATATTTTAATAACAAATTATTTTTAATATCTAATTTCATCTTATATAATCCAATTTAATCTTTCGCACATTAACGATGTGGGGCAAATTCACCCCCAATTAAAGAAGGAGGTAGTTGTGCAAGTCCTATGGTCGATAGAAAGCAGCTCCATACTATTATACTGATGAGCTCATCTGTAAGATAGTGATAGCTAAGTTTTGTTTTGTTCCCTAAATTTTTTTTAGAATTAATTGATAGCCAGCTTGTCTTCTAGTCGACTTTTTATTTTAATCATACTATTTGGATTCCTGGCAACACATAAATAAAATAATAATGTTAGATATTTTAATATTTAATTTTAAATTAAATCTTAACTAATGTGGTATTCATTGTAATTTTATAATAAATTATAAAATCTATCATCCAATAAATAAGTGACGCATAGTATTTAAATTCAATTTTAGACTCGAATGTTGGAATTCTTAATATTATTGATAAATAAATCACAAAAATGTACAAAAATTAATGAAAAACAAAACAAGAGGAGATAACATATAAGTTGTATAATCAGGCTTATGTATTCTATAGTTAATTAGAATTTTCAAGTTAATCTCTATTTAGATTAAATTTATCAAATGAAGTATGGAAAAAAAAATTAGAAAAGTGTTATGCCCAGGATATTTTGTTAAAATAGAATAGAAACGGGATATGATATTTTTAACAACGTAAATGATCAAACTTAAAAATTATATCAATACTCTAGCTCTTGCTTTAGAAAACATATTTAGGGCCAGTTTAGTAATACTATATTTTTTAAAATAAGTGTTATTAGTTGTACTGTAGAAATAATCAATTATGAAAAGATTCAGTTAAATATTTAGTAAAATTCTTTTTTAAAAGTACTGTGAGTTTTAACAACAGTTGCATACATTTGATGAATCTTATTATTAAATTACTGTAAGAATACAAATAACTAAATGGATGTAATATAAAATAAAATTTATTTGCCATATGTGTGTGTGTATGTATATGTGTGTGTGTGTGTATAATATAATATTTTTTATTGTGTATAGATAATAATTGATAGCTGAAATAAATATTTTTATTTTATAAGTTTTATTTTTTATTTTGTTATCTCATTATTGGTAATATTAATATTAATATCTTTAAATTTCTTGATTTTGTTTCCTAATTAAATAAAGATAATTTTAAATTTTTATAATATGTGTGAGGATATATATAGAATTTTAATAAGAATAAAACTGATTCTCAAAATTAGAATTTGAAAAGCTACTCCTTCCCTTGAAATACTAACTAGGCAACCCAAGAGGGGGGGTGAATTGGGATTTTAAAAATTAAGCTAAGCAAACCACACAACAATTTAATCTATTGCCTTAATCAAATTGAAAACAATAAATTCAATCATGCACAATATTAAAAGAGTAAGGGAAGAGAAAACAAACACAATGATTTTTACGTGGTTCGGCAATCCCCGCCTACGTCCACGCCTCCAAGCTCAACGGGCTTGAGGATTTCACTAAGCTAGCCTCCCAAGGCTTCAAACGCTTACAATTGACTTCTAAGGTGTCAATGGACCTTTACAACAAGAGATTATCCCCAATCTCTTAACCCAAGTGTATCCCAACACTTACAATCTTTTAACTTGATTTTAAAAAAAAGATTACAAATGAATCTCTCTCACACAATGTGTTTGATCACAAATGAAAGCTCAATGTGTGAATGAATGAGATGAATACAAGGATTTAAAGCTCAATGAAAGTTGTATTCTCAATATTTTGCTCAATGATGATTGTTGGAAATCCTTCTTGTTTGAATTGGATTGAGCTTATTTATAGTTGGAGCTGAAAAACTAGCCGTTATAGACTGTCTACTCGAAAACGGTTCGCCGTTAACCATTAACGGTTAACCGTTTAGGCTGGTCAAAGTTACCGTTGGGCCAATTTTCAAATAAACGGTTAGCCGTTTAGGCTTACCCTTTCGCCGTTAATTTCCAGAGACCTGCAAAACAAATTTGGTTTAACCGTTCTTACTAAACGGTTCAAGGTTAGCAATCTGGAAATAATCGGTTAACCGTTTTCAGTAAACGGTTCACCGTTAGTTTCCAGAATCATCATTTTAACAATACTTTGCAGAACATACTTTCTGGAAATTATCGGTTAGCCGTTTTAAATAAACGGTTAGCGTTTGCTACAGTGATTGCTACAGTGAAAATATTTTCTAAATTTATAATTTGACCCCAAAACTTTATAAAACTATATTACGGCCCAAAACGTTATGAAACTTTGCACATAGATCCAATTTCAGAATTTCTAAGTAATGCTTTGTTAATCCCAAAAATTTCTGAAATTATGGTATAGCCCAAAATGCTATGACACTTTTCAAATAAGTCCTTTACCAAGATTTCAAGCAATACATGTTTATTTCAAAGTTTTCAAAATTCTTTCAATTAAACCATAAACTTTGAAAAACAACCAATTTCATAAAATTATTTTTCCATTAAATATGAAACATTTATAATGTGAAAATAATGATTTATTTAAAAAGAATAAAAACAATCAATTTCATAAAATCATTTTTCCATTAAATATAAAACATTTATAATGTGAAAATAATGATTTATTTAAAAAGAATATTAAATAATTTGAGCTTAAAAGATTAATCATTCTTAATCTTATTTGTTATCATCAAAATCAATATTATGGAAACATATATGTTAACAATCTCCCCCTTTTTTATGATGACAAACATTTCATGTATTTAAAGAATGATTCCACAAATTGCTCCTAAATATAATCTTCTTTTACAATTTGCCAATTAGCTAAATTAACATATTTAAATACATGGATTTTCTCCCCCTCATCATCAAAAAGAAAAACTTAATTGGCAAAGAAAAAAATAGCAAATTTTTATAAATTTGAAAACATGTATTCTTCTCCCCCTTCATCATAAAAAAGAAAACGTAAAGGAAAAGAATAAAAAAAATAGTAAATTTGTTACCCATGTTGTCCGAATAGAAATTTCGACAAAATCTCCCCCTAACAACAAGCATCATCTCAAATACAAGATTAGTAATATTACTCACAAATTATCATCATCATATAATCAAATATCAATTATCAAAACAATGACTCAAAATGCATATTATTTAAAATCATATTGTATGCTCCCCCTAAATATATGGCCAATTAAAAAATTTAACCAAAATGATTTTATCCAAAAACATATCATATTTATCTCCCCCTTTATCATAAAAAAAATTAGATAGATGCAATTGAAACAAAAGCATAAAAAATAATTCGATAAAGATATTACCAATTTTGTGCGAGGAAAAATTTCGGCAGAGTCTCCCCTTAAAATGCACAAATCCTCAAATACACAACATGGTTAAAAATGCTTCCATATAAGCTTAAACAATTATACCAAACCAACAACTCCGGCAATTCATCAAGCAACACACATATAATCATCAATAATCAAAATCACTATAAATCCATGCTTATACCAAAAAGAATATCTCAATGATTAATCAAGAAAAAAAATGAGCGTGCAATTAACTAAAGAGTCATATTCATTCTAAGAATTCAAAAAAATATAATCCAAATATAAATTATCCAAATTTTAAACAACCATCATCCGTAATCCATAATTAAAATAATTATGCATATGAAAATATAGGTGCATAATACAATAAGGAACCATGGTAATTTAAAATACCCAAAATGCACAAATTCGGTTTTATAAAATAATGAGTGAAATGGATTATTTTAAACCGATTATATTGATCCAAGAGATGATTTAAGATAATGGATGGTGTTGATATGAACTCCGTATTATCTCCATAATTGTTCTTACATCTCTTGGCCACGTGTTTGCTCATGATTTATTACCATCCACCATTGTTGGAACAAAAACAAGCTTAAAGATCCAATTTCGGGTTTACAAAAATTGAGTGAAATGGATTTGTTTGAGCCAAGAAAATCGATCTTAGAGATGAATGAAGCTAATATATGATGTAGATTGGATAAAAAATGGGCTAAAAGAAGCTTGAAAATATAGAGAGAGAAACGGGTAGTTAGGTTTTTGATTTTGGGTTTTATGTGGAGAGTTGATGAAATGAAGTTTTGAGAACGAAAATTGAAGGAGTAATGGATGAATAATGATTTGGATGATTGATTTTAACAAGAAAATGAGTGAAAGATGAAGAATTTTGAGAGAGAAATGGAGAGTTACTGTTCACGCGTGAGAGATGATGATGAAATGATGAAAAACAAGTGAAGAAATCATGATGGAGAAGTGTTTAGTGAAGATGAAATGCATGGGTAATGGTTTAAGAGATTGATCTTGGCATAAAAATGGTTGAGAATTGAAGAGGAATTGATTGGAAATGGAAGAGGGTGGCTCACGGTTTTGAGAGAGAGGAAGAACAAGTGCAGAAAAATAACGAAGGAAGGAGAAGCAAAACAAAATCAGCCAAACCCGTAAACGGCTTGCCGGTTAGGCTTGAACCGGAAATCCGGTTGTGACCAGCAAGTCCTTCACTCGAATCCGGTTTTCCGGATTTACATAACCGGCTGTCCGGTTCAATCCAGTGAATGCCATATGCGAATCCGGTTTTCCGGATTGATAATCCGGTTATCCGAATATTGATCCGAGAGCAACCAAAGATGATGCGGCTCACCGATTTGGACAATCCGGTTATCCGGAATTTGTCCCAAGAGAAATCGATAAGAAAAATGATTTTACGGATTAGAGAAAGTGATAAACTGGTTTAGACTTGGAAAACCTTTTGTCTCTAATTGAATATTGGCTAGCTCTTATACTTGTATTACACTCACCATTTTATTTTTGGCTTTTAAAATTGATTAATTTTAAATCATTTTGAGATTTAAAACTTTTCAATAAGCCATTTTATACATGAGACATAAATGCATATAAGATCAAACTTATGAAATCGTATCAAACAATGATGTCAATTTTATAAGTGAATGATGATATAACACAATTAACGATACAAGAATTCACATATATAATTCATTCATCATGTATATATTTTACACAATCATGAAACATATAAGCATTCAAAGATTAAGAAAATGCAGAAAGGTCAACTTCGAAATAAAAACTGTATTGCTTGAGCGAGATTTAACATGCAAGCTATATACCGTTGGAAAGATAATTAAGTTAGCTTTCCAATAAATTTTACAGAGCTGGATTTGGAGTTCTCTAGAAGGAGTTATGACCAATTCATTACAGCTTGTGCAAACTTGGGATTTACACAATAATTAAACATATAAGCATTCAAAAGTTAATAAATCAAACACACCACTTAACTATCATGCTTAAACACTTCATAAACATTAACATCAAACAAATCCATCATGATGAGTTGATAAGCTATCATGATAAAACACTCAATGTTAAACACAATGATAATTTAATCATGTAAACATACAATCATACTTTCGCAAATTCATTTATCATGATTCATTCAACAAAATTAATATGGCCAGAATTGTTACCAAAACAATTAAATCATCTTGCCTCATCTTTTTCTCCTAGATCATACTCAAGTGATTATCCTCACAAGCTTTCATCAAGGAACTCTCCACCATTCCTTGATTGTGGTACCTACAAAGAAAACATTCACGTTGTGCCATTTGGTACCCAAATATTCTTGGGTCCTTGAGTGTTAGCAATTGTTCATTTTGGAACCCAAACACATTTTACTCCATAATATACTTTTCTTTTAATAGGACAACCAAGCTTCATGTGACCGTTTTGATTACAATAATGACATACAACTTGATTGTTAGTAGATGTACTCTTCACAAAGTTGTTCTTATAATACTTTTGTTTCAAATGTGGCTTATAACCAAGTCCTCCTTTATCAAACACACATTTTTATGAATTAATCAAGTTATCCAACATCTTTTGTCCATTTGTAAATCTTAAAACAATCTCATTTAACTCATTACTCTTCTTCTTAAGCATTTCATTTTCCTTTTTCAAGTCATCTATGTGATATTCTAGATGCTCATGTGAAGTGCTAGGTTTCCCATTTGATAATGCAACTCTATCATGCAATGTTTTATTCTCTAATTCTAGGCATGTAATCTTTGCACATAGAGATTCATTTTCATTTTTGAGCTCTACCATTTTCTTTTTAAGACATGCATTCTTTTTACCAATTTTCATCCACTCATCATACAATTCTTTAAACGCATCATGTAATTCATCATAAGTAAGAAGATCATTTACCTCATCAAGTTCATCATCCGATTCATCTCCAATTGCCATGAGAGCTAGATTTGTCATTTCTTGATGCTCTTCACCATCACTTGTTTCCTCATCGCTATCATCCCATGTGGCTACCATTGCTTTCTTCTTGAGTTTGTTGAGAAGAGGACATTCCGGTCGTATGTGTCCGGGCTTCTTGCATTCATAACAAGTGATTACTTCCTTCTTCTCTTTTCGGTTCTTGAGGTCTCTAGATTTTCTTCGCTCACCGGATTTCTTAAAAAGTTTTCTAAGCCTCCTAGCCAGCATATCCATCTCTTCCTCATCCAGCTCGCTTTCCTCATCACTTTCATGTTTCATGGCTTTGAGAGCAATGCTTTTCTTTTTCTCCTCATTGCCTCTTTCGGCTGCCAAATCTTCCTCATAAGAAATAAGAGAACCAATTAAATCGTCAATAGATAAAATATTTAAATCTTTGGCTTCCTCAATGGCAGTCCTTTTTGGTCTCCATTCCTTAGGTAGTGACCTAATGATTTTCTTAACTTTCTCACTATTTGAAAAGGTCTTTCCTAGGGCTCCTAGAGTGTTCACTATGTCCGTAAATCTAGTGTACATAGAATACACACTCTCATTTTGTTCCATTTGAAACAATTCATATTGTCGAGTGTACCTACTAATTTTAGACTCTTTCACTTGATTTGTGCCTTCATAAACAACTTCAAGTTTGTGCCAAATTTCATTAGCACTTTCACAACTAGATACTCTATGAAACTCTTTCTTATCTAGTGCACAAAACAAGGCATTCATAGCTTTGGAGTTTAGATAAGCTTTTCTCTTTTCCAATTCATTTTATTCCCTTGAAGGTTTTGGAATATCTTCCCCAACTTCGTTTTTAGTCAAAGGCATAAATGGACCATCACAAACAATTTCCCAAATTTCATAATCTAAAGCTTGTAAATAAATTCTCATCCTAGTTTTCCAATATGGGTAGTCATTACCGTCAAAGAACGGTGGTCTAATTGTGGATTGTCCTTCCCTAAAGGTTGAGTCACTATGGGTTGCCATGAATCTTTAACTCTAGACGGTTAAGTCTACACAAGAGCACCTCGCTCTGATACCAAATGAAATACTAACTAGGCAATCCAAGAGGGGGGTGAATTGGGATTTTAAAAATTAAGCTAAGCAAACCACACACAAATCCAATCTAATGCCTTAATCAAATTGAAAACAATAAATTCAATCATGCACAATATTAAAAGAGTAAGGGAAGAGAAAACAAACACAATGATTTTTACGTGGTTCGACAATCCCCGCCTACGTCCACGCCTCCAAGCTCACCGGGCTTGAGGATTTCACTAAGCTAGCCTCCCAAGGCTTCAAATGCTTACAATTGACTTCCAAGGTGTCAATGGACCTTTACAACAAGAGATTATCCCCAATCTCTTAACCCAAGTGTATCCCAACACTTACAATCTTTTAACTTGATTTTAAAAAAAAGATTACAAATGAATCTCTCTCACACAATGTGTTTGATCAGAAATGAAAGCTCAATGTGTGAATGAATGAGATGAATACAAGGATTTAAAGCTCAATGAAAGTTGTATTCTCAATATTTTGCTCAATGATGATCGTTGGAAATCCTTCTTGTTTGAATTGGATTGAGCTTGTTTATAGTTGGAGCTGAAAAACTAGCCGTTATAGACTGTCTGCTCGAAAACGGTTCGCCGTTAACCATTAACGGTTAACCGTTTAGGCCGGTCAAAGTTACCGTTTAGGCCGGTCAAAGTTACCGTTGGGCCAATTTTCAAATAAACGGTTAGCCGTTTAGGCTTACCCTTTCGCCGTTAATTTCCAGAGACATGCAAAACAAATTTGGTTTAACCGTTCTTACTAAACGGTTCAAGGTTAGCAATCTGGAAATAATCGGTTAACCGTTTTCAGTAAACGGTTCACCGTTAGTTTCCAGAATCATCATTTTAACAATACTTTGCAGAACATGCTTTCTGGAAATTATCGGTTAGCCGTTTTAAATAAACGGTTAGCGTTTGCTACAGTGATTGCTACAGTGAAAATATTTTCCAAATTTATAGTTTGACCCCAAAACTTTATAAAACTATATTACGGCCCAAAACGTTATGAAACTTTATACATAGGTCCAATTTCAGAATTTCTATGTAATGCTTTGTTAATCCCAAAAATTTTTGAAATTATGGTATAGCCCAAAATGCTATGATACTTTTCAAATAAGTCCTTTACCAAGATTTCAAGCAATACATGTTTATTTCAAAGTTTTCAAAATTCTTTCAATTAAACCATAAACTTTGAAAAACAACCAATTTCATAAAATTATTTTTCCATTAAATATGAAACATTTATAATGTGAAAATAATGATTTATTTAAAAAGAATAAAAACAATCAATTTCATAAAATCATTTTTCCATTAAATATAAAACATTTATAATGTGAAAATAATGATTTATTTAAAAAGAATATTAAATAATTTGAGCTTAAAAGATTAATCATTCTTAATTTTGTTTGTTATCATCAAAATCAATATTATGGAAATATATATGTTAACATCCCTGGTTTTTAAAATGTATTGTGGGATGGATAATTTTGGCAAAATTTTTTTTTTTAAAATTTACCAAATACAAAATTAGCTTGTAACTTTCAAAATCATTTTTGAACCTCCCAAAAGTAATCCCGAATGAAGTCTTAGGAATCCTAATATAATTAATTCAACCTTTCAGTATCTTACGATAGTTTTAAGAATAAATTTTTAAAATTTGATTTTGAGAATTAGTTTTATATTTAATAAAATATTACATATAGGATGCATTTAGGGCGTGTTTAGTGGCCCGCATAAGGCTGCATAAAAGTATTGTTTTATATTAAATTAATGCACACTCATGTTTGGCAACAAAACCAACACACACAACATTGCATTAAAGAGGTGAGCTAATGCGGTGAGTCTAAGGGTGGACAAACCCAATTCAATCCAATGGACCCAACCTAGCCTAATCCAAGCCAATTTAATTTTGACGGATTGAGTGAGTTATTATGGGTTAATTGGGTCAATTTTTTTCAAACCTAATTAATAATTGGGTCGGGTCAGGTCGGGTCAGGTCGGGTTAATTATGATGAACCAATTTAACCCAACCCAATATAATTCTCAATTTGCAAAATCCTGAAAATCTAAACGACTAATCTATTTTTTATTCTCTTTTTATTTTTTTTATAAAAGAGATTATTTTATTCTTACATTTACTATAAACTCTAATATCAGAATTAAAATCACACATTTACTATAAACTCTAATATCAGAATTAAAATCACTCTCTTAAATCTCAATTCGCAGTCAACTAAGGTATTTCTTTAATTTATTCATTCTATATTCTTTATTTTTTTTCAAATATTAGACCATGAATATAATTTTCATGCTATAATATATTTATATTTAATTTTAATAAGCTTTATTACAAGTTTCATATCTTCTTCTATATTTAATTTTTAATTTTGATTCGATCTTCAAATTTTTAACCCAATCAACCCAACCGGATTATTTAAGGGTTTGGGTTGGGTTGGGTTGAATATGTTTATTTAATTAGGTTGGGTTATTTTTATTTTAATCCATTCAATAATGAGTTGGGTTGAGTTTTCACAAACCCTATCCAACCCAACCCATACCACACCCCTAGGTGAGTCGGGTTTAAGTTAATGCGGCAATTGCCGCTTGTTTTTGTTTTTGTTTTTCCTTCCTTTGGCTTTTGCTTTTGCTTTATTATTATTATAATAATAATAATAATAATAATAATAATAATAATAATAATAATAACTTTTAATTTAATATAATATTGTATAATATTTTTATTTTTTATTTTTACATTATAATTTATTAATAAATTTATAATGTATAATAAGTAATAACAAATATTTAAATATGAATAAATTTGAATAATATTAATTTAAAATTAATAATAACATAAAATATTAATATAAATATTATATTAATATAATATAATATTTAATTTAAATTAATCACAAAAAAATATTACAGTACAATGTAGTACCAAACATTGTACAATATTGTTATAATACAATGCTAATGCAATATAGTATAACACAATACACAAGCATTAAAATAATGCAATACAGTATAATACAATACAGTGTGTCAAACACACCCTTAGTACATTGTATTGCTTTGCAGTGTATTACATTATTTAATATAAAGTATATTGCATTAGACTATATTGTATTAGTATTGTATTATATTAATTATGTACAAAGTTTGTGCTACATTCTACTGTATTATATATAATAATAATTTTTTTATATAAAATTTATTAAAATTAATAATATTAATATTTTAAATTTTATTATTTAAATTTTATATAAAAATAATTCAAATGCATTAATTTAATAAATAATTATAAATAAATTAAATAAATTTAACTAATTAAAAAAAAATTGCTTTAAAACAGAATTTAATGTATACCTGCGTAAACCCTAAGGTCATGTTTGGTTTGAAGAAAAGGGAGGAGAGGAAAAGAGTGGAATGGAAAAGAATGGAGAAGAAAGGAATGAAGAAGAGTAGTGAAATTAAAATTTGTTGTTTGATTTGATATAAAATTTGATAAGGAAATGAATTATAATTTTTTTCTTTAGACAAATTTATCCTTTGCCTTAAATATTAAACTATTTATATTAGTAATAAAATATATATATAATAAAATGGTGGTCCGGTGGCCGGCGGCGGAAGTCCGGCGGTTGTCCGGCGAACTTCCGACGAAGTCCGGCGGTGGTCCGGTGACTTTCCGGCGGTAGTCCATTTATAATATTAAATCAATAAAAATAAATTATAAATAATAATTATTAATGACATTAAATAAGTTAAAAAGATAAAGGGTAATTTTGGAAACTTTAGTTTCTAATATAAGAGGAATTTAAATTCTTCACTACTTAGTGTGGAATTCAAATTCTATATTATAATGGATATTAAATTCTAATGGAAATTAAATTCTTATACATTTTGTCAAACCAAACAATGAAAATAAAAAGAGAATTTAAATTACTTTCCTCTCCTTCATTCTCTCCTCCCAACCAAACACCACCTAAGGGGTCGCGAGCTTCTTTTATGCAGGAAAATCCGTACGAAACTTTTACCTAATGATGCACAATGCGCATTCTTTATATTGCCAAGCACTGGATTCTCTTTAATGCAGGGCTCGCTAATAATGCTATCCAATGCATCATGCCAAACAAACCCCTATTACATAAACTCAAAACTATCATTACTTAATTTAAGTACAAAATCAATAAATATACAAGCAATAAATATTACAATGAGTTTTTATTTTTCATTAGTAAGTTTTTTTTTAAAAGTTATTTCAATAACTCTGTATTATTTACCTATTTTATCTTCTATTTATAAATTTTAGGTGTACTTGATAAAAGTAATGTTTTGTTTAATACTTAATGTTGATTTATAAGTTTTATGTTTTATTTATAAGTATTTATTTTGTTTGATAGTAAGACACCAATTTACCATTTTTATATTAATTAATTTTTTTTTACCTTCCATTTACAAGTTTTGTGTTTGTTTTTTAAAGTTCATGTTTTACTCTATACTTGAGGTTGATTTATTAGTTTTATAGTGGTTGTTTTGTTTACCAATAATATATTAATTTACCAATTTTATATTTATTTTACATTTCATGTATAAGTCTTATATTTTATTTGTAAAATTTATGTTTTATTTTGCATTCAATGTCAATTTACTAGCTTTAAATTATATTTTTAAGTTTTATTTTATTTACTAGTAATGTAACAATTTACTAGTTTTATATTAATTTACTCATTTTATCTTTCATTGTAAGTCTTATGTTCCATTTCAAAATTTATGTTTTATTTTCCGCTTAATGTTGATTTACTACTTTCTAGTTATATTTGCAAGTTTTTGTTTTATTTATCAGTAATACATCAATTTATAAGGTTTATATTAATTTACTTGTTTACCTTCCACTTACAAGTCTTATATTTCATTTTCACAATTTATGGTTTAATTTATAGTTAATGTTGGTTTACTAATTTTATATTATATTAGTAAGTTTTTATTTTTATTTTTTACCTAGTAATACATCAATTTAAAAGTTTTATATTTATGTACTTGTTTTACATCTATTCGTAAGTCTTCTATTTCATTTTCAAAATTTATCATTTATTTTGCACTTAACATTGATTTAATAGTTTTATATTATTTTTGCAAATTTTTATTTTGTTTACCCGTAATATATCAATTTACCAGTTTTTATTAATTAATTAATTTTATCTACCGTTTATAAATATTATTTTCCATTTTCAAATTTTATGTTTTATTTTATAGTTAATGCTAATTTACTAGTTTTATTTTATATTTGTAAGTTTTTATTTTGTCTATCAGTAATACATCAATTTACCAATTTTATATTAATTTACTTATTTTAATCCATTATAAGTCTTATGTAACATTTTCAAAATTCATGTTTTATTTTACTGTTAATATTGATTTATAAAATTTATGTTAAATCACAAGTCTCTTAAGTTTCACTTACATAATTTATGTTTAATTACAGTATTGATGCTATAATTTTAATCATAATATGGTAGAATGACCCAAGCATTGACATATATCATGTTAATGAATTTAATGTACTTTATGATGTTATACACTAAAAATAATTCTTTTTTTTTTAAGAAATCGTAGGATAAATAATAATCGTTAAAATAATAATAATGTGTTGCTATATTATCACAAGTTATGAAATTTACAATAACAACTTTTAAATCTTTATAAGCGAAGTTGAGGGATAAATAATCCAATAAAAAGAATTACTTATGTCTTTTCAAAGAAGGAAAATTAGTACGTTTTATTTTGGTGATATGAAATTAAATTAATTAGATATTTTAGAATGTTTTTTAATGTTTTCATTTAGACTTTTTAGATTGAGTTAAAAGTTAAAAAAAAAAGGTTTTTTTTTCATTTCTAGTAAGTTAAAAATTCAAGGGAAATTATCAGTCATATACCCTTAAATGACACCAGTATCAAACGTGCTACAACACTTTTCAAGTGTATCACTCGTATACCCTAAGTTGACAAAACACTTCTGCCGTCCACCAATCCGTTAACTGCCGTTTGCGAGCGCTGACATCATAAGGGTAATCTAGTCTTTTTAAAAAAATGACATGTCATCCCATTTACCTAGTAAAAAACGACATGTCATATGATATATTTTGATAAAAATGACATGTCATCCAATTTATCGGATAATTGTTAATAATTGCTAAAAAAAAAAAACTACTTTACAACCGAATCTACTCCTCCAAAATTTAACCTAAATTATTGGAGATCTACTCCTCCAAGCTCAAACTTAAATTTTTTATGGTATAATATATATAATTGTAAATAATATGTTGTTAATAATTTTTTATGGTATAAGATAAATATTTTTTATGGATAATTGTTAATAATATGTACCATTAATAATTCATATTTTTTTAATAAAAAAATATATTGTTAATAAAAAAATAAAAAAAAATTGTGTATTGAAAATTTACATTAATTTTCAAGGTAAATTTATTTTTTTACCTCATTTTGAGTTTAAATGGTAAAATAGTCATTTTGCTCAAATTCTGTTAAGTTCTTAACGGTAGTAAACGGAAAGGTGGACGCCTTAACTCTTTTGTCAACTTAGGGTATACGAGTGATATAAGTGAAAAGTGTTGTAGCACGTTTGATACTGGTGTCATTTAAGGGTATATGGCTGATAATTTCCCAAAATTCAATAAATTTTTTTTTATCAACTTGAAAAGGCAAATAGAGTAATTATCTTAATTCACTTAAGCACATTAAATTAATTAACTCCATTATGTCTTATTAAAAAAAAGTCAATTAAGTTAGAATACAAACACTCAAATAGATTGTAAAAAACCTTTTTTTTTTTCAAGTAAATCTTGGTGTGCTTACCTACCGTTTGTAAGATGTGTCATGAATTAGCTATTAAAAAGGAAAATGATGTTAACATGACTTCATTTATAGTTTATTAAGTACATAGCCACAGATTATATTCTCAAAAAACTAATAAAATGTTGAGTACTGCACTAACTCACGGGAGACTTTTAATAAGGATATTGGAGAGATCTAATTGTTGAGTGCTACACTAACTCATGAGAATTTTTAATGAAGATATTGGAGGGATCTAAAATATTTTGGATGTATGGCTGCAATCGATTCGATAATTTCGCCTCTACATTAATGGCGTTCTTAAAATCTGGGTTGAAATTCTTGTGGTAGAAATAATCTTTTAATAATTTTTAAGTTTTGTAATTGGAAAAACATTTGACAGATTAGTAATTATTTAACTATTCAGCCAAAAATTTGGGCTTTTGGCTTGATGTTTCCCATTTAGTTTTTAGTACAGGATAGCAAAAGTAATTTCCTCCATCGAATTCTAGGTTCAATATTTTTTTTTTAGCGAAAATATTTTTTAATTTTTAATGGTTTGCCTATCATGGACAAATTTATTTTAAGATTAAAACTTAAATGATAGTAATAATAGAGAAAAAATGCTTTCATTCTGCATTTCTGAAAAATGTACTAAAAAATAACAAATAATAATAATAGAAAAAAAATTGTCACTTCTTGAAAATATCACAGTACTTATAATCTATTCAAATTATTTATTAATTCAACGTCTTATTTAATAAAGGAATGCCATCACTCACTTTAAGTATTTATAATTGAAGACTAATCAATATGAAGAATCACCAACCTCCATCCACCTCGTGTATTAGGGATGACAATGGGGAGGGGAGGGGAGGGGACCAATCTCTCCGTACCCATTCCCGATATTTTGCGTATGTCCCCATTCCCTCCCCGTCTCCGTCAGAATTACTTGAAAGAATCTATATCCCCTTCCCGAATAATAACAGGGGATCCCCAAGGGTCCTCGATCCCCGAATAACTAATATATTTTTGTTTTCGATTTTGAGTTAATCATATTAAAATAAAAAATTTAAATAAAAGTAAAGTTTGAAATATATCTTACATTAATATCCATTACAAAAGTCACATACATTAAATTAGTAAGTAACGCAGCATGTAAGGGATACAAACTTCTTTTACAAACTATCGTGAATAAATTAATAGTTTAATACAAAATTATTACAAATAAAATCAAATTTAGATTCAAAATTAACTTTTTCAATGGTGGCGTGGGCACTTTATAAATGTGGACTATTCCCTTTACAGCACAATAGTTAAGTCGGAGCAAATTAAGAGCAAATATTAGATTAGATTAGATTAGATTAGATTAGGTTAGATTAAATTAGATATTAAAATTGTGATTCGCTGTGGGCAATTATAACATCTAAAAATAAATAAAAAATAGATTTAAGTTTAAAACATTTAATGAATATTAAAATTAAAACAAAATTTTTGGGCTAATAGAATTTACCCAGTTTTTTTAATGTCCTAAATAAAAATTTAGGACTTTAATTAGTTAATTAGGCCTAAAATTTTAATAATATAAATATTTTGATATTTGTTATTTTTACCAATATTTATAATTTTATAATTCAAATTTTATTATTTATTTACTAGTAATTTAAAAAAAAAACAAAAATACAAATAAAAATTAAAATGGGGAAATGGGTAGGGGATGAGGATTCCACCTCATCCCCGTTCCCTTTCTGAATAAGAAATTGAGTAAAAAAATTTTCCCGTCCCTTCCCCGAATAAGAAATTGGGTATGAAATTATCCCCATATCTTCCCTGAATGGAGAAAATCCCCGAGGATACCCGTCCCCGTGGGGATTTTTGCCATCCCTATCGTGTATAACGAGTCAACACCAAAAAATTGCATACGATTATCACATACTGAATCAGTTAATGATACCAAAAATTGGCCACATTTTTCGGTGAAATTGAAGACTAATCCATCTCAAAACAAACCTTCGAACAATTGCGTCATCGTTATCAATTTATCATATTTTAAATCAGTTACAATTGTCACATCTGCTCATAATGATGAAATTTATACATATATTATTACTCTTACATATATTTAGATATATTTAAATCAGAAGAACAAGAACAATACCCCACATGAGCTCGGCATAAAGTGGTTTAAAAGAGAAGTCCAACAAAATTGTTCAACTATCTTTCCGAGATTAAAATTGCACTTTTTTTTTTATGTTTTAAATTTATTAAAAAAAAAAAAACTGGTCAATAACTAACTCCTAAGTTATATTGGTCGGGCACTTCCTTTTCTTATCTTTTAAGGCGCAGTATTCGAGAATTCCCTCCAAAGAATAGAGGCATGTGAGGATGCAGAAATAAGTTTGTAATAGCAAGAGGTGAAAACGTCATTTTCACAAAACATTTTTAAAACACCACCATCAAACATTGCCTGATTAAACCCTCCTAACCTCCTATTCCTAAAGCCTTTGGTTACCGAGAAAACGAAATATATATATTTATAAAGCCATAAATAATTTTTGAAAATATCTGCAATTGCAAGTGATAAATGATACAAAATCCAACTTTGCAAACGTTCACATTCCCGGTAAAGAAAAAGCAGTAAGATTTCATGTAGATACTATTACTGGTTGTGCACTCACTTTGCAAACCTCTACCTTGAACCCACAATCCATTAGCAGCAGTAGCCATGCTCTCTGCTGTTCAGAGAGCCGATCCCTGGGGCCTTTAACTTCAACGAGTTTGGCTTCACCCCTGTATTCGCTGTGGAAACGCCATATCAACAAATCTGGCATTCCACTGGACCAGCTTCCGTAATCTTGGGCAAGATGTCGGCACAAATGAGCCAAACAAGGGCCCCCGATGCAGGTAACAGCTGCTCGAAGCTCAGAGAGAGAATGCCGGTCCCAGTTAACCCCTCTGCAAACTGTTCCCACATGTGATTCCCAAGATGTGATGAGAATCTCCTCGGCCATACCATCATAAATTTTTTGTAGCTGACATTCTATAAGGTTCTTTCTCACTATATAAAAGCTATCAGTTGCCAAATCCAAGGGAGCATTCTGCGGGGAAAGAAAAAAAAAAGATAAATAATTTTCATAAATAGCCTTCTGTTCTACACTTTCAGGGTTGTTTCCTTTCTTCGTCTGGACAACTTGGACCTCTTTTAGGAGTATATTAATACACACACTTCTTGATTCTAATAAAACAAAATAACAACTTCAACTAAGTTAGAAGATTAAGCGATCAATGTGAAGAATAAATGGTAAGTGCATACCTAGAAGCAATAACATGTTTGGCTATTTTGGTTATAAGAGCCAAGTGTCGGACAGAAAGCAAAAATCAGAGTTCTATTTTCTGTCATACTTTTAAATGCTTATTTTTTTGGTATAAAGCTCATTTCTAGGCATTTGTTTGTAATGATGAACGAATTCAAAAGAATATTCCATTTTTCTTTGTATTCAAGAATATCAGGATGCTGCTGTTAGATGAATTTCTTGGCAATTTTGGATTTTTTCTTGGATAAGTCATTTTGTAAACTGCTGGACCCACCTCTTTGTAATTTCTTCTATTGTTAATAAAGTTTCTAGTAAAAAAAAAGGAAAAAATGAAGAGGATCTCTCTTAAATAATTGGCAGATAGTGGAGACAACAAAACGGAGTTTACGACCCCCAATCTGATTCAATTTATTGATTTCATATCTTCCGTTTTATTGCTTCCATTTCTCCAATTTTGGAGAGAATTGTAAAAATAAACCCAATTGAAGTACTTAAACAATAGAAATCGAGTGGTGGTAAGTGCATGCATGTGCATATGAAGATACATGCGTATGTTAAAGTTCAGGGAGAGAATGAGAAGTTAGAAAAAAGAATACCTGAAATCTGCTGCGGAAAACATCAGGTACATCAGAAAACAAAATGTCCCACATGAGAAGCCCAAAAATAGTTAACCAAATGCCACTCTCTGTATGAACACCATGCCATCCACCTCCTTCCCCAGCATAATACTGTAAAGCAAGCTGCTCAACTCCACATTTTTCACCATCCTCTCCATAGAACCAGCTTTTCATACCAATTTCACAGTTCAAAGGCCTCCCTTGAACATGAATCTGTTTTATTTACAAGGAAATCAGATTCGCAACATTTTAGATTTATAGTTCAAGAAGCATCTCAATCTCAAAATCTTAAAAAATTAAAGCAATAACCTCAGTGATCTTTCTTTTAATGGATTCTGAAAAACTAGGAATTTTCCACCGCCTTGGTGGTTTCCCCAATCGAAGGACCCTCCTTTGTAGTGCTACTCTTGAACCAGCACGTACCCATGAATCCAGTAACCCACCTTCAGCAACTGAGAGACTCTCACTGGGACAGCCCATGTGCTCCAAATCAATAGACAACCTCAATGTCCAATATCCTCTTCTACTATCACAGGTGAAGCAACTTAGCAGCCTTCTCAGCAAATTTATGGCATCATTGAACCTGAGACAGAAATAGGATCATTTTGATAGCAAAATGTCTCAACTGCATCAAATGCAAAAACTCTTCATTTTTCCTGGGGCACCATGTTTCCAAACTAGTAATTGAACTCAATTCTTTCTGGCATTAATCAGTCAGTGATAACCAAAGAGCATTATGCTTAATGCAAACAATTAACCGCTGGAGATATAGAAAAGTAGAATAATCAATTATTTTCTAGAAGAGAAAAAGGGAACAAAGGTTTAAAAGGTGGCATATGATATGAAACTGTTCTTTTACCTCTAAAGATAACGTTATTTATCCTTTGCCAAAGGTAGGAGACTAAGAGAGGTGTCTTGTGCAAAATAACAAATGAAATAGTGTGGCAAAAATCCTTATCAACTTCACGTGAAGCAAACACCCATCTTTCACCAAGTTATCAATTTTATGATGTACTAATTAAGATGGGTTAATTTCAGATTACCCCCGTGAATTGAATTCAAATCATCCCTCTCAATTTACCTATATTTTTGTTAAGACAAAAAAAAATTTCATCAACCCACCCCCAATTTTCCCTTATCTTTTGGACAAAACCAAGAGTAACTTGAGGTTTTTAAAAATAAGGAGGTGATTTAAAGATGGTCAATTCACGAGGGGGGTATCCGAAATTTCCAATTAAGATCAATTTTCCTTATCACTGATTGAAGCAATGATAAGAAAAAGCATCTTGCTTAATGCGCACAACTGAAAATTAAAATAAAGTTTTCTTCCAGATATGCCAGAGGTGGTGGTATTAATGGGGAACCAAAAAAGAAAAAAACTGCAACCAATGGGGGGGAAAATATAAGGATTCTTTCAATTAAATTAGAGGTGGTAGTATTTAAAGTTTTAGAAGTTACAACTCCAATGATAGGAGGTATAAACAAGACAACTTAGCCAATCAATGGAGGAAGCTTTTGGACAAAGGAATACATACATCCAATTATTGGGAGAGTTCACCTAAGCAATCACATAAGCTTTATAGAATGCTTTTGCATATGCTGCAATCCAACAAGAGCATTCTTGCTTTAAGACAACTTTTTACTGAGAATAAGATTCAGATAGGCAGATGATTAGGAAGCATATTGTAATGAAATGGAGTTCATTTCAGAAAGCAATTGCAAGTATGACTGTGGCAGCAGGAAAAAGGAAAAAGAGGGAAAAAAGGAGAAAATGATAGAGCATTGACTGATCAAGAAATATGGTTGTTGTCACGCACAAGGGTTCTACTTTCAAAAGAAATACAATTATTCTTTTAAGAAAGGGGGAAAAAAAGAATTTTGATTGTAAATTGCATACCTTTGCTCACGCTCAAGAAACGAAATTCCTAACAAGACCACTTTTGAGTACACCCATGACGCCGAAAAGCACGAATGAAATGTATTTGCTAATTCAGAAGTTATGGATTGAACTGCTTTGCAGGAGCTACTGGACATACGGGATTCAGCTATCATAATGCATCGTAAAACCAATTCAATGTTGTTTTCATCAAGAGATTGATCCATTATTTGTGCCAATTCAATGGCCTGCAATAAATAACAACACTTAGAGCAAAGGCAACAAACTCTCCAACAATATTTCCATATAAACACAAATGAAGACCTCTTCATAAGCAAGCAAGTCACATAGACCAGAGAAAATCTGCTCTGCAATTATGCAGTTGTAAGTTGGATACTTGACAATCCCCAGATCAACTAGCAGAAATGCAGACAGATCCTGCTCTCCATTAAGGAAAAAGAGCCTCTGCATAAGAAAATTCCAAAGAAAATACTTAGATGTAAACCAAAACCCATATTTTGGTTAAATACCAAATTGTTCCCCCCCCCCCAAAAAAAAAAATATATAGAAGCCAAATGAGCACCTCGGCACGCCAGATAAGATGTTCGGCTTTTGAAGATACTCTAATACATAACCCTGTTCTGTCCAGAATCATTTTTGGTAGGAATGGACTGCAAATTTGAAAAACAAGGAGAGACTAAAATTAACAAAAAAATATAAGACTTAAAAATCTTAAAATACTATAAGACTTAAAAATCTCTTAAGTATATCATATGTACCATATACCGTCTTCATAGAAACAAAGAAGAGATGCAATAACCTTTTGCTTTCTTGAACCACGATGGCAATTCTGAAGACTCAATAAAGAACATTGCAGAGCAATTAAAAGGCTATAGAAGAAATAAAGACCACAATATGAACATTATATAGAGATGAAGAAACACTTCTCTAAAGGAACACTACTGAATGGAATGCTCTTCTTTTCCTTTTTCTAACAAGTAGGTATGGATGATGGAAAATATCATATTGGAAATAAATAGAAATTCATATAAAGGAATCCTTGCTTAGTCAAGGCATGGATCCTCAAGGTTTCATGCAGATATCAAGGTCTTCAAAACAATTACTGACAAAAAGAACATATCTTTGGAAAGAGCATCAAAATATCTAACAAAATATAATTTTTGGCAAAGGAAAACCTGATATTAAGTTAGTATGAAGCATATCTCGCCAACTAAAATAAATCATACTGGAATCTGAAACTCATGCTCATGCAAGTATCGAGGTCTTCAAAACTACTACTGACAAAAAGAACATATCTTTGAAACGAGCATCAAAATGTCTTAACCAAATATAATTTTTGGCTATGGAAAATATTGAAGCACATCTTGCCAACTAAAATAAGCCATATGGTTATTGGAATCTGAAACTTATGCTCATAAATACTAAAATAGTTACAAGGTTTCGATGGGATATCAGAGATAGCCACTTTATTACCTAGAGTATGTTAGAAGTAAGATGGACAATTTTTACTCTCAATTCAAGAATGACGCACCTAAACACAATGTATCAATGGTATATATACCAAAGACAAACTAAAACTTTTGAACATGCAAACAAAATTAAATTTCTAATAAAGAACACATATTTAATAAAAAAGCATTGCTAAATCCAAAGTCAATAGTGATGGAAGAGAACACCATGTAATATGGACACTTGAATGTTGTTGAAATTTCTGAACTAGCAACATAGATGGAAAATATGTCTATGCAATGAAAGGCTTGCTTCATGCAACGAATGGTGTCTACTTATTGATACAGACACATGTGCAATAGACTTTAGAGCAACAAAGATTGACAAAAGGTATAATATCTACTTGTCTACATGGTAGCTGGTTAACTATTTGTCGTCATGCTGTATTTGATCAACAACCGCACATGCTTTGCTTTCAAGGGGGTGTAACAGAACTCATATAGTATCAATTGTAATTTGCTGACTCAAGCCTATGGTTTAGTGGCTTCTTAATACTAAGCAGCAAATTTTAAACATGCAATGTTCTTTAGGTGTTTGTTTAATTAGGAATAACCTTTTGTCAAAAGGTAAAAAGGGTTCCACACCTTTATGCGAAAAAGAAAATTACATATAGCAATAACATGTGTGCAACAGCAACCAAAAATAAAGTTAAAATGTTGCTGCTGTAAATTAATCAACATTTTCGAAATAATGTTGCTTACTAAAAATTTCACGCCTAAGGAATCCCAGATCAGATGACATGTATGCTCAATATCATAAGGTTCTCATTGCATACTTCTTGAATAAGTTTGGGGGGGGGGGGTGAAAAGAAAAGAAACAAAATGAGACTGACAAGTAGGAAAAACATAAACCTTCGGAAGCACACATGAAATTTCACGTAGCTCAGAGACAGTGAGCAAATTACAAATATCCTTAATGGCATCATGTAGTTCATTTGTATCTTTGGAGGAGCATATATAGCCATTATCTGCAATCCAATGACATTTAGAAATTTTCTTTAAGGAACCCATTGAAATTTGGAAATAATATTATCAAAAGAGTTGAATTACCAGTGAGCTCCCTGACTGCTTCTCGAGAATTTGATACTTCAGGATAGGAAATATTCGACAACCGAAACCATGGCCCTTAACAGTGATATGATATCAAATATACCGTCAAATGTCAGTCTTGGGAGAAAGGACATTGTTCTCAATTGCTCATCAAATAGCATTCCGCAAAAGACAACAAATTGCTTGATAGAATAGACATTTTTAAATGATTCATTTACCTGAAAGTGATTTCATACAACTTCTGAGAATGCAGTTTTTCTAACTTGGCATAATCTAGCATATGTATAATCGAATGCACTTAATAAGAAAATTTTAGGGATAACAGCAAGATGAAATAGAATGATTCACTCGTGGCAAAGATGGCAAGATTTATTAGTCAGAATACATCTCTTAACCAAAAAAAAAAAAAAAAAGATGGAAACATTTATGTTTTTCATATATCCAATTTAAGTTCCATAGAAAATGTGTCTAATTTAAGCTTCACACAGTATTTACTTAAAAGTGTGTGTATATGTGTGTTTGAAGCCGCATCCCAACAGCTTAACAATTTGGTATGGTAATGAATTTAGAAGATGCACTAGAAGCCCTGAAAGTAGAGACATAATAAAATCTTAAGGCAGCTAGAAGTATAACTCTGATGCTACAACAAACTAAAGAGATAGTCTGGTAAGTAAAGGGACCTTTCCGCATATAAAGCCGGACAAAAAGCCTCTGACTATCCTCAGAAAGCATTGAGAATGATTCTGACAAAAGAAAGTGCGGGTAATTGTCATAACTTTTCTGGAAGATGTAGCAACAAAAGAGAAAAAAAAGATACTAAGATGTAGTAACAAAAGAAAAAAAAGATACTTAAGTATCGGCAGTGATACCTAGGAAGTCAATTTCATCAGCTTTAAAAAGATGACGACTATTTCCCAGCACTTCTTGTATTAACAAATTGAAATTGCACTGATATTTGATCATACAGGAAGGATAGCCTTTTGCTGATCTAGCTACATGTAGAGCCCTTTTCCAGAGACATGTAGAAACCTCAATATCATCATCATTTTCATTATCTGATTCAATCTTGTGATATGTAATCTTTATTTGAACAACATCAAGGGAATGTTTTGGAGCTGAAATCACAAAACCCTGCATAAAAAAACCACGTACAAAAGTGATAAATAAAGCAATTACTCATCAGTTTCCCAATTCCATCATATGATTTTATCTACAATATTCTGGCATTGAAAAGTTGGGCACATGATGGAAACACTAGCAACTGACAGAGAAAAACATAATGGAATCAGAAGATCAAGGTGGTCTTCCATTAAAGTGTACCAATTTGATATTCTCTCTTTCTTTCTGGCTTTCAAACACAAAGCCTGAATTTTTGTTCAATTAAAAATTTTTTCACGAAAATTTTCTTAGTGAAATACAGGTGCAGTGGTTGTAGAAAATTGGAGAAGAGCATAATCAAAGTAGACAAGAATCTGACAACAGTGAAATAATTAGCTAAGCAATGGATAGCACTTTCACCTCCTCTCACTATCGTTATATTTTGCAGATTAAACAGTTGCCTGCGAAGAAGAGAATTTGCACTTGACCGAAAAGGAAGTTGGTTGCACAATGAAACTTGAAAAATTATTCCCTTTACACCAAAGTTTTTACCTCATTGATCATACACCAAACATTCTTCCACAGTACAATAACAAAATAAACAAACTGCATAGAAATTTAGCTAATATGAATATTTCCTACTCAATAACTGCATCACCTCAAAGCTCAGGGAGTATTTTTCCATTAGCGGAGATAAATATTCTGATAACTCTTTAGGAAGATAACCGAGCACTTTACAGCATCCAGAATCTGCAGAAAAAACCTGACTTGGAAGAGTATGCAAAGACTTTAAATGAGGGTATGTATATTGCAGAGGAATGAACCTTCAACAATGAAATGTATGAATGAGTGTGTGGGTGTGTGTTCACTCATGCAACACATCCTCATCTCTTGCAAACATCTGTATTAACCCAAATTTCAAAGCAGTAATTCTCTACACATAGCATTGCTAAAAGACAAAAATTTAGTCAACTCTTCGAGTATAGAGTCGCATAATCAATTGTAACTCATACAATTTTTTGAGTATGTATCTATGTATGGAATAATAAGATATTAAAAAAAAAAACAGCTCATGCAAATGCCCAGTCAAAAAGAAATGAACCTTTATAGCATTGGGGTCCTTAACATTATTAGGATCTCTTGAAAGAGAGATGTGAGCTCCAATTTTAATCTCCTTTTCATCACTATACCTCCGACCAACAATAAAAGTTTGAAGAGTAGCCTCAGACATGCCATCAACAGTCACATTCACATCATGTTCAGGCCCATTAATATGTGGGGAAGACAAAGGTGTCTTCTCATCACAGTTAATCCTTTGATGGCTGGTTGTATTCTCAGTTGATCTCCAGTGATTACTATTATAGTCTTCAACTGCTACATAGTTAGCCAGTCCACAAATAGAATTCTGTTCAAGACTCTCAACTGGACCCTCAGAAAACACGTTGGTAGTGGAAAGCTTTGTTTCATTGGAATGGTTTTGATCTTTAGTTTGTGCAGAGAAGTTCAATTGAAGAAGGGTGCGCTGAGTCAATTTTCGTTTGGTTCCTCTAGCTAAACAGGCATCTAGAAGCAATTCATTCAAACTATAAGCATAAAACAAAGAAATCAAACAATTTGTAACAGCTAATCACCAAATTTATTTACACCAATGCAATCAAAAAGTTCAAAAACCCTAATATCAGGTATCCCCTAAATCAAATATGAGTAAATTATTAGTTAGCAATCAAATAAATTAAAAGGGAGAAGAAAACAAGCTTACCCAGATGAGAGTTGATCATATGATTATCACCAGGAACATCAGAACCACAAATTGGGCAGGTCACAAGACGAGCAGCTTTGGAATTGCCTTTTTCCGTTTCATCATCCGGGATAATTTTACCATTTTTCGTATCATTGCAGAGATTCAAAGAGCTCTAACAAACATCAAGTGAAATTCAATTTTAAACAAAGAATTTAAAAAGATGAAAATAATTTCATAGTGGTAGAGACAGAGTCACCTGGATTGGGGCAGAGAGAAGAGATTCACGATTGGGAAGATATCGCCTACGCTTGCCGATCAATCGATTCAAGCTGTCTCTTCCGGTCAGCATTATTTAATTTCTCTTGCAACAACAACAACAATAATAAGCTGCTGCTCTTTCTAATCCATTTTATTTTTATCGCGAATTCTTTTGAGTTCTCTCGTCCCGCCAATTTGTTGCTGGGACGGAGCCACGCTGAGAGATGAGACCTGCCTCGGCTGAATTTTCAAATTTTCTTTGGGAAAATATCACAAAGTCACCAATTCTCTTACGTTATTACAAAATTAACCATGTAAGCCAAAAAAAAAAAGTGAATGGACTGATTCTTTTGAGGAAATTTTGTTTATCAATCTTGGTTTGTCAATGACAGGAAATTTTTTTATGGATTAGTTTATTTATTTCTTAAGTGCAATTTTTCCCAGAATTTAATTGTCATTTAGATCTCTAGAGAAATTTTTTTTGAGTAATTGAGGGAATTTTTATTGAGTGAATTTTTTTCAAGGTTTTTAAATGGGGTTTTGATGAGTGTTCTAATGTTATTTTAGATTCCAAAATCAATTTTAGTCTTGACTTTATTCTCTTCGTTTTAGCTTTGTTAAGCACATTGATGAGATTTCTCTGTGCTTGAAGCTGTTAGGTCTAAAACAAATTCTTCCACACCCTATATTTTTTTGTCTTTTATCTCATGAGAAGTGATTCACACGGGAGAAATCTTGTGAGGACCATGTGGTTTGATACAATAAGATTTAGATACAATATGTACTTTATAGATGCGATACTTTGTAAGTATCCTTGATCTACTGTAAACTCACATTACTTTGTAAGTTTCACTTAATAGGACTTAGTGCCTGTTTGAGATTGTTTTTTGGAGGCTTAAAAGTGATTTTTAAAAATCTAAAAATTAATTTTAGGGAAATTATCAACCATATACCCTTAAATGACATCAGTATCAAACGTGCTACAACACTTTTCGCTTATATCACTCGTATACCCTAAGTTGACAAAAGAGTTCTGGCGTCCACCTTTTCGTTTACTACCGTTAAGAACTTAACAGAATTTGAGCAAAATGACTATTTTACCCTTTAAACTCAAAATGAGGTAAAAAGATAAATTTGCCTTGAAAATTAATGTAAATTTTCAATATACAATTTTTTTTATTTTGTTATTAACAATACATGTTTTTATTAAAAAAATATGAATTATTAATGGTACATATTATTAACAATTATCCATAAAAAATATCCATCTTATACCATAAAAAATTATTAACAACATATTATTTACAATTATACATATTATACCATAAAAAAATCAAGTTGGAGCTTGGGGGAGTAGATCTTCAATAATTTAGGTTAAATTTTGGAGGAGTAGATTCGGTTGTAAAGTAGCTTTTCTTTTTTAGCAATTATTAACAATTATCCGATAAATGGGATGACATGTCATTTTTATACAAATATATCATATGACATGTCATTTTTTACTAGATAAATAGGATGACATGTCGTTTTTTTAAAAAGACTAGATTACCCTTATGATGTCAGCGCTCGCAAACGGCAGTTAACGGATTGGTGGACGGCAGAAATGTTTTGTCAACTTAGGGTATACGAGTGATACACTTGAAAAGTGTTGTAGAACGTTTGATACTGGTGTCATTTAAGGGTATATGGCTGATAATTTCCCTTAATTTTAGTGTTTGGTAAAAAAAAATCAAAATTACTTTTGTCAAAAACAGTCCATTCTACAGTTGATTTCGAAAAAAAAGGCAAGGAGCAACTTTTAGATTCTGATTTTGAGAATAAATTTTATCTTTTAATACAATTCCATAAATATCCTTAAAATTATTATTTAAACCCAAAATTATCCTTATTCAAATTGGAAACAAAATTAATATTTTAATAAATTTTTATTATAATTCATCAATATAAATTTATTAATATCAATCTGTTGGTAAATTATTATTAAATTTGTTTCACTATAGTATAAATTTAATTATCAATTGTTTTAAGATAAAAAAATAAAATCAATATATTATAAATTTTTATTTTTAATAAACATTATTATAATACACAATAAAAAATATTATATGTACATATTTTTATATGTATAAGTAAATTTTATCCTACATTATGTAGATTTTAATCATTTATTTTCTTTCAGTAGTTTAACAGTAAGATTTACCAAATTTCCATAACTGTTTTCAAAACTCACAGTACTTCTGAAAACAAAACACTTATGGTGCGTTTACTTCCTGGAATGGGAATGAGGTGGAATGTGAATGGACTGGGAATGAGAATGAGCTGGAATGAAAATGAGATTTCAATGTTTACTTGGCAAAAATAAATGGGAATGAGAATGTGCTGGAATGTCATTGATGTGTTTACTTGACAAAATAAATGGGAATGATGAATGAGAATGAAAATCAATTTACCAAAATACCCATAATATTAATAATTAATAAAAATAATTAATTTATCATTATTAACAATATTATCATTATTGTTGTTATTATTAACATTTATTATTATTATAATATTTTATTAACTTTATTATTTTAGTTATTATTAATTACTGTTAATATTATTTTTATTAATATTATCATTATTAAAATTTATTATTATTAAATTTTATTAACTTTATTATTTTAGTTATTATTAATTATTGTTAATATTATTTTTATTAATATTATCATTATTAACATTTATTATTATTATTATTATTATATTTTATTATTATATTTTATTATTTTAGTTATTATTAATTACTGTTAATATTATTTTTATTAATATTATCATTATTAACATTTATTATTATTATTTAATTAATATAATTTTTATAATAATATTTATACATGTATCTAGATAATGAAAATTACATTATTATTATTATTATTATTATTATTATTATTATTATTATTATTATTATATTATTTAAATTTTATTAACTTTTTTATTTTAGTTATTATTAATTATTGTTATTATTATTATTATTATTAACAACAACAATAATGATAATATTGTTAATAATGATAAATTAATTATTTTTATCATTATTTTTATTGTTAATAATGATAATATTAATAAAAATAATAATAACAATAATTAATAATAACTAAAATAATAAAGTTAATAAAATTTAATAATAATAATAATTATTATTATTAATGACATTTAAAATAATAAATTATTTGTGATTTGAACAAGGGTAATTTAGGAAATATGAAAAAATTAGAAGGATAGAAAAGTAAATATATGTTTCATTCTCATTCCTACATTTTCATTCCCAACCCCCCCATGGAAATGAGATTCTCATTCCTTATTCTCAAATTGTGTGGGACCCACACATTTTATTCTCATTCCTAAATTACATTTTGCCAAGTAAACATAAGTTTCATTCTCATTCCTTCATTCTCATTCCCCAAACCCACAAGTAAACATACTATTAATTGATTCTTTCACAACTGATTATTTTTACAGCACATCCAACAACAATTATTTTATAAGATGCAACATTCCCAAACAGGCCCTTATATATATTGAAAGTGCTTATGTTGAGATAAAGTGATTGGGAATTATTGTGTTGCTATTATTAATAGTGTTTAGATGATTTTGTGCATTACTTAATTGATCGATTCAAAATAGTTTGTTTGCATCATATCCATTCTAGAGAGTTTATTTTTTAATAAACTTCATCTCCTCAAGTTTATTTTGTTGACAAGTTTGGATGTACATATGCATCATGAGTTGAATAATAATCATAATATTTCATAGAGCTATAAATCCACTTTAAGGAGATTCTACAGGTTGACTAGTAATGATATACAAAATTTTCAAAGTAAAAATGAAGAACATTTATCTTATTGATACCTAACAACCAAATTTATAAACAAAAGGCGCAAAACAAAAAGAGTTGGACTGTTGATAGTTTGGCAACCCTTCATCAATCTCATAAAATCCTTATTATATTAAATATATTTAAGGATAAATACAAATAAAATTAACTTCATTTATATATTTTTCTTCTTCTCTTTCAATCTAGTTTACTTCCATATGTTCCTTTTTCTTTATCTATTATATATCCAATCCATTAAAAAAAAATTGTTTCTCTCTCTTTCTTTTATACTATCATCTATACAATTAGTTTGTACTAATAGGAGGATTGCGATCCTTATGGTAGAATATAGTATTGAGGTCAAAAGATTGTGAAGGATACCTTGAAGATTGTGAAGTAGGTAAAAGAAAAGCATGCTGCTAAGAGTTAAGACTCAAAAGTTTAATGAGTTTTAAACTAAGTTTTAGAGTATTTGTATTTTGTTGTTGTGAATGATGATATTGTTAGGAAATTGATAGGTGAAGCAGAGCTATAACTAAAATAAAATTGAAGAAAAGTGAAGAATAAGCACACAAAGAGGACATGAGAGTTTAAGTAGTTTGACTTTTAGCCTATGTTTAGTGACGAAGATAGAAGGAAATTTTTTACTAATGAAAAGAAGTTATAAGTTTTGTAATATTTAATCTTACAACCCAAAATCCCAATACATCCAAACTCTCAAAACACTAAACCAAGAGTTTAAAACTCTCAACACATTCTTAATCTCCAACTTTTCGTCTCTCTCACTTCTCAAATAGACTGAGAATTGAAGAAAATTGGACGAATTAAATGAGGGAAGCACCCCTTCTTTTATAGCTAACGAATTGGCTACTATGTTTTTTTTCAAATTCAAATTACGCGGCACCAAAATTTAGTGCCACAATGTCAATGTTGGGTGGCACCAAATTAGTACAATCAACTTTGACATTCTCTGACTTAGATATTTGATTAAGAAGCAATCATATCTCCCCACATTCTATTCTACTTAGGGATGGTAATGGGTACCGCCCGCAGCGAGTTTGCCATTACCAAACCTAAACCCGCATAAAATTTAAATTACCAAACCCACCCGCAATCCGCAGCGGGTTTTAATTTTTTTAAAAAAACCCTCCCGCAGTGGGTTTTGACAATTACCAAACCCGCAATGGTATCTGGCGGATTTTTTGCGGGTTTCTATATTTAAAATCACAAATGTTTAATATAGAAATTTACAATAATAACCTCAAATTCCACATAACATACTCAATTTTATATTTAACCAAGGTAAATGAAAAATTAAATTTCAACATCAATCCAACAAAAATTCTCAAATTTAAGTATAAATTACACAAATCCATTAAAAAAACACAAACTAGTATTTAAAAATAACTATTACATTTCATATTATCATTTAAAACAAGCTCCAAGAAAAAAACTTCATTTCATTCACCACCATAAGCACCCATCCAACACGATGCCTACAATAATGATTAAGATTAATATTTTTTAAAAAATAATACTTTTCAAATACTAATCCGGAGAAAAAAATTATAATAATGAAATAATTCATGCATTAAGTTAAAGAAAAATAGTCCATAAAAAATTATAATAAGTATATAATAATACATGAATTAAGTTAAATAAACTTAATTCCTTACCTCATTAATAATATATTCATCTTCAGAGAATTTGGTATTTCCTACTTTATTAGAAGATTCTGCATCTACAAGTAACAAGTATATCAAGAAAAAAGATAGATGATTATAAGTTTGTAATGTATAACAAATATTATATTTTATTGAAGTAAAAATGCATTTTCATACCATTAAATTCAGCACACAACCAATTTTGAGCACACATTAAAGTCTCCAACGTCTTTGGATAAAGTCTACTATGATGTGGAGAGACAAATCTACAACCAATACTAAATGTTGACTCGGATGCAACGGTGGATACTGGAATGGCTAAAACATATCTTGCAATTGCTTACAAAGTTGGATATTTTGATCCATTTGTTTTCCACCAACAAAGTATGTCAAATTCTTCAGATCTTGAAATAACAAATTCTTCCAAATAATAGTCCAATTCCAATTTAATATGTGTTGTACCACCACTTTGATATACAAAAGCATCAAAATTAGCCAAACGTTTCCCAAGTTTTGAATGAGCTACCACAGCTCGAGATGATGAAGCAACTGAAGCTTGAACTGGAACTTGTGAATTTTCCTTTGACTTACACCTAGGTTGATAATCATTCAGCATATCATAACCAAAGCTAAGAACATTTTCAATCTCTTTTTTAGCACTATCTCCATACAACAAGTCAAAATAGTACTTAATTAATTTCATCTTAAATCTAGGGTCTAAAACAGCTGCCATAGCCATGAATCCATGAACAACACTATAATATTTTTCAAACTTTCTAATCATTGAGTTAGCCATTACTTGGATTTTTTCACAATTAGAATACATCCACTTATAAATTGACAATTTAATCTCACAAATGCTTGAAAAGTAAATATTAGTTGTTGGATATCTAGTCCGAAAAAACAATGTAGTCACTTTCTAAAATGATTCAAGTCTATCCCGAATTTCTTTAGCAAAAACTCAATCTTCTTCAGTAGGTAAAGATTTGTATAACGATTCTCGTTATATCAAATGAGGAAATACTTCTTTGAAAACCAAAGCTCTATCAAGCATTAAATATGCAGAGTTCCATCTAGTCTTACAGTCCTGAACCAGATTGTTATTACAAGGAATATTATATTTACGAGCAGTCCCATAAAATGTTTCTTGTCTTTTAGGTGTGGCAGACCAAAATAGAACACTATTATGAATTCTCTCAATACTATCACTAATGACACTCAACCCCTCATTCATAATTAAATTCAATATATGAGCAGCACAACACATTTGAAATAAATCCCCATTTAACGAAAGCGAACTACTATTAAGCTTTTCCAACAAGATATCAATCATAGCATCATTTTTGGAGCAGTTATCGACAATCAAAGTAGATAACTTACTATCAATGTTCCACTCAACCAAACATGACACCAAAGCTTCAGAGAGTACCTCAGCAGTATGTGGACATGGCACATATAAGAATCGAAATTTAAAAAAAAATTATTAATATCATGCAATAAGTATAAAATTTAAAAATAAAATAGACTTAGTAATTTAGTGTAGAAACTACCTAATGATACGACTTTGCAGCTCCCAATTATCATAAATAAAATGTGATGTTATAGCCATAAATCCCTTTTGCTGGTTACTAGAAGTCCACATATCGGTAGTAATTGCAATTCTACTCTGATTTGATTCCAACAAGCTCATTGTTTTGGCTCTCTCGTAGTCATAGATTTTCAAGATGTCCCTTTTTAGTGTGTTACGAGAGATGTTGAGTGTTAGAAAATGCATATTTATAAAGGAGAAAACCGTCATTTTACATTTCAAGTCTTACTAACAACCCTTACTTTTATGTATTTAACCTTCTTGTGATGTAATTACGTGTGTGTTATTTTAATTAAGTATTTTATGTATTTTAGGGGCATTATAGTCATTTCACAATAAAGGAGAGATCAGACGGCAAAACGGACATCACTTTTGAACTCAGGACGGTCGAAAACCTTAGGAGGAGCATAAAAGGAAAAATGGCACTATTCATATGTACGGTACTATTCACATGTACGGTACTAACTATGTTACTGTTCACAACACTGTTCACATAGACGGATCGATGACGTGGCATTGACCGATGATGTGGCATTGACTGATGAGGTGTCACGATCCTGTTGGGCTAAAATTCTTATGTACTGTTGATGGTGACGTGGCAGCATATCAGTGGATGAAAAATCTCGCGTACGGTACATGCATCACACAGGATTATTTTCAACCAAACCGCGTTATTGTTCATCCGAGTCAAACCGCGTTACTGTTCATCCGAGTCAAACCGTGTTACTGTTCATCCGCGTGGTCAAACCGTGGACTGTTGACTGATGACGTGGCGCAATCCTGAGCGTCCAAACTGTTTTTAATCCGATGGCCATGATTTACTCCATGTATCTATAAAAAGGGGGCCTCCCCCCCCTAATTTGATATCTCTGAATCCATTTTTGGGATCCATTTTCTGTAATTCCTTCTCCATCTTGTATTTTCTTTGTATTTTAATAAATTCCCATTTTGCCCCTAGTTCAATTATGAGTAGCTAATTTCCTTTCAAGCTTGGGTTGAAGGTGAAGTCTCAACATGTGTCATGGACTTTATTTGGTAAATTTATTTTCTTTTCCCCTCTAGTTTTTGTGGATGATTTGACTTATCGTCGACAAATAATACTGATCTTGTCTAGATACCGCCTTGGTTACACCGGCTCTCTAGTATAAGGTTATTATTATTTGGCACGATAAGCCCTTAGCACCATATTTATTAGAGCGTGGTTCATGAGGTGTGGATTCCCCCCTCATGATTTAATTGGTATTAATAAGGAATATTTAGCCCATGATGCATGTTGATACGGATCCGAATACCCAAGTACGTCATTTCAATAGAATTATCTTCAATTTATTCTCGCTATTGCAATTCCAATTTTAGAATTTATTCTCGCCATTTTAATTTAAGTTTTAGCATATTCCAAACCATTTCCACCATAAATCCAACCATCATTTTGCAAAATTAATTCTATACACAATTAAAATCCTCCTCCTCGTGGGATCGACACTCGTCACCATTGATCTACACTACAATAGATTCGTGCGCTTGCGAGTACATTAAAATTTACACAACAAGTTTTTGGCGCCGTTGCCGGGGAGGTAAGTAATTTTAATTCATAGAATTAATTTTTGTGATTAATTTATTTTAATTGATTTTGTAATTTTTTTTTTGTTATAAAAAAAAAAAAGTGAATCTACATTTAAAGGTTAGTATTTCTTTTCTTTTTCTCTTCTTTAAAATTCTGTAATTTAATTTTCAATTTATTTTTCTTTGTAATTTTTTTTTTGTTTATCTTATTAATTTATTTTTAGTTAATTTATTTCACGTATTTGTTTTTGTGTATTTTTATAGAAAGGTTTTAATAGCGCAATAAGGTTAGTATCGTAATTTCTCCCTCTTATTTATTTTTATTTGTTTTGTTCCCATCTTTATTTTCATTTTATTTGTTTTGCATGCATGGTCGTAGGTCATTATTACCTAATCTTGAACCTATAGACCTTGAACTAGAAAAAACACTTCGCACACACAAACAAATTAAAAATAAAATGGATTTGCAACCACAGGAGAGGCCATTTAAGGACTACTTCAGTCCTTTAGCTAATTTGAGCACATCATGCATAAGATACCCAAATGTAGCTGCTAGGAGCTTTGAACTAAAACCTAGTGTGCTAAATTGTCTCCCCACATTTTATGGCCTAGAAAATGAGGACCCATATAATCATCTGAATGATTTTCATGCTATTTGTCAAACTTTTAAATACGAGAATTTTTCAGACGATGATGTTAAACTTAGATTATTCCCATTTTCTTTAAAGGATAGAGCTCGTTCATGGTTAAATACTTTACCTGCTAATAGCATCACATCATGGGAACAAATGGTAACTAAATTTTTGAATAAATATTTCCCAGTGCATAAAACCAATGCTATTCGCAGGGAAATCTCGGAGTTTACCCAAAGAGAGGACGAGCAGTTTTTCGAAACATGGGAGCGATTCAATGGGCTACTCTTGAAGTGTCCACATCATGGGTACGAAAAATGGCACCAATGCCAATACTTTTTGGAGGGATTATTGCCGAATGTGCAAGAATGGCTAATGGCAACAAGTGGAGGAGAGCTAATGTCAAAAAGTGCATCAGAGATTTGGGAATTCTTCCAGCGACAAGCGGATAATTCCCAACAACGGAGTCGATCACTCAGGAATACTAGAAGAATTAAGGGAGTAAATGAGGTTCAAATTGGCGAGTCAACTTCGGGAATCAAAGAAGTCAAGGAGATGGTTGAAGGTCTTGCTCGACAAATAGCATCGTTATCAACTACTAAATCAACAGAACCACATGACCATGACTCATACTCAGATCAAGCCAATGCCATAGGTGTAATGAGAAAACCATCAAATTACAACCCATACTCCAACACATATAACCCTGGATGGAGAGACCACCCCAATTTTTCATGGTCTCAAGGATTCCAACAGAATGGACCAGCAGCTCCAGCTCCACCAATGCAACAAATTCCTCAAAATCCTCAAGCCTCTCAGCCCCCATTTAGACCATACAATCAGAACCAAAACTACTCTCAACCCAGACCATGGGAGAATTCATTCCAGAATTTCAAGAATGCTACTCACTCTACGATTGAGCAACAGAACCGCACCATTGATGGACTACGAAATGAATTGAGAGCGGGCTTCAACTCACAAGCCCAATCAGTTTCAAGCCTCGAAAAGATGGTGGGACAACTTGCTTCTTCAGTTCAGACCTTGGCAATGACTGTTGAAAAAGGCAAGTTTCCAAGTCAACCAGTGCCTAATCCTAAAGGGGTACATGAAGCAAGTACCAGTTCACCACAGCAGCATGGAGAGGTCAAAGCAGTCATGACCTTACGAAAAGGAAAAGAAGTCGACAACAAAGTGGAGATGCCGGTGACAAAAGAAAATCAAATTGTACCTGTGAATGTTGAAGACTCATCACCGGAGGAGAAAGAAGAAACCAACCCACGAGAATACGTTCCCAAAGCTCCATTTCCTCAGAGGTTAGCGAAAGGAAAGAAGGGAAAATCCACAGGTGAGATTCTCGAAATCTTCAAACAGGTAAGTGTCAACATCCCTTTACTTGATGCTATTAAACAAGTTCCATCTTATGCCAAGTTTCTTAAAGACCTTTGTAC
Organism: Citrus x changshan-huyou; assembly: GCA_039657385.1. Lineage (NCBI taxonomy): Eukaryota > Viridiplantae > Streptophyta > Magnoliopsida > Sapindales > Rutaceae > Citrus > Citrus x changshan-huyou. The sequence goes on from CM077555.1 coordinate 13,187,358, forward strand.
TAAAAAGAGAAATATGCATGTTCAAAAGAATGCCTTTTTAACAGAAAACATTAGTTCTATACTCCAACATAAAATTCCTCTAAAATGCAAAGACCCAGGCTCCCCCACTATCTCATGTAGTATAGGGAACCACACAATTGAGAATGCTTTGTTGGATTTAGGACCTAGTGTAAATCTTTTGCCTTACTCTGTATTCGTGAAACTTGGACTGGGAGAATTACACCCAACTCCAGTGGTGTTACAGCTTGCAGATCGGTCCACAAAAATACCTCGTGGTATTGTGGAGGACGTGCTTATCCAGGTAGACAAGTTTTATTTTCCTGTTGATTTCATTGTAATTGACACTCAACCAATACAGGACTCAAGGAAGCACATCCCCATTATTTTAGGCCGACCTTTCTTGGCAACTGCAGATGCTCATATTCAATGTAGGACCGGAAATATGCAATTGTCCTTTGGCAACATGACTATGGAGCTAAATATTTTCAACATTGCCAAACAACCTCACAGTGCGGATGATGGAATTGTTGATGTGGATTTAATAGAAACAATAGTTGATAATACTTTTCTTTCAAACCTTAGTGATGATCCTTTACAAACATGTTTAACTCACTTTGATTTGGATTTTGATATTGACAGATTGGTTGATGAGGTCAACGCTCTACTTGACTCAGCACCATCTATGGACACTAATAAATGGAAGTCAAGAGTTGAACAACTAGCACCATCAGAGAAGAAACTCATTCCATCATCAGAATCACCACCGAAACTCGAGCTCAAACCATTACCCAACACATTGGAATATGCATTTTTGGGGGAAGAAAGTACTCTACCGGTAATCATCTCATCATCCCTTAATGACGAACAAAAAGGTAAGTTGTTGGATGTTTTGAAAGAGCACAAAGGGGCATTAGGATGGACCATAGCAGACATAAAAGGTATAAACCCTGCAGATTGCATGCATTACATTCACCTTGATGAAAATGCTAAATCTACTAGGGAAATGCAACGTCGGTTAAATCCTAATATGAAAGAAGTTGTTAGAACAGAAGTCCTTAAGCTATTAGACGCAGGTATCATTTACCCAATTTCTGATAGTTCATGGGTCAGTCCTGTACAAGTTGTCCCCAAAAAGTCAGGAGTCACAGTAGTTACCAATGCTGATAATGAATTGATACCAACTAGAGTAACTACAGGATGGCGTGTATGCATTGATTATAGAAAGTTGAATTCTGTCACACGTAAAGACCATTTTCCTTTACCATTTATTGATCAAATGCTTGATAGATTAGCAGGCCATGAATTTTATTGCTTTCTAGATGGCTATTCAGGATATAATCAGATTCCCATAGCACCAAAAGATCAAGAGAAAACTACTTTCACTTGCCCTTTTGGCACATTTGCATATAGGAGAATGCCATTTGGATTATGTAATGCACCTGCTACATTTCAACGATGCATGTTGAACATTTTTTCTGATATGGTTGAACGATTCCTTGAAGTCTTTATGGATGATTTTTCTGTCTTTGGTGACTCGTTTGATCAATGTTTACATCATTTAACGCTAGTTCTGCAGAGATGTACCGAGAAGAACTTAGTCTTGAATTGGGAGAAGTGCCATTTTATGGTAAAACAAGGTATTGTTCTCGGTCACATCATTTCGAGCAAAGGTATTGAGGTTGACAAAGCCAAGGTGGATCTCATTTCTAATCTTCCTCCACCTAAAACAGTCAGAGAAGTAAGATCTTTCCTTGGACATGCTGGTTTTTATAGACGTTTCATTAAAGATTTTAGCAAAGTTTCTAGACCCTTATGCAATTTACTTGCTAAGGATGTACCTTTTATCTTTAATGATTCATGTCTTATGGCTTTTGAAAAATTAAAGCAATTGTTGACTTCATCACCTATTATTTAGGCCCCAAACTGGAGCTTACCATTTGAGCTCATGTGTGATGCATCTGATTATGCAGTATGAGCAGTATTAGGACAAAGAGTTGATCGAATTCCCCATGTTATTTATTATGCTAGTATGACATTGAATGATGCACAGTTGAACTATTCAACTACTGAAAAAGAAATGCTAGCAGTAGTGTTTGCATTGGAAAAATTTTGATCTTATCTCATTGGTTGTAAAATAATTGTGTTCACAGATCATGCTGCTCTTAAATATCTTCTCACAAAGAAAGATGCAAAAGCTAGACTAATTCGTTGGGTATTACTTTTGCAGGAATTTGACTTGGAATTCAAAGATAAGAAAGGCACAGAAAATGTCGTGGCGGACCATCTCTCTCGTCTCCATTTTGACACAATTACAGAGCCATTACCATTAAATGAGTCATTCCCAGATGAACAATTGATGAATGTGGAAGTATTACCTTGGTATGCTGATATAGTTAATTATCTTGTTACAGGTAAATTTCCAGAGCATTGGACCAAGCAAGACAAGGCTAAATTCTTTGCAGAAATAAAGAATTTCTTTTGGGATGACCCGTATTTGTTCAAGTATTGTGCAGACCAAATTGTTAGACGATGTGTCCCAGAAAGTGAAATTCAAAATATCCTTTCATTCTGCCATGAACAAGTTTGTGGAGGCCATTTCAGTGCTAAGAAAACATCGACTAAAGTTTTACAATGTGGTTTCTATTGGCCAACTATATTTCGAGATGCTTACACTTTTTGTTCTTCATGTGATAGGTGTCAACGAATGGGGAGCATTACGCGAAGGAACATGATGCCACTAAATCCAATTTTAGTGGTTGAGATTTTTGACGTCTGGGGTATCGACTTCATGGGACCCTTTCCCCCTTCTTTTGGCCATCAATACATATTGGTTGGTGTTGACTATGTATCGAAATGGGTGGAAGCAATTCCATGCAGAACCAATGATCACAAAGTGGTGATAGGATTTTTGAAAAACAACATTGTTTCACGCTTTGGATTCCCTCGAGCGATAATCAGTGATGGTGGTGCCCACTTTTGTAACAAAGCATTCAAAGCTCTTTTGACAAAGTATTCAATCACACACAAAGTGGCAACCCCGTATCATCCGCAAACCAGTGGCCAAGTTGAGATCTCCAATCGAGAAATAAAGCACATATTAGAAAAAACAGTGAGGCCAGACAGAAAAGATTGGTCATTAAGACTTGATGATGCATTATGGGCATATAGAACGGCTTTCAAGACCCCGATTGGGATGTCACCCTATAGGCTAGTGTATGGAAAAGCTTGCCACCTACCTGTGGAACTAGAGCATCGTGCATATTGGGCCATCAAGAAATTCAATTTTGACATGCAGCAAGCCAGCTCAGAAAGAAGATTACAGCTGGCAGAACTTGAAGAAATTCACAATGATGCATACGAAAATGCCAAGATTTACAAGCAACGAATGAAAGTCTTCCATGATAAGCAAATTATGAGAAAATCGTTCACTCCAGGTCAGAAAGTGCTTTTATTCAATTCTCGCTTGCACCTATTCCCAGGTAAGTTACGCTCTCGTTGGTCTGGCCCATTTATTGTACATACTGTTTTTTCACATGGGGCAATTGAAATTAAGGACCCAAAGAACGGTGTCACATTTAAAGTTAATGGTCAAAGATTAAAGCCATATCTAGAGTACCAACCACATGGAGAAAACATCGAAATAAATTTGAGTGACCCACCAAATTTGAATTGATTTTTTTTTTCTTTTCGTTGATTTGATTTTTCTTTATTTCTTTTTATTATTATTCTTTTGCTAATTGAAATTGTTTTTGCATAAGTGTGTTTATTTTACCATTAAGTTTTCTCTTATCATTTTTAATCATGAGTCTCATACTTAGACCGTTCCTCCTGAACATTCTTAAACCACTTCAACGTGTCAAAACTCATCTCAAAAGGCAGATTCAATTTTGTAAAACACAACGCATTTGGGCTCTACAACCACCAGAGTTAGTAGCCTATGTTGAGGGTTTAGAACGCCAACTCAGAGACATTGAGAGAAGTGTTTACGACATCCAGTTGGAGCTTGAGGTAAATTCAATAAGAGGACGATTTTAATTTTCTTTGTGTGTTTTAATTTGTTTTTCTGTTTGTGTGCTTTAGTTTGTTACCCCGGTGAAGTGGCGGATAACGGTACTCCGTGACAATCAAGTCGGTTACTTCAGTTTCCCATAATAACTGATATTCTGAGGCGAAAGTATGGACAGAAACGAGATTCTAGCGAAGTTTCACAAGCGATTCCCTTCACTTCCTCAGAATGCCCTCCTTACAATCTATAAAGCTCGGTCCGAACGCATGCGATTGCTCATGAGGAATAACATACCTGCTGATATCCGTTGGTTAATCGAGGCTAAAGTACGATCGGTAGGTGAGTTACCTCCAAAATTTATTACATTCATGCCTGGTTGTGGTAAAGGAAATTATGCAAGAAAACGACGAGCTCGAAGAATTTCTGTTGCTTGTCATAAGTGTGCCAGAATGAGTTGCGATAAAAACCCATGTTCTTTAGGAATGGTGTCTGATAACAGGGAAGATAAGATTCAATTCATTAGGGATGGCTTGAATAAGGAGTCATTGGATGATATTCTTTTGTCTCTTGAAACGCATCCCAGTGGATATGTGCAAGGAGCGATTCTCCAGTTATGGCCATTATTCCAGAAAGAGCATGCACGATATAGTCTCGGGAATCTGACTATAAACGACCCTGTTTGCCAGTTTATAAGAAAACTGGATAGGAAGCCTATCCTCGACCCATAGAGGGCGTTCAAGCCGTTTCTGGACGTAAAACCAGAGGAAGATGTGAGCCACAGTCGCAACTATGTGTACATATCCTTTTACTTTACTGTTATTTTATTTCATTTCACTGTTGTTTTATTGTTTGCATTATTGTCTTTAATAATTTTATTACTGTTTGCTTTTTCCTTTTTACTGTTTTCTTTTTGACTCGCGAGCCATGTGCTTCATGCGTTATTTGACACTAACATGTTACCTCATTCACAGCTGTGACCCACTATCACCAAGACTCTTAAATGTGATTTCTTTTGTCAAACACTCACAAATTGTTTTTGAGAAATATTCCAATGGCAGCTACTCCCAATAGACAATTCAAGAACATTTGTGTGCTTTCTGGATTTACCTATGGCAAACATAAAGAGTTCGTTGAGGCAGCCATCGATCTTGGTCGAAGTATAGCAGAGAGAAAATTACACTTGGTGTATGGAGGAGGTAACCGAGGGTTATCAAAAATGGTCTCAGAAGCAGCTTTTATCAGAGGAAGTCAAGTGTTAGGCATCATCCCAAGAGTCCTAAAACCATTGGGCAGTTCGTCTGACTCATCAACTGGAGAAGAGTTAGTCGTCTCAGGTATGCAAGAAAGAATAACTGAAATGCTTAATCATGCTGATGCTTTTATTTTCCTTCCAGGAGATCTTGCAACACTAGAGGCACTTATCACACTAGCATCTTGGGCCCATCTGCACATCCACCAGAAACCCATCGGTTTGTTAAATGTCAATAACTTTTATGATGGCTTTATCGCATTTCTTAACCATGCAATAAAAAACTATTTCATTCCTTCTAATGTGAAAAAACTTTTTATTTGTGCTCACACTGCTAATGAGCTACTTGATCTGTTACAAGCTTATAAACCGGAGCCAGACCCCTGGACCTTTGTGTTGGAGCATCCACATAATGATGGTAACAGTAGCCGCAGTAAGAAGTACAAATTAGATTTAACTCTCCGCTTGTAAATATTGTTTTCTGTGTTGCACCACCCAGGTGATGTCTTCTAAACTCTACTTCTTTCATTTCAAACATTGAGGACAATGTTTCGTTCTGGTTGGGGGGAGGGAATAATCGACAATTGTGGAATTTTGGTTAAGTTTTTACTAATTTTTTGTTGTAGAAACTAACTGTTGCTAACTTTTTGTGTTGAAGATGGCTGAATATGGAGTGTAGTGACTCTAGAAACGCATCTTCATCGTTTTAAAAAAAAAATTTAAAAAAAAAAAAAATTTCAGACATTTTCTTTTTCTTTATTATGTGTTTATGTTTATTTTTCTTCTTTTTAATTTCTCCTCTATAAATATACATTTTCCAACTTTTGAGTCGAAGATGGCTGAATATGGAGTGTAGTTCCTCTAGAAACGCATCTTTTTTAAAAAAAAAAAAATCATTTTCGTTTTCTATCATTTTACGTGTAACTTTTCTAATTAGTTTTTATGCATCATTTTCACATTTCTGCATGCATATTTTCCTTTCATGTTTAGAATAGGTTGGGGGGTAGAATGTTGTTAAAAAATAAAATAAAATAAAAAATTTTGTGATTTGTTTTAACATTGGATGACATGATTAATTTCAAATTTTAGTATTTGTATTATCTTTGGTCTTAAGTGATGTTACGCTATGTTTGCTACTTTACATGTTGATGTCGGAGACAAATGTGAGTTGCTTGAAGGAATGAACATGTCATAATAAGTACCAAGTGAGTTTTTGAGCCTATTATTTTTCTTGGAGAATAACCCTTTTGCCCACTCTTTATACAGCTTAGCAGTTTATTATTTTACACACGATCTCTAAATTGCTTTTGAGTTAACCCTTAAAAAAAATTGTAAAATAAAAAAAAAAGAAAAAAAGAAAAAAGAGTGTGTTGCTACATTTGGAGGCCCATCTAACTAGTAGATATGGAAGATTATTTAGAGCCCTAAAAGACGATGGAAAGGCCATCTTTGATCCGTTTGAGCCTTTCTAGCCATCCCTTTTATCAAATATCCATAGTTAACCCTTTTGAGCCTTTAAAAAAAAAAAAAAAAAAAAAAAAAACCTTTTTCTTTGTCAACTTATCATCTTGACCCACTCCGATTTGGAGTATTACCCAATGTCTTATAAGTTCCATCACCTATTTATGTTTGAGAAAATGTAAATAATTATGTTGTTCAGTAAAGTTATGCCAAAAAAAAAAACAAAACAAAACAAAACAAAACAAAAGTTGTTGTTTCAAAAGAAAAAAAAAGTTGTTGTTTCAAAAGAAAATAAAAATAAAAATAATAGGTGAAATCCACCTTGCAACTTCCAAAAAAAATATTCTTTGCATTTTTCTCAAACATACACTTTGTTTTCCTTATTTTCCTTCTTTGTTAGCCATGTCCCTAGCCTACGTTACGTCCTAATAAAAGTCCTTCTTGATTTTAAGGAACTATAGTTTAAAGTAGAAGCTAGTTATATGGGCTAAAAAGATGTAGTGATGCATAATAAAAAAAAAAAAGATAAATAAAATGGGTTGACTAACATTTTATTTGACTTGAGATCGTATTATTTCTAAGCTGAGGGCATATTTATTTCATCTTGGTGAGAGCATGTGATATCATTTCTTTATTATTTTCTCTCTCAATTACCATTCATTGGAGTGACTATGTTTATTGGGTTTTAATTTCTTTGTGAGAGTGTCACTACTTCCAGTGAGATTTTGGGGTTTGACATGTCATTCTTGAAAGTAGCTATAACAAAGTCTACTGGGCTAATTCATGTGGATGGTTGATGTGGGTGTGATGTTGCTTTAGACTGGAGATAATGCTTATACTTTTATTTGATTGCTATCATTAATCTGATTGAATAAACACGAGTGTTTCTAAAAAAAAAAAAAAAAAAAAAATCATTTTGAATTTGAATTTTGTTTTCGCTTTATTTGCTAGGGACTAGCAATAAGCTGGTTGGGGGGTGTGTTGAGTGTTAGAAAATGCATATTTATAAAGGAGAAAACCGTCATTTTACATTTCAAGTCTTACTAACAACCCTTACTTTTATGTATTTAACCTTCTTGTGATTTAATTACGTGTGTTTTATTTTAATTAAGTATTTTATGTATTTTAGGGGCATTATAGTCATTTCACAATAAAGGAGAGATCAGACGGCAAAACGGACATCACTTTTGAACTCAGGACGGTCGAAAACCTTAGGAGGAGCATAAAAGGAAAAATGGCACTATTCATATGTACGGTACTATTCACGTGTACGGTACTAACTACGTTACTGTTCACAACACTGTTCACATAGACGGATCGATGATGTGGCATTGACTGATGAGGTGTCACGATCCTGTTGGGCTAAAATTCTTATGTACTGTTGATGGTGACGTGGCAGCATATCAGTGGATGAAAAATCTCGCGTACGGTACATGCATCACACAGGATTATTTTCAACCAAACCGCGTTACTGTTCATCCGAGTCAAACCGCGTTACTGTTCATCCGAGTCAAACCGTGTTACTGTTCATCCGCGTGGTCAAACCGTGGACTGTTGACTGATGCGTGGCGCAATCCTGAGCGTCCAAACTGTTTTTAATCCGATGGCCATGATTTACTCCATGTATCTATAAAAAGGGGGCCTCCCCCCCCTAATTTGATATCTCTGAATCTATTTTTGGGATCCATTTTCTGTAATTCCTTCTCCATCTTGTATTTTCTTTGTATTTTAATAAATTTCCATTTTGCCCCTAGTTCAATTATGAGTAGCTAATTTCCTTTCAAGCTTGGGTTGAAGGTGAAGTCTCAACATGTGTCATGGGCTTTATTTGGTAAATTTATTTTCTTTTCCCCTCTAGTTTTTGTGGATGATTTGACTTATCGTCGACAAATAATACTGATCTTGTCTAGATACCGCCTTGGTTACACCGGCTCTCTAGTATAAGGTTATTATTATTTGCCACGATAAGCCCTTAGCACCATATTTATTAGAGCGTGGTTCATGAGGTGTGGATTCCCCCCTCATGATTTAATTGGTATTAATAAGGAATATTTAGCCCATGATGCATGTTGATACGGATCCGAATACCCAAGTACGTCATTTCAATAGAATTATCTTCAATTTATTCTCGCTATTGCAATTCCAATTTTAGAATTTATTCTCGCCATTTTAATTTAAGTTTTAGCATATTCCAAACCATTTCCACCATAAATCCAACCATCATTTTGCAAAATTAATTCTATACACAATTAAAATCCTCCTCCTCGTGGGATCGACACTCGTCACCATTGATCTACACTACAATAGATTCGTGCGCTTGCGAGTACATTAAAATTTGCACAACAAGAGACAAACTTAAACATTGGCTGGAGAGAACCAACGAACCTTTTAAAAGCCCAATGTTCAACTATACTCAGCGGATACTCATGAATAATTATCATATTTGCAAGCTCTTTCCTTGAAGTTTCTTGATTAAAAGAAAATGTGGATACTTTACATTTTCCACTCTCTTTATTAACTTGCAGTTGCTTTTGAGTTGACTCAACTGTGTGGTTCGACCGCATAAAATACAGCCCCATATGAGTGTGTAAATGACTGGTGCCATTTTTACGCTTCACACTTAATTTCTTATTACAATAGTTGCAAACAGCTACATATTCTAATTTCCCATCAACTTTCTGTCTTTTAAAGTGTTCCCAAACATCACTAGTCAATTTACTATTTTCAGTCTCACTAGAAGTAATTTCTTTTTCATGTACTGGAACTGGAGTTTGGGTTGAAGCTACCTCAATGTTTGCAAGTTCTTCACATGTTATTGGAGATTGGTTTGAAGCTTTATGTTCTTATTGTAGGCGAACTATTGTCACTGAGATCAAAGGCTTGCTCCATCTTTTACCTTAAAAATTTCAATAGATTTTAAATCAATATACAAGAATACTAGTTTTAAATTGTATCAAGTTAACAAGTTAAGCTAACCGAAAGTATAAAATTATGCATGCTGATTTTAAACAAGCTAAATTAAATTATGTCAAATTAATATGTTATTTTAAATTATTAAATGGTACCAACAGCCGAAAGTACAAAATTATGCATGCAGCATGCTAATTCTGAACAAGCACCTTCCACAACCACATAAACAACTCAAAAGCAACAACAATAAAAATTGGTATGCTTCCTATAAGGATACATTTTTCAGTGGCTATGATGATCAAAACTTTCAGGTTCCCAATTTCTATTGGGATGGAACCAGATATTGGATTCCTGACATATTTATAGCAAAAATGAGATGAAAAATTAAGAAGGGAATTCAGTAATATCCCACTTAGAGAGTTAGACTATTTACGCTAGGCTGATTATTTACATAATAAACTCAAAAGTAACAAAATTAATAGATTGTTGATGAACTGTAAGTTATTTTTCACTTTGCAACCTAAATATTCATATCAGTTACAAATTTTTGGCCAACTCTATTACGATTGACTTTTATATGGGACATTTAGTTAGGAAAGGCATAAGAATTTTGTACCTTCCACGACCACAAAATTGGTTACAACAACAACAGTACTCAAGCAGCTGCAATAGCACGATGCATCATTGTCAGTAGTGAAGGGAGTTGGGCGTTACCTCATTGTTACAGGCTCAAAGCTGAAGAAGAAAAGAATAAAGATAGAGATGAGAGATGGTCAGATGGGTGCGCGGCTCAAGTCAAGGGGAAATGCTTTAGTTTTGTTTAGGTTATTACTTTAGTTTTGCATTATTTTCTTTAAACATTTTTTAGATTAAAATTTTTTTAATTAAAATTAAATTAAAAATATTTGAAAAAAAAACATTAGGGTTATGGCGAATATCCATGCGGGTATCTGCCGAATATAAAGTTAGTACCAAACCCACCCACATCCATGTGCAGGTTTTAATTTGTAATACCAAACTCGCCCGTAACCGAAAAAATTACCCGCAGCGAGCAGGTTTTAGCGGATGAGTTTGGGTGGATTTACAGGTACAATTGCCATCCATAATTCTGCTTCGCTATTTTCATGTTGCTTACGTTTTCGCCAGGTCACATGATGATCTACTCCTTACAAACTTGTTAGCATTGATTGGTTTAGTCAAAACATCTACTAGGTTTTCCCTAGTATGAATTTTCTGTAAATCCACACATCTATCTTCCATTACTTTTGAGACGAAGGTACTGAACCCCTATGTGCTTTGTTTTGGACTGAAATGCTGGATTCCTTGTAATGTGCAAGGCATTCTGACTATCACAAAACACATGAATTTTTTCTTATTTGTGCCCAAGCTTCTCCAATAACCTTCGCTTACAAATAACGTCCTTGCAAGATTGTGTAGTTGCCATGTGTTCTCTTTATGTTATAAATAAAGTCACAACGGTCTGCAGTTTTGAGACCCAACTAATAGCTTCTCCTGCAAGTGTAAACACATAGTTAGTAGTTGATTTCCTGTTATCAAGATCTCTTGCAAAATCGAATCCTTATAGCCCCTGACAGTAAATTTTGATCCTCTATAACATATTGCAATAACAAAGGTTCTCCAAATGCATTTCAGAATCCTCTTTATATTTTTTCAATGTCTCCACCAAGATTCGTTATGTATCGCCTAACCATTCCCACTGGTTGTGTAATATTTGGTCTTGTGCATATCATAGCGAACATCAAACTTCCTATTACTGATGCATTCAGTACTCAAGATATCTTTTTCCTATCTGCTTCATTGCTAAGACACATACTTGAGGATAACTTTAAATTAACAGGCAATGGACAAAAACTAGTTTACAATCCTGTATGTTAAAATGTCGTAAGATTTTCTTTAATTCTTGTAAGAAAGCTTAGTCTTCTTATTATTTCTGTTTCAGTGAATTTGCATCCCTAGAATCTTATTTGCTGGTTTCAAGTCCTTCATATCAAACTTCTTAGCTAATTGTCCTTTCAATTCTTATACTTGATCTTTTTTGGGGTCTGCTACCAACATATTATCTACATATAACAATAAAATAATGAAATCATTTTCTTTAAACATTTTGTAATATATATTAGGTCTGAACTAAGTCTGTTGTATCCAAGGCTTGTGATCAAGGAATCAAATCTCTTATACTAATACCTCAGCACATGTTTGAGACCGTACAAAGATTTGTTCAATCTGGAGATCAAGTTCTCCTTATCTGTTTTAGTAAAACCTTCTGGTTGGAGCATATAAATTTTCTCTTCAAGTTCTCCATGAAGAAATATAGTTTTCATATCTATCTGCTCTAGATGTAAGTCAAATATATCACATATTGCTAAGACTACTTTGACTGTCGCGAGTCAAATTACTGGAGAAAATATCTCATTGAAGTCAATACCTTAATTTTAAACTTATCATTTCACCACCAATCTTGCATGATATTGTTCTAATTGATCAATGTCATTGTGTTTAATATTGTAGACCCATTTGTTACTAATGGTTTTTCTACCATGTAGTAGTAGTACAAATTCTCATGTCTTATTCTTGTGTAGAGCTCAACTTCTTCCTGTTTTGCTGTCATCTACAAAGCAACTTCAGGTTATTTAAAGTTTCGTAGAAAGTTGATGGCTATTTGTCCTCTTTTAAAAGACAGTATATAATATTGATCTCTCTAACATACTCCGAGTGCCACACTGGTGGTTGTCTTTCATGAGATGACTGATGAACTTTTAGAGGCTCGAACTTGACTAGTTCTTATTCCTCATGCTCTGGTGCTGCTTCAAAAAAATCTAAATCTTCTTTTTCCGGATTATTTTTCATATATACCGATATAGTCTCTGACTTTTCTTTTACAGTGCTATCATCCATATCTTTCCTTTGTAGTTAATCTTCTATAAAGATAACATCTCTGCTCATGACAATCTTATAAGTAGTAGGATCCTATAAACAATACCCCTTCACTCCATTATCATTTTCGAAGAAAACACATCTCTTAGATTTTGGATCTAACTTTGTTCTTTCTTGGGCATTATACATCATGTACACATGACATCTATATATGCATGCAAATGAGAGTAATTAGCTAGCTTTTCAATCTACATTTCTATAAGATTCTTCAACCCAATTGCTATAGACGACGATCAATTTACCACATAACAGACAATTTTGGCTACTTATACTTAGAATGAGTTAGGTAGACCAACAATCTTGAACATAGCTCTTATTATTTTTGTAAGAGTCTGATATATCAACTCCAACACTTCATTCTACTGAGGAGTGTATGTGACTATGAACTGTCTTCCAATATCTTCCTGCTTACAAAACATAAGAAATTCACCGCCTGTACACTTTCAACCATTATTTATCCTCAAGCACTTGATCTTTTTCTCGGATTCAAGTTTAACTCGCACTTTAAATTCTTTGAACATTGGAAACACATCTAATTTTTTCTTGTCTAGATACACCCAACATCTCTTGGAGTAATCATCAATGAAAGTTACCAAGCAACTTGCACCTCCTAGGGGCATATCTAGTGATTCCCAAATATCAGAATCAACTAAGTCTAGAATGCATTTAGTTTTGGTATAAGATTTGCTAAACTTCAATTTATGTCGCTTACTTGTAACACAATGCTCACAAAATAGTAAGTTCACCGATTTGAATCCCAAAAGCAATTTTGCTCGGAGAGATCTTCAAACTTTGCTCTGACATGTTTCCAAGTTTGAGATGCCATATCATTGCTGACTCTTCTCAATTTGACATGACATACACATCAGCTTCTAGTAGTACTCCCTCTTTAAGCATGAATACATTAGTACCACTTTTTCTTCCTTAATCAATACAAGCGCACCTCTAACAATCTTCATGATCCCTTTTCTTACATGAGTTTTGTGCCCAACACTATCTATTTGTCCTAAATACGATATATTCTTCTTCAGACATTTGACTGTCGCACTTTCTCAATTGTGTGAATTGTATCATCAAACATTTTTATTTTGACAGTACAAATACTAGTGATTTCCAAGGTATGATCATTGCCCATGTATACAAATCCTCTTAAGCTAGGTTCATATCTGTGGGACAATTTTCTCCAAGAGGTTATGTGTTATGTTATTCTAAGTCTATAAGTCAGACATCAACTAACCATTTCTTGCCTTCTACAACAGTTGTTCCCTCGCTGTGGATAATTTCGCCATCGTTAAAAGTATTTGCCTTAGAGCCCTGAGAATTTGATGACTCAGCTTTATTGTCTCCATTTTATATGTTTTTCTAACACTTCTTCTTGACGTTCCCTTTATTATAATTGTAGCATTTGGTATTCTTCTTATTTCTCGATTTTGATTCACCATGATTGTGACTCCTACTGAGTCACGTTCCATTGATCTCTCTTTCGTCATCAATAACACTTTCACTTACTGTGTATTCGCCTACTTGCCTTTCTTGTTTTTTGTCCCTACTTTCTTAAATTTAATACAGAGGGCACAACATCGTCGAAAACTAAACTATATGGTTTGTTGTTATTTGTCAGATTGATGAGGAGTCGATCATACGAATCTCGTAAACTTTGAAATAGAAGTTCTGTACGTTCATTTTTCTCTATTTTTTGAACCAACGTTGTGAGTTACAAAAATAGAGTCTTCAAGGTGTTGATATGGTTGGTTACTGATGTAAATTTCACCATTCGAAAAGTATAAAATTTTCTTTCCTCGTACAATTTTGTGAGAGTATCCCACATTTCCTTTGTTGTCTTCTTCTACTCTACACTAGATAACACCTCTTTAGACAATGATAAATGTAGATCAACAATTGATTACCATCCATTTATTTCCACTTGGCATCATCAGTTATCTCCGTAGGCCTTTCTCTAATTGCTGTCAAGTAATTGTTTTTCCTCAAAATAGCCTTCATCTTTATTTTCCACAACAGAAATTTTGTTCGTTTCTCAATTTTGTATTTTGCAACCATTGCTTTTCACCAGGAACTACTTTTGCTAGGATCGCCTCCTATTGTTTCACGTGAACAGTAACCGTGTATGTGAATAGTACCATACATGTAAACAGTACTTCGACAAGCAAAAGCTTTAATATCGCTTTTAGGAAATTAATGGATGAAGCAGAGCCATAGCTAAAATGAAATTGGTAAACAATGAAGAATAAGCACACCAAGAGGACACAAGAGTTTACGTAGTTCGACTTTTAACCTACGTCTACAGGTGAAGATAGAAGGAAAAATTTTACTAGTGAAAAAAAGTTACAAATACTATAGTATTTTTTCTCACAATCCAATACCCTAATGCACCCGAACTCTCAAAACACTAAACTGAGAGCTTAAAGCTGTCGACACACTCTCAATTTCTAACTTCTCGACTCGGTTACTTTTCAAGTAGATTGAGAATTGAAGAAAATAAGATGAATCAAATGAGGGAACCACCTTTAAAGCCAATGAATTGGCTACTATTCATTTTTTTTTTTTAAATTCAAATTGTGTGACATAGAAATTTGGTGCCACAATGTCAGTGTTGATCATAGAAGTAATTTTAGGTTTCTTAATCCGATTCAATATTTTATGAAGTAAATTTTAAAGCACTCAGTCAACAAAACCATTATGATACTCTTTTGTTTTCTTTTATCAAGTTTGATGCATTTAGAGTTCATTTGGACAATATTCAACATCAAATAGTAGTTTCAACTACTGTTCTCTTTTGAGGGGTGGGGGAAGGAAATAATAATTTGGACACTGAATGGAGTAAAATAGAAAAAAGGGGTTTTAAGAATATTTTGGGGTAATTATTTCCTACATTTTTTAAAATCATTAAAAAACATCTTTGTTTTCCAATTCATAAAACATTACATGAGGATTTATGGGGTTTCCTAAATATCATTTTCTTGATTGATTTGTGTAAACATTCTTTTCAATCTTTTATTTTTAATAAAATTCTCACAATGAAAATGAATAAAAAAGTATTTACTTGATAAAGAAGAAATATATAGAAAAAAATTGGACTATTTACACATTAAAATGTATTTGTATACATTTTTACTCCAGATTTAAATTGAGTAATAGTTAAAAAAAAATTATTTTGTACACTTTAATAAATGCCAAAATATTCCTTAGTTGAATCGCATTTAACTTGCTAAAAAAAATTCTTTTACACCCATAGATGTACATACAATATTGATCAAACCGAAAACTTATTTCCCTATAAAACTAACTAGCTTGCTGCCTTTTTCTCCTTCGTTTTTCATCAATTTAGAGAGTTTTGAATTACATGTATCATTTTACGATTTATCAAATTATATACAAGATTGATCTCCATGTGTCAAGCATTTACAAGTATTAAAATCCCCTTGTGACATTGCCAGCACTATAAATAGCATGAGTGAGTTCTGTTTCAGAGAGATATCAATGAATAAGGAAAAATTATTCCCGTGGCTTATATCTTCTCAATCTATCTAGTTTACATCAATTAGATTTTGCCCAATACTTCCGACAGATTGCGAACTTGTATATATATGGTAAATCTAGAGATTGCGAAACTCAATTTTTTCTTCTTTTTGTTTTATAGATTAGTAAATCCAGATGTGATTCCCTACCGTTCAAGAAATATGTCATGATTAGCTATTTAAAAAAAGGAAAAATATCTACCGTCCACCTATTTTTTCTAATTTTTTCAAAAATACACAATTTCTTTTTTTTTTTTTGCTGGAATCCACATAAAGTTATATTTTATTTCACTTTTCCACTTCCGTTTGGAATCCGTTAAGAAAACTAACGGAAACTTTAAAAAATGACCATTTTACCCTCCAAAATGAAAATAACAATTTCACCCTAAAAATTACCAAAAATAATCAAATTAAATCTAAATATTTTCCCCATCGGTCAATAAAGAAATTAGTTCCACAACCATCAAATGCAGGTTTTTTTAAAAAATGTATCTGTAATTAGAATGCTAAATTATAATAGTAGTATTAAAAATAGCCAAATCTCGCAAACCATCAATTGAATTTAAAATAAGTAGAGTTTTATTATTCATTGAGTTATAATCTCCAGTAATTAAGATTTTTTTGTACTTCATTAACGTACCAATAATGATATTTATCATTAAATTTGATTATTTTTTGCATTTTTTAGGGTGAAATTGTAATTTTCGTTTTGGGGGTAAAATGGTCATTTTTTTAAGTTTCCATTAGTTTTCTTAACTGATTCCAAACGGAAGTGGAAAAGTGAAACAAAATGTAACTTTAGGTGGATTCCAGCAAAAAAAAAAAAAGAATTGTGTATTTTTTTTAAAAGTTAAAAAACGGGTGGACGGTATATATTTTTCCTTAAAAAAATGGTATTAACATGATTTCATTTATTAAATACAAATAGCCACAAATTAAATGTTTAATTAACTACAATATTTACTGATAGTCTCGGGGCGTACTACTCCAAGTCAGGGAGGATTTTAATAAAGATATTGGAGGAATAAAAAATATTTGGATGTAATGCGTTTTATAAAACCCATATTCTCAATTGACATTATTTGGCAACGGCAGCTGTGACACAGGGTCATTTTAATATTTGAAGATGGATTTATATTAGAGATTGGAATTTGTTGTCTTTACAATTGATGGAAATGATAATTGGCTGCTTGAATGAGTTTACTATGGACGTAAAACATTTATGTGGATTTGACGGACGATCAAAGATTTTTCCGTAAAAATTGAGCATCTTGTGATTGCTCATTTAATTTATATTTATTAATTGTAGCCATCATTTTCTAAATTGCAATTGGAGGATGTTGGTTGACGTTGTCGACTTTTATATATATATATATATGGAAGTGCTTATGTTGAGATAAATTGGTTAGAAATTTTTGTGTTGATAATACTGGGAGTGTTTGGACGATTTTGTGAGTTACTTGATTGATTGATTGACTATTGTTTAATGGCATCATATCCATTCTAGAGAGACTATTTCTTTAAGAAATGTCACCTTCTCAAGATTATTTTGTTGATGAGAATCTAAAATATTTGGATGTATATATGCGTCATGAGTTATATTACTCCCCAGACCTACAAATCGACTTTATGGAGATTTTTCTAGTTGAGTAGTAAAGATTATGCAAAATTTGAAAAGTGAAAACGAAGTGTAAAATATTAAACAATGAGTAGGATAGTATTTCCAATCATATTTATTAAAGGTTTAAATGCTTTTTTCCACACTGAAATTGACATAAGTATCTTTTAACCTATTCTATTTTATAGCCTTTTTTGTAATAGGAAATAAAACTCAGTGTAAGGATAAATTAGCTAGGATTAAAGTGGTCAACAGGCCGTGTTGTGCCCAAATTTTTTTCTTTAAGTCTGGCATGGCCCACAGCACGAGACCACACTTGCCGTGCTCGAGCTCTGCTAAAAAAAAGATTGTCAACCTTTTTTTTTTCTTTTTTTAAGCCTACATTTTTTGTGTGTTTTTTCAAACCCACGTACCTGACGTGCTTTATTTAAACCTATGTGCTTGGCGTATTTTTTCAAGCCCATTAGCCCATGCACTTATAATAATAATAATAATAATAATAACAACAATAACAATAATAACAACAACAACAATAATTTTTATTAAGGGAATAATTAACATTTCATTATCAGTTTATCACAATTTTAACAACTATATATTTAATTTCACAATAACCAACTATAATACAACAATACATAATTTTAATTCCATAAATCATAGTAATGATTAATACAAATCTATAAACTCAAGCGGCTAAAATATAAAAATATTCAAATTTCATTTATTCATTTTATAAATTATAAACATAAACTAATTAGAATATTCCATTTTAAACTAAAACTTAAATTAATTTTTAAAAGCCTATGGTAATAAAATATATTAAAAATTTTAATTTTAAGATTTTCTAAAATCATAACATTTTATATTTACTTTTCATTAAAAAATTTTACTTTGATATATTTGCCGCATGCTAGCCTACTAGTGAAGCGTGTTTATTAGTGTCTTTTTTGCGTGTTATGCTTTTAAGGTTCACGTGCGTAAAATTCTAAGTTCGGTCTAGCCCACGTGCATTTCGTGCTGTGCTGCATGCCCTATCGAAACATGTTCATGTCGTGGCATGTTTTACGGACACGTGTCGTGCCACGTGCTGCCCGCCCCGTTGGCTATCTTTAGATAGGATCACTCAATAAATACTACAAAAAGCAAATTGTAGCATTTTAAGCAACGTTATATTAGCTCATGTTACTAAAAGTCTTACAATTTAGTAGCATTTATAGGATGCTACAAATTTGAAAACATAACTGGAAAATAGCTACAAATCATATGTGATTGCTTTAGATAAATGCTACCATTTTATCATCAATAACGTTCAAGAATTGCTGCTTAATGACATTTAAATCATAACGAAAGTGCTACTCTTATAATCTTTTGTAGTAGTTGGGAATGTTATTTCTACTACATCGAAAATATGTAACATTTTAGTATTTGTAGCAAATGTTGTTAATATTGAATAAAATGTAATATTATTCAGTTGAGTCCAATAAATTCTTTAATTTTATTAATAAGAATGAAGAAATCACAATTCGCAACCCAAATAAATTAATTTAATTGAATTACTCAAACATTCAGCCCATTCCATTGATAAACAAAAATTAAGTACGAAGTAACAAAAAATCAACTTCATCAGCAGATTACAAATTATCAAAAAAAAAATGCTAAAACATATACATGTAATTCATAATTTTTCAAAAAGACTACACACCAAACAAAAATAAAAACTATTTTTTATCTTCAATTTGCATCAGTACTTCTCCAAATGCTCTTTATCATGACAGCTGCATCATAAACAAGAGACATGGGAGAGTTACATTTTGGAGGGAAAAAAAAAAAAGTGATAGAGAATCTTATAATGGTTGGAAAAGGAAGCCCCCCCCCTTGGTGGTGATTGAAGTAGATATGAATCCATGGGTATTCAACTCCATAATCTGAAATTTCACAAAAAACTATAAAATAAAATAGGCCAATGAAATGAAAAAGATAGAGTATTTGAAGAGAAAGCAGTTGGGAATTGAGATTTCAAAATGAACATTAAGCTATGATTTTTCAATGTGTGTTCTTCAAAAAAAGATGATTCCGGTGCTTATGCCTTAAAATTTTAGTGAGGAAACAAGGGGAAGAATGAGAGATTTTGTTTTCTTTCCCTCTCAAAGTTGCATATTTTGAAGAGAACAAAATATTTGGTTGCTGCTTATTGTTTCATTTTGGTGGTACATAGGGTTTCATTTTTATTTCTCTCTCTCTCTCTCTCTCATTTTGTAACTATTTTTAAGTGCTATTATATATAACAACATTTGGTAGCATTTTTAAAGTGCTATATTATTTATAAGTATGCATAGCATTTAGAAATATACTAGTAATTAGAGTAAAATGTTACAAAAAATTAAATGATATAGTTTGGACAACTTATTGTAACTTTCTTCTAAAAATGCTACAATAGATTGACATTTGGTAACATTATGAAAAAAAAAAAAATTGCTACTATCCAATGCTACCAAAATTCATGTTTGTTGTAGTGGATAAGGATAAAGATCCTTTTATAGTTAGCCTTAAGATATAATTAAGGCTCTTGAACTCACACTATTAACAAGCAAGAATTACTACAACCCTTTAACTTCCTTCCATCAAAGAAACAAAATTATAAACTTTATCACTTTCATTATAAAAATTCTACTATCTTTTAGAACAAGTAAATGAGCCTAATTTTATTTATTTATTTAAACAAATTATTTCTTATAGGGACTACATTATTAAAAATTGGTAGTGGCTATGGTAGAGTTGCTCCACCATAGAGCACTGCGTTATAACTACAAGATTAAAGTGATAAATAGTAAAAAATAAATTGTTACTATGATCGTGTGGTTATTAACAATGCTCTACTGTGGGTTGAACCCAAAAATTTTTTACATGAAAAACATTTATCATATTGATACCTAATAACCAAATTTATAAACAAAAAGCACAAAACAAAGAGAGCTGGACTATTGGCAGTTTTGGCAACAATTCATTAATCCCATAATATTTAAAGACAAATGTAAATAGAATTAACATCATTTATATTTTTCTCGCTCTCCTCAATCGATTTTTTCTTGCTAATGTTCAATTTTTCTTTTTTTGTTCTCTTTTCTTGATTATAAATCCTATTCGTTAAAAGCCTTGCTTCTCTCTGTCTCACTCTCTTTGCTTTGTTTGTTGTATCATCTATACAACTGGGTTGTGTAAACAGGAGGATTTGTTAACCTTACGGTGGAGTATTGTCTGGAGGTGCTGTCGGGGAAAGAATGTCTTGAAGATTGGAAAGGCAAGAGAAAAGCAAGAACGTCCCAAGACTCAAAAGTTTAATGAGTTTTAAACTATTTTGTTGTTTTGGGTGATGATATCGAATCATAGAATAAGTATATGGGTTTCTTAATTTGAAATTGTATTCTGCTTTTGCTGCATGAACAAAATTTTTAAAGCACTCCGTCAATAAAAGCATTGTGCTACAGTTTTTTTTTTAATAAAAAAAATCAAGTTTGATGCATTTAGAGTTCATTTGAACGATAATAAAATGACAATAATAACCAATAAAGTGTTGGCTCTACTAGTAATGGAGTCCCCTTGAGTGGCTTGATTGAATTTATTCCTCAGTTCGAGTCGCAGAGAAGTCGCCTTTGTTGGGAGAATCTGTGCCTCTCGGTTCGAGCGGGGGATTTCTAGTCTGGGTTGTGGTACGAGCTTAAAGGTGCATTCCATAGTTGGGGCCCTCCCCAAGATATCTCGTGGTCAAAACCAAAAAATAAATAAAATGACAATAATAAAAGAGGTTTTTTTGGTATTATGTGGAGTAAAATTAAAATTAGGATTTTAAGAGGATTTTGGAGGGGTGTTAATAGTCCAACTCAAAGAGTAAAAAATAAAAATGAGTAAGGCTATACAAATATTTTATATAATAAAGATGGTGAATATTTTACATAATTCATAAAAATTACCTGAGGCTTCTTGAATATTGACTTTCTTGATTGATTTGTGTAAACATTCTTTCTCATCATTTTATATAAAAATTGGACTATTAGCATTTACACATTAAAATTTATTAGTACCACTTAGTAGAACTTAAATTTAATAAAATTTAAAAAATTACTCTGCACATTTTAGAAAATGCCAAAATAGTCCTTAGTTGAATCACATTTAATTGTTAAAAAGAAAAAAATCAACTTACAACACTTGTAGATATAGGGTATGTATTTATTTAGTTCCTATGTTTCAAAAAACATCTCAAGACATTCTTGTTATTAAATATGTGACTCTTTTCCTTAATTTTTATCTTTATTTTTACAATAATACCCTTACAACAATATTCTTGAGGACGTTAACAAAAAAATATTAATTTATCAAATAACACTTAAAAAAAATTAAAATGAGTTAAATTTTTTTAGAGAGTTTGTATTTAGCTACATTAATTTTTTTTCTTTTGTAACTATATATTCCTTTACGAAAATATTTTTCCTTTTGTTCATGTAAAATTTAATATAAATAATGCTTTTTACAAAAACTAACATCTTTTTTTTTTTTAATAGTCAAATATAGAATTTCAAGTTTTCCCAACTAGTGGAGAAAAAATCTTTAAAAAAAGGGTTACACGAATGTCGTTGACTGAAATCAAGGAGACAAAAACTTGGGAAAACAGGTGGGATAAAAAAAATGGGTCCGGTTATGTTACAGCAGCTGTAAGTAACAGCGATGACATGACTAATTGACTCATGTAACAGCGGCACGTGGCGGTTAAATAGGCATATAAAATTATTGAACTAACCGATTGTAATCCGGTTGCACAAGCTGTCAACGGTAAGTCATGTACCGTACCCAACAGCAATTTCAAAATTAATTTTTTTTTCCTTTCGTCCCTCAATGCACGATCCAAATTAAATGGGTTTCAATATTCTCCGATTACTCCATTCATAATTTAAGTTGTAGCCATCATTTCAATTTCCCAGCAGAAAAGACAAAAAAAAAAAAAAAAAAACTAAAGCAAATTTGAAAAATATCCATCCAACAACATATAATTTCATGGTTTTATTTGTACAACTTCTGGTCCTAACACTTTAGTGCATGTTTAGTATTATTTACTTAATGAAAAAAATATTTTTTTTCAAAAAAAAAAATACTTAACTAATCCAAAAAACTTATTAAAAATTTTTGTGTTACATGGTTGTATTTTGAGTAGAGCTTTTGAGAATTAAATAAACTATTTTGTATCCACTATTAAAAACTCAAATTTTAAACCTCTTAGCAATTTTTTTTTTTAAAGTTCAATTATCTAAGATACTCTTAATTTATTATATAATCTTATTTCATTTCTTTCATAATATATATAACTTTAAAAGCTTATTTATTAAAGTACTTTTTAAAATTTTAAACAAAATTTATCATTGACAATTCTAATTAAATTTTTTTTTCTGTAAAAGCTCTACTTTTCTCTAAGCTTTATGAAAAGCCATATTAGACAGAGCTTTAAATAGAAATTAAAATTTCGTAACGTATCATTAACCACGAACCTTGGATAATTTATTTAGTATAGGAACATAAGTATAGCATTAATATTAGATTTGAGAATCGACATCTCTATCTTCTCTCATTATCATCCCTACTATTTTCCCTCTTTTCAAATCCTACATATACAAGATATTGGAAATAAATATTTAATCAATGAAAAGAAAATTTTCTTAGATATTTAGGGAAGCATTAGCTCTAATATAGATCCAAATTATAAATTAGTATACACATTGAGACACCATGAAAAACAAATAGATTTAAGATGGAAATAAGATCTATAACCTATAATTTGATTTTTTTTCCCTTTTAAATTTGATTAGCGGCTATTTCATCAGCTGGTTTGTTTGAAATAAACTTGGACTAATGCAACCTGTAATCTATTTTTCGTTAAATTCAATATTATCCATTGGATTTCAGATTCCCAAATCCAACGATCCATGCAGGCGGTTTGTTACTTACACAAGATGTAACATAGTGGCTGCCAAAAAAAAATCTCAAAAAGTTTTACAACTTAACCGTACACCTTTTTACCTCCAGTTAAACCCTATCCATCCTTTTTTAACTCCTCCTCCTTCTTGTGTGTTTTTTTTTTTTTTTTTTTTTTTTTTCCACTTTAACCCCTCTGTTCAGACAACACTACAAGTAGCGCTAAACACCTTATAATGCGCACACCATAACTTATGCTCTGTTAGATCCTAATCATCTTTGGTAATTATTCTTTAACCAATCGCCCTCCTCTTCCTCCAAAATTTTGAGGTATTATTATTGTCATCTTTTTTTAATTCTTTGTTCAGCTTCTGTTTTCGAATCCTTTTGTTTTTGCTTTTATCATCTGTAACAACATGCTTGCTCTTAACCATTATGATTGAAATAATCACCCGGGTCGTATTGAAATTGCTGAATCTGTAATGGGTAAATTTAAATTTTCCTTTATGTTTCTTGCTTCTATGCCTACAAATCTGTCGATTCTCTTTATCTTTTTCTTTCTCTTTATATGTTTATAGTTATAACCATACATGATATGTGTAATGAAAGCAGATAGTGATATTCATAATAAAAGATGAATAAAGTAGCGATTTTTTTTCCTTCATTATTTGTTTCCTTTGCTTTTGCAAATCTTGGATATGGTGTTCAGGGTTATTTTGAATTTGTTTTAGTGACTGATGGGGAAAAGGGCTGAGAGGAAGAGTAGAGCTGCTGCTGCTAAGCAGAAGCAGGCTGCTGCCCGTGCTCCTAAGAGTGTTCTTCAACAATCAAAACCTGTTGAGAGTACTGATGATGGAGTTCCAGTCATGAAAGAGAGAAAACCATGCCCCCATCTTGACAAGGGTATTGATTCAGATAAAATTTCAGTTAAAATTGGGTCTTCAGATCCTATTAGATGCGAAGATTGTAGAGAAGGTGTAGGTGATAGACGAGGGAAGAAGGGAAAGGGTAAACATGGTAAGAAGAAGGGCAGTTCCTTGGTGGATTCAAAATCAGATTCAAAAGCAATTTGGGTTTGCTTAGGTTGTGGACATTATGCTTGTGGAGGGGTCGGACTTCCTACAACCCCTCAAAGCCACGTGGTTCGGCATGCTAGACAAACCCGTCATCCCTTGGTGATCCAATGGGAAAATCCTCATCTCCGGTGGTGCTTCCCATGCAATACACTCATTCCAGTTGAAAAAACGGAGGAAAATGGTGAAAATAAAGATGCTTTATCGGAGGTTGTAAAATTAATTAAGGGGCGATCTACAGAAAGTTCATCGGTGGATGTTGAGGATGCTTGGTTTGGAAGTGGCAACGTCGATAGTGAAATCAAATCTGAAAGTACCGTAGTGAGTGGGAGTGACTTAGATGGAAATGCTTGTTATGTGGTAAGAGGGTTGGCTAATCTTGGAAACACTTGCTTCTTCAATTCAGTGATGCAAAATCTTCTTGCCATGAGTCAGTTGCGGGATTACTTCTTGAATGCGGAGTTAACTTTTGGACCTCTTACTATCACTTTGAAGAAGCTTTTTGCTGAAACAAAACCAGAGATGGGATTGAGAAATGTGATAAATCCAAGATCCTTTTTTGGGTGCATCTGTTCCAAGGCTCCCCAATTCAAGGGATATCAGCAGCATGACAGCCATGAATTGCTTCGTTGCTTAATTGATGGACTGTGTAGCGAGGAGTTGGCCTTCAGAAAAAGAAATAGCCCTTCCGAGGAAAATGGAATTTCCTCAAATCAGGGTCCTGTTTTTGTGGATTATGTGTTTGGAGGCCAAATTGCTAGTACTGTTCGTTGTGTGGAATGTGGACATTCCTCAACAGTGTATGAGCCATTTTTAGATCTTTCCCTTCCGGTTCCTACAAAGAAAGCTCCATCTAAGAAGACTCAACCCGCCTCTCGAGCCAAGAAAACTAAACTGCCGCCAAAGAAAAGTGGAAGAATTCGAGCTAAAGGTACCAAAGATACTCATGCAGTAACAACACAAAGTATTTCAAATCTATCAATCAGCAGCAAGTCTCAAAGCCTGACGGAGTCTACTGCACCTCTTAGTGAAAATGTGGTGAGTTCTTCTGGCGGTTCTCAATTACTAGATTCGGTTGGCTCACCTACCGTGGCCACCCAATGTGGTTCAGCTTTACAGAATGTCCCAGCTGATCCACTCCCTCAGCATGACCAAGTTATTGATATTCCAGTTGAACAAACAGTGGCTTCATTGGATGATTTTTGGTTGGATTACATTGAACCTCAAACTACTGGAGATGTGCTGGATTCGACTTGGCAAAAGAGTGATGTGTCAGTTATTCAAGATTCTACAGATTTTGCATGGTTGGATTACATTGAACCAGAAACTATATCAGATGAGCATGCCTTGACTTTGGAAAATAATGATGTTTTGTTTGTTCAAGATTCTGGAGAGCAGGATGAGGTGTCAGATGATTCTTTAATTAATTCTAATCAGATTCCCTTACTTGATTCAAAGCCAAATCTAAAAGCAGATTCTTCTTCTGGGGATGCTGGCGAGGATGAGCTACCACTAGTGGTTCAAGATTCAGAAGTTATCTTGCTTCCATACAATGAAGAAATTTCAACTACTGCAGAGAAAATAAGTGGAGAAGGTGAGGCCTCCTCATCAGTTGTGGGCTGTAGACAAGAGGAAGTGGACTTTGATGGTTTTGGTGACTTATTTAATGAGCCTGAGACTGCTATAGGACCAGTTCCAAGGCCATCTTCGGGTACTGAAAGTGTGGGGAGTGGTTTTGTAGTAGGAAACAGCAGTGACTCCGATCCAGATGAGGTTGATGATTCAGATTCTCCAGTGTCTGTTGAGAGCTGTTTGGTTCATTTCATAAAACCAGAGCTTCTCACTGATGATAATGCTTGGGATTGTGAGAGCTGTTCAAAGACTCTGCAACGCCAGAAGTTGGAAGCTTTGAAGAGGAGGGCCAAACTTGCTTCTAAACCTTTGATCAATGGAGGTGAAACCAGCAACCAAAATGATATACAGGGTTCAAGTCTTACGGATGTTGACAGTCTTTGTAATGGAGATACCAAAACTAATAATGATCTGAACACTTTCTGTGAAAGCTTGGTTTCGCAGAGTGGGAAGACTGATTGTTTTAATCAAGATTGTGCAGAAGTTGAAAGTGGCCTAACAAATGACGTGAATCCAGCTGTTCCGCAAAGGGAAAAGGGAAAAATGAAGATTAATGATGCAGTGGAAATGCAATCACGTTCTTCGTGTTTGCGTGATTCTTGCAGCCAAGAAAGCATCACTGATCAAGATGAAGGTTCTTGTAGTGTTGATGGGGCTACTAGTAGTGGGTATTCTGCGGAAAAAGTTTACCAGAGTGATTCTCAGCTTGTTGCTGGAAACTGTGAATCAGAGGAAAGCAAAGTTGAGGAGATAAATTCCAAAATTGTAAAAGTGAAGAGAGATGCAACCAAAAGAGTACTTATAAATAAGGCTCCACCTATTTTGACCATTCATCTAAAGAGGTTCAGCCAGGATGCCCGTGGTCGCTTGAGTAAATTGAATGGCCATGTCAATTTCAGTGAAATAATCAATCTTAGACCTTATATGGATCCCGGGTACCCCTTTACATTTATCAAATTTATTAAAGAAGAAAAATGTTATCTCTTTTTTCTCTGTGGTTTTATCCATTCTTTTGGTTTGGGCACGATTATCTGAATATATACTGATTACTTTTTGGATGTCTTTTTTTTTCCTCCCTTGATGCAGATAATTGTTACTGTTGTGTGATACCTGTAAGTAAATGGTCTAGGATGTTACTGATAACATTGTTTTATTCTGCGGGCAGATTGATATTGTAAACTAAAAAGGATCGTCTGATGTTTAAAGTGGCTAGAATCTATAGTTATATATATAGCGGAAGGCTAGGTTTTTAATGGTAACATCTTTTGTGTCGGTCATAGGCAAAAATGCAAGTTCTGTGCATAAGGATTATAAGGAGTGTCTGGAGTTAAATATTTTAGTCTAAATCAAACTGTCCTTCCAATAAATGTACAACTTCCTTTGTTGCAGTTGTTCTCATATAAGTCCTGGTTGGGTGTCAAGGAGATTTCCTAGTGAATATGCCAATCCTGAAACCCTTTTGTATTATGGTATTTGTCTGTCTATTCATGATCATAATATGCTTTAAAAAAAAATTAACTTAAAATTAGAAGCTTGGATGATGGTTGTTTTAGTTGAGCTAATTGGAATAGAAAAGAAAATTCTCTTTACATGTTTTGGTTGAGTGAAAGGATTCTACCTTCATTTCACAGGAAGTGTTCTTCACTAAAAGAAATTTCTCTTGTTCCCGTGATAAGTCTTGTATGGCCTAATATTATATGTTAAAGCAGGTTATGTTAAAAAACTTCTAATTGCTAAAATGAAACTTGGCTATTTGTTATATTGTCAAAAGTTTCATAATACCTATGTTTGATTGGCTTCCCAAAGAAAACCTCTTCTTAAGTTACATTTCAGGAGATGCTCATGCAAACTCTGAATAACTCCTAATCTTTATTACATACAGTGCACATGAAAGTTGCTGGTACCTGAAAAGAAGGGTATTGTAGGGTAGATACTGCTTTCACCTTAGCTACTGTTATACCTCTTCGGTTACTGTAGGGTGGAAACTGCTTTCCCCTCAGTTACTGTTACACCTCTTATTTGATATCTTATCTTTTGTTGTACTCTTTATCTTTTTGTTTTCGTACAAGTTTATTTGGCTGCCTCTGACTTAAGTAATGTGAAAATTAGTTGTTATGTTATCATTTTGGAGGAGAAACACATTATTGTTAAGTTACCTGTAAACCTAAAAGCTTAAACAGATAGGAGTATACCCAGAATATTATATTTACCCTTTAATCCTCACTCTGGTGCAATGCGGATGCAGATGCAAATCAAAATCCAGACATAAAATGAGATTACTAAATTTATTAAGGATTGTTCAGAGAGGTATTGCTACCTTGTTAGGTACCTGCAAAAACCAAAGCTTAAACCGCTAGGTACGCAGGAGTGCAATGACAATATCGTGTTAACTTAGGTTGGCGAGGTGACTTTGAAAGATACAAGTTGCCTTCTTGAACTTCTTTAAACCTTTTAGCAAACCTGAGGCTGCAGTACTCGCCTTGGTATTCACCCAGGCATTTTGACCCAAAATAATTTGCTGCATCGAGTAATTATGTAGTCTAGATAACATGTTATACCCTGTTTGTCACAGCTTCCATTTATATTTTCTGAGCTTTAAGCTCAGTGATGTATTTCTCCTCATTTGAAGATCAAATGTTCTTTTCTGCTGCACATTTTACGTTAGGTGACCTGTTGGACTCCAGTAGTTCACTTTGTTAAAAACAAAAGTTGAAAGTAAAAATTTTAACGCTGTGGCAATCATATGTTTCAACAGCTGAATTTATGTTCATTTCCGCAATTTGCAGGTGCACAGACCATGATAACTATGATTATCGTCTGGTTGGCGTAGTGGAGCATTTGGGAACCATGAGAGGTGGTCACTATGTTGCATATGTGAGAGGAGGTCCAAAAAATAAAGTTAAGGCCAAGAAAGAAAGTGTTGGTGGTGTATGGTATCACGCTAGTGATGTCTATGTTCGTGAAGTTTCTCTGGAAGAAGTTCTTCGCTGTGAGGCATACATCTTATTCTATGAAAAAATTTGAAACGATTTGTTTTTAATACATGTGATGTTACTTGGCCCAAAGTCAGCTCCGACAAAGGGGAGGAAGAGATGTATGAAGACCGCAGGTGAGTGTATAACAACGATAACAATATATCTTATACCCATTTTTTTTTTTTTATTTAATTACAGGAGTTCAGAGATGTATATCATTGAGCCATGTCATCAAAAGATGTGTAATTCTTTTTGACCCCATTTCATAGGGATCTTTGGTGATCTGAATTGTGAGGCTTTTGGTAGGACGCAATGCACCTTACCGGATTAGCAGTCGAATAGCATACCAACCTTTACCATCTCAACCAATTTGTTTGAATGTACAATTGGATCTCATTCACATTGCATGAGTTGGCTCATTCTCACGTTTCTTTTTCGTCAAGCAACTTCACAATATCTGGCAAATATATGCTAGGATTGGTGTCTTTCCCCTGTAGCTTAAGTTCCGGATACACAATTGGTGCATTGTGTTAGAGGTCAGCAAGCATCTGTCAACTACATCTTTGAAGTCACCAAGAAGTAATCCACTGTTTCAGTAGAGTTTGAAATTATACATAGCATGGCTCTGACTCTGATTGTGTTTGGAAATCACAAGTTGGCTTGATTCTGATGGAGCTCTAATTTTGGAAAGGACCTGAGAGATTGTTTAACATGTCAAGATGTTAGTTCAAACATCATTATTGATTGGTAATCATGCACTGAAATTTCAAAAAAAAAAATTGTTTTTCTTTTGAATCTGTGCTCTCGAGATGTTTATTTAAAGGTTGAATTATATCTTTAGAACCCATCCATGTGTACCTTTCTCATTTTGCTACATCTAATTATTGGGCACCTTAATTAGATCAAATTCAGCCACAAAGCCCAGCCCACAAGTAGTTTAGAAAACGTTTTTGGATGGTAGCTTAATAATACCCGAAAAATTGGCTACGTGGATGATAATTTTTCATTTAAATATAGTTGATACAGTTCTTTCAAGTAGTAATTTTATCCTGTTTGCGTCAACTTATTTATTAAGCGCATTATATTTCCATTAGACTTCAATCCATGAACTTGTTTATGATGTGAATAATAATGTCATATCAACACATTAACCTATTTACGGCCAATTAATGGTGTAATGATTTGATTTAATGATTTTTTGTTTGTATGATTAAAATTTTATATCTTGGATTAGCTAAATTTTCTTCTTGTTTACTATCGTTGCCAGGAATGTATTATGTATATGTTTAATTTTTTGAAGTTGGATTAGGATGAAATAATGGGTAAGGATTTTGACACCCCTCTAAATTTCTTACAAAACCTCTCTTCAATGGAAATCACCTAAATAACCAAAGATTTAGCTCTTTTTTTTTAATGGAAATTTAATTAAACACTTAAATAAAATATTTTTTAATGATTTCTTACGCTACCCTATTTCATAGTTTATATTTATATTCTAAAATTTAATATATATTTTTTTTCTTTCTAGAAACTTTTAAGAATTAAGAATTATAGAGATAGAAATTATGTAATGAGAAGAAAATAATTTAAAATTTTAGAATTTGCATGGATTTATAAATAAAAACTTGAAAGATATACACTTTTGAGGGTGACAATGATAAGGTGATTGATTTTAATTTATGAGTTAGTGGTTTATAAATTAAGATGGGGTATTTTAAGGAATAAAATTCAAAACGTCCACTCTAAAATGGGTCAAAGTCATAATTGTGTCAAATGCGAAAATAAGCCGTTTAATATTTGTGTAATCGTGTTGTGTAGTGTTGTGTTGTGTTATCCTTTTTTTTTTTCTTTCTTTCTTAGGAAGTGTTATTCGTTTACTAGATTGTTTGTGTGTGTGTGTGTGTATAATCTTTTGACATGACTATAAAGAGATGTTAGCTTAAATTTGACAGTCTGATAACACAAGCTTCCAATCGATATACATCATAACTCACCATGCTCTCCACTGAAAATTCTAAATTCTTAATTCTTCTAAAACTTTTGTACTCAATACTTCAATTTTTGCATATCTCACATAATACACCATTAGTTGTGGATTAGAAATGAAAATTTTGGGATATGAGTAATCTGAAGTTTTATAGGGGGAATAATAATCTAACGGGTGATAGTGTTCATCTTCTAGTGAGTGACAATCCCACAAAATACTATCTAGTTACTCTATGCCTTTAACACTATTAATAATAAGTCATAGAATTATGTCACAGACTCACAGGTGCTTAGGCCATCTCTAATGTGACACCAAAATTAACATTAAACCACCTTTTACATCATTTTTAGTGTAAAATACTTCCCTAATGTAACACCAAAACAAACACTAAAATGGTGTTATGAATAATATTGCACCAAATACGGTGTAACAGTATTCATTTAGTACTAGGAAAAAAAGTCTCAAATATCCTTATTACTTTTCTTATTTACATATATGTCCTATTTTATATTATATTTTAAGTTATTATTATTGTTATTATTTTTATTTCATTTTTTAATTTTTGAATATTATACTAATATTTTAAATAAAAAATATTCAACACAAAAATTAATAATAAAAATAAAATGCCAATAACATTAATTACTAGATTACATATTACAAATTAAAAATAAAAAATTAAATTAACACAAATTGAAAAAGCTACTACTACTAACATAAATTAGAACAATTATTTAATAATATGGGAGATCATTATTAGATCCTCCAATAGCATCAAAATATTATATATAAAATTATTATTATTATTGTTATTGTATTTTTCTAGATTAATGTAATGTTTAATTTTCATAATGAACTAATTTAGTTAATTAAATGCAAATTTAATAATTTTCTATATTTTTTTGTTAATCGATATAAAATTACTTATTACTTAATTATCTATATTAATAGTAATAGTTATTGTGTTAATTAAATTAATTCTTGAGAATTAAAAGAATAAAAAGAAGAATATTCTTTTTTGTGTAAAATTTGGTGTAAATGGGTTGGAGATGAAATAGTAATTTGGTGTGAAAAATGTATATTTTTAGTGTTGGTGTTACACCAAAATGGTGTTAAGCATTGGAGATACCCTTATCATATGATAGACACCAATATCCACTAAATCATGTTTCTTAATTCTTATAAGAGAATGTTATTAACCACTAATCTATATAAAAGTTAAATAATGACTATAATTTCATTGTCGTTGGACTTCATTTTTTGTTATCTATCCAACGATAGCATAAAATCGACACTTCATCTTATCAGGGCTATTTAACAACAAAGAATCATTATTTGTATTTTACCAACACACTTGAATATTAATACTAAACCGAGTGCATAAACAATTATAAAGAGGGTCTCTTTAAGTTATTTAATTTAACTTACAACTGGATAAATGGGATCAGGCTACGATGAAACTGTGGTACCGTGTCACAATAAATGAGATTTACTGACATTCAACGGCTGGATGCAACTGCACCACATATTTTTCTAATAAATGTAACTTAAGACCTTATAAAGAATCCAAATGAATGACAGGAACAAGATAAGTATGAATTCATTGGGTAATATTTAGCAGCATGCTGAAATGTGTAAGAACTCTCTCTACCCAAGGAATCAGTGTCAGTGGTGCCTCGGTTCAAATTTAATTAAAAAGACAAATGAATCTTTACCATTGAAGCTTCATACTCAACAGTGTGGAAACGGAATCCAATTCGGTGAAAGTTATAGTGGAAGTATGGACCAAAGGACAGTCGATGAGAGAATATAACACCAGGATCAAAGTGTAAATTCACGTTAGAAGCAAAATACTAACGGTCCCAGAGATAGAGACTATGAAGCAGAGTGGCTGTCAATGACTAGAAGGTTAACTTACATTGTAGTCCTTGCTGTTTAACTCAAATTCAAATAAGTACATAATCCCCACCATCAATAAACAAAGTCCTCTATTTTTTCAATATTACTAAAATTACTATTAAAAATTTACAAGGATAATTAACGGAACGATGAAGAACATAAGAAGTGTATAGTTGATTGGCATAGTCAATAAACAAAGTCCTTAATTTCTTTTTTATTTTTTAATATTACATATAATTCTACTTATATTACAATTAATAAATTTATCAAAACTTTTGGTCAAAACAATAACAGGGATAAAAGTCTAAAACTCGAACAATCTTGATCAGAACAATCATAACTTAAAAATAGGCTCCAAAATCGGAAGAAACTTTTCAAATAAACGAGAATTTAATCAAATTTACCATTAACCTGGATCAAAACCCTTCTTTGAAAGTTGCGGGAGAGAAGTGAGAATTACATTAGTAAATGTAATTCTCGAGTTCTCCTTAATTTTTATTTTGTCATTTTAATCCTTAACTTCCAATTAAAATTTAACTTAGCAATATGGCTAAATGTCCGATTTAATCTCTTTAAACACTACTAAACTAAATTTCACACAAAGTGGTTCAAGAAATTTTATATTCATATTGTATAATTAAAATGAGATTCACTACTTTCGTATCCCAATTAAATTAGTATTGTCCAATCCCAACTGGTCCAACTCGTCCCATCAAATCTTGTTTCCATCTCTGGTAGGGACTCCATACCACTCCCTAAACTTTTGTGTCGAGGCTGTAGGCTAGTAGGGCCTTAAAAAGGGAAATTATCATTCATGTACCTTATATTTGCTCTGTTATAAAAAATACTACAACACTTTGAGGGTGTATCAATCGTCCACTATTAGTTGACAAAATGTATCAGCCGACCACCAAACCGTTAGTTGCTGTTTGAAAGTTAACGGAGTTACAGTGAATTGACGATTTTACCCTTGAAAATTATCACTTGTATACCTTTAAATTTTCTTTTTATCACTTGTATACCCTTAAATTATCACTTGTATCATATGAAAAGACCAAATTACCCTTCTGACATCATTATACTTAAACGGCAACTAACGGTTTGGTGGTCAGCTGATACATTTTGTTAACTTATGGTGGACGATTGATAAACCCTCAAAGTGTTGTAGTATTTTTGATAATGGAGTAAACTAAGGGTATACAAATGATAATTTTCCCCTTAAAAATAAGCTACAATAAATGTAACTTAAAAAAAAAGACCCTTACAAAGAATCCAAATGAATGAAAGGAACAAGACAAGTATGAAATCGTTGGGAAACATTTCGCATGCTGAAAAGCGAAGAACTCTCTCTCCCCGAGGAATCAGTGAGCCAGTGGTGCCTCGGTTCAAAATTTAATTAAAAGATTCATACTCGCAGTGTCAAAACAGAATCCAATTCGGTGAAAGTTGTAGTATAAGTAGGGACCAAAGGACAGTCAATGAGAGAATCCAACACCAGGATCAAAGTGTAAAATTCACATTAGAAGCAAATAGCTGTCAATGACTATGAGGCTATTTACAGTGTGGTCCTTGCTGTTTAACTAAAATTCAAATAAGTAAATAATCCAGATAATCAATAAACAAAGTCCTCCATTTTTTTTTTCAATATTACATACAATCCTACTAAAATTAAAATTAGAAATTTATAAGGATGATTAACGCAACGATCACGAACATAATAAGTATAAAGTTCACATAGTCAATAAACAAAATCCTTCTTAATTTTCTTAATATTACATATGATTCTACTACTATTATAATTAAAACTTTGTCAGGGTCCTTGATTAGCACAATGACAAGTAACATAATCTCAAAATTAAATGACCTTGATCAACACAAGCATAACTTAGAAATAGGTTCTAATGTCAGAGGAAATTATTCCAAATAAAAGAGAAATTTAACCAATTTTACCACTAATGACGACGGTCTCAAGGTTGAGGCGTGAGAATTACTTAACGAAACAGTGGTTCTTAAGACCTCCTTAATTTCTATTTTATCATTTTAATCCTTAACTTTCAATTGAAATTTGACTTAATAATATGATTAAATGTCCAATATAATATCTTTAAAAACTACTAAACCAAATTTCACACGAAGTTATTCAAGAAATCTTATATTCATATTATGCAATGAAAATGAGATTCATAATACTTTCGTATCCCAATCAAATTATTATTGTCCAATCCCTGCTTGTCATTTCTTGTTTCTATCTCTAACAGGGGGTCAATATTGTTAACATTAATATTTCTTTAATAATGATTTTGATGATAATAAACTAGATTAAGATTGATTAAGCCTTTAAATGCTCAAACGTTTTTCATACATTTTAAATAAATCGCTATTTTGAAGTAGTAAAGGTTTTTACTTAAATGAAAATTGATTTTATGAAAGTTGTCTTTTAATTTCATGTCCTTATTAAAAATACCTTCTGGACACTGTCGGCGATTCGACAGTATGATAACGGCTAACCAATATTAAACAGACTTGGTGATTTAGTTTCTGGACATTGTCAGCGATCTGACATCTTGATAAGACTACCCGATATCAAATAAACTTGGTGATTTAGTTTCTGGACATTGTCGGCGATCTGACATCTTGATAACGGCTAACCGACATCGAACAAAATTAAAAATTAGCCTCTGAACATTGTCGGTAATCCGACTTCATGATAACGGCTAACCGACATGAACATAATTGAAGTTTAGCCTCTAGACACTAACGGCAAACCGACTTCTTGAAAACAGTAAGCCAACATTTTCTTTGCAGGTCACTGGAAGATAACGACAATCCGACATTTCCATAACGGTGATCCGATAATTTGAAAATCTATCTAATGGTCACTTGTTCAAGTCAAAACAGCGATCCGACTTTAAGCAAAAGGTTAATAACGGTTAGTTTTCAGCTCAAACTATAAATAAGCTCAATCAAATTCAAATAAGGGTTGATCACAGTGTTATCATTAAGCAAATTATTGAGCATACAACTTTCATTGAGTTTTAAATTCTTGTATACATCTCATTTACTCACACTTTAGAATTTCATTTGTAATCAAATACACTGTGCGTGAGAGATTTATTTTGTAATCTTTTTGAAAATCAAATTAAGAGGTTGTAAGTGTTGTGATACACTTGAGTTAAGAGATTGAGGATAATCTCTTATTATAAAGGTTTATTGACACATTAGAAGTCAATTGTAAGAGTAATTGAAGCCTTGGAGGCTTGCTTAGTGGAATCCTCAAGGCCGGTGAGTTTGAAGGCGTGGACGTAGGCACGGTTAGCCAAACCACGTAAAAATCAAGAGTTTGATCTCTCTTCCCTTACTCTTTTATTATTGTGTTTGATTAAATTTATTATTTTTGTTCTTATTAAGGCAATAAATTAAATTGTTGTGTGGTTTGTTTTGCATAAATTTTAAAATCTCAATTCATCCCCCCTCTTGAGTTACTTAGATAGTATTTCAAATACCACTCTCTAAACTTTTGTGTTGAGGTTGTGGGCTAGTATTGCCTTATGCCCAAAATGATAGGGTAGGATTTTTCTGATTGAACATACAAACTATATTTTTATTTGAATTATAGTTAAACAACAAGGACCTTACTGTAAACTGTCCCATATAAATATATAATAATCCCAAATAGCAATACGTTCCCACTGGCAAATCCAAATCAAAACCAAAAAGCAAAAATAAGAAAGAAAAAGAGCTGAAAAAAAAAAGAGAGAAAAGAAAACTCCACACTCTCTCTCTCACTGGCTCAATATTCTTTCATTCTCTCTTCTCTCTCTTCCTTTACTAAGCAAAAGCCAAAGCGAAATTCACTATAACTCTTCTTCTCTTCCATGGCATCACATCAAAATCTCACACTGCTATCCTTCACAATAATTTTCTCATGCATGAACATGATCATGCTGAATGTCATGGCAGCAAATGTCCCGGTTGAAGGAACTGGCAATAGCACCTGGTGTGTTGCAAGAAGCGATGCAAGCAACCAGGCCTTGCAGACGGCTCTGGACTATGCATGCGGGACTGGCGCTGACTGCACCCCTATACAACCCAATGGCCTCTGCTATCTCCCCAATACCATCCAAGCTCATGCCTCGTATGCTTTTAACAGTTACTTTCAGAGAAAGGGCATGGCCCCTGGCTCCTGTGACTTCTCTGGCACTGCCACCATTGCAAAAACTGATCCCAGTCCGTTTTCTTAATCTCTTATCACCTTTTTTTGGTCTTTTTAAAGTGGGTTTTTGCTTATTTTTGTGTTTTGCGTTGTGTGTTTCCTAGGTTATGGATCTTGTATGTATCCGTCTTCTCTGAGGTATGTTCTGTTTTTCGCCTGTTTCGTAAAGATTAAAAAAGTTAACCAATTCGATATTTTCCTCCTTTTTGGGTCTGTTTATATAGGTTTCTTCATCTTCGAGTTATTGGGTATCTTTCTTTCCCACCGTCTTATATTCTGTTCTTGATGGAAAAATTGGAGGACATACATACACTTTGATCATGATGAAATGAATGCATGATAAGTGTCCATTTGCTTCTCTGACCGTTCATTCGAAGTTGTGCTCGTCCCAAATCCCATTGCTCAAATCACAATGTCTCCTTTTTTTTTAAAATTTTTTTTGGGCCTTGGGTGCGTCATTTTGCTTGTACTACTTGTCTGCCTCTGGCATATTTCAGATAAAACTTGTTGCTTAAGTTTACACCGTTGGATGGTCCTCCTGGTCCAAAATATCCAGCGGCAAGGACAGCACTGATAAATGACCCGTTGCAGTGACATTGGGAAGTACCTTGTGTAATTGTATGATGTATTTTTTTTTTTGAGGTCTGGTAACTGATGCACATAGAGTTTTACTGTTGGAGCTCTTAGGTCCACCAAAATAGACTGCTGTCATTGTCATTTGGTCAAACTAATTCAAGAAAATGGTCTGGTTTGTGGGGCAGGGCAATTTCCAGGTGAAAAAAAGGTTGATA
Organism: Citrus x changshan-huyou; assembly: GCA_039657385.1. Taxonomy (NCBI): domain Eukaryota; kingdom Viridiplantae; phylum Streptophyta; class Magnoliopsida; order Sapindales; family Rutaceae; genus Citrus; species Citrus x changshan-huyou. Next base: position 13,225,621 of record CM077555.1, read on the forward strand.
AATCCTTAAAACTGCGGACGCTTCTTTGGGAAATAATTTAAAAACCCACCAATCCAGTTGGCCAAAAACTTTGTACTCTTTTTGAAATGTTTACTTGAAGATTGCATGTTGCAAGTGAGATGTCATGTGCCTTATGGTCGGACTTTGCCTCCCACTACTGTAGCCATTTGCACTTAAATTTTAAGGAACCATATGAAACTTTATATGGACCATGTCCAATTTTATCTTGCGTGTTGCATAGGTTGTATATAAATAATTTGGTAACTTTAAGGCTGGTGAGAACTGAGAACTTGGCGCACATAGTCTTTAGAGTCTAGAGATCTCTGAAGTTGGGCCTACTGGCCACTAGCATTCCATCTTTTGCTACATCGCTTGGCTTTAACTTTTCCCCAAGATAATCTTGCAGGCTATATTTTTATTTTTTCTTTATTGTATCTGTATGTTGGCACTCATATAATACACTCATCACATAATCACTTTGTAAATTAACTTTATTTCAAAGTTTGTATTATAGTACTTGTTCAAAGAATAAGTGGTTCATCTGAAGAGTACTAAAAGATGTATTAAGTGTGCACTATTAAAAATCTGCTTTAACTTGGGACCGTGTTTTTAAGTTATTTAGGTGATCCTAATATGGGAACTTTACCAAGTATAACCGAGCCAAAATTATGTTTGGCATTTTTATGTATTGACTTATTTATGATTCATTGTTTTCTTCATGTAATTTAGCAACGAAACATATTTCTTCGATGTAGGTCTATCCATCCTTAAATGTATTAAACTGGCTTTGCTCTATGTTTTTTGTTCAAGAACTTGCTTATTTCATCTCAAAGCACTATTAACTATTTGAATTATGCAAATTTTCAGCACTGCTGGAGGGACACCTACTCAATCATCCACACCCACAACAACTACCACGACCAACCCTAACCCGACAACACCAGCGACCACTGCTCCTCTGAATAATGACGGTGGTAATGGAGTCAATCCCGGAATGGGCCCTCCAATGCCCACCACAGATGACTCCAAAGCTTCATCAAAGTTTATTGCCATGAAACTCATTACGTATGTCTCTTCCAGCCTAGTTCTGTCATTGACATCTCCATACATTTAGCATTAATTGTAAGCTGGAGTGGCCCTGCAACACCTTGGTATGAAGAAAAGAGGCTTATACAGTTTTGTTAAGAGTTGAAGCTTTTGTTTAGGACCATCAAGGTTTGTTGATGACCATTCGATGTTTAGTTTTATTAATTTTCTTATATTTGCTGTGAAAAGGACAGTTAGCAAGCTTCAAATTGGCTGCTGATTCGTTTTGGAGGAAATGAACTTGGTGAAGGTTAGATAATTAATCTTTGCTATTTGAATTAACAATGTAGGCAATATCTATTCAATTCAATGGTCCAGTCAATTCTTGTAATTTTCTTCTATACTTGATTTTAGTGGTAATGCTAGATTCTTATTTTAATAGCTTAAATTCTGGGATCAAACGATCAATTAGCATTGTATCAGAGCGGACAATTTTCCAATTTCTACATTCTACTCCTGCTTGGTGGAATAAATAAGAAATATTGATTTTCCAAGATATGATGATTAGTCAAAAAGTCTGTGGTCACAAATGTAATCATAATAATACCAAGATCAATAGCAAATGTGATGATTAAATGATAAATGCAAAAGCATTTGGCATTAGGAAAAACACCTTTCATGGCTTTGAGAAATGACTTAAAAATCTTACGCTTCATAATGCTCCTAAGATTCAACAAAAAAGTTATATGCCCCCATGTCTGAAGGCTCTTTTGAGCTCTATTAGAATTGAAAAAGTATATGGCTCTCCCAATTAGACGATCATGTTATATTTGGCCAAATTCGCCTGTGTTTGGGGTTCACAGTTCCATTTTATAACAGTGGTATGCCATATCCCCAAAGCTCAATTACTTTGGTTGAACAGGGCACCTATTTGGTTCCCTTACTATGTAAATAATATCACCAGCAATCTCGTAGAATTCCTGATTACGGTGCCATGACCATAATGCATGAGTCTCGTTCTTCACCTGGATAACAAACTGCCTATTAGTTTGTCATCTTAGATAACCAATGTGTACATAAACACATACATCACAGCCTTTAATGCAACACGGTGTTCAATAAATGTACTAAATCTAAAACAACTTCAACTTTTGCTGCAAATACATCAAGAATTTATTGAAACTTGCTTTCAAAGTTTGGCAGAATGTAATTTTATGTTGAACGTGTTACTGACTTCTACTGGTGGTTGAAAATAAAAAATTTGTAGGGATTCATTCTCACGAAGTTGACTTTGAAATTCTTTACGTTCAATTTCAGGCAGTAGTAGGAAAAAATACTGATTCAAAGCATTTAGTATTCAAAATGTGGTTAGAGCAATAGAGAGAGAGATAAGTACCTCTAAAATTCCATGGCCAAAGCTGCTTTCCCTGTATGCACTATAGTCAGGCTGCCGGTCCCAGCAAAACTTCCCAGATGCGGGGCCTGATGTAAAGTTAAATGCACAGGAGCCACCCATATCTGGTGTTGTAGATGGCTCTGGACAGTTCCCAGGTTCATCAGCATGTACTATATCCAGGCCTTCTACATTTCCTCCATCACCAACCAGTATGTAAACTGGGCCACATGGATCCAAAGAATAGTTGTAAACACGATTTGACCTCTCATAGGCATGAACCTGTTAATCAAATAAGATATTCGACATTTTAGCTTGTCAGAGTGAGGCTGTCCATAAATTTGAAAACGATTTAATGTAGTTGTAGAAAGAAAATAGAACATAACCGAATTGCTAAGAAAGGGGGAAGATTGGGGGACAGCATTTATGTGGCAATAGTAAGGCACACAGAATTCAGAAGTACTCTTACATGCCCATTGAAAACTATGTCAACACCATAGTGATACAGTAAGTCCTCCATCTCCACTCTCATACACTCTACTTCTCTATAGTGTGCTGAGTAGGTACTGTACCAAGGAGGATGCCAGGCAGCTATCAACCAAGGAGTCACTTCTCTGTCAATATCACCCAGGTCGCTTTCCAGCCACTTGTATTGATCTGCTGTAACAGTAAAACTAGAGAATCTCACTAAGAGGTAGCTAAGCAGAACTAGCCATAAAGAATCAGTTCCAAAGGCCAGACACTAGTGATAATACATAGTCAAGAGAGAGGCAAATAGAAGGAAGAAAGTTGATTTGATGAATGTACATGATTTGTCATAGTCAATATAAGCACTAAGCATCACAAAATGTATGCCTCCTGCATTAAAAGAATAGTAGAGTGAAGATGATGATCCACTTTCTTCAGATGGAAATGCAAAACGGGAACTGTAAGCAGCAAACGTCTGATTTTCAGCCTGCCGTTCTATTTCATGTTCCCCTTCTATCACCATTGTCGGAACATTAGAAACTAGAGGCTGCATATACCTGATCATATTAACCCCACAACAACTTTATAAGCTTTATTGCTCCCAAGATTGACTCAAAAAATCATTAGCAAGACCCAAAGGAAATGAAGAGGTTAAACTGAACCGAAAGAACAAAATTAAAAGTAGCAAAAACGAGTTTGCAACCACCAAATTATTTGGTTTCAATTTTTTCTATACTACTGCAACCACTCTGACTCAGAAAGGTGAGAAAATAAACCAGATTGTTATCAAAATAGGTCTCGATGCCTTAAAGCATGTCACTTAAGGTCGTGATTCACATGCCAAACCTCACTGTAGCTTTGAATAAGTTTGAAGTTGAAATTTATACATTTCATCCCTAATTAAGCCAGAAAGATGTCTTTGCACCTCTATTCTACAATAAAAATTATCAAAATTCAATTTTTTTTCATCAAGCAAATGTTGCTAGCTCTCCATTTAAATGGCGCAAACTGGCCATTTTTCCTCTTCGACAAAACATTTCAGTTTATATCTTGCTCTAACATCACAGCCCTAGGTAGAATGAAAAAGTTAAAAAGAAAATTTTAAACATTTTAAAAGTTATGTAATCTGACCTTCCCCAATAATCCCATCGAGGCTGGTACGTTTCCTGGATAGGAGATTCAATTGACTGGCACAAGTAGCAACTGGACTTAGTTCCATTTGTTAAATACAAATCTGCATAACTTAGATCTCCAATCAACAGAAGAAGATCAGGATGGTTGCTCATCAAGTGAGCAACTGTTGTAGTCGTATTGTAGGTAAGGCCCAGGTCTCCCACCACTGCTATTCTGTTGGGATAGTCACTGGGTCCTGAGACTGGCATAGTCCTGAAATAATGACTGCTACTCATTGCCGATATGGAAGGATCTCCACATTCATATTCATATAGCGTGTTTGGTTGCAATCCTGCAGCAAAATATTATTGTAATGTGAAATTAAATAAGAAACATATATTAAAATCTTGTTGTTTTAATTGAAACATATAAGTTGGGACTAGATTATACCTGTAATAAGAACATGATGTATAATACCAGAAGTGTAGTTCTGGAGGCCATCAGGTGGATAAAGTTGATTGTAAACAAGGGAGTAACCCTCCGCCTGGTAAGTCAATGACGATCTAAACACTCTGAAGTAAACAATGCTTTGAACCAGTTCAGGATCCAATGGACTAATATTGTCACCAATTTGGAACTCACCTATAAATTGAATCCACATAGTCATCAAATTACCAATTTAGAGAAAATAACATCAAAACAGAACAAAGATTAACTTCAATCTACAATGCAAGTTGTCCTGATTAACACTGTTATAGCAACCAAAACTTCACCAATTATTCACCATTTCCAGCAACAAAAAAACAGTATAATACTTGTATACATTCATTTAGCAAAAGGGTAATTTTTTTTTTTTGGGTCAGATTAACTGCTTTTTGCTTAAAAAGAACCACATACAAAGTGAAATTCAGCTTAATTAAGAAAAGTAAATAAAAAAATGAAGGAAAAATGAGACCTGTGATCCAAGAAATCCAAACGGAGTCATATCTAGCAGAGAGAGAGACAAAGATTTGTTCAGGCTGAAACCCTTCACCTTGAGCATTGTTTTGAAGTACATAAGGCAAGTCACTCACATTTAGTCTCAAATTCTTGTCAAGTGGGGCTGTCACTGGCTTGAATGGCCCTTCAAGTGTTGTAGGAATTCCAATTGCATCGCCATCAACACACCTCAACCTCAAACTCAGTAAAAATGAAAGACATAATGGAATTAGTACAAAAAGCTCTGAGACAGACACTGAGTCTGAGACTGAGACTAAACCCATTTGTCATTTGTGGGGCTCAACCCAACCAATCACCATAAATGTAGTAACAAAACAAGTAAAAGAACGTTTTCACGTGATTACAGTGAAAATCTAAAATTATCAGTTTAAAAGTTTTGAACTTGGAAGCGCCCATACCCACAGCATTTAGATGAACTGGTGGCTGGCTGGCTGCCACTAGTCTTTACAAGATTCTCTGCGTCACCATTTAGCAGTAATGTTATGCGTTAAGGTTGTTACAATAATAGTAACGACTAACCGTAGTTAAGTTTTCCATTAAAAGAAAAAAAAAAGCAATACTAAATATAGTCGTGTGCTTCCCCGCTAGGCCGCTGGCTTAGCTTTTTAGGTTAAATGGTTTCCCTAATATGGCATTGAGTCAAGGCTTTAAGCTAGATTTTTTCTATGCCCATGTAAATTCTTTCAATTCTTGTATTCATTTTCAGGCTCACCTACAAGCTTTTGTTAAAACATGTAATACTCCAATTCTCCTAAGGGTATTTAAATATTTTTAATTTTTAGTGATTTTTTTACCCTATTATAAATAGAATAATATTTTTTTCTTATTATAAGAGAGAGAGGAAGAAAGTTTTCTTGTTCTTAGTTATGCCATAGGAACCACATGGGATCAAGTTGTGTTGTTTGAATTGGATATTGTTGGGAGAAGTTTTGGAGGTAAGTTTTAATTTTGGTTGTCTTTATTAATTCATTATGCAGAAGCATGATTAGATATTTGCAATAGAAGTAGAAACCTAAAATTTTACAGGAAATATGCTGACAATGCATTATTACGAAAATTATAGTAATTTGTATTATTATGAAAATTATAGTAATTTGTACAAATTGATTTTGATTTTGATTTTTGGATATATTAAACTAGACATCGTCTAGAATGTTTTGAAACTTGTTTCAAGTTAATCGGATATGATTTCAATTAATTACAATTTTTCAAACTTAAGTATGAAAACCTAGAAATTTCTAATTTCAGTGAATAACATGCATTACGAAATTATTTTTACCTTAGTTAGAATTCTTCAAAAATTATGAAATTTGGATCAGTGCTTTTTATATATGTCTAGTGTGATTCTGTAAATTTTCACGACTTTATGATAAAACAATAAATTGTTTTGTATTTTCAAAGCAAGTATGTTCAAAACAGAAAATCGTTTGACAGTATTGATGGTGTTTGAAACGTAAATTATTTTCAATAGTTTTCGAAGGAATTAAGTTATGAAATTTTTATCAATTAATTTTTGATATGTTAGCATATGGTCTGTAAAATTTGAGATTTTTCTAATAAGGACATAATTTATTAAAAATCGGAGAACATGAACAATTCTGTTTTAAGGGCCGAATATTGAGGACATTTGAGGTTGAGTTTAGGAGCTGTTTAAAATAAGATATTTGAGGACATTAAAGTTTATGATTGAGACTTGATTTTATCTTATGAGGATTTTATTAATGATTTTAAGTCGGTAATATTAGTACGCATTTGTTACATGATGATGCCAAGAGGTAAGTAAACTAAACTTTTAAATGAATCACAATAAACAATATATATATTTGACTTGTGTGAAAAGCTTATTTTTTTATATATACGATTATGGATTTATATGTCTAGGCCCATGCGTTTATGTGATGTGTTGTTATGTGTTGGGCGTGATTATGTACGAGGGTATATGTATGTGTGAAATTTCATTGGCATAAGCCCGGAAATGCATTGAGTTTTCCATAAATGAGAAAGTAGATTTTAGCAAATGAAATTTCTGCTTTATGAGATTTTGCATTGGGGGCCACCTCTTGAAGTTGTGTGGAGCCCATCTCTTGAGACTGTGCAGGGGCCTCCTCTTGAGGGACGAAGCACTACAAATTGCCACGCACAGTGCATAGTGCCACATTGTAGAATATGTATTTTATTGAAAAAAATGTGAAAGTTTAAAAGCGACAAAGAGATTTTTATGAATTTGTTTCAAGTATTTTGAAAAGATCATGGCATATCATCCATTTGCATTATAAATAAGTATGTATGTATTTTGGTATAAGAAAAACTAGTTTGCATACTGAGTTTTGTACTCATTATAGTTTATTGTGATTTAGTTTCCGGAAGTTAGGATTGATTCGTGATAAGTGAGAAGATGGACTTGAATTAAGGATGGTAGATGGTTTGGCTAAATTCTTAAATTATTCAGCTGGCTTTTGTATTCCAGACTTGAATTATTATCGGTTATAAAAAGTTATTTAAATTCATATGTGAGTTATCATTAGATTTGCTCTCGGAGTTCGAGCTGGGGTTTTACAAAAAACTTACATAAAATATTATATATTATTGACCATTCTCTATCAATTTAAACTTCGAATTAATCAATTTCACTAATAAAAAAATGATCTATTTGTGGATATATCATCAAATATAGCCTCATAAAAAGAGAGCTAGACTTGGTGACATCTATTTGAAACATTATGGTTTTCAAACCTCCACGAACAATAAAGTTTTTGATTTTTTTTTTTTCAGGGAAGAGAGTAATGAATGAATAAGGCTTATTCATAATTGGGTTAAAAAATTTATATTTCAACTAACGCGACATCTTATGTGCCACTCATTAAATTTTTTTATACAAATAATATGTATCTCAAAGACTTGTATACTTATCATCTAATTATTTCAATACATGATCAAAATTGAAACTTGAATTTGAGGTAAAGTGAAGAAGTTCCCACCACTCAATTAAAAATTGATCATTTTAAAATAAATTAATACTCCGCAGTTATTTTAAAGTCTACTAAAATTCCACCATGTACTATCCAAAACCACTTTATGTTAGTTAATAAAATCTTGTTTACTATAGAGATGGTAGTTCGTGTCAAGATTTTTTTATTCGATTCCATTGGGGTCAAATGAACAGGTTTAGCTTTAAAAAAATTGATTCGTTTAATTTTGATTCGCTAAATAAATGAATTGAATACGAGTTTAGGCCACTGATTTATTTATTCATTTAGGCTATGTTTAATAAACAGTTCATAAATGAGTCGAATATTAATCTATTCATTTATTATTTGTTTGATTCAATTAAATTTTTATGCATAAATTTAAAAATTTGCAGGATAGTTTCGTAATTATAAGTTATAATTAAAAGCAAAAAATAAATAATTTTACAAAAACGAACTAATGGAATTGTAAATAAATTTAATTTGTGCAATAAATGAATATTTATTTAATAAACGAATCAAATTTGAATCCTACAATTAGGATTCATTCATTAAATGAATCGAATTTGAATTTATTGAAATTTGACCTGATCCGTTTACAATTGGATTCATTTATTCAATTTGCTACCCCTGCTTTGCTGTCAACTTTTCTTTTACTATTTTGCCATCACAGTCTTGTCAATGCAGTCATGTGAATAACATAATTCAGTTTGGCTCCATTTGAATTTTTTTTAATCTATAATTTATGAATTATACATATGTGTCGAATGAGGGATTCTTTGTCTCCAAGGTAATGTTTACTTTTTTCGGATTAAAGTGGAAATTATGAGGAGTTAGAATTCTAGAATTGAGAGTGTGGAGTGGGTTGAGAGTAAATTTACTTATACTGAAATGAGAATATGGAATAAGAATAAAAATCCTATTTATGTGTTTACTTTTGTCTTAAATTGAAAGTGAATTATCTTAAATTATAGTTTTACCCATATTTCAAGAATTGTATTTTTTAATTACAAATATATTTGTAAAATAAACTATTTATCTTGTTGTTAATTTTAATTATATAGATTGATAACAATTTTTTATTAATTTTATTTTAATAATGTAAATAAAAATTATTGATGAGTGCAACACAATGAAACATTATTATTAATAATATAGTACAAAACTAATATTTTCTTAGAATAAAATATTTGTTGTTATTAATTGTTAATATTAAATAAATATAATAATATTATGTTTAAATAATTTTTTTTTGTAATAAATGTAATATTTATTAAATAATTTAATATTATTATTTAATTTAATATGATATTATTATTTTTAAATAAATGTGACATTATTTTATATAAATAAATATAATATAATTATATTTAATAAAGAAAGAACAAACTCCCACATTTCCCTATGGGAATCAGATTCCTGCTCCTTGCTGTAAAAATGAGCCAGAACCATAGAGTGGGACTCCCATTCGCTTTCTTAAATGTGTAGAAAATATTAGAGTGAGATAAATCTACACTATTCACTCCCAGTTTGACAAGTAAACGCATGATAAAATAAGGCTAGTGTTGTAATGTCGGGACGTAAGTCGCCAGTACCATGCCGTGCTTTAAAATTAACCGTTTGATTCATTTTAAATGAATCTAATGGTTTAGATAAAATAATAAAGTTGAGACAAGAAACAATACATGAAAATTTTAATGTTAAACATGACACATCACTATTTATTTATATTATTTTTCTAAATTTTTTAATTAATATATTATTTTAATTTAATATTTAATATTTAAAATTAAATTAAACAGAGCAATCGAGTCTTTGGCTGGTCGGGCTCTAACCATGCCGCAACAAATAGATCATATGTTTTTCATAACATTGTGAGTCAAGTAGTGAATGATGCCCCTTTGGTCTTCCACCATTATTTGCTTCTCTATCTTCTCTTTGCCTTTTGTGGTTTTGGTTTATTGAGTCTATATGTCTGTGTTTCACCAAGGATTACAAAAATAACAAATTAAACCAATAATATTACTATTTACAGAAACAATTAATATTCTACATACAATTAATTCGACACAACCAACATCTTAGAGCATTTTATATGCAACTACATTTCTTTCTTTGTGAAATAAGAAACATTATGCATTAACAAACTCAAGTGAACTTAGTGGACAAAGCCATATTTAATGTATATAAAGCGTCATTACCTCTGGTTGAACTGGGCATAAATCAGGCTGCCTTACTATATAAATCTGATCACCGGCAGCTTCATAAAAATCCTGATTCCGATGCCAAGTCCACAAAGCATGAGTCTCATTTTTCACCTACAAGGCAAATATTGCCTTTAGTATTCAATTGCCTGCATATACACAATATTAAGACAGTAATTGAGAAAGAGACCTCTAGGATGCCATGGCCAAAACTGCTTTCCCTAAAAGCACTATAATCAGGTTGCCGGTCCCAGCAGAACTTGCCAGATGCTGGCCCTGATGTGAAATTAAAACCACAGAATTTGCCACCACCCAAAATTTTATCCGGCGTGGTTGATGGTTCTGGACAGTTTCCGGGTTCATCAGCATGTGGTACTGCCATTTTTTCTCTATTACCACCATCACCAACAGTGATATGTACCGGACCACAGGGATCCAATGTGTAGTTATATACTCTGTTTGACCTCTCATACGCATGAACCTGCTGATTTTTCCCCAAGGCAAAACCCCTTTGATTAAATGGATAACGTCAATGACAAGGCATTGCAACAGGATGAGGTTTAACTTTCACTTACATGTCCATTAAACACTACGTCAACACCATATTTGTATAGCAAGTCTTCCATTGCTACCCTCATACATTCCGCTTCTCTGTAATGTGCCTTATAGGTGCTGTACCAAGGAGCATGCCATGTCGCCACCAACCACGGAGTCACTTCTCTCTCAACATTGGCCAAGTCTTCTTCCAACCATTTGTATTGATCCCCTGTTATGTATATAGAAATGTCAAAATCTAACCTATACAATTTATGATCATGCTTAGCTGGAGTAATATCATGTACACAACAAGAAGGAAAATTTGATTTTCACCTGATTTGTCGAAGGAAACGTAAGCAGCAAGCATTAGAAAATGTATCCCACCTGCATTGAAAGAATAATAGAATTTCGACAAGGATCCACTCTCTTTGGATGGGAATGCAAATCGAGAAGTGTAAGCAACAAAAGTCCGATTTTCAGCCTGCTCTTCGTACTCATGGTTTCCTTCTACCACCATTATTGGAACTTTAGACAATACAGGCTGCATGTACCTGTTAGCAATTAAGCAAATGTTTCCAGTATTGATACCGTGAGCTAAACTATGCCTCCATATTTGATCAAAATATGATATACATTCGAAAAACTTGAAGTTCTACCTTCCCCAATAATCCCAACGAGGCTGATAGGTTTCGTGAATGGGAGAATTTGCAAACGAGCAAGCGTAGCAATCGGATCCAGTTCCATTAGTTAGATACAAGTTGGCATAAGTTACATCACCAACCAATAAAATAAGATCAGGACGGTTGCTAATCATGTGACTGACTGTTGAGGTTGTATTATAGGTGAGGCCTACATCTCCAACAATTGCAATTCTGCTGGGGTAACTTGTGCTACTGGAATCCGGCATTGTCCTAAAACAGTAGGTACCGCTCATTGCCGGTATAGAAGGATCTCCACATTGATAATGGTATAGAGTGTCAGGTTTCAAACCTGCCAAAGAACATAACTAATAAAGGATTCTGATAGAGATATTTACAATTTGATGCTCTCTATAATTGCATATCAATCTGGAACAGAATTTTGTTAAGAATCAGATTATATATACCTGTGAGACGAACATGGTGTATGATTCCAGAGGTATAGTTTTGGAGGCCTAGAAAAGGATAAAGTTGACTGTAAACTAGTGAACGGCCTGTTGCTTTACGATTCAACTGGGATCTTCGTGTTCCATATCGAACGACACTTACTACGCTTTTGGGATCTAATGGTTTTAAGTTGTTACCAATTTGGAATTCCCCTGCAAATTCATTAATCCAAACAATATACATCATCAGTCTGCCACCAAAATCAAAATTTGAATAACAATGACAAAATATCAAATTTGATTTGAGTTAACCTCTCAATTTCAGCATTATGCAGATGCAAGCTTATTAATTATGTATTTTGATGAACATTTTTCTTATCTATATATACATCAGAAGGCTGCAACTAGGTTCACAAGCAAGCAAATTTCAATTCATTTGTCTTTCTTTTTTCCAGTGTCATGCTTTTCCTAACTACATGAATAGTAAAACCACCTTAATTTAATATATGCATATAGATAGAGAGAGAGTGTGTCCTCATTTTTTTTTTATGAGGAAACATTAATAAATCGTAAGGTTTAGTAGAATAAATTCAGATAAATTATTAAATAATATGATTTAATAATGTATTCGCATAAACAAAAAATAATATATATATATATATATATATATATATAAAGTAGATAATCTTATCTTAATCTAGAACAACGATAATGAGCAATGAAAAGGAATATCTGAGGGCTGCAAGTCGCTTAATTTTGACCTCAAATTTCAAAAACAAAATAAAAAAGTCTCCGACTCTCTGCCATGGTCCACTCATGCGTCATGCCTAAACAATTTGCTTTCCGACTTTGAAAGCAAAAGTTTCTTTGTTTTGCTTCCAAGAACAGAAAACTCCAATCTTATATGTTATCCACAAGCAAAAGAACAAATAAAAAGATAATAACGAAGTCAAGCTTATTTTAAAAAACAAAAAAATAATAACAAAGTCAAGCTTATTTTCAGCTTCGTCTGCCCTCAAACTTTCTAAAACACTATCTCATTGAAGGATAAGGATTCAGGCTTAGATTAGAATATTTAAAAAATTAAATCTCTTTTCAAACTAATTATAAATGTATGAGGGATAGGAAATTATTAAAACATCAGCACTGAATCCAAATTCCTTATTAAAACAACGAGGTGGAACTAAAACAAGTCAAAAAATTAGGAAAAAAGAATAGATATATACCTGTGATCCAAGAAATCCAAACGGAGTCATGGGCTGAAGAAAGAGAGACAGAGATTTGCTCAGGCTCAAAACCTTCAACTGTTCTTTGAACTCTAGGGTCTGTATCAGGCAAGTCAATGGCGTTTCCTCTGAAACTCTCATCAAGTGGGATAGTAACAGGCTTGAAGGGTCCGTCAAGTGTAGTTGGAATAGCCATAGCCATAGCTCCATTGGCTAATAATATTGATGTTATTGTTAACGTTAGGACAAGTGAAAGAATATTATTGAGTTCAAATACATTTACAGGCAATGAGATCGATGGTAGTGATGATGAAGCCATTTAATGCCTTAATAGGGTTCAGTGTTTTGCATGAAGGTGCAGGAAAATATGAGAGAGATAGAGAGCAAAGAGAAAAAGGTGACGAGGGAAAATGAGAAGATTTTTCTGAGAGAAGAAGCCTTTGGATGCGCAAGAGTTCATATCTACCTTCAAATGAAAATATTTAAAATAAAAGCTTTTTTATATATGGGATACGAAGGGACTTAAACACTTTATAATACTGTTAATAAACGAGTCGTTTTGTATAGGTTTTAAAAATTATTATTATACTTTTATGGACACAATCTGAAATTTTTTTTATTCTTAGGTGCCACGGAATATGCTGTTTTTCATTAGTGGATGTAACAAAAATATCTTTAATTCTAATCAATACGTAAAAGGAAACATAGTTGACACAATATCCCCTCATATTTTCCACTATTTTAATTTGTTCACTATTTTTTGTGCCATTTTTCTTCCTTTTCTGGTTTTGCCAAAGTGGAGTTCATGATTTGTTTTCCTTTGCTGCTGGGGCCTTGGCCGCGTAAACTTTCTTTTATCTAATCATTTCGGTTCATATTGTTAGAAAGTAGGCCGAAGAAAACTAGAAAAATGGACTCATACAAGCAACTTAATAAAAATAAATATTATACATGTACACAAATTTAAAGGGAAACAAAAATATAATGGGTCAATTGCAGAGTATGAATAGAACCGCCCCGAAAGGTGGGGGTTAAAAGAACCAATTCATACTTTGCCCAATCCCGAAGGTAATTTGAATATATTATTTTGAAAAAAATTTCTTAATTGTCAAATCATTTATTTATTTATTAGTAAGTAACCTTTTTTTACTCAAAATTTTCGTTAATTTTACACTTAATTTGTTTTTATTCTTCTTCTAGAAGGCTAAATGCCGTTGACCAAAAGAAAGAGTGTTATAGGCTGTCTTTGGTTGGAATCACATTACTATTATTGTTGTTAACTCTTTCAAATTCAATATTTTAATTTCACATTTTCAAATTGTTGACCGTTCATGTTAATTTATAATTTTATGTAATTGCGAGAATCGTGCCTTGGACTATTCATTTCTCGTTTTTGTCCATGTTCATTCTTTTTTTCTTTTTAAAAATGTAAAATATTAATTTGACTTTTGTTTACTAAAAGGATTATTTGTCTCATTTTTTGAGCCGCCGTTTCTGTTTACACAAATGAAAAGTCAAGGAATTTTGGAGATCGAAGAAATGAACTGCGAGGACCTTATGCCTTGTATGCATTTAGATTTAATGTTGAGTTAATGTGTTCAATTTTTCTTAATTTTTTTATCACATCTGCATGTATAGCAATATACAATTATGATTTAATTAGTTTTATATTCTCATTCAATACCTATCAATTGTAACTTTTGAAAATTAACAAAAATATCAATTCAGCACTGATTCCAAATTTGTATTGTATCTATTGTTCTTCAGTCTTCTTTGTTATTTTTTAAAATTTTTGGAAATATAGAATTAATTTAAATAAAGGTTGCCTTTTTATCTCCTCCCAATTTGGTCCCCCTTAGCCACTGATCTGACTTATTTATTTCATGATCATTTTGTCAGTACTAGCCGATTTCATTAGGTTTGAGACTATAGTTTTAAATTCGGTTATTTTATCCATCTTAAGAATCTTATAAAATTTGAAAAGAAGTCCATTAATATTTATCTTAAATTTATATTTTAAATACTACCTATGGATTGTGATATTAAAAGATGCAAAATGGCAAAAATCGGTATATTTTTTATCTGCTAAAAGTGATGAATCGGTAAGTTTAAAATTATTGTATTTTATGTTATTTTATTTAGTAGTGGCATCAATTGAAGTTGTCCCTTTTTTTAGAAGATTTTCTGTTTTGCAGAGATAAAATTTTAGGGATCAAAATTCCAAACTTTGATTCTCAACTATTATGATAATTTATCAGTATATAATTGCCATATCATGTTAAACATTAAAAATTAAATATTGATTTAATTATGACAGGTAATTTAATTAGTAATATCTCTTGAATGGAAACAAGAGGTTTAAGATTCAAATCCTATTCATATTAGTGAGGAAAAAATTGGGTTGCCAACATATTATAACTAATATATATATATATAAATAAAAATAAATTAAATTAAATAATGCAGTTAGTACCTAGTAACTAACTTGGTAATTCTCACATAATTTGAGACTTAAATGTTGAAATCTCTTACATTAGGGCTTGATCAAAAGTGATGATGAAGAAGTTTTAGACTCAAATGATTAAATCAAATGACCAAGAAAAAAACGAAGGAAAGGAAAATTTGGCAAATAAAGCCAGAAACTTTGGACTAAAAGAGTGATGGCACTGTACGTGTATAATCCAAAATCTGCAGCATTTTCATGCGATTTTTGAAACGGTTTTTAAGTTTTAATATTTTTGGCTGTTAAAGTTGGTTCGTAGGACTTTACCTTGCCCCGCAAATTAAGCTGTTTTTTTGTGGGTGAGTGTGAGTCTCTTCTCTTGCGTGTTATTTCATTCTCAACCCAGAATGGGTATAAATATATACAAAACACACGCAAACATACATACATATGTGAGTCAACATACCATGCATCGCTGCATCTCATACAGCGCATGCATGGTATCGGTACATTATCCGGTTAATAAATAAAAATTACATTTTTTAATGTGAAAAATTTATTTAAAAAAAAGGGCAAAAAAGTGAAAATTGCACTTAAATGAAGTAAATCATTGTGATAGTTTTAAATTTATAAATGGTACAAAAACTAATAAAAATACTATGAATATGTTATAAAATAGTCATATATTTTTTTTTAAATGGGTTGTTTGGGTATCATTTATTCAATTTAAATGGGTTAGGTTTTGAAGAAATTAATTCATTTAATAAATGGGTAAATTGAATTTGATTCAATTTGCTAAATAAACGAATCGAATATGAGTTTGAGGTCATTGATTCATTTAATATTTTTAGAATTTGTTTAATAAATAGTTCATAAATTAGTTGAATATGAGTCTATTCATTTATTATCCATTTAATTCAATTAGTTATTTAACATTAAATTTTTATGCATAAATTTAAAAATTTGGAAGATAGTTTTGTAATTATAAGTTATAATAATAAGATAAAAGTTAAATAATTATTCATACACGAATTGTAAATGAATCCAAATTCGATTCTTTTCATTTAATTTTGTACAGTAAATAAATAAATGAATCAAATTCGAATCTCAAGATTTCATTTACTAAATGAATCGAATTCGAATCTATCGAATTTTAATCCACTTCATTTACAATTCGATTTTAATTAAATTTGTTTATTCAATTTAACACTGCTAATTTGCTGTCAACTTTTCTTTTACTAATTTACCGTCACAGACACGTCAAAGACATACTTCTATAGTTTGGCTCCATATGGAAATGCTTTGAAATTCCTTTTTTTCTTTTTAATTTCTGAATAATATATATGTGTCCAATGAGGGATTCTTTACCTCTAAAATAAATCATATGTTTTTCCGAACATTGCAAATGAAATAGTGAATGACGCCCCTTTGGTGTTCCATCATTATCTGCTTCTCCATCTTCTGTTTGCCTTTTGTGGTTCTAGTTCATTGCTTTTGTGTTTCTGGTTCATTGAGTCTGTATGCCTGTGTTTTCACCAAGGATTACAAAAATAACAAATTAAATCAATAATATTACTATTTAGAGAAAACAATATTCTACAAACAATTCTACATAAACAACATCCCAAAATTAGATTATCACATAAACATCTTAGAGCATTTTTATATGCAACTACATTTCTTTCCTTGTGAAATAAGAAAGATTATGCATTAACAAAAGTAGCTCAAGTGAACTTAGTGGGAAAAGCCATGTTTAATGTGTCTAAAGCTTCATTACCTTTGGTTCAACAGGGCACCAATCAGGCTGCCTCACTATATAAATCTGATCACCGACAGCTCCATAGAAGTCTTGATTCCGATGCCAAGTCCACAAAGCATGAGTCTCATTTTTTACTTGCAAGCCAAATGTTGCTATTAGTATTCAAACACTTATTGTCTGCGTGTTCACAAAATTGAGATAGTAAGTGAGAAAGAGACCTCTAGGATGCCATGGCCAAAACTGCTTTCCCTAAAAGCACTATAATCTGGCTGTCGGTCCCCGCAGAACTTACCAGCTGCTGGCCCTAATGTAAAATTGAAACCACAAAATTTGCCACCACCCAAAATTTTATCCGGCGTGGTTGATGGTTCTGGACAGTTTCCAGGTTCATCAGCATGTGGTACTGCCATTTTTTTCTCGATTACCACCATCACCAACAGTGATATGTATCAGACCACAAGGATCCAATGTGTAGTTATATACTCTGTTTGACCTCTCATATGCGTGAACCTGCTAATTTTCCTCCCAAGGCAAAACCCCTTTGATTAAATGGATAACGGCAATTACAAGGCATTGCAACAGGATGAGGTTTTACTTTCACTTACGTGTCCATTAAACACTATGTCAACAACATACTTGTATAGCAAGTCTTCCATTGCTACTCTCATACATTCCACTTCTCTGTAATGTGCCTTATAGGTGTTGTACCTAGGAGCATGCCATGTCGCCACCAACCACGGAGTCACTTCTCTATCAACATTGGCCAAGTCTTCTTCCAACCATTTATATTGATCCCCTGTTATGTATATACAAATGTCAAAATCTAACCTATATAATTTATGATCATGCTTAGCTGGAGTAATATCATGTACACAACAAGAAGGAAAATTTGATTTTCACCTGATTTGTCGAAGGAAACGTAAGCACCAAGCATTATAAAATGTATCCCACCTGCATTAAAAGAATAATAGAATTTCGACAAGGATCCGCTCTCTTCGGATGGGAATGCAAATCGAGAAGCATAAGCAACAAAAGTCTGATTTTCAGCCTGCTCTTCGTACTCATGGTTTCCTTCTACCACCATTATTGGAACTTTAGACAATACAGGCTGCATATACCTGTTAGCAATTAAGCAAATGTTTCCAGTATTGATACCGTGAGCTGAACTGTGCCTCCACATTTGATCAGAATATGATGTACATTTCAAAACTTGAAGTTTTACCTTCCCCAATAATCCCAACGAGGCTGATAGGTTTCGTAAATGGGAGAATTTGCAAACGAGCAAGAGTAGCAATCTGATCCAGTTCCATTAGTTAGATACAAGTTGGCATAATTTACATCACCAACCAATAAAATAAGATCAGGACGGTTGCTAATCGTGTGACTGACCGTTGATGTTGTATTATAAGTGAGGCTTACATCTCCAACAATTGCAATTCTGCTGGGGTAACTCGTGGGACTTGAATCCGGCATTGTCCTAAAATAATAGGTACCACTCATTCCCAGTATAGAAGGATCTCCACATTGATAATAGTATAGAGTGTCAGGTTTGAAGCCTGCCAAACAACCTAACGAGTAAAGGATTCTGAAAAAGATATTTACAATTTGATGCTCTATATATTGTATATCAATCTGGAACAGAATTTTGTTAAGAATCAGATTATATATACCTGTGAGACGAACATGGTGTATGATTCCAGAGGTGTAGTTTTGGAGGCCTAAAAAAGGATAAAGTTGATTGTAAACTAGTGAATGGCCTGTTTTTCTATGATTCAATTGGGATCTTAGTGTTCCATATCGAATAACACTTGCTACACTTTTGGGATCTAATGGTTTTATGTTGTTACCAATTTGGAATTCCCCTGCAAATTCATTAATCCAAACAATATACATCATCAGTCTGCCACCAAAATCAAAATTTGAATAACAATGACAAAATATCAAATTTGATTTAAGTTAACCTCTCAATTTCAATATATGCAGATGCAGGCTTATTAGTTATGTATTTTGATGAACATTTTTCTTATCTATATATACGTCAGAGGGCTGCAACTAAGTTCACAAGCAAGGAAATTTCAATTTATTTGTGTCTTCTTTTCTCTAGTGTCATGTTTTTGCTAACTACATGAATAGTAAAACTACCTTTGTAACACCTAAGGCAAATCCCATATCGGCAAAGCTCGGAAGAAATGCTGGGTTTACAAGGGGTGATCCAAACCTTCATTGGCAAGACGCATCGAACAAAACTATGTGGACTTTGTTAAGACCCAAAGCGGATAATATCTTGTCAGGTCCAGATTGTGTCATGACATTAGTACCTAACACCCTAGGCGAATCCCACAGCGGACAATATCTTATCAGGTCCAGATTGTGTCATGACATTAGTACCTAACACCCTAGGCGAATCCCACATTTGTAAAGCACAGGAGAGATGCTGAGTTTATAAGGGGTGATCCACACCTTAACTGGCAAGACACGTTTTGAGGTGTATCGGCACCCCAGGAACAAAACTCTGCGGGCCTTGTTAAGGCCTAAAGCGAACAATATCTTGTCAGGTCGGGGTGATCCACACCTTAATTAGCAAGACGCGTTTTGAGATGTATCGGCGCCCCAGGAACAAAACTCTGCGGGCCTTGTTAAGGCCTAAAGCGAACAATATCTTGTCAGGTTAGGGTGATCCACACCTTAATTGGCAAGACGCGTTTTGAGGTGTATCGGCGCCCTAGGAACAAAACTCAGCGGGCCTTGTTAAGGCTTAAAGCGAACAATATCTTGTCAGGTTTGAGTTGGGTCATGACATTATGATATCAGAGCGGTTCCGCATATCCTCTTGAGCGATGGTGGGGCAAACCTAAGCGAAGACGCTGAGTCCCCAAGGGGGGGTGTATGTAACACCTGGAGAGACGCTGAGTTCATAAGGGGTGATCCATACATTAATTGGTAAGACGTATTTTGGGGTGTATGGGCGCCCCATGAACAAAATCGTGCGAGCATTGTTAAAGCCCAAAGCGGAAAATATCTTGCATGGTCTGGGTTGGGTCACGACAACCTTAATTTAACATATATACATATATAGATATATATGTGTGTGTGTGTGTGAGTGTGTGTGTGTAGAGAGTCATTCTCTCATGCGGCACCATCATTTTTTTTCATCAGGACACATTATTAAATCGTATGACTTAATAACGTGTCCACATAAAGAAAAAATGAAGACGCTCGCACTTGAAAATATTTATGTGTTTGTATATATAATATACATACATAAAGTGGATAATCTTATCTTGATCTAGAACATCATAATGAGCAACGAGAATGAGTATTAGAGGGCTACAGGTTGCTTAATTTTGCGCCATTGTATTTACCCCAAATTTCAGAAACAAAATACAAAATTGTCTGCCATGGTCCAATCGTATGTCATGCCTAAACAATTTGCTTTTTCTGATTATGAAAGCAAAAGTTTCATTGTTTTGCGTCCAAGAATAGAAAACTCCATTATCATATGTTACCCACAAGCAAAATAAAATAATAAAGTCAAGCTTATTTTTAGCTTCGTCCGCCCACAAACTCTCTAGAACATTATCTCATTGAAGGTCAAGGATTCAACCTTAATCTAATTTTGATATAATTAATAAATATTAGATTAGAATATTTAAGAAATTAAATTTCTTTCAAACTAATTATAGATGTATATCGGATAGGACATTATTAAAAGATCAGAATCCAAATTCCTTTTGTTAAAACAACGAGCTAGTACTAACACAAGTCAAAAAATTTTAAAAAATAAAAGAATAGATATTGTTTGAGGGAAAAATAGGAAAGACAGTAAAGCACCACATGTCGACAAATAGAATGACTCCAGCACGATTTGAGGTACCCCGCACAATATAAGGTACCCCACACAATTTGAGGTACCCCGCGTAATCCGAGGTACCCCATACAAATAGAGGTACCCCACGCAATTAGTACTCCGCATAATTGAAGGTACCCCACACAAATAGAGGTATCCCGCACAATTAGAGGTACCCCACATAAATTGAGGTACCCCACGTAACTCGAGGTACTCGGCAGATCGGATGCAAGAGAATCCTCTGAAAATATCTGCCATGAGAAACGTCTCCATCTCTTAAAAGATATTATTCGATTTTTTCAGAATTAGGAATCAAGAACGTCGTACCAAAAGGGGGGGACAGCCGCTTGCTACCTCTGCTAAAAGTGAAGGACACTGTCCTAAGGACAGTGGTCCTCAGCCGGCTACCCGACAGCAACTGCAGAGGTACCCTGGACCACTTTCTAGCGTGCGCCACGTCTCCAAATGATGAGATACGCCGCGAACATGCACATAACTGCCCCAAAATCATAAAAGGTAAAAAAGACGTTAGTCGAAAGGGGTACGCCATGTGGCAGCTGAGGTACTCTATATAAAAATATGCATAGGTTTTATTCTCCGGGGGGGTCTCTCACTCACTATAAACACTCACACTAAAAAAAAAAAAGGTTTTCTTCAACCTTAAACCCTAATTTACAGAGGGCTGGCCAGCTCTCTTTACCATAAAAACTTGAGTTTGCTAACTTGAGCGTTGGAGTGTGAACGCCGGGGTACCCCGGCTTCACCTCTATCCTCTATTTTACTGTTTTGCAGGCGTGAAGCTCATTTTGAAGGATATCTCTCTTGGTTTGACCTTTCACCATTGTTACCACTCCCTCTCTCCTTCTCACCTCCCCTGGATTTAAGATATACCACACCGCACACAACAAACTAGTGAGGTACCCCGTCTCCCCCAAAATTACAAATTCATTGTTCTAGATTGGTTTGGCTTTTCCTACCCCAAAATCTATCGAAAACAATTGGCGCAGTCTATGGGGAGGCGCACAAAAAGCCTCCTCCACGGTTACAAAACTAGTTGTTGTGTGTACTCCAATACATGGCACCCGACGTATCTCCCGAAGGTTTAATGGGGGATCCTACAAGGATGAGAGATGACAGTAGCAGTGAAGGTAGTGATCCCGCAAGAAGGATAGCCCGTATCAGCAAGGGCAAGGGTATCAAGCAATCGACGGGTGTTCGCCAAGATGAGGAACCTATTTCTCACAAGCGTTTCGAGGATCTTACCCATGCAATACTTAGGGCGGTTGGATCTCGAGTACCCGAAAGTTCACTTCCACTAGTGACGTTAGATGCTGCACCACCTCAAACGGACGACCAAGGTATAGTCAGAAGAGAGGTACCCGAGGCCAGCAAGCCAAAGTATAGGCCATATGGTACCTGTTCTAAGTTTCAAACCGTGGGCTCCCGCGACGAGCGTTCCACCGCCTCTTACAATTCCCGCAGCAGTCAGGGTACGAGGCGTGCAAAACGTACCCACGAGATTCTCCGTGAAAAGTTAAATGCCAAAAGGACTTCTCAAATGGCGGCGACATCATCGGGTACACCGAGGGTACCCCTCGAACTTGTGGAAAAAATGGAGAACCTGGAAGCCCAAGTGAAGCTCTTCTCCGAGAAGCAAAACATCACAGCTGCTCCAGTGCCAATGACCTACCAATCGCCATTGACTATGGAGATTCGGACGGCAGCTCTCCCCGAGGCGTTCGCCATGCCTCAGATACCCCAATACTCGGGTACCACTGATCCCTCGGAGCATGCTGAGCTATACCGCGACCAGATGCTTATCAAGAGTGTAGATGAGAGCGCCATGTGTAGGATGTTTACCCACACACTCACGGGCCCCGCGAAGTCATGATTTCGCTCTTTGAAAGCGGGTAGCATATCTTCCCTACACCAATTGTTATCCGAATTTACTAAAGAGTTTTCCTACGCTTCCACTCAAGATAGGGTAGTCTCCAAACTTGCCTTTATTAAGAAAGGGGAAGCCGAGCTTTTGACGGAGTATGTGAGTCGTTTCCACCAAGAGGTGCTCTGAACCGGAGCATTTGGAAACCAATACACATTGACCCATTTTGAAAAAAATTTGCGGTTAGGCAAGTTATGGCGTTCTTTTTAAAAGAAGCGCCCACTTTCATATGGGGAAGCCCGTTCCCCGGCGTTGCAGCAGGTGGAGATAGACGAGAATACCAATTAAAGCGCCAAGAAAATAAGGTCGATGTTACAAAGAACAAGGAGAAGCCCAAGAGGATGGAGGCCCCAATACCGCGGGTACCCCGAGCACAGAGCCCTCCACGGGCTGCCCCGCGGGGACGAGGGTATAACGCTCAGGGTACCTCAAGGGTACCCCAACCTCCAAGATCGCCACCACCGGATCAGCGAGAGCCACCACCGAGGCCTCGGTACAAATCTTACCATCCACTGAATCGATCCCCAGAGCAGATCTTCTACCATATTCGGGATAGCGGCCTCCTCCGTCCTCTTAAGCCAATGAAGAAGTACCCCAACATGAAGCGTAGCCTGAAGTATTGTGAGTTCCATGAGGACTTCGGTCACAGCACAGCCGAGTGTTTTACCTTGCGAGAGGAAATTGAATCTTTGATTCTTAGCGAGTACCTCAAAGAATTTGTTGCTGGCATAAGAGAAGCTCAGAAATCCGTGGAGCAGGATAAGGGCAAGCGGGTAGCTGATGACAGTCCTGAACGAGAGGTACCCCCGGGATATAAGAAAGGCGTGTATGTTCGGATGATCATGGGCCGACCGACTTTAGCAGGCTAATCTAGGAGGGCTATTAAAGGCTATGGTAGATCGTTGTTGATAACTGTTGTGCAAATTTTAATGTACTCGCAAGCGCACGAATCTATTGTAGTATAGACTAATGGTGACGAGTGTCGATCCCACGAGGAGGTGGATTTTTAATTATATATAGAATTAATTTTGTAAATGGGTGGTTGGAATTGTGGTGGAAATGATTTAAAATATGCTAAAATTGGAATTGCAATGGCGAGAATAAATTGTAGAGAAAATCGATTAAATTGACGTACTTGGGTATCTGGATCCGTATCAACATGCATCATGGGCTAAATAATCCGTATTAATGCCAATTAAATCATGAGGGGGGAATCCACACCTCATGAACCACGTTCTAATCAATATGGTGCTAAGGGCTTATCGTGCCAAATAATAATAACCTTATACTAGAGAGCCGGTGTAACCAAGGCGGTATCTAGACAAGATTATTATTATTTATCGACGAGAAGTCAAAACATCCACAAAAACTAGAGGGGAAGAGAAAATAAATTTACCAAATTAAACCCATGACACATGTTGAGACTTCACCTTCAACCCAAGCTTGAAAGAAAATTAGCCACTCATAATTGAACTAGGGGCAAAATGGAAATTTATTAAAATACGAAGAAAATACAAGATGAAGAAGGAATTACAGAAAATGGATCCCAAAAATGGATTCAGAGATATCAAATTAGGGGGGGAGGCCCCCTTTTTATAGATACATGGAGTAAATCATGGCCATCGGATTAAAAACAGTTTGGACGCTCAGGATTGCGCCACGTCATCAGTCAACAGTCCACGGTTTGACCACGCGTATGAATAGTAACACGGTTTGACCCGGATGAACAGTAACGCAGTTTGGTTGAAAATAATCCTGTGTAATGCATGCACCGTACGCGAGATTTTTCGTCCACTGATATGCTGCCACGTCACCATCAACAGTACATAAGAATTTTAGTCCAACAGGATCGTGACACCTCATCAGTCAATGCCACATCATCCGTCAATGCCACGTCATCGATCCGTCTATGTGAACAGTGTCGTGAACAGTGTCGTAGACAGTACCGTACACGTGAATAGTACCGTACATGTGAATAGTGCCATTTTTCCTTTTATGCTCCTCCTAAGGTTTTCGACTGTCCTGAATTCAAAAGTGATGTCCGTTTTGCCGTCTAATCTCTCCTTTATTGTGAAATGACTATAATGCCCCTAAAATACATAAAATACTTAATTAAAATAAAACACACAGAATTAAATCAAAAGAAGGTTAAATTCATAAAAGTAAAGGTGTTAGTAAAACTTGTAGTATAAAATGACGATTTTCTCCTTTATAAATATACATTTTCTAACACTCAACAATAACCACCAATATTGGTAGAGAAGTCAACCTTAATGAATGGGGTACACCGAAGGTACCCCACCATCCCCTACCTATCCTTTTTACAGAAAAGATGCGGAGGGTATCTCGTACCCCCATTACGGTGCCTTAGTAATTACATTGAAGGTTGCCACTGGTAAGGTGGCAAGAACTCTTGTAGATACCGGCAGCTCCGTTGACATCATTTTCAAAAGCGCCTTGGATCAACTATTGATTGAGTCGCCAAAGATTACCCCCTATGCTACGCCTCTTATTGGGTTCGCCGGAGATATGGTTATACTAAAGGGCATCATTACGCTGCCTGTTACACTTAATAAGGTACCTCACCGTGTTGTTCATATGATTGATTTTCTTGTTGTAGATCACCCGGGTGCCTACAATATTATATTGGGTAACCTGTTCTTAGTAGCAACTAAAGCGGTGGTATTCATGCACTACCTCGCCATGAAAGTCCCGGCCGCCCAAGAAGTTATCACCATTAAAGGGGACCAGCAATCAGCTCGTGCATGTTACTCCGTGGCCTCTAAAGTCACTTACCAAATAGCTTCTGATCCGCCAATGAAGGGGTACCCCTGTGGCAGCTAGCCCACACCTTATCCCTCAAAGCGAGCACTTGCTAGACTGCGGAGAGCGGTACTTAAAAAATCTCCTCAGATAGCCCACCCACAAAAACAGTTGGAATCTTCATCAATGGGAGTAGAAGCAGTTACGAAGGATAGCTTAAGGGTACCCCACGGGGACCAGGTGGAGCTCAGATGTGAAGTTGAGGCACCTTTGAATCCCCGAATATTGAAAGATGAAAAACGAGGTACCCCAGTTGAAGACTTTCTTTCAGTCTCGATTTGTCCCACCGACCCAACAAAGACCATGAAAGTAGGCTCCAATCTTTCGGAATAACAAAGAGAGAGGCTCATCACCTTCCTATGCGAGCACCACGACGTATTCGTCTGGTCCCACTCGGATATGCCAGGTATCCCACATTCTCTCTCTTGTCACAAACTCAATGTCAGCCCACATAATAAACCGGTCAAACAAAAGCGTTGTGCCTTCAACCAAGAGAGGTACGATGCAATTGAATAAGAGGTAGACCGCCTATTAGCAGCGAGATTTATCCAGGAAGCAGTGTACCCCGATTGGGTATCCAACATTGTTCTAGTCAAGAAATCAAACGGAAAGTGGCGTATGTGTGTGGACTTCACCGATTTGAACAAGTCTTGCCCCAAGGATAGCTTCCCGCTTCCCTGGGTGGACCAGCTGGTTGATGCAATAGCGGAGCATGAGATGCTTAGTTTTATGGACGCCTTCTCCAGTTACAACCAAATCCCAATGTATGAACTCGATCAAGAGAAAACGGTCTTCATCACCAACCGTGAGTTATACTGTTATAAGGTTATACCGTTTGGTTTGAAGAATGCCGGGGCTACCTATCAGCGGCTAGTGAACAAAATTTTCAAGGAACAAATCGCGCGCACCATGGAGGTGTACATAGACGGCATGATCACTAAATCGGTGCATGCGAGGGAACACCTGGGGCACCTCAGAGATACCTTTACAGTTTTAAGAAGACACCAGATGCGGCTCAACCCTGAAAAATGTGCATTCGGGGTTACCTCGGGGAAATTTCTTGGGTTCATTGTACAACAACGGGGGATTGAGGCCAACCCCGATAAAATTTACGCGGTTCTTGACATGAAATCGCTACGCACCATCAAGGAGGTTCAAAGCTTGGCAGGCCGGGTAGCTGCCCTGAGCCGCTTTATCTCCAAGGCTACAGACCGTTGTAAGCCCTTTTTCAAAGCTTTGAAGACCGGCAAGAAGCTCCAATGGACACCCGATTGCGAAGAGGGTTTCTAAGAACTGAAGGGGTACCTCTTGAATGCTCCACTACTTACCAAACCCGAGCCGGGAGAGGTGCTTCTGTTGTATCTCGCCGTATCCGAGCATGCCACCAGCTTTGTGTTACTCCAAGAGGATGATAATGGGGTACAACGACCTATTTACTATACTAGTAAGGCTATGGTTGATGCTGAAAAGAGGTACCCCACCTCTGAAAAGATCGTTTTGGCATTGGTTGTCTCCGCACGAAAGCTCAGACCATATTTTCAAGCTCGCACCATTGCAGTCGTCACCAACCTTCCCCTCCGGCAAATCCTCCAGAAGTTAGACATGTCCGGAAGGCTTCTCCGATGGTCCCTCGAATTAAACGAGTTTGACATCAGTTTCAAGTCTCGTTCAGCGATTAAAGCCCAAGCCATCACTGATTTCATTGCGGAATTTGCCAATGACTCAAGTGGTGAAGGTGATCTAAGGTACCTGTCAGATACCCCATCCACCAACGAAGGGGAACAGGTCTGGAAAATATATGTAGATGGTTCCTCTAACTCATACGGAAGTGGTACGGGAGTTATTATAATCGACCCGAACAAGGTGAAAATATGCTACGCTTTGCAATTTAGATTCAAGGCTTCAAACAACGAAGCCGAATATGAGGCCATCATAGTAGGGTTGAGGATGTCGAAGGCTTTAGGAGCAAAGAAGGTACACATCAAGAGCGACTCCCAGTTGGTAGTAAGCCAAATTACCGCACAATATCAAGTGAAAGAGGAAAACATGAAGGGGTACCACGGAAAAATCAGAGAGTTGATGTCCCAATTTTTCGAGGTTAAAGTGGAAAGGGTACCCCGACTAGAGAACAGCGAAGCCGACACCCTGGTAAAAATGGCGTCCCTTGGTGTAGATCAGTCAGTTGGCCCCGTCACGACAGAACACATACCCGCCCCTAACGTTGATCTCCTAGAGCCGTTAGAAGTAGGATCACTGTCCAATGAGGTACTTTGGATGGAGCCTATCATAAGGTACCTCAAGGACGGAGACCTCCCCTTAGATAAAAGTGAAGCAAGAAGACTAAAGTACAAAGCCGCGTGGTATTGCCTGATCCAGAATACCTTATACAGAAGAGGGTTCGCTCTTCCTTACCTTAAATGCTTGGGAAGTGACGAGGCCGAGTATGTCATGAAGGAGATACATGAGGGGATTTGTGGCAATCGCTATGGAGCATAATCACTGGCGCAAAAAGCTCTCCGTCAGGGGTACTACTGGCCTACCATTCGGGAAGATGCCAAGAATATAGTACGAAACTGTGACAAATGTCAAAGGTTTGCCAGGATACCCCACCTACCCCCAGAGAAGCTAACAATTATATATTCCCCTTGGCCTTTCGCTATATGGGGAGTGAACCTCATTGGCCCGTTACCTATCGGGAAGGGGCAAGCAAAACATGCAATCGTGGCGGTAGATTATTTCACAAAGTGAACGGAAGCGGAGCCACTAACAAGCATCACAGAAAGGAAAACCACGGAATTCATTTGGAAGAACCTCATTTGCAGATTTGGTATCCCCTATGCAATTGTTAGTGATAGCAGCAAGCAATTCGATAATGAAAATTTTTGAAGTTTTTGTTCGGAGCTTGGGATAGCCAACCGATTTGCTACACCTGCTCATCCCCAATCTAATGGGCAAGTCGAAGCCGTTAACAAGATTATCAAAGGTATCCTGAAAAAAAAGTTAGAAGAAAGAAATGGAGTATGGGTAGACGAGCTACCTTAGGTTCTGTGGGCCTACCAGACTACTCAAAACACCTCCACCTGGGAGACCCCGTTTTTCCTCGCATTCGGTGTTGACGCAGTGATTCCAGCAGAAATCGGGGTACCCTCTCACATGATTAAATACTTTGATGAGGCTGAGAATACCTCTTTGATTGCTTCAAACCTTGATTTGGCGGCCGAAAAAAAGGCTAGAGCAGAATTGAGGACAACCATATATCAACATCGCATTTCGGGTCTATATGAAAAAAGGGTACGCCCTCGATCCTTCAAGAAATGAGACTTGGTCTTGAGAAGGGTAACTCAAAACATTAGGGTACCCTGCGAAGGCACTTTTGGGACAAATTGGGAAGGACCTTACCGCATCGACAAACTCGTTGGGTCAGGTGCATACAGGCTACTCCACATGGATAAGACAATCGTGAGACACCCCTGGAATGCTACAATGCTACGGAAATATTACTAAATGAGGGTGTCTTAATCTTTAGTCTTTTGCTGTTATTTGCTTTCTTTAATGTTTTTGTGTGGTAGGCTAAATAAGGTACCCCAAATGCCCTATGTTGGTCAGTTGCAACTTTAGAGTTTCTTTAATTTTCAAATGAAAAGGATAGGAGGTCTTGCGGTCTCCCGTTCTCCTCAGGGTAACAATGCAAAGTCATGTATTGCTCAACACTTTCGTTATCTATAAATGCATTTTCTTTCTAAAAAAATATGATGTGGGTTCTTTCTTTATTTTTCGCCACTTCGATCTTAGAATGCAGATTCTATTTATTTATCGCCATTAATATACCTTCGCATCTGGTTATATGCAATTCTCGCCATACTCTTGTCAATTATCACTAACCTATCACAGGACCAACCAGGGTACCTGACATGCCTAGATCGTGACGATCTATGCCAAGCCAACATTGGAAACAGAGTGAACAGCCGAGGGGTAGCCTTTCTGCGGAAGCATGACAAAACTACCTAAACAAAGAGATGGAGGGTCAAAGAGGACCCGAGGGTGGAGTAAAACCGGCATACCCTAGCACCACGAGGTTCGGCTGAGGTATGAGTACACTCACACCTCCGTCCTCTTACTTGAGCAAAGTAGGGGGTAAGCTATTCAAAAATTCAAAGAGAACTTCGAAAGAATAAGAAATTAATCGATTTGACCAATTGCGCACTTTCAATTTTTGATCGAGATGTAGCGATGATGTTTTGATTACCTATTTGTGGGAAATCCGCCATAGTTGCCGAGAAGGGCATGCACCAAATTCGTCGATCTGTATAAACCAGCAGGCGCATGATGTCGAATATTTGTTAAGGTACCGGGGGTACCCCATTTCAAAAAAAAAAAGAAAAATGAGAGGTACCCTAAAAATTTACAAGATAACAGTTTAGCCCAGCATTCATTTACAGAATAACAAGGATGCAAAATACAAGAGGGCTCGGTGGCATGGTATCATAACAAAAGAGAAGTCCCAATAATACAAAATATCCCAAGAAACCAAAAAGAAAGAAACAAGTTCCAAATAGCAAAATGTGGATAGATCTAAAAAAACAAGAGCACTATGAAACGGCTACACTGAGGGTGGAACACCATCCCCACCATCCGTCTCCAGAGGGCGATCAGCAGAGGACTCTGAGGTACCCGGAATATGAGCAGCCGAAGTAGGGGCATCTGAGGCAGGCAACGACTGAAGCGCGCAGGGTACCCTAGGCGACCCGGAAGGGGTACCCGACCGTGCATGGGAAGACTTCTTCCTTTCCGCAATCGTCTTCAGAATCGTGGCCTTGTTGATAAATTTCTCCACACGGGGTACCTCTAGTTCCGGATCCACGCTCCACACCTCCGTCATGATAAGTGAGAATGCATCCTCCGCCATCGTCTTTTGTTGGGATAATAGATCCTCGTTTGTGGCCCTCAACTCATCGCAGTCCTTCTCCACTCGAGCTTTCTCTCTAGATAGGCCAGTAATGCGTTCCTGCAAAGTTTTGACTTCTCGAGCAAGCTTGTCCTCGCGAGACTGACGACTTTAGAGCTCACCCCTTAACTTGTCAACCTCCGATTGAGCGGCAACAAGGGAGTCGAGATCTGGAAGGCAGTGGCTGAGGAGAAAGGATGCCTGCAGGTCGTAAAATACATGTTAAATATATGTGTATGGCAATAGGAGTAAATAAGTAAAAAATGAAGGGTACACCTGGGGTACCCCAGTAAAGCCTACCTCTTAGTAGCCCTGAGTGCCTGACCATAGCGCTGGCTCAAACTCATCTTGTCTGTCTCTTCAGCGACCTCAGAGGTAACATTTTCAGCAGAATAATAGAAACAACGAGCCAAGTGTGAAACCTCTTTGTTGGAAGTCGAGTTTAGGTTACCTTCACGCAACTCATCGGGGAAAGCAGAAACCAACCCGAATTTTCTCTTCTTCGAACGAGGGGTACCCTTCGACCCACTGTGGGAGGTACCCTAGGATTTTCCCTTTAGTTCGGGAGCTCGAGGTGGCCGGGAACTCTTCTGAGGTACCGCTGAATCCTGAGATCCAGAAGCACCATCCACTATCGCTTGAAAAAAGGCATCAAAAGTGTCACCCGCCGACTCCATAATTGCACCTAATGCACAAAAGTTATATTAGCCGGACAAGTACTAAGTTTTACAAAAGCAAAAATAGGAAATGAAAAGCGGAGAAGCAAAATAAAGAATGTGGTGATAACGGGGTACCCCAGTCCCGTAGATAATAATAAGGTACCCCCCGACACCCAAATCATACAAGAGTCACCCCCGGAAGTAGGTGGAAGACTTCGGTCAATCAGCCCCGCCCTCCATAATTTGTTCTCCTCTAACACATCACTACCCCTCTGTGCACCTCGAAACCTCTCCATAAACTTCTTCACCTCTCTCCCCACCTCCTGAACTGGGCATGATCCTTTAGCCCACGTCACACCTGCAAAAGCATGGAGAACCCAAGGTTAGCGAGACATCCATGCGAAAGATTACGATAAATAACCGTAAATAAGGGAGATACTTACAGTCTACATTGAAGGAATTTAGAACCTCCACGGGGTTGCCCTTTTCACCTAGAGTCTCTGTCCCCCACCTACCCTCAGCAACAAACCATCCCTTTCTGTAACCCTTCTTCAAGGCGGGGTCCCCCTAAACAATATGGTCATGATCACCCCAAGTGGAGAAGTAAGCAATAGCGGGACCCTTAGGCTTTTTGAATTGGTAAAGGCCCCTTAATTCCCGAATAGAAATGTCGCGCCTCAATACCTCCAACCATAACACATGTAAGCCCGTAAGTGTCCTCCACCCTGGAAGGGACAACTGCCCAGGAGCTACCCCCAAATAACTAAACATCCTCATAAAGAAAGGTTGGAGGGGTAGGCGGAGTCCTAGATCAAAGAGGTCAATATAGAGATCAATCCCGTCAGACTTCGGACACTCAGGTCGCTCATCCACATGGGGTACCCTAAGCTGGACAAAGGGAGGAATATTGTATTTGGCTCTAATTTGTTCTAAGTCCCCCAAAGTAGCCCTCCTAGTGCCTAAGAAATAAAGGTTGCCAGATTTTAAAGGTGTGGCAGGGGGAGACTTGGGAGGCCGGTCTGAGGAACGAGCTGGAACCTTGGACTTGGATGACCTACCCTTTTTTCGAGGATAGGGGGTTGGCCGTTTACTGGAAAAGCGTGGGCTAACACGAGGAGTACTCCTAGGGGGAGGGAGCAAAATAGTGCCACTGTAAATGCGCCAAAGGAGGAGAAACGAGGAAGGATACCTGTGATTCACCAACTTGACAGATCGAGATTGGTAATCGTGGGGAGACAAAGCTGCAGGCAACCAAAAACAATGGGTAAGAATATGCAAGTATAAAAAAAAAAGCTTAAATATATGTAGTTATTTAAATAAAAAAAATGAAGAACGAAGAAGCTGCAGCCACCGAACCGACACCGGCTGCCATGGCTGCAACCATCGAGAACCGACGCCGGAGATCGCAAAGGAGGACGCCAGTCGAAATAAAAAAGAAAAAAAATGAAAATGATGAATGAATGAAGAACGAAGAAGCTGCAACCACCGAACCAAACCGACGCGGGGTGGGGGGAACTGCAGCCACCGAACCGACGCCGGTTGCCATGGCTGCAACCACTAAACAGACGCCGAAAATTGCAAAGGAGAACGCCGGCCGAAACTAAAAAAAAAAAGAGAGAGAGAGAAAACAAAGAACGGAGAAGACAACACAGAGGGGGGGAGTGCAGCCACCGAACCGACTCCGGCTGCCGTGGCTGCAGCCACTAAGAAAAACCGACGCTGGAGATCGCAAAAAGGAGAGAGAGAAGGAAAAAGAGGAGAGAGGAAGTAAGAGAAAAATGAAGAAACAAGGAAGAGGAAGGATTACTGCGTCTACCGCCGGGTCGGATCTCGCCGTGAACCGTCGAAAAATCGTCCTGAACCGACCAGATCTGGAGCCAAAACCGCCACTGTAGCAGTCGAGACCCACGCCGGAAAACGCACCAGAAGAACGCCGGCCAAGAGAGAAAGAGAAAGAAGAAAGAAAGAAAAGGAAGAAAGAAAATGGGAAAGAAAGAAAACGCAGGAGGAATAAAAAAAAAAGGAAGAGAAATAAAGAGATGGAGTAAGCCCAAGGAGATGATCGGGCGTAAAAAAAAAAGAGTAAAAAAGAAATTTGTACTTGTGAGCAATTTGATGTAGTCAAGAGAGAAAACAAAAGTTTGAAGAAAGAAGCCACTGGAGACAATAGGTTTTATGGGAGATTGTTTTGGGATTTTCAAAATAAATGATAAGAGATTGACATTTACGTCAGGAGTTTTTAATTAAATCTGACAGAACACACTGCGCAAAAAGGAAGTCAAGGATGTTTGTGTGAGATAGAAATTTTTAAAATTCAAACTGCATGTCAGACGGCTGCCACTTCCCAAGAAAAAGGAGAGAGAGACATGAAGACAACTATTCGTTCCCATCGTCCAAAAAAAAAAAAGGCGGGAAAATGAAAAGACAAAGAGAAGATTTTTTAGCTCGACAGTACACAAAGTTTAGTCAAGGGAAGAAACTAAGCAAGGTACCCCCGGTCCAGCCGCGTCGCCACGTGTCACTCATACAATCAGTTTCTTTTGCCTCCAATACTTCTCGCCAAAAAGAAACTAAGGGGATGTTGTTTGAGGAAAAAATAGGAAAGGCAGTAAAGCGCCACGTGTCGACAAATGGAATGACTCCAGCACGATCTGAGGTACCCCGCATAATTCGAGGTACCCTTCACAATCCGAGGTACCCCACACAATCTGAGGTACCCCGCATAATTGAAGGTACCTCGCGCAATTAGAGGTACCCCGCATAATTGAAGGTACTCCACACAAATAGAGGTACCATGTACAATTAGAAGTACCCCACGTAACTCAAGGTACCCGGCAGATCGGATACAAGAGAATCCTCTAAAAATATCCACCATGAGAAACGTCTCCATCTCTTAAAAGATATTATTCAATTTTGTCAGAATTATGAATCAAAAACGTCGTACCAAAAAGGGGGGGACAGCCGCCTGCTACCTCTGCCAAAAGTGAAGGACACTGTCCTAAGGACAGTGGTCCTAGGCCACCTACTCGACAGCAACTGCAGAGGTACCCTGGACCACTTTCTAGTGTGCGCCACGTCTCCAAAGGATGAGATACGCCGCGAACATGCACATAACGGCCCCAAAATCATAAAAGGTAAAAAAGACGTTAGCCGAAAGCGGTATGCCACGTGGCAACTGAAGTACTCCATATATAAATGTGCATAGGTTTTATTCTCCGGAGGGGTCTCTCACTCACCATAAACACTCACACTCCAAAAAAATAGGTTTTCTTCAACCTTAAACCCTAATTTACAGAGGGCTAGTCAGCTCTCTTTACCATAAAAGCTTGAGTTTGCTAACTTGAGCGTCGGAGTGTGAACGCCGGGGTACCCCGGCTTCACCTCTAACCTCTATTTCACTGTTTTGCAGGTGTGAAACTCATTTTGAAGGATATCTCTCTTGGTTTGACCTTTCACCATTGTTACCACTCCCTCTCCCCTTCTCACCTCCCCCGGATTTCAGATACACCATACCGCACACAACAAACTAATGAGGTACCCCGTCTCCCCCAAAATTACAAATTCATTGTTCTAGATTGGTTTGGCTTTTCCTACCCCAAAATCTATCGAAAACAGATACATACCCGTGATCCAAGAAATCCAAACGGAGTCATGGGTTGAAGAAAGAGAGATAGAGATTTGCTCAGGCTCGAAACCTTCAACTGTTCTTTGAACTCTAGGGTCTGTATCGGGCAAGTCGATGGCGTTTCCTCTGAAACTCTTATCAAGTGGGATAGTAATAGGCTTTGAAGGATCCATCAAGTGTTGTTGGAATAGCCATGGCCATAGCTTCATTGGCTAATAATATTGATGTTAATGTTAATGTTAGGATAAGTGATGATGAAGCCATTAATGGGGTTCGGTGTTTTGCATGAAAGTGCAGGAGAATATGAGAGAGATAGAGAGCAAAGAGAACAAGGTAACAAGGGAAAATGACAAGATTTTTCCAAGAGAAGAAGCCTTTGCATGCACAATAGTTTATATTTACCTTCAAATAATACTGTTAAAAACAAGTCCTTTTGCATTAGGTTTAAAATATTATTATTATACTTTTATGGACACAATATGAATTTTTTTATTCCTAAGTATATATCAAGAATATGTTGTTTTCATGATTGGATGTAACAATAATATATTTAATTCTATCCAATATGTAAAAGGAAACATAGTCGACACAATATCCACTTATATTTTCCACTATTTTGTTCCCTATTTTTTGTGCTCTTTTTCTTCCTTTTGTTATTTGCCAAAGTGGAGGTCATGATTTCTTCTCCTTAATTTGCTGTTGGGGCCTTGGCCGCGTAATCATTTTCAAGGGGCTTTCCTTTAATTGATTATTTGAGTTGAAATTAATCCTGAGAAACTAAGTTGGATGAAATCAGAAAAGTTTTAATAAAAATAAATTTAATATATGTACACAAATTTAAAGGAAAAAGAATCTAATGGATCAATTCTAAAATATGAATAAAACCATCCCGAAAAATAGAGGTTAGAATCAATTCAGATTTTATTCATCCCGAAGGTAATTTGAATATATTATAATGAAATTTTTCTTAAACAAAGAGTAAAATATAAATCATGAATACTATTAATAGTTCATTGTCACATCATTTATTTATTTAATTTTTAGTTAGTAACCTTTTTTTCCCTTAAAATTTTCGTTAGTTTTACACTTCATTTGTTTTTATTGTTCTTCCAGAAGGCTACATGCCGTTGACCAGAAGAGAGCGTTGCAAGCTGTCTTGAGTTTGGAATGACATCATTATTATTATTATTGTTAATTCTTTAAAATTCAATATTTTAATTTCACATTTTCGAATTGTTAACCGTTCATGTTAATTTATAATTTTATGTGATTGCGAGAATCGTGCCTTGGACTATTCATTTCTCTTTTTTGTCCTTGTTCATTCTTTTTTTTTTTAATCTATAAAATATTAATTTGATTTGTCTTATTTACTAAAATAATTGTTTGTGTCGTTTTTGAGCCACCATTTTTTATTGCAGAAATGAAAATTCAAATTCAAGACAATTTGTATATTAAAGAAATGATCTACAAGAACCTTATGTTTTGTATGGACATAAATTTAATGCTGAACTGACTTATGCTCAACTTTTTATAATTTTTTTATCACATTTGCATGTATAACAATATACGATTAGAATTTAATTAATTTTATATTCTTATTAAATAATTATCAATTATAACTTTTGAAAAATCAGTAAAAGTATCATTTCAGCATTGATTCCAAATCGCCATTGTATTTATTATTCTTCAATCTACTTTGTTATTCTTTTTTAAAAAATTTCAAAGATAGAATTAATTTAAATAATGGTTGCCTTTTTTATCTCCTCCCAATTTGGTTCCCATTAGGCGGCATTAGCCACTGATCTGACTTATTTATTTCATGATCATTTTGTCAGTATTAGCCGATTTTATTAGGTTTGAGACCATAGTTTTAAATTCTGTT
Organism: Citrus x changshan-huyou; assembly: GCA_039657385.1. NCBI lineage: Eukaryota > Viridiplantae > Streptophyta > Magnoliopsida > Sapindales > Rutaceae > Citrus > Citrus x changshan-huyou. Next base: position 13,262,562 of record CM077555.1, read on the forward strand.
ATTTTGTCCATCTTAAGAAGCTTAGAAAATTTGAAAAGAAGTCTATTAATATTTGTCTTAAATTTACATTTTAAATAATACCTGTGGCTTGTGATATTAAGAGATGCAAAATGGCAAAAAGCCAAATATTTCTGATCTACTAAAAGTGATGAATCAATAATTTTAAAATTATTGTATTTTGTTTTGTTTTATTTACTAGTGGCTTCAATTGAAGTTGTCCCTTTCTTTTAGAAGATTTTCTATTTTGGAGAGATAAAATGTTGGGAATTTAAACTTTGATTGTCAACTATTGTGACAGTTTATCAGTACATAATTACCATATCATGTTAAATATTAATAATAAAATATTGATATAATTATGACAATCTCTTGAGTGGAAAAGAGTTTTAAGATTTGAATCTTGTTCATATTAGTGAGGAAAAATTAGATTGCCAATATATCACAATTAAAATAAATATACAAATTAAATTAAATTAAATTAAATGATGAGTTAATAACTAACTTGATAATTCTCACATAATTTAAGACTTAAATGTTGAAATTTCGTACATTAGTTTTTGATCAAAAGTGATGATGAAGAAGTATTAGACTCAAATGATTAAATCAAAGGACCAAGAAAAACCGAAGGAAAGGAAATTTTGGCAAATAAAGCCAGAAACTTTGGACTAAAAGAGTGATGGCACTGTGTATAATCCAAAATCTGCAGCATTTTCATGTGATTTTTGAAACGGTTTTGAAGTTTTAAGTAGTTTTGGCTGTTAAAGTTGCTTTGTAGGACTTTACATTGCCCGCAAATTAAGATGGTTTTTCGTGGGCGAGTGTCTTCTCTTGCGTGTTATTTCATTCTCAATACACACACACACATACAAACACACGCGCGCGCGCGCACACACACACACACACAAAAAGTTGACTCAACTTCATTAATGATAATTAACAATTCTAACAACAAATTGATTAAGGTTTAACTAGAGGTAATAAAATAGGTCATGGCACAATAACATGACACAACTATGATGTGAATTTTTTATATTCGAGTTGATAAGGATTGATACAATCATAAGTATTGTCGTGTTCGTGTCAACATATTTATTAATAATGTCATTTCATGTCAAGAGATCTCAACATGAGAACTAGCTTATGACACAAATAATTATCAATGTCATAAACATATTTATAGCATATCAACCCATTTCTAAGCCATTTAAGAATAATTTTACCACATATTTGTCATGGTTTAAATTAACTTTAATTTTTTTTTCGGCATTAAGTGTGTTAACATGATTAGACACGTTTAATAAATGAATTGAATTTAGTTTATCTTAAATTTGACACGACACAAACGTGACATGATGACATGATTTAGCACTCCTAATTTTTTTTTAACTTTTCAGTTGAGCTCCTAACACCCCTTTGAAACTATTATCAAATACCAGTTATTATACTTACATCTTTACCTTTGTTAAAATTATAAAAAATGACAAAATATTATAATTGAGTTAATTAAATTTCAAATATACTTTCAGTAATAAACTTGGGTAATTTATTACTTCATTGTCATCTAATTATTTTGATTTTATTAAAAAATTAATTATATCATAAATCAAGATTTAAAAGGTGGACAGTTCATAATATATGGGTGTAAAGATATTTTAATCATACTGTTGTTTTACATAATTTTCTCTAGCAATAGAGGCGTATGATTACAAAAATGGGTTTACAAGGATTTTAAATAGGTGCGAAAAGGATTATTATTTTTTTTAAGTAGGGGTGGGCAAGACATAAAATTGATTTTTAAATCCCTTATTTTCTTTATTTTCTTTAAAATTTAAATTTGGTGGTATGCAATAAAGTTACTTAAAACTCATCTGGCTAAAAGTACTTTTGGGGGCTATTTAAAGACAGAGGTTTTTGAGTAGCTCCACCTAAATATTTATAAATCACCTGAGTTATAGGCCCAAGCCTAATACGAAGCCCAATCAATTGTCATTCCTCCTAAAATCGTGTAAAAGAAATGGGCTAAATTGCAAAAACACCAAAACTAGAGGCAAAACTGTCGAGAAAAGCTTCCCTCTGGCTGTTGGATCAACCGGAGATCTGAGGAAATTTCATCTTTACATTTACCAGAAATCACATTCCGGTGATCCAAACACTTTGTAATATTACATTTTTCCAAAAAAAAAGAAGTAAGGAAAAAGGAAAAAAAAAAGATGAATATATTCAGGTTAGCAGGGGACATGACCCATTTGGCCAGCGTCCTTGTTTTGCTCCTCAAGATCCACACCATCAAATCTTGTGCTGGTACTTTCATACCCTCATTCCTCATTTATTTTTTTCATGTGGTTTTTTAAATATTTTTGGTTTTTTTTAATCTTACATTGTCTAGTCTGTGTAATAGCTATGAAAATAATTGAAAATGAGATTTTTAGTATCTGGTTGCTATATGATTTTTACACATTTGTTGTTTTTGAAGTACTAGAGCTTTAAATTTTGGTGGGTTTGTGTCTAATTTTGATAATTTTGCTTTTCCTTCGGTAGTTTTTTTTTTTTGAAAACGCTCTCTAATTCTTGTTTCCATGGCCAATTATCCGCCTTAGACTAAGCTCAGTATGCTGAGGGCAAGTCTCAATTATCATGTCATTACATAAACTAGGCTAGTCAGCTTGCAAGTGACGATTAAAGTAAGATTTCTGAGCTATTCCTCAGTATCTAATTGGAGTTATTAGAGTTATGTTGGTTAAATTGGTAGAGGATCTGGGTTACGATATTCCAAAGACGTCCCTAAGATTGGGAATAAACTTGTTTGGTGCAAAATTGTGCATCAGACTACCAAGAGAGGTTGCCATGCATAGAAATTACGGATCATATAAGCCAGAGCAGCTAATATTCATTTAATATAGCTTGTGCTATTATAATTGCAACATTGTTTTCTGTTACTTCTTTACCATTCACATCTTTTGAGATGTTATTGAGGATAGTATTTCTTTGTTTATCTATTTTTTATGGCAAAAGCTTTTTGTAGAAACCCTGGTGTTACATGACTAAGATCTTTGGTGTTATATGTGAATTTTGTTTATTTTGGATAAGTATTTTATGTTGGCTTGCCATTTTCACCATTATTGCTGGTCCATTTCCAACCATTGTGATGTCTTAACATTTCAAATAAGATTATATTTGGGCTCATGACTATAATAAAGCTGTGTTTTACTCTTAATTTGGTGTACTCCATAGGTTTCTACTTCTATGCTTTATGTAGGTATATCCCTGAAGACTCAGGAACTCTACGCTCTCGTCTTTGCTACTCGCTACTTGGATATATTTACAAATTACATTTCATTCTATAATACTATAATGAAGTTAATATTCCTGGGGAGCTCTTTCTCAATTGTTTGGTACATAAAGCGCCACAAGATTGTTCATAGATCTTATGATAAGGACCAAGACACATTTCGCCATTGGTTTATCGTGCTGCCTTGCCTGGTTCTGGCCTTACTTATAAATGAGAGGTTTACCTTTAAAGAGGTATTACTTTACATTTAATTGTTGGATATTTCTGTGATTCTCCTTGCAGTTGCTCGCATATTCTTCTGATTTGAAATATTTAAGTCAATTTACTTAGAAGCAGTGTTTGGTAATTATATGTAAATTACCATCCATTATGTAGTCAACGAGTTAATCTTTTCCTTCTTTTTTTGCCTTTTTCCACCACTCTTTCTCATCTAATAGAGTTGTTGGGCAGGTAATGTGGACATTTTCTCTATATTTAGAAGCCGTTGCCATACTTCCTCAGCTTGTATTGTTGCAGAGAACAAGAAATATCGATAACTTGACAGGACAATATGTTTTTCTCCTCGGGTATATTGTTGTTCTAAATTTTGTGATTGACGAGATAGTTTTTTTGTTTTTTTAATAATTTTGTGATCAATGAGGTACTTTTCTTTTTTTGGGGCCTTTAATATGATATCGCATGGTGTCTTCTGATTTATGATTTTCATTCCCATCTTGGTGCTATTGTTATACTGTTGGATTGAAGTTTTATAATCGTGATGTTGCTAGGCCTTTAGAATTCTCATCTGATATCCAATTATTTTAATTTATTATACTTCTTTCAAGTAGTATTGATAGTAATATTCTGCAGGAATGTAGTCAATTTTAGATTTTCCTATGTCCTTCTTTGGTACTCCTCACTATCTGACTATGATGATATGCAATCAGAACTGTGTTCTCCTATTCTCTAATTTATTGTTTTAGTCTTAGCGTTTAGTTGGCTTCTTCAAATGCTTTCGAAATCATGTCCTTTTCTGAATGAATGTACTACTGTCAGAACAAGATAGGTATTGAGGGTAATAAAGTTTTCTGGAAAACGGAATCTTTTATTGGAGATTAAACTCACAAACACTTAATTCAGTAAAAGAACAGATGGCATGACAGATTAATGTACTATCTTAGGCCCCATTTCGTTAATCAAGGATGCTAAGAGCTCGCATCTTACTTACAGTTGAAGTGAGCCAACAAAAAAATTGTTTTGAAAGTGTGTTTAAAGCACATTTCTTTGTTTAAATTCCTGTGTTAAAACTCATTTGACATGAATTGCAATTTATCATATTCCATATTACTGATGATTTGGGGAAAGAAAAGGTAAAGAATTATGTTGTTCAGAATTTATATCAACTATGTCAGAAACAGTATTGACTGTATTCTATGATTTGCATGTATCACTTCAGATATGGCTTTTCATTTTGCAATGGAAAATTTTCTTGACCATAACATTTTTTTTCTTAAATAACTAATATCCAGTTTTATTGATCAGTAGTATTATATCCCGCTATTTGCTTGTGTCCTTCCAGTGGTACAAAACTAGTAAAAGTGGGCCTGTTTGACGTTCACCCTTATTTTTGCAATGTGTTGAATTTGCATGTCTGCTACACACGGGCATTCTTTATTACAGCCAATTATCTCATTAATCACTTAGGTTCGGTCTTCTATAACAGGTTTATCCGTATACCTTGTCTTATTTGGTATATGTGATAAATAGGAAGAAATTGTAGTCACATTTGGTCATTTCCGTTTTAGTACCATAGTTATTTGTCCTGCAAAAGTATATAAAGTTGTGAGAGCATGATGCGACTGATTATGTCCGAACTATTGATGTTCGACCATCCAATAGTTACTGCAGTATGCTAAATAGTGTTGTCATTTCTCTTATCTACTCTGCAAGCAGTTTTCTTTTCTTTAGGTTGAATATGGTATCTTATCTTGTTGCTTCTCCTAGTGCAGCGCATACCGAGCGTTGTACATATTAAACTGGATTTATCGCTATTTCACTGAGGATCACTACATCCATTGGATAAGTATGATTCTCTCCCATTCTCCCTTACTCCTTTTTTCTTTGTTTGTGAGCTTTTGCAACCGTATACACACTTGCTATTTTGATGTTATCTTATTGTCACACTTTTTCAAAAGTCTTTCTCTCTTTCCTTTCTTTTTATTTATTTATTTATTTTAATTTCTCGCTTCATTGGGTTTGGAAGAGGTATTGATTTCAGACAATAAGTTGGTTATACTCATGTAAGCACCTTATTTACGTGATTGTTCTCTTGCAGCTTGGATAGCAGGGCTTGTTCAGACATTGCTCTACGCAGATTTCTTTTACTATTACTTTCAAAGGTAAGTGAATTGTTCTTTCCAAATTGTATTAAAACATATGTGATGTTTACATTGATATTGATCTTTTCCTTATTTTTTGCAGCTGGAAGAACAATGCAAAGCTTGAATTACCAGCTTGAGGCATTATTAGACCAAGGTTGCGAGCAGCACACATGGATATGTTGTTGTGAGGTTATAGGTGCTTGACATTTTCTGCTTTTCTTATCCCCCTTTTTGGGTGCTCAGTGCTCAGGTGAACGTGGTAAATGTTGGTTCTTATTTACATTCATCCTGTCAAACTCAAATGGGTTTTAAACTCCAAATACCATACATGTTATGTTGTGGATTCATCATGCAAATTGTTCAACTACAATGTAGCTATCCGTTACTTGCTAGTCTTTTTATGTGGTTTAGTGCCAGCATTTCAAACATACATGTTATATTGTGGATTCTTTCAGTCCATGCCAAAGTTTTGGAATTGATTATTTGTTCATACTTTTGGTGCATGAACCAGGACAATGCTCGAATCTTTTTCTTCTTACTTTTCATTTTATGTCATTATATGCAAGGATTTTAGATGTTAAGGCCAAAATATGGTAACCAGTAAAGATAAAAACAAACATCAAACAATAATCCACAGTAGTGTTATTTGAGTAAATAATTGCATTTTTATCTTCAAACTTCTATCTAGTTGATACAGCAGGAGTCACAAAAGAGGACGGCATGATAAATTAGCAAGGGAAGGAAAACAAAGTGATTATGCTCAGCACAAATATACAAATAGAGTTTGAATTATATATTCTTCTTTAAATTTGGACAAAGAAAATAGCATAAAATTACACTTAGCATTGTTGATTGATGCGAAGCTATCTGTAAACTTATTGAAATTTTGGGTAGCATATAATAGAAATCAAACGTGCAATGGTTGTTAATAAACACAGTTTCAATATGCCGCTGGAGACCTTTACAGAAGAATGATCTTTTAGCTGATGACTTTCATTCTGCAACATGAATCCTTCGTGGAGGATTCTGACGTGCAATGAGAACCTCCCGTTGATGCTTCGTTACAGATGAACAATCTTTGGCTAATGACGCCGGTGTCCAACGCGAATCCTTTGCCAGGATTCTGATATTCGATTAGAACCCTCCTCAGATGCTTCATTCTGAGTCCGGAATCTGAAGATGCCTTCATTCCAGGTTCAGAATCCTTTGCAAACGTCTTTCATACGCGGCCACGACCCATCCGATGACAATGACTTACAGAGGCCACAGGCCATGGTACTTGACGATAATTATGATAATACACGCATAGGTTAGCAAGATCTTTAAAATTTTATTTGTAAAAACTGAACATAACCCAAATATTTTTCGAAAACATTTCATCAGTCTTCGTACGTTTTGGGTGACAGAGAGTTGAGTTTCTGAATTGAGAAATATTTATTGTTTATTTCCACCGACATCCAAATTCATCTCTTCCTCTTTCTGCAAATTCTCTTCATCAGCCACTAAATCTTCTCTTTTCGAGTTCTTTAACTCACGTTGCATCTCCTGTAACTTGTCATGATTTTTAGCACAAACATGTGCCCAAATCTTATTACAATCCGAACGACGCTCCACCAACTCTTCTACCTTCTGCTTGAGGCTTTTCAATATAACAGGCAATGCTGTTTCTGGACTTTTATGCAAATTGTCTATCACATCAAGGCCATGCTCTGCGTACAAGCGCTCAATGCACCTCAAATCACTAATTCCCAAATGCCCTTCAATTTCGATCTTAGAACTCTTCTCATCGTCTTGATTCTGATCATCAATCTTGATCATCAGCTTCTCTACATTCTCAGCAGTTGAATGCATCCACCCCAACAACAGATCAAGCTCAAATCTATCATCTTCGCATTTAAACAACACCTCCTCTTGCTTTGTTCTTCGTCTTTGTTTGAAAGAACTCCTCTCAGTTCCTGTACTCGAACACACTAAATTATCATTCAAAACTTGGTCACCGATCTCTGAACTATTGCTAGCCAACGGCATCCAATGGTACTCTGGCAAACGCCAATAGCTAGGAGAAACTTGTTTACATTTAGAGAGATCAAGATCTTGAATTGATTTTATAACATGCTTCTGCTCTCTACACTTTGCTACATATCTCTCAAACTCCTCATACAAATCGCCATGCTCATCCCCAAAAAGCTTAGCAACCTCCGTTTTCAGTTCCTGCAACAAGAACCGCTCTCCTCGAATTCCCGCCAACAGTTCCCAGAACTTTTTATAGACTTGTTCTTCGTTTTGAAAACGTGCCTTCACCTTTTTCACTAAATCAATCGCGGGTACAACTGTATTTACTGGTTCGTGATTGTCGTCATCATCATGATCACTACCACCACCAGCACCATCTTCCTCATCATCTGCTTCATTGCGCACAAACACATTATACTTGTGAATCAAGTCATCGTGCCCTTTAAACAACTCTTTTACTTCCACTCCAAGACTATCACGGTTGATTTTGCTTTTGGTGAAATCACTCAAGAGCCGACAAAATCTGACAAAAATACCATCATGTTGCTTTCGAAATCTCTTCCTCACTTCCTTGAGAAAAGCCACAGCGGCACCTCTTAAATCAGCTAGAGCGAAAGCTCGAAACTGTGAGTAAACACCATTAAGATCATCATCATCATCGCGATAATCATCTCTGCTTGTGCTGCTCATCATCTTATTGCCTCTGCAAATTTGTGGACATTGCATGGTGAAAAAACTGAACATGTTAGAAGTTTAAAGTTTTGAAGTAAAGGATATTGCTTATTAACATTAACAATGGATTGCTCCATCAAGTTTTCTTGCTTCTACTAGGACAATCATCAAGTTTTCTTGCTTCTACTAGGACAATGCATGTTAAAAAGTAAAAGAATTAATTAAATTAAGAAGGTACCTTAGTAGTTAATAGAGAAGCTTAACGAATCCTTTTAGTGGAAGGAATTAGGGTTTGTGAAAAAGTTTCTACTTATATATATAGCTGATTAATGCTTGTTACATTAATTTGTTAATGGGTTAATTAAGAAGTTAAGTAGGAGTGAAATATTTAAATAATGTTCCCCATTAAACTCTTCCCCTCTGATAAATCACTTACTGATTTTTCAATATTTTTATTTCTTTAAAATAGAACTTTATTATTGATTGGGATTTGAGATGCAATAACTAGAGGGAATTGCAGCATATATGCCACCAAAATACCATAAATGTGCCTCAGACGTTTTAGGCTCTCTAATTTTACAAACATATACCCAAAAATATTGAGAAAAATATTATCATCTCCATTCTGAAACATCTGCATATATAATTACATTTCTTAAATAAAAATCATCATATACAACAACACAATATTGCCGGTTTAATTTAATCAAGTATGGGGAAACCTTTGATCTTAAAGTACCTAGGCAAATTATAAGCTGCTTTCTAAAGACTAACCCTGGGCTTATATGGTACCAATAACTAATGCATGCAGAATTACAAAACATTGATTGGACAATAACCATACACACTAATTCAGATTTGAATTCAACAATAACTAATGCCTGCATAAATTGAACATGTGGACACATTAGGAAAAGCAATTATCTTCATATCCTCTGTTGCCACACACACGTAAACAACTTACAATTAACAAATAGGAAATACCCAAAAGCCTGATTCTTCTTTTGTTGTTGCTTTTTTTTTTTCTGTTTAACAATTTTTTTATACTTTCCCGGAAGCCAAACAGTACACCAATCCTTTGAAACAAAAATAAAGATAGAAAGAACTACAAATTTTCGAGAATCTTTCGAATTCACAATATACAAATAGGTACATCAATTGAACATGTGACCACATTTTTAAAAACAATTATTCATCACGTTTCTTAACACACACGTTAACAACTAACAAATTAGAAAAATACCCATATGCTCTGATGTTTCTTTTGTTGTTTTTCACTTCCTTTAACTTTCACAGAAGCCAAACAGTGGCCCAATCCACGAATCAAAAATAAAGATTGAAAAAAGAAACCTAAAGCTTACCAGATCTTAATTTCCTGAATCTTTTTCTTTTTCTTGAGTTGTCTAGCGATTGGAACAGAGTAATGTGCTTTGATTGTGAACGTTAGAAAAGCCCTAACAGTGAGCATAAACCGCAAACCAAAAGAACATTAAATGGGTATGATCATTATCAAGCAACAATTAAAAAGGAAAAAGAAAAAAAGAAAGAAACGAAGAAAGTTTTGTGACTTTTTCTTAGTCCTTACTTTTAGTCTTTAAAAGCAGAGCAGAATAAGAGCACTAGCTCTCTCTTCCTATATCTCTTTTCAAGAAACACTCTTCCTGTTGTGTGAGTCTGGGTAATGCGTTGCCTCGCTTCAGTAGAGAATTAGTACAACTTGCATGAGAAATTACATGCTGAAAAATTAAAATAAAATAAAATGAAAATGAACTGGGTGTTATAAAATGAAAAGGAACTGGGTGTTTACTTAGCTGCATTTGACTGCACCGTAATTTGGTCTTCTTCAGTTAATTACTTTATAATCCAACGGCTCTTAGCAGTTCATAAGCTTCATGGAGACATTTTAGTTGTTATGTAAGCATTGACTTTATACAATTAACATTAATATATTTTTTTAATTAAAAAAATATTGATATATTTTATCAATTATATTATAGCTTTTTTTTTTCAAGAATTATTTATAGAAGCATTGGCTTTTTTAGTGCCTTAATTCTTTTAAGAAGAAAAATATATATATATTTTTTAAGTGGCCAATTAAAGTGATATTTAATTTGAGATTGATTTATTGGTGACTTTTAGGTTTTTTCACTTATGAATCATTTCATTTGGATTAGCGAATCATGTTCGTGTTCTGCCATCTTTATACTATATCAAATTAATTCACTCATTTATTAATTATGTGAAAAATCTCAAGCCTTAATTCAACCTTTTTATTAATATATCTCCCTTTTAACAAAATCTAAGACCAATTTAGTAATACATTAACTTTTAAAATAATTATTGTTAGTTGTGCTGTGAAAATAATCAGTTGTAAAGAAAAATCAGTTAAAAATTTGATAAAATTTATTTCAAAAGAATACTATGAGTTCTAAAAACAGCCGTATGTATTTGATAAATCTTATTGTTAAATTACTGTAAGAATGATTGTTAATAAAAATATATATAGAATATTATTTATTGTGTATATATAATAATCGATAACTTAATTTTATTTTTTATTTTATTACCTCAATATTACTGGTAATAATATTTATCTCTTTAAATTTCTTGATTTTATTTCCTAATTGAATAAGGATAATGTTAAATTTTTTTATAATATATGTGAGAATATATACGGAATTGTAAAAAATGTAAAATTGATTTTTAAAATCGGATTTTGAAAAACTACTATTTTCTTGCTTTTTAGAATTTGCAATGAGATAGAGTGATATTGACAAAATAATTTTTCAAAAACTTTGCCAAACACCAAAATTTACTTTCAACTTTTTAAAATCACTTTTAAATCTCACAAACATAATCTCAGACTAGATCTTAATATTTTTTTAATAAAAAAATTGTTGTGTAAATTTTAATGTACTCGCAAGCGCACGAATCTATTGTAGTATAGATTAATGGTGACGAGTGTCGATCCCACGAGGAGGTGGATTTTAATTGTGTGTAGAATTAATTTTGTAAATTGGTGATTGGATTTGTGGTGGAAATGGTTTGGAATATGCTAAAACTTAAATTAAAATGGCGAGAATAAATTCTAAAATTGGAATTGAAATGACGAGAATAAATTCAAGAGAAATCTATTGAAATGACGTACTTGGGTATCTGGATCCGTATCAACATGCATCATGGGCTAAATAATCCTTATTAATGCCAATTAAATCATGAGTGGGGAATCCACATCTCATGAACCACGCTCTAATCAATATGGTGTTAAGGGCTTATCGTGCCAAATAATAATAACCTTGTACTAGGGAGTCGGTGAAACTAAGGCGATACTAGACAATATTAGTATTATTTGTCGACGAGAAGTCAAAACATCCACAAAAATTAGAGGGGAAGAGAAAATAAATTTACCAAATAAAGCCCATGACACATGTTGAGACTTCACCTTCAACCCAAGCTTGAAAGAAAATTAGCTACTCATAATTGAACTAGGGGCAAAATGGGAATTTATTAAAATACGTAGAAAATACAAGATGGAGAGGGAATTACAAAAAATGGATCTCAAAAATGGATTCAGAGATATCAAATTAGAGGAGGGAGGCCCCATTTTTATAGATACATGGAGTAAATCATGGCCATCGGATTAAAAACAGTTTGGACGCTCAGGATTGCGCCACGTCATCAGTCAACAGTACGCGGTTGACTACGTGGATGAACAGTAACACGGTTTGACCCGGGTCGAACAGTAACGCGGTTTGGTTGAAAATAATCCTGTGTGATGCATGTACCGTACGCGAGATTTTTCGTCCACTGATATGCTGCCACGTCACTATCAACAGTACATAAGAATTTTAGTCCAACAGGATCGTGACACCTCATCAGTCAATGCCACATCATCGGTCAATGCCACGTCATCGATCCGTCTATGTGAACAGTAACGTAGATAGTACCGTACACATGAATAGTACCGTACATGTGAATAGTGCCATTTTTCCTTTTATGCTCCTCCTAAGGTTTTCGACCGTCCTGAGTTGATCTCCGTTTTGCCATTTTGCCGTCTGATCTCTCCTTTATTGTGAAATGACTATAATACCCCTAAAATACATAAAATACTTAATTAAAATAAAACACATGTAATTAAATCACAAGAAGGTTAAATACATAAAAGTAAGGGTTGTTAGTAAGACTTGAAATGTAAAATGACGGTTTTCTCCTTTATAAATATGCATTTTCTAACACTCAACACACCCCCCAACCAGCTTATTGCTAGTCCCTAGCAAATGAAGCGAAAATAAAATTCAAATTCAAAATGATTTTTTTTTAATTTAGAAACACTCGTGTTTATTCAATCAGATTAATGATAGCAATCAAATAAAAGTATAAGCATTATCTCCAGTCTAAAGCAACATCACACCCACATCAACCATCCGCATGAATCAACCCAATAGATTTTGTTATAGCTACTTTCAAGAATGAAATGTCAAATCCCAAAATCTCACTGGAAGTAGTGACACTCTCACAAAGAAATTAAAACCAATAAAAATAGTCACTCTAATGAATGGTAATTGAGAGAGAAAATAATAAAGAAGTGATATCACATGCTCTCACCAAGATGAAATAAATATGCCCTCAGCTTAGAAATAATACGATCTCAAGTCAAACAAAAATGCTAGTCAACCCAATTTATTTATCTTTTTTTTTTATTATGCACCACTACATCTTTTTAGCCCACATAACTAGCTTCTACTTCAGATTATAGTTCCCTAAAATCAAGAAGGACTTTTATTAGGATGTAACGTAGGCTAGGGACATGGTTAACAAAGAAGGGAAATAAGGAAAACAAAGTGTATGTTTGAGAAAAATGCAGATGAATTTTATTTTATTTTTTTGGAAGTTGCAAGGTGGATTTCACCTATTATTGTTATTATTATTTTTTTCTTTTTTTTTTGAAACAATTTTTTTTTTTGCTTTTGCTTGGCACAACTTCACTGAACAAAAATAATTATTTATATTTTTCTCAAACATAAATAGGTGGTGGAACTTGTAAGATATTGGGTAATACTCCAAATCAGAGTGGGTTAAGATGAGAATTTTGACAAAGAAAAGTTTTTTTTTTTTTTTTAAAGGCTCAAAAAGGGTTAACTATGGATATTTGATAAAAGGGATGGCTAGAAAGGCTCAAACGGATCAAAGATGGCATTTCCATTGTCTTTTAAGGCTCTAAATAACCTTTCATATCTACTAGTTAGATGGGCCTCCAAATGTAGCAACACACATTTTTTTTATTTTTTTTTTAATTTTACAATTTTTTTTATTTTTTTTTTTTAGGGTTAACTCAAAAGAAATTTAGAGATCGTGTATACAATAATAAACTGCTAAGCTGTATAAAGAATGGGCAAAAGGGTTACTCTCCAAGAAAAATGATAGGCTCAAAAACTCACTTGGTACTTATTATGACATGTTCATTCCTTCAAGCAACTCATATTTGTCTCCGACATCAACATGTAGAGTAGCAAACATAATGTAACATCACTTAAGACCAAAGATAATACAAATACTAAAATTTGAAATTAATCATGTCATCCAATGTTAAAACAAATCACACAATTTTTTTTTAAACAACATTCTACCCCCCAACCTATTCTAAACATGAAAAGTAAATATGCATGCAGAAAGATGTAAAAAAAAACTAATTAGAAAAGTTACACTTAAAATGATAGAATTTTTTTTTTTAAAGAAGATGCGTTTCTAGAGGTACTACACTCCATATTCAGCCATCTTCGACTCAAAAGTTGGAAAATGTATATTCATAGAGGAGAAATTAAAAGGAAGAAGAGAAATGAACATAAAAACTTAATAAAGAAAAAAAAGAAATTTTTTTTTGTTTTTTTTTTTTATACAATGAAGATGCGTTTCTAGAGTCACTACTCTCCATATTCAGCCATCTTCATCACAAAACGTTAGCAACAGTTAGTTTCTACAACAAAAAATTAGTAAAAACTTAACCAAAATTCCACAATTGTCGACTATTCCCTCCCCCCAACCAGAACGAAACATTGTCCTCAATGTTTTAAAGGAAAGAAGTAGAGTTTAGAAGACATCACCTGGGTGGTGCAACACAGAAGAAAATATTTACAGACGAAGAGTTAAATCTAATTTGTACTTTTTACTGCTGCTACTGTTACTATCATTATTTGGACGCTCCAACACAAAGGTACAAGGGTCTGGCTTCGGTCTATAAGCTTGTAACAGATCAAGTAGCTCATTAGCAGTGTGAGCACAAATAAAGAGTTTTTTTTGCATTAGAGGAAATGAAATAGTTTTTTATTGCATGGTTAAGAAATGCGATAAAGCCATCATAAAAGTTATTGACATTTAACAAACCGATGAGTTTCTGGTGGATGTGCAGATGGGCCCAAGATGCTAGTATGATAAGAGCCTCTAGTGTTGCAAGATCTCCTGGAAGGAAAATAAAAGCATCAGCATGATTAAGCATTTCAGTTATTCTTTCTTGCATACCTGAGATGACTAACTCTTCTCCACTTGATGAGTCAGACGAACTGCCCAATGGTTTTAGGACTCTTGGGATGATGCCTAACAGTTGGCTGCCTCTGATAAAAGCTGCTCCTGAGACCATTTTTGATAACCCTCGATTACCTCCTCCATACACCAAGTGCAATTTTCTCGCTGCTATGCTTCGACCAAGATCTATGGCTGCCTCAACGAACTCTTTATGTTTGTCATAGGTAAATCCAGAAAGTACACAAATGTTCTTGAATTGTCTATTTGGAGCAGCTGCCATTGGGATACTTATCAAAAAATAATTTATGAGTGCTTAACAAAAAAAAAATCACATTTAAGAGTCTTGGCGACAGTGGGTCACAGTTGTGTATGAGGTAACATGTCAGTGTCAAATAACGCGTAAAGCACATGGCTCGCGAGTCAAAAAGGAAACAGTAAAAAAGAAAAAGCAAACAGTAATAAAATTATTAAAGACAATAAAATAAACAAAAAAAAAGTGAAATAAAATAACAGTAAAGTAAAAGGATATTTACAGGTTGTTGCGACTGTGGCTCACATCTTCCTCTGGTTTTACATCCAGAAACGGCTTGAACGCCCTCTATGGGTCGAGGATAGGCTTCCTATCCAGTTTTCTTATAAACTGGCAAACAGGGTCGTTTATAGTCAGATTCCCGAGACTATATCGTGCATGCTCTTTCTGGAATAATGGCCATAACTGGAGAATCGCTCATTGCACATATCCACTGGGATGCGTTTCAAGAGACAAAATGATATCATCCAATGACTCCTTATTCAAGCCATCCCTAATGAATTGAATCTTATCTTCCCTGTTATCAGACACCATTCCTAAAGAACATGGGTTTTTATTGCAACGCATTCTGGCACATTTATGACAAGCAACAGAAATTCTTCGAGCTCGTCGTTTTCTTGCATAATTTCCTTTACCACAACCAGGCATGTATGCAATAAATTTTGGAGGTAACTCACCCGCCGATCGTACTTTAGCCTCGATTAACCAACGGATGTCAACAGGTATGTTATTCCTCATGAGTAATCGCATGCGTTCGGACCGAGCTTTATAGATCGTAAGGAGGGCATTCTGAGGAAGTGAAGGGAATCGCTTGTGAAGCTTCGCTAGAATCTCGTTTCTATCCATACCTTCGCCTCAGAATATCAGTTATTATGGGAAACTGAAGTAACTGACTTGATTGTCACGGAGTACCGTTATCCGCCACTTCACCGGGGTAACAAACTAAAGCACACAAACAGAAAAATAAATTAAAACACACAAAGAAAATTAAAATCGTCCTCTTATTGAATTTACCTCAAGCTCCAACTGGATGTCGTAAACACTTCTCTCAATGTCTCTGAGTTGGCTTTCTAAACCCTCAACATAGGCTACTAACTCTGGTGGTTGTAGAGCCCAAATACGATGTATTTTACAAAATTGAATCTGCCTTTTGAGATGAGTTTTGACACATTGAAGTAGTTTAAGAATGTTCAGGAGGAACGGTCTAAGTAAGGTACTCATGATTAAAAATGATAAAAGAAAACTTAATAGTTAAACAAACACACTTATGCAAAAATAATTTCAATAAGCAGAAGAATAATATAAAGAAAGAAAAAAAAATCAAATCAACGAAAAGAAAAAAAAATCAATTCAAATCTGGTGGGTCACTCAAATTTATTTCGATGTCTTCTCCATGTGGTTGGTACTCTAGATATGACTTTAATCTTTGACCATTAACTTTAAACGTGACACCGTTCTTTGGGTCCTTAATTTCAATTGTCTCATGTAAAAAAACAGTATGAACAATAAAGGGACCAGACCATCGAGAGCGTAACTTACCTGGGAATAGGTGCAAGCGAGAATTGAATAAAAGCACTTTCTGATCTGGAGTGAATGATTTTCTCATAATTTGCTTGTCATGGAAGACTTTCATCCGTTGCTTGTAAATCTTGGCATTTTCGTATGCGTCATTGCGAATTTCTTCAAGTTCCGCCAGTTGTAATCTTCTTTCTGAGCTGGCTTGCTGCATGTCAAAGTTGAATTTCTTGATGGCCCAATATGCACGATGCTCGAGTTCCACAGGTAGGTGGCAAGCTTTTCCATACACTAGCCTGTAGGGTGACATCCCAATCGGGGTCTTGAAGGCCGTTCTATATGCCCATAACGCATCATCAAGTCTTAATGACCAATCTTTCCTATCTGGCCTCACCATCTTTTCTAATATATGCTTTATTTCTTGATTGGAGATCTCAACTTGGCCATTAGTTTTCGGATGATACGGGGTCGCCACTTTGTGTGTGATTGAATACTTTATCAAAAGAGCTTTGAATGCTTTGTTACAAAAGTGGGCACCACCATCACTGATTATCGCTCGAGGGAATCCAAAGCGTGAAACAATGTTGCTTTTCTAAAATTTTATCACCACCTTGTGATCATTGGTTCTACATGGAATTGCTTCTACCCATTTTGATACATAGTCAACAGCAACCAATATGTATTGATGGCCAAAAGAAGAGGAAAAAGGTCCCATGAAGTTGATACCCCATACATAAAAAATCTCAACCACTAAAATTGGATTTAGTGGCATCATGTTCCTTCGTGTAATGCTCCTCATTCGTTGACACCTATCACATGAAGAACAGAAAGTGTAAGCGTCTCGAAATATAGTTGGCCAATAGAAACCACATTGTAAAACTTTAATTGTTGTTTTCTTAGCGCTGAAATGGCCTCCACAAGCTTGTTCATGGCAGAATAAAAGAATATTCTGAATTTCATTTTCTGGGACACATCGTCTAACAATTTGATCCGCACAATACTTGAATAAATACGGGTCATCCCAAAAGAAATTCTTTATTTCTGCAAAGAATTTAGCCTTGTCTTGCTTGGTCCAATGCTCTGGAAGTTGACCTGTAACAAGATAATTAACAATATCAGCATACCAAGGTAATACTTCCACATTCATTAATTGTTCATCTGGAAATGACTTATTCAATGGTAATGATTCTGTAATTGTGTCAAAATGGAGACGAGAGAGGTGGTCTGCCACAACATTTTCTGTGTCTTTCTTATCTTTGAATTCCAAGTCGAATTCCTGCAAGAGTAACACCCAACGAATTAGTCTAGCTTTTGCATCTTTCTTTGTGAGAAGATATTTAAGAGCAGCATGATCTGTGAATATAATTATTTTACAACCAATGAGATAAGATCGAAATTTCTCTAATGCAAACACTACTGCTAGTATTTCTTTTTCAGTAGTTGAATAGTTCAACTGTGCATCATTCAATGTCATACTAGCATAGTAAATAACGTGGGGAATTCGATCAACTCTTTGTCCTAATACTGCTCCTACTGCATAATCAGATGCATCACACATGAGTTCAAATGGTAAGCTCCAGTTTGGGGCCTGAATGATGAGTGATGATGTCAACAACTGCTTAAGTTTTTCAAATGCCACAAGACATGAATCATCAAAGACAAAAGGTACATCCTTAGCAAGTAAATTGCATAAGGGTCTAGAAACTTTGCTAAAATCTTTAATGAAACGTCTATAGAAACTAGCATGCCCAAGGAAAGATCTTACTTCTCTAACTGTTTTGGGTGGAGGAAGATTAGAAATGAGATCCACCTTAGCTTTGTCAACCTCAATACCTTTGCTCGAAATGATGTGACCGCGAACAATACTTTGTTTTACCATAAAATGACATTTCTCCCAATTTAAGACCAAGTTCTTCTCGATACATCTCTGCAGAACTAGTGTTAGATGATGTAAACATTGATCAAACGAGTCACCAAAGACAGAAAAGTCATCCATAAAGACTTCAAGAAATCATTCAACCATGTCAGAAAAAATGCTTAGCATGCATCGTTGAAATGTAGCAGGTGCATTACATAATCCAAATGGCATTCTCCTATATGCAAAAGTGCCAAAAGGGCAAGTGAAAGTGGTTTTCTCTTGATCTTTTGGTGCTATGGGAATCTGATTATATCCTGAGTAGCCATCTAGAAAGCAATAAAATTCGTGGCCTGCTAATCTATCAAGCATTTGATCAATAAATGGTAAAGGAACATGGTCTTTACGTGTGACAGAATTCAACTTTCTATAATTAATGCATACACGCCATCCTGTAGTCACTCTAGTGGGTATCAATTCATTATCAGCATTGGTAACTACTGTGACTCCTGACTTTTTGGGGACAACTTGTACATGACTAACCCATGAACTATCAGAAATTGGGTAAATGATACATGCGTCTAATAGCTTAAGGACTTCAGTTCTAACAACTTCTTTCATATTAGGATTTAACCGACATTGCATTTCCCTAGTAGATTTAGCATTTTCATCGAGGTGAATATAATGCATGCAGTCTACTGGGTTTATACCTTTTATGTCTGCTATGGTCCATCCTAATGCTCCTTTATGCTCTCTTAAAACATCCAACAACTTACCTTTTTGTTCGTCATTGAGGGATGATGAAGTGATTACCGGTTGATTACTTTCTTCCCCCAAAAACGCATATTCCAATGTGTTGGGCAATGGTTTGAGCTCGAGTTTCGGTGGTGATTCTGATGATGGGATGAGTTTCTTCTCTGATGGTGCTAGTTGTTCAACTCTTGACTTCTATTTATTAGTGTCCATGGATGGTACTGAGTCAAGCAGGGCGTTGACCTCATCGACCGATCTGTCAGTATCAAAATCAAAACCAAAGTGAGTTAAACATGTTTGTAAAGGATCATCACTAAGGTTTGAAACAAAAGTGTCATCAACTAATGCTTCAATTAAATCCACATCAACAATTCCATCATCTGCACTATGAGGTTGTTTGGCAATGTTGAAGATGTTTAACTCCATAGTCATTTTACCGAAGGACAACTGCATATTTCCAGTCCTGCATTGAATGTGAGCATCCGCAGTTGCCAAGAAAGGTCGGCCTAGAATAATGGGGATGTGCTTTCTCAAGTCCTGTATTGGTTGAGTGTCAATTACAATGAAATCAACAGGAAAATAAAACTTGTCTACCTGGATAAGCACGTCCTCCACAATACCACGAGGTATTTTTGTGGACCGATCTGCAAGTTGTAACACCACTGGAGTTGGGTGTAATTCTCCCAGTCCAAGTTTCACGAATACAGAATAAGGCAACAGATTTACACTAGCTCCTAAATCCAACAAAACATTCTCAATTGTGTAGTTCCCTATGCTACATGAGATAGTGGGGGAGCCTGGGTCTTTGCATTTTAAAGGAATTTTGTGTTGGAGTATAGAACTAATGTTTTCTGTTAAAAATGTATTCTTTTGAACATGCATATTTCTCTTTTTAGTACAAAGGTCTTTAAGAAACTTGCCATAAGATGGAACTTGTTTAATAGCATCAAGCAAAGGAATGTTAACACTTACCTGTTTGAAGATTTCAAGAATCTCACCTGTGAATTTTCCTTTCTTGTATTTAGCTAACCGCTGAGGAAATGGAGCTTTGGGAACGTATTCTCGTGGGTTGGTTTCTTCTTTCTCCTCCGGTGGTGAGTCTTCAACATTCACAGGTACAATTTGATTTTCTTTTGTCACCGGCATCTCCACTTTGTTGTCGACTTCTTTTCCTTTTCGCAAGGTCATGACTGCTTTGACCTCTCTATGCTGCTGTGGTGAACTGGTACTTGCTTCACGCACTCCTTCAGGATTAGGCACTGGTTGACTTGGAAACTTGCCTTTCTCAACAGTTATTGCCAAGGTCTGAACTGAAGAAGCAAGTTATCCCACCATCTTCTCGAGGCTTGAAACTGATTGGGCTTGTGAATTGACGCCTGCTCTTAACTCATTTCGTAGTCCATCAATGGTGCGGTTCTATTGCTCAATCGTGGAGTGAGTAAGATTCTTAAGATTCTGGAATGAATCCTCCCATGGTTTGGGCTGAGAGTAGTTCTGGTTCTGATTGTATGGTCTAAATGGGGGCTGAGAGGCTTGAGGAATTTGAGGAATTGGTTGCATTGGTGGAGCTGGAGCTGTTGGTCCATTCTGTTGGAGTCCTTGAGACCATGAAAAATTGGGGTGATCTCTCCATCCAGGGTTATATGTGTTGGAGCATGGGTTGTAATTTGATGGCTTTCTCATTACACCTATTGCATTGGCTTGATCTGAGTATGAGTCATGGTCATGTGGTTCTATTGATTTAGCAGTCGATAACGATTCTATTTGTCGAGCAAGACCTTCAACCATCTCCTTGACTTCTTTGATTCCCGAAGTTGACTCGCCAATGTGAACCTCATTTACTCCCTTAATTCTTCTAGTATTCCTAAGTGATCGACTCCGTTGTTGGGAATTATCCGCTTGTCGCTGGAAGAATTCCCAAATCTCTGATGCACTTTTTGACATTAGCTCTCCTCCGCTTGTTGCCATTAGTCATTCTTGCACATTCGGTAGTAATCCCTCCAAAAAGTATTGGCATTGGTGCCATTTCTCGTACCCATGATGTGGACACTTCAAGAGTAGCCCATTGAATCGCTCCCATATTTCGAAAAATTGCTCGTCCTCTCTCTGGGTGAACTCCGAGATCTCCCTGCGAATAGTATTGGTTTTATGCACTGGGAAATATTTATTCAAAAATTTTGTTACCATTTGTTCCCATGATGAAATGCTATTAGCAGGCAAAGTATTTAACCATGAACGAGCTCTATCCTTTAAAGAAAATGGGAATAGTCTAAGTTTTATATCATCATCTGAAAAATTCTCATATTTAAATGTTTGACAAATAACATAAAAATCATTCAAATGATTATATGGGTCCTCATTTTCTAGGCCATAGAATGTTGGGAGACAATTTAGCACACTAGGTTTTAGTTCAAAACTCTTAGCAGCTACATTTGGGTATCTTATGCATGATGTGCTCAAATTAGCTAAGGGACTAAAATAGTCCTTAAATGGCCTCTCATGTGGTTGCAAATCCATTTTATTTTTAACTTGTTTGTGTGTGCGAAGTGTTTTCTCAAGTACAAGGTCTATAAGTTCAAGATTATGTAATAATGACTTACGACCATGCATGCAAAACGAATAAAATAAAAATAAAGATGGGAACAAAACAAATAAAAATAAAGAAGAGGGAGAAATTACGATACTAACCTTATTGCGCTATTACAACCTTTCTATAAAAATACACAAAAACAAATACGTGAAATAAATTAGCTAAAAATTAAATTAATAAAATAAAAAATTACAAAGAAAAAAATAAATTAAAATTAAATTACAAAATTTTGAAGAAGAGAAAAAGAAAGAAATACTAACCTTTATATGTAGATTCACTTTTTTTTCTCTTTTTTTTATTAATTAAAAAAATACAAGAAAACAAATAAAATAAATTATTCACAAAAATTAATTCTATGAATTAAAATTACTTACCTCCCCGGCAACGGCCCCAAAATCTTGTTGTGCAAATTTTAATGTACTCGCAAGCGCACGAATCTATTGTAGTATAGATCAATGGTGACGAGTGTCGATCTTACGAGGAGGTGGATTTTAATTGTGTGTAGAATTAATTTTGTAAATAGGTGATTGGATTTGTGGTGGAAATGATTTGGAATATGCTAAAACTTAAATTAAAATGGCGAGAATAAATTATAAAATTGGAATTGAAATGGCGAGAACAAATTGAAGAGAATTCTGTTGAAATGACGTACTTGGGTATCTGGATCCGTATCAACATGCATCATGGGCTAAATAATCCTTATTAATGCCAATTAAATCATGAGGGTGGAATCCACACCTCATGAACCACGCTCTAATCAATATGGTGCTAAGAGCTTATCGTGCCAAATAATAATAACCTTGTACTAGGGAGCCGGTGAAACCAAGGCGGTACTAGACAAGATTAGTATTATTTGTCGACGAGAAGTCAAAACATCCACAAAAATTAGAGGGAAAGAAAAAGTAAATTTACCAAATAAAGCCCATGACACATGTTGAGACTTCACCTTCAACCCAAGCTTGAAAGAAAATTAGTCACTCATAGTTGAACTAGGGGTAAAATAGGAATTTATTAAAATATGTAGAAAATACAAGATGGAGAAGGAATTACAGAAAATGGATCCCAAAAATGGATTCAAAGCTATCAAATTAGGGGGGAAAGGCCCCTTTTTTATAGATACATGGAGTAAATCATGGCCATCGGATTAAAAACAGTTTGGACGCTCAGGATTGCACCACGTCATCAGTCAACAGTACGCGGTTTGACCACGTGGATGAACAGTAACACGGTTTGACCCGGGTTGAACAGTAACGCGGTTTGGTTGAAAATAATCCTGTGTGATGCATGTACCGTACGCGAGATTTTTCGTCCACTGATATGCTGCCACGTCACTATCAACAGTACATAAGAATTTTAGCCCAACAGGATCGTGACACCTCATCAGTCAATGCCACATCATCGGTCAATGCCATGTCATCGTCCGTCTATGTGAACAGTGTCATGAACAGTAACGTATATAGTACCGTACATGTGAACAGTGCCATTTTCATTTTATGTTCCTCCTAAGGTTTTCGACCGTCCTGAGTTTAAAAGTGATGTCCGTTTTGCCGTCCGATCTCTCCTTTATTGTGAAATGACTATAATACCCCTAAAATACATAAAATACTTAATTAAAATAAAACACATGTAATTAAATCACAAGAATGTTAAATACATAAAAGTAAGGGTTGTTAGTAAGACTTGAAATGTAAAATGACGATTTTCTCCTTTATAAATATGCATTTTCTAACACTCAACAGTGCTACTTGTTCAACTCTTGACTTCCATTTATTAGTGTCCATAGATGGTGCTGAGTCAAGCAGGGCGTTGACCTCATCAACCGATCTGTTAATATCAAAATCAAAACCAAAGTGAGTTAACCATGTTTGTAAAGGATCATCACTAAGGTTTGAAAGAAAAGTGTTATCAACTATTGTTTCTATTAAATCCACATCAACAATTTCATCATCTGCATTGTGAGGTTGTTTGGCAATGTTGAAGATGTTCAGCTCCATAGTCATGTTGCCGAAGGACAACTGCATATTTTCAGTCCTGCATTGAATGTGAGCATCCGCAGTTGCCAAGAAAGGTCGGCCTAGAATAATAGGGATGTGCTTTCTTGAATCCTGTATTGGTTGAGTGTCAATTACAATGAAATCAACAGGAAAATAGAACTTGTCTACCTGGATAAGCACGTCCTCCACAATACCACGAGGTATTTTCGTGGGCAGATTTGCAAGCTGTAACACCACTAGAGTTGGGTGTAATTCTCCCAGTCCAAGTTTCACAAATACTGAATAAGGTAACAAATTTACACTAGCTTCTAAATCCAACAAAGCATTCTCAATTGTGTGGTTCCCTATACTACATGAGATAGTAGGGGAGCCTGGGTCTTTGCATTTTAAAAGAATTTTATGTTGGAGTATAGAACTAACATTTTCTGTTAAAAATGCCTTCTTTTGAACATACATATTTCTCTTTTTAGTACAAAGGTCTTTAAGAAATTTGGCATAAGATGGAACTTGCTTTATAGCATCAAGTAAAGGGATGTTAACACTTACCTGTTTGAAGATTTCAAGAATCTCACCTGTGGATTTTCCCTTTTTTCCTTTAGCTAACCTCTGAGGAAATGGAGCTTTAGGAATGTATTCCCGTGGGTTGGTTTCTTCTTTCTCCTCCGGTGATGAGTCCTCAACATTCACAGGTACAATTTGATTTTCTTTTGTCACCTGCATCTCCACTTTGTTGTCGACTTCTTTTCCTTTTCGCAAGGTCATGACTGCTTTGACCTCTCCATGCTGCTGTGGTGAACTGGTACTTGCTTCATGCACTCCTTCAGGATTAGGCACTGGTTGACTTGGAAACTTGCCTTTCTCAACAGTTATTGCCAAGGTCTGAACTGAAGAAGCAAGTTGTCCTACCATCTTCTCGAGGCTTGAAACTGATTGGGCTTGTGAATTGAAACTTGCTCTCAACTTATTTCGTAGTCCATCAATGGTGCGGTTCTGTTGCTCAATCGTGGAGTGAGTAAGATTCTTAAGATTCTGGAATGAATCCTCCCATGGTTTGGGCTGAGAGTAGTTCTGGTTCTGATTGTATGGTCTAAATAGGGGCTGAAAGGCTTGAGGATTTTGAGGAATTGGCTGCATTGGTGGAGCTGGAGCTGCTGGTCCATTCTGTTGGAGTCCTTGAGACCATGAAAAATTGGGGTGGTCTCTCCATCCAGGGTTATATGTGTTGGAGTATGGGTTGTAATTTGATGGCTTTCTCATTACACCTATGACATTGGCTTGATCTGAGTATGAGTCATGGTCATGTGGTTCTGTTGATTTAGCAGTTGATAACGATGCTATTTGTCGAGCAAGACCTTCAACCATCTCCTTGACTTCTTTGATTCCCGAAGTTGACTCAGCAATGTGAACCTCATTCACTCCCTTAATTCTTCTAGTGTTCCTAAGTGATCGACTCCGTTGTTGGGAATTATCTGCTTGTCGCTGGAAGAATTCCCAAATCTCTGATGCACTTTTTGACATTAGCTCACCTCCACTTGTTGCCATTAGTCATTCTCGCACATTCGGTAGTAATCCGTCCACAAAGTATTGGCATTGGTGTCATTTCTCATACCCATGATGTGGACACTTCAAGAGTAGCCCATTGAATCGCTCCCATGTTTCGAAAAACTGTTCGTCCTTTTTCTGGGTAAACTATGAGATTTCCCTGCGAATAGCATTGGTTTTATGCACTGAGAAATATTTATTCAAAAATTTCGTTACCATTTGTTCCCATGATGAAATGCTATTAGCAGGTAAAGTTTTTAACCATGAACGAGCTCTATCCTTTAAAGAAAATGGGAATAATCTGAGTTTAACATCATCGTCTGAAAAATTTTCATATTTAAAAGTTTGACAAATGGCATGAAAATCATTCAGCTGATTATATGGGACCTCATTTTCTAGGCCATAGAATGTTGGGAGACAATTTAGCACACTAGGTTTTAGTTCAAAACTCCTAGTAGCTACATTTGGGTATCTTATGCATGATGTGCTCAAATTAGCTAAAGGACTGGCATAATCCTTAAATGGCCTCTCCTGTGGTTGCAAATCCATTTTATTTTTAGCGTGCTTGTGTGTGCAAAGTGTTTTTTCTAGTTCAAGGTCTATAGGTTCAAGATTAGGTAATAATGACCTACGACCATGCATGCAAGAAACACAAAAATAAATGGGAACAAAACAAATAAAAATAAAGAAGAATGAGAAATTACGTTACTAACCTTATCACGCTGTTAAAACTTTTCTATAAAAATACTCAAAAACAAATATGTGAAAGAAATTAACTAAAAATAAATTAATAAGATAAACAAAAAAAAATTACAAAGAAAAATAAATTGAAAAATAAATTACAGAATTTTAAAGAAGAGAAAAAGAAAAGAAATACTAACCTTTAAATGTAGATTTACTTTTTTTTCTTTTTTCCTTTTTTTTAAAAAAAATACAAGAAAACAATTTAAATGGAATTATTCACAAAAATTAATTCTATGAATTAAAATTACTTACCTCCCCGGCAACAGCGCCAAAAACTTGTTGTGTAAATTTTAATGTACTCGCAAGCACACGAATCTATTGTATTATAGACTAATGGTGACGAGTGTCGATCCCACGAGGAGGTGGATTTTAATTGTGTGTAGAATTAATTTTGTAAATGGGTGATTGGATTTGCGGTGGAAATGATTTGGAATATGCTAAAACTTAAATTAAAATGGCAAGAATAAATTCTAAAATTGGAATTGAAATGACGAGAATAAATTGAAGAGAAATCTATTGAAATAACGTACTTGGGTATCTGGATCCGTATCAACATGCATCATGGGCTAAATAATCCTTATTAATATGGTGCTAAGGGCTTATCGTGCCAAATAATAATAACCTTGTACTAGGGAGCCGGTGAAACCAAGGCGGTACTAGACAAGATTAGTATTATTTGTCGACGAGAAGTCAAAATATCCACAAAAATTAGAGGGGAAGAGAAAATAAATTTACCAAATAAAGCCCATGACACATGTTTAGACTTCACCTTCAACCCAAGCTTGAAAGAAAATTAGCTACTCATAATTGAACTAGGGGCAAAATGGAAATTTATTAAAATACGTAGAAAATACAAGATGGAGAGGGAATTACAAAAAATGGATCCCAAAAATGGATTCAGAGATATCAAATTAGGGGGGGGGGAGGCCCCCTTTTTATAGATACATGGAGTAAATCATGGCCATCGGATTAAAAATAATTTGGACGCTTAGGATTGCGCCACGTCATCAGTCAACAGTACGCGGTTTGACCACGTGGATAAACAGTAACACGGTTTGACCCGGGTTGAACAGTAACGCGGTTTGGTTAAAAATAATCCTGTGTGATGCATGTACGTACGCGAGATTTTTCGTCCACTGATATGCTGCCACGTCACCATCAACAGTACATAAGAATTTTAGTCCAACAAGATCGTGACACCTCATCAGTCAATGCCACATCATCGGTCAATGCCACGTCATCGATCCGTCCATGTAAACAGTGTCGTGAACAGTAACGTAGACAGTACCGTACACGTGAATAGTACCGTACATGTGAATAGTGCCATTTTTCCTTTTATGCTCCTCCTAAGGTTTTCGACCATCCTGAGTTCAAAAGTGATGTCCGTTTTGCCGTCTGATCTCTCATTTATTGTGAAATGACTATAATGCCCCTAAAATACATAAAATACTTAATTAAAATCAAACACACATAATTAAATTGCAAGAAGCTTAAATACATAAAAGTAAGGGTTGTTAGTAAAACTTGAAATGTAAAATGATGATTTTCTCCTTTATAAATATACATTTTCTAACACTCAACAAAAATCACTTTTAACTTTTCTTTTACATTTTCAGATTTTCTAAAATATTATAGTATTATTATATACCAATTTAAAGTCTTAAAATCTAAGAAATTTTAAGTCCTTAAAGTCTTAAATTGGTATATAATATTATTGCAATATTTTAGAAAGATCACCAAAAAACACACGAGGGTAAATTGTGTTAACGCATAACACGTGAATTGACAGCCCATTGACCAGTTGGCCATGGCCAAACCGACCAAAGGTGGTGCTACCAGCCACCGCTGGATCCCCTTCCCAACGGCGGTCACCATCCCACCGATCGGCAGACCTCCCAACTGCCGCAAAACCTACGACAAGATTGCCAACGCAGCCTACTCCAACTTTCGCAAATACTATCGCCGCCACCTTATCAGCTGCCGCTGGTGGTGCCCTTTTGCTGACAGAGCCTCCACTGAACCCCAAGCTTAACCAACAGCCGCTATATACCCCCCAGCGACAATAAATCTCTCAAAACCCGCAACCTAGCCCAGCTTACAAAACCCTAGATCGCATGCATGCCCCCCAACTCGAGCAACCACCCTTTGTCCCCCGCCATTGGTTCCTCAAAATTGCCGGACATCCCTTCCTTTACCCCTTTGCTGTCGCTAAGCCAACACACCCATTTGCTGGGAGCTGACGCACGTCCCATGCAAAACCCTAGCATACAACAACTTCCCTTACGTCCCCGTGCAAGCTACTACTGATTGATTATGGACACCATGCTTCCTTAGACACTTCAAATCAGGGGCGGAGCTCAAGCCAGATCTCTATGGGGGCCAAATCTATACATTTTGAAATTCTTAAAGGATAAAATTAAATAACAAATAAAAGTATTAAAAAAAATATAAGGTAATTATTTAATGTAAATAATTAATTAAAAGATTGTATTTTAATATAAAAAGAAAAACAATTACAAACCAAAAGAGTCCCCTCCCCTACAAAATCGCTATCAAAATCAAGATCCCCAACATAAAAAACGAACTCGACGTTCTTTTATATCTCGAAACTCATTGATTATTGATTCAATGCTTATTTTTTCAGCAATTTCCCTTTCAATGTACATAATCAAAGAGTCTGTAAGAAATTCATCCTCCATTTTGTTGCGAAGTCTTGTCTTGACTATACGCATAGCTGAAAATGACCGTTCTGAAGTTGCAGTTGACACTGGAAGAGTTAGCACAAGAACAATTATTCTATAGATAAGAGGAAATGTTTTTGCTTTCCTTGTACTGACCAACCATTGACTCAAGTCACAAATGGTTGATAAATTTTTGAACTCTGCATGTTGGACTACACCATACTCATAATGCTCAAGCTGATTTTTCAGATTTATTTTCTCAGCATCTGTAAAGTCTGCTGGATAAAACCTCTCAACCAACTGACAAATATCACCAATTCTAAAAGACTTTCTACATTCACGGGGATCAAGTGCTGAACTAAGAATAAGCAAATCTACTGCATGTTCATTAAATCGACTATTCAGTTCTTGTAATTGGCAATCTATAGCAGCATAAAAAATATTTACCCTGTAATGGTCAGCAACAGTAAAAGTATCTTCTTGATGACGGGCTCGACCTTGTCTTGCAACATAAGGAGCATCCATTTCTGGGACATCTATATTTCTTGTTTCACAAAATACTTTCACTTGATCAAGTAAAGTATTCCACCCATTATCTCTTAGTTTCTGAATAAGTGCTTTAGTTGATGAAACCAGATGCATGGCATGTAAAATATCTTGAGACTTAGATTGCAAAGCTTGGCAAAGTATATCAGTAATTGCCATAATTTCTTTCATCATATGCAAGATAAAACAAACTCAAAAGTTGTCATTACCTCATATGCAGCATCAGCATCTCCCTGTTGAAAAGCAGTTGTCCCGTCTTCAATGATATTAAGTAAAACTGAACATGTAGCACTGAACATTTTTATTAAGTTAGAGACTGATCTAAAGTGAGAACTCCAACGAGTATCTCCAGGCCTTGGTAAAGTACCAATTTAATTAAGCCCTCTTCCACTCTCAAGCTCATCAATGGAGATCATATACTCAATATCAGCAGCCTGAGCACGCTTGAGTTCATCATGACGCTTGCAAGAAGCCTCAACAATATTTGCAATAGAAGTCAATTTAGTAAAGAAATGATGAACATGAACAACCTCATGAGATACTGCAACTAAAGCCAACTGTAGTCGATGAGCTAAACAATGAATGTAATAAGCATAAAGACAATCTTTTAAAATCAAAGCTTGTAAGCCTTTCCATTCACCTCGCATGTTGCTTGCACCATCGTATCCTTGCCCACGAATATTTTGAATATTCAAATTGTGATGAGACAATACAGAGTATATTCCATCTTTCAAGGTTGCTGCAGAAGTGTTTGAGACATGAACAAGACCAAAAAAACATTCTTGAAGAAAACCATTATTGTCAATAAATCTTAAAACTATTGCCATTTGTTCTTTTTTTGATTCATCACGTGATTCATCCACAATTAAGCAAAACTTGGCATCTCCTATTTCTTCACGAATTGTCTTTTTCACTCTCATTGAAAAGACATGTAAAATTTCCTTTTGGATATCCGATGATGTATATGAGGCAAACTTTGGTGCTTTATCTAGTATCACTTCTGCTACCTTTTCATTGTTGGAACCAAATGCTTTGAGTAATTGAATAAAATTTCCACGGTTTGATGACTTTTCACTTTCATCATGACCTCTAAAAGCAAAACCTTGAAAAGCAAGATATCTAATCTCTTCAATTGTGGTTTTTAATCGCAGTCTATTATTTGCAATTTCTTGGGAAGAGTATCGATTAAGTACCTGCACTAGATGTTGAGATTGTCTCATCAAATCCTCACATGATCTTTCAGCCTTTTTATGAGTTGAGTTAGGATCCTTTCCCACATGATTAAGGAATGCATAAATTTTTCCATCTCTAACCTTATTCCAAGAATTAAATCCTTCAATAGTGAAAGCAGTATGCTTAGGCTGTGCAAATGGTGCATTAAATAGATAACATGGTAGACAAAAGGCTGCATCTTTTATAGGTGAATACTCTAACCAAGAAGGAAAAGAATCAAACCATAGAGATTGAAATCCACGAGGATGCTTTTCTGATCCAGATTTTGGATACTCTGGAAGTCTTGGTTGGTATGGACCCGACATAATATATGCTCTTCGAATTTCATCTCGTTGATTGACATCATAATCCCAAATCTGGCAGCGCAATCCTGGATCACGCTCCATAAGTTGAGTATTGATGTGCTCATAATTTATCTATTATTTTAATGCTTCCATAACTTAATTTTATGTTAAATTATATTTTATTATATTAATTTTTATCTTAATTTTTATATTTTGTCATTGTAGGAATATTGGGAATATTCATGAGAAAAGAAGCTTAAAGAGGAAACAAATTGGAGTATAATGAAAATAATGTGGAAGCAAGAGGGAAAGAAATAAAAAGCCAAATCAATGATGATTGAATTTAATCATCATGCATGCAACACGTGGGGGAAGCATTGAATATTTGGTTGACAAATATGGCAGCAAGTGGGGGAGCATTAAAGAATTAATTTGCAAATTGGCCAATTAAACTTTACAAGTCACGTGGATGGGCTTTGGTTTCAATTCTGATTGGCTTAGAAATGAAACAGGCGGCTGGGCTTTTGCTTTTAATTCTTTTCATAAGAGGATTTTACAAGCCACAACATTATAAAAGGGAAAAGCCAAGCGGAAGCAAAGAGAGACAAGAAGGCAGCCGCACAACAACTGAAAATTGGAGAGAAAACCGAGAGCAAGAAAAGAACAAGAGAAGCCGCTGTAAATCCGGGAGCAACAATTTGGAGAAGTCAATTGCAGAGATTGGAGAGAGATAGCTTCTTGAGTTTTTCTTTCTCTCTTCTCTATTATCTTACTTGAATGTTTCCAATTAAATTAATGGATTCTCTTTATATTCCCATGAACTAATTTATTTACTAGGGCTACGATGTAGCCTAACTATGAAGATTTAATTCCATAAATCTATGTTATTTTTAATTTATTATTCCATGGTTGAGTGTTCATTATTGTGCTTAATGTTTTTAAATATCTGGCCAATATTTGAATGATTTGAGGATAAATAATGAGACCGAGAGGAGATTTATGTATTTTTGCTCTGTGTAATGGATGTCATGAATTGAACGAAAGACAGAGATGTGCTAACGTGATTCGTGCAGTTTTTCTAAGAATTTTCATGGAACTTAATGAATCTTTGCATATTTAAATTCACATAGAGATATAGTGGGTTAATGTGTGAAGTTATTTTTAATATTACTTGAGAGAGGATATTGAATGGATTAGGGAAATTCACTGTCAACATGGGTAGTAAATTTTAATAACATAGATGGAGGATTAAATTGGATTGGTTATGGTGAAATCGGATGTCCTAGTGTTTTAATCTCTTGGTATTTTCTATTATTGTCTGCATCTTTGTTTAATTTTTAATTATTTTATTTTATTTAATTTTAATCTAAATTCGCTTATTCGATTGTTCAAATAAATTAGGGTTAGAATAATTTCGGTAACTAATAGGATATACAATCTCTGTGGGACGATACTCTACTCTTCATTATATTACTTGTGCCGACTAGTACACTTGCTAATTTACGCAACAAGTTTTTGGCACCGTTGAGTAATTGAATAAAATTTCCACGGTTTGATGACTTTTCACTTTCATCATGACCTCTAAAAGCAAAACCTTGAAAAACAAGATATCTAATCGCTTCAATTGTAGTTTTTAATCGCAGTCTATTATTTGCAATTTCTTGGGAAGAGTATCGATTAAGTACCTGCACTAGATGCTGAGATTGTCTCATCAAATTCTCACATGATCTTTCAGCCTTTTTATGAGTTGAGTTAGGATCCTTTCCCACATGATTAAGGAATGCACAATTTTTTCCATCCCTAACCTTATTCCAAGAATTAAATCCTTCAATAGTGAAAGCAATATGCTTAGGCTGTGCAAATGGTGCATTAAATAGATAACATGGTAGACAAAAGGCTGCATCTTTTGTAGGTGAATACTCTAACCAAGAAGGAAAAGAATCAAACCATAGAGATTGAAATCGACGAGGATGCTTTTCTGATCCAGATTTTGGATACTCTGGAAGTCTTGGTTGGTATGGACCCGACATAATATATGCTCTTCGAATTTCATCTCGTTGATTGACATCATAATCCCAAATCTGGCGGCGCAATCCTGGATCACGCTCCAAAAGTTGAGTATCAACTTTACTTGTCTCAATTCTTGGAGATTTTGAAAGTTGGTTTTCAGAATTTGGAGAATTGACATGTGAAATTGGTGAATTTTCAGAAACTGGTGGATTAGAACTTTCTTATAATGTCTTCCTTTTGAAATATTGATCAATTTTAGATGATTTTCCCATCTATATCCTCCCTACCCCTGGAATTCAATCAACAAGGAAATTGTGAGATGCAAGTTACTAATCAAGAGAAGCGTATTGGACAGAATAATTGACAATCTAAAGCAATAGATATTTGAACCATAAAGAAATCAAGCAGGAAATAAATTGAACATACCGTATACTGAACTGAAATTGAGTAAAATCTGGAGTGCTTTCTGTAAAGAGATTGTCCAAATGATTTCTGACCTGAATAGCAATGACATGGTCAAACTCATTAGTCATTACTTGCGAACCAAACCAAATGTCAATAAGCTAAGTTATAGAATAAGTGTCAAGCATCAGTGCCAGGCAAAATTCAAATATAATCATTGATGCTTAGATCTTTGAGCCATTGATCATAGCATACAGGTTTCTAAAAAAGCAAAAAGAAAGAAATTAATGCAACAGAGATTGATTAAACTCCAAGAAACTAGACAAGCTTGATTTTAATTCAATAGAAAAAAATCTCCAATTGTTGAAAGCAGTACATAAAATACAAATTAAAAGATGTTAGATAATGATTAAATTTCAGGAATATCGTCAAGCAACTCGGCAACAACATTCGCCCTAATTGACAATTTCAGTATTTCATTCAACTGCCTATCAGGACTGTAGACAAGACAACTACCGACTACCGTAACATCTATCTCCTTCATCAGTTCTTTCCATCCTTAATAAATTTTAAGAGAAGGTGTTGAACTCACCTAAATTCCAAGTGAAGTGCGATTTGTGATGAGTTTTTGCTGCAACAATTTGTTCTTGCCACAACAGTTGGCTAACCAATTAGTAAACGTTGATGATCAAATTGATTAATCGTAAAAAGAACGCTATCTCTATTGGGCTCTATTGGGCTTTTCTTGTAAGTTGTAAGGCTTTTTATTTATTATAAAATTATCTTATGTTAGTAATAGTATGTGCAAAATATTTCTACCGGGGCCAACATTGTATGTTTATTTAATATCTTTTTTACTTTTAGTTAAAACTTCAAAAAAAATTATTGGTGGGGGGGGGGCCATGGCCCCCCATCGCCTTTAGCACCCTCCGCCTCTGTTCAAATGTGGCCATTCCAACTTCTTCTCGTCCTCCTTTAAACCAATCTATAGCTAGATACCCTCAAAACCGATCCCCAGCTCCCAATTCTCAAAATCGACCCACCCTAAACCTTCATATGCCTCTTTGGATAATCTTGCACCCATTCTTTCTTAACCCCAATACTACATCTAGGCCTAAGTAATCCTTTTCTGTTGTTGTTGCTAGTCGCACTGGGCGTCCTATAACGGTTAAGCCGGTTTTTCTTCCAGAGAGGAGCCCGCAGTTCACTTTCCACTGTTGAAGTCCGGACTATGGCTAATCCCATCAATTTGTGTCTTATGGATGTTATTCGGCTAAATTTCTCTATTTGCCGGCCATCTACGGTTGGTATTCAGAATTTTTTGTCACTATGGGGTTGGAGGGGAATTCTCGAGTATGTTTATTAGATAATAGGCATGTGATCATCAGGTTGGAGCTTGAAGAAGATTATTCGGGGTTAGGCAGACATGTTATGTTCATGGTAGAGGCATGTGCATTTTCCAGCGGACACCTGAGTTTCGGTGAACTATATCTATTGTGCATGTGTGAGCGTTTTTCCCATATTTGCCTATTCATTATATTTACTACAAATATGCTCTGCTTTTTCATTGCTTCTGCTGTTAGCAAAACTTTTGTGTCAATCATGCCACTACCTCAAGCAGTAGGACTTTTGTTGCTCCGGTTTTAGCGGCGTATGATGTGTCACGATTCTTTCTGTCTCGTAATTGGTTTGGATAGGGTGATTCCGGTTTATAGCAGGACGTTGTCTTTGAGCATGTTCTATCTTATTGTGTTTCTTGCAAACTCCTTGGTCATTCTTTTGATGCACATTATGTGGCTAATCCTGAGCTACATAAGGCCCAACAGCTTGTTAGGGACAAGGATAAGAATCCTGCTGATGTTCAGCCTAGGGTAGCCCTTGTTCTTCAATGCAATGCTGTTACAAATAATCAGCCTCAGGGGCCTCAACTTCAGTTAAGAGTGGGCAAACTCAATCCAACGCAATAGATCCGACCCAACCCAATCCAATCCGCTTTAATTTTGATGCGTTGAGTAGGTTATTATGGATTATTTAGGCCAATTATTTTTGAACCCAATTAATAATTGGGTTAGACTACGTTAATTATGATGAAGTCATCTAACCTAATAATAATAATAATAATAATAATAATAATAATAATAATAATAATAATAATAATAATAATAATAATAATAATAATAATAATAATAATAATAATAATAATAATAATAATAATAATAATAATAATAATAATAATAATAATAATAATAATAATAATAATAATAATAATAATAATAATAATAATAATAATAATAATAATAATAATAATAATAATAATAATAATAATAATAATAATAATAATAATAATAATAATAATAATAATAATAATAATAATAATAATAATAATAATAATAATAATAATAATAATAATAATAATAATAATAATAATAATAATAATAATAATAATAATAATAATAATAATAATAATAATAATAATAATAATAATAATAATAATAATAATAATAATAATAATAATAATAATAATAATAATAATAATAATAATAATAATAATAATAATAATAATAATAATAATAATAATAATAATAATAATAATAATAATAATAATAATAATAATAATAATAATAATAATAATAATAATAATAATAATAATAATAATAATAATAATAATAATAATAATAATAATAATAATAATAATAATAATAATAATAATAATAATAATAATAATAATAATAATAATAATAATAATAATAATAATAATAATAATAATAATAATAATAATAATAATAATAATAATAATAATCCTCAATCACAAAACCCTAAATATCTAACAGGCTAATACATATTTTTATTCTCATTTTATTCTTTTATAAAAGAGACTATTCCATTCTTGTATCTAGTGATCTAAACTCTAATTACAAAACTAAAATCACTCTCTCAAATCTCAATTCTAAAGCAAGTAATGTATTTATCTAATTTATTCATTCTAAATTCTTTTTTATTGTAAGAACATGCATTGTTTG
Organism: Citrus x changshan-huyou; assembly: GCA_039657385.1. Taxonomy (NCBI): domain Eukaryota; kingdom Viridiplantae; phylum Streptophyta; class Magnoliopsida; order Sapindales; family Rutaceae; genus Citrus; species Citrus x changshan-huyou. Next base: position 13,298,894 of record CM077555.1, read on the forward strand.
GATACATAACATTGAAAGTTAGAACGCGCATGTGTGTGTGTGTAAACTAACGTCCATATGCATGTTTTGCATGTTTTGCATGTTTTACTATTATCAATATTTATTCATTTATTGTTATTGTTTTTGAATATATGATACTGATTTGATTTGGCAACTGAATGATCTTAATATTTCTACAACTAAAAATCCTAATGATGAGTGTAAGAAATGAAAACCTACATGATCGCCATGAGATGGGTGAGAACATTTTACCAAGTATGGCAAAGGTAATAGATAACTATTGTGATAAATATTATTCTTGTAAATCAAGTTTTGTGACTAAAAATTTACAGAATCATTTGAAATTAAAATATCCAAAATATAATAATATTGTGGCAGTAGAGGATAAAAGGCAAAAGGTTTGGTGAATGCAAAAATAACCAATATATGTGCTCCTAGTAGTCTAATAGTTGTGGGGTTTAATAAGGAAGAATATAGAAAAGCATATGTTAGGATGGTAATTCTTGATGAGATGTCTTTTAGCTTTGTTGAGAATGAAGGGTTTTGGTATTTCTGTAGTGTTGCTTGTCCAAAATCACCCCTACTCCTAGAACAACAATTAGTGGGGATGTTTATTAGCTTTACTTAGAAGAGAAACTTAATTTAAAAAGGCTATTTATTGAAAATGCCTAAATAGTTTGTATAACCACTGACTATTGGACTTCTATTCAAAATCTCAATTATATTGTTATCACGGCCCATTTTATTGATTATGAGTGGAAGTCACTCAAGAGAATATTGAGTTTTTCTACAATTCCCAACCATAAAGGAGAGACAATAAGGAAGTTGATTGAGAGTTGTTTGCTAGAGTACGGTATTGAAAGGATCTTTACAATCACGGTTGATAATGGAACTTCAAATGATGTGATTATAAATTATGTTAAAAGGAAATTGAAAAATTAGAATGGAGATGGCCTGGTGTTAGATGAGAAATTTATACACATAAGATTTTGTGTATAAATTCAATTGCTAGTATCTGCAATATGTAAGATGTTTAGCCTTACAATTACAAAAATTTCAGAAATGTTATAAGTAAAAAACAGTTGAAAGTAAGAGTATAATGACATTAGACACCTACTAGGTAGAACTCCACCTACTTGATGTTAACAAGTGCTTTAAAATTTTAAAAAACTTTTGATAGGTTGGTAGATGATGATAAACCTTATGTGATATTTTTTTAAAAGATGAGAGTGGAAAAAAGAAGAAATGTCCACCAAAAGATATAGAAAGGATATAGACTGGGCTAATGTTAAAGTATTTGTAAAATTTTTCAAGTCTTTTTATATAATCACTTTAAACTTTAGTGTTTCTCTATCTATTAGTTCTCATATGTAATTTCATGACTTATATTCAATTTAAGCTCAATTTGATACAACTTATTAAATAGAGCTTATACTAGTACAGCTTTTGACAAAAAGTCATTGGGTGTTTGGTTGTCAATTAAAAAAGCTCTTTTGAACCATTAGACTGTTTGGTTTTGCAAAATTAAAAGTGCTTTTGTGTAATTAAATTACCAAAAAGGATATGTATTCATAATTATATAACTTGTAACAAAATGCATCCAAGCTCTCAATTGATAAGAAAAAATCAGTTCAATCATTTCTTCAATGTTCAAAATAAAAAATTGCATCATTGATATATTTTCCCAAACAAAAAATATTATTTAAATTAAAATAATAATCAATAATATAACTGAAATGTTAACGGAACATGAGAAGTGATGCAATTTGATCACATTCTTAGTCCATTTCACATACATTGAATGAACTTGTGCTTTGTTCTTCATTGTTCTCTTCCCTTTAATTCTCACTTTCACTTGTTGGAAGCAATTCCTCATCATTATCAAAAGGTTGAAATTCTTGGTCATTATCTGCATATTTTCTTATAAAATTATGAAGAATCATTGAAGCAATCACAATTTTCATTTGCTTACTAAAATGGAAACTAAGCATTTGGCGCAAAGTTTTCCATCTATTTTTCCAAACACCAAAAGTCCTCTCAATTGTGCATCTCAAGGATGAGTGGGCATAATTAAATATTTCTTTTTTTTCTCTTTGTTGACTTCCATGTCGAAAATCTAAAAGATGATACCGTTCACCTTTATAAGGACCTAAACAACCCTTCATGTGAGGATATCCAATATCCACTAGGTAATACTTACTTGCAAAATAGAAATTCTATAATTGAAAAAAAATTAACAAACTTATATAGAAATGCATCATAAATAATATATTATAACTAACTTGTAGGTGGATGAGGAAAGTGCAAATTCTCTCTATGTAAGGCCTCTAAAAATATTCGCGTATCATGGGTAGTGCCTTCCCATCTAGCCTATGCAAATGTAAAATACATATTAAATTCACATGCAACCATCACATTTTGGGTAGGAATCACTTTTCTTCCAATATACAGTATTTGCTTTGACGTAGGCACTATAACGGATATATGTGTCCCATCAATTGTCCTAATACAATCTTCAAAATATGGCCAATATCGTTCATCATTCTTAATTTTTTTTGGGAATTCCTTTAAATTGTGGATCTGATGGTTTCAAAAAATCAATGACCATATAACAAACAACATCTAACACTATTCCAAACTACCTCGATACAGTTTTACCTGAATGTTGAAATTTTTTATGAACCATTCTATTCTCAAATGCACAACCTAATGTAATAAAAAACATAACTACTAACTCAATTATAGATATATTTTTGTCTCTTTTAAGACCATATGATTCACTCAAAACTTAACATAATTTCATAAATACATGTTTTTACATTCTAAATTATTGGTGACATCTATCTTGATGTCCATTTAGCACCTCTAATACAAAAGAATGACCAGAATGATGGACATGCAAAAATATATGCAAAAAATAACTCTAGTTTGTATCATTTGTAATAATCTGTGCCCAACATCATTTTCATCAATGTAATTATGCTCACTATCATCATCATTTTATGGGAATTCCATATCTGTACACACATAAATAATAAAAATTATTATTATTTGAAAAAAAAATTAAAAATAAATCTAACGCAACTCAAAACCAAATAAAATAAAAATATCCCAATTGATTCAAAATAATATTCTTTATATAAGAACATAAAGAAAATGAGCTAAAGCAAACAATAGTCTTAAATATAAGAATAAGCCGTAAAATAAAACTAGAGAGAGTCTTTCATGAACTTCAACCACTCAATTTGAATATCACGATTCTTGATTGCAAAAAACATCTCCCTATTCTTCTTCTTAAGAAAAATTTTAGTGCATTCAGATATAACTCACTTTTTACCTCAATTTCAGGCATATTACGTAACATTTCCATTACTTCTGCAATTCTACAGCCATTTTCACCACTTTTTATAGTATAGATGGTCTACTCTCTACTGCCTGACATAAACGATCCAATTATTTAGACAATCTAACTGCAGCTCCATCTCGCTTTCGAATTGGTAATTTTCTTTTCCTTCCATTATCATATTTAGATGCTATAGGAGTACCATTATCAATGTCAGTCTTAATGTTCTCTCAATTTCAGGCATATTATGTAACATTTCCATTACTTCTGCAATTCTACAGCCATTTTCACCACTTTTTATAGTATAGATGGTCTACTCTCTACTGCCTGACATAAACGATCCAATTATTTAGACAATCTAACTGCAGCTCCATCTCGCTTTCGAATTGGTAATTTTCTTTTCCTTCCATTATCATATGTAGATGCTATAGGAGTACCATTATCAATGTCAGTCTTAATGTTCTCTAGTCCATCAAAATTATTGGTTCAATATTGACACTCTCCTGAAAATATATATTATTATCTTCACCAGCATATTGATTATAAGGTCTACCCTCACCATCATTTGGTACAAAACCCATAGATGGCGCCCATGATCCTTCCCATGTACCAGCAACATCTTTGAACAAAATTTATAGTTGGTCAAATTTCTTAAGCCTTTAGAATGAAATTTAATTGCTTCAGGTATCTCCGACAATAATGCAAAAGGATTATATGTTAAAAATATGTCTAAATTGCTCCCAAAATCATTTCCTATTACACTATAAAATAAAAAGGTTAGAAATTTGCACCTTCAATTTTCTCTCCCACCATTCATCGCTAGTAGTAATTGTCTGTTTTACAGGATCCCATCCTAAACCAGTTTCATTTCTCAACAAGTTTGTCCAAAGTTGCCAATCTTTTTTTAGGATGTCCCACTTGTTTTTCAATTGTTTTTGTTCATAATCTCTACTGGTCATTAAATAAAACCTAGCAATAAGATTTTTCCACTCGATCTTATTAAAGTGACCATTTGGTTGATTCCCCGCTAATGTTTCATTCACACAAATCTTAACAAAAGCATCAGTGGTAATATCATCACAATCTGCCTTTGATTTTTTTTCTCTTTTCTTCTATACAGTTGCCATTCTAGATAAAGGATGTCTAATATTATTATATAAAAAATAATGCACAAACAAAACAAAGATGAAATGAATTCCAATTATAAAATAATAATTGGCATGCATTGTTGAATAATACAATAAAAAGAAATATGAAACAATAGCAAATGGTGCCAATAATTTATAATGAATAATATAATAAAAAATAAAAAATAAAACAGTAGCAAGTGTCGCATTAATTTATATTGAATAATATAATAAAAAGAAAGATGAAACAGTAGCAAGTGATGGCAATAAACATATTGAATATTATAATAAAAAGATTGGTCATGGGTTTTAATTATGTTCTAAGTGCATGATCAATTAATTGTTTACAAAGAAATCATAACTTAAATCATATTATAGGTGAGGTAATATATAGATAGGTGGTGACAAAAAATATGACATTATTATGTGATTTCTTTGCATGCAATGACTCACATGAAAATGTATATAAAAGGTAATGATCAACTAGTTACGAAATCCATAGCAAAAGTGCACCAACACATGAATTGATTAAAGCATTAATCAATAATTGTTAGGCGTTCTTTTAGAAACTAAAACCAAATTTAAAAGAACACATGAAACAGTACCACATGTTGAATAATATAATAAAGACAAAGATAAAAAGGTAGCAAGAAGGTTTGAATAGTATAATAAAGACAAAGATGAAAAAGTAGCAAGAAACATTACCTGGCACGCTTCTCACCAAAAGCGTTGGCAATGAGTATTAGTTTTCTCTCAAGTGTTGTGTATGTGTAGGATTTGCAAAATTAAAGTCTCAGCTATTTAAAAAGAAAAAAAGAAAAAGAGAGAAAAACTGAAGTGGCAACAATACTTTTATATGGTAGCAACAGATTTCATTATGTAGGTTTTATATATAACAGGGCATTATGTAATTAAAGAAATATTGTAAGGATATTTTTGATATTATATATTTTTAGAAAAAGCTCTCTAACCTCTACTCCCAAAAACTCAAAATTTGGGCTTATGTTAGTAGAGGTAAATTAACTTATTTAAGCCTAAAAAACTCTATTTAAAAAATAACCAAACACCAAAAAGAATTTTAAAAAATGCTTATGGGATTAAATAAGCACTTATGGTCACTAGAAAAGCTATACCAAATGGGCATTTAATATAAGCTAACATCTTTTGCTAAAAATCAAGACTTTTTGTTTGGTAATATTGTTGTTAGTATGAAAAAGAAGTATGATAAGTATTGGGGCACAATTAAAAGCATTAACAAATTGTTGCTTGTTGCAATTACTTTTGATACAAGTATGATAAGTATTGGATTATATTACATATTTTGTTGACGAAATGTGTGGTGACATAAAAGCAAAATAGGTGGCAAAGGGAATCAAGGGGCTTATGTCACGTTTTTATAAGAAAATGATGTGCCTTTGTTTAATGTGTTGATGTGGAAAAGGAAAATGGTAATAAGAATCTTCGTACTGCAATGCTATTCAAGTTTAAGAAAATGAAAGAGAAGGTACACGTTGAAGTAAAAATTAGGTTGATTGGTATTTGCTGGAGCCTAGTGAAGATTCATGTGATAGTAAGTTTCACATTTTAGATTGGTAGAAAGTTAATTCTTCGAAGTATCAAATTTGATCATATGTTGTGAAGGATGTGTTCAAAAATTTCAGTATCAATAGTAGCTTCAAAGTTTACATTTAGTACTTGAGGGCATACTCTTGATCTGTTTCAAAGTCTATAACGTCCAAAAATAGTGGAAGCTTTCATATGCTCACAAAATTGGCTACGGTCTTCACCCGTCGCATTAGATAGTGAGCCAATGCTTCTAAGTTCGGTTTAGTTTCATTTTCTGTAGAAGTTGTTATTTATAGGGCGGTTTCGGATCTTATCCTTGCTAGCTCTGCATTTGGTTTTAAATCATCCAATTACAGGGTGTTTAGGCCTTTCATTTTGCAGAGGGGTTGAGAGTTATTGAGCCGACTTAGAAGTTGATAGTTGTGAGTACTGTTTGGGGTGGTGAAGCTTTCGGTGGATGGGTGCTCTCAGGGTAATCTTAGGTTGTCCTCTGCTGCTGGTATTTCCATGATCAGTGGGGTGTGGTTCTAATAGCTTTTGGCTATTTTCTTAGGGAGCAACCTATATTTTTATGTTGAGCTGATGGTTATTTGTGATTCAGAAATTGCTACTTAGTTTGGTTACTCTATACTTAAGTTGGTGTCTAATTTGGCTATTGTGGTTTCTTGGATTACTTCTCATAACTCTTTGCTGTGGGATTATGTTTGTCTTCTTGGTTGAGTCCGAGCTATATCTTTTTCTCCCTCTGTCATGGTTGGGCATGTTTACCACAAGGCTATTTTTGTAATTGACTTCATGACTAATTGGGCTTCTACTCATTAGCTTTGTTAGCATTTCATGAGTCTTCAGGGTTTGCATGTTGGTTCATCTAGTATTATTTATTTGGAATTATAGGAGATCCCTCGTGTTAGGAGTTAGTTTTTTTTTTTTTTTTTACTCTTTGTTATTTTTTTTTTAAATTCTTGTTCTCTGGTGTTTTTTATGCTTTTTTATATTTTTATTTGATTTGGAGGTTTTGGTTTATATTCCCCTTTGGAGGTTTTAGTTTATGTCCTCCTCTATTTGTATTTACCATCGATGATCCATATTACAAGTAGGGTTCCCATCTAATCCCACCGTACTGGTGGTCTTTGCTCTAGGAAAAAAAAACTAATACTACAATATTTTAGAAAATGTAAAAATTAAAAAAAAAAGTTAAGAGTGTGTTTTTATTAAAAAATAAATAAATAAAAGTCTATTTGGGGTTATTTTTGGGAGGGATAAAAATGATTTTGAAAAGTTGAAAGTAAATTTTAGTGTTTAGTAAATTTTTGAAAAATCATTTGTGCCAAATCACGCAATCCTACAATAGATTTTGAAAAGCTAAAAATTTAATTTTGATAATCAATTTTACACTTTCTATAGTTCCACATATATTCTCACATATATTATAAAAATTCAAAACTATCCTTATTCACTAAGGAAATAAATTAAGAAAATTAAAAATATTAATATTATTACCAATAATATTGAGATAAACAAAATAAAAGTATTTATCTTAGCTATCAATTATTATATACATGATAAAAATATTTTACATGTGTTTTTATAAATGATAATTCTTATAGCAATTTAACAATAAATTTTATTAAATACATATGATCGCTTTTTCATAACTCACATTATTTTTTAAAATAGATTTTACTAAATATGTAACTGATTCTTTTTACAGTTAATTATTTTTATAGTATAGCTAATAATTATTTTAAAAACTATAACATTACTAAAGTAGTCTTAAATTTTGTTAATTAAATGGGAGACATAATATTAAAAGGGTCGTATTAGGACTTAAGATTCTTCACATAATTAATGAATGAGTCAATTTAATCTGACATAATACGAAGACGACAAGACATGAACATGATTTGCCAATCCAAATTACCACCTCTAACAGAGGTCACTGAAATTAAAAGTAAGGATCCAAATTAAATATCACTTTAATTGGCCACTTAAAAATAAGTAGCGACTATTTATCTTTCTTCTTAAAAGTATTAAGGCACTATAAAAGCCAGTGTTTCTATAAATAATACTTGAAAAAGGAAATTCAATAATATAATTGATAAAATACATCAATGTTTTTTTTAATAAAAAATATAACAATATCAATATCAAGTCAATTTACATAGTTTTGTTTTTGAAGAGAACTATTGCTCATGATATTTACACCATACAATTACTGAGACTCATTTACATCAATTCTGATATGACATCGCTCAGATTCTTAACTCTCTCAAAATATTCGAGGGACGCCCAACTCTCATTCTGGGAGAAAAACTACATTCACTCAAGCTCTGAAACTCCAAGGAAAGACATTTAAATTAAACCACCGCAATACGTCTGCGGGGGCTCGAACCACTTCCCTCACAATTGTGAGGGAGTGGTTCTAACCACTCAATTTACATAGTTTTTTTTTTTTTAAAAGCTCAATTTACATAGTTACATGAACTAAAATGCGCGCATAAAGCTTATGATTATGAACTGCTAAGAACCGTTGGATTATACAGTAACTGACCAAAGAAGACCAAATTACGTTGCAGTCAAATGCAGCTAAGTAAACACCCAGTTCCTTTCTTTTTACAAAACTAACACCCGGTTCCTTTTCATTTTATTTCATTTTATTTTAATTTTTCGGCATGTAATTTCTCATGCAAGTAGTAACTCTCTACTGTGTCGAAGCAACGCATTACCCAAACTCACATAACTGGAAGAGTGTTTCTTGAAAAGAGATTGAGGAAGAGGGAGTAACTGCTGTTCCTGTTCTGCTATGCTTTTTAGATGTTGCTTTATTGCAAAGTCAAGCGGAATCAGATCTGCAAAGGTGGAGAGCATGAAGAATTGAATTATGTTTTTGGCACCTAAGTGCAATCAGATCTGCAAGGTGGAGTGCGTGAAGAATTGAATTCTGTTTTGGGGACCTAAGTGCAATTGAGAGAGTCTTTAGGACTTAGTGAAGATTAACTTCAATTTAGGGGTCAACTTGCAAATACTTTGGTGATGTGACTGTTAACAGCACGTGGTGTGAGGATTTTCTTGTTCATTTCTCCGACCAAATTCAGTAATTCTTGTTTCTTTGTAATGCTTGTGATCTCCTCTGTAAAGTGTGATCTATTTGTAATCAGTTTGAGTAATAAGAGCTTGTGAGTTTTTCCTTCAAACTGAGAGGTTTGTTCACTATTTCAGTTTCTGAGTTCTTTTGATTTTGGTACCTTGTTCTCTGTTCTTGCTTCGATTTTGGGGTTTCTTTAGATAAACTGTTTTCAAATTACAACATCTGAATGTGAAAATATAATTTGATAAAATTGGGTACTTGCACCAGGTTTGAGGTTGCTGGACCCTTGGAATATGAATGTTTCATATATCATTGAATGGCAGGGTGGGGGAAAAAAATTGATTAATAAAAAATCGAACCGAACCGAACCGAACGGTTCAGTTAGGTTTTTGTGCGGTTTTTTTATCTCCAAAAACTAAATGAGTAATATAGTAAAAATAGTAAAACCAGTTGGTTCAGTTTTTAGTTTTTTAAAAAAATCAAAAAATCGAATCGGATATTAAAAAAACCGAATGTCAAATAAACAAACCCTAAAATCTAAAGTCTAAACACTTTTTCTTTTCTCTCTCTTAGAATGAACTTTATATTTTTTCATCATCTCTTTCTCGCTCTCGTTTCTTTCAACTTTCAACGCCAGTAGAATTAAACTCATCATCAACAATCATGTCCTCTTACCATTATTCTCTCCATCATGCTCCCACTTCATTCCCACACAACTCAAAACGCCATTGTTAAAAGACTTTTTTCTTATTTATTTTGATTTGAACTTGTTATTTGAACATGTTATGTGTTCTTCAACATATTTTGAGACATATTTTGATTTTTTGTTTGTTAACTTTTTATGTTTGTGGTAGATTTATTAATTTAAGGTTTTAAATTTAAAAAAACCCAAAATAGGTCTAATAGGCCCATAATCGAAATAATCAAACCGAATCGAATCGAATTATTTCGATTAATCGAGTATTTGATTATTTCGGTAATTTGATTAATCGCGATTATGATTTTAAAATAATCGTAATCGAACGATTATGAAAAATTTAGTAACTTTTCACAAAAATTTACTAAAAAGGGGGAAAAAATGTTAAAGGAAGTTAATTTGTATCTTTTTTTTTGGGTTTGTTGACTCAATAGTAATAATTTTTTGTTTTTTTTTTGAGATAAGCAAAGTACAAATTTATTTTTTAGCTACTTCTCCCAAGATTTACTTCTCCCAAGATTTGAATTTGAGTAATTAACTAAATAAACATGTTTGAAATCTATAAGGCAAATCCTCGAGGTTGGAGTGTTGGACAGTGTAATAATATATTTTATTATATACTTTCAATATATTTAAATAACTATTTATTCAAAAAAAAAAAAGATACTGATTTTGTATGCACTTTGTTATAAGGAAATTTAACATTAACCCTACAATCGAATTAGGATTAAGAGTTTCTGACACAATAATCTCTCTATAACACAATTATAATATATTGACTTATATTTTAAACAAAAAATATGAATTATAAACAAAAAAATATGAATTATATTTTTACATATTAAAATAATTATTTACATTTAAAATAAAATTGATTAAAGACTTTAAATTGGTATATAATATACTACAATAATTAAGAAAATGTTAAAAAAAGGATAGAAAGTGATTCTTTTATAAAAAATATTAAATTTTGTTAAATGGAAGACACGATAATAAAAGGGTCGGATCAAAATTTGAGATTATTCACATAATTAAAAAATATGATAAATATATCCATGTCTTTTTTTTTCTTGAATATTACATAAACTAAAATGCGTGCATGAAGCTTATGAGCTGCTAAGAACCGTTGGATTATCAGACTATTGAGTAGAGAAGACCAAATTACGGTGAAGTCAATTGCAGCTAAGTAAACACTCAGTTACTTTTCATTTCATATTGTTTTTATTTTTCAGCATGCCATTTCTCATGAAAGTTGTACTATCTATCTACTCAGGCGATCAGGCGATCAGGCGAAGCAACATATTACCTAGACTCACATAACAGAAAGAGAGTGTTTATTTTTTTATTTTTTTATTTTTAAAGGGAAAGAGAGTGTTTATTGAAAAGAGATAAGAGGAAGAGAGAGCTACCGCTGTTCTTGTTCTGCTCCGCTTTTAGAGACTAAGTAAGAACTAAGAAAAAGTTACAAAAATTTCTTCATTTCTTTTTTTTTTTTAATTTTCAATTATTGATTGGTAATTAGCGTACCCATTTGATGTTCTTTTGTTTGTTTGGTTTGTGTTCACTGTTAGGGCTTTTCTAACCTTCACAATCAAAGCACATTACTCTGTTCCAATGGATAAAGATCTCCAGGAAAAGGAAAAGATTAAGGAAAATTTGGTGAGTTTTGATTTCTTTATTTCAATCTTTAGTTTTTTTTCATAGATTGGGCCACTGTTTGGCCTCTGGGAAAGTTAAAGAAATTGTTAAAAGGAAGAAAAAAAAAACAACAAAAGAAACATCAGGCATATGGGTATTTTTCTAATTTGTTAGTTGCTAAAGTGTGTGTTGAGAACGGTGATGTATATTTGTTTTTCAAAATGTGGTCACATGTTCAATTGATGTAGCCGTTTATTGTGAATTCAAGAGATTCTGGAAAATATTGTAAGTTATTGGGTTTCTTTCTTTCTATCTTTATTTTTGTTTCAAAAGATTGGTGTACTGTTTGGCTTCAGGGAAACTAAAAGAAATTTGTTAAAATAGAAAAACAACAACAACAAAAGGAAAATCAGGCTTTTGGGTATTTCTTATTTGTTTGTTGTAAGTTGTTTACATGTGTGGTAAGAAAGGACATAAACATTATTGCTTTTCCAAATGTTGTCACATGTTCTATTGATATTGGCATTTGTTATTGTTGAATTCAAATCTGAAATATTGTGTATAGTTATTTTCCAATCAATGTTTTGTAAATCCGCGTGTGTTAGTTATTGTTACCATATAAGCCTAGAGTGTCTTCTATGCCCCAGTTTACTTATCACGTGAATTTGGTAGTCATTATTTACTTTTATGCTTGTTCTTATTATTAATTCATTTAGCAAGAAAGAAACTTAGAATGAATTTGGTAGTCATTATTTACTTTTATGCTTGTTCTTATTATTAATTCATCTAGCAAGAAAGGAACTTATAATTTGTATAGGCATTTTAGGATTAAAGTTAAAGGTTTCACTATACTTGATTAAGTTAAAGCTGCCATATTGGGTCATTGTATATGATGATTTTTTATTTGAGAAATGTGACGATATCCAAATGTTTTAGAATGGATGTGGTAGCAATTCATTGAATATAATATCCATAAGTCATCTAAAGTAGTTTTGTGAATTAATTCTTGTTCAGTTTTTTTTTTTTAATCTTTTTTCATTATGTAAACTCATTTGTCAGAAAATGAATAATTTTGGGAAGCTGAGCAATGACATTTCGTTGGATATTTTCTGCCACTTGCCGGTGAAATACTTTTTTGGCTAAAATGTGTGTATAAAGGGTGGCAGCAACTTATATCCGATCGCATTTTTAGCATAGTCCAGTCTCATATGAGCGTATTGGTATGAGGATTATTCTTTGAACATATAGGATTTCACTTTAATCGTTGTAATTTATGGTACCATGATGATTCCAAAGCTATTACCTATATTCATATTGAGATTGGAGTTGGTGAGCCAGTTTTCTTCCTGAGGATGTTATAGTATTGACCTCTTCCAATGGGCTCATTTGCTGTTGTTCAATCACAAGTTTGTCTTAATCTGACATATGTAGACATTGACATCCACCATCATCAACAAAAAACCATCTTTAAAGGCCAAGAGATCAATCCGTGAACTTGAGTCTCTCAACATTTCAAGTAAATAAAGGAGGTAGCTTTGATCTTTTTATCCTAGCTCCTACATAGGCTTTGAGTATTTAAGTTTCCATTTGAATTTGACTTATTTATTTAAGTTTGCATATGTTTATAAATACTCAAAGCCTATGTAGGAGCTAGGATAAAAAGATCAAAGCTACCTCCTTTATTTACTTGAAATGTTGAGAGACTCAAGTTCACGGATTGATCTCTTGGCCTTTAAAGATGGCTTTTTGTTGATGATGGTGGATGCCAATGTCTACATATGTCAGATTAAGACAAACCTTGTGATTGAACAACAACAAATGAGCCCATTGGAAGAGGTCAATACTAGAAGAGGTCAATACTATAACATCCTCAGGAAGAAAACTGAAGACTGAGTGCCCACCAACTCCAATCTCAATAGGAATGTAGGTAATAGCTTTGGAATCTTCATGGTACCATAAATCCCAATGATCAAATTGAAAATCTGTATGTTCAAAGAATAATCCTGATACGGGTACACTCCTATAAGATTGGACTATGTTGAAAATGTGATCGGATATAAGTTGCTACCACCCTTTACTTGAAATGGTGAGAGACTCAAGTTCACTCTTTGATCCCTTGGTCTTTAAAGATGGCTTTTTGTTGATGATGGTGGGTGCCAAGGTCTACATATGTCAAATTGAGGCAAACCTTGTGACTGAAGTTTGCTTTATTCCTATGTTATCAGGTTCCTCCATGGAACGCCTTATTGTGGTTTCGTATTCTCTAAGCTCAGTTCCTTTGAAATCGACGTAGATTGGAAGAACTTGTTATGTTGCTTGTTTACACAGGTATGTGTGGCTATGAAAGATATGAGCAGCTTTTGAGGAGTTCTTTGTGTAACCAAATAACACTGTAAAACTTGATTTAATGCATATTGACTTCAGCATAGTTTTCTCTTCTGAATCCTTTGGATCATTGATGTGCATACGCTGGCAGTTTAGCTTCATTGTTTTTTCATCTTGTTCTCTCATATGATTAATGTGGTGGTTGTTATGCTTTAACTTGTTGGTATTTCCTTCTGCTGATACTAATTTGGGTAATGACCCTATTCAGAGCTATTATCTCCCAAATCAGTGCCTTGAAGGAATGACTAAGCTCTCCTACAAATCTTCGACTGGGAGAAGGTTAACCATGAAAACCCTGTAGTTTCTGGATATAAGTTCACCCTGTTTGTGCACAACTGATGGCTAAGATCTTCTGTGCATCAAACCTTGAAAGGGAATCATACTTAATTTGCATAAGAAGTACTTGATGCTTTAAAAACTGCTTGATGATTGTACCCCAGTTCTTTTGTTTTCAGCTCATTTACTAGCGAGCTCAAAAGCGATTGCTTGTCCTTGCAAGGAAACATTTTGTTACTCCAACGGAACCCAAAAATATTTAGTTTTGAGTGCGCATGATTTTAGTCTTGCATACTACATGTTTTCATTTTGATATTGAGAACAATAAAGGTAAAAAATAGGAATGATCATAAGCTTGTAATAATTGAAGATTTTTGTAACATACTATATATAATGGTGTTGATTTTGTGCTTGATAAAAGATGGAACTCATATCCGTATACTTGAACTTCAAACTTCCAATCTGTAAAACATGCCAAGCCTACTACTCCATAATTTGTGAACTAACAAATCGCCACATCAAAATTCAGTGCTTTGATGTCTTCTTTTTACGAAAGCCAGCAACATTTCTGCCCAATAATTCTTGATGTTTAATTGTACTGAAAGAATCCTTCTTCGATTTCCAGAAAACAAAAGTACATTTACATAATTTAAAATTTAAAATAGAAACCAATTGGGATGTAGCCGGTCCCAGACTAGATATACACCAGAAAATGCCTTGCTGGATTTGTAATGCCATTGCCAGTAACCAATTACGACCTAATTTGGTAATTTTCTATTGTTATCGCTATTATCTATTGGGAATTCCCAAATGCAAAAAGGAAGTTTGATTCTTTTGATCAAGGAGTGACACAGAGTTCAGTAACAAACAAAAGTGAGAACACTTGGTAGTGCAACAACCATAAAGCAACTTCAAAATGAGAGAAAATGTAATTAGATATCACAAAAATATAAATAAATTTGTCTCAAGATGATTTCTTTTTGTTGTTTACAAGTATGCAAAAATATAATACACACAATAAAACTTGTCAAGAGTTGTGGAAAAAACACAAACATCAAAATGGACATTTACATATAATTATTATCCTAATAATAAAAATGCATTTGTAAACTAATGAATACTACTACCTCTTCTATGTCAGTGTCACTCACAGTTCGATATTTGAACCGCCTTTTATCCCTGCCAAAACCAGAAAAAGTAAATTGCTTTATCTACACAAAGTTCCGAAAATATTGGAAAATTATCAGCCATATACCTTTAAATGATACTTCTATCAAACGTGCTACAACACTTTTTAAGTGTATTACTTGTATATCCTAAGTTGACAAAACACTTCTGCTATCCACCAATCCGTTAATTGCCGTTAGCAAGCGCTGATATCATAAGGATAATCTAATCTTTTTTTAAAAATAACATGTCATCTCATTTACCTGGTAAAAATGACATGTCATATGATATATATTGATAAAAATGTAATGTCATCCCATTTATCGAATAATTGTTAATAATTGCTAAAAATAAAAACTATTTTACAACTGAATCTACTCCTCCAAAATTTAACCTAAATTTTTAAAGATCTACTCCTCCAAGCTTCAACTGGAATTTTTTATGGTATAATATGTATAATTGTAAATAATATGTTGTTAATAATTTTTTATAGTATAATATGGATATTTTTTTATGGATAATTGTTAATAATATGTACAATTAATAATTCATATTTTTTAATCAAAAAAATGTATTGTTAATAACAAAATAAAAAAAATTGTGTATTGAAAATTTATGTTAATTTTTGGAGTAAATTTATATTTTTACCTCATTTTGAGTTTCAAGGGCGAAATAGTCAATTTGCCACAATTCTGTTAACTTTCTAACAGAAGTTAACGGATTGGTGGACGGCAGAAGTGTCTTGTCAACTTAGAGTATACGAGTGATACACTTAAAAAGTGTTGTAGTACGTTTGATACGGGTGTCATTTAATGGTATATGACTGATAATTTTCTTAAAATATTTATCAGGCAAACACTATCTTACAACTAATGTAAGATACATTCCTCTCACATGAACAGTGTATGTGTGGGGTCCACACACTATTCATGTGAGGAGTGTATCTTACATTAGTTGTAAGATAGAGGGATCCTATTCATCAAAATATTTTGCACAACAGCTAGCAGATTTAATGGAGGTAAAAAAAGGTCCATGGAAGAGACATCATAAAAGAACAGCAAATCAATTGATTGCATATACGGGACCCCTAAGGTAAAGTTTACCGATTGAACAAAAAAAGCATGCACCCAAAAAGCCAGTTTTTTATGAAGTCTAGGACCACTAAAACGTACTGCACGGATAAGTTGCACATTGAAAATTAAGAAATTGTGAGAGTTAGGTGTACAAATATTATGAAGATCTGGATACAAGCGCGCACATTTAAAAAAAAAAAATGAACAGTAATGGTGCGTTTACTGGTAGAGGAGACATTGAAGATTTATTGTAATTGATTTGTTCTTTTCGAATGAAATCATTTGCCAATTAGGGAGGGAAAAAAAGAAACAAAAACAAAACAAAGCAACAGGTAGGGAACTAAAATTATTGCTAGATTGCTTTTTGACACATGCATCATATTTGCTGATGAGTCCCTGATGAATCATATTATGCTGATTATACAATGAATACATGCATATGACATCCACATAAAAATTAATGGGACTTCAGATGATATAATTATTTATACGGTCATCTTGTTGCCTTTTTGTTGCAGAAAGAGAATCAAGATGGCAAGGATGGAACTTACGTCCGTTTCTACGTAAAGGAAGTTTTTGCAATACATTTGATATGAATATGTTAAAATGTTTGAAATACTCCCGTGGTTTTGATAAAAGTTAATTTCTGTTAATGAAAATACGAAAAATTGATAGATTTTTCAAATAATAAGTTAACCACCAAACAAATTAAAAATTTCCAGTTTTTTTGTAATCAGAGGACACAATGGGGGGCTGATAATAATTTCTAAATTACAAAAAAATTAAAGAGAAAAGAGTGTGGCTATTTCAGCGCACAAAATAGTTTGTATCTTTATTATTAATTATTAATTTTTTGTTTTTCTTAATTAATTTGTTTAGTTCTACATATTGGATTGAACAATCCAATTCTCTTTTGTCGACTCAAGTAAAGAGTTTTGAGTTGTGACAAATGGAAAATTACTACACACGTTCCTTGTAAGTTGAGATTGAAATGCTGTAATAAAATTGAATTTCTTATTAAAGATGTTGAACATAAAATAGAGAAATTTACATAGTAGGAATTAAGGAGCATTATTACTAACTAGTACACTCCTTGAGTAGGCAAATTATCAAAAAGGAAGGACTTAATATACTCCTCGAGGCTCGGAAGCCGTTGGCTGTCATCATAGCTGTACATCAAAGGAACCATTCTGGCAGAGTTAAGAGAAGCCCTTGTGAAAGATGCTGAAAATGGATTTGGGGAGAGGCATTCCTTGTTTAGGCGCTTCCATGCATCTGAAATCTTATCCATGGCATGCTTGTGTGCATCTTCAGCCGTTAAGTCTCGGTGTTCCATCATGTAGTAATATAGATATGATCCATCTTTGCCGCCTTGATTTTCATCCTGCAGTAGTACAGTAATTTATAATTATTTCCATCATAAACTGTACAAGTTCATGAGCAGTGATCAGAAAAAACTTCATTTTTTGGATCATCTAATGGACACATGGTGATCGCAGAAACGGCATATGATCATGTGTCCTGCCCCCCAAGCATGTGACCATACAATTTGTATACGTTACCTTAGCACTTCCCAAGTCATCCCAAATTCGAAGAATTGTTGCGACGGATGATACAATGGGTGGGTTGCTGTCAATGAGTTGCACTGTTTCATTGGTGATGCCATGACCCAGGAGAAAGAAAATGTGCACAAGTACCAAGTGTACCCCTGAACTAACAATCCCATTTTCCAAGTACTCTTCAGCCTTAGGCAAGTGCCCGGAAGCAAACCATTTTGCCTCTATTAGGAACGCGTTGCACAAACTTCCCCACTGGTGGTACACTCAACATAATTAATATCAATGAATTAATTAGATTACAAATCTTGTTAATTACACACACACACATATATGAATGTGTCTGTGTGTGTATAGATACACACACCCCAAGCGGACGCCCTCATTTTTTTTTTATGCGAACATGTTGTTAAATCATGTAGTTGAATAGATTCAATATATATATATATGTGTGTGTGTGTTAGTTATTAAACCACATAGTTTTATATTGCATTGAAAACTAACTCTATTAAAACATATATATATATATATATATATATATATATATATATATATGTATGTATGTATGTATGTATGTATGTATGTATGTATGTATGTATGTATGTATGCATGCATGCATATGTGTGTGTGTGTTTGTGTGTGTGTGTGTGTGTAAAATACTAATTTTATACCGCCTTTCGCAAGGAGTGCACAGGGTTATACCCATGCTCCTTGTACACCTTGTTGCTGATTTCATTAGTGATATCGTTAAGAGCCTTGAAACATATCTTCATGTACTCTGGCAATTGATCAATGTCCCCAAGATCCCATCTGTAATAAAAATAAGGGAAGGAATTCGAGAATAAATAAGAGGTATCATATTAGCCATATAACAAGTAAATCATTTATTTTAAGAACTATCATGGAAGTTATATTAAATCCGAATACACGTGTCATACATGTATTATCTAGTTGTATTACCTCTGATGTATTATAAAATGAATTTCTTCAATAGGAGAGATACGAAAAAAAAAAAACAAAAGATAAAAAAATTCATTAATAATATTATCATTAATTTTTTGGTTACTAATAATTAATTCTGACCTTTTTAGTACAGGGCACACATTAAAATTTAAGAAGATATATGGTACCTATTAATGGCTTCTGTGAAAAGGGTGAGGGCATCGAGTGCTCCATAAACATCAAAAATGTCGTCAATAATGTAGACGAAGGAGATGGGTTTTGTGAGCTCTATCCTTTGCCACGACAAGTTTGGATCCGTGAAACATGCCATTGACCACACATACCATTTAACTGGTTGCTCTCTTGCAAATTCCAACTTCTTAGCCAAACCGAGCTCTCTCCACCAACTAACATATTTTAAACATGTTACCATATGACAATATAAGGCTAAATGCCCTTTACTTGCTTCCTTATTGCTTTGTTTAATAATCCATTACATCCCTATAGTTTATAAAATATCCCATTGCATCAATGTCTCTCAATTTTTATACAATTTGACAGCTTATCCTTTATTGGATAATTGAAATGAATTTAAAAAAAAAAGAGTTGTGATTTTATTTTTTTAAAAGATTTTTTGAAAGATAATTTGTAATGGAATTAAAAGTATTGACAATTAAACTGAACTTGTAAATATAATTGTTAATTTTTCATTTCTTTTCAAAATAATTTTTTGCGTGTGTTTATATATTGATCAACAGTAAATTATAGTCAATGAATATTTAAATTTATTTATAATTTAATTTGGAAAATTAAATAGTTAACAATAACATTCCCAATCAGAAACTTATTTTCGATTATTATTCAAATATTATCCCTTATAGAAAATATGTTCTACGTGATTAATAATAACAGTGTGAATTTGAATAATAGTGAAAGATAATTAATTTTTTCTTTTATTATCAATCATTCCCAGATAAATAATTCACAAATGATTTATGTTATTCATTTGTATTATTCAGATTTATCTGATATAAAACTATCAAATTGAGCAAAAAATATGAGAATCAAGAGTGTGTCTTGGATTCAAACTATAAGGCTGTTTGAGCATTCACTCCAAATTATATTTAGTTTTAAACCAAAATTAGCTTACCTGGATATTTGCACAATTTCCTTTTGGTGTAAGGATTGGACCAATTTGAAATCCATATTCGCTAGTTCTTGCAAATCCAGTATCCGAATATATTCATTGCCTTGAAAATTGCCATGGAAAAAGTTTTTGGCCGGGGACAAGCTTTTGCGATAGGGATGCAGCAACAGATGCTCAACTACTCCCGCTAGATCATAATTAGCAAGATGTGTCGCACTAAAGTGTCCAGCTTCATCAAACACATCTTCTCCTCCAATACTTAGCTGTGAGGCCTCGTATAAGCTCATCAATCCATTGATGTCTTCACTTACATTCTGTTTAAACTCCCCTTCTTTGTTTCTGAACCTGTTAAAAACATCTGTTTGACACCAATTTTAAATTCAATTAAGTTCAATTTGATCGATTAGAGTACTCATAGGAAAAAGAGCTGGCAGAAAATCAAATACAAACACATATACACAGACCTGGAGACACATAGTAACCTTGTTGTCTCAACAGTCGAAAGCGAAGGGCAACCTCTTGAAGGTCATTATAGCGATCACCATCAGTGAAAAATATGCTATACTGCCTTCGTAGAATTAGTTCAATCTCATCTTGAAAATAGTAATCAATCCCTAGGCGTTGAACGACATCAATCATGGCCAATCCTTCAAAAGAATCGTCATCTCCTAGTTTGATAAGTATGTGCTTGATTACCTCCAGTTTTTTCGCATGCTTAATGTGAATGTCGTCCTACATAAGATAAGAGACAGAGAATTAAACACTTTCCCATAAGGTGCCTGACAATTATGAAATAAGAAACAAGAAATATTATTAAACCACATAGTTTAATAGCTTTTCCGAACTTTAATAAAGTTCAAGATCCTAAATCAGATCAGCAATATATACTTTTATATATGTGGCTCACATTAAAGTTACTGGGGTGTTCACTGGGATAAGTGAAATGTTTCAACGGCGCAGAAACACCTATGTTATCATTAATGTTGCCCTTTTTATTATTAGGCATGAAAGAATTAATGTTACTGAGGTTTGGGTTGCCAACTTTTGATATGTGTTTTGGAATAACTTGAATGTGGGATGAATCAGACGAAATATCTTTGGAAGAGAAAGCCATGGAAAGTGTGTATTCGTGGAAATAGCTAATCTTGACAGAAAAGAGAGAATTGGTTCTAATAGCTCGAGAATATGAAGAATAAATGAAGCAATTATAGAACACATTTCCCGTCGGAGTAGAATGGATTTATCCACGTGCTTTTCTTAGGAGGCGAAAAGGCCACGTGTGTACGCCTTAGTTAGGATAAATGCTCACTTTAAGTCTTCATTTTGACTTTGTTTAATTTTTATATTTAAAAAAAAACCTCAAAACACCCTTATATTTAATTATGTTATGTTCTTACTTTTATTTTTTTTTACTTTTACAATAATACGCTTGCAATAATATTCTTTACATTAATTAATTAATTTATAAGAATTTAATTAGCACATTAACCGATAAATATTAGTATGAAAGAACTAATATTTTTTAAAACCTCGCTAATAATTTGTTTATAAATAAATTAATATCAGCTAACTTAAGCATGTCTAGTTTCCTTGGGATAATTTTTACAAGTAGTTATTTTATAAAAAATTAATTTACCAAATTAATCTAAAAGTAAAATAATAACGTAAAAATTTGTGGAAAATTTTATGTTATTTTTAAAGCTAATTTGGTAAATTAACATTTTTTTTAATTAATTTCCTCAAGAAGGCAAGAATATTGTTGTAAGGGTATTATTACAAAAGGAAAGAAAAAACAAGGGTAGAAGTGTAACATATTTAACTGTGAGGGTATATTGAAATTTTTTCTTTTTAAATATAAGGATAAGAAAGACACTTAACTCAAAATATAAGAACTAAACAAGTATTTACCCCTCAATTATAAGACAAATTAAATATAATAATTAGACACCATCAATTAATCAAAAACTCTAGCCGCCACCGCCACTTCCCTTTATGCCACCATCTTCTTATTTACTTTCTATAGAACAATTAAAAACACTTTTTACATTCTTCATATACACTATCTTCTCTTCTACATTTTGTAGGTGCTACATATTCTAAATATTTTCTTAATAAAATTTCATCTCAAATGATGTAATATTCATTCACTAATTGGCAAAATTATGTAACTAATTCACACATAATTTATAAAAAATCATCAACCACTTTATGAATAAAATCACATTATTTGCAATGAAATGTGAGATCAAAATTTTCTCTTTACTACTTTCGAACTTATTTTAATTTTTTTTTACCAAGTAAATGATATATACTTATAAATTCATATCCAGTGAGTAATGGGTCCAAGGGCTTTGGCAAATGTGGGTTTTGCCATTTTATATGTTTATGATCACTTTTATCTACTGAACGATAATGTATCAGTCTATAAGAAGAGTATTTGATTGATATCAATTTATTTTAATATAAAATATTAAATATTAAAAGCGTTTTCATTTTTTTTTTTCAGAAGCTGTGGCACATGCTGGTCCCTTAAAAGATCCGCTACTAGGAAGGAGTTTCGGTGCCTATTATTGAATATATGGATGCATGGTCATTTTGTCAAACTATGGAAATGTATCTTTTTTTTTTTTTTAAATTTTAGGAATGTAAAACAATCAGAACACATTTATTTTTTAGTCTTGATTGCTCATGGCACAAGCACGATACTATCGTGATGTGGAGGCTGCTGCATGTCTTATAATCTAAGTGCTCATTTGCTATGATTTATTTGCCAGTCGAGAATATCTCTTTGAATTTAAAATTTTCTTTTCCTCTTATGTCGTTTGATTGTAATTGGAAACTTAAAAAAAAAAAAAAAGTTAGATGCTTTCTTATAAGAAAAATGATAAACTTACAAGCTTCGTGTTTATATAGGGAAAGCAGATCGAGTATTTGCGTGTTTTTTATTTTTCTTATTCATATCTTTTAAGCTGAGGTTTATTGTGTTTAAAACTATTATCGTGTAATCGACTTTTTTTTTTTTTTTAACGTTGGAGTATTTTTATTTTCTTTTTTATTTTTAAATGCTTTTAGTAAGTCTTAGTGGTACAAAAATACTATATTCATAAAAAAAAGGTGTACACCTTGCTTGCCAGAGGGAGTTCTAGTAAGTAAAAATAGGCTAACTTGTTCAAATATTATAAGGTGTACTATTGACAATGACATGGATATGGATGTGATTGTTTATTAGTGATTATAAAAATTAAAGTAATAAAAAAAAATGAAGATCTTCTACATATTTGAGATTACAAAGATTTCGCGTTTGTATGTAAATATACATAACTAATGATGTACACATTTTTTTCAGGAAAAAAAAATTAATGTGCACGTGGCTTTTAAAATATTTAAAAGTTAAGCAACACTAACACAAGTGAAGGGGACTTTTCTTATTATAATATGTTGTGTAATAAAATTGATTTATTTGTAATTATACAGCTCTGTAAATGTTTACAGAATCCATACTTTAGAAAACATCCCAAGTCCTCCGAAATAATGAGCAACCAGCCATATGTATAGTACAATTTCATATAACGTCAACAGAAGTGTAAGAATGAGAAAATGAAATAATGATCCTGAACAGAAAAGCGAAAAGAAGTCGTAAAATTTCTTGAATCAACTTTCGGTGTGTAGTGTGTACTCAAAAGTCATTATTTTTAAAATTGCGGACGTTCGAGATAAATTGAAATGGGCACCATAGGTAGGAACTTATCCTAACCCAAGTTAAACTAAAATGATCTTTCAATAAACGTTTACCTGTTTACCATGAAGAGCAGACGTCTGCAAATGACATTCATTTAATAAATTAGAAAATAGAACCATCATTCGCACGACTTTAAAAAAAGAATTTAATATTATTCTTTTTTCTTACTTTGCACTAGATGAAACTGATAAAAAATATGAATTGTTTTCTTTTAAGATTAGGCAACCTTATAAAACTACTGTTATTTATGAAAGTTAATTATTTTTTTTTGTTAACTTTAAAAATATATATATTAATGTGTATATTGTAAGTGTACAGACCTTATACATTTTGTAGTTATTGATAAGTTCGAAATTATATTCAACTTGTTAATCTGTTAGAACTTTTATATCTATTTTTTTCCAACTAGCTCCAACGATCTCAATATCACCAACAATACAAAAACTTTCGACAACATCTATAATATTATGAAAAAATAACATAAACATATTAAAACATAAGGATCAATAATTTCTAATATACACTTAAAGATTAACAAACATTAATAATTAAAAAAAATAGTTGAGAGGATTGTTTTATCATTCACACGTATATCAATCAAATTCAGAGATATGAATTGGAATCTATTGATCGGAATCTTAACAGTTCCTTCTTCTAACCTCTTAAGCGAAGTTATAATCAAGAAAATAATCTTATACTGATTTGAAAGTGGTCTGTACTCGCCTGTAGTTGAAACAACTTTCAAATTCTTGACACTGTACAAAGAATTCTCACTCAACATGTGTTTAAACCTTGTCACTTAATTTTTTCTGATTGTTGGATGCATTAGATTTTCCTACAAAAAAAAAAAAAATGCTAGATTAAGTGTAAAATAATTGGAAAAAAAATTAGAGAAAACAATGGGAGAAGGAATTTTTTATACAATATTTTCATCAATAAAAATCATATTCACACTAATCAATTCTCTATTTTTCTTAATATTAACAGACTCTCACATCCTACAAAGCCTAACCCTTATCATCCAACTATCTTTATCATTGTTCAATTCCTGAAGAAAAAAGTACTCCATGAAGCACACAATATTAAAAATTCAAATAAGTCAAAAAATAAAAACACAAGAATATTTCTAAACAGGATGTTGGTTAAATAATTAAAAAAAAATCCAAACAAAACAAATCTTAAATACTTATTGTTTATAAAGTTTGAAAAAGCCAAAAGACACTAAACAAAAGGTTGCATAATTAACTATGAGATTATTGCATTAAAATTAGGCACTAGTGGTATTGATGAGGGAAGATGAAGGAACCTTCTTTCCTAATTAATTAGTTGATGTATTTTAAGCTACTAAAGTTTAGTTGTTAACTTAATAAAATAAATGAATGTTTCAAGACTTATAATTAATTTTTATTATTGGTTACATATTGTTGAATTTAAATAGAAAGAAGAAGAGACATGTAATCTTTTGTAATCTAATAATTATTTTTTTATTTATTTTCTATTTTTAATATTTTGTAATGTAATTATATTTTAATCTCAACCAATATATTAGATAATAGAAAATATAAAAAGATGAGAAATAATGATGCCAAAAAATTTAAATAATTAATGTTTATAAAGTTTGAATAAGCCAAAAGGCACTAAACAAAAGGTTGCATAAGTAAATATGAGATTATGACATTAAAATTAGGCTCTAATGGTATTTTTGAGGGAAGATGAAGGAATCTTCCTTCTTATATTAATTAATTGATGTATTTTAAACCATTAAAGTTTAATTGTTGGCATAATAAAATAAATGAATGTTTGAAGACTTATAATTAATTATTATTAATGGTTACTTATTGTTGAATTTAAATAGAAAGAGGAAGAGACATATAATCTTTTGTAATTTAATAATTATTTTTTATTTTTAATATTGTGTAATGTAATTATTTTTTAATCTCAACCAATATATTAGATAATAGAGAATTCAAGAAGATAAGAAATATTGATGCCACATTACCTCTTGTAGTCCTACCTTTATATATATCTATAGATATATATTAGTTAATTTTTAATGACAAATCCTTCATTTTATTAAAATAAAGACCAAACTCACATTTATAAAAGAATTTTTTTAGGGTCATCTAATATAATTTTTTTTTATTGGGTCTATTAGAAATTTTCCAAGAACTAGCCCGACCTACAATCATGACAAATCCAGACACTTAAATTAGAGAGGACTTAGCGTAAAAATATGAGTCAATATTGTTTCTTTGAAACCCAAAACCAGACGAAATAGCAACTTTAACACGAGAATAGAACTCCATAAATAGTAACTATTGGTATTGTTCTCGTCATTGTGTAAGGGCACTGTTCATCCAATACTATTCAGATACTATTCACTTAGCACTATTCACGACACTATTCATCCGCAACAATCATAAATTCATCAAGGTGTGCACATTGCACTCTCCTTAAGACCAATTTTTGCTTCTTTAGGAAGATTTCCTGATGCAATAAGAATACAAATGATGCGGATCGATCTCTAGGATTCAATAACGTCATTATTGTGAGGTTGCACTCCAAACAACAATGCAAAATAGCAAAAGAAAAATTATAAAGAAAACATGAGAGAGGAGGAGAAGTCATAGAGGTTGTTGTGCCTTGAAACCCTTTTATGTCTTCTTTATATAAAGAAATCCTCTATAATCATTTTCTTAAATTCAATTCGAATTAGTCACCCACTTTCCTTATTTAATTTGAATTAGTTATCCATGTATCTCGCAATTTAATTCAAATAACATAATCCAAATCACATCTCGATACAACTCAATTCTATTTCAAAGCAAATATAAAAGTGTTTGCTCTTACTTCTCTCTGCTGTGGGAAATTGGTATTTTGAATTACCAATAAAATTCCAACACTTAATTCAAATTTTATAATTTAATTTGGAGTATTTAATTTGTTTCACTGTTCACTTGAATATGTTTAAAGTCTCAAAAACTCAAATTATATATTATTTTTAAATTTCTTTAAAAAATAAATTATTTTTTAAATAATGAAACTTTTAAATTTTAAAAAATAATAATAAATTATTTATTTTAAACACTAAAACTCATTGTGGCTACATTTGTAAAGTTTCTTTTCAACCGGATACGCCCATGCGCAGTGTACATTGAATCAACCATAACCAATGTCATTGATATGAGGGTTTGCTTATAATACAGTCGTTGTGTCTCAGACAGTCACTTATTATTATTATTTTAATTACGCTTACAACCGGCCATCGTTACCCTTATTTTAATGAGTTAAAGTAGGGATGGCAAAAGCCAGGTCCGGGTTTGGCCTTCCCGGTTTCGGACCCGGATGCCGTTTTCATTACACCGGACCCGGATGTTAACCCGGTTTTCTTGCATCCGGGTCCGGTCCGGGTTAAACCCTGAAAATCCGGGTTTTGAACCCGCATCAATAAGAGCAGTCTGAAAAAGAAAAAAAAAAAGAGTTTTATCCCATCACATGAACCAGAAAATTTAAGGATTAACGTGATATACAGACTCATAAAATTAAAAATCCATCATGTTGGTCAATCACATACTTATTCGAAGTCAGAAAAATGCCATCCAAAAAGAAAAAAAAAGTCGGAAAAATGAGTAATTGCAAAAGCTTTTGAAGTAGGAAAAGTTTTCCAGCAGGAGAAACACATAAGACAGCACGTGAGGAAGAAAGTATAACTCTTTCATTTTTTTCCCAGTCTGAGTAGTTTTGCTGGCAATTTCGCAAATCAGTTCAATTTCCGTATCAGTGTTGTTTTCTCCACAAGCTGATGAAGGTGCGTCTTCCCTCGAAATACGGCAACTGACGATGATGATGATGATGAAAAGAGCTGCGACGGTAGCGAAGAACAGTGATTTGAGTTGATGAGGAGACGATTTGAAGAGAAAGAAAATGGTTGGCTCTGATTTTGGGCTACGGTGGCTGCGATATACGAGTGAAATTAGGGCACTTGTGTGTTGTGTGTGTGTTTTTCTAATGTTACTATTTATATTAAATATAATAAAAAATAATATATCCGGGTCTGGGTTCCGGATATGCGGGTTAACTCAAACCCGCATCCGGACCCGGATATATCCGGGTTAAAAAAAATAATTCCGGATCCGGATTTTATTGTACTCCGGTACGGGTTAAACCCGGACTGGATTGTCCAAGTTCGTGCGGATCCGAAAAAAACTACCATCCCTAAGTTAAAAGCAACCAATAATAATGGTAACTATCATATAGTTTCCCTTATTTTAAGTAAATATCAAATTTATCAATTCAAATTAGAAAGCTACCAAATACACCCTCCACTTTACGAGAAAATATACTTTTTTATTTTTTTAATTCATGGAAAATATACTTATATAACTTATATAGAAATCAGAATAATAATTAAATATAATTAAATAAAATTAACTATAAATTAAATATTATTTTCTTAATACTATGTTATAAATTTAATGATATTTTTGTTTTTAAAAATAATATAACTTCTGTATGGATGAGAATAATTATATATATAAAAAATAAAATTAACTACATTTATTTAATATTACATAAATGTAACGACATTTTGCTTAAAAAACTATCAAAACATTTTTTTCAACTAAAATTAATATGTTTTATGGATAGCCTCTAAAAAAAATTGTATATTAGAAAATATAAAGCATCTAATATTTAATATTTTTAAATAATACTCACAAAAAATTTCTGGTGCAAATTAATTGATATAAACATATGTGCCATATGGATTTTTTTATCTTTTACAATTAGAGGTGATTAATAATATAATTATAAGACTATTTTTTTTAAATGTAGTTAATGACCATCATTGTTAGCCATTATTAATTCGATTAAACTGAACTCCATATCAGATGTTTTATTATCAGAATGTATATATAGCCTATTTATAAATATATGACATTATTTTAAAATTTAATAAGCTTTTTATTACTTATAACAACAACAACAACAACAACAATAATAATAATAGTAGGTAAAGGGAATTTTTAACTCT
This sequence comes from Citrus x changshan-huyou, assembly GCA_039657385.1. Taxonomy (NCBI): domain Eukaryota; kingdom Viridiplantae; phylum Streptophyta; class Magnoliopsida; order Sapindales; family Rutaceae; genus Citrus; species Citrus x changshan-huyou. Next base: position 13,327,670 of record CM077555.1, read on the forward strand.
TATCTCCCATATGAGTATTGTTGGTTTAAAAATGTTTTGCAGTGGAAATATTTGAACCGCAGTTCTCATACAACATATAGAATTAACATGATCTAGAAATTGTACCTTTGTTTTTTCGTAGAAGTAATTTAGGCTGCCAATTCATGATCCGCCACCGCCAATCTTATTAGATCACAATCTGTCAGCGACGATCTTATTGGATCACGATCTGTCATGAACGATCTTTCAGGTTATAATTCAAGTTTGACTTGCACTTGACATGTGGGTGCCTTTATCACTACTGAAAGCAACTACCAATAGAAAAATTTTTCTCTCAAAGCTAGAAAGAAAAAAAATTCTTTCTGCGTTCTGTATATTATGGCTCCTCTCTTCTTTTGTGAAAGAATAAGCCCTTTTTATATACACTGGTGGAAACCTTAGACTACTTATTTATCTCTTTTTAATTCTATAAATAAAAAAATTTGATTTAAATTAAAATATAAAATTAAAGCCAAAAGTGGCGTTATACTTATTCTTTGCTATAGGGCCCACCTTGTAAAATAAAACAAGGTCCCTTACACATAAGTATATTAAATAGAGCCTCCCATCAAATAAGATATTTAGGCTTTTAACCTAAATAGTTAGTTATCTTACTTATCAATCCAATAGTGGTGCAATCAATTAAAAGAAATAACCCGAGAATCATACTAATTATGTTAACACATTATGGCCAGAGAATTCTATGATCAAGTATCAAAAACTCATCAACAGATATGTTGTACAAATTCTATATTATTAACCTATAATCTCACAGCTCATGATTGCTTCCAGCAAGATACCGGGTAATCTTAACTACAAATGTATGTCGCGCCCATTAGTAACTAAAATGAAATAATAATCACAAACAAAAAACTATAATTAACTTGAGATTGAGATTGCAATAAAATCAATGCCTATGAGATTTAATAAGTCTGATAGTTATTTCGTGGTTAATTAAATCTCATATGTGATCTAGTTCAATGCAGTCAAACTACAATAGTAAACTCATACATAATTAAGATAAATTATTCAATGAATTTACTACAGTCTAAACATATATAGAGCGCCCAACTCTATTTATCAACTGTAAACTCAATTTATTTAATCATAAAATAACTTGTATTTATGTCTTCTGTGAATCATACGATAATCACATAAATACATATAATATGATTAAACAGATTTTATTCAAAATATTTATGCAATTAAGATGTTTGAAAAATATCTCAAACATTTTATTAATAAAAAAAATATTTATTATAAATAGATAAAGGAAAATTATCAATTGTATACCCTTAGTTTACTCCGTTATCAAATTTACTACAACACTTTAGGGATATATCAATCGTCCGCCCTAAGTTGACAAAATGTATCTGCAGTCCACTAAACCGTTAGTTGCCGTTTAAATATGATGACATCAGATGGGTAATCTAGTCTTTTCATATGATACAAATGATAATTTAAGGGTATATAAGTGATAATAAGAGATTTTAAGGGTATATAAGTGATAATTTTCAAGGGTAAAATCGTCAATTCGCTACAGTTATGTTAACTTTCAAATGACAGTTAACAGTTTAGTGGTCAGCAGATAATTTTTGTCAATTTAGGGTGGACGGTTGATGCATCCTTAAAATATTATAGTATTTTTAATAAAAACGTAAATTTAGGGTATACGAATAATAATTTCCTATAGATAAATCGATATGCTTTAAAGAGCACGTAATCGTAACAAGTATAACTTGGATAGCTAATTAAATAAAGAGGCTAAAAGACACTCAGCCGCCCCTTAGGACTGAGCAATCTTGTAAATTACAATTTCAACTCTTATTCAAATTGTATTATAAATGCTAAGGGATAAGACAGTGGCACACTCATGGTTTGGTGAAATGGTCAAAAAGACCCACTTGTTTTGATTTTAGTCCACGTACATTTTTTTGGACAGTTACGTCCTTTGACTATGTGACCCAACTATTTTCATTTGTACATAATCACCTAAAAAGAGATATATGTGGTAATATTGTATTATATTCATTAAACATTGTCTTTTATTTATAATTACATAATTTAAGCATGGTGTTTTATTTTTAATTGCCAAGGACAGGTATGTCCTTGGACAATTTTATTTTTAATTTAAATTCAATAAATTTGAGTAATATTACATTTATCTAGTTACATATTAACGTATAATTTATTTATAAGTGTTACAAAATTGTTCCATAGTAGATGGATAATAAAATCAAGGGTTATTATTATTTTACTACTTCGAAAATTGCCAAATATCAAATGACTACAGCAAGTATTGTCTCCTATCATTTTTCTACTATATCTTTATAAAAATATCATTTTACTACTTTTCCATTACAACAAATATTATTTTACTACTTTTCCATTACAATCATTAGTTTACCTGTTAGTTGACTAGTTAGTTGATTAATAAAATACCAATTTTACCCTTCACGATTAAAAAAAATAATAAGACCAATTTGTAATCCATATATCATAATTCCAAAAAAAGAATTATGTTGGCATTATATACCCATTTTAATAAATATATTACAAATTTATTTTGTAAATAAGTTTCAAGTATTTTTTTTTAATCATGAAGGGTGAAATTGATATTTTGCTAGTCAACTAACTGGTCAACTAACAGTTATAACGGAAAAGTAGTAAAATGATATTTTTATAAAGATATAGTAGGAAAATGATAAGAAACAATACTTGTTATAGTAATTTGATATTTGATAATTTTTGAAGTAGTGAAATGATAATAACCCTAAAATCAATTATCATTGAAATAGCTAAAAAATAAAGTTATGTTACTCATTTAGGATTTTTTGTTTTATCACAACTACTGTGGCATCTTATGCATCATCGATTGATTGGGTTGTATTACTCATAAGAATTTAATGCCAAACATATACACATGACAATAAATAATTAAATAATTAGTAACACATTAATTGGATACAAAATAAGTATAATAATAACATTATTGTTAAAATATTTTTTTTTCCTTTTTAAATTTTTGGATAAGCAAGTTTAGGGGAAACCTGTGGTGCAACTGTGGTACTGTGCCAAAGTTACACCTAGCCGTTGGATACCAATGAACCTCACCAATCTAAGTGCATCCAACGGCTGAATGCAACTGTGGCACGGTACCACAGTTGCACCGTAGCCTGATCCGCAAGTTTAATACCAATTTAGCTTAGAAATGATTTGAGTTAAATATGAAATCTTTAAGCAGTTGTTGTCTATGGAGAATTGCCTGTATAGACAACTTATTTTGAAATTTCTAGCAAATCGAAAGTTAGAAATTCATTAGTGAAGTTCCAGAATGGTGAAATCTTTGGTTAAATTAATGGGAATAAACCCATGAACTGATGTCGTGATGGATACTTACTTGGGACATGGTGTTCACAATTATATAAGTGCAAATGCTTAGTAGATGCTGAATTATGTTTTACATAAATGTTACAAAATGTCGAATTGAAATCTTTACTGACTATAATTATTTGATTTGTTTTTTTAATCTTGAACTTTGCACAATATTTTGATTGGAAAACTAAAGAAAGTAAGGTTTTGTTTGAGATTGAGGCAAGACAATTGTAGTTCAAAGTTACAGTACTAAAATGTTTGGTAAACATTAGTTGTTGTACCTTAGAAGCTAAGTTGATTTAATTTTACACTAGTATAATGAAAGTTTTATTATATCTTTACTTACTTTTTCAAAATTAATATTTAAAAAATTTAATTATTATGCAATATTAATTTTTAATTTATAATTATAGCTTGTTTTCCATAGCAGTTGTAACTTAAAAGGTACAGTACTTCAATACTAAACAAGCCCTAAGAAACGAAAATGAGAAAATAGAAAAATTAGTGTTGTCGTTTCTATTTTGCGGATGATTTTCTTTTCCCATTTTTATTTTATGCTGTAACAAAATGTAGATGTAAATGGATTCCCCTGCTTCTGATTTATGGAATATAAATCAGGCATTTAAATTTTGAATATTGTTGTTTTTTTTTCACAGTCTTGTTTTCTAATATCATTTCGTTTTTCTATTTTGTATGCAAAGACTCATGAAATTTAAATCTAAAATGAGCAGTATCTGAAATTTAGCATTTGGAAGCTGTAAATTGATTTAATTTTGTATTGGTCTTATTGAAATTAAAAGTTTTTAAATAGTTATTTTCTCACAAGCTTGAAAAAAGATTTCTCAACAGAAGTGATTTTAGGCTCATTTCCTTCCACAACTTGGGAAATTTACAAAAACATCCCAAAAATTTTTATAATTTTCACAATTGGCCTTCCAAAATTTTTCCTATCATAATTAGCCAAATATAAGGTTTCTTCCCCAAATTACCATTGTCTATCAAACCAAATACAACTTTTCTTCTCCCTCTTTATCAAACCAAACGCAGGCTTGCACTCTTGAATCATCATCGGCAAACGGCAACGGCAAACGACAACGGCGAACGATAAAAGTGAACTCCGATCAAATACAGCTGAATCCATCTGGATTCAACACCAATCCGACACGATTCTAACAAAGTGAAATAGAGTCAACTTGATTTCATGCGACAAGAGAGTTTCAGTGCAATTGTATGTTGGTGCGACAAGCGCTTGTCGCACTAAATTTGTGAGAGAGGCAACTTGTCGAACCAAGAGTGAGTTGCACCGAAACTGTCTCTTGGTGCAACAGGCACCTATCACAAAAATTTAGTGTGACAAGCGCCTGTCGCACCAACTTCACGTTAAAAAAAAAATTGTAACTTGGTGTGACAGGCTGTCTGTCACACAAAGTTTGTGCGATAGGCAGCCTGTCGCACTAAGCGCGCGCGACAAGTGCGCGCCTGTTGCGCAAATGAGGTGCGACAGGCGCGCCTGTTTCCCGGATCATGTGCGACAGGTGTGCTGTTAAACTTGATCAGGCGCGATGCCTCCCGGCACCAAGCCCACGCTAACTTCAATCTTCACCCATGCACCACACCAACAACTTCACCCATGCCATTAATGTCACAAACACTTCAATTTTCACTCACCATCACCAACACAACAAGAAAATCACAACATAAAAGAAGAATAGAAAATAGAACATGCTTCAAAATCTAGGGTTTTTGAACTAACCTTTGATTACAAATCTTGACTGAATTTTTGGTGATATTGGTTGCCGAGGATGGACTCTGAGAAGCCACCAGCGATGAGTGAGCACCTTGGGAGAGGAATCGTTGGTTAGAGAGAGAGAGAGAGAGAGAGGAAGGAGAGAGAGAAAGCTTGGTGAAAATGGGAGGAATATTTTCAGCACTTAAGAGGGTTTTTGGCTAATGTTGATAGGAAAAAGTTTGGAAGGTTAAATGTGAAAATTACAAAAAAATTTAGGTTATTTTTGTAAATTTCCCCTGCAATTCTAACTTTTCCGTAGCCATGACATCAATCACTATTGTCGGTCACTAACGGCTTAAGTAATCAAAAGCTCTCATTTTTATAATGAAAGTTTTGATTTGATTTTTTTTAGTTCATTGGATAATTAATAGGGCCTCATAATTTTATTTGCAAAGAAATGCCAAAAAACCAATGAGTAAAAGACCATTTAAAAAAGATAAATTAATTAAACATGCAAAATCATATTAAGAAATGTAATTACAGTCCAAGATTTTCATAATACCAGAATGACCATAATAAACTTTTAAAAATTATTTTAGTAAAGTCTTGAAAGAAAAAGAACTTATTTTATAAATTAAGAATTATGTACATACTTACAAAAAAAAAAGAGGAAGAATGATACTAATTATAAAAAAAAATGTTGTTAGCAAATCTCATGAGGCATGATAATAATAATAATAATAAAGCAAATGCTAAGTTACATTAAATGTAATTTACACCACTTACATGAATAGTGCATGAGCAAATGCTAAGTTACATTAAAGGTAATTTACACCACTTACATGAATAGTGCATGGGCAATTGCTAAGTTACATTTAATGTAACTTACATAACCAATACCACACACTGTTCATGTGTAGTTACATTAACTGTAACTTAGGGGCTCCCTAATAATAATTGTACTAACAGTAAATATAAATAATAATAATAATAGTAGTAGCACAAGTGTAATATAATAATATTTATAATTAGTAACATAAATTTTTGGTTGAAGTGATAAGAAATTAAGAAAACTATTTGGAAAAGAAAGTAGAGTGGCAAAAATTTTATATGAACTCAAAGAAAATTGTAATTCTTGATTTATTTCAGTTTAAGGATAAATAATATAGTTAATTAAATGATAAAATGACATTCATAAAGATAAAAAACTGAGTATAAATAAATTTAAGATCAAGAAATCTCATCAAGTCAATTGATCCCCAAAAAAAAAATTAATTAAACACAAATAAATTAAGAAAGTTTCAATTTTTGTAGGTTAAAATACTTTTATAACTTATGCTGTCATAACATTTAAAAAATTAAAAAATTGATTTTTTGAGAAGCAAAGCAATTGCATGCACTCTTACCTCTTATTTTTTATTTACTATTGAAGTTTTGAAAAATTAAAGAAATTATGTTGAAAAGTAAAGAGAAAGATTAAAATAAATGCATTAACTTATTTTGAGGATAGCTAAAAATAATCAATTAAGAGGATAAAATGAGAATAAATATGTATAAAGATTAAAAGTTTAAGTATACGTACAACCAAGTTCAAGAGATCTCATGAAGTAATGAAGATTTAAAAAAATAAATAGACTTAGATTATGCTCCCAAAATATTGGAAAAGATTATTAAGGGCTGCAATAAAGATTTTTCAATATTATATGGTAAGTTGATATTTGTTAAAATTATAGGGGTCAAACATATTCACTTTTTAAATATTATTATTTTTGGTAATACATGTAAATTTCCTATTTAAACAAATAAGTAGAATGTTACCAAGTTAATGGGAATATTTAATATAAAACTAGTGGAATAATAGTTGAAACATATAAGTCCATGGGGAAGAAAGTGTATAACTAAATTAGGGACTAATCTAACAAAAAATAAAATTACAAAAAATAAATTTCATACTCAACCAAATAATTGAAATTTTACCAAGTTAATGGGAATAGTCCACACAAAACTAGTAGAATAATAGTTGAAACACATGAATTCATAAGGGAGAAAGTACAATCAAAATTAAGAAAAGGACAATCAAAATTAAGACTTACCTAACCAAAAAATAAAATTATAAAAGTAAATTTGATACTTAAACCAAATAATTGGAATCTAACTTAGATAATGGAAATTTTCAACACAAAACTAAAGGAATAATTAACTGAAGCACTTTAACTTATAAAAGAGAAAGTACAACAAAAATCAAAATTTCTTCGAATTTAATCCAAAATATTTGTATTTAACGAATTTAGTAAGAATATCAATTACAAAACTGGTGGACTAATAAGTTGAAACACACGAATCGATAAATGAAAAAGGTTAACTAAAATTAGGGATCAATCTAACAAAAAAAGTAATTTTGGTAATTAAATAAAATAATTGGAATCTTACGAAGGTTTTTGGAGCATTGAACATACAATTAGTGAAATAATAGTTGAAACATATAAATCCATAAGGGAGAAAGTACAAACAAAATTAAGGACTTATCTAACAAAAATAAAAATTAAAAAAAGTAAATAAATTTGATACTTAACCTAATAATTGGAATCTTACCAAGTTAATAGAATATTCAACACAAAATTAAAGGAAAAATTAGTTGAAACACGTGAATCAAAACCAACAATAAGAAATGAAAGTTATTTGGAATCTAACCTAAAATATTTGTATTTAATGAATTTAGTAGGAACATCAAATATAAAATTAGTGGAATAATAAGTTCAAAAATATGAACCTATAAGTGAAAATGTTTAACCAGTATTAGGAACGAACCTAACACAAAATAATAATTTTGAAATAGGTAAACCAAAAGGAGAGAAATTATAAAAAAATTTAGGAACCCATCCAACGAGAAATTAGTTTACTTGAAATATAACCTAAAATATTAGTATTTAACAAATTTAGTACGAGTATTTAATCCAAAATACCGGTGAATTTAGAAGTGGAAAAAGATGAACAAATTAGTGAGAAAATTTAATTAAAATGGGGGACATGTGAGATTATCTTAGAATGTCCATCTAATATGTTGGTATTTAAACAAAATAATTGGGACATGCATGGTTATTCTAACCTTTTTTTTTTAACATTCATTTAAATTAAAAATATTTTTCTTACTCAAATATTTTTTATGTTAATTATTTATAGTTTCCTTATTTTTTTCATTTTATTTTATTTTTTCTGCATTAAAAATAATGTTTCAAATACAGTTGTATCAAAGCTATTTGGAGGTGGCAAGAAAACCCACTCGATCGTTCCACCATCACAGCCGTGGACCACGGTCTTTCGACTTCTTAATTTTTGGTTCCCTTTCATTCAATTTTTGCAGCTTATTTAAAAAAAAATGATGAAACTATTTTTATAACTAGCTGTTATATATTTGTTTTATTTTATTCGAATTTTTATAATTTGTTATGTAATATTAATAATTATGTAATATTTAAGATTTTGATAGAGAATAAATCTATTTAGGCATTAGATTATTATTTGTTTTAAATTTAATGAAACATTTTTTTTTTAAATTCATTATTTCCGGGCAGCAGGAGCTCGGATAAAAAGCCTATGCTTAGGAGGCGTCAGGCTCGGCCCAGCGTATGCATGAAAAAATGGGACATAAACCCAGGTCCGGGCATTTGTTGAAACAATCCGAGCTGAATCTGAGCTGGTTCGAGGCAGGACCAAACTCGGTACAGACCAAGTGCTTTGCCGACCTTAAAGCTGCTACATAGTAGTATGACCAAAATCGTCTGAAGAACTTATTCCTGTACATAGTGGATACTGAGCATTATGTTTCTATCACGTTCTGCATAATCCAGCGATTTGAAAAGGAGGAAATTCAAGCTAAACATCTGTAGATGAACTGAAAAAGTTTCATAGATCATAACTCCTAAACTAAAATTTCAAATCAAACAATTAAGATGCTATTTGTTTTTTAGTCTGAAATCTTTAATTTTTTTTTCAGATATTTATTTATTTTAAGTTTTTTTTTAACTTATCACTTATTTTCAAACAATTTTATCTAAATAGAAAAAGTAGAAAATATCCACTTTTATTTGAACTCTAAAGTTTAAATGGAAAATTTTAATTTCAAATCTCAAAAATACCCTTAACAATTCATGTATTCTAATATTATGTAGAATCCTAATATTTTTGTATTATTCTTGAAGTTATTTTTTTAATTGCTTTAAATTTTTATTCACATGGTAACATAAACTAAAGTGAAATATTGAACAAATCAAATTATGTCTACTGTGATGAATAAAAAAGAAAACAACAGTGTTGACTTTATAATAAAAGTTGACGTTATAATTACACTTTTATTACAAAATTAAATTAAGATCAACAACGATAGTATTTTTTTTTAATGCTACCAAACTAATCAACTTGTGAAAATTATAAATTGTGAAGAACAAATATATGCATAATTTAAACAGATATTTATGTCAAACTACCAGCTTTTAAATTTTTCTCTTTATATGTTGAAAAAGAAAACACAAACATGTCATTCATACATTTTCATTCAAACCTATTTAAATTTCAGCTAAATTCAGACATATTCAGATTTTATATAAAAAAACAAATGCAACCTAAGTAAGAGAATCACCAAAAGATTTTTCTAATTTAACTATTTCAATACTTATTTACTTATCTATATGGCAAATAGAAGACTGACAAAATAAGTTATCTCCCAAAATTCTCTTCAAATTAATAAAAACAAGTATATATTATTTTAATCAAAAAAATTTTCTCTATAAAAATAATAACAATTATTAAATTTCTCTCTCAAGAATTATGAAATAAAAAATAATATAATATTAAATTAAAGACTGCAAAAGACAAGTACCCAACCATATTGCAAACTAATTTAAATCTAGATTTCTTTTAACATCATTTCAGCCATCATGACATTGCCAAATGCCAACAATTGCAGCAATCGAAAGTCCCATACTCTCGTCATTTTTTATGATCTAGATGTGAGGCTTTCACTTACAAATCATGCATTAATTAGCGACAAAAGAATTCTTCAACAAAACAATTTTCAAAGAAATGGAAAGACTACTGTAAAGGAAAACAACCCAAAAGATTTCATATGAAAAAGTAGTAATTCAGTTTAAATTCTTATTTTTGGTTTAGTTTTAATACAGTCAACAAACTTCATATAATAGAAGGTTTGTTCCCGCATTGGGTTTCAACTGATATGAGATTAAAGTGAAAAATAGAACAGATAAAAAGGACAAGTTTTTCATGTTGGAAAAATATGTTCTTTAAAAGCATATATATTTATTTAATTGTAATAAATAATTTTTCTGATTAATAAAATAAATGAGGTATTTTATTCAAGTATTTTAATTACATTAATATTTTGATTAAAGTCCATTTAATCATAGTATATGTATTTATGTGATCACCATGTGGATTTACAGAAAACATAAATACAAGTTATCTTATGATTAAATAAATTAAGTTTGTAGTTGATAAATAAAGTTGGGCACTTTATTTAGGTATGGACTGTAATAAATTCATTGAATGATTTGCCTTAATCATGTATGAATTTATTGATGTAGTACGACTACATTGAACATGATCACATATGAGATTTAATTGATTTTGTAATAACTGTCAGACTTATTAAATCTCATAGGTATTGATTTTACTGTAATCTTAATCTTGAGTTAGTTATGATTCATGATTGTAATTGTTATTCCATTTGAGTTACCAATGGGCACGACACACACTTGTAGTCAAGATTACCCGGTATGTTGGTGGGAGCAATTATGAGTATTGGAGTTATAGATTAACAATATATAATTTGTACAACACATCTCTTGATGGGTTTTCGGCACTTGATCATAGAATTCTTTGGCCAGAGTGTGTCAGCATATTTAGTATGTTTAAAATGATCATTAGAGAAAACCATTAAGTATCAGGGAACAAGATGTAATTAAATTGATTGGACAATTGAGATATTGATTTAATTAACGATGTGATACAAATGATTATGCAGTAAAGAAATCAATGTAGCATGAGTCGAATTATTATTCGAGAACACTATCCTAGATAACATACAATTATGGAGGTCAATTCCAATTTTTTAGTGGAGTAGATTTGAAATTAAATAATTGGACTAGTTTAATTACAAGCCTAATTATTGTAGCCACTATTGTATGTACCCATATGATCCCCGGGTTAACTCATTTAATTGACTACGCCACTACTGGATTAATAAGCAAGATAACTAGTTATTTGAGTTAAACGCCTAAATATATTATTTTGTGGGAGGCTCCATATAATGTGCTTGTGCTTGAGGAGCCTTGTGTTATTTTACAAGGTGGGTCCCTATGACAAGAATGAACGTTACTTTTGATTTTATTATTTTTAATTTAAATCAAGTTTGATTTAATAGAATTAAAAATATAAAAATATGGAACCCAGGGTTTCCACTGAGATAGAGATATAAAAGTGCTTATTTTCTCCCAAAAAGAGGGGTGAAGACACATTATACAGATCAGAGAAAAATATTTTTTCTCTTTAATTTTGAGAGGAAAAATTTTCTCCTATTAGTTGCTTTTAGTGGTGATAAAGGCGCCCATACGTCAAGTGCAGATCAAACCTGAGATCATAATCTAGAAGATCATTGGTGACAGATCGTGATCTAATAGGCGTGATGGTGATAGATCGTGATCTGAGAGCCTAGATTAACTCAGCGAAAATGCCAAATCGGATTGTCAAGGTATGATTTTCTAAATTACGAATTCCTATATATTATATGAGATCGATCATAAAAGTTGTTATAAAAATTTAAAAAACTGATTTTTCTCCAACAATTAGTATCAGAGCCATCTCATATTAATATATAAGAATTTCGTATGAAATCAATCTTGATATTTATGTATTAGAGTGGCACAATTTATTCATATATAAATTATTTGTTTAATATATGAATAAAGCATGCTTATGGTTTGTCTAAATTCATGGTTAGATTCTCTGATGTATTTTTATTTGGATCTGTAACAAAAGGGGTGGCTTTTTATCACCATGTTTCCCTCTTGATTTATTTTACTGTTATAGAAATTTTGTAAGCCAAAATTGGTTTAGGAAATTTGTAAATCACTGGAGAATAACCATGGATGTCGATCAAAGCAACGAAGGCTGCAACTTTCAGCAACAACTATCAACCAGCGCACAATTGAATCACCTGGAAATTACACCCGTAGCAATTGCATAACGGTACAGCAACATGAGCGCGCGCGAGGCCAGCAGCAAGGGCACGCAGGCTGGAAGCTTGCGGGCGTGGCTTGGAAGCTTGCGGGCATTTGCTGCTGGCGAATGAGGTTGTTTGGTGACATTCCGGCGAGGCGGCGGCGGTCAAATCGGTGTTGGAGATGTTTGCACAGGGGCTGGTTTTTTGCGTTGATGGCGGCTGGAGAAGGAAGGGAGACAAAATGATGGATTTAGGGTTTCAATAGTTGTTATCATTGAGGTCCCTATAGTTTTACACTTTTTCTCTTGGGTAGACAAGTTTTAATTTTTGCATTTAAGTCTAAAAACAATTTTGGGCTTAATGAATCCTAGTTCTAGGCCCAATTGAAATTTGGGCTTAATGGATTAAAATGCATAGATAAAATTGAACACATTAAATTTATTTTTGCTCCAAAAATTTTAGTTAAAAAATTATTTATTTATTTCCTTTCAAAATTAAAATTGGACCAATAATAAATTTTAAAGCCCAATTTCCTTTAGTCCATTAACAAAGACAAGCTTATGGAAGATGGACATTGACAAGGAGCCTAATGAAGATTAGGCTTAGGGTTAATGTATTCTTTTTTTATTTTAGGAAAGCCATGAATTAAGATTATTTAATTATTTTTCTATATGTTATGTTTTGAATGATAATATACCATAATAACATGTCATATAGAATAGGTAGTGTCACTCTATGCATAAATGTACACGTCATTCATTAATTATGTATCTCATTATATTGTTTGAAATTTGCATATGCTTAATAATATTGGATATCATCTAGATAATATTATAGGAAGCATGCAATTAACAATATATAATTAATGTATGTTTTAAAAAGGAAAAACCAATTTTAAAATATTGAGTGGGAGAGGGAAAATTCAAGATTATTTTTCCCACGGGCTCCACTGTTAGTTCAATAATAAAAGTATATATATACCTCGACTTCATGATATGGTAATGCTCCCTTCGGAGGGTATATATATTAGATATTTTATTTGATGAACTTCTTCAAAGATAAAATTAAAATATTTTTCAATCGATTGTTCACCCTAATGGTGACTATTGAAATGAAAAGTACGTAAATTGAAATAATGGTTATACACTCAACTAAAATTTGTTATAAACCTTCCCAACGAAGCTCTGTTAACAAATTTAGGCCCAAAAGGATAACGATAATTATTTATCACGTCTCTACATGAAAGTAAATAATCCAATAGATAATTGGGTCTAGTAAGTGTAGACATGACTTCCCTAACGGATAGCTTGTCAAAGCAATACTAGATTATCGTTACAATAAATTAAAATGTATTTATGGTTTTTTTGCATTTTTGTCATTTATTGTAAATTTTATATCAAATTATTTATGCATGGATGTTTTATTTTTCAGAAAATGTCTTCCTTGAGCCAACTTACTATTATTCTGAGTCAAAACAAACTCATGGGCAAGAACTATATAGATTGGAAAAGAAATCTATTTATTATCCTGACTGCTGAAAATTATAAATATGCCTTAACCCAGCCATGCCTTCCAGTTCCAGCAGAAGTTGCTTATAGAAATCAAAGAAAGCTTTATGAGAAATGACAAAAGGCCAATGAGATGGCAAAATGCTATATTTTAGCCTCAATTTCTAATATTCTGCAGACCAAACATCAGAACTTGGAAACTGCCACTGAAATAATGGATAGTCTCCAATAGATGTTCGGGCAGAGTACTCGCTTCACAAGACAAGCAGTGCTGAAAAGTATTATGAATAGCAAAATGGGGAAGGGCACAAGAGTTCGTGATCATGTCCTCAAAATAATGAACTATTTGAATGAGGCTGAGATTCAAGGAGCACAAATCGATGATAACTCAAAGATTGACATAGTGCTAGAATCTCTGCTAGAAGCATTCAAGGAGTTTAAGGTCAATTATAACATGAATAAAAGAAATATGACATTAACTGAGTTGATGAATGAACTTTATTCTGCTGAAGAGATCTATCGTGTTGAGAAATCTCTAGGAAGCATAAATATTGCTGAAAAAAGGTTCTTCTTTTAGACCTAAGCCGAAAGGCAAAGGTAAGAAGAAAGCTGGAAAAAAGAAACCGTCTACCAAGTAAGATGGCAAGCCGAAAGGCAAATACTTCAAGTGTGGACAGAAAGGTCGTTAGAAAAAGGATTGCCCTAAGATTGTGAAATCAGGTATGGGAAATCTTTTTCTAATTGAGGTATGTTTAGTTCAGAATCCATTGACACTTGGGTGTTGGATTCAGGAGCAACTAATCATATTTGTAATTCACTTTATTAGTTTCAGGAAACCATGAAAATAAGTGAAGAAACCATTAAGCTACAGTTGGGGACATGACAGTTTGTGTCAGCAGTGAAGACTGGACCTGTTTTATTATCTTTTAATAATGAAACTTTATTTTTAAATAATTGTCTTTATGTTCCAAACATTAAGAGGAATTTAATTTCAGTAGCTTGTTTGTCAAAGCAAGGGTACACTGTAAATTTTGGATCATCTGTTACTATTTTTTATAATAAGAGACTTATTTATTCTGGTACATTGGAAGATAATTTATATCATTTAAGTTCGATGATCCATTCTATGCATGACACAGTGATCAATAATGATGAGCATACACATTTATCTAAGAAAATAAATATTTCTTCCAACCAATATTACCTCTAGCATTTGCGCTTGAGTCATATAAACCAAAATAAAATACAGAGAATGATCAAAGATGGGCTCTTGGGTCTATTAGAAAATGAATCATTGTCATTCTGTGAATCTTATTTAGAAGGGAAAATAACTAAAAGGCCATTCTCGACCGAAGAAGTACGTGCAACAGTACCACTTCAATTGGTACATACAGATGTATGTGGACCAATCAATGTACAATCTCGAGGAGGTTATGAGTATTTCATCACTTTCATTGATGATTACTAGAGATACGGTTATGTTTATCTGATGCGTCACAAGTCTGAAGCTCTTGAGAAATTCAAAGAGTATAGGGCTGAGACAAAAAAATAATTAGATAAGAACATAAAGAAACCTCGATCAAACTTCGATCTGATCGAGGTGGTGAATTTCTCTTAGGAGATTTCTAAGAGTATCTGGTTGAAAATGGGATTATATCTCAGTTAACTGCTTCGGAGACACCACAATAAAATGGGGTAAAA
Source organism: Citrus x changshan-huyou (assembly GCA_039657385.1). Classification (NCBI taxonomy): domain Eukaryota; kingdom Viridiplantae; phylum Streptophyta; class Magnoliopsida; order Sapindales; family Rutaceae; genus Citrus; species Citrus x changshan-huyou. The sequence continues at coordinate 13,343,235 of CM077555.1, forward strand.
GAAGAAATAGAACTATTTTGGATATGGTGAGATCTATATTTAGTTATTCGTCATTACCAATTTCTTTTTAGGGATTAGCACTGGAAACTGCAGTTTATCTCTTGAACTTAGTTCCATCTAAGTCAATGCCTAAAACCCCAATAGAATTATGGTCAGGTCGCAAACCAAGTTTATGACATGTCCGTATTTGGGGATCACCAGCACATGTGCTGAAACTAAAGGCAGAAAAAATAGATTTATGTTCTGAGGTTTGTATGTTTGTGGGGTATCCCAAAGGAACATGGGGATGTTTATTTTATAGTCCTCAAGATAGGAAAGTGATCGTGAGCACACATTTCACTTCCCTTGAGAAAGACTATATGAATAACTTCAAACCTAAGAGTAAGGTAATACTTGAAGAACTGTCAGGTAATTAGGTTGATGCTCAGTTTTCAACACCTGTTATAGAACAGGAAGAACAACAACAACCAGTTGATCAACATAGGATTATCCCTGAACAACCATCACTTTTATAACCTCGTCGTAGTAGGAGGGTAACTAAGTTACCTGCTAGATATATGTTATTGGGAGAAACCTATAAGGCTATCTCAGACGAACGTGTACAAGATCCCACTAGCTACAATGAAGGTCTACTAGACAGAGATGTTGAATTTTAGAAAAAGGCCATGAATCAAGAAATGGAATCTATGTATTCCAATAAAGTCTGGGAACTTGTAGAGGCACCAAATGAGATAAAACTTATAGGGTGCAAGTGGATTTACAAGAGAAAAAGAGGAGTAGATGGAAGGGTGGAAACATTTAAAGCAAGATTAGTAGCCAAATGGTTTACACAGAAAAAGGGAATCAATTATGAGGAAACTTTTTCTTCGGTTGCTATGCTTAAATCCATCAGGATTTTGCTCTCCATTATTGCAGTGCTAGATTATGAAATTTGGCAAATGGATGTCAAGATTGCCTTTCTTAACGGGCATATTGAAGAAGACATCTACTTGCAGCAACCATATGGATTCATACAAAAGGCCAAGAACACATGGTATGTAAGTTGTAGAGATCCATTTATGGATTGAAGCAAGTATCCCGATCATGGAACATCAGATTTAACCAAGCGATTAAATCGTTTGGATTCATTCAGAACATTGATGAACCATGTGTGTACAAGAAAATTCAGGGAAAATCTGTAGCCTTTCTAATTCTTTATGTAGACGATATTCTCCTAATTAGAAACGATATAGGATTATTGACTACAATAAAGAGTTGGTTAGCAAAATAATTTGATCTGAAAGACCTAGGAGATGCAAGTTATATTCTTGGTATCAAATTACTACGAGACCGGAAGAATAAAACTTTAGCCTTGTCTTAAGCGGTCTATATCGACAAGATATTGGCTAGATTTAACATAGAAAATTTCAAGACTGGTTTATTACCATTCAGACATGGAATTGTATTCTCTAAGGATCAATCACCTAAAACATCTAACGAGATAGAGAGAATAAAATGAGTTCCCTATGAAGAAGCTGTGAGAAGTCTCATGTATGCCATGCTTTGCACTAGGCCAGAAATCTGTTTTGCGGTAGGGATGGTTAGCAAATATCATTCTAATCCTGAACCTGAACACTGGACTGCAGTTAAGAATATAATGAAGTATCTGAAAAGAACTAAAAATTATATGCTTGTGTATTCTGGTGATGAACTCATTCTAGTGGGTTATACTGATTCTGACTTTTTGTTAGATAAAGATTCCAGAAAATCAACTTCTGCCTATGTGTTTACATTAGGAAGTGGAGCTATCAATTGGAGGAGATTGAAACAATCTTATATCGCAGACTCCACTGAATTAGAATATGTGGCTGCATCTGAAGCTGCAAAAGAAGCTGTATGGCTTTGCAAGTTCCTACATGATCTTGAGGTGGTACCTGCTGTAACTGCACCTCTTAAACTATTTTGTGATAATAGTGGTGCGGTAGCTCAATCTAAGGAACTAAGGAACCATAAGAAACAAAAACATATTGAGAGGAAGTATCATCTTAAAAGGGATATAGTGCAGAGAGGTGATGTGGAGGTTACTCAGATTGTGTCACAACAAAACTTGGCAGATCCTTTTACTAAGGCCATACTTGGGAAACCTTTTAACTTGCACTTCGAATCGATGGGCATACGTGAGATGCCTAATATGCTTTGAGAGCTAGTGGGAGATTGTTGGGAAAATATGCTATTTGAAAGCTTATATGTTTATTTAATTGTAATAAATAATTTTTCTGATTAATAAAATAAATGAGGTATTTTATTCAAGTATCTTAATTGCATTAATATTTTAAGTAAAGTCCACTTAATCATATTATATGTATTTATGTGATCATCGTGTGGATTTATAGAAGATATAAATACAAGTTATCTTATGATTAAATAAATTAAGTTCGTAGTTGATAAATAAAGTTGGACACTTTATTTAGGTATAGCCAGTAATAAATTTATTAAATGATTCGTCTTAATCATGTATGAATTTATTGATATAGTACGTCTACATTGAACATGATCACATATGAGATTTAATTAACTTTGTAATAACTGTCAGACTTATTAAATCTCATAGGCATTGATTTTACTGTAATCTTAATATTTAGTTAGTTATGATTTCATGATTGTAATTGTTATTCCATTTGAATTACCAATGGGCACGACACATACTTGTAGTCAAGATTACCCGGTATGTTAGTGGGAGCAATTATGAGTATTGGAGTTATAGATTAACAATATATAATTTGTACAACACATCTCTTGATGGGTTTTTGACACTTGATCATAGAATTCTCTGGGCATAGTGTGTCAACATATTTAGTATGTTGAAAATGATCATTAGAGAAAACCAATAAGTATCAAGGAATAAGATGTAATTAAATTGATTGGATAGTAGAGATATCGATTTAATTAACAATGTGGTACAAAAGATTATGCAGTAAAGAAATCAATGTGGCATGGGTCGGCTTATTATTCGAGAACAATATCCTAGATAACATACAATTATGGAGGCCAATTCCAATCTTTTAGTAGAGTAGATTTGGAATTAAATAATTGGGCTAGTTTAATTACAAGTCTAATTATTGTAGCCACTATTGTATGTACCCATATGATCCTTGAGTTAGCTCATTTAATTGACTGCGCCACTACTGGATTAATAAGCAAGATAACTAGCTATTTGGGTAAAAAGGCTAAATATATTATTTAGTGGGAGGCTGCATATAATGTGCTTGTGTCTGAGGGACCTTATGTTATTTTACAAGGTGGGCCCTTATGATAAGAAGAAGTAACGTTACTTTTGATTTTATTATTTTTAATTTAAATCAAATTTGATTTAATAGAATTAAAAATATAAAAATATGGAGCCTAGGGTTTCCACTAAGATAGAGATATAAAATGATTTTTTTTTTCCAAAAAGAGGGGTGAGCCACATTATGCAGATCAGAGAAAAAGAATTTTTCTCTTTAATTTTGAGAGGAAAAATTTTCTCCTGTTAGTTGCTTTTAGTTGTGATAGAGGCGCCCACACGTCAAGTGCAGATCAAACCTGAGTCATAACCTGGAAGATCATTGGTGACGGATCGTGATCTAATAGGCATGGTGGTGATAGATCGTGATCTAAGAGCCTAGATTAACTCAGCGAAAAAGCCAAATTGGATTGTCAAGGTATGATTTTCTAGATTAGGAATTTCTATATATTATATGAGATCGATCCTAAAAGTTTTTATAAAAATTTAAGAAACTGATTTTTCTCTAAAATTTCAAAACTAAAAAAATGAAATAATATCCTTCTTTTATTTTTGTTTTGTAATATGGTAAGTTCACAATCATTTTAATTTAAAATGAAACATAGCTTTCGAGTTTCAAGCTGAATTTGGAAGAGTTTTTATAGAGAGATATGAGATTTTTTTAAAAGTTCGTGAGGAAGATAAGTTAATTTATGGAATTAAAATAGATTTACTGGAAAAGATATTTTTTTAGGGTAATTTTAGAAATAAGTTAGATTAATTAAAAATTGAGGACCGATAAGATAATTTGAGTGAGTTAAATATCACTACTCTATTTCAAATTCAGTTTTATTAGTTCCCAATTTATTTTATACTTCATCTTTGTTCGGCATTAAATATTTCTAAAATTTAATTTTACTTTTCTATGATTATTAATTTCTAGATCTAAATATTCTAATCTCTAAAAATTCATAAATTGTTGTAAATTTCTCATACCTTCTAACCAATTTTTAAAATGTTGAACTATATTTTCATAATAATAAATATTTATTTTTTTTAATTTTTAGAACTATATTTTCATAATAATTTATATTTAAAGCATCAATAAAAGGTCGATCTGCGTTATTATTAAAGGGAAAAGAGCTTTTGAAAACAAGGTTTTTTTTTTGAGAAAAATATTAAGAACTCAACAAAAGTTTGTGCTGATGAAAACCTCATTTAAACACGGTCTCTGTTGGCCCTGTTTTGCCAAAAATATGTTGTTGAAAATATCTACTTTTTGCAACTGAATTTCGTTGGCCATGTAAATACTTTAGCTTAGAAGAGCAACTTCAACATTGGAGAAGCAAAGTAATTAGTAGACAATTTTATTGGGCACATTATGAGTTTTAAGATTTTAATTAGTAACCGAAGATGCAATTCAAAAAATCAACTCTAAACACACTCTCCCAAACAGTTGTAGATGTGATACGGTTTTTTTTTTTTTTTTTTTCTAAAGGTTTGAAAATTAGTTTCTAATTTAATTAATTTATCATCTAAATCTTCTAATTTATTACAATTTTTAATTAATAATATAATAATAGTATTACCTTGTGTTTGTTGTAATTACTTTCTTAATTAAATTCTTTAAAACTACAACCCATTGGTAATTCACTAATTTATATCTATTAACCACACACTGGCCCATCTCTCATATTAATCATTTTATACATTTTTATATACTTTATTTGGATTGTAAGTTACCATAAATGTAAATTAAAAAAAATTACCACGAATGCAGGATCCGGATTCTCTCTTAATCATTTTCTCTCCTAGTCCTCCTAAATTTTCAAGGATACACTAACATGTAACATTAAAGAAATTAAATGGCTACAATTTAATTTTAATTAATTTTTATCTAATTAGATATCTAAACTCATGTGACTATTGTCAAATTCATTCCCATAAATTTTTTCCTTCTCATCTCTTTCTACATTGATGCCTATCTCTAGGAAATTGTAAAAAATAAAAAAATAAAATAAAAGAGCACAAATTGGAAAAAAGCAATCGACAATAAGGTTTGCATTTTAATTTCAATTTTTTTCGTTTGTTTACTTTTTCTTGACGTTTGTCTTCTATATGGATCCGGATTTCTACAATTACTTAAAACAATTGTCTTCTTTATTTATCTTTTATATTGTTAAGGCTTATTGTTATGACTTTAGAATGCTTGATTGATTTGGATGGAAGGCCTAAGCTTGAAATGGAATTTGAATCTAAGCAATTAGCATATGATTTCCACAATAAGTATGCACTAAAAATGAGATTTAGTATCAGAAAAGAGGCATTTTCTAAGAACAAGAAAACATGTGAAATGACTTCAAGGATATTTGTTTGTTCTAAGGAGGGATTTTGTAAGAAAGATTAGAGCGATTTACTTTCAAAAAAGCCTAGAGCAGAAACAAGGATAGGTTGTAATGCTCAATTGTGTATTGAGTTAAGCAGGAAGAAACAAAATTATTATGTTTATCATTTTGTATAAATTCATAATCATCCTCTTGTAAGGAAAGAATGTGCCCATATTACCTTCTCAATGAAGAATATCAACATCTCAAGCAATTGAAATAGACTTGGCTGAAGTGTCTAGAATCTCACTCAAGTCTATATTTGAGTTAATGGGTAAACAAATAAGTGGAAGAGATTCTCTTGGGTACATGAAACAAGATCAAAAGAATTATACGAGAGTGACTAGACAAAAAAAAGGGCATATGGAGAAGCAGGATGTGTGTTGAGGTATTTTTCTAACCAGAGACTGAAAAGTCCATTTTTTCTTTTGTATAGTTGGACAGTGAGGAAAAACAAATTGTGAATATGGTTTGGGTGGATGATAGAATGATAATTGATTATGGTCAATTTGGGGATGTTGTTAGCTTTGATACAACTTTTAAGATTAATAAAGTGAATCAAACATTTGCTGTGTTTGTGGGATTTAATTATCATCGGGAAATTGTGGTGTTTGGGATAGTTTTAATGTACGATGAGACAGTTGATTGGTTTGTTTGTTTGCTTGACACACTTTTATAGGCGATGTCTGGAAAAACTCTAAAAACTATTTTTACAAATCAAGATGCTGTAATGGCTAAGGTTATTTTACAGGTAATGCCTAACACATACCATAGGCTTTGTGCTTGGCACATGATGCAGAATGCCTTAAAGCATCCAAAATCTATTTTCAAAGTTCCTAATGGAATGAAGAGTGTTTTATCAATGTTTATAGATTCTATTGAGGATGAAAATGAATTTTTAACTGCTTGGAATAATATGCTTGATGTATATGATGTGCATGACAATAATTGGCTTAAAAGCATATTTGAGATGAGAGAGAAATGGGCTTATGCATATGTTAGATGAATATGGTCTGCTAAAATGAAAAATACCCAACTTAATGAAAGTTTTAATGCTAGTTTGAAAGTCTATTTGATGTTAGACCTTAATGTGGATCAATTTTTTTATGCATTTTGAAAGAATGGTCAATGATAAATGGCACAAGAAATTGGAAGCAGATTATAATATGTGTTACTGGACGGTCAATCCAAAAGTATTTGTTAAAATGTTAACTCAAGCAAGGGAAATTTATACGAAGATGATATTTTAAGATTTCCAAGATCAGTTTGTAGAGGCTGTCGATTTGTCTATGAAAAAATGTGTTTAAGATGGTGAGAATTTTCTTTATATTGTTATTATGGATGATAATTCTGAGAAGCGGTATGTGAAAGGGAAGATAACGACACATTATCTTGTAGTTGTAGGTTGTTTGAGATGGAAGGAATAATATGTAGTCATTTAATCCAAGTTCTTAAAGATGCCTTGAATATCAAAGAAATTCCTTACCAGTATATCTTAAAGAGGTGGACAAAGCATGCAAGGACAAAATGCGTGCAAGACATGCATGGCTGTGAATTCCCAATAGATCCCAAATTGTAACAAACATGTCGATATAGATTTTTATGTTATGCCTTCACCAAAATAACAAGGAGAGCTTTAGAGAGTGAAAGAACTTATAATCTAGTGAATGAACATGCGAGTGAGTTGTTAAAATTAGTTAAAGATATCTTATGTTCAGAAATGGATGGTAATATGAATAAGAAAGGTCATGAATCACCTTTTGAAGAGCATTAAAGTGGTACTGATAAGGAATGTCTACAAGATGCCAATATTGTTAAACCAACTAGATTAAAGAAGAAAGAGTCATCTTGTAGAAGACGTAGAATTAAAAGCAGCTTGAAGAAGGCCCTGACTAAAACAAAAGGGTCGAATAATCATCCACTGACCTCTCCAAATTCTCTGGTAGTATTGTTCATAAAATTAGTTTATATTTCTAGTTAATTACAAGTTATTGATATCGATAACTATTGAATTTAACTTATATATCAGATGCAGGCACCTACACATATGTTTTATATGATAAACAATAGTCATTCTTCCTCAGTTGGTAATTATCCTTATTTGGTAAGTAAATTTAATCTAATTCATTCTTTATGACAAGAAGTAATATCTATTAAATAATTTAACAGAATGAATTGTTAAATTATGTCACAATGACTCTGGAATTTCAAAGTTGTAATATGTCTAATTTAGTGTCCAATCCAACGCCATGGATGCATCATGAAGAATTTCAACGAACAAGTTTTTAGGAAATTACTTCAACAAATAGCACAAGTTTTCACTTTCAATTGCAATCCAGTGAATTAAATTACTATTACTACTTCGTAAATTGTTGTTATGGTGCATCAAATTCTATTGCTACAATTTTAATACTGTTTAGCTATTTTTTAGGTTTATAGTTGTTGTTTTACTGTTTTGTCGAGTTTGCAGCTGCTGTTTGCTACTTTTCTAGGTTCTATAATTGTTGTTGCTGCTGTTTGCTTTTTTTTTTTTGGGTTTACCATTGTTGTAGTTGTTGTTTGCTATTTTTCTGCTATTTGTTGTTTTTTTTAGTTTTATAGTTATTGTAGCTGTTGTTTATTTTTTTTTTTTTTGCTTCTTGTTTTCTACCATTTACTATTTTCGTAGCTTATACTGTAATTGCTGTTTTTCTGAGTTCTTTAGTTGCTATATTGAATTCTTTAGCTATTGTATTTTGCTACTTTGTTTTGGAAAATATGATACCTTAAATAACAACGTTGTAATTAAATAAAATAAAAAGTTAAACATTATTGAAAGGAAGATATAATAGCACATAATATAGTAATTTCAATTTTTTTGCCAATAAAACAACAAGCTATCATTTCTCAAATTCAAAAGGGTGCTGCATTGTACTCTCGTACAAATAATTTTAGTGACAATAAGAGCTATATTACTCCCAAACCAGGGAAAATTGTTGATTCAAAATGAAAAGATATTTACAGACGCTCTCAATTATATATTTGAATTACTCCATGCATTTGATTATAACAAGACAACAGAAATCTAGTGGGCGTCTGTAATCCTAAATGCCAAATATAAAATCTATGATTCTGAAAACCATTGACTTGGCTTGGAAGCAATGGCACCTCTTGATTGTCTGTCAGACCAGGAACATGTTTCGAGATCACACTATATTTTTCAAATTCTGGCAAAACCAAATTGGTGTCAGTTAAACTGTAAGAAAATTACTACAACCTCACAATAACTCACAATTATCCAGCACTAGACACAAATTTATCTTGATAACCACATCAATTTGCGAGCTCCAACAATTCTTTAGCCTCCTCACTCATCCATTCTTTAATCAATCTATCTATAAGCAATTGCAAGAACTCCTTATAGCAAGGCAAAACTTATTTCACCATTCTTTATCAAATCTTATTACTGATCTTCAACAAATCTTCACAACATCCACAACTAATTTCATTCAGCCATTTTATCGAAACGTTAAGAGCAATCTTCTGTTAAACACATGGATGTTGATACATGTTTTGCATCTGGTCCAACAGTTCCTTAGACAAAATAGAATTGCTATGTTTTTAGAAGCAAGTGCCATTTAACCGTTGCTTTGATAATTTCCTACCCCTTCATCTTTGATGGAAAGATGAAATAAATATAAAATGGTGAAAATGGTATTAGTCCCTAAGCCTATGTAATCTAATTCAAAAACTACACCATCAAAATGATTACATAAGGCTAAAAAGAATCAAGCATCACTTTGCAAAATACCAATGACTGAAGGTTTGATTCTAAACTTCTGCTCTCTATTTTTATATGCACGTTATGTTGTACTTGCATACGAAAATCATATTTAAGTTTATTTATAGTTGGTATCAGAGCATGTTACACCTTTACCTTGATGTGTTCTATACTCTGTTATATATGCAAAGACACCCGATAAAATTTTAGGAAACTTAAAGTCACATTTACGTGTTATGGTGATAATAAATATATGAAATCATTAGAAAATGGATTTCGAATAGTTTTGTGATTTGAAACATTAAATTTAGTGTTGTGTTGGTATATAAATACTAATGCTATTGGTGTCAATGTGCAAGTGTACACAACAAGTAATAAAGTGATGAGTATTCAAGATCGTCTCCACATGGATTGAAGTTATTAGACTTGCTACAGCAATCTTAACAGTGCAGATTTTGTGTCTAAATTAAGATAAACAATTGATGAAACTAATTTACTAATTAAAATAAAAACACAATAAATAAAATGCAACAAAGTAAATTATCACGTCAAGCTCAAGGATAAAACTAATGGGAATATATAGTAGTTGAGTGAATAAACTCTCCTAATGGTCTTGACTATTTTCTAATAGTTGGCTCGGTTGCTGCAGTATTTGCTACAGCAATGGGCAGAATCCTTATGTATCCTCAGCCGTCGCATGTTGGATATCTTATATCTATATGCAACCTAACAGTGATCAGTTGCTATGCCAACATAAGATATAGCATTACACGCTTAAGTTCTATTTACCCTACAAGGTGAATCCTTATGTCTAGTTCATCACTAATCTTAAATCAAGCATGGCCCTTTTGGGACTCAAGTAAAACTCAATCCGGGAAACTCAATTTAAGATCAAGTATTGTTCTGATATGTTCCACTAAGATAGGCCCTTTTGCGGCTCTTCATTAGCTAGTATCATTAAATGGGTGATCAACCGAAATAACGAATAAAATAAATACTATCAAAACAAACTGCTACAACAAATATGTAGCAACACATATTTCCAGTCAATAAACCATCAAGATTGTTTATCACTCAACTACAAATAAATTTAGTTCATGATTTGCAAAAGAAAAATAAAGAACAAAGTTTCAGCCATGAAACATATCCTCATAAATAAATAGAAAATGAGAAAGCAAGAGAAGAATAAGAATGATTGAGCTCCCAATTGATTTCTGTAAATTCTCCTCTTGTGCAGCCCTTAATCTCTCTCTTGAATCTTGTTTTTCTTTTGTTTCTTTGTGTTTTTCTCCTTGGGTGACGGCTCTCTTTATTCCTTATGATGTGTGCTTCTTTTATAGTTAAAAATTAGGGTAAACGGAAGCCTAGGGCGCGCATAAGTCAGATTAGGAAACTGCAGATCGCAATTCTGCAAGTATCCGGCACGAAATTTTCTCTGTCGTTGTTCCAGGATTGCTACAGCAATGGTTGCTACAGCAATATCTACAGTAACTGCACTGTTCCAGATTTGTTTCAACTCTTTTGTAACCATGTTCTTTCCTTATTTTTGCAAGCCTATTGCATAGCATTCCTTCCATGAATTATAAGGTTCTGGAAACCTACAATTATGCACACAATTTGAGCACAAATTACTTTAAATTGAGCAAAACTTATTAAGACTGACTAAAATGATTATTTATGCAAAATGTAACAAAAATACAATAGAAACACATCATTTACTCTCTAAGTAGTATTGATTTAAGTCTAAAAGTGCCATGATAACTCTCATTTCATCACCCCCAAACTTAAATCATTACTTGTCCTCAAGTAATGACAATAACACTAACACTGCAATCACACAATCATGCAACAAATAACTTAGCTCTGTCATCAAATTTGTAAGGATTCTTTAACCCTCAGATCACACTCTTAATCACGCAAAATAGTCATAGCAATTTAGTTGTAGACTTAGGTTTCATTCTGTCCAGAGTGTGTGTGTGCCACTTTGATCAATTCCAAAGGTGCTACAACATTACACATACATATATAATTCAAAGGTAGAACACAAATGTATTCACATATGGGGGAGCAGAAATCACAACTATATTCAAACTGTGCTACAAATTTTTTTTTTCAGTTAAACCCTTCGATGCAACATTGAGCTTTCATGTGAATGCCTATCACTTGTAATAACGACACCCAATTACTCACTAAAAGTATATATCAGAGTTGCTGCAGCAACACATCCAAGATGTTATATCTAGGTCTTACCTTTGGACGCCTTTGACTCAAGGCTGAACATGGGGCTCATGAACAGACCAGGTTACTCAGTATCCTAGGCAGCGAACCTCTTTACTTTTCATTCCTTCATTACCATTTTTTTGCTTTTTTATATATATAATTGCTGCAACAATGCTCATAGCTCTTGTTGCCTTTGGACTCAAGTTTGTATATGGGGTGCATACTCAACCCTGGTTACTCAGCAACTTAAACCATTGGAGTAAAATTTATTTTATAACAAGCACAATTCACCGAAAATTTTCCCCCAAACTTGAGATATTTTCTACTCTTTTTTTTTTTTTCTGCTATAGCATTCTCATAAAACTCAACCAAAGTCTAAGTGTTAGGACAGAATTTCAACCTTCATCTATAACTATCTCTACTTGGCATTCTCATAAATATTGAATAACACTCAATTTATCTTCATTCAGTTTTCAAATTCATACACAAATATTAGATAACAGAGCTTCACACAATACACAACACAAGCATAAACACATGCACTCAGAAACACAACCCCCCAAACTTGAGTGGTGTTGTGTCCTCACAAGCACACAAAACAAAACCACATAAACTAGACATGCATACACTAAATAAAAGGACATGCAGACTGAATTAGAAAATTAAAACTAAATGAAAGAAAATTTTTGCAGAAAGAAGTAAAATAAACTAGCAGGTAGGGGGGTACTCCCCTATTGCTGGAAGCACTGCTGCAGCATAGGCTGTAAAGGGTCACTTCTTCTTTGATCCACTTCTCAAACGCTCCTTATCATAAAATCTGATCAATCCATTTGCTGTTGTAAAAGCAAGAATGTCTATATTGTTTGAGAATCTTCTGTTATGTCATACTGTTAGTGACGCTGCAGCAATTCCCTCATGCTCTTTTTGCCCACACATTTTTTTTTTTACTTGCTGCAATGTAACATGAAAACATAAAAAATTAGATGCACACTTAAAATAACAAAAAGACAAATTAAATAATTTAAAAGCTAAATTTAATGCTTTAAAGAGTTAAAACAACTTCCCTTATTGGGTTGCCTCCCAATTAGCGCTTGATTTTAGGTCTTTCAGCCTGACCTTTCTTGTTTCCTCAACATGGATCCTTCCTTAGGCTGTTCACATTATCTCCCATATAGTGCTTCACTCTTGGCCCATTAACCTTGAATTCTTGTTGGTCTGGAGTGAGTTCCCTTTGCTGGATTTGCTCGTCAATTCTGAAGGGTTGCTTCTCCCCTGACCATGCTATGTTAGCTGCTCCATGATCTTCATCATCAAGTTCTTCAATTGTTACAACATTGATTTCTGCCTTACTACAGCAACTGTGTAATCTCTCTGTTACAACAAAGTCCACAACACTGATAAAATTACAATCTTCAATTTCATCGGGACTCTTCATGATATCCAGTACATTGAATGTAACTTGCTGGTCATTCACCCTCATGGTTAATTCTCCTTTTTGAACATCAATTAAAGTCTTTCCTGTGGCTAAGAAATGTTTCCCTAGAATGATTGGCACTTCTTTATCTTTCTCAAAGTCCAGCACAATAAAATCCACTGGAAAAATAAATTTATCCACCTTCACCAACACATCTTCTATCTTACCTTCTGGATATGCATGAGATCTGTCAGCAAGTTGTAAAGTCACTATTGTTGGTCTACATTCACCAACTCCCAATTGCTTAAACACTGATAAAGGCATGAGGTTGATGTTAGCCCCCAAATCACAAAGTGCTTTGCCACTGTATTTAGTGCCTATAGAGCATGGGATTGTAAAGCTTCCTGGATCCTTCATCTTCTGTGGTAGCTTACTCTGGAACATTCGGCTGCACTCTTGTGTTAGAGCAACTGTCTCAAATTCTCCAAGTCTTCTTTTCTTTGTCAAGATATCCTTAATTTTTTTTGCATAATTTGGCATTTGCTCTAGAGCTTCCACAAAAGGGATATTAATATGTAGCTGTTTCAGCACTCCCAAGATTTTACTGAACTGCTTGTCTTGTTGCTGCTTCTGAAATCTTTGAGGGAATGGTGGTGGATGTCTAAACTGTTGTGCTGCAGTAGGTTGTGCAGACTGCTTCTCTTTTGCCATGTTCTGGGTTGGTGCTATAGCCTCGTTATCCACAGGTGTTGGATCATCATTTTCGGCAAATACTGCAGCTTGACTGCTCTCACCAGTGTGCTGTGAAGTGGAGGATTGTGACTCTTTTTCAATTTGAGTTTCTTTCTGAATTGAAGTGGGCTCAACTCTTCTTTTTTGTACACCAACGGGACTATGAACATCCTTTCCAGATCTCAAGTTAATCACTTTGTAGTGCTCTTTCCTTTCTCTTCTTGGGTCCTCTGTATTACTGGGTAAATTACCTTGAGGTCTGTTACTCAATGCTGCAGCAAGCTGTCCAATTTGATTTTCCAAGTTTCTCAAAGATACAGTATGACTTTGGACAACTGCTTCATTCTTCACAATATAATCCTTAATCAAACCTTCAAGGGAGCTGAGTTGATCATTGTTGATGCTTATTTTCTCTTGATTTTGTGGATAAAATCCAGGTGGTTGAGCAGGTCTGTTCTGTCCACTGAATGCTACAGCAGACTGATTCTGATTACTCCATGAAAAGTTCGGGTGCTGTCTCCATCCAAGGTTGTAAGTGTTTGAATATGGATTGTCCTGGTTCTGTTTATTGAAGTTGCCCACATAATTGACTGAAGTTGGATTCCCAGGACAATTGTCGAATAAATGCCATTCTCCACAATAAACGCAAGACATATCAGAAATTTGGTTAACAGTTGCTGGAGCAGTAGTCATAACCTTTACCATATTTGTTAATGAAGTTACTTGGGCTAACTATGCTGTCAAGGCATCTATGTTATGGACTTCTACTGTTTCTCTTGCTGCAGCTTGTCTGGTTGATGGCCACTGATAGTTATTGTTGGCTATCCTCTCCAAAATTTCATAAGCCTCATTGTAAGACTTAGATAACAAGGCCCCATTTGCTGAAGCGTCCACCATCAATCTAGCGCTTTAGTTGAGACCATTATAGAAAGTTTCCAACTGTATGCAGCAAGGAATACCATGATGAAGACATCTTCTGAGTAACTCTTTAAATATTTCCCATGCATCATACAAGCTCTCATCTTCAAGTTGATGGAAAGATGTAATCTCATTCCTCAATTTTGCATTCTTGGTTGGCGGGAAGTATTTCATTAAAAATTTATCAGCCAAGTCATTCCATGTAGTGATAGAATCTGGTGGTAGAGAATTCAACCATGCTCTTGCTTGATCTCTCAAAGAAAACGGGAAAAGTCTGAGTCTCAATGCTTCCTGCGATGCTCCAGCAATCTTGAAAGCATCACTTACTTCCAAAAATAGCTTAAGATATAGATGAGGATCTTCTGATGGCAATCCATTAAATTGTCCCACTGTTATAGCATCTGAAACATCACTAGTTTGAGCTCAAAATTGTCAGCTTGAACGTCGGGTCTAACTATTCTCGGATGTATGGCTTGATGAGTCAACACTGCGTAGTCTCGAATGGCTCTATCTCTATCATTCGCCATGTGAATAATGTTGTTGTTCCCTGGTTGCCTTTGAACACATTGTCCATTCAGACCTTCATGTACATTGACTGGTTGTATCCCCTCTCTACGGTTCAAGTTTCTCAAATCTTGCAAATCATCCATTGCTACAGCAGCTTGTAATTCCCGATGTTCTCTTCTCAATCTCCGTGCAGTTCTTTCAATTTCTGGATTAAACTGAAAGTCAACAGATTTATATTTGCGCATGCAAGGGTTGCTAGATCACCTGTGTCAACAAAATAAACAAATTAAAATAAAATTAAAACTTAGCACCGTTAAAACTAATTTCACAAATTACAATGAACAATTAATCCCCGGCAACGGCGCCAAAAACTTGTTGGTATATAAATACTAATGCTATTGGTGTCAATGTGCAAGTGTACACAACAAGCAATAAAGTGATAAGTATTCAAGATCATCTCCACAGGGATTGATGTTATCAGACTTGCTACAGCAATCTTAACAGTGCAGATTTTGTGTCTAAATTAAGATAAACAATTGATGAAACTAATTTACTAATTAAAATAAAAACACAATAAATAAAATGCAACAAAGTAAATTATCACGTCAAGCTCAAGGATAAAACTAATGGGAATATATAGTAGTTGAGTGAATAAACTCTCCTAATGGTCTTGACTATTTTCTAATAGTTGGCTCGGTTGCTGCAGTATTTGCTATAGCACTGGGCAGAATCCTTATGTATCCTCAGCCGTCGCATGTTGGATATCTTATATTTATATGCAACATAACAGTGATCAGTTGCTATGCCAACATAAGATATAACATTATACGCTTAGGTTCTATTTACCCTATAAGGTGAATCCTTATGTCTAGTTCATCACTAATTTTAAATCAAGCATGGCCCTTTTGGGACTCAAGTAAAACTTAATTCGGGAAACTCAATTTAAGATCAAGTATTGTTCTGATATGTTCCACTAAGATAGGCCCTTTTGCGGTTCTTTATTAGCTAGTATCATTAAATGGGTGATCAACCGAAATAACGAACAAAATAAATACTATCAAAACAAACTGCTACAGCACATGCAGCAACACATATTTTCAGTCAATAAACCATCAAGATTGTTTATCACTCAACTACAAATAAATTTAGTTCATGATTTGCAAAAGAAAAATAAAGAACAAAGTTTCAGCCATGAAACACATCCCCACAAATAAATAAAAAACGAGAAAGCAAGAGAAGAATAAGAATGATTGAGCTCCCAATTGATTTTGTAAATTATCCTCTTGTGCAGCCCTTAATCTCTCTCTTGAATATTGTTTTTCTTTTGTTTCTTTGTGTTTTTCTCCTTGGGTGACGGCTTTCTTTATTCCTTATGATGTGTGCTTCTTTTATAGTTGAAAATTAGAGTAAATGGAAGCCTAGGGCACGCATAAGTCAGATTAGGAAACTGCAGATCGCAATTTTACAAGTATCCCACACGAAATTTTCTCTGTCGTTGTTCTAGGATTGCTACAACAATGGTTGCTACAATAATATCTACAGCAACTGCACTATTCCAGATTTGTTGCAACTCTTTTGTAGCCATGTTCTTTCCTTATTTTTGCAAGCCTATTGCATAGCATTCCTTCCATGAATTATAAGCTTCTGGAAACCTACAATTATGCACACAATTTGAGCACAAATTACTTTAAATCGAGCAAAACTTATTAAGACTGACTAAAATGATTATTTATGCAAAATGTAACAAAAATACAATAGAAACACATAATTTACTCTCTAAGTAGTATTGATTTAAGTCTAAAAGTGGCATGATAACTCTCACTTCATAGAGTTATCATGTTGTGAAATCTTAAATATAGCCAGGTCTGTTAAACTGCTCATTTGGGTTGAAACACGAATTAAATGGACCCGACTGAAGGTTGAAGATGATATTAAATGACATGTCATTTGATATAATTGATATTGCTCTGCCAGAAATGACATGTCATAATATTCATTAATTTAAAACGATAGTTAGTTATGTAAGAACGACATGTTGTCTCCATACTATTTAGTCTGCATGTCGTTTGTTTTGATCAATATATGTGACTCGTCATCTAATTGTTATATGTGATGACATGTCATCCGTTTGTTTATATAAATGACTTGTTCAATTTTAAGAACGACATGTCATCTCTATGTGTAAGGCTTTAAACTACATGTCGTTTTTATGTCTGTTGAATAGTGTAAATTTAAGTTATCATATCTTAAATTTAGGGTGTTTTTGTTACATTTGAGTTTTGGTAATACTGTCCAAATTTAAATATCACTGTGATAATATCATATTAAAATTTATTTATTTTATTTTGATTCAGTTATTGATGCAATGTAATTTTTATGAATAATTACGATGTGTTAAAAGATAAAATGTCAAGTAATCTGATATGATTTTAATTAATTAAAGAATAGCCATAGCATCCTTAATTTTGTAAAATTATATATTAAGTGTTTCTGAATCACATATAATATAATGGCATTAATTGTGATTAAACATATTCAATATAATGAATTTTATACCACCGAAATTTATGTTATATTTATATGTCTAATTAGGATAAAATATCAAATTGTTTTCTTAATATACCCATAGGAATTAAAAAGTGGAATATAGTTTGATAGTTTTATCATAACGATATATGTGAATCTACTTGAATTAGAACTTTAGCCCACAAGCAAGTTTTATGTCATTTGATTCATATTTTATAACATGATTAACATTGGTAAAACATGATATCTCTTTATTAGCCTAAATTTCTTTTAATAATTAGCATGCGTTTTTAATCTTATGCAGTTGTACAACCTATGAGTTTTTCTGAAATTAAATGTGATATTCCCGAGTTGAAAGATGATAACTATAAAGTCTGGAAGGAAAGGATTCTTCTTCACTTAGGGTAGATGGACATTGATTATACTATTTGAAAAGACGGACCACCTATTGATGATAACAACACTGAAGCTAATATTGCTCTTTGTCACAAATGGGAGCGATCTAATCGCCTCAGTGTGATTTTCACAAAGATCAAAATTTCTGTTGCTACTCATGGTTTAATCGATCAACGTAATGATGTCCTGGCATTACTAAAGGCTATTGATGAGTAATTTTTAACTTCAGATAAGGCACTAGCCAACACCCTAATAATGAAGTTTTCATATATAAAGCTCACCAGTGTTAGAGGTACGCGTGAACACATCATGTAGATGAGGGACATTGCGGCTCAGCTGAAAATTCTTGAGGTTGATATGTCTGAAACTTTTCTTGTGAACTACACACTGAATACTCTTCCACAATAGTATGGACCGTTCAAAATCTCTTATAATACACATAAAGATAAGTTGTCAATTAATAAACTAATGACCATGTGTGTTCAAGAGGAAGAGAGGCTAGTAATGGAAGTTGGTGAAGGTGCGTATACTGTAACAAAAGGAAAGAACAAACCCCAAGCCAAGAAGAAAAGAAAAGGTAAAAGACTTCCCTAAGAAGGACGAAAAAAAAAATAATCCAAGTGCTTTTTCTGTAAGAAGAAAGGACACATAAATAGGGATGGTAATGGGCACCGCCCGCAGTGGGTTTGCCATTACCAAACCTACACTCGTACAAAATTTAAATTACCAAATTTTTTGAAGAAAACCCACTTGCTGCGAGTTTTGATAATTACCAAACTCGCAATGGTACCCAATGGATTTTTGCGGGTTTTTACATTTAAAATACAAATGTTTCGTTTGTAGATTTATAATAAGGGAAATTATCAATCGTATACCCTATAGTTATTCTGTTATAAAAAATACTACAACACTTTGAGGGTGTATCAATCGTCCACCCTAAATTGACAAAAAACTATCTACCAACCACCAAACCGTTAGCTGCCGTTTAAAAGTTAACGGAATTATAGTGAATTGATGATTTTACCCTTGAAACTTAAATTAAAGTAAAGAAAAATTATCACTTGAATACCCTTAAATTCTTTTATTATCACTTATATATCCTTAAATTATCACTTGTATCATATAAAAAGATCAAATTACCCCTCTGACGTCATCATATTTAAGCGACAAGTAACAGTTTGGTGGACGGCAAATACATTTTGTCAACTTAGGGTGGGCAATTGATACACCCTCAAAGTGTTGTAGTATTTTGATAATAGAGCAACTATAGGGTATACAAATGATAATTTCCCTTATAATAATAACCTAAAATTACATATAACGTACACAATTTTAAATTTAACCAATGTAAATAGAAAATTAAAATTGCAACATTAATCAAACACAAATTCTCAAATTTAAGTATAAAATACACAAATTCATAAAAAAAAAGCCATAAATTAGTATCTAAAAATAACAATTATCATTTCATATTATCATTCAACACAAGCTTCAAGGGAAGATCTTCATTTCATTCAACACCATTAACACCCATCCAATATGACTCCGACAATGATGATTAAGATTAATATTTTTTAAAGAATAATGCTTTTTAAATACTAATCTGAAGAACAAAATTATAATAATCAAATAACCCATGCATTAAATTAAAAAATAATAGTTCATACAAAATTATAATAAGTACATATTAATCCATGCATTAAGTTAAAGAAAATTCAATCAAAATAGAAGTATATTTTTAGATTTAAAATTTTCAATTAAAAATAATTAAAAGGGGGAAATTATCAGTCATATACCCTTAAATGACACCCGTATCGAACGTGTGTGAACACTTTTGTCAACTTCGGGTATACGAGTGATACACTTGAAAAGTGTTCACACACATTTGGTACGGGTGTCATTTAAGGGTATATGGCTAATAATTTCCCTTAAAAAAAAGTTGCGGTTGATGGATACCCACATGAGTATCCACCAAATATTTAGCTAATACCAAACCCACCCGCAACCTAGTGCGGGTTTCAATTTATAAAATCAAACCCGACCGCAACCCATAAAATTACCCATAGTGGGCGGGTTTTGGCGAGCGGATTTGGGTAGGTTTGTGGGTTTACAGGTACCATTACCATCCCTACTCATAAAGAAAGATTACTCTAAATTTTAGAAATGGCTTGAGAAGAAAGGTAACTCGATCTCTTTTATTTGTTATGAATCTAATATTGTTGATGTTAATCATGACATATAGTGGATTGACTCTGGTTCTACAATACATGTAATGAATACCTTATAGTGTTTCCAAACCTGAGGAAGCCAATGAGAAGTGAGCAATGCGTCTTCTCTGGAAGCAAAATGCGTTCACATGCAGCTTGATTTTTAGCAGTGGTTTTGTTTTAGTTTTAGAAAATATGCTTTATACTCCAAGTTTCTCTAGAAACTTGGTTTCAATTTCAATACTTGTGCTACTTAGTTTTTCTTTTAACATTTCAGATAAGTTTTCTAATGTATATTGTAAATTTGATCTTGTTGGGAATGGTACATTGTCTGATGGTCTTTATCGCCTTAATTTTCAAAACAATATTTCTTATACTTTAATGCATGTTTATACTGGTATTAAATGATGTGTTGTGAATGAGAATTCCTCTACTTTGTGGCTTCGGAGACTTAGTCATATCTCCATAGAAAACACTTTGGATTTTACTGATTTTGATACTTGTGTGGATTGTATAAAAGGAAAGCAGACCAACAAGACAAAGAAAGGTGCCTAGAGGAGTTTAGAAATGTTAGAAATCATACATTCAGATATTTGTAATCTAGACATGGACTCATATGATTGGAATTACTTCATCTCTTTTATAGATAATTACTCACCATATATCTATACTTACTTAATAATGAAAATGAAGCATTAGATGCTTTTAAGGTACTTAAAGCAGAAGTAGAGAAACAATGTGGAAAGCAAATTAAGATCGTGAGAACGGATAGAGGTGGGGAATACTATAGTAAATACACTAAGGATAGGCAAGCACCTGCTCCATTTGCGAAGTTTTTTTAACAGTATGAGATAGTTGCCCAATATACTATGCCTGGTTCTCCAGACCAGAATGGTATAGCAAAAAGAAGAAATAGAACATAATTTGACATAGGGCGTAGTATGCTTAGTAGCTCTAAGCTTCGTAAATACTTGTGGACCGAAGCATGAAATAGTACTACATATTGAATAATATAATAAAGACAAAGATGAAAAAGTAGCAATAAGGTTTTAATAATATAATAAAGACAAAGATGGAAAAGTAGCATGAAGCATTACCTGGCACGCTCCTCACCAAAAGTGTTGGCTATCACTATGAGTTTTCTCTCAAGTGTTGTGTATGTTTACGATTTGCAAAATTAAAGTCCTAGCTATTTAAAAAAAAAAAGAGAGAAAAAGTGAAGTGGCGGCAATACCTTTATACGGCGGCAACAAATTTCATTGTGTAGGTTTTATATATAACAGGGCATTATGTAATTAAGAAGTATTTTAAGGATATTTTTTATATTACATATTTTTTGGGAAAAGCTCTCTAACCTCTACTCCCAAAAACTCAAATTTTGGGCTTATATTAGTAGAGGTAAATTAGCTTATTTAACCCTAAAAAACTCTATTTAAAAAATAACCAAACATCAAAAATTTTTAAAAAAAATGCTTATGCGATTAAATAAGCACCTATGGCCACTAGAAAAGTCATATCAAACGGGCATTTAATATAAGCTAACTTCTTTTGCTAAAAATGAAGACTTTTTGTTTGGTAATATAGTTGTTAGTATGAAAAAAAAGTATGATAAGTATTGGGGCACAATTAAAAGCATTAACACATTGTTGCTTGTTGCAATTACTTTTGATGCAAGTATGATAAGTATTGGATTATATTACATATTTTTTTAATGAAATGTGTGGTGACATAAAAGCAAAACATGTGGCGAAGGGAATCAAGGGGCATATGTCACGTTTTTATAATAAAATGATGTGCCTTTGTTTAATGTGTTGATGTGGAAAAGGAAAATGGTAATAAGAATTTTTGTACTGCAATGCTATTCAAGTTTAAAAAAATGAAAGAGAAGGTACACGTTGAAGTGAAAAATTAGGTTGATAGGTATTTGCTGGAGCCTAGTGAAGATTCATGTGATAGTAAGTTTCACAGTTTAGATTGGTTGAAAGTTAATTCTTCGAAGTATCAAATTTTATCATATGTTGTGAAGGATGTGTTAAGAAATTCTAGTATCAATAATAGCTTCAAAGTTTACATTTAGTAGTTGAGGGCATACTCTTGATCTGTTTCAAAATCTATAACATCCAAAAATAGCAGAAGCTTTAATATGCTCACAAAATTGAGCGTGTGGCTATTGCTTGACATGGTAGTATATAATTGCTTGGTAAATTTATTATCTTATAAGTTTAATTTTGAAAGTAAGTTAATTTTAGTTTCTCTTTATTTTTTTAATAAAAATTTGAAGTATGTAACCATAAATCACTTTCATTTTATTATCGGTTATAATGCTAAGCAATTACCTAAAAGGTCTAAATTTGGAACTTGAAAAATAATGCAGGAAGTTGAGAATAAAGTCTAAAAGCTCATTGTCAAACTTTTCTTAATTTTCTTAATTTTAAGACAGTTGTTTTTCTAGTTTTCTTTATCAAATACTAGACTGCAAATAGAACTTTTTATAATATATTTTTATTTGAATTTAATAAGTTTCATTTCAAATTTCATATCATTTTTTTTATTTAATTTTTAATTTTGCTTTGACCTTTAAGTCTTCTATCCAATCAACCCGACCCGATGATTTAAAAGTTGGGTTGGATTGGGTTGAACTTGTTTATTTAATTGGGTCGGGTTGGATTTTCCATCCCCACCCCTAACTTAAGTGCATTTCTACCTTGCAGCTAAGTCCCACTATGAAATTTAGCCGGCAAGGCATAGAGTCACTGGTGAGGCTTCTTTAGGTAATACTGCTCCTATTTCTGTTGCTCAGGATGTAAGGATAGATTTGATTGTTCGTGCCCGGGCTAATATAGTTGTTGATAGTAGTGATGGTTTGATTGTCTTGCGCATGTGACTGGTGTAAATAGATGAGTCTATTCATTTTACAGAGAGATGAAAACTGATTAGGTTTGTTTAGATTTGTTATAGATGTTACATCTTAGGATAAATTTGGGAGGATTCACCTTTTTTTTTTTTAATTCTGAGGAGGTTCATACTCTAGTCCTTCCTGATGCAATGATTGAAAGTATTGATGGTCTGAGGGTTGCTAGTTCATTGTACGATTTCTCATTGATTACAAATCAAAAATATTGTAATACTAATCGACAGGTCGTGGCCCAATCCTCAAGACTCAATGATAAATTGCCTTATTTGAAATATCAAAAGATAATTAAAGTTCCCATTATTCCCAGGTTGTAAACT
This sequence comes from Citrus x changshan-huyou, assembly GCA_039657385.1. Lineage (NCBI taxonomy): Eukaryota > Viridiplantae > Streptophyta > Magnoliopsida > Sapindales > Rutaceae > Citrus > Citrus x changshan-huyou. Next base: position 13,366,771 of record CM077555.1, read on the forward strand.
CGCATGCATCATTTATCTGAAATTTATATTTTTGGAGCCTTTTCTTAAGGTTGATGGATTGGAGCTCAGCCTTAAGAGGCTATCAATTGGGTCTGGATTTAAAAAAATTGATTTGCTTAATAAATGAGTTAATTCCATTTTATTCACTAATTAAACGAATCGAGTCTGGTTTGAGGATATTGATTAATTTAATAAATGATTTATAAACGAATCAAATACGATCCATTCATTTAAAATTCATTTATTATTCTTTTAATTAAATCTATTTGGGCAGGTTAACGAGGTTGAGGAGGATGTGGCTAAAAAAAAGAGAGGCAATATGATACTTCTAGCTTTATTGATGATTGGATAGTTTTTTCGAATCTTGGGGCTCAGTTACAACACGCTTTGATTTTTGAGGAGATTTTTCTAAGGTAGTAATCTAGTGTTTAGTGGGTCTGGGAGAGGAATGCTAATACCAAATTCTTTCATGCAATGATTCAGAAGAAACACCAGCCTTTTTATGTCCACAGGATTGAGGATGCTTTTTCTAAGTAGATTTTTAAGCCTTTTACTTCTGCTATTGATTTCTTTCAGGGTTATTGGCTGGTGCGATTAGTTAGTTTTAGCAGTTTGATTTTGATTTTATTTCGACTCTAGTGGCAGCGGATGATGATTTTGATTTACGTAGGGAGTCTGATATGTATGAGATTAGCAGGTCATTTTCTTTATAGATCCTGACAATGTTCCAGATCCAAATGGTTTTTATAATAGATTCTACCAATCATGTTAGGATATCATCTATGGTGATTTATTAACTGTTGTTATTAACTATTTTAGAGGTTTTATTATGCCCAGGGACCTTTTGAATACCTTATTGGTTCTTCTGCCAAGAAGATCTCCTAGGCTACTCAAGTTGATTTTCGACCTATTAATTTCTTCAATGTGAGCAATGAGGTTTTGACCAAGTTGCCTGATTTAAGATTGTTCCCAATGTTGCCCCGTCTAATTTCTTCTTATCATAGTAGGTTCATTCTCAGCAGGGTGATCTATACTAATGTTCTTTCTTGTTCAGAGATGGTTTATAGCTTGAACCACCATTTTTTAAGGAGTAATATGGTGTACTGTTGGGGGGACTTAGCATAAGATTTCTAGGTATCCAACCCAAAAGACTAGCCTTTTAGGTGGAGTGACCTACCACCTTATAAACCCAAGCATCTCCCCTTTACTAGCCAATGTGGGACACAACTCAACAATCCCCCCCTCGGACGAAACCACCGCCGGACTCCGGTCCTTTCGTCCGACACACCTGAGTTGTTCCACCACCACATTCCGGCTACTAGGGTCTAGCTCTGATACCACTTGTTGGGGGGACTTAGCATAAGATTTCTAGGTATCCAACCCAAAAGACTAGCCTTTTAGGTGGAGTGACCTACCACCTTATAAACCCAAGCATCTCCCCTTTACTAGCCAATGTGGGACACAACTCAACATGTACAATCAAATTTCTTGGTCTTTTATTTTGTAGATGATGAGATGTTTTTGTTTCTTTGAGCAGTGAATGTCTTTGATTTAGATAGTTATTTTTTGCCCTAGTTCTCGGTGATTGTGATTGGTGTTACCCACAAATTTTTCAATCTCGTGGCGGTCTTAAGTTAGGCGATTCTCTTTTCCCATGTTTGTTTATTGTTACTGTTGAGTTCCTTTCCCAAGAATTAAATCGTTTATATTCTCAATGTGATGAAACTATTTAACCAAGGCGTACGATCAAATTGCTTGGTCTTTTATTATGTAGATGCTGGGATTTTTTTAATTTCTTTGAGCAGTGAATGTCTTGATTTAGATAGTTATTTATGGGCCTTAATTCTTGGTCATGGTGAAGAGGGTTACCCATAAATTTTTTAATCTCATGGTGGTCTTAGGTAAGACGATCCTCTTTTCCTATTTTTGCTCATTATTACTACTGAGTTCCTTTCCAAGGAATTAGATCATTTGTATTCTCAATATCCTTCTGTGCTAACTAATATGGTGCTGAAATTGGACATGAACAAGGCATACAATTAAATGTCTTAGTCTTTTATTATGTGGATGTTGTAACGTTTTTTTTTTAAGCCGTGAATGTCTCTGATTTAAATAGTTATTTTTGGGCTCTAGTTCTCAATAATGGTGAATGGGGTTATCCATGAATTTTTCAATTTCATGGTGGTCTTAGGTAAGACAATCCTCTTTTCCCATGTTTGTCATTGTTACTGCTGAGTTCCTTTCCAAGGAATTAGATCGTTTATATACTTATCATCCTTCTGTGCTGAGTAATATGCTACTAAAATTGGACATGACCAAGGTGTATGATCAAATGTCTTGGTCTTTTATTATGTAGATGCTGAGATGTTTTTGTTTCTTTGAGTTATGAATGTCTTTTATACAAATAGTCATTTTTGGGCCCTAGTTCTCGGTGATGGTGAATGGGGTTACCCACAAATTTTTCAATTTCATGGTGATCTTAGGCAAGATGATTTTTTTTCCCCATATTTATTCATTGTTACTACTGAGTTCCTTTCCCAGGAATTAGATTGTTTGCATTCTCGGTATCCTTCAATGCTGAGTAATATGGTGCTGAAGCTGGCATGACCAAGGCGTACAATCAAATGTCTTGGTCTTTTATTATATAGATGCTGATATATTTTTTTGTTTCTTTGAACAGTAAATATCTTTGATTCAGATAGCTATTTTTGGGCCTTAATTCTCAGTGATGGTGAATATGGTTACCCACAAATTTTTCAATCTCTTGGTAGTCTTAGGTAAGGCGATCCTCTTTTCCATATTTTTTCATTGTTACTGCTGAGTTCTTTTCCTAGGAATTAGATCATTTGTATTATTAGAATCTTTCTGTGCAATATTGCACGGTTGCGCCTATTCATATCTTTCATTTGAGTTTTGCCGATGATATTATTATTTTTGCTAGTAGAAGCAAGTAAAGCCTTTGGTTGCTTATGGATTTCCTTCATCTTTATAAGGCATCTTTGGTCTAGTTGATTTTTAGGCTAAGAGCAATTTTTATATTGGAGGTTTGGCTTTTCCTTCTCTTCAAGCCATTGTTCACTTTGTTATAGGTTTTCAGTACGTCAACTTTCGTCGACTTATTTTAGGTGCCCGATATATACAGGGTCCCTCAGGATTGCTTACTTTAATGATATGATTCGGAAGGTCAGAGATAAGATCTTGGATTAGGCTAGTCGGTTGTTTTCCTTCTATGGAAAATTGGTGCTTCTTCAGCATGTGTTGTCCTCTATGACTTCACACTTGTTTCATGTTCTTCAGCCATCTGTGACCGTTATTCAGCATCTGGAGAGGCTTTTCACTTATGGAGTGATATGAATACTAGGAGACATATTCACTGGTGTTAATGGCCATCTGTTTGTTATCCGGTGTTTAAAGATTTGGCTAAGGCTCTAAGCTAAACATTTGGTGGTGTTTTTGGGACCAGCGTTCTCTTTGAGATTCTTTTATGAAGTCTGGGTATTGTAAGGGTGAGCACCTAGGCATGGTTCAATTCCATTACCCTATTTCTCCTCTTTAGAGAAGTCTTTGTTCTATTCATTGTGTTGTTAAGCCCCATGTGCATTAGATGATTACTTATAGGGCTTGTAGGTCTTGGTATAATTGCTAGTTGGGTTTTTGTCTCTTATTCTTGTATAATTCTAGTGCGACATTCGTGGTGTCAGTTTCTTTATATTGGAGGGATATTGTGGGAAAGCTTTAAGATGTTTTTCCCTCCTCAATTATTGAGCAAATTATGCTGGTTTCTATCTCTGAAGTGGGTATGGATTTAATTCGGTGGAATCTAGTTCTTAATGGTGATCTTCAATTGAGGACTGTTTGGGAGTTTATGTGTTACTCTAGGCCTAAAGATGTGATTTTTTTCATTTATACATCAGCAACATATTCTTTCTCATATTTCCTTTTCTTTTGGTAGCTACTACATGTTTTTTTTGGGCCACTGATGGTACTTTTTCTTGAGGGACTTTTATGTGGTCTCTTAATGTTTATATGGTTAGCCTACTGAGACTTTTAGGTATATATTTCTCAAGTGCCTAAGGGTTAGATCGATTTAACTCCATTTCTATCATATTCAGAGTTTGAGGTCAATTGCTTTTCTGACCACTCATCACTTACTTTTTCATTGGCCACAGTGTGCCTTTCTTAGGGACATATTCGAGCTCTTTTTCCGTAGTTCATTTTTTTGACCTGTTCTGAAGGCTCGTAATGCTTTTAAATTCGGTTTATTGTCATTTTCTGTAGATGTTATTATTTATAGGGCGGTTTCGGGTCTTATCCTTGCTAGTTCTGCATTTAGTTTTAAATCATCCAATTACAGGGTGTTTAGGCGTTTCATTTTGCAGAGGGGTTGGGGTTATTGAGCCGACTTAGAAGCTGATGGTTGCGAGTACTGTTTGGGGTGGTGAAGCTTTCGGTGGATAGGTCTCTTAGGGTAATCTTAGGTTGTCCTCTGCTGCTAGTATTTCCTTGATCATTGGGGTGTGGCTCTAATAGCTTTCGGCTATTTTCTTAGGGAGCAACCTATTTTTTATGCTGAGCTGATGGCTATTTGTGATAGTCTAATTTGGTTATTGTGGTTTCTTGGATTACTTCTCATAACTCTTTGTTGTGGGACTATGTTTGTCTTCTTGGTTGAGTCCGAGCTATATCTTTTTCTCCCTCTGTCATGGTCGGGCATGTTTACCGCTAGGCTATTTCTGTAATTGATTTCATGACTAATTGGGCTTGCACTCATTAGATTTTTTAGCATTTCATGAGTATTCAGGGTTTGCATGTTGGTTCATCTAGTATTATTCATATGGATTTATAGGAGATCCCTCGTGTTAGCAGATAGTTTTTCTTTCTTTTACTCTTTGTTATTTTTTCTTTAAATTCTTGTTCTTTAGTGTTTTTTATGCTTTTTTATATTTCTATTTGATTTGGAGGCTTTGGTTTATGTCCTCCTCTCTATGTATTCACCATCTGATGATCCATATTACAGGTAGGGGTCCCGCCTAACCCCACCGTAATGGTGGTCTTTGCTCTAAAAAAAAATAATACTACAATATTTTAGAAAATGTAAAAATTAAAAAAAAATGTTAAGAGTGTGTTTTTATTAAAAATTAAATAAATAAAAGCCCATTTGGGGTTATTTTTTGGAGGGTTAAAAATGATTTTGAAAAGTTGAAAGTAAATTTTAGTATTTAGTAAATTTTTTGAAAAATTATTTTCGCCAAATCACGCAATCCTACAGTAGATTTTGAAAAGATAAAAATTTAATTTTGATAATCAGTTTTACACTTTTTATAATTCCATATATATTCTCACATATATAATAAAAATTCAAAATTATCCTTATTCACTAAGGAAATAACTCAAGAAATTTAAAAGATTAATATTATTACCAATAATATTGAGATAAATAAAATAAAAATAAAATTTATAAAATAAAAAATATTTATCTTAGCTATCAATTATTATATACATGATAAAAATATTTTACATGTGTTTTTATAAATGATTATTCTTATAACAATTTAACAGTAAATTTTATTAAATACATATGATTGCTTTTTCATAACTCATAGTATTTTTTAAAATGGATTTTACTAAACATTTAACTGATTCTTTTCACAGTTAATTATTTCTATAGTATAACTAATAAAAATCATTTTAAAAACTATAACATTACTAAAGTAGCCTTAAATTTTGTTAATTAAATGGGAAACATAATATTAAAAGGGTCGTATTAGGACTTGAGATTTTTCACATAATTAATAAATGAGTCAATTTAATCTAACACAATACGAAGACGACAAGACATGAACATGATTTGTCAATCCAAATTACCACCTATAGCAGAGGTCACTAAAATTAAAAGTAAGGATCCTAAGTTAAAAGAACTCAAAAATTACCCATAAATCAATCTCAAATCAAATATCACTTTAATTGGTCACTTAAAAATAAGTAGTGACTATTTATCTTTCTTTTTAAAAGTATTAAGGCACTATAAAAGCTAGTATTTCTATAAATAATACTTGAAAAAAGAAATGCTATAATATAATTGATAAAATATATCAATATTTTTTAATAAAAAAATTGTAACAATGTCAATATGAAGTCAATTTACATAGTTACATAAACTAAAATGCGCGCATAAAGCTTATGATTATGAATTGTTAAGAACCGTTTGATTATACAGTAACTGACCAAAGAAGACCAAATTACGTTGCAGTCAAATGCAGCTAAGTGAACACCCAGTTCCTTTCTTTTTTTCAAAACTAACACCAGGTTCCTTTTCATTTTATTTTATTTTAATTTTTCGGCATGTAATTTCTCATGCAAGTAGTAACTCTCAACTGAGTCGAAGCGGCACATTGCCCATACTCACATAACTAGAAGAGTGTTTCTTGAAAAGAGATAGAGGAAGAGAGGGTAACTGTTGTTCCTATTCTGCTTTGCCTTTTAGATGTTGCTTTATTGCAAAGCAAACTGAATCAAATCTGCAAGGTGAAGAGTGTGAAGAATTGAATTCTGTTTTGGGACCTAACTGCAATCGAGAGAGTCTTTAGGACTTAGTACAGATTCTTAAGTCCATTATTTATAAAGTTGGCATCTTATGGCAAGTCTAGTTAAATTGGAAGTTTATTTATTGCATATCTTGTAATAGAGATTAATTTATTAATTCCCTAATTTAGTGAGATTTCAATTTATTATGAATATTTGTTTCTTAATTTAATTAGATGTCTAATTTAGTAAGTCAATTAATGATGGGATTCTATAATTGGTGCATGAGATCTATTTAGAATAAGAAGTTGGTTCAAACATGAAGTTTATTAAATGCTCTAGATATTTCTTAGGAGACAAGTAAGGCAAGAAGATCAGATTTATTCCTATTCAGATTAAGAGGAATTATAAGAGGAAAGAAACTCTTATTTGGAAAGAATCCAAGTCTTTTAAGACTTGCTATTTTGGTGAAACCCTAGTGCCTATATAACGAGAGGTATTTCACAATTGAAGGGACGCACAACATAGAGCATAAAGAAGAGAAGCAAAATTCGACCTTCTCCCTAGAGAATCCGGATTTGGCTCATAATATTGTGTTGATTTGTTTTCTTATCTTCTTTTCATCTCTGTGGAGAGTCTATGTGGATCTTGGATCACTAGAAGTTGAAGAATTAAAGAATTGCTATTGATCACTTTGCAAAGTGCCTTGAGGATCATAGATCAAGAGGGGTAACAATTATTCAAGAGAAGCAGATTTAGTTTAATCCGAACCACGTAAAAATCTCCGTGTCATTTATTTTCTACATTTTATTGTATTTTTAGAAAATTATTATTTTTTATGCGAATGAACAGTAATCGTGAACAGTGACAGTGAACAATATTTCTGAAAAATTAATTAAGTTAATTTTTTATTTTTAATTGCCTACATCTACTTGTGATAGATCTAAATTCCCTTCAATTAGTATCAGAGCGGGACACTAACTATTTGGTGAGATTCTTGGAACCTAAATTTATTTTGTAGGTATAATTTTGCAAAGAGAGGGAGGCACTTTGGCTCATCCACCTGTACTAGATGGGACGAATTATGCTTATTGAAAGCAAAGGATGGAAATTTATCTAACAGCTATTGACGAAAGAGTTTGGCAATGCGTACTCACAGGATATACTCCACCTATCAAAATTAATGAAGATGGTGTAGAATCTCGCAAGCCAATTAATGGACTAATGATGAACTTGATGCGTCTGGATATAATGCAAAATGACTTAATGTTATTGTTAATGGAGTTGATGTGTTTCAACACCAACTAATTTCTACATGCAAGACATCTAAAGCTGCTTAGGATATACTCCAAAGTACTTTTGAAGGTGACAATACGGTAAAACGTTCCAAACTTCAGAAACTTACATATGATTTTGAAAACCTAAAAATGCATGAACATGAAACCATATCTGGATTTAATTCTAGAATCCTTGCTATGGTTAATGATTTTTTTGCTCTTGAAAAACCTATTTCTGAGGAAGAAATTTGTAGAAAATTCTTAAGATATGCCTATCCTAGATATCATCCTTAATTTTGGCCATTGAAGAATATGTTGATATGTCTGCTATGACTAGGGGTTCACTTATAGGAAAATTGATGGTCTATGAGACTAACTACTTGAATTTGAATCCCAAGAAAGGAAAAGGTATTGCCTTTCAGGTTGAAACAGAGGCTCCCGTCACCAAATCAAGTGAAGATGATGATCCATTTTTGTACGTGAATAATTCACTTCCACTCATTGCAAAGAATTTCAAGAAGATGTTGAAAAAGATGAACTTTAACAAACCAAAAAAGATTTCAACATCAGTGGCTCTTACAGTTCAAAAAGGTTATTCTGACTCTAATTCTAAATTGTTTGATTTTAACAAACTTGAAGGTATTCGATGCAGAGAATGTGGAGACATAAGACACATACAATCACAATGTGCTAACACTCTTATGAAAAAGAAAGCTATATAATCCACTTGGAGTGATGATGATTCTAATGATAGCATTGATAAAAAAGACCTTGTTTGAGGACTTGTTGTCCATAATGATGGTAGTAAACAAGAATCAAACATCAGAGATGCATCCACATCTGAATCCTCGCACTTAGCTCCTTGCAAGGAAGACACTGATTCCCGTCTTGACACAATTGTGCAACATGTTAACAAGAATAATGATTTAGATAGCAACGCAGTGACATTGTTATAAATGACAAGAAAGCTTTTCATGAAAGCTACAAGATGATGTTCGCTAAATGGGAATAAGTCTACAATGAGAATGTGACCTTAATCACTCAAGTATCCAATCTTTTAGATGATAAGGCGAAACTTGAGAGTGAGGTAATTCATTACAAGTCTTTACTTACTGACAAAGATAACTAATTGCTTGCAGTGATGACAGAATTAGAGAATACCAAAAATTCACTTAAGATGATGAATTTTGGAACTCAGAAGTTAGACCATATATTGTCACTTGGCAAATCTAGCTCAAATCATCATGGTCTTGGATATCAACCAGGTAAAGACTCGAATTCTCAAGGTGTGTTTGTTAAAGCATCTTCACAAACAGCTTCTCCACCAAGAGTTAAACTCCCATATCTTCAAAAAGGTACAGTTGTTGCACATTTTTCATTAGTTCATTAAGGTAAGAACAACATGTTTTTTTCCCACTTGTCATTTTTGTCATGTGAAAGGACATATAAGACATAATTGCTTCAAGCTCATTAAATATATGAAAAAGGCTATGTTCTTTAATTATTCTTATGGAAAACCTAGGATGACTGTTGGTAAATTTTATAAGCAATAACTATTAATGCCAATGTGCAAGTATACACAACAAGTAATAAAGTGATAAGTATTCAATGTCGTCTCCACAGGGATTGATGTTATCAAAATGTTAAAGCAATCACAATAGTAAAATTCAACTTAGGACTGAAACAAACAATTGTAAAGTAATTTCCAAACTAATTGAGGGTTATGAAAGAATTAAATAAAATAATACCGTAACGAAATAAACTAAGTTAATTGTGTCTAAGATTCAATTGAGATTATAGTAGTTGAATGATCAAACTCTCCTAATGGGGTGACTGTTGTCTATCAATTTAACACCAGTTGTTACAATAAGTGCCGCAGCACTGGGCAGTAGGGGTGTTCAGAATCCAATCCGATCCGCTCAATCCGTCTGATCTGTGAAAATTCGATCCGTATAAATCCGATCCGTGGATTGGATATGGATTGAAAATTTAAAAATTCGCAGTCGATGGATTGGATATGGATTTACTTCTGTAAATCCGTAAAAATCCGTGAATCCGCAAAAAAAAAAAAAAAAAAAAATATATATATATATATATATATATATATATATATTTATTTAGTTAAAAATTTATTATAAATTTAATTAAAGAATATTATAAATGTGACATTACATATTTCCATAAGCACTATAACATATCTTAGCCATTACCCAATAATAATATTAAATAAAAAATAATTAAATAATCAAATATACAAGTATAACTTGTAAAATAAAATAAAAGTAAAGTCACACGCACTGGCAAAAGCAAAGTAACATAACGCCAAGTTACCAACAATTTGCAAAATCACCCAAAAGTAAAGTAACGTAACGCCAAGTCACCAACAATTTGCAAACAAAAAACCCTAAGCTTCCCCGCCGTCACACGTACTAGCAACACCCAATACTGGTTCGATACACTCTCGACATCGTTTTGAAGGACGCCAGCCCCGTGATTCCAGCGAGAGCAAGCCATCTTCTTCCCCGAGTCCATCGAGCCACTTCACAGTCACTGGTTCCAACCAAACAATTGCACTATCACAACCTTCAAGATCGCCACTCGTACTTCTCTTGATTCCCATCGTTGACGGCTCCGTAATTACCACTTTTCGACAAGTCCAATAGTTCTGGTGAAGGATCAGATTGTGTTTGGTTTCAGAAACTTCGCCATTTCAATTAATTGTGGCTTTATTTGAACAATTAATTTCGGTGTTATGTTAATGTATTATTGTAACTTTATTTGAATAATTAATCTTAGTGTGTTATATTTTGAAACTTTAAACGTATTATTGTAGCTTTATTTGAACAATTAATCTCGATGTACTATATTTTAAAACTTTGAATGTATTATTTTAGTTTTATTTAAACAATTAATTTGTTCAAATTTTATTCAATTTTAAATTTACTTGGTAGTAAAATTATTTTTATATTAGATTTTTTTTAAAATTTCATTAGGTCATGGATTGGGGAGAACTAAAACTTTTTAATTCGGAAACTAATGCGTAAAATGGTGGATTGGATATGGATTAAGTTAAATCCGCATCCGATCCGCAGACGTATGGATTGGATATGGATTGAGTCAAATCCGCATCCGATCCGCAGATGTATGGATTGGATTTGGATTGAGTTTAATCAATCCGTGGATTGGATTGGATTGAAAAATTATAATCTGCAAAATTATGGATCGGATATGGATTGATGTCTAATCCATAAAATCCGATCCGCGAACACCCCTACTGGGCAGAATAAATCTGCATCCGCAGCTATCGCATGTTGGAAGTCTCATACCTTTAAATCTATTAACAATGACCAGTTGCTAATATACTTATGGTACGACATTATAACCTTTAATCTCTCCACCCTACAAGGTGAACACCTTGTCTAGTGTGTCACAAATCTTAACGTCAAGTATTGCCCTTATGGGATTCAAGATAACTTAATCCAGGAAACTCAACTTAAGATTAAATAGTACTCTAGTAATATCCGCTAAGACATGCTCTTTTGCTGCTCGATTATAACTGAAACTATTAAATGGGTGGTCACCCGAAATAACAGTTATATTCATAAAAGAACTACTAGAGTAAAATGCTACAGCAATACTATAACAACATATAAGAACAGTCAAGAACCCATTGGATTATTTGTCACTCAACTATAAGTAAATTTAGTTCATAATCTGGATGAGAGAAATAAACACAAATATATTGGTCTCGGAATACATCAAATCAATTAAAGGAAGAAGATAAATATAAGTTGAGCATGGTGAAAATCAAAGCCAAGTAATTCTGCACAATTCTCCAATGTTGCCGAAACAACACTCTTCAATTATGATCTTCTTCTTCTTCATTCCTTCTAATTATTCTAATAATAATTTCCTTGCCGCCCCTCTATGTGGTGCACCTCTCCTTTTTATATTGCCAATTAGGTTAAACCAAAGCCCATGATCGTGCATGTGTTTAAATTAGGAAACATGCATATCACGATATTATGGCTGACCCGCGCCTAAGTTTTCTCCCGCATTGCTCCCAGATTGCTACAGTACTGGATGCTCTAACAGCTGCTACAACACTGCCTTATTCCCGATTGTGCTTTACTTCTTTTATGGCCATCTTTTTTCCTCCTCTTACTCTTCTAATGCCTCAACATCCTCTCATGAATTTAAAACCTGTTTTTAGCACAAATTACTATGATTCAAGTAAAACTAATTAAAACTCAACTAAAATAAATGTTTATGCAAAAGGTAACTAAAATGTAATAAAAACACCTTATTTGTTCTCTAAGTGACTTTGATTCAAGTCTAGAATTGATGTAATAACTCTCATTTCCTAGAGTTATCACACCCCCAAACTTAAACTATTGCTTGCCCTCAAGTAATGACACATACTAACATTTCCCGCAAACAAACATGCACACAACTTTAGCTCTTTTATCAAATTTGCAAAGATTCTGCCACCTTCATATCACAATCCCAATCATACAAAATGCCCATAGTAAATTAGTTCTAGACTTAAGCTTCTTTCTATCCATGGTGTGTGTGTGTTCTTTCGGTTGAATTCCATATATGCTATAACATCACCAAGGGACTGCATGAATTTCAGCAGTGAGAATACTTCCTTCATGAGTGGGGTAGCAAAACTTTCACATACTCAATTGTGACAATTTTAGGATTTGACAAACTAGAAAATATTCAACCTCTTCACTGTAACATTTATCTTTCATGTGAATGTCAATCAATTGTAATGATGACACCTAATTACTTAAACCATGCCCAGATCAGAGTTACTGCAGCAGTACTATAATGTAATCTTATCTAGAGGTATCTTTTACTCAAGGCTGAACATGGGACTCATGAACAGACCTGGCTACTCAATGCCTTAGATAGAGAATTTTTTTTTTAAATATATCTGCGCTACAGCATTGCTCATAACTCTTGCTACCTTTGACCACAATTCTGCATATGGGGTACATACTCAGATCTGGTTACTCAGCAATTTGAGCCATTGGAACAAATTGTATTTCATAGAAATCACAGTTACTCAAACTTGCTTCTCCCCCCAAACTTAGGGTCTTTTCTATTTTTTTGGCTTTGCTCTAGCAGTCTCATACAATTCAACCAAAGTCTAAGTGTTAGGACAAAATTTCACTTTCATCTATAACTTATCTCTACTTGGCATTCTCATAAATACTGAATAACACTCAATTTATCTTCATTAGGTATTCAAATCCATACACAAATACAGATAACAGAGCTTCACACAATACATACATAAATACATGCATTTGGAAACAACCCCCCCAAACTTGAGAGATGTTATGTCCTCACAAGCATTCAGAACAAAGGCACACAACTGAACAAGGATATGAAAGACCTTTAGAAAATACCATACAAATTGACAAACAGAAAAAAAAAAAAAATTTCAGTGGAATGAACTAGTAAGAACATAATACTCCCCTGTGGTGGGGATTGCAGCTCATGACGGGATGCTATCAACGCTTCTTGGATGCACTGCGCAGCTTATCCTTTGGTGAAGCTTGTGGGGAAGTAGCTGGCAATGTCTTTGTCTTTTTCGTCGCGGGGCTGGTGAGAGGAGTTGTGGATGGGGTTGCTGTAGCAGGGCCTTTAGAAGTACTGCCTTTTCTTTTGTTGGACTGTCGCGGGCTGGTGCGAACAGGCTGGCTAGGAGTTTGCTGGGGAGGAATTGGAGTTGATGCATCAACTGCCTGGCCCTCAGCTGTGATGGCTGCAATGATCGCCAGTAGTTGCTTGGCTTGCTCAGGTGTAGGCATAACTTGGGCTGCTGCAGCAGCTAGCTCGGCATCAACTTGCTCCAATTCATCTGCAGAGTCTGGAGGTGTTGCTATTTTTGCTTTACCCTTGTCCTTTCCCTTGCTCGCAAGGACTGGAATAGATAGTTCCTCTTTAGGGTCTTCTTCCTCTTCTTCTTGAATAATGTGCTTTTTTTTTGTTTTGGGCTGGGCTGGAATGGTTGGTTCCTCACTTTCTTTCTCTGAATTGTCCTCTGCCTCTGAGGGTGAGCTATCAGTCTCAGACTTGTCACCTTCGTCCTCAGGTGGGTCAAATGGTTCAGCATCTTCAGAGTCGACGTCTACTTATGGTTCAGTGGCAGCTTCTTCTGCTAGTTCATCTGTAGCAGTGGCTTTTGCACTGGCTGCTGCTGGAGCACTTGTGGTGTTGGTGTCAAAATTGTACTGCTGGAGCAGTGACTCAAGGAAGTTATGATAAGTGTGTTTCATGTACCGAGCAAATTGGTGTAGCTGGTTATCCAGGTGCTGTAGATAACTCTAAAACCAACCATTTTCCCTCTGCTGAGCTTCCACACATTGATTGATACTGGTGCTTAGTGCCTGGATGGTCTGTTCTAAGCCAATAGTGCGTCTTGCTCCTGTTACAGCAGCTGGTTCAGTTGTTATTCCAGCACTCTCACCAGCAACTCTCTCAATTGTACGTGCCGTAAAGGTACCATCATTCTTAACATGGTCATCTCTGGCGTCAAGACGAACACTTGAAACTACACAAATGTTGGTGACAAGTAAGGGAAATAGCAGGGCAGCAGTTTTGTGAGTCTTGACCGCACACTCTCGATTTTCTTTTGCAATAATGCTACCCACATCTATGGGAAGCCCTCGAACAAGGACATATAACAAAACCAATCTCTCTTGCGAAACCGTAGTAGTGTGAGTGGTGGACATAAGCCTAGATTTCAAAAATTTCACCCACACCTTAGCAATAGGTTTCAAATCTATCCTATTAACTACACGCCCTTCCTCGTTAGCCCATGATGCCCCTTTTATGGTAAGAGTTGTGAAAATGGTGGTCCACTTTTTCGGGGTCAAGTTATCACGCAACTTGGCATACTCACACTTAATTTCAGCAGGTAAATTATAAAAAGCATTTATAACTCGGGAGTCTAATAGAACAAGTGTGTTTCTTACCCAAATGTTGTGCTGATCAGGGCTTACCAAATTGGCGTAAAATTCTTTGACTACTTGAAGCACATGATCATGAGGGTGATTGCAAAACTCTAACCATCTCCTCGCTTTGCTGCAGCATTATGAATTGTTTGTACAATTCCAGTGAGTTGTTCTGGAAATTGAAACCCTTTCTCTTCCAGAATCTTACGTGGCTCTATGAATTCTTCATATTTTTCTTCGGCGTGGTAGCTCTGGAAACGTGATGGATCTTTGAGGCAGCTGGCTGTTTTCTTATACCTCGGCATTGCTGTAGCAGTAACAAATTGAAGCTAATATGCCTGAGAGTAAAATGAGAAGGAGAAGGTAAGAATTAGGAGAGTTGTACTTGCGAAGGAGATGGGGAATAGTGGCGTAGAGCACTAATCACAGTGACTCCTTTTTATAATGGACTTAAATTTGAAGATAAATACGGTAATTAGAGATAATTGAGGGAATAAAATATTTGAATTAAATGTGCATATCCCCAAAATTATCGGCCAGTGAAATTAAAGCTTTAATTTCGGAGATTTATTTCCACAATTTTCTATCCATATCCATGCATCCATCTGTCACGATTTTATCTCCAATGGTAAGTGAAAGGCTCCAGCTTTTAATTTACTGTAACGGTAAAATTAGTTGCTGCAGTACCCATTCGCTTGTTCTAACAACGGATACATACTCCACACTAAAGCTTCTGACACGTGGCTCACCTCTGCATTCTGCCATCATACACTCTCACTTGTCAATATGGAATTCAATTGTCACACTTACTTCAAACTAAAATTAATTCTAAAATTATTAAAAGAAATAAATAGATCAAATTAAAGTGAAAATAAAGAATGCAATAATGTAAAAGGATAAAAGTAAATGGCTAACATAGAAAAAACAAAATTAAATAAGATGGTAAAGAGGGAGAGCTGTCTACAAAACCAAAGGATATCAAAATTGGTTTGAAGTGGTTGTCTCCCCAATGGGTTGCCTCCCATGGAGCGCTTGATTTAAGGTCCTTCAGCCTGACCTTCTTTCATTGCTCAATAACTGGGTTCTTTAAGGAGTAACACCTCCTTTGAACAATCTGCTGCTGGATGTATGTAGTGCTTAACCCTGTGTCCATTAACCTTGAATTCTTGACCTGTTTGTTCATCTAAAAGATCAACAGCTCCATGAGGATAAAATTTGAGCAATTTAAACGGGCTAGACCATCGTGACTTGAGCTTTCCCGGAAATAATCTTAGTCTTGTGTTGTGGAGCAATACTAATTGTCCAGGGCTAAATTGCCTGTGTTGAATATGCTTGTCGTGCCAGTGTTTTGTCCTCTCTTTATAAATTCTTGCATTTTCATATGAAAATAGCCGTAATTCATTAAGCTCACAAAGCTGAAGCTTTCTTTGCTCTGCTGCAGCATGAATATCCCAATTTAGTTTCTTCAGTGCCCAATGTGCTTTATGCTCTAGCTTTAGTGGCAAATGACAAGCATTTCCATAAACAATTCAGTAAGGGGACATGCCGAGTGAAGTTTTGTATGCTGTTCTGTAGGCCCATAGAGAATCATGTAAGTGTAAAGACCAATCCTTCCCTGTTGGGTTCACCATTTTTTCTAAGATCTTTTTAATTTCTCTATTGGACACTTTAGCCTGACCATTAGATTGAGGGTGATATGTTGTAGCTACCTTATGTCTGACTCCATATTTTACCATTGCTGCAGTAAAGACTTTGTTGCAAAAATGTGTACCCTCATCACTAATAATTGCTCTAGGAGTGCCAAATCTAGAAAAAATATTTTTATGAAGAAAAGCCACCACTGTTTTAGAATTATTGGTAGGTAATGTTGCAGTTTCTACCCACTTGCAGACATAATCCACAACAACAAGGATATATAAGTTCCCAAAGGATGGGGGAAAAGGTCCCATGAAATCTATTCCACAGACATCAAAAACTTCCACTTCCAGTATATTGGTCAATGGTATTTCATGTCTGCTAGTTATGTTCCATGTCCTTTGACACCTGTCACAACATTTAACAAACTCATAAGTATCTTTAAAAATAGTTGGCCAGTAATAACCTGATTGCAATACTTTAGCAGCTATTCTGTGACCACCAAAATGTCCTTCATATGCTGCAGCATGACATGACTCTAGTAAATGGGGAATCTCTCCTTCTGCAGCACATCTTCGTATTACTTGGTATGGGCACAGCTTATATAAATGTGGGTCATCCCATTGGTAGCTTATAACATTATGAAGAAATTTCTTTTTCTCTTGAAACTTCAGCTCGGGTGGTAACAATCCACTTACTAAATAGTTAGCAAAATCTGCATACCATGGAGATTCGGACTGCTACAGCATCTGTGCTTTCTGTACCACCAACAGTTGTTCATCAGGAAAAGTTTCAGTGATGTCTTTCCTTGTCAATGTGCTTGTGTTTGCTTCCAACCTTGACAGGTGATCTGCTACTTGATTCTCAGTCCTCTTTCTGTCTTTAATTTCCAGATCAAATTCTTGTAGCAATAAGATCCATCCGATTAATCTTGGTTTGGCATCTTTCTTTGAAATTAAGTATTTGATGGCTGCATGGTTTGTATATACAGTCACTCTAGTGCCCACCAAGTAGGCTCTAAATTTGTCAAAAGCAAATACTAATGCTAGCAATTCTTTCTCTGTAGTTGTGTAATTGATTTGAGTTTGAGTAAGAGTTTTGCTTGCATAGTATATGGAGTGAAAAACTTTATCCCTTCTTTGACCTAATACTGCTCCCACAAAATGGTCACTAGCATCACACATCAATTAAAATGGTAAAGTCCAGTCTGGAGATATGATTACTGGAGTAGTGATCAGAGCTTTCTTTAATTCTCCAAATGCTTGATGACACTCTTTGTCAAAGTAAAAGGGTTTATCATGTTCCAGTAATGAGCATAATGGTTTAGCCTCCTTAGAAAAATCCTTAATGAATCTTCTGTAAAATCCAGCATGTCCTAAAAAACTCCTAATACCTTTTACTGAAGTTGGAGGTGGCAGTTTATCTATTACCTCTATCTTGGTTTTGTATAGCTCAATGCCATCCTTGGATACCTTGTGACCCAACATTATTCCTTCTTGCACCATGAAATGGCATTTTTCCCAATTGAGTACTAAGTTGGTCATCTCACATCTTTTAAGAACTTCTTCCAGGTTGTGCAAACCATCATTGTATGTTTCTCCAAAAACTGAGAAGTCATCCATGAAAACTTCTAAAGTCTGCTCTACCATGTCAGAAAATATAGACATCATGCATCTCTGAAAAGTTGTTGGAGCATTGCATAACCCAAAGGGCATTCTTCTGAAGGCAAATGTTCCATAAGGACAAGTAAATGTTGTCTTCTCCTGATCTTCTGGAGCTATAGCAATCTGGTTGTAGCCTGAATACCTATCTAAGAAACAATAATATTGTTTTCCAGCAAGTCTGTCCAACATCTGATTTATGAATGGAAGTGGGAAATGGTCTTTCCTTGTGGCTTTGTTCAGCTTCCTGTAATCCATACATACTCTCCATCCAGTTACTGTCCTTGTAGGAATAAGTTCATTCTTTTCATTAGCTATTGCTATTATCCCTCCCTTCTTTGGAACACATTGCACTGGGCTCACCCATGAACTGTCTGATATTGGGTATATGATTCTAGCATCCAACCATTGATGATTTCCTTCTTCACCACTTCTTTCATGATAGGGTTCAACCTTCTTTGGTGCTCAACTGAATTGCTGGAGCAGTCTTCTAGCAGGATTTTATGCATGCAAATTGATGGGCTTATCCCCTTTATATCTGCCATGGTCCATCCAATTGCTCTTCTGTATTTTCCAAGCAAATCTATTAAACTATGTTCTTGACCTGCATCCAAAGTAGAAGAGATGATTACAGGGAGTGTTGTTTTGACCAAGATAAGCATATTTTAAATGTGAAAGTAACAATTTTAATTCAAGACTATGAGGTGATTCAATAGATGGTAAAATAATTTTTACTTCCCTGTCTGAAAAATTCATATGTTCAATAAACCTGGTGTGCCTATCAGATTGCTTTTCCTCCATCCAATCTGTCTGAATTGCTGCAACATCTTCCTCTTCTACATCATCAAAGGTATTGACTTTGTCAAATGCCTTACTGCAACATCTATCCATTCTGTCTGCTACAACAAAATCCACTATACTCAGGAAATTGCAGTCTTCTACTTCATCAGGGTTTCTCATAGCCTCTAGTACATTAAATGTGACTTGCTGATCATTCACTCTCATGGTGAGCTCTCCTTTTTGCACATCTATCAAAGTCTTTCCAGTTGCTAGAAAAGGTCTTCCAAGTATAATGGGTACCTCTTCATCAGTTTCAAAATCCAGTACAATGAAATCCACTGGAAAGATGAATTTATCAACCTTCACCAGTATATCCTCTATTTTTCTTTCAGGGTATGCATAAATCTGTCAGCCAATTGTAAAGTGACTGTTGTTGGTCTGCATTCCCCTACTCCAAGCTGCTTAAATACTGATAATGGCATCAAATTAATGCTAGCTCCCAGGTCATAGAGTGCTCTGCCAGTATACCTAGTTCCTATAGAGCATGATATTGTGAAACTCCCTGGATCTTGCACTTTTGCTGGAATCTTATTTTAGAGCATATGACTGATTTCCTGTGTTAAAACAATAGTTTTAAACTCTGCCAGCCTTTTTTTTCTTGCCAAGATGTCCTTTAAAAATTTCACATAATTTGGCATTTGCTCTAAAGCTTCCACAAAAGGTATGTTTATATGTAGTTGCTTCAGCACTTTCAGGAATTTACTGAACTGCTTGTCCTGTTTTTGCTTTTGGAAACTTTATGGGAAAGGTGGTGGATGTCTAAACTGCTGGTTAGATTCAAAAGGTACCAAACTTTGTTTGTTTATGTTGGTGCAAGTTGTGGCTACTGGCGTTGCAACTTCTTTTTCAGCATGTTCTGGTTGAATTTCTTCTGCAGTTGCTGTAGCTTGGCCCATATAATCAGTATCTTAATGGGGAATTTACTGTAACATGCTTCCCTTTTTAGTTGGTTTTTGTGCTGAATTGCATTCTATCCCATTTTTTATCACCTCAACTAGGATATCAACATTATTTCTAGATCTCAAACTAATTACTTTGCAGTGTTCTTTGCTCTCTCTCCTAGGGTCTTCTGTGTTGCTAGGTAGGCTTTCTTGAGTTATACTACTCATTGTTGTAGCTAGTTGTCCAATTTGATTTTCCAGGTTTCTCAAAGATACAGCTTGACTCTGCACAATTGCTTTATTCTTTGCAATATACTCCTTAATCAGTGTTTCCAAGGAAGTGATTGGATCCTGACTGATATGCTTTTGCCCTTGACTCTGCTGATGAAAACCAGGTGGCTGTGTGTTTCTATTCTGTCCATTTAATGCTGGAGCATTTCGATTCTGACTGCTCCATGAGAAATTTGGGTGTTGTTTCCAGCCAGGGTTGTAAGTATTTGAATATGGGTTGTTCTGAGGTTGTCAATTGAAATTACCCACATAGTTTACTGAAGCTGGATTTCTAGGACAACTATCAAAGTCATGTTCCTCACCACAGTATACACAAGAGAGTTCAGTAACTTGCTTCACTGTTGCTGGAGCAGATGTCATGGCTTTTACCATATTAGTCAATGAAGTAACATGTGCTGATAAGGCTGTGATTCCATCTATATTATGTACCCCTACTGATCCTCTTGCTACTGGTTGCCTGGCTGAAGGCCACTGGTAATTATTATTGGCAATTCTTTCTAGAATTTCATAAGCTTCAGTGTAAGATTTGGATAACAGAACTCAATTTGCTGAAGCATCCACCATTAACCTTGTACTTGGATTCAACCCATTGTAGAAAGTTTCCAATTGTATGCAACAAGGAATACCATGATGAGGACACCTTATGAGTAATTCCTTGAATCTTTCCCAAGCCTCGTACAAACTTTCATCTTCTAGTTGATGGAAGGACGTAATCTCATTCCGCAACTTTACATTTTTTGTAGGTGGAAAATATTTCATTAGGAATTTATCAGTCAATTCATTCCATGTAGTGATGGAATCAGATGGTAATGAATTTAACTATGCTCTTGCTCAATCTCTTAAGGAATAAGGAAAGAGCCTCAACCTTAAGGCATCTTGTGTTGCTCCAGCAATCTTGAAAGCATCACTTACTTCTAAAAATAATTTAAGATGGAGATGAGGATCTTCATTTGGCAATCCGTTTTATTGCCCAATTGTTTGCAACATTTGAAACATCACTGGCTTTAACTCAAAATTTGCAGCGTCTACTTCAGGTCTGATGATGCCAGGATGCATAACTTGAGGAGTTAGTACAGTATAATCTCTTATGGCTCTATCTCTGTCATTAGCCATGTAAATAATATTGTTGTTGCCCGGTTGTCTCCCATTAGCATGTTCATTCTGTTCTTTTTGAATGTTGACTGGTTGTAAGGGCCCGTGAGGGTTCAAATTTCCCTCATCCTGCAAATTATTCATGCCTGAAACAATCTTTGAATTTCTTTGTTCTCTTCGCAATCTTCTAATAGTCCTTTCAATCTCAGGATCGAATTGGAATATCACAGATCTGTCCTTGCGCATGCACGTACTGATCTGCCAATCAATAGAATGAATCAAGTCAAATTTGGCGCTATCACGATTTACTTCACACTTCAAAAATAAACAATCAATCCCTGGCAACGGCACCAAAAACTTGTTGGTAAATTTTATAAGCAATAACTATTAATGCCAATGTGCAAGTATACACAACAAGTAATAAAGTGATAAGTATTCAAGATCATCTGTACAGGGATTGATGTTATCAAAATGTTAAAGCAATCACAATAGTAAAATTCAACTTAGGACCGAAACAAACAATTGTAAAGTAATTTCCAAACTAATTGAGGGTTATGAAAGAATTAAATAAAATAATACCGTAACGAAATAAACTAAGTTAATTGTGTCTAAGATTCAATTGAGATTATAGTAGTTGAATAATCAAACTCTCCTAATGGGGTGACTGTTGTCTATCAATTTAACACCAGTTGTTACAATAAGTGTTGCAGCACTGGGCAGAATAAATCTGCATCCGCAGCAATCGTATGTTGGAAGTCTCATACCTTTAAATCTATTAACAATGACCAGTTGCTAATATACTTATGGTACGGCATTATAACCTTTAATCTCTCCACCCTACAAGGTGAACACCTATGTCTAGTGTGTCACAAATCCTAACGTCAAGTATTACCCTTATGGGATTCAAGATAACTTAATCCAGGAAACTCAATTTAAGATCAAGTTGTACTCTAGTAATATCCGCTAAGACATGCTCTTTTGCTGCTCTATCTTAACTGAAACAATTAAATGGGTGGTCACCGAAATAACAGTTATATTCATAAAAGAACTACTAGAGTAAAATACTACAGCAATACTATAACAACATATAAGAACAGTCAAGAACCCATTGGATTATTTGTCACTCAACTACAAGTAAATTTAGTTTATAATCTGGATGAGAGAAATAAACACAAACATATTGGTCTCGGAATACATCAAATCAATTAAAGGAAGAAGATAAATATAAGTTGAGCACGGTGAAAATCAAAGCCAAGTAATTCTGCACGATTCTCCAATGTTGCCGAAACAACACTCTTCGATTCTGATCTTCTTCTTCTTCATTCCTTCTAATTATTCTAATGATAATTTCTTTGCCACCCCTCTATGTGGTGCACCTCTCCTTCTTATATTGCAAATTAGGTTAAACCAAAGCCCATGAACGTGCATGTGTTTAAATTAGGAAACATGCATATCGCGATTTTATGGCTGACCCGCGCCTATGTTTTCTCCCGCATTGCTCTCAGATTGCTACAGCACTGGATGCTCTAACAGCTGCTACAACACTGCCTTATTCTCGATTGTGCTTTACTTCTTTTGTGGCCATCTTCATTCCTCATCTTGCTCTTCTAATGCCTCAACATCCTCTCATGAATTTAAAACCTACAATTTAAAACCTGTTTTTAGCACAAATTACTATGATTCAAGCAAAACTTATTAAAACTCAACTAAAATGAATGTTTATGCAAAAGGTAACCAAAATGTAATAAAAACACCTTATTTGTTCTCTAAATGACCTTGATTCAAGCCTAGAATTGATGCAATAACTCTCATTTCCTAGAGTTATCAATGACACCTAGACTTAATGTTGCGACAAGTGAAAATAAACCTAGAACTACTTGGATAAGAAATACTGATTATAAAGTTTATGTTTCCTTTATTTACTTAAGAACTTGCACTACTGATTTTTGGTAATTTGATAGTGGTTGCTCTAGACACATGACAAGTGATAGAAGTACCTTGATCAATTATTAAAAAGTTGATTGAGAAAATATAACTTTTGATAATGGAGTGAAAAGTCGAGTGCTTAGAAAAGGAACTTTGAATATGGAAGGTTTTCCAAAACTTGACAATGTTCAGCATGTAGAGGATCTTAAAGCAAATTTATTCAGCATTAGTCAAATTTGTGATCAACACTTGTTTGTCAACTTTGACAGGAACAAATGTCGCGTTCTCGATATTGATGGAAATTTCATTTTAGAAGGACATTGATCATCTAATCATTGTTATAAGTTGATTAGTTCAATTATTTTCCATAAGACCACTCTTGATGACACATAATTATGGCATCAAAATCTTGGTCATTTAAACTACAAGTCACTAACTAAAATTGTGAAAACATGTGCTGTCAAAGGAGTTCAATACCCAAAAAGAAACAACGAGGGATATGTGGTTCAGGTCAATTTGGCAAACAACAAAGGGCATTGCATAAAGCCATTCAAGATAGAGCAACATCAAAGATGCTACAACTACTTCATATGGACCTTATGGGACCAATGCAGGTTGAATGTTTGGCTGGAAAAAGGTACGCATTTGTGTGTATAGATGATTTCTCTAGGTATGCATGGGTTGACTTTATTAAAGAAAAATTAGATACATTTCATGTGTTTAGAAAACCATGTAAAAATGAACAAAATTATAATATTGTCAGAATTAGGGGTAATCATGGAAGAGAATTTGAAAACTCCAGTTTTGAAGAATATTGTAATTCATATGGAATTTCACATAAGTTTTCATCACCTATTACTCCATAACAAAATGGTGTTGACTTTGATGAAACCTTTGTACCTGTTGCTAGACTCGAATCTATTCATTTGCTTTTTACAGTTGCGTGTTTAATAGGCTTTAAATTATTTCAAATGGATGTTAAGAGTGTCTTTTTTAATGACATCTTAAATGAAGAAGTCTATGTTGAACAACCTAAAGGTTTTGAAGATCCTCATTTCCCAAACCATGTTTTTAAATTGAAAAAGGCTTTATATGGTTTAAAGCAGGCTCCTCGAGTTTGGTATGAAAGGTTGACAAAATATTTGCTTGAAAATAGCTATAAGCGAGGGGGAGTAGATAAAACATTATTTATTAAGCAACTCAATCCAGGGATTTTAGTTGTTCAAATCTATGTTGATGATATAATGTTTGGTTATACTTCTTCTGATTATATGCAAGAATTTGTGAGTCAAATGAAAAGGGAATTTGAGATGAGCATGGTGGGAGAATTGTCTTACTTTTTGAGTTTGCAAGTGAAACAAATGCTTACAGATTATGGTATGGTTTAGGATACTTTGACTATGTTTTGTGATAACACGAGTGCTATCAATATTTCTAAAAATCATGTTCAACACTCTAGGACTAAGCATATTCACATTCGTCATCACCTCATTAGAGATTTAGTTGAGAGCAAGACTGTGTACTTAGAATACATTGATACAGAAAAACAACTTGCAGATATTTTCACAAAAACTTTAAACTCTAAACGATTTGAATCTTGAAGGAAAGCTTTAGGTGTGTGTTCCATGTAAGTCAATTTTTTTTTTCATTTAGTTTTAAATCATGCATTTGTGCATTAGATATAGGACCTGCATTTACAAATTTAAATCATTATTTTTGTGTTCTGTTTTTTAGACGACAAGCAATTTTTCATGTTTTTAAAGATTTGAAAGTCTTGAATAAGTTTTTATTAGAGTTATTTAACCTTTCTTCAAAAGCACATGAATGACAATTCAGTCTCTACTTTGACTCAAGGTTTTGATATTGACATGGTCTTTGTTGAGAATATTTAACTTGAGTTATGACTGTTTGCCTTGATTCTTATCTTGTCATAAGACCTCAAATATATGCAGACACTATGGTCAAAAATAGCTACCTATAACTCTTAAGAGTGAAGCTATCTTTGAGTAATCTGAGTCTGCGTATCACAAATATGACAGAGGACAAACTACCATCATAAGAAGGCTACCTTAAGAGATAGAGTGAAAGCTCCTGACTTAGATTTAAAAAAAAAGGCTTTGCTATAAAAAAAAAAAAAAGGAAAAAAACCTATCAATTGAAATGGTCAAAAATTGGAGATCAAGATGATAAGGTTAGTTTGACCAACTCTATGTTTTATATTTAAGACTTTGACTGTGAAAATTGATGAATTTTTGGGAAAAAAATGTTTAGATTGAGTTGTTTGCACACACACACACAAGCTTAAATTTCTCTAATCTTTACTTAATTGAGGAAATTAGAGTCTTGATTACATGAATTAATGCTTGTTGTGAAAAATTCTCAGACATTTTTTTGTTCAATTTCATTATTAATGCATTTTTTAAAAAACAATTCATGATGCATGTGCATTCTTATGTTCTTACATGATAGTATGTTTTTAGGTCTTAAGAGTCACATTTTTTTAAGCAAAACTCAAAAAAAAAAATTCTAAAGTGCATTGACAAGCTTTTCCCGTCACAACTGAGCATGTTGCGTTCTTTTGGTCATAACGTTGTCTACAGAACTTCAAATTCAGTTCTGTAAAATCATGTGAAAAGCTGATTCAATAAGATTTCCAACGGTATGTAGATCGCATTATGATTATACTTCATTCGTTCTCAGTTGAATTTTGAAATTCTCCGCTCTGCATTGTGTGTCTGTTTCATAAAATGTCATGCATGGGATTTCGTTTTTGGTATTTTCTTTTTTGTTTCTGACTTGTTTTAGTTGGTTTATGTTCTTTTGTTGATCTTGAACGAAATTACATGGAAAATGTCTTCCCTTTTGCAATCTTTTGGCAAAAGAGGGGGAGTAATTTGTTTTCAAGTCTTCAATTGTATGATGCAATGAGTTTGGGGGAGTAGTATTTTCAATTCTAGGGAGAGTTTTTATTTTTGTTCAATAATTTTTGGATTTTTGGATTTTTGGATTTCTGGATTTCTAGTTCCTAGGGAGAGTTTATCTTTGTATTGTTCTTAATTTTTTGCTTAATGTTGCCTTTCTATTTATTGATCAATAAAATTAGCATTTTATTTTAATTCTTGTTTTGGTTTATTTTCATGAACTAACATGTTAATTGCCAATTATTTTGGTTAGTTCCTTTTGTTGTTTATACTTGTTTCAGATTCATATCGCAGTGCCAAGGTTCTTGGAAGACTCGTGTTGGATTGCTTTTGCCACAAGAATGCGAAAGGGGGAGATTGTTAAGTCCATTATTTATAGAGTTGGCATTTTATGGCAAGTATAGTTAAATTGGAAGTTTATTTATTGCATATCTTGTAATAGGGATTAATTTTTTTAATTCCCTAATCTAGTGAGATTCTAATTTATTAGGAATATTTGTTTCCTAATTTAATTAAATGTCTAATTTAGCAAGTCAATTAATGATGGGATTCTATAATTGGCGCATGAGATCTATTTAGAGCAAGAGGTTGGTTCAAATAGGAAGTTTATTAAATGCTCTAGATATTTCTTAGGAGACAAGTAAGGCAAGAAGATCATATTTATTCCTATTCAGATTCAGAGTAATTATAAGAGGAAATAAACTCTTATCTAGAAAGAATCTAAATCTTTTAAGACTTGCTATTTTGGTGAAACCCTAGTGCCTATATAAAGAGAGGTACTTCACAGTTGAAGGGATGCACAACACAGAGCATAAAGCAGAGAAGCAAAATTCGGCCTCCTCCCTAAAGAATCCGGATTTGGCACATAATGTTGTATTGATTTGTTTTTTTATCTTCTTTTTATCTCTGTAAAGAGTCTATGTGAATCTTGGATCACTAGACGTTGAAGAATTGCTATTGATCACTTTACGAAGTGCCTTGAGGATCGTGGATCAAGAGGGGTAGCAATTATTCAAGAGAAACAGATTCAGTCTAAGGTTGAGTAAATTGTATATTGATAAATTGTAAGTAAGAGTCTTAAGCTTGGTAAATCTATAGGTTGAAACATCAACACAACATTATGCGCCAAATTCAAATCCTCGTGAACAGTTACGGTGAACAGTGCAGTCAACAGTAACTGTGAATAGTGACAGTCAACAGTATTTCCGAAAAATTAATTAAGTTGTTAATTGTTAGTTTTTAATTGCCTATATCTATTTGTGATAGATTTAAATTCCTTTCACATATTAACTTCAGTTTAGGGGTCAACTCACAAATACTTTGCTAATGTGGCCAAAACCCCTTACAGTTGTTATATTTTCCATAAACGTTAGTATAAGAACAGCTATTAACAGCACGTGGTGTGTGAGGCTTTTCTTGTTCATTTCCTTGACCAAAATCAATAATTCTTGTTTCTTTGTAAAGTTTGTGATCTCCTCTGTAAAGTGATTTTGTATATAACTATTTATTCAAAAAAAAGTTACTAATTTGTATGCACTTTTTTATTAGGAAATTTAACATTACCCCTACAATCGAATTAGGATTAAGAGTTTCTGACACAATAATTTTCTATAACACAATTATAATATATTGACTTATAAGTAAAAGAAATTTGTTAAAATAGAAAAACAACAACAACAACAACAACAAAAGGAAAATCCGGCTTTTGGGTATTTCTTATTTGTTTGTTGTAAGTTGTTTACATATGTGGTAAGAAAGGACATGAACATTATTGCTTTTCCAAATGTTGTCACATGTTCTATTGATGTTGACATTTGTTATTGTTCAATTCAAATTTGAAATAGTGTGCATGGTTATTGTCCAGCCAATGTTTTGTAATTCTGCGTGTATTAGTTGTTGTTACCATATAAGCCTAGAATGTGATAGGTCCCAATCAGAATTAGTGGAAAAAAATAAGTAAACAATTTGTTCTACTTAGGGTGAGAACTACCACAATTGCTAATAGCATTGGATAAAAGTCTGATTCCCTTTTATTGAAATATTAGAGTTTATTTATAGAACAAAGTTAATGAGATAAAGTAGTTAATATCAAATAAACTACTCAGCTATAATTTCAAAGCAAATAACAATCTTAAAGGAAACATGTTTAAATATGAATTCTCCATCAATAACGGCTTGACGTAGTAAAGCCTTCCCGTTGCATCCTTGAAGAGTCCTTGAAGGAGTCAGGACATACTTCCACGTGATGCCTACCTCATGCATGGCTTGCATGGTTGCTTGCATGTGCCCATGCATATTCCTCATACTTGCTGTTGGGTTTGAGTGCTCGCTTGGACTTGCGTAGCTCCTTATCATCACCCCCCTTGAAGAGAACCCTTGTCCCCAAGGGTTAGTGTAGGAAACCACTGATGGATCATTGTTGATCAAACTTTGTTTGATGATGGAACCCCCACGTTTAAGCCAACGAGTGTCCACAACCGAATCAGGTTCTAACTCTAGTATACCTTCATCATCAATTGGAGGCAAGTCGGTGCTACTCTTGGGCAAGTCACCCACAACTTTTTTGAACAAAGATGCATGGAAAATGGGATGAATCCAAGCCCCTTCTGGTAGTTGAAGTTTGTAGGCGACAGGGCTAATTTTTTGGATGACTTGATACGGCCCAAAGAATCGACTGGCCAACTTCTGGTGTGCACGCTTAAAGACGAAGGATTGCCTATATGGATGCAGCTTTAAATACACCATATCACCCTCTTGAAACTCGACCTCCTTTCTTTTCTTATCTGTTGTTTGTTTCATCTTATTGGCTGTTGCAGCAAGATTTGTCTTCAATTGCACCAATAACTCATCACGTGTTCGTAATGCTTGATCAACTTCATGAGCCGGTGAGGACCCGAGTGGATATATCGGAATAGTAGGTGGTGGCCGGCCATATAAGGCTTAGAAGGGAGTCATTCTAATTGAAACATAAAAGGTTATATTGTACCAAAATTCAGCCCATGGTAAATACAGATTCTATTTGCTCGGCCATTGATGAACAAAGCTACGTAAATATTGTTCCAAATATCAGTTGACAACTTCTGTTTGGCCATCCGTTTGTGGATGATAAGCTGAGCTCATTTTTAATTGTGCGCCGGACAAAGTGAAAAATTCATGCCAAAATTTGCTAATAAATATGGGGTCCCGATCACTTACAATTGTTTTTGGCGTGCTTTGTAACTTGACAACGCCTTCAACGAATTCTATCAGCAACTAATTTTGCAGTAAACAGATGAGAAAGCGACATGAAGTGAGCATATAATGATATTACCAGTGATCAGCCGATTGGGAATTAATGCACTTTGCATTGGGGAGATAATTTTGTGTAGAACATGTTTAAGCCTATTAGCTATTGCCTTAGCAATAATCCTATAAATAACATTGCATAGACTAATAGGCTTAAAATCGATAACTTTCGTAAGGTTTCTTTTTTTTTTTAATTAGAGTGATGTAGGTATGATTGAGAGGAGCTATATCACCTTGCTTGTTAAGGATGTGGAGGCATATTGAGAGGACTTCTTGCTTAACCATTTGCCAATGCTTTTGATAAAACATTGCTGGCAAGCCATTCAGACCCGGTGCCTTTGTTGGGCACATTTGTGTCAGCAGTTCCACTACTTCTTTGGCTGTGAAGGGCATCTCCAAATGATCATTCATCTCGCTAGAAACTCTCCGAGATATCCCTAAAAGTGCAGCTATTATCTGAGTTTGATTAGGCTTAGAAGTGGTGAATAAGTTTGTGAAGTATTTGCATAACTCATGCTCCACCTCTTCTGCATTTTCAGTCCATCTTCCAGCTTCATTTTCAATCTCCCAGATTCGGTTCTTCTTCTTTCTTGATGATGCCTTGTGATGGAAAAATTTAGTATTCTTGTCCCCTCCCTTAAGCCAATCAACCCTTGAGCGTTGTTTCCACTATATTTCATCATCAGCTACATGTTTTGGATTTGTCTTTTCACTTCTTTAATTTTATCCCCGTGACATACTGCACCCTGCTGTGTTTGAGACTTTAGAGTTGTTTCGTTAACTTCTCCAACTTCTTTTGTCTACCTCGAAATTCTTCTTTGCTCCACAGAATCATCCTGGCCATAGATTCCTTGGACACCTTTTGAAATAAGGATACAGGATTCTTGATATTTCAGTTTCCCTGCATACTCTATTCCTTCTCGATGATCTCCTTACAAGCATCATACGAGCCCCACATATCTTCGTAATGGGTCCGGGTAGCTCGCCTTTTGTTAAAGTTCATTCCATTGCCTCTTTCTTGAACCTCCATCAACACAGGACAATGATCAAAGGTCCATGTGTCAATATTGGTAGCTGCACAATCTGAGAATATGTCCCTCCACGCACTGTTACAAACAAATCTATCTAGTCTTTCCTTGACAAAAGTGGGGCTGAACCTCCCATCACTCCAAGTAAAAGGGTACCCCTTATGTTCAATATCTAGAAGATCACAATCTCTCAAAACTTCTCTAAAATCATTGATTAAGCTTAACTGCCTCTCGTTTCCCCCGTTATTTTCACAAGGATGAAGAATTTCATTAAAGTCACCGAAACATAACCAAGGAGTAGAAGATAAACCTGTTAATTGCCTCAACAATGTCCAGGTGTGCTTTCTCTATCTCATGTCTGGATGACCATATACCCCCGTACACCAGATTTGCTTCCCATTTACTATCAGTATCTCAGCATCAATGTGATGCTTATTGAAAGATTTGATCTGCACAGTGGTTTCTGAATTCCAAAGCATAGCTAAGCCACCTCCTTTTCTATTACTACTTACAGCAAAATAATTTTCATAATTTAGTTTTCTACTGATCTCATTCATTTGCATAGACATCAGCTTCGTTTCACACAAAAAAAAAAAACAAGATGAGGGCCATGCATTTGGAGAATTTTCTTGAGAGCTAGATACATTTGGGGATTCCCCAAACCCCGAATGTTCTAACTGAGGATTTTCATGACTTCTGGCGGGGCTGGCTACTAGCCTCTGCCGATATCTCCACTATGTTTGATACTGTGAGCTCCATTTCCTTGTTACCAACGGCTCCCAGTGCAAATTAGTTTTTGCTGCTGTCAAAAAATATTTCTTTATTTCTGACTTTCTTGGGCTAGCCACGTTGGTTTTCTTTAGCTTTGGGCTTGGCCATGCTGCCTCGTTATTTGGCCTTTTATGAGCCTCTAGGCCCAAACTTGCTCCCCCTTTATTTTTTAAAGCACGAACCTGTCTCTTCCATTTCTTTTTGTTTAGCTGAGGTTGGGAAGCTTCTACCTCAGCATATATTTCCACTTCCTCTGTTTCTTCTTGGGCTGCTTTTGTAGGGCTATGTAAAGTATCAATTGAGCCCGATATCTCCTTGTGTCTTTCGACCTGAACTGCTTTCATTCTTTCCCTCTCATTTGTATTTGCATTTCTCGCTTGAATTCTCAGATCTCTATGGACTATTACATTTCCAGTACTCTCTCCTTGCATTTTACCGCCTGCCTGTTTCATTGACATCACTTATGTCACTCCTTTCATTAAATGCTGCTCAACTACCCGCTCCACCTCACTTGTCCTATCAATCTTCTTAGTTTAACCCATTTCTTCCTCATCGGACCCTAACCCATTTTTATCAACCGGGTTCACCTGCTCATGTTGGTATTGTTGTGATTGGCCATGATATTCTAAACTTGCTGATTTATCAACTCTTTATCCTTTGTTCTACCATCTCTCTTTGCTACGGTATTTCTTTGAGCGTCCCCCGATCATGATTGCTTTCATCCATATCCCGCATAGGAATTCTTCTTTCGGTTGGCCCTGGTACTGAGTACACTCCTTGTATTGATGGCCAATGGTGCCACAGCAAAAGTAAAAATCGGGCAAGCGTTCGTACACCACTGGCATTGGAATATCTGTCTCACCTTCTTGTTTAAGAAATAAAATTTTCTTCAGTGACTGTGTTATGTTGATGGAGATCCTAATTCTTGCAAATTCCCCAAAGCATTCTCTATTCTCGTCAGTTTCAACATCTTCTACTTCTCCTATCTTTCCCTCAAGCTCTTGATGAAAGTCCCTCGCCATACACGCAATTGGAACATTGCGAATCTGCATCTAGAAGGAGACATGAGTAAAGGATTGCTTGGAGACCTCCCAAATACCTTTCGGCTCAGTGAGGACAATCAACACCCTATCAAAATGCCATGAGCCCCCAGTTATCACTCTTATTTTGTCAGCTTCTTCTGCAAACTTAAACATGAATATATTATTCCCCAAGCTCTCTATCTTAACCTCTTTAAATGTTCGCCAAACCTGTTGTAAAGCAATTTTGAGTCCTTCTTTGTTGACACCCGTTGAAATGAGTACTTTACCCATCAAGCATCTTGTTAACACTTACCCTCTCTTTTCCTTCATGTTTACTTCCAATGACACTTTGCTTCTATCTTCCTCTCTTATCGTTATTGCTTTGCACTTACGAATTAACTCATCTATGTCCATGGAGTTAATACAGAGAAAGGATTTGAGTACTATATTTGTTGTGCAAATTTTATTGAACTCGCAAGTGCACGAATCTATTGTAGAATAGATTAATGGTGACGAGTGTCGATCCCACGAGGAGGTGGATTTTAATTATATGTAGAATTAATTTTGTATGAGGGTGGTTGGATTTGTGGTGAAAGTGACTTAGATTATCCTAAAACTGGAATTGAAATGGCGAGAATAAATTGAAGAGAAATCTATTGAAATGACGTACTTGGGTATCTGGATTCGTATCAACATGCACCATGGGCTAAATATTTCTTATTAATATCAATTAAATCATGAGGGGGGATTCCACACATCATGAATCACGCTCTGATCAATATGGTGCTAACGGCTTATCGTACCAAATAATAATAACCTTGTACTAGGGAGCCGATGAAACCAGGGCGGTATCTAGACAAGATTATTATTATTTGTCGACGAGAAGTCAAAACATCCACAAAAAACTAGAGGGGAAGAGAAAATAAATTTACCAAATAAAGCCCATGACACATGTTGAGACTTTACCTTCAACCCAAGCTTGAAAGAAAATTAGCTACTCATAATTAGGGTTGGCAATGGGACGGGATGGGATGGGATTTACCAATCCCAGTCCCATCCCGTATATGCAAATGGGATGAAAAAACGTCTCAGTCCCGTCCCTATATTTTTTTTGGGACAAAAATATGTCTCAATCCCGTCCCAAAAGAGATGGGATCCTGCGGGATCCCATCCCAATTGAAAAAATTTCCATTCTTAATCGGTAATGAGACGGGATGGGACGGAATTTGTCAATCCCACTCCCGTCCCGCATATGTAATTGGGATAAAAAAATGTCCCACTCCCGTCCCTAAATTTTTTTATGGGACAAAAATATGTCCCAATCCCGTCCCAAATGGGATGGGATCCTACGGGATCCCATCTCAAATGGGATGGGATCCTACGGGATCCCATCCCATCGGGAAAAATTGCCATCCCTACTCATAATTGAACTAGGGGCAAAATGAAAATTTATTAAAATACATAGAAAATACAAGATAGAGAAGGAATTATAGAAAATGGGGTCCAAAAATGGATTCAGAGATGCCAAATTAGGGGGGAGAGATCCCCTTTTTATAGATACATTGAATAAATCATGGCCATCGGATTAAAAACAGTTTGGACGCTCAGGATTGCGCCACGTCATCAGTCAACAGTACGTGGTTTGACCACGCGTTTTGAACAGTGACACGGTTTGAACAGTCAACCGGTTTGAACAGTGACGCGGTTTGATTGAAAATAATCCTGTGTATATGCATGTACCGTACGCGCAATTTTTGGTCCACTAACATGCTGCCACGTCACCGATCAACAGTGCATAAGAATTCTCTCCAATGGAATCGTGACACCTCATCAGTCAATGCCACATCATCGGTCAATGCCACATCATCGGTCAATGCCACATCATCGGTCAATGCCACGTCATCGATCCGTCTATGTGAATAGTGTCGTGAACAGTAACGTAGATAATACCGTATATGTGAATAGTACCGTACATGTGAACAGTGACATTTTTTCTTTTATGCTCCTCCTAAGGTTTTCGACTGTCCTAAGTTCAAAAGTGATGTCCGTTTTACCGTCTGATTTCTCGTTCATTGTGAAATGACCATAATGCCCCTAAAATATATAAAATACTTAATTAAAATAAAGCACACATAATTAAATCACAAAAAGCTTAAATACATAAAAATAAGGGTGTTAGTAAAACTTAAAGTGTAAAATAATAATTTTCTCCTTTATAAATATACATTTTCTAACACTCAACAATATTCACCTAACTAGAAGAACCCTGTGTATTAATACCCCTCACCAATGCTGCTCTCTCCTTTACTGCGCTTCAACTGAAGACGACACGTAATTAACCTAACAGTGAAATTAGACTAAAGCACTCACTCTCAGAGTGACCATGTGGGTCATACAGGCCCCTCAAAGTACTTCCATTCATGAGGCTCTATCAGGGAGAGAGCTCTCGTGAGGGAAGACTAAGATGAGAAAGGTTTTGAGTGTTAAAAAGTCACAAATGTTTTCCGACAAAAAAGTTTGAACATTAAAATTATGACGTTAGTGATGTAACAAATAATTTAAAAATAATTACGGACTTACAGTATAATTCTCCTGATTGAAAAATTTTGGAATACTTGAAAAGTGCCATTGGAACATGCAGGTTGATCTACGAGGTGACATTTTAGGCCTCTAAACATCTCACCCAAGCTCTCCATTAATCAACCTTCACCATTTCGACGCGATAGATCCGATCTTTCCCTCAAATAACAGATCCGAATCCATAAACCACCTGATGAAACCAGCAAAATTTGACCAATCACGTCTATTGCAACAAACAATATGCTACTACCGGCAAAGCAACTGAACACTCTCAATCTCATGGGGCTACTCAGCACATATCTATCAAAGTATTTTCCCTCGAAGCTGTCTGAGGAGACCCCTCGTGACGTTCCGGCCGTGGCAAAAGAGCAGGCCCCCGTTCTTCATGTTCAACACTTGGTGGCTGTCTAACAATCCTTGTGAAGCTCCTCGTGTATTTTTCTTAGAATCTGTTATTGAGAGTAATAATATTGGACGATACCAAGTTGTTATTACGAACTACACTCGAAGTTCGCCCGGTAACTTGCCAATTTGTTTATCAAATGCAATCATTCGGCTAATCCAATCCACAAGATTCAAGTTTTTTCACCATCAATAGGACGCAAAGCGGTATTTTTCTACTAAGCCAATTCAAACAACGTAAAATTCGATAATACTATAAATTTTAATATTTGAGTCAAAACTGATATCATAGCTTATGAATAATTTTTTCACCATATTGAATACTAATAACGGACCTAATGTGATACTTATAAATACATTGTCATATCAACTGTGAATTAAATGCTTGGATCCCCAACATTATTGATCTTTTGATTTTTTTAATTTGTTTTTTCAGGCAGGAAGAATTGAATGCTGTGATGTTAAATTTGTAGCTGGTGAGGACACTGTGGATGTTAAGCTAAGAGCCTGCATGAAAGGTGAAATGTTGGCTTAAATGTAATGTGAAGCTAAGATAAAGGGCGTGAAGGAGAATTATTTGATACGTAGGGGTTGTAACGGTGAATAAGCAACAATAACACTAGGCGATTAATTAACTCTATTTGCTCCATTAAAGATTAAGGTCTTTAATCTTAAATTATTTGTATGATTGATTGTCTACTTCATGTATACAAAGAAAAAAAAATGACATATGCACATAATTCATTAATATGTGGTATTAACTCATGTTTAATTCTTATCTCGTGTAGATATTCGCAATTTTATAAAATGCAGACTTATAAAATGAATATTTTTAGGAATAAGCATAATACTTTTTTAATCGATTTCATCGAAATATGTTTATTTTTTATCTTTTCATAGTTGCATTATATCCCAATGAGCCAAAAGTAAAATTTTAACATGTAATTTGATTAATCCGCCTGCTGTCCACACACATACGCCAACTCCCATCTTTCTTTGGCACCAACAAAACTTAACAACACATAGGTTCATACTCTCACGAATCAAGCCCTTCTGCAACAACTCATCAACATGTCTTTGTAAAATCGCATGCTCATGAGGACTCATGCGATAATGGGGTAAGTTAGGTAAAGTTGAGCCTGGGACTAGGTCTGTATGATGATGGATATCTCGCAAAGTTGGTAGCCCATTTGGCTTCTCTGATGGGGTAATGTCAGCGAACTCAGCTAACAATGGTTGTACCTCTTCAAGAATAGAAGTCATCCTGAACTCATCTTCTTTATGCAGTTTCTTGCAACCGTCATAATCTTCTTCTAAATGTCCCTCGACAATAGCCAGAAAATTCTTCCCTTCAGCCTTGTGATTTTTCTTCTTATTTGTTAAAGGTACTAAACGAACTTTCTTGCTATTCCACCAAAATTCGTGTACATCTTCCTCTATGTACTACGTCCACATTAAACTACCAAGGTCTCCCCAATAAAAAATGGCATGTATCTGTATCTACTACATCACACACCACATCACTCTTATAAATCTTCCCAATGGATAAAGGAACACAACATACTTCTGTCACTCGCATTTCAGTCCCTTTCTTTATCTATCTATAAGTGCCAGTGATGGAGAAAATTTAATCCTTAAATTAAAGAATACTAGAAAATTAAAATAAAGTTTAATCACAAAAATCATTAATTCTCAATAAATAAGAATGTAAACTCTAATAATAAACTTCCACAAACATGATATCAACAGGTAAATTCAAAGAAAGAAAGAAACAACTTATGTGAGTGCCATTTAGTTAAAATAATAATATTTCTTTAACTAAAAAAATGTATCCATTGACTTATAATTATTGAGATGATAATTTTCTATCAAATGGTGTTTTTTTTTTTTTTTTCAATAGGTTGATTGCTCATAAATTTCAGGATGGAGGATCAATGTCAATAAATCCCATCAAAATAAAAAACGAAGTATTATTTATGCTACAGTATCAATATAGCACACAAAATGTTAATTTTATTTATAATAAGGCTTTATAATTTCTGTGACAATAATATTTTATCAGTGGAAGTATCATTTCTCATAATTATTAATTATTTCCTTCCAATGGGCTAGGTAACTATGTCCTCAAAAACCATCTCAGCATTATTACTATAGTGGATAAAAATTATGTAAGTATAATATGAGTTCATAAATTGACAAAAAAAAGATTTCATTTTATCAAACACTAATTAATTCTCAATTAATTATTTACAATAGCATTTATTTAATTCATATTTGTTTTTACATATTACTTTCTTTTTCTAACTATTAACAATTGATCACGCTGTGAACAATTTAATAACGACCTTTCACTTATTTGTTTTTGTTTTCATTTATTTCATTTGACAAGTTTGAGTGTTGGAGTTTTGTTCATGGTTCATGGGTAAACTATACCCAACCCATAATGAAAAAGTTTTTTTATATAAAACCCACATTTAACTCATTTTCATAATTTACCCAACCCAAACTATTTAATTTGGTTTGGATTTGGGTAAACCCATGGGTTGTGGGTTTATGCCCACCCCTACAGCATGACAGTTTAATGTTAATTATTCATTTTTATAGACTCGCTTGAGGATGAAGTTATGATATTTTTTTAATTTCTCTAAACAACTTGATTCCGAAATGAATATTCTACTAGATTTATACTGATTCATGTCAATGTGTTGCTTCACTAGAAGATGTGTACTCTTTGCAAACTTAATTGATTCTAGAAAATTTGGAAATTTGAAGTCTTTTTTAGAACACAGTTGGACTGTCTTGCTGCTTGACACATTTGACATAATTTGAAACGGATGGCAAATTAGACTCTCAATTTTTCAAACTTGCTTATAACCATAAAGTGGTCAAGAAATACTGAATGGCTTTTTCTCTTTTTTGAAAAAACATATATATTTTTTTACCCCTTTGTGTTTTTCTCCTAGAAGGTTACAAGCTTTCTATTAATTTTCTGGGTTCAGTGCTAAATCAAGTTACAAGATCTTATTCGTGATTCATTCTTCCTCTTCGTTATTAGTTGTGAGTGCTATAGTGTGAAGTCTTTGGTGGGGCTTTGTGGGGAAAAAAAAAAATACTAGGTTTAATTATTCCTTCACATCTCGAGGGATCCCAGCTGGTCATGGATAAGAATGTCTATTATAGGTAGGGACGTAGGTAGGTTAAGCCGTTAATCACCTGTTAATACAATTACGCAATTATAATAAGCTCGATTTATAATATTCCACAAACTTAATTAATTTATTTTATCGGCAGCCACTGTAATTGTATTGATCTTATAATATTCTACAAGCTTGTTTAAGTTTAATTATCCAAAACACCAGACCTGCATCACATGGAAAACTTGCGAAGTAGGGGACCACACATATACGCCTTCTGAATTGCATTAATTGGAAAAATTGCATTAATTTATTTTTCCTTCTGAATTTTTATACAAATAATTTGTTTAAATTTTTTTTAAGATTCTCAAACTTGTTTGCATAAAAAAAGAAAAAGGATAACTAAAAGATTGTGGTACATGAAGGCAGCAACACATTATGTTATAGTTTTACACCTGTCACGCCTAACTGGATTTCAGATCAAATAAACCTGAGCAAAATTATATTACAACATATGTTTACAAGGTTGAAATCTTTTTGGCATAGGCAACAGGGCTCGTCCAGGAAAAAGAATTAATAATAAATAAATAAGTAAATAAATAAAAGCAAAAAGTAAGAAAATTAGGAGATTTTTCAGATAATTAACCACTCAGAGTCCCACAATGCATTCCATAACCCCAAAAAGGTCGGCTGGCTAAATATGAAATAGGTTAAAAGATTTTGTGCCACATGAATTCAGCAATTAACAACGCAACATTATAATCTAGAAGCCTATCCTTTTAAATTTCAATGCGAACGGCTTTGGCTACAGTTTACAGAGGTTTTGGTTAATTAATTAGATCAAAAAGACAATCAGTTGCTTGTTTCAAACTAAAAAAATATAAAAAATAATCTTTGACCAGTGAATAATTGTTTCCGGTCGCTTGCCATGCAACGTTCATCAAATGTAAAGCTAGCCCAAATTTTGCGGCCAAAGAAGACATAAAATATAACCAACCAACCCGCCGTGGATTCTAGAGAGCAAGAGTAACAGCAACGGCCGTCCAGTGACGTCGTCGCCATTTTTTACTTGAAGAAAGAGTCGTATTAACTATTCCTTATTTTCATCCCATGGCATGCAAGCGATCGATCCCCATATGTACGCACCTAAGTTGTTTTCTCTTTCCCGACATTGAAATGGAAAGCAAAAAAATAATCGCAATCTTTGTTCTCGTTTTAATTTTCCCTACTACTCTAGCCAACTCTTCTCTAGGGATGGCAAATATCCAATGATGGACGGATATTATCCATCCAAACATAAATCCATAATTATCCATAATGGATATATCCATATCCATATCCAGTAATTAATATTGGATATGGATATGGATTTTATCCATATAGTTATGGAGATCCATGGATATCCATGGATATTTTATTTTTATTATATAAAAATAATAATATAAAATAGTTAAAATTCTAATATTAAATTTAGCTATTAAATTATTTATATTAGTAATAATATATATATATATAATAAAATGCCGGTCCGGTGGTTGGTGGTGGTGGTCCGGTAATTTTCCGGCGACCTTCCGGCGAAGTCCGGCGGAGTTCCGGCGACCTTCCGGCGAGGTCCGGCAAGATCCGGCGGAGGTCCGGCGATCTTCCGGCGAACCCGACGGTGGTCCGGCGACCTTCCGTCGAGGTCCGGCGGTGATTCCGGCGATATTCCGGCGATGTCCGACGGTGGTCCGGCGAAGTCCGGTGGTGGTCCGGCGATTTTCCGGCGGAAGTCTATTTATAATATTAAATCATTAAAATAAAATAATAATTATTAATAATATTAAATAAGTTAAAAAATTAAAGGGTAATTTTGAAATTTTTATTTTTTAATATAAGAGGAATTTAAAATTTTTACTAGTTAATATAAGATAATATTAGATTTTGTTGTTTTTTTTTATTTTAGTTTAACAATATAAATTTTTTTAACTTTAAATGGATAAATTAATTAGATTTTGGATATCCATTAAATATCCATACCCATCCAATATCCAATTGGATATTTTTAAAAATATCCATATCCATATCCAAGAAGATTTTGGATGGATATTATCCAATCCAATTGGATTGGATATATGGATATCCAATTTGAATGGACCAATTTGCCATCCCTACTCTTCTCTTTCGGGTATGTATTCCCCTAAATTCATCATTTCGATTTAAGGGGAAAAAAGAAAAAAAACGATTGATTTTGCAGTTTGATCTTATTTGATTCATTTCCTCTCTTTTCAGGTCGTTTTGTGGGGAACGTCACACAGGTATTAGTGTATTCAACGAATTTGGAGCTTTAGTTATATATCACCGGCCTTTTTTTTTTCCCCCCTTCGTGAAATTTTTAGATATTCTTTAACGTATATTTTTCTCTTTTTTTAATTTTATTTATTCATCTGTACTTTTCGGAATTGACAGGAGTCTCACCCAGAGAACAGAGGCAGCGGCAGCGGCAACTGGACTGCCGGTGATGGTGGAAGACCGGTCCAATCAAATCCTAACACTTTTCATCACCATTAAAGTCGCATTGAGAATGGAGGGAGCAACTGGGCCGCCGTCCCCGGTGCGAGACCGGTGCGGTTCGATTCACCACGACAATCCCACGGTATCTCAACCATGAGCTCATTGATTCCATTCATGATCACTTTATAATATGTTTAGAGTTCTCGAAGAATTAGAATTTAGATAACTTTGAATGTAATTTAATGAGATGAGCACTTTTATAATATGTTTGCATTGGAAGTGATCAAGGAAGTATATTTCTCGAAGAATTAGAATTACATTCACTTTTATCAACCATGAGCTCAGTATATTTGCATGCAATATACCGCCAACGTCGCTGGAATATCCATCGCAGAGCTCTTGTCTGCAACAGTCTTATTTAGTCGGCTGGCTTTCTTGACTCGTCTCGAATACCAACTAGTAAAGGTGGTTTGAAGTTTGAATTCGGCTTATATAAGTAGAGAGAAAAATTAATTTGTTGGGGAAAAATTAGGTTTTTAAATTTTTATAAAACCTTTTGAAGATCGCTCTCATATAATATATAAGAATTTGTATTCTAGAAATCGTACCTTAAAAATTCGAGTTGGCTTTTTCCGCTGAAGTGATTTAGGCTCCTAGATCACGATCCGCCACCACCACTCCTGTTAGATCACGATCCGCCACCACCACGCTTGTTAGATCACGAACTGTCACCAATGATCACCTATTAACTCAGGTTATCTCATTTTATATTTTGATGATATGCTTTTGGCATAAAAAGATATAAAGTAGATAGATCTACTAAAGCAGTAGTTGAAGGATGACTTTGACATGAAGGATCTTGGTGTAGTTAAAAAGAACTGATAAGAAATAGAACGGCTAAGACTTTGTTTCTTTCTCAAGAAAAATATGTCATCAAGGTCTTGGATAAATTTGGAATGATAAATTGCAAACCAGTGAGTACACCATTGGCAGCTCATTTCAGGTTATCACTTCTACAATGTCCCAACATTGATTTAGAATAATCTGAAATGTTAAAAGTTCCATATGCCAGCTCAGTAAGCTGCCTAATGTATGCAATGGTGCTAACAAGACCTAACTTGTCATATGATGTCAGCATGGTAAGTAGGTTTATGGCAAATCCAGGTAAAGAACATTTGAGAGCTGTGAAATGGATGCTCAGGTATCTAAGGGGAACAACAAGCTATGGTCTGTTGTATGGAGGAGGGTTAACTACAACTTGGTTGAAGGATATGTTGACTCTGATTATTCAGGGGATCTGGACAATAGAAGATCTATTACTGGTTTTTTATTCACTCTCAATAACTACACAATCAGTTAGAAAGTATCAATGTAAAGTGTAGTATCTTTATCAATAATAGAGGCTGAATATACAGCTGCTGCAGAGGCCTTCAAAGAAGCTATATGGTTAAAGGACATGATAAATGAGTTGGGGTATGAATAACCTTCCATAACAGTCCTACATGATAGTCAAAGTGCAATCAGTCTGAGCAAAAATCAAGTCCATCATGAAAAGACTAAGCACATAGATGTCAAGCTCATTTCATTAGGCTGGAAGTCTCTAAAGGCACTGTGAAGCTTGTTAAGGTTCATACCAGTGATAATATTGCTGATATATTGACAAAACCAGTTCCCATTGCTAAGTTTGAGCATTGCTTAGACTTAGCTAGTACCTGTAAAGGGTGAAGATACAGATGCATGAGATGCAGAGATTCAGGTTCAAGGTGGAGATTGTTGAATTATGAACCTGAATTGTGGACTGTAGGAAAACGACTTTGTCAATTGAAAATGGAGTTGTAAAACGACAAGTTGACAGAAAGTTCGTGTTGGTCATACGACATTAGTCTGCTGTCACACAAACAGCATAAGTAATTTACGTGATCGGCACGTGTGCTTACTTATTCATGATAAAACTAAACGGCAACTACAAGTGTCGTTTTACTTAATAAATGTTGTTATGGCAGTTACTTTTGGCTGGAGATTTCTGGGTTTGTTGAAATAAACCCAGAACCTGAGCTGGTGAGCAGCACCTCTTTCTGAAATCTTCCTAAGTTGTATATAAGGTTTTCTAAGGCTTAGTGTAAGGGTATTCAATTCATGATAAGTCTCTAACCAAGCTTGTAATCTGTTGAGTATCAATAAAATCTATGGCTTCTGTTTCTCAAGAGAATGTAGGCTTCTAAGCCAAGCCTCTATAATCCCTTTGTCCAGTTTCTTTCTTCTCCATCTCTGTTAAATCTCATTTAGTTTGTTTCTGATTTGATTTACAATACATTCTTGACATAACAAGATCAGTGTGTGGTAGTTTCTTAGGGTTTCGAGTTGGGGTTAATCAATTCTAAGTCGAATACGTATTTATTTCAGCTAGATACATAAATTCCAGAATGAAATTTTTATAATGTGGGAGGAATTTTAATGCCGGTGCTTGTACCTTAAAAAGCCATAAGTTATTGAGAAGTAGCAAGTTGTATGCTTCATGGATGGAACTTGTCTGCTTCAAATCTTAAAGCAAGGGTGTTGGAACTCAAGGAATGAGAAGTATCATAGAAGGTCGTTCATCTAACAAGAAATTTCCTTGAATGGATCAAGCCATAGAAATATTGCCAAATCCAGATTCTCTCCTAATCTAATTTTTCCTAAGATTTGTAGGGGATTTTAGTGCATGATAATTAAATAATTCTATGACAAAAATTAGATCTATCCCTTTCCTTAATAAACACAAAAATCACTGTTTCGGATAGATAATATTCTAAAACTAACTATACTAACAACAGCCGTTAACTCTTTTTTCCATTTCCTTTAGTCATTCTTTTTTTTTTTTCACTTACCTTTTCTTACATAACAAATTCAAAACCTCCTCGTCAATTTTCATATTGTTTCAATCACCCAATCATGCATTCTGAAGCAATGTCATGAATCTTGTGTCCATCCTAACAACCAAAATTTTAAAAAGAAAAAATTCCACTGAGGAGTAAAATAAATATTGAAAACAAAACCAATCTATACAATATTACCATACCAAATATCAAGACGAAAGGATTCACGATCCCCATGTAACAGGCCAATGTTTATGATGTAATATGCAGTAAACAATAACATGAACAAGATAATGCTTGCATCCTTATGTATTGCCCTTATTATTATCATATTCTATTAGATAAAAAGCTTAAAGAGAATAGACAAACAACACAAGGTATGAAGAATGCTTCCTTGATTCCAGCAGGCAAGCTTCCATTACATTCTACATTCTTTATTTAGACATCACATTTTGTACTGCAGTGACAGCTATTACATCATTTGATAAACGCTTCAGATTTATTCCCTAACGAGACAATGGCTCAGACTTTGAAGCCCTTGCTTAATGCTAGCTCTTCGTTTTCCAGCAGCTGCTTTATCTTTAAATATTCTGAGAAATAAGGCCAACACAAGAAAGCATAATTAATTCAATATAGCTGCAGATATCATCCCATGCTTACTCCTACCCTCCAAGTCCAATGATTCCAGCCTATCCAGGATTGAACACAACAAGATGGATTTGATCCTTCTTCATTTTGACATTGCATTCTTGAGACGCTTGTGATTATATTTATTCTGTGTTCAGAAATGTAATCCTGAAGCCTTGTTTTGCCAAGCACTGTTAAAGCTCCATTAGAGGAATATAGTTACATGGCTAGTTACGACCATAACATGTGGACTGGCCATTCTAACCTTGGTTTTTAGCTATGCAATTTCAAGTAACTACACCTTCATGGGAAGTCTGCTTGGAGTAAGCCAAATCTTCAATAAGAGAGTGATTAATAATATAAATATTCTGGGATCAATTTATCTAAAATTAAATTTTAGAGGATGCATGATTATCTTATTGAAAAATAAATGAGAAAAAATGACAAAACAAAAGATATGAAACTGTTTATTGGGTAACAAAACAAAAGACAATATAATGCTTACTAGTAACCAAAATTCTGGAGAAAATTGACATTTATTTAAGACAAATAAGAAAAAGAAACATCCATCAACATGCAGTAACTGATAAATCATTGAAGCATCATTTTTGGGCAATTTTATTAAGAGCATCCAAAGATGAGTCTGATTGCAATTGCGCAATGAATG
Source organism: Citrus x changshan-huyou (assembly GCA_039657385.1). NCBI lineage: Eukaryota > Viridiplantae > Streptophyta > Magnoliopsida > Sapindales > Rutaceae > Citrus > Citrus x changshan-huyou. Next base: position 13,411,652 of record CM077555.1, read on the forward strand.
CGGTCTTCTTGTTAACATTGAGTTGTAAGACTTCAACTTCTCTTAACAAATTCAAATACTCACTTGTCTTTTCTTTGTCCATTAATTTCATCATTTCCTTCATAGCATCCTCTTCCATGATCCCCATATTTTGTGCATTAAATTTGGCTATTTCTTCCCAAAGCAGATCAGTCAGAGCCTTAGCAGAAACAGAAACAGAATCAAAATCTTGTTGTTCAGCCATTAATTTTTTTATAAAGATTTTGTGGTTTGAAGGATATCAGAAAAAGAGCTATATAGACCTAATTGTGATGAGGTCTATATATTTCTATTAATAACAAATTGAGAAGAGAAACAACTGTTATACATTAATTTATTCATTAATATAATTATTATAGAATTTTCTATAATTCTAATTAATTAAGTACTTTGGGAAAGCATATGGTGATTAATTAGTCAATGGTCATTAAATTATGCTGAAAAATCATGGTTGTAATTAATTAAAATTCAAAACCATTCCTCTGAAGACACACAGACCATTTATTTGCACATTATTTGATAATACACCCCCCCCCCCCAATATGTGATAAATCTTTCACATTGCTCGACATGTCTCATAGTTTAATATACTGAAAATATTCATTTCCAATATATATATGGTGATGACAAATATTGAATGTTACACAATATTTTATAATTGACATGCAGCTAATGGAAATGGTGAAGAATTAATTAAGATTTTTATAGTAACACAATATTCTACGTTAAAATACTTTTCTCCCTCGTGAGTCCTGATTACTTGAGCAAATTAACTACACTTCCTTTAAAAGAAAAGCAAAGAGCAAAAATTCATTTTTAAAACTTCAAAGGATGTTGCTCTTCAATTTTTTGGTAAGTAGAAAAATGATGTATTTTCTAAACTTCGATTAGAAAATATGATAAATTATTAACTTTCAAGTTATTTTAATTTGCCCTTTTGTCAATCTTCAAGTGAAAATTGGTCGACTTTCTAGTTTGATAAGGCTACAAGATCCTTCTAGAAATAACGAATTTCTGTTAGTAACAAATTAATTGAGAAGAACAACCTACACTGTTCCACATTAATTATTGTAAAATTTTCAATAATTTTGATTAACTTATAAGTACTTTGGGAAAGCATATAGTGATTATCGAGTCAATGGTCATTAAACTAATGCTTGAAATTAATTATGGTTGCAATTAAAATTCAAAACTATTCCTTCTAACTTTGATTTAAGATAACGGTCAACTCACTTAGGTACCTAGCAATCTACTTATTTACACATTATTTGATAAAAAGATTTTTTTTTTTCCCAATATGCATGGTGACATAAATTAATTAAATCTTTCACATTTGCCCAACAATATATAGTTTAGGATACTCAAAATATTCATTTCCAATGTGTATGGTGATAACAAGTATTGAATGTTATACAACATTTTATAATTGACAGCTCATGGAAAATGGTGACTAATTAACTACAATTTTGGAGAAGGTAACATTTATGGAAGACATCAATTCAATTCAGAGAAGAATTTATAAAAGCAAATTAATTAATTAAATTATCAATCAATATCATTATATAAACCAACCTCATATTTCATTTTATCATCTAAATTATATTTCTAGACCATGGATCTTGAAAATTTAGTAGTTGCAGATTCTGAAGATCAAGATGGCCAGAAAGTTGACAAAAGATCTGTACAGCCTCAGGTTTGGACTGAGGAACAAGAGATTTGTATTTTAAATGGTCTGATAAAATTCTCAACAAAAAAAGGAATCGATCCTTTAAAACACAAGAAAAGATTCTTTAGTTATATTAGAGGATCACTTGCAGTGGAAGAGGAATTTACCTTAAGTCAACTCAATGACAAGTTGAAGAGTTTGCAAAAGAAATTCAAGAACAATTTGAACAAAGGTAAGGGTATTTCTACTCCCCGTGAAAATAGACTTTTTGAGTTGTCAAAAAAGATATGGGGTGATGATATAAAAAGTGTCCCAGCTACAACTGAGGCAAATATTGAGAAATTTGGTGAGTTGGGAGAAAATAAAATTGAGCAAGTGCTGGAACAATTAGGAGAAGCTAAGAGAATTGAGTTCAAGAAAGAGTGGGACGAGCTTCAGATTTTAGAATTGAAACTCACTGTGAAGAGGGCAGAATTGGTTCAATTTCAATCTGAAATTATGCTAGATGCAATGATGAAGAAGTTTGCAACAAATTAGTGAACTTGTATTGTTTTACAGTTATTGAATTCGTGCTGAAGGTCTGGTATTTAGAGGATTATTTCGAATTCAAATCAAAATTTAAATATTCAAAGCCTATGTAAGAGTTGGAATAAGAAGATTAAAGCTACGTCTTTTATTTATTTGAAATGTTGAGATACTCAAGTTCACAGATTGATCCCTTGGCTTTTAAAGATAGTTCTTTGTTGTTAATGGTGGATGCCAAGGTCTATATATGTCAGATTGAGATAAACCTTGTGGCTAAACAACAGAAAATGAGCCGATTGCAAGAGGTCAATATTATAACATCCTCAGGAAGTAAACTACAGGTTGAGTGACCACCATTAGATGTGGGCAAAACCGAACCGAAACCGAAAAAATTTGGTTCGGTTTGTTTTTTTGGTTTCGGTTCAGTTTTTTTTTAAAAAAACCGAATTTATAAATACCGAACCGAATGGTTCGGTTCTATTCGGTTTCAGATCAAAAGTTATAAAATCTTAATCAAACCGAAATTAAGGCATTTTCGTAATTTCGCTCTAATATATATATACACAAATCACACGATTCACACGTTTGCAGTTTGCACCTCTCTCTCTCACACACTTTGCAGTTTAGCTGCTAGCACAGCCATGACCTAACCCTAATTCGCATCTGCCTTTGCCCATTTTACTTTCTCCTTGCTGCCGTTCTTTCCATTACTCTGTCGCCAGCTATCCAGTCAAGTAACTCACTAACTTGCTCTGTTTTCCTTTTTTTTTAGATAACTTTTTGATCTATTCTTGTTTTATGTTTGCTTAAATTGTTAGTAATATTTAGCTTGAAATGGGTCTGTCTTTGCTTAGATATGAGTATGTTATTGTATTTTTTTCAATTTTTTCGCTTGGATACTATGTTGCTGGCAATGCTGGGTAGGGGCTGAGAAACTCACGAATTGTTGAAGATGATAGAGGGATAATATCTTTTGGACCCCTTTTCTTTATAAAATTTTAATATGGCCTGATATTTATGAAATGTTTGCATAAGGGAATTCTATTATCGTTTCATTTGTTTGCAAACTTTTTAGAATAAGTAAAATATTATTTTAGTCCCTACTGTTTTACTAATTTCTATTATTGTACAAAAACTTATTTTATTTTATTTACATTTTGGGCCAAAAGTTTTAATATTAAAAACAATAACCATAATTCTGAAAATTATTCATTTTAGTCCAAAATTCTTGCCTTTTTTTTTCCACATACAAATTTGTAAATTATTTTATTTTTGTTTATTATAAATTGATTATAGTAGGCCTTGTGTGCAAGATGGAAGAAAATAACAATGTTATAAAGGAGATTATGAAGGACGATTTTGAGGAGGGCGTTGAGAATAAAAAAACCGAACCAAAAACCAAACCGTTAAAATGAATCGGTTTTCATAAAAACCAAACAGTTTTTTAAATTTTGGATCTGAACCGATCCGAAACTAAAAATTTATTCCAAAACTGAACCAAACCGACGCCCACCCCTACCCACCACCTCTAATCTCAATAGGAATATAGGTAATAGCTTTGGAGTAATCATGGTACCATAAATTCCAACGATCAAATTGAAAACTTGTATGTTCAAAGAATAATCCTAATACCGGTACACTCCTATGAGACTGAACTATGTTGAAAATGTGATTGGATATAAATTGTTGCCACCCTTTACTTGAAATGGTGAGAGACTCAAGTTCACTCTTTGATCCCTTTATCTTTAAAGATGGCTCTTTGTTGATGATGGTGGGTGCCAAGGTCTACATATGTGAGATTGAGGTAAACCTTGTGATTGAAGTTTGCTCTATTCCTATGTTGTTAGGTTCCTCCATAGAATGCGTTATTGTGGTTTCGTATTCTCTAAGCTCGGTTCCTTTGAAATCGACATAGATTGGAAGAACTTGTGATGTTGCTGGTTTACACAGGCATTGTGTAGCTATAAAAGATATGACCAGCTTTTGAGGAATTGTTTGTGTAACCAATTAACACCGTAAAATTTGATTTAATGCATATTGACTTCAACATAGTTTTCTCTACTGAGTCATTTGGATTATTGATGTGCATACGCTGGCAGTTTAGCTTCATAGTTTTTTCATCTTATTCTCTCGTATGATTAATGTGGTGGTTGTTATGCTTTAACTTGTTGGTATTTCCCTCTGCTGATACTAATTAGGATAATGACCCTATTCAGAATTATTATCTCCCAAATTAGTGCCTTGAAGGAATGACTAAGCTCTCCTACAAATCTACGACTGGGAGAAGGTTAACCATGAAAACCCTGTAGTTTCTAGATATAAGTTCACCATGTTTGTGCACAACTAATGGCTAAGATCTTCTGTGCATCAAACCTTGAAAGGGAATCATTTTTAATTTGCATAAGAAGTACTTGATGCTTGATGATTGTACTCCAACTCTTTTGTTTTCAGCTCATTTACTAGCGAGCTCAAAAGCGATTGGTTGTCCTTGTAAGTAAACATTTTGTTACTCCAATGGAACCCAAAAATATTTAGTTTTGAGTGCACATGATTTTAGGGTCAGTTTGGGATTGTGGTTGAAATTTAATAAGCTGCTTATTTTATAATTTTTTATTAAAATAGTATTTGGTAAATTTTGTACAATCAACTTATTTCATAATTTTCTCCATTTTGTTAGCAGCTTTTAAAAGCAGGTAAGGGGCTGCTTTTCATAAGTAGCTTATTTAATAATCTACCGCACCATTTTAAAAATCCTATTATAACCCTATATTTTAATAAAAAGACAATTGTATCTTACTTATCTATAAACCCTAATATATAAATCATCAGATATTATATTACTGCCAAAGTTAATTAAAACTTATTAAACATACTCTAAAAATAAAAATGATGATTGGTCATTATATAATTAAAACTTATGTCTATTTTGGTCATTATATAATAAAACTTATTAAACATACTCTTTTAAGAAAAAAAGATATGTCTAAACAATTTATTAAACATACTCTAAAAATAACAAGCAATTAAAACTTATATATATTTTTATCATTATATAATAAAACAACACTTTCGTAATAAAATTTACCAAATGCGTGTACTTTACTTTTTAAATTCGTAGTAACCACGACAACACAATTTACCAAATAACAAGTTATTTTTTTAATCAGCAGCTTATTTCATCTGCACAGCACAAGCAGCTTATTTCATCAGTCACCGCACTCCCAAACTGGCCCTTAGTCTTGCATACTACATGTTTTCATTTTGATATTGAGAACAATAAAGGTAAAAAATAGGAATGAGCATAAGCTTGTAATAATTAAATATTTTTGTAACATACTATATATATAATGGTGTTGATTTTGTGCTTGATAAAAGGTGGAACTCATATCCGTATACTTAAACTTCAAACTTCCAATCTGCAAAACATGCCAAGCCTACGACTCCATAATTTGTTAACTAACAAATTGCCACATCAAAATTCAGTGCTTTGATGTCTTCTTTTTACGAAAGCCCGTAACATTTCTGCCCAATAATTCTTGATGTTTAATTGTACTGAAAGAATCCTTCTTCGATTTCCAGAAAATAAAAATACATTTACGTAATTTAAACTCAAAAAATAGAAACCAATTGGGAGGTAACCGGTCCCAGACTAGATATACACTAGAAAATGCCTTACTGGATTTATAATGCCATTGCCAGTTATAACCAATTACGACCTCATTTTGCAATTGTTAATTGTTATGGTTATTATCTACCGGGAATTTCGAAATCCAAGGATGAAGTTTGATTCTTTTGATCAACGAGTGACACAGAGTTCAGTAACAAACAAAAGTGAGAACACTTGGTAGCGCAACAGCCATAGAGCAACTTCAAAACGAAAGAAAATGTAATTGAATATCACAAAAATATAAATAAATTTGTCCCAGGGTGATTTCTTTATGTTTTTTACAAGTATGCAAAAATATAATACACGCACAAAACTTGCCAGGAGATGAGGAAAAAACACAAACATCAAAATGGACATTTACGTATAATTACTATCGTAATAATAAAAATGCATTATAAACTAATCAGTAGTACTAAAAATCATAACAAGACTGAACATTGAAGCACTTAAACAACAAAATAAAGTTTGCTTGTGCCACAAAATCCTCTTTTTCTTAAACCTCTCCTCTGAGACTTTACTATACCTAGCACCAACTCTCATTTTCTTGTAGAACCACAAGATAAACAACGTAAGTAACAAAATTAAGTGTAATGAACCAGAAAACCCATGTAGGAAAACGAGTTTCAAAAGAAAATCAGTACCTGAATACATTGGTGAAGATGATAATGAGAAGGTAGTTAATAAAACTTGCATTGTTGAATCAAAAAGTTCCATCTATTTTTTTTTTTTTGGGTTTAGTGAAGTGAGTAAGCTTGAAAACTTCTTGTTTAATTATATATCATACTAGACTATAAGAATAGAAGCAGAGAGGTGAAAGGTATATATATAGTCAAAATTAAAAAGGGATACCTTGGACAAGAATCAACGTGGGGGCCAAGAATCGAGAGTTCATGTCAAAGTCTATTGCAATAATTTAATAAAACAATGAATTGTTTTGATTTGTTAGAACATCAATGGAAAAATAAAAAAAAATGTAATGTGAAGAAATCATTTACATTTAGATAACAATTAGGTAAAGATACAGTCAAGTCCTTCATCACCTTCAAAATTAAGATAATGGTTATTTTTAGAAGAAAATTTGATATACAATCATCCTACCATCTTAATATTTATGTCAAATGGAAAAATTGTGGGATATCCTGATTTTTTTTAACAATAAATTTAGTATATATGTACGACAGAGCAGCATTAGACTATAGTCCCATATAAGTTTTTTTTATCCTTTTAGATAATATAATCAAATAACTTTGAATATAAAATTATGTAAACCTTATATCCACTACTACAAAAATGATTTTCATTGACACTTTGTTTCTGACACTTTAAAAAAAGTGTCAGTAATTACTTAACTATGTATCATTTTCCGCTTTTAACAAATAGGTGTCAATAATTATTGATATTAGTGTATAAGTAAATTAAATATTAGATATCACTGAATGTATCAGAGATTTAAAAAAACAATTATAATTTGTTTTTATTTCAACTCGAACTTGGAACTTCTAGAACTCTTCAACTCGAACCTGGAACTTCTAGAACTCTAAAAGTTTTAAATATAGACCACAAACCACTGAACCCTGTAGATTTAAGTTAAAGACATAATGTTATATGAAAACTTAACATAAAGAAAACAAAACCCTAATTCCCCTTCTTTATTGTGCAAGTGAACCCACACCGTAGCCACTGCCTAATTTCCCTTCCCTTGCTTGACTTCTTTTTCTCTATCGTGAAAGACGGAGAATGACCACGTTGTCGCTGCTACGAAACGTCCACGCCCACGCCCTCCCCGCCGCTGCTATCACTTCCGTTCCAACGTACCGACTTTGCAGCTTCTAGTTGTTCTCCATTTGCTTTGTTTGCTACCTCTGGTTTCATTCTCCTTCCAGCTTCGTTTGTTGTCGTCAGCCGCACAAGGTAAAAGGCGTAATTCGATCTTTTTTTAGGCATGGGTAAGAGGCGTTATAGGCACTGAAACTACTGAGAGAAGAGGTTCATACTAGTACAGGCACTTTGCTCTCTTCAATCTTTGTACTTTTCATTTTTCCTTTGAATTTCATTTCTGGTTATTCAAAATTTTTGAGTTTCTTTTTTATTTCCACCCTTTACACAAACTCATCTCTAAATTTCTGGCCTTCTCCTTTTGCCATTTTGCTTTCGGATTTTACACCAGTGGCAATGGCTTCAAGGTTGGAATATGACTCATTGACAGCAGCAACCTAGCAAATAAAATAATTGTATGGATTGCTCGACGCAAAGACCCGTGGTCTCATCCGGTGCTGCTCTGCAGTTCTCTGTAGATGGCAGCATAGTCCTGCTTCATAACTCCAATGGCGAAGTCTAGTTAATAGCTGAACCTACTCAAAGAGTTATGGCTGCTGCAATGCTTGATTCTGGTAACTTTGTTTTATTTTTATTTAAAAAAATAAAAAGAAGATACTTTGTTATTTATTTACAGGAAGCAATAGCAACAAATTGAAAAAAAGGGAATTTTCTCCTTATGAAACCCTTGCTAGGCTTGATTCAAGAGAGCCTTTTAACCTTCCACTTGGTAAGAATTAAGAAACCAAAAGAAAAAAAAAACTCATTTTCATTCATTTCATTCCAATACCAAATTGAATTTTCTTTAATTTCTGGCTTTTGATGGTCTTTGTAACGCATGAATGTTCAATAATAATACTCAGGACATGCTGTGGAGGGGAAAAATAAAGGAGCAAGTTGATTTGCAATAAGCCCTCGAGCTTCAAAGTAGAAGATTAGTGGGGCTGCAACTTCTTGATGTTCAGAAGCATCATCCTCACAAGGCTCTTTCTACTGGCAGTCCAATTCCTTCCCCCACTCACTCTCCCAGTATTTTCTATCAAACGCTTCTCTTTCCTCTGCTTCACAATAGCAGTACAGAACCTCTACTAGGTACTAATCTTCATTTGTTTAATTTTTAATCAAACTAAAGAGACTAAGAGTTTCATTGATTTTTTTAACAGAGAATGGTTAAAGTCCTTGACCACATGAATGCATGTTTTACTTCTTAGTAGGATGATTATATTTGATTTGAGAAGTGTTATTGTGCATGAAAGCATGTACAAGTTTGCTAGAATTTGTGTTGAAATAAGATCAGAAAACAAAACTTAAGAATGCAAGGTCTGTAGTTGAATTCCTAGAAAGCTGATTATTAGGATCAATAAATGTTGTAATACTGTCAAGGAGTTTGCATTGTTTCTTAACAAGCTCTTATGTCCACTATACATCAAATTTTTAATATCAGCTTGTAACTATCTGGCTCTTTATAATATTGGATGTGTTTTCTTACTAGCCTTTACATAGGTAGGCTACTATGTATTAAGCATGTATATGCTTGTTTTCTATATGCATTATGTTCATATAAAAATAAATATTTGCCATGATATCAGAAGCAGAAAGAAGGCAGTGGGGCTTACTGTTGAAATTTTTATGAATTTGTCTCCACCTCTGGCTTCTGAAATTGGGTTGTTAAGTGAAAATAATAAGGTTAATTGGTCTTTCTTTTATTTAGTTATTTATTTCTATCGTTTTCATGTTGAATCATTTATTTTGTGCAAATGTAAAAATCATAATAAAATTATTAAGTTTTTGTGCTCATTTTGGGAGTTGGTATGCAGGGATTGAATGGAGAAAAAAGAAAGGGAAATGGTGATAGAGTGGTGGAGAAACCAAGAAAAGTGACTCATGCGAGAACAAAAAAGGCAGAGTAATGGCCAATCTATATGTGGGAGTTTCTAAATTAGAAGCCTGGATGGTATGAAAAGGATAAGAGGCTTCTAATAATTTTTCTATCTAATTTTTCTTAATTGTCAAATGTTCCTACTAATTTTTATTATAATACTTTTCACAGGATGTTCTAGAAAGCACTTGTCATATATCTTTAATTCTTGTGACAGATTATATTTCTAGAGACAATTTGCAATGAGGGAAACATAATTGAAAGAAATATGCATCTTAAAATTTAGCAAAGCCCCTACCATGCTAAAGCATATGGCTACTTTCTAGAACTGCCAATGTCCTGTTTAAATTTAATTTTATTTATTTATTACGTAATATGGTGCACCAATTGCTGGTGTCGTGCATGCCTAATTTTAAAGCTGGATTACAATATAGTATATTTATTTATTTATAAAGCTTGAAAGAATTTCCTCATTGACTTTAATCTTGGCTATTACTTTAGCTTACTTTATATACTTTATTTATTTATTTAAAAGAGGGATTGACAAAATAGTGGATGAAACTATAACATTCATCTTTGTTTGATTAGCTTTAAGCTAAAGTTGTAAAATATGGAAAGAATCCCTAAAAACATGCGGATGATAGATACATATTAATTTGATATAGAGAGTTAATAAATATGGATTGTCTTTATATACAGTTTTGAATTTACCTTTTTTTTTTAAAGATTGCACAGTTTCTTATAAATATTTCTCTAATTTATAGGAGGACTATCAGTTGCTGATCAATTAGAAGACATTCCAGCGATTTAGGATTGATCAAGATTAATTGTGAGTGGAATGTTTGCAAATTAATACATACGTTATTATTAATTTATAAGTTTTTCATATAAGAACAAAATACTGAGTTTACATGTATTATATTTATTTCTTGCATAAATTTGAATAAAATATTTGCTAGAGTAGTTCTATGAAATTGTGATACTCGTCAAACTGAATTCATGATTAATAATTTAGTCTTGGCATGCCATAAACAACCAAATCCATTGAATTAGATAACCAGACTTGGCTTAGAATATTAAAATAAGCTTAAATTACCACTACATTGACAATGTGAAAGCGTTCGATGTAATTAGCGTTTGGTCACTAGACTATTAAACTAGAAGAGTAATAATGCAGTTTCTAATATTTTATTTCAATATTAGTTGTAGATGCATATAATCCATTTTAGTTTTTAGAAATATAATTGTTGAGTCCAATATATTTTGTGTTGACTATTCATGGCCTCTAGTAGTTTTTATAGCCATGGTTAATATTGTTAAATATAAGTGTACTGGAAAAATTATTTCACTTTATAGGAATCCATTGATTTATAGGACTCATTGATTACAGGAGCTGTAAGTGATTTTTCTAGAATTATGAATTTATTATTGGAGCTATAATTATAATAATTGATATTTTGGTATACTAATTGATTTTATGTACTTGCAGATGAGGAAAAAATGAAGCCACGGATTGATATTGAGTGACCTTGCGCTTTTTTTTGTTGGATAATGTTTATTGAAACTAATTTAATAATTTGTCGTCAAAAACTTAGTTTGGTACTTATTATTTTTTTTTCTCCAAACAGTGTAATTGAATTATGTTAATTTAAGTGATGAGTTAGGGATATTTATTATGTGAATTGTTTTCTGAGATTTGGTATACGTAATAGGTTTTGAGTTTTTTAATTGTAAAACAAATAAGAAAATATAATTAAAACAAAAATATACTATTAACCAAAACTAGCATAACAACACTAAATTCTGACACTAAGTATTGTAGTCACATAAATCATTGACATGTAAATTGTATCATTAAATACTAACACTATAGTGTCACTGTTTTGGCGATACTATAGAGACACGAATTACTAACATGTAAAATGGTATTATCAAATACTAATACTATAGTGATATTATTTTTGTGATACTATAATGACACGAATTACTGACACCAAAATCACTGACACTAATTTTTAGTGTCAGTGCGTTCTGGCTTGAGCATTACTGACACAATTAACAAGTGTCAGTAAAAGTGATTACTGACACTAAATTGGTGTCAGTAAAACTCATTTTTGTAGTAGTGATTTGTCAAAAAGCTTTAAATTGTTCTTTGAACATATCTATATCAAAAGCTATTGACAAATTGAAACGTGTGGCTTCTTCTACATTTTTTCTGTTGATGATAAACTGACTATATTAATGGATAAAATGATTAGTTTATGGCAAAATGTAATGGCCAATGGCTTTGAGAATAAGGAAGTTGATAGCCATTTATCCCTCCAAAATGTAATTGCATTTTGTTGGATGATTCTCACTAGTCGCTACCCACTAGAAAGAGAAAGGGTTTAATTTCTTGTAACGTGGATAAATTTCTCTATAATATATTGGGCCCAACTAAATCAATTTCTTATCTAAAAATTTATATCATTAAATATGATCCACCAAATTCTTATTTGATACAAATATTCAAAAAGCTTAAAGCTTAAAGCTAAAGCTACAGTTTAACGTGAGAAAGCGCATGCATTTATTAATGTAAGCATTATTTATACAAGCTATATACTATAGACGATGAAAAACATTTGAGATGATCACGAAGTTCATGCTTAGGCCCTCTTGCATTATTTGTGAAAACTCCGTTTAGGAAAATGTAAAAATTATTAAATCCAAAATCACTGTTCACATGCTTTAGCACTAGCTCTTTAAAAAAGAAACATGGCTCCAATTTCATAACCATTTCAAGGAATTCAATTGCTCAAAATTGATTCAAAATATTTATATTCTCCAAAATGTCTACTAGCAATGCCATCAACTTGAGCTCAATGCCACAAAATTTTAAACCATTATCTCTTTCAACTTTATGCAAATCTATAGCTATTTCTGGTCTAATTCTCTTTTTATTCTACTCTTTCCCGTATAGCCATCCCTATAAGAGATCTACTAATCTATTTATGCCCTTTATTGAACGCAAAGAGACAGATTCATCAAATAATCATACTCCCAATTCTCCTACAATTCTTAGCTACATGGTGTTTGTGTTACTAGGTTCAGTAAACACATGGAAATATCGAAAACACTACATATATTGAATCATGGTTGAGAAAAAATATAACAAGGGGACATCTTTGGCTAGATGCAGCTCCCACAGGAGAACTTGTACCGTGGCCTTCGTCATGTCCTCCTTTTCGTGTCAATGAAGACATCACCAGATTGAACGTTTACCTTATAAGCGTGGCACAAAATCGAATGTATCATTCGATTTTGAAGGCGTTTCGGGTTGAAAATAATAAAGATGTGAAATGGTATGTGATGGCAGATGATGACACTTTAATTTTTGTAGATAATTTGGTTGAATTGCGAGGAAAGTATGATCATACCAAGTATTATTACATTGGTACAAATTCTGAGTCCATTCATTGAAACGCTTATATCTCTTTTGATATGGGATATGGTGGAGCTGGCTATGCTTTGAGCTATGCTTTAGTTGAAGCGTTGGCATCAGAGATTGATGGGTGTATTCAGAGCTATAAACACCTGTTTTTCAGTGATTACATATCACATTCACGCTCGGCTGATTTGGGAGTTGATCTCAAAACCGAAAAGGGCATTCCCAGGTAATTAATTATACTTATTAATTAGAGAAATTATCATTGCACCACCTTTCTTTGGCCTTATGTTCATCCAATCACTACAAAATTATAACATGTTCTCTGCACCACCTTCTTTTGAAATTTGTATCAATTAGCCACTTTTGCACTAACATTGTTAAATAATTTAAACGAAATGATAATTTTACCCCTAAATAAATTAAAAGATCATTTTATCTTGTAAAATCTTTGAAAATAAAAAAAATTATAATTATAAAAATACCCCTACATTTAATAAAGAAATAAATCCAAAAATTAGAATTTTTATTTTTAATAAAAATTATTTTAATAAAAAATTATAATTATAAAAATAATTACAAAATTTTGGGATTTAATAAAAATCCCCTAAATTATTAAAATTTTGGGATTTATTTTTTAATAAATAAATTCAGTTATTTTAATAAAATTTTGCAAAATTATAATTTTTAATAAATAAATTCAGTTTTTTTATTAAAATTTTGCAAAATTATAAATTTTTAATAAAAATAATTATTAAAATTTTACAAAATCTAAATTTAATAAAAATCAATTGAGCACCTTTATTTTGGATTTTTTTAATTTAGGGGTATTTTTATAATTATAATTTTTTATTTTTCAAAGCTTTTATAAGATAAAATGGTCTTTTAATTTATTTAGGGGTAAAATTATCATTTCGTTTAAATTATTTAACGGTGTTAGTGTAAAAGTGGCTAATTGATACAAATTTAAAAAGAAAGGTGGTGCAGAGAACATGTTAAAATTTTGTGGTGGTTGAATGAACATAAGACAGACAAAAGAAATGTGGTGCAATGATAATTTTCCTATTAATTAATAATAATACTAAGTGTCAACTGTATTGCTATATATTCTCACTTTTAGTTAGGTCCCTACAGTTTCTTTTTTTTTTTTTCACACAAATACCTACATTTTAGGTTCTTTTACTAGAGACATTATCTCACATCCGCTGAGAACATTGAGTTAAATCTATAAGGTTGAGTAATCCTTAACTTTTGAGTAAAATCCTAAGCTTTTACAGTACCATTTTTGTTATCAATCTAATCTGATATATTTGTTGGAAGATGAGAAAGTTATTTTTTTTTTTTGAATGGAAAATACCCGCATTTCATTTCAAAGAAGAAAGCAAGTACAACATGTGAGAAGGGTATGAACCCATCCATATAATAGTTTCGAGATTCTCTAAAGCTAACTTAGCTAAAGAATGGGCTATTGCATTACCAGATCTATGAGCATATTGGACATAAACAGAATCAAAATTCTTCAATACGCTCTGCACCTCTGAAATGATCCAGAAGATCTCGGATCTGTAGCCCTGACTGTTGTTAACTAACTTAACAACCTCCTGAGCATCTGATTCCACAATCAAAGACTTTAAACAAGCACGCTCTGCAATTTGAAGACCTCATTTAATTGCTTCTGCCTCTGCAAAAGAAACCACCATAGAACTTCGATACCTTAACTACAGCTACAATCACATTCCGAGTCTCATCTCGGATTACAACCTCTAGTCCTGAGATTTGCTTCTCTGAATTGGTGGCAGCATCTACATTAACCTTAAAGTATCCTCTTTGAGGGGGATTCCAGGCCATTTGTATCGAAGCTTGCTGGTTGCCAATGTAGGTTGATGTTGGTAGTTGGGTTCTTCAATAAACTTCCAGCACAGCTTCAGCCTTAGAGACTATCATTTGAGGGCTATCCTTTTTTTCTTTAAATAACCAGTTGTTTCTTGCATTCCATGTCATCTATAAAATCGTTACCAGCAGTTCATTTCATCTTTGCTTCTCCTCAGCTTCAATCTAACCAATAAGCTTATGATATCATGTTCAAAACTTCCCTTAAGATCATCTTCAAATCTAGTTATTTTCCAGATTTTCTTCGCAACCTTGCAGCCCACTAAAGCATGGAAAACAACTTCCAACCCATTTTTACACATCTGACACAAAGGTTCCTGAATCACCTTCTTGTTCCAGAGATTTTCGGCTAATGGCAGAAGATTTTTTGCTGCTCTCCAAGAAAAAATCATGATCTTCTCAAGCAAGGTGAGCAGCCATATAATGTTCCATTGGTTCTGTGCAGCTCCTGAACTTGTCGGGCTAGCTAGAAACTTCAGACTCAACGCAATCTGATAGCCACTCTTAACAGTGTACTGGCCTTTCCTATCGTAATGCCAAATTATTTCATCCCTCATTGGTCTTCTAGGCAGGGGAATTTTAATTATTTCCTCCGCATCCATTTTTGGCAAAGTGTCTGTGGATCAACCCTTCATTCCAACTATGCTCTTCACTTATCAACTCAGCAACTAAGGCATCAGCTGGTAAGTTTGGTTTGGAAACTGGTTTGAAAGTAAGGGGCCTGGGCAGCCAATTCTCCTTATGAATCAAAATGCTTTGACCATTTTGAACCCTCAATCTTGATCCCTTGGAAATAACTTGCCGGCCCCATAAAATGCTTCTCTAAATAAAAGAGGGGTTAAAGCCAAGTCTTGCATTCAGGAAATCTTTGTGCTGGAAGTACCTGGCCTATAATATTTTTGCCACATGGGAGTCTGGAAACTGCAAAATCCTCCAGCCTTGCTTGGCTATTAACACCTAGTTGAAACTTGAAAAATCTCTAAACCCCATTCCTCTTCTGCACTTGGCCTAACTTAGCTTATTCCACCTCGACCAGTGGATGTTTTTCTTTTCATTCCTTGATCCCCACCAAAAGTTCGCTCTTATTCTCTGAATGTCATCACGTATGCCCATGTGAATCTTAAAGACGCTCATTGCATATGCGAGAATGGCTTGTGCTGCCACCTTGATCAAGACCTCTTTGACTCCTGTAGAAAAGAATTTATACTGCCGACTTGATACTTTATTGTAGATCTTCAACTTGATATCATTAAAAAAGCTGCTTCTCTTTCTCCCAATCATAGATGGCAGGCCTAAATATTTTTCATGCCTTGAAACAATATTGAGCTGAAAAATTTCTTTAATTATTGACGCTTGCCCATCCTGGATGTTGCCGCTGAGAAACATTGAAGATTTCTCGAAGTTGAACAGCTGGCCTGAGGTTGCAGAGTAGCAATCCAATATCCTCTTCAGATTTTGACAATCAGTAACTGAAGCTCTCGTGAAGACTAGACTATCGTCCACAAACAAAAGATGAGAAATTTTAAGCTCCTTCCCAAATGACAGACCGTGGATAAGCCTCTGTTGCTCTGCTTGCTGAAGAAGAGAGGAGAAGGCCTCAGTAGTAAGGATGAATAAATACGGAGATAGGGGACACCCTTGTCTTAGACCTCTTTGAGGACAGATCACTCTGCTTACTGCACCATTTATGACAACTGAGGAAGACATTGTGCTTATACACCTCATACTTAGGCTGACCCAGTTCTGCGAAAAAACCGAGGGACTTCATCGCTTGCTCAAGAGAAGTCCATTCCAGCCTATCATATGTTTTGCTCACATCAAGCTTCAAAGGCATCAATCCAATTTTTTCTTCATTTACAATGTCTTATCTTATGGAGACACTCATAGCCTACAATGATATTATCAGTGATCAGCCGATTGGGAATGAATACACTTTGCATTGGGGAGATAATTTTGTGTAGAACACGTTTAAGCCTATTAGTTATTGCCTTAGCAACAATCCTATAAATAATATTGCATAGAGAGATGTAGGTATGATTGAGAGGAGCTATATCACCTTGCTTGTTAAGGATGTGGAGGCATGTTGAGAGGACTCCTTGCTTAACCATTTATCAATGCTTTTGATAAACATTACTGGCAAGCCATCCGGACTCGGTGCCTTTGTTGGGCACATTTGTGTCAGCGGTTCCACTACTTCTTCGGCTGTGAAGGGCATCTCCAAATGATCATTCATCTCGTTAGAAACTCTCTGAGATATCCCTGAAAGTACAGTTGTTATCTGAGTTTGATTAGGCTTGGAAGTGGTGAATAAGTTTGTGAAGTATTTGTAGAACTCATGCTCCACCTCTTCTGCGTTTTCAGTCCATCTTCCAGCTTCATTTGCAATCTCCCAGATTCGGTTCTTCTTCTTTCTTGATGATGCCTTGTGATGGAAAAATTTAGTGTTTTTGTCCCCTCCCTTAAGCCAATCAACCCTTGAGCGTTGTTTCCAGTATATTTCATCATCAGCTAACATGTTTTGGATTTGTCTTTTCACTTCTTTAATTTTATCCCCGTTGACATACTGCATCCTGCTGTGTTTGAGACTTTAGAGTTGTTTCGTTAGCTTCTCCAACTTCTCTCGTCTACCTCAAAATTCTTCTTTGCTCCACAGAATCATCCTGGCCATAGATTCCTTGGACACCTTTTGAAACAAGGATACATGATTCTCGATATTTCAGCTTCTCTGCATACTCCATTTCTCCTCGATGATCTCCTTACAAGCATCATACGAGCTCCACATATCTTCGTAATAGGTTCGGGTGGCTCGCCTTTTGTTAAAGTTCATTCCATTGCCCCCCTTTCTTGAATCTCCATCAACACAGGACAATGATCAGGGGTCCATGTGTCAATATTGGTAGCTGCACAATCTGAGAATATGTCCCTCCATGCACTGTTACAAACAAAACTATCTAGTCTTTCCTTGACAAAAGCGGGGCCGAACCTCCCATTACTCCAAGTAAAAGGGTACCCCTTATATCCAATATCTAAAAGATCACAATCTCTTAAAACTTCTCTAAAATCATTGATTAAGCTTAACTGCCTCTCGTTTCCCTCGTTATTTTCACAAGGATGAAGAATTTCATTAAAGTCACCGAAACATAACCAAGGAGTAGAAGATAAACCTGTTAATTGCCTCAACAATGTCCAGGTGTGCTTTCTCTGTCTCATGTTTGGATGACCATATACCCCCATACACCGAATTTGCTTCCCATTTACCATCAGTATCTCAGCATCAATGTGATGCTTATTGAAAGATTTGATCTACACAGTGGTTTCTGAATTCCAAAGCATAACTAAGCCACCTCATTTTTTGTTACTACTTACAATAAAACAATTTTCATAATTTAGTTTTCTACTGATCTCGTTCATTTGCATAGACATCAGCTTTGTTTCACACAAAAAAAAAACAAGATGAGGGCCATGCATTTGGAGAATTTTCTTGAGAGCTAGACACATTTGGGGATTCCCCAAACCCTGAATGTTCTAACTGAGGATTTTCATGACTTCCGGCGGGGCTGGCTACCAGCCTCTGCCAATATCTCTGCTATGTTTGATACTGTGAACTCCATTTCCTCTGTTACCAACGGCTCCCAGTGCAAATTAGTTTTTGCTGCTGTCAAAAAATATTTCTTTGTTACTAACTTTCTTGGGCTAGCCACTTTGGTTTTCTTTAGCTTTGGGCTTGGCCATGCTGCCTCGTTATTTGGCCTTTTATGAGCCCCTAGGCCCAAACTTGCTCCCCCTTCATTTTTTAAAGCACGAACATGTCTCTTCCATTTCTTTTTGTTTGGCTGAGGTTGGGAAGCTTCTGCCTCAGCATATATTTCCGCTTCCCCTATTTCTTTTTGGGCTACTTTTGTAGGGCTATGTAAAGTATCAATTGAGCCTGATATCTCCTTGTGTCTTTCGACCTGAACTGCTTTCATTCTTTCCCTCTCATTTGTATTTGCATTTCCCGCTTGAATTCTCATATCTCTAGGGACTATTACATTGCCAGTACTCCCTCCCTGCATTTTGTCGCCTGCTTGCTTCATTGACATCACTTCTGTCACTCTTTTCATTAAATGTTTCTCAACTACCCGCTCCACCTGATAACTCTAGGAAATAAGAGTTATTACATCAATTCTAGACTTGAATTAAGGTCACTTAGAGAACAAATAAGGTGGTTTTATTACATTTTGATTACCTTTTGCATAAACATTCATTTTAGTTGAGTCTTAATAAGTTTTACTTGAATAATAGTAATTTGTGCTCAAAACAGGTTTTAAATTGTAGGTTTTAAATTCATGAAAGGATGTTGAGGCATTAGAAGAGCAAGAGGAGGAAGGAAGATGGCCACAAAAGAAGTAAAGCATAATCGGGAATAAGGCAGTGTTGTAGCAGCCGTTAGAGCAACCAGTGCTGTAGTAATCTGGGAGCAATGCGGGAGAAAACTTAGGCGCGGGCCAGCCATAAAATCGCGATGTGCATGTTTCCTAATTTAAGCACATGCATGCTCATGGGCTTTAGTTTAACTTCATTTGCAATATAAAAAGGAGAGGTGTACCACATAGAGAGGCGGCAAGGAAATTATCATTAAAACAATTAAAAGGAACGAAGAAGAAGAAGATCAGAATTGAAGAGTGTTGTTTCGGCAACATTGGAGAATCGTGTAGAATTACTTGGCTTTGATTTTCACCATGCTCAACTTATATTTATCTTCTTCCTTTAATTGATTTGATGTATTCTGAGACCAATATGTTTATGTTTATTTCTCTAATTCAGAATATGAACTAAATTTACTTGTAGTTAAGTGATAAATAATCCAATGGGTTCTTGATTGTTCTTATATGTTGTTATAGTATTGCTGTAGCATTTTACTCTAGTAGTTCTTTTATGAATATAACTGTTATTTTGGTTGACCACCCATCTAATAGTTTCAGTTAAGATAGAGCAGCAAAAGGGCATGTCTTAGTGGATATTACTAGAGTACTACTTGATCTTAAGTTGAGTTTCCTAGATTAAGTTATCTTGAATCCCATAAGGGCAATACTTGACGTTAGGATTTGTGACACACTAGACATAGTGTTCACCTTGTAGGGTGGAGAGATTAATAGTTATAATGTCATACCATAAATATAGAAGCAACTGGTCATTGTTAGTAGATTTAAATGTATGAGACTTCCAACATGCGATAGCTGAGGATGCCGATTTATTCTGCCCGGTGCTGCAGCACTTATTCTAACAACTGGTGCTAATTTGGTAAACAACAGTCACCCCATTAGGAGAGTTTAATCATTCAACTACTATACTCTCAATTGAATCTTAGACACGTTTAACTCAGTTTATTTCGTTACGGTATTATTTTATTTAATTCTTTCACAACCTTCGATTACTTTGGAAATTACTTTACAATTGTTTGCTTCGGTCCTAAGTTGAATTGCACTATTGTGATTGCTTTAACATTTTGATAACATCAATCCATGTGGAGACGATCTTGAATACTTATCACTTTATTACTTGTTGTGTATACTTGCACATTGGCATTGGTAGTTATTACTTATAAAATTTACCAATAAGTTTTTGGCGCCGTTGCCGGGGATTGATTGTTTATTTTTAAAGTGTGAAGTAAATCGTGATAGCGCCAAATTTGACTTGAGTCTTTCTATTGATTGACAGATCAGTACATGCATGCGCAAGGACCGATCTGTGATATTCCAATTCGATCCTGAGATTGAAAGGACTGTCAGGAGATTGCGAAGAGAACAAAGAAATTCAAAGACTGTTTCAGGCATGAATAATTTGCAGGATGAGGGAAATTTGAACTCTCACGGGCCCTTACAACCAGTCAATATTCAAGAAGAACAGAATGAATATGCTAACGGGAGACAGCCAGGCAACAACAATATTATTTACATGGCTAATGACAGA
This sequence comes from Citrus x changshan-huyou, assembly GCA_039657385.1. Taxonomy (NCBI): domain Eukaryota; kingdom Viridiplantae; phylum Streptophyta; class Magnoliopsida; order Sapindales; family Rutaceae; genus Citrus; species Citrus x changshan-huyou. The sequence goes on from CM077555.1 coordinate 13,432,488, forward strand.
GATAGAGCCATAAGAGATTATGCTGTGCTAACTCCTCAAGTTGTACATCCTGGCATCATCAGACCTGAAGTAGACGCTGTAAATTTTGAGTTAAAGCCAATGATGTTTCAAATGTTGCAAACAGTTGGGCAATTCAACGGATTGCCAAATGAAGATCCTCATCTTCATCTTAAATTGTTCTTGGAAGTAAGTAATACTTTCAAGATTGCTGGAGCAACATAAGATGCCTTAAGGTTGAGGCTCTTTCCTTATTCCTTAAGAGATCGAGCAAGAGCATAGTTAAATTCGTTACCATCTGATTCCATCACTACATGGAATGAATTGGCTGATAAATTCCTAATAAAATATTTTCCACCTACAAAAAATGCAAAGTTGTGGAATGAGATTACGTCCTTCCATCAATTAGAAGATGAAAGTTTGTACGAGGTTTGGGAAAGATTCAAGGAATTGCTCAGAAGGTGTCCTCATCATGGTATTCCTTGTTGCATACAATTGGAAATTTTCTACAATGGGTTGAATCCAAGTACAAGGTTAATGGTGGATGCTTCAGCAAATGGAGCTCTGTTATTTAAATCTTACACTGAAGCTTATGAAATTCTGGAAAGAATTGCCAATAATAATTACCAGTGGCCTTCAGCCAGGCAACCAACAGCAAGAGGATCAGTAGGGGTACATAACATAGATGCAATCACAGCCTTGTCAGCACAGGTTACTTCATTGACTAATATGGTAAAAGCCATGACATCTGCTCCAGCAACAGTAAAGCAAGTTACTGAACTCTCTTATGTATACTGTGGTGAAGAACATGACTTTGATAGTTGTCCTAGGAATCCAGCTTCAGTAAACTATGTGGGTAATTTCAATCGACAACCTCAGAACAGCCCATATTCAAATACTTACAACCCTGGTTGGAAACAACACCCAAATTTCTCATGGAGCAGTCAGAATCGAAATGCTCCAACATTAAGTGGACAGAATAGAAACACACAACCACCTGGTTTTCATCAGTAGAATCAAGGGCAAAAGCATATCAGTCAGGATCCAATTACTTCCTTGGAAACACTGATTAAGGAGTATATTGCAAAAAATGAAGCAATTATGCAGAGTCAAGCTGTATCCTTGAGAAACCTGGAGAATCAAATAGGACAACTAGCTACAGCAATGAGCAACAGAACTCAAGGAAGCCTACCTAGCAACACAGAATACCCTAGTAGAGAGAGCAAAGAACACTGCAAAGTAATTAGTTTGAGATCTGGAAAGAATGTTGATATCTCAGCTGAGGTGACCAAAAATGGGATAGAATGCAATTCAGCACAAAAACCAACTAAAAAGGGAAGCCTGTTACAGCAAATTCCCCATCAAGATACTGATTATATGGGCCAAGCAACAGCAACTGCAGAAGAAATTCAACCAGAACATACTGAAAAAGAAGTTGCAACACCAGTAGCCACAACCCGCACCAACCTAAACAAACAAAGTTTGGTACCTCCTGAATCTAACCAGCAGTTTAGACATCCACCACATTTCCCACAAAGGTTCCAGAAGTAAAAACAGGACAAGCAGTTTAGTAAATTCCTGGAAGTGCTGAAGCAACTACATATAAACATACCTTTTGTGGAAGCTTTGGAACAAATGCCAAATTATGTGAAATTTCTAAAGGACATCTTAGTAAGAAAAAAAAGGCTGGGAGAGTTTGAAATTGTTGCTTTAACACAGGAAAGCAGTTATATGGTCCAAAATAAGATTCCAGCAAAAGTGAAAGATCCAGGGAGTTTCACAATACCATGCTCTATATGAACTAGGTATGCTGGCAGAGCACTCTGTGACCTGGGAGCTAGCATTAATTTGATGCCATTATCTGTATTTAAGCAGTTTGGAGTAGGGGAATGCAGACCAACAACAGTCACTCTACAATTGGCTGACAGATTCCATGCATTCCCTGAAGGAAAAATAGAGGATGTACTGGTGAATGTTGATAAATTCATCTTTCCAGTGGATTTCATTGTACTAGATTTTGAAGCTGATAAAGAGGTACCCATTATACTTAGAAGACCTTTTCTATCAACTAGAAAGACTCTAATAGATATGCAGAAAGGAGAGCTCACCATGAAAGTGAATGATCAACAAGTCACATTTAATGTACTAGAGGCTATGAGAAACCTTGATGAAGTAGAATACTACAATTTCCTGAGTGTAGTGGATTTTGTTGTAGCAGACAGAATGGATAGATGCTGCAGTAAGGCATTTGACAAAGTCAATACCTTTGATGATGTAGAAGAGGAAGATGTTGCAGCAATTCAGACAGATTAGATGGAAGAAAAGCAATCTGATAGGCACACCAGGTTTATTGAACATCTGAATCTTTCAAACAGGGAAGTAAAAATAACTTTACCATCTATTGAATCACCTCCTAGTCCTGAATTAAAATTGTTACCTTCACATTTAAAATATGCTTATCTTGGTCAAAATAACACACTCCCTGTAATCATCTCTTCTACTTTGGATGCAGGTCAAAAACAGAGTTTAGTAGATTTGCTTGGAAAATACAGAAGAGCAATTAGATGGACCATGGCAGATATAAAGGGGATAAGCCCATCAATTTGCATGCATAAAATCCTGCTAAAAGATTCCTCCAGCAATTCAGTTGAGCACCAAAGAAGGTTGAACCCTATCATGAAAGAAGTGGTGAAGAAGGAAATCATCAAATGGTTGGATGCTGGAATCATATACCCAATATCAGACAGTTCATGGGTGAGCCCAGTGCAATGTTTTCCAAAGAAGGGAGGGATAACAGTAATAGCTAATGAAAAGAATGAACTTATTCCTACAAGGACAGTAACTGGATGGAGAGTATGTATGGATTATAGGAAGCTGAACAAAGCCACAAGGATAGACCATTTCCCACTTCCATTCATAGATCAGACGTTGGACATACTTGCTGGAAAACAGTATTATTGTTTCTTAGATGGGTATTCAGGCTACAACCAGATTGCTATAGCTCCAGAAGATCAAGAGAAGACAACATTTACTTGTCCTTATGGAACATTTGCCTTCAGAAGAATGCCCTTTGGGTTATGCAATGCTCCAGTAACTTTTCAGAGATGCGTGATGTTTATATTTTCTGACATGGTAGAGCAAACTTTAGAAGTTTTCATGGATGACTTCTCAGTGTTTGGAGAAACATACAATGATGGTTTGCACAACCTGGAAGAAGTTCTTAAAAGATGTGAGATGACCAACTTAGTACTCAATTGGGAAAAATGCCATTTCACGGTGCAAGAAGGAATAATATTGGGTCACAAGGTATCCAAGGATGGCATTGAGGTAGACAAAGTCAAGATAAATGTAATAGATAAACTACCACCTCCAACTTCAGTAAAGGGTATTAGGAGTTTTTTGGGTCATGTTGGATTTTACAGAAGATTCATTAAGGATTTTTCCAAAGTGACTAAACCATTATGCTCATTGCTGGAACATGATAAACCCTTTTACTTTGACAAAGAGTGTCATCAAGTATTTGGAAAATTAAAAAAAGCTCTGATCACTGCTCCAGTAATCATATCTCCAGACTGGACTTTACCATTTGAATTGATGTGTGATGCTAGTGACCATTCTGTGGGAGCAGTATTAGGGCAAAGAAAGGATAAGGTTTTTCACTCCATATACTATGCAAGCAAAACTCTTACTCAAACTCAAATCAATTACACCACTACAGAGAAAGAATTGCTAGCAGTAGTATTTACTTTTGACAAATTCAGAGCTTACTTGGTGGGCACTAGAGTGACTGTATATACAGACCATGCAGCCATCAAATACTTAATTTCAAAGAAAGATGCCAAGCCAAGATTAATCAGATGGATCTTATTGCTACAAAAATTTGATCTGGAAATTAAAGATAGAAAGGGGACTGAGAATCAAGTAGCAGATCACCTGTCAAGGTTGGAAGCAGACACAAGCACATTGACAATGAAATACATCACTGAAACTTTTCCTGATGAACAGCTGTTGGTGGTACAGCAAGCACAAATGCTGCAGCAGTCCGAATCTCCATAGTATACAGATTTTGCTAACTATTTAGTAAGTGGATTGTTACCACCCGAGCTAAAGTTTCAAGAGAAAAAAAAATTTCTTCATAATGTTAGAAGCTACCAATGGGATGACCCATATTTATATAAGCTGTGCCCAGACCAAGTAATACGAAGATGTGCTGTAGAAGGAGAGATTCCCCATATTCTAGAGTCATGTCATGCTGCAGCATATGGAGGAAATTTTGGTGGTCATAGAACAGCTGTTAAAGTATTGCAATCAGGTTATTACTGGCCAACTATTTTTAAAGATGCTTATAAGTTTGTTAAATGTTGTGACAGTTGTCAAAGGACAGGGAACATAACTAGCAGACATGAAATGTCATTGACCAACATACTGAAAGTGGAAGTTTTTGATGTCTGGGGAATAGATTACATGGGACCTTTTCCCCCATCATTTGGGAACTTATATATCCTTGTTGCTGTGGATTATCTCTCCAAGTGGGTAGAAGCTGCAGCAGTACCTACCAATGATGCTAAAACAGTGATGGCTTTTCTTCAGAAAAATAATTTTTCTAGATTTGGCACTCCTAGAGCAATTATTAGTGACGAGGGTACATATTTTTGTAACAAAGTCTTTGCTGCAGCAATGGTAAAATATGGAGTCAGACACAAGGTAGCTATAACATATCACCCTCAATCTAATGGTCAGGCTGAAGTGTCCAACAGAGAAATTAAAAAGATCTTAGAAAAAGTGGTGAACCCAACAAGGAAGGATTGGTCTTTACACTTACATGATTCTCTATGGGCCTACAGAACAGCACACAAAACTTCACTCGGCATGTCCCCTTACCGAATTGTTTATGGAAAGGCTTGTCATTTGCCACTAGAGATAAAGCATAAAGCACATTGGGTACTGAAGAAACTAAATTGGGATATTCATGCTGCAACAGAGCAAAGAAAGCTTCAGCTTTGTGAGCTTGATGAATTACAGCTATTTTCATATGAAAATGCAAGAATTTATAAAGAGAGGACAAAACACTGGCATGACAAGCATATTCAACACAGGCAATTTAGCCCTGGACAATTAGTATTGCTCCACAACACAAGACTGAGATTATTTTCGGGAAAGCTCAACTCACGATGGTCTGGCCCGTTTAAGCTGCTCAAATTTTATCATCATGGAGCTGTTGATCTTTTAGATGAACAAACAGGTCAAGAATTCAAGGTTAATGGACACATGGTTAAGCACTACATACATCCAGCAACAGATTGTTCAAGGGAGGTGTTACTCCTTAAAGAACCCAGTTATTGAGCAATGAAAGAAGGTCAGGCTGAAGGACCTTAAATCAAGCGCTCCATGGGAGGCAACCCATTGGGGAGACAGTCACTTCAAACCAATTTTGATATCCTTTGGTTTTGTAGACAGCTCTCCCTATTTACCATCTTATTTAATTTTATTTTTTCTATGTTAGCTATTTACTTTTATCTTTTTACATTATTGCATTCTTTATTTTCACTTTAATTTGATCTATCTATTTCTTTAGAATTAATTTTTAGTTTGAAGTAAGTGTGACAGTTGAATTCCATATTGACAAGTGAGAGTGTATGATGGCAGAATGCAGAGGTGAGCCACGTGTCAGAAGCTTTAGTGTGGAGTATGTATTCGTTGTTAGAACAAGCGAATGGGTGCTGCAGCAACTAATTTTATCGTTACAGTAAATTAAAAGCTGGAGCCTTTCACTTACCGTTGGAGATAAAATCGTGACAGATGGATGCATGGATATGGATAGAAATTTGTGGAAACAAATCTCGGAAATTCAAGCTTTAATTTCATTGGCCGATAATTTTGGGGATATATACATTTAATTCAAATATTTTATTCCCTCAATTATCTCTAGTTACCGTATTTATCTTCAAATTTAAGTCCATTATAAAAAGGAGTCACTGTGATTAGTGCTCTACACCACTATTCCCCATCTCCTTCGCAAGTACAACTCTCCTAATTCTTACCTTCTCCTTCTCATTTTACTCTTAGGCACATTAGCTTCAATTTGTTACTGCTACAGCAATGCCGAGGTATAAGAAAACAGCCAGCCATCTCAAAGATCCGTCACGTTTCCAGAGCTACCACGTCGAAGAAAAATATGAAGAATTCATAGAGCCGCGTAAGATTTTGGAAGAGAAAGGGTTTTAATTTCCAGAACAACTCACTGGAATTGTACAAACAATTCATAATGCTGCAGCAAAGCGAGGATGGTTAGAGTTTTGCAATCACCCTCGTGATCCTGTGCTTCAACTAGTCAAAGAATTTTACGCCAATTTAGTAAGCCCTGATCAGCACAACATTTGGGTAAGAAACACACTTGTTCCATTAGACTCCCGAGTTATAAATATTTTTTATAATTTACCTACTGAAATTAATTGTGAGTATGCCAAGTTGCGTGATAAATTGACCCCAAAAAAGTAGACCACTATTTTCACAACTCTTACCATAGAAAGGGCATCATGGGCTAACAAGGAAGGACGTGTAGTTAATAGGATAGATTTGAAACCTATTGCTAAGGTGTGGGTGAAATTTTTGAAATCTAGGCTTATGCCCACCATTCACACTACTATGGTTTCGCAAGAGAGATTGGTTTTGTTATATGTCCTTGTTCGAGGGCTTCCCATAGATGTGGGTAGCATCATTACAAACAAAATCCGAGAGTGTGCGGTCAAGACTCACCGAACTGCTGCCTTGCTATTTCCCTCACTTGTCACTAGCATTTGTGTAGTTTCAGGTGTTCGTCTTGACGCCAGAGATGACTATATTAAGAAAGATGGTGCCTTTACGGCATGTACAATTGAGAGAGTTGTTGGTGAGAGTACTGGAACAACAACTAAACCAATCGCTGTAACAGGAGCAAGACGAGCTATTTGCTTAGAACAGACCATCCAGGCACTCAGCACCAGTATCAATCAATGTGTGGAAGCTCAGCAGAGGGAAAATGGTCGGTTTTGGAGTTATCTACAGCACATGGATAACCAACTACACCAATTTGCTCAGTACATGAAATGCACTCACTGGAACTTTCCTGATTCACTGCTCTAGTAGTACAATTTTGACACCAACGTCACAAGTGCTCCAGCAGCAGCCAGTGAAGAAGCCACTGCTACAGATGAACCAGCAGAAGAAGCTGCCACTGAACCACAAGCAGAAGTCGACTTAGAAGATGCTGACTTATCTCACCCATCTGAGGACGAAGGTGACAAGTCTGAAACTGATAGCTCACCCTCAGAGGCAGATGACAATTCAGAGAAAGAAAGTGAGGAACCAACCATTCCAGCCCAGCCCAAAACCAGAAAAAAACACATTATTCAAGAAGAAGAAGAAGAAGACCCTGAAGAGGAACCATCTATTCCAGTCCTTGCGAGCAAGGGAAAGGACAAGGGCAAAGCAAAAATGGCAACACCTCCAAACTCTGCAGATGAAATGGAGCAAGTTGATGCCGAGCTAGCTGCTGCAGCAGCCAAAGTTACGCCTACACTTGAGCAAGCCAAGCAACTACTAGCGATCATTGCGGCCATCACAGCTGAGGGCCAGGCAGCTGATGCATCCACTCTACTTCCTCCCCAGCAAACTCCTAGGCAGTCTGTTCGCACCAGCCCGCAACAGTCCAACAAAAGAAAATGCAGTACTTCTAAAGGCCTTACTGCAGCAACCCCATCGGCAACTCCTCTCACCAGCCCCGCGACGAAAAAGACAAAGACATTGCCAGCTACTTCCCCACAAGCTTCACCAAAGGATAAGCTGCACAGTGTATCCAAGAAGCATTGATAGCATCCCGTCATGTGATGCAATCCCCACCACAAGGGGAGTATTCTGTCCTTACTAGTCATTTCAAAAAAAAAAATATGTTTGTCAATTTGTGTGGTATTTTCTAAAGGTCTTTTATATCCTTGTTCAGTTGTGTGCTTTTGTATGCTTGTGAGGACACAGCATCTCTCAAGTTTGGGGGGGTTGTTTTCGAATGCATGTATTTATGTATATGTTGTGTGCAGCTCTGTTATCTGTTATTTGTGTATGGATTTGAATACCTAATGAAGATAAATTGAGTGTTATTCAGTAGTGATGAGAATGCCAAGTAGAGATAAGTTATAGATGAAAGTGAAATTCTATCCTGACACTTAGACTTTGGTTGAATTGTATGAGACTGCTAGAGCAAAGCCGAAAGAATAGAAAATACCCTAAGTTTGGAGGGAGAAGCAAGTTTGATTAACTGTGATTTCTATGAAATACAATTTGTTCCAAAGGTTCAAGTTACTGAGTAACTAGATCTGAGTATGTACCCCATATGCAGAATTGTGTTTAAAGGTAGCAAGAGTTATGAGCAATGCTGTAGCGCAGTTATATATATAAACAAAAAAAAATTTCCTTTGTCTAAGGCATTGAGTAGTCAGGTCTGTTCATGAGTCCCATGTTCAGCCTTGAGTAAAAGATACCTCTAGATAAGATTACATTATAGAACTGCTGCAGCAACTCTGATCTGGGCATGGTTTGAGTAATTGGGTGTCATCATTACACTTGATTGACATTCACATGAAAGATAAATGTTACAATGAGAAGGTTGAATATTCCTTAGTTTGTCAAATCTTAAAATTGTCAATGTCGAGTATGTGAAAGTTTTGTTACCCCATTTATGAATGAAGTATTCTCACTGCTGAAATTCATGCAGTCCCTTGGTGATGTTATAGCATATCTGGAATTCAACCGAAAGAGCACACACACACTATGGATAGAAAGAAGCTTAAGTCTAGAACTGATTTACTATGGGCATTTTGTATGATTGGGATTGTGATCTGAAGGTGGAAGAATCCTTGCAAATTTGATAAAAGAGCTAAAGTTGTGTGCATGTTTGTTTGCGGGAAATGTTAGTATGTGTCATTACTTGAGGGCAAGTAATGGTTTAAGTTTGGGGGTGTGATAACTCTAGGAAATGAGAGTTATTACATCAATTCTAGACTTGAATCAAGGTCACTTAGAGAACAAATAAGATATTTTTATTACATTTTGATTACCTTTTGCATAAACATTCATTTTAGTTGAGTCTTAATAAGTTTTGTGTGAATCATAGTAATTTGTGCTAAAAACAGGTTTTAAATTGTATCTTAGACACATTTAACTCAAGAGGAGGAATGAAGATGGCCACAAAAGAAGTAAAGCACAATCGGGAATAAGGCAGTGTTGTAACAGTCGTTAGAGAAAACTTAGGCGCGGGCCAGCCATAAAATCGCGATGTGCATGTTTCCTAATTTAAACACATGCACGCTCATGGGCTTTGGTTTAATAATTTGTAATATAAAAAGGAGAGGTGCACCACATAAAGAGGCGGCAAGGAAATTATCATTAGAACAATTAAAAGGAACAAAGAAGAAGAAGATCAGAATTGAAAAGTGTTGTTTCAGCAACATTGGAGAATCGTGCAGAATTACTTGGCTTTGATTTTCACCGTGCTCAACTTATATTTATCTTCTTTAATTGATTTGATGTATTCTGAGATCAATATGTTTATGTTTATTTCTCTAATTTAGAATATGAACTAAATTTACTTGTAGTTGAGTGATAAATAATCCAATGGGTTCTTGACTATTCTTATATGTTGTTATAGTATTGCTGTAGCATTTTACTCTAGTAGTTCTTTTATGAATATAACTGTTATTTCAGTTGACCACCCATCTAATAGTTTCAGTTAAGATAGAGCAGCAAAAGGGCATGTCTTAGCGGATATTACTAGAGTACTACTTGATCTTAAGTTGAGTTTCCTAGATTAAGTTATCTTGAATCCCATAAGGGCAATACTTGACGTTAGGATTTGTGACACACTAGACATAGTGTTCACCTTGTAGGGTGGAGAGATTAAATGTTATAATGCCGTACCATAAATATATAAGCAACTGGTCATTGTTAGTAGATTTAAAGGTATGAGACTTCCAACATGTGATAGCTAAGGATGTCGATTTATTCTGCCCGGTGCTGCAGCACTTATTCTAACAACTAGTGCTAATTTGGTAAACAACAGTCACCCCACTAGGAGAGTTTAATCATTCAACTACTATACTCTCAATTGAATCTTAGACACATTTAACTCAGTTTATTTCGTTACGGTATTATTTTATTTAATTCTTTCACAACCTTCGATTACTTTGGAAATTACTTTACAATTATTTTCTTCGGTCCTAAGTTGAATTGCACTATTGTGATTGCTTTAACATTTTGATAACATCAATCCCTGTGGAGACGATCTTAAATACTTATCACTTTATTACTTGTTGTGTATACTTGCACATTGGCATTGGTTGTTATTGCTTATAAAATTTACCAACACCACCTCACTTGTTCTATCAATCTCCTTAGTTTAACCCATTTCTTCCTCCTCAGATCCTAACCCATTTTTATCAACCGAGTTCACCTGCTCATGTTGGTATTGTTGTGATTGGCCATGATATTATGAACTTGTTGATTTATCAGCTCTTTCTCCTTCGTTCTACCATCTCTTTTTGCTACGGTATTTCTTTGAGCGTCCCCCGATCATGATTGCTTTCATCCACATCCCGCATGGGAATTCTTCTTTTGGTTGGCCCTAGTACTGAGTACTCTCCTTGTATTGATGGCCAATAGTGCCACAGCAAAAGTAAAAATCGGGCAAGTGTTCGTACACCACTGTCATTGGAATATCTGTCTCACCTTTTTATGTTTAAGAAACAAAATTTTCTTCAGTGGCTGTGTTATGTCGATGGAGATCCTGGTTCTTGCAAATTCCCCAAAGCATTCTCCATTCTCATCAGTTTCAACATCTTTTACTTCTCTTATCTTTCCCTCAAGCTCTTGATGAAAGTCCCTCTCCATACACGCAATTGGAACATTACGAATCTGCACTCAGAAGGAGACGTGAGTAAAGGATTGCTTGGAGACCTCCCCAATACCTTTCGGCTCGGTGAGGACAATCAACGCCCTATTAAAATGCCACGGGCCCCCAGTTATCACTCTTCTTTTGTCAGCTTCTTATGTAAACTTAAACATTAATATATTATTCCCCAAGCTCTCTATCTTAACCTCTTTAAATGTTCGCCAAACCTGTTGTAAAGCAATTTTGAGTCCTTCTTTGTTGACACCCGTTGAAATGAGTACTTTACCCATCAAGTATCTTGCTAACACTTGCCCTCTTTTTTCCTTCATGTTTACTGCCAATGAGACTTTGCTTCTATCTTCCTCTCTTATCGTTATTGCTTTGCACTTACGAATTAACTCATTTGTGTCCATGGAGTTAATACAGAGAAAGGATTTGAGTACTATATTCACCTAACTAGAAGAACCCTGTGTATTAATACCCCTCACCAACGCTGCTCTCTCCTTTACTGCGCTTCAACTGAAGACAACACGTAATTAACCTAACAGTGAAATTATACTAAAGCACTCACTCTCGGAGTGACCATGTAGGTCATACAAGCCCCTCAAAGTACTTCCATTCATGCGGCTCTATCAAAGAGAGAGCTCTCGTGAGGGAAGACTAAGATGAGAAAGGTTTTGAATGTTAAAAAGTCACAAATGTTTTCCGACAAAAAAGTTTGAACATTAAAATTATGACGTTAGTGATGTAACAAATAATTTAAAAATAAATTACGGACTTACAGTATAATTCTCCTGATTGAAAAATTTTGGAATACTTGAAAAGTGCCATTGGAACATGCAGGTTGATCTACGAGGTGACATTTTAGGCCTCTAAACATCTCACCCAAGCTCTCCATTAATCAACCTTCACCATTTCGACGCCATAGATCCAATCTTTCCCTCAAATAACAGATCCGAATCCATAAACCACCTGATGAAACCATCAAAATTTGACCAATCACGTCTATTGCAACAAACAATATGCTACTACCGGCAAAGCAACTGAACACTCTCAATCTCATGGGGCTACTCAGCACATATCTATCAAAGTATTTTCCCTCGAAGCTTTCTGAGGAGACCCCTCGAGACGTTCCGGCCGTGGCAAAAGAGCAGGCCCCCGTTCTTCATGTTCAACACTCGGTGGCTGTCTAACAATCCTTTTGAAGCTCCTCGTGTATTTTTCTTAGAATCTGTTATTGAGAGTAATAATATTGGACGATACCAAGTTGTTATTACGAACTACACTCGAAGTTCGCCCAGTAACTTACCAATTTGTTTATCAAATGCAATCATTCGGCTAGTCCAATCCAAAAGATTCAAGTTTTTTCGCCATCAATAGGACGCAAAGCGGTATTTTTCTACTAAGCCAATTCAAACAACGTAAAATTCGATAATACTATAAATTTTAATATTTGAGTCAAAACTGATATCATAGCTTATGAATAATTTTTTCACCATATTGAATACTAATAACGGACCTAATGTGATACTTATAAACACATTGTCATATCAACTGTGAATTAAATGCTTGGATCCCCAACATTATTGATCTTTTGATTTTTTTAATTTTTTTTTTCAGGCAGGAAGAATTGAATGCTGTGATGTTAAATTTGTAGCTGGTGAGGACACTGTGGATGTTAAGCTAAGAGCATGCATGAAAGGTGAAATGTTGGCTTAAATGTAATGTGAAGCTAAGATAAAGGGCGTGAAGGAGAATTATTTGATACGTAGGGGTTGTAACGGTGAATAAGCAACAATAACACTAGGCAATTAATTAACTCTATTTGCTCCATTAAAGATTAAGGTCTTTAATCTTAAATTATTTGTATGATTGATTGTCTACTTCATGTATACAAAGAAAAAAAAGGACATATGCACATAATTCATTAATATGTGGTATTAACTCATGTTTAATTCTTATCTCGTGTAGATATTCGCAATTTTATAAAATGCAGACTTATAAAATGAATATTTTTAGGAATAAGCATAATACTTTTTTAATCGATTTCATCGAAATATGTTTATTTTTTATCTTTTCATAGTTGCATTATATCCCAATGAGCCAAAAGTAAAATTTTAACATGTAATTTGATTAATCCACCTGCTGTCCACACACATACGCCAACTCCCATCTTTCTTTGGCACCAACAAAACTTAACAACACATAGGTTCATACTCTCACGAATCAAGCCCTTCTGCAACAACTCATCAACATGTCTTTCTAAAATCGCATGCTCATGAGGACTCATGCGATAATGGGGTAAGTTAGGTAAAGTTGAGCCTGGGACTAGGTCTGTATGATGATGGATATCTCGCAAAGTTGGTAGCCCATTTGGCTTCTCTGATGGGGTAATGTCAGCGAACTCAGCTAACAATGGTTGTACCTCTTCAAGAATAGAAGTCATCCTGAACTCATCTTCTTTATGCAGTTTCTTGCAACCGTCATAATCTTCTTCTAAATGTCCCTCGACAATAGCCAGAAAATTCTTCCCTTCAGCCTTGTGATTTTTCTTCTTATTTGTTAAAGGTACTAAACGAACTTTCTTGCTATTCCACCAAAATTCGTGTACATCTTCCTCTATGTACTACGTCCACATTAAACTACCAAGGTCTCCCCAATAAAAAATGGCATGTATCTGTATCTACTACATCACACACCACATCACTCTTATAAATCTTCCCAATGGATAAAGGAACACAACATACTTCTGTCACTCGCATTTCAGTCCCTTTCTTTATCTATCTATAAGTGCCAGTGATGGAGAAAATTTAATCCTTAAATTAAAGAATACCAGAAAATTAAAATAAAGTTTAATCACAAAAATCACTAATTCTCAATAAATAAGAATGTAAACTCTAATAATAAACTTCCACAAACATGATATCAACAGGTAAATTCAAAGAAAGAAAGAAACAACTTATGTGAGTGCCATTTAGTTAAAATAATAATATTTCTTTAACTAAAAAAATGTATCCATTGACTTATAATTATTGAGATGATAATTTTCTATCAAATGGTGTTTTTTTTTTTTCAATAGGTTGATTGCTCATAAATTTCAGGATGGAGGATCAATGTCAATAAATCCCATCAAAATAAAAAACGGAGTATTATTTATGCTACAGTATCAATATAGCACACAAAATGTTAATTTTATTTATAATAAGGCTTTATAATTTCTGTGACAATAATATTTTATCAGTGGAAGTATCATTTCTCATAATTATTAATTATTTCCTTCCAATGGGCTAGGTAACTATGTCCTCAAAAACCATCTCAGCATTATTACTATAGTGGATAAAAATTATGTAAGTATAATATGAGTTCATAAATTGAAAAAAAAAAGATTTCATTTTATCAAACACTAATTAATTCTCAATTAATTATTTACAATAGCATTTATTTAATTCATATTTGTTTTTACATATTACTTTCTTTTTCTAACTATTAACAATTGATCACGCTGTGAACAATTTAATAACGACCTTTCACTTATTTGTTTTTGTTTTCATTTATTTCATTTGACAAGTTTGAGTGTTGGAGTTTTGTTCATGGTCCATGGGTAAACTATACCCAACCCATAATGAAAAAGTTTTTTATATAAAACCCACATTTAACTCATTTTCATAATTTACCCAACCCAAACTATTTAATTTGGTTTGGATTTGGGTAAACCCATGGGTTGTGGGTTTATGCCCACCCCTACAGCATGACAGTTTAATGTTAATTATTCATTTTTATAGACTCGCTTGAGGATGAAGTTATGATATTTTTTTAATTTCTCTAAACAACTTGATTCCGAAATGAATATTCTACTAGATTTATACTGATTCATGTCAATGTGTTGCTTCACTAGAAGATGTGTACTCTTTGCAAACTTAATTGATTCTAGAAAATTTGGAAATTTGAAGTCTTTTTTAGAACACAGTTGGACTGTCTTGCTGCTTGACACATTTGACATAATTTGAAACGGATGGCAAATTAGACTCTCAATTTTTCAAACTTGCTTATAACCATAAAGTGGTCAAGAAATACTGAATGGCTTTTTCTCTTTTTTGAAAAAACATATATATTTTTTGACCCCTTTGTGTTTTTCTCCTAGAAGGTTACAAGCTTTCTATTAATTTTCTGGGTTCAGTGCTAAATCAAGTTACAAGATCTTATTCGTGATTCATTCTTCCTCTTCGTTATTAGTTGTGAGTGCTATAGTGTGAAGTCTTTGGTGGGGCTTTGTGGGGAAAAAAAAAAATACTAGGTTTAATTATTCCTTCACATCTCGAGGGATCCCAGCTGGTCATGGATAAGAATGTCTATTATAGGTAGGGACGTAGGTAGGTTAAGCCGTTAATCACCTGTTAATACAATTACGCAATTATAATAAGCTCGATTTATAATATTCCACAAACTTAATTAATTTATTTTATCGGCAGCCACTGTAATTGTATTGATCTTATAATATTCTACAAGCTTGTTTAAGTTTAATTATCCAAAACACCAGACCTGCATCACATGGAAAGCTTGCGAAGTAGGGGACCACACATATACGCCTTCTGAATTGCATTAATTGGAAAAATTGCATTAATTTATTTTTCCTTCTGAATTTTTATACAAATAATTTGTTTAAATTTTTTTTAAGATTCTCAAACTTGTTTGAATAAAAAAAGAAAAAGGATAACTAAAAGATTGTGGTACATGAAGGCAGCAACACATTATGTTATAGTTTTACACCTGTCACGCCTAACTGGATTTCAGATCAAATAAACCTGAGCAAAATTATATTACAACATATGTTTACAAGGTTGAAATCTTTTTGGCATAGGCAACAGGGCTCGTCCAGGAAAAAGAATTAATAATAAATAAATAAGTAAATAAATAAAAGCAAAAAGTAAGAAAATTAGGAGATTTTTCAGATAATTAACCACTCAGAGTCCCACAATGCATTCCATAACCCCAAAAAGGTCGGCTGGCTAAATATGAAATAGGTTAAAAGATTTTGTGCCACATGAATTCAGCAATTAACAACGCAACATTATAATCTAGAAGCCTATCCTTTTAAATTTCAATGCGAACGGCTTTGGCTACAGTTTACAGAGGTTTTGGTTAATTAATTAGATCAAAAAGACAATCAGTTGCTTGTTTCAAACTAAAAAAATATAAAAAATAATCTTTGACCAGTGAATAATTGTTTCCGGTCGCTTGCCATGCAACGTTCATCAAATGTAAAGCTAGCCCAAATTTTGCGGCCAAAGAAGACATAAAATATAACCAACCAACCCGCCGTGGATTCTAGAGAGCAAGAGTACCAGCAACGGCCGTCCAGTGACGTCGTCGCCATTTTTTACTTGAAGAAAGAGTCGTATTAACTATTCCTTTTTTTTCATCCCATGGCATGCAAGCGATCGATCCCCATATGTACGCACCTAAGTTGTTTTCTCTTTCCCGACATTGAAATGGAAAGCAAAAAAATAATCGCAATCTTTGTTCTCGTTTTAATTTTCCCTACTACTCTAGCCGACTCTTCTCTTTCGGGTATGTATTCCCCTAAATTCATCATTTCGATTTAAGGGGAAAAAAGAAAAAAAACGATTGATTTTGCAGTTTGATCTTATTTGATTCATTTCCTCTCTTTTCAGGTCGTTTTGTGGGGAACGTCACACAGGTATTAGTGTATTCAACGAATTTGGAGCTTTAGTTATATATCACCGGCCATTTTTTTTTCCCCCCTTCGTGAAATTTTTAGATATTCTTTAACGTATATTTTTCTCTTTTTTTAATTTTATTTATTCATCTGTACTTTTCGGAATTGACAGGAGTCTCACCCAGAGAACAGAGGCAGCGGCAGCGGCAACTGGACTGCCGGTGCTGGTGGAAGACCGGTCCAATCAAATCCTAACACTTTTCATCACCATTAAAGTCGCATTGAGAATGGAGGGAGCAACTGGGCCGCCGTCCCCGGTGCGAGACCGGTGCGGTTCGATTCACCACGACAATCCCACGGTATCTCAACCATGAGCTCATTGATTCCATTCATGATCACTTTATAATATGTTTAGAGTTCTCGAAGAATTAGAATTTAGATAACTTTGAATGTAATTTAATGAGATGAGCACTTTTATAATATGTTTGCATTGGAAGTGATCAAGGAAGTATATTTCTCGAAGAATTAGAATTACATTCACTTTTATCAACCATGAGCTCAGTATATTTGCATGCAATATACCGCCAACGTCGCTGGAATATCCATCGCAGAGCTCTTGTCTGCAACAGTCTTATTTAGTGGGCTGGCTTTCTTGACTCGTCTCGAATACCAACTAGTAAAGGTGGTTTGAAGTTTGAATTCGGCTTATATAAGTAGAGAGAAAAATTAATTTGTTGGGGGGGAAAAATTAGGTTTTTAAATTTTTATAAAACCTTTTGAAGATCGCTCTCATATAATATATAAGAATTTATATTCTAGAAATCGTACCTTAAAAATCCGAGTTGGCTTTTTCCGCTGAAGTGATTTAGGCTCCTAGATCACGATCCGCCACCACCACTCATGTTAGATCACAATCCATCACCACCACGCTTGTTAGATCACGAACTGTCACCAATGATCTTCCAGGTTATGACTCAGGTTCGATCTGCACTTGACGTGTGGGCGCCTTTATCACTACCAAAGCAACTAGCACGAGAAAATTTTTCTCTCAACAATAGAGAGAAAAATCTTATTCTCTGATCTGTATAAAGTGGCTTCTCCCCTTTTCCTTTAGAGAAAATAAGCCTTATATATCTCCCTTTAGTGAAAACCCTAGGCTCCAAGAATGCCCAAAATAAAACTCACGTTACTTTTCATTTAATAGGGGACCCACCATGTAAAATAACATAAGACCCCTTACACATAAGCTTATTAAATGGAGCCTCCCACTAAATGATATATTTAGGCTTTTGACCCAAATAGCTAGTTATCTTGCTTATTAGTCCAGTAGTGGTGCAGTCAATTAAATGAGCTAACCCGGGGATCATTTGGAAACATACAATAGTGGCTATAACAATTAGGCATGTAATTAAATTAGCCTAATTATTTAATTCCAAATCTACTCCACTAAAAAATTGGAACTGACTTCCATAATTGTATGCTCGAATAATAATTCGTCCCAAGCCACATTGATTTATTTATTGCACAATCCTTTGTACCACATCGTTAATTAAATTGATATCTCAACTGTCCAATTTTCATTTAATAGGGGACCCACCATGTAAAATAACATAAGGCCCCTTACACATAAGCTTATTAAATGGAGCCTCCCACTAAATGATATATTTAGGCTTTTAACCCAAATAGCTAGTTATCTTACTTATTAGTCCAGTAGTGGTGCAGTCAATTAAATGAGCTAACCCGAGGATCATTTGGGAACATACAATAGTGGCTATAACAATTAGGCCTGTAATTAAACTAGCCTAATTATTTAATTCCAAATCTACTCCACTAAAAAATTGGAACTGACTTCCATAATTGTATGCTCGAATAATAATTCGTCTCAAGCCACATTGATTTCTTTACTGCACAATCATTTGTACCACATCGTTAATTAAATTGATATCTCAACTGTCCAATCAATTTAATAACATCTTATTCTTTGATCCTTACTGGTTTTCTCTAATGATCATTTTCAACATACTAAATATATTGACACACTCTGGCTAGAGAATTCTATGATCAAGTGCCGAAAACCCATCAAGAGATGTGTTGTACAAATTCTATATTGTTAATCCATAACTCCAATACTCATAATTGCTCCCACCAAGATACCGAGTAATCTTGACCACAAGGATGTGTCGTGCCCATTGGTAACTCAAATGGAATAACAATTACAATCATGAAATCATAATTAACTCAAGATTAAGATTACAGTAAAATCAATGGCTATGAGATTTAATAAGTCTGACAGTTATTACAAAGTTAATTAAATCTCATATGTGATCCTGTTCAATATAGTCGCACTATATCAACAAATTCATACATGATTAAGACAAATCATTCAATGAATTTATTACAGTCTATACCTAAATAAAGTGTCCAACTTTATTTATCAACTGCGAACTAAATTTATTTAATCATAAGATAACTTGTATTTATGTCTTCTGTGAATCCACATGGTGATCACATAAATACATATAATATGATTAAATGGACTTTAATACAAATATTAATGCAATTAAGATATTTGAATAAAATACCTCATTTATTTTATTAATCAGAAAAATTGTTTATTACAATTAAATAAACACATATGCTTTTAAAGAGCATATTTTCCCAACATAATTACCGACATAAAAAAGGAAGTTACGTTAAAATTTTTAAAGCTTTCCTCAATAAGAAATTTATAAGGCGATTTTTAATATAATACATGAAAAACATTTAAATGTGACATTTCACGACAAAAACGTGTCTAACCTGGTCCAGGTCTTCCAAGTAAATTCATTATTGATAACAAAAATGTGCCAAAATTTACGCTCCATGCTTTTAAGACATTTGGACCGACACGCGCATGTTTGGTCCGTTGATTTGCGTGACCGTGTCTACTTTGGACGTACAAGACCGCACCATGTATCACTCTTTTTTGTTTACGCATTGACGTCATATCTAGAGCTTAGATTGGCGTCACATTGACCACAAATGGATGGCCCTGATGCTGCCACCTTGATGCGATTATGAACCTCTGATTGATACTCAATAAACGGCTCATATCTCACTTGTTCGGCTATTTAAATCAAACATGCCCTTATTTATCATGCGATTTTAAATGGAAAAATGGACAGGGCCCAATCTTGTAGGGGGAAATTGACAGAGAGCACTGGGGCACATTCAAGGATGGCAATAGGGCTGGGGGGCTGGGCCCTCCAAAGGAAACATAGAGCTTGGGCCTTCAAAAGGTTCGACTCTTGGTCTATAGAGTAGGGCTGGGGCCGGGCCTAGATGTTATCTAAGCCTGGTGATTTATTTAAAAAAAATTAAGAGTTTGACTATCGGCACTCTTCCAAAATTCTTTTAAAATCTCCTTTTTAATTATACTAAATATAATACCAAAATTACTCTTATTTCTAAATAAACACATTTAATTTGTGAATCTTTTAATATTTTTTTCTCGCTCCTCACAAATAATTTTTATTGGTGATAAACTTATTGATAAAAATCAATGAATCAAATAAATTATCTTTAAAATTATGATGTAAAAAGTCAGATAATTTTATCAGGATGTGTTTTATTTATTATCAATAGATTGTCTTATTAATCGAAAATAAATTTATAGAGAATTTCAAAAACAAAATTACATGTGTGAGTGTGATAACAGAGAAAATACAAAAGCTTTTCTTTTTTTTAATGAGAGAAAATACAAAAATTTAAAGTGAGATAAAATAGATGTGAGATGTATTAGAGTATTTATCATAAAATGTAATTATACTAGAAGAGGGGTTTTAAAAGAATTATGAAGAGGTGCCAATAGTTCAACTCAAAAATTAATTAATAAAACTAGGCCCAACCCAGGTTCTACAACATTGAGCCAAGCCCGAGTCTTGGCCTTTAAAATTAGGCTGATGCTCAGCCAGGCCAAGCTAGACGTAGTCCAACATGACCCTTAGCCCTTATAACTTATAATTTGGTGGCATGTCAGCCATATTATTAACTTCATAGATATCACGCTTAATCAAAAAGCAAGTGGCCGATGCTTCAGTGAAATATGTGTAACTTGAAAATTGTAAATTTCCAAAACACCAGACCTGCATCACACGGAAAAATTACAAATCAAAGCAAATTTAATTAGAATGAGGGTAAAGTTCTGAGGCTGCCAGAGAGGATCGATGGTGAAATTATCGTGGACTCATAGTTGGATTAAATTGAGCGTCCACAATAATAATATTTATAAAAGACAATAAATTATTATGAAAGAATATATAAACATGAATAATTTGCAAAATAATCGTATTGATGAATAATGTGACACATTACTATATTTATAGATCCTTATCTTTTTTTAAGTAATTAATTATAAATTTTAGAATACAAAAGATAAATGATTAAACGAGTGTCATAAACGAGTGAATTTGACACAAATATAAACTACTTTAGTAAATGAATGAGCTTAAATTCATGCATTTGATTTGTTTATTAAACGAATTGACACATATTTTGTTTACTTATTAATTAAATTAGTTTTTTTCTAAACCCAAACTCATGTATTTCATATTTAATTGAACCGAATAAATGAATATTGACTTAAATCATGACCCCCGTTGTGGCAAGCGATAAGCTATATTTCGAACATAAATTTTGTCTATGCTAATGCTAGTAGGTAGTAGCATGTTTTTGAGACGTCTAGAAATGAGATCTTCTTTTCACTCGTTGATTACTTGTTCACCGGCCCTCATCTTTTATGGTAAATGCCTTTGACCATTAAATTAGTTAATTTTGACGACCTCTAATTTGTCTACACACGACGACTAGCTTTTTTGAATAGTTTTGAATTTCACAACAATTGCACGCACATGTCAAAACATTCTCCGCGCACTCTCTTGTTATCTTCAATGTAGATCAAAGAAAATAATTGTCGGCTTTAGATTGATGAACGGTCTTGATTGATTTCATTATTTGTGAGGGTTGTATTTAACATTGGTACTCTTTTTTTAATTTTATTTTTTACCTTTTTTACACTTCGTTTTGATATTTTTGCTATGTTTCTTTATTATTAATTGTCATATCTGCTAAATGGTTTAGTTGGTTATAGATTGTAAATTTAACCATGATTTTTCCCCCCCAATGGTGTTTTCCTCAAGGAGATTCTTTCTAATCGAAGTGTGTGGTCAATCCCACCATGTATAAGAATCATTCCACGGAAGCAAGTTCACCAAGCATCAGCAATTGAATTGTCCTCTCTATAGATATCAGAATAAACAAAATGAATATTCCGAATGAGCCGCGAACAATTAACCCAGCCGATCCTTACATGCCTAGGAGGAGCCCATACGTGTTAGTTATATTGTGTTGAGGGTTAGTTATATTGTGTTGAGGTTGTTGAAGTGGCTTGGTGAGTTGACACGTGTAGGACCAGCTGGTTGTTGTATTAGTTACACATCACAGCTGGAATCACGAGCATATAAAAAGGAGCAGAGCATGCTGGTTACAAAAGCGTCTGTGTGTATGATTTCAAGTGGTTTAGAGAGTGAATTACAAGTTTCTTTGTGAGAGAGATCTGTTATCTATAATCATTAGAAATCATTGTAATCATTTAAGCGATAACTGCTTCAATCTCAATTGGGATTTTTCAGTTTTGGATGTAGGTACTTTGGTACCGAACCACGTTATATTTCTGTGTTGTTCTCTCTGTTTCTTTCTTCATTTTCAATTCTTGATTTCAATTTGTGTTTCTTTTATCGTGATCAAGTGGATTAGCATTGGTCATTTTGTTGAATTGATCTGCCTTGATTCTGATTTTACTCAACAATCTTATTTTAAAATTGTTTGAAAGTTAGCTAGTCAAGTCCTATTCCATACGCCTTACCCTAATGTCAAATGATGATACAGCCACAACCAACTTATCTTCCTATGAATGATGATAACTTTTATCGTGATAAAAAAATGGCCACAATTTTAAAGTCATGTTTAAACCTAAAAAGCAAAGAACATTGGATTATGACTTGTGCCATAACATGAAACACAAATTAAAATAAAATAATGAAACTCAACAATATTAGGGGTCGGCAAATAATCTAACCCGACCTGATCCTATATGAAAAACATAAGGTTCGGATCGGATTAGATTATGGCATTATAATCAACCCAATCGAATTGTGATCACTCAATCTATTTGAAAATTTGATCAGACATGCTAAAAAAAATTAAATTAAAAATTAAGAGCATATAAACAACCAAAATGAAATTAAAACACAAACGAACACACATCGTGACTAACTCATCTTTCTTACTGTCTCACACTCTCACTCTCTTCTTCTCTTTACAACCTCACAGTTCACAATTTCACATAAATGCACATTGCAAGTGGAGACGCAGACGCAGCGCAACCTACAAATGCAGAGGCAGACACAGAACTATAGTCACCCAGTCACCATTGCCTAGATCTTCTGCTCCATCCCTCCACCATCACCAAGTTTTGACTTTGCCCACTCCAATCCGGCAACCCAAATTTTTGTCTTTTGAAGTTTTGGTAGTTTATACTAATAATAGATTATATATTATATGTTAATTATCAATAATATGTATTGTTAGATGTTAATAATAAAATTTTAAAAAAAAGCCATATATTGAAAATTTTAGGGCTTGATTGATTAATTGTTTGTAAGCTTAAGTCAAAAGTATGAATCAATTTTTCAACCGATTTGAACTCCATTCAATTTTTTGACCTAATTCAAACATGTTCGAACGAACTTTTTCCTATTCTCGGTCCTTCTTTTGTTGGAAAGAACCCTAAAACCAATCAAACAGATTAAAAGAACAACCATCACTAGACTAGAGAACATAATAACAACCCATTTCTTTCTCGAAGCTTGTTTGCACGTCGTGAATGCTTTGCGAGATGGCAACCCTTGAACATTGCCACACAATCTTGTGTTCTTCCATTTGAGCATCTTTGAATGCTGAGCTATTAGGAATTGGTCCCAGTAACTCATTATAGGATATGTCAATGTGTGACAAGCGGTGCATTCCTTCAAAGCATCTTGGAATGAAACCAGGAGGTTATTGTGACACAGGTTCAACTTCTCCAAGCTTTTCATGTTGCATATTTGGAACGGTATCTCTTCGCCAAGAAAGTTATAACTCAAATCTAACTCTGAAACATGAATCAACTTTTCCAATTCAACTGGAATTTTATGGCCAAATTGATTATTGCTCAAATCCAAGTAGCGTAGCCTCAACAAGTTGCCTATGCTTTTTGGAATCGAGCTCTTCAATTTGTTTGTGGACAAATCGAGGTATTGAAGTTCAGTTAGTGAGCCAAGTTCAAAAGGCATGCCTCCGGAAAGTTGATTCAAATTCAGAATCAGTTTGTTTAGAGAAAATAACTTCCCCAATTGCACTGGAATTTCACCAACAATGTTGTTTGAAGAAAGGTCAAGAACTTGTAATTTGGGTGAGTCTCCAATCTCAGGTGGTATGCTTTCGGAAATATTATTCACAGAAATAATGAAAGTACCTAATTTTGGAACGTTTCTCCAATTAAAAGAGATTTCACCACAAAAATTATTTTAGCTGAGATCTAGGAAAGTTAGGTTTGGATGATCACCAAGAGCTTCATACACTTTTCCAGAGAGATTGTTTTGGTTAAGAAGTACTCTCTCTACGCTTGTCAAATTTTTCAAACTTTTAGGGATTGGACCAGAAAGGTGGTTTTCACACATGTTTAACAAAAGCAGCCCAGTGAGATTACCAATTGAATGAGGAATAACCCCACTAAGATGATTTGTGCATAGCTCTAATTCAGAAAGAGACGTCAAGTATCTTATTTCCTCAGGAACAAAACTGTAAAGCCCATTGTTGTAAAGGTATAAAGCTCTTAGACTGCTAAGATTACCAATTGAAGAAGGAATCACACCACTGAGTTGATTTATATGCAACCCTAATGCCGAAAGAGACTTCAAGTTTCCTAGAATAGGAGGAAGAGAACCAGAAAGTGAATTATTAAATAGAGACATCAGTGTCAAGCTGCTTAAATTACCAAAGGAAAGGGGGATTGAACCAATAAGTTGATTTTCACTCAAATCTAGTTGGAGAAGAGACTTCAAGTTTCCTATAATCGAAGGAATAGAACCAGAAAATGAATTCGAATAAAGATACAATTTATCCAAGTTGCTTAAGTTACCTAAGGAAAGTGGGATTGAGCCACTGAATTGATTTTGGCTTAAGTCCATAGTGGAAAGAGAGTTTAAATTTCCCAAAACTAAAGGAATGGAGTCAAAAAGGGAATTATTATTAAGGTAAAAATTAGCCAAGTTGCTTAGGTTACCCAAAGAAGAAGGAATAGAACCATACAAATTATTATGACACAAGGCAAGCACATTAATAAGACTTAACTGGCCTATTTCTGGAGGTATTGAACCATGCAACTGATTCACATCAAAGTAAAGTATCCTCA
Source organism: Citrus x changshan-huyou (assembly GCA_039657385.1). NCBI lineage: Eukaryota > Viridiplantae > Streptophyta > Magnoliopsida > Sapindales > Rutaceae > Citrus > Citrus x changshan-huyou. The sequence continues at coordinate 13,457,571 of CM077555.1, forward strand.
ACTGATTTAAGTGACCAATTTCTAGTGGTATTACCCCAGATAATTGATTACTGCCTAAATCAAGATACTGAAGATTGGAAAGGTTACCGATTTGAGGGGGGATGATACCAAATAATATATTGAAGCTGAGGTTAAGATGCACAAGATGAGGAAAGGATGAGAATGCAAATTCTTGGAGCGTACCATTTAAAGCCATAGAGCTGAGGTTAATACTGATGACTCTTCCAGCTTGGTTGCAAGAAATTCCAAGCCAAGCACAGGGGCTAATTTTGCTTTTTGAGTAGGAAGGAACATTGCTTGCATTATCAGGATGAAGTGTCCATGATGACAACAAAGAGATATTTTTGTTTTGAAGGCTTCTTTTCCATTTTAAAAGAGCAAATGCTTCTTTAGAAGAATCAGAAGCCATGCCATAAGTGAAAATTAACAGAATAGAAAGAAGGATCAATGTATTGTGGATTGGCAGTCCCATTGTTTTTATGGTGTGGAAATATGCTTTGCATATCATAACCAAAACTTGACCTATATATAGCTGAGGAAATAAGACTTCTATGGTCAACCGCTGGAACAAAGATGGTGAGGTGAAATGGGCCTGGGTCTGGACCAGGGTTATTTAGAATCCAAAGCAGAATAATATCAATTAACACACCAACACAATTTAAGGAGTCCAATTTTTAAGTGTAATGAACTGAATTTTTTTTCCCCTAAAAATAGAGAATGGCTACAGTCCACCTATAAATTAATGTATCTTTGTCGTATAGTTCGGATCTGGAGCCCCACCCTTACAGACTTCTGCGGTACAAATCCAATGTATTGTAGTGATATCAGATGCTATCCAAAATCGTTAGGAGTTGGTCCTCTAAATTCAGCATGCAATGATCACACCTATATACATAGGGATTATTAGTTTCTATGCGAATTTTTAAGGCCTTCTGCTGCTGTAAATCAATAATGAGTGCTTCTTTCCTAATGAATGCTGCATCCAATTTCAACGTTTAATTTTTCTAAGCCAAGATATAAGCCAAAACTAAACCAAAATCTAGTGGGAAAAACATTTACAATTTCAATTACACATAAAATAATAAGAGAGAAAGATAGACGACAAACTTCAACTTCTAAGAAAATGTCATGATATTCATCATCCTCAGTTTGGTCCCTTTCCGTAGACTTTCGATTTAATGGAATTGTCAAAAGTCATGACGTTGAAATATGTTTGTTATAAATTTTCCACGAGAATAGTACTACATTCTGAAATATTATCACATTTTTCAGTTGGTGCCACCGGAGACAGCCATCACTTCCGACTTATCTCAGCCGTCGCCGTCTTCACTCTGTCGTATCAACAATCACCCGATATCACTATTTAAATTGATCTGTCCCACCGCATTATAGTTGACGAGAAAAAAATTGCCAAGTCACTTTCCAGCACGCCAGTTTTTACTTTCCTTTGTCGACCACTTTGGGAATTTTACAGTCTCCGAAAAGGCACTTTTTTTTTTTTAAAAGGAAGGGTGGGCCGAGCCTAAATAATTTTTATTTTTTCCTTACTTTCTCACGGATCGAATTCGGGTGGCCAGTGACTCTTGGGTGTTGGGGAAGAAGACTTAGGTCGAAAACATTATATATATAAAAAAAAAAAGTATAATAAATTTTTTAGGTAATAATTAAGAAATTAATTTTAAATTTTTTAATGAATGTTAATATAATTTAAATAGTTTAATTTATTTTTCGGTAGACTTCAGACTTGTCAATTGTCATGAGTCACGACGTTGAAATATGCTTTAAACTATTCCACAATCAACAACCACGAAGAACGTGAATGACTTTTGCTAGATAATTTTTAGTTCCTGAAAATCAACCTAAAAATATATTGAGAGTACACCTACTCCTATTTCATATCTTGTGAAAGAGGGGCAAAAAAACACTCTTCCTTTCAGTCTTGTTTGGAATTAGGGGTGGTAAAAATATTCGTCCGGTCCGGATCCAGACCGCACCCGGACGTTTTGGGTCGGGTAATAGTACGAAACCGGGCCGGTCTTGGGCATCACTTGATAAACTCAGAACCCGAATTTTATTAAAAAAAATTATAAAATATATATTATTTTAAATATTTATATTTATTTGACTCATTTATTACACGTATATAAAGTTTTAAACACTTAAAGTTCATATTTTTATGTCAAATTTTATTAAAATAAATTTAAAACTTATAAAATTACCAAAAAATAAAAAAATATACACATATAATATTAAAAAATATAAAATCCGGGTACCCGAATTAAAGCTCGGCACAACCTGCCCCAGGCATCTATGCATCTGGGTCGGGTCCGATCATTGCGATACCCGGACCCGGCCCGGGGTTTTGCCAACTCTATTTGGAATTGAGGTTGGACATCTGTAATTTAAAAAATACTGTTCTAAAATATTTTGTAGACACTAACTGTTGTATCTTGAAATTTAAGTTACTTTGATATTTATAATTATATGATGAAAATTTTATAACATCTTTACTAATTTTGTGAAAATTATTATTTAAAATTTCTATTTACTAAATATTATTAATTTTTATTTCATAATTATAATTTTTTTCATAGCAACTATAACTTAAAAACTATATTACTTCAATACTAAACAAAACCTTAATATCCCATGCATTGTGAGAATCAAGTACATCATTATTATATTAGACTGACTACAAGCAGAATGGCCCTTGACGCCATCCAATGAGGAATTATTTCTTAATTCTCGTGGCCTGATTTGCCTGAATTTTGAGTTCAAGGGATTGATCAAATTCTCTTGAAGAGATGTGAGAATTAAAACCAAGAAACGGGAAAACCTTAGCACTGCCAGTAGCAGCCATCACTTCCGACTTATCCCTGCCATCTCCGTCATCAATCTGTTGCAACAAGCCAACAATCACTCGAGGGAAAAAAATTATTTGAATTCTAAATAGACCTTACTGTTTGAACGAACCCCACGGCCCACAACATTATTGTTTTCGCATGGTTGATGAGGAAAACATTGTTGTTGACGAAGAAATACGTGTCCAAATTACTTTCGTTAGTTTAAGTGGAAATTGGAAATTGGAAATTGGAGCTCTATCATATTTCCAACACCGCCACTTTTGACTGTCTTTTGTTGGCGGGGACTATAGTGCATGAATTTAAGATCGTTGCATGGTAGACGGGCTAGTTTGAAAAGAAGTTATGATAGTACAAATTGATTCGGCATAGTTGGATAAAAATACAAATTAATAAAAATAAATCATGTCAAAATTATAACATTTATTTGGAAATTTTCAGTCCCTTTTATTACTTAAGGGTGGGGTTATTTGTATAATAACGTGGCGTATAATAACATATGTTAGAGGGTTTTGCCTTGGATCTCTATATATATATCCAACCAAAAGACTAGTCTATTGAGTAGAGTAACTCTTTTTTATAATAATTTTGAATCATTAGATTTAACAAAAATGAATAGTGAGGTTTATTAATTTCATTAATTATTTTTTCCTCATTAATGCTCTATTTTCTTTTCTCCTTCCACCGAAATTAGGGATGGCAATGGGGAGGGGAGGGGAGGGGACCAATCTCCCCATACCCATCCCCGATATTTTGTTATGTCCTCGTCCCCTCCCCGTTCCCGTCAGAATTGCTTAAGTGAATCCCCATCCCCTCCCCGAATAATAACAGGGGATCCCCGAAGGTCCCCGGTCCCCGAATAATTAATAGTCTAATGCATTTTTTTTTATTTTCGATTTTAAATTAATCATATTAAAATAAAAAATTCAGATAAAAATAAAGTTCAAAATATATCTTGCATTAATATTGATCCATTTCAAAGTCACATTCAAAATATAAATTATTAAAATAATTATCTTTGTCAATGACTCAATCTTCATAATCCTACAATAAAAAGAAAAAAAATTATTTTTATATCGGCAATAAAATAAATGTAGATACTTAATTAATATTTTTAATAAAACTATTTACCTCCTGCTCCTCCTGTTCTTCCTCGAGAAATGTGGCAAATTGAGAGCTAGCCTCAGATTTCAAACCTAAAATAATGAAAATGATATAAGTAACGTAACTTATAAGCGCAAATATTAATAACTGTATAATATAATTACAATGTAAAATAAACTAATACTGCTATTGTAAGCTCGTAACCAACTTTGACAGCACATTAAGGCCTCCAATGTGCTTGGATGAAGTTTGTTACGGTGTGAGCTCACAACTCTACCACCGGTACTAAAAGCTGATTCAGAAGCAACTGTTGTAATTGGAATTGCCAAAATATCTCTAGCAATTTGAGCTAATGTAGGATACGAATTAGGATTCGAATTGTTGTAAATTATAATTAGGCAGCTCTCTCCTGTATCATTGTGGTTTGGATTAAAAATTTAAGACTTTAATTAGTTAATTAAGTTTAAAAGTTTAATAATATAACTATTTTAATATTTATTATTTTTAACAATATTTATAATTTTGTTATTTATTTATTAGTAATTTTAAAAATAAAAATAAAATTAAAAATTAAAATGGGGAAATGGGTAGGGGATGGGGATTCCACCTCATCCCCGTCCCCTCCCCGAATAAAAAATTGGGTAAAAAATTTTCCCCGTCCCCTCCCCGAATAAAAAATTGGGTATAAAATTATCCCCGTACCCTCCCCGAATGGGGAAAATCCCCGAGGGTACCCGTCCCCGTGGGGATTTTTGCCATCCCTAACCGAAATTGTTATCTCTCTCTCCTAGTTCTTCGCTTACCATGGAGAGAAATGAACAACAACACCAAATAACTAAATCACTTTGAAATGACAAATCTTTTATCCAAAGGGCTCCTTCACAGCACAACACTTAAGTATTGATTAATTTGACTATCAAATCTAAGGTGCTGTTTGTTTTTTAGTATGAATTTAACTTTTTTTTTAGACATTTACTTATTTTAGGCTTATCACTTGCTATCAGACAATTTTATATGAATAGAAAAAGTCCACTTTTATCTGAAGTCTGAAATTTAAATGAAAAATTTTAATTTCAAATCTCAAAAATATCCTTAACAATTCGTGTATTTCCAATATTATGTATAAGCCTAATACGTTTGTATTATCCTTGGAAGTTATTTTTTTTCTAATTGCTTTAATTTTTTATTCACATTGTAACATTAACTAAACTGAAATACTGAACAAATTAAATTACAACCATTGTGATAAATTAAAACTAAAACAACAGTGTTGACTTTATAATAAAAGTTGATGTTATAATTACATGTTTTATACAAAATTAAACTAAAATCAACAGTGATGGTATTTTTTTTTTATTAATGATATAGTCACAAACTATTGTACAAACTTATTTTGTATAAACCGTTGTAGCGTTAATTCATTGGTTGAATTAAATATCTCTTGGCCCACATGATTTATTTATATTATTTTATATTTTCATTCAACCAATGAATTAATGCCACATCAGTTTGTACAAAATACGTTTGTACAAGAGTTTGTGGCTGTATCATCACTTTTTTTTTTTTTGGTAAAAGCTCATTTAGTCCATGTATTTTAAGATTAGTATCCATTTAATCCCTATATTTTTAAAAATCTCTCGAAACATCCCTGCCGTTAAAGTATTGATACCCCTACCGTTACTTTTTATTTCTTTTGTCTTACTTTTACAATATTACCCTTTATAATAATTTTTTTGTTTGAACATTAATAAAAAAATAATAATTAAATTACCAATTTAACCCTAAAAAATAAAAAAATATTAATATTTAATTGTCAAAAATTGTATGCAAACTACCAAGTTTGCAAATGGTGCTTATAAAAAAATAATATAATTTTTTTTATTTTCTAGGGTTAAATTTGTAATTTAATTATTTTCTTTTTATTAATGTCTAAGCAAAAAAATTATTATAAAAGGGTGATATTGTAAAAATAAGCTAAAAGAAATTAAAAGTAACGGTAGGGATATCGATACTTTAACGGTAGGGATGTTTCGAGGCATTTTTAAAAATACAAGGACTAAATGGACACTAATCTTAAAATACAATGACTAAATAGGCTTTTACCCTTTTTTTTAAAATGCTACCAAACTAATCAACTTGTTAAAATTATAAATTGTGAAAAACAAATACATGCACCACCTAAAAGGATATTTATGTCAAATTACTAGCTTTTAAACTTTTCTATTCAGATGTTGAAAAAGGAAAAATAAATATGTCATTTAAATGTTTTCATTCAGACCTATTTAGACTTCAATTAAATTCAAACATATTCAGATTTCAGATAAAAAATAAACACAACCTAAGGCATGCGGAAAGCATGAGTAAGGAGAAAAGCTAAAGAATTTGTCACCTCTTCTTCACAAATCCCATTCTTATATATAATGACCATTAATGTGACTGAGCATTGGCTTCACTGTTGCTTTTTCTAAGCGGTTAAAAGTAACGAATTTGGTATGTTTTTAAGATTTTGAATTAAAATCTGTAATTATTTTGAGTGATATCAATTATATTGTTATACAGAAAAATATAAATAGATTTGGATTTAATAACAAAGGATAGAGAGGTGAGAAATTTGGTTGAGGAAGGAGAGAAGAATAGAGTATTATGGAGGAAAGAGAGAAAAAATATTAATGAAATTAATAAAGTCATGTCATCCAATCTTCACCATTCATTTTTGTTAAATCAAATGACTCAAAGTTGTTATTAAAATTTGTGTTCATATTTGTGTCTCTTGAACCTGTCCCAATTATAAATGGGTGTGATTTTTATGGGAGTCCAAATAGTAATATTACATTTAATTATATTAAGTTGTGCTTTAAATGTAAAATACAAAATTATAAAAAAAAAAAAACCTTAGCCGGCTCTTCTCCTCTATCTCTTCTTCTTCTACTCTCCACACTTATCTTTTCCGCAGGCAAAAGAGCACTCCCGCAATACTTCCCATAGAGATACTTGACTCATGGATTCTGTTAATTAAGATCCTTAGATTTTGATTTGTGGGAGTTTTAGGTTTGTTTTCTTATGTGATGTTTATTTCTAATTTTCATGCTTTTGGGTTTTAGAATTGGAAAATAAAAAAGCCTAGCTATCACTATAAAAAAAATAATTCAATTTACTGATAGGTCCCAATCAAAGTTAGCTAATCAACCACAAGAGTTTTCTGCTTATGGCGAGAAAACAAAGACCAAGATAAATTGATTTCGTTCTGAATGCTTTTTTATTTTTGCTGGAGCCTTTATTTATAATACTCAGCCTACAATCACGGCTGTAATCAAGCTGAAATAACACCCTTGCTACTTTTACGAAACACAAAACTAAACAACAACTACTAAGGATTCGATCTTTACTAAGGATTCAATCTTATATGCTATTCTTGCACGATTGTTGAAGCTATCAAATCCCTTGATTCTTGCTCTAACAACTTTGGTGCATTATTCCCACGTGAACCCATGCATGCATGAACCATGCAAGGCTAAACCGAAAATCTTCACGTCACGTACTTGGGATTTGGCTTATGCCCTCTGCTGGACTTGCGTAGCTCTAGTGGCTGTGGCTGCTTCTTATCATTACCCTCTTCCTGAAAAGTGCCCTTGTCCTCAAGGGTCATGTGAGGAAATTGTCGTTGCAAAAACTCTGTATCTTCCCACGTTGCATCTTCGACTGGCAACCTCTTCCATTGAACTAATTGTTGTTCCACCACTTTGCCACCTCTTCTTAACCAACGGGTATCAAGAATAGCCAGAGGTTCCAGGACTATCAGGCCTTCATCATCAACTGAGGGTAAGTCAGTACTGCTACTGAAATCGCCGATAGCTTTCTTCAATAATGAAACATGAAATACTGGATGAATGCGAGAGCTTTCAGGCAGCTGAAGTTTATAAGCAACTTGTAACACCCCAAATCTAACACGTGTGGAGCACGTGAAGAAGGAGGTTACTCACAAATCAATGATCTATACTCATAAGTTTCAAACTGAAATACCTCCAATTCTTATTCAAATAAATCCACAAATCCAAACGTCAAATACTAAATAATCTCTCTTGAGGACAAATAAAAATAATAACAAAAGTCTCAAACTCCAAATTACACGTTCATAAAAAAGTAACTAAATAGAAACACAAGTCTATTCCTCCTCTTATTCAATCGCAAACGGAAACTGGAAAAATTACTAACTCCAAAGCTAAGCGCACCTCTCAAAAGAAACTTAATCTGCAAAAAGTAATGACGAGGGGTGAGCCATCAACTCGGTAAGTAAAACCATTTCTAACATACTAGGCTTATCGATACGAAGATATTGCATGCCTTCTTTTGTTTAAAACATATATCATAATCCATAAATTTTCATAAAACGATATATCACATTAACATAAGATAAATTCTTAATAATTCAGAATATTCAAAAGAATATTTACTTACGAAGCAAATCATGTAATACGTATACAGAAACAAAAAGGTTAGCTCATGTCACATAGTGTCACCTATAGTCCCGGTGACCCGGCCAGAAACAGAATCAGAATATCGTGTGCACACTCAGAACATAAACCCAGTACTGGTCCAGACAGATATATCGTATATTACGATCAGAATCAGAATCAGAATCAGAATAACTATGGACAATGAGCCAAAACATTAAGAATCTCATACAATCATCAATAATTGAAATCAAACATAGGTACAAAACATTCGTATCAGTTTCATAAAAGTTCATATCAATAATTTAGGCTTGCATAACACTTTATAAATAAAATCATAAAAGTAGGCATGTAACAAAGTAACTCACATATTCAAAAGCATTTATAAAATACTTTGTTAAAAAGAATTTAGCTTTGAAACATTTACATAAAACTAATTTTATTATCAAAATCAATTAATCCTTTAAGTAGTATAAAAACATTTATACTTATAATAATAATATCAAAATACTTATACATATCTAGTATACTAGGAATGAAGTTACTTACCTCGACAAATGAACTTGAATTAACACACCTCTAAGCTTTTAAGAGCCTCAATCACCTTCAACTCCTTAAACAAATACAAGATATGACAATTAATAACTTATTCTAAGAATCTGATTTTCTAATTCATACCTGTACAGGTCTGATTCTCAGAATTTTAACTCTTAATCTAAAACTCAGAATGATATAATATTCTATGGAACTATTCTGGACATCCATGAGTACCCCATGTAAAATTTACAAGAGGATCCGATATCAAAAACATTTAAAAAACTATTTACTTCTCAGCAAATTTGAAACTGTTTTCATATAATCTAAACCAAACAGAACGGGTTCTGTGATTTTTAGAAAATAACATACTAATCAGAAAATTATAAAATTAAAACTGGGAATCCTAGACACATATATTAACCTACATATAAACTTTCAGAATTTTCCGAGTTCATTTGATGGTACAAATAGTCTTGTGAATCCGATCGCAATGCTGGAATCGCAGTTTTCCAGTGCAGTGGTTTCTATTTCGAAAATACATATAAAATTCAAAACGAAATCGAATTCAATGAAATAAAATTTAATCAAGAATCCCTACATGTCTAGTTCCCAGAAATATAAATTTTATAAGAAAATTCGTTCAGAAAATATAGCTTTAAATTCGAGATACTCATGCTGTCCAGAATTATCCTGTGCTTAATACGTCAATGATTGATTAACTAAACTCATAATAAATCAAAACCCTAAACAAGGCCTAAATATATTCTAAACCATGCATTATGATCTACAACCATTAGAATCGTGCCAATATAAACTCTAGCTAGATAGAGTGATTAGAAATCTGTTGAGAACATGGAGAATAACTTACCCGTCGCTTGATTCTCTCCTAAACAAAGGTTTGAATCCTAGGATTTGGGTAAGAGCGTAAAGAGCAGCAGGGAAGAAGAATAAACGTTGTGAATTTAGGGTTATGGGAGAGAAAAAGTATGAATTTATAGGGAGTCTTAAGAAACCCTATTTAATTAGGAAAAATAACCATTTTCCCAAAATTATCTCATAAATAACCTCTTAATAAGGGTTATGGGCCACCCATAATTCTCAATGAAAGCCCAATTTCCATAACTTAATATATATGAGAATTTGTGGCGTTACAATTTCTCCCCTCCTAACAAAAATTTCGTCCTCGAAATTAAAAGGTTACCTTATGCATGGAAGAGTTGAGGATACTTCTCCAACATTTCTGCTTCTCGCTCCCATGTGGCTTCCTCAATAGAATGATTCATCCATCGTACCTTCACTAGAGGAATAACTCTATTCCTTAATACTTGTTCGTTTCGATCAACAATCTCAATAGGTTGTTCCTCATACGACATGTCTTCAGTTATCTGAATCGGTTGATAGTCTAGCACATGTGAAGGGTCTGCAATGTACTTTCTTAACACAGACACATGAAATACATTGTGAAGCCTAGACAGACTTGGTGGTAAAGCTATGCGATAGGCCACCGGACCAATTCTCTCTAAAATATCAAATGGTCCAATAAATCTAGGGCTAAGCTTCCCTTTCTTCCCGAACCGAAACACCCCTTTCCATGGCGATACTTTCAAGAAAACAAAATCTCCTTTTTCAAATTCCAACTCACGTCTACGACGATCTGCATAACTCTTCTGTCTGCTCTGAGCTGTTTGAAGACGTCCTCTAATCAACTTGATTTTATCAACAGTAATCTGTATTAATTCTGGACCCAAAAGTTTTCTTTCACCAACTTCATCCCAGCAGATTGGGGACCTACACTTTCTTCCATATAATGCCTCAAATGGTGCCATGCCAATACTCGAATGGAAGCTATTGTTATAAGCAAATTCGATCAACATTAGGTGCTCTTCCCAACCACCACTCAAGTCTAGGACACAAGCTCGAAGCATATCCTCAAGGGTTTGAATAGTCCTTTCGGATTGTCCATCTGTCTGTGGATGAAAAGTAGTGCTAAATCTCAATTTCGTCCCCAACTCTTTATGTAAGCTAGCCCAAAATCTTGAAGTGAACAGTGGATCTCTATCCGACACTATTGACACTGGAACCCCATGAAGCCTCACTATCTCCTTAATGAACAACTTAGCTAGTTGCCCTACATTGTCTGTACTCTTCCTTGCCAAGAAATGAGTTGATTTCGTCAATCGATCAACAATTACCCAAATGCAATCACATCCCCTCCTAGAACGAGGTAATCCAGAGACGAAATCCATTGTTATGTGTTCTCATTTCCACTGAGGAATATGAAGCGTTTGTAAAGTTCCTGCTGGTCTTCGATGTTCAATCTTTACTTGTTGGCAGACTAAACATCGAGACACAAAAGCAGCAATATCTCTCTTCATATTCCTCCACCAAAAACTCTGCTTTAGATCACGATACATCTTAGTACTACCAGGATGCATACTGTAAGATGATTCATGCGCTTCTCTTAAGATCTCTGCCTTCAACTCTTCGTCTGCTGGCACGCATAGCCTTTGCCCCAACCATAATGCATCCCCATTATCAAGTCTAAATCCGGGCTTATGTCCTTTGCCCACATCTTCACGGATTTTATTGAGTTCTATGTCGTTCTTCTGAGCTACCTTAACTCTATCAATTAGAGTGGGTTGGACTATCAAATGTGCCAACACGTCTGCTTGCCCATGAGTAACTACCTCAATCCCACATCTCCTCAAGTCTTTTACCAAATGAGATTGCATGGTGATAAGATGAGCCATGCACCCAGATGATTTCCTACTCAAGGCATCTGCTACCACATTTGCCTTACCTGGATGGTAATTAATAGAACAATCAAAATCCTTCACCAACTCCAACCATCTTCTCTGCCTCAAGTTCAATTCCTTCTGAGTAAACAAGTACTTCAAACTCTTATGATCGGTAAAGATCTCGCAAGTCTCCCCATACAAATAGTGTCTCCAGATTTTTAAAGCAAACACTATTGCAGCCAATTCCAAATCGTGAGTTGGATAGTTTTGTTCATAACTCTTTAACTGCCTAGAAGCATAAGCTATAACCTTACCATATTGCATTAAAACGCAACCCAAGCCTTTTCTGGAAGCATCACTGTAAATCACAAAACCTCCACCTTCAGAAGGGAGAGTTAAAACGGGGGCAGTCACCAAATGACACTTGAGCTCTTGAAAGCTCTTTTCACATGCCTCATCCCAATTGAACTTCACATTCTTCTTAGTCAAATTAGTCAATGGTGCTGCTATGCTAGAAAATCCTTTGACAAAGCGCCTATAATAACCTGCCAATCCTAAGAAACTCCTTACTTCAGTCACACTAGAAGGCCTTTCCCAATTCACAATTACCTCCACTTTGGCTGGATCTACTGAAATACCATCATTCGTCACTATATGTCCCAAAAATATCACACGATCAAGCCAAAACTCACATTTCTTAAATTTTCCATACAATTTCTTCTCCCGCAATGTTTCTAATACAATCCTCAAGTGCATCTCATGCTCCTCCTTATTCTTAGAGTAAATCAATATGTCATCAATAAAGACGATGACAAACTGGTCAAGATAAGGTTGGAAGATCCTATTCATCAAATCCATGAACGCTGCAGGAGCATTAGTTAATCCAAAAGGCATAACTAAGAACTCATAGTGTCCATAACGAGTTCGAAAAGCTGTCTTCGATACATCCTCACTTCTTATTTTCAGTTGATGGTAGCCAGATCGTAAATCAATTTTAGAGAATACCGCTGCACCTCGTAATTGATCAAAGAGGTCATCAATTCGAGGAAGAGGGTATTTATTCTTGACAGTAACCATATTCAACTGCCGGTAGTCAATACACAATCTCATTGAACCATCTTTCTTCTTTACGAACAAAACAGGAGCACCCCAAGGCGACACACTAGGACGGATGAAACCCTTATCTAGTAACTCTTGTAGCTGGACCTTCAGTTCTTTCAATTCAATGGGTGCCATCCGATATGGCGCCTTGGATATAGGTGTAGTACCAGAAACTAATTCCATAGTAAACTCAACCTCTCTATCTGGGGGTAGTCCAGGAAGATCCTCAGGAAATACATCAATAAACTCCATTACAATAGGTATGTCTTCAAGGCACGCCCCATCGGGATGATCAGCAACTATATATGCTAAAAATCCTTCACACCCTTTCTTTAGCATTTTCACTGCCTTAACCATAGAAATCAAAGCTTTATGACTCTTATGATTCCCTTGAAAATGAAATTCTTCCTCGCCAGGTAGGCGAAAAATGGGCAATCCATAATCCTATGCCCAGATTCTCCACAAGCGAAACAAGCCCCAGTTTTCCAATGGCATTCACCAGGGTGCCTCCTTTCACAATGCCGACAAATGGGGTAGTTCCTCCGAGCGGTGTCACCAGGAACACCCTTGTTATCCCATTTGTTACCTCCACCATTATACTTCTGGGAGTGAGTGCCCTGTCTATAAGAACTTCCATTTCGCGGTCCACCTTGTTGATTCTTCTTATTTCTCTGATCCCTTGTAACTTGAGCTTCAAGAATATCCTTCTCCGCAAGAATTGCTCGGTCTACCAAATCGGCATAGTTGTTAATCTTAAGTATGGTCAATCGCCCTTTAATGTTAGGACGTAACCCTTCCAGGAACTTCCTACACTTACTACCCTCATTAGTAACCAAGGTAGGAAGGCTTAAATCGAGGTCCTGTCCAAAATAGGCGACGTATTACAAGCTTATTCTTGTTAGCTCCCTTGCCATAAACACGTAGTCCACATATAGCCTCATTGAGCTTCTTTCTTGAAGCTCCAGGTCCTGGAGGAGTATCGATGTAGACTTCTATAGTCCGTCTTAGTCTATCATCTATTCGCTGCTTATGAAGTCCCCTAAGATCTTTGACAAGAACTCCTCCTAAGATAAATTGTTCGGTCCTATCAATTTCTGTCCATCTCTTATTCTTAACACTTTTCATACCCATATTGTCCTTTTTCATGTCTACAAAACAAAAGTAATCAATTCCATTAGACAACCTAATTAATCCTTAAAAGAAAGTCTACAGAATCCTAACCTAGTTCTCTGATACCACAATTGTAACACCCCAAATCTAACACGTGTGGAGCACGTGAAGAAGGAGGTTACTCACAAATCAATGATCTATACTCATAAGTTTCAAACTGAAATACCTCCAATTCTTATTCAAATAAATCCACAAATCCAAACGTCAAATACTAAATAATCTCTCTTGAGGACAAATAAAAATAATAACAAAAGTCTCAAACTCCAAATTACACGTTCATAAAAAAGTAACTAAATAGAAACACAAGTCTATTCCTCCTCTTATTCAATCGCAAACGGAAACTGGAAAAATTACTAACTCCAAAGCTAAGCGCACCTCTCAAAAGAAACTTAATCTGCAAAAAGTAATGACGAGGGGTGAGCCATCAACTCGGTAAGTAAAACCATTTCTAACATACTAGGCTTATCGATACGAAGATATTGCAAGCCTTCTTTTGTTTAAAACATATATCATAATCCATAAATTTTCATAAAACGATATATCACATTAACATAAGATAAATTCTTAATAATTCAGAATATTCAAAAGAATATTTACTTACGAAGCAAATCATGTAATACGTATACAGAAACAAAAAGGTTAGCTCATGTCACATAGTGTCACCTATAGTCCCGGTGACCCGGCCAGAAACAGAATCAGAATATCGTGTGCACACTCAGAACATAAACCCAGTACTGGTCCAGACAGATATATCGTATATTACGATCAGAATCAGAATCAGAATCAGAATAACTATGGACAATGAGCCAAAACATTAAGAATCTCATACAATCATCAATAATTGAAATCAAACATAGGTACAAAACATTCGTATCAGTTTCATAAAAGTTCATATCAATAATTTAGGCTTGCATAACACTTTATAAATAAAATCATAAAAGTAGGCATGTAACAAAGTAACTCACATATTCAAAAGCATTTATAAAATACTTTGTTAAAAAGAATTTAGCTTTGAAACATTTACATAAAACTAATTTTATTATCAAAATCAATTAATCCTTTAAGTAGTATAAAAACATTTATACTTATAATAATAATATCAAAATACTTATACATATCTAGTATACTAGGAATGAAGTTACTTACCTCGACAAATGAACTTGAATTAACACACCTCTAAGCTTTTAAGAGCCTCAATCACCTTCAACTCCTTAAACAAATACAAGATATGACAATTAATAACTTATTCTAAGAATCTGATTTTCTAATTCATACCTGTACAGGTCTGATTCTCAGAATTTTAACTCTTAATCTAAAACTCAGAATGATATAATATTCTATGGAACTATTCTGGACATCCATGAGTACCCCATGTAAAATTTACAAGAGGATCCGATATCAAAAACATTTAAAAAACTATTTACTTCTCAGCAAATTTGAAACTGTTTTCATATAATCTAAACCAAACAGAACGGGTTCTGTGATTTTTAGAAAATAACATACTAATCAGAAAATTATAAAATTAAAACTGGGAATCCTAGACACATATATTAACCTACATATAAACTTTCAGAATTTTCCGAGTTCATTTGATGGTACAAATAGTCTTGTGAATCCGATCGCAATGCTGGAATCGCAGTTTTCCAGTGCAGTGGTTTCTATTTCGAAAATACATATAAAATTCAAAACGAAATCGAATTCAATGAAATAAAATTTAATCAAGAATCCCTACATGTCTAGTTCCCAGAAATATAAATTTTATAAGAAAATTCGTTCAGAAAATATAGCTTTAAATTCGAGATACTCATGCTGTCCAGAATTATCCTGTGCTTAATACGTCAATGATTGATTAACTAAACTCATAATAAATCAAAACCCTAAACAAGGCCTAAATATATTCTAAACCATGCATTATGATCTACAACCATTAGAATCGTGCCAATATAAACTCTAGCTAGATAGAGTGATTAGAAATCTGTTGAGAACATGGAGAATAACTTACCCGTCGCTTGATTCTCTCCTAAACAAAGGTTTGAATCCTAGGATTTGGGTAAGAGCGTAAAGAGCAGCAGGGAAGAAGAATAAACGTTGTGAATTTAGGGTTATGGGAGAGAAAAAGTATGAATTTATAGGGAGTCTTAAGAAACCCTATTTAATTAGGAAAAATAACCATTTTCCCAAAATTATCTCATAAATAACCTCTTAATAAGGGTTATGGGCCACCCATAATTCTCAATGAAAGCCCAATTTCCATAACTTAATATATATGAGAATTTGTGGCGTTACAATTTCTCCCCTCCTAACAAAAATTTCGTCCTCGAAATTAAAAGGTTACCTTATGCATGGAAGAGTTGAGGATACTTCTCCAACATTTCTGCTTCTCGCTCCCATGTGGCTTCCTCAATAGAATGATTCATCCATCGTACCTTCACTAGAGGAATAACTCTATTCCTTAATACTTGTTCGTTTCGATCAACAATCTCAATAGGTTGTTCCTCATACGACATGTCTTCAGTTATCTGAATCGGTTGATAGTCTAGCACATGTGAAGGGTCTGCAATGTACTTTCTTAACACAGACACATGAAATACATTGTGAAGCCTAGACAGACTTGGTGGTAAAGCTATGCGATAGGCCACCGGACCAATTCTCTCTAAAATATCAAATGGTCCAATAAATCTAGGGCTAAGCTTCCCTTTCTTCCCGAACCGAAACACCCCTTTCCATGGCGATACTTTCAAGAAAACAAAATCTCCTTTTTCAAATTCCAACTCACGTCTACGACGATCTGCATAACTCTTCTGTCTGCTCTGAGCTGTTTGAAGACGTCCTCTAATCAACTTGATTTTATCAACAGTAATCTGTATTAATTCTGGACCCAAAAGTTTTCTTTCACCAACTTCATCCCAGCAGATTGGGGACCTACACTTTCTTCCATATAATGCCTCAAATGGTGCCATGCCAATACTCGAATGGAAGCTATTGTTATAAGCAAATTCGATCAACATTAGGTGCTCTTCCCAACCACCACTCAAGTCTAGGACACAAGCTCGAAGCATATCCTCAAGGGTTTGAATAGTCCTTTCGGATTGTCCATCTGTCTGTGGATGAAAAGTAGTGCTAAATCTCAATTTCGTCCCCAACTCTTTATGTAAGCTAGCCCAAAATCTTGAAGTGAACAGTGGATCTCTATCCGACACTATTGACACTGGAACCCCATGAAGCCTCACTATCTCCTTAATGAACAACTTAGCTAGTTGCCCTACATTGTCTGTACTCTTCCTTGCCAAGAAATGAGTTGATTTCGTCAATCGATCAACAATTACCCAAATGCAATCACATCCCCTCCTAGAACGAGGTAATCCAGAGACGAAATCCATTGTTATGTGTTCTCATTTCCACTGAGGAATATGAAGCGTTTGTAAAGTTCCTGCTGGTCTTCGATGTTCAATCTTTACTTGTTGGCAGACTAAACATCGAGACACAAAAGCAGCAATATCTCTCTTCATATTCCTCCACCAAAAACTCTGCTTTAGATCACGATACATCTTAGTACTACCAGGATGCATACTGTAAGATGATTCATGCGCTTCTCTTAAGATCTCTGCCTTCAACTCTTCGTCTGCTGGCACGCATAGCCTTTGCCCCAACCATAATGCATCCCCATTATCAAGTCTAAATCCGGGCTTATGTCCTTTGCCCACATCTTCACGGATTTTATTGAGTTCTATGTCGTTCTTCTGAGCTACCTTAACTCTATCAATTAGAGTGGGTTGGACTATCAAATGTGCCAACACGTCTGCTTGCCCATGAGTAACTACCTCAATCCCACATCTCCTCAAGTCTTTTACCAAATGAGATTGCATGGTGATAAGATGAGCCATGCACCCAGATGATTTCCTACTCAAGGCATCTGCTACCACATTTGCCTTACCTGGATGGTAATTAATAGAACAATCAAAATCCTTCACCAACTCCAACCATCTTCTCTGCCTCAAGTTCAATTCCTTCTGAGTAAACAAGTACTTCAAACTCTTATGATCGGTAAAGATCTCGCAAGTCTCCCCATACAAATAGTGTCTCCAGATTTTTAAAGCAAACACTATTGCAGCCAATTCCAAATCGTGAGTTGGATAGTTTTGTTCATAACTCTTTAACTGCCTAGAAGCATAAGCTATAACCTTACCATATTGCATTAAAACGCAACCCAAGCCTTTTCTGGAAGCATCACTGTAAATCACAAAACCTCCACCTTCAGAAGGGAGAGTTAAAACGGGGGCAGTCACCAAATGACACTTGAGCTCTTGAAAGCTCTTTTCACATGCCTCATCCCAATTGAACTTCACATTCTTCTTAGTCAAATTAGTCAATGGTGCTGCTATGCTAGAAAATCCTTTGACAAAGCGCCTATAATAACCTGCCAATCCTAAGAAACTCCTTACTTCAGTCACACTAGAAGGCCTTTCCCAATTCACAATTACCTCCACTTTGGCTGGATCTACTGAAATACCATCATTCGTCACTATATGTCCCAAAAATATCACACGATCAAGCCAAAACTCACATTTCTTAAATTTTCCATACAATTTCTTCTCCCGCAATGTTTCTAATACAATCCTCAAGTGCATCTCATGCTCCTCCTTATTCTTAGAGTAAATCAATATGTCATCAATAAAGACGATGACAAACTGGTCAAGATAAGGTTGGAAGATCCTATTCATCAAATCCATGAACGCTGCAGGAGCATTAGTTAATCCAAAAGGCATAACTAAGAACTCATAGTGTCCATAACGAGTTCGAAAAGCTGTCTTCGATACATCCTCACTTCTTATTTTCAGTTGATGGTAGCCAGATCGTAAATCAATTTTAGAGAATACCGCTGCACCTCGTAATTGATCAAAGAGGTCATCAATTCGAGGAAGAGGGTATTTATTCTTGACAGTAACCATATTCAACTGCCGGTAGTCAATACACAATCTCATTGAACCATCTTTCTTCTTTACGAACAAAACAGGAGCACCCCAAGGCGACACACTAGGACGGATGAAACCCTTATCTAGTAACTCTTGTAGCTGGACCTTCAGTTCTTTCAATTCAATGGGTGCCATCCGATATGGCGCCTTGGATATAGGTGTAGTACCAGAAACTAATTCCATAGTAAACTCAACCTCTCTATCTGGGGGTAGTCCAGGAAGATCCTCAGGAAATACATCAATAAACTCCATTACAATAGGTATGTCTTCAAGGCACGCCCCATCGGGATGATCAGCAACTATATATGCTAAAAATCCTTCACACCCTTTCTTTAGCATTTTCACTGCCTTAACCATAGAAATCAAAGCTTTATGACTCTTATGATTCCCTTGAAAATGAAATTCTTCCTCGCCAGGTAGGCGAAAAATGGGCAATCCATAATCCTATGCCCAGATTCTCCACAAGCGAAACAAGCCCCAGTTTTCCAATGGCATTCACCAGGGTGCCTCCTTTCACAATGCCGACAAATGGGGTAGTTCCTCCGAGCGGTGTCACCAGGAACACCCTTGTTATCCCATTTGTTACCTCCACCATTATACTTCTGGGAGTGAGTGCCCTGTCTATAAGAACTTCCATTTCGCGGTCCACCTTGTTGATTCTTCTTATTTCTCTGATCCCTTGTAACTTGAGCTTCAAGAATATCCTTCTCCGCAAGAATTGCTCGGTCTACCAAATCGGCATAGTTGTTAATCTTAAGTATGGTCAATCGCCCTTTAATGTTAGGACGTAACCCTTCCAGGAACTTCCTACACTTACTACCCTCATTAGTAACCAAGGTAGGAAGGCTTAAATCGAGGTCCTGTCCAAAATAGGCGACGTATTACAAGCTTATTCTTGTTAGCTCCCTTGCCATAAACACGTAGTCCACATATAGCCTCATTGAGCTTCTTTCTTGAAGCTCCAGGTCCTGGAGGAGTATCGATGTAGACTTCTATAGTCCGTCTTAGTCTATCATCTATTCGCTGCTTATGAAGTCCCCTAAGATCTTTGACAAGAACTCCTCCTAAGATAAATTGTTCGGTCCTATCAATTTCTGTCCATCTCTTATTCTTAACACTTTTCATACCCATATTGTCCTTTTTCATGTCTACAAAACAAAAGTAATCAATTCCATTAGACAACCTAATTAATCCTTAAAAGAAAGTCTACAGAATCCTAACCTAGTTCTCTGATACCACAATTGTAACACCCCAAATCTAACACGTGTGGAGCACGTGAAGAAGGAGGTTACTCACAAATCAATGATCTATACTCATAAGTTTCAAACTGAAATACCTCCAATTCTTATTCAAATAAATCCACAAATCCAAACGTCAAATACTAAATAATCTCTCTTGAGGACAAATAAAAATAATAACAAAAGTCTCAAACTCCAAATTACACGTTCATAAAAAAGTAACTAAATAGAAACACAAGTCTATTCCTCCTCTTATTCAATCGCAAACGGAAACTGGAAAAATTACTAACTCCAAAGCTAAGCGCACCTCTCAAAAGAAACTTAATCTGCAAAAAGTAATGACGAGGGGTGAGCCATCAACTCGGTAAGTAAAACCATTTCTAACATACTAGGCTTATCGATACGAAGATATTGCAAGCCTTCTTTTGTTTAAAACATATATCATAATCCATAAATTTTCATAAAACGATATATCACATTAACATAAGATAAATTCTTAATAATTCAGAATATTCAAAAGAATATTTACTTACGAAGCAAATCATGTAATACGTATACAGAAACAAAAAGGTTAGCTCATGTCACATAGTGTCACCTATAGTCCCGGTGACCCGGCCAGAAACAGAATCAGAATATCGTGTGCACACTCAGAACATAAACCCAGTACTGGTCCAGACAGATATATCGTATATTACGATCAGAATCAGAATCAGAATCAGAATAACTATGGACAATGAGCCAAAACATTAAGAATCTCATACAATCATCAATAATTGAAATCAAACATAGGTACAAAACATTCGTATCAGTTTCATAAAAGTTCATATCAATAATTTAGGCTTGCATAACACTTTATAAATAAAATCATAAAAGTAGGCATGTAACAAAGTAACTCACATATTCAAAAGCATTTATAAAATACTTTGTTAAAAAGAATTTAGCTTTGAAACATTTACATAAAACTAATTTTATTATCAAAATCAATTAATCCTTTAAGTAGTATAAAAACATTTATACTTATAATAATAATATCAAAATACTTATACATATCTAGTATACTAGGAATGAAGTTACTTACCTCGACAAATGAACTTGAATTAACACACCTCTAAGCTTTTAAGAGCCTCAATCACCTTCAACTCCTTAAACAAATACAAGATATGACAATTAATAACTTATTCTAAGAATCTGATTTTCTAATTCATACCTGTACAGGTCTGATTCTCAGAATTTTAACTCTTAATCTAAAACTCAGAATGATATAATATTCTATGGAACTATTCTGGACATCCATGAGTACCCCATGTAAAATTTACAAGAGGATCCGATATCAAAAACATTTAAAAAACTATTTACTTCTCAGCAAATTTGAAACTGTTTTCATATAATCTAAACCAAACAGAACGGGTTCTGTGATTTTTAGAAAATAACATACTAATCAGAAAATTATAAA
The DNA here is from genome assembly GCA_039657385.1 of Citrus x changshan-huyou. Classification (NCBI taxonomy): domain Eukaryota; kingdom Viridiplantae; phylum Streptophyta; class Magnoliopsida; order Sapindales; family Rutaceae; genus Citrus; species Citrus x changshan-huyou. The sequence goes on from CM077555.1 coordinate 13,479,197, forward strand.
ATTAAAACTGGGAATCCTAGACACATATATTAACCTACATATAAACTTTCAGAATTTTCCGAGTTCATTTGATGGTACAAATAGTCTTGTGAATCCGATCGCAATGCTGGAATCGCAGTTTTCCAGTGCAGTGGTTTCTATTTCGAAAATACATATAAAATTCAAAACGAAATCGAATTCAATGAAATAAAATTTAATCAAGAATCCCTACATGTCTAGTTCCCAGAAATATAAATTTTATAAGAAAATTCGTTCAGAAAATATAGCTTTAAATTCGAGATACTCATGCTGTCCAGAATTATCCTGTGCTTAATACGTCAATGATTGATTAACTAAACTCATAATAAATCAAAACCCTAAACAAGGCCTAAATATATTCTAAACCATGCATTATGATCTACAACCATTAGAATCGTGCCAATATAAACTCTAGCTAGATAGAGTGATTAGAAATCTGTTGAGAACATGGAGAATAACTTACCCGTCGCTTGATTCTCTCCTAAACAAAGGTTTGAATCCTAGGATTTGGGTAAGAGCGTAAAGAGCAGCAGGGAAGAAGAATAAACGTTGTGAATTTAGGGTTATGGGAGAGAAAAAGTATGAATTTATAGGGAGTCTTAAGAAACCCTATTTAATTAGGAAAAATAACCATTTTCCCAAAATTATCTCATAAATAACCTCTTAATAAGGGTTATGGGCCACCCATAATTCTCAATGAAAGCCCAATTTCCATAACTTAATATATATGAGAATTTGTGGCGTTACACAACTGGACCAATTTTGCGTACAATCTTATAAGGCCCGAAATAAGTGCATGCTAATTTTTTATGAGCCCTCTTGAACACCGAGGATTGTTTATAAGGTTGTAACTTTAAAAACACCAAATCATCATTCTGAAATTCCACATCGCGACGCCTCTTGTCAGCCACTTGCTTCATTCGATTTGTTGCCATGGCCAAATTATGCTTCAACTGGCGTAGCAAGTCATCTCGGGTAAGCAATGCCTGGTCCACTTCATTCACAGGAGATGACCCAATATGATAGAAAGGTACAGTTGGGGGCGGTCTGCCGTAGAGAGCTTGGAATGGTGTCATGCCCGTAGAGACATGGAAGGTGGTGTTATACCAAAACGCAGCCCAAGGCAAGAATGCGTGCCACTTCTTCGGCCACTTATGCACAAAACACCTCAAATATTGTTCGAGGCAGCGATTAATTACCTCGGTTTGGCCGTCCGTCTGCGGATGGTAGGCAGAACTCATTTTTAATTTAGTGCCGGACAAATTAAAAAATTCCTGCCAGAATTTGCTGATGAAAATTGGGTCGCGATCACTGATTATACTTTTAGGCATGCCATGTAACTTCACCACATGTTCAACGAATTTCTCAGCCACTATCTTAGCAGAAAAGGGGTGGGTTAAGGAAATAAAGTGAGCGAACTTACTTAGTCGATCCACCACGACCAATATGGTATCCTTGCCTTGTGAAGATGGTAAGCCTTCGACAAAATCCAAGGAGATATCATCCCAAACTTGGCATGGTATGGGTAGTGGCTGTAGAAGACCAGCTGGCTTGAGAGTGTCAAACTTCACCCGTTGACAGACTTTGCATTTACTCACATATTCCCGTACTGCCTGAAACATTGCTGGCCAGTAAAACTGCTGTGAAAGGCGCTTGTAGGTTCGCAGGACTCCCGAATGACCACCAATTTTAGTGTCGTGAGCCTCATATAGAAGTGACTCGCGTAAAGTACGTGGAACCACCACTCTTTCCTTAAAGAATAACAGTCCATTACGAACCGTGTATGGCCCCAGAGTTTGGTTTTGAGCTACCGTCAATATCTTTTGCATATATTCATCACTACTAGTGGCCTCCTTGATTTCGTCCCAAATAGCAATCTGTGGTACAAACAAGAGATAAAGAAGTGGACTGTCAGATCGTCGGGATAAGGCATCGGCAGCTTTATTCTCACGCCCTGGTCTGTAAACAATCTCATAATCATACCCCATTAATTTACTCATCCATTTATGCTGCTCGGGTGTAGCCACTTGTTGTTCCAAAAAAAATTTAATGCTTTGTTGATCGGTTTTGATGATGAACCGGTGCCCAAGCAAATAAGGTCTCCACCTTCGGACAGCCTCCACAATTGCTAACATCTCTTTATTGTAAATAGACCACCCCTTTTTTGAGGTGCCTAAAGCATGGCTCATGTAAGCAATCGCCCTCCCTTGCTGCTGTAGTACCGCCCCAATTCCTTCACCAGACGCGTCAGTTTCCATAATGAAAGTCTCATGAAAATTTGGCATGGCTAATGTTGGGGTACTGCTCATGGCCTTTTTTAATTTCTCAAATGCTTCCTCCGCCTCACTGTTCCATACGAACTGCCCCTTTTTCAACAAGTTGGTGAGCGGGTGTGCTATAATCCCATAACCTTGGACAAATTTTCTGTAATATCCCGTGAGCCCAAGAAATCCTCTCAACTCTGTTATATTTTGAGGTTGTGGCCACGAAATCATGGCTCCAATTTTGTTCCCGTCGACCTTGACGCCATGGCAAGTTATTATATGGCCCAAGTATTCTAACTCTTGCTGGCCGAAATTACACTTGCTTGTTTTGATAAAAAAATCTCTATTTTTTTAAAATCTCCAGTGCCTGAAAGGTGGATGGGGCATTACACAGCCCGAACGGCATCACCAGGTATTCGTAGTGGCCATTGTGAGTTCGAAACGCCGTTTTGTATATGTCGGCTGGATTTACACGTACTTGGTGGTACCCTGCTCGTAAATCTAACTTGGTGAAGTAAGCAGCACCATGGAGCTCATCTAACATGTCTTCAACGGTCGGTATCGGAAAGCGATCCTTGATTGTAACTTGGTTAAGGGCACGGTAGTCAGTACAAAATCGCCAGCTGCCGTCTTTCTTCTTGACCAACAATACGGGCGAGGAAAAGGGACTAGTGCTTGGCCTTATCAATCCTGAGTTTAACATCTCCTGTACTTGCTTCTCAATCTCTGATTTTTGAAAATATGGATATCGATAGGGTCTCACGTTCACAGGCTCAGTTCCCTCTTTTAATGGAATGTTGTGGTCAATGTCCCGTGAGGGTGGTAGTTGCCTAGGCTCTTGGAATAAATCTGAATATTCAACCAATATTTGTTGCATGCAAATAGGAGTCTTGTCAAAAGAGTCTTCTAATGAAGTGTAAAAGCATATAGCGTAGACTCCTTGCCCCTGTTTAATTTCTTTTGCAACTTCTGTTACTGATGCTGACTGCACAGCGTGGGGATTGATTCCTTGCAAGCGTTGCTTTTTATCCTCCCATTCAAATTCCATAGTCAAGTCTTTCCAATTGCACACAACAGAGCCCAGTGTCTCGAGCCATTGGATCCCCAAGACTATATCCAATCCTGTTATTGGCAGGGAATACACGGTGAGAGAAAAAGGAATATTTTGGATTAATATTTGTACCTTTTCAAACATCCCTTGGCATGTTAATTTCGCCCCGTTAGCGACTTGTACAGAAAAAGATGTTGTTGGCTTGATCGGCAATTGCAACAAATTAGCTAAGCGTGAACTGATAAAATTGTGTGTGGACCCGCTGTCAATGAGGATGACAATTGCATACTGCCCAATTTTTGCCATAACGCACATAGTTTGTGGTGCGGCCCATCCGGACAAAGCATATAAAGTAATTTTAGGGTTTACCGTTTCTGTTGATTCCATGATTGGCTCCTCGGCAGCAAATTCTTCATACAAACCCTCTTCCGGTGTTGTTTCGCATTCCAGGATTAGTAACTGTGCCTTGGTACACTTGTGGCCGGCGGTGAATTTGTCATTACAATTGAAGCACAATCCCTGGGCTCGCCTCCTCTGCATCTCTTCCCATGATAGCCTCTTATAAGGTGTTGTTGGTGTGGCTCGATTCGGAGCATATGGGGACCGAATATGAATTGATGACCTGATTATTTTCTTCTGTCGTGCTATTTGATCATCCTTCATACGGGCTAGACTAATGGCTTCTTTTAATGTGCGGGGTCTGAACATACGAATGTCTTCCGCAATCTCTGGTTTCAAGCCCCCCATGAATGTTCCCACCAATGCTTTTTGAGACCACCCATGAACTTGGTTCCCAAGCCTTTCGAACTCCTTCTGATATTCACGCAATGATCCCGTCTGTCTGACCCGAGACAAAGCTTCATCAAAATCCTCACACTCTGTCGGTCCAAAACGTGCCCATAGTTCCTCAACGAATATTTTCCATGTAACTGGTCGCTTTTCTTCTTCATAAGCCCTTCGCATCCATTGCCACCACTGATTTGCCTCTCCCTCCAAGTGATATGCAGCCAAGGTTACCTTGTGTTCATCCATAGTTTCCTGATATTCAAAGTACTGAGATACCCTGCTGTACCATTCTGTTGGATCATCGCCGGCGAAACGGGGAAATTCTAGCTTGGTAATCCGTGTTGGAGGCATGTGCCACCCTGCCTCTCTTTCCTCACGAGCAGGTTTTGTAGAGCTTGAATTTTCAGTTGAGTTACGACTGGTAGTGCCCTTGGTTGCATTGTTTGATTCCATGAGTTTGTTTATTGTCTCCTCAAGATGCTGCAACTTGTCATTGATTCCCACCTCCATCTGTTCCATTCTGTCCTGCAAGCTTCCAAGATCAGTTTCAATTCGTTCAATGCGTTCCTTGTTAGTCGTCATTGATAGCCTGGCTCTGATACCAAATGATAGGTCCCAATCAAAGTTAGCTAATCAACCACAAGAGTTTTCTGCTTATGGCGAGAAAACAAAGACCAAGATAAATTGATTTCGTTCTGAATGCTTTTTTATTTTTGCTGGAGCCTTTATTTATAATACTCAGCCTACAATCACGGCTGTAATCAAGCTGAAATAACACCCTTGCTACTTTTACGAAACACAAAACTAAACAACAACTACTAAGGATTCGATCTTTACTAAGGATTCAATCTTATCTGCTATTCCTGCACGATTGTTGAAGCTATCAAATCCTTGATTCTTGCTCTAACAACTTTGGTGCATTATTCCCACGTGAACCCATGCATGCATGAACCATGCAAGGCTAAACCGAAAATCTTCACGTCACGTACTTGGGATTTGGCTTATGCCCTCTGCTGGACTTGCGTAGCTCTAGTGGCTGTGGCTGCTTCTTATCATTTACTTATTGCCACATACTACAAAATCCTTAGAAGGTTTGGAAAAATAAAAATAGGAGACGATCAAAGTCCTCTATGTATAACCTGGCTAGGTCGACATAATGTCACCCCTCCAAATCCAAGACTTGAATTAATAAAAAAGAAAGCTCAAGCAACAAGCTACACTGGCAAAAATACAAAAGCATGCGCTAGCAAACATCTTTACACAAGAGAAATCCAAATTAAACTCCATAGAATCAAACAAAGAATGAAAATTAATAAAACGATTTCTTTGAACCAATGGAGGATCCAGCTTTGGATTGTCAAATAAATGAAGAACCGACATAGAGTAAGTTTGTTACATAAATTTTAAAGATAAGAGAGAAAATTAAACAAAGAAGGTTGATTTGAGAGAACCACTCTCCAAATAAGAAACACGGTTTATAGATAATAGAATTCTTCTCTACCTCTTTTCTTTTCACCATCCATTTAAATACATCTAATAAGATAACTACAAAAGACCAGTTACAATATAACTACCACAAACCACTGCTACAATGTAAATACAACATTAAAATTACAATAAACCATACAAAAATAATAACCGAACATTACCGTTCATAATTAGCACACACCATCCCCCCCCCCCCCCCCCCCCGAAAAATCCTTGTCCTCAAGGAACTACTTTGGACATTAATCATGTTTTGCACCTTGACCGCTTCCCTCTTCATCATCTTTGCTGTGAAAATCGTCCATCATAAACAATTGAGGACTTTGACACTTGTGACTAGGAGAATATTTTCCATCATAACAGTAGCAAAGGCCACGGTCTTTACGTTCTTTTACCTCACTTGGGGTCAAACGTTTAAATGTTGATGGAGTTGAATTGCTTGGCTGGAATCCTAATAGACCTTGGGTTATAGATTGGATTTAAGAGGATTGGTTACAAAGGTTACACTTTTCCTCAATAAGTCTAGCAAGTCCAATGGCTATTGATAATGACCGAGGCTTCTGAATCTTTAACTCTTAAGGGAATTTCATCCTTGAGTCCTCCAACAAAACTACCAACTAAGACGTTTTTTGGTACATCCTCCACCATCTGAGACAATCTCTCAAATTCTTCTTGGTAAGCCAATACGGTGGTTTTTTGCTTTAATTGGGACAAAGCTTCTGAAGCATCATCGAACTATGTTGTCCAAATCTTTTAAGAAGAGCTCGTGAAAACTCAGCCCACGAAACTGGTCCTTTTGTTTTCATTAGCCAACGAAACTATTGTAGTGCAGTTCCTTCAAGATGGAAAGATGCCAATTGCACTTGGTGATCCTCAATAATCTTCTGATATTCAAAGTATTGTTCAGCCTTATAAATCCAACTATTTGGGTGTTCACCATTGAAGTTTGGGAATTTTAATTTTAGTGTTTGGCCAAAGGACAAATTTGTTGTTCTAATAGATGAACTACAATTTTCCTAGATTTGGACTTTGGATGACACCTGTACTGGTTTGGGAATATTGGGAATTTATTTGGTCATACTTGGTGTTTAGACTCTGAAGTTTGCTAAGAATCTCTTGCATGATTGCATTTTGATTCTCAAAATTTTCAGTAACAAAGGTTTTGAAATCAATCTCTTTTTTTGTCTAGTTGCATCAGCCATGAGGAACTTGCTCTGATACCAAATGTTAAGTAAATTTTAAAGATAAGAGAGAAAATTAAACAAAGAAGGTTGATTTGAGAGAACCACTCTCCAGATAAGAAACATAGTCTATAGATAATAGAATTCTTTTCTACCTCTTTTCTTTTCACCATCCATTTAAATACATCTAATAAGATAATTATAAAAGACCAGTTATAATATAACTACCACAAACCACTACTACAATGTAAATACAACATTAAAATTACAATAAACCATACAAAAATAATAACCGAACATTACAATTCATAATTAGCACACATCAAAGTTTCAAGCCATAACGTATTCTGACCATGATCTGCTGATTCAATGGCTAAGATCGCAGCAAGTATCTCAGCATAATAAGCAGTATGATGACCAAAGCCCTCCAAGATGAAAGCCATGAGCGTCCCTAAAGATAGTCAGAGAAGCAGAATCCCTGAAACTACTTTTCAAAAGACCATCAGCATTCACCTTAATCAACTAGCCTGAGGTGGACTCCAATTCATCTCATGAAAATTTTTAGAGCACGGGCATAGTTAGCAGCCACAATGAGAGAGCATAAAATCTCTCTAATTCAAATGATCAAATCCATATTTATTTCAACTATAAAATATTTTACATTCACTACAGTTTCAAAACTTTCATACGAATAGTAACAAATAATCAGAAACAGACTAGGAAAAAAAACGACTTGGCTGATTTATTTGCATAATAAATTGCAGACATTTTCCATGGTTGGTCTAGCTTCTGGACTCTCATCTAAGCATAAAATGGCAACCTCCATAATCCATAACACTAGGGGATGGAGTTGGAAGTCGAGGATCCAAAATTTTATTAACGTCTATGATCATATTGGAAAATGAAGAAAAGTTAATGGAAAAAAAATCTCTTGGATGATTTCCCTTGATCACTTCGAATACTAACACTCCAAAACTATACACATCGTATTTTTCAGTAGCCCTCATTGTGTAAGCAATCTCTGCAAGTTGACAGACAATAATATCATAAAGTGTAGCATCAATAACTAATTAATAATTGTTTATCTCAAATAAGCAAATAATATATGCTTGGGCAAAGCCAGACGATGGCAAGGTGGAACTAGACTTTCTTTGCATTTTGTTTTCTAATTTTTTTCTCCACATAAGATGTTTAAAAATAAAACTGTATTTCACAAAATATACTTGCATAGTATTTCACAAAATATACTAGCATATTAATCTTTTACTAAAAAGAAAGGAAAAAGGATAGTGATACCTTCTGTGATTTTGATTATAGAGTGGTCGTAAAGACCTTATTTTCATAAATGGTTATGCAAATCTCTCTTTAGGATGTATAATCTTGTTTTGTGTTTTGTGCAACCAATTTTGAAAAATAATGGGGTTTTCATGACTATTTTGTCAAACCACGAGATGTTAATATTTTTCCCTCAAGAAATATATGCAGGAGCTGGAAAACACATACCTGGAGCAGCATATCCAAATGTGCCTGCAAATTCAGTCCAGTTGGACGAATGTGGCCCGACAAACTTGGCAATTCCAAAATCTGAAACATGGGCTTCAAAATTTGAATCAAGCAACACATTCTTACTTGATATGTCTCGATGAATAATCGATGGGAGACAATCATGATGCAAGTAGGACAAAGCATTAGCTACTCCTTTAATCACATTTATTCTCCGATTCCAGCTCAATTCTTTTGCTGTTGCATCATTACCAAGGATTCTAGCCAAGCTACCCCTATGAAGATATTCACAAACTAAAAATGAGTGTCGGGCGTTAGAACAAAATCCATGAAATTTTACAATATTTCGATGTCGTATCTCATTCAATGCCAAAACTTCATTCAAGAATTCATCCTGATCAGCCATATTACCGGAAAGCAACTGCGAGTTGAATTTTTTAACTGCTACGATATCCCCAGAGGGTAGCTCAGCTTTATACACACTTCCTTGTCCACCTTTTCCAATGCAAAACTTCTCATCAAAATCATCTGTAGCTTTAATGATTTCTTCGTGCATAATTTTCCCGTCAAAATTTAATACCGAAAGCAATCTCAAACGATTCATAGAGTTACTCTGTTCTTCTTGTGAGACCCTCTTCCTTTGTTGAAAAAAGAAGAAGAATCCAGTCAAACCAGTCAAAAGCACAACTATTCCTAGGATAGCGAACACAATTACAACCCATTTCTTTTTCAAAGTTTGTTTGTGAGACGTGAAAGCATCACAAGATGGCAACGCCTCAAAATTGCCACACAATCCTTTATTCCCTTCCATCAAACCGTCTTTGAACGCTGTGCTATTAGGAATTGGTCCATGTAACTCATTATAGGATATGTCAATGCATGACAAGCTGCGCATTTCTTCAAAACATCTTGGAATGAAATCAGAGAGGTTATTGTGCGAGAGATTAAGCTTCTCCAGACTTCCCATATTACATACTTGAGGTGGTATTTCTTCCTGGAGAATGTTATGACTCAAATCTAACTCTGAAAGATGAATCAACTTCTCAAATTCAGTTGGAATTTTATGGCTCAATTGATTGTTGCTCAGATTCAAGTAGTGCAGCTTCAACAAGTTGCCTATACTTTTTGGAATCGAGCTACTCAATTTGTTTGCAGACAAGTCGAGGTATTGAAGTTTAGTTAATGAGCCAAATTCTAGAGGCACACCTCCAGAGAGTTGATTTAAATTCAGAATTAGTTTATTTAGAGAAGATAACATTTCCAATTGCACTGGAATTTTACCAACAATGTGATTTGAAGAAAGGTCAAGAACTTGTAATTTGGGTGAGTTTCCAATGTCAGGAGGTATGCTTCCAGAAATATTATTCATGGAAACAATAAAAGTACTTAATTTTGAAAAGTTTCCCCAATTAAATGAGATTTCACCACAAAAATTATTGTTGCTGAGATCTAGGAAAGTTAGGTTTGGATGATCACCAAAAGCTTCATACATTTTTCCAGAGAGATTGTTTTGGTTAAGAAGTACTCTTTCTACGCTTGTCAAATTTCTGAAACTTTTAGGGATTGGACCAGAAAAATGGTTTCCACACATGCTTAACAAAAGCAACCTAGTGAGATTTACCAATTGAATGAGGAATAACCCCACGAAGAAGATTTGTGCATAGCTCTAATTCAGAAAGAGACTTCAAGTATCCTATTTCCTCAGGAACAAAACCGTAAAGCCCATTGTTATAAAGGTATAAAACTCTTAAAGAACTAAGATTACCAATTGAAGGAGGAATAAAACCATTAAGTTGATTTATGTGTAGTCCTAATGCTGAAAGAGACTTCAAGTTTCCTAGAATGGGAGGAATAGAACCAGAGAGTGAATTATTAAATAGAGACATCATAGTCAAGCTGCTTAAGTTGCCTAAAGAAAGAGGGATTGAACCACTGAACTGATTTTCACTTAAGTCTAGTTGGAGAAGAGACTTCAATTTTCCTATAATCGAAGGAATAGAACCAGAAAGTGAATTCTTATAAAGATACAATACGGCCAAGTTGCTTAAGTTACCTAAAGAAAAAGGGATTGAGCCATTAAATTAATTTTTGCTCTTATAAGAATACAATACGGCCAAGTTGCTTAAGTTACCTAAAGAAAAAGGGATTGAGCCATTAAATTAATTTTTGCTCAAGTCCAGAATGGAAAGAGATTTTAAATTTTCTAAAGCCAAAGGAATGGAGTCAAAAAGTGAATTATTATTAAGATAAAAATTAGCCAAGTTGCTTAAGTTACCCAAAGAAGAAGGAATAGAACCATGCAAATTGTTATGACACAAGGCAAGCTTATCAATAAGACTTAACTGACCTATTTCTGGTGGAATTGTGCCATGCAACTGATTCATGTCAAGGTAAAGCCTCCTCAATTGATTTAGTTTGCCAATTTCTGGTGGTATTAGCCCAGATAATTGATTACTGCCAAGATCAAGATACTGAAGCTTGGAGAGGTTACCGATTTGAAGGGGGATGTTTCCGAAGAATAAATTGAAGCTCAGGTTAAGATTCGCAAGATGAGGAAATGATGAGAATGAAAAATCATGAAACGTACCATTTAAACCCAAAGTGCTCATGGTTATACTAATGACTCTGCTTCCTGCATGGTTACAAGAAATTCCAAACCAAGAACATGGGCTTATTTTGGTTGCATTAGCAGGATAAAGAGTCCACGATGACAACAAAGAGGAGTTAAGGTTTTGATTTTGAAGGCTTGTTTTCCATTTGAGAAGAGCATACGCTTCTTCACTAGAATCAGAAGTAACATTATGTGAAAATTTTAGCAAAAGAAATAGGATCAGAATATTGAAGATTGGCAACCCCATGTTGTTTATGTTATTGTCTTTTGCATGCATATCATGAACGAGAACTTCGACGTATATATACACTCACACCAGCAGCCAAGACTCCAAGAAGACTCTTAATTCTTTAATATGAGTTTAACGTAGCAATAGTTTTCTAAATTTTTGACGAGAAAAATGCTAGAAAGAAGAAATACATTTAAGTCGACAACACCTGTCTCTAGAATATTTCCAACACTGCATGAGAAAATTTCCAACAACTTGGGACTAAGTAATTTATCGAATGACTAACTTTAGCATGTTGGTTCCAAGTTAAATTTCTAAGATAATATCTTATGCATTAATTTAAATTTATAAGAGAATAATCCTACTTAGACAGAAAAGTTAAACAGAAAGAAAGCAAAGTTATTAATTTTTACACCATACGGATAAAGGAGAAAAAGATAAAGTAATCAATTAACATAATAACACCATATGGTGTTATATTTTTTCATGTCTTCCTTGTGTATCTTTAACAATTTTTCTTTGCAAGATAATTCTTTCTTTATGTCCTCAATTCTCATGTATTTTTTCTATCCTTTCCAGAATTTATTCTTTCTTTATTTTAGTGCTTTGCATATACATGTTGAAGGGTAAAGTTCATTACTTCCCTCCTAACTAGGTGTATTTTTTATTTCTTTTAACTAATAAACTCCTCTCATACCGTCGAGTGTCGTCAAAAAAAAAAAAATTATAAGATAACATGCTATGGAAAAATCTTTGTTGTTTTACATAGGCACCACTTAGTGACAAATATTTCTGGAAATATATTCAACTGGCTAGGTTCCGACTCTCAGAAGGATGATTAAGAAAATCATAAGCTCCAGAAATACAGGCAGATCCAAAGGCATTGATTTACGTGTAAGCTGTGGCATTGAATAAAAATATTTTTCTCCGTCAAGTTTTAGTCTAGCTTAATTAATCTCTATCAAAACTGAGGAAAAGGGGAATAGTCCACAACGTTATTAGTACGAGTACGACAGTGATATATTTGAAAATTTTTGTTCTAAATTTATTTAATTTTGAAAATAAGAAGAACTCATCTGGCTACACACCATGACCAATCAATGAAGATTGCACATCCACTTTCTTGTCAAGCCTTATAAGAAGGATTGAGCAAGAAATTAATTTACCACGTCTCATAACCTTAACCTGGATCAAACCAATAATTAAGTTTAGATGATATATGTCTATTTACTTTTTATAAATTGTTGTTAATATTCATAGACTTTATAGACAATGATGATCATTTTCAATTTGGAGTACGGCTTCGTTTAGTAATAAAACTTATTTAAGTAGAGTTTTTATGAGCGAAGCTTTTGCTGACAAGAAATTTAGTTGATTGGTTGGTTTTCGATGAGAGCTTTTATAAAAAATTGTAAAGTTACTTCAATAAACAAGTATTCTAAAGTTATGTTATGAAATGAATGAAATAAGATAGTGAAATAATTTAAAAGCATTTTAGATAATTTAAATTTAAAAAGAAAACTCTACAATCTCTACTCTCAAAAGTATAAAATTTGAGTTTTCACCAATTAAGACAAAATAATTTATTTAATCACCAAAAGCTCTACTTAAAAACACAGCCAAACAATGTAAAAAATTTTAAAAAGAATTTTTAAGAATAAAATAAGTATTTTTAATCATTAAATAAGTCATACCAAACAAAAAGTAAGACACGTCTTAGGTTGGCATAGCTTTTTGCTCTTGACATTCATGGCGTTCTAGTCAGTGGTTTTTTTTTCCAATATAGAACACTTACTCCTATCATTCATGGACTTTTTACTCTCTTCTTTGGAATATCCATGTAAAATAATTCAATATACGGTATGACTTATTGAATTATCAAACTATTAGGGGACTTGTAATTGGAAATCCCTTTGGGGGACCAGAGTTGCTCAAAGTTTTTTTCTCATTAGAGGAAATAAATGTTTGATTGAGAAAGGAAATTCCGAACGGAAATTAATTATAGGTCGAAAGCCAAGTTCTCAGAAATGTGCTGAAAGAATTGGAATAAAAGTTAAAGTTGAATGAGAATCAAACACCAGGTCGTAGTTCTAATACAAATTATACAATGTATATTTGTGTGTTATTGGAAAATAAATAATATTTATAATCTTATTTGTCCCAAGTGCAGTGATGCATCTTATTTATGTATTGATTTTTTAAAAAATTATGATTACTAATTATTGAATAAAAATATATTGATAATTAAATTTTAACCGTGTATTGAGAGCCTGTATTTTTGCTTAACCTTAAACAAACACCTACTGCTAATCATAGTAATTTATTTTAATTAATTTTTTCTCCAAAGAGAGTCTTTAACGTGGCTGGCTTCTAATTTCTATAGCTTCCACAGGCTACCAAATCAACAATAAAAATTAACTAGTAGTTGCCTTTGATGTGATGTTGAGAACGAAAAAATCATAGATGTGAAACGCAGCGTTTTAGGGTTGATTTTGATTGCTTGATAGGGATGGCAATGGTATTCGGAAACTCGTCCAAACCTCTCTACTAAAACCCATTTACTGTGAATAATTTTGTGGGTTGTGGACGGATTTGGCATACAAATTAAAATCCGCAGTAAGTTAACCAAATATCTGGTGCAGCTTTTTCAAAAATATTTTTAATTTAATTTTAATTGAAAAATATTTAAATCTAAAAATATATTAAAGTAAATAATGTGAAGTGCAAATGTGAGTGCAAGTTGCAACGTGCCTAGGTCCTAATAGGCTTTAACTTAATACATGGATTATTATATACTTATTATAATTTTGTATAGACTATTATTCTTCAATCTTTTTTCTTCTTTTTTGTTTTAAGTTATGGGGGTGGGCAAAACCTAAATAGTTTCTTATTTTTCTCTTTTACTCCCCCAAGGATCGAACATGGGTGGTTCTTACTGTTACCAACCCGACCATGTCCTTGAGGGCTTCTTCAACTTAATGTATGGATTATTTCATTACTGTAATTTTTTTCTTTGGATTATTATTTAAAAATTATTATTCTTTAGAAAATATTAATCTTAATTATTAATGTATGAATTGTGTTGGATGGGTGCTAATGGCAGTGAATGAAATGAAGATCTTGTGTTGAATGATATTATGAAATGATAATTGTTATTTTTAGATACTAGTTTGTGATTTTTTTTTTTTAATGGATTCGTGTATTTTATATTTAAAATTAAGCATTTGTGTTGCATTGATGCTGAAATTTTAATTTTCCATTTACATTGGTTGAATTTGGAATTGAGTATGTTATGTGGAATTTTAGGTCATTATTATAAATTTACATATTAAACATTTGTGATTTTAAATATGAAAACCCGTAAAAAATCTATCGAGTAGCATTGCTAGTTTGGTAATTGTTAAAACCTGCAGTGGGTGAGTTTTCTTAAGAACTAAAACCTACAGTGGGTTGCGGGTGGTTTTGCTAATTTAAATTTATGTAGGTTTGGATTTGGTAATGACAAACCTGCTGAGAGAGGTTTCCATTGCCATCCCTACACTTTAAAGTCACAGGAATGACATCATTAAGCTAGAGGGACCTTAAGTTAGCTCTTAAATGTCATCTTGGTATGTGAGGATTAAATGTAATTTAAGACACAAGAATGGTATCACATTGCATAGGGATGGCAAAATACAAGTTCAAATTTGGGTTTGCAATGCTAGAAACGATCCATATATATTTTTTAGATACCTAGACTGGGCTTAAAAAGGGCGGCATTGGGTTGGGTTTTTTAATCACCATTTTTATGCCCAAATTTTATATTTTATAATATTATACATGTATATTTTTTAATTTTTTTAATTTATTTTAATAAAATTAGACATAAAATATGAACTTTAAATATTTAAAATTTTACATATATGTAATAGATGGATCGAATAAATATAATTATTTAAAATAACATATATTTTATAAAATTTTTAATAAAATTTGGGTTTTGGGTCGGACTTCAAGCTTATCAAGAGATGCTTGAGTTGGGTCGGATGATACCCGGGCAGCCAGAGGCGGACCTACACGTGGGCTAGACCGGGCTGTAGCCCGGCCTAGTCCAGTAAAAATCATTTATACCCCTTACTTTTTTATCAATTTAGTAAACTAATAGAGTTTTTATTTTATATTCAAATATGTCCCAAACTCAATTACCCTTATGTTTTCATCAATTTAGTATAACAACAGAATTTTTATTTTATATTCAAATATGTCCCAAACTCAATTACCCTTATGTTTTCATCAATTTAGTATAATAATAGATTTTTTATTTTATAATCAAATATGTCCCTAACTTAATTACCCTTATGTTTTCATCAATTTCATATAACGATAGAGTTTTTATTTTATTTACAAATATGTCCCTAATTCAATTATATTATTTTCAATTGAAATTAGTGACTTATTTTATAAAATGATTAAATTATATATTTATTGAATAGATTGAAAACATTAGGGAGCTAAAATTTTATTACTGCTTTAATTTATTTTTAAAAACTTCTAATTGAAAAACAATATGTCAATATAATATAACATCGTCACTAGTATTAAACATACTTACAGAAACAACATATAATAACAATTATCTATATTTTCATAAATTTTTTATGTGAATTTTCAGATTTTATTTATTAATTATATTAACTAAGAGGACAAGTTAGAAAATAAAATTTGAGTATTTTAAGGAGCTTTTGATAGAAGAATCATCAACATCTAGTTCTTTAAAGAGAGATAGAGCACCTCACAAAGAAACAACTGCACCCAAATACCTTTTTGCTGAATTGAGTTTAGTTTATTATTGAAACTTTTGACCAATAATACTTTTACAATTTGAAAGGATGAATAAATTTTAATTGTTTAATTTATTAAGTCTGGTAATTTAGTACTTCACTTCAAACATAAAAGTTTTACTTGCAATTTTTAATTGATTGTAATTACATGTATTGATCTATTTTAATTTGAAATTCTTAATTGATTTTTTAATCCTTATATAATTACATGTTATTATAGGTTGTAATGTCAGATTCTATAATTGAAAAATAGTGCTTTCATATTTGAGTTCCCTTTTGTTTTCTACTCTTTTTTATAATTATTTTTGTTTATAGTATATATTTAGAGGGATAAGGTTATTGGTGTTCCTCCTTATTTAATGTATTTATTTCCACATATAAATTTTTATGTACGCTTAAAAATATAAAATTTAAAATTTAGCCCGGGGTAATATTAAGTCCTGGATCCGCCCCTGCGGGCAGCATCACTTGGATCCAGACTGGGCGAGTACTTTTTACACCCCTAATATTGTAGCTCAAAGCTCTTTGGTTTGCTTTATCATTTTCAGATTTCATTTTAAAATGTAGAAGAATGAGTAAAATCTAAATTGATTTTTAGTCTTTATCTCTCTTAAAATTTGACCTCAAGCTGTCGTCTAAAATAAAATTACTTGAAACATTCGATCAAGCCTTGAGAACTCATTCTCTTCAACTAATTAAAATGATAACTATCAACTATTAAAGATATAATTGAAAATGCTTTTAACATGTTAAATTGCTTGTGTTAGTTACAGTGATTATTTGCAAATGGACTGGATGAAAATCACTTGACGATAAGATGAAAAACAACATGCATTTTGAGTACAATTTTTGCAGATTAAAAAGAGCACTTTAAATACTTCAAAAAGCACCGAGCGTATGTTGTAAATATGAGCAATTTAAGAGAGCTAAACGTCGTTCTCTCTTTAGTGTTTTTTTTTTTTTTGAGAAGATTCTCTCCGCAGTTAAATCAAGTAATGAAATAGCCTTACCCAAAAAGAGAAAAAAAAAAAAAGAAAAAGGTAATGATGGATGATTTTGTAGAAATAGGCTTATGGGCCCTATCATATAGCAGCCCAAAGTTTAATTCAGAAACCAAAGTAGAGAGGCCCAATATTGTGCCATTACCCACTCTTATTGAAGAAACTTTTCAGATGAGCTGTGTCTATAACTGCCTTGTTGATGAAGAAAACGTGAACAATTGGATTTTTGAGGACAAGCTCTTGATGGTTAGTTGCAGGGCGGCATAATTTTTATAAAGAACCTAAGTGTGATTTTCCTTTAAAATTAATTACACAAGTAATTATCAGAAGAAGAAAGGGCCGTCCTCAGCCACTATTACAACACTAGCTATAAATTTAATATTACACCAATTACGTATAGCCACGTGTCGCTCTCAGATCAAACAAATCAGTCTCCGTACGAGGATGTCTGTCCTGTCCTGAAAACATACCAAAACAAACGTTGATTCTTCATATACCCTCATTCGCTTTACCAAGAGACAACTTTACCCTCATCACAATTTTGGCTTTCATGCGGTAGCAAATTAGTAATTCTACAATTCCTCTGAGGCTAAAAACGTAACTAAGGTGTTCCTCTGTTGCTACAAAGAGTGTGGTTTCATGTTAACATTTTCGTGAGACCTCTCTTTGTGTCTGTTCACAAAACAAAAATGACTGCTTTGAAGTCGGCTTTGATCGCCAAAAAAATGGAAGGCTTTGTGCTCATTTTGATGCTTGTTTTGTTGCCATTAGTCCACTCCTCCAGTAGGCACGCATATGTTAACATTTGGCAGCAGTTGCTGCATTAGCATACCCCCTTAATCCCTTGCAAATTCTTTCCAAATATAGTATTGAAGCATCCCTTGCAAATTCTTTCCAAATATAGTATTGATATTAAGCTAATGTGAACAATATTTTAACACCCTATAATTCCATGTTACAAACACACCCTAGGAGAATAATGTGTGTAACGAGTGCAAGGCACTTGATAACCACAAGAAATTCGAAAATGTATTAAAAGTATCAAACATTATTATGGTCACTACAACAAAGAAGACTTTTTGTGGCTGAAAATAATCCCCGTAAATAAATAATTAGGCTGCAAATAACCCTTTTGCAGCTGAAAATTATGTATTTGCAACCAAATATCACTACTAGAAAAATGGTCTTTACTGATACTTAGTTCGTGACACTTTATTAAAAAGTATCAGTATTTACATATATATGGACCATTTTCCGTGTTTAACATACAAGTATCACAAAATATTAATACTATGGTGTCTCTAAATTAAACATCAGAGATTACTGACACTAAGGTATCTGTAAAAAATTTAAAGTAATTATGATATTGTTCCCGATAAAACTCGAACCCAAGACCTATAAAAATTAAGCTTTTAAGTTTTAAACAAAAGCCATTATAATTTTTCGTAATGACACTAAGGTATCACTAACTGTTAAAAAAAACAAAAACAAAAACACACGCACACATTCACACATGACACCTCACCCCACACACTCACAAGACGCAAAAACAAACCCTAAGTCCTTAACAATTAACATTACAATACTTTGAAAGAGAGAGAGCGCCGCTACTCTCGATCCAGTGCTCCAACACCGGCTCAGATCTCTCGCTTTTATATCACCGCGTCAAGCCTCTCCGTCACGCCGTCAAGCCTCCATCAAGTGTCACTGCTTCAAGCCTCCATCAAGTGTCACTGCGTCAAGCCTCTCTGTCACGCCGTCAAGCTTCCATCATGCGTCACCGCGTCAAGCCTCTCTCCGCTGTCATAAGTCACCGACGCGGCACCGCGCCATCACTAGCCAACCAACCACCAAAATTGACAGCCGTGCTAGCTACCCACCACCACAATACCCTGCCACTGCCTGCTAATACTCCACAAAATCTTCTCAAGACTTCGAGCCACAGTGTCCAGGTCTGCTTTTTCAAGTCTTGCTTCTTTAAGTTTTTAGTATCATCAAGTCTTGCTTCTTCAAGTCTTAAAAGGTTAAAACAACAATTTTAGATTTCAAATCTTGCTTCTTCAAGTCTTAAAGTGTATCTTCAGTCACCAATTATATTTATGGGTATTCACCGGTTCGTTGAGTAATTTTTTCAAACAGATGGGGTATCGCGTCATAACAACCTTGTATATATCTATATCTAACATTGAATGAATGAATGAATCTATGTGTAGCTTACGAAATGAAAAATCAAGAGTAGTAACAATTAAAGAACAATTAAAAATGAAATGAAAGCTTAATCACAAGTTGTCTGTTGATTTACCTTTCAATAAATCTCTCTCTCACACTCACACACTCTGCTCTCTAACCTACCTTTTTGACTTGGCTCCCAAAAAATAATAAAGTAAAATTTTGGTCCCAAGAAAGTTTGATTTCTAAACAAAGGGGAAAAAAGTTAAAAGAAAGTAAGATTTATTTTACAAATTTTACGGTGCTTCTCTTTTAGAACTGTATGTATAAATAATAATAATAATAATATGAGTTTCATAGAAAATTTAGTTTATTTGATCATGTTCATTGATATGCTTTAACAATGCTTTATAAATTATTTTTATTTCTTTAGGAAAGATTGATAGAGTGGATAATATCTTACTAATTTTATGATAAATGGAAAAACGTGTGGAATATAATTGGAAAAAGATTGAAATAATCTATTTCAGATTTTTATGTCCTCTTGTGTTAGTTTATTGGATATGCTTTTATTATATGTCCGTAATTTACTTTGTTTAGGCCAAATAAAATATTTTTTGTTGGATGGGGCAATATATAGTATAAATGGCCTAGTGTAACTCACCAGAAGCTGCAAATTCTCTATAATTTGCAGAATCTGTTTTTTTTATTTTTTTTATTTGGGGTACATGCACAAAGATTTGGGTGCATGCACTTCACACTTATCATTTTTATACAAAAGGAACCACGTAGCACATATTAAAATAACATGCACTTCACTTTTTCAAAGATTTAATCCAACAATAAAAAAAAATCAGATTTAATCCTACATCACATGCAACTTCCTGTGGAGTTAAGTTCCCAAATTCCATTAATTGAAAACCATGTCCCGAATTTGATTTACAAGAAATGCTTTTACAAGAGAGGACAAGGAGAAATTTGAAGTAATCTGGAATTCTCCATAGTCTTGGTTTCCTTGATTTGCTATGTGGCTTGTTGGCATTCTCCAATATGTAACATGTTTGTACTATTTTTGTAGAAGTTACGAAAAGACGATGACTTCCACTTGATTTGCTATTTGGCAGGTTGCCATCCAGCGCTGTGAGCCCTCTTGGTAAGGATTGCATTATTTCATCCATGAAAGCAGTAAGTTGCCCAATTAATTCATTTGCTTGCATCAATTTGCTAGATTGTTTTATGTAGGTATCAATTGTTATGTGTTAAATGTCCCAAAGTATAAGAAACCAAAAGAGAGATGAGTACAAAGACATGGGGTGTGTATTAAACAGACTAATTTATTGCGTCAAATTGGATATTACAACCTACAGAATCAGTAGAGAATCAGTTAAAAAAAAAATGAAATGACATGAAAAATGAAAAATGTTTATGGCATGTTTTGTTGGCTTGCTGAACATGTACATGTATTTAAGTGACTTTAAACAAACAAAACATGGCTTTGTTTTGCAATTTGTATCTTTTATTTAAACTTGAAAAGTTTAATCTTGCATTATGTCTACAGGGCGTTAACACCTATGTTAGATTAATTACATGCTTGGTAACCCAAACTTTAATTCATTAAAAAAAATATTTATCATTTAGCTATGAAGCTTAGGAGTATTCATGCACATGTAAGAAGTTCATGTATCTAGTCTCTATACTTTTTTCTTGGGGTTAAATTTCAAATAGGGTTTAAAATTTTAATCTTAATACTTTTTTCTGTTCTATAAATGTGCAGCAAAATTCTTCAGCAAACTGTGGATGAAGTCAAAAGAAATCCTTCCTAACTAGCACATGCCGACTTTTATGAAACTTGCATTTTTTTCTCGTCTCCCATGGGGAGTAGCTGAACCCATTGAGGTAATGCTTAATTCAATCATTTCTTGATGGTTTATTAAAATATAGCATATATGTTTTATTGTCTTATATTCTGTACCTGTATTTTGGATTTGGAATTTCTATTAATAGACTTCACTTTCTACCCATAAAATGAGAATATAATTATACTTTTGTAGCTATTTTGAGCCACAAACATAAAGAATGTTCACCTTAGCAAAAATAAGCTCCACCATTTTTTAAATAATTGATAGTGCACCGTGTCTAAGTGAATGATTGAGAGATCTTTGTAATTGATCCAGTGATCTTTCTTCAATCTTTCCTTTTGGTTTCTTCATCTCAATGACCTTAAGCCATTTTTTATTCTTGTACCTCGAAGATTTGATAGGAAATTGGAAAGTACTGCAAGAGTTTGGTACTATACATTTTTTTCTTAAGAATACTTATTTAATTCATCAGTGATACCCTAAGAATACTTAAGATGAAAAGGATTAATATCAATTCTGAGCTTGTTAGGGATCTTTGGTAATTACTGTTAGGTGTGCTATGTGCTGGTTCTGTTTATTTCCATGTTCTTGCTTTCCGTAATTTCTAGAAAATGTTGAGTGGTTGGTTACAGATTATTGTTTTAGTTATATTGACTTGTTAGTAATTGGATTTGAAGTTGGATGTGATGAGTACACATTATGGATGATCTTTCGTAACTTCTTGATGAGTGGGCCGCATATGTTGCCAAGTTATTTGTAGCATACGATAATCATGTAATGTATGAGTATATTTTTTATTGTAAATGTCCAAGACTTAATTTGTCTGGCATACTAATTAATTCTATATGTTACACTTGTAGGTGGGAAAACAATGAAGTTCAAGGTGTAGAGGCATTGAGGAAAATTTTGTTGCCAACTAAATACTTGTATTTTTCTCAAATCGAATGTCTACTTGTGTGTCTTTCAAAACCAAGAGGTGGGCTTGGAAGCAGCCATCCTTTGAAGAAAGCTTAATAGTTCACTGGTCTAGCTCCATGGCACCGAAAATGAATCAGGGCTCCTATATTTGAGATATTCTGAATTTATATGTTTCTTTAATACTTGTTTGAATTTGTATTTGATACAATTGTAATAATATATATACTACCAATATTTAAATATGAATTGAAAGATTTTGCAATATGAATCGAGGTGTTTTTTTTTTTTTAGATTTGTGGTGCCTTTTAATTTTACCAACAAATCAATTAGTAATGAGACAATTTAAATTTTTATTTTTCTAAATAAATTAAATAGTGATACCATGGTAATAGTAATCATAGACACTAATATTATATCAACAATTACTAATACTATAGCATCATAATATTAGTGATACTATAGTAACAATAATCACTAACACCAATTACAAGTGTCACTATTTTTCTGACTCCCAGATTACTGACACAATTAACAAGTGTCACTAAAAATAATTGCTGACACTATTCTAATGTTAGTAAAGACCATTTTTCTAGTAGTGTATTGGTGGTTGCAATAAGTGGCCTCGCAAAAAGTCCCAGCCTTTTTGCAACCAATTTGAACCCCTGCAAAAATAATTTGCGGGGAACTTTGCAGCCATAATATTTCCCCGCAAATAAATTCAAGACACTCTTACATTTTGCTACCACTTTTTATAGCCAATATTTTCCCCGCAAATAACCTCGCAAGCATTTTTAATTTCCAAATTGATTCCCCTACAAATTTTGTAAGCTTACTTTTCATTTCACTAATTCAATTATTTTTTATTTTATTTAGTAATTATAGTAAACACAATTTATTGAAAATATATCAATTAACTATTTTTGTATCAAACATATATAATATTTTCTGTATAGTATCAACTCTAAAAATCCACCGAAGACTAGTATATTTCACCAAGTACATCAACCAATCTTATTACAAGTATCATCTCCAAAAAGACATGAAATACCGACATCATATCTAAAAAGAATAATGGACTCTTACAATTCAACTCAAACCTCTATTAGGTAAAGCACCACCACTATGTAGCAGCACAACAATCCACTGGAATGTAATTCATTAATCCTGAAAGACAGAAAAAAAAAAAGATTACAAACTAACATATTGAATCACACTCTTACAACTAACAACAACAAACAAATCCATACACAAGTCAATTTTCCAACACTTCCAAATCAATTTTCAAACTAAATTCCATTATTAAAATGCCACAACACATTAACAACTGATGATCTTAAAGAGAAAGCAACAACTGAAGTACTATAGAATAAAAAGGCAAAAAATAGTTGATTTGAAGAGTAACAAGGTTAGCTGTATAAGTTAACTGACTTGCAAACCTAAGTACGTCATCAACGACCCTCCAATATTGGGGAATCAACTTGAACATTAATTTGTCCCAAAAGTTGCATGATAATCATGATGTGCACTGGAAGCATCCGCAACCTATTACATCAATAAATACGAACTATTATAAATAATAGATTCAAATAAACTTAACTAAATTATCAAAGTATGTAATACATGTTCACTTCTAACCAAATTGATTTGACATCCACATTTATAAGATTGGAAGTGAGTCTGAATCAATCGAAGCTCTGAATAGAGTTAATCATACTTCAACCTCAATTCATTTATCACAACCCCGTATTCTTTCTGTACCTCCATACGTATCTCATCACGTATTCTACTCTCATTAATGTTGTTACTCCTTGAAGAACTTGTTTGCATGCGCTCCCGTCCATGCGCATCAAGCCCCAACACATCATTACATATATCCTCTCTAATAGAACTAGTTTGTTGATCCTCAGATATCTTAGAAAGACGTTCATTGAATTGACTCTACATAATTAATACAATCCACAGAAAGATAATTGCAAAGCACAGTAATAACAAGTTTGTTTTGTCATAAAAATTTAATGACATGTATATATTAACTAAAATATATACTTACAATAATATTTGCACTCTCTTTGTCTCGTATAGTTCCATCTTTTTTAGTTCGTGTCTTGATATATAAGCTCAATCTATCAGTTTTCTCTCCTCTCTTTCTCATCTGAATAATAATACCAACAGATCATGTTTTTTTCCTCAAAAAGTGCTTCAAATCAGTACATGGGTTAGCAACAAATTTAACTCAACATATCCATATTGATGGAAGGACAAATTCATTGATCTAATTGATTAATAAAGCATTAAAAAAACCTCAAGTTTACACATGAATGTCAGTAAAAGAAAGCTGATTAATCCATTTGATTGATAAATATTTACCTCATCTCGCACTTGAGCAAATGACATGCGGCCAGTCACATGAAGTTGTCATTGTTTCTTGCGATTATTCTTATTTATCTCAGACAATGCCTACATGATTTATTCATCTTCATTGTTCATGGAAGCAAAAGCCATTACATTATTATGAACTAATGTGACATAGACATACCTTTGATTTTTCAGTGCTCCAATAAGCAACTAATATCCTCCATTGTTCTGCAACAACTCGAGATGGGGTAACTGTTAGTAGTCGCTTATCATTGACAAATGGAGTGTACCATTTTGCCTTCACTCGAGCTTTCCAATCTATCCATCTTTCTCCAACTTTCCTCAAGCAATGTGGCTTATACTCTTATAGTGCATCCGTATTATCCTGTTAAGCAATACATTGTTAAAAACATTAGCAAAATAAATCAAATTGATAACTGGATTTTATACCTCAACTTCAGTC
Organism: Citrus x changshan-huyou; assembly: GCA_039657385.1. Taxonomy (NCBI): domain Eukaryota; kingdom Viridiplantae; phylum Streptophyta; class Magnoliopsida; order Sapindales; family Rutaceae; genus Citrus; species Citrus x changshan-huyou. The sequence continues at coordinate 13,503,910 of CM077555.1, forward strand.
CAGATGTATTCTAATATATCATCCGGCATATCACTCCAACGCAAATAAGTAAGAGGAACTTTTTGTCCATTTTTTGCTATGACTCCAAGTTGGGAGTTAAATTTACTCGCATTTTGACCCATTGGCTTCCATTCACTATCAAATTCCAGGTGAAGCATTTTCCCAGTTCCCCATTCAAGAGCACCATGAGCACATCCTCGACCTTGTGTAATTGAGCCTCCACAAAGAAAAATTAAAAAAAATCATAAGTTAATAATAGTAATATTATTACTGTGGAATGAAACACTTAAATAAACACTCACTACCTCATTTTCAAATATTTTTAATTTAATTAAGTCAAATGAATAATATACTATTTTGAATAAGACTAATATTTAGTACCTGATCCATTTGATTGACATGTATCTCCCTGGGTTTTACTAGAAGATGTTCCTTTACGATGTTGAGATGATTCTGTCTGACACCGAGCCTCTGATTCTTGATGAACAACCACCTCCATAGAAATGCCTCTTGCCTTCTTTGGTGCCATAACAAAACTGTAATTGACAGATTTACTGGACCATATACATAATAAAATAAGCATGCAAGTCAAAATATTGATTTTTCACATCATTATCAAGAATATTGGTAAGCATCCAGTACCATATACATAATAATATTTAAACTCAGTAAAACATATCCAAGTCAATCATCACTTTTTAATTTAAAATTAAAACTAAATCAGTCTTTTCAATGTTTACATTATTGTTTAAAAAAAAAGGAAACATAAAATGAACAAGAAAACAATCATGTTAATCACACTCTTCCATGTCCACATCATCATCAAGAATATTTGTGTCTACGGTTTTTTCCATCCACCCCTTCTCGAACCCAGTTAACATCTTTATCATTCATATATATACTGTCATCCAACTGTTGATGCGGATGTAACTCTACTTGAGGGACTATCTTCGGAATAGCAGAAGAATCTTTGGAGTACATGTCAAAGAAGTCTCTGACTGTCATCTTAAGAACAACATGCCAATTAGGATCAATAGGGTCTTGCACATAGCAAACTTGTTCTGCCTGTGAAGCTAAAATGAAAGGGTCATCACCTATTTGATTATCCTTGTACAACAAGTGATTAAAATTCACCATTGGGAACTTCAACTGATCTTGTTTCTTTCCAACTTGGTTATTAACCCAGTCACACTTCAACAACACAAATTTCATGTCATTGGTATATCGAATTTCAATCACATCCGTCAACACTCCATAATATGTAACTTCGCCTAAGTGAGGGTTTTTGTCCCTTGCACTTGCATAACTTACAGTATCCACTTTAGTAACAACACCAGAATTTTGGGTAGTTTTATTTTTATCAATGTTATTTGTTCGAAATCGGAAGCCATTGATGATATATCCTTTGAATCTCCGAGCAAAACGATCAGGACCATTTGCTAAAATATTGATATTTTCAGGAAAACTCATCAATGGCTTCCGATTTTGAATCTACATAAAAATTGCATAGGTCCTGCAATAAATGCCTCTTGAGCTAAATGGACAGACAGATGCTCCATTACATCAAAGAAGGATAATGGAAAGATCTTTTCTAGATGACAAAGTGTAAGTACAATACGCTTTTGAATTTTCTCTAGATTGGATGGTGTATTCACTTTTGAACATATTTGCCTAAAGCAACTAGATAGTTCAGTCAATGTTTCAACAACACTCTTGGGCAGCGCTTGACGTGCAGCAAGAGGAAGTAATTGTTGCATTAAAATATGACTATCATGACTCTTAAGACCCCTGATGCTACACTCCTTCATGTTCACACGATGTGAAATATTAGATGCATAACCATCTAGAACCTTTACTTCCTTTAATACTTTGAGGAACACTTCTTTATCCTCTTTACTCATTGTAAAGCAAGCATGACGTAAAAGTAGTTTGCTGGAATCTTTTTGTTGTTGAGGATATAGGGCTGTCCTTATGCCTAATTCTTGTAAATCACGTCGAGCTTTCAGATTATCCTTAGACTTTCCAAGAACACCATTGTCCATAATACGTTGTCACAAACATTCTTCTCAATATGCATGACATCAAGATTATGGCGAATTAAATGATGCTCCCAGTATGGTAGTTCAAAGAATATACTTTTTTTCTTCAAATTTCCTTGGTTAGTCTCACAATTTTTTCTCTTTATAAGATCTTCCTTTTTGTAGTCTGTGAGTACACCATCTAATTGTTTCTTCACACCAGTCCCAGAAAGTTTTAGTGGTGCATATTCTCATTCTTCAAAACCATCAAAAGACACTTTATCTTCTCGAAAGCTATAAGACATTGGATAAATCTACGGTGACCCATATAACAAAACTTTCTCCCATTTGACAACCAACGAGATCTAGTGTTCTCATTACAACAAGGACATGCTGTCTTACCTTTAGTACTCCAACCCGAAAAATTAGCATAGGAAGGGAAGTCACTTATAGTCCACATTAATGTTGCACGCAATTTAAACATTTGATTACTTGATGCATCATCAGTTGAAACACCTTGATGCCATAATTCTTTTAATTCATTAATCAATGGTTGTAAGAACACATCAATCTTATTACCAGGTGCTTTGGGACCATCAATAAGCATTGATAAGATAAAGAAAGGTTGCTTCATGCACATCCACGGTGGTAAGTTATAAGGCATTAAAACAATAGGCCATGTACTATGAGATACTGACATAGTTCTAAAAGGATTGAAGCCATCAGCTGCTAAACCAAGCCTAACATTTCGACTATCAGTTGCAAAATCAGGATTCTTCTCATCAAATAATTTCCAAGCAGGAGAATCTGCTGGATGCCTTAAAACGCGATCATCAATGCGACTTTCTGTATGCCATTTCATAAGTGAAGTTGTTTTTAATGACATAAAAAATCTTTGTAATCTTGGAACTAATGGGAAATACCTTACTTGTTTAGCGGGTACCCTTTTCACTTGAGCACCATTAGCATCAGCATCAAATTGCTTGTATCTAGATGTGTCACATATACTACAACGATCAAGTTTCTCATCCTCATCTTTAAACAACATGCAATTGTTAGGGCATGCATCCCATGTCTTATATGTGAAGCCTAAATCAAAAGTGATCTTATTGGCCTCATAATATGAGTCTGGTAGTTTTACATCTTTAGGAAATGCTTCTTTAAGTAACTGTAATAATAGTGTAAATGATCTATCTGTCCAACCACACAACACTTTTATATGCAAGAGTCGAACAATAAATGATAATGCTGTGAACTTTTTGCAACATGGGTATAATGGAGATTCTGCCTTTTGAAGCAACTTTAAAAACTTAGAAGTTTCAGGATTTGGCCCTTCACCATAATATGTTTCCATTGGATGATTCTCACCATCACTAAGATCCATATGTGGCATACCTACTGCATCATGTAGCATTCCAACCATATCATCATTTATGATTAAATCATGAATAACCATATTACTATGTGTTGTATGCATGGATCTACTAAATTCTCCGTGTTTAGTCCAAATTCTATAAGTAGGCAAAAATCCATCCACTATTAAGTGCTCCTTTGCCACATCGTTTTCAACAAAATATCGATTGCAACACTTCGTACACGGACAATAAATCCTTGTGTCATCGACTTTGTTCATGAAAGCAAAAGCTAAGAACTGATTAACCCCATTTATATAACGAACAGAGGATCTATTTAATATGTCAATCCAACTTTTGTCCATTCTAATATATTTAAGTCTACTGAACTTAAAAATTATGTTACCTTCGACAAGCTGACCAAATGAAAAAATTCCTCTTTCAACTTTTTATCTGCCTCAAGTCTCGAAAATATAGATTTTTTAGAAGCTTCCCTCTTATCTGACATGAGTCAATTACAGCTCATTTAGAAATTCAGTTGTCTATTAATATTTGCTAAAGAAGCAATAAAGAAAACATGATTCTATTAATGTGTGTGTTATTAGTTATCTCCTTAATTATTTGATCTATCATGTATAAATGTTCATTCTTTAAGCATGACTAATATTTATTGCATCTTCAATTACCAAAATAGCTAATAGTTTACATTATCTTTTAAATGCCATTAAATCTAACCCTTGTTATATGATCCTTATATTGTGTATTCTCAATTGTTGAGGAAATTGCTCTAGCTTGAATTATCTTTCAACTTCTGGAAATATAACTTTACTACTATGAGATTTTAAATTGATCTATACTAACTAAAGGTGGGCAGAGGTGAGGCATGAATCACAGAAAGGGACAAAATAGGCTTATTGGTTTAATTAGAAACTTTTAATCAAAAAGGAAAACCCCTGCAGCATCACATTTTAATTAGATCTATTACTATTTGATATTATATATCATGCTTAGATCTGACAAATGCCAACTTTTTATCTCCTTTTCAAGTTCATATATCATATTTTATGTCACTAGAAAATGACTTTCAATTTTCTATCTCCATCACTTTTTATAGGTAATTAAATCTTCACCAAGTGGTAACTTCGGATAAATAAATATAACGGCTAGAATTCCCTCCTGAAAATGCTGAAATTTTTTTGTTCTTATCAGTTGACGGCTTGTTAATTAAATGAAGTCATAATAATAATAATAATAATAATAATAATAATAATAATAATAATAATAATAATAATACGTATCTATCATACATAACTTCCTCTCAGTAAATTATATAATTAAAAACAGCCAAACCTAGGATAGACATAATTCCTAACCTTATGTAGTATAAGAAAAATTAATGTGGATAGCCAAACCTAGGACAACCATTATCACTTTCTTAACAAGCACACACTAAAGAATAAAACATATGCAGCAATAGCCACTCCATTTAGCAGTAATTTGCAATAAATAGGGAACTATGTTCTCTCAAATTATCACCACCGAGAATTTCATTTCAATTAGTCATGCACATTACTTAATAGCACAAAGCAAACCCCCAGCAGCATTACAATAATTGTTTAATTAGAAACCCAGCAACATTAGAGTAATTTGCAGTAATCAAACTAACTTTTAGTTTGATTTACTGTTACACATTACAAAACAACGAGGATGCAAGTAATTACTTCAATAATTCAAAGGATTATCACCATCTAATCACCTTAATTATAAATAATTGAGACAAAATCAAAGAGAGTATCATTCAATTATAACGTAAATTGCTACTACTTACTGAAAATAAACAAAGCAGAGATGGACCTTTCTTTTTCACAAATCATCACTACCTCAAACACATACTCGTTATCCTTAGTATGTGTCACATACAAAATTGGTGTCGTGTATTCAGAAAGACATTAGAAATGGTTGATTTCATAGCTTTGTCTTGATCAATTAATATAGTTATTAGATGCTTTCCACCCATAGCCCTCAGCCATGTTTGCATTAGCCAAACAAATGTTGACGCAGTCTTATCCGCAAGCAATGCACATCCAAGTAATATAGACTGAAAATGGTTATTTACACCAATAAAAGGAGCAAATGGCATTTTATATTTGTTTGTAATGTATGTAGTATCAAAGGAAACAACATCTCCAAAAATCTTATAATCCTCTCTACTAGTTGCATCCACCCAAAAAACATTTTTTAACCTCTGTTCTTCATCTAAGTCCACTGCATAAAAGAAATTAGGATTCTCTTCCTGCATTTGCATAAAGTGGTTAAGCATTGCTCTAGCATCACCTAATTCTAATGCTAGTCGACGTTCTTTATCCAAATAGTTTCTAATATCTTTCTCTGTGTACCCAATATTTTCATATCCACCATTTTTTCTGGCCATTGCAGCAAAAATCTTATTTGTACCAACACCAACTGCATGTAACATATTAATGCTATGTTTATTGGAAAATGCAATACTTCTATGGCATGGAAAATAATGTGCATGGCTAGGATAAAGTTCATGGTTATGTTCTTTTATGAAATTTTGAACATACCACTTGCCACAAGAGTTTCTTTTGACATGCAACAAAGCCTTACAATCTACTTTCAAACATGGTCATTGATTGATAGCACTAGATTCTCGTTTTATCCCATACCTTGTACATGCGAACTTTGCATCAATAAATTCTCCCGATAACTTTGATCGATGGCTGCATTTCTTTGAGATACCAAACCCTGTATACTTAGCATACTTTAGATAGAAAAAATATGCATCATCTTGTGTATCAAACTCCAACCCAATATAAGGCTCTAAATTCTTGTCATCTTTATCATCCACCGTGTTTTCATTCACCACATTTCCATCAATCACATTCCCGCACTCATCCAAATTTGTATTTAAATCAATCTGTAAATTCATGACTACCTAAAGACACAAAAAGAAAAATGCAAACAACAACATTGTATAAATAATTTAGCATTATAAATGCAAGCAATCGATTTTCATATAAACTTACTGATTATTCAAACATAATTATAAAGAATTAGTTTTTTAATAAATAAATACCAATTAGCTTAATAATTTTCATAATATAAATAGAAAATAAATACACAATTTTTCTTCTATTATTATACATTAACAATAACAAATCATCATGACACCTAATCTATATAGCAAAAATGATAGTATTTTTAATTTTAAATAAATAATAAAAATCTAATGTAATTTAGGTGATATTATAAAATGTTGTTTTATAAAGGAAAAGTTAAGTGAATTTTCCAAAATCAATTTCGCTAAACAACTTGTTTGTGGTAGCTGAGACTATACTCTCATATTAAAACTTTCATATACAAATGCTTTGCACACGCATGAAGCTTTTGAAAGTGAGAACTAAAGAGTAGCGGAAAAGGTAGTGTGTTGACGAAGCTTCACAAAAAGAAAAGGGCAATTTAGTATTTGAATAGAGAAGTAAATGGCATTTGAGTGTGAATATGTTTAAAGTAGTGGGTAAAATAATATCCAATAACTTATTGAAAGAATGAGACGAAATTATTATCTGCAAGTCCCAATAAAAAGTAAAATTGGACACTTATTGATTTTGAGAGAAGCAAGTGAGTCAGCCGTGGCACTCCTTATAGCTCGAGAATATGAAGAATAAATAAAGCAATTATAGAACACATTTCTTGTTCGAGTAGAATAGATTTATCCACGTGCTTTTTTTAGGAAGCGAAAAGGACAATTGAAACCTATTGCATGTGTACGCCTCAATTAGGAAATGCTCGCTTCGTTTCTCGATGTTGACTCCTTTTAATCTTTATATTTTAAAAAATATCTCAAAACACCTTTATATTTAAATTTGTTGCATTCTTACCCATATTTTTCTTTGTGTTTATAATAATACGCTTGTAATAATATTCTTTACATTAATTAATTTATTTATAAGAATTTAATTGGCACATTAACTGATAAATATTAGTATGAAAGAACTAGTATTTTTTGAACCCATGCAACAATTTTGTTGATAATTTGTTTATAAATAAATTAATATTAGCTAACTTTAAGCAATGTTTAATTTCCTTCGAATAATTTTTACTAATAGTTATTTTATAAAAAAAATGAATTTATCAAGTTACTCTAAAAGTAAAATAATGATGTAAAAATTTGTGAAAATTTTTATGTTACTTTTAAGGCTAATTTGGTAAATTAACATTTTTCTCCTTTTATTAATTTCCTCAAAAAGGCAAGAATATTTTTACAGAAATATTCTTGTAAAAGGAAATAAAAAATAAAGGTGAAAGTGAAATATATTTAACAGTAAGGGTGTCTTGAATTTTTTTTTCGAATATAAAGATAAAAAAGACACTTAACTCAAAATATAAAGAGTAAACAAGTATTTACTCCTCAATTATAAAATAAATTAAATATAATAATTAGACACTATCAATTAATCAAAAACTCTAGCCGCCACTGCCACTTCCCTTCATGCCACCATCTTCTTATTGGCTGTCTGTAGGACAACTAAAAAACGCTTTTTGTATCCTTCATGTGCACTATCATCTCCTACATTTTGTGGGTGATACGTATTCTGAAATTTTTTTATAAAATTTCATCTCAAATATGTAGGCATATAATTAATTCACTTATAATTTATGAAAAATCGATCACTTTATGAATAAAATCACGTTATTTGCAATGAAATGTGGGCATAAAATTTTTCTCATTAGTACTTTCGAACTTATTTAATTTATTTTTAACCAAGTAAATTATATATATAATACATTGATTTGTAAGCATAACGTATGAATTCATATCAGGTGAGTAATGGGTTTTGGGGCTTTGGCAAATGTGGGTTCTGTCTTTTATATGATTATGATAACTTTTTAGGGTAATTTATCGTCAGCCCCCATATGTTTCAACAATTGGCGCCGCGCACCCACATGTTTCAACCATGTGCAGCGCGCACCCATTTTCGTTAAATAAATGGTTATTTCCAATAGAGTAGGGGTAAAAATAGAAATAATAGAATTGCCGAGAGTTTGAATTTGAAAAGGTAATATTACAAACAAATTCATATCAGTTTTGTCTTATGTGAAGTCACTAACATTACACTCTTGCCCTTCAAAAACAATTTCATTACAATACATCTGTGGCATTAGATAAACACATTACAAGCGTAGGTAAAGCATGTGCAGCTGTGCATTGTAACGGCTATATATAGGCAGTGGATGGCATCATTTACAGTTCCTTTGCAATGGTAACATAACGGCAAGAGGGTTCCACCAGTTATAAATATTAATGTTGTGCAACCCTCCTTAACTTCACCATGACTGACAAAACTCACTAGCATATTGATACAAACAGTACTTGTTCGTTGTTGAGCTTTAGATCATTATTAAGCCTAACACAAGCATTACTAGCTATTCAAGCTACAACTTATTCAACACATAGATTGGCAGAAGGATGTCTAGCTTCAGGGGTGCTTCAAGTTCATCAAAATCAAAACCTAATTCAGATAAGAATTTGATAAATGGGGGAATTTTCAAGTTCCACAACAAGGTATGCTATTGTAGAGTCAGGGCAGCAATCAAAATATCAGAATCCAAGCCAAATCCCAACCGATTATATTATAGCTATCCTAATGATCCTGCATGCGGTTTCTTTAGATGGTGGGCACTATCTAGAGAAGAGATTTCAGAATTTGCAAGTCAGATGAACCTGTTTCAAGAGCAAGGTATTGACAACAATGACAACAATATTATGAATCTTGACACGTCTGACTTTGATCACAGGATCATCAGAATTGAAACTCTACTTTCCGAATTGAAGAAGTACCAATTCGTGACAATGGTTATTCTAGTACTCGTTGCAGCTATCATATATTGTAACTCATGACATATGTATTGAAAATAGTAATGTAGATTCAGAAAATGCAGAAAAATTAAGTGTAACATCTGCTGAGATTCATTGTACTTAATAATATCAAATAGTTGATGGAGTAATATACATTGGCAACATTTTAAATGGTGTATTAATCCCCTATATGGTTACAAAGCAATGTATCCAACAAAAAACAAAAAAGACATTGTTGGTCTACCTACACATGAGTGCTAAATATACTTCGCCAACAACTTTCATAATGCCACAAACCCCTTGTAACATAATCTAAAGCCTAGTTAAAATAAGATGGCCACTACCTTTGGCGTGCTTAGTGTGCAAGCACTAGATACATTTAAGCTCCATAAGCAAACTAACATGACATATCAAAATTAAACCAACATAACTAACCAAAAAGTTCCTAATTCCATTTCTTCAAATCATCGGCTGGTTTACTGTGGCATTCTGAAAGGTGTCAAAAAATGGTTTATATACCTTCACTGCTACTTACTGTTACTGCTGCCAATGTCTCCAATTCATTCCAGCAATCACTACATTATGACAACAACATAATGTCAGTAATGCAATCCTAACCCAGTAAGCTAACAGCTGTAAATTAATATTCATTTTAAAACCATTCATTTTAGAATTACTGCCTTACCATATCAGGTGGGAATGTTGGTCCCTTGCCTTTGTCAATATTCTTTAGTTCAGACCTTTTTGGACCATTGTGCTTTTCCCTTAAAGTTATCCCACAAGCTGCCATTATCTTCTTCCCTTGTACACCCAACCATGGAGCATCAGGCTGAACATTTGCTGGTAATCTTGAAATTATTTTCTTTGTACCTGAAGGCCCTTCATGATTCCCAATCTTGTTTTTTTTTTGCTGGTGGCATCTGCGCCTCTTGAGGTTCATGAACCTCAACTGTTACTCTAACTTGCTCATGTGCCTGCATGTAGCTAACAGTGGACCCATTGCCTGGTGCACTGTCAAATATACTATTTGTCCTGCCTTGTAGTCCTAACATGTGATTTTTTTCATTTAAATGTCATAATGTCCAACATTATATAGTTAACCTTAATAATATAAACAAATTTCAAGAGATAATGAACATTTAAATATTGAAAAATTAGTTAATAAATATTTAAATATCGACAAATCAACTACTTATGGATATCAATAACACAAACTGTAATAGTTCCAAAATAATACCTCGGGTTGCTGACCTTATCCTTGTCATGTAGCCTTTAAGATTACTCTGTGGATAGACACAAGTGTACAAAATAAGGTTCAATGTTACAAAATGAAACTTGTAAAGGAAGAGACTGCACTGACCTTATAATGCCTTGTACTTTTATTTGCATTTAAAGGATTAATTGGACAGCCTCTCTTGTTATGGCCAAACTCCTTGCAGTACTTGCATTGCATCCTATATCTTCTCTTCTCTGCAGGAACCTCATCAGCTTCTCTTCTCCTATTCATTTTTGGCCTTCCAGGAGGCCTTTTCATCATTGGAGGAAAAATCTCATCACCTGCTGTTATTGGCCATGAAGACTTATCTGGAATGGGGTGGATTATTCCAGCGTATGTGCTTAAATAACTCCCTCGATTCAATAATGGACTAATAAACTGCCCTAGCTCCTTTCTACTATGTAAAATGCATGGCATTGCATGAATGCATGGAATACCACTTACTTGCTAGTGGCCACAGTCACAGACATGATGCTCCAGGTCAACTATATAAGTCTTGTGGATGTGATCTACTTCATACAGCCATTCACTAGCTCGAGCTACAGGGTTTGGACTCCCAATTTGCAGATTCTTCATCATCTTGTCGTAGATCTTTTTCGGAATATCAGATTTCCAAGCCTTAGCCTTTTTCCTTCTATTCACCATCCTCTTTATTAGCTTTTTCCTTATCCATTCAAGCATACTCAGCAGTGGCACCTTCCTTTGAACCCCAAGCCATGCATTAAAAGATTCTGTCATATTATTTGTGCAGTGGTTAGTCTTGCAACTATTATCAAAAGCATGTCTTGACTAGAATTTTGCTGGTAATCTTCTTAATGTCTCGTAAACACCCTCGTCTTCCTTCATCAAGTCTGTCATTGCTTCATCAAAATCCCTTCTGTTGCACGCCCTTGCAGCTGCCCAAAAATAAGGTTTGAAGTTTGTATGTGGATGTTTTGCTTTCAAGTTTGCAAGAATGTGTCTTGCACATAACCTGACATGAGCATTTGGGAACTCAAGAGCCAGAGCATTTTGGATGCCCTTCTGCCTGTCACACATGAATGTTAGTTGCCTTCTATCTTCAAGAAATGTTTTCAAATGGCCGAGAAACCATGTCCAGGTACTGGTGTTTTCAACACTGCACACACAGACAGCAATTGGAAAAATTCCAGTGTTAGCATCAATTGCTACTGCCGACAACAACACACCCTTGTAAGGACCCTTCAAATGGCAGCCATCAATCCCAATAAAGGGTCTACAACCAGCTTTAAAACCATCTCTAAGGGCTGGAAATGAGAGGATAACTCTATCAAAGTGAGTTCGAGATTGCTCCCCTGGAAACCTAATTACACTAACTAATGCCAAAGCCTCTGGCATTTTGTTTAGTATCATCTGAGCATAACTCCTAATCAGCCTGTAGCTTGACTCATGATCTGCACTTGCTTTTCGCAAAGCGATTTTTTTTGCCCTATACACCTTAAACCTATTAACCTTACAACCATATATTCTTCTAAGCTCATCTTGAATGAAATCAACTTTTGTGTCAGGGTGATCTATAAAGGTTTGTCCATACTTAGCAGCTATGAACTCAGCAGTGCATTCAGGATTGTCCAACTCTCGTGAGCATGTGTGCACATTATGAAGTCTCTTCAGCAGGTAAACACCTCCAAATCTGGTTCTTGCAGCATGCAAAAACCAAGGACAATTGTACTGTGCACAACCAACAGTTATTCGAGCCCTTTCAAACTTATGCCGATAGACCTTAAACTTGTTTTCAATAGCATATTGCCTGATTGCCCATGCAAGCACTCTAAAGCTTCTAAAATACATCCCTACTCTAAAAATCACAGGATCCCAACCTGGAATGTACATGTTTTCTCTAACAATTGCCTCCATTTTAGCCAAAACACCATTAACTTCATTATCGGACACAATGCCTAAATCATCATTATCACTTTCATAGTCAGAAAGCATACAATCCCCATCACTGTCATCAGAAAGCACAAAAGCCAATTGAGGCTCTGACACAGTATTCACAGCTGGATTAATGACATTAGGAGCACTTAATGGATGAGCTGGATCTTCATCACTATCAAGCAAACTGAAAACACCATCCTCTGAGTCATATTCAGCAGCTGCTGCTGACTTGGAGTTTAGTCTACCAGCCTGTTCAGATGAATCGTTAAAAAGGTTGGAAGCATAAACATGTTGTGATTCAGGATTTTGAGTAAGTGGGGAAGATGCCATATCATTTTGGTAAACGGGTGTAATGGCAGCTTCAGATGTTTGTTCTATATCTTTGTGCTCATTCAACAAAGGAGATAGGTTTGGAGATTGGGTAAAGGTTTGTGGGAGCTGCTGAGATGGACTTTCTGGAGTGTAACATGAAGTTTTGTCACCATTGTTATCACTGACTTCATGCATATGCTCTATATCACTGGTTTGGGTTGAGGTGACTGCTTGTGTTTGTGTTGGAAATGTTGTGTGGTTTTGTGTAGGGGATCTGAAGTAAGTGTCCAAGAAATCCTCAAATAAATCAGAGTTTGCATCAAATTTGTTTTGAAGCTTGGTTATAGTAAGGGATGGTGTTTTTTGTGAATTGGGTTGTGATTGAACATAATCTGGTGCAACCAAACATTTCATGATAGTGGTTGTGGCATTGATTGGAATTTCAGCTTCTAATTTAGGTAAGAGTGTGTCATTTGGAATAATGTTTGAGTCAGTTCGGTTTGCTGAGTTATGTACGGGTAATGGAATTGGGTCATTAAAGTTTAAAGTTGTTGGACTGTTGGTTTGTGGACTTGTAAATGGGTTAACTTCAGAAGGTTGGAATAACACTCTCTTTGCGGCACAAACATGGCTTTGGGGTATTTTGTCAAGGTGTAGCTGCATATAGTAGATAAGATGATGATTGTGCTCTTTTAGTTGAAAGATGAGGTCTTTATCAGTATCAATCTGTGCTTCTTTACAGTCCCATGGTTGCCAAATACTCAAATTGAACTTCTCTTCAAATAACATCTTCCTTCCATACACTCTCACCATAACTTTGTTAATCACAGAAACTCTATTGAATTTGTCTCGATCAATAATACCAAGGTTATGTGTCTTATCCTTGTAAGTAACAAAGATAGTGGTATCATCATCTTTATCCATGATTTCCTGTAACCACAATACCTACTTTATTATTATCAAGACCTTTAATTCGTGAAACAAACAAAAATCTCAGTCAACATAAAACTTTTAACAAACTGTACACACAACATTAAACACAGAAATCCTTGTTAATTTCATCGATTAAGGGCATTCACCCAATGAATTAGCAACAACCATCTCAGCATTCTCCAAACAAGCAATGATCAATGACCAAAGAAAATTAAATAGAACCAATGCCACAACCATCCATAATAAAATCAAATCCAAAAATGCAATTGTACTGATTCAAATCACAAAATATAGCAATTCAAATTGACATGCAAATCAGTATACCTAACGAAAATTAAATAAAAAAGTGCTCTCACTCACCTTAGCTCCTTTAAGGACGGGTCACTGGTTTAGCTCTCAAACCTCTGTTATCTCAGTGCATTTTCTGAATTATGCAGCAAAAAAAATTGTCTCCTTAATATATATGAGAGTAGTAGGTGATAATGGGTGGTATATGAGAGTAGTAGGTGATAATGGGTGGTTTTCCCGCCATTTGGTTCTCTTCATCTTGGATTTCCCTCCAATTTCCAGTAGCTGAGCTTCTTGTACAAGCAAGCTCATTGACATGACGAAGGAATAGTAAAGCTACAGAGGTTGAAATGATTAGTTAAGCTTTGATTCTGGAAACTAAATGAATTTTTTTTTTTTTCAGAGTAGCTATTTCCATTTTTACCCTTACACCATTGCAAATAACTGTTTATTTAACGGAAATGGATGCGCAGCGCACATGGTTGAAACATGTGGGTGCGCGGTGCTAATTGTTGAAACATATGGGGGCTGACGATAAATTACCATTTTGCATTCGTTAATTGATCTGTAGCATCCTTCTTCCTTAAACAAACTCGCATCACCTGCCTAACCTAGTTCTTCCTCATATATTGTTTTACCAAATCCTATCCCTAACCTCAATATTAAATTTCAGACAAGGGCATGTTAAAAGTAGGGATATTTTCTGAATTTCACTTGAGGCAAAGATATCTGGGAAGAAAATTCTAAAAGAAAGGAGGAGGATTTGTTGAGGTTTCAAGAGCTGGATCCGTCTGTAACTGGACAAGTTGGAGAAGCTGTATATCGTGATAAGAAATCACGGTGCATATCAAAGGAGGAGTACTTGGAATCCAAAAGAAAACCCAGGGAAAAGCCTAAGGAGAAAAAATTGGAATCGTGCAAGGGATTGGCTCAAAAACGGGAAGCTAAGGCTAGATTGCAGGAATTAGAACTTGAGAAGGACAAACCATTTGCAAGATCAAGAGATGATCCCGAACTTGAGAAAATGCCGCCGAAGGGTAGATTGAGATGGGGAGGTCCAATCATTAATTTTTCACTCCAACACTGGAGTGTGAGGATGGATGATAGGCTCCAGTTGTTAGCTTGTCTCCGCACTGACAGTAAAGCTAAATCAAGAACTGATGTTACTTAAAAAGAGTTTTACTTAAGGCTCTAATTCATTGTACATACTACTTAGGAGTTTTAATACATTGTACATATTGTATATAGTCTATCCTTTTGTAAAACACTAATTAGACTCGTTATTTCTCGCTTTCGAAAATGAATAATATTTTTTGGAAAAATATGCAACCCAATTAGCTGCTGCCACTTGTACTCCCCTCATATTCTTGGAACGGTTCATGCAATAAAATCAAATTTTGCTTTTTCAAATGTGCTTTCGTTGGAATGGAACATCATTTATAAACAAAATTTCAAGTGCTTCTCATTCACTGGTGGATACATGATCACTGAAAAAAATAAATGAAGCTTATTAATTAGTCAAAGGGACTGAAGAAATCTATTGATGCAAAAAACCATTCACTAGTGCTTTTAGAGTATGTATTTATCCCTTTGACCTCATGTACGCCAACCTCCGTTTTTATTTTATATTTCAAATTTCAATCTGTGAACAAGAAAATGGAGAAGAGCCCTGATAATATCCCTGATCAGCATTTCATAAACCTTGTAGTCAAGGGACAGGTCCATGCACTTTTCTTAATTGTCTATTTTAATTAATTTATTTGGTATGCCAATACAATGCATGTTGCTGGGTAATTTCATTAATTATCCGATTGGTTTCCTTGGCTTCTTCTTCTGATTTTCTATTTTATTTTTGTTTAATGTGTTCAATTCTAAGATGAATTTATTCTTCGCTTGTGTTTTTCTTTTTTGGGCATATAAAATTTACTAGTGGCATTAATTTTTACCCAATATAAGAAGTAAATCAATAACTCAATATAAGAAATAATTCATTAGAAATATTGTTGTGTTGACGAACACGAATTTTTGGTTAGTCATATGATATGAGCTTTAATATAGGCTGACTAATAATTAGTAACTCAAGAATTAATCATTTATTCAATTTTGTAGTGATTTGTTGTTGTTTAATCTTCAAATATAATCTTTCTTTTGATTGTAGGATAATGATCCGCTATATTTCGAGTTCAGGCGTGATTGGGAAATAAAGAAGCTCTTGATTACTTACTGTGAGAAAAAAGATGCGCAATATGGGACTTTCCCTTTCCTTATCAACGGGAATCGCTTCCCTCATATTCGAACTCCTGACCAAGTAATGTTCTTTAAGCTTTTCTGTAATTTTTTATGTTTATTGATCAAATGCAAGTAGAAACATCAGATTATGGAACATATATGAATCATGATAATGCATAACTAGGCAATTGCATCCTAGCTACCAAAGTTATAATGCTAGCTAGCTCCTAGAGAAATATATACGTGTGAGGATCCCACATCGGCTAAGTATGGACATACTTGGTGGTTTATTAGCCTTTAGATACCTTTGTCCCACCTTTCAACTTTTTTAAGCGTGAGTTCTACCTTGCCGGTTCACAAAATATGTTCTCCAACTTGACTGTGTTGGGGGAATTTGTGGACTTATATGGTTAGCTTCTTGCTTTTGGCGTCTAACGATGAGACACACTGCATATGCCTTCAATTTTTCATATTCAAAGCTGCAAAACTATCGAAATTATAATAAGTCACAACCCATATGCTTACCCTTTTGTAATTGACCAACACCAATATCACCACCGTGTCTAGTTAACACCATTTAACATCACCACTAAATGGTTAATTAGACATGGCGAGATTGCCATTTCACATCCTTGTTTTGGTTTTTTGTGATACTGATTTTAAGTTCTACCCAATTTGTAGCTTGGATTGAAAGACGGTGATGAGATTATCGCAACGTTCTACGCGGGTGGAGCTTAGAAGATGGAAGTTAGAACTTAGTACCGATTTAATCAGACTAAATATTCATTCTAAATTTGAGGTTATCAACTCAATCTGAGAATTAATGTTTGTGAAAGGTTGTTATCATATCTAATTTCTAATCCATTTATTTTTCAAGGATTTGCTTAATGAGGATTTGTATTAAGTTTATTAATTAATCGATGGATGGCCATTATACACTTCATACCACAAAAGTTCACAGCAGCACGACTTAATACAATAATGATGGTTATCGGGTCGATTTTGTAGGATCGGATTTTTAATTAGTCAACCTATAAAACTCATTTCATGAGGGACCCCTTACCAATTAAAAGTAATTTTAATTACTAATATATTCATGTGCTAGCTAGCAATTATGACATTGAAACTGGAATCTGCTAGCTGCATTTATTTGTTTGATTTTACTATAACATCATATAATATATTAATGTGCTTCTCATTCACTGGCACCCGTATATATAGCTGCAGAATTCATAAAGCTTACAAGTGTCCACATGTTCATGCTCTCAAGCTCTCTGTTAATAGAAAGCTCATTTCCATTTATTTTCTTGCAACCCTTTTAAAAGCAATACCATTTTGAGTATTTAGCATTTAAGTTCTTGTACCAACCCAAACTCTTCTTTCTTTATTTCTTGTTCTTTGCTTTTGTATGTATATGTATGCGACACCCTAAACCTAAAAAGCTCAAAGCTCAAACACCCTTAATTTCTTCTTGCAATTTGCTTAAGAGATTTTCATTTTTCAATTTTTGAGGAAGAAAAATGTTAAAGCCTTCTTCTTCTAAGAATAATAAGAAGCCGCAGCATCTGATCAATCTCATTATCAAAAGCCAGGTCCATTTTTGTCTTAATTTCTTTTATTTATTTACTTCTTTCTTCTTTATTTATTTATTTTTATGAATTTCTATTGTAACAAAAGTTGCTACGCATATGTTAGCTTTAATTTTTGTAATAATATATTTATTTATGAATTAAGACGAGCTGCCAACTCACAATGGAAAAAATTATGGTTTTAAAATAATTGCTAAGCTTTTCGAGTGACCAAATTTAGCGTAATCTATATTTTTTTTTTCATTTTTTTTTTATTGAACCAACCCACATATGCCAGATCTATATTTTTCTACCAACAGAAAATTATTAGAAATTTAGTTGTATATATAATGAATTCATATGAATTTTGGCTAAAGGGGTTTCGCTTTGCAGTTTAGATCGTGCCTAATTAATTGTCAACATTTGCCTAATTGCTCTATTAATTATTATTATTATTATTTTGATTGTTAGGATGGTGACAAAAGATTCTTCCAGTTCAATCATGACGTGGAAATAAAGCGGCTCTTGATTAAGTACTGCGAAACAAAATCACAGCCCTTTAAGAGCACCCCTTTCTTGATCAATGGGAACCGATTTGATTATTCTAAAACCCCTGACCAAGTAAGTAATTAATTAATTAACTAAATTATCTTTTTAATTAGTTTATTTCTAATATTGCCACGGCCACTAATAATTGTGATTTAAATTTAATTTTTCTTTTTTACTTAATTTGTAGCTTGGATTGAAGGATGGGGATGAGATTGACGCAATGTACCACGCCTTTGGAGGTGGCCATGATCACAGGGCATGATAATAATCCAATAATCTCAAGGTCACACCATGCATCTTGAAGTTAATAAATTAATTTGCCCTTCAATGAGAATAATTTAAAATTAGTATATGGATATTGTGTTGTTTGTTGTTGTGTTTCGTTTTATTTTAATGGTGGATTAACTTATTAATTAGGATAAATGTGTTACCGTTCAAGATTGAGGTAATTACATCTTTCTGTTTTTGGTGCTTGTTATCGATGGAATTGGATATTTTTATAACTCATCGTTAAATAGCTTTAGCTTCAACACACTTAACTTAGAAATTTTGAAACAATAATAGGATAAATGTTCGTTTAATCCTCATATTTTGAATTAAATATCATTTTAGTTTGTATATTTTAAAAAATATCTCAATATAGCTCTACTATAAAAATTATATGTCATTCTTACCCTTATTTTTCTTTGTTTTTACAATAATACCCTTGTAACAATATTCTTAGTGACATTAATGAAAAAATTAATAATAATAAATAAATTTATCAAATTAACACTAAATTAAAGTAAAAATCTTATTAATATTTTACACTAAAGTAAAATAAAAATTAAAGTAAATATTTTTATTATTATTTTACTTTTAGGATTAATTTGGTGACTTGAATTTTTTATAGATAATTATTAGCAAAATAGCAAGATATTAAACGTAGCTTAATTTGGGTTGTATTAATTTATTTATAAATTATTATTAGAAAGATTGTTGCAAAGGTATGAAAAATATTAGTTCTTTTATATTGATAATTATTAGTCAATCTTCTAATTAAATTTTTTTATGGGTAAATTAATTAATGCTCTTAAGATTGTAGGAAGTGTATTATTATTATTATTATTATTATTATTATTATTATTATTATTATTATTATTATTATTATTATTATTATTATTATTATTATTATTATTATAACGGCAAAGAAAAATAATGGCGAAAGTGTCATATTTTTAACAGTATGAGTGTTTTAAGGTATTTTTCAAAATATAAAAACTAAATGAATACTTAATATAAAATATAGAGACTAAACAAGCATTTACCTATAATAATAACACAAGAAAATAAACCATATTCACATATTAAAAAAATAATATGTGTATGGTTGATTATTAATATTCTTTGGAATATGCTTGCTTAGTTTTTTGTAACATGCATAGTTTAGTCATTATAGCGCCTTATGCGGGAGAAAATTAGTTAGAATCCATGCATTACATCAATATAAGTCGTACCGGATATATGAGCGAAGAAGTACGTGAATGTACTTTAGTGACTACCCAAAATCATAAGTAAATTACTACTATAAACAAAATAATATAATGAAATTAAGATAGTTTAAGAAAGCTATGATTTCTGGGTAGATGTATCATCGATGTTTAGTCTTTTCGGAACTGGGTATAAGGAAACGTAAAACTCAAGAAAGTTGTTTGGACACCAAGAAAATAATTTTATTTTTAAAGATAAAACTGATTTGCAAGAATGTTATGATTTTATTAACTTTTTCACACTAATGAAATAAGCAGAGTCTGTTCTATTTATACTAACATAGCTAACTGATTACAGCCGTAAAACTAACTAAATACAGAAAATACCATGAAATCAATTGAACTAACTCGTAGACTTGGTATGGAGGTGACGATGCAGGTAAAGTGAAGAAGAAATCCGGTTAGTGTCGGCCACACTTTTCTAGGTTTAGATTCCATAACAGATTGCAGTTATTACGACTAGTAATGAACAAAATTTAATATTAATTTCCTCCAATATTTTACATATAATATATAGATAAGAGCAAAGAAAAGAAGTTGAAAAAGGGATTGCGAATACAGATTCCTAAAATGTTTTTTTTTTTTATTTCATTCATTAAATTTTTTATTAATAACATAATAAAACTTTGTGTACAAGAACTCAAGAATTATGTATGATAATATGAAAATTCATCATACATGACTAAATAGAGCTTCTGTGGAAACAGAAATCAACGCATTTTTCGAAATTTGCTTAAAATAATTATAAGAAGAAAAAGTAATGATTAAATTGAACTTCTTTCCAATTTTAATGAAATTTTTTTTTTATGTGAAACAAAGCAGAAAATACATTAAAATAATTACACAGTTTTTTTTTCTCCCCGCATTTTTACATTGAATAAGTTCACCATGATATGTTTAGCCATACCATTTGGCTTTTGCCAAGGAAAAAAAAAAAGCAAAATAAAAATAAGAGATTAATTAGAAGGCTTTATATATTGCCATTTTTTTCCCTTAAACATAAATGATAGGATGAAACAAAAATTTGAAGACTAATAATTTTGTACTTATCATTTAATTGTGTTTTATGCCTCAGGTCTTGGAATAGAAATTTGAGTTGTATCATAATCAATTGGTCTAAATTAATTCATTGAAAAAATCAATAAGCCTCTGATAGGGTAAAAACAAACTTGTGTTAAAAAAAAAGTAAAAAAAACATATAAAAATTTATTTATAAATACTTTTTTGTGATAGATTATAAATCATTTAACCAACGTGCTTTTAGTTCTTTCAGGAAATTAAAAACATATTTTCAAAATAGACTCGATCATGTGGTTGGGATGGAGTGATGGTGCATTTACTTGTGCTTTTTTTAGAAAATATGTCATGTATAATCTCAAAAAGTGAAATAAATAAACAAAATCCAATTGTTGCTCATTCACCAGTCTTGTTCAAACAAAACAAATGACACGAAAAGCTTAAAAGACTTCAAACGCATGCTCTTAACTAAAGCTTATCAAATATATATCGATACACATACACACACACTAAACAATTGACATTGATCACTAGGAATGTTTAGAATCTAATCCGATCTGCTCAATCTGTCTAATCCGTAAAAATCTGATCTATGTACTAATGGATTAGATTGGATTGAAAATTTAAAAATCCGCAATCGGTGAATTGAATATGGATTTACTTCTATAAATCCACAAATCCGCAAAAAAAAATTAAAAAAAAATATTTAATAAAAAATTAAACTTGTAAATATGGCATTAGTACTTACTAATAAATAAATAAGTTAGAATATAGTTACATTAACACCATATTATATTTTATCTGATAATAAGATAAAATAAAAATAATTAAATAAAAAATATAACTTCCTAAGTAATTAATTTTCATGTACTAATCTAAACAAATGAGATTTTTTTTTTCTTTTTGGTGTGTTATATTTTTAAAATTTGAATGTATTTTTTACTTTTATTTAAGCAATTAATTTTTTAAATCTTATTTAATCTTAAATTTGATCGGTAGGAAAATTATTTTTATATTATTTTTTTATTTAATTAATTTGTGGATAGGACAGAACTAAAAATTTTTAGCCCGCAAACCAATCCGTAAAATGATGGATTGGATATGGATTGGGTTAAATGCACATCCGATCCGCAAACGTATGGATTGGATTTGGATTGGATTGAATTGAATTGGATTGGATTAAAAATTTATAATTCGCAAAATTATTGATCGGATATAAATTGATGTTAAATTTGTAAAATCCGATCCGTGAACACCCTTATTGATCACAAAGTTAATTTTGCAAGTCGAACACCATTAATTTTGCAAATCCAACGGTTAATTTTGCAAGTCGAACAAAAAGCGTATGCCATTATACGGTATATATAGCTTTTAATTTCAACTACTAACCCACCAACCAAAACTTTATTTTTTTGGTCTTTAGTTTGCTTTTATATATTATATATTAATTTGCTTTTAAAGCTCATTTAAGTTCAAACACCATTAATTTGTTCTTGTTCAAAGGATTTTCTGTTTGTGAGGAAGAAAAATGTCCGAGGCAGCTTCTCCTCGTAAGAATAATGAAAGGCCACAGCAGAATTTTATCAATCCCACTATCAAGAGCAAGGTCCATTTTTTTTCTAAATTTCCTATATTTATGTAGTACTTTCTTCTCCATTTTTTTTTTTTTTGTGAATTTCTTTGAAGTTGTAGCAAAAATTGTTGTGCTTATGTATGCATCTTAGCTTTAATTTTTGCAATAACTTATTTTTTTTTAATTAAGTTTCTCAAGTACCGTTTTTTGGCAATTTGCTCTAATTTTTTAATTTTTTTATTATGGTTAATTTCTACAATATAAAAGGACTGCTTCAATGTATTTGTATAAAAGAGACATGTAAAATCCTGGTGGGATCCCATTATGCCAATGCCTTGATATTTTAATATGTTAAAAAAATGGATCCTGAAATAATTAGAATTGATAGAGACTGAAGCTTCACGTTTCCTTCATTAAAATATCACTTTATAAACTGCACATGCTTCCCTATTACATACTTGATAATTTTTAACTTGATTTTAAAAAAAATACTAGATGCCAGATCTCTATTTTTCCTCCACCAACTGAAAATGATTAGAAATTTAATTAGTTGTATAGTGAATATCATGAATTTTAGCTTAAGGAATTAATTATAATTAGCAAAATTTTACTAATTATAAAAACAAAAACCCAAAATGTAAATGATCAGTATTAATCATGTTAATTAATTTGTTTTTATTGCAGGATGAAGACAAGGTATATTTCAAGTTCGAACGTGACACTCGAATGAAGAAGCTCTTGACAATTTATTGTGACAAAAAATCTCCTTTCTGTGATCAATGGGGAACGCTTTGATCATCCTGAACCTCTAACCAAGTACTAATTATTTTCCTAATTCAGACTTTAATTCATTCATTTTGGAAAAACGATCGCAGTTCCAATTTGATTTAAAAAATTTAATTTAATTTTGAATTTTATCTACTCTGCAATTATTTTTTATACAAAAGATGATTTGTCTACGTGATCATTTTATCAAACCACAAGAATATTGTTGCACTTTTTTCTTTTTCATTTATTTTTAATATTGCCACTGCACTAAACGTGATGTAAATTAAAATTTTCTACTTAATTTGCAGCTTGGATTGGAGGATAATGATGAGATTGATGCAGTGTTCCATGTCTCCGGAGAAGGCGGCGATCACAAGGCATAAAGCGGTTAATAATAATCTCAAGGTCTTGTTGGGAGTTAATTAATTAATCAGCCCTCCAATTAGAATAAGTCATGATTAGTGACTGGAATAATTGTGTTCTTGTGGTTGTGTTTTGTTTTATTTTTATGGTGAATTAACTTAATTTAGGCAAGTATCTTAATGTTCAAGATTCATGGAATCACACCATTGCGGTTTTGGTGCATGCTATTACAAATAGCGTCAATGTTTAATATCGACCGAATTGGAGCATTTTGCAACTGAAGATGGCCAATGGGTCGGGTGGCACGCGTCCGTACAGTACGGCACAACACGAGCACGTTACGATAGGGAACATGGCATGATACCCATGTGGGTTGGGCCAAGCCTAAAATTTCATACACGTGAACTTTAAAAGCATGGCACGATTAGAGATGAATCAAAGCATGACACGCGAAAAGACACATAATAAGTATGCTTCATTAGTAGGCTAGTACGCAGCTCGTGGGCCATCCATAGCACGTGGGCCAAAGTATATTAAAGCAAAAAAAATTTAATGAAAAGTAAATATAAAATGTTATGATTTTATAAATATCTTGAAATTAAACTTTTTAATATTTTTTTAGCATTGGCTTTTAAAAATTAATTTCAGTCTTAGTTTAAATAAATATTCTAATTTTTTTATGTTTATAATTTATTAAATGAATAAATAAATATCATGATTTTAATAAATAAAATTATAAATTTCATGATTTTATAAATGATAAATCAAAAATTTTACGACATTAATATTTCATTTATGAAATCATAACTTAGTTAATGGAGATGTGTTTCATTTGTGAATGAAATATTTTTCATATTTTATACACAAAAAGAAATAATGAATGAAATATTTTTTATGATAAATTAAAAATTGTGATAAACTGATAATAAAATGTTAATTGCTCCCTTAATAAAAATTATTGTTGTTGTTGTTATAAGATTATTATAGTAGCAGTAGGCTGATCGGCTTAAAAAAAAAAATAAACACGTGAGTTTGAATAAAACACGCCAAATATGCAAGTTTTTTTTAAGTACGCTGGACATGTGGGCTTGAAGGGAAAAAAAAAGTTGATAGATTTTTTTTGGGCACAGCCGCACGATGGGTTCGTGTTGTGGACTATGCTAGGCCTTCAAAAAAAAATCGAGCATGGCACAACACGGCCCATTCACTTGGTGGGCTGTGCCGAGCCAGCCTATGAACCCTAGTGGGGGTCGTAGTTTGACTGGCCGGCACGGCCCGTTGGCCATTTTTATTTGCAACTCATTGTCAAGTTATTTTAACTTCAACACAATTAGCTACGAAACTATTAAGAAAATATAATATAAGATAGGAAA
This sequence comes from Citrus x changshan-huyou, assembly GCA_039657385.1. NCBI lineage: Eukaryota > Viridiplantae > Streptophyta > Magnoliopsida > Sapindales > Rutaceae > Citrus > Citrus x changshan-huyou. Next base: position 13,528,835 of record CM077555.1, read on the forward strand.
GTAAATCATCCTCATATTATAATAATATGTATCGTTAATTTCTAATATTCTTTGAAATAAGTTTGATTAATTTTTTCTAACCTGTCTAGATTAATTATTATAATTCTTCGAGTGTGCACATAAAGTGAAAGAAAATTAACTAGAATTCTAACAATCATCAATATGAATCTTACCACAAATATCAATTATTTAGACAAATTTATTCGATTTGATTTTTAAATCATATCTTGTCATGATAATTTGTACGAATGAATTTAAATGATAACTTTATATAACTATTGCTCAAATGTATTATTCTATAGAGGACTTCAATATCAAAGAAAAGCAGAATAACCTACTTTTTTTTTTAATATATATAAGTAGGATGCTATTTGAAGCAACTGAGATTTTAGGTATTAATTCTTAAACTTACCAAAATATTTTTAAAGCCGATATTTATGGTAGTTGAAAAGCTTTTTAATTAACAATAACTTCACTTAAATTTGGAATTCATTTTTAAGATTTTATTACAGAATTATTAATTATTACATAAAATAATAAAATATTAAGGATTTATTTGAATCCACCAAAATTCACTTAATATGGTGTTAAAAAAATTTTATTATATGAAGGGTAGGGATATTTCCACCCCATTATTTGTGTAAACCCACCCCACTTCTAAAAAATATTTACAATAAATACACATTTTTTTTCTAATAAATACAAATCAACAAAAAAAATGTAATTAATCAATTAAATCATTCTTATATTTTTTTTCTTACTTTTTTTTTTACTATTAAAGTAGCTTTAATATAAGTTCTATTTAATTATTTTGCTTTATGACATAAAATGACCCACTTGCCCAAAAAATATGTGTTCTTGTATCTAATACTTTAGGTACTTAATTTTGTAACTTATAATCTAACTTCTTAAATGAAGTCTAATAATTTTCAATATTTTACATGTAAATGACATAAATTTGATAGCCTAATAATTTAATGAGTATTTTCTCATAAAGACATTATGTTAGTTTAATTAAAAATTAATAATCATACTAATAAAGTAGAATTAACTATTTAGAAACAATGAATTTTGTATAAAATTAAAAAATTGTTGAAGTTAAATTAAATTTTTGGTATTTTTACCCTTTAAGGATAAAATAGTCAATTTAAATTTAGGTTAAAGCAATCTTATTAGTCAAATATAATTAAAAAAAATTAAGTCACAACAAAATAGATCAATTCTTCTGAATTCTTCTTTATTTGAAAATTTTAAAAATAATGAAAATTTTTTATAATTATTTTTTAAAAGTGGGATGGATTTACAAACTTTTTATCATGCCTTTAGTGCATGAGGTTTTGAGAATTTGGCGCTTACGGCCGAGAGGAAACAGCCGAGACAAAAGGGTCAAAGTCGAAACGATGGTATTTGTTGCTTGCGGCAAAAGGTAAAATCCATCAACTAGTTTTCTTCCACTCGTGAGCAACAAACTTTAATATTAGTTTCCTCCAATACTTCTATATAAAATGGGAGCCTCTAAGTTACAATAATTGTAACATACATTCTTCATGTGAACCACACAAAATTGTAGGACCCACAATTTGTGTGGTTCACATGAGAGATGTATGTTACAATTATTGTAACTTAGCATTTGCCATATAAAATATATATACCATATTGGCTTGAGGGCAAGAGCAAACCAAAAATGATAAGTTGAAACAGACACTGTGAATACAGATTCTCAAAAAAGAAAAATGTTTGTTGATTTACTATTTTACTTCATTCATCAAATATAGATTAATAACATAAAAAGTTCGTGTAAAAGACCACAAGATTTATGCATGAAAATATGAAAATTCATTATACATGACTAAACAGAGCTTTTGTGAAAAAAGAAATCAGCAAAATTTTGGAAATTTTATCAGCACATTTTGAAAATTTTGTTAAAATAATAATTATAAGTATATACACTGAACTTCTTTCCAACTTTGATGGATAATACAAGAGCTTAAAAAGCTTTGTAAATTGCCAATTTTTTTTTCCTTAACCAAAAATTATACGATGAAACAGACAAATTTGAAGACTAATAATTTTACACTTGTCATCAAGATAGATCAGGAGATATATTTGTTCGTAAAAAAATAAAATGAGTATACACTGATATTATTTTATTGTGTTTTACAATCTGGAATGCATGAATGCTACAATCTAGAATATTCACAATTTATAGATTTTTTTTAGTGTAATTAAGGATCAATTGTCTTAAAAAGTGTTTTTTAGAGAGTATTATTAATAAAAATAATAATTAAGGAGAAGTAAAGCTAAGCCAAAATAGAACTGAGCTATTATTGGAAAGCCATTCGCTCCATAGATAGTATGCTGCTAATTTCAGCCGAAGGTATTCCCTACCACATCAACGTATCAAGTGCAAACCAACACCATTAGTCTCACAAATACCAAGACCTTACAGGAGATAAGATGGCAACATTTACGTTGAAGACTTAAAAAGTAGACAATAAGAAGAGTTGCCTTCAACCCAGAGATTACTCCAACCACAAGCTATAACTTGCTCAAATAACCTTAATATCTGCCATCACTTCTGCATAAAAAGTAGTGTCTACAACTACTGGCACACAAAATCCTACAAAGAAAGTTACCATTTGAAGCCCTACGAACAGTCCAAAAGAATCGCTTTTAGATAAGCTGTCCGAGTTGGCTTTAACCCAACCTTTTGGAGGAGGCTTCCAGTCCAGAATGTAAACCCTGGGTATAAGTCAAGATATACAAAACCAAAGAAGCAGGTGACTCAAGGGAAAACAAAGCATGTTTATCACTACCAAAGAAAAGAGAACTAGGACAAAACTTTGCAAGTTCCAATCTAAACCTCACAATCCATTTGCACTTTAACCACAGGGGCAATAAATTTTAAGATTATTACAGAATCAGCTTCATTTGCTCCAAAACACACACACACATATATATATAGAAATGTTTCAATCCGGAATTTTAAAGTACAGGAAAGTCCAGAAAAATGCTTAAACCGTTTTAAGTTTTAAGCCTCTCAACCCCACGGTTTATATATATATAACTCAACATACAACAATCATAATGTATTCAGATTATCTTCACTCTATCATCTGACTTCACCCTTGGACATTTCCACTTTTCCCATTCATCAAAGAAAACATTATGAAATCAACTGACTGAAAACTTCCACAACTGAAACTTTAACTTGAAAATTGTGCCAATTGACTACGACGACATATTAAAAATACATATAGTTGAAAAAGAAAATAAAAAAAGGACTTATTACTGGCAAGTTCCAGATAGTTTTGTTAGCTTCTCAAACAACTTACCTTGATTGAGAAAGCAAGCTTAGATGCTTCAAAGGCCTCTTCTCTCATGAAGCCTTCTCCCTGGGATTTGGGAAGGCTATAATCTTGGACTCGAATTCAATGCTTGAGCAGCATCTGCACATCCACCAGTTTCATAAACTTCGGTGCCGGCCTATTCCTTCTCTGAACTATTAAAAGATGGAATGAAATTAATTCTAAACTGATGTCGTAAACCACAGCAAAAACTTAAGAAGAAGAAATTTGAAGAATCATCCAGGTATTATGTTTTAAGTAAAAATACCAAAAGTTTGAACTCAATTCATTACTCATACAAGCTATAAATCAGACATAAACTTGAAAATCAATCTGGAAAACATAAATGCATGTTTACAAATGCATAAACGAAACAAGCAAAATATAAATGCGTGTTTATTTTGACAGGCTTTTACAGCAAAATATAATAGATATTCATAGATATGAAGCAAAGACACATAATCACATATATTTTTAAGATATCACATTTAGGAGAATGCATGAAATTCAGAACTTTTGCCGTGTATCATTGAGAAGAATACATAATAAATTACCAAGCAAATGTGTATTGGGGAAATTAATTCATAACCTGAACTACAATCATCATCAATAAGGCCAACAAGACACATTTTCTCAAACTCACCATCATCATCAGGAGGCACGGATTTAGCTCTTGAACATTTATACTCAAAAGTTCTAATATAAGAAGCGAGCTTCAATATCTTGTCATTGACCTCGAAACCTACACATTCACGGAAACCTAAACGCATAAGTTCTTTGCAGCCCTGCAGTATCATCACCAGATTCTCCCGCTCAATAGAAACTCACATCAGATGCAATTCCTTAATCTTTGAAAAGCACTTGACAATGGCTGATGCCTCATATTTTCCAATGCAAACTCCATGAACACGTAACCAGCTAAAGTTCTTGCACCTGAGGCCAATTTGAGCGATGATTTCTATTATATCAATAGACTTCCCAAGAATTAAACCTTCCAAGTTTTTCCAGTTTCCTATCAGCTGAGGTAGTAACAGCTTAAGGCAAACAATAGGATACACGCCCAAAATTTTCAGGGCTGGGCACCTGAAAACAACAATTCATCATCCCTCTCGATTCAATTCCACGATTCTTTATCAAGAACCACTATTAGAAAACCACTTCTCGGCAGCATATATCAAACCCTCTGCCAAGCAACAGCCGGGAAGAATAAGGGCAGTAGCATTTCCGCAACTGCGATCAACAATGAACTTTATAAATTGGGTGCAAGACTTTACCTTGACTCCATTCACGTGCATAAATTTATCTAAAAATGAATTGTAAGACGAAGGGAAAACGAGATTTTCCCAGGACAAAGGATCAAGGCTTGCTCTGTGCCATGACTTGCATACAAAATGGACATCCAATAGAAGTGACTCAACTCCCACTCTTCCAAGCACATTCACCAAGCAGTCCCTATCTAGATCTTCCCACCTCCGTCCTTCCATTTAAAAAGAAAATATTAATAAGCTTTATATTTGAACTACAGCAAAATTGCTCTGCTCACAAAATGAAAATTTAATTGCCATTAATCAAACTATCTTGATTATCATTCAGAATTGACAAAAAAAAAAAGGGGGAAATTAAAAGAATAAAAAAAATGTAATTACCGGAACAGAGTGAAGAGGAAATCGCCTTTACCAATAACCAGAAGCTGAAGATTGAAACCAAACGAAAAGCAAATTTGGGTTTATGCCAGCTTCAGTCAAAGGCTCACTCAAAGCTCAAAGCAGACGTGGCATAAAGAAGAACGTACACTTGGCAGCTCGATAGTTGACAAAAGAGCAATAAGGGTGTGTTTGGTGCTCCGCACTCAGATTGTATTGGACTGTAACATATTAGGATGGTATGTATTAAAATGGCCTATTGTATAAACTGTACAGTGTTTGGTGCTGAGCTGTTCAATTGTCTTGTGTTTGGCATATAACATGTATTGGACAGTATTAATTTTTGTTAAAAGTAAATAATTTAAGTAAATAACTAATCTTGTTATATTAAATAGCATAATCCCCGGAACATGTAATAAATTTTGAATGCTAAAAATGATGGATATGCTAACTTTTATATATATATAAAATATATTTTATATAAGAAAATACTTACTCACAAATTTAATGTTTTTATATTTGTTTCTAGATTTATGTAACTATAAGTTTTAAAAAATTTCGACAGATAATTTTTCTACACGCTTTCCTATGAAAATAAATCACAAAAAATAATTCTAACAAAATTACATAAATAAAGCATATAATTTTCCCTCGTAGGGAAATTTTCAACCTTAATATATATAATCATTCAAAAGTTTATAGAAATTTGTTCAACGTAATAATATAATATTACAACAATACTATACCAAAATATCGGGTTGTGTTAAGTACACAATGCACCCACATGCTATAATACTATACCAAAATATTGGGTTGTGTTTAGAACACACATCTTTTCCATACCAAAATATTATTGGCTTTAAAATATCACAATCATTTTAAGCAACATATCAATCTTGTGCTCTATACAAGAGCATATGCACAAATGTTACCTGATGCTCACCTCTTGAGGACTTGAAAACTGAAATATTATGGGGTTCCTTAGAATTAGCTCTAGGGCTAGAAGTTCATCTTCAACAGAAAAGTCTCATAGTTGCAAGTTCATTAGAAAAAAAAATGTAAATCTCAAATCAAAACTTCCAAAATATCATAAATAGAAAAAAAAATATAAACAAGTAGATATTGGGACTTTTTTACCCAATGAACATATAATTACAGCTTTATTACTTTAGGCACTTCTTAATAATAATTCCTTTGTACCCAAAACCTCTTTTGCCTTAATCATCTTTAATATTGAATACTAAAGTGTTAGGAAACCTTATCTTAATTGTTCCCTAGTGATAGAACAAATAATCTATCTGTGCTTATCATAATCATCACTCAATATAAGCCCAAATATAATCTGCATGGCTTTTTTTATTTTTTATTTTTCAATTGGTCAAGTTATGACCATAAACAAAACCAAATCAATAAACAAAATAAAAGCAGCATGGCTTTTTTCTTTTTTCTTTTTTTAATTGGTCAAGTTATGACCATAACATAGCGAAATCAACAAACAAATGTCAACCATTATACTATTTTAGAATGACTGATGCATGATATTTTATTTTGTATCTAAGCAAAATATGAGCAAAACATACATAGCAAATGAAGGAGAACCTAGAAAACTTCTAAAAATCTTTGATAGGAACTCGGGAGCAAGACCAAATTTCCTTTGAAATTAATGTGGATTTGGTTAATATTTGAATGCTTAATAAAGATTTACTAAAATTAAGTACTGAAATTACCTGTAATAAAAAGATTTGGTAAAAAGTTGTTCATGAATTTGTTTTCAAAAACGAAGAAGAACATGATATGGCTTGTGGGTTCTTTTAATTTTATTGATCAAGCTAATAAAGACCCGGAGTTGGTGCGGGCCTTTATTACACACCCAAATCTGTATTAATTTTATTTTTTCTATATTGTACATACTAGTTAAATAATTTTACCAAACATTGGTTAAAAAAATAAGTACAATACATATCCTCTTAATACATGCTGCCAAACATACCCTAAAGGTTTGTGGAAAAAAGGATCCAATAGAGTTCTTTTGGATAAACCGAACCAAAATTAGAATTGTGGGTTCTGTTTAGTTTTAAATTTTTATTAGGCTTCAGTTTATAATATGGATAGAAAATATCAAAGAAGATGGTAAAAGAAAATATACGAAAACATGTAAATAGAAGGGGAGAGAAAGTAGACTAAACTTTAAATAAAAATTGTAAAGAAAGAATTGAGAGAAAATTAAATTGTTTCTTGAAAATTGAGAGTCATCTTCTTGTTTATTATTTTTCTTTTTTTAGAATTTTCTTAAGATATACTTATTGTAACTTGTAATCAAATTTTTTAATATAAAAATAAGTAACATAACAACAAAATTGAGTGAGTCATTTGATAAATTTACTTGATTGTTAATTATATTAAATGCACCTTAAGAAGACTCTTTTTAAATATAAAAAAATTGTATATGCATATATAAATTATATATATTCTTAAATACATATGTTTTTATTTTATTTTTATGTACATACGCCATTAAATCAAATGATTTTAAAAAATCAGCATTTAATTTACTGTAAAATCATACCATTTAAATGATTTAAAATCATATTTAAAAATATATTTATACTAACTGTGTTTCACACGTGTCAGCATAAAAAAAAAAAAAGAAGATAGCGCTGCACATTTAATTTGAATTTTGGTTTGAAAGTTGAAACCTCATAAACCGAATAGGAACAAATCCAAACCGCATATCAAAGTGTCCACTGTCCAGTAAAACCTAATTTCAATTCGCCCGTAACCATAAAATTAATTTCAGGAAATTTGTCAAGAATAATTCAGTTCGCCTTAACAAGTGAGTTTCTTCTGCACTCTCGGACCATGTTAGCTATGCCAATTTATGTTTAGTGAATGTGTTAAAGATTCAATCACAAACCCTAGATTTTGTATTTCTGTATTTAGTTCAAAATCATTTTTTTTTTCAAATTCATCAAATTACTTTCATGTGTGATCAGTTTTGGTTGAAGGACTGTGTTCAGGACTAGAAACATGGTAGCTTTTTGTCTTCCAATTCAAAATTTCGAAATATTCTGTATTATTTTGTCAAATTACTCGAAGTGGTTCTCCCCAGAAAGAATTTGAGCTCTGAAGTTAATGCATTGGTTTTGGTTCTTCCATTACTAACTGAATGCCACCATCTTTTGTTCATTTTTCAATTACAGCAGTCGAGTTCTGATTCGTGGGAGACGAAGATGAAAGTCAAGATCTTGCGTATCCTTGTTAGTGATTGACGATTGACTTCTTCAATGCTGAACTTTTAAACTTTTAGTAGCTAGCTTGTGGGTAGTTTCTATTGGGGATCATCATTTGATATAATCTTTGATTATCCCATATGATGAAAGAAATTTTAACCTTTTATTAGCTAGGTTGTGGATTGTTTCTATTGCGGCTTGTTAACCATTGCCGTAGAAGAGAAAAAATTGAAAGAAATTTTACAGTAGTTAGTGAATTTTGGTGAAAGGTGGAGAAGATTTAGGAGGGCAAACACCAGTGTGATCTGGCAGCTGAAATTGAGAAGTTCAATTACAGTTTTCCTTGGCTGGCTAGTGTTTGGACTCTGAGTTTGCTTCGTACTTGTGTGTCTCATGTACATTATTGTATGATTTTTTGTCATTTGAGATGACATTATCAAGTAGTCATCAGTTGGGTTGATAAAAGGCCGATTGTTGTGTTGTGTCAAATTTGTGAATTTGGATTCACTTGTTGCTAATTTAATACTTTTTTTTTTTAACCGAAGAAACCGTGTTTCCTTGACTTATTTCCTTTCCGAATGTGTCCCGGGCTTTAACCAGAGTATGTTATCTTCATCTCTCCTATATCTCTACTATTTTCATTTAAGCGTTGTCTTGCATTTCTCGAAGGATATTGCTAGAATTCTGGGGTTGAATAAAAATATTTTCAGTTTAAGTATTGTCTTGCATTTATGGAAGTATTTGTGGGAAAATAGGTGGCATGCTGTTGCTTCATGGACGTGGGATGCACAAGATGAAACATGTGGAATTTGCCGGATGGCCTTTGATGGCTGTTGTCCTGATTGTAAACTACCCGGTGATGATTGCCCATTAAGTAAGCAGCTGCAATTAGTTAATTTAATGATGGCTTGATGTGCATACTGTTTAGTCAGTTGTAATAATGGAGTGAAGGATACAATCACTCATTTTCATTTTGTACTGTATCATCTTGCAGTTTGGGGTGCCTGCAACCATGCATTCCATCTTCATTGCATCTTGAAGTGGGTGAATTCTCAAACTCCTCAAGCACATTGTCCCATGTGCCGAAGGGAATGGCAATTCAAAGGATCAGAATGAGTACGGTTGAAGGCGAATCTACAAGCATCCAAACGTGCCTGCTATGAAACCTTCCAGCCCTTCTAGCTTTACAATCTTGATGAGGAATTTGTCTTCCATTTAACTTCACATTGAATTGCTCAGTATACTAAGAAAGCAATGGCAGTTTTACATCAATTAACTAAACTTGTGTGCAGCGTGTTGATACATTTAAGTATCCACATGCATGCCAAAGGCATCAAATTCTGTCAAGCACAGAAATCTTATCTGTTTCTCAAAGAAACTGCAACAAATTTTCGTGTATTTTCAGTTTTTCATCATGTACCCCATTATTGAAGCATGTAGATTAGAGTTCTACTCTGGGTTTGATTCCTTAAAATTCATGAGGAAATCATTAATTAACAAGCAGATTACATTCTTCATAAATGAATCTATTTATCGTGGAAATTTCTGCTCCAGCTGTGCTTTAGTTGTGACCTTGAAGGCTGGCTATGGTTCACATTCTCTCACCAATTGAAACCAAATGTGCACCGCAGACCTGCATCTTGTCGAAGAAATGGTTGTAATTGGACTTACAATAATGCTACACATTCTAAATTTTTTATTCCAAAAATTTATCCTAAATAATGTGGCATTTATCAATTGGTTGGTGAGATAATACAGTTAATTCACTTAGATAGTGTAAAAAATTATCAACCACTCAATTAATGACACATCATTTAGAATAATTTTTTGGGATAAGAAATTTGAGATGTGTAGCATTACTGTTAGACTTATATCTATAGCCTAGATTTTGACAGTGATAAAAGGCTTTTAGACTGTGACTATTGGGACTCATGTCATGTGTGCTAAAGATAATCTAAACTCTGTCAAGTCACACAATGTTGAAGAGCTGGAGTCCAATTTGATTGATTGGTGTTCCCGCCTGTGACTATTAGACATTTGATATCTTAAGTCAGATTGTGATCACTTTCGATAATGGAGTGACAAACGGTCCTCATCAGGATCTTCCCACCTCGGTCCTTCCATTTCTGAATAAATAACAAAACAAAACAAAAAATTATCTGCACTGAAGCAACATTGCTGTTATAACTGGAAAACAAAAATGCAAATGAAGAGGATCCTACAATTTTCTTCTTGCGCTTTGCACCTAAAATGCGTCTGGGCCCCACTCTCTAACTATGTGAAACGGCTCAAAATTAATAACCCAATATGCTAGTTGTCACACGGCTTTTCTCAAGATGCGGCAAGCCTGTGATGGCTAGAAATAAGGAGGTTGTGGGGCGTAACCGCCGCTTCCCACTCTCTTGGTGTGTAACTGCCGCTGCCCACTCTCCATGTCCCCATATTTCTAGCCATGCGTTCCAAGGGCATGTCTCCCACTCATGCTTGTTGTTAGAGCCCATTTTGCAGCCCTTGGCTTAGTTTTGTGCCACCTTGCTCGCTATCCAAAACTAGGCCAGCACGCATGCCTCGTGCTGCAGCGCCCCATGCTCGCCTGCCATAATGCCACACTCGCGCGCTGCTGCGCCCAGCGCTTGTGCACCCTGCGCGCCCATGCGCCCCACATCCGCGTGCCTTGCACTTGTGCGTCCAGCGCCTAGCGCTCGCGCGCCCATGTGCCCACATGCTTGCGAGATGTTGTGCGCGCCACTCACGCACGCTCTTGCGTCCACTGTTGCCGCACGCCTCCGCGCCTATCCCACAGCGCACGCTCGCTGTCGTGCCCCAGCCCACGTGTCAGACTTGCCTTGCTTTCATGCTCGCCACAAGCATGCCCATCTTGCCGCTGAGACTTGGCGCAAGGCCATGGGAGAAAGAAAAAATAATTATATCAAATATGTCTAATGAAATAGTTTAAAATAAGGTAATAAAACTAAATGTAATTGATTAATTATAATCTGGGTGATACTAGTGTAGCTTGAATTTGTTCGCATTATCATCCATTGATCTTGTTCAATCAATGGATCAATGGTTGGTAGATACATTTTAAATGTTTTTATTATAAGAGATTCCGCAATTGATTCTACATGTGGGTTTCCATCATTATTGTTGAAAATATGAGTCAAAATAACTTATTTGAAATTTCAAATCAGTCTAAACAGCAACAGTGAACCGGCAACAACAATCAGTAAAACAATGGATAATAAACAGTGTCGCGAAGAGTAACAAATGAATAACCATTTCTTCAAAATTTACTGAAAAATTATTATTCTATGGACTAATTTTTGCTCCTCCAAGAAGTATTTCCCAATGTGAAATAATCTGATAGCTGCAAAATGTTGATTGCGAAAGGACTAAAAATAAATAAAATGAAATGGAGTTGTTTGACAATATTTACATTTTGCTCTATGATAAACTTACACGCCAATAATATTATTAAGGTGCCTGCGCACATAATTATTGTAGTAAACTCTTATGAATTTCTCATAGAAAAAACGAGCCCCATTGAAAATTGGAAGAGCTAGCCATATGAAAATCAAGAGCTTCAAGTATGCCCAAATAAAATTAGGAACCGGAAACCTGTCACACAATCAAATTAATTAGAAACATATAAAAAAATTTGGAGAATTTATCTCTGTAAAAATGTGTGCGTGTAATTATTCATTTTTTTTTTAACCTATAATTGCAATAAGGGTACAGTTTGTTCAACCTCCATTTAAATTGACTTATTCGAATATGCTAACGGTGTGAGATGAAATAGAGGTTTTATACTGATTTTTCGAATGGATAAATTTGGGATTACTCACCTCATGAGTTGACTATCTTCAAATAATATGTCTTACTTTTGAAAATCTCAATTTACCTTCATTTTAAACAAAAAATGAAGGTAACTTCAAGTTTTCAAAAGTAAAAAAAAGAAATTTAAAAATAGTCAATTCACGAAAAATAATTTAAAATTTAGGCTTTCCATAAATTTCAGAAATTTTGATAACATCAATTTAATTGAGTTCCACCGTTTACCCTTATAATAAAACAATGAGTAGAGATTAGACATACCAACCGAGAGTTTTCCAACAAAGCATCTCAAATGTTGTTACAAGTGATAATAAAATCCAATAAGTCATCCATTGTCTATAATCTTGCACAGAACGACGCTCAAGTGTTTCCAATGATATGTATCTGTTCAAATATATTAATTCACACCAAAATAATACTCATTTAAATTTACGAAAATAAATATAAAGTGCATTTATGAAATTTCAAAATTGAAAGCATAGTTTAATTCGTAATTAATCCTGTTGTCTAATATCCAATCAATTCAAAAAAATTCAATCACAATGAGATGTAATTAAATTACTACTTACAATGGATAAAAGAATGTTACCAAAGGCCTGTTCAACATAAAGTAAAAGAAGTAAATAAATATTGTCAATAACACTTGAGTATAACGAAAATTAAAATTAAGAGATATTTAATTGAGTTAAATTTTCGTATGGAAAAAAAATATGCTTCAAATTGTTCTCTATTACTTAAGAGAGTTCTACTTGTATATTGGATTTTCCCTAACTTCTTAATATTTTCAGATTATTATGTTCCATCTAATTGATGAAATGTTGGCAATTAAGAAACGAATTCACTAGAAATTTTTCCTATTTTAAAACCATTTTTTTTGTGATATGAACTAATTATAAATATAACACTTAACAAACTTGAGAATCATGATCACAAATCTATAATTTGTATGCTATTTACAACTCTAATGAACAAATTTTTTTTAAAAAAAAAAAAAAAATTCTAATGAATATCACTAACCTAATGATCCATGCCGGAGTGATCACTTAAAAATCAATCACAAACACAAACATAAATACAGAATGACTTTAAAACTGCATACATGATATTTCTGCACCTTTTTAAATCCATGAAAATATGTATGCTAATGCACCAAAATGCCTTGGACGAATGAACAAGGCTGCTTCAATACTTGCATGATATATGAAATAGAAAACTTGGACGTTTCTAACTTTGTGAAAAGATAAAAATAATAATAATTGCTTGCCCAAATTTTATAAATATCTTGCCATGAACGAAATGAATAATTTCTTCTTCTTTTAAGAACACAAATTTTTTGACAATGTCTCCGAAAAATAAATACCCAATAAGTTCGTCCACAAGTGAAAAGAATATTCCAATGATACGACTCATCTTGAAATCTGCTCTCTTCTCTCCCTCTATCGGCCTCAATTTTTGTTTGAAAGAGGAAAAATTATGTGGAAAATGAGTGATGGAAAATTAAAATCTTGGGGTGTTGGAGGAAACTAAATCAAAATGCACAAACTAGATATATGGCTTAGCTTCATGAATTTATATGATAACATAACCAAAGTGTATTTAATGCGGCAGAATTTAAAGATTCAAGAGACAATTAGATATATGATGATATTAATCATATGTGTTATGTTGTTTCGTTAGAACAAAAATACACCAACCTTTGAATTGTACATGTATAAGACAAAAGGATATATAATTGGAACTTAGATGGTAGAGTTTCATTGTGATGCATGTTTAAGTTATCAAAGATGTAGTAATATTGTGTCCCATGCTCCTTATCAAAATTTTGGTTCATCCATCAAAAACCCAATGAATGTATATATTTGACGTGACTAGAATTCAATTTTCTGATAGGTATTATTTATTAATATTAGAGAAAATGATATTTAAACCCTCAAATTTTGTTCCAATTAATGTATTCAGAGAATTTCTTAGTTTCAAAAATTAACACACCAACCATTTTGTCTATAATAACTAGAGAGATTGTTAATATCAAAATCTACATAACAGATAAAATAATGTACGTTTTACAAATTATTTTGAATATTAAATAAAATTATTAAATATTAAAAAATAAGTTAGTCAGTCCTACACTAACATGTGTCAGCAACACATGTCAACTCTAGATCGATTGATTGGTCTTAATAATTTTGAATAAAAATATTTAATATCAATACAAATTTAAGATTAAAATAATTAAAATAATTTTTATTTATTATGTACTCTTCATTGGATGACAAGTTTTATTTTAGTTAAAAAAAAGAAAAAAAAAACGAAAGCATTGGATTACAGATAAAGTTAAATGCATATCAAGATTAACGGATGAAATGCCCTTATTTTGAAAAATTTTAAAATACATCTAAAGTTTAATGTCAACTATATAATAAATAAATGATATCATGACATGTATGTATTTATTTTGAAAAACCATCATATAAATGGGATCTTGCTATGTCCTTTTTGTATTAATTACACTACAATCCCTGTTTTATTCTGAAATTATAAAAAATCTGATAATCTTAAATTTTGACTCATTAGTCCTACTTGTTTTGATTTTTTTAAACTTAAATAAAATGTGAGGGTATATTTTAATTATTAATTCACACACCCATCATCAAAGTTTTAAAAAGAAAATTTACTCCATACACTTAAATGTCAAATATATCCTTGATAAAACTAATTTTTTATTTTTACCAAATAAATTAATTAAAATGATATAAAAAAATTGATTGAATTCTTTACATGCCCGCTAGTTTCAGTTCCATATCTCTAGCAATTAGCAATTAAATTCTATCACTAACTCAAAATTATCGAACATGAGATGTGAAAAAAGGTTCTCAAATAAGTGTGGAGCGTAACATGACTTTATCTCCAAATTCTTATTAAAAGATTCTAAACTTATTCATCAATCTCGTAGATGTAAGAATAAATGATGACAAAGTTGCCACCCTCCCTCTCACCTTTTGGTACCTTCTTATTAAACAATAAAAAATTATTAATTGGTAAATAAATCTATTTTTATTGCATATTGAAATTATATACTGTATATTGAATAAGTATTATGAAAAAATTTTTAACTACAAATTAAGAACAAGAGATCAAATTCATATTCATATTGATCATAAAATATGGTTTATAATTAATACATGGTTGTACTATATATTAAATTAATTAATTAATAAGAAAGAATATTAATTTAAATATTTTAATTCAAATATAAGAATAAATCAATTTATCGGTGAAATTAACTAGGTCATTTGACACAATATATGTATTGTATTAGATGCATTATATTACGGTGTGTGTCATTAAGGTGTATTAAACTGTAATATTTATATCATTATTTAGAGTACTATTAATTTTAGATTAATATTAGTCAAATTTATTAATATTTAAGTATTTATTATTTGTTGTATTAAATATTTAAAAATATTTAATTTTTATATACTAATTATTATAATATAATTAAATAACGTAATATTATAGTATATTTTTATTTAATATATTATTTAAGTATTTACTGTTAGTTATATTAAATTGCTAAATAATAATCAATTTTAAATATTAATTACTATAATATAATTAAATAATGTAATATGATGTTATAATTGTTTATATAATATTTAAGTACTTATTATTAGTTATATTAGCTTTTTAAATAATAATTAATTTTTACGTATTAAATGTTATAATATAATTAAGTAATATATTTTTAATTAAAATTTTAATATAATTAAAATGTTTTAATATGATTGAATAATAGATTGTAAATTTATGGACTTATTTGTCAATATTTTAAACTTTGTTATTTTGGTAATTTTGTAGCAAACATTAGGGAGTATAACGTTAATAACCCAACATAAACATCTTAGCCATTGCACTTATTTTGAGTTAAATTTAACGGTGGATTAGGAAAAGACCAAAAAATGTGGTATGTTATAACAGTGGTAACATAACCGGACCCATATAAATGATACTTATATAAAATTTAACTATACGTATTAATTTATTATTTTATATATGTAGTTTGAGTTATTTTACCTTTAATATATTCTAAAATTTCTTATCATCAATCTAAATCGACATAAGAAAAAAAGATTTGGTGTGTGTTTGTCAAATTTTTAAACCAAAAAGAGGTTCTGCATATATGTTTGACCATACTTTAAAGGTCATCCTCTTCTATAATAACATTTGAAGAAGTTTTGTTCAATTAAATCAATTTGCGCGTGGTAGTATATAACTATTACCGAATATTTAGACATTTAAGATATTTAACCATTTGCTATAAAAACTACCATTAATTCGTTAATGGGTGACAATAATCACGAGCACATGACAAATAAATAAATGATCAAATTTAGTTATATCAAGAGATTGTAGCTCTATTAGTCAAGAGCTTAATTGAATGATTTTTGGATATTAGATAATTTAATACATTAAAAAATTAAAAAATTGATTTGAAATTTATTTACCTCTCTATCTTAAAAAAAAAAATACAACAAACTGTAATATAGAATCACTAAAAGTATGTTAATGTTTGATAAACATAGATATATTATACATAGCGAGTGGATATTTCATTTTAAGGTCAAGTACATTCACATTGATGGTGCATTTAATTTCCGAATTGAAGATGGTATCCAAAATTGGAATCATTAATAAAGTTTACTTTGCAAAGTAGAGTCGAGAATTGAATCAGAATCGTGAGACCCACCACAATTTGGGAATGGAGAATAAGAGATTGATTCTCAAGGGAGTGGTGGGAATGAATCTCCCATTCCCAAGAATGACTATTTTATCTCCCCCAAACAAAATTAAAAATGCGCATTTTGTCCTCAATTAGTCAATTATAGTTAATTAATATATTATTATAATAATTATTAATATAATTATTATAATGAATTAATATATTAATGTTTATTAACAATAATTAATAATAATAATAATTGAATAAATAATCACTATAATTAATATATTATTATAATTAATTAACTAATATTAATAATATTATTAATAATTGATATGTTAATATATTATTGCAATTAATTAATTAAATTTTTTTACAATTAATTAATATTAATATGTTATTAACAATAATTATTAATAATATTTTTTAAATAAATAATCACTACATTAAAATATAAAATAATAATTATAATAGTTTATTAAATACCTTTTAATAATTTGTTATAATCGAATTCATTCTGATTCCAATTTTAAGACAAAATAAACACATTCATAACAATCCAACTTATTCTGATTTTAATTCTTACAATTTAAATAAACAACTTATTCTAATTTCTATTTTATTCCTATTACAGTCCATTCTCATTCTTGTCTATTCCAATTACATCCCATTTCGATTACAGTTTAGTAAACGCACCATAAAGCTCCCAAAGAGTTATTAAAAAGAGTAAAGCTAAAATTGTTTGTCAAACAAGTCGTTTTAAAATTACGTTGATGATGATGATTATTATTATTATTATATTTTAAATGAAAGTTTACAAAAAAAATAAAAATTGACCAAGTAGTTTTCAAAATGTTTTATTTGGCTGGATACAAAAATTCAAATCTTGGGAAGATAAAGAATAAGACATAAATTTAAGCTTTATGTGTTCCCTTATTTTTTTGAAAAAAAAAAACCACACACCCCTAAGATTTACTTAAATGGTCATATAGACCCCCTTAATTTTAAAAATAAATATTATACCTTTGGTAGTAACAACCCAAATAAATATAAATATATTAATAAGACAAAAATAATAAATAAATATCATTTGATACAAATAAAATATTACAATAAATATAATTAATTAAAAAAAAAAGCCAAACCCTTAGAAAGTGCAGGCTCAATATATAGCCGTAGATAATTGCAAATAAAAAAATCTCTTTAGTAGTTTTTATTGAGTGGGGGGAAAAATAAAGAGCATCAATTTTTCTTTTTTTTGGGTTCACCATTCAAAAGAATGTAATTTGAATAGGTCAAATAACATGACAAAACTTTTTACCAGCTATATATTCCAAAAAACGGTGCATAAAAATTATCATAGGAAATAAGGAGAAAGAACAAAAAAGAAAGAAACATAACCGTTTTCATTTTCCGAATAATATTTCAGTTGACCAAATCAAGCTAACCTTCCTCTACCATTAGCTATGGGTTTGAATCTATGAGAAATTCTAGAAATATTTACTACCCCGAGTTTTGGATTTCTATCAACAATTAGCTTACGCAGGTGGAGATCTAGTATTTTTTGAATCCAATGTACATTTTCGATACTGTTCTATATTAGAAATCTACATTAGGAAAATCAAATCTTTACTGGGCATAAAAACCATGCGAATAAAATTTGACAAGCATTTTATATGCAGAAGATGGTGACAAAATGGTATTGACTTGTCTATACTTCACAATATCTGATTCAGTTGGTAATTTTACAGAAAATATCTGGAAAATTTGAGCCGGTTATACAACACATTTATATAATAATTTAATAATGGTATCAGTGATATACTGATATTTGAACTTACCAAAAACGCATTTGGGGTATGGCGTGCAGCCGTTAGCCGGAAGCATTATCATAATGGAGTTCCACACGCATTTGTTCCAAAAGTATCTTTTCAACACCATCAACAAAGATTGCTAAGTTCTGCCGAATATGAACATCCAAGGAATTTGCTGCTTCCTAATGAATTGAAATCAATCAGTGAGGAAATATGAGTGTTCAAACTTGAAGGATGTGAGGTAAGACAAAGAACCTAGACAAGCAATTAGCAACTTATAGTACAAATTGTTGTTGAGTTCACTATGATAAACATGAAAAACTGTGAATATAGTCATATTGTAAGAAAGAATTTCAAAACCAAAACAACCAAAACCATGATTGATGTTAAATGTTGGCTTTCAAGCAAATCATAATTATTTTCATTTTTCCTTTTTCCCTTTCATGTACCAGTTTATCTTTTTCCTACTACCCAAGGGTGAGTAATTGTTTAGAAATTAATTGGGTGTATGAGCAGTGTAAACTTGAAATGTTACCATCTGGCTACTATATTTTGAAAACCATAATTCTTTTTTCAAAAGCAATTCTGAGACTCAAAACCACTCAGATATTTTGTATTTTTGAAAAATACGACCTGTAAAACACACAACTCTTTATGCTTTCTCAACAAACCATTTTCAGAATTCGGCAACACATCACCCTAACAAAAGCACCAAAAAGGTTAAAATTTTGAAAGTCAATTTCCTAATAATACAGGTGACAAGAGACTATCAATCATGGATCTGCTTACCTCAACCTTGCAAAAGAAGCTTAAAGAAATTCCCTTGGAATGATGATCTGAGTTCTTCAGAGAAATTACTTTCAATGGAGAATTTGACAGTGGCCAACCTTGTGATGGCTTTATGAATGCATCAACTCCTCCAACCAAATGAGCAACAATCATCTCATCTCTCTCAAAGTACTCGAAAAAATGCCTGTAAGTGGAATTATGTCAACATAAGACTTTTCAAAATATAAACCTTACAAGTTGGCCTAGTAACTATCTTTATATATCTGTACCAAAGATTAGAACATCAAAACTACATAGATGTTACCCAAAAATGCAGCATTCTCACCTTGATTTATTGGCAGTCTTCACTACAAATCGTCTTAGAGTGCTTAGAATAATTCTATCTTGAACATTTCTTATGAACCACTGTAGTGAAGAACTTGTCTCCAGCGAATCCAACTGTGTACCTGATTGCCTGCGTCATTACAGCATATTATGTTTGCGTTAAACTAAGGCAACTCAAAAAACAAAGCACATCAGATTCCAGGAAAAAATAAAAAATGAATGAATTTGTTTCCTTTCATCACATGTATACAACAGTTATGTGCTTTTGGTATTTCCTACATACCTAGAATGCAAATATTAATTCTAATAACTTGATCCAAATAATCAAACAACATGAACTAACTTCGTCACTTGATTACGCAGATGGTAAGCAATATATATCATAGCAACTAGCTTGGGCCTGTATAGTCTGTGGTGCACAGCTTTTAAAGTGTAACGTTCCTTCTTGTTTTCCATTAATTTAGTAATTTCCATTGTAGTTCACAAAATGAATTAGCAAAAAAATGTATATATAAGATACACTGTATGATTAAACATTGAAAGAAATTCACAAGAAAATAAACCTGAAAGACTTTGCAGCATCAACAAGATCAGTGATGTGTACGTCATTTGGAAACATCTGCAGAATATTGAAATAAGCATTTGAAGATTGTCAAAAGGTCTAAATAATTGCAAATGTTGAATCTTAATGTTCATGGGACTGAAAAGAAAAAAAATCAATTTACGGGCCAATTATGGTACCAACAGCAGGTATTGATGTGGTACAAGCAACATATGCCCTGGATTTTTCCAAGAGAGCGAAGCACTCAAAATTTCCAAATAGTTAATAGCAAAATAACCTAGGCTCAAGCTAATATGTGGAAAAGCCCAAAAGGCATAGAGCAAAAAAGAATCCACAAAACATGACAAAATGGACAGGTAATTACAATGACCTCAAAGTTATAAGAAAAACGAACCCAAAAATAGGGGTGACATAGACATTGTGAAAAGGAAGAAGATCCTCAAAATGAGCCAAAACATGGTCAATATCTAATACCATGATAGGGAAACCAATCTGAAAAACTTTTAGGTGGAAGAAACCAACAAGTATATGAACCCAAATCAAATCCTCTTAACCTAGTATAAGAACCCAAATAAAACTCAATACTCTGTAGAAACGGAATCCCAAACAATAACAAAACAAATATCAAGATTTCAGCTTTCAAAGCTTTGGAACTCACGGTGATGACTTTTCATGTTTAGGTGACTTCTCCTAATGATGCTTCAACTTTTATTAAAATTTTCCAAAAACAACATATGAGCTCATTTCATAAAATATGCGTTATGTTGGAATGGGAATAAGTTTTTGATGCTAAAGTAATACTGCAAATACTTCATTGTATATACTGAAAATATAGATGAAGTAATTGAATGATTTCATGTTGGTAAAGCACAAAGTATGCCATACCTCCACATTCTTTATTTCCATTGTCCCATCTATAACTTCTATAAGCAACTCATGATTCACTTCTGATGGCTCAATTACATCTTCAATTTTATGCTGAAACGATGATTCTTCTAATGTTGGAATATATGTTTGCATTGACAACCGAAAACATTTTCCATCAAAATCAATGACCTTTAGACCTGTCAACGAGTCCTCGATCTGTTCTACTGCATCAAACCTGAAAATTAACAAAGCAAGCATGTAAAAGGCAACAGTACAACACATAAAAGATACAGATAATTAAAACACAAAGTTAAAGAATAACCTTTTAAGTACAAAATCAAGATCTTGCAAGGAGTTAAGAATTATTTTGTTCTTCTCAATCTGACTTTCAAGTTCTAAAATCTGAAAAGTACAAAGAAATTATTATCAAATAACTAGTGAAGTACAACACATTGGACTAAACAATTACATTCTTCTCATCAATCAAAATTCTCTTCAATAAAACGTAAGCACCAAGCTAAAGTAAAAAGGCAGCACACAAACAGCCATACCCCTAAAAGCTAATAAAGAGAAGGGTAAAAAAGAAAAATCCAAAAGATAAGAGGAAATGTCCCATTCGACATCCCAATATCACATGAAATTTTAGAAGTTGTCATTAAAAATGCTACATTCATGAAGTGCATTCCTACAAAAAATGCCGATACTAAGTATCAAATATTATTAAATCACACGTCATGATGGAAAGTAGAAAAGAAAGTTCATCCATATGCTTCCCAACAAGGCCAAAATATCAGGATTTTCCTATTCTACTGAAGTTCGGTTATTTTAAATTCAATTGTCAAATGTAAACATCAGTGTAAGAGGAACTCAATATGATTTCTTATTTCCCCTTCCTAGCAAGTGTGGACCAAGGACAGAAGATGATCTCTGAAGGATAAGGAAAAATAGATGTGTAGAAGCAGTCACTGCATCATTTCCATTTACCTTTCATTTACTATATTCATATTCATAGAAATTGGTACCAATAATTTTAGCAGTTTCACAAACAAGTGTTTCTACATTGCATAATTCATTTTAAATCCCTTAGAACATACTAATAATAATTGAAAAAAAAAATGATGCTGGAAACTCAATTGCAAAGAACCCCATAAAAATTCTCTTTGATATTTTTCTTACAGCAAAGTTTCAGAAACAAATATGTCACAGCGACATAGTGATAATACATTTTGTGTCAAAGATAAACCAGGAAACTTGAAATCTTTGTAGATTCACAAAAGAATGAATAGATGACACAAATGCTATATTTTTTTTGCAAGTGCTATTAATGCTGGAGAAATGACTCAAACAGAGTGATAGAAGAAGTGCTTGAGAGTAAAACCTCAAATCTGTGGTCTTCATGAATTTTTATCAAATCTGATTGATCTTCTGTGTGTGTAGGACAAACTTGATCTTCTCCACGTGCAGGACAAACAGCTTGTCTATCCTCTTTTGCATTCTGTGAACCCTACCAGGTAATACACAAAAGCCACATTGGATCAGTTTCTCCTCAACAAATACGCGCTTGGGCCAATAAAATCCTACCTAATGGAGAGATAATTGGAGAAGTGACAAAACCCTATACTTTTCATTACAAAACCAATAAACCGGAAAAAGATGGATTATTTTGTGAAAGAATTTTTGGGCCTATTAAAAGTGGAATTTGTGCTTGTGGAAATTATCGAATAATCGGAGATGAAAAAGAAGACCCGCAATTTTGTGAACAATGTGGGGTTGAATTTGTTGATTCTCGGATACGAAGATATCAAATGGGAATCAACTACTTTAGTCAAAATACAGGCAAGGGTCAATACGAGTTTACTGACAATGAAAAAAAGTTTAAAACAAATAGTAAAAATACTTTTGTCAATTGGAGAACCAACCTCTGATACAATTAAATCTATAGCGCAATTTAACTCTTCAAGATCACTCTCCAGTCTATCAGAATCTGCACCAAAAAAAAAAGAAGAAAAAAGAACATATTGCTTATGCAAAGAATATAAATATAATGCCTTCAGAGCCACGACCTAAGTAAGTAAAAAATCTCACCTTCGACTTGAGTTCTCGTAAGAGTCTCAATTTCATTAGAGATTTTACTGCTCTCGGCCTCCACGGTCTTGAGCTCCTCTTTCAAGTGCTCTAAATAAGCATCTGCATCACAAATTCCATCTCCTTAATACATTTCAATATAAAAATTTATACAGCAGCACTGATATTCAAAAAATGATTTGTTTTAAAAGGGTGAAAGAGGTTCTCTTCACCTAAATCTTCAATTCCCAAGAAGCTAACGTCGGCGTACTCTGTGATAATTTCCTTCACTTTGCTCTGCACAATAATGATTTATTATTTCAATTTAAAAAATAATTTAAAATATAAAAAATTTGTTCAAGAGAGAAAAGAATAAAAAAAAAATAAGAATTACGAAATTGCCTCGAAATCGTGAGCATATTCTTTGAGTAAATTTTCCGAATCCGAAGACACTGTATTCGGTTCATCTTCAATGCCACTTCTGTGGATCTCCATCAACTCTTTTACTTCACTACAAATTGAAAAAAAAAATATATATATATATATATAAACATTAAGTAAAATTAAGTTCAAGTAACAATAATATTTTTTACAAATAAAAAAATTAAAAAATTAAAAAATTAAAAAAATGGCGATGAACGTGTATATATATATACACACCTGCGAAGAGAGTGGAGATCGAGAGGTGAAGAAGAAGAAGGAGTAGCAGTGGCTTCCACTTCCACTTCCATGGCGTCTCCGTCTCCCATTTTTGTCAAAATTTGATTTTTTTTTTTTCTTTTTCTCACTCTGAATTCACATTAAACACTGTTTTTTTGAGGGAAATTTAAAAAATGGGAAAAACACGAGAGCTCAGATCCTGGGCCGGGCTTCTTTTGGATTTATAATAAGCCCTTTGATTTTTTCTTGCTGAAGTCAAAATTTTGGACAACTTTTTATTTAGATTATGTTTGGGAACTTGGATAAATTGTGGGATTGGATTAGATTTTAAGATTAATAAATAGAAGGTTACTGTTGGCACTATAATTAAATTTCAAATCTACAGAAAGTCTGAATTTATATATTTTATAGCACAGTCTAGAGGTCTATCAACCATTGTTTGAAAATTTTCACTAACAAAATAGCGAGACCTTTATCTTACTCCAATACATGGAGAGATATATCTATCTCTACCACAAATGTAGGAAGATAATTTAAATTTGAACCGATGCCCTCCTGATGCTGTCGCATTGAATGCCCTCACCAATGTGATAGTACTGTTCACCACATTTGCCAAAAACCTGAGTAGAAAGTGTAGACTCTTTTTTCTTCCCAGGCTTGGGTAATGATTGATATATCTTTCTAAATATTAGAGAAATGGGATATTTAGAGATTGTGGCACAATAAATTCCTAATTGCAAAAATAAGTTGAGCATAAATTTAGATTGTGCCACAATAGAATGATTTCGGTTGATCTTGATAGGTTTCTAATTGTAAATATCGATAAACTTTTACTACTTTAGTTATTATGAAATAACAAATAGGTGCAACAAGTATTGCATCTTAACCTTTTATGATTAAAAAATTACAGAATCTTGTATTCTACTGCTTTTCCATTAGTTAATTGTTAGTTGACACATAGAATACCAATTTTGCGTTATTTTGGAAAAAAAATTTAATACTTTGAAATGTCTGTGATTGTTTGCATGTGTGTATATATGTTTGTTTGTTACAATAATTAATAATTAAAATTAAGTTGATATTTAATTGACTGAAAAATTATTTTAATAAATGTATTACGGAGACCTTAGGTTATAGCTTTTTCCTTTTTTGTGTAAATGTAAGCTTTTATTTAATTTTTTGGGTTTTTGATACAATAGTGAAAATTATTAAGTTTTATTAGAATATATGTAGTTTTTCCCTTTAAAGTAAGGACAAAATTGAGGATAAGGCTACGTTGCAGACGCTGTACCTAACAGCTGCACCTTAGCCAGCTCCACAAAGGGTGCATTTGGTAAGCAATTTCCCCCTCCTGTGCATGTGTGTCCTTCCACCATTGGCTGTGTACGTAACAGACAATGTACCGTAGCAAGCTCCCAAAATTGATATTTAATACATCAATTAACTGAAAAATAGTAAAATATCGTATTTTGTCATTCTTAGTTCTACCTAAATATTATTTCACAATAACTTAAATAATAAAATGAAAACAACTCATAAACTAATTGTAATTAAAATAAAATAAATGCTACCCTCCAACCATTGTGCGTTAATGTTACACTTTGAATTACTTGTGAACTTAGGAATTGTAATGAAAAACTTGTACCGGTGATACAGATATATGATTAATTTAACATGCCATATTATTATTATTATTATTATTATTATTATTATTATTATTTTAACAACTAATTGCTGAGTCCAAATTGTACGGCCATTAATTGCACCTTCAATTATCCCTCATTGGAAAATTGTCATCCACATAAATAATGCAGTACATATTACTTAAAAATCCTAATATATGGATCTTTTCTTTTATTTATATTATTTTTCAAAATTTTATAATCCACTTCGTATTAGTTGTTACAAGTTGTAATATCCCATTAATCTAATTTTTAAATTTCTTAAATAACAATACGAAAACCAAGAACTTAAATAATAAAGGCCAAACTGATGTTTTTTTTTTATTTTTTTTGCATTCCTTTGTACTTGTTTTGGAATTAGTTCAAGGAGCTGGTTGAACAAAACATGACAAAAGAAACGAAATTTCACTTCAAAATTTTAATTGTTACATGTCCTTATCACAAGTGAGATATAACTTTACGGTTATAATTGAAGCTATTGCGTGAAAAAATGGAGGAGACAGACAGCCACGAACTTGAAATACCATTATCATTGATATATACTAAAAAAAATTGCAAGGGAGAAGTCTAAAGAGCATTTCTATTTCATTTAGTCCAAGTGTTTTCCTGCATGATAAGCCACTATTATTTACCAAAGATTTTGATCAACTGAGAGTCGGAAGATAGACCCTGAAAATGCCTCGCTTTCCTACTTTCTGCCGGCAGTTAGGGCATTTTCCTTGTGCTGCAATTGCGCCCTTGATGCAGTCCTTACAGAATATGTGACCACACTTTGTTGATGTTGCTTCACTCAGTGGACCCATGCAGATTGGGCAACTGAATATAGGAGCTGCAGCCATAGGATCCTGGGGCAACTGTAGAGGCGCGGCATCATTCTGTAACCAGAAATTCACAAGTATTGGATCTGTTAAGTACATGTACTTGAGATATAAAATGAACTAAAAGCTTGTGAAAGAGCTGATGAAGCCTTTTTATTCATTGCCGGAATACTTCTTCACATTGTGTTCAGAAGGCATGGATTGAATCTTTGATATTGAACTCGATCCTGCTGTGCATGGTGAATTTACTTAAAATGAATTTCATTTCAAAGAACAGAAACAGAGTTTTGATGAAGAATGTGAAAAAGAAAAGAATATGCAATCTTTGTGTGTATCTTATAACAATGTTGATAAACACGTTTTCTAATTCCAGGTCTAATAGGCTTCGTCAAAAAAGATAATATCCAAGTGAAAAATGAAATTTGCATGGCCTGTATGATGCAAAGCAACCACAAGGGAAGCATTGATCTATATATCAGATTATGAGGCTTGAAATAGAGTGAGTCACTTATGCTTGAGTAAGAGCAATGCCGAGTCAATACTATCACTCCTCTTTTGTCTTCATCTTTTTCTCTCTAAACTTTCCAGCTCTACTGGATTATAATGCATTCGAGAAAAATGGTTAGATGATAGGAACATTGGAGGAGAGGAATGTACTAGGCAAATGAAGCAAATAAAGGACAGAAATATTAGGCTGCAAAATGGTACAGAGGAAATTCACAAGTAGATTGAAATAGCTGAACAAGTATATATGATCATTGAATAACGATGATGTTCAACATGTCGTCAGTTAAGTTGATGATATAGATGAATATAAGATGACGTTGAATAACAAATGATATGTTCAAAAATATTTTCTTAAGCCCCTATATCACAGTTGTGGATCTTAAACCCAGCAGGATGAGAGAATTTGAGCAGGGAAGAGAAGCATCGTGTTATTTGTTAAAGACAAAGGTGAACAGACAGATTTCTGGGGAGAAAATGGTTCTAGACTTTTCAGGCAAAAAAGAAAGGGTTTGATAAACATATTTTGAAATGTATACGAGAAGTTATCAAGAGGACAAACACTAAAATCAAACTTTCAAGATGTGATTGTTAAGGAGCCAAGATCAGTCGAATGATTCTTTTAACTTTGATTTCCAGGAGTGCAAGAGAGGAGGGGTTTATTGGTATAAGTGATCGTGTAGAGTGTAGACTAACAAGCAAGATGGAATGAAATTAAAAAATGGTAGAAGCCACAATAGATGCTAAATACAGAAAATTATTTGCCAAATTATCATTCACCATGCAAATGACATAATCTTAAGTTTCAGCTTTCAATGCAAAAATAATTGAAGAAAAATTAATCGAAAAAAAATTGCAAGGGAAAGTACTCCTAGAAACAGATAAGAAAGACACAATAATCAAGCAAGGAGCAATGAAATAGCTTATGCGATTGTCAGAATAACCTTGTTATTGTTACTAGTGTCCACATTTAAACAATTATCAGGAGTTGCTTCATCTGGTCTGTTCCTTCTCTGCTTGACATACAAAATTGCAAGGTCCGTGACTTCTGTCAATTACAATTCAAAACCAGAAAAATCAATCATATACTGACTCCAGAGTGAAGATAATGATCGATAGGCAGATATCTGCTCAGTGATAGAAGCACCAGTACAGAGAAAATTTCCTTCCAAATATTTCGAACTTACTATCAATTACAGAGACTAAATTATAATGAATATCTTATGAAACATACAGAAAGAACTATCAAGGTTAGAATTATCACTTACATTTTTTGTTTTACGTTTCCACACCGCCTACCCCATCCCACCCCCCTTCAAACCATGCACAAAGATAAATTAAGTTAATTCCTCTCCAAGTTGGTGAGAGTGAGGTCAGTTCCCTAGACTAAGTACAACCACTATGAAAAGACCAAAACAACTAGGCTATCCCATAGAGACGTGAGCATCACTTGCTAATTTAAGAAAAAACAAAATAATTGTCTACATCACCTCTATTACCTTTCTCTCACAATGTTATGTCCAATGAGGATGAAAATAGAGACTAAAAGTTTATAAAGAGCATGCATATAAATTTTTCATGGAAGCCTCAAAAGAAGTTTAGATTAATCATTTATCTACTGGAACCGCAAAACCATTACCTTGAAGGCTGTCTAATAATCCTCCGGCATCAGTAAGCACATGTCTCAACTGATCAACAACCTGAGAATGGTTTCTTCGAGAATTGTTCTTGGCCTAAAAAAAGTTAAAAGCACATAGAAATGAATCAGGCAAAATCTAAAAAGCATCTGAGGCCCTAACCAAAAAAAAAAAAAAAAAACTCTATGAAGACTAGTATCATACTTCAGCAAATATCCTTTGGTTAATTATAGCTAGATCATCATCAATAACCTCTACGCAATCTCCTATATCTCCTCGAGAATCACTGTGCCCATCAAATGGATATTCTTGAGAATTAGTAGCAATGTTTCCATCTGTAGGTGGATAGTTGAGGTCCAATTCTGGTAGAATCCTTCTTCTCTGACTGTCTCTCGCATTCCTTCCTAAACATTGTCCGAGTTCCCAAGTGCTCATGCTGCTGTCAGAGCTTCAAGCCCAAAATATCTGAAGCGAGTGTTAAGTTACTAATAAGAGCAGTATAGATCTATTTTCAGAACTTAAACATCCACAATAATCAACAAATCAGTATGTCAATGAAATCAGCCCCGCGACGCAGGTATAAAAGAGGAAAAAAAAAATGCAGAACTTCAATAAGCTCATTTTGCATGAAGAGCAACCAGAGAATCTGCAGAATCCAAAAATGATTTGCAAGTACTTTTTCTTTTATTATATACAGATATATTAACCCAAAAAAAAAAAAAATATTGAGAGTGGGCAAAACCCAAAATCAATTTTTAGCCAAGGAAAATTGCTTAAACACCACATGTCAAACCCAGAGGGCAAAATGGTATGAAAGTAATTAAAATGATGCAATTTCCAGCAAACATTTCCTATAATTGATGTATGGTTGTTCAAGAACATGATGAAATCAAACAAGAAGGCATTAAAAAGATCAACAAACAGACGCTTTAAATGCTAACGAGTGAAAGAAATATCATTTTCACCAAAGATTAAATAAATAAAAAATAAAAAAAATTAACAAGTCGAGTCGAGTGCATGTACGTACCTCTTTGTTGGGATTTTTGATTGAGTGAGAATAACAAGAGCGCATCACAGAGCTGTTTTGCGATTAACATATTTATAAACGATATTTTTTTTTTTTGGCTTAATGGAAACTCATACGTAAATGCTGCACGTGTTTTTTTAATTTTTTTTAAAATATTCATTAATCACAGTATCGGGAAAATCTTTTTGTTGCCATATTCGTCGCCATCGCTGCTCCTCGTCCTCGATTTGTTCTGTTTCATAATCAATTACGTTGTTGGTGGGTGGCCTACGGGCCCCCACAGATGCTGAAGCGTACTTTTGCGGGTCGGACTTGGCCCGACAGCAAATACTAAACCCGGTTTGATCTATGGATCCGTCTAATGTTGGGTTGGAAGTTGGATGGGTTTGCGTGGATTGAAAGTCCATTTGTTTTATGATTCTTTTTTCCTCTCAGAATGCAGGAATGTGTAATTTTCACAACCTAATCCCACACCAAATGTTTTGACAAACTTGATACTCCAACCAAATCTGTGACTCTCGGTTTAATTTAACAGTTAAAAGGGTAATTTAGTCTTTGCAAAAATGAGTAACGTGAATCCAAGTCCAAGATATGAGCACATAAATCTTGTACGCAAACAATACAACGCCTATAAAAAATTTAATTTAACGCTTAGTAACACATGTTTATATAAATAATATTGAATAAACAGAGGTAGTATATTAATATTTATTAAATAAAAATTATAAAGAGTCCTAAAACACAAGAGACAGATAAAAATTATTTGTACAAGTATTTGTAACTTTAAAATCATTTATAAATTATAATTTTACTTTAAATAACTTTTAAACCTATTAAATTTTTCTTTTTTAAAAATTAACAATTACATGTATTTTATTTAACTTCATATATTTCTACTATGTTAATATAATTTTAAAACTGTAAACACCAGACTTGTAGCTTTCATATTTTTAAAATTGAGAAGTGAATAAGACACGTGTATTCAGATCAATTTTAAGTTAATCCAATTGAAAAGAAGAAGTCCCTAAACCAATTAACCAATCACATGTACTTGTACGATTAAATAATAATTAAAAAAAAATTAGCCGATAAAATAAACCACTTAACCAACCCGACCCAAAGAAAGTAATGAAACCCGATAGATGAGTTGTCAATGTCATTATCCAAAACCAAAATTGTAGTCATAGTTCTGATCGTTAATTTAATTACGAAAACGCTTTAGCTTTAGCCCAAACTCCACTCTTCTTCGTCAGCAAGCTCTCTAGTCTTTGGCCTTTAGGCTCTGGCTCCATCTTCTTCGTTCACTTTGTGTTGTTCTGTTTGTTGTGTCTCTCATGCACATATAGTGAAGAAGAAATAGCAAAATGCATTCCAAAAAGAACAACAGAGCGTTGCTTCAGTGTCTCGCACTCTCGGTTTATCCGATGATGATGATGATGATTCACTTGTCATGCGTATCATCATCATCAGCTTCAACTTTTTTCAAGCCCTTCAACGTCAGCTACGACCACAGGGCTATCATCATCGACGGCAACCGCCGTATGCTCATCTCTGCTGGAATTCACTACCCTCGTGCCACTCCTGAGGTGCCCTTTTCGTTTTTCCCTTTGATTTTTTTTTCCATTTAGTTTCGTCACTGATGAATTTGTTGACCCTCTGTCTGTTTTTTTTTTTTTTTTAACTTTTTCATTTTTCTCATTTGCATTGTTTAAAGATATGAGTTTAAATCAATTGTTATGATTGGCAACAAGGCAATTGTATATTGTACTTAAGTTGGGTAGGCAATTTAGCATTTTATGTAACTTCGAATTCCAATTATTCAATGACGGCCTGTTCGGGATTAAGGGAATGTAGCTTTTGATCTGCAAGTTCCTTTGAAATGAAATTGCTAGCTAGCAAGTGAAAGTGGGTGGATGCTGTTAACCGCAATGCCTTGTTTAGGGAAGCATTTTAGTTGCTGAATTTGCTGTGCTTTTAAAATTAAGTGAAAGTACAACAGTTACGAGGACCCTTAGTCAAGCAACTTCCTAGTATGTTTATTGAGAACTGTATAGATGCCCTTGAAATTCACATTTGTGGTGCATTGGTGACTGTTGCTTCCTTCATTTTAGTCGTACTCTGTGTGCTGATTCGCTCTAGTTCTTTTCCCATGGTGCTAATTTATATTCTAATTTCTTTTCTACCTTTTTCGCCTGTTTCATGTGGCGACCTTCTTTCCTGGTTTTAGCCTGTTTATTACTTATCTAGATATGGACTAGACTATCACGCTTTGGCATTGTTAACTTATCTCTCATCATTACTTTTAGAGCCACTATGTTATATGTCTATGTGTAAACTCCTTTGTATGATGTCAGATGTGGCCTGATCTGATTGCAAAGAGTAAGGAAGGTGGAGCAGATGTGATCGAAACTTATGTGTTTTGGAATGCACATGAATCAATCAGAGGACAGGTGCATTCATTTTTCTATCCACCTAATCGGGGGAAGTAGCTTCAGAGGGTTATATATTTCATTTTACGAATTATTAATTTTTATCTAATTGCTTGTTCAGTATAACTTCAAGGGGAAAAATGATATCGTTAAATTTGTGAAGTTAGTGGGATCCAGTGGGCTCTATCTCCACCTCCGCATTGGTCCTTATGTGTGCGCTGAGTGGAATTTCGGGTCTCACCTTTTTTCTCTCCTTCATCATACTAGTTCATATGTGTGGTTACATTTCCATTTGTAAAAGATATTTCAGGTGCAATGTATTATTATGCTACTTTATCGAGAAAAAAGTTCAATGTGCTGATTATTCTCTTAGGTAACTGCTTGGTGCTGTCCACCTAAGGTGGTAGTATGTTGAAACTGCATAACTGCATTGCTAGGCATGTAGAAAGCAGAATCTCTGCTTCACCATACCTTAGTTCATAGAATATGGAATGCTGTCCATTATTCGATTATTAAATTATAGAAGCACAGAAGTTACCAAATATTGGTATCACATTTGCAACGTTAATTGATATGATTAAAAAAAAAAAGTGCCATTGCAAGCATTGTATTTCTGAATAGAAAGAACTAAGGAATTTCAGAAAAATCCATATAGAAGGTAACTAGAATGCATGGGTGTTGAAGAAAATTTATTTCATTGTGGGAAAGTAACTACTTTAAAGAAGGCTCTTTCTATTCTTAAGCTTGAAACTGAAATGAAAAAGTGTGGAACATTTGAAAATTGTTATCTGTTGCATATTTTAATTTTTTCAGTAATTGATGTCATCATCCTGATGTAGCCAGTAATGTACAACGCAGATTATATTTCTTAGTCTTTTTCTTTTTATATTTGGAGTTCCCATCTTATTTCGACTAATAATCTTGTAGGGGCTTCCCTGTATGGCTGCGTGATATCCCAGGCATAGAATTTCGAACAAATAATGCACCTTTCAAGGTAAATGAACCTATACATCACTTATACTTGAAAATTAATCTGCTTTTCACTTATTTACCTGAAGGATGATAATTCTACACTATAATAAACTAGTACCAAATTATCTAGTAAATTGAAATAATCAAATTGAGCTTTTCATTGTAATGTTCAACCACTTTGAGCCTAGATCAAGTGAGACCAATATTTTTGGCAAGGTGAATATATTTTCTTCAGCCATGGAACAGAAGTTTTACAAACCCGGCCTTACAGCAACATTTGCTCTATAATTAAACATTATGAAAATTTGGATTACAAAAATGGTCCAAATTTGATCCAAAGATAGTAAAGGCAACAAATGGTGTATCAATTTTGTTGCAACAAGTGTACAAGCTTTTTCCATAAATTTGAATCAGTTGCGATAAACTTATTATTAGATTTTATTTGATGACTGGAACGTGACAAAGGTTTAATCATCTTTGAGCACATTTTTCTTCTCACTGATCAGTCAGTTCTAGGCTCTTCTATGAAATGCCATGAAGCTGTTCTTTAAGTCTAAACATTTTACTGTTGGATACTATGGATTCATAAATTTGCACCTTTCCTTCTTTGAGACTGTCAAGGAATAGAGATATTTAAATGTTTTCTAGGATTCTCCCAGTAACAAAACAACTTTGAGCATGGTCAAAGTCAGCAAAGAGTGAAATCTTTGTTTACAGGTTTTGACTAGCTAGTCACAATATCGAGCACAGATTCACCCTCTATTCACCCATGAAGGCATCACAACAAAATTTCTTCTTAGTTGATCATTTTTTCCAGTTTTGTTCTCGAAAATATGCTTTCATTTAGTTTATTTACATGTGTAATAGCTCCTTGGGAAGTGTTCTATGAGTTTATATCTGGCAAACTGAAAGTAGCTTAAGTTGCAGGTGGGGTTTATGGCGTGCAATAATTTACTCTTGTTGACAAAAGTTGTCCAGAAGATTGTAGATAACTGAATTTTAATTTTGTGTTTGTGATACTGAAATGATGCGCCATTTTCTCAGGAGGAGATGCAGCGATTTGTCAAAAAGATTGTGGATCTAATGCGAGAGGAAATGTTGTTTTCTTGGCAAGGTGGTCCAATCATCATGTTGCAGGTTGTGTCCTAAAGTTCATGTTTTGGCTTGTTTCAACATGCTATATTAGTTCAATGGCCTTGTTTGAAGAATGGCCAATTTGCATGTGTGATCTACACTTGAATGATGATGTAGCATTTGCAGTTAAATTTATCTCCTTCAGGCCTTTTTTTTTTTTTTTGGGTTACAATTTTGTACTATTCTTATAGCATTAAAAAAAAAAAAGCTTCTACTAGAGCTAATTTTTAATTTTTCTCAGATTGAGAATGAATATGGAAACATGGAAAGCTCATATGGACAGCAAGGAAAGGACTATGTTAAATGGGCTGCTAGTATGGCTCTTGGGCTTGGTGCTGGGGTTCCATGGGTTATGTGCAAGCAAACTGATGCTCCAGAAAATATTGTAAAGTCTTTGCCTTAATTATCTGTGTAATTATCTTCCAAGTAATGCTTATACGTGTTAAATTGCAATTAAGGCAGTAGAGAAACAGTGAGTGGAGAGAAGCTTGAATTGGTTCTTAAATGCAAAGCTGTTTATACGTAGAGGTTTTTGTTGTGTTAAGGCGCTCAGATTTGGGACTTTTAAGAATTTGTTCGTTGACGGCTTGTCTTTGCTCTTAACAGATAGATGCTTGCAATGGATACTATTGTGATGGTTACAAGCCAAACTCCTACAACAAACCAACTCTGTGGACAGAGAATTGGGATGGATGGTATGATAGTGGAGGATTATTTTGATAGCGCTATTTCATCTCATCTTGTTATTATTTATTTTAAAATTTTAATTTGCTCTCTATTCTCTAGTGCTTGATCTGTAGAATATACTTGATCTCTTTAGAATATTTGGACAATTTAACTAGAGAAGTGAATTTTTGAAACTCTCTATTGGTACATTACTGGGAAAATCTCTCTTTCATGGCCTTAGTTTTTGCATTAATTTTGAATTTTTTCATGGAATAAAAGGGAGAGACATCGTTTGCTAACAGGATACTTTTGGGGGGTTATTTTTAAGGTGTGTAGAAAACTTTGCTTAAATATATATCCAACCGAAAATTTTCTTCAGGGTCTGAAGAGCAAATGCTGGGCATTCACCTATCCTTGCAGCCTACTCACAAAGTGCCTTCTTCAGTGAAACACGAAACTATGGTGAACTATAGAGTCTTTGCCCTTGTGTTTGTTTTTCATTGCTATATTTTACCCCAACCATTTTATGCTACCCTTACTTTTTGCAAATGAAAATTATTTACTAAGTTTTTTTAATAATTATTCTAACTTACATTTTGCTTACATTTTGATTAAAGTGATATATTAAATGTTTCTTATAAAATAAAGTATAATAGTTTCCCCAAACATTAAAAAAAGGGGTAATTCGTTTTATCTCTCATGTATTCTTAGCTATCTGCATGTGAGCAAAAATGAATTCTGAGATTTCATTTTTAGGCTATCCCAATTATCCTGAGTATCAACTGCATAATGTTTGGGACGTATCTTCCACTTGCTGTTGGGATTCTGAAGTTTCAACACTTCATGGAAAGCTGCTTACCATTGGTTTTGATGCATGTAAAATTTTCTTTTTGATTAAACTCTGTATTGGTTGTCATACAGAGGGCTTTTTCTGTTTTCCTGGCTACAAGAATATAAATTTTAAATGATTTTTGATGATAGCTTATTTTATTCCCTGGTGAAGCAAATTTCCTTCTTTTTTACTTGCTCACAGAATGCATGGCTATGTATTCTAATATCTGATTAGTTGAAAAAGCATTTTCATCTTTTTGAGATATATTATTTCACATTGAGTTCTTCCCTAAGTTGTACTTCAAATACTTGTTTGTAATTAGCTATTTGTTTTTATGTTGCTGATGGTACACAAGCAATGGGTCCTTCAGGAGTTGTTAGCTATTGTATGCCTCAGTCCTTTGTTAGGATTCTATTTCAAATATGCTATTGTATCTTAATGACCATAGTTTCATTTATTTTTGTTTTATTTTCTGTTTCTTATAGTAAATTTGAACAATGAAACAATTTAGTTGGTTGATTTTTGAAGGTATACGACATGGGGTGGAAGATTGCCTCATAGGCCTGTTGAGGACCTTGCATTTGCAGTTGCGCGATTTTTTCAACGTGGGGGAAGCTTTATGAATTATTATATGGTACCATAGGCAACTGAAACTGAATGCTGAATTTGATTGTCCAACGCATGAATGATTGAATGGTAGAATAGGAGTTTCTTTTGGAAATAGTATGAGATTGTTGAAACCTTGAATTAGTTTTATGTTGATTCTTTCCTGCAGTTGGTTAAAGGGTTCGTGGTTACCACTGTTGTATGTTTTCGGTGAAACGTGTTAATTCGGTGCCAGAACATATGCATGCCTTCCTAGTTGGAATTCCCCCCCCCCCCCCCCTCCCCCTCCAACTATTTGCAATATCGTGCACAAGTTCTATAACAATGGTTAAGAAATTGAAGTAGATACTTAGAAAGTGGCTAGTGCCATCATAATATGGCATTGAAGCCTTCTTTGAGGGTGAGTCAGGGTCTAGTCTTGGTAAATATGACCAATAGTGAACATGTTGGCTATGTAATATCTGCTAAAGTCCACTTGTATTCTCATATATTTATTTTTAAATGCTGCATTTTGACAAGCCTGATGTATGGTTTTCAGTATTTTGGTGGAACAAACTTTGGTCGGACTTCAGGGGGCCCGTTCTATATTACTAGTTATGATTACGATGCTCCAATTGATGAATATGGTGGGTGAAATTGAATTTAAATAACTGTAATTGTTCCTCAGTTAGAAGCATTTTTTGATTCTTTTTCTGTAGCACATGTGTTTATTTGTTGTCAAGATGTTGCAGAATAAATAACTTGCAATGTTGATGTCCAAAATATCCTTCATATAGGTCTTCTGAGTGAGCCTAAATGGGGTCATTTAAAGGATCTGCATGCTGCTATAAAGCTTTGCGAACCTGCTCTAGTTGCTGCTGACTCAGCTCAGTATATAAAATTGGGACAAAACCAAGAGGTTCGTGTTATTTTTTTTTTCCTTAATATTATATAATGTTAACCAAACCTGAAAATAGGAAACCCCAAGAGGTTTTGCCTATTTTAAGCCTAATGTTATTTAAGGTTCTCAATTAACTACTAATTCCCCAGGATCCAATAGATCAAAATCATCCTTCACCATTTGCTACTCCTATTTAGTTGAATCTCACTTTGGCACCATCACCATATCGAGTGGTTCTCCCATGAATGGACTTCTACCTTCAATGCCGGGACCATTTTAATGTTTTGATCTGAAATTCCTTATAATTTCTTAAAACACAGTAGAAATATCTTTGTGATTGTGTAACCCACATCAGCCAATGTACATGAATTTCTTTTGGAAGTCAACTCCCAATAGTCAGTATATTCTGTTAGGAAGAAGCTATCTTTTTGTGTCATTTTTCAACTATAAATAGTGGTTTTCCTCCTGGCAGTTTCAAGTGTTTCATGCCAGTTCTACCTTTTTAATTCAATATAGTGTTTCTAAATAATTTCAGGCACATGTGTACCGCGCAAATCGTTATGGAAGTCAAAGTAACTGCTCTGCTTTTCTTGCTAATATTGATGAACATACAGCAGCTTCTGTGACATTTCTTGGTCAATCATATACTTTACCACCGTGGTCAGTGAGTATACTACCAGATTGCAGGAACACTGTGTTTAACACTGCAAAGGTTTGATTCTGATTTTACAACATTACACTGATTGAAGAAGAGTTGATTTTGACAGTAATTACATTTTATGAAGACCTGTTTGGATACATAAAAATAAATCTACTTTATTTATTTTTACCATTTCTAGACTGAATGCTAGACCTGCATAGACTCTAGTAAAACTTACATCTTACTTATATGCCCACCCATGAAGACAAATACATACAATAAGGTACTAAAAAAAAAAAAATGAAAGGATTCTAGCCATTGAATCCAGGTGAGACATAGTACACAATTGTCCACCAATTATAGCTTTCTGGTCTAGGAGTTACATTAGCTATTTCTTCTAAGGTTGGGGCCAGTCTTTTTTTTAATTTTTAATTTCTCTTAAAAATTAGCCTTAGCTTGACATCTACCATTTAGTTGCACTTTTGAATGCTACAATTAAATTCACTTTAGTATCAAAAGTTGGTGCATATAGAGTATGAACAAGCTTTATGATGAAATCTCTTATGTCATTAATAATGTAGATTTGAAAGATACCTTTTGAATGGTTGTGACATAAGAATTCATGCCAAAACACGAAAAATGTTTGGGCCTCTGTAGACAGCTGCATAATTAAAGGCATGGAACTTGGGCTAGAAGCCCAAATAATTTATGGAATCTTCAAACATATTTCTTGTCTTGCAGTTATGTGAGCACTGTCCATTTTCATCATATTTTTGCCAGTTGGATGCTTTTGACAAGTTTATTTGCATCTCATATGGTCATTTTTTGTTTCTTCTATTAATATTATGTTGGTAATGATGATTTGAATTTGAACTGTCAATTGTTGCAAATTGAAATGGGGCCAATGATAGAATACCTTTAGGTTCTGACATTTTGTGGTATGCTGTTGAGTGGCTTTTTGTTTTTTTTTTTGGCTTTGAAGAACTAATAGTTTTCAGTTTCTAAGAGATGACTGAGGCATTTTCTTTCATTCTTTCTTTCTCTCTTTCTTCTTTATTTATTTTTTTGATGTTTGTCTCTGAGCAGGTCAGCTCTCAAACTTCCATCAAAACTGTGGAGTTCTCTTTGCCTCTTTCTCCGAATATTTCTGTGCCCCAACAGTCTATGATTGAGAGTAAACTTTCCTCTACTTCGAAATCCTGGATGACTGTGAAAGAACCTATTGGTGTTTGGAGTGAAAACAACTTTACCGTCCAGGGCATATTGGAGCATTTGAACGTGACAAAAGACTATTCTGATTATCTATGGCATATAACCCAGTACGTAATTATTTAGTTTTTGGTCTAGGGTAAAATAGGATAAAATGTTGTTGAAAAATAGATTGTAAAAAGGAGATATATCTGCAGCATAATTGTTTCTTGCCTGTTTATTCAATGTTGTTTAGATTAATTCAATCCATATTAAGAAATAAGAATGACAAATATGATGGTCAAAATATATGAAAGGCAAATATGTGAATCATATAACTACATTTTTACTCACAGACCCTCCCTCCTTCCACTTTTATGCTCTTATGATCCCTTATGTCATTTTTTCCCAGTCATCTATTGTTGGTGGGGAAGAAAATCTTATGCCATAAGTTACAATGTGGGACTAAGAGATAACATATTCTCATTTGGGTAACTAATTCTTTTCTTACCTTCCATAACCAGATAATATATTGAATTGAGTCAATGTGGCGATTTAGTTTGGTCCTCAATTGTTACTGTTATTGAACATGTTAGTCATGCTTTTATTTAGGCCAAACCAGGTCTATTAATTTAACCCTTTAAATTAATTATTATGTATCAAAAAGAGAAGGGTTTGCTAGTGTTTGATTAATTCTATCTTCTGTTATTGAGTAAAAACAGTTTTACTTTTTTTTGAAGAAAATAATGACATAATTAATTATCTTCATCTCCACCGCTCCCCCCAAATGTCGATTTTATATTAATGCTTATTAAACTTGGATTGCAGAATATATGTTTCTGATGATGACATCTCGTTTTGGAAGACAAACGAAGTCCGTCCAACAGTAACGATAGATAGCATGCGTGATGTGTTGCGTGTATTCATTAATGGCCAGCTCACAGGTGGATTTATTTCCCTCTCTCATTTGTGTTTAAGTTTGTGCTTGTGTTTTGTTTTATTTTTTTCTTTTATTTGCTTTAATATTTTTTTTTTCCAATTGTATCTTTCTTTTTTTTGGGTCCTCATTTTCTATTATTGTTGTCAATAGGAGGGGCCATATTTGGCATATTCAAGTACAAACTGCCTATTTGATCATATGAAATGATGGGTCTAGGGAAAAAATTAATTAGTTGGACAGAGTATTTCAAGGTAATAATAATAAAACTATGTCAAAAGTACGTAGTGATTAGGTTTACTTTTCTC
Organism: Citrus x changshan-huyou; assembly: GCA_039657385.1. Taxonomy (NCBI): domain Eukaryota; kingdom Viridiplantae; phylum Streptophyta; class Magnoliopsida; order Sapindales; family Rutaceae; genus Citrus; species Citrus x changshan-huyou. The sequence continues at coordinate 13,568,952 of CM077555.1, forward strand.
GATTTTCATGCAAGTTTTAAAATTATAAATAGAATGCAATTGAATGTACAAAGCTAAAGTCATTTTCATGCATGTTGAAAAACCTTTCGTTCATAATCTTATGGCGGAGTGGTTTGGTATACCATGATATCTTTCTGTTAATCAACATCTAAAAGTTTTGAATGGAGATCCTAGTGCATCAAATGGAAATTACTGGTTTTAGCTTTAGACATACTGCTAGCATTTTTCTGCAACTATTTAATGCGAGAAGGTCTTTCTTTCTTTCTATGTAGTGCCTGAGTTCTTTATGATAAAATAAATAAAGGAAACTGTGTCTCTCTAACTCATTCTCTCTCTGTCTTGTGTTTTGTCTGCCCTGTCTTCATTGTCAATGAGGCCTGAAAGTTGCTTTCTGTCTTTTGTTACTTTGCGTCCTTTTTCTTCCTTTTTCTTGCCATTCCTGTACTCTTTATGGTATTAACATGGATATTGACAATTACCTTCTATTTTGAAGATAAAAAAATTGATGTAGTTCTACTGAAAGTATTTTAATATGCTAGGTAAGTAAAGATTTAGTTGTTTCATTGTGATTGATTTCTAAAATGGACTTTTTATTACCGGCAGCCACAAAATTAATGACTTGCATTGGCTTGGGGCTGTTAGACTATACTTCCTTCTAAATATAAGCCAGTATTGGAATGCTTGTTGCCATTCTATGTTTCATGTACATAATTACCTCCTTTATTTTCTCTAACTTGATCGCTATGTCTTTCCAAAGCGAAGGCAGTGTGATTGGTCATTGGGTCAAGGTGGTGCAGCCAGTTCAGTTTCAGTCAGGATACAATGATTTAATCTTGTTATCTCAGACTGTTGGTTTGCAGGTAAAACTTGATAATTTTTTATGTTATCTTATTTTATATTTTATATTGATAGAGTGATGCTTTTGTCAAAGTTGTAGCTTTATCTGATGATAAATCTCGATTTGCTTAGCAATTGGAGCAGCTTATTTTTTAACTAATGTTGACATAATACCCTTTGAGTTGTGCCCTAATGTTCAACAAAAAGGGTCTGTTTTAGAGAATTTCGGCTAGAGTGCAGGCTCTAAATTGAAATGAAACTTATTTTGTAAATTTTTAACTTCCCCAGGTACTCTTTCTTCACTGCATTAATTTAGTATCTCTCTTGCTCTCTTTACTTCCGTAATTTTCTTCGCAATCCTTTCTCCCTCTTCTTGATTAATAGTCAGTCATCTCCACGCCTTGTTTCTTCTATCCATGAATTAATTTTCTAGGACTAGTTTGTTTTCCCTTCCTGAATTTCTTGATTGTTATCGTGGGAGTTGAAGCGTTATGAATACTTGAATTGTCTAGATGTTCTGGGAACCTTTTCTTTAGTTATTTATCAATGTCTGTTGGTCTTTATTTTGTCCCCAAAGAGGATGTCGGTTACTGATTCAGCATTTGTATCATATGGTTTCAATTGCTGGAACAGAATTATGGCACCTTCCTTGAGAAAGATGGGGCTGGTTTTAGAGGCCAAGTTAAGCTTACTGGATTTAAAAATGGGGATATAGACCTTTCAAAGATATTATGGACATACCAGGTATGATTCCAATGTTTTGGCAGGTAATCTGAACTTCATTTTGGATGTAATGTAAAAATTTTGATTTGGTGATATTTTATTTATATTTTCTTTACCCAAAGTTAGTCACTTGGTTGATTTTGCACCTAGTTGCAATGATTGCTGGCTGAAATGACTTGGGGCCGTCTGAAAGCATTGTACATGCATTAGCAGTTTTATTGCTTAGTTTTAATTTATTAAACCATAAATTTCTATCATATCAGCACTGTTACAGAATTTGTACATGCTGTATCAAACAATTTAAGGCACGCAGGCATCTTAGCACGAAATTTGTGATCTTACATATGTTTTGGTTATATATTTCCTGAGTGGTCTCTGGATCTTGAATCTACCTGACATAGAATACTTCGGATTTCATTGCAATATTATAAAGTCATGGGATTTCTATCACGTCTAAGGTAAATAATGCCGTTGCAGATGTTGCAATATATGTAGTGTAATAAACCTACCCAGTTGTGTCAAAATTGCAATTTTTTTATATAATAAATGCAGCAAGCAGCAACTCAATTTGGAATATATATATATATAATGGGGCTCTTGCCAGGCATGGCCCAGTGACATGGTGGACCATGTCGTGCTGGCCTAAATGCCCACATGGACCTTTGTCTCCGGCACGGCCCATTAGACATTTCTAGAATTGTATATGATGGTACATGTTATTGCTATTGTAATGTTATAACTCCATCCTCAGTTGATCTGATTGGCTCTTCTTCAGCACCTTGAGCTGATTACTTTCAAGGCTTGCGATAAAAGCTTTTAAGGATTAGTATTTTCTTTCCCCAAAAAATAATAAATAATGTTTTTCTTGATGTCAGGTTGGTCTTAAGGGTGAGTTCCAGCAGATATACAGTATAGAAGAAAATGAGGCAGAATGGACTGATTTGACACGTGATGGTATTCCATCCACCTTCACCTGGTACAAGGTACATTCAATAAATTTTAAGAGTTTAATTAGGATGATTGTTACGTCATTACCTGTTATGAGGTAATTTAAGTATTACAAGCATTACAAGTATTATGTTTTTTCTTTTTTTTTTTAAATAATAATAAACAATCAGTACAATCATGCTTCCTTCTTTTGTGGATTTATATTCTTTATTCTCTTTTAGTATACCATCTCCTTTAGTTCATTATTTTCTTTCAGTGTTGCCAATTACTGCTTGCAAGAAATTTTATTCATATATAGCCCATTTTCCCCAACTCATGCAGACATATTTTGACGCTCCTGATGGGATAGACCCAGTGGCTCTCGATTTGGGAAGCATGGGAAAGGGCCAGGCTTGGGTCAATGGCCACCATATAGGTAGATACTGGACTGTGGTTGCCCCGAAAGGTGGATGTCAAGATACATGTGATTACCGTGGAGCCTACAATTCCGATAAGTGCACTACAAACTGTGGGAACCCTACTCAAACCTGGTAATGTTCCAAAACAGGATTAGCTTATTCTGTTTCACCTTAATATGAGAAATATTGACTCAAAAATAACTGATTCTTAAGAATATGCTTTCCCTGGGTAACTATGGGACACATTTTGTCTTTTTAAATTGGACAATCGTTCTTATAATGAGTTCAATGCTACAAACCTGAAATGGCTAACACTTGCCAATCTTCAGGTACCATGTGCCACGGTCATGGTTGCAAGCATCAAATAATTTACTCGTCATCTTTGAGGAAACAGGAGGCAATCCGTTTGAGATTTCAGTCAAGTTGCGTTCAACTCGAATTGTCTGTGAACAAGTTTCAGAGTCCCACTACCCACCTGTTAGGAAGTGGTCCAATTCATATTCTGTTGATGGAAAATTGTCGATAAATAAGATGGCACCAGAAATGCATTTGCATTGTCAAGATGGATATATTATCTCTTCCATAGAATTTGCTAGCTATGGTACCCCTCAGGGTCGCTGCCAGAAATTTTCAAGGGGCAACTGCCATGCGCCCATGTCATTATCCGTGGTGTCTGAGGTAAAAATGCTTTTATCATAGTTGCTTCTTGATAAATGGAACTGATTATGGTGAGTTTGTCCGGTGATTGACACCACTAAATCATTCTTTTTTGCAGGCTTGCCAAGGTAAAAGTAGCTGTTCCATAGGAATTACAAATGCTGTGTTTGGAGGTGACCCATGCCGCGGCATTGTGAAGACATTAGCTGTTGAGGCAAGATGCATCCCCTCATCGAATACTGGTTTCTCTCAGATTTAAGTGACAAATTGCCGCAAGATGTTCGCGGTTGATACCCTAAATCTATTACAAAAAGCAAACTGTTTTCATTGCATTCTGTCCGCATTTCAGGCCGACAGGTCGCATGGGAAATCCAGTTGTATAATTTATACATGTTGCAGCATCTGCTGTTGTATTCTACGGGGTACATAAACCTGTTATAACATTTGCACATGCCCCTTGCCCAAAAAGAAGGGGTCTCTGTAAATGGAAATTCGGTAAATAATACAAGATACGCTGATTCTCAAATATGCAAATTCGAATTCACACACTTTCCGGGGTTTGATTAGAATATAAAATATTGTATTGGGAAAAAGTGCAAACAATGAAATAAATCTTCGTGATTTCAGAATTTATCAAACTTTCTCTGAGATTACTTATTATCATGAACCTTTTTCAGAATTTGGTAGGGATCTCTGTCCAAGTTTTCATACCGCTAGTGATAAACCTTCTTTTAGAGATCTGAATGTTACCAGCGCGTAACACGTATTCATTCACAGCATTCAACAAAATAACATCTACAAGCTCTTCTAAAACCGGGGTTTTTAATTAAATACCCTTTAATAGTTTCAAAATTATTTAAATACCCCCTCCCTTTTTGGTTTTCATGGATACCCTAATAAATGTGAGTAAAGTCAGAAATACCCTTAATGAATGCATCAAATTCACTCAATGAATTGTCTTCATATTTCTTTCCTCATTTCTTTCACCCAAATCTATTTTTGCTGCCGATTCTTTCAAAATCTCTTAGAATCTCTCAAAATCTCTCATAACTTCTTACACAAATACAATTATGTATTCATTTCTTTAACACCTACTTTTCTTTAAAGGTGCATTGCTTATTAAACAACCCAATAAGGTATGTTAATGTTGTTGGGTTTTAAATTTTTTAATTTTTAGGAAAATTTAGAAATTTTCCTCACATTACAATGTTTTATTTTCACCATTTTTTCTTATACGTAGAAATATATGCAATGTAGGTTGTTTAATTATTTTTTTCAGCAATATAACTTATTTATGGCGAAAATGTTTCGAGTCGTGCATTCTTTTGATACCGTGTACGTCATATAGTTAGTCATGTAGGTCGTGTAAGTAATATAGTCGTGTAAGTCGTGTAGGTCATGTAAGAAATATAGTCGTGTAAGTCGTGTAAGTAATATAGTAAGAAATATAGTCGTGTAAGTCGTGTAAGTAATATAGTCGTGTAGGTCATGTAGGTCGTGTAGTTACTTGTATATGAAATTTAATATTATTGTTTTTATTGTATCATCAGATATGGTTTTGGTACGTGTGCCTATTCTCTTCAATGGTGAATGAATTGAGCAAAATGACGAGTATAAGTTCAAAGGTTCAAAGGCTAAAGGGATAATGATACCACGATCGACAACATATGCCGAATTGGTGGAGAAGATAGCTGAAGTTATTGATATAGATACTTCGGAATTCGAAATCACAATGAAGTTCAAACTTAAGACATCTGATCCTATGCCACCAGTTACAATTCAAACCAATGATGATGTGGAATTTTTTTAGATTCCAATTTAATTTCACTTCTTTTTTTTAATAATTTTCGTTGACATTTTCTGCATAGCAGCAAATATAAATTCTTAGCACAAATTAAGTCTTTAAAGAACTAAATTAATCTAATGATTAATGAAAAAATTTGTGTAATTTTAAAGTCGCAATTAAACATATTACAACCATTTAAAAAGTTTTTTTTTTTTTTTTCTTCAAAGTGCTTTCTTCCTCTGGCCAAGCATACAAGCATACATGAGGAATGCCTGCATATAATTAATCCATGAAATCAATTAAGAAAAAAAAATATCAACTATAGGAAATTAATGTAATGTTATACACATAAGAACACCATTCGCAGTGATAAAATATTTCCACTCATAACTAGACATATCATGACTTACCATGGCTTATAATTGGAAATTAAGAATCTCTCTAACTAATGACATTTCACAAGGTAAGTGTAATACAAGAATATCGTGTAATTGTATAATACATGAAGGTTGTATAAACATGCAATACATGAAGGTCGTGTAAACGTGTAATACATGAAGGTCGTGTAATCGTGCAATACATAAATGTTGTGTAATACACAACCTTGAATCTTACATAACCTTACACGACCAAATCTTGTGTTACATAACAAAATTATAATCAGCACAATCCATTAATTTTTCACAATTTGCATGCAGCAAAACAACTAGAAATTTATTTTCGAACATGTTATGAGAGACCCACAACTAATTAATCTATTTTTTCAATATAAAACCCTAGCTTTTTGTTTTTTTCCCTTGAATATTAACAAGAAAACTAATTACATGGAATTACTTGTCTCAACTAGTTACATTCTGATAATTTTGTAGTAAATGATCAACTCTCTCCAGCGATTATGTAGTGACGAACTATGCTTCGCTTTCTCAGTTGTGGCAGCTTCCCCTTCTCAGGCTTAGTTTGCTCGTGTTGAAGTTCGATTTACCATGTATGGAGAATGAATGTTTGTTTCGGTAGAGGTGATGCCGGTGAGGGAATTGCAGTGTTTGTTTGTTTGAGTTTGATAATGGAGGGAATTGCAGCAGATGAGTGTTTTTTTGCTTCAGTAGAGAAGGGAGAGGTAATGTCCGTTGAGTTGAAATGTTTTAAAATGAGGATAGCTTAGTAATTTCCTATCAGTTTTTAAAGGGTATCGATGAAAATTTTGACAAAAATAGATTTTAGGGTATTGAGATAATTTTTGAAGTATGGAGGTGTACCGGGCGCAATTGGCACTCTAAAACCAGACAAAATTCTCATTCACTTATTAGATACTTTGTGCGCGGTAAAGGTAACTGCATGACCTAAAAATTGTTATGAAGTAAGAGAACAATTTACATCTATGAGTGTCTTTCACCCGGTATATATAACTCAAGCATATGATCAAGTGGACATTTTGGCAAGGGGAAAAAAAGTGAAAGAATTCCCATCCAAAGCTTATACATCTGAGTCTCACATGGCACAGAAGTCGAAAATTTATACTTTCTTTATATCCATACATATGACACGGACCATGTTAGATAAATACATGTTTCCTATGCATCCAGAGCAAAAGATATCACCATGGCATTGGAAAGCAGCAACATTTCTGTGAAAAAAGAATAAGAGAAAGATCAGAATGATAAAGCAAACTAATTAAGAGAACTATTTCTGATTACCCAAAAAAAAAAAAATAAACCAACCACCAACAAGAAAAGATTGACATTCCATTTGCCAAGAAATATTTTGGAAGATGCAAAATGCATTTTCTAATTTCAGAAGAAGTCAAGTTTTCGACTTCTAAGAAATTCCAGCAGAAAAAATGTTTTTAATGCACTCCCTCGCAATGTTACAATTGGCAAATGACTGAGGCATGCCCCATAGTTGTGCTGGCTTTACATTACCATTTGATTTAAACCTTCGAGACACACTCTAAAATATTTAGCAGCCTGTCAATTGCAAAAATGGTAGGGCAATTGAATCCATCAATAGAATGCTCATACATACCTCAGAAGTTTTGTTTTCATGTTGCTTCTGATCTTTGTAATAAGGTTTTCTGAATGCTGCAGCTGATACATTTCCTGTCCCATTCATCTTCTCTTCTCTTACTTTGTTGAAAACATGAGTGAATCCATCTGCTGATGTAGGGTCAGACTCATCCCACTCACCAAACTTTGGAACTGCAGCACTGTGATCAGGCTGCAACATCAAAAGTAATTCTGATAAAACTATCATTCCACCTATTATTTTCATAATGAAATTTCCAAAACTTCCCATCAGGAAATTCAGCAAAATCTCAGCACACGATGCACGATGCCCCGAGTTTTCCTTCTCAATTCACTGGAGCTTTCACCCATTACTGGAACTACATAAGTCTAAGAAATTAATTCATCTTTTACAATCCTATGTAAACTAGGTAGCATTTTTTTTTTTTTTAGTTTAGTTTGAAATTTGAATAGAGCTGATATTTTAATAATGTTATTTTTAATATATTATATTGATATTTTTTCTTGTTAATTACATAAGTCAATCAAGAATTGTTTAATCATTTGAATTAAAATTAATGTATTAAATAAAATTCAAAATCTATTATAAAAATAGTAAATATAAATATAAAGAGATAGACCTATTATAAAACATACTCACCTAAAGTTCTATTATATTTAAAATTCTCATTCACAAAAAAAAAAAATTAATAGTTGAATACACGCATATAACCAAAAAAAAAAAAAGATAAATAAAAAATAATAAAATAATAATTTATATAATAGGAAATAAATTTATTTAATAGGGTATTAATGAGAAAGAATATTAAAGTTCTATTCAAATGTTTTGTCATTCAGATAAAAGTTAGAATATTTACATTTATCATTTAGATCTAAACATCTTATAATCAGACATAAATGATAGTAAAAAAAACAAATTAAAAACTGTAAATGTCTAAAAATAAGTAAAATTCAAACTTCAAACAAAAGCAAACAACCCCTAAGCGAATCTAATTAGTGTTCATGCAAATTTCATGCCAATAATAGCAACACATGTTAACAAGAAATCAAGGAGAAGAAAATTACAGTTTCGGCGCTTTGAGTAACTGGTCTCAGTCGGGATCTTCCAGGAGTCAAGGAAGCTAAGTTATTGCCACGTTCGGTTGAACCCTTTCTTTCCCATGCAGGTGAAGGCATTCCACTGACTTGAGCTGGAACCTTTGCCTGGTGATTTGCGTTTAAGGGTGAGTGTTCAATTCTGCGATCAGACCTTACATTCTGCCTTGTGGCCCTTTTAGGAGTACCAACTGAGTCTAAGCTACCATGACGGTGAAGAGGTGAGTCGGTGGAAACTTTCGGATTTACAGTGTCACGGTGCTGGACAGAATCAGAATTTGTCCTTAGGTAACCATCCTCTCGACTGCTGCTGCGAACATGGTTTGTTCTTAATGCCTCTCGACCATTTGGTGCCCCTGAGCTGGTTTCCGACTGGAAGAGAGTGGCTTGAACAGGAGAGTGATTATCTGAAAATGTGTTAGGACTTTGTTGAGGGTTACTTGGAGTCCTCTTCACATCTTTTTTTTTATGCCTTGCCTTGTCAAAAACAACCGTGTAGGGGACATCATCATTAGTCTCCCAGTCACCAAACCTGGGCATATTTACATGCTGCTGTAAAAATAAGCAGAATATAGAATAAGTAAATAAACAAACAATGCTTTGTCGGTTTTGAGACATAAACAAGTAAACCATAAGAAAGTAGTCTAGGAATCATAATTCTTGCACCCAAATATGCAGAGAAAAACAGTTTCACTGGTGAATATCGACACACAAAGTTGAGCAAAAGTGTTAGTTTTTGGTTAGCATTGTGGAAAATTGTTTTCTGGATATTAATCCAGTATGTGTACTCCTATCATATAATATACATGCAGCAGTGAAAGTTGCCAATTCTGTAACAGTCAAAAGATCCATACGGGGAAACATTTTTGTAGTCCTCACTCCAGTTACATCATCAGGGGAAGAAAAAGGCATAATGGGACCATTATCAGTAGTAATGACCTCCAGAAAATACAAGCACCATGTGCTCAGACTTTCATACTCTGAAGTATTTAACAAATAGCAAACCATAAAAATGCATGTTGATTAGAATGCTGCAGACTACAATATCCATTTTGAAAAAACCCAGAAGATGCAACACAAGCAAAGCTTTAAGAAGTGCACAATTAATCTGACATTTGCAAAACAGTCATAAATAAACCAAAAGCCAGCCTAGCCATTGTTAATGGAAAGCATGTCGGATATTCTTAAAAGTTACGTCGCTAGCAATTTAGCTAGCACACAGTGAGATACTTCTTCAATACTCCCAAAACAGGTATCTAAATTGTCAAAAATCCTCCCAAAATATAAATGTTGCGTCTTCACATACAAGCTTAAATCTTCTGACAGAATGGTAATTAACATGACTTCAAACCCAAGTTTCACCTTTTGGTCTTATGTTCAAATTGTTCCATACTACTGATTAGTTAAATTACAAGTTACACATTATTGCTTTATGTTCAAGCAGGGAACTTGTTGAATAAGTCCAGTTATACATGTGAAGGGTTGTGATATGTAAAGTTTTATAACAAAACGAATGTGATGAAAACAATGATATAAACTAGTTGTACTCTCGAAATCTGTATCAGCTGCTACTCTTCGCTATAACAAATTTTGCTGTGCACACAAAATTATCATCCTTAGGAAGCCGAGTCAGACTGTATACTCGATACAAAGCCAATCTCCTTGTTCGAATGTTCTTCATCGAATCAAATGAACTTTCTACATTTAAAATAAACCTTAAGCTAAGTTTTAGACCTTCAAGTTTAAGATCGCATATTAGGAGACTAAAACACACTTCAATTATTAATTTTCTCAAGCTGAGAATTTTAACTCCAAATCTTTCAAACACTAGACTTCAAATGAAATTAATAGACATCAAAACACCATTTACACAAACTTATAATAAATATAATTTGGTTATGTTTAAAATTAACCCCACTTATACGCCGGTTACACACTATTCATTGCCTTCATATGTGGTCTAACAGATAACAGTGTCAAAAGAATACACTCAAACCAGAATTGAAACCTCTATATTAGAAATCTAACATCTACAAAATCATAAAATAATAAAACCCAGGAGAAAAATTAACATAACTCCCGTGTAACAATCCAAAATCTAGCAACCAAACTGGAACTTATAGAATTAACATTGATGCAAATACGTACCCAGATAGCTGTCCAAAGTCAATCATTTTTTTTTTCCTTATTTTGTTCCTATAACATAATCATATTTGTAGTATATATCTGTGAACATGCTACATGAAATAAATGAAATTTATTTAAGAAAAGAAAGAAACTGCCAAACAAAATCAAACAAAGAACATAGAATAGTAACAAGATATAAGCAAAAGAACTCACAGCCATTGGTCTCGTAATTAACTTGGAAGAAATCTTGTTTGGAGTTGGAACTAATGGACAAATAATCAAATGAGTGAAACAAGTTTTGGTTCAATCCACTGACCAATACAAGTATATATTTGTAAAGTCTCTTCACAAATGCCAACAAGCATTCTGTCAACAAAGAATATGAAAAGTCTTTGGAAAAAAAAAAAAAGAAGAAAGAAAAACCCCATAACCATTGACTTTGACCATTCCAAGTCTTGCCAGTTCTCACTGACATTTCAATATTTTATTCTTTGCCTCCCTAATCATCGTTAGAGTACAATTCAAGTTAATGACCGTTCAATGTTTCTGTTGACAAAGATATCTAGACTCTAGTTGACACGAATTAGTTAATTAAAAAGATGAATTCAGTCAGCTATTCGTGGTCCCGCTAATTTTTATTTCATTAAAAAAAAAAAACTTCCATTGATCATTGAAAACTCTTTCGACAACTATATAAGAATTGCACTGCATTTCGTAAGGAAAATGGTTGTCAGACCATTGCTAGTAGTTGAATCTTCACCATTGTTTAGAGAATTCATTGTGTAATTTGTGGAGTCATTCAGTCACAAAGTGCTCCAGTTCATTATTTTATGCTCTTGGTTAATGTATTTGCACATACGTCTAAATAATGTTGGTGAATTCATTTTTATAAACTTTGGTGATTATTACATGTGAGTTGGGATTAATGTGAAATATCTAGTACCAAACATTCATGTTCAAAATAGATTATCGAAATCCTTTATCAAAAGTTTTCAAGTATTTGTACAACTTAAACTTATTATTACATATTGTGAAGCCGAGAGTTAGTTGCATTTTGTTACTGCTGAGGTGGCACAGTGAGTCAGCTCTGTGGGCCAGCATATGGTTAATTAGTTATGATCAATAGCTGTATAAATAACAGAACTAAGGTTGATCACTGGAGTATCTTTTCGGCTGAGTTGAGTGACTGATACTGAGAGTTAGATTTCTTGGTTGGAAGGGATTAGTTCTTTGACATTTTGTAGTCACATTGTAATCAATCTTAAGGAATAAAGTTTCACACCCTTTAGGGTTCTTCAGCTGTGGATGTAGGTACTCTGGTACCGAACCATGTAAATTCTTTCCCTTTTTTTCTATTTGTGTCTGGTTTATTCTCTGTTCTTGGTTGGTCTTTGTGGATCTTGGCTATTAGTTAAGTGCCGATATCTTCTTTTCTTAACAAACTGGTATCAGAGCTACGAAGCACTCTGTTCTTGATCTTCAAGGATGGGAACCACTAGATTTGACCTTGAGAAATTCAATGGAGAAAACGACTTCTACCTATGGAGTCTAAAAATGAGGGCCATCTTGATTCAACAGGGCTTAGACAGTGCCCTTGATGGTGAGGAAGAACAGAAGTCCAAGAAAGAGAGGGAGGAAGGCTCTTCAAGTTCAGGTGGAGACTTGAGGACCTTAAACAATAAAGCCCACAGTACGATCATCCTTCACCTGTCTGATGAGGTACTGAGAGAAGTAGCAAAAGAGAAGTCAGCATCTGGGTTATGGGCAAAATTGGAAGAGCTTTTCTTGAAGAAATCTCTGGCTAAGAGGTTGTACATGAAAAGAAAGCTTTACACATTCTCAATGAAAGAGGGGACAGCTATGAGAGACCATGTTGATGAGTTCAACAAGCTCATACTCGATCTTGAAAATGTTAATGTCATGCTTGAAGATGAAGATAGGGCTCTCATTTTACTAAGCTCCTTACCAGATTCTTATGAACACTTCGTGGACACTCTGCTCTATGGTAGGCAAACCCTCACCCTAAAAGATGTCAAGAATGCTCTTGAATCTAAAGACTTGAAGAAAAGAGCAGATGGCAAAGATCAGATCACTGGGGATGGATTAATTGCCAAAGCAAAGACAGAAAAGAAGATATACAAGGATAAGAAGAACAAAAATCAGAAAGAGAAGACTGATAAGACGAAGAAGAAAAGAAAATGTTACTTCTGTCAGAAGGAAGGACATTATATAAAAGACTGCTTTGAAAAGAAGAAGCTTGAAAAGTTACAGAAAGAATCAAGTGGGAAGGTTGACATTGCATCTGTAGATGAAGGAGAGTCAGAAGATGCAGATGTCCTTATTGCTGCAGATAAGAAGTTTTCTGGTGAGTGGATACTTGACTCAGGGTGTTCTTTCCATATGTGTCCCCAAAAGGATTTCTTTGTAACTTTTGAAAAGGTTGATGGTGGAAGAGTTTTACTTGGGAATAATCTTGCTTGTAAGGTTGCTGGTATAGGATCAGTTAGCATTAAAATGCATGATGATAGAGTCATAAGCTTAGAACAAGTCAGATATGTTCCAGAGCTTAAAAGAAACCTTATATCCTTAGGAATGATAGACCAATTGGGCTGTAGTATAAAGGCTGAAAATGGAGAACTACAGATCATTAGAAAGGGTACAGTCATAATGAAAGGCTGTAGAAGAAATGAACTGTACATTCTTAATGGCTCAGTAGTGTTACCTGGGGTTAACAGTGTAAGTGGTGATAAAACCAGACTATGGCACATGAGTTTAGCTCACATGAGTGAAAAAGGTTTAAGGGAGCTTAGTAAACAAGGATTGCTAGGAACTGATCCTATCTCACCACTACCATTCTGTGAAAAGTGTGTGTTTGGCAAAGCAACTAGGCAAAGATTTAATCTAGGAAAGCAAGAAACCAAAAACACCATGGATTATATCCATTAAGATCTATGGGGACTCTCTCAGGTTTTATCTCATGGTGGTGCCAGATACTTCATTACATTTATAGATGACTTTTCTAGAAAAGTCTGGGTTTATGTACTAAAGCAAAAGAATGAAGCACTAGAGAAGTTTAAGGACTGGCTAACTCTAATGGAAAACCAGACAGAGAGGAGAGTGAAAAGGTTAAGAACAGACAATGGGTTAGAATATTGCTTAAATGAGTTCAACCAGTTCTGCATCAAGAAGGGGATAGCAAGGCACAAAACTGTAAGGCATACACCTCAGCAAAATGGGTTGGCAGAAAGGATGAACATGACCTTAGTTGAAAAGGTGAGGTGCATGTTGTTCAATGCAAATATGTCCAAACATTTCTGGGCAGAAGCTGTCACTACAGCAGCTTACTTGGTCAATAGGAGCCCTTCATCTGCCCTGCAGTTCAAGACTCCTCAGGAACTTTGGTCAGGAAAGCCACCAGACCTCAGCAATCTCAGAATCTTTGGCTGCCTTCCTTATACTCACATAAACCAAGGAAAGTTGGAACCAAAGGCCATAAAGGGTTACTTCATTGGGTATCCAAAGGGTGTTAAGGGGTTTAAAATTTGGTGCATTAATGGAAAACCATCTAGAACCCTTATAAGCCGAGATGTTGTGTTTGATGAAGAATCAATGCTGCATCGAAGGGTAGAAACTGAGCTTACAGCAACTGACCTGGATAGAAATGAGGAAGACAACCAGAAGGTGGAGACCAGTGAGGAATATGAGGTCACATAGAAGGATTCTAGAACTGATCAGAGAGTACACAACAACTTGAAATTGGATGATTATCAACTGACAAGGGACAGATAGAGGAGAGTCATTAAGCTACCAAAAAGGTATGGCATAGCTGATATGGTCTCTTATGCCCTAGCAGTAGCTGAAGAAGTTATTGGTGAAGAGCCTACAAACTACAAACAAGCCATGAGCAGTAAAGATAGAAAAAAATGGTTGGGTGCTATGAATGAAGAAATCATCTCACTCAAGAAAAATAACACATGGACTTTGGTCAAGAAACCTCAGGACAAGAAGCTGGTAGGATGCAAATGGATTTATAAAATTAAAGAAGGGACTGTTGATGGAGAGCTTCCTAGGCATAAGGCAAGACTTGTGGCTAAGGGGTTCACACAGAAGCATGGAGTGGACTTCAATGAGGTATTCTCCCCTGTTGTTAAATATAGTTCCATAAGAGTTCTATTGGCAATAACAGCATTCAATGACCTGGAATTGGATCAAATGGATGTGAAAACTGCCTTCTTACATGGGAGTCTAGAAGAAGAAATTCTCATGGAACAACCAGAGGGGTTTGTTGAAGAGGGGACTGAAGATATGATATGCTTGCTGAAGAAGAGCTTGTATGGACTGAAACAGTCTCCCAGGCAGTGGTATTTGAGGTTTGATGAGTTCATGATCAGCCATGAATTCTGCAGAAGCCAATATGATAGCTGTGTGTATTTTAAAACCTTACCTTCTGGAGATGGCCTTGACCTCCTCCTCTATGTTGATGACATGCTCATTGTATGTAAAAGAAGAGAGGAGCTAGAAAAGCTAAAGATAGAGTTGAGTTCAGTATTTGAGATAAAAGACCTAGGGGCTGCTGCAAGAATTCTTGGGATGCAGATTGTGAGGAACAGAAGTTCAAGAACTTTGTTTCTTACTCAAGCTCTATATGTTAAAAGGGTACTCAATAAGTTTAAAATGAGTCATGCAAAACATGTATCAGTACCATTGTCAGCACACTTCAAACTTTCAAAGTTCCAAGAACCAGAAGAGGATAGAGATATTGAACATATGAAGACAGTGCCTTATTCTAGTACAGTTGGCAGCGTTATGTACTCCATGGTTTGTACAAGGCCTGATATAGCTCATGGAGTAGGAGTTGTTAGCAGGTTTATGGGGAATCCAGGTAGAGAACACTGGAATGCTGTCAAGTGGTTATTAAGGTATCTAAGTGGTACATCTAGTCATGGAATTTTGTTTGGAGGTTCTGAAGCTAAAGTATGCCAAGTATCAGGGTTTGTAGACTCAGATTTTGCTGCTGACATAGATAAGAGAAGGTCTATTACAGGGTATGTTTTCATTTTGAATGGAGGGGCAGTGAGTTGGAAAGCATCTCTCCAGTCAGTTGTTGCTTTGTCCACAACTGAAGCTGAGTACATTGCATTGACAGAAGTCGTACAAGAAGCAAAGTGGCTGAGTGGTCTAGTGTCTGAGTTTGGATTGAAACAGGATTCAGTTTGTATTGGCTGTGACAGCTCCAGTGAAATTCAGCTCAGCAAGAATCCCAAGTATCATGAAAGGACAAAACACATTGATGTTAGGCTGCATTTTATTAGGGATGAGATTGCTAATGGTGTGGTTAATGTTGTCAAGGTTCCTACGCTAACAAATCCAGCTGATGTTTTAACTAAAGCAGTTCATGCAGTCAAGTTTAGAAACTCTCTGAACTTGATTGGTGTTGATAGTTTGTGAATCAAGCTAGTAGTTGCTGAAGATATAAGTGAAGCTGCTGTTTGTGTTTTTAGAATGAACTAAGGTGGAGAATTGTGAAGCCGAGAGTTAGTTGCATTCTGTTACTGCTGAGGTGGCACAGTGAGTCAGCTCTGTGGGCCAGCATATGGTTAATTAGTTATGATCAATAGCTGTATAAATAACAGAACTAAGGCTGATCACTGGAGTATCTTTTCGGCTGAGTTGAGTGACTGATACTGAGAGTTAGATTTCTTGGTTGGAAGGGATTAGTTCTCTAACATTTTGTAGTCACATTGTAATCAATCTTAAGGAATAAAGTTTCACACCCTTTAGGGTTCTTCAGCTGTGGATGTAGGTACTCTGGTACCGAACCACGTAAATTCTTTCCCTTTTTTTCTATTTGTGTCTGGTTTATTCTCTGTTCTTGGTTGGTCTTTGTGGATCTTGGCTATTAGTTAAGTGCCGATATCTTCTTTTCTTAACACATATTAAATTACCTGTTTCGAAATAAAGACATGCTTTTCTGTATACTGCGACATTGATACGCTTGCTACATTGATTTACTAGAGGCCTAGTCTATCATTATTATTCTCCATTACAATTCGTACCAAGTCATCAATTTGATGTTTCCAATTTACGCCCTTTTGGTTGCTCTGCACAAGTTCACTTGCGCTCCCAACATTATTATAAAATTTATAATAAATCTCTATTGAAGCAGTAGCTATGATGAGTCAAAAGTTGACCCCGAGGCCTTGTTGGCAAGCCACATGAGCCATTATGTTCAACAGCAAGCTGATGCAAACAATGAGCTGTATTTGATGAGCTGGCAAAACTGTTATGCAGAGGAATATTTGCAAATGAGCATGGAATGATGAAACTTCTAGAAGCTATTCAATGATTGGCTAACATCAACTATAAATGCGGATCAAATTTTATTCATTTCCATGTGCTACCCATTAAGCTAGCTATCCATCTATATATAAGTGAATGTTTTATATTTTTCATTCAATTTCAAGTTATTATTCATAATGAAAATATGTGTTGATTCAAGCTCTGCTTCCATGTTCAAGCAATTCTTATGAATTCAAGTTCGTATCATAGCCAACTTTGAGCTATGGCAAGTAGTAGCAATACACAAATAAACATGAATCAAACACAGGAGAATCCAAGTGATCAAACAAATAACTTGAATCAAAATTCACCTGAAAAATGTTAAATATCAAAATTTGGGTAATAATACCAAAAATATGGCAGTCATGAATCCATCTCCTACTCAACGTATCACAAACAATACCTATGTTTTCACTACTCCTATCAAGCTAATATAGAACAACTTTATGCTCTAGAGATCATAAGTGATTTCCAGCATTAAAGCAAATGAGCTTGAAGGATTTGTAGATGGCAGTCATGTCTATCCTCCCAAATGTTTCACAAGCCCTAGACCAAATCAAACCACTATCACCACACTTAACCCTGAATATCTGATTTGGAAGAAACATGACCATATTCTCGAGTTGTTTCTGTCATCACTAAGTGAAGGAGTTTTAGGCACTGTGTGGATTGTTCTACCTCATGTGAGGTATGGACAACTCTTGCCAATCAATTTGGTGCAAGAACAGGTTAGAATCTTACATCTTAGAACTCAAATCCAAACCACCAAAAATGGATCACTTGCAATCCATGACTATCACTTTAGAATGAAATCTATTCTAAATGCACTTAGAGCAGTAGGAAATAACATGAGTGATGAGGATTTCATCATGTGTGTGTTAGAGGGGTAGGACCTGAGTATGATTCAGTTGTCACTAACATAAGTTCAATGCCAAAAACCCCCTCATTGTTTGAAGTCTATGGTATGTTGCTTAGTCAGGAAACCAGAATTGAACAAAATCTTAGCTCAGGTTCAATTGAGGCAAAATTTGCACAAATGAGGAATGAGAGAAAAAAATGGGGTAGTAATGATAGGTCTATCAACAACAGCCTAGAATAGTTTTTAGAAATCCTAATGGTGGTTTTGGAAATGGTTAAGGAAATCAGAACTTGCAAGACAAAGCAAAAAGGAAAGCTATGGAAAATGATGAAGGTTCTAAGTCAAAAGGGCCATGATAAATTTATTTTTAAATGGGTTATACAACTGCTGAATGTTGGCATAGGTTTAAGAAAAACTATATTATACAGCCAAACAGGAGAAGAGGTGCATACATGGCTACAGGAGAAGGACAAAACAGTGGAGCTTGGTACCTTGACAGTGGTTCCACAAACCATGTAACCAATGCTGCTGGGAATATGAGCTTAAATTCAGAATATCAAGGTAATGATAAACTCACCATTGGAAATGGTGATAAACTCCTTATTTCTTATATTGGCTACTCTATATTATCCATTTATAATCCACACAAGTACCTTAAATTAAACAATATATTGTGTGTGCCAAATATTACCAAAATCCTTATAAGTGTTTCCAAACTATTGCATGATAATGATATTGATGTTGAGTTTCAAAAATCTGTTTGTTTTATCAAGGACAAGAGCCAAGGGAAAATCATGTTGAAAGGAGGGGCCAGAGATGGGCTATATGAGCTATTCGGCATGCCTACTCATCTAAGTGGGAACAAGATCACATATGCAG
The DNA here is from genome assembly GCA_039657385.1 of Citrus x changshan-huyou. NCBI lineage: Eukaryota > Viridiplantae > Streptophyta > Magnoliopsida > Sapindales > Rutaceae > Citrus > Citrus x changshan-huyou. The sequence continues at coordinate 13,587,621 of CM077555.1, forward strand.
CTGATTTATCTTTGTCTTCAATGTCTGAACAAATAAATTGCATTAGCAATCTAGTGTCAATGGGGTCTTTTAATTCCGGTAGTGATGAGTCAGTTGGTGTCAGTGTTGTTGAGCCTAGTAGAGCTGATAAATTAGATACTAGAGATTTAAGAACTAGTGAAATAGACCTTTGGAATCTTAGGCTGAGGCATCCAAATATGTCAGTTCTGAAAAATACTTTGCTGTCATGTAATCAGTTCAACATGAATAAAATTATTATTCCTTCATTGGGTAATGCTCGTCAGTGTGGAAAAGTAATCAAAACAAAGCTTTAAGAGTAAAAGAAACCAAAACCAAAACAGCCCTAGAATTTATCTACACTGACTTATGGGGATCAGCACCAATTCCCTCAACTCAAGGACACAAATATTATATATCATTTGTAGATGACAAAACAAGATACACATGGTTATTTCCTTGACAACAAAATCATAGGCCTTTGATACATTCATTGTTTTTAAAAATCAAATAGAATAGCAGCTGAACTCGAAAATCAAGGCCCTACAAACAGACATGGAAGGGATTTTAAAACCTTTGAACCATTTCTCAAGAAAGAGAGAATAGCTTTAAGACATTCATGTCCCTATTTACATGAACAAAATGACAGAGTGGAAAGAAAACACAGACATATTGTGGAAACTGGTCTCATATTATTGGCTTAAACCAAAATGCCTTTAAAAATTCTGACAAGAAGCCTTTAGCTATGCAACATTCATCATTAATTGACTGACTTCACCCGTACTTGAAAATAAAACATAAATTTGACTGCAAATGCTGTTAAGTATCAATGTTTGGTTGCAAATGTTTTCCAAATTACTCCCAAATTAAAGTGTTTGGTTGCAAATGTTTTCCATACTTAAGAATCACAAACATAAATTTGACTTTCATACATCCAAGTGTAAATTGTTAAGTATCAATGTCAGTCATACATGTTATGTTAGCATGCATCACTTAAGAAGAGTGTAAATCTTAGCAAGTGTAAAAATTCAATGAGAACTCCATTCCTTTCCAAAATGACTCTAATTTTTGCAAACATAAGCTCACTGATCAAAATGATTTCGATACAGTCCTTGAAAGATTTCGATTTGTATCTTTTTCTACAAATAGTCCCTATGAGTCCACATAACTAGAAATTACTTATAGCCACTCTCAAGATGCTGCTGGAACCTTGGAACAATTCCTAGATCGTGACCAGAATGAAGCACATTAGAATTGGAGCTCCAACACAATGTCAAACAATCATTCACCTTTTCAGTCTCAGTCTTAGCCAAACACCTCAGAAGAAAATCATACCTTGTCTTCAACCACAGAACTAAACACTCAAACCACCTGTACTAAAAAAGCCTTATCCTCACATCTTATGATAACGAAGTCCAAAGAAGGAATCTTTAAGCCAAAATTATATCAAATTTATGCTCAACATCAAACCTCTTTACTCCAAAATATAACAAAGGCATTAAAAGATCCTAAATAGAGAAGAGTCATGGAGGATGAATACAATGCCCTAATGAAAAATAAGACCTAGACCTTGATACTAAATGACCAAAACTACAAACTCATTAGAAATAAGTGGGTTTATAAAGTTAAGGAGAATCCAGATGGAACAGTCAACAAGTACAAAGCCAGACTAGTTGTGAAGAGATTTCTATAGACCCTTGGACTTGATTTTAAAGAAACTTTTAGCCCAATGGTCAAAGCTGCAACAATTAGGATCATTCTAACTTTGGTAGTGAACAATGAGTGGATGTTGAGGCAAGTTGACATAAACAATACATTTCTGAATAGTGACTTGATAGAAACGGTATACATGCCACAACCTAAAGGTTTTGAAGACACAAGAAGACCAAATTATATATGAAAACTGAAGAAGGCTCTATATAGTTTGAGACAGGCCCCTCGGGCATGGTTTGACAAGCTAAAAAATGCTCTATACTCTTGGGGATTTAACAACTCCAAGTGTGATACATCATTGTTCTCCAAAAGGAACAAGTCTGAGGTGATCATCATGCTTGTTTATCTTGATGATATAATAATCACTAGGAACAATAATAAAGGCATTGAAGAAGTGATAAGAAGGCTGAATGAAGCTTTTGCTTTAAAAGATCTAGGAAATTTAAATTACTTTCTTGGGATACAAGTTATCAGAAACTACAACTCCATTATACTTTCTGAAGCCAAGTATGTTCAAGACCTGTTAGCAAGAACTGAGATGAGTAACTACAAGGAATAAACTACAAGGAATAGAGCCTCCATTTAGCACAACAGAAAAATTAAAAAGAGGTGAAGGTGCTAAGTTTCATAACCCTACACTTTACAGAAGTGATGTGGGTAGCTTCCAGTATACTGTACTCACAAGAACTGAACTTGCCATTTCTGTCAACGAGCTCAGCCAATATATGTTAGATCCTAGGCAATCTCAGTGGATTGCTTGCAAAAGAGTGCTAAGGTAATTAAGAACACTATTTATATGTGTTTAAAATTCAGAAAATCAAACAACCTTGACCTTGTGGCATACACATATGCTGATTTGGTTCGTGATCCAGATAATAGAAGGGCAATCAATGGCTACTGTGTGTTCTTGGGAGATAATGTAGTTGCATCGAGTTTAAGAAAATAGAGCATGGTTGCAAGATCGACAACAGAATCTGAATACAGAGCTATGGCTCTTTGCATTACCGAAATTACTTAGATAAGTTCTCTGCTTAGTGAGCTTAAAATTGAAGTAGAAAGAATTCCAATGATTCTAAGTGACAGCACTAGTGCAGCTGCTATAGCTACAAATATTGTGTATCATTCAAAAACTAAACATTTTGAAATAGACCTGCATTTCATCATAGATAAGGTAACCAGAGGAGAGCTGGAGATAAGTTTTGTTACAAGCAGGGATCAAATTGCAGATGTTCTCACTAAGCCACTGCCTTACTACAAGTTTAGTCATTTCAGAAGCAAACTCAAGGTTTTTGACAAGACCTTGAGTTTGAGTGAGGGTGTTGAAAGCAGTAGTTATGATGAGTCAAAGGTTGACCTCGAGCTCAAGGCCTTGTTGGCAAGCCACATGGGCCATTATGTTCAGCAGCAAGCTGCAGACGATAAGTTGTGGATATATAAACTCAAGCGTGCGATGAAGCGGATATATAACCAAGGGAAGAAACTAAAGTCGAAGTTTTTCCATCAAAGCCTTGTACATCTCAGTCCTATGCAACACACGAGTGATAAATTTATACTATATGTATATGTATGTGTATATGATACGACACGGGATAGCATTAACAAAAATACAAAATCTCCCATGTAGCCAGAGCAAAAGATATCACCATGAAATTGGAAAGCAGCAACATTTCTGTGAAACGAGAATGAGAGAAAGATCAGATTAATTAAGCAAACCAACAAACAAAAATGAAATTGGAAATAAAAGACTCATTTGGTAACAACTCAAGAAACTATTTTCTGCTTACAAATCTAAAATACACTGGCTTTCCGTTGCCATTTTCACCTAGGGAAATGAAACCATCAGTAGAATGTTCCAACGTACCTTAAAAGTTCCATTTTTGTGTTGCTTCAGATCTTTGTAATGAGGTTTTCCGAGTGCTGAAGCTGATACATTTCCAGTCCGATTGAGCCTCTCTTCTCTCACTTTGTTGAGAGTGTACCTATCAGCTGTTGCAGGAATATAATCATCCCAATCACCGAATTTTGTAACTGCAGCAATGTGACCAGGCTGCAACAACAAAAAGTAACTTTATATAACTAAGAATCCATATATATTCATAATGAAATTTCCCAATTGAACTTGATACACTTCAAAAATACGGCATAAATTTTTTCATCTCCAAGAAATTCAAAATCTTGGCACAATTTGTACTGAAGAAATATAAGTCAGAACAGGAAATTGTAAAACCAAAGTACAGTAGCAGCAGCTGCCAATATCCCAATAACATGTTTCCGTATAATTAACAAGCAGGACTTTTCAAATCTAGCTGCCGATACAATTGTCCATCTAAATTGATTTTTCTAATTAGCCTGTGTAAACTATATAAGTAATTGTGGTCAGTGTTCGAGCAAATATATTGACACACTTGTAAACAAGAAATCAAGGTGAAGGAAAAATTACAGTTTCAGCGCCTTGAGTAACTGATCTCTGTTGGGATCTTGCAGGCCTGTTAAGAAGTGACTCAACGGCAACTTTAAGATTTACGGTACGATGGTACCAGGGAGAATCATCAGGTCTCCTTAGGTCACCATCGTCTTGGCTGCTGCTGCTGTACACAAGCTTTTTCCTTCCTGCCACTCGCCCATTGTGCTCCCATGATTTCGTTTCCCTCTGGAAAGTATTAACTTGAACAGGAGAAACATTATCTGAAAATGAGTTAGGATTTTGTTGAGGGTTATTTGGATTCATCTTCACACCATATTTTTTATACCTTGCCTTTTCAAAATAGACAGTGTAAGGGATATGCTCTTCAGTCTCCCAGTTCCCAAACATTGGTACATTTATCTTCACATCATCTTCATACTGTCGGCTGCTCCTGCACACATGATTTGTCCTAAGTGCCTCTTGCCCATTTTGCACGCCTGACTTGATTTCCGTCAGGGAGGGAGAAGCTTGAGCAGGAGTAACAGTTTCTGAAAATGAGTTAGGATTTTGTTGAGGGTTATTTGGATTCATCTTTGCACCATATTTTTTATACCTTGCCTTTTCAAAATAGACAGTGTAAGGGATATGCTCTTCAGTCTCCCAGTTCCCAAACTTGGGCACATATTTATCTTGCTGCAAAAATCAGCAGGAATAGAAAATTTCGAGCTGGAGTTAAACATAAAACAAATTTAAAAAAAAAAAAAAAAGAGAATAGAACGACACACAATTAGATAAAAATGAAATTCTTTGCTCAGCTTTGTGGAAATTTTTTTCAACCATTATAATCCTAACTCTGTTAAGATCTTTAGGACAAATAAAGGCATAATGAGACCATTAACAATTAAAATGCCCTCCAGAAAACACAAGCACTGTTTGCTAGTACACTGAAGACTATCCTCTCATCCAATTTGAAAGTCACAGGATATGTAATACAATCAAAGTAATCTCATAAGTGCATGGCAGTAATAAAAAAAAAAAAATTAAAAAAAAAAAAAACGAGTCAGCGAAGCCATAGTGAACGCAGAAAGCATAATAAAGTTCCTTAAAATCAAGAAAGAAACATACATGTTGCTTACTAAAGTTAAAAAGACATCACAACGGGTCCTTCGGAAACCAAACAATAAGTCTTCTATCTAAAATGAGAAGGATTTTATCTGCCTCCCCCACCACTATTATTGAGCTTTTACAAGTTTAAGCTGTTGTGTCAAGCGGTTTCTCCAACAGACTTAGGGTGCGTTTGGGATTGAGGTTGGGCAGTTGTAGCTTAAAAGCTACAGCACTAAAGTGTTTGGTAAACACTAGCTGTTGTAGCTTTTAAGATATGTTGATATGATTTTTCACTTGTATAATATAAAATTTATTATATCTTTAATGATTTTATCAAAATTATTATTTAAAATTTATATTTACTATATATTATTAACTTTTGTTTTATAATTACAGTTTTTTTTTCACAGCAGCTGTAGCTTAAAAGCTACAGCACCTCAATCCCAAACGCACCCTTAGTGGATCACCAAAAGAGAGCAGTTGTCGGTACTCTAACAGTAACTGGGCAACTATTCATTGCCTTCAAATGTGTTATAACACACTGACAACAAACAAGAATTGGAACCGAGATATTAAAGAAAAATAAATCAGAATCATACAGCCAGAGCTTTAATTCCCAACATCATTTGAACAAAATTAGAAAAAAATAAAAAATAAACCCCGATAATAAATTAACATAACTCCTTATGTAACCAATTCTTAATCTTGCAACTCAGACTAGAACTTCTAAAATCAAAATTGATACAATAACGAGACTGAGATGGCAGTCCAAAAGAGATGCATTATTTTTCTTTTTTCTCATTTTGTTCCTAAAACAAGATTATCATTTGCAGTGTATGTGAACATAATCATTCTCGGATGCACACTTTGGTGCTTTACTGTACAGTGCTGTAAAGGCACGAAACCATTCTTTGTAAAGTGTAGAGCTCCAGAGAACATAATACATGAATTAAACAAATTACTTCAGTAAAGTACAAAATTTTCCATACGAAACAAAGCAAAACAAAGCTACAGAAAAGCCAAAAATAACATAAATAATAACCAGATGAATACAAGGAACTCACTGCCATATGCTTTGTCTTGAAATAGAACTTGGTTGGTTTTGGTCCCGTGGGACAACAATCAAATGAGTGAAACAAGTTCAAGTTCAATTCACTGACCAATTCATGTAATATTTGGAATGTTTCTTCACAGATGTCAACTAGCATTCTGTGAATATGAAGATTAAAAGAAAAATTAAACTAAAAACACATCAACCATTGACTTGGACCCTTTCAAGTCTTCACAGATGTCACTGTCATTTCATTTCATTTCATTTTTTCGCCATCTAGAGTAAGGTTTACGTTAATGAATATTCAATGTTTCTGTAGATAAATAGCACCTACTTTAAGTTAATTAAATCAAAATTAAAAAAGAAAGGTTCAGTCCACCCCAACCTATTAATAGAAAAAATTAGAGTTCTAATTACCCCTTATTAAATATAATATAGGAGGGGAACCAAAGTCCTACGACTAGCAACTTGCGGCTCTCATCAACTTTCAAGATGCAGGATCTCTCATTGTGCTACAAAAACCTGCCAGTGTGGTTCTTTAGTTAATAATGCGATTAACTTTTATTTTATTTGAAAATATAAAGGAAAAGGATAGCTACACTCCCAAAATTTGGGGAAATAGTTATATGCACTAATGCACTCTAAGATTTCATAAGGGACACCAAGACTCATTTTAATTATAATGGCCTTTGAATATAATAATTAAAAAATTGACTCTAATTTTTTTTAATAAATACAAATATAATTAAATAATTCAATTTGTCTAGTAGAATACTAATATTAAAATGTCTTTGAATATTTAAAGATGAATATGAAAATTTTAAATTATCATATTTATTTAAATAATATACTTGCTTCATTATAAAGAATTTAAATAAATATGTGGATTAAATAGATTTTACAATTAATAAAATATATCTCCACCTATTAATAATATTAAAATTATTTTGTATAATATTCAAAATAATTTAAATTTTTGTATATTATTTTAATATTATGTTTCTATTCATTATAAATCTTACTTTAATATAGTAAAATACGTGTAATAGATTGTAAAATATTAAAATATTTTTAATATTGATATTATTTTAAAATATATATTATTACATTAATTTTAATATTATATCTCTATTAAGTATTAACCATAAAATATTAAAGTCAAATTTTAGATTAATAGAATTAAAGGGTATTATGATCAAAAGGGAGTCTTGATTTTTCTTATTGAAAATTTGAAGGTCAATATGATTGTTTCTCCAAATCTTTTAGGTGTTCTCTTTCCAAAATATAACAATTTCATGGCCCTTCAGAACGTTTGACCAAGATACAAAAATTTTATTGGTTTAATTAATCTGATTACCACCACCAAGATTTTGACAAAATTACGTTTGAGATTATTTTTAAATCGTTTCCAATTTTGTCAAAAAAATGTTTCGTAATTTAATCATAAGGTCCTTTAGAAATATGGTGCTGATATTTTCCCCTCTTTTTCCATAAAACCACCACATTTATTAGATTTTTTGTAGTTACAATGTTAATCCTCACGGGAAATGATAAAAATAGATAAATAAATAACCAGTAATTAAATTATTATCTATTATAATTTAGAATTAAATTTATTATAACCAAATACGAGAATTTTTAAAATCTTAAACTCTTTTCTAACCTTTCAAAAAAAGGCATGTAATGGGAAGAATTTGTTAAATATCTTAAATATGAAATTTTGTTAATTTCGCATTTTTTTGTTTGTTTATTTGTATTTTGTAACTTATGTCTGATTTTCAGACATTTATATTAAATGAGAAAAGGTCTGAATGGGAATAAATATTATATTCTAAAAATTTCTCTATTAAATATATTTATTTCCTAAACTATAAAATCTAATCTCTTTACAAGGATATAAATATCAAATAACCACGTTTTATATTTTTCTATTTATAAAACAAACAAAATGTTACTTATATTCAAATATTCAAAAAAATAATTATTCAGACATTTGTATTCAGACCTATTCAAACTTAAACTAAATTCCAAGTTATTTAGGTTTAAAAAAAGAAAAAAGAAAAACAAATGGTAGCTAAGTTTCATTTTTCCTTTCTTTTAAAGTGATTTTCAATTTAAAAATATGGTTCATTCATGTTGCTTGGTTGTGGTGGTAGAAAGTGATGAATTGTTAGTCTTTTATTAATTTGAATTGAAGTTTTTCTTGTGAGAATTTGTAATACATCGTCCACGTGATATTGGCTAATTAATAAATAAAGTGGATAAACTTATAGTTATTAGCCATTTAAGAGATAGTGCTACTTAATTAAACTATAAATTAAATTGTACAACTTATCCACTTCTTTAACGGAAGGAGAGAAAGAGTAATGTTAAACTCACTTGTTTAATATTGGGGGTTCAAGAGTCTTATTAAGATATGTCTTCATGCTAACTATAAAATGGTCCCTGGTTTAGCCAATTCAACCCTCTAGTCAATTTTGTTATCCATCATAAAGAGGCTATGAATGGAATAGACCTCATGTCAACTAAAGTATGTGGAAAATGCTTAAAGCTTGAATAATTATGAGTGGAGGTACGATTCTATTCATTATTTAATTATTTTACATTTCTAAGCATCTTTGTTGATTGTTTCAGTAATTGATCACTGGCAATTTCGAGACAACGCCTGCAAACAGATTTGAAAAAATAGTTTTAAATGGACAGAGTTATTTTTGGTATTTATGGGGTGGATTTGCAAAATATATATTCATTTTTTTTTTATATGGGGTGGATTAATCACTCAGGTGGTTTTTTAGAAAATGGAGATTAAATGGGGATGGGAGGAGAGGGGGAAAGAATGTCGGCACCCTTGAAAAATTATCTGAATTTAAGAATAAATAGTTGAGAAAACCGCTCATACGCCGTTAAGATCTATTTGATTTCATAAATAAACACACACGCTCCTTTCATAAATCATCTCATTATTCAATGAGTTGATTTATGAAAGTTGTTAAAAATTTCAGTATATTGTTCAACTGATACTCAAAAGTCAAAACTCGTCTAGTGTTGTTGTTTGACTGCAAGGCATTTTAGTGGAATTACCGTGTACTCTTTCGTTATGAAATTGAAGCAATTTATGTGTTAAATAAATAAAATACTCAAAACTCGGTAAAGCTTTGCCTTCACCCTTAAGATTAACTAATCAGGGAAAAAAAGAAGAAGCTAAAAGCTTAAAAAAATAAAAATAAAAACTGCATTTGCTAACTAATTAAATGATAGTGAATGAATAGGAAAAAAAAAAAAAAAAAGACAATGAGTCCCTAACGTTTGTGAAAAGGGATATAAATTCCCTTAATGTTTAAAAAAAAGCATATAACCCCCATTTATTTTAATAAATTTCATTTGTTTTAATAGTAAATTTATTTTTAATTTATAATTACAATTATGCTCCTATAATAAATAAATCAGTATATTAACCCTATCTTTGAAATTACCAAAATACCCCTAAAACATAAATTACCAAATTTCCCTCAAAATGGCAAATTACTAAATGGCCTTATATCCAAAATTGCAAAGTTGTCCACCAATATTAGATTTTATGAAATTACCCTTAAAGTGCAAAATTACCAAAATACCGTTTCCGGTCAACGCTGACTAGAATTCAACCGATGGTGGTAAAAAAACCCAAGCCTGAATGTTTTGACCACGCTGAGTCTAATGGTGCCAACGGTGATGATCCATGCGCGGTGACGACGACAAATTGAGTACCCAAAGCTGTGAACTTTTCGGTGGCCGATCGGTGGCAATCCGACTGTTTCAAGTGACGAGACCATTTGAAAAATGATGAGGGTGAACTGAGGAGCAAGATCCAGGCTGTGGCACGGCCTAATTTCAGCAAAATCTTGGTGAGAAGGGATGGGTTGAGCCGCGCATTTTTCGAGCTTGATCAGCGGCTTTCTAGATGTTTCCCGGCAATGGTGATGTTTGGGATATGACGCTTGACTTACAAGCTTTCTATTGGTACCTCTCTTGGCCGGTAAGGTGGCCGAAAATGGAAGAAAATGGCGAGTCGAGTTATACAAGTTCGGGTCGTGTCCGATTGGGTTTCTGGGTTTAGCCGACTAGGTTTCCCCCTCCCTCCCTCTTTCTTTCTTTCTCTCTTTCCCTTCTTTCTTTCACTTCTACTCTCTCCCGTTTTATAGAAACGAACACCCCTCTTTTTTTAAAAAAACATTAAGCTAATAATCATGTTCAGATTTGTCTCAATTTCATTGCATGACAAATTTAAAATAATCCAAACACTGTCTATTTAATAAATGTGTAAAATTTGACAATCCATATCCACAATTCATCATGTCAAATTGACAAATTCTCATCTTGCCAAAATTAACCAGTGACAATTTGTAATAAATCCAACAACTTTAAAAATTTATGTTGAAGGGAAAATAATACACTTAATTAGAAAAGTAAATGGAGTCTTAGTCATGGGTAGTAGGCTTTGTGTACCTGACATGAGGGAGCTAAAAAAAGAGATCATGGAAGAGGCTTATTGTTCAGCTTATACGATGCATCTTGGTAGTACGAAGATGTACCGCACCTTGAGGGATCATTACTGGTGGCAGGGCATGATGAGAGAGGTAGCAGAATTTATTTCTTGATGTTTAATTTGCTATCATAGTAAGGTTGAACATCAAAGGCCCACAGGGTGTTCTCAGCCACTTCCTATTCTTGAGTTGAAGTGGGAGAATATCACCATGGACCTTGTGGTTGGACTTCCACGTACCCAGAGTGGACAAGATAGTATTTGGGTGGTTGTTGACCGACTTACAAAATCTGCTCACTTTTTACCCTTCAAGACCACCTATTCGATGGACAAGTTGGAAAATATATGTGGCTGAGATAGTTCAACTTCATGGTGTACCTATGTCGATTGTCTTAGATAGAGATTCCTGGTTCACTTTTAAGTTATGGACTAGCTTGTAAAAAGCTTTAGGCACCAAGTTGAATTTTAGTATAGCTTCCCATCTTCAGACTAATGGTTAATCACTGCGTTCAATTTAAATCTTGAAGGATATGCTATGAGCTTATTTTATTTAGTTTAAAGGTAATTAGGACATTTATTTACCTATAATAGAGTTTGCTTATAATAACAATTATCAAGCTATATCGAGATGGCACTATATGAGGTTTTGTATGGCAAAAAATGTAGAACTCCAGTGTGTTGGGATGAGGTTAGTGAGTGGAAGTTATTTGGTCTAGAATTAGTTTAGGATACTAACGAGAAGATACAACTTATTCGGGATAGATTAAAAGTGGCCCAAAATAGACCGAAGACCTATACAGAAAAACGTAGGTGGGAACTTGAATTCAAAGTTGGTGATAGAGTTTTCATACAGATATCTTCTTAGAAAAGGGTACTTTGATTTGGGAAGCGTGAGAAGCTAAACCCATGCAACATTAGGCTATATAATGTCATAGAGCGCATTGGTCCGTTAGCTTATCACTTAGCTCTACCACCTGAGTTGTCCAAAATTCACGATGTATTTAATGTCTAAATGCTCCAAAAGTAAATGTATGATCCCAGCCATGTGTTATCGAAGCAACCTATTTAGTTGAAGGAAGACTTGACTTATGAAGAATAACTAATGGAGATATTGGAAGGGAAACACTAAGTAAAACCATTCCTTTTGTAAAAGTGCTATGGAAGGATCATACAAAGGAAGAGACTACTTGGAAACTCGGGAACTTAATGCGAACTCAATATCCCCATCTATTCTCATCAGATGTGTAAATTTCGAGGTCGAAATTTTTTTACAAGTAAGGAGGATTGTAACATAAACACTTTAATTTTCTAATTAAGTGTATTATTTTTCCCTTCAACATAAATTTTTAAAGTTGTTAGATTTATTACAAGTTGTTACTGGCTAATTTTGGCAAAACTCGAATTTGACACGATGAATTATGAATGGGTTGTCAAATTTTACGCATTTATTAAATAAACTGTGTTTGGATTATTTTAAATTCATCATGACAATGAAATCGAGATAAGTTCGAACATTATTATTAGCTTAATTTGTATTAAGCTTTAAAAAAATAGGGGTGTCCATTTCTATAAAACGGGAGAAAAAGGAAGTGAAAGAAAGAAGGGAAAGAAAGAAGGAAAGAGAGAAAGAGAGAGAAAGAGGAAACCCGGCCAGTTCAACTCAGAAACCCGACCGGACACGACCTGAACCCATATAAATCGACATGTTGTTTTCTTTCAGTTTTGACCACCTTACCAGCCAAGGGAGGTACCAATAGAAAGTTTGTGAGTCAGCCGTCATATCCCAACCATCACCATCACCATCACCATCACTAGGAATCATCCAGAAAGCTGCTGATCAAGCTCGGAAAATGTACAGCTCAACCCCTCCATTCTCATCTAGATTTTACTAAAATTAGGCTGCGCCACTACCTGGATCTTGTTCCTTAGTTCACCCTTATCATTTTCCGTCTAGTCTCGTCACCTGAAACAAACGAATTGCCGCCGATCGACCACCGAAAAGTTCATAGCTTTGGGAACTTGATTTGCTGGCGTTGTCACGTGTGGATCATCACTGCTACCACCATCGGACTCAGCGTGGTCAGAACATTTGGGCTTGAGCTTTCCGACCTCTATCAGTTGAATTTCGGTCACCGTTGAGCAACAAAAGCATTTTAGTAATTTTTCACTCTGAGGGTAATTTCGTAAATTCTTATCTTGGTGCACAACTTGGTAATTTTGGATTGAGGGTAATTTAGTAATTCACTATTTCAACAATAATTTGGTCATTTATGTTTCAGGGGTGTTTTGGTAATTTTTAGAGATAGGGGTACTTTAGTAATTTCATATAATGGGGAGTTGTATAACAGGGATAGATGATCATTTTGAGTTTTATTGTATAGCGTTGATTGCATTTCACATTTACGGATAGTAATTACGTCATTTCCTTGAATTAGGAAAGATCCATGAACGAGAATCAACCTACAAATGTTGACGATACTTGAGTTTGAACATCGCCATTATGAGTGGAATATACAAAACTTATTTTCATAGTTTATTATGATAGTAAAGCATGTTTGTGAAATAAATATTTTAATTACTTTGATTTAATGATTTTCTCGAAAAGGATTTTATTCACGTAATGATATGTTATTGAAAAGTGTTTGGTTAATAGTTTTTTGTATCAACCTTGAAAAAAGCATGATATTATTTTAAAGACAAGAAAAGTGGATTCAAATGTGTTAATAAAAAGAAAAGTATGGTTTAAAATATGCTTATAATGTACATGAATATGAGTATAATGATTGTTTTTAAAATCATTAGACAGTACCATTCCTCTCATGTTATAGTGATATAGATGAGATGAGAGGCTTTTAAATCCCATTTGAATACATATAGAAGCTTTGGGTTGTGTGTCTGGGCACTTTTGCCTTTTAGGGGCATATGTATGCAATATGATGATTACATAGATACATATATTGAGATACAAATGATATATAGGTCTTTAGGGCTCGTCTTTGTACACATTGAGACTTTGGGCCGTGTGCTTTGGCACCTTTTTCCTTTGGAGACTAGTTTATGCATGCAAAAATATGATGAGATACATGAGATATATGAGATGATATTTCATTGGTCTGCCTATTGCATCTCCAGGGCATGATGGTTCCCTAATAGTACGTCATTGCCCGTCCATCGAGGTCTGGGTATGACGAGATTACTCCCCAGAGTACTTATTTAGAAACAATTTTTAGAATTCAATATTTGAGATTACAGTATTTTTATGTGGTATTATATATTATGTTTATGTCAGTGTATGATTTATAATTAAATAAGTTATTTAAGTTTCTTATGGTAATTTGGTAAAATTATTTATTGAAATTATATAATTATTTTGAAGTAAGTTTATTTTCAAAAACTACTATTCACTCACTTAATTCACTAAGTTTTATACTCACCCCGTTTTAATTATATCCCCTCCCCTCCATAGGAGACTTGTAGGTACAACACTCGATCTAGCAACGATAATTATAATTGAAATTATGACCATGTGATGGTGCTAGGAGTAGTAGATGTTTTTATTGGGAAATTTTAGATTGTATAATTTGTTATATTTTGTGATTAAGGATAATCTATCGTATTTTGACAATAGATGTTTGGATGATAATTGATATTTTGATTGAGGAAGTTGGTTGTAGAGATTGGTTGAATATTGAACTATTTTAGGAGTGTTTTTTTTAATAAAATTGTAGGTTTAGGAATGTCATAATTATATGGGAGACTTTGTCGAATTTTCGACAAAATCCTTTTAAGTAGAATATTATCAATCATGTTAGAGGATATTAGGTAGACTCGCCTCGTGGGGTTCAGGGCGGGTCGTGTCAGTCGTGGACATATGTTTGTATTCATTCATTTGTATGATTTAATGGCTGTGAAAGTGTGATGGGCTCATCTAAAACTTTCTCGTTTATACTCATCGATGTCAATCCATGTCTTAGAATCATAAAAATTTTCACGTGTTACGGCACTTAGGAGTATGGAGGATAAGAATGATCAAAGAAAAGAAGGTGTGACACAAACGGGCTAATGTGGTGATAGAGGAACTAGTTCAACTTGCTTCTTTGTACAAGCACGAAGATAATGGACAGAACCTTAAGAATTCTCAACCTGATTATAAAGATGTAGAGATTTTCTTAGTTCTAGGAGCTTAATAAGTTCTTGAAAATACATATACACATAAGAAAAATATTGTGCTTTTAACTCTTGAGAAGAAAAATGCTCGACAATCGAGAAGAAAAGAGATATCATTATTGATTGCAACAAAGATGGGAGTGATTGAAATCGTGGAGAAAATTTTGGATGCATTCCTAGTGGCTATTGTTGTGCAAATTTTAATGTACTCGCAAGCGCACGAATCTATTGTAGTATAGATCAATGGTGACGAGTGTCGATCCCACGAGGAGGTGGATTTTAATTATGTGTAGAATTAATTTTGTAAATGGGTGGTTGGATTTATGGTGGAAATGGTTTGGAATATGCTAAAACTTAAATTAAAATGGCGAGAATAAATTCTAAAATTGGAATTGCAATGGCAAGAATAAATTGAAGATAATTCTATTGAAATGACGTACTTGGGTATTCGGATCCGTATCAACATGCATCATGGGCTAAATATTTCTTTTTAATGCCAATTAAATCATGAGGGGGGAATCCACACCTCATGAACCACACTCTAATCAATATGGTGCTAAGGGCTTATCGTGCCAAATAATAATAACCTTGTACTAGAGAGCCGGTGTAACCAAGGCGGTATCTAGACAAGATCAGTATTATTTGTCGACGAGAAGTCAAAACATCCACAAAAACTAGAGGGGAAGAGAAAATAAATTTACCAAATTAAGCCCATGACACATGTTGAGACTTCACCTTCAACCCAAGCTTGAAAGAAAATTAGCCACTCATAATTGAACTAGGGGCAAAATGAGAATTTATTAAAATATGAAGAAAATACAAGATGGAGAAGGAATTACAGAAAATGGATCCCAAAAATGGATTCAGAGCTATCAAATTAGGGGGGGGAGGCCCCCTTTTTATAGATACATGGAGTAAATCATGGCCATCGGATTAAAAACAGTTTGGACGCTCAGGATTGCGCCACGTCATCAGTCAACAGTCCACGGTTTGACCACGTGGATGAACAGTAACACAGTTTGACCCGGATGAACAGTAACGCGGTTTGGTTGAAAATAATCCTGTGTGATGCATGCACCGTACGCGAGATTTTTCGTCCACTGATATGCTGCCACGTCACCATCAACAATACATAAGAATTTTAGTCCAACAGGATCGTGACACCTCATCAGTCAATGCCACATCATCGGTCAATGCCACGTCATCGATCCGTCTATGTGAACAGTGTCGTGAACAGTAACGTAGACAGTACCGTATACGTGAATAGTACCGTACATGTGAATAGTGTCATTTTTTCTTTTATGCTCCTCCTAAGGTTTTCAACCGTCCTGAGTTCAAAAGTGATGTCCGTTTTGCCGTCTGATCTCTCCTTTATTGTGAAATGACTATAATGCCCCTAAAATACATAAAATACTTAATTAAAATAACACACACGTAATTACATCATAAGAAGGTTAAATACATAAAAGTAAGGGTTGTTAGTAAGACTTGAAATGTAAAATGACGGTTTTCTCCTTTATAAATATGCATTTTCTAACACTCAACACACCCCGCAACCAGCTTATTGCTAGTCCCTAGCAAATAATGCGAAAACAAAATTCAAATTCAAAATGATTTTTGTTTTTTTTTTTTTAGAAACACTCGTGTTTATTCAATCAGATTAATGATAGCAATCAAATAAAAGTATAAGCATTATCTCCAGTCTAAAGCAACATCACACCCACATCAACCATCCACATGAATTAGCCCAGTAGACTTTGTTATAGCTACTTTCAAGAATGACATGTCAAACCCCAAAATCTCACTGGAAGTAGTGACACTCTCACAAAGAAATTAAAACCCAATAAACATAGTCACTCCAATGAATGGTAATTGAGAGAGAAAATAATAAAGAAATGATATCACATGCTCTCACCAAGATGAAATAAATATGCCCTCAGCTTAGAAATAATACGATCTCAAGTCAAATAAAATGTTAGTCAACCCACTTTATTTATCTTTTTTTTTATTATTTATTATTATGCATCACTACATCTTTTTAGCCCATATAACTAGCTTCTACTTCAAACTATAGTTCCCTAAAATCAAGAAGGACTTTTATTAGGATGTAACGTAGGCTAGGGATATGGCTAACAAAGAAAGGAAATAAGGAAAACAAAGTGTATGTTTGAGAAAAATGCAGAATTTTTTTTTTTTTTTTAAAGTTGCAAGGTGGATTTCACCTATTATTGTTATTTTTATTCTTTTGAAACAACAACTTTTATTTTTGTTTTTTTTTCTTTTTGCTTTTATTTGGCATAACTTCACTGAACAACATAATTATTTACATTTTCTCAAACATAAATAGGTGATGGAACTTAAAAGACATTGGGTAATACTCCAAATCGGAGTGGGTCAAGATGATAAGTTGACAAAGAAAAGGTTTTTGTTCTTTTTTTTTTTTTAAAGGCTCAAAAGGGGTAACTATGGATATTTAATAAAATGGATGGCTAGAAAGGCTCAAACGGATCAAAGATGGCCTTTCCATCGTCTTTTAGGGCTCTAAATAATTATCCATATCTACTAGTTAGATGGGCCTCCCAATGTAGCAACACACATTTTTTTCTTTTTTCTTTTTTTTAATTTTACCATATTTTTTTTAAAGGGTTAACTTAAAAGAAATCTAGAGATCGTGTATAAAATAATAAACTGCTAAGCTGTATAGAGAATGGGCAAAAGGGTTACTCTCCAAGAAAATGATAGGTTCAACAACTCACTTGGCACTTATTTATGACATGTTCATTCCTTCAAGCAACTCATATTTGTCTCCGACATCAACATGTAAAGTAGCAAACATAGCGTAACATCACTTAAGGCCAAAGATAATACAAATACTAAAATTTGAAATTAATCATGTCATCCAATGTTAAAACAAATAACACAAATTTTTTTTTTTTTAAACAACATTCTACCCCCCAACCTATTCTAAACATGAAAGGAAAATATGCATGCAGAAATGTGAAAATGATGTAGAAAATTAATTTTTTTTTTTTAACTAAGAAGATGCGTTTTTAGAGGCACTACACTCCATATTCAGCCATTTTCGACTCAAAAATTTGAAAATATATATTTATAAAGGAGAAAGAGGAAGAAAACGATTTTTTTTTTGTTTTTTTTTAAACGATGAAGATGCGTTTCTAGAGTAACTACACTCCATATTCAGCCATCTTCAACACAAAACGTTAGCAACAGTTAGTTTCTACAACAAAAAATCAGTAAAAACTTAAACCAAGATTCCACAATTGTCGACTATTCCCTCCCCCCAACCAGAACGAAACATTGTCCTCAATGTTTTAAAGGAAAGAAGTAGAGTTTAGAAGACATCACCTGGGTGGTGCAACACAGAAGAAAATATTTACAGGCGGAGAGTTAAATCTAATTTGTACTTCTTACTGCGGCTACTGTTACCATCATTATTTGGTCGCTCCAACACAAAGGTCCAGGGGTCTGGCTCCGGTTTATAAGCTTGTAACATATCAAGTAGCTCATTAGCAGTGTGAGCACAAATAAAGAGTTTTTTCACATTAGAAGGAATGAAATAGTTTTTTATTGCATGGTTAAGAAATGCGATAAAGCCATCATAAAAGTTATTGACATTTAACAAACCGATGGGTTTCTGGTGGATGTGCAGATGGGCCCAAGATGCTAGTGTCATAAGTGCCTCTAGTGTTGCAAGATCTCCTGGAAGGAAAATAAAAGCATCAGCATGATTAAGCATTTCAGTTATTCTTTCTTGCATACCTGAGACGACTAACTCTTCTCCAGTTGATGAGTCAGACGAACTGCCCAATGGTTTTAGGACTCTTGGGATGATGCCTAACACTTGACTTCCTCTGATAAAAGCTGCTTCTGAGACCATTTTTGATAACCCTCGGTTACCTCCTCCATACACCAAGTGTAATTTTCTCGCTGCTATGCTTCGACCAAGATCTATGGCTGCCTCCACGAACTCTTTATGTTTGCCATAGGTAAATCCAGAAAGCACACAAATGTTCTTGAATTGTCTATTGGGAGTAGCTGCCATTGTGATACTTCTAAAAAACAATTTGTGAGTGCTTGACAAAAGATAAATCACATTTAAGAATCTTGGTGATAGTGGATCACAGCTGTGAAGGAGGTAACATGTCAGTGTCAAATAACGCGTAAAGCACGTGGCTCGCGAGTCAAAAAGGAAACAGTAAAAAGGAAAAAGCAAACAGTAATAAAATTATTAAAGACAATAATACAAACGATAAAACAACAGTAAAATAAAACAACAGTAAAGTAAAAGGATATTTACAGGTAGTTGCGACTGTGGCTCACATCTTCCTCTGGTTTTACGTCCAAAAACGGCTTGAACGCCCTCTATGGGTCGAGGATCGGCTTCCCATCCAGTTTTCTTATAAACTGACAAACAGGGTCGTTTATAGTCAGATTCCCGAGACTATATCGTGCATGCTCTTTCTGGAATAATGGCCATAACCGGAGAATCGCTCCTTGCACATATCCACTGGGATGCGTTTCAAGAGACAAAAAGGATATCATCCAATGACTCCTTATTCAAGCCATCCCTAATGAATTGAATCTTATCTTCCCTGTTATCAGACACCATTCCTAAAGAACATGGGTTTCTATCGCAACTCATTCTGGCACACTTATGACAAGCAACAGAAATTCTTCGAGCTCGTCGTTTTCTTGCATAATTTCCTTTACCACAACCAGGCATGAATGCAATAAATTTTGGAGGTAACTCACCTGCCGATCGTACTTTAGCCTCGATTAACCAACGAATGTCAGCAGGTATGTTATTCTTCATGAGTAATCGCATGCGTTCGGACCGAGCTTTATAGATCGTAAAGAGGGCATTCTGAGGAAGTGAAGGGAATCGCTTGTGAAGCTTCGCTAGAATCTCG
The DNA here is from genome assembly GCA_039657385.1 of Citrus x changshan-huyou. Classification (NCBI taxonomy): domain Eukaryota; kingdom Viridiplantae; phylum Streptophyta; class Magnoliopsida; order Sapindales; family Rutaceae; genus Citrus; species Citrus x changshan-huyou. The sequence goes on from CM077555.1 coordinate 13,607,513, forward strand.
TTTCTGTCCATACTTTCGCCTCAGAATGTCAGTTATTATGGGAAACTGAAGTAACCGACTTGATTGTCACGGAGTACCGTTATCCGCCACTTCACCGGGGTAACAAACTAAAGCACATAAACAGAAAAACAAATCAAAACACACAAAGAAAATTAAAATCGTCCTCTTATTGAATTTACCTCAAGCTCCAACTGGATGTCGTAAACACTTCTCTCAATGTCTCTGAGTTGGCGTTCTAAACCCTCAACATAGGCTACTAACTCTGGTGGTTGTAGAGCCCAAATGCGTTGTGTTTTACAAAATTGAATCTGCTTTTTGAGATGAGTTTTGACACGTTGAAGTGGTTTAAGAATGTTCAGGAGGAACGGTCTAAGTATAGTACTCATGATTAACAATGATAAGAAAAAAAAAAGACTTAATGGTAAAACAAACACACTTATGCAAAAATAATTTCAATTAGCAAAAGAATAATAAAAAGAAAGAAAGAAAAATCAAATCAACAAAAAGAAAAAATCAATTCAAATCTGGTGGGTCACTCAAATTTATTTCGGTGTCTTCTTCATATGGTTGGTACTCAAGATATGGCTTTAATCTTTGACCATTAACTTTAAACGTGACACCGTTCTTTGGGTCCTTAATTTCAATTGCCCCATGTGGAAAAACAGTATGAACAATAAAGGGACCAGACCATCGAGAGCGTAACTTACCTGGGAATAAGTGCAAACGAGAATTGAATAAAAGCACTTTCTGACCTGGAGTGAACGATTTTCTCATAATGTGCTTGTCATGAAAGACTTTCATTCGTTGCTTGTAAATCTTGGCATTTTCGTATGCATCATTGGGAATTTCTTCAAGTTCTGCCAGTTGTAATCTTCTTTCTGAGCTGGCTTGCTGCATGTCAAAGTTGAATTTCTTGATGGCCCAATATGCACGATGCTCGAGTTCCACAGGTAGGTGGCAAGCTTTTCCATACACTAGCCTGTAGGGTGACATCCCAATCGGGGTCTTGAAAGTCGTTCTATATGCCCATAATGCATTATCAAGTCTTAATGACCAATCTTTTCTGTCTGGCCTCACTGCTTTTTCTAATATGTGCTTGATTTCTCGATTGGAGATCTCAACTTGGCCACTGGTTTGCGGATGATACGGGGTCGCCACTTTGTGTGTGATTGAATACTTTGTCAAAAGAGCTTTGAATGCTTTGTTACAAAAGTGGGCACCACCATCACTGATTATCGCTCGAGGGAATCCAAAGCGCGAAACAATATTGCTTTTCAAAAATCCTATCACCACTTTATGATCATTGGTTCTGTATGGAATTGCTTCCACCCATTTCGATACGTAGTCAACACCAACCAATATGTATTGATGGCCAAAAGAAGGGGGAAAGGGTCCCATGAAGTCGATACCCCATACGTCAAAAATCTCAACCACTAAAATTGGATTTAGTGGCATCATGTTCCTTCGTGTAATGCTCCCCATTCGTTGACACCTATCACATGAAGAACAGAAAGTGTAAGCATCTCGAAATATAGTTGGCCAATAGAAACCACATTGTAAAACTTTAGTCGTTGTTTTCTTAGCACTGAAATGGCCTCCACACGCTTGTTCATGGCAGAATGAAAGGATATTTTGAATTTCACTTTCTGGGACACATCGCCTAACAATTTGATCTGCACAATACTTGAACAAATACGGGTCATCCCAAAAGAAATTCTTTATTTCCGCAAAGAATTTAGCCTTGTCTTGCTTGGTCCAATGCTCTGGAAGTTTACCTGTAACAAGATAATTAACTATATCAACATACCAAGGTAATACTTCCACATTCATTAATTGTTCATCTGGAAATGACTCATTCAATGGTAATGATTCCATAATTGTATCAAAATGGAGGCGAGAGAGATGGTCAGCTACAACATTCTCTGTGCCTTTCTTATCTTTGAATTCCAAGTCAAATTCCTGCAAAAGTAACACCCAACGAATTAGTCTAGCTTTTGCATCTTTCTTTGTGAGAAGATATTTAAGAGCAGCATGATCTGTGAATATAATTATTTTACAACCAATGAGATAAGATCGAAATTTCTCTAATGCAAACACTACTGCTAGCATTTCTTTTTCAGTAGTTGAATAGTTCAACTGTGCATCATTCAATGTCATACTAGCATAGTAAATAACATGGGGAATTCGATCAACTCTTTGTCCTAATACTGCTCCTACTGCATAATCAGATGCATCACACATGAGCTCAAATGGTAAGCTCCAGTTTGGGGCCTGAATGATGGGTGATGATGTCAACAACTGCTTTAATTTTTCAAATGCCACAAGACATGAATCATTAAAGATAAAAGGTACATCCTTAGCAAGTAGATTGCATAAGGGTCTAGAAACTTTGCTAAAATCTTTAATGAAACGTCTATAGAAACCAGCATGCCCAAGGAAAGATCTTACTTCTCTGACTGTTTTGGGTGGAGGAAGATTAGAAATGAGATCCACCTTGGCTTTGTCAACCTCAATACCTTTGCTTGAAATGATGTGACCGAGAACAATACCTTGTTTTACCATAAAATGGCACTTCTCCCAATTCAAGACTAAGTTCTTCTCGGTACATCTCTGCAGAACTAGCGTTAGATGATGTAAACATTGATCAAACGAATCACCAAAGACAGAAAAATCATCCATAAAGACTTCAAGGAATCGTTCAACCATATCAGAAAAAATGCTCAACATGCATCGTTGGAATGTAGCAGGTGCATTACATAATCCAAATGGCATTCTCCTATATGCAAAAGTGCCAAAAGGGCAAGTGAAAGTAGTTTTCTCCTGATCTTTTGGTGCTATGAGAATCTGATTATATCCTGAGTAGCCATCTAGAAAGCAATAAAATTCATGGCCTGCTAATCTATTAAGCATTTGATCAATAAATGGTAAAGGAAAATGGTCTTTACGTGTGACAGAATTCAACTTTCTATAATCAATGCATACACATCATCCTGTAGTTACTCTAGTTGGTATCAATTCATTATCAGCATTGGTAACTACTGTGACTCCTGACTTTTTGGGGACAACTTGTACAGGACTGACCCATGAACTATCAGAAATTGGGTAAATGATACCTGCGTCTAATAGCTTAAGGACTTCAGTTCTAACAACTTCTTTCATATTAGGATTTAACCGACGTTGCATTTCCCTAGTAGATTTAGCATTTTCATCAAGGTGAATGTAATGCATGCAATCTGCAGGGTTTATACCTTTTATGTCTGCTATGGTCCATCCTAATGCTCCTTTGTGCTCTTTTAAAACATCCAACAACTTACCTTTTTGTTCGTCATTTAGGGATGATGAGATGATTACTGGTAGAGTGCTTTCTTCTCCCAAAAATGCATATTCCAATGTGTTGGGCAATGGTTTGAGCTCGAGTTTCGGTGGTGATTCTGATGATGGGATGAGTTTCTTTTCTGATGGTGCTAGTTGTTCAACTCTTGACTTCCATTTATTAGTGTCCATGGATGGTGCTGAGTCAAGTAGAGCATTGACCTCATCGACCGATCTGTCAATATCAAAATCCAAACCAAAGTGAGTTAAGCATGTCTGTAAAGGGTCATCATTAAGGTTTGAAAGAAAAGTATTATCAACTATTATTTCTATTAAATCGACATCAACAATTCCATTATCTGCACTGTGAGGTTGTTTGGCAATGTTGAAAATATTTAGCTCCATAGTCATGTTGCCGAATGACAATTGCATATTTCCGGTCCCTCATTGAATATGAGCATCTGCAGTTGCCAAGAAAGGTCGGCCTAGAATAATGGGGATGTGCTTCCTTGAGTCCTGTATTGGTTAAGTGTCAATTACAATGAAATCAACAGGAAAATAAAACTTGTCTACCTGGATAAGCACGTCTTCCACAATACCACGAGGTATTTTCGTGGACCGATCTGCAAGCTGTAACACCACTGGAGTTGGGTGTAATTCTCCCAGTCCAAGTTTCACAAATACTGAATAAGGCAACAAATTTACACTAGCTCCTAAATCCAACAAAGCATTCTCAATTGTGTGGTTCCCTATACTACATGAGATAGTGGGGGAGCCTGGGTCTTTGCATTTTAAAGGAATTTTATGTTGGAGTATAGAACTAACGTTTTCTGTTAAAAATGCCTTTTTTTGAACATGCATGTTTCTCTTTTTAGTACAAAGGTCTTTAAGAAACTTGGCATAAGATGGAACTTGTTTAATAGCATCAAGTAAAGGGATGTTAACACTTACCTGTTTGAAGATTTCGAGAATCTCACCTGTGGATTTTCCCTTCTTTCCTTTCGCTAACCTCTGAGGAAATGGAGCTTTAGGAACATATTCTCGTGGGTTGGTTTCTTCTTTTTCCTCCGGTGGTGAGTCCTCAACATTCACAGGTACAATTTGATTTTCTTTTGTCACCGGCATCTCCACTTTGTTGTCGACTTCCTTTCCTTTTCACAAGGTTATGACTGCTTTGACCTCTCCATGCTGTTGTGATGAACTGGTACTTGCTTCATGTACTCCTTTAGGATTAAGCACTGGTTGACTTGGAAATTTACCTTTCTCAACAGTCATTGCCAAGGTCTGAACTGAAGAAGCAAGTTGTCCCACCATCTTCTCGAGGCTTGAAACTGATTGGGCTTGTGAGTTGAAGCCTGCTCTCAACTCATTTCGTAGTCCATCAATGGTGCGATTCTGTTGCTCAATCGTAGAGTGAGTAGCATTCTTGAGATTCTGGAATGAATCCTCCCATGGTCTGGGTTGAGAGTAGTTCTGGTTCTGATTGAATGGTCTAAATGGGGGCTGAGAGGCTTGAGGAACTTGAGGAATTTGTGGAGCTGGAGCTGCTGGTCCATTCTGTTGGAATCCTTGAGACCATGAAAAATTGGGGTGGTCTCTCCATCCAGGGTTATATGTGTTGGAGTATGGGTTGTAATTAGATGGCTTTCTCATTACACCTATGGCATTGGCTTGATCGGAGTATGAGTCATGGTCATGTGGTTCTGTTGATTTAGCAGTTGATAACGATGCTATTTGTCGAGAGAGACCTTTAATTATCTCCTTGACTTCTTTGATTTCTGAACTTGACTCGCCAATGTGAACCTCATTTACTCTAATTCTTCTAGTATTCCTGAGTGATCGACTCCGTTGTTGGGAATTATCCACTTGTCGCTGGAAGAATTCCCAAATCTCTGATGCACTTTTTGACATTAGCTCTCCTCCACTTGTTGCCATTAGCCATTCTTGCACATTCGGCAATAATCCCTCCAAAAAGTATTGGCATTGGTGCCATTTCTCGTACCCATGATGTGGACACTTCAAGAGTAGCCCATTGAATCGCTCCCATGTTTCGAAAAATTGCTCGTCATCTTTCTGGGTAAACTCCGAGATTTCCCTGCGAATAGCATTGGTTTTATGCACTGGGAAATATTTATTCAAAAATTTTGTTACCATTTGTTCCCATGATGCAATGCTATTAGCAGGCAAAGTATTTAACCATGAACGAGCTCTATCCTTTAAAGAAAATGGGAATAATATAAGTTTAACATCATCGTCTGAAAAATTTTCATATTTAAAAGTTTGAAAAATTGCATGAAAATCATTCAGATGATTATATGGGTCCTCATTTTCTAAGCCATAGAATGTGGGGAGACAATTTAGCACACTAGGTTTTAATTCAAAACTCCTAGCAGCTACATTTGGGTATCTAATACATGATGTGCTCAAATTAGCTAAGGGACTAAAATAATCCTTAAATGGTCTCTCCTGTGGTGCTTGTAAATCCATTTCAAATTTATTTTTAACGTTCTTGTGTGTGCGAAGTGTTTTCTCAAGTTCAAGGTCTATAGGTTCAAGATTAGGTAATAATGACCTACGACCATGCATGCAAAATAAATAAAATAAAAATAAAGATGGAACAAAACAAATAAAAATAAAGAAGAGAGAGAAATTACAATACTAACCTTATTGCGCTATTACAACCTTACTATAAAAATACACACAAAAACAAAAAATACGTGAAATAAATTAACTAAAAAAAATTAGTAAGATAAACAAAAATTACAAAGAAAAAAAAATAAATTGAAAATTAAATTACAGAATTTTAAAGAAGAGAAAAAGAAAAGAAATACTAACCTTTAAATGTAGATTTACTTTTTTTTTTAAAGAACAAAAAAAAATACAAGAAAACAATTAAATGAAATTATTCACAAAAATTAAATCTATGAATTAAAATTACTTACCTCCCCGGCAACGGCGCCAAAAACTTGTTGTGCAAATTTTAATGTACTCGCAAGCGCACGAATCTATTGTAGTATAGATCAATGGTGACGAGTGTCGATCCCACGAGGAGGTGGATTTTAATTATGTGTAGAATTAATTTTGTAAATGGGTGGTTGGATTTATGGTGGAAATGATTTGGAATATGCTAAAACTTAAATTAAAATGGCGAGAATAAATTCTAAAATTGGAATTGCAATGGCGAGAATAAATTGAAGATAATTCTATTGAAATGACGTACTTGGGTATTCGGATCCGTATCAACATGCATCATGGGCTAAATATTTCTTATTAATGCCAATTAAATCATGAGGGGGGAATCCACACCTCATGAACCACACTCTAATCAATATGGTGCTAAGGGCTTATCGTGCCAAATAATAATAACCTTGTACTAGAGAGCCGGTGTAACCAAGGCGGTATCTAGACAAGATCAGTATTATTTGTCGACGAGAAGTCAAAACATCCACAAAAACTAGAGGGGAAGAGAAAATAAATTTACCAAATTAAGCCCATGACACATGTTGAGACTTCACCTTCAACCCAAGCTTGAAAGAAAATTAGCCACTCATAATTGAACTAGGGGCAAAATGAGAATTTATTAAAATATGAAGAAAATACAAGATGGAGAAGGAATTACAGAAAATGGATCCCAAAAATGGATTCAGAGCTATCAAATTAGGGGGGGGAGGCCCCCTTTTTATAGATACATGGAGTAAATCATGGCCATCGGATTAAAAACAGTTTGGACGCTCAGGATTGCGCCACGTCATCAGTCAACAGTCCACGGTTTGACCACGTGGATGAACAATAACACAGTTTGACCCGGATGAACAGTAACGCGGTTTGGTTGAAAATAATCCTGTGTGATGCATGCACCGTACGCGAGATTTTTCGTCCACTGATATGCTGCCACGTCACCATCAACAGTACATAAGAATTTTAGTCCAACAGGATCGTGACACCTCATCAGTCAATGCCACATCATCGGTCAATGCCACGTCATCGATCCGTCTATGTGAACAGTATCGTGAACCGTAACGTAGATAGTACCGTATACGTGAATAGTACCGTACATGTGAATAGTGCCATTTTTTCTTTTATGCTCCTCCTAAGGTTTTCGATCGTCCTGAGTTCAAAAGTGATGTCCGTTTTGCCGTCTGATCTCTCCTTTATTGTGAAATGACTATAATACCCCTAAAATACATAAAATACTTAATTAAAATAACACACACGTAATTACATCACAAGAAGGTTAAATACATAAAAGTAAGGGTTGTTAGTAAGACTTGAAATGTAAAATGACGGTTTTCTCCTTTATAAATATGCATTTTCTAACACTCAACAACTATCCAAGAGGAGGACACTAATGGGAAAAATATCGTTCTCTTGGCAGTTGAAAACAAGCAAACTAATTTCTATAAACCCTTGTAGAAGAAGGAAATAATAAAGAAGAATGCCTTCTGGAAACTGGATAACCAAGGGCACAATGTATTGCAGTACACTGATGTGTTTGAAAATCATCAGCCTTCTTCACTGATTCCAGGAGCTACACTACAAATGCAATACGAAATCAAGTGGTATAAGGTTTGTTCAATCTGAGAAAAGCTCCAACAAACCTGTAGTTTGCATAATGCATCCAAATCTTTGTTTTCTCCAAATCAAATTCAATTTTTCCACCTATGCTGCAATATGCAAAAGAATCCATGCCATTAAATTTCTTTGTGTGATATAACAATAATGGCCAAACTCCAGAGGAATGCTTCACAAAAACACACAAAAAACTTGGTAAAAGGGGTAGTAAATGGCTCATCAAAACCTCTAAGGCATGCTTTGTTTTTGCAATGCTCATAGCAAATGTTGCATTTGCTGCTTCAACGACTGTCTTAGGTGTTCTCAATGAAGATTATGGCAGACCAATTTTATTAGAAGAGATAACATTTTACATCTTCGCCATCTCTTTACTTGTTTATTTGTGCTTCTCAGGTACAACCTTGATTGTTTGCATAACAATTCTCACCTCTCGATATCAAGAAAAAGATTTCATTATAGCCTTGCCAGAAAGCTTCTTATCTACTTAACATCCCTAATAATATCTGTTGTTTCTATTGTCAATTGATGCCTCCCAAAACAGACAATTCGGTGCTGCACAATTTGAATTGAAAAAAAAAGGGATAATGAATAAGTAGCCAATTCATTGTCTATAAAGGAGGGTGCTTCCTTCATTTTAGATCGTCCCAAAAGATCCTATTTCTTTTTATATTTATAGAGAGTTTGAGAGCTAAATTTAATTGCTCTTAAATAGAAAGTGTTAGGTATAACTAAGGTCTTGGAAAATTAGAGTAGTTTTTTTTTCCTAATTTTGGAGAGAATTTAATTGTTCTCTCCTATTGTCAGAGAGAAGTTGTAATTTTTCTCAGTATAGTAAAATATTTCATTCTATTTCCACTATGTAGACGTAGGCTAAAAGCCTAACCACGTAATTTCTTATGTCCTCCTTGTGTACTTGTTCTTCATTTTCTCTAATTTCATTTTATTTGTGACCCTGTTTCACCTATCAATTTCCTAATAGTGGTATTTACTTGTGAGAGTAATGTTCACCTATATAGCACTATTTACATAGACGATTATTGTTCACATGAGACGGTGGGAACTGATACTAACAAAGGCAGTTTGTGGTGAAAAGCAATGATGGAAAAATATGAAATTAAGAAGTTTAATAGAAAAAATATCTTGTTGTAGAAAATGAAAATGAAGGCTATTTTGAGGAAAAAAATAATTGCTTAGCAATAATTGGAGGTAGGCCCATAGAGATAACTAATGATATCAAGTGGAATGAGATGGGCGGTAATGCAATTGCTTATCTACATTCAACATTGGCCAATAAAGTATAATCTAATGTGGAGGAGAAAAAGACAACAAAAGAACTATGCGATACTCTCAGTAATTGTACGATGCCAAGTTTTTGTACAACAAGATTTTCTTAAAAAGAAAACTTTACACCTTTCAAATGACGGAACCTACATCAGTGGGCAATTATATCAACACCTTGAAGACTTTATTTTTGCATCTCGCAACATTGGGTCATAAAATAAAGAAAAATGAATGTGAGAAGCCTCTACTTCAAAATCTACTGTATTCATATGATTAACTCATCATCAACCTGACAAACAACCTCCAAACAGACAGTCTAGTCTTCGAAAATGTTGCAGTCTCTATATTAAATGAAGAAAATAGGCAGAAAAACAAGCATCAAGCAGGTGAGTTCGCAAAAAGTAAAAGTGTTATCAACAGTGAGAGGGTGATCAACGGAACGTGGCCTCAGTAGGAGTCACAAGCATGACACATCAAAATCTAAAAGTAAGAAAAATGTTAAATGCTACAATTGTGGTGAGAAAGGGCACGTTAAGAAAGAGTGTTGGAAAAACAAGTGAAATAAAAACAATAAAGCTGAGTTATTAAGTGCTCAGTGTTATGTAGCAAGTACTTTTGATAATGGCGAAATTCTCTACAATAAGGCAACAATTGTTGCAGAAGGTACGAAACAGTTAGTTGATGTCTGCCTTATAGATTCAAGAGCACCATGGCACATGACCTCTCGGAAAGAATAGTTCCACATATATGAATCTATCTCAGGAGAATATATATATTGATGATCATGCCTTGGAAATCATTGGTATTGGTACAATCAAAATAAAAAATATTTGATTGTACAATTCTCACAATTGAGGAGGTAAGACATGTCAAAGGCCTGAAGAAGAATTTATTGTCTTTAGGATAAATAAATACTCTTGGTTGAAAAATTTATATGGAAAATGAGATCACGAAGATTGTTAGAGGTGCCCTTATATTGATGATGGTGGAAAATATCAATGCTAATCTATTCATGCTTAAAGAGGAAACGCTACAGGAAGTTGATGTGTATGTCGCGCCAAATAAAGAAGAGTTGTCAATAATGTGGCATCTCAAACTTTGCCACATGTTGGATAAATGTTTAAAGATTCTTTCTGAACAAAAGTTGCTTCTAGGGCTCAAATCGGTTAAATTATTATTTTCCGAGCATTGTGTTATAAGTAAGCAGCATGAATTGAAGTTATGAGATTTGACGCTAGAAGTAAATGCATTTTAGACTTAGTTCACTCTGATATTTAGGAATCACCAGATATGTCCTTGAGAGGTGTAAAGTACTTGGTAATTTTCTTTGATGATTACTCCAGAAGATATTAGGTATACCCAATCAAGAAAAAGTCAGATATGTTTTCAATATTTAAAGAATTGAAAGTGCTACTTAAACTTGAATTTACGAAAATGATTAAGTATAGATAATGGTGGAGAATATATAAATGGTAATTTTCTTGCGTTTTATAAATAGGAAGGTAATGGAAGAAAACTCACAGTTGTATACACTCTTTAGCAGAATGGAGTGACAGAGTGGATGAACAAGACTCTTGCAAAAGGAATAAGCGTTATGTTGAGGATTGTTAGTCTACCCAACTCATTTTAGGTAGAAATAGCCAAAACTGCATGTTATGGGGTAAATTGATTGCCATTTATGACAATTGGGTTGAAGACTCTAATAAAAATGTGGACTAGAAAACTAATTGATTATTGTCAATTTACATGTATTTATATGTCCTGTGTACGTGATGTACAATGCCCAAGAAAGAATAAAGTTAGATTAAAAAAAAATCCAAGAGATGTGTCTTTTTAGGATATGCTAATGGAGTGAAAAGGTATTGTCCGTGGAATCCCACTACCCACAAGATTGTCATCATCAGAGATGTTATCTTTAAAGATGATCAACTATAAAGGAAAGATGGGAATGATAACACCGTAAAAAAAAGTCAGAGACTGTATCGGTATATGTGGGAAATAATCCAAAAAAATGATTCAGATTCTTCTAAAGTAGCACCAGAGCACAAGGAATAAAAACCAATTGAGTCGAAGGCTCTAGAACTTCGTCGGTCAAGTCGTGAGATGATCACTAGTCTGGCACTCGGAGTATGTTACGGAGATCAATGTTGTATACTGTCTCTTAACATAGGATAGAGAGCCATTAACTTTTCATGAAACTTTAAACAGCCCAAATGTTACTTTGTGGATCACAGTAATACGTGAAGAAATTAAAGCTCTGCAAAAGAATAAGACATGGGAACTTGCACCACTATTATGTGAAAGAAAAGTCATTGGAAATAAATGGGTTTACAAGATTAAGCGTGATGGCAATGATCAAGTAGAATGGCATCGTGCAAGAGTGGTGGTAAAAGAATATGCTCAAAAAGAAAGTATTGACTTTGACAAGATATTTTCTTATGTGGTTCAATTTACAACAATTAGAGTAGTCTCGGTAATGTGTGCTATATTTGACCTACATCTAAAGTAGTTAGATGTAAAAATTACATTTCTTCATTTAAAACTTGAAGAATAAATTTATATGCTCTAACCAGAAGAATTTCGTGAAAGAAAAAGGGAGAACTTGGTTCGCAGATTGAACAAATTTCTATACAACTTAAATATAGGTGTCGAGGTATTGGCATAAGAGATTTGATTCCTTCATCATGAGCCTTAGATGCAATAAACTCAATTCAGACTATTGTCTATATTACAAGAGATATGAAGATAATGATTTCATTATTTTGCTGTTATATATGGATGACATGTTAATAGTAGGCCCTAACAAAGATCAAATCTAAGAATTAAAGGCACAATTGTCTAGGGAATTTGACATGAAGGACTTAGGGCAAGCAAACAAGATTCTAGAGATGCAAATTCACCGATCAGAAATAATAGGAAAATTTAGCTTTCTTAGAAGAATTACTTAAAGAAAATCTTGCAACACTTTATCATATAAGATTGTAAGACAATCTCTACTCCACTTCCTGTTAATTTCAAGTTATCCTCAAGTACGTATCCTAGCAATGAAGTAAAGAGAAATCATATGTCTCGAGTACTGTATACATCAATAGTGAGAAGTTTAATGTTCACTATAATTTGTACAAGACTAGACAATGCACAAGCATTGGGGGCAGTCAATTGGTACATGTTGAATCATGGTGGAGAGCATTGGAAAACTGTGAAAAAGATTTTAAGATATATCAGAGAAACCTGGAATACTGCATTATGTTTTAGATGATCAGAATTTACTGCCAGGGACTATGTTGATTCAGATTTTGCAGGAGACATTGATAAAAGAAAATCAACTACTGGCTATGTGTTTACACTTACAAGAGGAGTTATGAGCTGGGTTTCAAAATTGCAGACCATTGTGGCTTTATCTACAATAGAAGCAGAATACATGGCAGCTACATAAAATTGCAAAGAAGCTATTTAGATGCAAATGTTATTGGTGGAGCTCGAGTACAAATAAGAGAAAATTCTTGTGTTTTGTGACAATCAAAATATCTTGCACATTGTAAAGAATCTAACCTTTTACTCTAGGATAAAGTGCAAAAGGGTACAGTACAACTTCGTTCGAGAAGTAGTGGAAGAGAAAAGTGTGGATCGTCCAAAAAAATCTCATTCATTGGCTATAAAAAGAGGCATGCTTCTCTCATTTTGGATCGTCCCAAAAAATCCCATTTTTTCTTGTATTGAAAGAGAGTTTGAGAGCTTAATATAATTGCTCTTAAATTGAGAGTGTTGAGTATAATTAGGGTCTTGGGAAGTGAGAGTAGTTTTTTTTTTCCTTAATTATAGACAGAGTGTAATTTTTCTCTTCTAATGTTAGAGAAAAGTTGTAATTTTTCCTAGTATAGTAAAATATTTTCTTCTATCTTCACCCGTGGACGTATATTAAAAGCCTAATCACGTAGTTTCTTGTGTCCTCCTTGTGTGCTTGTTCTTCATTTTCTCTAATTTTATTTTAGCTGTAGCCCCGTTTCACCCATCAATTTCCTAACATCTGTATGGATCTCAATCTGTGCAGGTCATTACCTTGTTGTTTGAGACATGTTGAGATCAAAGGGACTCCTAATGTATGCAGCAACATGCTTGCCCATGGCCTATTCCGCTCTCATACAACTTCCCGTATATGTTGATCTTAAGTTGGCCATATTGAAAAAGGTTCCATAGTCAAGCTACAAGGTGTTTCCTCTCTAGCTCATCACCGATACACTAAGCAATGATTGGATTCTATTTTAAATTTGAATGTTCTAATTGCTTCCAGTTTGTAGTTTTGAGTAGATATTTTTACATTGTCAACATGAAATTCAATGGCACTGTAGTAAAAAGTTAATGAAATTTAGTATAAGAGGGACACAAATTACAAAGTGTTGTAAAACAGAAAAGTCCAGGATAAAGGTATCAATTGCATGCTTTCCGAGGCTTTGATTTCGAGGCCTTCAAAATTAAAGAGATCTGGTTGTCGATTAGCCCTTTATAGAGTTAAGGCATGTGCAAAACTCTTGCAGAAAACCAGTATGACTAAAAGCAAAGGAACTTTAATTACAGATTTCATAAAAAATTCCTTAATGTAGAGTGAATCACAGTTAGCTCTAGTAGAAGACAAATTTATGGAATGCATGAGATGTGCTTTGGTTGGTAATTTTTTATTTATAATTTATTTATAAGTTTATGTGCTTTGGTTGGTAATTTTTTAAAATGTAATTTTATTTTATTTAATACTATTTAGTTTTCTAAAAGAATAACTATAATAATAAACATATGAGTTTGGATATAGATGGTGTCAAAAGGCGCCACCACAATAGTGAATAGTGAATAGTGAATAATGAATAAGAAGAGTGTATAGTGTGAATATGTTTGTATGGAAATTTTGTAAATTAAAGACAGAAGTTGCAGAAAGAGATAGCGAGAGAGAGAGAGGGAGCTGCATTGATAACTTCTTTACATTAGCCATTACAACTGCTCGCGGAATCTCCACCTTGCTGTCTCGGTTTTCCTCTCTTACTTCTTGTCCGTTTCGCTCTCTTGGTTATAAATTTCTCTCTCTCTTTTTTTTTTTTTTTGTAATTCATTTCTTCCTTTTTGTTATTATTTATGTTTTGATTATTTGATATATGTTCATATGGCCTTTGCTAATTGTTAGCCATGTCCAATAATTATATTCTATATACCCTTTGTTGCTGTTCATTTGTTGAGAAATTTACAGGAAAGATATTGTAATTATGTTACATTAGTTTTTTCTTCAGTAATTATAAAATATGTTTTGACTTGTGAGTCTAATGAAATAATCATATTAATACATTATTAAAATTGATTTTCCACTTAAGAATTTATTCTTTAAAAATTATTATTGATTAAACAATATAAATTTGAAACAATCCGGGATGATTTGTTAAAATTTTTAATTCTGATTTTTTTTTAATTTTTGAAAAATACCAAGGAGTATAATATTAATAATCAAGTAACTAAGGTGGCGTTTGTTTTTTTGTCTGAAATCTGAATAGACCTGAATTAGTCTGAATTCTGAATAGGTCTGAATGTCTGAATCTGAATAATATGTTTATTTTTTCGTCCGAATCTCGAAAAATAAGTATTAAGTTGTTTGTTTTTTTCAACTTAAAAAGCTGAAAATATGTACTTTTACATTTGTATCCTTATTAAATTTGAATGTCAAATAAATAATATATTAAATACCACAATATTTTAACATTTATAAGTAAAACTATATTCAAATGAATACATAATTATTTTAGAATTTTAATATATAAAATACCATAAATTTCAAATTTTATCATATATAATATAAGAAAGAAAAAACATGGATATTTTTATGTGGGGTAAATATCTATAGGTGAGTTTTGGGATAGACATGAAAAATAAATTATAAAACATGGATATTTTTGACATTAGCAAGTAATTGACTTAATTCAGATTTCTCCATTAAGTAAAAAGCCAAAAAAATTAGCTTATTTTATTAAGTCAAAATTATCTAAAAAGTCTCATTAAGTTATAAAAACAAACACCTCTAATTAACTTAATTAATTAAGTTAAGTCACTTTAAGTCATTAAGTTAAAAAACAAACGCCACCTAAATCTCTCATGTTGAAACTATTTTTTAAAATTAAATTTAGCGATGAAGAACTGAAATTTAAAATAGAAAACCAAAATTGGAGGTACTTTATAACTGTTGGGAGGTGGTTGGATGCATTAATGTCAAGGGTTTTATATGTATTGCAATAAAGCGTGATTAAAATAACCGAGGAAAAAAATAGGAGCTACAAGCGGCTAACTAGTGGGTTTCTGGAAGGGATTAGGATTTTCTCTTGATTTGATCATATTCTGAGCAAATAACTCAATCACTGATTGATTGTTAATAAATAAAAAAAATAAAAGAAGTTAAATCTTACCCATACACTACCACTAAAAGACACATGGCAAAAAATTATTAAAAGTTTAGTAATGCTCAGATCAGGAGAGGATACTGTTCCTTGTGGAAGTACCGCAAAAATGCTGAGAGCAGAATTCAAAATCAGCAGAGAAGAACTACGAGTCAATGTATACTGAGGGCTGCTAAGGATCAACACGAGTTAGTGGGTTTAATTATTTCTTAATAGAAAATGGCCAAAATTTGGCAGGCGGACAAGCTTGCTCTTGTCAAGGAAAAATTAAATGGTTGTCTAGGATTCAAAATTTTAGAAAGTCATCTACTTTTGGGCATCTATTTTGATACAATAATTAATAATCATTCTTTTAAAATTTCAAAGATTTTTTAAATATTTTTTTTAACATTATATTAGTAGGAAAGTCTATTATTACTTCTTGTTTGGGGAAAAAATAAGAAAGATAGCAGAACGGCACATGTCGACGAATAAAATAACTTCAGTGCAATCCGAGGTACCTGACATGATTAGAGGTACCCTGCAAGATTAGAGGTATCTGCCATGATTTGAGGTACCCAGCATGATTAGAGGTACTCGGCCTGATTAGAGGTACCCCGCATGATTAGAGGTACCCCGCATGATTAGAGGTACCTGGCGTGATTAGAGGTACCCGGCGTGATTAGAGGTACCCGGCGTGATTAGAGGTACCCCGCATGATTAGAGGTACCCGGCGTAATTAGAGGTACCCGGCTTGATTAGAGGTACCCCGCGCAATTAGAGGTACCCGGCGTAATTAGAAGTACCCGACGTAATTAGAAGTACTCAGCTTGATTAGAGGCACCCCACATAATTAGATGTACCGGGCGTAATTAGAGGTACCCCGCGCAATTAGAGGTACCCGACGTAATTAGAAGTACCCGGCATAATTAGAAGTACCCGGCTTGATTAGAGGCACCCCACATAATTAGATGTACCCGGCGTAATTAGAGGTACCCCGCACAATTAAAGGTACAAAGCATAATTAGAGATACCCCACTTCACTCCAGATTAACTTGAGGTACCCCACATGGATCGGGGTATCCCATATAACTTGAGGTACCCGACAAATCAGATGCAAGAGAATCCTGTGAAAATATCCGCCGTAAGAAACGTTTCCATCTCTTAAAAGATATTATTCGATTTTGTCAGAATTAGGAATCAAGAACGTCGTACCAAAAGGGGGGGACAGCCGCCTGCTACCTCTGCTAAAAGTGAAGGACATTGTCCCAAGGACAGTGGTCCTCAGCCGCCTACCCGACAACTACTGCAGAGGTACCCTGGACCACTCTCCAGCACGCGCCACGTTTCCAAAGGATGAGATACGCCGCAAACATGCACATAACGGCCCAAAAATCATAAAAATGTAAAAGGACGTTAGCCAAAAAGAGTACGCCATGTGGCAGCTGAGGTACTCCATATATAAAGGTGCCTAGGTTTAATTCTCCATCATGCTCTCACTCACCATTAACACTCACACTCCAAAAAATAGGTTTCCTTCAACCTTAAACCCTAATTTACAGAGGGCTAGCCAGCTCTCTTCGCCATAAAAGCTTAAGTTTGCTAACTTGAGTGTTGGAGTGTGAAGGCCGGGGTACCCTGGCTTCACCTCTAACCTCTATTTCATTGTTTTACAGGCGTGTAGCTCATTTTGAAGGACACCTCTCTTGGTTTTGACCTTTGACCATTGTTACCACTCTCTCTCCCCTTCTCACCTCCCCCGAATTTCAGATACACCGCACCGCACACAACAAACCAGTGAGGTACCCCATCTCCCCCAAAAATATAAATTCATTGTTCAAGATAGATTTTGGCTTTTCCTACCCCAAAATCTGTTGAAAACAATTGGTGCCATCTGTGGGGATTCACACAAAAAGCCTCCACCGTGGTTACCAAACTAGTTGTTGTGTGTACTCCAATACATGGCACTCGATGCACCTCCCGAAGGTTTAATGGCTGATCCTACAAGGATGGGAGATGACAGCAGCGGTGAAGGTAGTGATACCGTAAGAAGGGTAGCCCGTCTCAGCAAGGGCAAGGGTATCAAGCAATCAACGGGTATCTGCCAAGATGATGAACCTATCTCTCACAAGCGTTTTGAGGATCTTGCCCATGCAATACTTAGGGCGGTTGGATCTCGGGCACCCGAAAGTTCATTTCCACCAGTGACACTAGATGCTCCACCACCTCAAACAGACGACCAAGCTATGGTCAGAAAAGAGGTACTCGAGGCCAACAAGCCAAAGCATAGGCCATCGGGTACCCGTTCTAAGTTTCAAACCGTGGGCTCCCGAGACGAGCGTTCCACCGCCTCTTGCAATTCTTGTAGCAGCCAGGGTACGAGGCATGCAAAGCGTACCCACGAGATCTCCGTGAAAAGTTAAATGCCAAAAAGGCTTCTCAAATGGCGGCGACATCATCGGGTACCCCACGAACTTGTGGAAAAAATGGAGAACCTGGAAGCCCAAGTGAAGCTCTTCTCCGAGAAGCAAAACATCACAGCTGCTCCAACGCCAATGACTTACCAATCGCCATTCACTATGGATATTCGGAAGGCAGCTCTCCTCGAGGCGTTCGCCATGCCTCAAATACCCCAATACTCAGGTACCACTGATCCCTCGGAGCATGCTGAGCTATACCGCGACCAAATACTTATCAAGGGTGTAGATGAGAGCGCCATGTGTAGGATGTTTACACACACACTCACGGGCCCCACGAAATCATGGTTTCACTATTTGAAAGCCGGTAGCCTATTTTCTCTACACCAATTGTTATATGAATTTACTAAAGAGTTTTCCTATGCTTCCACTTAAGATAGGGTAGCCTCCAAACTTGCCTTTATCAAGCAAGGGGAAGCCGAACCTTTGGCGAAGTATGTGAGCCGTTTCCACCAAGAGGTATTGCGAACCGGAGCATTTGGAAACCAACACACACTGACCCATTTCGAGAAAAATTTACGGTTGGGCAAGTTATGGCGTTCCTTTCAAAAGAAGCGCCCAATTTCATATAGGGAAGCCCTTTCCTAGGCGTTGCAGCAAGTGGAGATGGATGAGAAATGTCATTTGAAGCGCCAAGAAGATAAGGTCGAGGTCACAAAGAATAAGGATAAGCCGAAGAGGACGGAAGCCCCAATACCAAGGGTACCCCGAATGCGGAGCCCTCCACGGGTTGCCCCACGGGGACGAGTGTTTAACACTCAGGGTGTCTCACGGGTACCCTAACCTCCAGGATCATCACCACCAGAGCAGCAAGAGCCACCACCGAGGCCTCGGTGGTAGGGGGTACCCCATAACTAGTTACTCTAGAGTTATGCGGGGGTACCCCACGGGGACCAGATTAAGCCCAAATGTGAATTGGAGGCACCTTTAAATCCTCGAATACCCAAAGATGAAAAACGGGGTACTCCGGTTGAAGACTCGGTTTCAGTCTCGATTTGGGCCACCGATCCAACAAAGAAAAGTCATATTACTAGTAAAAGTATTGTTTATTATGATGCAAGAGGGTATCCAGAGATCACCTTACTCCAGGGTACCGAGGTACCTGATTTATCCCCAATCATGATAATCTACTTAACATTAGAGCCACCTTTATCATTATTTGTTCGCCATATTTGATTATGAGAGAATGGTGGATCATGAGGTTTCGACCATCTCGCATAAGGGTAGGCGAGCAGCCACCTTTATCTTTATTTATGTTGTCTATTTGATTCCATGCGAATGGTGGATCATGAGGTTTTCGACCATCTCGCATAAGGTAGGCGAGCAGCTACCTTCATCTCAATCTATAATGTCTATTTGATTCCAGCGAATGGTGGATCATGAGGTTTTCGACCATATCGCATAAGGGTAGGCGAGCAGCCACCTTTATCTCAATATATGTTGTCTATTTGATTCCACGCGAATGGCGGATCATGCGATTTTCGACCATCGTGCATAAGGGTAGGCAAGCAGCCCACCTTTATTACTATTTGTCTTGCATATTTGATGTAGAGTGAATGGTGGATCATGAGGTTTTCCATCATCTCTCAAAAGGAATCGCCATAAGTTTTGTGAAGATTTGCGGCAAGCATTTCTATGAAAATCGTCATACACTAATTAAGGGTATCTCCGAGGTACCCCACGCCAGAAAGTCACTCCTCAAATACACCAAGAGGAACCCTAAGAAAGCTTGAGATAAGCAACAAGCATATCCGGAGGAATCACCATATGTTTGATGAAATTGGGTTGTTCCGCCATGAATTAACCGCAACAAGCATGTCTAAGTAAACCGCGATACACTGATGAGACAAGATTAAGGGTACCCATAGTACTCAGGGTACCCTATGACAGAAAACCATTCCTCGTGTACACCAAGAGGAACTCTAAGAAAGCCTGAGATAAGCAGCAAGCATATTTGAAGGAATCGCCATATGTTTGATAAAATTGGGTTATCCCGCCATGAAGTAACAGATAGCTCAAGGGATATCCAAGCTTAAGGGTACCCGATATACCCCATACGCCTTGTCGGTAATGCCGAACAAGGTTACATACTAAGATGGTTATCTTCACCTTCATCATTTAGGATAAGGGGATCAACAAAAGTGCTAGAAATAGCAGAAACACAAGCGTCGGTATCAGGGGTACCTTATGGCGACTTCATCTGAGGTACCCCAGTTGATCTCCATTGGCTTTTAGACCAAGATGTGTGGGGAGCCCTGCTATTCTCAATTGCCTTCAAGATAGCCGGTTTATCTACCTAGTTCTCTACTCTTGGCACCACCAGCCCCATATCAGCACTCCATTCCTCGGTCATGATGCGCTCAAAAGCATTGTCAACTATGTTCTTCTGTCAAGGTACCAAGTCCTCAAGCTTAACTTAAAGGGTACGCCACGTGGCAACTGAGGTACTCCATATAGAAAGGTGCCTAGGTTTCATTCTCCATCACGCTCTCACTCACCATTAACACTCACACTCCAAAAAATAGGTTTCCTTCAACCTTAAACCTTAATTTACAGAGGGCTAGCCAGCTCTTTTCGCCATAAAAGCTTGAGTTTGCTAACTTGAGCGTCGCAGTGTGAACGCCGGGGTACCCCGGCTTCACCTCTAAACTCTATTTCATTGTTTTGCAGGCGTGTAGCTCATTTTGAAGGACATCTCTCTTGGTTTTGACCTTTGACCATTGTTACCACTCTCTCTCCCCTTCTCACCTCCCCCGAATTTCAGATACACCGCACCGCACACAACAAACCAGTGAGGTACCCCATCTCCCCCAAAAATATAAATTCATTGTTCAAGATAGATTTTGGCTTTTCCTACCCCAAAATCTGTTGAAAACACTTCTATTCATAATTATCTAAAAGCTAGGATTAATTTTTTAATACAAATTTTATATTTGATGATCTTCATTTACTTTTTAGAAAATTTTTATATTTAATAATTTTCACACTATAATCAATATCTATACCCATTAATTCTTTATTTTGTTAATCTTTCCCATAAAAAAAATTAAATTCTTCTTCACAATCCAAAAAAAAAAAAAAAACTCTATAAATTATTAATGTTACAACCAACTTTTTTTATTCTTTTGAACTCTATAAAAAACATCAAAGCCAATAGATATTGAATTAACAATAATCTCAATTAAAAACTTTCTTACTCTTTCTTATACATAGAAAATCCTTTTCTATGCAATTCATTGGCATCTTTAATCATCATATTTATCTCAACTAGTCAGCTTTTCCAAGTGCTATATATCATTCTAATTTTTTTGTAATTCCTTCTCCATCTTGTATTTTCTACGTATTTTAATAAATTTCTATTTTGCCCCTAGTTCAATTATGAGTAGCTAATTTTCTTTCAACCTTGGGTTGAAGGTGAAGTCTCAACATGTGTCATGGGCTTTAATTGATAAATTTATTTTCTCTTTCCCTTTAATTTTTTATGAATGTTTTGACTTTTCGTTGACAAATAGTAATAATCTTGTCTAGATACCGCCCTGGTTTCACCGGCTCCTTAGTACAAGGTTATTATTATTTGGCATGATAAACCCTTAGCACCATATTGGTTAGAGTATGGTTCATGAGGTGTGGATTCCCCCCTCATGATTTAATTGGCACTAATAAGGAATATTTAGCCCATGGTGCATGTTGATGCGGATCCAAATACCCAAGTGCTTCATTTCAATAGATTTCTCTTCAATTTATTCTCGCCATTTTAATTTAAATTTTAGAATATTCCAAATCATTTTCACCACAAATCCAACCACCCATTTAAAAAATTAATTCTACACACAATTAAAATCTACCTCCTCATGGGATCGACACTCGTCACCAATAATCTATTCTACAACAGATTCATGCACTTGCGAGTTCAATAAAATTTGCACAACATGCACTCCCTCACAACACGCCTCATCAGGGCCATCAATAGCGGTGCTATCCAGCGATGATACGCGACGGCTGATCTCCATTGGTGGCAACGATCTGCGGCTACAGATTCACAACCCACTCAGCTCCCGTCAGCCCATTCTGAGTCCTTCTCAGGCCATCTCTGCAGTCCACCAACGGTAATGAGACATGGGTATCATGGGTTTTGTTTGGTATTATTATAATTGTTGATTGAGTGTTTTATTTGATGTGGTAACAAGATTCATTCACCTCTCATATTTATAAATTACAACTTTTACCATGTAAGCTTATTAGTGCGTATTGTTGGGTTATGTAATAATTTACATGGATTTAGAATTCGTGAAGAGAGTTTGATGACATTATTAGTGTGTATTGACAGGGGACATAATTTTTAGTGTACATAGTATAATGGTTAAGCGTAAGGCCAATGTCGCAGATGACATTAATATTCAGTCTGAGAAGCTCGATCCTCCAAGGCCGGGCAAGCATTCGTACATATACTACTTGTAAGAAACTAATTCATTGTTGAATTTTTTTCTTTACATTCTGTAGTGATTTCAGTTTAACAGTGCAATAATTTTAGTTGACATATAAGGAACTGATATTATTTTTCTATCTACAGCAAGATAGAATCCCAAAAGTTGAAGGAGGAAGGTGTGAAGGTGGATGAAACGGTTTGTAGACAACTTTTCTATGTTGCAGCCTACTCACTAATAGTTTCGTTGATGATTGGTCAATGAATATATATATTTTTTTTTGTGTAGGTTAAGGGGCGTATACGTGACAAATGGTTGAAACTTAGCTCGAAAGAGAAAGCCGAATTCATTAACAATTATAATGAAAATGCTGAAATTAACTCGAGATTGCCCAGTGGATTGTTAAGTGAATCGATTCCAACAGCGGAGAACAATTCTGATAAGGGTAATCACCCATCTCGATGTAGTGTTTTGCGGTTCTCCAACATTGTTTCTTCGCTATCTATTGAACAACAGGATGTTGTGAGAGAAATTGGTTTCGGAAGCTTGTTAGGTTTAAAATGTGGGCGACTTAGGCAAGATTTATGTAGATTGTTAGTTAAGCAATGTAACGTAGATAGGCGGTCCATAACAGTCCATGGAATGGAATACAAGCTTACTCCAAAAACTTTTACAAGCGTGATGGGTGTTGGTGACGGAGGAACACCGATTGTGCTTGGTGGAGAAGATAGTGAAATAACTGACTTACGAGCCAAGTATTGCTCAGGAAAGAAAGGCATCCCAATAGGTAGTTTAGATGACAAATTAAAGACAAATAGTTGTGCAGATGAAGATTTATGTATTCTATTTAGTCTTTTTGCGATTGGAACTATTTTGTGTCCAACTACAGCCACATACATCAACCCATCATACATTCATGCTTTAAAAGACGTGAGTAACATTTGCAGCAAAAATTGGGCCAGCTGGTCTTTCAACTTCTTATGGGAAGAAGTTTCAAAGTTCAATGAAAATCAAATTTCCTCGATGAATGGATGTGTTATATTTTTAATGGTATGATTTATTTGAAATGCAAGTTATGCAACCCAAGAGGGGGGGTGAATTGAGATTTTAAAATTTATGCAATACAATTCGTACAACAATTTAATCTATTGCCTTAATCAAATCAAAAACAATAAATTCAATCAAGCACAATATTAAAAGAGTAAGGGAAGAGAAAACAAACACAAGGATTTTTACGTGGTTCGGCTATCCCCGCCTACGTCCACGCCTCCAAGCTCACCCGGCTTGAGGATTTCACTATCCAAGCCTCCCAAGACTTCAAATATTTACAATTGACTTCTAAGGTGTCAATGGACCTTTACAATAAGAGATTATCTCCCCAATCTCTTCACCCCAAGTGTCTCTCACATTTGTACACTCACAATTTGATGAGAAATGAAAATCACAACAATGAAACTCTCTTTAAGAGTAGATGACAAATTATAGCTCAATAATGACTCAATAAATGATGATTTGTGAAATGGAAGCTCAATATATGTTATATGATCTTATTTATGCTTGTATTAGTTCTTAGAATGAAGTTTGAGTTGAGTTTTTATAGTTAAAGCCCGAAAACTAGCCGTTATAGGCAAATTCCCGCGCCCAAGCGGTTAGCCGCTTGATTTATCCGGCTAGCCGCTCATGAACAATGATATTACCGTTATTTTTGAATTTTGCTACAGTAATATTGTTCACTAAAATTACACTTTGGTTTAAAACTTTCTATAATTATACTACGCCCAAAACGTCATAAAACTTTTCAAATAGGTCCAATTTCATAATTTCCTAAGAATAGTTGTCTGTCCAAAAACTTTCTGAACTTATGATATGGCCCCAAATATATTATTATTTCGCAAAAAGGTCCTTTTCAACATAATACCCATATTTTTCAAAGTTCTCAAAACCTTTCACTTTAGTCCAAAATATTCATAAATTATAGTATGACCCAAAACATTTCAAATGTTTGTAAAAAGGTCCAACTCTGAAATTCAATAATAATACTTATTAAAATCAAGGATTTCAAAACTTTGCATTTAAGTCCAAATTACTCAAAACCACAAGGTACTTTATCTTATAAAAATAAAACCTTTTAGTTTATGAAAAGTAATTAATTAAATTAATCTCTTGAGCTTCTCAAATGCTAAATCATGCATCAATTAAATCATACCGGCTTTACAAGAATTTATTGCACTAATTTGTCCGTTGAGCTCTAAACTTTATTCTTAATTTCGCTGTTGTCCGTTGAGTGTCTTGAGCTTGATTTCACTTGATTCACTTGCATAAATATTACCCTTAAAAAACTAGTGAAAATGTGAAATACAATATCTATTAAATCATTTAATACATATGTTTGTTATCATCAAAATTACATTATGTATAACCCTTTAGGCTAACATTATTTTGTAATTTGTATTCTCGACAATTATGATATTATCGATCATTATTTTCATATTAACCAATTTTGTTGTTGTTTGCAGCTGTTCTACATGTCATCAACTAAGTTTTAGCTTTCTTCTGTTGTCGAGAATGGATGTCCTCTTAGTGCATGGACTGATAGTGAAATAAAAAGATTTCTCAAGTGGTGACAAAAGTTTAGTGACTTTGAGAGCAATGCGGTTTGTTCCCTTCCATAATTGTATGGTGTTTTGTAGTTATGTTATTAAATTGAATAGATTATTTATGGATATTTTTAGTTAATGTAGGTTCCGATGCGAGAAATCAGTTGCGGCACATCAGGTGCTCAAAGTGAAGGACAAATTGACAATGGTGACGCAGCAAGGCAGCATTCATTTCATGCCATATTAGCAGTAATGAATAGAATGGAGGAATATATGAGAAGAAACAATGATGTGCTACAAAAAATGGGCTTGAAAATGGACTCTTTTACTGAAAAGGTTGAAAAATTAGAACGAACATATTTTCGTAAAGAATGAGTGAGTGTCACTGATGATAGTCAATCACTTCCTACATATACTGGTGTCGAGGCAATTGATGGTCCAATCTTTTCCTCTCCGAATATGGAGATGCACCCGCTTATCATTTCAGTTGTCATGCTTTCATCTCTAGTACAAGAAATGCATAAGCTTGTCGAAGTTCAAGATCAAAAGTTGTGTACCTCAGCACATCCACTAATGAAGAGGCTGTCCTAAAGGAAATGTTAGCAAGAGTATTACAAGAAATGATGAAGCCTAAATTGGTACCGGAACTTGAAGATGAGGTATACATAGACTAATAACTTATTAACTTTTGTCCAAATTAATTATGATTTAGTCTAATCTTTCTTTTTTCTTTGTCTTTATTAAATATGTAGTCTTCCGCGCAACAAGTGGAAAAATGTCAACAACCCCAAGATTTTAATTCGCTGTCTTTAGGCCCTCCTCGGCCATATAGAAATCGAAAGCTAGGGTGGTACCAGTTGTCCTCGTATGATCAAGTCCCATGTGGTCCATAGATAAAATACCGAGCGGGACCTTTTTTCGTGAATGAGCTGATGACCCTCGATCAATTGAAGATGATCCAATATGAATTCGAGAAAAGCGCTAGCCAAGAGTAACAATGCCTTCATGCTCGCTCATCAAGTTGTTTCAAAATATATTGTAATAGTAATTTGATTTTGTTAATATATCATGAATTTTACGTACAGTGAAATAATTATGCAATCAAGTCATGAGGATATCACTCGGCGAGGCTTGTTATCAATTTTGCCCGATGCATCACTTGACAAGGATGTTTGTTCTTAATTTTACTTTAATGATGAAATTGTAGTTAATAAAATCAATTAAATTGTTCTTATGTTTAGATTATTTGCATGATGAGTGATTACCTTACACGACGTGAGTCATGCAAAAGCCATGGGCAACCAATCAGCTGGTTCCTACCAAGCAGATATGTAGTTAGTGATTCATTCTTGTTTATTTGTTTATTTCATATCCTTTTACTCATAATTAACTACGGTCATTTAAGTAGTATTTTATATGAATTTGATGTCATGAATATGTAGCAATTTGCTACAATGCCAAATGCACATTTAGATGGTTTCAAGGCTGCTTCCCAATACCGCAAACGTTATATGTATGACTTGCACCGGTGCCATCAGGTAGCGTGTGTGTTTGGTTAAATGGTTATTCGTTATGATCGATATTATGTATGGTAAAAGTGACCCTAAATTGTTCTTGAATAGATCTTTGTTCCCATGCATGATGGTGGCCACCATTGGTTTATGCTGTTGGTTAAAATTAAAGACAAACAGGCAGAGATCTGGGATCCACTACCGGATGCACGACGGACACGAGATCGAGAAATCCAAGTGAATAGTATTGTAAGTCTGACCAATTTTTCGCTAAAAAAGATGAGTTTAGTTTTTTGTGTATTGTGTTATTAATACATGTGATGTTGATTTTACTTGAAAATAGTTACACTCGTTGGATGCTATACTTCATGGCATCGTGGATGCTACATATTCAGTAGCTTGGAGTTTCTTGTCATTTGTAGTGACCCATGGTGAAGGAGTTCCTCGGCAACCTAATGGTTTTGATTGTGGAGTTTACGTCATCAAATTTATGGATACTCTTGGAATCATCACCAACAAATCGTATGTGGTATGCTCGCTTATTCGTCTTATGTGGTATCTTCGTTGATGTTACTAATATTGTTGGGCCATTGACATGATGAAATTGTATGATTATTTCGGTAGCATGACTCACAGAATGTTCGGGCACAACTTGTGTTACAGTTTATGGACTCTCCGTTCAATGAACAACGCGATCAATTATTGGCGTACTTTTGCTAAATTACGCTTCTAACTGGAGTTGATAGACATTCCACGTACATTGTTTTGATGATCCGAAGTCGTAAAGATATTTTTGGGGCTACTTTGATTTTTTTCTTCGTCAACCAGTTGTCTTAATTAATACTTGTTCAAAGGAAGATAATTGTTGTTAATGTTGCTATTATCACCAAGTACGCAAAATATGTTATTACATTGTCATTGTTCACTTCATACATGATAATATAAAATCAATGACTTCCAATAAGTTTGTTTTGCTCATTCGATTCAGATCCAAAAAGTGCTTCATTAGCGATCATCCCCATCCTCCAAGGATGTGTACCGTCCTCAACTATGCATAATGTAAATTCGAGTTAGTTAAACAACATAGGAAAGTTAGTCAAGCAAATTCATATATCATGAGAAATCACTTACAAGTTATTATGAGGCCACCAATTATAGTATGTGCTTGCATCGGTTTCATAGGTTATACCAAATGTGTTACTGCTGTCGTAATGGCCGTCAATTCCTTCTGAGATGTCATGCCTCGAAGGACAAGTTGTCTCGAACGCAAATGTTGGGGAACTTGGCGAGCCTGATTCCATCGAAATAGGTGGTGTTAACACATTATAAGAACAATGCCTTGACTGATCGTCAGTCAAAACACAACCAGTACCACCAACGTTGCAATGAAGGTCATTAGGCTGCATGTCCTTTGGCGGATATAGCGGGCAAGTTCGTTTAGTATGGCCAGGTTGAAAACACTTACTGCATTTGCGATTTTTAGCTTCATCGTATTTAACGGTTTTAAAGCAACATTTACTGTTAACCGTAACCAGGTCTTTCAACTTCATACCTGCTGGAAGTACACAATTCTTTGCTTGTTTAGTTGATTCATCATCGGCAACCATCTGTTCAAAGCGAAGCGTCAGCCGTTGAATCTCGTCTAACACTATCATATAACTTTGTTCATTCTTTGCGGCGAAAAGACAAAGATTAGTACATGCTGCTGAAAGTGAGCCAAACTTCGTTGTTTCTGACACTTCCTTATCGAGATGTGACACTGCAGCGGTCATTTTCATCACTTTACTCACCTTTGCTGATTTGGTCCAGCAACCAAGAATTAATGTTGGTGGTATGCGAACTAGTTGCTCCAACTTCATGACGTGAAATATATGCGTACATGGAATACATGAGATTTCATCATCTTGCCTAAACAATTGCAACCATTATCCTGCAAATTCCACCACTATCTATTTTTTGTTCTAAATGCTGAAATTTAGTCAAAGTATAGATGTGGGAATCATCTGTCTTGGCACACTCAAGCATAATCAGTGTGGCTTCTCCGAGGATCTCCGTCCGAACCCACTTCAATACATTCCTTGTATATATTTCGGACGCATGTTTTTCAATACTTTGCAGATGTATTGTAAGAACAAGGGCTGTGTGGTTTGTCTCAAACTCATCTTGGACTTCTTTGTGCCTTATGCAATACATTGCACAATGAATTTGTCTAATGAAATCATATAGTTTTAGCTTCTGTTCAACAAACTGACGCAAGTAAGAATTCAAGCTCTCACACCTTTGTGCGGTTTGCATTCCGCCAAAAAACGTTCCTTTCAAATAAGCCTCTGCCCATTTTTCATGCTTTGCACACATTCTTTTACCCAAGGATTTTGTTCCATTTTTTAAGCCTATATCCTTGCCCTGAGCAAACCCATCGCTGACTTGCTACTTTACCACTTTTACCGTCGCGACGGAGTTCATCTTTTCTCACAGAGAATCCAACAGACTTAGCATAATTTTTATACCATATGTGGGCATCATCGACAATATCAAAATATGATCCGACACCCACTTCAATGAGATCACTTTTTGTGGGAATAATGTAGGTTGTATGACTAGATGATCTTGTAGTAGATATGTCCCCAAAATATTCATTACTTTCGGCAGTTTGTGGGGGTAATGACGTACCTGCACTTGCACTAATTTCCGTCATATTCTCATAAAATAGGTTTTCTTGGGCTTTACTAGTTTCTTGTTCCGATGGCATGTTATCATTAAGGTCTAACACCCATGCAAAAATGCTTCCCACGTCTGAAGTTGTTGTCATGGTGTCTGGTGATCTTGCGTCAAGATATTACCATTTCAAGAGCATGAAAATGAGCTAGTTCAAGGCTGAAATAAGAGAGTAGTGCGTGGGTTGGGTTTTTTTTTCACATTGAATGTCTTCATTAAATGGTGGGTTTGGTTAGTGCTTGGGTTGGTGGATACATCAATTCCTTCAATTTACAAACCATTAAGCTCCAGCTAACCTTTATATATTAACCGGTTAACTGCATACAATGCAGAAAGTAAACATCCTTTAAATGGCTACCCTCTTAAATAAAAAGGCTACCCGGTTTCGTGTTTTTTCTCTTTGGATGTTAAACGGCTAGCCGTTTTCGCGTTGGTTGCACACTTCAATATATTGAACAGCTAGCCTCTTAAATAAAAATGCTATCCGATTTCGTGTTTTTTCTCTCTAGATTTAAACAACTAGCCGCTTAAACACAAACGGCTAGCCGTTTTCACTTTGGTTGCTCTCTGGACGTTAAACGGCTAGCCTTTTATGCAGCAACCGTAGCAACTGCTAGCTGCTTATGCCAGCGTAACCAGCAACTACTGCTGCTGTTGCTGCATAAGCAACAGTTGCTGCCTGCTGTAGCATAAGCAGCAGTTGCTATTGCATAGGCCGCAACTGCTACTACTGCTGTTGCTATTGCATAAGCAGCAACTGTTGTTGTTGGCCACTTATGCCAGCATAAGCAGCAACCACTGCTACTGTTGTTGCTGTATAAGCATTAGCAGCTGCTGCTGACTGCCTATGCCAGCATAAGCAGCAACTGCTGTTGTTGCTGCTTATGCAGCAGCTGCTGCTTGCTTATGCTAGAATAAGCCGCAACTGCTACTGCTGCTGCTTGCTTACGCCAACATAAGCAACAACTGCTGCTGCTGGCTGCCTATGCTAGTATAAGCAGCAACTGCTGTTGTTGTTGCTACATAAGCAACAACTGATACTGCTGGTTGCCTATGCCAGTATAAGCTGCAACTGCTGTTGTTGTTGCTGTATAAGCAACAGTTGCTGCCTAGCATAAGCAGCAACTGTTACTGCTGGCTATTAATGTCGACATAAGTAGCAGCAGCTGTTACTACTGTTGCTGCATAAGCAGCAGCTGCTGTTGCTTAAATTCCAGCTATTGCAGCAGGCATATGCAGCAGTAGTTTGAGAATTATACAGCCTTGTGATTTATCCTGTATTTTTTTTGTTGATGTTTGCTTAATTATCTTCCTTTTTGTTATTTTTTGAGTGATCTCCAAAATCAAGAACCAAGATATCAAGTTTTGTTAATCTTTTAATTTAATAGTATTTTTAGAATTATTGGCTTCCATCTTACCTTAAAATAATCACCCAATGAAAAATTATTGTGTTAACATTAAATATTATTTTGCAATATGCAACGCAAGTTACCAGACAAAATTTTTCAAAAATAAAAAAAATTTTGTTAGAAGAATTATAATGTTATCTTCTATATAACTGAAAATTAACAATAAATTCTATGTATTAATTAAAGTTAAAATAAATGTACCATTGAAAGAAATTCGGTGTATATTATAAGATATGATTTCGCAAAATGAGGTACTGTTAAAGCTTATAGACAAAATGGAAAACATTTTTGAGATTTTTAAATCAAAAGTATAAAACTTTCTTTAGAAAACGTGAGATTATAAACTTCCATTAAAATTAATCATCGCAAATAATAGCCCAATAAACATGAAAACACGACCATTAACTTAATTACTGGACCATTAAACTTCAAACAAAAGCAATTAAACTTCATGAGATCATTAACTTGCACCATGGAAATCATGCAATTATTGGACTAATAAACATGAAACCAGGACATTAAACCCGATACCTAGACTATTATATTTGAAACCAAATGAACTTGAAACTTAGGGCAATGAACATGAAACACGAGATCATTAACTTGCAACCATGAAAATCGTTTAATTAATGAACTTGAAACTAAGGGCAATAAACATGAAACATGTGATCATTAACTTACAACTTGAAAAGCATTTAAGAAACTTGGATTCAGTGCTGCTAATACTCATCATCAACAGATTCGGAATCAAAAGACCGAGTAACCGGATTCGGAACAGATTCGGAATCAAAATACCGAGTAACTGGATTATCAGATGCAAGAAAAGGATCAAAAGATGGTATTGATTGTCACATTAGTAGTCGTTGAAAATCCTTTATGTTTAATTTCGTTGTGCTTAAAGCTGATCTTTAATTGTTCTTGTGACTACTTTTGAAGGCATAGACCTATCAAAAAAGGAAGACAGGAAGATCAATTATTTCTATCCAATTATGCAACATGTATTATGTTTTTCAGGGTGATGATGAAGGCCATGCTCATGGTTCTTAGGCTAAGTGAATTCATACAAGAAAAATGCCAAAGAATGAGAGTTTTGTCAAAAATTTTTATCTGTATATCATTGCTATTCATACAATTTCTACCAATAATTTCTCTTACGATATATACTGCTACTAATGTGTCAATGTAATGTGGTACACCATGCATGAAGGAATTTATAGGATTAAAGATATCAACAGAGAAGAAAGAGAGAGACACGTGGGCTATTCAGGTTATGAATGAACTAGTTCAGTGTGCTTCTTCGTACAAGTGTAAAGATAATGGTAGAAAGCCTCGAATTCTAGACCTGAAAAAGACGAAGATACTTTCTCAATTCCAGAAACCCTACTTGTTCTAGACACTGATGAGATATCCCACCAGAACAAAAGTACAAATCCTAACAAGTATGAAAATGTTAGCGTTCAAAGGGTAGCTGAGGAAATTGACAACCCATTTTTACTTGCTGCAAAAATTGGAGTTATAGAAATTGTGGATAGATTTTTTAACTTATATCCAGCTGCTATCCAAGAGTTGAACACTTCAGAAAAGAATTTTTTGTTGTCTGACATTTTAGAAGAAGAATGCTCAACAATCAGGAGGAAAGAGACGCCGACATTGATTGCAGCAAAGCTGGGAGTGATAGAGATGGTGGAGAAAATTTAAGATACATTTCCAGTGGCCATCCATGGCTTGGATTCTGATTGGAAAAATATTGTCCTCTTGGCCTCTGAGAGTAGGCAAAACAATATCTACAATCTCTTGCTCAATCAGAAAATATTGGGCGCTAGAAACCATTTTCCGGCAAGCAGACAACCAAGGAAGCAATGAATTGCATCTTACTGCTAAGTTTGGAGACCATCGACCTTGGTTTATTCATAAAGCTGCATTGCAAATCCAATGGGAAATCAACTGGTATCAGGTATGTAGGCTAAAGCAATTTTTTTTTCTTTTTTTAAGATCATGCTTGTCTCATGATTTGAGTTTCCTTTTTTAAAGAAATACAACATAAGATTGAGATTGATATGGATTTTTAAAAAATATGTAAAAAAATTAATTACAACTCAATCATACACAATCATAAATAAATAAAAACAATTAAAAAGATTGGACATGGCACTGTTAGAAATAATGGTAAATTTGGTGTCGGTTCAGTTTTTCACTGTTTTTTTCAGTGTTATATTGGTTTTTCTCTTTTGAGCAAAATATAGCAAGATGTGAAGTTGACAAGTGAATCAAGTTGATTCCCAGAATACGACAACGTTTAAAGCTTTTATTGCTTTAAGAGACTCATGTGCAGCTCAGCTGCTATCAGCAAAAAACAAATACATCTAAACGACATGACTGCGGCACGTTTAGATGAGCCACTTAAGTAATCACGTGAGGAAACACATGCAGGAGACAGAAATCAGTTCGTTAAGTTTGTTACCCACGTGTCAACAAACTAAACGATATGGAAATCTTCTAAGCCTCTGATACATGTTATAAAGGCTGTGGATGAGGGTCAGAAATGCATGGTTGTCGTGAGTCTTGTAGAGAGAGATCTAAAAAGAGAAAGAGTGCATCTTGTTCTCAAAAGAATCTTGTAAAAGGCTCTGTGCTAAATCTCCATTTGTGAATTAATAAAAGCTCATCAAAGACTTCTCTCGTGGATGTAAACATAGTACCTTGTGCTCTGTTGAACCACGTAAACCTTCTATTTCTTGGTTGTCTATTTTGTTTTATTCTTGGTTCTTTCTGTTTCTTGGTTACATCTATTTTGATGAGTTAAGTTGTGACAGATTCTATTCAATCTTTAGTTTTGTGCAACTTACATTGATCTAATCTAAGAAATCCTGGGCAGTGACTAGTTTTGTTTAAGGTTAAGAACAGGCTGGTTACTACAATTGGTATCACAGCCACAGTATCTTGTGATTAGATCCAAGTATGGCGTCATCAAAGGTTGATATAGAGAAGTTCACAGGGAAAAATGATTTCAATATGTGGAAAATTAAAATGAAAGCTTTGCTGATCACACAGGGTTTGGGAGATGCAATTGAATCTGAAAACAGTAGAGGGGTTTCATCATCCAAGACTCCAGAAGAAGTTGCTGAGATTAACAAGAGAGCAAAGAGTGTTATAATTCTCAGTCTTGGTGACTCAGTAATAAGGGAAGTGGCTAAAGAAAAGACTGTGGCAGGTTTATGGGCCAAGCTTGAAAGCCTCTACATGACCAAGTCTCTTGCAAACAGACTCTACATTAAAAAGAGGATGTTTACTTTGAGAATGGTAGAGGGATCTTCTCTGGAGGAACATATTGATGAGTTTAATAAGGTGTGTGACACACTGGAAACCATTGATGCTGCTTTGGATGATGAAGGGAAGGCTCTTCTACTGATCAGTTCATTACCAAAGTCCTATGAGAATCTTGTTGATGCATTGATGTATGGCAGACAAACTTTGACACTTGATGAAGTTAAATCTGCCTTAAACACAAGGGGACTTCAAGAAAAGCAAACCCACCTGGAGAAGGGCATAAGTGAAGGATTGACAGCAAAGTTCAAGACTGACAAGAAGAAGAAGAAACAAGGGAAGCAAAAGAACAAGAACAAAGATCTAAAGTGTTTTCAATGCCATAAAGAGGGTCATTTTAAGAAGGATTGCCCTGAAAAGCAAAGAAAGCCTAAAGACTCAAGAAATCAGAATGGAGATGCAGCTGTAGTTGAAGAAGAGGGGTATGAGTCTGCTGGTGTGTGTGTGGCAACAGAAAACAGCCAAAAAGGTAAATGGGTTCTGGACTCTGGCTGCACCTTTCATATGTGTCCTGTCAAAACTTACTTTACTGAATATCAAGAGATTGATGGTGGTAGAGTAATGATGGGAAATAACTCAATCTGTAGAATCATTGGAATTGGAAATGTCAGCCTTAGGTTACATGATGGTTCAACTAGAGTGATTAATCAAGTTAGGCATGTGCCTGATTTGAAAAGGAATTTAATCTCTCTTGGAATGCTGGATCAAATTGGGTGTAAAATTAGGCTTGAATCTGGACAATTATGTGTATTAAATGGTTCAAATCTGGTCATGAAGGGGACTAGGAAGAATGGGGTTTATATCTTAGATGGTAAGGTGATATCTGGAGAGGTTGGAGTATCAGAAAAGTCTACTGAAGATAAAACCAAAATATGGCATCTAAGATTAGGACACATAAGTGAGAAAGGGCTAAAAGCTAGAACATAAGGGTATGTTTGGCTCTGACAAGATTGGGAAGTTGGAATTTTATGAAGTCTGTGTTCTAGGGAAGTCTTCACGGGGTAGTTTCAAGAGATCAAGTCACAAGTCACTAGGTAGGCTGGAGTATGCACACACTGATTTGTGGGGGCCAGCTCAAAATGTATCACTTGGAGGTAATAGATATTTCTTATCCATTATAGATGACTTCTCTAGGAAAGTCTGGGTGTATGTTTTGAAGAACAAAGACTAGGTATTTGAGAAGTTCAAAGAATGGAAACATTTGGTTGAAAACCAAACAGGACAGAGGTTGAAGAAACTGAGAACAGACAATGGTATGGAATTTTGCAACCAACCTTTTGACAGTTTCTGTGCTGCTAAAGGTATTGCAAGACATAGAACAGTAAGGATGACCCCACAACAAAATGGATTGGCTGAAAGGATGAATATGACCCTTATGGACAAAGTAAGGTGCATGCTGATTCAGAGTAAGTTTCCTAAAACACTGTGGGCAGAAACCTTACTTACAGCTTGCTATCTGATAAATATAAGCCCCTCAACTGCTATTAATTTCAAAACACCATTTGAAATGTGGTATGGGAGACCTGCTGACTATGGGATTTTGAAAGCTTTTGGATGTCCAGCCTATGTTCACATTAGTCAAGGTAAACTTGCTCCCAGGGCCTTGAAAAGTGTGTTCATAGGCTATCCAGAAGGAGTAAAAGGTTTTAAAGTCTGGTGTACAGATCTTAACCCACTTAGGTGTATAGTGAGCAGAGACATAGTGTTTAATGAAGGTGGCTTAATTAAAGATAGTGAAGCAGCTGTAGATGAAAATGAAAAATCCAGATCAGAAGATAGATTGGAACTTGAGGTGGAGTCTTCTGTATTAAAAAATATAACTGAATCTGCAGATTCAGGTGGAGTAAATGAACAAGAAGAAGACACAGTATCACCTCAAGAGCAGTCAAGTCCTCAGGAACAAATTCAAGAATATCAACTCACAAGAGATAGACAGAAAAGGCAAGTCAAACCCACAAAGAGATTTGGATATGCAGACCTCATTGGCTATGCCCTGGCAGCTGCAAATGAAATTGATGATGAGGAACCAAAAAGCTTTAAAGAAGCAACTCAGAGCTTATTCAAAGAGGAATGGCAGAGAGCTATGGAAGAAGAAATGAATTCACTCTATAAAAACAAGACTTGGGAGCTGATTAAAAGGCCAAAAGGCAGGAGAGTGGTTGGGTGCAAATGGATATTCAAAGTCAAGGAGGGCCTAAGTGGATCTGAACCAAGAAGATTCAAAGCCAGATTAGTAGCTAAGGGTTATACACAAAAGGAAGGGATAGACTTTAAAGAAGTTTTCTCACCTGTTGTCAGACATGCCTCTATCAGGGTGATACTAGCTATCACTGCTGTTCAAGACATGGAGCTTGATCAACTCGATGTCAAGACAGCATTTCTACATGGCAGACTTGAGGAAGAGATACTGATGTCCCAGCCTGAAGGGTTTATTCTCCCTGGAAAAGAAGACCATGTATGCAAACTGAAGAAGTCTCTCTATGGCCTCAAACAGTCCCCTAGGCAGTGGTATCTTAGGTTTGATGAATTTATGCAAATGCATGAGTTTGTCAAATGCAGCTATGATTGCTGTGTTTACTACAAAATAATCAAGGATGGTCTATACATATATCTCCTTCTATATGTAGATGACATGTTGGTTGCTTGTAAAGATAGAGATGAAATAGACAAGCTCAAGGTGCTGCTGAATTCAGAATTTGAAATGAAGGATCTGGGGTATGCTCGAAAGATTCTGGGAATGGAGATAAGAAGAAACAGAAGTAAGGGCAAATTATTTCTGTCACAAGAGAAATACTTGAGGAAAGTGCTAGAAGTGTTTGAGATGGATAATGCCAAGCCTGTGCAATTGCCCCTAGCTTCTCACTTTAGGCTGTGCAACCTGCAGTGTCCCCAAACAGAAGCTGAAAAGCAAGACATGGCAAATATTCCCTATGCAAATGCAGTAGGCTGCCTCATGTATGCAATGGTGCTCACAAGGCCAGACATAGCACATGCTGTCAGTGTTGTGAGTAGGTACATGGCTCAGCCTGGCAAAGATCATTGAAAGGCTGTCAAATGGATACTAAGGTATCTTCATGGCACTGTGAACTGTGGCCTGACATATGGCAAAGCTAAAGAAGAAGATGATGGACTGAGAGGGTATATAGATTCAGACTATGCTGGGGATTTAGACAGAAGAATATCTCTCACTGGTTATTTATTCATGCTGAATGACTGCACTGTAAATTGGAAGGCTACATTACAGAGTGTGGTGGCCCTTTCAACAACTGAAGCAGAGTATATAGCTGCTACAGAAGCAGTAAAAGAAGCACTATGGCTCAAGGGGCTAGTGACAGAATTAAGGTTAAGTCAGAAATCAATGCCTATTCACTGTGACAGCTCGAGTGCAATACACTTGTGTAAAAGCCTAGCACACCATGAGAAGACTAAATGCATAGATATCAAACTCCATTTCATCCGAAATGAAGTGTCAAGAGGTGCTGTGAAAATGGTGAAGATACACATTGATTTGAACCCTACAGATGCTCTTACTAAGATAGTACCAGTAGCTAAGTTCAGAACCTGTCTAGACTCAGCTGGCTTATGTGACCAATAAGTTGCGTAAAGTTCAGGAGAAGAAGTATGATTAAGGAAAACTTTGATTCAAGGTGGAGAATGTGAAGCTGACAAGTGAATCAGGTTGATTTCCAGAATACGACAGCGTTTAAAGCTTCTATTAGGGGTGGGCATTAACCTGATCCGAACCGAACCGAACCCGAAATTTATTTCAGGTTCGGTTCGGTTTGGGTTAACCTGTGCAACCCGAACAGATTCAAACTATCAACCCATTTAGGTTAACATTTGGTTTGGGTTGAACCCGAACTGAATTTTAACCTGGACGGGTTGATTTTTTTTTTAAGTTTTAGCTTTAAAAATATATATATATATGTATTAAATAAAAAAAAATCTCTTTGACTACATGTTTTATGTTTTATTAACTTTAAAATGACTTGTTGAAATGTTGGTAAGGTTGTTTGGATTTGAGATTTTTGGATTTTAAGTGATTTTTGGTAGAATTTGTATATTAAATTGTTCCAACCCATTCTAACCCGAATTACCAACCCAATCCGATCAGAATTAAAAACTCAAGCCGAACCGAACCGAATTAAATTCGGTTTGGTTTGGTTCGGGTTGACGTTTTCAACCCGATTGGGTTCAATTCTCCAGCCCGATCGGGTTGAAACCCAAACCAAAACCCGAACAACCCGAACTGAAACCCAATATGCCCACCCCTAGCTTCTATTGCTTTAAGAGACTCACGTGTAGCTCAGCTGCTATCAACAAAAAACAAATACATCTAAACGACATGATTGTGGCGCGTTTAAATGAGCCACTTAAGTAATCATGTGAGGAAGCACATGCGGGAGATGGAAATTAATTCGTTAAGTTTGTTACCCACGTGTCAACAAACTGAACGATCTGGAAATCTTCTAAGCCTCTTATACAGGTTATAAAGTCTGTGGATGAGGGTCAGAAATGCATGGTTATCGTGAGTCTTGTAGAGAGAGTTCTAGAGAAAGAATGCATCTTATTCTCGGAAGAATCTTGTAAAAGGCTCTGTGCTAAATCTCCATTTGTGAATTAATAAAAGCCCATCAAAGACTTCTCCCGTGGATGTAAACAGAGTACCTTGTGCTTTGTTGAACCACGTAAACCTTCTGTTTCTTGGTTGTCTATTTTGTTTTATTCTTGGTTCTTTCTGTTTTTTGGTTAAATCCATTTTGATGAGTTAAGTTGTGATAGATTCTATTCGATCTTTAGTTTTGTGCAACTTGCATTAATCTAATCTAGGAAATCCTGGGCAGTGACTAGTTTTGTTTAAGGTTAAGAACAATTTGGTTACTACACAAGAGGTAAGTTTTATAATGATTAAAAAAGAATGTAAAAGTAATAAAATCTCAATCGTACACTTATTCTTATTGTATGCAGTTTGTCAAGGAATCCATGCCACGACATCTTTTTACTCAATTCAACGACAATGGCAAAACTCCAAAGGAAGTCTTGGCGGGAACACGCAAAGACCTTGTGCAAGAAGGAATGGAATGGCTGACCAAAACCTTCGAATCATGCTCCGTCGTGGAGGCACTCATAGCAACTATAGTATTTTCGACTTCGGCAACCGAGCTAGGCGGCGTAGACTAAGAGAATGGTAAACCATTTTTTGAAAATGAGCTTGTATTCAACGTATTTGCCATTTCATCACCTCTTGCTCTATGCTTCTCTGTTACAGCCTTGTTTTTTCTTCCTTACAATTCTCCCTTCTCGTAGCCAAGAAAACGATTATGCCAGGGATTTGCCGAGAAAGCTTCTACTTAACGACACTCTTCACATCAATAGCTGGTATTTTGATCTCATTCTGTTCGGGACATTCCTTTATTTTAAAAGATGAGATGAGATCTGAAACATATCCAATTTATGCAGCCGCATGCTTGCCAATGACTCTTTTTGCTCTTGCTCAACTTCCTCTTTACTTCGACCTTATATGGGCCATCTTCAAAAAGGTTCCTCAGCATAGTTACAAAGTAATTTCTGACTAGTTAAAGGTTACTGACTTCATTTGCTCATTTGTAGTTGTTTGGATTGAAGTAATCTATATCTTGGTATGCTATATATTAATTAATCTTGAAAAAATAGCATGTCTATATGCTATTTTGATGGCACATTTTGAGTGGGTCCCACTTAGTGAAAGTGAGAAATCTTGTGAGGTTCGGATTCTATTCCGTTAATACTTCAAAAGTATAATTTTATTTTCTCAAAATGGTGCTTGGGTGAATGAGAAATTGTTTCTCAAAGATCACCCTTGAAGTTGGAAATTTGAAAGGAAATGAGGTTTATCCCACATGGGAAAAAGAAGCCAAGGGATTAGTGTTTATATATAAACACTTAACCATGCATGAGTAAGAATTATAAGGATAAAGGCTCTCTCCACACGCGCATGCACAGGGGGGTGTAAATCTAAGACCAATTTGGTTGAACCCGCGCGCCCTGCGTACGCAAATGTCAGCCCAAAATCATCGAAGCTTGCATGGCAACAGCTTCACGTTTTGAATTCAAAGGATTTGTAATAGCTTCACAACAACAATTTTTTAGCTGTTATACAATTCACGTTTTTTAATTCAATTTTGAAATCAATTGAATGAATTGAATTGGCTGTTATAACTATTTAATTGCATTTATTGAATTCGGAAATTCAATACAAATGCTGCTGTTACATCCTTACGTGAGTATAAAAAGGCACATTCTCTTCTGTTTTTACACACGCTGAAACCAGCACACAAAGCATTTGTAATTTTTCTTTCCTTCTTTCGTCTGTTTTTCTGATCGAGTTAACCGCTCTCGTGATTCGTCGGAATTACCTGTCTGTGCTTGATCGGAAATTCATCCTCGTTGTATTCTGGGAAACAATTAACAGCAGACCTAAAGCACTTCAGTAGGTGGTAAATTTGTTTTAAGGAAACTGTCTTGTGCAGGCCTCGGGTTTCATTTACTGTTTCGATTTTTCTTTTCCCTCCTGTTTTTCAGTTGTGATTTCCAGTTGCTGTTTACGTTGCTGCAGTTAATTTACCTACTGGTTTTTCTTTGTTTAACTCAGTGTGTTTGTTTTTTCTTACAATTAATATCTAGATCTGAAGATTGAACGTAAATGTTTTTATATCACGGCATGTTGAGCTAGCCGATCATATCAGTCCAATTGATGAATTAACGTTAGCTTAAACACGCCATGAGAAAAAGCCTCGTACCGAGCATGCCATGCCCGGCTGCTTAATGAGTATTTATCCAAGGGAATATTGAAATTCAGTGCAAATATGTGCTAATATTATTTAAGGTTGCGATGGATTGTTATTGGATGATAATATATATGGAATCAAATTTAAGCATAAAGTGACACTGGGAGTGGGACTAAACCTTTAAAATTTCTTATAATTAATTTGAACAACATTGAGTTTAAATTCTATTGAGATTAACTAATGATCATGATAAGAATACATGCATTATGAGAGTTAAATTTAAAATACGTGACATGTTCAAAAGGGTCGATCAAGTTCTTGAGCATAAGACTAGGCACGAGACACGTCCATACAACATAGCATGATGCATACACGTTTTGTCAGGGCTCATAGGCCATAAAAACGTAGCACGGTTTGAGACAAATGTGAACAAATTACAAAAACCATGCTTTGAAATTTTGTAACTTAGTTTTAACTGAATTATACTATTCTGTATATATTATTTAAATAAATTAATTTCAACCAAACAATATCAAATCTAATAATGTTACATTCCATTTCAATTGAACTAGAATTTTATTATTAACTAACATTATGTTATTTTAAATTATAAATTAACTTTAAGTCATTAATCAAATTTGAATTGGATTTGCACTACTATTTAGTGATATGTTGTTTGCTAGATTTCTATTTAAACTTATGTTTACAGCAATGCAAAATTAATATTTAGTTCAATGGTCGAAGGCTTGGACTAAAATTATTACAATTTAAAATAAAGTTCAATAACCATTGTTTGACAAAATTTAATTCTTATTTTATGAGAAAGGCAAGAAAATTAAAAAAAAAAAATGAAACGGACCAATATGACTCACCCCATGGGCCGGCCTTGCCCAAAGCTGGGCGTGGCACTGCCAGCGAAGAGTGATGATATCTACCCCTCAAATTCTGACATCAATTCCAGTAATTATTTTTATTCTACTACTCATTCTGTCCTTAAATGAAATTATTGAAAAAGAACGTAACTTTTATCAAATTTATCATTCACCTCACATTCTAGATAAATTCATTCATTCCCCAACTCAAGAATTGTTTTCACCATTAACGACACTCAAGTAATTAAGTTCTAGTGTTTTATTATTACTATCATTATTACTACTGCGTTTTGGCTATACAAAAATTTTAAAACAAACTTATGTTTGAACGAATTATGGATTTCATTTTCTTTTTATAACAAGAGTAATGTGGGATTAGATGGAATACACAGAGAAAGAAAATTATTTTAAAATTTTTAGTGGAACGTATTGATAAGTAGAAATTGGTGAAATAAATTTGGAGATCAAGTTCACCATTCACAAGCGAGTCATTGAGAATTACTTCTCCAGTATTATTTTTCTTCTCCACTTCTCTTCCTAATTTGTCCATCCTTCACAGTTTATTGTCACATCATCTAATAGAATTTACTAATTTGAAGTCCACACAATGCGCTTGAAATAAATAATAATATTAATATTAATAAGAATTTCGATTTGAAGTTTTCAACCCAGTAATGATCAATGTCTGCTAATAGTTAACTATCAACTTTTAATATCTAATATAAAACAAAGTAAATAAAGAGAGAGAGAGAAAAAAATTGCCTTAGTAAAAGCACCAAAGTGAAAGTAAAGCATCACTTCACGTTGAAGAGTTGTTCAGGATAACTCATCAGCAAATTTTGACCTTTCTCATAAAGAAATATATAAATTTTATCATTCATCAAAAGTATTATATCAATTCAACTAAGGGCGTAGATCAACTGGTATGAGGTTGTTATAACTTAATCAAGGTCCTCGATTCAACGATTGGAGAATTAAGAATACAACTGCGTTAAATACTTATTGGGAGAGCTTTGCCACCTAGTGGTCTTACCCGGCTCGAATCTGCATTATTCGAGACATAATTTAATCTTTAGATACTAGATAATTTAATATACCCAAAAAAATATTTTATAT
Source organism: Citrus x changshan-huyou (assembly GCA_039657385.1). Classification (NCBI taxonomy): domain Eukaryota; kingdom Viridiplantae; phylum Streptophyta; class Magnoliopsida; order Sapindales; family Rutaceae; genus Citrus; species Citrus x changshan-huyou. The sequence continues at coordinate 13,650,294 of CM077555.1, forward strand.
CAATCATACAATAAATAAGTAATAGTATAAGGGCTGATGCTACAATGCCGGGCACTGAAGGCCCGGCACCATGCCGGAAACGAAAAAAAACCGTTGGATTCAATTAGATTGAATCCAACGGTTGAGATTAAATTTATATTAAAAATAGAAAAAAATGGGTGACCTAGTAAACCAGTTCCCTGAAAAGAAAAGCCCACAATTTCCTCTCACCTCAATCCGATTTCTTTGCTTTCTCAAAAGAAAAATCCCTAAAATTTCATCTCTTAAATTCATAGTTTCTCTCATCCCAATTTTTTCACTCAACAAGATCAAATCCACGGTCTCTCTCGCACTAATCAACCAATCAGATCCATCTACTCAAGTATTTTGTTTGTACATGAGAGGTAGAGAGAGGCAGAGGCAGAGCCAGTATCGCGCGCTGCTTCTTTTCCAACCGTCCACCGTTCCTTCGTTGCAATGTTGTCTACAGCATGAGCTGCCATCGAATCAGCTGCAGGAAGCTTTTAGGGTGGCGTATCCTGGAATGGAACCAAAAAAAGAGTTGAGGTTTATGTTTGGAGTCATTCTTGGACATGACGAGCAGCGCGGATGAGTTGCAGGAAGAGCATCGTGGCTGGAGGTAACTCTTCTGTTCTTGTCATGTAAAAAACCTAGTGTTGTGATGCTAACTAGTAAGTCCTAGTTTTTTTATTATCTTTGATCATTTTGCATTTCCTCACTTGCATTCTCAAGATTTTTATATTTATCATCAAGGAGAGGTGAAATTATTATTTAATGACTAGTATTTTGTATATCACTAGCATTATTCTTTATTTTTTGTGATTTTACTTTTTAATTTGTTTAATTGGGTGTAGCCATTATATTGTGCCTGAATTGGTAGTTGATGTGAACTAATCTTATGCATCTTGCAAGGCTATTCAAGAGTATATAAAGGGAAAATCTCTAAGTTCTCTTCAAAATATTAGATTTCCTGATTGTGTAATCTCCTTTTTCTTTTTCTTTTATGCAATGCAGCTTGGTGTGGAAAAACACAATAAGAGCTTATAAACAGAAAGAGAGCTAACAAATATTTTTATTTGTTTCTTTTTCTTTTCCAGCCGTTCAACCTCGATAATCATTACCGAAATCATTACTGTGAAAGCCGAAGTTGTGACGAAGCTCCTCAAAACAGCCGAAAGGTTTTATTTTTATTTTTTGCTCTACAAATTTTCCTGAGATGATTAATGGTTTGAAGAGATGATTAATGGTTTGGAAGCATGAAATTGGCAAGAAAAACATGAGAAAATGGTGGGTTGTAGGGAGAGAGAGCGTAGGTTATGAGTTTTAGAGAGAGAAGAAGAAACAAAAAAAAGTTATCAAACACACTTCTGTCTGGGAATACACTTCCTACTGGAATATATCAGCTAACCGTTATGAAATAAACGGTGAACCGTTATCTTCCAGAGTTAGAATAATATGTTTATGGAAATTGTCGGTTCACCAATAGCTCTTGTTATTGTCTAGAATTGTAAACACCGTTATTGTTTTTCCTTTAGCTCTCGTTATAAATTCAATTGATACTACATTTATGTATGGTCTATTTCAGGATTTGAACCATAGCATACAGTTATAAAATGGAGTCCACAGAAGCTAGAAGGGGAGGACCTGGTCAGAGAGCGTGGATACACTTTTTGTAAGTATAAAATTATTGCTTTGAATAAAGTTCTTATTATAACTATCAATTCTATTGACGTAATTAGCTGAACTAAAATGTTGTGTACAGTAAGCATGAAGCAGAAAAGGTCAGGCAAGAAGGGATAAAAAAAGTTTGTAGGGCGACAATTGTTGAAAAATGGAAGAAATTAACGAATGAGGAGAAGTGCCGATTTGGTACGATGCATGAGGACCCAAGTTCAAATGTTGGTGAAATGAGCATTGAAAAAACAGATGAAGAACAAAAAATTGAGGATAAGCATAGCCAATGTAATTTATCTCGTTGTCGTGTCAGTGCATTCATTAAGGTCATTTCCACACTGTCGCTCGACCAACAAGCTGCAATTAGAGAAATTGGCTTTGGAAGCATGCTAGAATTACGATGTGGTCGCCTGAGACAAGACTTATGTGAAACACTTGTCCAACAATGTGATACAAAGAGGCATTGTATAGTTTTGCACGGGAGAGAGTTTTGTTTAAACCCTACAACCTTCAACATCGTAATGGGGATCAAAGATGGAGGGGAACCAGTATACATCCGAGAAGAAGTGGGGCGATATAATTGAACTGCGGGCCAAGTATAGAACAGGTGGAAGAGGAATTGAAATAGCCGCAGTTAATGAAAGATTGATAGCTAGTGAGAGTAGTGATGATGACTTTAATGTTTTGTTTGTTTCTTCTAGGAACTGTATTGTGTCCCACAAGTGCCAGCTACATCAATCCGATGTATCTGCATGCCCTAAAAGATGTGCAGTTAATTAGGAAAAAGAACTGGGCTACATGGTGTTTCAACTTTCTATGGGAGGGCATAGCGAAGTATAAAGATCATCAAGTGAAGTCAGTTATTGGTTGTGTTGTGTTTTTAGAGGTATATTTAAGAAATCTTAAATGCCATAATTAATTTGCCAAATACAAAAATAAAATGACGTAGTGATTGTTTTTTGAATGAACAGTTGTTCTACTTTAGTGCTGTTTTGTATGATCGGTATTCCATGGACAAAACAGTTTGCCCTGTTAGTGTATGGACTAAGGAAGAGATTCAGCGCTTATTGAATTGGCGGAAAAAGTTTGGGGACATGACAAGCACTAAGGTTTGTTTAATTTTTTGTCTTGTTCACACATGTATTTAATTTTGTTTACGGTTAATTGAATATATTTTGATTGTCATTATGTATGATTGTTGTGCATATTTATTTTAGGTTCCAATGCGTGAATCAAGTTTTTTGCAGCTCGAAAGAAATTTCCCTCATTTTGAACAGACCGAAGATGTTGGGCCGAGCACTATTAATATGGAGGAAGCTTTTAGGGTACTAACACAGTGTGTCTATAGAATTGAACACAAAATGGATTCGTTCAATATGAGAATGGAAATGGTTGAGAAGTCTTTGGAGGAATTGAGATCCAAGTCTCCGGTTGGTGCATCATCAAAACAACCATCTGATCCATGCCCGCAATCTCCGAGCTTGAAAATAGTAGAACCAACATGTCCAGTCAGAAAAACCGAGCCAACCACTGATGGAAAAAAACAAAATGGTAATGGATAGCGACGAGGACTATGTGGATCACAGATTGAACCTGAGCCTCGATAAATTAATGGGCTGGATGGGGACAAGAGAAGGAATCGGTGAATTTCGCAAAGATCCTACCCACTTTGTCCCTATTCCACCACCTAATCTCCGAGATGAGGTACAGTTTTATAACGTTGTTTTCTTAAAATTATTTCGATGATAACTCACTTATGAAGTAACTTACATATAAATTTATTTTTTATAAAGGATATAAATGAACCAGTTCAACTTAAGCAAGAACCTCAAACATCTACTAGTGTCAGTGTCCTTCTAACGCGACCAAGTAAGAATCGTAGGCCAGGCCGATATCAACTTTCACCGTACGATCAAGTGTCAAGGGGAGCAAATCCCAAGTATAAAGCTGGTCCGTTTCAAGTCAATGATCCAGTTACGCTGGAAGAATTGAAGCTTATTCAATATGCTTTTAACAAAGAGGCGGAGGGAAGGTAAAATTCAGAAGACTGAAATTAGTTTTCTGTATATAGTTGTTATGCTATACGACTAAAAAATTACCGTGTTTTGTCTTTAGTGAAATCATTGTTTCTAGTTACGGCGAAATTCTTAATCGGCATTCTTTATTGACTCTTTTGCCGGGGGCTTATCTATGTGGCGAGGTATTAGGTTTCAACATTTGGTGATGTCACTATATATGTTTGTCGTTTATTATATGTTATTATATATCTCAATAAATATGATCACTTTTAGGTGATTTCTATGAAAGCGCATCACCTCACCCTCATTCAGCAGGTGGTGGAGAAAGATGTGCCAATGAACTGGTATTTACCAACAAGATATTCTGTGAGTCTCGCCGGTACTTGTTGCATTGTGCTTTGGTTTCTTTATTGACAACTTCCTTATGCAACGTTGTCTTTATTATGTGTAGCAAGCAGTTTTAATGGTCGGAGATGAGGTGGATTGTTTTGCAAGGGCAGCTAGATGTGGAAAGAATTTTATGCAACAGGTGCATAGGTGTCAAAAGGTTAGTTTGTTAACCTTTAACTTATTTCAGTTTCTACTAGTGTGCTTGGTGTATGACATTGACAATTGAAATGTCAGATTTATGTGCCAATAAACGATGAATCATCTCATTGGTACCTACTGATCGTGAATGTCAGAAATACAAGTGCAGAAATATGGGATCCTCTTCCAGATCCCCGCAGTAATAGAAGACGGCACGATCAAGCCATGCGCATTGTATCTTAATCATGTTCTTTATTTTTGTTATCTATTTAACATTATCAGTTATGTATATTGTGTTATATTCATATCCATAATATTGTCTGGTTTTCGACATTGCCGACAGCTACATTCCTTGGATTGGATTCTGCAGCCCCAATTGCCAAGCAATATGCAACACGTGAAGTTTCAAGACTTTCCAATCAACCGGGGCATTGGAGTTCCAAAGCAAAGGAATGGATATGACTGTGGGGTTTATGTGATAAACTATATGGACAACCCAGAATTTATTCCGAAGAAATCGTCAACTTTGGTACGACTATGCCAAACTTGTTTAATTGTTGAACTCAGAATTTTGTTAACTTCATAATTATATAAAAGCTACTTATTATATGAAAGTAATATTGGTTTCCTTTCAAATTGACCAGTTCACATATGAGGATACACGGGGTAGGCTAGCCATTCAACTAATTAATTCTGCATTGAATCAAAATCGAGATAAATTGCTAGAACTAAGCAATGCACAGTTTGCGATTCATGTTGTAATGGTGAACCCTGTATCCTCTCAAGTGCGAAAGTCATTTCACCAACAAAGCGGCAACATTCGTAAGAAGAAGAAAGTTAACACGAGAACGCGCGCTTAGATATCGAACCATAGTAGGGAATGATTATGCAAGTGATTGCATACTATTTTTTGTTGTAAGTTGTTTGAAACGTGTTGGGAGGTAATACCGTGACTTTTTTTGTCTTCTTGCTTACGATGGTTGTAAAATCAATTGTAATGGAGAATTATCTTTAAATTTATGACATGGTTATGTATTCTTGGCCGAGACATAATTTAACTATAATGAACATATGCATGTTAACAGTGTTCACATCTCATCATTTGATATTAAACTGGTTGTCATGTTGGTACATGATAGTGGAATTCAAATGGTAATACATATTGAGTCATTTTAATGGCATTGTTTAATGAGGCCACCAATAAAAAACATTTGAAAATTGGTTGCTTGCATGACCTAACAATGTTGGATTGACACCAGTAGAGGCTCCAGGATTCTGGGTGCTTGATGAATCGAATGCGGCAAAACAGTTTCCATCGACACTAAAATCAATACCATGAAAGTTATTTGCAATGAAATATCCAACAATGCAATAATTAAACACATGATAAAGAACTTGGGACATACCTTAGTTGGGGGCTATCATTCCCTTGAATAGAACAAGTTCGTGCTGTATGCCCAACCTGACGACATTTTCCACACTTTCTAGAGCTTTCTGCTACACATTTTGCTTTAGACATAGCGCCCTTGGTTTTTACAACTGCAGGATTACGAAGTTTTGTTCCCATCCGCAATTTTTTATTTGGGAGACCGTCTCGTTCAGATTGTTGTTCATAAGTTAATGTTAGCCGATTGATTTCTACCAATGCATTTTCATAGGCTTCAACGTTTTTCGCTGCATTGTAGCACATTTTATTGCAGGCTGCAGACAATGCACTAAATCTAGCCATCTCTGAAACATCAGTGTCAACTTCTGGTTTTGTGGTCCTGCAAGTATTGTGCTCCTTGGCTTTTTTTGTCCATCTACGAAGAACCATATTGTCAGGAATCTTTTCAATTTGTTCCACTTTCAAGACATGAAACATATGCCTACAAGGAAGCCCAACAGACTCCATCATTTGACACGAACACTGTATGTGGTTTTCTTGTAGATTGTGGATGACATTCCAACATGTTGTAGGTGTCCCAAATTCAGTCACTGTGTACAATGCAACATCGACAGCTTTGACAGTTTTTACTTCGATGACCGCTCCTTCTCGCAGCATCTCATCTCTAACCTTCAAAAAAACTCTTAATGGGAACAATTGTGCAGCATGTTTCTCGAGGCTCTGTAAGTGAGTTCTTAAGACAGGAGTACTGTATTTGGTTTTGAACTCATCGGATGTTTCTGTGGTACGAATATTGCGGAGAGCACGATCGATTTGTCGCACAAACTCATACAATTTTAGTTTATGTTGGACAAATCGGCTAAGATATGCATTCATACTTTCACATCGTTGAGTGCTTCATATACCAGCAAAGAATGTTCCTCTAAGATAAGCTTCCGCCCACTTGCACCGCTTCGAATAGATTTTCTATACCCATACATGATGTTCAAGTACGAATTCAGCCACTACAGCTGACCATTGGGTTTCAAATTCAACTACCGTCATAGGTGTCAACATCAAATCATGAAATTTTCTCGTAAAGTCTTCATTCTTCAAATTAGCCTGCGCATTGTGCTCAAGATGCCAACAACAAAGACGATGGATGAACCCGGTAAACATTGTCTTTATTGCCTTCGACATTGCCTTGTCACCATCAGTAATTACAGACACGGGCATTCGGTTGCCCATAGTGGATAGAAAAGTTTGTAGCAGCCACGTGTATGAGTCAATTGTCTCATCTGCGAGCAAAGCAAAACCGAAGACTGTTGTTCTGAAGTGATGGTTTGTTCCGACAAGTGTAACGAGGGGTTTATGATATACATTAGTCTTATACGTTGCATCGAATGCCATCACATCACCAAAACACTGATAGTCATAACAAGCTACACAATCAGCCCAAAACAAATTTCGTAGTCTATTTTCATCATCTAGTGTGTACTCAAAGCAAAGCCCAGGGTCATGTTCAGATTTTGCCGTAAAGTATGCTATAGTTGTGTCTGAGTCAGAATCTCCAACCTCGGCACGAGTGGAAGCATCTAGCGTGTTTTGCATGTCTTTGCGTGTGAACCTTAAGTTTTGAGGCCCCTCTACCTGATCAGCCATGTAATCCATGAATTGGCAAGTCTTCACACCAACATGCCTTAATGCCTTTGCTTGCGCAAGTTCTGCATCAGTAACCTTTCGATGTGAACGAATGAGATGAACTTCATTAGTAGAAGCCAAATGATGGTTGTGCTCAGGCCTGAATTCTTTGGCGATGTATTTACCAACTGAATCATCGTAATTCACTCGAAATGATGCCCGACACCCGGTTCGTGTTATAGGTCGTGGTTCTCGCACCCTACTGCAGTTTTGAGATTGTCTTTCATCTCTTACCCCTTCGAAATGACAAACCCAACGTCGAATTGTGATTCGTCCAGACTTTTTTCTGCGCCGCATATCATCTTTCCTAACACCAAAACCAAGCATTCGGGCATAATTGTTATACCACAGTTCTGCATCCTCTACTGAGTCGAAATGACTGCCAAGTACGTCCGATGCCTGTAAACCAACCTTTGGAGCAATGGATATTCCTAGGTTGCTGGAACTATGTGGGCTACTCATATTTAACCCCTGTTCAACCAAAACTTTGTTAATAACATAATTCACACCCTTTATCTTAATAATTTAATATAATAATATTTATGAAACCATCTATGGGAGCACAAATCTACTACTTAAATTACAACACATACCTTTGTTGGAGAGAAACTTAACTTATGAAAAGTTGAAAACTAGGCACCATAGATGTTGAACGAGATTTTAGAACATAGTATTTGGGACTATGTTTTGGAGTGACTGTGTTTTTTGTGAAGAAGTCTTGGACATGAGCCTTAGGATAATCCCTCATTAATGGAGGGAATGTGAGTTTTTTTTTTCATCATATTTATTGCAAACCTAACCAACCAAACGTGGTAATTTACCTTTATTTTTTTTAACTTTATACAGGACATGCAACAACCGGATAAACGGTTAGGAAATCCGGTTATCCGGATTCGATTTACATGCTTGCTGTCAACAACTGGATAACCGATTGTGAAATTCAGTTATTCGGATTCGCATGACAGCAAGAGATATGCTTCCTGTCAACATCCGGATAACCGGTTGTTGACTTCCGGTTATCCGGATTCGCGTGACAGCAAGAGACATGCTTGCTGTCAACAACCGGATAACCGATTGTGAAATTCGGTTATCTGAATTCGCATGACAGTAAGAGACATGCTTGCTGTCAACATCCGGATAACCGGTTGTTGACTTCCGGTTATCCGGATTCGCGTGACAGCAAGAGACATGCTTGCTGTCAACATCCGGATAACCGGTTGTTGACTTCCGGTTATCCGGATTCGCGTGACAGCAAGAGACATGCTTGCTGTCAACATTCGGATAACTGGTTGTGAAATTCGGTTATCCGGATTCGCGTGACAGCAAGATACATGCTTGCTGTCAACAACCGGATAACCGGTTGTTAAATCCAGTTATCCGGATTCGAGGGACATGATTGATGTGAAGTATTAACAATGCCATTAAAGTATTAACTTTTCTTTATCTTTCTTTTTTTTATTTGGACTGTGATTGGTCTCATTTTTTAGAGGGATTACATTATAATAATATACGCGCATACGAATACCTAAATGTAAATGACACATGCATGTAGAAAAGAGAGCGAGAGCGAGCCAATGTATATGAATTGTATGAAGAGGAGGTTAAATCCAATTGTTTAATTTTAATAATAATATACACTCATACGATTGTCTTTGTGCTTTTAGCACAATATATAATTCATAAAATTTAAATCCAGTTATTTCTTAGAGTTCTAGAAATATTACTAAATAAATATTGAATATTGCTATTAGGAAGACAAAAGATTAAGCCCATTTAATTTGATCAGTCTTGTGCGTAGAAAAAAAAATACAAACAAAAAAGTGTCTGACTAACGAGTGAATAGATAAATATGCACCAAAACCAAACAAGAAGAAGTCACCAATAAAGGAATGTTATAGAAAAGTGTTTCCAAAGCAACTGCATGTGTTTTGAATTTGTCTTTGGAGAACACTGTTAGCCAGTCGTGATTCCATCCACTTTCTTGGATGGATAATTGTGCATCCATATGATCTAGGCATGTTGGATTCGACTGAACTAGTTTTTAATAATCCATATATCTGAGGAGGACAAAGTATCACAGTAAGACAAGGAAATACCAATAGCTATTAACTAATTACCAAGCAAACAGACAAGAACCAAGTTGGTGGATGAAGAGCATTTGAATAAAAAAAACATTTTCCTCTGGGATAGTGTTGACAAGACTAAAATGGTTTCACGTAGCCAAGCAATAATATCAGCCACAAGATGTACTCTAAATACTAGAAGATTAAAGCAATAATATTAGCTCTTTGTAAGTTCCAACTTTCATTTTGTTTAATAATATATATCTATTTTTATTTTTAGCTTTTCTTAAAGTGGTGTCGTTAATCTATTTTTACATGGCAACATGGAATACTACTTTGATTTTTCAACTCATTCATATTTTTTTTTGAAGATTTTTTTAATATTAGATATTACTTTAAAGAATCAAAAACGGACTTTCAAGCCAATCAACAAAATCAATACACACTGCTACTGCAATTGCTTTGCTTTAACTCTTTCTGAATGTGAAAACATAAAAGTTCTTCTAAAAAAATCTTAATGCAAATTTGGCAAATAAGAAAAGAGAAATTATTATAGCTAGATTCTGAGTTTTGAAACCCAAGTAAAATGCATTTCACTTATTTAGGCTTGAATTTTCTTATTTACATACCAACCATATTCCACTAAAGCACTTCATCATATCAAGACAGGTTTAAAAGCATGCAGTCCAAACAGCCGGGACAAAATTTAAATTACATAATATTAGTATACCTGAAGGAGATTTGACAGCATTTTCTTAAGACAAACTATGACTATGAACTGGCACCCCACACACGGATCCTCTGTTCAATTGGAACCCAGCAACATGGACATGTAGCTTACCCCTTCTTTCCATTATTGTCACTGCAACTGGCACACAAAACTTGGTGTGCACATGGGAAGAAAACAAATTATGCATTCCCTATCATAGTTGGTTTTTTCTGAACCACAAACATCTAGTCAAACGATTTCACCAACAGTTCATGACTCGTGAGGTACTCCAAACCTTTTTTGTTTTACCGGATTGGTTGAATAATCTTAGTATTAGTAATAGAACTTTATTGCAATTGTTGGAAGATGTTGGTTGGCTTAATGCACTTGTTTTTGAGGAAAATGTATGTCCTGACTTGGTGAAAGTGTTTTACTCGAATATGGATTGTTCCGCGGAGAAAGAGAATCGAGTAATCACCACAGTTGGAGGAGTTTCGATTGAGTTTGATGATTCGGAGTTGAACTCTATCCTAGGAACTTCCGATGATGGCCTAGAAATTTTTTCACCTAGGAAACCTCCTGATATTGATGATTATGTTCATATTGATGCTGTTAAGAATATATGTCGTCGTATTGACCTTTCGGATGATGATTGTACTATCCATTTTCGCACCCAATGTCTTTGTCTTCAAACTCGGATATTACTTCGTTTTATTCAGAGTATTGTGCTTCCTAGATCAGACCATTTGGATGAGGTTTCTCAAATGGATGTTGCCTTGATTGATTGTATTCTTAGACATCGTCCAGTCGACTTAGGATACACCATTGTCTGAAACATGCTTAGTATACCTAAGTTGATTACTCGTTCCCTTCCGTATGGTCATTTCATCACCCGAATCCTCAAATACTTTAGCGTCGCTATCCAAGAACCATCATGTAGGCCGTCTAAGAGCATTGGGGATGAGGTTGTTAGTTCTTTAGGTTTTGAGTGTCGTAATGGCACTTGGGTAAAAGTCACTTGGGTAAAAGTCACTGATAATAAGTTCACCTTTCTTGCTCCAAGTGATGATCGGCCACTTAATGCTGTAGTTCCAGCCCATCAGCTACATGTTTTTGTGCTTTCATTTTGAGGTCAGCGTAGACGTCGAGCTCCTTCAGTATCTCCCTCGGCTCCTACAGCCTCTGCACCTTCTTTACCACATCCCGAGCATCCTACTTTTGAAGAAGTTACTCTTCAGCAGCTTATGGATGAGGTGAGGACACTCTCTGTGCGGCAGACTGAGTTTCACCAGCAGCAGCAGCAGCTTATTCATGGACAACGCCTCCTCTTTGAGCACTTCGGCATTCCATATCCGTATCCACCTCCATCACCACCATCCTCACCACCTCAGTAGTCTCTTATGCTTGTATTTGGACACACCTACATTTCATTATGATTTTGGATTATGTATTTGTTTTGAATGACATGGATTTGTTTTGATTGTTTGATATTTCATGGATAATATGTTATTTCCGTATGCTTTGGATATTTTTGGACTAATGTGCTGTATTGAGATTTCGATAACAAACCACATGTGTTGATTAAATAAAGATTTATGTATTGTGCTTTAACAATAAGAATATGTTTTTATGGAGTTAAGTTGTTTTTCATAATCTTTGATTTTAATAAATTATTGTTTTGAATTTCGGATTTGGACCTATTTCAAAATATTTAAATGTTTTGGGTCATTCTATAATTTCTCATATTTTGGATCATATCTTAATTTCAGAAAGTTTTGAGTTTAATAAAGTAATAATTAGAAATTCTAAAATTGGACCAATTTGAAAATTTTTATAACGTTTTGGGTCATAACATAGTTTCATACAGTTTTGAGGTTAAACTGTATTTTTAAAACAGAATTCATTTAACACTTTACGTAGAATATACAACTTATCACGTAAAGTTTGCAACTTCGACGTCAAACATGAAACGGACGAGAATATTCTGGAATATTCCTTATTTTAGCTTTATCCAAAACTTGCAACATTACACGTCAAACATGAAATCCCACCGTCAGACATGCAACAACTAATGTTAAATATAAAACTTGCAACACTTCACATGAAATATACGATTTATCACGTCAAGTTCACAACATGGACATCAAACATGAAACGGACGAGAATATTCAAGAACATTCTTTATTTTGGCTTTATCCAAAACTTGCAACATCGTACGTCAAACATGAAATCCAACCGTCACACATGCAACAACTGACGTTAAACATGAAACTTGCAACACTTCACGCGAAATATGCAACTTATCACGTAAAGTTCGCAACTTCGACGTCAAACATGAAACGGACGAGAATATTCCAGAATATTCTTTATTTTGGCTTTATCCAAAACATGCAACTTCTTACGTCAAACATGAAATCGAGACGTCGGACATGCAATAACTAACGTTAAACATGCAACTTGCAACGCTTTATGTGAAATATGAAACTCATTACGTAAAGTTCGCAATTTCGACGTCAAACATGAAACGGACGAGAATATTCTGAAATATTCTTAATTTTGGCTTTATTCAAAACATGCAACATCTTACGTTAAACATGCAATCGGGACGTCGGACATGCAACAACGGACGTTAAACATACAACCTGCAACACTGCATGTGAAATATGCAACTTATCACGTAAAGTTTGCAACTTCGACGTCAAACATGAAACGGATATTCAAGAATATTCTTTATTTTGGCTTTATCCAAAACATGCAACATTTAACGTCAAACATGAAACCGAGACGGCCGATATGCAACAACGGACGTTAAACATGAAACCTGCAACACTGTACGTGAAATATGCAACTTATCACGTAAAGTTCGTAACTTCGACGTCAAACATGAAACGAACGAGAATATTGGAGAATATTCTTTATTTTGGCTTTATTCAAGACATGCAACAGCTTGTGTCAAACATGCAACCGTCACGTCTGACATGCAATGACGGACGTTAAACATAAAACTTGCAATACTTAACGCAAAATATGCAACTTACCACGTAAAGTTCGCAACTTCGACGTCAAACATGAAACAGACGAGAATATTTGAGAATATTCTTTATTTTGTGTTTATTCAAGACATGCAACAGCTTACGTCAAACATGCAACCGTGACGTCCGACATGCAACCGTGACGTCCGACATGCAACGACCGACGTTAAACATGAAACTTGCAACACTTCACGCGAAATATGCAACTTACCACGTAAAGTTCGCAACTTCGACGTCAAACATGAAACAGACGAGAATATTCGAGAATATTCTTTATTTTGGCTTTATTCAAGACATGCAACAGCTTACGTCAAACATGCAACCGTGACGTCCGACATGCAACAACGGACGTTAAACATGAAACTTGCAACACTTCACGCGAAATATGCAACTTATCACGTAAAGTTCGCAACTTCGACGTCAAACATGAAACGGACGAGAATATTCGGGAATATTCTTTATTTTGGCTTTATTCAAAACATGCAACATCGTACGTCAAACATGAAATCCAACCGTCGAAAATGCAACAACTGACGTTAAATATGAAACTTGCAACACTTGACGCGAAATATGCAACTTACCACGTAAAGTTTGCAACTTCGATGTCAAACATGAAACGGACGAGAATATTCGCGAATATTCTTTATTTTGGCTTTATTCAATACATGCAACATCTTACGTCAAACATGCAATCGAGACGTCGGACATGCAACAACTGACGTTAAAACTGAAATACTATTTTTTTCATTTTCAATTTCTTTATTTTTTGCCATTTTATTTAATTATATTATATTGTATTATAGGGTTTGTATTATATTATTTAATTTCTTTATCTTTTGCTATTAATTATATTATAAAAAATTATTTTTGACATTTTATTTAATTTTTTTCATTTTTATATTGTATTTTTAATATATATTTTTTAAAAAATATGGTGCAACCGGTTTGTTAACCGGCTGCACCAAGTCTTTGGCTGCCAAATGGCAGCCAAAGACAGCTGGGCTCTCTTTTTTAGAGCCCGGCATGGTGCCGGGTACAATGCCAACGGCATTGTAGCCAAACCCTAGTATAAGATATGTATATTTATTTTTAAAAAACCGCAATCCAACTAATAGCTATATTAAATTTAATTATATATGTCATATATACATTAGTTGGTTGTATTACCTCTAATGTATTTTAGAGTTCCTCTAATAATATAGCGTTAGAAAACATTGGAGGCATTTGTATCTAGAGTGATTATGTCAAGAAAAGCATAAATGCATTCCTAAGACTTAGGACTTCTGTTCTAAGACGTAGGACTTCTGTTCTGTGTTATTTATTATTTTTCTTACATTTTAGGTAAATGCTCCTTCAATTCTTAGTATCAGTTCTTGGGATCAATTCTTAATAGATTTTCTCCATTAAAAAAAAAAAGAACGAAAAGATCACTCGGATTTTCAAATTTTACTTAAATTTAAAGTTGTACACAAAGCTATTAGTGGGGAAAAAAAAAAAAAAGAGAATCAATTGTGAATTGATCTGTCTAATCCTAAGAACTAAAAGATAATTTAATTACCTTTTTTTTTCATTCATCAGACTATTTTCTTTTTCATTCTTTACAATCTTTCGCAGTGAAAGAGCCTTATTTTGAAGAAAAGAAATGTTTACTCAGATGGGATAATAGGATAAGTAAAGAATTGTTTGTCATTACCGAAGTCTAAAGGCATGCATACTACTTGTTCTAGCTGGCGGGGTAGGTTACAAGAGAAATCATTTCCAATGCTTATTTACTGTTTGTTTTTCTTTGTCACTCTTACCCAAGCACATGAGAAGTCCAATGGTGGCCTGGTGTTATATACAATGTAGAAGTTAGAAACTTGAGTCTTTATTAAACTTTTTCACTAAAAAGAATTATAGCAAAGGAGCAGATCCTTCTTTAATATGGTAGCAGTTAGATTTCTGAACTAGTTTCAATAGATTTAAAATTTTCTATAAATAAATTTATAATTTTTCTGTAAATATATCTAGATTTTAAATTTTCTATAAACATATATATATTTTTATAAATATATCTAGAGTTGCGGGGGATTTTAGATTGTATCTATAAACATAGATAAATATTCTCTCCAAGCAAAAATCTATACATATACAGTTTTTACTTTTTAGTAAATTATTGTAATGTGTGAATCACGGCCATTAATAAAAATATATAGAAAAATGCTAGGTAGAGAGAAAGCTGAGAGAACGTTGAGAGAAATAATAAAAAAAAGGGTAGAGAGAGAGTGGGTGGGTAGAGAGAAGAAAACTAATTTGTCACAGCATTCTCTTAGCTTTCTCTCTACTTAACACCACTTTAGAGTAAAGTCCACCCTGCAATTAATTATTTTCGTATAAAAAATTGTTGGTTTGTTTGTATTTTCTTAAATATCATTTTTCTTTGCCAACACCCATTTAAAAATTATATTAATATTAATGCTTATATAGATTGCAAGTGTTTTGCGTTTATTTTGAAGATTGTCAATCTTCATAGCACAACAAACAAATATAAATATGACATAATACCATTACGTTAGAAAAATGTTTTGGTATATCCGAAGTAATTAATGCAATCAATTTTCAGTGAGAATATGATTTGGAGTAGTACTATACATTTCAAATTAATTATCTCAAATGATGTGGCATTTACCAACCAATGATATATCATCTGAAATAAATTTTGAGATAAAAAATTTAGGATGTCTGTATCTTATTAAAATTTTTATGTGGATAACATGGTACCTAGATGTACAATAAAAATACTAATTTTGAAACATCTTATTATTTATATTAAAAAAACAAAAACTAAAACAAAAAGAAATGAAAGTGCAAAATATGAGAAATTTACAAAAATGGCCATAAAAATTTTGCGTTTTTCAACTTTGACCTCCAAAGTTTTTTCTATCATAACTAGCCAAACACCCTATTTTTGGACTACATTACCCTCATCACTTTCATCAAATTTACAAAGGCATGCCACTTTTTCAATTCCAGCACAACTAAATACGGATCTTCCTCAACAACTTAACAAACTTCATCACTCTCAACAAACTCCATCACTCTCAATAAATTAACAAATTTCATCAAACAAGTATTGCATAATTGAAGATATAATTATCAATTGGAGAGCTTCTTAAGGTTAGTTTATACTCTTACCATAACCTAAACTTTTAATCTATTGATTTTATCATTTAAGTTCGAAATTAAAGTGGGTTTTTGTTGCAAACATTGTTATTTTTCATTAATAAAATAATGTAATTTGTTAAAGTACTTAGTTTGAGTTGAGAAATGAAGATAAATCATTGAAACTCCTGAAAAATCGAGCAAAAAAGAAGCCCAGAACAAGTGACACAGGCACCTGTCTCACATAAAACCAGTGGGTTTATGTGAGACAAACACTTGTCTAACTGCCTGTCTCACTTGTTCCCACTGGTTTTATGTGAGATAGGCACCTGTCTCACTGCTCGTCTTACTAAATTTCAACTATTTTTCGAAAGTCATAACTTGGGCTACATGTGTTCGTTTTAAGCGTATAATATACCGTTTCAAAGCTTACAACGAGACAAATCAAATCCAAAATCGTATGCTTCATTTCATCCATATAAATGTAGTGCATCTTCACTTTACCATATTTTGTAGCGTGTAATCTTATATCTTTTGTTTTTTTATATAATTTTTTAGGTTTAATGGATTCTGTTGTACTTCAATTATGTTACGACAGTTGGTGGGAGACGTTAGCAGATGCCCGTAAGGAGTACGTGAATGCCAAGAATACAACTTTTTTAGTTTGGAAAGATTGTACGTTTGAGCAATTTCTGGCAAGGGTGTATAAAGTTTTACAGATAAATCCTAATGAATATAGTATGACGATAAAGACAATTTTGAGGTCTAGTAACACAATGTATCGTGCATGTTCACTACCTATGGACATATTTAATGATGAAATGGTTAAGGTTGTTGCTGCACATGGCCTCTGATGTAGTCAATTATGGATGCATCCCTATATTTGTCACCACATCTCCTCGAGTTCCGGCCGAAAATCCTGAGCCACTTGTGGAAAGTAAAACTTCGTTTAGAGCAAACGAGTCTATCCCCGATATTGAGGAAGATGTGTTACCACAACAAATGTTATTGCAACAACGTTACTCTTCACTCAACAAAAACAATGACACCATTGATGAGAACAATATTACGTTAGCGGATGTTGAAAAAGAGGTGTTATTATTAGGGATATCGTTAAGACAACATTACTCTTTATTTCACAATAATGATTTCCGTAGTTATGATGATCCTGCTGATGACACCAACAACACAGAAGCTGATAATGCTTGTTTGGAACCGTTCAATAGTATGCAAGGCATGAACTCCAATACTGAAGTTGATGATAGGGGCATTGGTCATTTTGATATTCCTATCAATGATGAGGATGAGCATCAGTATAATATTCCTATTAATAATAAAGACAACCGATTGATTCCTCCGATGGCCCGTTCGAGGAGGAGGACAACAGTTAATCCTCTGGTGTGTCTAGCTCCAGTTTTGCTTGTTGGTGCGACAGGCACCAAGAGGCAGCACCTCCTGGTGCGACAGGCACACCAAGAGGCAACACCAAGAGACGCTGTCTCTTGGTGCGACATGCACCAAGTGCGCGACCTGTCGCGCGCGAGATGCGCATAGGCTGGCACGCAGCTCGCGTACACAGGCTAGAGCACCCACGTCGCGCGTGACAGATGCGCGCGACAGCCGCATCCCACGCGCGCCAGCCTGCGTGTACAAGTTGCGTGCCTTCCCTTTCCCACATGCATCTCACCCACCACCGCTATTAAACATCAACAACAGCCTAAAGACTCAATCCATCACCAATGCAACCAACACAACACAACAACAACAACAACAAAACACAACAATGTCGGGTTTTCAATAACTCACCTAGGGTTTTCAATTTTAGTCTTTGATTTTGGAGATCTCCGAAGATTTTGAACGTGATATAGCTTATTTTCACCGTCGACAATTGCCTTTACTGCCGATCTACGCCACCGACGATGTATACGGGATTCCGGTGATGAGATTTTGGTTAGAGGGAGAGGATTTGGGCTTGAGAGAAACGTGAGAGTGATGAGGGTAGTTTGGTCCTCAAATTTGGGATTTGGCTAATGTTGATTGAAAAAACTTTGAAGGGTTAAAGTTGAAAAACGTAAAACTTTTGTGCCTATTTTTATAAATTTGCCGCAAAATATTCGAAGCGTAAATTAGGAAATTAAAATGATGACGTGAGTAATATTGCCGGTCACAGTAAACGAAAGGATAAAGCGGAGCCACAGAAAAAAAAGGGAGTGCTCACAATTAAAGACTCTATGCTGCTACAAAAGATATGCATGCTGCAAACCAATTACAATAAACTTGTAGAGATCAATGGAGGTGAACTGCTTGTCCAAATTTGCCATGAGAGGCCAATGGGATAACATTGTGCAGGCCTATGAGAACAATCCCATGTCTCGAGAGGCCAAATTAACAAGATCTGGAGACACAGCTTTACACATTGCAGCTGCAGCTGGGCAAACAAACATTGTATCGGAATTGGTGGAAATCATGGGAGAAAATGCATCAAACGTTCTGAAAATACAAAATGATAGAGGCGACACTGCTCTTCATCTAGCTGCGGCTCTTGGGAATGAAGCAATGTGCCACTGCATGGCCTCAAAAGATCGCGAACTCATATCTGTACGCAACAATGACAGTGAGACTCCACTCTTCTTGGCATTCCTTCATGGCAAATATGGCTGCATTTCTTTGCCTCCATTCTTATAACCAAGAAAAAGACAACCGTCCATGCAGAAAAAATAATGGGGAGACCATTCTTCACTCTGCCATAGCTGGAGAATACTTTAGTATATATCTTACCTTTAATTTCTAAATTTCTTTTCTTTTCTTTTCTTTTCTTTTTGGGAATATTAATAATTAATTTCTAATTTTTTTTTTCCCTTTCTCTAATTCTTACAGGTATAGCATTTCAGATAATGCGAGCCTACGCAGATCTTGTAAACTCCGTGAATGAGAATGGACTAACTCCACTTCATATTCTAGCTAGCAAGCCTAATGCATTCAAGAGCGGTAGCCGCCTCGGGCTCTTTGATCGTATCATCTACTACTGTAAGTATATTGATCTGGTCCAATCTCTTATATCCTATACACAAATCTGCTTCAATGAATTAGTGTTTAATCTTCTAAATGGTGGGTTGAATTGTCAGTATCAGCTATGTTAGTAAGCCTCACTAAGATACTTGAAAATATTCATATGAGCGTTAACCTGTTTAAATTTTACTTGTAAGGTATACCTGTCAACGAGTTCAAGGTGGACAAACATGATCATGAAGCTTACTCGACATATTCCAGGGCCAAGAATGGTCGTAATCACCCAGAAAACTATGAGACATGCATCGAGTTCTTCAAGCTTATAAATAATTCAATAGGAGCACTAATTAGTGGGTTAATTTGAACCATTACATGTTTTAGTTTATTTTATTTTTTCTCCAAACTGAAATTTGCTACAAGTGCAATCCCTACAAGTGCAACAGAGCAGCTTCTTAATTAATTTCCTTGTTTATTTATTTATTAATTCTTTAAGCTTTCAAAATTATTTTGTCAGCTAAAACAAAGGGTGAGGCAGATGATAAAGAAAGTCCTGAACGTAGTAGAAGCATAAACTTATCAAAGAATGGTGACAAAGATGGTCAATTTTTTCCACCAAATGATGCTGCATGTGTCCTGTTTTTCAGGCTGCTGATGAAGGCCTTGCTAATTGTTCTTGGTCTAGGTAAGTATCCATATCCATACGCTTGCCACATTGCTTAGTTTAATCGTTCATTGATTAGCAGGAATTTGGAGGATAAAGAGCATCACAGAGAAAAAAGAGGAACATACATGGGCTTATCAAGTAATGATGATCATGGAAAAAGTTCTCGAGATTCTAGACCGGATAAAGATGGAGATACTTTCTCAGTTCCAGAAACTCCACCTGTTCTGGAAAATGATCAGATATTCCGAAGCAGAAACATCAGCTTAGAATCTGAAGTTGCAGTTCATAACAAGGATGGCAATGCAAGAGATGAGACGGCAACAGGTAATATTCTATTTGTATTAACCTATTAGGATCCAAGAAATTAGGCTTACTGCTTTGGTACAAAACAGGAAATTGTATTTATGTGCTTGTAAAGAACCTGTAAAATAGTTTAAAATTATCAGGTATTTAACAAGATCTTTAGTCCAAAAATGATCACAGAAACTACATACAAATCAATGCTACTTGCTGCAGTTAAAGGCAGTGCTACATATCCCAAATTTTTATTATAAATGATGTGTTATTCATCAATTGGTTGGATAGATAATAAAATTAATTCACTTGAATCTTGTAAAGAATTATCAATCACTCAATAAATGATTCATCTTTTGAGATGAAATTTGGAATAAAAACTTTGAGATGTTGATTGTTACCTACATAAAATGATTTACAGATTTCTTGAATCTTGTCCAGCTGCAGTCCAAGAATTAAAATTTATGAAGAAAAAAGATCAACAATCAGGGAGAAAAGCGACACCGATATTGATTGCAGCAAAGATGGGTGTGACAGAGATGGTGGAGAAAATTTTAGATACATTTCCAGTGGCCATCCATGACTTGGATTCGGAGAAGAAGAATTTAGTCCTCTTGGCTGTTGAGAACAGGCAAACCGGCATCTACAAGCTCCTGTTGGATCGGAAAATGTTGGGAGAAAGCGATTTAAGCATTTTCCAACATGTAGACATCAAAGGAAACAGTGCATTGCATCTTGCTGCGAAATTTGGTGAGTATGGACCTTGGCGTATTCCAGGAGCTGCTTTGCAAATGCAATGGGAAATCAAGTGGTATAAGGTACATATGTTCCCAGTTGATTCTAATTCACCACAGCCACAGGCTCTCGTTCAATTCTTGTCCCTCATTATTATATATTTTGGACATCACAGTTTGTCAAGGAATCTATGCCGCGATATTTCTTTCTTGGATACAACAACAAAGGCAAAACACCAAAGGAAATCTTCACAAAAACACACAAAGAACTTGTCAAAGATGGCCAGGAATGGCTGTCAAGAACCTCCGAGTCATGCTTAGTTGTCGCAGCACTCATAGCAAGCGTTGCACTCACAACTTCAGCTACTGTGCCAGGTGGCCTCAACGAACAAAGTGGTAAACCAATCCTGGAAAATGAGCCCGCCTTCAAAATCTTTCCCATTTCATCATTTGTTGCTCTGTGCTTCTCTATGACAGCCTTGTCATTTTTCCTCTCAATTCTCACTTCTACATACCGAGAAAAAGATTTCGCCATGGCCTTGCCAAGAAAACTTCTCCTTGGTTTGACGTCGCTATTTACATCAATTTCTGCTATAATGATCTCATTCTGTTCGGGGCAGTATATCCATTATATGCAGCAACATGCTTCCCAATGATATTTTTTGTTCTTGCACACGTTCCTCTTTACCTGGATCTTATTTGGGCTATCTCCAAAAGGTTCCACAGCGTAGGAAAAGTGTGATTCCTCATTAAGTTATTCCCTATTTTTGTTCTTTTCCTTGTTTGGATTTGAAGCACTCGTTTCTGATGAAATGTTTTAATTGAATTCTGTTTCTGTTTTGTCCGTACAAGTGGCAAGTTTCCGTGACATTACACCAAAAATAAATTGAATATATAATAAAAAATAATTACTAAAAGAGTATTTTTATAATAAGGGAATTCCTTACTTTACCACAAATTAAAGAGAAAAAGGATACAAACTTTAATAGATTAACATTATGTCAGCTTTTTTATTTATTTCCTTTTCTTTTAATGAATTCAAAACAATTCACTTTCTTGATGATCCCTCTATAAGAGTGGGATTATAACAATATCAATTTCTCTAGTTAGTTCGTTTTATATTTCTACGTGAGAGAATTTTGAGGAAATTTTTTTTTCCCGAGCTAAATTAAAAAAAATATAATATTATCATTTAATATCTATTTTGCTTTAGTCTAACTTATAAAAAAAAATCAAAATTAAGGATTATTCATCATTTGAACTAGACTTTTCTATCTTTATCCATAAATCCTTTACTTATACTTAACAAGTTGAAAGTATAGATCCAATTAAAAAAATAATTTTTATATTTAACAAATATTACAAAAAAAGATGAAATTAAGAAAACCACCAGTTGGACAATGGAGCCACAGCCCAACGAATTTTACAAAACATCCCAGCAGATGGCTTTAGCAGCCCAGCTACTAGAAATCAGACCCAAACGAGTCCTTAGCAAACATTGGTTATTGACATATTGTTCTCTAACAAAAGAGAGCATGATGCTCTGCTCTTCATCGAAAATTTTGCTATTTTGCTAGCTAGTGCTTTGTTTCTTATTACTATTTTCTGGGCTTCTTTTGATTGACGTTTAATCTTGGTTTGCATTTGAAACTTGTATATTAGTGTCAAATCTTGGCTTACGATCATTGTTTGTCTGGCAAACACTTATCTTGGGGTTTAGATTGGAACCAATGCAGATTGGTTTTGCTTTAACAAAACATTTGCGTTCGATTTCTGATAGGTTACTAAACAAAGATCCGAGATTCTAATGTATGATAGTTGACAAAACTGAAAGCAATTTTTCCATAAAATATGTTAAGATTTCAAACTACAAACAACCAAATTTGGAAGATTTTCTTCTAAAGAAGCTATTGTTTGGCAAGTTAAGAATGAGTGGGCTATCAAATAAGAACTAACAATCAACAAGTCAGTTTAAAATATTTTTCATTCTTTAAAGGAGGAGGGATAGGTAAAGCTCAAGTTACTTTTTAAATCCTTACTTTTTTCATTATTCGAAATTAAATAGTCAACTAAATAAATTGCTTAAAATCACTAAGTCAGATTTCTGTGAACTAAGGTGGCGTTTGTTTTTTAACTTAATGACTTAAAGTGACTTAACTTAATTAATTAAGTTAATTAGAGGTGTTTGTTTTTATAACTTAATGAGACTTTTTAGATAATTTTGACTTAATAAAATAAGCTAATTTTTTTGGCTTTTTACTTAATGGAGAAATCTGAATTAAGTCAATTACTTGCTAATGTCAAAAATATCCATGTTTTATAATTTATTTTTCATGTCTATCCCAAAACTCACCTATAGATATTTACCCCACATAAAAATATCCCTGTTTTTTCTTTCTTATATTATATATGATAAAATTTGAAATTTATGGTATTTTATATATTAAAATTCTAAAATAATTATGTATTCATTTGAATATAGTTTTACTTATAAATGTTAAAATATTGTGGTATTTAATATATTATTTATTTGACATTCAAATTTAATAAGGATACAAATGTAAAAGTACATATTTTCAGCTTTTTAAGTTGAAAAAAACAAACAACTTAATACTTATTTTTCGAGATTCAGACGAAAAAACAAACATATTATTCAGATTCAGACATTCAGACCTATTCAGAATTCAGACTAATTCAGGTCTATTCAGATTTCAGACAAAAAAACAAACGCCACCTAAGTCTTCCTGACAGTATATTATTTGCGAGCTCAAAATACATTAATAAATGATCATTTTTAGAACATATGGAGGAAATTGATCTTGGAAATTTATTTTTAGATAGAATTGAGATGAAAAATTTGAAGGAAGCGCCAAAATTGGACCCTCACTCAAAATGGATTCATTGACGATTTGTGGACTGAATCAATCACCAGGTAATCTATCTAGTCATTTTATGATATTGACCGATGCAATTACACAACGTTTGTGTGTACAATTTCCATATTTTTCCTTCAAAACTATACGTCCAAATAATTCTAGTGATTTCCTTCTAAAAATTTTGATGACTGTTTCATGATAGTAGGGATTGCTACATCTTGTACCACACATTCATACTGAAAATATATAGATTATCAAAATCCTTCATAAAATGTCTTCAAGTACTGCTAGAACTTTATTATTTCTTATTAAATTAGTTGATTCTGTATAAGGACATGCTATTTTTGTATGCTGCGGTATTGATTCGCTCAAGGCCGAACATACATCGCTATTCCCCATTACAATTTGTACCCATTCATCAATATGATATTTTCCATTTACATTCTTTTTGGTTGGGGTGCACAAATGCAGCTGCTCTTCCGACATTATTGTAAACTCTATAATAAATGCCCTGTTAGAAATTTCACTGCTAGTGTATTCAATAAAATAACCTCTACAAATTCTCCAAAGGACAGACAAATCTCTCATTCATTTATTAGGTATGTTGTACAGAGTAAGGGTAACTGCATGACCTAAAAATTTGATATGAAATAAGAACCATTTACATTGATGAGTGTCTTTCACTCACTATATAAAAACTCAAGCATATGATGAAACGGACATTTAGGCAAGGGAAGAAAAATGAAGTGGACGTTTTCCCATCTCAGACTCTTACAGCACACAAGTGAAAAATTTATACTCGTACTATATCTGTACATATGTGATACGACACGCATCAGCGTTTCATAAATACATATTTCCCATGCATCGAGAGCAAAGGATATCACCATGGAACTGGAAAGCAGCAACATTTCTGTGAAACGAGAATGAAAGAAATATCAGATTAATTAAGCAAATTAATAAACAAAAATGAAATTGGAAATAAAAGACTCATTTGGTAACATCTCAAGGCTTTCTGTCGCCATTTTCATGCAGGGAAATTGAAACCATCAACAGAAAGATCCAACGTACCTTAAAAGCTCCATTTTTGTGTTTCTTCAGATCTTTGTAATGTGGTTTTCCTGGTGTTGCTGCTGCTGCTACATTTCCTGTCCCTTTGAGCCTCTCTTCTCTCACTTGGTTGAAAATATAAGTGTATCCATCAGCTGATGTAGGGTCAGGCTCATCCCAATCTCCGAATTCTGGAACTGCAGCAGTGTGATCAGTCTGCAACATCAAAAGGCAGCTTGATATAACTAAGATTCCATATATTATTCATAGAGAAATTTCCCAATTGAAGTCGGTACACCTCAACAATATGGCATAAATTCTTTATTCTAAGAAATTCAACAAATTCTTAACACAAGTTGTACTAAAGAAATGTGAATCAGAAACAGGAAACTACAAAAGCAAAAAGCAGCAGCCAAAATCCCAACAACATGCTTCCCTATAACCAAACAATAAGTAGGACTTTTCAAATCTAGCTGCTGATCCAATTCTCCATCTAAATGTACATGTTCTAGTAAGCCTGTGTAAACTATGTAAGTGATTGTGATCAGCGTTCAAGCAAGTTCAGCAACACACTTGTCAAAAAGAAATCAAGGAGAAGTAAAAAAGATTACAGGTTTAGCGCCTTGAGTAACTGATCTCAGTTGGGAACGTCCAGTTGAATAGTTTCTCCATGGGGATATGGGTGAGCGTCCAATTCTGCTGTCAAACCCTGCATTCTGCTGCCTTGTAGTCATTTTACGACCAGGGCGGTGAACAAGTGAGTTAATTGCAACTTCAATATTTACAGTATGATGATACCAGGGAGATTCAGTAGGTCTCCTTAGGTCACCATCTTCTCGCCCATTTTGTGCCCCTGATTTGGCTTCCGTCTCGAAGGTAGAAGTTTTAATAGAAGCAAGGTTATCTGAAATTGTATTTTGATTTTCATGAGTATCATTTGGATTTATCTGTGCAGCATTTCTTCTTTTCCTTGCCTCATCAAAGTAGAGTGAGTAAGGGACATGCTCTTCAGTCTCCCAGTTCCCAAACTTGGGCACGTGGTTGTATCGCTGCCGAAATAAGCAAGATATAGAAAATTTGGAGCTAGAGGTAAACATAAACAAATAAAGAAAACAAAGAATATTGACACACAAATTAGAACAAAAGTAAAAGTTTTTGCTCAGCTTTGTGGAAAATCTTTTTTTTTCAAGCATTATACTTCTAACTCTGTTTAGATCTTTGAGAAAAGTAAAGGCATAATGAGACCATTAACAATTAAAATGTTCACCAGAAAATACAATCTGTACACTGAAGACTTTCCTACATATCCAATTTGGAAGCTCCTGGATATGTAACACATTCAAAACTTTAATTATACAGAGTGATCTGATAATTTCGTGGAAGTAATGATAAAAAAGAAAACAACCAACAGCAGCCTAGCCATGGTTGATGTGGAAAGCATAACAAATTTTCTTAAAGATATAGGCTTTTGTCGGCTTAAAGACTTATGTTAGATTCTTACAAACATTCAAATTTTGCCGTATGCACAAACATTACAGGGCTTCTTAGTCACATCAAATGAGTTTTGTACATTTAGACCTTAACCTAAGTTTAAGACCTTCAAGTTTGAATCATTTCATCACAAATGGACAAAGCAAACATATTCAGTGAAGATGTATATGAGGATTTAGGATACCCAAAAAACACACTTCGTTCATTTTTCTCAAGTTGAGAAATTTAATTCCAAGTCTTTGAAAAGACATCACAACAGGTCCCTAGTCTTCTACCTATTATCAGAAGTATTTATCCACCTCTCCCAACATTATTGTTGGGCCAGTACCTATCAGTTGAAGCCTTTGGGTCAAGAGGTATCTTTTTACAAACTACGTGGATCACCAAAACAAGAGGTATCTTTTTACAAACTAAGTGGATCACCAAAACAAGAGCAGTAAGAGTACTTATAACAGTAACAGAGCAACTATTCATTTGCCTTCTTTATACGTGCACTAACAAACAGACAAACCAGAATTGAAAGCCAGATATTAAAGAAATGTAAATCAGAATCATTTAGCCAGAGCTTTAATTTTCCAACATCAATAAAACAAAATTAAATAAAACCCAGAAGATAAATTAACATACTGTTTATGTAACTAATTCTTAATCTTAGAAACCCAAAGGCTATTCACTATCTTTCTTTTTTCTTAATTTTTTTCCTAAAATAAGATCATCATTTGACATAGAGCACTGACATCCAGGCAAGACAAAATACTGACAAAAGCTAATTGACTTAAGCAAAGTACCAGAATTGCTATACGAAACAAAACAAGGAACCAAAAAAAAAAAAAAAAAAAAACCAAAACAACATAAACAATAACCAGAGAAAGCAAAAGAACTCACAGACACTGCCATTTGTCTTGAAAGAAAGCTTGGTTAGAGTTGGACAATATCCAAATGAGTGAATCAAGTTCAAGTTCACAAAGAGGATCAAAACCCCAAAGACTTCAAAGAAAAAAAAATGGAAAAACCAATCGACCATTGACTTTGACCCTTTCTAGTGTTCACAGCTCTCACTTGCATTTCATTTTCTGTGTTTCAACTTTTGGAGTAAGCTTTAAGTTAGTGAATATTCAATGTCTCTATAGACAAAGATGAAAGAATAAAGATATCACCTAGTTGAGTTAATTAATTAACATAAATGAATAAATAAATAAACAGAAGGTTCAGTTAGTTAATCGCGGTCCCGCTAATATATATTTAATTTAAAAATAATAATAATTTCCTCGGCCCTCCGTCAGGTTTGACCAAGAGAAAACAAAAATTATTGGTATAATTAAATTGATCATCACCAAGAATTTTGACAAATAAACAGAAGGTTCAGTTTATTTATCGCGGTCCCGCGAATTTTTATTTTATTTAAAAATAATAATAATTTCCTTGGCCCTTCCTCAGGTTTGACCAAGAGGAAACAAAAAATTATTGGTATACTTAATTTGATTTATCACCAAGAATTTTGACATTTTTTTTCTAATGGAAACTATAATAAATCATATATGCAAAGCCTCAGAGATTATAAATGTAGCGAAATGAAAAATATTTCATCTTTACAAAAGAAGTAGAACAACTCCAAGTTTTCACGGTGAATCTGAAAATTCTACTTTGACATCATGTATATCAAATTTGACTTGACAATCAATGGAGATAAATTAATCTCACAAGCAAATGTAAACCAAAAATTCAATAATTGGATCTTAATGGTAGAGAATGTAAAGCATGAGTACTTTTGTTGGTTGATTGAGGTTTTAGAATTAAAGATTTATTGATTAACAAATTCTTCAAATCAATTTGAGATGATTTTTAAAACTTTTAGAACGAATGGTAATGTTTTAGCCTCACATTTAAACTCATTAGTCCCCACTCTTTAGTTAATCTTTATCTCTCAATATATTCCATCTAACCTCCACTTTATTCTTATTATAATTTTTATCCTCTTTTTCACACACCTAGGGATGGTAAATTAATGGCCGAATTGGGTTTTCCTAGCTCTGGTTGAAGGGCCATGTTAGGGAAAATAGATGGTCTAGGCCTGGATTGAGCCCATTGTAGGCTTGTCCTTCTATATATCTTTAATTATTTTTTAAAATGATTGTAAACTTATAAGCACTTAATAATCCACAATGAATTAAAAAAATGACTGTTGAAAACTAAAATAATAAATAAAGAAATAAAGCATATAAAAGTTTACAGATTTAGTTTTTCAGTATTAAATTCTCTACTTCAAATATTTTATTAATTAATTAAGGTTATCTCTAAAGCTTAAAGGTCTTAAAATAGTTGATATTTGAATAAGTAAACTAAATGGGGAATCTGAAATGGTTACAAATTGATGAACAAGAGATAACTAAGTGGAAACTTTCAAAGACACGTTAAGTTTAAATAATAATATTACGTAACAAAGCAACTCTAAGTTGGTGCATTTGTAAATTAAATGTAAACAATGGAACAAGCATCTTTACAAGGTAGTGGGGTTAGTGAGGTAGACAAGAGGTGCAAGTTGTGATCTGGTCCGATCGGCAGTGGATAAAGGGTGTGTGTAAATGTAACAGTATGCGTGTGCGAATTTGTGTTATAATTTTAAGTTTTCTCAATTATTATAGATTTATGAATTAAGGATTTAATTTTTATAATCTATTTTTGTGCTTTAATTTGTATATTTAAATTTAATTATTTAAAAAAATATAGGTCCAGTGGTCCAAGTATTTTTTTCTTAAATCTTTGTTGAGACCCTCATGTGTAGGACGGGTTAGTCCTAGATTTTTTGTCAAGCCTAATGCACCTTGACATATTAAATTTTAAAAAATCTGCTTAAAAAAAAAAAGAAAGAAAACTCTGATAATCTATCTGGGTATTTATCATCAGTGCATTCGTGGATTTCTTTCAAGTATGAAAAATAGTTCTCAAATCTCATCCACCAGATTGCAACAGTAGAACATAAGCACTCAACAAAAGCCAAAAAATAAATGCTTGATAATTATTGGATTAAGTAAAGAAGCAAAATATTTCTCTTCATAAAATGGAACTGAAAGTTTCTCTCAGTATGTATCTCTACCTATATTATTGAAAAGAGGAATGAAAATTTGAAAAAAAAAAGATTCAAATAATGTAATGAATCTCTTTGAAATCTAGCTATTGGAGATCATCTAATCTAATCTCTTTATAATTTATTATGGTAATTAGATTAGAGCAAAGTTTAGATTACACTTTAGAGGTTGTTAACTTTAAACATTGACATGCTTTGCAGTCTCCAGCGTGAAGAAAAGGAAGAGAATGCGACGGTCAGTAGGAAAGAGAAAAGAATTAATTAACTATTGTTAGAAAGCAATAATATAAAAGCGACGGTCACTAATTTATTATAAAATTATCCACCATATAAATTACTATTAAGGGCAATTTATTTATGAGCTAATACAATTTAGTGTTTGTTTGGTATGATTTATTTAAGAGTAATAAGTATTTATTTAATCTCATAAACATTTTTTAAAATTTTTTACAGTGTTTGGTTATTTTTTTAATAGAGTTTTTTTAGCTTAAATAAGCTAATTTACCTATACTAGCTTTTTTTACTTAAATAAGTCCAAAATTTGAGATTTTAGGAGTAGAGGTTAGAGTGTTTTTCCAAAAAATTTATAATATCAAAAATATCCTTGATATATTTTATTAATTACATAATACACTTTGTATAAAACCTACCTAATAAAAATTGTTGTTGTCATATAAACATATTGCTGCTGCCACTTCACTTTATCTCTCTCTCTCTCTCTCTTTTTAAATAACTAGCATTTTAATTTTACAATCCCTACACATACCTAACACTTGAGAGAACAATCATAGTCACAGCCAATGTTTTTGGTGAGACGGATGCCAGGTAATGCTTCCTGCTACTTTTTTATCTTTGTCTTTATTATATCATTCAAACTTTTTTACTACTTTTTCATCATTCAAACCTTTTTACTACTTTTTCATCTTTGTCTTTATGATATTCAATATGTAGCACTGTTTTATGTTTCTTGTAAATCCGGTCTTAGTTTCATATTTATCCTTATTATATTATTCAACATGTTTTCCATGTTAGTCATTGCATCCAAAGAAATCACAGAATAATGTCTTATTTTTTGTCACCACGTGTAATATAATTTTAGTTATGATTTCTTTATAAACAATTAATTGATCATGCACTTGATATGTGTTTAAAACCCACGACAAATTTATTATAATATTTAATATGTTTATTGCCACTGTTTCATCTTTTTTTATTATATTATTCAATATAAATTCATGCCACACTTGCTACTCTTTTATCTTTCTTTTTATTATATTATTCATTATAAATTATTGGCACCATTTGCTACTGTTTCATCTTTCTTTTTATTGTATTATTCAATAATGCATGCCAATTATTATTTTATATTTGAAATTCATTTCATCTTTGTTTTATTTGTGCATTATTTTTTATATAATAATATTAGATATCCTTTGTCTAGAATGGCAACTACTACAGAAGAAAAGAGAAAAATAATAAAAGCAGATTGGGATGATGTTACCACTGATGCTTTTGTTAAGATCTGCGCGAATGAAACATTGGCTGGGAATTAACTAAATGGTCATTTTAATAAGATTGGGTGGAAAAATCTTATTGCCAAATTTCATTCAATGACCGGTAGAGATTATGAACAAAAACAATTGAAAAACAAGTGCGACATCTTAAAAAAAGATTGACAACTTTGGACAAACTTGCTAAGAAATGAAATTGGTTTAGGATGTGATCCTATAAAACAAACAATTACTAGTAGCGATGAATGGTGGGAGAGAAAATTGAAGGTGCAAATTTCTAACCTTTTTTATTTTATAGTGTAATAGGAAATGATTTTGGGAGCAACTTAGATTAACATATAATCCTTTTGCATATTGTAGGAGATACCTGAAGCAATTAAATTTCGTTCTAAAGGCTTGAGAAATGCTAACCAACTAGAAATTTTATTCAAAGATGTTGCTGATACAGGAGAAGGATCATGGGCGCCATCTATGGGTTTTGTACCAAATGATGGTGAGGGTGGACCATCTAATGAATATATTGGTGATGATAATAATATGTATTTTCAAGAGGAGAATGTCAATATTGAACCAAATAATTTTGGCGGACTAGAGAATATTGAGACTGACATTGATAATGGTACTCCTGTAGCATCTACACATGATAATGGAAGGAAAAGAAAATTACCAATTCGAAAGCGAGATGGAGCTGCAGTTAGATTGTCTAAACAATTGGATCGCTTATGTCAGGCAGTAGAGAGTAGACCATCTATAGCTATAAGAAATGGTGAAAATGGATGTAGCATTGCAGAAGTAATGGAAGTTCTACATAGTATGCCTGAAATTGAGATAAAAAGTGAGCTATATTTGAATGCCACTAAAATTTTTCTTAAGAAGGAGAATAGGGAGATGTTTGTTGCAATCAAGAATCACAATGTTCAAATTGAGTGGTTGAAGTTCATGAAAGACTCTTTGTAGTTTTATTTTATGGCTTTTTCTTATATTCAAGTCTATTTTTTACTTTAGCTTATTTTATTTATGCTCTTATATTAAGAATGTTATTTTGAACCAATTGGGATATTTTATTTGATTTGGCTTTGAGTTGCGTTAGATTTATTTTTATTTTTTCTTTTCTTTTCAAATAGTGATGATTTTTATTATATATGTGTTTACGAATATGAAATTCTCAGAAAATGACGATGATAGTGAGCATAATTACATTGATGTAAGTGATGCTGAGTACAAATTATTAACAAATGGTACAAACTGGAGTTGCATTATATGTCAATCATGTTATTAAGCATAGTTTTAAAGGAACCATGTAGAACATCCCATCATTCAGGTCATTCTTTTTGTATTAGAGGTGCCAAATGGACATAGAGATAGATGTCACCAATAATTTAGAATGGAAAAACATGTATTTATAAAATTATGCCAAGTTTTGAGTGAATTATATGATCTTAAAAGAGGCAAGAATACATCTATAATTGAGTCAGTAGCTATGTTTTTTATTACATTAGGTCATGCATTTAGGAATAGAATGGTTTAAGAAAGATTTCAACATTCAGGTGAAACTATATCAAGGTGGTTTGGAATAGTGTTAGATGTTGTTTGTCATATGGCCATTGATTTTTTGAAACCATCTGAGTCATAGTTTAAAGAAATTCCCAAAAAAAATTAGGAATGATGATCGACATTGGCCATATTTTACTGATTGATTGGGGCAATTGATGGGATAGATATACTAGTCATAGTGCCTACATTGAAGCTATATTGGAATAAAAGGGATTCCTACCCAAAATGTGATGGCTGCATGTGATTTTAATATGTGTTTTACATTTGCATGGGCTGGATGGGAAGGCACTGCCCATGATACTCATATATTTTTAGAGGCCTTACACAGGGAGAATTTGCACTTTCCTCATCCACTTACAAGTTAGTTATAATATATTATTTATGATACATTTCTATATAAGTTTGTTTAATTCTTTTTTAATTATAGAATTTCTATTTTGCAGGTAAGTATTACGTAGTAGATGTTGGATATCCTCACATGACAGGTTATTTAGGTCCTTATAAAGGTGAACGATATCATCTTCCAGATTTTCAACGTGGAAGTCAACCAAGAGGAAAAAAAGAAATATTTAATCATGCCCACTCTTCTTTGAGATGCACAATTGAGAGGACTTTTGGTGTTTGGAAAAATATATGAAAAATTTTGTGACAAATGCCTAGTTTCCCTTTTAGTAAGCAAGTGAAAATTGTGATTGCTTCAATGGTTCTTCACAATTTTACAAGAAAATATGCGGATAATAACCAAGAATTTCAACTTTTTGATAATGATGACGAATTGCTTCCAACAAGTGAAAGTGAGAATCAAAGGGAAGAGAACAATGAAGAACAAAGTACAAGTTCATTCAACGTACGTGAAATGGACCAAGAACGTGATCAAATTGCGACACTTCTCATGTTCCGTTAACATTTCAGTTATATTATTGATTATCATTTTAATTTGGATAGTATTATTTGTTTGGGAGAATATATCAATGATGCAATTTTTAATTTTGAAAATTAAAGAAATGATTGAACTGATTTTTTCTTATTAATTGATAGCTTGGATGCATTTTGTTACATGTTATATAATTATGAATACATATCCTTTTTGGTAATTTAATTACACAAAAGCACTTTTAGTTTTACATAACCAAATAGTTTAATGGTTCAAAAGTACTTTTTTAATTGACAATAAAAAATCCAATGACTTTTTGTCCAAAATCTCTATTGGTATAAGCTCTATTTAATAAGTTGTACCAAACGAAATCTTAATTACTTTAAACACTCATATAATACACTCATTACTTAACATATAATCTTTTATATCTAACATCTTAAAAAATAATTAATTGAACATGCAACAAATCAATATTTTAAATAATTTTGAAGACAAAATATTTGTAAGACTTACATTTTTCAAGAAATGAAATTATTGCAAAGGTGTTCATGTTTTTTGTCTTTGATCTAAGCAAAAAATAAATAAATAAAAGAATTCTAGACCTAGTAACCCAATCAGCATCTTCTTCTTCTTCTTCTTCTTTTTTGTGTTAGATTGCAATTTGGTTTTCAATTATTATTGAGGTAGTGAACATCCATACTTCTTGATCTTAAAAAATTTATAGGTGCAAAAATTGATATGGAATACATTCTTTAATTAACAAAAACTAATAAAAAAATTATTTTAAAAATTTTATTTAAAACTTGACTTAATTCCACTATTGCAAGTTATGCTATATTTATTAGAAACAATTTCTTTGAGTGTGCTGAATATTTTTATTGGTGTTTTGACTAAATTAATTTAAATGATTTAAGTAGGAATTTTTTTTTGGCATTTTAAATAGTGTACAGAGTAAAAATTAATTTTTCAAATTTAGTATATGAGTATATAGAGTAATAGAGCATTTAGAGTAATTTTTAGAGTGCAAATAGCCGTATCCTAGGTTAAATATAACCACTCTTTCAAAATTTGTTAAGTTTCAAATTTATCTGAAATCGGTTCGTATTTTAGCTGTAAGGTTCCAGATGAAAATCTATTTAATTTTTTTAAAAGAATAAATAGTTTCCAAATAGTAAATAACAAGAGTAATAAGTAGTCACAAAATTTTGACAAAATTATGAAAAAGCTCAAATATTCAAGTAATTATTAATAATTTTAATAAAATAAAGGACATTTGAGTCTTTTGATATTTTTGTCAAATTTTTGTAACCCATGCAATTTATATTTAAATCCAAAAAATTAAAAAAATTAATCCTACTATTAAAACTTTGCTTTTACCCCTAATATTATTAACTAATTTATAAAAGAAACTAGAAACTTCAAAAAAAAAAATTCCCTTATTTAACTAATTAAATGGTAGAAAATGAGTAGAAAAAATATTTTCCGAAAATTTCTTTTGATTTATTCACTTGTTTTATGAGAGTGACGAGTAAAACACATCTTAGTTTTGAACTTAGGCACATCATAGACACAGATGTAGGAAGAAGGAAGGAGCTGATTCTTGAACAAAGATGGAGATTTGTTGGATACGTTTCAAATTCAGTAAAGGAGGGCTTTTATGTAATACTTGGAAACTTATTGAGAAATTACACAAAAACTCAAACGTTCTTAGGGACCTAAATGCTAAGGAATGGTATTTTCATGTATTGACGGGAAAATCAGTTGAAGATTCTCTAACGTGGCTGGCAGACTATTCACACATTGGTTTTGATAGCTGATTGTTGGGCATTCTCTGCCGGCCATTTTCTCTATAAAGGAAGAAGATTCTCTCCTAATTAATTTGAGTATTACTGAACTTCTAATAATTTTTTACCATGTGTCTTCTAGTGGTAGTGTATGGGTAAGATTTAACTTCTTTTATTTTTTTATTTATTAACAACCAATCAATGATTGAGTTATTTGCTCATGACATGATCAGATTAGGAGAGAATTCTGATCCTTCTATAAATACTAGGTGTTAGGCTTAGACTACAAGCTTAGCAAGCTTACAGGTGTCAGGCTTAGGCAGCAAGCTGAGCAAGCTTAGTGTTGGTATGAAATAATTAGTATTTTTTGTATTCTTGTAACAATGTTGTTAATTATTATTTACAAATAAATTAATACCATCTAATTCAAAATAGTCTTTAATGCCCTTGTAACAATCTTATTAATAATTTTATTTTTATAAAAATTTAATTTACCAAATTAATCCTGAAAATAAAAATTAACAATTAATTTTTTATTTTTACTTTAAGGCTACATTTTTTTTCATTAATATCTCCGTTAATATTGTTTCTACGGTGGTATATAAAAGTTAAGAAAAAAAATAAGGTTAGGATTGTAATACAATTATCAACGAGGATATCTTGAAGTATGTTTTAAAATATAAGGATTAAACATGCACTTTACTCAAAATATGGGGACTAAACAAGCATACCCTATCGTTGATTTTCCTTGTTTTCGCTATGTTTCCTTGATCTTATTTCCTAGGTTTCTTTTGATTGATGTTTAATCTTGGTTTGCACTTTGAATCATGTTTCTTTTTGTGAAATCTTGGTTTAAATCATTGTTTTGTCTGTTAAACATTTTGGAACGGATTCAAATTGATTTTACTCTAATAAAATATTGGGGGGGGGGGGGGGCTAGTTAAGGTTGATAAGGGACTTTAGCCCTTAATGAGCTTTAAAATTATCTTAGGGAAAGTTTAGTAATGCTACTGTTAGTTGTGTTGTAGAAATAATTAGAAAATTAGTTAAATGTTTAGTAAAATTTATTTTTAAAAATGCTGTGGTTTTTAATAGCAGTCGTATGTGTTTGGTAAATCTTATTGTTAAACTGTTGTAAAAATACAAATGACTAAATTGTACATAATATTAAATAAAATTTATTTACATATTTATAATAATGTATATAATTTTTTTTGTGTGTATACAATAACTAATAAATATAAAATATTTTTATTGAGTATATAATAATTGATAACTAAAATAAATATTCATACTATTAATTTTTTTTATTTTGTTATCTCAATATAATTGGTAATAATAATAAATTCTTAAAAGTGGTTATTTTATTTCCTAATTAATAAGGGGAATTTTAGATTTATATAATATATATGAGGATATATATGGAATTGTATTAAGTATGTAAGTGATTTTCAAAATTAAATTTTAACAAGTTGCTCTTTCTTGCTTTTAAAAATCTACTGTAGGATGGGGTGATTTTACCAAGTGATTTTTAAAAATTTTACCAAACTCCAAAATTAACTTTTCGCTTCTCAAAATCACTTTTAAACCTCCCAAAAGTAATTACAAATGGGCCCTTAAGGGTTATGATAGTTCCGTCCCACATTTTTGTTAATCCACCACACTTCTAAAAAATAATTATAAAAAGTTCACATAATTTATAAAAATTTTCAAATAAAGAAGAATTTTAGAGAATTTATTAATTAAATTTATCATAATTTATTTTTTTTTGACTTAGATATTTTAATATATTTGTCTACCTAACCGAACTTTGAATTGACTATTATATCCTTATGAGGTAAAAGTACTAAAAATTTTCTTGAACTTTATTTTTCTTAATTTAATAAAAAATTCATTATTTCTAAATGATATGTCAATACTATTTTATTAATATGATTATTAACTTTAATTAAATAGCATAATTATGTCTTTATAATACAATTCTCATTTTAATTATCAGATTGTCAAATTCATGTAATCTAGATGTAGGGTGTTGAAAATTATTAGATGTTATTTAATAATGTTAATTTATAAGTCACAAAATTATATATCTAAATAATTGGATACAAGAACACATATTTATTAAGGTAATTTGTTCATTTTATTTCATAAGAGTAAAATAATTTAATAAAATTTATGTTAAAGCAACTTGAATGGTCAAAAAAATCTAAATAATAAAAAAATTATAAGACGGATTTAATTAATTAATTGTACCCATTTTATTGTAAATTTGTACTTATTAAAAAAAAAGTGAAGTTGTTGCATATATCTATTAAAAGTGGGGTGGGTTTACACAAATAGTGGGATAAGAATATCCTCACCATTGTTTCGATCGGTTCAACAAACCGCTTCTAGAATTTAAATTATAGAGTTGGACTATTAGCACTCCTCTAACATCCTCATGAAACCCTTTTTCGGTTACATTTATTTTATTTTAAAATATTTCTTTTATTTTCAAATAGTCTCTTCTAATTTTTCATTTAATTTTTTATTAATAAAACTCAAAATATTATTATGCCATTTTTCTTTTTCTTTTTCTTTTTTTGCCATCTTATTTGGTAACATTACAATAAAAAAAAG
The DNA here is from genome assembly GCA_039657385.1 of Citrus x changshan-huyou. Taxonomy (NCBI): domain Eukaryota; kingdom Viridiplantae; phylum Streptophyta; class Magnoliopsida; order Sapindales; family Rutaceae; genus Citrus; species Citrus x changshan-huyou. Next base: position 13,688,074 of record CM077555.1, read on the forward strand.
ACTTTAGCAATGAAAACAAATTATTGCTAAAACATACAATTTTCGTTGCTAAAGGTTATGCAATGAAAACTTTTTTGCTGCCACTTCACCAAAATAGGGGTTGCATGAGGTCTTTGGCGACCAATTTTCAAATTTCATGGTTGAATATTTTAGAAACGAAGCTAGTTTCATTGCAACAAACTATAAAGGCAATGAAATCTTTGTTGCTAGATTCGTAGCAAAAAGAGTATTTTGTCACTAAATACACACTTTTGGTAATGAAAAAATTTGTCGCTAAATGTCTATTTTTTCGTGACGGATACAATCTTTGCCAAAAACATAAACTGCACATTAATTTATTTGTTGCCAATATGAGTTTTAGTGATGAATTATTTCGTTGTTAAAAATACTTTTATTGGCAAACAATATTTTATTGCTACAAAGTGCTTTTAGCGACGAATAATATTACGTCACTAAAAGTATTTTTCGTGGCTAATAATATTTCGTCACTAAAAGTGTTTTTCGTGATGAATAATATTTCATTGCTGAATTATTACTAATATTTAAAAATATCATTTTAACACTAAATTACATTGGTAATTAATACCATTATGATAAAAAAAGAGAATTATTTAATTTAAAAAATTATTATTATTGATAAAAATACAAAATTAGTTACAAAATTTAACATCTATTCTTTTGAATGAAAAATTTTACAAATGAATATTAATTTGTTAATTTTTTCATCTTGGTGTAATTGATCTTCAATATTTCCTACAAATAAATAACAATAATAGTTAACTTCTAAACATAATAGTAATATAAGTTGTAATAAATAAGATAAGTAAAAACCAAAAAAATTACACCATGTTAAAAATAAAAGAGAAAAGAAGTAGAGATTAACATATTAAAAAAAAAAGGGAAAAGAAGTGGAGGTTGAATTAGAGAATGAGAGTTATATATTAGAGATGAGAGAATTAAAGAATAAAAATAAAAGAATGAAAGAAGTGAAGTAAACGATATTTAAATAGAAAATTAGAGTTTTTATTGAAAACATTTAAAATTTGTCGCTAAAACTTAATTTTGGTTTAAAATAATCTGCCATAATGTTTTTAAATTTTCACATTGTTTAGCGAGGAAATTTATTTCGTAGCCAAGAATATACATTTAGGATGAAATATAAATTTCGTCTCTAAAAACACACATTTGGCCATGAAATTTAAATTTTATATCCAAAGGTCTAAAATTTTAGTAGAAAGTTAATTGCTTTAGTCTTTAAATGAATTTTTTCAGTGACGGACTTATAATTTGATCGCTAAAACGACATATTTAGTGACAAAAGTTAAATTTGACCATGAAAGGTCTAAAATTTTGGTAGTCCTTTGGGCCTTTAAACGAATACTTTTAGTGACAAAATTATGGGTTCGTCATTGAATATACATATCTAGCGACAAAATATAAATTTCATCACTAGAAATGTGCGTTTAGCAATAAACTTTAAAGTTCGTTGCAAAAGATCTAAAATTTTGGCATAAATCCAAACTTTTAAATGAATATTTCCAGCAAGGAACTTATAATCAATAGGGGCCCACATGTATTTTCCTTTGTAGGGAATGTTGCTGATGTGAGCCTAATTTATTCATGCACGTTATTTACATATGAATTGGCTAGGTATTGCATTATTGTTGATTTTTAATTGTTGAGCTAGTGAGTCATGTTAGTGGGTTCTTATGGAAGTTATTATTTGTATTTTAATTATTGTGTTGTTAGTAGCTTTATTCGTAAGTTATAGTTTCATGTAACCACTCTTGTATTTAAATTAGAAAAGTTAATGAAGGAAGCAAGAAGTTATTTACTGAATTTATGCCAAGTTTTTAGAGAGAATAGCTCTCTCGAATAACCGTGCTTTTTCTTCTTCCTTATTGCTTCATAATACAAATTAGAACATAACATTTTAAAACCTTGATCTTGGGTCGATATTTATCTTTAGTAATAACTTTGTTATTAAGTACAATTTTTGAAAATGGCTAGTAAAACACCACCAAGATTGAAAATATGCATTTCCGTACTCAACTATCTTTTGAAAAGATGCTTTTCTGTACTAAGCTATCTTTGGAAAAACTTACTAACTCTATGGAATAAGAGTTATCATGGCCTTTTTAGACTTAAACCAACATTACTTAGAGAGTAAATGATGCATTTTTATTACATTTTTCATTACATTTTGCATAAGCAATTGGTTAAGTTTATTTTTAATAAATTGAGTTTATTTTAGATCACTTAGTGCTCTGATTATGTGCTTAATCATAGGTGATAAAAAACTCAAGTTTTAGGGATAGAATGCTGTAGCCGCAAACTTGCAGGACAACAAAAAACTTGGCTGTAGATGAAATAAAACATGTCTGAAACAGAGAAGATGTTGTAGCCGTTGCTGCAGCAATCCGAGAGCAACTGCAGACGAGATTACGCACGTGCTAATTAACAAAGCTGCGCCAGGCACAAAAAGATTGCAATCCAAGGTTTTCAAAAAATGGAGACATGAGGTCACACTCTTTTGGTTGCCATAATTTCAAGATATAAAAAGAGCACACGTGAAAGAAAAATAATAGAGAAAAACAAAAGAAAAAAGAGAGAATAAGAGAGATTCGAGGGTTGTAGCAAGGGATTCCAAAAGAATACAAAGTAGAGATCACAAAAACTAAGAGGGACTTAATTCCTCGTCTTTATTTTCTTGTTTTCTTTTCTTTATGGGAATGTATTTGATGACTAAAACAATTTTTGCTATTGTTTTATCTTTCATCATGAACAAAACTTTATTGTGGTTGAGTATTAAACAAGCTTAATAGTTAATTGACTTGTACATGTGTGTTAATTGTCTTGATTTTATTTATTATAATTCCCTATTACGGCCGACCACCCATTTAGTGGATATTAGCTAAGAAGGAGGTTCAAAAATGTCTGACTCAGTGGAATAAATTAAGATAATACATTCTTTTAGATTGAGTTCCCCAAGTTTAGTTAATCTCGATTTGATTAGGCCTTTGCTTAATTTAAGATTAGTGAAGAACTAGACATAAGGATTCACCTTGTAGGGCAATTGGAACCTAAAATGTATAATTTTATATCTAATGTTAGCATAACAACTGATCACTGTTAGGTTTAATTTAAATATAAGATATCCAACATGCGACAGCTGAGGATGCATGAGAGATTTTCCAATTCTATAGTAGATGCTGTAGCAGTAAAATCTTAATTGAAAAATTAGTCAATACCATTAAGTGAGTTTAACCACTCAATTACTTCTTTCCCATTGAATTTATCCTTGTGTTTGACTTGAGATTTTTCTTATTGCATTTTGTTCATTGCATTTTTAAATTTAGTTAGTTTATAATTTCATTAATTATTTTATTTTAATTAGATTGAAATTGCACTGTTGAGATTGCTTTAGCAAATCGTATAATATTAATCCTTGTGGAGACGATCTAAATACTCATCATTATATTAGTTATTAAGCACACTTGCACTTTGACACCTATAGCAATAAACAAACCAACAGTAATAGAAATCCTTAGAAATAGAGACTTAAATCTAATTTGTGCTTCTTACTATTACCGCTACCATCATCAGTTGACCAATCCAATGTAAGAATCTTGGGATCTATCTCTAGCTTGTAAGCTTATGGAAGATCAAGTAACTCATTAGCAGTAGGAGCACAAATAAAGATTTTTTTCACTGTATATGAAATGAAATGATTTTTAATTGCATGGTTAATAAAAACTATCAAGCCATCATAAAAATGATTAACATTTAACAAACCAATAAGTTTATGATGAATGTTCAAATGTGCTCAAGATGCGAATGCAATTAGTGCCTCCAAAGTTGCAAGATCCCTTAGTAAGAAAATGAAAGCATTAACATGTTTTAGCATTTCAGTTATTCTTTCTTACATACCTAAGACAATTAATTTCTCTCCAATTGGTGGGCCAGGTAAGCGTCCTAGTGTTTTTAAGACTTTTAGAATTATGCCTATCACTTGGCTTCTTATAGTAAAAGTAGCTTGTGAGACAAGTCTTGATAACCTTCGGCCTCTTCCTCCATATACTAGATGTATCTTTCTCTCTGCTTGTAGTCGACCAAGATCTATAGCTGCTTGAACAAACTCTCTCTATTTTCCATAGTGAAATCCAAAAAGCACACAAATATTTTTGAGTTGTTTGCTCGAAGTGACTGCCATTTGGAAAATTTTAAAAACCGTCTGTGAATGCTTAAAAAAAATGCTCGTATTTAAAGATCTTGGTGATAGATATAATGATACACAACTGTAAATGGACTAGGTTTGTCAAATTACACGTAAAGCTCATGGCTTAATTATTCAAAAGCAAACAGTAAAAAGAAACAAACAATAATTAGATAGAAATCATATCACTAAGAGCAATAATACAAACATGAAATTAAACGGATATGTACTGGTAGTTGTGATTGTGGCTAACATCTTCCTATGATTTTACGTCGAGAAATGGCTTGAACACCCTCTATGGGTCAATGATATGCTTCCCATCCAGTTTTCTTATAAACTGGCAAACATGGTCATTTATAGTCAGATTCTTGAGACTGTATCGTGCATGTTCTTTTTGGAATAATGGCCATAATTGGGAAATTGCACGCTATACGTATCCGCTGGGATGCGTTTCAAGAGACAAAAGGATATCATCCAATGACTCCTTATTCAAGCCATCCCTAATGAACTTAATCTTATCTTCCCTATTATCAAACACCATTCCCAAAGAAGAACAAGGTTTTTTGTATCATTGCTGGGCAATATAAGTTATTGTAGGAAATTGAAAGAACCGACTTTAATAGTCACAGAGTACCATTACTTATTACTTAATTGGGGTAACAAATGATAAAATACCAATGAAAAGAATAAATCTAGCAAAAACAAAACACACATGAAAGTAATAGTGAATTCAATTAGTAAAAAAAAAAGAAAATAACAAAAAGTGAAATCTCCAAAAAAAAAAAGAATAGGAAAAAGTCTTGGTCCAGATCTAGTAGGTTACCCAAATTTATTTCGGTGTCTTCTTCATGTGGTTGATACTCTAGATATGACTTTAATCTTTGACCATTAACTTTAAAACTGACATCATTCTATCATTCTTTGGATCCTTTATTTCAATGGTTCCATGTGGAAAAACAGTGTGAACGATAAATAGACCAGATCATCGGGAGCGTAACTTACTTGGGAGTATATGCAAGCGAGAATTAAATAAAAACATTTTCTGACCTGGTGTAAAAGATCTCCTTATAATTTGCTTGTCATGAAAGACTTTCATTCGTTGCTTATAAATCATGGCATTTTCGAATGCCTCATTGCAAATTTCCTCAAGTTATGCCAGTTGTAATCTTCTGTCCAAACTAGCCTGTTGCATGTCAAAGTCGAATTTCTTGATAGTCCAATATGCATGATGCTCAAGTTCCACAAGTAGGTGACAAGCCTATAAGGTGTCATCCTAATTGGGGTTTTGAAGGCCGTTCGATATGCCCATAATGATCATCGAGTTTCAATGACCAATCTTTTCTATCTAGTCTCACCGACTTTTCTAATAAGTATTTTATTTCCCTATTGGAGATCTCGACTTAGCCACTGGTTTACGGATGATATGAGGTAGCCACTTTGTGTATGATGGAGTATTTTGCTAAAAGAGTTTTGAATGATTTATTGCAGAAGTGGGTACCACCATCACTGGTTATTGCCCGAGGGAACCCAAAGCATAAGACAATGTTACCCTTCAGGTTGTAGACATGGAATACATTATTATCTTCATGCCCACTAGAAGATCAAATTTATAAGCTACCTTATGAATTCTTGCTAAAACTTGATAAAGATAGAAAAAAAATTTTAGTGCCTACTTGAGAGTTCTTTGTAGAGTAACTGACGACTGGTGATATTGTTAGAGATGAAGAAAACTCCAATCACCAACAACAAATTCCTACTCAGTACAATGTTGATCACCTTAAAGTTTCATTCGAGCCTATGAAAGTTGGAGATTCTCCCGCAATAACTTTAGGACTTCAACTCAAGATTTGAAAAGAACGAGCTGGGTTAAACAAATCAAACTCTCACCGTTTAACGTGTACACTCTCTCCTTGCTGAGGCATGAGACTCGGTTATCTAGTGAGAGTGTCTCTTATTCCTCTTTTTTTCTTCTTTTTTTTGTCTTTTATTTGGTAAAATGACCACTGCCTTTAATTGTTGCTCACAAATGAAACGAAAGGATTAGGTATTAAAAAATCTCGACTTACCACTACCATCATTTTTCATATGTATGTGTCTAAACTGGTCTGTTGAATCTCTCAAGATGGCCAAGGTAGACAAAAAGGGTTAGTCAATAATATCGTACAGAAATTCAACAATTTTTTTTTTTTTACTAAACACCAAGATTAAGAATATGCATATCCAGAGTAATTAAACTTCATATTCGGCCATCTTCAACTCAAAAATTCACATGTTACAGGTATTAAGCGCTTACCTTTTAGACGCATCTTAAAATATTATAGTGCTTGCTATCATATTATATGTACTTTTGCTCATTGAATCTAAGATCTTAATGTTTCAAGTGTTGGGTTGATTTTCTATCATTAGTAATAAGATGATGATGGCTTCAATCCTATCTCCTCATAAGCTTTTAATACAATGTCCCTTGTAAGATCTTTAGTTAATTAGTCGACCCAATTTTGGCATGATCTTACAAAGTCAATTGTGATTACTTCATCTATAAGCAATTGTCTTAGATAGCTATATCTTAGACAAATATGCCTAGACTTCTTATTATGAATTTGGTTGTATGCCCTAGATAGAGTTGCCTCATTATCGCGGTGAATGGATACATGAGGCACTGGTTTGGACCAAATAAGAATTTCTACAAGTAAGTTCCTTAATTATTCAACTTCTTTGCTACATAAAAGCCAAAGCTACAAATTTTGCAGCCATGGTGGAGTTTTCTATGCAAGTTTGCTTCTTCGAGCCTTATGAAGTAGCTCTTCCCCCAAGATTAAATATTGAACCACTTGTGGATGTATGATTGTCTCGGTCGATAATCCAACTAGTATCCAAGAATCTTTCCAAAATGAAGAATCGTCTTGGTCGGTAAGCCAATGTGCTTGACTTGGATTACAAGTATATCCACTCATCTTTCCAACATCAAAAGCAATGTCAGACCTAGTGCAACCATAGCATAAATAAGACATCCAATACACGAGCCTATTCGAATTGGTATACTGCTCTTCCTGTGTTATGGTATGATCTTATGTTTGAATTAAAAGGTATTGACATAGGAATACAATTATAATAATTCAATGTTTAAATATCTTTTAATATAATTTGATTGGGTCGACATTAGGCCATTATCATTTGCTATTCCCCGTACATAAAAAATCTCCACTTCCAGAATGTTTGTCAATGGCATTTCATGTCGTTGAGTTATGTTTCCTGTCTTTTGGCACTTATCACAGCATTTAGCGAACTCATATGCATCTTTAAAAATAAAAAGGCCAGTAATACCCTGATTGTAGAACTTGGGCAACTGTTTTATAACCACCAAAATGTCCTCCATATGCTGCAGCGTGGCAAAATTACAGTATGTGTGAAATTTATTCCTCTGAAACACATCTTTGAATTACCTGATCTGAGCATAACTTATACAAGTATGGGTTATCCCACTAGTAGCTTCTAACATCATGAAGAAATTTCTTTTTTGCTGAAAATTCAAGTCAGGTGGTAGCAATCCACTCACTAAGTAGTTAGCAAAATCTGCATACCATGGGGATCTAGATTGTTGTAGCATCTGTGTATGCTGTAACATTAACAGTTGTTCATCAGGAAATGTTTCGGTGATGTCTTATTTAATCAATGTGCTGGCATCTGCTTCTAGCCTAGACAGATGGTCTGCTACTTGATTTTCAGTCCCCTTCCTATATTTGATCTCCAAATTAAATTCTTGTAGTAATAAAATCCATCTTATTAATCTTGGTTTGGCATCTTTCTTTGAAATTAGGTGCTTTATGACTACACAATCTGTGTAAACTGCCACTTTAGTACACACCAAGAAAGCTCTAAATTTATCAAAAGTAAATACCACTGTTAGCAGCACTTTCTCTGTAGTGGTGTAATTAATCTAAGAATGAGGAAGAGTTTTCCTAGCATAGTAAATAGAGTGGAAGACCTTATTCTTTCTCTGCCCCAGCATTGCCCCAACAGAATGGTCACTAGTATCACACATCGGCTCAAAAGGTAGAGTCAAACTAGTGCTATAACCACTGGTGCAGTGATCAAAGCTTTCTTGAACTCTCAAAAGCTTAAAGACAATCTTCTGCTCGCAATGATTTCCCTCAAACTCTTCTTTGCTTATTCTATCCTTGTAGCTCTACTAATGGCCTTCTCTAAGGCTGCATCAATATCTTCTTCCTCCTATGTCTCGAACTCCTCATTAATCAAAATTTTCTCTTTCCCCGTGCTTTTAAGAGTCACAATTAGTAGTTCCTCTTCCTTTTCCTTTTCTTCACTTTCTGTTTCTTCTTCTTCTTCAGCATCCCTTGTCTTACTACTACTCTTCTGCTGACTCTCCTTCACTCTCTTCGTCTTAACTTTTCTACTGCTAGAGCAGTCTCCTTGGCTCTCTAAAATCAGCATGTTTGCAGTTCATAGACATGGCAAATTGATGCTTTTGTGCTTCAAGGTGCAGTAAGTATGACCAAAACTACTACATTTTCCTCTTTCTGTGCTTGGACACATGCATTTAAGCTTTTACTGAGTTCCTGCAACATCTTCTCAATCCTTATGGCTTGTTCTACTTTAGCTATAGTAGGGTGTTCTAGGGTTGCTGCACAATAAATTCCACAACAATCATTTCGAATGTCCTAGCTGTGATAGCCCCTTCATTCTTCACTCTGTCATAACTTGCCTCAAATTTTACCCTAAAGGCCTTACAGATGCCTATGATCAGTGAAAGAAACAGCAAGGAGTAGACTTTTCGTTTTTTGCTATCCATTCTAATTTTTTGTTCAATAATCTTTCACAAATCAATGGTTAAACCCTTTACTATAGTATAAAGATGTATAGGTCGATCTTGGAAAATAGTAGTTGTGTGGGTAGTCGGCATCAATCTAGATGTCAAAAATTTCACCCAAATCGTAGGAATAAGATTCAGATCTATCCTATTGGCCATTGTACCCTCATTTATCCATTCACTGCCTTGGACAATCAAGGTTTTAAAAACCTCCCCCACTTTTTTACAGTCATATTCTCAACAAATTTGGGGTACTCACAATCAATAATAGTAGCAAGTCATAAAAAGCATTGATAACTTAAGAATCTATGGGTACTTGAACATGCCTCACAAAGATGTTGCATTGGTCTTGTTATAACATGTTCGGATATAACTTGTTAGCGACTCGGTTGACTAGGCCTTGTGGGTGAACCAAAAACTTGATCCATCGTTTTCGTGCTACAATAGTATATATGTTGTTCATCATCCTGATTGGTTGTTTTAGAAATTGGAAACTCCTTTTCTTCCATAATTTTTTTAAGCTCGATAATTTCTTCATATTTTTCCTCAGTTTTAAAGCTGTAGAAACACTCAGGGTCCTCCTATCTGCCAGTATGTGCTTTAATTTTTGATATTGCTGTAGCAATTTAAACAAAGTTTTATTACACTTAAAAGAATATAACGTGAAAAAAAAAGTGAAGACGTTGAGAGTTACAGATGGGGCAAGAAAGAGGAATAGTGAAGTTCAAATATTGAAAGTGAAAGTAAATCCCTAATTTATAGTAAAAGGAAAGTGGAAAAAGAAAGGTAATTAATATGATAAACTTGGAAATAGTTTTTTGAATTTTAAAAACAAGTTTTAATTGTAAAGGAAGAGATATGTGTAATGACAAATTTGGGATTGGAGAATCATCATTGTCACAAATTCTGAGCTCATGTCAGTCTTCTAACAGTAAAAATCCAAAGTTGACAGTGTAACGGTAAAAATTCATTACTATAATAATTAATCCGTTGCTGCAGTGATAACGGTAAATGCCTCTGCTGTTTAATAACTATCTTTTGTCAGCCATGCTGTAAGTGATGCTGCAGCAATTCCTTTCTGCTTCATTGCCCACATTTTTTTTTTAAGTCAACTTCTACTTACTGCAATTTAACACAATAAAGAAAATAAAGAAAGCAGATGCACAATTAAAATAACAAAAAGACAAATTAAACAATTTTCAAAACTAAATTTAATTCTTTAAAAAAATTGAAACAACTTCCCTCACTGGGTTGCCTCCCAATTAGTGCTTGATTTTAGATCCTTTAGCCTGACCATTCCTGATTACTCAAGCTGGATATTTTAAGAACAAATCTTCCTTTGGATTGTTCACAGTAGCTCTAATGTAGTGCTTCACTCTTTGTCTATTCACCTTAAATTTATGACCTTTCCTTTCATCTTGCAGCTTCACAGCCCCATGAGGATAAATTTTGATAAGTTTAAAAGGTCCTAACCATCTAGAATTTAATTTTTCAAGGAATGACTTTAATCTTGAATTATAGAGTAGGACTTGGTGTCTTGGAATGAGCTCCCTCAGTTGGATTTGCTTGGTCACTTCCTTATAGAGTCTTGCATTTTCATAGGAGAACAACCTTAACTCTTCTGGCTCCCAAAGCTGGAACTTCTTCTACTCTGCTGTAGCAATCATATCCATGATCAGTTGTTTTATTACCCAATATGTTTTGTTCTCCAACTCTAAAGGCAAATGGCAAGCCTTGCCGTAAATAATTCTGCATAGGGACACGCTAAATGGGGTTTTGTAAACTATTTAATAAGCACATAAGGAGTCATTTAATCTAAGAAATCAATCCTTTCTATTTGGATTCACCACTTTCTCCAAAATCTTTTTTATCTCTATGTTCAACACTTTTGCTTGACCACTTGTTTGTGGATAGTTTGCTATAAAAACCTTATGCTTGATCCCAAACTTAGTCAATGCTGTAGTAAACATCCTATTGCAAAAATGAGTTTCTTCATCACTACAATAGCTCTAGGTGTGCTAAATCTTGAGAAAATGTTCTTCTGAAAAAACTTTACCACTGCTTTGGCATCATCATTGGTTGGCAATGCTGCAGCTTCTACCCATTTGGATACATAGTCCATACCAACTAAAATGTATAAGTTGCCAAATGAGAGTGTAAATGGTCCCTTAAAGTCTATTCTCCATACATTAGAAAGTTCAACTTCCAAGATGTTGGTTAGTGGCATTTTATGCTTTTGAGAGATGTTTCTTGTTCTTTGGCACCTGTAATAGAATTTAACAAACTCATAAGCATCTTTAAAATAGATAGCCAGTAATAACCTGATTGAAGAACTTTTGTTGCTATTTTGTGTCCTCTAAAATGTCCACCATATACTGCAACATGACAATACTGCAGAATATTTGGAATTTCTTCATTAAGAACACATCTTCTGATCATATGGTCTGAAAACATCTCGTACAAGTAAGGATCATCCCACTGATAGCTTCGACATCATGGAGAAACCTCTTCTTCTGCTAGTATCTCAAATAAAGAGGTATTAACCCACTCACTAAATAATTAGCAAAATCTGCATACCATGGAAATCCAGATTGTTGCAGTATCTGTGCATGTTGTATTGTTTGTAACTGCTTATCAGGAAAAGGTTCTATTATGTCTTCCTTAATTAGAGTGATTGCATCTGCTTCCAGACTTAAAAGATGGTCTACTACTTGATTCTCAGTGCCTTTTCTATCCTTGATCTCTAGGTCAAACTCTTGTTGTAACATAATCTACCTAATCAACCTTGGTTTGACATCTTTTTTTTAAATCAAATACTTTATAGCTGAGTGATTTGTATAAACAATCACTTTAGTATCAATCAAGTAAGCTCTGAATTTATCAAATGCAAAAACAACTACTAGCAGCTCTTTTTCAAAGGTAGTATAATTGAGTTGTGCATTAGCTAGGTCTTGTTGGCATAATAAATAGAGTGAAAAATCTTGCGTTTACTATTCCCTAGCACTGCTCTAATAGGGTGGTCGTTGGCATTACACATCAACTCAAAAGGCATACTCCAATCGGGTGCTACAACAACTGATGCTGTAACAATAGCTCTCTTCAATTCCACAAAAGCCTTTAAGAAATTCTCATTAAAATTAAAAGGTCTGTCATGCTCCAGCAACATGCATAAAGCTTTGGATATTTTGAAAAAATCCTTAATAAATCTTCTATAGAACCCAACATGTCATAAGAAGTTCCTTATGCCCTTGACTGAAATAGGTAGCAAAAGTTTATCAATCACCTCTATTTTTGTCTTATCCACCTCTATTCATTTTCTAGAGACCCTATGGTTTAAGGCTATGCCTTTGACTGAAGTAGGTGGCGGAAGTACATTTTTTATATTTTGCAAACAATCATCATACGATTCCTCAAAAACTGAGAAATCATCCATGAATACCTCAAGTGTTTGCTCAACCATATCTAAAAAGATAGACACTATACACCTCTGGAAAGATACAAGAGCATTGCACAGGCCAAATGACATCCTTCTGAAGGCAAAAGTTCCATAGGGACAAGTGAATGTTGTGTTCTTCTGATCCTCTGGTGCTATAGCAATATTGTTGTAACCTGAGTATCCATCCAAGAAATAGTAGTACTCTTTTCCAGCAACTCTGTCCAGCATCTGATCTATAAAAGGCAATGAAAAGTGATCATTCCTTGTGGCTTTATTTAACTTTCTGTAATCTATGCAAACTTTCCATCCAGTTGCTGTTCTTATGGGAATGAGCTCATTCTTTTCATTTTCTACAATTATTACCTCACCTTTCTTTGGAATACATTGTACTGGGCTTACCTATGAGCTATTTGATAGTGGGTAAATGATTCTAGCATCAAGCCTCTTGATGATCTCTTTCTTAACAACTTCCTTCATGATAGGATTTAATCTTCTTTATTGCTCTATAGAGTTGTTGTAACTGAAATACAAGTGTGCAACCTAAGAGGGGGGGGAGGGGGAATTGGGATTCTAAAAATTATTTGATTCTAAAACAAATTATCAAGCAAATCTAAAATGCATTTAATGGAATAATAATTAAATCAATTACAATATAAAAAGATAAGGGAAGAGAGATTCAAACACGGAGATTTTTACGTGGTTCGGCCAACCTCGCCTACGTCCACGCCTCCAAGCTTTCTGAGCTTGAGGATTTCACTAAGCAAGCCTCCAAGGCTTCAAATGCTTACACTTGACTTCCAAGGTGTCAATGAACCTTTACAACAAGAGATTATCCCCAATCTCTTAACCCAAGTGTATCCCAACACTTACAATCACTCAAAGTAAAAGATTAAAAATTATTTTTCTCTCACACAATATTTAAGATTACAAATCAATGCCCAATGTGTGAATAGATGAAGCAAGAATGTGTTTTAAAGCTCTATGAAGATTGTATTCTCGAATATAAGCTCAATGGTCGTGTTGTGATCAACCTTGTTTGAATTTGAATGAGCTTATTTATAGTTGGAACTGAAAAACTAGCCGTTATAGCCTGTCTGCTTGAAAACGGTTCGCCGTTAGCCATTAACGGTTAACCATTTTTTGGTCTGGTCAAAAGTTACCGTTGGGCCAAATTTCAAATAAATGGTTTGCCGTTTAGGATTACCCTTTCGCCGTTAAAATTCAGAGACCTGCAAGATAAACATCAGTTATCCGTTTACATTAAACGGTTAAGGATTTGTATGAAATGACCTCTCTGGAAATTATCGGTTAGCCGTTTGTAACAAACGGTTAGCCGTTTGTTTCCAGTAACCTGCAAAACAAATTAGCCTTATCCGTTTTTGTTAAACGGTACCAAATGAGTACAATCTTCAATTCTGTATTTTATCGGTTAACCGTTTAAATAAACGGTTCACCGTTAAATTCCAATGGCCTTCCCAGCCTTTTGTGTTTTCCGTTTTTCTTAATCGGTTAGAGCTTAGGCAATTTGTTGCTCTCTGATTTTAATCGGTTAACCGTTTAAAAGAAAACGATTTACCGTTTATTTCCATAATCACATTTTAAGTCAGATTTTGCAGATAATCATTTTCCAATTTGAATTTTAACAGTTATCCAACTTTTATGAATATAATTTGAATTATTATAAGGCTTTCGTTTATTAAGGAATAACTCCAACCTTTTAATAAAAAACCATTTAAAGTTTGTTATCATCAAAATCAATATTATTAACATATTCATGTTAACAATCTCCCCATTTTTTATGATGACAAACTTCAATTAATATTTTGATCCCCCTTAATATATGCTCCCCCTTAATATATGACCAAATTAAAAAATGTCCAATAAAATGATTTTTGCTCAAGGAAACATTTAAAAAAAATAAAATTCATTTCAAATCTCCCCATAATTATCTCCTCCTTCATCATAAAAAAGAAAAGAGAGAAAAGAAATCCGTAAATCCGTAGAAGAAAGAAGTTACCCAGTTTTGGCGAGCGAAAAAATTGGCAGAGTTTCCCCTTAAAATGGAGCAAAACCACTAATACAAAATGAGGTTTAAAACACTTCCAAATAATATTAACAACAACTCCATCATCCAACAAACCAACAACTCCATCAACTAATAAACCAATAACTTCATCAACCAATATCAAATCAGCCAATATCAAGTCATCTAGCATCAGGAACATCATAAAAACATGTCACCAAAATCCATCAAGATCATATAGAGGTAGCAGTGTATATAAAAATATAAATAGCAACACATAAACAAACAAAATATGAAATGTATGTGCGAAAATAGAACTCAGAAACTATGGAGGTGGAAAAGATGTGCTCCCCGGATCATAACCGAAATAGCGGAGAAGAGTGCGCTGTCCAGCGATAAGCTCAAGTTGATGATCAATGCTCTGCTGCTGGAAGGTCTGAAAGTCAGAACGTAGTTGCTGGTGGTCACGGGAGAAAGTGTCCAAACGATCTATAATCAACTTCATCAACCAACTGCTGCATAAAGTCCGAAACAAGGGGCTGAATTGGAGCTGGAGGTGGCTCAGAAGCAGAGGGCTGCTCAGGAACAGCAGATGGCTCAGGAGCAGGAGGCTGCTCGGGAGCCAGAGGCAGCTCGGAAGAGGAGGGAATGTCAGCATCCATCGCACGCTCCTTAAAGTCAGAGTCAGCTGGAGGCCGGGGACAAAACGGCGACGCGGAGGATGAGGATGAGCTCCTAATCTAAAATCTAGAAGCTTATCAGGAGGATAGACATCGTTGAGCATCCGATCGTCCTCTGGAGCAATCAAGGTATCCCAGTTTTTGGAGTTTTTAGTCTTTATCCACTCTTCATTCTTCCTAGAAAAACCGATACTAGTCATGGCCTCGAGACCAATCCGTCTAGTCTCCATATAACCGGTATCGAGAAGAGGCACCTCAAAGTGTCGCAGTATCTTAGTAATGATATTGCCATATGAAAGCAAGCGGTGGTTAACCGCAGGAGTACTCAACATGTGCCGCACAATAACATAGCCGAGGTTAATGGGACGACCTGAAATGAAGTTATCTAATAGGCCAACATCCAACCTCATAACCTCATCCGAGTGACCCTTCCTAGGTGTCACTATGTGCTGTAAAATAGTGTGAAGAATGCGAACTTGGAGAGGTAAAAATTGAGACCGAAAAGGTAAATTACAGATCTCATTAGACAAGTCTCGACGGTGACAAAAATTACGGACTCCATCAACATAACTAAAACCATCTAAAGAAAGGGCTTTCCTAGAGGTATAAATTTCATGACCCTCACTAGAGATACCTAGAAAGCCATTTAGGTCGTCATCATCAAATTCTATAGGCACACCGCCGACTTGAGTAACTATCCTATCTAGGCGAGTTGTGGAGATTTTCATATTCGAATAAAAGACTCGCACTAAATTGGGATAAACTCGGTCATCAAAGTCAATGGCAGACACCCAAGGCTGAAACATATCCCTAATGCTTCTACCACACACAACTAAGGTATTGAAATCATCTAATTCAACATAGAAAGAGTCAAGTGCCTTTCTACCATTGAAGCGATCCTCGAACCGCTTGGCCAAGGAAGGCATGCAGAAATGAATTCTTTTGAATTCAGAGACTTCCCGTGGTGGTATAGGATTCCTTTGAGGCACGGATTTTCTCCTGAGATTTCTCCGACGGGACTCAGCCATGGTGAAGAGTAAGGAAGTTTGAAAATTTTGAGAGAGATGTAAGGAGAAGAAGATGAACCGATTATTTGTTTAGGAATGAGTAAATGATGTGATTTTAAGGCTCAATTTGGTTGAAGAATGGCAAGAATCAGGTAAAAATTGAAGAAACCCGAACGGCTGCACTTAGGGTTTGGATTTGGGATTTTTTTTATTTTGGGCTTGATTTGAAGATTTGAATTGGTGAAAGTGTTCTAAAGGTGATAAGAAATGATGTTATAGGTTTGATTTGGCAAGAAAAACAAGAAAAATGAAGGTTTGAGGGCAGAGGAAGCTTCGGCTGCGCAACAATGGCCGAAACGGTGAAAGGGCAACTGGAGAAGGAGAAGAAAAACCTTTGAACAATTTTATATTCATGAAAACGGTTAACCGTTTATTTAAACGGTTAATGGGTAACTTCCAGAGGCTAAGGAATGGGAAACGGTGAAAGGTTAATCACTTAACGGCTAAGGAGTAACTTCTAGTGAGCTCTCTGTTTTTAAATGGTTTACCGATTACATCAAACGGTGAAAGGGTAAAAAGGCAGACATCATAATCTAGTTTCTGGAATAAAACGGTTCACTATTTATTGGAAACAGTTATCCGTTTATTTTATCTATAATTTCGCACATTTGATTTAATTTTCGGCCAGCAAATAATACATTCCAAGATCATTTAATTGATCTAAAAATATTTTATTAGCCATTTTAATGCATGATTCATGAACATATATTCAAGCAATTAATTCATATAATCATTCAAGAATTAACAAAGCAAACACATCACTTGAATATCAAGCTTAAGCATTTCATAAATATTAAATCATCAAATCACCAATAAGTCAATTAATTCAATACACTCAATAACATGAATAGAGACGTTAATGCGAAAATTTCATCATCCCAAGTTCATGCCGAATTTTTGAAAATTGTTCTTCGCCAAGAGGTTTGGTAAAAATATCGGCGAGTTGTTTTTCTGTAGAAATAAACTCTAATGCAATATCCCCCTTTTGAACATGATCTCTCAAGAAATGATGTCTTATTTCTATATGCTTGGTTCGAGAGTGTTGAATGGGATTCTTTGAAAGATTTATAGCACTAGTATTATCACACTTAATAGGAATTTGTCCTAGGTTAATACCATAGTCTCTAAGTGTTTGTTTCATCCAAAGAGCTTGTGCACAACAACTTCCTACAGCTAACTATTCAGCCTCGGTAGTTGAGAGTGCAACAGAATTTTGTTTCTTGCTAAACCATGAAACAAGTGAGTGACCTAGAATATAGCAAGTTCCACTAGTGCTTTTCCTATCAATTTTATAACCGGCAAAGTCCGCATCCGAATAGCATGTTAAATCTATATGAGTTCCCCTAGGATACCAAAGGCCAATATCTATGGTTCCACTCAAATAACGGAAAATTCTTTTAACAGCAAGCAAATGGGATTCCTTGGGACATGATTGAAATCTTGCGCACAAACATACACTAAACATGATATCGGGTCTACTTGCAGTTAAATAAAGTAAAGATCCGATCATACCTCGATACATTTTGATATCCACTTCTTTGCCTTTTTCATCTTTGTCAAGTTTGGTTGTTGTGCTCATTGGAGTGTTTTTGGTCTTTGAGTCATCAATGCCGAATCTTTTGAGTAGATCTTTTACATACTTGGCTTGATTTATGAAAATTCCTTCCTCATTTTGTTTTATTTGCAGCCCAAGGAAGTACTTCAACTCTCCCATCATACTCATTTCAAATTCATTACTCATGCAAGATGAAAATTCTTTACACAATAATTCATTAGTAGAACCAAAAATAATATCATCAACATAAATTTGAACAACAAGTATATCTTTGTCCTTATGTTTGACAAAGAGAGTAGTATCCGCTTTACCCATTGAAAAATTATTTTCTAACAAGAAATTCTTAAGCCTATCATACCATGCTCTAGGTGCTTATTTAAAGCTTTAAATAACTTATAAACATGATTTGGAAATTTTTCATTTTCAAAACCAGGGGGTTGTTTTACATACACTTCTTCCATTATAAAACTATTCAAAAAAGAACTTTTCACATCCATTTGAAATAAAATGAAATCTTTATGACATACAAATGCCAACAACATTCTAATTGATTCTAGTCTAGCTACGGGTGCAAATGTTTCATCAAAATCAATTCCTTCTTCTTGGTTGTAACATTGAGCCACTAATCTACCTTTATTCCTTACAACCACACCAGATTCATCCATCTTATTTCTAAATATCCATTCAGTACCTATGATGGATTGATGTTCCGGTTTAGGAACTAATTCCCACACATTGTTTCTTTCAAATTGATTTAACTCCTCTTGCATTGCCATAATCCAAGAATCATCATTTTCCGCATCCGCAAAGGATTTGGGTTCAATTTGATAAATAAATGCATTATGCTCACAAGTATTTCTAAGTGATGATCTAGTTGTAACACCTCGTGAAGGATCTCCTAAAATTACATCCTTAGGGTGAGAAGAAACATACCTCCACTCTTTGGGGAGTGATTGAGAAGTACCTTCATTTTGCTCTACATTCATTTCTTCATGTTGCTCATCTTGATTCCCATGAGACACATCCTTTTGATTATCTTTTGATGATTCTTTTTGTAAGTCTTCATCTACATCATTATCAACAACAACTTTCTCCGTAGAGGAGGGATTAGATTCATCAAATGTAACATGCATCGATTCTTCTACAACTAGAGTTCTTTTGTTATAAACTCTATAAGCTTTGCTTGAGTTTGAATATCCAAGAAAAATACCCACATCGGATTTTGAATCAAATTTACCAAGATTATCTTTTGTGTTCAAAATAAAACATTTGCATCCAAAAACTTTAAAATAACCAATATTGGGTTTTCTATTTTTCCAAAGCTCATATAGAGTTTTGTTAAGATTAGGTCTAATCAACACACGATTTAAAACATAACAAGCAGTGTTGACGGCCTCGGCCCAAAAATACTTAGGCAATGAATTTTCATTCAACATAGTTCTAGCCATTTCTTGAATGGATCTATTCTTTCTCTCAACAACTCCATTTTTTTGTGGAGTTCTAGGTGATGAAAATTGATGCTCAATACCAAAATCATTACAAAAAGTCTCAAATGCATGATTTTCAAACTCTCCTCCATGATCCTCCTAATGCATGCAATACCATACCCTTTTTCATTTTAAATTTTCTTACAAAGTACTTTAAAGGCATCAATAGCATCATCCTTATTAGCTAAGAATAATACCCATGTATATCTAGAATAATCATCCACTATCACAAATGCATAATATTTGCCATTTAGACTAGCATATCTAGAGGGCCCAAATAAATCTATGTGAAGAAGTTGAAGTGGTTTTGAAGTAGAAATATGATTTTTATTTTTGAAAGATGTTTTGATTTGTTTCCAAATTGACAAGCTGCACAAATCTTATCGTTTTGAAAACTAATTTTTGAAAGACCTTTAACTAAATCATCTTTCGAAATTTTTGAAATTAAATCCATACTTGCATGACCTAACCTTCTATGCCATAACCAACTATCATCATGCAATGCCGAAAAACATTTATCAAGAGTAGATGCACATTCTATGTCAATGATATAAACATTACCACATTTATTCCCAACAAATAAGATCTTGCCATCACATGAATTCTCAATAACACAACTAAATTTATCAAAGATAACTTTATAACCTTTGTCACATAATTGACTAATACTAATTAAGTTGTGTTTCAAGTTCTCAACCAAACATACATTCTCAATTAGAGTTGAGGAAACTTTACCAACATTTCCAATTCTAAAAATTTTTCCTTTTAAGTTGTCTCCAAAAGATACGTCTCCACCATTTTCAATTTTGGTGAAGCTTGAGAACCATGCATAGTTTCCGGTCATGTGCCTTGAACAACCACTATCCAAGTACCATTTATTTTTCTTCTTCTTCAAGCCCTTCAAAGAAAATCTCAAGTTTTAGGTACCCAAAGCTTTTTGGGTCCTTGAGAGTTAGTAGTGATTCCTTTTGGAACCCAAATGCATTTCATACCATAATATGCATTTCTTTTTACTGGACATCTATTTTTCATATGACCATCTTGATTACAAAAATGACATACAATTTGATTGTTACTAGATGTACTCTTCACAAAGTAGTTTTTATAATATTTTTGTTTCAAGTTTGGCTTATAACCAATACCTCCTTTGTCAAACACACATTTTTGTGAATTAAGCATGTTATCCAACATCTTTTGCCCATTTGTAAATTTCAAAACAATCTCATTCAACTCATTGCTCTTTTTCTTAAGCGTTTCGTTTTCATTTTTCAAATCATCTATGTGTGATTCTAAATGCTCATGTGAGATGCTAGGTTTCTCATTTGATAATGCAATTTCATCATGCAATGTTTTGTTCTTTACTTCTAGGCATGCAATTCTTGCATTTAGAGATTCATTTTCATTTTTAAGCTTTGCCATTTCCTTTTTAAGACATACATTCTTTTTACCAATCTTCATCAACTCATTATGTAATTCTTTAAAAGCATCATACAATTCATCATAGGTGGGATCACTTACCTCATTGAGATCATCATCCCCTCCTATTGCCATAAGCGCTAGGTTTGATACTTCTTGCGACCCTTCTTCATCACTTGAATCTTCTTCGCTATCATCCCAAGTTGCAACCATGGCTTTCTTCTTGAGTTTGTTGATAAGTGGGCACTCCGATCTTATATGGCCAGGCTTCTTGCATTCATAGCATGTGATTACCTCTTTCTTCTCCCTTTGGTTGTTGAAGTTTCTGAAATTTCTTCGCTTTCCGATTTTTCTTAAAGAATTTTCTGAACCTCCTTGCTAGCATGACCAGCTCTTCATCATCCGGTTCACTCTCCTCATCACTCTCATATTTTGAAGCTTTGAGAGTAATGCTTTTCTTCTTCTCCTCATGCCCTTTTTCTGCTGCCAAATCTTCTTCATATGAAATGAGAGAACCAATTAAATCATCAAGAGGTAAAGTATTTAAATATTTGGCCTCTTCAATAGCGGTTCTTTTAGGTCTCCATTCTTTTGGAAGTGACCTAATGATTTTCTTAACTTTCTCCCTATTTGAGAAGACATTTCCTAGGGCTCCTAGGGTGTTTACTATGTCCGTAAATCTCGTATACATAGAGTACACACTCTCATTTTGTCAAGTGTACTTACTAATTTTTTACTCTTTCACTTGATTTGTGCCTTCATAAACTACTTCAAGTTTGTGCCAAATTTCATTGGCACTTTCATAACTAGATACTCGATGAAATTCTTTCTTATCAAGTGCACAAAATAAAGCATTCATAGCTTTGGAATTTAGAGAAACTTTTCTCTTTTCCAATTCATTCCATTCCCTTGAAGGTTTTGGAATATCTTCCCCGACTTCATTTTTATTTAGGGACAAAAATAGACCATGACATACAACTTCCCAAATTTCATAATCTAGTGCTTGTAAATAAATTCTCATCCTAGTTTTCCAATATGGGTAGTCATTTCTGTCAAAGAACGGTGGTCTAGTTGTGGACTGTCCTTCCCTAAAGGTTGAGTCATTTTGGGTTGCCATGGATCTTTTACTCTAGACGGTTAAGTCCTAACAAGAGAACCAAGCTCTGATACCAAATAAAATACAAGTGTGCAACCCAAGAGGGGGGTGAATTGGGATTCTAAAAATTATTTGATTCTAAAATAAATTATCAAGCAAATCTAAAATGAATTTAATGAATAACAATTAAATCAATTACAATATAAAAAGATAAAGGAAGAGAGATTCAAACACGGAGATTTTTACGTGGTTCGGCCAACCTCGCCTACGTCCACGCCTCTAAGCTTTTCGGGTTTGAGGGTTTCACTAAGCAAGCCTCCAAGGCTTCAAATGCTTACACTTGACTTCCAAGGTGTCAATGAACCTTTACAACAAGAGATTATCCCCAATCTCTTAACCCAAGTGTATTCCAACACTTACAATCACTCAAAGTAAAAGATTAAAAATTATTTTTCTCTCACACAATATTTAAGATTACAAATCAATGCCCAATGTGTGAATAGATGAAGCAAGAATGTGTTTTAAAGCTCTATGAAGATTGTATTCTCAAATATAAGCTCAATGGTCGTGTTGTGATCAACCTTATTTGAATTTGAATGAGCTTATTTATAGTTGGAGCTGAAAAACTAGCCGTTATAGCCTGTCTGCTCGAAAACGGTTCGCCGTTAGCCATTAACGGTTAACCGTTTGGTCTGGTCAAAAGTTATCGTTGAGCCAAATTTCAAATAAATGGTTTGCCGTTTAGGATTACCCTTTCGCCGTTAAAATTCAGAGACCTGCAAGATGAACATCAGTTATCCGTTTACATTAAATGGTTAAGGATTTGTATGAAATGACCTCTCTGGAAATTATTAGTTAGCCGTTTGTAACAAACGGTTAGCCGTTTGTTTCCAGTAACCTGTAAAACAAATTAGCTTTATCCGTTTTTGTTAAACGGTGCCAGATGAGTACAATCTTCAATTCTGTATTTTATCGGTTAACCGTTTAAATAAACGGTTCGTCGTTAAATTCCAATAGCCTTCCCAGCCTTTTGTGTTTTCCGTTTTTCTTAATCGGTTAGAGCTTAGGCAATTTGTTGCTCTCTAATTTTAATCGGTTAACCGTTTAAAAGAAAACGGTTTACCGTTTATTTCCAGAATCACATTTTAAGCCAGAGTTTGCAGAGAATCATTTTCCAATTTGAATTTTAACAGTTATCCAACTTTTATTAATATAATTTGAATTATTATAAGGCATTCATTTATTAAGGAATAGCTCCAACATTTTAATTAAAAACCATTTAAAGTTTGTTATCATCAAAATTAATATTATTAACATATTCATGTTAACAGTAACAATCCTCCAACAAGATCTTTTGTCTCCGTAATACATCCACCAAGCTCTTCTCTTGATCTGCATTCAAAGAAGATGAAATAATTACAAAAAGTATATTATTGTCACCAAGATAAACATACTTCAAATGTGAAGGTAAAAGTTTTAGTTATAAAATAAGAGGTGACTTAATAAAAGGAATAGAAGGTTTTACTTCCTTTTTTGAGAGATCTAGAGATTAAAAATTCTTGTCAGTTCTTATGTGTTGCTTCTCTCCCAACCATGTTA
Source organism: Citrus x changshan-huyou (assembly GCA_039657385.1). Taxonomy (NCBI): domain Eukaryota; kingdom Viridiplantae; phylum Streptophyta; class Magnoliopsida; order Sapindales; family Rutaceae; genus Citrus; species Citrus x changshan-huyou. Next base: position 13,711,477 of record CM077555.1, read on the forward strand.
TGTCAGTTATTTCAAGATCTTAATCTTCAAGTTCTTCAAATGTTATAGCCTTAATTTCTACTGCATCAAATGTTTAATCTCTTTGCTACAATAAAATCCACAACACTGATAAAATTACAGTCTTCAACATCATTAGGGCTATTAATGGCATTTAGAACATTGAATGTAACTTGTTGATCATTAACCGGCATAGTCAATTCTTGTTTTTGCACGTCAATTAAAGTCTATCATGTGGCTAAAAAGGGACTGCCAATAATAATTGGTACTTCTTTATCTATCTTAAAGTTCTGCATTATGAAATCCATTGGAAAAATAAATTTATCCACCTTTACCAGTACATCTTTAATCTTGCCTTCTGTATAGGCATGAGATCTGTTAGCAAGTTGTAAAGTCACATTGTTGGTCTAACATCTCCAACTCCTAATTGCCTTATCATTATATTTAATTCCTATAGAACAAGGGATTGTAAAGCTTTCTAGATCCTTTAACTTCTGAGGGATCTTATTCTGAAGCATATGGTTGCATTCTTGTGTCAAAACAATTGTTTCAAACTCTCCAAACCTTCTCCACCTTGCCAAAATGTCCTTAAAAAACTTCACATAATTTACCATTTGTTTTGGAGTTTCCACAAAAGAAATGTTGATATGTACCTACTTTAGCACTTCTAAGAATTTGCTAAACTACTTTTGCTTCTAGAATTTTTATGGAAAGGGTAGTGGGTGCCTAAAATGCTATGCTATAGCAGACTGTACAGACTACTTCTCGTTTCTCATATTCTAGACTAATGTGGTTGATGTTGTAGCATCTTTACCAACAGATGCTGGATTTTCATTTTTTATGGATGTTGTAGCTGGTTGTTCACACCAGTGTGTTGGAAAGTGAAAGGTTATAAGCCTCTTCATCCTGAGTTTCTCTTATGTTAAAATTGGTTCAACTATTCTTTTCGGTACACCAACTGGAATATAAACATCCTTTCCAGATCTTAAATTTATCACCATGCAATGTTCTTTTCCTTCTCTTCTTAGATCTTCTGTGTTGCTGGATAAACTGCCCTGAGGTCTATTGCTTAATGTTGTAGCAAGCTATCCAATTTGATTTTTTAAGTTTCTTAAGGATATCGCTTGGCTTTAGACAATTGCTTTATTCTTCACAATATACTCCTTAATCAAAGCTTAAAGAGAGCTAAGTTGATCATCATTAGTATTTCTTTACCCTTGATTTTACTGGTGAAATCCAGATGATTGAACATGCCTGTTTTGTCCATTAGATACTACAACGTATTGATTCTGATTGCTCCTTGAGAAGTTTGGGTGTTGTATCCATCTAGGTGATTGAACAATAAAGATTGCTCTGTTTCTTTCTGTTGAAGTTGCCCACATTGTTGACTGAAGTTGGATTTTCAGGACAATTATCAAGCATATGCCCTTCCTTGCCATAAACATAAGATACCTTAGCAATTTGGTTGACAATTACTGGAACAGTAGTCATAGTCTTCACCATATTTGTTAATGAGGTTACTTGGGCTAATAATGTTGTCAAAGCATTTGCATTATGGGCTCCTACTATAGCTTGTCTGGTCGATGGCTACTGATAGTTGTTATTAGCTATCTTTTTTCAAAATTTTATAAGCCTCATTGTAAGACTTAGATAACAAGGCCCTATTTCTTGAAGCATCTACCATCAATCTAGTGCTTGGGTTGAGAATATTGTAAAAAGTTTCCAATTGTATATAGCTAGGAATATTATGATGAGGACATCTCCTGAGCAACTCCTTGAATATTTCCCATGCATCATACAAGCTTTCATCTTTAAGTTGATGAAAAAATGTGATCTCATTTCTCAATTTTACATCCTTGGTAGGTGGGAAGTACTTATAAATTTGTCAACCAGATCATTCCATGTAGTAATGGAGTCAGATGGTTGAGAGTTCAACCATGCTTTTACTCGATCGTTTAGAGAAAATGAGAAGACTCAGAGTCTCAATGCTTATTGTGATGCTCCAACAATCTTGAAAGCATTACTTACTTCCAAAAAAAGTTCAAGGTGAAGGTGAGGATCTTCTGATGGCAGTCCATTGAAATGCCCCATTGTTTGAAGCATCTGAAATATCATTGGTTTGAGCTCAAAATTAACAACTTGCACTTGAGGGGTCAACACTACATAATCCCTAATGGCTATTCTGTTAACATATATGTTTCCATAATATTGATTTTGATGATAACAAACAAGATTAAGAATGATTAATCTTTTAAGCCCAAATTATTTAATATTCTTTTTAAATAAATCATTATTTTTACATTATAAAGGTTTTATATTTAATGGAAAAATGATTTTATGAAATTGATTGTTTTTATTCTTTTTAAATAAATCATTATTTTCACATTATAAATGTTTCATATTTAATGGAAAAATGATTTTATGAAATTGGTTGTTTTTCAAAGTTTATGGTTTATTTGAAAGAATTTTGAAAACTTTGAAATAAACAAGTATTGCTTGAAATTTTGGTAAAGAACTTATTCGAAAAGTGTCATAGCATTTTTAGCTATATCATAATTTCAGAAAGTTTTGGGATTAACAAAGCATTACTTAGAAATTCTGAAATTGGACCTATTTACAAAGTTTCATAACGTTTTGGGCCTTAATACAGTTTTGTAAAGTTTTGGGGTCAAACTATAATTTCAAAAAATAGTGCACTGTGCAGGTTACTGTAGCATCTGGCTTACCGGATATAAAAATCGAAAAATCAGATATTGGGCATAATGTATCCAGAACGCAAACGGCTTACCGGATTTCGTAACCGGCAAGCCGGATAGGCAAAATCCAAATTTTTGCCTTAACGGTAACATAAATCCGGCTTACTGGATTCCATAAACGGCAAATCAGATACGCCCAGAATGTGAGTAACGGCTAGTTTTTGAGTTCAAACTATATAAACTCAAAACCAATTCATTTTTTATAGATCCAACCAAGCAAGAACAAGTGCACACAACATATATTGAGCTTCAACTTCGTGAATCATCATTCATTAAATCATCTTTGTTCTTCAATTTGTATATCCACTCTTAAAGAGAGATTCATTGTTGTATTTTTTATTTCTCATCAAATTGTGAGAGTACAAGTGTGAGAAACACTTGAGGTGAAGAGATTGGAGATATAATCTCTTGTTGTAAAGGTTCATTGACACCTTGAAGTCAATTGTAAACGTTTGAAGCCTTGGAAAGGCTTGGATAGTGAAATCCTCAAGCCCGGTGTGCTTGGAGGCGTGGACGTAGGCGGGGATTGCCGAACCACGTAAAAATCCTTGAGTTTGCTTTCTCTTCCCTTACTCATTTATTATTGTGCTTTTATTGAATTTATTGTTTTCAAATTTATTAAGGCATTAGATTAAATTGTTGTGTGGTTTGCCTAGGATAATTTTTAAAATCCCAATTCACCCCCCCTCTTGGATTGCCTAGTTAGTATTTCATTTGGTATCAGAGCAAGGTGCTCTTGTGTAGATTTAACCGTCTAGAGTTAAAGATCCATGGCAACCCATAATGACTCAATCTTTAGGGAAGGACAATCCACAATTAAACCACCGTTCTTTGACGGTAATGACTACCCATATTGGAAAACTAGGATGAGAATTTATTTACAAGCCTTAGATTATGAAATTTGGGAAATTGTTTGTGATGGTCCATTTATGCCTTTGACTAAAAACGAAGTCGGGGAAGATATTCCAAAACCTTCACGGAAATGGAATGAATTGGAAAAGAGAAAAGCTACTCTAAATTCCAAAGCTATGAATGCCTTGTTTTGTGCACTAGATAAGAAAGAATTTCATAGAGTATCTAGTTGTGAGAGTGCTAATGAAATTTGGCACAAACTTGAAGTTGTTTATGAAGGCACAAATCAAGTGAAAGAGTCTAAAATTAGTAGGTACACTCGGCAATATGAATTGTTCCAAATGGAACAAAATGAGAGTGTGTATTCTATGTATACTAGATTTACGGACATAGTGAACACTCTAGGAGCCCTAGGAAAGACTTTTTCAAATAGCGAGAAGGTTAAGAAAATTATTAGGTCTCTACCTAAGGAATGGAGACCAAAAAGGACTGCCATTGAGGAAGCCAATGATTTAAATATCTTACCTATTGATGATTTAATTGGTTCTCTTATTTCTTATGAGGAAGACTTGGCAGCCGAAAGAGGCAATGAGGAGAAGAAGAAAAACATTGCTCTCAAAGCCTCGAAACAAGAGAGTGATGAGAAAAGCGAGCTGGATGAGGAGGAGATGGATATGCTGGCTAGGAGGTTCAGAAAAATTTTTAAGAAATCCGGTGAGCGAAGAAAATTTAGAGACCTCAAGAACCGAAAGGAGAAGAAGAAATTAATCAAATGTTATGAGTGCAAGAAGCTTGGCCATATAAGAACGGAATGTCCTCTTCTCAACAAGCTCAAGAAGAAAGCAATGGTAGCCACATGGGATGATAGCGATGAGGAAACAAGTGATGATGAAGAGTATCAAGAAATGACAAATCTAGCTCTCATGGCAATTGGAGATGAATCGGATGATGAACTTGATGAGGTAAATGATCTTTTTACTTATGATGAATTATATGATGCTTTTAAAGAATTGCATGATAATTGGATAAAAGAATGCATGTCTTAAAAAGAAAATGGTAGAGCTCAAAAATAAAAATGAATCTCTATGTGCAAAGATTACATGCCTAGAATTAGAGAATAAAACATTGCATGATAGAGTTGCATTATCAAATGAGAAATCTAGCACTTCACATGAGCATCTAAAATATCACATAGATGACTTGAAAAAGGAAAATGAAATGCTTAAGAAGAAGAGCAATGAGTTAAATGAGATTGTCTTAAAATTTACAAATGGGCAAAAGATGTTGGATAACTTGATTAATTCACAAAAATGTGTGTTTGATAAAGGAGGACTTGGTTATAAGCCAAATTTGAAACAAAAGTATTATAAGAACTACTTTGTGAAGAGTACATCTATTAACAATCAAGTTGTATGTCATTATTGTAATCAAAACGGTCACATGAAGCTTGGTTGTCCTATTAAAAGAAAAGTATATTATGGAGTAAAATGTGTTTGGGTTCCAAAAGGAACCATTGCTAACACTCAAGGACCCAAGAGCATTTGGGTACCAAAGGGCACAACTTGAATATTCTTTTGTAGGTACCACAAACAAGGAATGGTGGAGAGTTCCTTGATGAAGCTTGTGAGGATAATCATTTGAGCATGATCTAGGAGAAAAAGATGAGGCAAGATGATTTAATTGTTTTGGTAATAATTCTTGCCATATTAATTTTGTTGAATGGATCATGATAAATGGATAATATATTGAATTTGTGAAAGTATACTTGTATGTTTACATGATTGAATTATCATTGTATTTAACATTGAGTGCTTTATCATGATGCATGGTTATATATATAAGATGATAGCTTGTCAACTCATCATGATAGCTTGTCAACTCATCATGATAGCTTTGTTTGATTTTGATGATTATAGAATGCCTAAGCTTGATAAATGAGTGATATGCTTGAATTATTAATCTTTGAATGCTTATATGTTTCATGATTGTGTAAAATATATACATGATAAATGAATTATATGTGTGAATTCTTGTGCCGTTAATTGTGTTATATCATCATTCACTTATAAAATTGACATAATTGTTTGATACGATTTCATATGTTTGGTCTTGTATGCATTTATGTCTCATGCATTAAATGGCTTATTGAAAAGTTTTAAATCTCAAAATGATTTAAAATTAATCAATTTTTAAGGCCGGAAATAAAATGGTGTGTGTAGTACAAGTATAAGAGGTAGCAAATATTCCCTTTCCATTCATCCGGAAAAACATTTTTTCTTATTGATTTCTCTCGGGACAAATTCCGGATAACCGGATTTTCAATCCGGAAAACCGAATTTGCTAAGCCACCTCTCTGCCTCATAACCAGTCTATTGGTTAGCAAAATCGGAAAGCCGAATTCGCATGAATACTTTGCTAAGAACATAACCGGATTTCCGGTTAAACACATCCGGCAAGCCGTTTACGGCTTTTCATGTTTCTGCCAAATAACCGGCTAGCCGGTTAGTGAAATCCGGCAAGCCGGATTCGTGAGTTTTATGATTGTTCTTCCTCTTCCTCTCTTTCAGCATTCCAGTTCTCTCTCTCTCACTAAAAGCTTATTACTCCTCACTTGATTTCATTCCAAAATCCATCAATCTCATCCTTTTTCACTTCAAATCCTTTATGCTTGTATTTGAACACACCAACATTTACTATTTTTTTTTGGATTATATGGATGTTTGCTATGATTTTGGATTATATGTCTATTTTGAATTATATGGATTTGATATAGTTATATGTTATGTTCTTTACTTATGTTTTGGATAATTTTGAATTAATGTGCTTGATTTGAGGTTTTGATGATTGATAGGGGGAGACAAATATGATATGTTTTTTTAGATAAAATCATTTTTTAAAATTTTAAGTTGGCCATATATTTAGGGGGAGCATGTAATCTGATTTTGGATAATATGCATTTTGAATTTTTTTTATTGTCCAAAGGGGGAGATAAATTAATATCTCATTTCGATGTGGTCAAAAGAAGGAGAATAATATGCATTTTGAGTAATTATTTTGATAATTGATATTTGATTATATGATGATGATAATTTGTGAGTAATATTATTAAATTTGTATTTGAGGTGATGCTTGTTGTTAGGGGGAGATTCTTTCAAAATTTCTACTCAAATAACATGGGTAACAAATTTGCTACTTTTATTCTTTTCCTTTACGTTTTCTTTTTTATGATGAAGGGGGAGAAGAATACATGTCTTCAAATTTATAAAAAAAAAAAAAATTCTTTGCCAATTAAGTTTTTCTTTTTGATGATGAGGGGGAGAAAAATCCATGTATTTAAATATGTTAATTTAGCTAATTGGCAAATTGTAAGAGAAGATTATTTTTAGGGGGAGCAATTTGTGGAATCATTCTTTAAATACATGAAATATTTGTCATCATAAAAAAGGGGGAGATTGTTAACATATATGTTTCCATAATATTGATTTTGATGATAACAAACAAGATTAAGAATGATTAATCTTTTAAGCCCAAATTATTTAATATTCTTTTTAAATAAATCATTATTTTTACATTATAAAGGTTTTATATTTAATGGAAAAATGATTTTATGAAATTGATTGTTTTTATTCTTTTTAAATAAATCATTATTTTCACATTATAAATGTTTCATATTTAATGGAAAAATGATTTTATGAAATTGGTTGTTTTTCAAAGTTTATGGTTTATTTGAAAGAATTTTGAAAACTTTGAAATAAACAAGTATTGCTTGAAATTTTGGTAAAGGACTTATTTGAAAAGTGTCATAGCATTTTTGGCTATATCATAATTTCAGAAAGTTTTGGGATTAACAAAGCATTACTTAGAAATTCTGAAATTGGACCTATTTGCAAAGTTTCATAACGTTTTGGGCCTTAATACAATTTTGTAAAGTTTTGGGGTCAAACTATAATTTCAAAAAATAGTGCACTGTGCAGGTTACTGTAGCATCTGGCTTACCGGATATAAAAACCGAAAAATCGGATATTGGGCAGAATGTATCCAGAACGCAAACGGCTTACCGGATTTCGTAACCGGCAAGCCGGATAGGCAAAATTCAAATTTTTGCCTTAACGGTAACATAAATCCGGCTTACCGGATTCCATAAACGGCAAACCGGATACGCCCAGAATGTGAGTAACGGCTAGTTTTTGAGTTCAAACTATATAAACTCAAAACCAATTCATTTTTTATAGATCCAACCAAGCAAGAACAAGTGCACACAACATATATTGAGCTTCAACTTCGTGAATCATCATTCATTAAATCATCTTTGTTCTTCAATTTGTATATCCACTCTTAAAGAGAGATTCATTGTTGTATTTTTTATTTCTCATCAAATTGTGAGAGTACAAGTGTGAGAAACATTTGAGGTGAAGAGATTGGAGATATAATCTCTTGTTATAAAGGTTCATTGACACCTTGAAGTCAATTGTAAACGTTTGAAGCCTTGGAAAGGCTTGGATAGTGAAATCCTCAAGCCCGGTGTGCTTGGAGGCGTGGACGTAGGCGGGGATTGCAGAACCACGTAAAAATCCTTGAGTTTGCTTTCTCTTCCCTTACTCATTTATTATTGTGCTTTTATTGAATTTATTGTTTTCGAATTTATTAAGGCATTAGATTAAATTGTTGTGTGGTTTGCCTAGGATAATTTTTAAAATCCCAATTCACCCCCCCTCTTTGATTGCCTAGTTAGTATTTCATCTTCTTTATCATCTACCATGAAGATAATATTGTTGTTTTCTAGTTGCCCATAAATATTCTGCCCATTCTAACCTTTTTGACCTCTTTGTGCATTGACTGATTCTATTTCTCCTCGAGGGCTCAAATATCTCATATCTTGCAAATCATCCTTCTCTGCAGTAGCTTTTAAATTTCTATGCTCTTATCATAATCTCCTTGCAGTTCTTTCAATTTCTTGATCAAACCGGAATTCAACAAGTTTGTACTTGCGTATACAAGGGTTGCTAGAGCACTTATGTCAATACAGTAAATAAATTAAAAGAAAACTAAAAATTTCCACCAGCTAAAATTAACTTCACAAATTACAATAAGCATTCAATCCTAGGGAACGCACCAAAAACTTGTTGGGTTCACTTATTGCTATGTGTGTCAATGTGCAAGTGTACACAACAAGTAATTGTTAGCCTAAATGGCTACACATAATGTAATTTTGATGATAACAAACATGCGTTTTAAGTAAAATTAATAAATATTGTATTTCACATTTTCACTAGTTTTTGAAGGATAATATTTATGCAAGTGAAATCAAGTTGAAGACATTCAACGAACAACGGCAAAATCAAGAATAAAGTTTAGAGCTCAACGGACTCATTATTGCGATAATTCTTGTAAAGCCGGTATGATTTAATATATGAATGGTTTAGCATTTGAGAAACTCAATATTTTATTTAATAAATCATCATTTTTCATAAACCAAAGGTTTTACAATTATAAGCCAAGTATTTTATGCAATATATGGACTTAAATGGAAAGTTTTGCAATCTTTGATTTTTAATAAGTATTATTTTGAATTTCAGAGTTGGACCTTTTTGAAAATATTTGAAATGCTTTAGGCCATACAATAATTTATGAACATTTTGGACTAAAGTGAAAAGTTTTGAGAACTTTGAAAAATATGGGTATTATGTTAAATTTTGATAAAGGACCTCTTTGAGAAATAATAATATATTTGGGGTCATATCATAATTTTAAAAAGTTTTGGAATGACAATTATTATTAGGAAATTCTAAAATTGGACATATTTGTAAAGTTTTATGACATTTTGGGTCATAGTATAATTATAGAAAATTTTGGGTCAAAGTGTAATTTTAGTAAACAATGTAACTGTAGCAAAATTAAAAAAAAAACAGTAATATCACTGTTACAAGCGGCTAGCCAGATAAATCAAGCAGCTAACCGCTTGGTTGCTGGAACTTGGCTATAACGGCTAGTTTTCGGACTTTAACTATAAAAACTCAACTTCAACTTCATTTTAAAAACTAATGCAAGCATAAATAAGATCATATAATATATATTGAGCTTCCATTTTGCAAACCATCATTGATTGAATCATTATTGAGATATAATTTGTTATCCACTCTTAAAGAGAGTTTCATTATTGTGATTTTCATTTCTCATCAAATTGTGAGTGTACAAGTGTGAGAAAAACTTGAGGTTAAGAGATTGGGGAGATAATCTCTTGTTGTAAAGGTCCATTGACACCTTGGAAGTCAATTGTAAATATTTGAAGCCTTGGGAGGCTTGGATAGTGAAATCCTCAAGCTGGGTGAGCTTGGAGGCATGGACGTAGGCGGGGATAGCCGAACCACGTAAAAATCATTGTGTTTGTTTTCTCTTCCCTTACTCTTTTAATATTGTGCTTGAATTTATTGTTTTTTATTTGATTAAGGCAATAGATTAAATTGTTGTACGAATTGTATTGTATAAATTTTAAAATCCCAATTCACCCCCTCTTGGGTTGCATAACTTGCATTACAGTAATATGCTGATGATTATTCATATCGTCTCCACAAAGATTATAGGATTTGCTACAGCAAATTTAATAGTGCAACTTCAGGCTAAAATAAAATAAAATAATTAATATGATTAGTAAAATATGTAAATTAAAAGTGCAATAAACAAAGTGCAATAAGGAAAATCACAAGTGAAAATGAAGGATGTATTCAATGGAAAAAGAGTAGTTGAGTGATTAAACTCACTTAATGTTATTGATTATTTCTCTAATTATAGTATTGTTGCTACAGTATCCACTATAACACTGAGTAAAATCCTTCATGTATCCTCAATTGTCGCCTGTTGGATATTTTATATCGAAATGCAACCTAACATTGACCAATTGTTATGCTAACATTAGATAAAGCATTATACGTTCTAAGTTCCAATTGCCCTACAAAGTAAATCTCTATGTCTAGTTCTTCACTAATCTTAGATCAAGCATGGCCCTATAAGATTAATTCAACTTGAGAAACTCAATCTAAAATCATGTATTATCTTGATTTGTTCCACTATGTCAAGCCTTTTTTAGGCTCCTTCTTAGTTAATAACTACTAAACGAGTGGTCAAGCGAAATAAGAATTTGCAATAAGTAAAATGAAGACAAAATGTTGCATCAGATTCAGAGCAACACATAAACAAAAGTCAAACAACCATTAAACTTGTTTAACACTCAACCACAACAAAGTTTAGTTCATGAATAAATATAAAGCAGTATCAAAACTCGTTTTTTCCATCAAATGCATTCCTATGAAGAAATAAAAACAAGAAAATAAGATGAAGAATTGAGTTCTGCTAAGTCTTTGTGATCTCTCCTTCTTTTTCTCCTTAAATCCTCTTGTTGCGGCCCTCAAATATCTCTTATTCTCTTTTTTTTTTCCTATGATTTTTCTTGAATGATAGCTCTCTATATTTTTTCTCTCATGTGTGCTCTTTTTATATCTTAGAATAAGGGCAACCGAATGCATGTGGCCGCGTGTCTCCTTTTTTTGAAAACCTTAGATCGTAATCTTTTTGTGCCTGTCACTGCTTTGTCAGTTAACATGCGCGAAATCTTGTATGCGGTTGCTACAGGATTGCTGCAGCAACGACTATAGCATCTGCACTGTTACAGACTTGTTTTATTTCCTCTGCAATTAAGTTTTTTTATCATCTCCACAAGTCTGTTGCTACAGCTTTTCATCCATAAAGCTTGAGCTTGAGATTTTTTTATCAAAGAACAAAGTGATCTAAAACAAAATCAATTTATTAAAAATAAACTTAAACAGATGCTTATACAAAATGTAACTAAAAATGCAATAAAAAAAATCATTTACTCTCTAAGTAATATTGATTTAAGTGTAAAAATCTCATAACAACTCTCATTTCATAGAGTTGTCAGAATCATTATGTTCAATTTTTGGGTAGCTGTTGTGTGACACTGCTCATTACTTGTTAAAATGTTTCCCCCAATGCCATTTCTCCATTGATTAATGCCACTAAGGAGCTCATTAACAAGGATTGGTAGATTTTGCTCAATCATATTTATCGCGAGGCTAACTTTGTAGCTGGCTTCATGCCCAGGATTGCGAGCTCCTTGCCCTTTAGATTTCATAGATATCATGATTCCCTTCAAGGTCTTGATGTTTGCATTAGATATCATATATATGGTTCTATGACTCCCAGCGCTATTCTACTTTAGCTTGTCAGGTGCCCTATATATATATAAAAAAAAAAAAAAATTCTTGAGTTTTGATTTTATTTTGAAGGTGGGTAAGAATTTATAATCCATTGAACTTATGATTTTATTTATGATTTTATGTAATTGACTGAATCATTTTTTGTGCTACAATTAAAAAAACAAATTGTGAAAGCATGATCATGTATTGATTTATATTGTTATTGGGTGAAAGTGGTGCTATTATGTAATTTTGAAATTGTGAACAATATAGATTGGATAGTATACAACTGTTGCTTTCATTGAGTCTAAACTACTTAGTTTATTAAACCAGACATCTTTATTTTCTATCCATATGTTTATTGTTCAAAGACTCATATTATATTAATTGTAATGGTTTTTTGAAATTAGAACACTAGTAAATAAAGAAAATTCTTTATTTACTGGAAAATCAGAATTTTCCAGTAAATAAAAATCAGAATCATAAATAAAATAAAGAAAATGAATATTTTAAAGTAAAATAATAAATAAAGCAAATAAAAGCTCATAACTTTAAATTTCTTTAATACTAGATTCTCTAATTCAAACGCTCTCTTATTTAATTAACACAAAAGAGAGAGTTTAGTATCATAAATTTAGCTTTTTTGAATCATCATTGATTTATAAGTTAAGAATTTAAGTTTTTTTTTTTTAATTTTTAAATTACTTTTCAATTTTAATCATATTATTCTAATTTATAAATTTATTTTTTTAAAAAACAGTGGGCATGGGCCTAGCCCAGACTTTTTTTCTTGGGCCCTTGTCCAGGCCGTCATGTGTGAGGGTCGAGCAGAAGCCCGCGGGCCTGGGCTAGGCCAGGTTGTGCTTGGGCTGGCCTGGACGTTTTTGCCCACCCTATATGGTACACTAAAGCGTAGTATGTGAAAAGACCTGCAATAAACACATTTTACTTTTTAGTCAAAGTAAACTTAAAATTTTATGATTTTACAAATAACTTGAAATTAAAATTTTTAATATATTTTATTAGTGTAAGTTTTTTAAATTCATATAATCATTAATTTCAATAAAATACTTTAAAAAATAATCTACTTGTTTTATGTTTATAATTTATTAAATGAATAGATGATATCATGATTTTAATAAATAAAATTATAAATATCATGATTTTATAAAATATATGTATTAATGTTATTATGGATTATGATCTATGATTTTATCTAAGTTTAAGTTAGCAATTAAGTTAAACCCTAAGAAAAATTTATTGTTGATGTTATTATTAAATATTAAAAAAGAATTATAATACTATAAGGGTCTAACTTAGTCGTTAGTATTGCATTCTATTACTATTATTTGTTTATTGTTATTAAATATGGACTTAATTTAACTAAAGGCACATGGGCTCAAAAAAAGTACATGATGTAACGCCCAAATTTTCATTATTTTATTTTTTTTAATGAAATTTTTAAAATGGTATTATTGCCCTTATAGATAGGGGTTATTTATGGTGTAATTTTTAGAAAAAGGGTTATTTTTCCAAATTCAATAGGGTTTATTAAGACTCCCTATAGAGTAATGATACAGCCACAAACTCTTGTACAAACTTATTTTGTACAAACTGATGTGGCATGATAATATTGGTTGAATTAAATATCACTTGGCCCACATGATTTGTTTTTATTAATTTATATTTTCATTCAACCAATCTTATCATGCCACGTCAGTTTGTACAAAATAAGTTTGTACAAGAGTTTGTGGCTGTATCATTACTCCTCCCTATAAATTCATAATTTTTTCCCTTCCATAACCCTAAGTCCATGACGTTTCTTCTTGTCTCTACTGCTCTTTACGCTCCTACCCAAATCCTAAGATTCAAACCTTTGTTTAGGAGAGAATCAAAGCGATTGGTAAGTTTACCCTCCTTATTCTCCACAAGATTTCCAATCACTCTATTTAGGGTTTATATTGGCATGATTTTAGATTGTTATAGGTCATAATACATTATTTAGGATGTGTTTAGGCTTTGTTTAGGGCTCTGATTTATTATGAATCTAGTTAATCAATCTTTGATGCATTAAGCACACAGGACAATTCTGGACAGCATGAGTATCTCGAATTTAAACCTGTATTTTCTGAACGATTTTTCTTAAGAAATTTATATTTCTGGAAACTAGAAATGTAGGGATTATTTAATAAATTTTTTTTCATTAAATTCGACTTCGTTTTCAATTTTATATGTATTTTCGAAACAGGTGCTGCTGCACTGGAAAACTGTGATTCCAGCAAAGCGACCAGATTCAAAAATTTATCTGTACTATCAAATGAACTCAGAAAATTATGAAATATTACATAGAAGTTAATATATGTGTCTAGTATTTCCAGTTTTAATTTCATAATTTTCTGATCAGTATCTGATTTTATAAAAATCGTATAACCTGTTATGTTCGGTTAAGGTACTGTGAAACAGTTTTGAATTTTTCAAGAAATAAATAGTTTTGAAAATGTTTTTGGTATCGGATCCTCTTGAAACCTTTACATTAGGTACCCATGGATGTCCAGAATAGTTCCGTAGAATATTATGTCATTATGAGTTTTAGATTAAGAGTTAAAAGTCTAAGCATCAGACCTATATGGGTATGAATTAGAAAAACTAGGTTCTTAGAATAAGTTATTAATTGTCATATCTTGTATTTGTTTAAGGTGCTGGAGGTGATTGAGGCTCTTAGAGGCTTAGAGGTGTGTTAATTCAAATTCTTTTGTCGAGGTAAGTAACTTCATTCCTAATGTACTAGATATATATGATTATTTTGATATTATTATAAGTATAAGAATTTTTATACTACTTAGAAAATTAATGGATTTTCATAACAAAATCAGTTTATGAAAATGTTTTCAAATCTAAATTCTTTTAACAAAATATTTTATAAATGCTTTTCAATATGTAAATTATTTTATGACATGACTACCCTTTATAATTTTGTCTATGAAATGTTTGCAAGCCTAAATTGTGGTTATGAACTTTCATGAAACTGATATGAATGTTTTGTGCTTATGTATGATTTCAATTATTTTATGATTGTACAGGGGCCACATCTTGAGACTATATGGAGGCCACCACTTGAGAGACAAAGCGTCGTAAAGTGCCACATATAGTGCAAAGTGCCATGTATAAGTCACTATGTTTTGGCTCATTGTCCGTAGTTATTCTGATTCTGATCGTATTATACGACATATATGTTTTGGACCAATATTGGGTTTATGTTCTGAGTGTACACACGATATTCTGATTCTGTTTCTGGCCGGGTCACCGGGACTATAGGTGACACTATGTGACATGAGCTAACTATCTGCTTTCTGTGTATGCGTTATACGATTTGCTTTCATAATTGATTATTCTTTTGATATTCTGAATTACCATGAATTTATGTTATCTTATTGAAATATGTTGTTTTATGAAATTTATGAATTGTAATATATGTTTTAAATAAAAGAAGGCTTGCAATATTTTTGGTATCGGTAGGGCTAGTGTGTTAGGAATGGTTTTACTTACCGAGTTGACGGCTCACCCCTCGTCATTACTTTTTGCAGATTAAGTTCCTTTTGAGAGGTGTGCTTAGCTTTGGAGTTAGAGATTTCGTTTCCGTTTGCTATTTGAATAAGAAGAGGAATAGACTCATGTTTCTTTTTAGTTTATTTCTGTTATGAACTTGTAATTTAGAGTTTGAGACTTTTGTTATTGTTATGTTTTGGGAGAGATTATTTAGTGTTAGACATATGAATTTGTGGATTTATTTGAATAAGAATTTGAGGTATTTCAGTTTGGAATTTATGAGTAAGGATTACGATTTGTAAGTAACCTCCTTCTTCACGTGCTCTGCACGTGTTAGATTTGGGGTGTTAAACATGAACTTGAAAAAACTCAAAAAAAATATATCAATAGCCTAGCCTGCCCTCTTCAGAAAATTAAGAAAAAAAAAAAGATTGTCGTTCTTTTTTTCTTAGGCATGGACCATGGCACGACATGACATGTGTGTCGGGCCAGGTCTAAATGAAAAGAATTAGGCATGACACGAAGTGTATTGTGGGTATGACATGGCATGAGCATGAGCCTGCATAAGCCTTCTTTTGATGGTCGGCACAACCTGTTGGCCATCTCTATCATTTGTAGATGTGTCATTAATTCTTATTTTTTTATTAATTCATTTATTTTGCTACTTACGACAAAATATTAATCATCCATAGTTAAAATCCTCACATTTAAGAGCTTCAACCTAGAAGTCTATCGATCATTAACTCAAAATCTACTGTAACACCCCAAATTCGCCCAACAATCTCAAGAGAAATTTGGAATTAAACCTCATAACGTTAATCTTATAACTATTCCCAAATGAAAACCAATATTGTCTATAGGTCTATAGTTGAAACACAGTCTATAAAACAATAAATATAACAATAATCACCAAAACAAATTCTCATCAATATCATATTCAAGTTTGACTTTAATAGGAAACCAAACATCATTAAACCATTAACTCTTACTTAATGTTGTACAAAATTTTAATGTACTCGCAAGCTCATGAATCTGGAAATAGAATAGTGGTAATGAGGTCGAACCCACATGCAGTAAATTGAAAAGTCTAATTTAAATCTAAAATTAATATTAATCCTAACCTAGTTAAGTAAATTGAGTTTTAAGAGAAATTAAACTAATTTAACTAAGAAAGCAATTAAAGCAAATGAGAATTCAATAAGACAAAAAATTACTAAGGTTTCAAAATCCACAACTATTCAACTAGTAATTATCTAGTTATCAATTAATCCCTAATTTTAGAGTGACAACTCGAAATCAATGTATGTCATCTCATGGATATAATAATTAAGCCCAATTAAAATTAAACTTGTGTAGGTTCTTTTTTTACTTAATAATATAATATCTAAGCATCCATGAAAACTTATTAAATAACAAATAGTCAAAGTTTTCCTAAGCATTCTTTGTAAACAATTTAATGAAAGACACATAATCAAAGATAGTTATATATAAATTTCATAGATCCAAGCATATATTTAGTCAAATACTAATCCTAACAATTAGTAATGCATGACAGAATTGGTGAAAAGATTTAATAACATCCAACTAATCATGTGAAACAAAAACGATAAACATTAAAGCACATATGTAGAGAATTAATAAAATAAAAAGATAATTATTTCATTAAATAAGTTTTCATCCTTAACCTTAGTATAAGAAGTTTAGCTAAACATTCTTGGATAGAGAGAAACAAATAAAATAAAACCAACCATGGGGAAATCAAACTATTACTGCTATCGCTTTTCTTCTTCAATGCTGATTGCCTCTCTCCTCCTTGTGTCCCTAGCTCACCTGTATACAAAGCCTAGGACCATGCAATTATTGGCCGAATCCTATTGTTATTCTAATCACTAAACCAACTCTTACAAGCGAAAGTCTTAAGCCATCCACATATTTGAAAATAATAAAAGCCAAAAACTATTGACTTGTTTCCTTTATTCTATTCTGACTTTCCATTCAAAGGCTTAATTATAAGCTTTGTTTAATAGACTGCCCACTTTAACTTTAAACTTCTTCTTTGTTTGCACAAGCATGGATGATTTAGTTTATTGGCTTCAGTTTCGTCGGATTGAATTTCATGCACATCTGCTTAATTGCTTCAACAAATTGATTTGATCTCCAATGCTGTCGAACTGTTATTTGTTATGTACTTTTAATCCCTAATCTCCAATTAATTCCCTATTTAATGAAATAATATAATTAATTAAAAATAACAAATAAAAATAACTAGCAATTATATATTTAAGGGTAAAATATGTATATATTATATGCTTATCACTTAAGACTAAACTACACTGGATCATCTTTCAGGAGTTGATTTCTAACAACCTATAAGTATGTCAGGAAAATCTCAAATATTACAAATAACTATTGTGAACATGATGACATTCAATATAAATTTCACAAAATTAATTAGAGTTCAAAAGCATACCCAAAAACTGCTTTTCCACAAAAAAACATTAAAATTCTCTAGTGCTGATATAAACACAGGTTTCCTGATTCAAAAATTCATAAATTTAGTTAAACATGTTCAAAAATAATAATTCAAGTTTCAATGATTAGAGGAAACAATAAGAAATTAAAATTAAAATTTATAAGGTATTTATTGATGAAAAAGTACAGATTGTCTTCAATATTAGCCTTTGCAATTCTATAAAACAGTTTCCAAGATGCGGCAACCCAACTCTATGATTTTTAATGATTTTTATATAAGGTTAAAAATTACAAACTTAGATATACAAAAACTACATACATATATATACCATAATAAAAATTTCCAAAATTTTTAGAAGTCATTTGAGTTACGAAATATACTATAGAATTAAGAACTGCTATTAAAAATCAGAATTTTCCAGTAAATAAAATAAAGAAAATTTGGTATTTTAAATTAAAAAATAAATAAAGCCCAAGTTCAATCCGAGCTCAGCCCAGGCCTGCAATGGGCTCGGCCCGACCCAGACCCTCACACTAAACATGAAGTGGGCTCGGGCCTAGGCTTGAAAAAGCCCAGCCCAAGCCCAATGTTTGCCATCCCTAGTACCATACTACACAGGTAAATTCTGTATCCGTGTCGTGCCACATGCCACTTGTCCCGTTGGCCATATCTAACAAATGATCATATTGTACACTAAATGGGCTACTAACTACATTAATGGCTGCCTTTTGTATGCGATCCTGCCATAATCTATTTTAACTTATGTTCATCTCTTTTTTATTTTTTAATCTTTTTTTCCATTTTTTCCTTGGCTAAGCAAACTTAGTTTAATTTAGATCTATAAAGCCCCATCGCAGCCACATAAAGTTGGATGCTGGAGCATCTTCATGGAAGAGAGAAAAGAGAAAGAGAAGACTGTTAGGGGGCTAAATTAATATTGTTATTAATTCATATTTAAACTAAAAATAATCTTGTTAAAGTGGCCGGTGGGTCGTAGGATTTTTTTAAGAGTATTGGTGCGAAAATATTATATTTTTCTAAGAATTGGCTGTACTCTGAAAAAGTAATATATAGATTAAACATTGTATTTAAAGAAGACTATTGACCTGAATGAAGACTTACTTGTTTTCCATTTTCTTCCTTGGCTAAGCAAACTTAGTTTAATTAATTTAAACCTATAAAGCCCCATCTCAACCACGTAGGGTTGGATACTGGAGCATCTTCATGGAAAAGAGAAAAGAGAAAGAGAAGACTAGTAGGGGGCTAAATTAATATTTGATATTAATTAATATTTAAACTAAGAATAATCTTGTTAAAGTGGGTGGTGGGTTGTAGGATTTTTTTAAAGAGTATTGGCATGAAAACATTACTTTCTAAGAATTTGCTGCACTCTGAAAAAATAATTTATACAAATAAAATATTCTATTTAAAGAAGACTATTGACCCGAATGAAGACTTGCTTGTTGAAAAAGATGTTTAAACAACTCTAGTGCAGATTATATGGGTAGTAATGACCCGGCACTGGCATTTTGTAATTATTTAATGTCATCTGTAATGTATTATTATTTGATACATGTGTTTCTGAGATTTGTTAGTGGGAACAGGAAAGGAGAAAAGAGGAAGGAGACAAGAAAAGATTAGTTTGTGGAGCTAAATCCATGGTGACATTAATCGGTACTTCAATTAGAAAAGTCCTATTACGGTATGCTTTAGATTCGTAAAATTCAAGATCATTGTTACTGAAATTTGAACGAAGAGAACTTTACAAGAATTTGCTGTTGTTGCATTCGGTTTAACATTATTATATTTCGATGAAGAAAAAATAACTAAAAGCTGAAGTAAATGACATATTACGATAATGAAAGACATGTAATATTTTCAAAGGACACTATTGGCATGAGCGAAGACTTTCTGTCGTTGGAATAAGGCTTAAATATTCTTTACAACATTGCAGATTATACAAGTATAAATTTGCATGGATTCATGGGCTTCAGATATAACTATAAACACGTATCCTCAAGGCTGATGATCATATGTAATTGCAATACAATGTCATCCAAATGTTTCCTTCTACTTCAATATGTATCTTTGATTTCTGTGATTCTGTTTCAGTTGGAGCCAACAGTTGCTAATTCTAACAACATAATAAGCTGCTTGGATGAAGAGAAAGAAGCGCTGCTTGCTTTCAAACAAGGACTGATAGATGAATCCGGAATTTTATCTTCCTGGGGAAGAGAAGATGAGAAAAGAAATTGTTGTAAATGGAGGGGAGTTCGGTGTAGCAACAAAACAGGCCATGTACTTGGGCTTGATCTTCGAGCATTGTCCGACTCTCCAGTCGATGCTCTGAAAGGTACAATAAACCCTTCTTTGCTTAAACTGCAACATTTAACATATTTGGACCTCAGTTGGAATAATTTTAGCGGAAGCCCAATTCCTGAGTTCATTGGTTCCCTCAGTAAGTTGAGCGAACTCGCTCTCTCTAGTGCTCAGCTTGCTGGACCAATTCCTCATCAGCTTGGAAACCTGTCAAGGTTGCAAGTTCTTGACCTCCGATTTAATAACTTGTTTAGTAGTGGAAACCTTGATTGGCTTTCTTATCTTTCTTCTTTAAGATATCTTGACTTGGGTGATTGCAAACTCAATAAATTCAGTAATTGGTTTCAAGTACTTTCCAATCTCCGTTCCCTCACAACCTTGTATTTAGGCCATTGTGATCTTCCACCTATCAGTACTCCATCTCTTTTGCACCTCAATTATAGTAAATCTCTTGAGGTTATTGATCTCTCCAATAACTACCTGACGAATTCAATATACCCTTGGCTGTTGAATGTCAGTAGCAATCTTGTTGATCATATAGACCTTGGTTCTAACCGACTACATGGTTCAATTCCTGTAGCTTTTGGACACATGGCTTCTCTTAGATATCTCGGTCTCTTATCCAATCGACTCAGAGAGGTTCCAAAATTTCTTGGAAACATGTCCAGCTTAAAAATGTTAGTCTTGTCTTACAATGAACTCAGGGGAGAGCTCTCTGAGTTCATTCAAAATGTGTCTAGTGGCAGCACAAAGAACTCATCACTGGAGTGGCTGTATTTAGCTTCCAATGAAATCACAGGCACAATACCTAATCTTGGAGGATTTCCGTCTTTGCAAATATTGAGTCTTGAAAGCAATCGTTTAACCGGGACGATAAGCAAAAGCGTTGGCCAACTGTTCAAGCTTGAGCTGTTGTTACTGAGTGGAAACTTACTCAGAGGTGTCATCTCTGAAGCCTTTTTTTCTAATCTTTCCAGCTTAGACACATTGGACTTATCAGATAACTCGCTGACATTGAAATTCAGCCATGACTGGACTCCACCATTTAAACTGTTCAATATATTTCTTGGCTCTTGCAAGATAGGGCCTCGTTTTCCAAAATGGCTTCAATCACAGAATCAAACTGTTGCACTTGATGTCTCCAATGCTGGAATCTCAGATATTGTCCCCGATTGGTTTTGGGATCTAACCAATCAACTATATTATTTAAATCTCTCTAACAACGAGATGAAGGGTAAACTTCCAGATTTGTCTAGGAAATTTGATAGTTATGGTCCTGGCATAGATGTCAGTTCAAATCAATTTGAGGGTCCAATTCCGCTGCTTCCTCCAAATGTTTCATCCCTAAATCTTTCTCAAAATAAGTTTTCAGGGTCGATTTCATTCTTATGTTCTATCAGTAGCCATCTATTAACATATCTTGATCTCTCAAATAACTTATTGTCAGGAAGACTTCCAGATTGTTGGTTCCAATTTGATAGCCTAGCCATTCTTAATTTGGCCAACAATAGCTTTTTTGGCGAAATCCCAGATTCAATGAGCTTCCTACGTAATATCCGATCCTTGAGTTTGTACAACAATAGTTTAACTGGGGGGTTGCCTTCATTCTTTATGAATGGCTCGCAACTGACACTGATGGATCTTGGGAAGAATGGGTTGTCTGGAGAGATACCGACATGGATCGGAGAAAGTCTTCCAAATTTGGTTGTTCTTAGTCTGCGATCTAACAAATTCCATGGAAACATACCTTTTCAGTTATGCTACCTATCACACATTCAAATCTTGGATCTTTCTTTGAACAACATATCAGGAATCATACCCAAGTGTTTCCATAATTTTTCTGCTATGACCAAAGAGAAAAGCTCCAATCTCTCCATTATCTCCAACTATTACTACAATCTTGGCCTCAGGGGAATGCTAATGCCGTTAATTTATTTTGACAAAATAACTGTGACATGGAAAGGAGGCCAGTACGAGTACAAAAGCATTCTGGGACTCATAAAGATCATTGACCTTTCAAGTAATAAGTTAGGTGGAGAAGTTCCGGAAGAGATTATGGACCTTGTTGGATTGGTTGCCTTGAATCTTTCGAATAATAATCTTACCGGACAAATCACTCCAAGGATTGGCCAGTTAAAATCATTGGATTTCCTTGATTTATCCATAAATCATTTTTTCGGTGGCATTCCTTCAAGCCTTTCTCGGTTGCGTCTTCTTAGTGTCATGGATTTGTCATACAACAACTTCTCGGGCAAAATTCCAAAAGGCACGCAACTTCAAAGGTTCGGCGCCTCCACGTATGCTGGAAATCCTGAACTTTGCGGCCTCCCACTTCCGAATAAGTGTTTGGATGAAGAATCAGCTCCAAGTCCAAGCAGAGATGATGCTTACAACACACCGGATGACGATGGTGATCAGTTTATAACTCTCGGATTTTACATGAGTATGATTCTTGGTTTCTTTGTTGGATTCTGGGGAGTCTGTGGCACTTTATTAGTGAAGAGCTCATGGAGATGTGGTTACTACAACTTCTTGACTGGGGTGAAAGATTGGCTGTATGTGGAAGCTGTGGTCAATATTGCAAAACTGCAACGAAGGGTCAGGAACTAATTGGTAATGCTTTTTCACCTGTTTTAGCTTTTTATTTGAAGTTTTACTCTCTCTAGTTACAAGCTTTAATTTCTTAGCCAAAGTAACGCTTTACATGTTCTTACTTTTCTTTCGCCATTTCTGGCAGGAGCTGTCATGTCTCTCGCGAATGGCATTCTGTCCTTGTCCAGTTGAGAGTGCTCTACTCGGGAGCTTTCTGAAATAATGGAGTCTCCTCACAGTAGTGCATGATATTGAGTATATGTTATAAAGGAATTTCTTTAGTTGTTTAGTGTTCAATGTGCTAATCTTCAATGCTTGGTTTGTAATCTATATTTTGCAATAAAGAAAAACAGTCAAATTCTACCTTGTTGTAGATCATTGTTTTCAAATTTTTTTTTTCTAATTTTCTCTTTGAAATTTCTGATATTCATCCCATTACTGTAGCTGTTTCAGAAGTAGTGGTTAAGATGTATAGTATTAATGGATCAATTTCCCCTCAAACCAACCTTAAATCAAGAGAGTAAAGAAAAACATTCAGTTTCTTTTTGACATTCATCCCGACCTTCCCTCTTCTCCCATTTTAAAGGAGGCTCCTGAAGCTCCTATTATTACTTCTTAGCGCCAGGCAAGTGCCTAAGTCTACTTCTGGTATATTTTCTTGCTTTTTGACTTTCTTTTATTCTTGCCTCTTTTCTATTATCTGTTTTACTGACTCTTGGTTTTCTTTTCAGATTCAAGCTGCTCCAGAAGTTCATGGCTGGCATTCCCTTGATCAATCCAAGTAAATTTTTCATATGATTCTGGCAAAAATGTAATGGAACACCAGCCTCTTCAGGTACTGATTGTTCCTCTTCTGATTCTCCGAATTCCATTTCTACTGATATTGAATCTAGGATAAGAAGCTGCTCCAGTTATTGACCTCATCAATTCTCCTGCAACTCTGGAATTGCCTCCTGACCTGACCAGACTGCTTCTGCTAGTATACCTGAGGAACATCCTTCTTATCAGAACGTTCTCAAACCTGAGCCCTTGCGAAACTGTTCCTGCTGAACAAAATTCTCCACAAGCTACAATGGATGCTGCAGTTCCCTCAGTTCCTGACCTATGCTCTTTTCTCAATGCTTTTCTTGCTGCCTAGGTTTGTTGGAGGAATTGCTTCTTCGGGATCTCCATTTCAAGGAATTATTCCTACTCCAGGGCTGTCTTCTCGTTTTTGGTCATTTTCAATTTCCAGGGGTCTCCATTTTTGCAAACCCTACAAGGTATTTGTTATATGGATTGTAGAACTAGAGTCAATCCACCATGTGTTATGATTAACATCAACCATATTAGATTCATAACAAACAAAAGAGATTGATTTATCTTTCTTTTCAATCCATTTTTGAAATTTGGGGCAATCCTTCTTCACGTGTCCTTTCTTTTTACAAAAAAAACACTTGGATTGTTTTTTAATTTCTTCCTGGGAGGTATTTTACCTTTCCCTTTCCTTTTGGCTTGAAACTTGTTCTTTCCTTGTGTTACAGTATATGCACCTTCACCAACTTCCATTATCAGTCTCCCTTCCTCTTGAACACACATGGTTATCAGTTCATTAATTGATCATTTATCCTTATGCGTGCTATAGGAAATTTTGAAAGGTCCATATTGTTGTGGAAGTGTATTCACTATGTAATGCACAAGAAAGGTTTCAGACATACATATCAACCTCAAGAAGTTTCAACTGAGCCGCAATGTCCCTCATCTGCATGATGTGCTCACGCACACCTCTAATACTGGTGAGCTTCATAGATGAAAACTTCATTATTAGGGTGCTTGCAAGTGTCTTATCTGAAGTTACAAATTGCTCATCAATTGCCTTCAGTAATGCCCGGACATCATTATGCTGATCAACTGAACCACGAATAGCAGCAGAGATTTTGGTCTTTATGAACATCACACTGAGGCGATTAGATCGCTCCCATTTTTCATAAAGAGCAATATCGACTTCAGTGATGTTATCATTAATAAGTGGTTCGTCTTTCCGAATAGCATAATCAATATCCATCCATCCTAAATGAAGAAGAATTCCCTCTTTCCAAACTTTATAATTATCACCATTTAACTCGGGAATATCACACTTGATTTCAGAAAAACTCGAAGGTTGTACGACTGTATTAAATTAAAACGCATGCTTATATTATCAATTTAGGCCAATATAGAGCTATCATGTTTTACCAATGTAAATCATGTTACAAAATATGAATCAAATAACATAAAACTTGCCTATGGGCTAAAATTCTAATTCAAGTAGATTCACATATATCTTTATGATAAAACCATCAAACCATATTCCAATTTTTAATTCCTGTGGGTACATTAAGAAAATAGTTTGATATTTTATCCTGATTAAACATACAAATATAATATAAATTCCTGTGAGAAAAATACATTATATTAAATACGTTTAATCACAATTAATGCCATTATATTATATGTGATCTAAAAATACTTAATATATAATTTTGCATAATTAAGGATGTTGTGGCCACTCCTTAATTAATTAAAATCATATTAGATCACTTGATATTTTTATTTTATTTTTAAACATCATATTCATTCAAAATATTGCATGCATCAGCAACAAAATCAAAATAACACACAAATTTTAATGACATTATTACAGTGATATTTACATGTGAACAATATTACCAAAAGTTAAATACAACAAAAACACCCTGAATTTATGTTCTAAAGACTTAAATTCACAAAGTTGAGTAGGCACATATGACATGTCGTTTAACATTTACACACTCAGATGGCATGTCGTACAAAAATAAATCACAGTCGTGTAACAAACGGATGGCATGTCATCGCATAAAAATATTTGGACGACACGTAGACTGTATAATATAAAATCAAACTGCATGACGTATTATGATAGATGACGATACGACATATCGTTTAGTATAGATTATATAAACGACATGTCACCCATATTCATCTTCAACCTCTAGCCGGGTCAACACTACTTCATGTTCAACCCGAATGACCCGTTTTACAGACTTGACTCTATTTATAATTTACCAACAATTAAATGTTTCAAACTCCAAAACTATTAGAAATCCATTTCCTAATGATTTACAACAGTTATAATCAAAACAACATGTAAAAATGACTATAAGTTTATGAAAAGAAATTTGGGTATTTTTGCATATATCACAAAGAACTGAAACACATCAAGACAGATGTATAACATTCTCTAATACCAACTGTAGGCATACTTAAGTATGAGTTTCGAATACAAATATAACATGCCCATAAAAATTAAGAGTGGAAGTTTAGAACCGAACCTCCAACCATGATGTGTCTTGTGCGATTTTTGCTTCTGATTTTGATACTTCTGTAGCCTCAGTAACTAGTAATGATGGTGTAGTATATGTTATTTTGATCACAGGCTGTAGGGCCAAAATCATATTCACCATCTCCTTCTAATATCTCATCTTTCCATCAAAGATGAAGTGATAGTAGTTATAATTAGTTATCATAACATCTAACAACTGGCACTGTTTATCTAAACGTGGCAAGGTTAAGTTCAATGGAATGTTGGTCCACATACTGGAAACCTCTTTTAGAAAAAACACTTCAACAGCCAGGTGTCTAATATATAAAACATGAAAAAGGTTAAGGAAGGATTTTCAGATTATAAAATGATTTTCAGAGCATCTAAGTGAGCATCTGCTTTACTCTTTTTCCCCATTTGTGTTTGTGGGGATGTTGGTTTGGCAACTTTACCTCAATTTCCACAAAGGGCATACACTCATGAAGAAACATTGGAAGTAAACCAGCTCCAAGACCGATAACAACTGCTTTAACCTGAGAAAGATATTGTATAATATGAGCAGCATGAGAAAGCCATAACGTGAATGAAACAAGTGATCATAAGCAACATGAAAAAGAAAGTTGAATAACATTATCTAGTGAGCAATCAAAGCAAATAGGCTTAATTTTTAACTTGAAGCAAATGTATGTCATTTAGGTCCTTGTCCTGCTCACATAACAACAAAACCTATAACCCATGGATACATTTTTTGAGATGTGCATAACACTAGTTGACAGCCAAAATTAATTTGATCAAGTAAAAATCATAAATACAGGTTTTAAAGCCAAGTTATTAGAAATATTTCAACTGTTCAAGCAAAAATGAGAAATAAAATCCTTATTGATTTCCCAACAGATGTCACACTCTCCAAAAAAGAAGAAATAAGGATAAACCTAGAAATGATTCCCATGTGATAAGAACTAGCCAAATAACCATGATAGACCTTCAGCTGGTTGCCTGAATCTATGACATCAAGAGGGAAAATATCATAATGAAAGCAAATAGTAACTGCCTCATCATTTCTAATTCAATATTATATGCACCAATTAGATATCTAAATCACAGAGTACACGATGAAGTGTAAAGAGTATAGAACATATTTAATTTGGAATTGCAAATTGTTTTCTTCCCAAGAATTTGAATTTGATTTATGTACGACTTGATTGTAACATACTATTGGAATTGGTTCAACCATGATCATTGGCAATTAGCCAAGATTATTGGCAACATTGAAGGCTTATGTCTTTTACCCGTTAGAAGCATAACTTGTGCACTTAAATTTGGCACATCACGTGCTTGATGATATTACTATAACAAATGCATAACTCATGTACTCTTCCTTTTTTTTTATCATCAATTATGTACTATAAATATATACCTGCAATTAGTGAAAGGTACACACACAAAATTAATTCTTTCATGAATTATTCTTCTTCTAATTTTTACATGGTATCAGAGCACTGATTTTTTTTTTATCATTCTTTTCTCCTCATCATGAGTATTGAATCCAACCTCGGAATTGATCCGAGTACATCCACTGGTTTGGTCACTCAAAATCATACTTCTCCTTATTATCTTCATCCCTATGATAATCCAGGCACTGTTCTAGTGTCTCAACTCCTTGCCAATGATAATTATCCTACTTGGAGTCAAGCAATCCGAATGGCTTTGTCAGCCAAAACTAAAATGGGATTTGTTAGCGGAACCATCCTAAAACCATAGGGCCCTGATGCTGCAGAATGGAAGCATTGTAATGATATGGTATTATCTTGGCTATTGAATTCTATATCTTTTGATATTGCTAAGAGCATTATTTATGCTGATATAGCAAAAGAATTTTGGGATGATCTCTACAATCATTTTTCTCAAGGAAATCTTGCTTGAATATTTCAAATCAAGCATGTTATATGCACTCTTCTCCAAGAACAGTCATCCATAACTGCTTACTAGACAAAATTAAAGACCCTATGGGAGGAACTTGCATCTTATACTTCCATTCCAAATTGTTCTTGCGGATCTCTCAAAGAAGTTCAAGAATATCAACAACAAGAATGTGTTTATCAATTCTTGATAGGGTTAAATGACTCTTATGCTGCCCTTCGAAGTCAAACTCTTGCTATGGGTTCACTGCCAACCTTAGGAAAGGTTTACTCCACATTCATCCAAGAAGAAAAACAAAGAGAGCTTCATATTAATGCCAATCCCCTTCCTGAATCTACAGTACTAACTGTAGCTAAGGGTGAATTCAATCAAGACAATTTTTTTCTTCAAAACAATGATTCTAAAGGCAAGCAGCAACCAAAGTGTGAACATTGCGATAAGCTTAGGCATGTTAAAGCAAAATGCTACAAACTTCATGGTTATCCACTGAAATAAGCTCATGCAGCTTCCACCACAACTGATGTCCTTTCGATAAACAACATTGCAGCTCCTGCTTCTTCAAATAAGGTTAAAATTCCTCACCTCACAACAAAGCAATATCAACAGCTGATATCCATTCTCAATTTTAACTTTGTTCCACCAGCAACAAATCTCACGGGTAACTTTGTTTATCATTCAAATTCTACATCTTCATCTTGGATTATTGATATTGGTGCATTTGATCATATTACTTTATCCATAGATTCATTATCCCACGTTACACCTATCTCTGCCCATAAACTTGTTCGCTTGCCTAATGGTAGTTTTTCACAAATCTCTCATATCGGGAATATCAATCTATCAGAAAAAATAGGCTTTGCAAAGTTATTTGTGTACTTGATTTTCTCTTAATCTTTTATCTGTCAACAAAATTACTAAGTCTTTAAATTGTGTTGTTATCTACTTTCTTGACTTCTACGTTTTGTTCAGGACCTTGTGTTGGAACAAATGTTTGGTCTAGGTAAAGAACACAATGGACTTTACTACTATTATCTTACCTTTTTCCCTACTATTTTGCTCACTCAACAACATCCTGCATTTGATCTATGGCACTGGCACTTGGGTCATCCATCTGCATCTCGACTTCCTTATTTAGCTAAGAGTCTTAACAATTTTTCTTCTAATCATGATTTATTTTGCCATGTGTGCCCTTCATCTAAGCACACTCGCATACCTTTTTCAAATAAAATAATTGTATAATGAACTTTTTAACTTAATTCATGTTGACATTTCGGGTGATTATTCAGTTCCTTCTTTTTCTAGAGCTCATTATTTCTTAGCTATTGTTAATGATTACTCACGTTGCACTTGGCTTTATTTAATGAGACATAAATCCGAAATTCAAATCCATTTAAAAAATTTCTTTGCCATGATTAAAACTCAATTTCAACGTTCCATTAAGAAAGTTTGTAGTGATAATGGACTTGAATTTATATCTATGTCTCATTTTTTTAATGAATATGGCATTTTGCATCAACATACTTGTGTAGCCACACCCTAGCAAAATGGTGTTGCTGAATGTAAGCATCATCACATTTTAGAAGTTGCATGTGCTCTTCGTTTTCAACCTTACTTACCTCACAAGTTTTAGGATGAATGTGTTCTAATGGTAACATATCTTATAAATCGTTTTCCTACACCCTTGCTTTTTGGTAAGACTCCTCATGAAGTCCTTCTTAAATCTAAGCCATCTTATGACCATTTGCGTGTTTTTGGATGCTTATGTTATGCTTAAAATTTATATCCCAAGAAACATAAATTTCCTCCTCGAGCAATTAAAGATATCTTTATCAGGTACCCTTTTGCTCAACGAGGCTATCGCATATATGATCTTGAAAAGCATATCATATTCACTGGTCGTGACGTCACTTTTCAGGAAAAAATATTCCCTTTTTAGGAAAAACAACTTCAGGAGAATCAACCCTCAATTGTTTGGCCCATACCGGTGAATGAACTTATCAATGAAACATCAAACGAGGCTAATGATCAGCCACCACCAAGTGATCAGGAAAATCTGCTACTATCTACACTTGATCAACAAAATCAGCTACCACCATCTGACTTGGACATTGATACACTTTGTCACTCCACTCGGACTCATCGACCACCTTTATATCTTCAAGATTATCATTGTTTGCTAGTTGCTCACTCTAATTTATTACGTCATCGTTCTTTCCCAACCATTTCTAAGTCTAAAACTATCTTTTATCCTCTTCATAATTTTATATCTTACATCACATTATCTTCTAAAGATTTTGCTTTTACAGTTGCTATTTCTGCACAAATTAAGCCAACATCTTATGCTCAAGCAATTAGGCACCCAAAATGGCGAGAAGCTATCGTTGCTGAAATTCAAGCTCTTAATAAGAACAATACTTGGACCCTTACACAACTTCCTCCTGGAAATGTGCCTATTGACTGTAAATGGGTGTATAAAATTAAGTTTTGGTTAAATGGGTCTATTGAACGATACAAGGCTCGCCTTGTAGCTGAAGGCTTTACTCAAAAAGAAGGTTTGGACTATCATGAAACGTTTTCCCCTATAGCTAAACTAACAATTGTTCGATGTGTTCTTTCTGTTGCAGCTATAAAAAATTGGCCTTTGTAGCAACTTGATGTTAATAATGCTTTTCTTCATGAAGAGGTCTACATGAAACCTCCTCCAGGATTTTTTCAACAAGGGAAGCACTTAGTTTGTCAGCTTTAAAAGTCCTTATATGGTCCTAAACAAGCTTCTCGTAATTTGTTTAAAAAAATTTCTTCCGCCTTTCGTCTTGCTGGATTTAAACAATCCCAGTGTGATTATTCATTATTTACATCTGCAATAGGGTCCTTCATTACTGTGGTATTGGTATATGTTGATGATATCATCATCACTAGTAATAATGAACTTTCCATAAAAGCTCTTAAGGATTTCTTGCATAATAATTTTCACATATAAGATCTTGAAATTTTGAAATATTTTTTAGGAATTGAAATTGCTAGATCTAGTAAAGGAATTTTCTTATCTCAACGAAAATATACCTTAGAGATCTTGAATGATGCAGGCTTCCTTGGTGCTAAGCCAACTGATTTTCCAATAGTGCAAAATTGAAAACTAGATCCAGATGATGGTGATATCTTAGAAGATCCAAGCTTATTTAGAAAACTAGCGGGATGCCTCATTTATCACACCATTACTAGACTAAATTTGGTGTATTCAGTTCAAAAGCTTGGTCAATTTGTCTCTAATCCACGTCATTTAGATGCTGTTTACAGAATTTTAGCATTTTTAAAATCTTCTCCTGGTAAAGGCATCTTATTATCTTCTAATAGTTCTTTTCAAATTGAAGCTTATTGTGATTCAGATTGGGGAGGCTGCCTAACAACTGGAAGATCTATCACTGGTTATTGTGTCTTCCTTGGAAAAGGTCCTATTCGTAGAAAAGCAAAGAACAACCAACGGTAGCTTGATCTACAGCAGAAGTAGAATATAGAGTTATGGCTTCCGCACTTACGAATTAATTTGGCTCAAATGGCTTTTAAATGATCTTGGAGTTTCACATCCACAATCTATACAACTTTATTGTGACAATAAAGTTGCTCTCCATATTGCTGCCAATTCAGTGTTCCATGAAAGGACCAAGCATATTGAGTTGGACTGTCAATTTGTTCGAGAGAAAATCCAGGCAAGATTGATCAAAACGGCACATGTTTCATCTGCTCATCAAATTGCTGATATTTTTACGAAAGCCCTTAGAAAGGAATAGTTCCATTGTCTTAGTGGAATGCCCAACATCCATGCTCCAACTTAGGGGGGAGTATTGGAATTGGTTCAGCCATGATCATTGGCAATCAGCCAAGATTATTGGCAATATTGTAGGCCTATGTCTTTTACCCGTTAGAAGCATAACTTGTGCACTTAAATTTGGCACATCACGTGTTTGACAAAATTACTATAACAAATGCGTAACTCATGTACTCTTCCTTTTTTATCATCAATTATGTACTGTAAATATGTACCTATAAATAGTGAAAGATACAAACACAAAATTAATTCTTTCATGAATTGTTCTTCTTCTAATTTTTACAAATACAGATTTGAGCAGTAGGCAGTGGTACTACATGACACAATCAAGATAAATTAGTATAGATGAGTCTCATTCCCAACTGACACTGGAAAGTCAATCAAAACAAAATACAATTCCTATTTTACTTCATTCCTTAATTTGTATTGTGCCTATACTTCTAAATAGGCTGACACAGCCCATGATGACACCATCCATGCCTTATCATGCCATGCCATGACATGCCAGCTCTTGGTCTTCCCTTTAATTAGTTTTAGTTAATCACAATTATATTTTTCACTATTTTTCTTTTCCAATTCTCTATAAAATTTTCTAAATTAATCATGCTTTTGGAAAATTCATGCTTCATGCCGAAACTGTTAGCCTGGCATAAAGTACTCACGGGTGTTGTCCCTTGGCCAGCCAAGCCTAACTGACCCCTCTGCTAGACATCGGTTGACCAATGTCAGTACACTAATGGTGTGTTTACTTGAGGGTTTAGGGAATGTGAATGAAGCACATGTTTACTTGGCAAAATGTAATTTGGGAATGAGAATAAAATGTGTGGCTACCACACAATTTGGGAATAAAGATGGGAATCCCATTCCCATGGGGGGTTGGGAATAAGAATAAAGGAATGGGAACGAAACACATGTTTGTTTTTGTATTCCTCTAATTTTTTCATATTTCCCGAATTACCCTCGTTTAAATCACAATTAATTTTATTATTTTAAATGTTATTATTATTATTAAATTTTATTAACTTTATTTTTTAGTTATTATTAATTATTATTATTATTATTTTTATTAATATTATCATTATTAACATTTTTATTATTATTAATTTTTACTTTTTTAATTAATATCATTTTTATAATAATATTTATATATGTATCTAGTTAATGAAAATTACATTATTTAATACTTGGATATTTTGGTAAATTGATTCTCATTCGCATTCCTCATTCCCATTTATTTTCCCGAGTAAACACATCAATGGCATTCCAGCACATTTTCATTCCCATTCCCATTTATTTTTTCTAAGTAAACATTAGAATTTCATTCCCATTCCTCATTCCCATTCTAGCCCATTGTCATTCCCAGCCCATTGTCATTCCACCCCATTCCCATTTCATGTAGTAAACGCACCATAAGATCTTAAGGGTTTTAATGCAGAGGACCACAGGCAACTTAATTCATGCAAGGTTTAAATTGAAGTATATATGACCACTTTGGCTTAAATACTGGTTTTGTTATCTACCAAACATAAAGTAAAACAAACAAATTGATTTCAAGATTGACAGCGTTAAAGCAAAATCGATCTACGCACGGTCAAAATCTATTAACGGTCTCATGGATGTGAATAAATACCATCACTTCGTCTTTGGGTCCCCTTTTGCTTGGATTTGGAAGATGAGCTAGCTTTCTTCCTCTCTGTTTCACCATTAGTTCTATAAGAAGATCCATCCCTTATTAACAGAGCTTCATATTATACCAGGCCCTGAGTTCTTTGGAAAACAAGGCAACGAAATTTCAAATCTTCTAATGGCCATATCCGACTGGCCTCAGGATCAACATTTTCATAAAGTACTTCTTCAATAATAATTGGTCCAGTTAATGAAGATGTAGCCTAGAGAAAGTGGATAGTAGGAACACTATAGCAACATGCAATCATCTCACGAGTCATGAAAACTCAATAGTGAATTTCAAGGGCAGCTGAAGATGTTCAAAATGATATGTTGTCAACAAAACTAAAAGGCAATAACTTTTAAAAAAAAAATAAAAATAAAAGAATAGAGAAACCAGACTTATAACTATAGCCTCTACAAAAGAAACCACTTGGAATTTAAAATGCAAAGCTAAAAGAAACCAAAGAAAATTAGGAGTGAGAACATTCCATTTAGGGTCTATTCCCTTTAGGGTGGCAATATGGGTTAGAATTCGTTTATTTGATTCGATTTGATACGAATTAAATGGATTTGGATTTTAAAAAAATTGATTAGTTTTATAAATGGGTGAATTCAATTTCAATTCACTAATTAAACGAATGGAATCCAGGTTTGAAGATATTGATTCTTTTATTCATTTATGATTCGTTTAATAAACGGGTTATAAACGAAGCGAATGTAGGTTGAGTCATTCAAAATTTGTTTATTATTCG
Source organism: Citrus x changshan-huyou (assembly GCA_039657385.1). Taxonomy (NCBI): domain Eukaryota; kingdom Viridiplantae; phylum Streptophyta; class Magnoliopsida; order Sapindales; family Rutaceae; genus Citrus; species Citrus x changshan-huyou. The sequence goes on from CM077555.1 coordinate 13,745,707, forward strand.
TTTAATTAAATTACTTTTTTGTCCTTAAATTTGTTTCTAATTTTTTAAAATTTGAAGGTTAATATTGTAATTTGGATGACTATATATTTAATCCTAAAATATGGTTTGAGTTATTTGTATTTTGTTGTAAGATATTAAATTTGTAGCTTTTTATATTGTATTTTGCTTAATTTTATTTATTAATTATACTTTTGTAAATCAATTGTAAACGAATCTTGATTCAATTCTATTCGTTTTGGATTCGTAATCGGCTAAACGAATCTGGATTCAATTTGATTTGTTTATTAATTATATGAAACGAATTAAATGAATCGAACCGAATATTTTCGTTTAATAAACAAATCGAATCCAAATTTTGAGATTTCAATTTGTTTAATAAACAAATCGAATCCAGATAGTAGAATTTTGACCCAATTCGTTAACGATTCGATTCGAATTTAATTCGTTTATTCATTTTCCACCCCTAAATTTCCTTCCAATAATGAATAAGCCAGCTCTGTCACTCAATTGCCTATCATGTGGTCAAAAAGATCTATGAGATCCTCTGTAGCACTGTGCATTTTATTATTTCCCCACCAAGATTATGGGACTACAATATATTTTAGCATAAAAAAGAACTCCATGTGGCTTCTGTTCTTGTCAAACTTGCTTTTTTCTAATTCTTCACGTAGCTTCTATCCCTATAAAACTCTATATTTTTAGGACAAGTCTTTATCAAACTTACTTCTAGCAACTCTACGTGTTTGTTGTGCACTTTTATTACCATAAGAAAGCTGTTTATAATAACTCAATGGAACAACTAACCATTTGAAAAATTAAGCAGCAGTAGCTCAATAGGATGACAATGACTTCTAAATAACTAATATCAAACTTTAGACTAAAACTTTATCACCAATTACAGTTTTAGACAGACAAATCAAAAGAGATGAAGCAGTTCTAGGAGCCTATAGAATCTTTAGCACAGTCATGTGTGTTGTGCAAATTTTATTGAATTCGCAAGTGCACGAATCTATTGTAGAATAGATTAATGGTGACGAGTGTCGATCCCACGAGGAGGTTGATTCTAATTGTGTGTATAATTAATTTTTCTAAATGGATGTTTGGATTTGTGGTGAAAGTGACTTAGATTATCTTAAAATTGGAATTGAAATGGCGAGAATAAATTGAAGAGAAATCTATTGAAATGAAACACTTGGGTATCTGGATCCGTATCAACATGCACCATGGGCTAAATATTCCTTATTAATGTCAATTAAATCATGAGGGGGGAATCCACACCTCATGAACCACACTCTAATCAATATGGTGCTAAGGGCTTATCGTGCCAAATAATAATAACCTTGTACTAGGGAGCTGATGTAACCAGAGCGGTATCTAGACAAGATTATTATTATTTGTTGACGAAAAGTCAAATCATCCACAAAAATTAGAGGGGAAAAGAAAATAAATTTACCAAATAAAGCCCATGACACATGTTGAGACTTCACCTTCAACCCAAGCTTGAAAGAAAATTAGCTACTCATAATTGAACTAAGGGCAAAATGAAAATTTATTAAAATACGTAGAAAATACAAGGTGAAGAAGGAATTATAGAAAATGGTGCCCAAAAATGGATTTAGAGATGCCAAATTAGGGGGGGAGGCCCATTTTTATAGATACATTGAGTAAATCATGGCCATCAGATTAAAAACAGTTTGGACGCTCAGGATTGCGCCACGTCATCAGTCAACAGTACGCGGTTTGACCACGCGGTTTGAACAGTGACACGGTTTGACCCGGCTTGTGTTGAGTGTTAGAAAATGTATATTTATAAAGGAAAAAATCGTCATTTTACATTTCAAGTCTTACTAACAACCCTTACTTTTATGTATTTAAAGTTCTTGTAATTTAATTATGTGTGTTTTATTTTAATTAAGTATTTTGTGTATTTTAGGGGCATCATAGTCATTTCACAATAAACGAGAGATCAAACGGCAAAACGGACATCACTTTTGAACTCAGGACGGTCGAAAACCTTAGGAGGAGCATAAAAGGAAAAATGTCACTGTTCACATGTACGGTACTGACCGATGACGTGGCATTGACCGATGATGTAGCATTGACTGATGAGGTGTCATGATCCTGTTGATCTAAAATTCTTATGAACTGTTGATGGTGACGTGGCAGTATATTAGTGGACCAAAACTTGCACGTACGGTACATGCATTACACAGGATTATTTTCAACCAAACCGCGTTACTGTTCAAAGCCGGGTCAAACCGTATTACTGTTCACCCGCGTAGTCAAACCGCGTACTGTTGACTGATGACATGGCGCAATCCTGAGCGTCCAAACTGTTTTTAATCTGATGGCCATGATTTACTCAATGTATCTATAAAAAGGGGGCCTCCCCCCCCTAATTTGATATCTCTGAATCCATTTTTGGGATCCATTTTCTGTAATTCCTTCTCCATCTTGTATTTTCTACGTATTTTAATAAATTCTTATTTTGCCCCTAGTTCAATTATGAGTGGCTAATTTTCTTTCAAGTTTGGGTTGAAGGTGAAGTCTCAACATGTGTCATGGGCTTTATTTGGTAAATTTACTTTCTTTTCCCCTCTAATTTTTGTGGATGTTTTGACTTCTCGTCGACAAATAATACTAATCTTGTCTAGTACCGCCTTGATTTCACCGGCCTCCTAGTACAAGGTTATTATTATTTGGCACGATAAGCCCTTAGCACCATATTGATTAGAGCGTGGTTCATGAGGTGTGGATTCCCCCCTCATGATTTAATTGGTATTAATAAGGAATATTTAGCCCATGGTGCATGTTAATACGGATCCAGATACCCAAGTACGTCATCTCAATAGATTTCTCTTCAATTTATTGTCGCCATTTCAATTCCAATTTTAGAATTTATTCTCGCCATTTCAATTCCAATTTTAGGATAATCCAAATCATTTTCACCACAAATCCAACCACCCATTTACAAAATTAATTCTACACATAATTAAAATCCACCTCCTCATGGGATCGACACTCGTCACCATTAGTCTATTCTACAATCGATTCGCGCACTTGCGAGTTCAATAAAATTTGCACAACAAGTTTTTGGCGCCGTTGCCGGGGAGGTAAGTAATTTTAATTCATAGAATTAATTTTTTTGAATAATTCCATTTAATTGTTTTCTTGTATTTTTTTTCTTTAAAAAAAAAGAAAAAAAAAGTGGATCTATATTTAAAGGTTAGTATTTCTTTTCTTTTTCTCTTCTTTAAATTTCTGTAATTTAATTTTCAAGTTATTTTTTTCTTTGTAATTTTTGTTTATCTTACTAATTCTTTTTAGTTAATTTATTTCACGTATTTTTTTTTTGTGTATTTTTATAGTAAGGTTGTAATAGCAAGATAAGGTTAGTATCGTAATTTCTCCTTTTTCTTTATTTTTATTCGTTTTGTTCCCATTTATTTTTTGTTCTTTGCATGCATGGTCGTAGGTCATTATTACCTAATCTTGAACCTATAGACCTTGAACTTGAGAAAACACTTCGCACACACAAACAAGTTAAAAATAAAATGGATTTGCAACCACAGAAAGACCATTTAAGGACTACTTCAGTCCTTTAGGTAATTTGAGCACATCATACATAAGATACCCAAATGTAGCTGCTAGGAGTTTTGAACTAAAACCTAGTGCGCTAAATTGTCTCCCAACATTCTATGGCCTAGAAAATGAGGACCCATATAATCATTTGAATGATTTTCATGCTATTTGTCAAACATTTAAATATGAGAATTTTTCAGATGATGATGTAAAACTTAGACTATTCCCATTTTCTTTAAAGGATAGAGCTCGTTCATGGCTTAATACATTGCCTGCTAATAGCATTGCATCATGGGAACAAATGGTAACGAAATTTTTGAATAAATATTTCCCAGTGCATAAAACCAATGCTATTCGCAGGGAAATCTCGGAGTTTACCCAGAGAGAAGACGAGCAGTTTTTCGAAACATGGGAGCGATTCAATGGGCTACTCTTGAAGTGTCCACATCATGGGTACGAGAAATGGCACCAATGCCAATACTTTTTGGAGGGATTATTGCCGAATGTGCAAGAATGGCTAATGGCAACAAGTGGAGGAGAGCTAATGTCAAAAAGGGCATCAGAAATTTGGGAATTCTTCCAGCGACAAGCGGATAATTCCCAACAACGGAATCGATCACTCAGGAATACTAAAAGAATTAAAGGAGTGAATGAGGTTCACATTGGCGAGTCAACTTCAGGAATCAAAGAAGTCAAGGAGATGGTTGAAGGTCTCGCTCGACAAATAGCATCGTTATCGACTGCTAAATCAACAGAGCCACATGACCATGATTCATACTCAGATCAAGCTAATACCATAGGTGTAATGAGAAAGCCATCAAATTACAACCCATACTCCAACACATATAACCCTGGATAGAGAGACCACCCTAATTTTACATGGTCTCAAGGATTCCAACAGAATGAACCAACAGCTCCAGCTCCACCAATGCAACAAATTCCTCAAGCCTCTCAGCCCCCATTTAGACCATTCAATCAAAACCAGAACTACTCTCAACCCAGACCATGGGAGCATTCATTCCAGAATCTCAAGAATCTTACACACTCTAACATTGAGCAACAGAATCGCACCATTGATGGACTACGAAATGAGTTGAGAGCGGGCTTCAACTCACAAGCCCAATCAGTTTCAAGCCTTGAGAAGATGGTGGGACAACTTGCTTCTTCAGTTCAGACCTTGGCAATGACTGTTGAGAAAGGAAAATTTCCAAGTCAACCAGTGCCTAATCCTAAAGGAGTGCATGAAGCAAGTACCAGTTCACCACAACAGCATGGAGAGGTCAAAGTAGTCATGACCTTGCGAAAAGGAAAAGAAGTTGACAACAAAGTGGAGATGCCGGTGACAAAAGCAAATCAAATTGTACCTGTGAGTGTTGAGGACTCATCACCGGAGGAGAGAGAAGAAACCAACCCACAAAAATTTGTTCCCAAAGCTCCATTTCCTCAGAGGTTAGCTAAAGGAAAGAAGGGAAAATCCACAGGTGAGATCCTTGAAATCTTCAAACAGGTAAGCGTTAACATCCCTTTACTTGATGCTATAAAGCAAGTTCCATCTTATGCCAAGATTGTTAAAGACCTTTGTACTAAAAAGAGAAATATGCATGTTCAAAAGAATGCATTTTTAACAGAAAATGTTAGTTCTATACTCCAACACAAAATTCCTCTAAAATGCAAAGACCCAGGCTCCCCCACTATCTCATGTAGCATAGGGAACCACACAATTGAGAATGCTTTGTTGGATTTAGGAGCTAGTGTAAATTTGTTGCCTTACTCTGTTTTCGTGAAACTTGGACTGGGAGAATTACATCTAACTCCAGTGGTGTTACAACTTGCAGATCGATCCACGAAAATACCTCGTGGTATTGTGGAGGACGTGCTTATCCAGGTAGACAAGTTTTATTTTCCTGTTGATTTCATTATAATTGACACTCAACCAATACAGGATTCAAGGAAGCACATCCCCATTATTCTAGGCCGACCTTTCTTGACAACTGCGGATGCTCACATTCAATGTAGGACTGGAAATATACAGTTGTCCTTCGGCAACATAACTATGGAGCTTAACATCTTCAACATTGCCAAACAACCTCACAATGCAGATGATGGAATTGTTGATGTGGATTTAATAGAAACAATAGTTGATAATACTTTTCTTTCAAACCTTAGTGATGATCCTTTACAAACATGTTTTACTCACTTTGGTTTGGATTTTGATATTGACAGATCAGTTGATGAGGTCAACGCCCTGCTTGACTCCGCACCATCCATGGACATTAATAAATGGAAGTCAAGAGTTGAACAACTAGCACCATCAGAGAAGAAACTCATCCCATCATCAGAATCACCACCGAAACTCGAGCTCAAACTATTGCCCAACACTCTGGAATTTGCATTTTTGGGAGAAGAAAGTTCCCTGCCGGTAATCATCTCATCATCCCTCAATGACGAACAAAAAGGTAAGTTGTTGGATGTTTTAAAAGAGCACAAAAGAGCATTAGGATGGACCATAGCAGACATCAAAGGTATAAACCCAGTAGACTGCATGTATTACATTCACCTCGATGACAATACTAAATCTACTAGGGAAATGCAACGTCGGTTAAATCCTAATATGAAAGAAGTTGTTAGAACTGAAGTCCTTAAGCTATTAGACGCAGGTATCATTTACCCAATTTCTGATAGTTCATAGGTCAGTCCTATGCAAGTTGTCCCCAAAAAGTCAGGAGTCACAGTAGTTACCAATGTTGATAATGAATTGATACCAACTAGAGTAACTACAGGGTGGCGTGTATGCATTGATTATAGAAAGTTGAATTCTGTCACACGTAAAGACCATTTTCCTTTACCATTTATTGATCAAATACTTGATAGATTAGCAGGCCATGAATTTTATTGCTTTCTAGATGGCTACTCAGGATATAATCAGATTCCCATAGCACCAAAAGATCAAGAGAAAACCACTTTCACTTGCCCTTTTGGCACTTTTGCATATAGGAGGATGCCATTTGGATTATGTAATGCACCTGCCACATTTCAACGATGCATGTTAAGCATTTTTTTTGATATGGTTGAACGATTCCTTGAAGTCTTTATGGATGATTTTTCTGTCTTTGGTGACTCGTTTGATCAATGTTTACATCATCTAACACTAGTTCTGCAGAGATGTATCGAAAAGAACTTGGTCTTAAATTGAGAGAAGTACCATTTTATGGTAAAACAAGGTATTGTTCTCGGTCACATCATTTCGAGCAAAGGTATTGAGGTTGACAAAGCCAAGGTGGATCTCATTTCTAATCTTCCTCCACCCAAAACAGTCAGAGAAGTAAGATATTTCCTTGGGCATACTGGTTTCTATAGACGTTTCATTAAAGATTTTAGCAAAGTTTCTAAACTCTTATGCAATTTACTTGCTAAGGATGTACATTTTATCTTTAATGATTCATGTCTTGTGGCTTTTGAAAAATTAAAGCAATTGTTGACATCATCACCCATCATCCAGCCCCCAAATTGGAACTTACCATTCGAGCTCATGTGTGATGCATCTGATTATGCAGTAGGAGCAGTATTAGGACAAAGAGTTGATCGAATTCCCCATGTTATTTACTATGCTAGTATGACATTCAATAATGCAAAGTTGAATTATTCAACTACTGAAAAAGAAATGCTAGCAGTAGTGTTTGCATTAGAGAAATTTCGATCTTATTTCATTGGTTGTAAAATAATTGTGTTCATTGATCATGCTGCTCTTAAATATCTTCTCACGAAGAAAGATGCAAAAGCTAGACTAATTCGTTGGGTGTTACTTTTGCAGGAATTCGACTTGGAATTTAAAGATAAGAAAGGCACAGAAAATGTTGTGGCAGACCATCTCTCTCGTCTCCATTTTGACACAATTACAGAGCCATTAACATTGAATGAGTCATTCCCAGATGAACAATTGATGAGTGTGGAAGTATTACCATGGTATGCTGATATCGTTAATTATCTTGTTACATGTCAACTTCCAGAGCATTGGACCAAACAAGACAAGGCTAAATTCTTTGCAGAAATAAAGAATTTCTTTTGGGATGACCCGTATTTGTTCAAGTATTGTGCAGATCAAATTGTTAGACGATGTGTCCCAGAAAGAGAAATTCATAATATTCTTTCATTCTGTCATGAACAAGCTTGTGAAGGCCATTTCAGTGCTAAGAAAACAGCAACTAAAGTTTTACAATGTGGTTTCTATTGGCCAACTATATTTCGAGACGCTTACATTTTCTGTTCTTCATGTGATAGGTGTCAACGAATGGGGAGCATTACACGAAGGAACATGATGCCACTAAATCTAATTTTAGTGGTTGAGATTTTTGACGTATGGGGTATCGACTCCATGAGACCCTTTCCCCCTTCTTTTGGCCATCAATACATATTGGTTGCTGTTGACTACGCATCGAAATGGGTAGAAGCAATTCCATGTAGAACCAATGATCACAAAGTGGTGATAGAATTTTTGAAAAGCAACATTGTTTCACGCTTTGGATTCCCTCGAGCGATAATCAGTGATGGTGGTGCCCACTTTTGTAATAAAGCATTCAAAGCTCTTTTGACAAAATATTCAATCACTCACAAAGTGGCGACCCCATATCATCCGCAAACCAGTGGCCAAGTTGAGATCTCCAATCGAGAAATAAAGCACATATTAGAAAAGACAGTGAGGCTGGACAGAAAAGATTGGTCATTAAGACTTGATGATGCATTATGGGCATATAGAACGGCTTTCAAGACCCCGATTGGGATGTCACCCTACAAGCTAGTGTATGGAAAAGCTTGCCACCTACCTGTGGAACTCGAGCATCGTGCATATTGGGCCATCAAGAAATTCAATTTTGACATGCAGCAAGCCAGCTCAGAAAGAAGATTACAGCTGGCAGAACTTGAAGAAATTCGCAATGATGCATACGAAAATGCCAATATTTACAAGCAGCGGATGAAAGTCTTCCACGACAAGCAAATTATGAGAAAATCTTTCACTCCAGGTTAGAAAGTGCTTTTGTTCAATTCTCGCTTGCACCTATTCCCAGGTAAGTTACGCTCTTGTTGGTCTGGCCCCTTTTTTGTTCATACTGTTTTTCCACATGGGGCAATTGAAATTAAGGACCCAAAGAACGGTGTCACGTTTAAAGTTAATGGTCAAAGATTAAAGCCATATCTAGAGTACCAACCACATGGAGAGGACATCGAAATAAATTTGAGTGACCCACCAGATTTGAATTAAGTTTTTTTTTTTTCGTTGATTTGATTTTTTTTTTCTTTCTCTCTTTTTATTATTTTTGCTAATTGAAATTATTTTGCATAAGTGTGTTTGTTTAACTATTAAGTTTTCTCTTATCATTGTTAATCATGAGTACCATACTTAGACCGTTCCTCCTGAACATTCTTAAACCACTTCAACGTGTCAAAACTCATCTCAAAAGGCAAATTCAATTTTGTAAAACACATCGTATTTAGGCTCTGCAACCACCAGAGTTAGTATCCTATGTTGAGGGTTTAGAAAGCCAACTCAGAGACATTGAGAGAAGTGTTTACGACATCCAGTTGGAGCTTGAGGTAAATTCAATAAGAGGACGATTTTAATTTTCTTTGTCTGTTTTAATTTATTTTTCTGTTTGTGTGCTTTAGTTTGTTACCCCGGTGAAGTGGCGGATAACGGTACTCCATGAAAATCAAGTCGGTTACTTCAGTTTCCCATAATAACTGATATTCTGAGGCGAAGGTATGGACAGAAACGAGATTCTAGCAAAGCTTCACAATCAATTCCCTTCACTTCCTCAGAATGCCCTCCTTACGATCTATAAAGCTCGGTCCGAACGCATGCGATTACTCATGAGGAATAACATACCTGCTGACATCCGTTGGTTAATCGAGGCTAAAGTACGATTGGCAGGTGAGTTACCTCCAAAATTTATTGCATACATGCCTGGTTGTGGTAAAAGAAATTATGTAAGAAAACGACCAGCGTGAAGAATTTCTGTTGCTTGTCATAAGTGTGCCAGAATGAGTTGCAATAAAAACCCATGTTCTTTAGGAATGGTGTCTGATAACAGGGAAGATAAGATTCAATTCATTAGGGATGGCTTGAATAAGGAGTCATTGGATGATATCCTTCTGTCTCTTGAAACGCATCCCAGTGGATATGTGCAAGGAGCGATTCTCCAGTTATGGCCATTATTTCAGAAAGAGCATGCACGATATAGTCTCGGGAATCTGACTATAAACGACCCTGTTTGCCAGTTTATAAGAAAACTGGATGGGAAGCCTATCCTCGACCCATAGTTAGCATTCAAGCCGTTTCTGGACGTAAAACCAGAGGCAGATGTGAGCCACAGTCGCAACTACCTGTAAATATCCTTTTACTTCACTGTATTTTATTTCACTGTTGTTTTATCATTTGCATTATTGTCTTTAATAATTTTATTTTATCATTATTTCTTTTTCTTTTTACTGTTTCCTTTTTTACTCGCTAGCCATGTGCTTTACGCGTTATTTGACACTGACATGCCACCTCATACACAGTTGTGATCCACTGTCACCAAGATTCTTAAATATGACTTTTTGTTAAGCACTCACAAATTGTTTTTGAGAAATATTCCAATAGCAGCTACTCCCAATAGACAAGTCAAGAACATTTGTGTGCTTTCTGGATTTACCTATGGCAAACATAAAGAGTTCGTTGATGCAGCCATAGATCTTGGTCGAAGCATAGCAAAGAGAAAATTACACTTGGTGTATGGAGGAGGTAACCAAGGGTTATCAAAATTGGTCTCAGAAGCTGCTTTTGTCAGAGGAAGCCAAGTGTTAGGCATCATCCCAAGAGCTCTAAAACCTTTGGGCAGTTTGTCTGACTCATCGACTAGAGAAGAGTTAGTCGTCTCAGGTATGCAAGAAAGAATAACTGAAATGCTTAATCATGCTGATGCTTTTATTTTCCTTCCAGGAGATCTTGCAACACTAGAGGCACTTATCACACTAGCATCTTGGTCCCATCTGCACATTCACCATAAACCCATCGGTTTGTTAAATGTCAATAACTTTTATGATGGCTTCATCGCATTTCTTAACCATGTAATAAAAAACTACTTTATTCCTTCTAGTGCGAAAAAACTTTTTATTTGTGCTCACACTGCTAATGAGCTACTTGATATGTTACAAGCTTATAAACCGGAGTCAGACCCATGGACCTTTGTGCTGGAGCGTCCAAATAATGACGGTAACGGTAGCCGCAGTAAGAAGCACCAATTACATTTAACTCTTCGCCTGTAAATATTTTCTTCTGTGTTACACCACCCAGGTGATGTCTTCTAAACTCTATTTCTTTCCTTTACAACATTGAGGACAATGTTTCGTTCTGGTTGGGGGGGGGAATAGTCGACAATTGTGGAATCTTGGTTAAGTTTTTACTGATTTTTTGTTGTAGAAACTAACTGTTGCTAATCTTTTGTGTTGAAGATGGCTGAATATGGAGTGTAGTGACTCTAGAAACACATCTTCATCATTTGAAAAAAAAAATTAAAAAAAAAAAACAAAAAAAAATTCTGACATTTTCTTTTTCTTTATTAAGTTTTGATGTTCATTTTTCTTCTTCTTTTTAATTTCTCCTCTATAAATATACATTTTCAAATTTTTGAGTCGAAGATGGCTGAATATGGAGTGTAGTGACTCTAGAAACGCATCTTCTTAGTAAAAAAAAAAAAACCATTTTCTTTTTCTATCATTTTAAGTATAACTTTTCTAATTAGTTTTTATGCATCCTTTTCACATTTCTGCATGCATATTTCCCTTTCATGTTTACGATAGGTTGGGGGGTATAATGTTTTTAAAAAAAAAAAATTGTGATTTGTTTTAACATGATTAATTTCAAATTTTAGTATTTATATTATCTTTGGTCTTAAGTGATGTTACACTATGTTTGCTACTCTACATGTTAATGTCGGAGACAAATATGAGTTTCTTGAAGGAATGAACATGTCATAATAAGTACCAAGTGAGTTTTTGAGCCTATCATTTTTCTTGGAGAGTTACCCTTTTGCCCATTCTTTATACACCTTAGCAGTTTATATTGTATATACGATCTCTAGATTTCTTTTGAGTTAACCCTTAAAAAAAAAAATATGTGTGTTGCTACATATGGAGGCCCATCTAACTAGTAGATATGGAAGATTATTTAGAGTCCTAAAAGACGATGGAAAGGCCATCTTTGATCTGTTTGAGCCTTTCTAGCCATCCCTTTTATCAAATATCCATAGTTAACCCTTTTGAGCCTTTAAAAAAAAAAAACATTTTTCTTTGTCAACTTATCATCTTGACCCACTCCGATTTGGAGTATTACCCAATATCTTACAAGTTCCATCACCTATTTATGTTTGAGAAAAATGTAAATAAATATTTTGTATAATAAAGTTATGCCCAACAAAAGCAAAAAATAAATAAATAATTGTTGTTTCAAAATAAAAGAAGAAAAAAATAACAATAATAGGTGAAATCCACCTTGCAACTTCAAAAAAAAAAAATTCCTCTGCATTTTTCTCAAACATACACTTTGTTTTCCTTATTTCCCTTCTTTGTTAGCCATGTCCCTAACCTACGTTACGTCCTAATAAAAGTCCTTCTTGATTTTAGGGAACTATAGTCTGAAGTAGAAGCTAGTTATATGGGCTAAAAAGATGTAGTGATGCATAATAATAATAAACAAAAAAAGATAAATAAAGTGGGTTGACTAGCATTTTTGTTTGACTTGAGATCGTATTATTTCTAAGCTGAGGGCATATTTCTTTCATCTTGGTGAGAGCATGTGATATCATTTCTTTATTATTTTCTCTCAATTACCATTCATTGCAGTGACTATTTTTATTGGGTATAATTTCTTTGTGAGAGTGTCACTATATCCAGTGAGATTTTGGGGTTTAACATGTCATTCTTGAAAGTAGCTGTAACAAAGTCTACTGGTCTGATTCATGTGGATGGTTGATATGGGTGTGATGTTTCTTTAGACTGAAGATAATGCTTATACTTTTATTTGATTACTATCATTAGTCTGATTGAATAAACATGATTGTTAAAAAAAAAAAATCATTTTGGATTTTGAATTTTGTTTTCGCTTTATTTGCTAGGGACTAGCAATAAGCTGGTTGGGGGGTGTGTTGAGTGTTAGAAAATGTATATTTATAAAGGAAAAAATCATCATTTTACATTTAAAGTCTTACTAACAACCCTTACTTTTATGTATTTAAGGTTCTTGTAATTTAATTATGTGTGTTTTATTTTAATTAAGTATTTTGTGTATTTTAGGGGCATCATAGTCATTTCACAATAAACGAGAGATCAAACGGCAAAACAGACATCACTTTTGAACTCAGGACGGTCGAAAACCTTAGGAGGAGCATAAAAGGAAAAATGGCATTGTTCACATGTACGGTACTATTCACATGTACGGTACTGTCTACGTTACTATTCACGACACTATTCACATAGATGGATCGATGACGTGGCATTAACCGATGATGTAGCATTGACTGATGAGGTGTCGGGATCCTGTTGGTCTAAAATTTTTATGAACTGTTGATGGTGACGTGGCAGCATATTAGTGGACCAAAACTTACGCGTACGGTACATGCATTACACATGATTATTTTCAACCAAACCGCGTTACTGTTCAAAGCCGGGTCAAACCGTGTTACTGTTCACCCACGTGGTCAAACCGCATACTGTTGACTGATGATGTGGCGCAATCCTGAGCGTCCAAACTGCTTTTAATCCGATGGCCATGATTTACTCAATGTATCTATAAAAAGGGGGCCTCGCCCCCTAATTTGATATCTCTGAATCCATTTTTGGGATCCATTTTCTGTAATTCCTTCTCCATCTTGTATTTTCTACATATTTTAATAAATTTCTATTTTGCCCCTAGTTCAATTATGAGTGGCTAATTTTCTTTCAAGCTTGGGTTGAAGGTGAAGTCTCAACATGTGTCATGGGCTTTATTTGGTAAATTTACTTTCTTTTCCCCTCTAATTTTTGTGAATGTTTTGACTTCTCGTCGACAAATAATACTAATCTTGTCTAGTATCGCCTTGGTTTCACCGGCCTCCTAGTACAAGGTTATTATTATTTGGTACGATAAGCCCTTAGCACCATATTGATTAGAGCGTGGTTCATGAGGTGTGGATTCCCCCCTCATGATTTAATTAGTATTAATAAGGAATATTTAGCACATGGTGCATGTTGATACGGATCCAGATACCCAAGTACGTCATCTCAATAGATTTCTCTTCAATTTATTGTCGCCATTTCAATTCCAATTTTAGAATTTATTCTCGCCATTTCAATTCCAATTTTAGGATAATCCAAATCATTTTCACCACAAATCCAACCACCCATTTACAAAATTAATTCTACACATAATTAAAATCCACCTCCTCGTGGGATCGACACTCGTCACCATTAGTCTATTCTACAATCGATTCGTGCACTTGCGAGTTCAATAAAATTTGCACAACAGCTTGAACAGTAACGCGGTTTGGTTGAAAATAATTCTGTGTATATGCATGTGCCGTACGCGCAGTTTTTGGTCCACTAACATGCTGCCACGTCACCAATCAACAGTGCATAAGAATTTTAGTCCAACAGGATCGTGACACCTCATCAGTCAATGCCACATCATCGGTCAATGCCACGTCATCGATCCATCTATGTGAATAGTGTCGTGAATAGTAACGTAGACAGTACCGTACATGTGAATAGTACCGTACATGTGAACAATGCCATTTTTCCTTTTATGCTCCTCCTAAGGTTTTCGACCGTCCTGAGTTCAAAAGTGATGTCTGTTTTGCCGTTTGATCTCTCGTTTATTGTGAAATGACTATGATGCCCCTAAAATACACAAAATACTTAATTAAAATAAAACACACATAATTAAATTACAAGAACCTTAAATACATAAAAGTAAGGGTTGTTAGTAAGACTTTAAATGTAAAATGATGATTTTTTCCTTTATAAATATACATTTTCTAACACTCAACACACCCCCCAACCAGCTTATTGCTAGTCCCTAGCAAATAAAGCGAAAACAAAATTCAAAATCCAAAATGATTTTTTTTTTTTAACAATCATGTTTATTCAATCAGACTAATGATAGTAATCAAATAAAAGTATAAGCATTATCTCCAGTCTAAAGAAACATCACACCCACATCAACCATCCACATGAATCAGACCAGTAGACTTTGTTACAGCTACTTTCAAGAATGACATGTTAAACCCCAAAATCTCACTGGATATAGTGACACTCTCACAAAGAAATTATACCCAATAAAAATAGTCACTGCAATGAATGGTAATTGAGAGAAAATAATAAAGAAATGATATCACATGCTCTCACCAAGATGAAAGAAATATGCCCCCAACTTAGAAACAATACGATCTCAAGTCAAATAAAAATGCTAGTCAACCCAATTTATTTATTTGTTTATTATTTTTTTTATGCACCACTACATCTTTTTAGCCCATATAACTAGCTTCTACTTTAGACTATAGTTCCCTAAAATCAAGAAGGACTTTTATTAGGACATAACGTAGGCTATGGACATGGCTAACAAAGGAGGGGAAATAAGGAAAACAAAGTGTATGTTTGAGAAAAATGTAGAGAGATTTTTTTTTTGGAAGTTGCAAGGTGGATTTCACCTATTATTGTTATTTTTTTTAACAAATTATTTTTTTATTTTTTATTTTTTTGCTTTTGTTTGGCACAACTTCACTGAAAAAAAATAATTATTTACATTTTTCTCAAACATAAATAGGTGATGGAACTTGTAAGATATCGGGTAATACTCCAAATCGGAGTGGGTCAAGATGATAAGTTTGACAAAGAAAAAATATATATATTTTTTTTAAAGGCTCAAAAGGGTTAACTATGGATATTTCATAAAATTGATGATTAGAAAGGCTCAAACGGATCAAAGATGGCCTTTCCATCGTCTTTTAGGGCTCTAAATAATCTTCCATATCTACTAGTTAGATGGGCCTCCAAATGTAGCAACACACATTTTTCTTTTTCTTTTTATTTTACAATTTTTTTTTAAGGGTTAACTCAAAAGAAATCTAGAGATCGTGTATAAAATAATAAACTGCTAAGCTGTATAAAGAATGGGCAAAAGGGTTACTCTCCAAGAAAAATGATAGGCTCAAAAACTCATTTGGTACTTATTATGACATGTTCATTCCTTCAAGCAACTTGATGCAGCGGAAGTTTAATGTTCAAAATATTCCGTTGATTCTAGAGAATACTAGAACAAAAGAACAACTAAAAGAACAACTAAATTCACGTTGATTCAAAAGAATACCGCAAATTTAGGGGTTAAGACTCGTTGATTCCGCAGAATACCGAGAATTAACTGTTCAAATACTCACAAAGAGATTTGAAAATTGAAATATTATTAAACTCAAAATTCTGCCTTTAAAAGCTACAAAAAATATTTATTTATACTAAGTAAGACTTATCCTAATATGATTAGAAAACCTATTTTAATAAGACTTATGCCTAAATTAGGAATATTACCCAAATAAGCAATACCTAAACAATAAGACTCTAAATAGGAAACCAAATTAAACTAGAATACAAATTAATTAAAATATTCCTAAATATTATACATTTAAATATAATTAGGATTTCTTCAATTTCTTGCTCTGCATCATTCCCGCCAGGTTGGAGAAAATTCGTCCTCGAATTTTGTATGTTGTAGTCTTCAAGAACATCTTCATGTGCATAAGGATTAATTTTTAAAACAGAGCTTTGACATAGACGACGAACTTTAAATTTTCCAACTTTTGTAATAACGTCCATCCAATCACTCCAATGGCGTAAAATAAATTCTTCTATCAACAACTTCTCCAATAATGTCTTCTCGTATTGTTCGTGTCGAACTTCAACATAGTTGAGGAAAAACGATTTCTTCTCATAATCCACTAACTGTTGAAAAATATCACAACTCTTTTTGTCTTCTTTCGGCAAATCAAGAGAACAATAAGAGATTGTATCAACAACTATCTCTCTCTCCTCCACAAGATCAAAAGATGGATGAACAATTACCTCTTCTCGTCCCACAATATCAAGATACTCATCAAATTTCGGCGATTGATCCAAATCAATGTCTTTGTGTTGAGGATTTGTTGTAGACATGAATGGCCAATTAATATTCTCCTCGGAAGGAATAATATTGTCGAAAGGAACAAAGTTACCATTTTCCTCATTATCTTCATAACAAACATCATCGTGAACAACTTCATCAAATCCATATGCATGCTTTATGTGTAAAGATTTTCTATCTCGAATTTTCTCTAAATCTTGAGAAATTGAACGCAAAATCCTCAACATCTTAACTAAAACATCTCTCAAGATGAAATCTTCACGTCGATGTTGTGATTTCATGATATAATTTTTTTCTTTTTTTTTCCTATGCTTTTTTGGTGTTGTTTGGGTTTTTTTTTTTTTTAACTAAACGGAAAAAAACAAAAAAGGAAAAAAAGGAAAGGTTTGGTGGTAGATGGAGTTAGATTGGTGATACCAGGTTTTAGCTCTGATACCAAGCTGATGCAGCGGAAGTTTAATGTTCAAAATATTCCGTTGATTCTAGAGAATACTGGAACAAAAGAACAACTAAATTCACGTTGATTCAAAAGAATACCGCGAATTTAGGGGTTAAGACTCGTTGATTTCGCAGAATACCGAGAATTAACTGTTCAAATACTCACAAAGAGATTTGAAAATTGAAATATTATTAAACTCAAAATTCTGCCTTTAAAAGCTACAAAAAATACTTATTTATACTAAGTAAGACTTATCCTAATATGATTAGAAAACCTATTTTAATAAGACTTATGCCTAAATTAGGAATATTACCCAAATAAGCAATACCTAAATAATAAGACTCTAAATAGGAAACCAAATTAAACTAGAATACAAATTAATTAAAATATTCCTAAATATTATACATTTAAATATAATTAGGATTTCTTCAATTTCTTGCTATGCATCACAACTCATATTTGTCTCTGACATCAACATGTAAAGTAGCAAACATAGCGTAACATCACTTAAGACCAAAGATAATACAAATACTAAATTTTGAAATTAATCATGTCATCTAATGTTAAAACAAATCACACAATTTTTTTTTTCAAACAACATCCTACCCCCCAACCTATTCTAAACATGAAAGGAAAATATGCATGCAGAAATATGAAAATGATGCAGAAAAACTAATTAGAAAAGTTACACTTAAAATGATAGAAAAAGAAAACGATTTTTTTTTAACTAAGAAGATGCGTTTCTAGAGGCACTACACTCCATATTCCGCCATCTTCGACTCAAAAATTTAAAAATGTATATTTATAAAGGAGAAAGAGGAAGAAAAATGAATATCAAAGCTTAATAAAGAAAAAGAAAATGTCTGAATTTTTTTTTTTTTTCAAACGATGAAGATGCGTTTCTAGAGTCACTATGCTCCATATTCAGCCATCTTCAACACAAAAAATTAGCAACTGTTAGTTTCTACAACAAAAAATTTATAAAAACTTAACCAAGATTCCACAATTGTTGACTATTCCCTCCCCCCAACCAGAACGAAACATTGTCCTCAATGTTTTAAAGGAAAGAAGTAGAGTTTAGAAGACATCACCTGGGTGGTGCAACACAAAAGAAAATATTTACAAGCGGAGAGTTAAATCTAATTTGTACTTCTTACTGCGGCTACTGTTACCATCATTATTTGGACGCTCCAACACAAAAGTCCATGGGTCTGGCTCCGGTCTATAAGCTTGTAACATATCAAGTAGCTCATTAGCAGTGTGAGCACAAATAAAAAGCTTTTTTGCATTGGAAGAAATGAAATAGTTTTTTATTGCATGGTTAAGAAATGCGGTGAAGCCATCATAAAAGTTATTGACATTTAACAAACCGATGGGTTTCTGGTGAATGTGCAGATGGGCCCAAGATGCTAGTGTGATAAGTGCCTCTAGTGTTGCAAGATCTCCTGGAAGGAAAATAAAAGCATCAACATGATTAAGCATTTCAGTTATTCTTTCTTGCATTCCTGAGACGACTAATTCTTCTTCAGTCGGTGAGTCAGACAAATTGCCCAAAGGTTTTAGGGCTCTTGGTATGATGCCTAACACTTGGCTTCCTCTGACAAAAGTAGCTTCTGAGACCAATTTTGATAACCCTTGGTTACCTCCTCCATACACCAAGTTTAATTTTCTCTCTTCTATACTTCGACCAAGATTTATGGCTGCCTCAACGAACTCTTTATGTTTGCCATAGTGAAATCCAGAAAGCACATAAATGTTCTTGAATTGTCTATTATGAGTAGCTGCCATTGGGATACTTTTCAAAAACAATTTGTGAGTGCGTAATAAAAAATCATATTTAAGAATCTTGGTGACAGTGGGTCACAGCTTGTATGAGGTGGCATGTCAGTGTCAAATAACACGTAAAGCACATGACTCGCGAGTCAAAATGGAAACAGTAAAAAGAAAAAGAAACAATGATGAAATAAAATTATTAAAGACAATAATGCAAATGATAAAACAACAGTGAAATAAAATAACAGTAAAGTAAAAGGATATTTACAGGTAGTTGCGACTGTGGCTCACATCTTCCTCTGGTTTTACGTCCAGAAACGGCTTGAACGCCCTCTATGGGTTGAGGATAGGCTTCCCATCCAGTTTTCTTATAAAATGACAAACAGGGTCGTTTATAGTTAGATTCCCGAGACTATATCGTGCATGCTCTTTCTGGAATAATGGCCATAACTGGAGAATCGCTCCTTGCACATATCCACTAAGATGCGTTTCAAGAGACAAAAAGATATCATCCAATGACTCCTTATTCAAGCCATCCTTAATGAATTGAATCTTATATTCCCTATTATCAGACACCATTCCTAAAGAACATAGTTTTTTATCACAACTCATTATGGCACACTTATGACAAGCAACAGAAATTCTTTGAGTTCTTCGTTTTCTTGCATAATTTCCTTTACCACAACCAGGCATGTATGCAATAAATTTTGGAGGTAACTCACCTGCCAATCGTACTTTAGCCTCGATTAACCAACGGATGTCAGCATGTATGTTATTCTTCATGAGCAATCGCATGCGTTTGGACCGAGCTTTATAGATTGTAAGGAGGGCATTTTAAGGAAGTGAAGGGAATCGATTGTGAAGCTTTACTAGAATCTCGTTTCTGTCCATACCTTCGCCTTAGAATATCAGTTATTATGGGAAACTGAAGTAACCGACTTGATTGTCATGGAGTACCGTTATCCGCCACTTCACCGAGGTAACAAACTAAAGCACACAAACAGAAAAACAAATTAAAACACACAAAGAAAATTAAAATCGTCCTCTTATTGAATTTACCTCAAGCTCCAACTAGATGTTGTAGACACTTCTCTCAATGTCTCTGAGTTGGCTTTCTAAATCCTCAACATAAGATACTAACTCTAGCGGTTGCAGAGCCCAAATACGATGTGTTTTACAAAATCGAATCTACCTTTTGAGATGAGATTTTACACGTTGAAGTGGTTTAAGAATGTCCAGGAGGAACTGTTTAGCTATGGCACTCATGATTAACAATGATAAGAGAAAACTTAATGGTTTAACAAACACACTTATGCAAAAATAATTTCAATTAGCAAAAGAATAATAAGAGAAAGAAAAAAATCTAATTACCGAAAAAAAGAAAAAAAAAACTCAATTCAAATCTGGTGGGTCACTCAAATTTATTTCGGTGTCCTCTCCATGTGGTTGGTACTCTAGATATGGCTTTAATCTTTAACCATTAACTTTAAACGTGACACCGTTCTTTGGGTCCTTAATTTCAATTGCCCCATGTGGAAAAACAGTGTGAACAATAAAGGGGCCAGACTATTGAGAGCATAACTTACCTGGGAATAGGTGCAAGCAAGAATTGAATAAAAGTACTTTCTGACCTGGAGTGAAAGATTTTCTCATAAGTTGCTTGTCATGGAAGACTTTCATTTGCTGTTTGTAAATTTTGGCATTTTCGTATGCATCATTGCGAATTTCTTCAAGTTCTGCCAGTTGTAATCTTCTTTCTGAGCTAGCTTGCTGCATGTCAAAGTTGAATTTCTTGATGGCCCAATATGCACGATGCTCGAGTTCCACAGGTAGGTGACAAGCTTTTCCATATACTAGCCTGTAGGGTGGCATCCCAATCGGGGTCTTGAAAGTCGTTTTATATGCCCATAATGCATCATCAAATCTTAATGACCAATCTTTTCTGTCTGGCCTCACCGTCTTTTCTAATATGTGCTTTATTTCTCGATTGGAGATCTCAACTTGGCCACTGATTTGCGAATGATATAGGGTCGCCACTTTGTGAGTGATTGAATACTTTGTCAAAAGAGATTTGAATATTTTTTTACAAAAGTGGGCACCACCATCACTGATTATCACTCGAGGGAATCCAAAGCGTGAAACAATGTTGCTTTTCAAAAATCCTATCACCACCTTGTGATCATTGGTTCTACATGGAATTGCTTCTACCTATTTCGATATGTAGTCAATAGCAACCAATATGTATTGATGGCCAAAAGAAGGAGGAAATGGTCCCATGATGTCGATACCCCACACGTCAAAAATCTCAACCACTAAAATTGGATTTAGTGGCATCATATTCCTTCGTGTAATGCTCCTCATTCGTTGAAAGCTATCACATTAAGAACATAAAGTGTAAGCATCTCGAAATATAGTTGGCCAATAGAAACCACATTGTAAAACTTTAGTCGCTATTTTCTTAACACTGAAATGGCCTCCACAAGCTTGTTCATGGCAGAATGAAAGGATATTCTGAATTTCACTTTCTGGGACACATCGTCTAACAATTTGATCTACACAATACTTGAACAAATACGGGTCATCCCGAAAGAAATTCTTAATTTCTGCAAAAAAAATTTGGCCTTGTCTTGCTTGGTCCAATGCTCTAGAAGTTGACCTGTAACAAGATAATTAACGATATCAGCATACCATGGTAATACTTCCACACTCATCAATTATTCATCTGGAAATGACTCATTCAATGGTAATGATTCCATAATTGTGTCAAAATGGAGACGAGAGAGATGGTTTGCCACAACATTTTCTATACCTTTCTTATCTTTAAATTCCAAGTCGAATTCCTGCAAAAGTAACACCCAACGAATTAGTCTAGCTTTTGCATCTTTCTTTGTGAGAAGATATTTAAGAGCAGCATGATCTGTAAATATAATTATTTTACAACCAATGAGATAAGATCAAAATTTTTCCAATGCAAACACTACTGCTAGCATTTCTTTTTCAGTAGTTGAATAGTTCAACTGTGCATCATTCAATGTCATACTAGCATAGTAAATAACATGAGGAATTCGATTAACTCTTTGTCCTAATACTGCTCCTACTGCATAATCAGATGCATCACACATGAGCTCAAATGGTAAGCTCCAGTTTGGGGGCTGAATGATGGGTGATGATGTCAACAACTGCTTTAATTTTTCAAATGCCACAAGATATGAATCATTAAAGATAAAAGGTACATTCTTAGCAAGTAGATTGCATAAGAGTCTAGAAACTTTGCTAAAATCTTTAATGAAACGTCGATAAAAACCAGCATGCCCAAGAAAAGATCTTACTTCTCTGACTGTTTTAGGTGGAGGAAGATTGAAAATGAGATCCACCTTGGCTTTGTCAACCTCAATACTTTTGCTAGAAATGATGTGACCGAGAACAATACCTTGTTTTACCATAAAATAACACTTCTCCCAATTTAAGACTAAGTTCTTCTCGATGCATCTCTGCAGAACTAGTGTTAGATGATGTAAATATTGATCAAATGAATCACCAAAGACAGAAAAGTCATCCATAAAGACTTCAAGGAATCGTTCAACCATATCAGAAAAAATGCTCAACATACATCGTTGAAATGTAGCAGGTGCATTACATAATCCAAATGGCATCCTCCTATATGTAAAAGTGCCAAAAGGGCAAGTGAAAGTGGTATTCTCTTGATCTTTTGGTGATATAAGAATCTGATTATATCCTGAGTAGCCATCTAGAAAGCAATAAAATTTATGGCCTGCTAATCTATCAAGCATTTGATCGATAAATGGTAAAAGAAAATGGTCTTTACGTGTGACAGAATTCAACTTTCTATAATCAATGCATACACGCCATCATGTAGTCACTCTAGTTGGTATTAATTCGTTATCAGCATTGGTAACTACTGTGACTCTGGCTTTTTAGGGACAACTTGTACAAGACTGACCCATGAACTATCATAAATGGGGTAAATGATACCTGCATCTAATAGCTTAAGGACTTCAGTTCTAACAACTTCTTTCATGTTAGGATTTAACCGACGTTGCATTTCCCTAGTAAGTTTAGCATTTTCATCAAGGTGAATGTAATGCATGCAGTCTACTGGGTTTATACCTTTGATGTCTGCTATGGTCCATCCTAATGCTCCTTTGTGCTCTTTTAAAACATCCAACAACTTACCTTTTTGTTCGTCATTGAGGGATGATGAGATGATTATCGGCAGAGTACTTTCTTCTCCCAAAAATGCATATTCCAATGTATTGGGTAATGGTTTGAGCTCAAGTTTCGGTGGTGATTCTGATGATGGGATGAGTTTCTTCTCTGATGGTGCTAGTTGTTCAACTCTTGACTTCTATTTATTAGTGTCCATGGATGGTGCTGAGTCAAGTAGGGCGTTGACCTCATCAACTGATCTGTCAATATCAAAATCCAAACCAAAGTGAGTTAAGCATGTTTGTAAAGGGTCATCACTAAGGTTTGAAAGAAAAGTATCGTCAACTAATGCTTCAATTAAATCCACATCAACAATTCCATCATCTGCATTGTGAGGTTGTTTGGTAATGTTGAAAATGTTTAGCTCCATAGTCATGTTGCCAAAGGACAACTGCATATTTCTACTTCTGCATTGAATGTGAGCATTGGCGGTTGCCAACAAAGGTCAGCCGAGGATAATGGGAATGTGCTTCTCTGAATCCTGGATTGGTTGAGGGTCAATTACAATGAAATCAACAGGAAAATAAAACTTATCTACTTGGATAAGAACGTCCTCCACAATACCACGAGGTATTTTCGTGGACCGATCTGCAAGCTGTAACACCACTGGAGTTAGGTGTAATTCTCACAGTCCAAGTTTCACGAATACAGAGTAAGGCAACAAATTTACACTAGCTCCTAAATCCAATAAAGCATTCTCAATTGTGTGGTTCCCTATACTACATGAGATAGTGGGGGAGCTTGGGTCTTTACATTTTAGAGGAATTTTTTGTTGGAGTATAGAACTAACATTTTCTGTTAAAAATGCCTTCTTTTGAACATGAATATTTCTCTTTTTAGTACAAAGGTCTTTAACAAACTTGGCATAAGATGGAACTTATTATAGCATCAAGTAAATGGATGTTAACACTTACCTGTTTGAAGATTTTAAGAATCTCACCTGTGGATTTTTCCTTCTTTCCTTTAGCTAACCTCTGAGGAAATGGAGGTTTGGGAACATATTCTCGTAGGTTGGTTTCTTCTTTCTCTTCCGATGGTGAGTCCTCAACATTCACAGGTATAATTTGATTTTCTTTTGTCACCGGCATCCCCACTTTGTTGTCGACTTCTTTTTCTTTTCACAAGGTCATGACTGCTTTGACCTCTCCATGCTTCTGTGGTGAACTGGTACTTACTCCATGCACTCCTTTAGGATTAGGCACTGGTTGACTTGGAAACTTGCCTTTCTCAACAGTCATTGCCAAGGTCTGAACTAAAAAGGCAAGTTGTCCCATCATCTTCTCGAGTCTTGAAACTGATTCTGCTTGTGAGTTTAAGCCTGCTCTCATCTCATTACGTAGTCCATCAATGGTGCGGTTCTGTTGCTCAATCGTAGAGTGAGTAACATTCTTAAAATTCTGGAATGCATCCTCCCATGATCTGGGTTGAGAATAGTTCTGGTTCTGATTGTATGGTCTAAATGGTGGCTGAGAGGCTTGAGGAATTGGTTGCATTAGTGGAGCTGGAGCTGCTGGTCCATTCTGTTGGAATCCTTGAGACCATGAAAAATTGGGGTGGTCTCTCCATCCAGGGTTATATGTGTTGGAGTAGGGGTTGTAATTAGATGGTTTTCTCATTACACCTATGGCATTGGCTTGATCTGAGTATGAGTCATGGTCATGTGGCTCTGTTGATTTAGCAGTGGATAACGATGCTATTTGTCAAGAAAGACCTTCAACCATCTCCTTGACTTATTTGATTCCCGAAGTTGACTCGCCAATGTGAACCTCATTCACTCCTTTAATTCTTTTAGTATTCCTGAGTGACCGACTCCGTTGTTGGAAATTATCCGTTTGTCGCTGGAAGAATTCCTAAATCTCTGATGCACTTTTTGACATTAGCTCTCCTCCACTTGTTGCCATTAGCCATTCTTGCACATTCGGCAATAATCCCTCCAAAACGTATTAGCATTGGTGCCATTTCTCGTACCCATGATATGGACACTTCAAGAGTAGCCCATTGAATCGCTCCCATGTTTCGAAAAACTGCTCGTCTTCTCTCATGTAAACTCTGAAATTTCCCTGCGAATAGCATTGGTTTTATGCACTGGGAAATATTTATTCAAAAATTTTGTTACCATTTGTTCCCATGATGTAATGCTATTAGCAGGCAATGTATTGAGCCATGAACGAGCTCTATCCTTTAAAGAAAATGGGAATAGTCTAAGTTTAACATCATCATCTGAAAAATTCTCATATCTAAATGTTTGACAAACAGCATGAAAATCATTCAAATGATTATATGGGTCCTCATTTTCTAGGCCATAGAATGTTGGGAGACAATTTAGCACACTAGGTTTTAGTTCAAAACTCCTAGCAGCTACATTTGGGTATCTTATGCATGATGTGCTCAAATTAGCTAAGGAACTAAAGTAGTCCTTAAATGGCCTCTCATGTGGTGGTGCTTGTTGTTGCAAATCCATTTTATTTTTAACGTGTTTGTGTGTGCGCAATGTTTTTTTCTAATTCAAGGTCTATAGGCTCAAGATTAGGTAATAATGACATTCGACCATGCATGCAA
The DNA here is from genome assembly GCA_039657385.1 of Citrus x changshan-huyou. NCBI lineage: Eukaryota > Viridiplantae > Streptophyta > Magnoliopsida > Sapindales > Rutaceae > Citrus > Citrus x changshan-huyou. The sequence continues at coordinate 13,771,467 of CM077555.1, forward strand.
AGAACATAAATAAATGGGAACAAAGTAAATAAAAATAAAGAAGAAGGAGAAATTACAGTACTAACTTTATCACGCTGTTAAAATCTTTCTATAAAAACACTAAAACAAATACGTGAAATAAATTAACTAAAAATAAATTAATAAGATAAACAAAAATTACAAAGAAAAATAACTTAAAAATTAAATTACAAAACTTTAAAGAAGAGAAAAAGAAAAGAAATTATTACCTCTAAATGCATATTCACTTTTTTTCTTTTTCTTTAATAAAAAAAATACAAGAAAACAAATAAAAGAAATTATTCTCAAAAATTAATTCTACGAATTAAAATAACTTACCTCCCCGGCAACGGCACCAAAAACTTATTGTGCAAATTTTATTGAACTTGCAAGTGCACGAATCTATTGTACAATAGAGTAATGGTGACGAGTGTTGATCCCACGAGGAGGTTGATTCTAATTGTGTATAGAATTAATTTTTCTAAATGGATGTTTGGATTTGTGGTGAAAGTGACTTAGATTATCTTAAAATTGGAATTGAAATGGCCAGAATAAATTGAAAAGAAATCTATTGAAATGAAACACTTGGGTATCTAGATCCGTATCAACATGTACCATGGGCTAAATATTCCTTCTTAGTGCCAATTCAATCATGAGAGGGGAATCCACACCTCATGAACCACACTTTAATCAATATGGTACTAAGGGTTTATTGTGTCAAATAATAATAACCTTGTACTGGGGAGCCGGTGTAACCAGGGCGGTATCTAGACAAGATTATTATTATTTGTCGATGAAAAGTCAAATCATCCACAAAAATTAGAGGGGAAAAGAAAATAAATTTACCAAATAAAGCCCATGACACATGTTGAGACTTCACCTTCAACCCAAACTTGAAAGAAAATTAGCTACTCATAATTGAACTAAGCGAAAAATGAAAATTTATTAAAATACGTAGAAAATACAAGATGGAGAAGGAATTACAGAAAATGGAGCCCAAAAATGCATTCAGAGATGCCAAATTAGGAGGGGAGGCCCCCTTTTTATAGATTCATTGAGTAAATCATGGCCATCGGATTAAAAATAGTTTGGACGCTCAGGATTGCGCCTCATCATCAGTCAACAGCACGCGGTTTGAACAGTGACACAGTTTTACCCGGCTTGAACAGTAACACGGTTTGGTTGAAAATAATTCTGTGTATATGCATGTACCGTACGCGTAATTTTTGGTCCACAAACATGCTGCCACGTCACCAATCAACAGTGCATAAGAATTTTAGTCCAATAGGATCGTGACACCTCATCAGTCAATGCCACATCATCGGTCAATGCCACGTCATCGATCCGTCTATGTGAACAGTGTTGTAAACAGTAACGTAGATAGTACCGTACATGTGAACAATGCCATTTTTCCTTTTATGCTCCTCCTAAGGTTTTCGACCATCCTGAGTTCAAAAGTGATGTCTGTTTTGCCGTCTGATCTCTCGTTCATTGTGAAATGACCATAATGCCCCTAAAATATATAAATACTTAATTAAAATAAAACACACGTAATTAAATCACAAGAAACTTAAATACATAAAAGTAAGGGTGTTAGTAAGACTTGAAGTGTAAAATGACGATTTTCTCATTTATAAATATACATTTTCTAACACTCAACAATGTGAGACAACCACAACAAAAGTTTACCATTGAACCTAACCACATCCTTGACTTCAAATCTACTGGTAGCAGGTCGTTAAGGGAATATCCAACCAATAAAAGCCGAGAAAACAAGATCAGAACACGCAGAATCTTGACATACTTATATATTACAGCACACTTAACTTCAAACAAATAAACTAGGCCATGTACCCAGTTCAGCTAAATAAGCTATAATCTTCATTCTGAGTAAGCGTAGTAGAAAACTTGAAATTCAGTGTTAAAATTATCATGAAAACACTAGAAAAGAAACATGTTTATCAGAGAATCCTGACATACTTATATACTATAGCACACTCAACTTTAAACAAATAAACTAGGCTAGGCCATGCACTTAATCCAGCTAAACAAGCTATAATCTTAATTCTGAGTAAGCGTAGTAGAAAACTTGAGATTCAGTGTTAAAATTATCATAAAAACACTAGAAAAGAAACAAGTTTATTAGAGAATTTTAAACAACCTGCCCTGAACCCCCAGGGCGAGTCTATCTAGCCTCATCAAAACTGGATTGATAATAATTTAATTAGTAAGGATTCTGTCAAAAATTCGGCAAAGTCTCCTTTATAAATATAATACTTCCAGCCCATAAATATGTAAAACAAGCACTCCCACAATAATTTAATATACAACCAACTCCAATGATCAGTATCCTCAACCAAAATAATGAGTTTTACTCCAAATATCTCCGGAGTATGAAAAGATTATATTATAACTAATATTAATATTCATTGGTCTATTCTTAACCTCAAAAGAATAATACAAAAAAATTATACAATCCCAAAAAAAATGAGATGATTAGGATGTCCTAACAAAAACCATCTATATCTTTTGAAATGTTAGTTATGCAACCCAATAGAGGGGGTGAATTGGGATTTTAAAACTTAAGCTAAATAAACCACACAACAATTCAATCCATTACCTTAATGAAATAAAAATAAATAAATTTAATAAAGCACAATAATAAAAGAGTAAGGGAAGAGAGAGCAAACACAATGATTTTTACGTGGTTCGGTAATCCATGCCTACGTCCACGCCTCCAAGCCAACCAAGCTTGAAGATTTCACTATCCAAGCCTCCCAAGGTTTCAAATGTTTACAATTCACTTCCAAGGTGTCAATGGACCTTTACAACAAGAGATTATCCCCAAATCTCTTCGGTGTTTCCCACACTTATACACTCACAAATTTGATGAGAAACAAAGATTACAATAAAAAAAAAAAAACTCTCTTTTAGAGTTGATATACAAATGATAGCTCAATGAAGATTTAATCTATGATGATTTACGAATTTGGAAGCTCAAAATATGTTGTTTATACTTGTTTATGCTTGCAAAAGTCTTAAAATTGAAGTTACATTTGAATTTATATGGATTTAGCCTAAAAACTAGTTGTTATAGGCAAATTCCAGCGAGCAAGTGGCTAGCCGCTTAATTAGCCGGCTGCCTGCTTTAGAACAGTGAAGTTACTGTTAAAATTTGAATTTTGCAACAGTAATACTATTTACAAAATTGCATTTTGACCATAACATTTTGTAATTATACTATGGCTTAAAATGTCATAGAACTTTGCAAACAAGTCCAATTTTAGAATTTCTAAATAATAATTGTCATTCCCAAAACTTTTTGAAATTATGATACGGTCCAAAACATAATAATATTTTTCAAAGAAGTCCTTTTTAAACATTTAACATAATACATATAAATTTTAAAGTTTTCAAACCTTTTTCAATTTAGTCCAAAACTTAAGAATATGAAATTTTCCTCAGGCGGTTAACCGCTAACTCTCTGTCCATTTAGGATATTTACATTCAGGTCTTCAAACTTTCTTAAATTATAGTACGACCTAAAATGTTTCAAATGTTTACAAATAGGTCCAAATCCAGAACTTAAAACAATACTTTATTAAAATCAAAGATTGTAAAACTTTTTCAGTTTAGTCCACATCTTGAAAAACAACTAATTTCCTAAGATACTTGGCTTATAATTGCAAAACCTTTGGTTTATGAAAAATGATGATTTATTAAACAAAATCTTGAGCTTCTCAAATGTTAAACCTTACATTTATTAAACCTTATCGGCTTTACAATAATTGTTGTAATAATGAGTCCGTTGATCTCTAAACTTTATTCTTGATCAAGTCGTTGCCCGTTAAGTGTCTTGAACTTGATTGCACTTGATTCACTTGCATAAAATATTATCCTTCAAGAACAAGTGAAAATGTGAAATACAATATTTATTAAATCACTTAAGACACATGTTTGTTATCATCAAAATTACATTATGCGTAGCCCATTAGGCTAACAATCTCCCCCCTTTTGATAATGACAAACATCTCATGTATTTTGACATTTATACTCCCCCTTAATACATGACATACATGACTCAACATATAAATCAACTATGAACTCACCCTGAATATATGACTTATAACAAATGTAAGCTCCCCCTAAATATTTCAAATCATGCATCAATACTTTATGATTACAATACATGTTACCTGTCTCTAGGAATTCAAAATACATGACTTCTCCCCCTTCATCATCAAAATTACTATGAATCTATGCGTAGATCAAACATAACACCTCAATGGTTAACCAAATATATAAAAATTAAGCATGCAATTAACCAAAGAGTTATAACATTCCAAGAATCTAGAAAATACCATCCAAAGTTAAAACATCCAAATATCAAATAACAATCATCCTCAATCCATAATTAAAACAACAATGCATATGAAAATGTAGTTCATAATAAAACTAAGAACTGAAATCACGATGAAGATCGTGGATGTGGAAAATGGGTTAATATGAACTTCGGAGTGTCTCTATGATGTTCCTTGCACCTTTTGGCTACTTGTTTTCCCTTGGATTTTTCACCACCAATTATTATTGAAAACAAGAACAAGCTTAAATACCCAAATTCGGATTTTCAAGATTTTGTGTGAAACGGAAGTGTTTGAGCCAATTAAATTGATCCTAGAGATGATTTAATGTAATAGATGGTATTAATTTGATCAAAGATACGCTAAAGAGAGCTTAAATTTGAAGAGAAAGAAATGGATAAGTTAGGTTTTTTATTTTGGGATTTTTGAGAAGAAATGATGAAATAATGTATTGAGAGTGAATAATGAAGGATTAATGGATGAGTAATTTTGGAATTTTATTTTGTCAAGAAAATGAGTGAAAAATGAAGAAATTTGAGCGAAAAGTGGAGGAGCGTCACGTTTTTTAGAGAGAAGAATAAGTGAAGAAAAACAAAGAGCAAGAAGAAAAGAAGCATGAACCCATGACCAAGTGGCTAATCGCTTGGGGGCAAGCGGCTAGCCGCTTGCTCTCGGGTCCTAAGGCGGCTAGCCGGCTCCATGCTGAAATTTTGCACATTTTCGCTATCCGGCTGAGTTTTGAGCAATTTCGAGGTCATTTCGTGATCTCGAAACATCTCAAAAGCCATTTTAATGCATGAATCATAATTATAAACATTCAAAAGATGATTAATTCAAACATATAATTCATCCATCATGCATATATTTTACACAATCATATAACATATAAGCATTCAAAGATTAATAATTCAAACACATCACTTATCTATCATGCTTAAACACTTCATAAACATAAAAAAATCATCAATTAATCAATTTTAATAGCCTTAATAACATGATTAGGGATATTCATGCGAAAATTTCATCATCCCAAGTTTATGACGAATTTTTGAAAATTGTTCTTCGCAAAGAGGTTTTGTAAAATTATCGGCAAGTTATTTTTTCGTAGAGATAAATTCTAATGCAATATCTCCCTTTTGAACATGATCTCTCAAGAAATTATGTCTAATCTCTTTATGCTTGGTTCTAGAGTGCTGAATGTGATTATTTGAAATATTTATAGCACTAGTATTATCACACATGATAAGAATTTGGTCAAGATTAATGTCATAATCTCTAACTGTTTGTTTCATCCAAAGGGCTTGTGCACAACAACTACTTGTGGTAATATATTCTGCCTTGGTTGAGAGTGCAACCGAATTTTGTTTCTTACTAAACCATGAAACAAGTGAATAACCTAGGAAATGGCAAGTTCCACTAGTACTTTTCCTATCAATCCTGTAACCGGCAAAATCGGCATCTGAATAACAAGTTAAATCTATATGGGTTCCTCTAGGATACCAAAGGGCAAGATTTATGATTCCACTCAAATAACGAAAAATTCTTTTAACAACAAGCAAATGAGATTCTTTGGGACATGATTGAAATCTTGCACACAAACATACACTAAATATGATATCGGGTCTACTTGCGGTTAAGTAAAGTAAAGAGCCGATCATACCTTGATACATTTTAATATCAACCTCTTTACCTTTTTCATCTTTGTCAAGCTTGATTGTTGTGCTCATTAGAGTGGTCTTGGTCTTTGAGTCATCAATGCCAAATCTCTTGAGTAAATCTTTGACATATTTAGCTTGGTTGATGAAGATTCCCTCATTGTTTTATTTGATTTGAAGTCCGAGAAAATACTTTAATTCTCTCATCATGCTTATTTCAAATTCCTTACTCATACAAGATGAAAACCCCTTGCACAGATACTCATTAGCATAACCAAAGATAATATCATCAACATAAATTTGAACAACAAGCATATCTTAGTTCTTATTCTTAACAAAGAAAGTAGAATCTGCTTTTCCCATTAAAAAATCATTTTCCAACAAGAAATTTTTAAGCCTATCATACCATGCTCTAGGTGCTTGTTTTAATCCATACAATGCTTTAGACAACTTATACACATGATTTGGAAACTTTTCATTTTCAAATCCAGGGGGTTGTTTCACATAAACTTCCTCCATAATATAACCATTTAAGAAAACACTTTTGATATCCATTTAATCTTTATGACATGCAAATGCTAACAGGATCCTAATGAATTCTAATCTAGCTACATGTGCAAATGTTTCATCAAAATCAATTCCTTCTTCTTGGTTGTATCCTTGAGCCATTAATCTAGCATTATTCCTTACAACCACATTGGATTCATCCATCTTATTCCTGAATACCCATTTAGTACTCATGACGGATTGGTGTTCCGGTTTAGGAACTAATTCCCACACATAGTATTATCTAGAGAAGAATTTGTAATGTAATCCCATTACTATAGTGGAAGAATATATCAGACTACGATCCTGCAGTTTTTCCCCCTTTAGGTTTTGCACATAAAAATCTATGTCTCTTGTGGTTGGTTTTTGCTTTAGATTTATTGGTTTATTTTTCTGCCTATTTATTTGTAGTGCACATCCTATTTTAATTACACAAAGAGGGAAAGAGTTTTGTTTTTGCTTAATTTGCAGCTGCTTGTGTTAATTTCTTTCCTAACAGAGTGGTATCAAAGCTTCAAGTTTTGTATTTTTATTACTTGTGTGGTTGAGATGGAGGAGTCCCCGACATGCATAATTAAATTAAAATCATGGAATTATGGTATTTTGAAGTTTAGGATGGAAGATTTGTTGTACATGAAAGACTTACATGAACCCATTGAAGGCGAAGAAGCTAGACCCGCCGATTTAGATAATAAGAAATGGGCTCAATTAAACCAGAAGGCCATGGGTATTATTAGGTCATGGATTGATCAAAGTCTGTACCACTATGTAGAGAAGGAATCCAGGGCTGATGTTCTTTAAAGGAAATTAGAAACAATTTATTAGCAGTCGACAGCACAGAATAAAGCCAATTTAATGAAAAAGGCTTGTTAACTTAAAATTCAAGGCGGGACATAGTATAACTGAACACACTAGTGAGTTTCAGGGTTCAATTGATCAGTTCTGAAAATTAATTTAGATGATGAGTTACAAGCATTGTTGTTGCTTGGTTCTTTATCTGACAGTTGGGAGACATTAGTGGTGTCAGTGAATAATTCAGCGCCGAATGAGAAATTAACTTTGGATATAGTTATAGATAGGCTGCAGAATGAAGAATCTATAAGAAATAGTGTTGAAACAGTTCCCTCTGAGTCAGATGCACTTGTTTCAGAAAAGCAAAAAAGGCGGGGGAGGAGCCAAAGCATAAATTCCCGCCAGCAGAATAATGATAAACCTAGAGGGAGATCTAAGTCCCAAAGGAGAAACCTCAAGTGCTTTCATTGTCAAAAAATGGGTCAAATTAAAAGGAAATGTAGATTGTGGAAAAAAGAACAGGTGAAAGAAAATGGTGATGATCAGAAAAATGACAAAGAGAATACTACGACTATAGTTGATGGTGATTTGGGTATTGTTTATGATGAGAGCTCAGTAAATCTTACTTGTCATACCAATGATTGTGTGATTGATTCGGGTGCTTCATTCTATGTTACTTCACATCTTGATTACTTCACATCCTATATTAATGGTGATTATAACCATGTTCGGATGGGAAATGAGGGGGCATCCAAGATTGTGGGCATAGGAGATATTTGCTTGGAAACCAGCATTGACTGTAAGTTATTGCTTAAAGATGTCAAACATGTACCAGATATTCGCCTTAATTTGACCTCTACGGGAAAGCTTGATGATGATAGTTATACGAACCAATTTGGCGAACGAAAATAGAAGCTCGCCAAAGGCTCCTTAATGTTAGATAAGGAGAGGAAAGTAAACACCCTCTATGTGTTAAAACCCAAGATCAAGAAAAAAGATGTGAATGTGGCTGAAAAGATTCTGACATTGAGACATGGCATAAAAGGCTTGGTCATATTGGAAACAAATGGTTGGAAACTCTTGCTAGAAAAGGATTTCCACCCAACTTTGCAGGTATGCCCCTCAAGACTTGTATTTATTACTTAGCTGGAAAGACACACATAGTAGCTTTTAAAAGTTTTTGTTTATCTAGAAATTCAAAAATCATTGATTTGATTCATAATGATGTTTGCATGATGCAAAGTAGATCAATAAGAGGTGCACTTTATTTTGTGACTTTTATTAATGCTTGTTCTAAAAAAGTGTGGGTTGCTTTGAAATCTAAAGACCAGGTGCTTGATATATTTAAGTTCTTCCATGCTTATGTTGAGAGAGGGCATAAAAAAAATTAAAATGCGTCAGGGCGGATAATGGTGGTGAGTACAGAGGGTCATTTGAGCAATATTGCAAATCCCATGGAATTAGACTTGAGAAGATTGTACCAAAAACCCCACAACAGAATGTTGTTGCAGAAATGATGAACAAAACAATTGACGAGAAGGCCAGGTGTATGCTTTCTGATGCCAAGCTTTATAAATCTTTCTGGGTAGAGGCTATGCATACTACAGTTGACTTGATTAACATTTCTCCTTTAGCTCCATTAGATGGCAATGTACCTGAGAGAGTTTGGACTGGGAAAGTTGTTTCTTATAAACACTTGAGAGTGTTTGGTTGCAGAACATATGTTCATATATCTAAAGATGAGAGATCGAAGATTGATGATAAAGCCAAGGAATGTATTTTCTTAGGCTAAGGGCATGAAGAATTTGGGTACAGATTATGGGATCCAATGGCAAAAAAATTGATTAAAAGTACAAATGTTGTGTTAGTTGAAGATCAGATAGTTAGCGATGCAGAGAAGAGTGACGAGTCTCAGTCATCTGCTAAGATTTATTTTATTCTAACTTCAGTTTCTCCACCTACAGTTCATGATGATCATGAGGGAGCTGGAAAGGATAATAATGATGCTCCAGCAGAACCAATTGAGCAAGCACATTTAAAACCACCTACACCATCAATTGAGCCAGAATTGAGAAGATCTACTAGAGAACAACGACCTTCCACCAGATATCTGCCATATGAGTATGTGATGCTTACAGATGGAGAGCTAGAATGTTTTAAAGAAGCCATGTCTCATCAGCATAAAAATAAGTGGATTATAGCCATGCAAGAGGAGATGAAATCCTTGAATGAGAACCACACTTATGACCTAGTAAAGTTGCCTAAAGGAAATAAGGCAATAAAGAAAAAGTAGGTTTATAGGTTGAAGACTGAAAACAACTCACAGCAGCGATATAAGGCTAGATTGGTTATGAAGGGTTTCGGTCAGAAGAAATGTGTTGATTTTGAAGAAATATTTTCTCTTGAGGTGAAGATGTCTTCTATCATAGTAGCTATGGGATTAACAGTTAGCAGTTAGCTTAAATAGCTTGATGTAAAGACAGCTTTCTTGCACGGTGACTTAGAAGAGAAAATATACATAGAGCAACCTAAAGGATTCAGTGTCAAAGATAAAGAAGAACTTGTGTGCAAGTTGAAGAAAAGTTTGTATGGGCTGAAACAGGCACCAAGGCAGTGGTGCAAGAAGCTTGATTTTTTAATGGAGAATCATGGTTTTAGTAAAACAATGTGTGATCACTGCATTTTTGTGAAGAAGATTGGTGATAATGATTTTATTATTCTTTTGCTTTATGTGGATGACATGTTGATTGTTGGGCAAGATGCTAGTAGGATTCACAATCTGAAGAGAGAGCTTAGCAAGTCTTTTGCAATTAAACAGATTCTTGGCATGAAAATTTCACGCGATAGAAAAGCTGGGAAGTTATGGTTATCTCAAGAAGCATATGTTGAAAGAGTTCTTGAAATATTTGACATGAGCAAGGTAAAATCTATTTGTTCTCTACTTGCAGGCCATTTCAAGCTTAGTTTTGAGCATTGTCCTACAAGTGAGAAAGAAAAACAAGAGATGAAATGAGTTCATTATGCTTCAGCAGTTGGTAGTTTGATGTACGCCACGGTTTGTACAAGACCAGATATTGCTCATGCAGTTAGTGTAATAAGTCGGTTTCTCTCCAATCTGGGCAAAGAACACTGGACAACAGGGAAATGGATTCTCAGATATCTCAGAGGCACTTCCAAGGCATATTTATATTTTGGTGGTGACATGGCGGGAGATGTTAATTCCAGAAAATCCTTATCAGGATATTTGCTTACCTTTACAAGGGGAGCAGTCTCTTGGTAGTCTAGACTTCAGCAGTGTGTTGCCTTGTCTACCACTAAAATAGAGTATATTGCAATAACGGAAGGTTGCAAAGAAAACTTGTGGATGAAGAATTTCCTACAAGAGTTGGGTGTGAAGTAAGACATATTTATTGTGTACTGTGACAGCTATTTATTATGTACTATGACAGTCAGAGTGTCATTCACTTGGCAAAGAATTCGACATACCATTCGAAATCCAAGCATATTGATATGAGGTATCATTGGATACGAGACATGCTTAAGAAGAAGTTGTTGCAGGTTGAGAATATACATATAACGGAGAACAGGTCAAATATGATGACAAAGCCCTTGCCTAAGGAGAATCTGAAAAGTTGTATGCAGAAAGTAGGCTTGGTAGTGCCCCCCACATGATCTGGAGGGGGAGATTTGTTGGGTTCATATCATTTGGGTGGCCTAAACCTAATGTTTAATAAGTTTGGGCAATAGAGTAATTAAAGAAACATTAAAAGGGGAAAATGAAATTTACCATGAATTTGCCTATAAAAACAAGTGAAAGCCGCTGCCCTAGCGTGTGTACGTGGAAAAGAAGTGATGGGAGAGAGAAAAAAAAAACAGTGGAGGTTCCAATTTGGGAATAGTAATTTCAATCTTTAATTAGATGATCAAAAGGCAAAATTAACTCTTTTTTCTCCTAAATTTTGAGGGTAAGTTCCTGGTATCGCCCTATACAATCCTACTAGTCTTGATTTTTATTTTATCCTCTCTTTGGCTATTATTTGAGATACCCACTTCTTAGAAAGACGGTTATTAGGATGTTATTGTAAGTCAAGAATAATGAGATTCTTGTTGTTAGTGGCCGCTAGTATTATCTAGTGAAGAATTTATGTTGTAATCCCATTAATATAGTAGAAGATAATATCGGACTACAGTCCCGTGATTTTTCTTGCTTTAGGTTTTCCACGTAAAAATTTGTATCTCTTGTGATTGGCTTTTGCTTTAAATTTATTGGTTTATTTTTCTGTCTATTTATTTATGGCACATCATATTTTAATCACACAAAGACGAAAATAATTTTGTTTCCACTTAATTTGTAGCTGCTTGTGTTAATCTCTTTCCCAACAATTCATTTGCCAGAACTTAAAAATTCTTGAACTTTCATAATTTTTTTTTTAAAAAAAAAGAGGATTCCAGGAAGCTCGTGCCGATGTTACCTTAGAATATTCTGCACTGGAAGCGATCCCACCGATGAATTCTCCAAGTGATAAAGTTGTCGTGAATAAAATAAGTCTTAGTAAACTAGATACTCCAATCATAACTAGCTTAACAACATCAAGAATAGCTGACAATAAATATTATTCTCAGTGACATAAGAGGAAAACGACAAAAAGAAATGCCCTCATGTTGGGCAATATAACAAATAACTTGACTAGAATCTCATTTTTCCAATTTGGTTAATTATATTAGCTTCTTTAGTACGACAAAATGAACTATGCCTAAGAAGATATAACAGTAGTAGCGTTGTGCAAATTTTATTGAACTCGTAAGTGCACGAATATATTGTAGAATAGATTAATGGTGACGAGTGTTGATCCCACGAGGAGGTGGATTTTAATTATCTGTAGAGTTAATTTTCTAAGTGAGTGGTTGGATTTGTGGTGAAAGTAATTTAAACTATCCTATAATTTAAATTGGAATGGAGGAATTAAATTAAAGAGGAAACTATTATAATTGAAGTGCTTAGGTATCTGGATTTGCATCAACATGCTCCATGAGCTAGATATTCTATATTAATGTCAATTAAATCATGAGGGGGATTTCCACTCCTCATGAACCACACTCAAATAAAATATGGTGCTAAGTGCTTATCGTGCCAAATAGTAATAACCTTGTACTACGTCTAGATAAGAATATTACTATATGTCCACGAAAAGTCAAAACATCCACAGATATTAAAGGGGAAGAGAAAGTAAATTTACCAACTTATGCCCACGGAACATGTTGAGACTTCACCTTCAATCCAAGCTTGAAAGAAAATTAGCTACTCATAATTGAATTAGGGGTAAAATGCAAATTTATTAAATTACGTAGAAAATACAAGATGGAGAAGAAATTACAGAAAATAGAGCTTAAAAATGAATTCAAGGGTGTCGAATTAGGGGGGAGAGCCCCCTTTTTATAGATACAATGAGTAAATCATAGCCAACAGATTAAAACAATTTGGACGCTCAAGATTGCACCACGTGGCAAGTTCTGATTGGATAAAACACATCATCAGGGCTGTCATTCCGTGTAATGCATGTATCGTACGCACGTTTCTTGGTCCACTAACATACTACCACGTTACCGGTCAACACCACATCAACATTTTAGTCCAATAGGATCGTGACACATCATCGATCAACGCCACATAAGCAATCAATGCCACATCATTCGTCCAATCGAATGCTACCACGTCATTGGTCGATGCCACATCATCGGCCAATGCCATGTCATCGGTCAACGCCACGTCATCAGTCAATGCCATGTCATCAAACTGTACATGTAAACAGTGTCGTAAACAGTACCGTACATATTAATAGTGTCGTTTACTCTTTTATGCTCCTCCTAAGGTTTTCGACTGTCCTGAGTTTAAAATTGTTGTCCGTTTTTCTATCTAATCTCTCGTTTATTGTGAAATGACTATGATGCCCCTAGAATACATAAAATACTTAATTAAAATAAACACACATAATTAAATCACAGGGGACTTAAATATATAAAAGTAAGGATATTAGTGAGACTTGAAGTGTAAAATAACGATTTTCTCCTTTATAAATATACCCTTTCTAATACTCAAAAGGTAGCTAACACAAACTAAAGACAGTTTGATCGTTACTCCAAAGGGATCTAGTGAGAAGTAAGAAGCACAATTATTTTCATTCTACCAAACAAAGGGAACAGCTTACATGAATTGCTAGAAAACAAGATTAGCACCCATCCTTACTGATCTCATTTATAGCAAGCAAATTGTAAATTAAACCCACTAAACGTACTAAAAAAATCATGTAAAACCAAAGGAAATCAAAGAAAAGTTACTAAAGAATCAACAAACCCTAGTTTCTCAATTATTTTTCCTTCTTCCACATATGTAACTCGTCAGATAAAATAGAAAGACAGTAAAGGAAGTACGATCACATTATATAACTGCCCAAATAGTATATATGAAGGTAAAGAAGTCACTCTACGCCATTTCCACCCATCCCAATGTGGGACAACATTTGTCCATGAGATTCCTGAAAATGCAACTTTTGTGCAGTAAAATTAAAATGGATGGCGGAAGCTCTAGAAACATCGAATCAACTTCATTCAAAAACGAAAATCAAGAGGAAAGATTGAAGTTTGTTTATCTCACTTGTAGTTTTAGAAACAACTTCGTGAGGTAGGAGAAAATGACTGAAAACAATAAGGTATGAACACTGTCCAGGATATAGACCACTGCACGAACAACTTCTGTTTTGCCATGATTTGAGATCCTTAAAGCACCCCAATTGTGATGCCTCTAATTAGTCCATACTTAGAAATGTTCTAGGAGTTCATAGGATTTGGAATCACCAAATTTCGTTTGGAAATGAGAGAGATAATGAAGAAACATGAATGCTAGTTCATGATGATTCATTCCACCAAATAAAGCCACCATTATCTTTTCAATAATGGCACCAAACATTATCATGTGCTAGACCCACCCACTAAGCCATTATTTATTGAATGTGATCTTATCACTTCAATAATTTATTTAATCAAATAAATAAATAGCTAAATTAATTAATTTTGTCTTTAATTAATTAATCCCATTTTGATCAAATCAAATGGTTAATTGTGGGCTTCTTTTGTGACATGTTCTAATGCTTTCTCCTAATCCATATTAGGTCCAATAAAAGCCCAAAATTCTAAACCCAAAATTGGTCTAGAAGTCCATAATCATTTATGAACCGGAACATGTCCAAAATGGTCATTTTACGTGCTCGATATTATACATAATGTTTAATTGAGGATTTATGAAATTTATTTTGTTCCTTAAACTATTTATGGAACATCTAAATTTCTATCTTAAATCATATTTAAGATACACACACACACACACACACACACAGAGATATATATATATATATATATTCATTCTTAATGAATTATAATATAAATACCGATTTTCCTAAAATTAGGAAATTTAACTTCTCATTTTCTAGTAACTCTTTTTTCATTTCTATTAGGTGTGTGACCTTTTAGGTTCTTTGTTATAAGGTAGTAGAACTATTTTAATGATAACTCTTTATTCATTAAATGATGCTAAACTCTTTAGTCATCAATTAGAACTTTTCTAATAATCTTAAGATACATTGGTAATACGCTTTACCAATAATGATCTTAAGGTTTCTACAAGTCATGAGTGACACCTAACAGTATTTCACAACCACCCAAATAACAAGAATTGCTGGATCTATAGAACTTATTCCATTGTATCTCTATGTCTTGATCTCTTCATCATCCATGTGCAGAGAAAAGCACGGCTTATGGTTTAGTGTGTTAAGCATTTATGCTTTATCTCAAAATAAATCTAAATGAACTTGGCATAAAAATATAATTTGAACTCCTTCAAATATATTTCACCTTGGCCAATGATTTCTCATGTCAATTCATACCATCTCACAGGGACATCCTTTTTGTATATTACAAAGTGATTAGGAATCAATCATTATGCTTTCACATATCAGAGATGTCTATGTTCAAGACATCTGTTATGCCTCAGGTCTAAAGACTATTACTAAACATAGTGTCTATCACAATGTATAATATGTCATTCACTAGTAGAAAAATGACTTTCACTTATACTATTATGGTATCAGAAACATGTTTTGCTGACACCGAGTTGTAGTGTTAGCATAACATGTGCCAATGTTACACTGACAGTAGTTATTAGTATCAGCAGTTTTGTGTTACAATGGTATCAAAGAAATTTTGATTATAAGACATCAAGCAGATATTGATTGTATGGTATCAAAACAATATTGATGCTAAGACATCATATACATATTGATTATATGGTATAAAAAAAAATTTGATGCTAAGACATCACGCATATAATGATTCGAAAGTAGCAAAAAAATTGTGATTTTATGGTATCAAAGAATTTGTAACTCGTTTGTATCAAAGAAATTATAATGTAATGGTATTAATCAAATTCTGATTGTATAGCAATAGTGTTACAGGGATGCTAATTTAGTGTCACAATTTATTTCAGAAAATAAAAAAATTAAAATTTGTTTGATACATAAATCAAATTTGCAGTTAATTATAAATGCTATTGTAAGCTCCATTTCAAACATACAATGTATCATAATCATCCAACAACAAAGTATCATCCAACAACAAAGTATCATCCAACAACACTAGAATTAGAATTACAAACTAAAACAAACAATAACCAAATCAGTGCACTTTTCGCTAAACAAGACCACAAGTATCATAAACATTCAAACATGCACAAATTTGTTCATCTTAAAACTAGAAACAACAAAAACCAAATCGTTTGAATGAGTTACAGCATAAATCAGTAGGAGTGATCTTCAATTAAATAAGCATAAATTAGCGGAAATTAGCAACAACCAGCTTTAAGTTAGAAAAACAGCAGCAACATTCCCTGAAAGTATAAAGGAAAAATAAAGGCAGCAACATTAAATATCATTCTAATATAAGCTTGGTGAGAGAAAATTTATTTATTAAACAATGATATGTACCTATTTTCTTAACGGAGTGATTAAGTTACCCATATAGGCAGCCCACTCATTTCAAACCTTCATAAGATCCTCATCTGAATACTCAGTTATCCCCTTAAACTTCAATTAAGGAAATGAAAATAATATCGTAAATAATATGTTCATGGTTGAAAATAGCCAAGTAACAAAGATAAGATTTCAAACTTACATTTTCCTTCAAAATGTTCACATTTCCCATAATATCTTGCATGTACTTTATAACGAAGTACCCACATTCAAAACCACCTATTTGTTGGGGGCACTGTACATTTATAAAATTAGTTTCAGAACTGAAAACATAAAAAAGTTAAGTTACAAATTGAAACAAAATAGACAAAAATGTAATAAGCCCTTACTTACTTGAACAGTTACCCATTTCAGGTTTAACTTAGTTTTGAACTTGATTGAATGATACATTCTAACTCCTCTGAAGGTAATAACCACAATGAATATAGAGATCAACATAATAACTATAATTTAATAAGTAAGGTATATGAAATATTAAAATAGAAGTCTACAGAAACTTAACTGATTGATTATTTGCTCCAAATTCACATCAATCTTTTCTTCAATGCTAAATCCAAATAATAGACAGTACAGACTAACATATCAATTGCAACTAACACCCAATGATTGCTACAATTCAACACATAAATAGTAATATTAGTAGCCTGATAAATCGATTATCTCAATCAACAAAAATAATTAGAATAAATGAAGTGAAATTGCATATGAATGGTCTTCACTGGAATTCTATGAAATGAAACTCCAAAACCAGACTATACTCCTTGCTGTGAAAGCAATCATCCTTTTAGTCACCAACTCAATACCAAATACAAGACACATTAAAACAAAATGGCAAAGAAAGTGCATGTTGTTATGTCATGGAAAGTAAATTTTAATGGATTAAAAACAACTTATTGCCTATTAGTGTAGGAAAAAGCTAGAAGACCTTACCCTGGATTATATATGATTAATGTAACTTTTCTAGGTAGAGCTACTCGCAACAGTTCAGATATGTGCCAAGACTTTTGAGTTATATATTCCTCTTGCGGTTTGGCTCTACCAAGCATCACCTGACCAAATCCGACGGGAAACATCCCTTCATCATTCTCCATTGACTCATGTAAGTACCTATGATATGGTAAAATATTAATAATTGAATGTCATTGTATACGATGAATAAAACATGACAGTTATATAATGTAAGATTATAAGATAGTGGGTTACCTTGCCCAGAGGTCAATCACTTCATTCTGCAATGTAGCAAAATCAATTATCACTTGACAAATATCCTTTGTCAATAGGGTTACAGTTTGATAACCAAAAATGGATTCATCATGCTCAATCAAAATTTCTTTCTGTAAAAAATTTTCAACTGTAACCGAGAACATTTTTATTGTTGTACTGTTATTCTTTCTCTCATACGCAGCTAGCCTAGTGTTCCTCCGCATTACTAGTTTTTTACTAGCAGCTACTTTAATCACCTTTGGCTTCATGGGAGGAGGAGCTTTAGAACCAAGACAAAAAAAAACAGGGCCTTCTTGTTTTCTTTGCTAGTTTGGAGTTCGGTTAAGTCTAGGAGACCTTTTTGGAGTCCTTTTGGGAGTATTCCTTGGAGTCTTCTTCTCAGTTTTAATTAAAGGAGTTTCAACCAATTTTATTTCATTATGAGAATCTACCTCCATCATATGTGCAACCTTTTCAAAATGTAAAAATGACACAGTAATTAGTTCAATAAAATAATAATTAAGTGTAACATAAAGTAAAAAAAAATAAAAGTCAGACAAAAACTTTTTTTTGGCAGTTGATTGATCATTTTTTGGGGAATCTTCCTCCATAATGTCTGCAACATATTGAATATGTAAACACAACACAATAATTATTAGAAAAAATAAAAATTAGGTGTAACACAAAGTAAATAAATTAAGGTAAGATAATAACATTTCTTTTTGCCTTTGATTGAGCATTCTTGTCATCATCTCCAACTGTTGGAGATTTAGTGTTAACATAGCTACAACTGCCAATCTCTGTACGACTAGTGCCATTTAGCTTTGCATCCATCATCTCCAGCATCATCTGAAACCTTTCTTCATATACCTTTCTTTTAATGGCCATTCTTTGCTCAAGCAAGTCTGCAGTATTGGGTATATGAAAATACATTGTTGGAGTGATTAACTTCCCCAGTCCTTGGACTCTACTATCATTTGGCTGCTTCCTAATGGCTGGTGACAAAATGTCATTTACTCCATGAGTTTGAAATGACCCTTGGTCGACTTGACTCTTTCATTCATCCTACAACAATACGCATCCAAATTCAAACCTTTGAATAAAACAGTTGTTGTTCAAATATACACAAACATATGCAAACCTCATATTGAAGTAAACCTAAGTAAAAAAGAATGAACACTCACAATTTTTTCTATCGTTAGCTGATCTTTTCAATAAATGTTTCTTTTTTGTCTGCTTTCTCCTCTTTGGTCTCCCATCCAAGTCAGAAAATTTTGTCTCATTTTGTTCTTCAATGTCAGTCATATCTATAAAATTATGACAGATAATAGACAAATTAATAATTGAAACATATCTTTATAACTTACATTTAAACAAATCTATAAACAAAGGAAAATTTAAAAAGACAAAAACACATGACAACTTCACATCAATTGCATCTAATTCATATACAAACAAATAAAAAGACTTAAATCAATACAAGAAAAAGAAAGCATGTGACAGCATGAGATATTACATTTAGCTTGCCATATCAAAACAAATACAGACACTGAATTCAGTATATGGAAAAAGAAGCATATGACACCTTCAAATAACTTGCATTCAGTTCATATACAAAAGAATGAAGACACTGAAATCGGATAACTTACTGTAGTTGTCATTCCCCTGCTAAGTCATCATCAATTGGAACATCATCACACTCTGGTCTTTCATATATGCCAACATCATCTTCATCCATATTTATTTTTTAGGATGGATATTTTTTACATAAAGGTTCATGTATCACCATATCAATACTCCCATCAACACCTATTGATTTATTGACTCTTTGACCCACTGAACAAACAATTGATTTTGTAGGATCTACTTGGTCTTGAACATAAAACACTTGCTTTGCATGTGAAGCTAGAATGCAGCAATCGAACTTATGACCAACTCGATTAAGATCAACAATGGTGAAACCTAAATCATCAACCTTAACCCATCTACTATCAACCCAATCACACTTAGAAACAACTTTCTTAACCATGAGATATTGCAGCTCCCAAATTTCAACAAAGACCCCATAATACTCCATTATACCAGTGAAAGGATTTTTATCCTTTGAGCTTGAGACTTGTAAGGTTGTTGCTGAGACATTAACCCCACTGTTTTGCGTAACACGGTTGCTATCTCGATCCCTCGTTGTAAAATTAAAACCATTTATAAGGTACCCTGAATATGCAATCACAGTGCAACTAGGTTTGTTTGCCAACATCCTAACAATTTCATCAACATTTAAACCATTTGCTATCATGTTTGTTACCTACAGTTCGAGAACAAATTACGAGTTACTAATGACAAACTTAACACTGTTATTAAGGATAAAATTTTTAAATCCTAACCTTTATTTGTAACCAATCGAAAAAGTTACGAGCATGCTCAGTTTCTAACCAGTGAGCCCGTTATGATTTGCTTTGGAAATTGTGATTGCAAGAATATCTTATGTTCCCTACCATGTCAATACTGAAAAAGTTAGTTGTTGTTAGATATGGTTTTGAACAATTTTCGTAAATACTAATGAAAATTAATGACTTACAGTATATAAGATTGCAACTCCAAGGTGTTTTCCAGATTGCAAAGATGTGCTTGCTCTAGTAGTGCAGCGTCAACCATCTGAACATCTCCACCTCTTAAAGGCTTTTCAATTGTATAATCAACTATACAATCAGGTGGCAGTCCAATGAAATCATGGTTTGAGAGATATTCAGCACAAAATTCAAGTGCTTCCTTTACAACATAGCATTTCGCAATGCAACCTCGGGCTGATACTGGTTACCAACATAACCCTTTAACTTTTTCATGTTCCTCTCAAATGGATACATCCAACAAAAGTGAACCGGTCCACATAATCGGACTTGGTCAACAAGATGTACCGTCAAATGGACCATTTTGTCAAAAAAGGCGAGTAGGGAATATTGCTCAAACAAGCACATAGTGACGAAATGATCTTTTTTCTAATTTGTCAAGAAATTTTGTGTCCAGCACCTTACTACATAATGAATTGAAGTGAAAGCACATCCTAATAACAACTTTTCTAACATTTTTCGATAAATAGTCACAGATTGCTAAAGATAATAGTTGTTGCATCAAAGTGTGACAGTCATGAGACTTAAGACCTTGAGGCCGACAATTGTTAGTACAAACAAGATTCCTAAAGTTTGAATAATAACCTTCTGGAACTTTGGTTTCTAACAGAGTTTGACAGAACTCCATTTTCTCTTTTTTACTCATGGTGAAAAGTGTTGCAGGTACGGTACTTCTATCATTTTCACCAAGAACCAATTTCTCCCTAATTTTCATTTCTATAAGGTCTTTTCTAGCCTTTACCCCATCCTTTGTCTTTCTAGGTTGATGAAGTAGTGTACCATAGATGCTCTCACACACATTTTTCTCAATATGCATCACATCTAATAAATGACGAACTAACAAATGTTGCCAATATTCCAAATAAAAAAAATGATTTTCTTTTTAACAGTTTGTTACTATCATCATCACAATCATCACGCTTTCGCTTGGTACCTTTGTGCTTTCCACTTTTGTAGTCAATATCATCCACTAATTTCAAAATATCTTCACCGGTCAAATATTTAGGAGGTTCTTCCTTTTCTATCTCATTATTAAAGACCTTTTTAAGTGACCTAAATGAGTGGTTGCTTAGTAAAAACCGACAATGCCCTAAATATACACACTTTCTGTTATGTGTAAGCCATATTGAATGCTTGTTTGGGCCACAAACTGGACAAGCATAATGGCCCTTAACAGAACACCCGAAGAGGTTCCCATATACAGGAAAGTCACTAATAGTCCACAACAACACAACTCAGAGATTAAAGGTTTTCTTTCTATAAGCATCATAAGTTTCTATACCGATATTCCAAAGGATTTTCAAATCATCAATCAAGGGTACTAGGTAAACATCTAGATCATTTCCAGGTTGTTTAGGCCCAGATATCAATAAAGACAGCATGATGAATTTTCTTTTCATGCACATCCATGGCGAAAGATTGTAAATGACTAACATGACTAGCCAACAACTATAAGTAGTGTTAACTATGTTGTGTGGATTAACCCCATCAATTGAGAGAGCTAATCACATATTTCTAGGTTCTTGGCCAAAGTCAGGCCACTTGTTGTCAACTAAATGCCATGTTGGGGAGTCTGCTGGATGGCGAAGTTTGCCATATTTAATTCGGTGATTAGCATGCCATGATAAGTTTTCAGCAATCTGAGGTGATTGAAACATACGTTTGAATCTATGAATAAGAGGAAAGTACCAAAGCACCTTTGTAGGCACTTGTTTACTACTTTTTTGACATTTTTTTTTTATTTTTCTTCCACCTAGACTCTCCACAAGTAGGGCATGTGTTCATATTTGCATACTCTTTTTGGTAGAGAATGCAATCATTCTTACAAGCATGTATTTTTTCATAATCTAAACGCAACACTTTCATTATTCTTTTTGCCTCATACATTGACTTAGGAATTGTGTTATTTTCTGGAAACATGTCAGCAAGAACTTCTAAGAAAAATGTGAAGCATTGATCAGATAACCCATACTTGCCTTTCACATTATACAATTTCATTAACCCAGACAACCTAGAATATTTTGAACCTACATACAAAGGCTTCTCAGCATCCTCAAGTGTATCCCTAAAACACTTAGGATTATTATCACATTGTTTGTAAGCATCATGGATCATGTCCTCAATGTTACTTTCTGTTAGCATATATGTATCCATAATATTGATTTTGATGATAACAAACAAGATTAAGAATGATTAAGTTTTTAAAAGCTCAAATTATTTTAAATAAATCATTATTTTCATAATATAAAGGCTTTATACTTAATGGAAAAATGATTTTATGAAATTAGTTTTTTTCAATTAATGGTCTAAATTGAAAAAGTTTTGAAACTCTGGAAATGGACTTATTTGTAAAGTTTTATGACAATTTGGGCCATAGTATAATTATAAAAAGTTTTGGGATAAAACTATAATTTTAGAAAATAATTTCACTGTAGCAATCACTGTAGCAAACGGCTAACCATTTATTGAAAACGGCTAACTGATAATTTCCAGAAAGCATGTTCTGCAAAGTATTGTTAAAATGATGATTCTGGAAAATAACGGTGAACTATTTACTGAAAACGGTGAACCGATTATTTCTAAATTGCTAACTTTGAACCGTTTAGTGAGAACGGTTAAGCCAAATTTATTTTGTAGGTCTCTGGAAATTAACAGTGAACCGATAGCAACAAACGGTCAACCGTTTATTTGAAATTAAGCTCAACGATAACTTTGACCAGAATAAACGGTTAACCGTTTACAGTTAACGGCGATCCGTTTATGGGCAGACAGTCAATAACGACTAGTTTTTCAGTTCCAATTATAAATAAGCTCAATCCAATTCAAACAAGGAGAATTCTAACGATCATCATTAAGCAAAATATTGAGAATACAACGTTCATTGAGCTTTAAATCCTTGTATTCATCTCATTCATTCACACATTGAGCTTTCATTTGTGATCAAACACATTGTGTGAGAGAAATTCATTTGTAATCCTTTTTGTAAAATCAAGTTAAAAGATTGTAAGTGTTGTGATACACTTGAGTTAAGAGATTGGGAATAATATCTTGTTGTGAAGGTCCATTGACACCTTGGAAGTCAATTGTAAGCATTTGAAGCCTTGGAGGCTTGCTTAGTGAAATCCTCAAGCCCGGTGAGCTTGGAGGCGTGGACGTAGGCGGGGATTGCCGAACCACGTAAAAATTATTGTGTTTGCTCTCTCTTCCCTTACTCCTTTACTATTGTGCTTTATTGAATTTATTGTTTTTGATTCCATTAAGGCATTAGATTAAATTGTTGTGTGATTTGCTTAGCTTAATTTTTAAAATCCCAATTCACCCCCCTCTTGGGTTGCATAACTAAAATTTCACTTTGATCTTTAAATCTAAATTGATGACTCTCGAAATAGTTCTGGCAACTTACGGAGGCTATTTTTTGCTCAACCTCTCCATGCCTATCCCAAACTACGTATGATAGCTGATTGACACTAAAAAGTGTACATTTAATAAGGATAAAACTATTAGTTTTTCACTTATTGCGTCGATTAATGCGTTCATTATTTCTAAATTATTTTAATACTCCCCAAATATATTTTATGTTAAATTAATTCGTAATTTGTTAATTTTTATCTTGTAAATATTTTTCAGGAATAAAGGTGGAATTAGAATTGAAAGCGGAAACAAAGAAGAACTAATGGAACACAATTGAAGAGATGTAATAATAAATAATAAAAATAATAATAAAAAAATAAAAAATAAAAAGAACAAAAGAACAAAAGCATGTTGGTGATGGTCAGGAGGCCATCACGCCTCCTGACCATCACACAATTCAATATATATATATATATATAATATAAAAATAAAATAAAATATTAATATTAATAAAAGAAAAGAAAAGAAGACGACTCCCTTGCCTATAAAAGGCAAGGGGATGCAAGCCAGAAAGAGGGACGCGAGAGAAAAGCTTGAGCTGATTTTTCAAAAGCCGAGAGAGAGTTTAGCTGAAGAGTTTCTTTCTTTCTTTGTTTCTTTTCTTTTCTTGTTTCCATTTGTATCAATTTTCTTTGTAATATATTTCAAAAAGTTTATCAAATAAAAAGAGTGTTATGCTTTCTTTCAATATGAGTAGATAATTTTATTAAGCTGAGGTGAAGGGTGAAGCTCAATGTTTCAAACTATTAATTATTATTATTTTCTCAAATGACTTTTAAGTTTATTTAATTCTTTTCTAATTATTTTTATATCATGTTAATTTATAAATTTCACTTAATTTTATGGTATTTTGACATAATGTCGACATATTAATATAGTGTGGCACATTAGGTACTTTATTCCATATTTATCCACACACATAGAATTAAATGATATAACAATTAATTGGTAAAAGTGAGGCAAAATATAAATGAGAGAGTATTAAAATTATAATTTGAATACAGAGAGTGGATCCTAAACCTTAACTTATTTTTAAATCAATTTCAAATAATTTCTTTGCCCCACAATTAATTTTCTTAGTTTTACTAGATTTAAAACTCCCTGTGGTTCGACCCCGGTCTCACCGGGTTATATTATAACTAGACACTCTTATACTTGAGAATAATACACTTTTGAGTCGTGTCAATGGCAAAAAATCGTATGTGAACAAATGAGCCCTTATCTATTCAGGAGCATAAAACTCCATGTTGGAACAGTCGTACAAGGACATCTAAGTAACCTACGATTTTCAAAATTAACCATAACAAAGCTCAAGAACTATTCTACTTCGTTTTCATATTATGCAGACAATCGACTAGCAGACCATATCCAAGATTTATCCATATCAACAATAATACTTGTTAACATAATTATACATGTTAATTAAAGTTTTAAATGCTTTATTTGTACCAATACAATTCAAAATATTAATAATAAATTCATATTAACAGCAAAATCCTATTAATTATACAACTAACAAAACAGATTAGTGGCAATCTAGTATATGGTGTTGTGGCCTATGACTTTGGAGGTTATCTTTCCATGAACCAGGCTTATATAAATGTAAACATATAAGAAAATAAACAAAATTGTCAATAAACAAAGGAATGTTAGTATTGTACACCATTCCCAACATAAACTAAATTATAGAAGTAGTCGTACATGTAGTTATCACAAAATAAAGTAATAACAGACCAAACAACACATTTGCATTCAAAGAACAATTAAAGTTGAGGTAACATGTCACAAAGCCACACGATTACAGTTGAAATGACAATGTGTTCGTACTTGAACCAATCAAACACCTTCTTGTCCCACTCAACAAAACTTTTAACCACATGAATCAGACAAATAAAAAAAACCTACCAACCACATTCAATTTATAATAGTATTAATACTTTTATTACTACAAACCTAACTTAGTAAATCACAAAAAATAACAAACTACAAATATGATACAATTACTTTAACAACATCTTGCAAAACGGCAAATGAACACAATTACCACATTTAAAAAAATTATTTATTTACTAAAAGCCGGCACATAAAGACATAAACAAAAGCACATCCTAATGATAAATAATTTTAATAATTAAGGTCAACTTGTCATGAAATAATTAAAAATGTGTTGCCATAAGGATAAAATTTTGACAAAATTAAGGAACTTCCATGCTCAAAAATATTAAATTATGCAACATGTCCGACCATGTGCTACCATATAACAAAAAAAGACAAATACATAATTTTTAAAAACTTTAAATCATCAATTCCTAAAATCAAAACTAATAAACAAACATCACATCTTCTGAATCATATTTTATAAACACCCAATGGAATTTTCTTAGTTATATTTGCAAATCATCAATTCATGTGTGCATGCCTGTCAAAAAGCAAATAAACAAATGATTCATGCATGCACGCCTATCTAAATTAAAATCAAGTCAAGAAACAGAAAAATCTGAAACAAATTGACAATTAGGGCTTTACAAAAAATTAGAGGAAAGTGCAAGAACTGATATAGAAAGAGGGTGAGTGTTTTGACATGATTGCATCTTTTTATTTGCTCTTACTTTCTTCAATCTTTCTTTTCTGCTGCAATAATTTTGGTTCTCTTTTTTCGTAATGTGGGCTTTATATTCTTCAATCTTCAAGGTGTTCTTGTGTCTTTTACCTTTTTTTGTCAGCTCAAATTGCTTACTTCATGCTGTGGGTTTTGCTTCGTTGTGCTTTCAATTTTTTTTTTTTTTTTTTGCTTTATTCTGACTCTTGCCTTCATGTTTGTTTTGGTTAAATGTTTAGGTTTTCTGAAGCTAGAGGGAAACAAAAACGGTAGCGAGGGAAATGAAAAGTCCCTGTTGTATTATTAGAAACAATAAACGCTACCGTTTAGCTTAAGTGAAATAAAAAAATAAAATAAAAATGCTGCCATTTAGCTTAAGTGAAATAAAAAGTAAAATAAAAATGTTGTCGTTTAAAATAAAAAAAAAATTAAATAAAAAATCAAAATATACGCCCCTTAGTATCAGTACAATGTAATGATACTAAGGTATCAACCACCGCTGACACTCATATGTTAAACACGCTAAAAATGGCTTCAATTACCAAATACTGATATTTTTTAATTTAGTATCAGCGAACGTCATTTTTCTACTAGTGATTAACACTCAAAACCATATGGCTTATTATCATTCGGTCAAATTCAGTAAATTTGTTCTTGCAACAAGTACCTATGTGTTTGACTTGACATCTCATGTCAATGATATGAAACTCACCATCCATTTTAGTATCACATACCATAAAGAGTCATAACACATACTAGTGTTTATAGGAATTTATAACGTCCAATCATAAATCCACCACTAGGAACTATTTTAGAAGTATAGTACAAAGGATACACGTTTCATATTCTCGACAAACTCGAGAATGTGTTCCTTAACTATTTTACTTCTTGGACTATATTCATTAAATTAATTTATGAATGTTGATAACTTTGTCATTTTATAAATATCAAAATGCTATTCAAATACAATAATTCCCTAAAAGCAAACACCATTCGATTGGCCTTTAGGGCATATTACTAACACCCCAACATTTGTGTTTCTTTTTTCTGCATACTTTTCATTTGTAGCTTCATCTGATTGCCCATTATTAGTCTTAGCAAGTTGTTTGAGAGACATGCCATCAGAACCCTCTTGGATTTCAAGAGATTGTGGTTCATCTGCCACATCTTCGATTGAAGATGTCACAGCAGAATCAGTCACGGAAGATGCTACGGGATCAACTTGTTTTGCTCTGTACTTGTTAAATTGACTTCTCATACCAGCTAAAGGAACAATCCTTGAAAGTCTTCAAAAGGAGCTTTGAACAGGGCATAATCCCATAACCAACTGCTCGCCTTCATTCTCTTTTGGCTTCTCTGACCCGGATTTTTCTACCCCTTCCTCGTGTTTAGACAATGATAAACCATTTGTCCTAATTTCAGTAGATGCCAGCAGAGGTTGAACATTACTATAATGATGAAAATAAGCAGATGACAGGATGAGGGGCACCAAATCTTCAGGAATAGAGTAACTCTTGAAATAATGCTGCAACCCTTTTCTGTTAACATAACTGTTAAAATAAAATAAAAATTAAACATTCATTATAGCACTGAAAATTAGAAAATAAAATAAAATACATATTAATGCTTCCTTCTTCTACAAGCTAATATAAGTATTTATGTATCAAATGATCTGATACCTACTCTCTTAAAGCTGAATTTCGGACTGGAGGTTGGGAAAACGTAACACATTTGACCTGAACTTTGTCATTTTCTTTTAATGAGAGGATGCAGCAACAACCCTCCAAATGGCAAGGGTAGCTAATGCAGCTTCCTACAGATGAAATGGAGCATGAAGTAGATGAAAAACACATTAATCACCAGCAAAGTGCTGAAAACTCATACAGAAGCAGGAAGATCAGGCTTACTGCTCCACCAAGCGCATGTCCTCATAATACAAGCTTTGTTTCTTCTTCTTAGCAAGTCTGTACAACTAAAAAAGCTGGTATCGCCTTAGCACGAGCCAAGAAACCCTAATATAATAATTTCGAAGGAAAAAAGTTACTTTATTTATAGCCAGTTAGTAATGACTCAGAGCTAGAACATGAATTAGATTACACATAAAAATACATAAAACACATCAGAGGATAGATAATAGTAGACAAGACGAATTTATTTATTTGAAAAAATAAGCTGCCTAAAAAACACAAGTTAAAAGCAATGAAAACAGTTATGTAATCATTCAAACCCGGTGTGCAGCAGGTTTAGGTTTATCTTTCAGTTGCCTGGGCTTTTCCAGGGGATTCCACCGGTTTTCTCCATTCCCCTTCTGTACTTCAGCTTGTTTAGATTCAGCTATCTCAATCCCTTTCATATCCTCAATGATATCCTCATGAAATATAGGTCCTTGCAATATATTTTCATCAGTCATGACATCCCTCGTTAACAGGAGAAAGGACTCATGTTTCTAAAAGTAAACAGTAGGAAGCATGTTAAAAATTCAACAAAAAATTTATCCAATATGATCACTTGTACTACTTTGTTCCAATAAAT
The DNA here is from genome assembly GCA_039657385.1 of Citrus x changshan-huyou. Lineage (NCBI taxonomy): Eukaryota > Viridiplantae > Streptophyta > Magnoliopsida > Sapindales > Rutaceae > Citrus > Citrus x changshan-huyou. Next base: position 13,800,267 of record CM077555.1, read on the forward strand.
GAAGCAAACAATGTATCACATGCTTCAGCCAGTAGGTACCTGTAAAGGCATTAAAGAGTCAAAATTCAAATTTGAGGGAAAAATATTGCATCAAATGTTGTTCCCTTATTTATTTGGAAAAAACAAATCTAGAAATGATAAAGACAAACGAGTTTAGTAAAGCAAGTGGATATTGTAAACTAAACCTAATGTACACAAATTTAAAAAGAATCAAAAACCTGTGTGGAACATGGTCTGAGGAAGATTGCACACGCTCCAAAGAAACAATTTGTCTCCAAAGTCAGCTTTAAATTTGTTTACAGCTCGAACTATCTCAATAGCAGGTCTCTACCATGCAACAATGACCAAATTCATTTAACATATGAAAACTTTCACTTCAAAATGAAAATAAAACAAAAAACTTCTCCCACACCAAAGTTTTGTACATATGTGGCTCTCGTTAGAGACATAGAAAACTGAGATCGATGAAGCCACAAGAACCAACTATCATAACTTCTAAATAAGTGGCTTAATTTCATCATTCCTCCAGCAACACCTATAGAAATTACACGAAGCATAATATGTAAAATGCAATCACTAACCATTTTCCTTTGCATACGGAGTCATTAGTCATTACTCAAAAAAATAATTCCAGGTTTTAGAACTGCTATAACAAGCGTATCAAAAATTAGGTACAACACAAAACACATGAAATAAACACATTACAGTAGTCACAACACAACGCCAATATCAAGCGCACAATAATCAAGTCATGCTATCATATAAAGGACCATAATATTAGATTGCTTTCATGCATAAACTAACGAACTTGAAAATAAAATAATAAGAAGGTGCAATTTATTTACCAGATCAATTTAATTCCTCTACAGCAAATTGTTCCAACAAAAGAGATGGCAGCAAGCTGTTCCAATAAAAACATAACATCAGCTATTACATAAGGAAAGATACCCTCTTTCAACAAATTAAAATAAAATTTGCACAAAAGCTAAATTAGGTTCTAATTAGGTTCTAAGTACACATATATTGTAAAACCAGTACTACTACTTCATCAATTCCCCATAACCCCAAATTTCAATGCAAAATTAACCCTAATATATCCAATCCATGGTTTTTCATCTGAAGGGTATCCAGTAAACCCTGACAATGTTCAACCACCTGCCACAAACATCTACCACACCTCTGTCGGACCGAAAGAGATAAGATGGGACCCTTCTCTTTTACAAAAGAAGAAACATAGGTTTAAGGCAAGTGCAGAGCATACTCTGCTACTAGTATTCTTGCTATTGCTAAATAAATATCTCTTTTCTCTAGTCCTTCATCTTCTAAAGCTACATCACACCTGCTACTACTACTGTTGTTATGGCTACTGTTAACCCTAACAAACCAACATGCTTTGCTCTCTTTCAACAAATTAACTAATCATTATTTTTAATTAGGCTTTTCGTCAGAATATTCATAGAATTAATTGATTTAACTTAGATTTGTGCAAAACGAATAGCATGCAAAATAAGGACAGAACAGAAATCACACCAAGGGTTTTGAAAAGATGACGGTGAGGAAGATGGCAAGATGAGGACAAAAAACAATGCCGAGGAACACGATGTCGAGGAAGACGATGGCGAGACCACAAAATGCACCTTCGCTTAGTCGATTTCATAATGCAATCGGTAGCCAATGTGTGAGAAAGACAATGGCAAGATGATGACGTTGAGATTTCGGCAAGATAACGGCAAAAAGGAAGTCAATATCCAAAGATTGAGAGAAGTCAGTATTGAGGGTTTTAAGTCAGTATTCTTTGCATTTTCTCTGTGTTTGTGTTGTGTTCGATACTTAAGAAAAAAATTAGGGAATAAAGAGCACCAAAACAATGTGTTTCTTATTTTTAAATTTTATTTTATAACAAAAAATTTTAAAAATTTAATTGTTTAAATTTATTATTAGAATATTGTCGTTCCAATTTAATTGAAACGACGATGTTTCTTCACTCATTTAATATTTAATTTCAAGTAATACCCAAAATCTCAATTAAAAACGTGCCAAAACCAAGTGAACATAATAATTCTATTATGAATTATTGACCTAATAGTTTCTATCAGAAAGTCATCATACATTCTAGACATAATCTATTTCTATCACGAATTCATCATGAGTCCGTCATGAACACATAAAGATAAAAAAATCTATCACAACTCCATCATTCTTTTCTGATTTATACATTTTTTCTCAGAATCCGTCACAAAGTGGCTGTCATCTATTAATTTTCAATTTAATTTTACAACATTGCCACCATTTACCTGGCAGAGATTTTGATTGGAGGTGAACCCGGTTTCTTTTGACTTCACAGTATTTGCTTAGTGTGATGGTTGAAACTGCTATATGTAGTGTTGTGAAAAATTTTAATATACTCGCAAGCGCACGAATTTAGAAATATAATAATGGTAATGAGGTCGAACCCACAGGGATTGTTATAAATTAAAAAGTCTAATTTAAATCTAAAATTATTATTAATTCTAACCTCGTTGAGCAAATTGAGTTTTTAAGAGAAATCAAACTAATTAAACTAGAAGAGCAATTAAAGCAAATGAGAATTCAATAAGACAAAAATTACCAAGGTTTCAGAATCTACCACTATTCAACTAGTAATTACCTAATTATTAATTAATCCCCAATTTTAGAGTGACAACTCAAAATCAATCTATGTCATCTCATGGATATAACAATTAATCTCAATTAAAATTAATCTAATGTGGATTCTTTTTCTGCTTAAGAGTATGATATCTAAGCATCTCATGTAAGCATATTCAATAACAAAGAGTCAAAGTTTTCCTTAGTACTCTGGGTAAACAATTTAATGAAAGACACTGAATAAAAAATAATCATATATAAACTTTATAGATCCAAGCATAGATTTAGTCAAATATTAATCCTAACGATCAATAATGCATGACAGAATTGGTGAAAAGATTTAATAACATCCAACTAATCATGTGAAACAAGAACCATAAACATTAAAGAACATATGTAGGGAATTAATTAAATAAAAAGATAATTATTTCATTGAATAGGATTTCATCCTTAACCTCAGTATAAGAAAATTAGCTAGACATACTTAAATAGGGAGCAACAAATAAAATAAAACCAGCCGTAGAAATTGAACTGTTGCAGCCGGTTTTCTTCTCTTCCGAATACTTGCCTTTTGCATCTCGTCTCCCTTTAATTCAAAAGCCAAAGTCCCTTTCTATAATGCTTAGCCACTAAATCCTCTTTGAATACTAATTGAAATCCTTTTCTAATTTTAAAATATATCTTCCAAATTAATGCCACAAGCCATAATTGCTCAATACATGCCCCTTTAAATTGCTTTCCATATATTGCATGTACGTGCACTCTAATTAAGCTAAAGCCACCTGTGTTTGTTAATTTCTTCTTCACATGCTGGATCAATTAATTTACTAGCTTCGGTTTCCTCGGCTTCACTTCCACATGCATGTGTGTCTAATTGCTTCCAAAATCAATTAATCTTTAATACTTCCTAAATTGAATTTCTTCATGCCCTTTTTCATCCATAATCTCCAATTAATTTCCTATTCAACAAAAAGGGTTACCATGTTGTCTCTGAATGTGACCTCCTATTTCAAACTAAACACTGATAGATCAGGCATTAACACTAGGTTAACTAGTGTTGGGGGGCTGCTTAAGGACGACTTAGGAAGGTGGGTTGGTGGCTTTGGTATGAATGTTGGCTCATGCTCCATCACAATTGCTGAGCTTTGTGGCCTTTACAATGGTATTTTTCTTGCATGGAATCATGATGTTCAATTTATGGAGGATAGCTGTAGTGTGACACAGCTTATTACTTCTCAAAATGTTTTCCCAATGCCATTTCTCCACTGATCAATGCCTCTAAGGAGCTCATTAACAGGGATCGGCAGATTTTGCTCAATCATATTTATTGGGGGGCTAACTTCACAGCTCACTTCATGGCCAGGATTGTGAGCTCCCTGCTAGAGATGGCCAACGGGCCGTGTCGTGCCGGCCCAGGCCCATCAAAGGAAGCCCACACGTGCTCGTGCTCGTGTCGTGCCGTGCCTACTATTCAATTCATACTGTGCCGTGCCGTGCCCACACGTGCTCGTGCTCGTGCCCACACGTGCTCGTGCTCGTGCCCACTCATGTCGTGCCCACACGTGCCGTGTCATGGGTCGTGCCGTGCCGTGCCTAAGAAAAATAGCCCACTAAGCTTTTTTTCTTTTTTTCTTTTTTTAAGAGCGCATGCCAAGTTATTGTCTTATTTTTTTTCAATCTTATGTACTTTTTTTGGATCCATGTGCTTTATTTAAATTTAATAGAATAAAAAATTCAAAATTTAAGTCCATATTCAATAATAATAAATTAATAATAATAAGAGAATGTAATATTAGTTGCTAAGTTTGACTCTATGGTATTAGAATTCTTTTTTAGTACTTAACAACAACAATAATAATAATTTTTTTTAAAGTTAACTTAATTGTTAACTTGGAATTACGTAAAGTCATATATCATAGTTTATAATAATATTAATACATATTTATAAAATCATGATATTTATAATTTTATTTATTAAAATCATGATATCAATTATTTATTTAATAAATTATAAACATAAATCAATTATAATTTTTTTGAAACTAAGAATTAAATAAATTTAAAAAACTTGAGCCAATAAAATATATTAAAAGATTTAATTTCAAGTTATTTATAAAATCATAAAATTTTAAGTTTACTTTCATTAAAAAATAAAACGTGCTTATTGTGTGCTTTTTCGCGTGCCGTGCTTTGACCCATCTCTAATCGTGCCGTGCTTTTAAAGCCCGCGTGCCTAAAATCTAAGCCCGGCATGGCCCACGTGCGTGTCGTGCCGTGCCGTGTGCTTTGCCGAAACGTGCTCGTGCCGTGCCGTGCTGTACGGACACGTACCGTGCCTCGTGCCGTCCGGCCCGTTAGCCACCTTTACTCCCTGCCCCTCGGCTTTCATAGATATCATGATCCCCTTCAAGGTCTTGATGTTTGGGTTAGATATCATATGTATGGTTCTATGACTCCCCGCTCCATTCTACTTAAGCTCTGCTTTAGTTTGTTGGGCACCCTATATTAAAAAAAAAAAAAAATTCTTGAGTTTTGATTTTGTTTTGAAGGTAAGTAAGAATTTGTAGTCCGTTGAACTTATGATTTTATGTAATTGACTGAATGATTTTGTGTGTTATATTTTAAAAAAAAAATTGTAAAAGCATGATCCTATATTGATTTATTTTGTTATTGGGTGAAAGTGGTGCTATTATGTTATTTTGAAACCGTGAACAGTATGGATTTAAAGTATACAACTGCTGCTTTCATTGAGTCTAAACTTGGTAGTCTATTAAACCAGACATCTTTATTTTCTATCCGTATGTTTATTGTTTAAAGACTCATAGCATATTAATTGTAATGGTTTTTTGAAATTGGAACACCGGTACTGGAAAATTCTTATTTCTAGTAGCAGTTCTCAATTCTATAGTAAATTCCGTACCTCAAATGACTTTTGAAAAATTTGTTTATGGTATATGTGTGTGTGTGTAGTTTTTGTGTATTTAAGTTTGTAATTTTTAACTTTATATAAAAATCTTGGAAATTGTTTTATAAAATTGCAAAGGCTGATATTAAAGATAGTTTGGGTTACTTTTTCATCAATAAAAGCCTGATAAATTTAACTCTGATTTCTTATTGTTTTCTCTAATCATTGAAACTTGAATCATTACTTTTGAAGATGTTTAACTAAATTTATGAATTTTTTAATCGAGAAACCTGTGTTTATATCACAACTAGACAATTTTAATGTCTTTGTGGAAAATCAGTTTTTGGTATGCTTTTGAACTCTAATTAATTTTGTGAAATTTATATTGAATGTCAACATGTTCACAGTAGCTATTTCTAATATTTGAGATTTTTCCAACATACTTCTAGGTTGTTAGAAATCAGCTCCTGGAAGATGGTCCAATGTAATTTAGTGAATTGATATGCTTAAGTAAGAGTTAATGGTTTAAAGATGTTTGGTTTCCTATTAAGGTCAAAATTGTATATGATATTGATGAGAATCTTGTCTTGATAATTATAGGCCAAGGGTGAGCTTCTGTGATTAGGGTTATTGTTAATTGCTTCAAATTGAGATAAATGAATTCATGCATAATTTTTATTATATGTATATATGTAAATATGTATGAAAAGATTTCATGTGGATTGGCATTTTATGATGTTGAAGTAATTCAACTATTATAGTTTATGATAATAAGTTATATTTTACTTAAAAGTTTATTTAAAATGTTTTCCTAAATTTGTTTTAAAAATAACTTTAAAATACTTGTCTTTCCATAAATTATTTTCCATAAAAATATTTGTAAAGTTTTTCCAATTAAATGTCTTATAAGATTATTTTATTGATATATTATTGAATGATTGATATTAAAACACTGAAAATTGCTTTTAAATTTTGGCTCATTTTCCATAGTTACCATTATTGATATTACTGAATAGCTAGATGAATATTGTCGGGTAGAGTACCCTGATTGAATTACTAGCTAAATCACCAAGATTATAGGTGACATATTAAATTACTAGCTGGGTCACCACAAGTATAGATGATATTATGTGGCACGAGCTAATTGAACAAATGAAAGGTTTTATTGATAAATGATTTATTAGATGATTATTTATTGAATAAGATTATTATGTTATGACTTAACTTATTATAAGTTTTACCATATATATGCATTAGATTATAAAATGATTACTAGTTTTTAATTTATGGTACTTTGTAATGATTGTTCTGTACTTTATAGTTATTACTAACCTAATGAATGAGTTTGCTTACCAAGTTGATTTTGAAAATGTGGGCATTTGGGTTTCGAGAAGATGATTTGTTAGCTAAAAAATTTGGCATTTTCTTGATGGTTAAATTGTTGCTACTTTAGTTTGTTTAGAGTTAAATTTTGTTTTGGAGATTATTTTTATATTTATTATTTTAGAGACTACGTTTCAACTATAGACAATATTGATTTTCACTTAGGAATAGTTATAAGATTAACGTTATGAGGTTTAATTCCAAATTTCTCTTGAGATTGTTGGGCGAATTTGGGGTTTTATAGTGGATTTTTGAGTTAATGATCGACAGACTTCTAGGTTGAAGCACTTAAATGTGAGGATTCTAACTGTGGATGATTAATAACTTGCCATAAGCAGCAAAATAAATGAATTAATAAAAAAACTAATGACACATCTACAAGTGATAGAAACGGCCAATGGGTTGTGCCGACCATCAAAAGAAGACTCATGGGGGCTCGTACTCGTGCCATCATGTACCCACAATACACTTAGTGTCGTGCTTAATTCTTTTCGCTTAGGCCCGGCCCAACACACATGTCATGTCCATGCACGCAGTGTCATGGTGTGCCATGGTCCATACTTAAGAAAAAAGAACAGCAAGCTTTTTCCTTTTTTTTTTAATTTTCTTAAGAGGGCATGCCAAGCTATTGGTGTACTTTTTTCAAGTCCATGTAATTTTTTTGAGTCCACATGCCTTTAGTTAAATTAAGTCCATGTTTAATAATAATAAACAAATAATAGTAATAGAATGCAATACTAAACACTAAGTTAGACCCTGTAGTATTAGAATTCTTTTTTAATATTTACTAATAACATCAATAATAAATTTTTCTTAAGGATTAACTTAATTGTTAACTTAAACTTACATAGAGTCATAGATCATAGTTCATAATAACATTAATATATACATTTTATAAAATCATGATATTTATAATTTTATTTATTAAAATCATGATATCATCTATTCATTTAATAAATTATAACCATAAACAAGTACAATATTTTTTAAAGCATTTTATTGAAATTAATTTCAAGTTGAAAAAACATACGCTAATAAAATATATTAAAAGATTTAATTTCAAGTTATTTGTAAAATTATAAAATTTTAAGTTTACTTTGATTAAAAAATAAAATGTATTTATTACAAGCCTTTTCACATACTATATTTTAGTATACCATACTATACGAATAAGTTTCGTGTCCATGTTGTGCCACATGCCGCTTGACCTGTTGGCCATCTCTAACAAATAATCATATTGTACACTAAATGGGCTACTAACTACATTAATGGCTGCCTTTTGTATGCGATCCTGCCATATTCTATTTTAATTTCTGTTCATCTCTTTTTTATTTTTTCATTTTTTTCATTTTTTCCTTGGCTCAGCAAACTTAGTTTAATTTAAGGCCTATAAAGCCCCATCGCAACCACATGAGGTTGGATGCTGGAGCATCTTCATGGAAAAGAAAAAAGAGAAAGAGAAGACTGTTAAGGGGCTAAATTAATATTGTTATTAATTAATATTGAAACTAAAAATAATCTTGTTAAAGTGGCTGGTGGGTCATAGGATTTTTTTTAAGAGTATTGGTGTGAAAACATTATTTTATCTAAGAATTGGCTGCACTCTGAAAAAATAATATATAGAATAAAATATTCTATTTAAAGAAGACTATTGATCTGAATGAAGACTTGCTTGTTTTCCATTATCTTCCTTGGCTAAGCAAACTTAGTTTAATTTAGATCTATAAAGCGCCATCTCAACCACGCGGGGATGGATGCTGGAGCATCTTCATGGAAAAGAGAAAAGAGAAAGAGAAGACTAGTAGGGGGCTAAATTAATATTTGATATTAATTAATACTTAAACTAAAAATAATCTTATTAAAGTCGGTAAATAATCTTATTAAAGTGGGTGGTGGATTGTAGGATTTTTTGAGGAGTATTTGAGCGAAAAATTACTTTCTAAGAATTGGCTGTACTCTAAAAAATTAATATATAGAAATAAAATATTCTATTTAAAGAAGACTATTGACCTGAATGAAGACTTGCTTGTTCAAAAAGATATCTAAACTACTTTAGTGCAGATTATATGGGTAGTAATGACCGGCACTGGCATTTGGTAATTATGTAATGTCATCTGCAATGTATTATTATTTGATACATATGTTTCTGAGATTGGTTAGTGGGAACAGAAAAGAAGAAAAGAGTAAGGAGACAAGAAGAGATTAGTTTATGGAGCTAAATCCATGGTGATATTTATTAGTACTTGAATTAGAATAATCTTGTTGCAGTATGTTTTAGATTCGTATAATTCAAGATCATTGGTACTGAAATGTGAACGAAGAGAACTTTACAAGAATTTGCTGTTATTGTATTCGGTTAAATATTATTTTATTTCTATGAAGAAAAAATAACTAAAAGCTAAAGTAGATGACATATAACCATAATGAAAGACAAATATAATATTTTCAAAGAACACTGACTTTCTGTCCTTGGCATAAGGCTAAAATATTCTTTTCAATATTGCAGACTGTACAAGTATAAAGTTGCATGGATTCATGGGCTTCAGATTTAACTCTGCATACACATATCCTAAGCTGGTGATCATATATAATTACAATACAATGTCGTCCAAATGGTTCCTTCTGCTTCAATATGTATCTTTGTTTTCCGTGATTCTGTTTCAGTTGGAGCCAAGAGTTGCTAATTCTGGCAACATAATAAGGTGCTTAAATGAGGAGAGAGAAGCGCTTCTCGCTTTCAAACAAGGACTAATAGATGAATCCGGCATTTTATCTTCCTGGGGAAGAGAAGATGAGAAAAGAGATTGCTGTAAATGGAGAGGAGTTCAGTGTAGCAGCAAAACAGGCCATGTACTTGGGCTTGATCTTCGAGCATTGTCCGACTCTCCAGTCGATGCTCTGAAAGGTACAATAAACCCTTCTTTGCTTAAACTGCAGCATTTAACGTATTTGGACCTCAGTTGGAATAATTTTAGTGGAAGTCCAATTCCTGAATTTATTGGTTCCCTTGGCAAATTGAGCGAACTCGTTCTCTCTAGTGCTCAATTTGCTGGACCAATTCCTCATCAGCTTGGAAACCTCTCAAGGTTGCAAGTTCTTGACCTCCGATTTAATAACTTGTTTGGTAATGGAAACCTTGATTGGCTTTCTCAGCTTTCTTCTTTAAGCTATCTTGACTTGTCTGACTGCAAACTCAGTAAATTCAGTAATTGGGTTCAAGTACTTTCCAATCTCCGTTCCCTCGCAACCTTGTATTTAGGCTATTGTGATCTTCCACCCATCAGTACTCCATCTCTTTTGCACCTCAATTATAGTAAATCTCTTGAGTTTATTGAGCTCTCCAATAACTACCTGACGAATTCAATATACCCTTGGCTGTTCAATGTCAGTAGCAATCTTGTTGATCATATAGACCTCGGTTCTAACCAACTACATGGTTCAATTCCTCTAGCTTTTGGACACATGGCTTCTCTTAGACATCTCGATCTCTTATCCAATCAACTCAGAGAGGTTCCAAAATTTCTTGGAAACATGTCCAGCTTAAAAAGATTAGTCTTCTCTTACAATGAACTCAGGGGAGAGCTCTCTGAGTTCATTCAAAATGTGTCTAGTGGCAGCACAAAGAACTCATCACTGGAGTGGCTGTATTTAGCTTCCAATGAAATCACAGGCACAATACCTGATCTTGGAGGATTTCCGTCTTTGCAAATATTGAGTCTTGAAAGCAATCGTTTAACCGGGACGATAAGCAAAAGCATTGGCCAACTGTTCAAGCTTGAGCTGTTGTTACTGAGTGGAAACTCACTCAGAGGTGTCATCTCTGAAGCCCTATTTTCAAATCTTTCTAGCTTAGACACATTACAGTTGTCAGATAACTCGCTGACATTGAAATTCAGCCATGACTGGACTCCACCATTTCAACTGTTTAATATATTTCTTGGCTCTTGCAAGATAGGGCCTCGTTTTCCAAAATGGCTTCAATCACAGAATCAAACTGTTGCACTTGATGTCTCCAATGCTGGAATCTCAGATATTGTCCCCGATTGGTTTTGGGATCTAACCAATCAACTATATTATTTAAATCTCTCTAACAACGAGATGAAGGGTAAACTTCCAGATTTGTCTAGGAAATTTGATAGTTATGGTCCTGGCATAGATGTCAGTTCAAATCAATTTGAGGGTCCAATTCCGTTGCTTCCTCCAAATGTTTCATCCCTAAATCTTTCTAAAAATAAGTTTTCAGGGTCGATTTCATTCTTATGTTCTATCAGTAGCCATCTATTAACATATCTTGATCTCTCAAATAACTTACTGTCAGGAAGACTCCCAGATTGTTGGTTCCAATTTGATAGCCTAGCCATTCTTAATTTGGCCAACAATAGCTTCTTTGGCGAAATCCCAGATTCAATAAGCTTCCTACGTAATATCGGATCCTTGAGTTTGTACAACAATAGTTTAACTGGGGGGTTGCCTTCATTCTTTATGAATGGCTCGCAACTTACACTGATGGATCTTGGGAAGAATGGGTTGTCTGGAGAGATACCGACATGGATCGGAGAAAGTCTTCCAAATTTGGTTGTTCTTAGTCTGCGATCTAACAAATTCCATGGAAACATACCTTTTCAGTTATGCCACCTCTCACACATTCAAATCTTGGATCTTTCTTTGAACAACATATCAGGAATCATACCCAAGTGTTTCCATAATTTTACTGCTATGACCCAAGAGAAAAGCTCCAATCTCTCCATTATCTCCAACTATTACTACAATCTTGGCCTCAGGGGAATGCTAATGCCGTTAATCTATTTTGACAAAACAACTTTGACATGGAAAGGAGGCCAGTATGAGTACAAAAGTATTCTGGGAGTCGTAAAGATCATTGACCTTTCAAGTAATAAGTTAGGCGGAGAACTTCCGGAAGAGATTATGGACCTTGTTGGATTGGTTGCCTTGAATCTTTCGAATAATAATCTAACTGGACAAATCACTCCAAAGATTGGTCAGTTAAAATCATTGGATTTCCTTGATTTGTCCAGAAATCATTTTTTCGGTGGCATTCCTTCAAGCCTTTCTCAGTTGAGTCTTCTTAGTGTCATGGATTTGTCATACAACAACTTGTCAGGCAAAATTCCAAAAGGCACTCAACTTCAAAGTTTCGGCGCCTCCACATATGCTGGAAATTCTGAACTTTGCGGCCTTCCACTTCCGAATAAGTGTCCGGATGAAGAATCAGCTCTAAGTCCAGGCAGAGATGATGCTTACAACACGCCAGATGAGGATGATGATCAGTTTATAACTGTCGGATTTTATTTGAGTATGATTCTTGGTTTCTTTGTTGGATTCTGGGGAGTTTGTGGCACTTTATTGGTGAAGAGCTCGTGGAGACATGGTTACTACAACTTCTTGACTGGTGTGAAAGATTGGCTGTACGTGAAAGCTGTGGTCAATATTGCCAAACTGCAACGAAGGGTCAGGAATTAATTGGTAATACTTTTTCACCTGTTTTAGCTTTTTATTTGAAGTTTTACTCTCTCTAGTTACATGCTTTAATTTCTTTCCCAAGGTAACGCTTTACATGTTCTTACTTTTCTTTCACCATTTATGGCAGGAGCTATCATGTCTCTCTCGAATGGCAGTCTGTTTTTTTCCAGTTCAGAGTGCCCTACCCAGGGAGCTTTCTGAAATAATGGAGTCTTCTCACAGTAGTGCATGATATTGAGTTCATGTTATAAACGAATTTGTTTAGTTGTTTAGTGTTCAATGTGCTTGTTGATGCGAGATTCCGGTTCTCCTCGTTCTACGATCAGGATCTCTGCTCGATCAACTTCGTCACGACCAGGAGGTCTCCTCGCCAGGCTTCTTCTCCAGAGGTCCCTGCGTACACAGATAAGTCAGAGTACGCCGGTTGTTTTCCCGGCGCAAACCCTCCGACGCTCAAGTCAGATATGAAGGTTCGGGAAAAGCTTGCCACAGGTCTTATGGCCTTTTTTTTTTATGGTTTTTCTCTTCTTTTTCGTTTTTCTTCTAATCTCAAAAACACCAACCCTTTTACCTTTGTTGGCTACCTTTTTATAGGCTTCTCTGAATCCCCGTTTTCCGCTTTTTGCCAGACGGTATGGGACCCTGACTGCTGCGTCATGGGCGAAGGTGGGATCTTGCGTGTTACGCCACGGTTCTGGGGCAAGCGTGGCTGTCGTGATTCTGTGAGATCTTGCGTGTAATGGGACTCTGACTGCTGCGTTATGGGAAAACGTGGGATCTTGCGTGTTACGCCACGGTTCTGGGGAAAGCGTGGCTGTCGTGCCTAGATTCTCGGGCTGGAGAGCACGTCTTGCCAACTGCCGTCGACCGGGTCTCCTCGCTTCTCGACCTCTAGCCGGAATGATCTTATGCCTCTTACAGGAAATTGACCTCGCGGATGACGTGCTCGTGGACGAGCAGGATATTTCTGCTCCTGTTCCCCCGCGCATCAGGTTTTTACGGAACACACCGGCTCGAGGAACTCTGCCCCCAGATATCTGCTCACCATGCCTGGTCTCGTCGACGTATTTCTCCTAAACAGTGCTAATCTTCAATGCTTGGTCTGTAATCTATATTTTCAATAAAGAAAAACAGTCAAATTCTACCTTGTTGTGGACCAATGTTTTCAATTTTTTTTTTTTTTTCTGTTTGAAATTTCTGATATTCATCCCATTACTGTAGCTGTTTCAGAAGTAGTGGTTAAGATGTATAGTATTAATGGATCAATTTCCCCTCAAACCAACCTTAAATCAAGAGAGTAAAGAAAAACATTCAGTTTCTTTTTGACATTCATCCCGACCTTCCGTCTTCACCCATTTTGAAGGAGGCTCCTGATGCTCCTGTTATTACTTCTCAGCGCTAACTTCTCAGCGCCAGGCAAGCGCATAAGTCTTCTACTTCTGGTATATTTTCTTGTTTTTTGACTTTCTTTTATTCTTGCCTCTTTTCTATTCTTGGATTTACTGACTCTTGGTTTTCTTTTCAGATTCAAGCTGCTCCAGAAGTTCATGGCTGGTATTTCCTTGATCAATTCAAGTAAATTTTTCATACCATTCTGGCAAAAATGAAATAGAACATCTGCCTCTTCAGGTACTGATTCTTTCTCTTCTGATCCGAATTCCATTTCTACTGATATTGAACATAGGATAGGAAGCTGCTCCAGTTATTGACCTCATCAATTCTCCTGCTACTCCGGAATTGCCTCCGGACCTGACCAGATTTCTTCTGCTAGTATACCTGAGGAAACACCCTTCTGATCAGAAAGTTCTCAATCCTGAGCCCTTGCAAAACTATTCCTGCTGAACAAAATTCTCCACAAGCTACAATGGATGCTCCAATTCCCGCACTTCCTGACCTATGTTCTTTTCTCAATGCTTTTCCTGCTGCCTAGGTTTTCGTTGGAGAAATTGCTTCATCCGGATCTCCATTCGAAGGAATTATTCCTACTCCAGGGCTGTTGTAAAGCCAAAAATTTGTTCCATTTTTTTTTTAATGTATGTATTTTATAGATAGAGTATTTTATACTTATAATATATAAGTAAATGATTAAAATTTCATTTTGATTTTTTTATATGTATTTTATAAAATATATTATTTTATATTAGTAATTATGTTGAATGATTAAAGATTGGTTAAGTGGAGAAATTTGGTGGAGTGGAATAATAATATTGAATGGTTAAAGTTTGGTTAAGTGGAGAAATTTGGTGGAGTGGAATAATTATGATGAATGATTAAAGTTTAGCTAAGTGGAGAAATTAGTGGAGTGGAGTGATTGTGTTGAATTATTAAAGCTTGGTTGTATTTTTAATTTAATTCATTTTATTATTATTTTCTTTGGGTGTGGCTTATGTGCACCTTGATGTTGTATAAATACCTCCCTCTCATTTTCATTTAAAAATTTTTCAAGAAGTGTTTGAGTAAAGGCTTTTAGTTTCAAAGTGTAGTCTTGAGGGAAATTCTTCTTGGTGAGGTACATATTTATTATCTTTCAAATTTTTAATTTTTTGTACGATTCTAGGTAATTAATTGAATGATTTTGTGTATATATTTTATCCTGAGATTGTGAACAGTATAGATTAAGGCGGCGTTTGATTTTTTATTTTAAATTTGAATAGATCTAAATTAGTATGAATTCTTAATAGTGCTGATTGTCTGAATCTGAATAGCATTTTTTTTTTTTGTTTGAATCGCTAAAAAGAAGTATTAAGTTATTTTTTTTAACTTAAACAAATCTGAAAACTAGTATTTTTATATTTGTATCCTTATAAATTATAATTGTTAAACAACTAATGATGTCTTAAAAAACGTAAATCAAATAATATATTTTCATAACATAATCATGCTCAATTGAATACAACCTTCTAATATTCTAAATTAGTATATGTTACTCAATTTTATTGTTTTTGTGATGATTTATAAGAAAAATATTCATTAAAGATTATAAAGATAAATAATGCTAATTTAAGAAAATAAGAAATAAAAATAATAATAGTCTACCACTATATTATCATAAGTCATAGAGAAGAGTAATAATGCTAATTATTAAACTTATTTAGATATGGATGAAAATTAATTAATTAGATAGGGACATTTTGGAGAATTTTTTTAATGATGTCATTTAGACTTTTTAGATCAAGTAAAAAGCTAAAAAAATTAGCTTAATAACTTAATAATTGAAAATTTTAATTCAGTTGAAAAAACAAACGGACTTAATGACTTAACTGACTGCAATTAAGCCAATTAAATCATTAATTAAGTCAAAAATAAAAAATAAACAGCACCTAAGTGCTTCATGATTATTATTTTCATTGGGTTTCATGTATGAAGCTTTATAGTTTATTAAACTAGACATCTTTATCTTTCTATCCATATAATTATTGTTCAAAAACTCATTGTATATTAATTGTTTTGATTTTTCGAATTTGGAACACTGCTAATGAAAAATTCTGATTTTCAGCAGCAATTCTCACTTCTATAATTTATTTCATAACCCAAACGACTTCTGAAAATTCTGGGAATTTTTATTGCCATATGAATATATGTCTAGTTTTTTTCTATTTAATTTCGTAATTTTTGGCTTTATATAAAAATCATTAAAAATCATAGAGTTGGGCTGCCGCAATCTTGGAAACTGTTTTCTAGAATTACGAAGGAGTGATATTGAAGTGAGTTTGGGTTACGTTTTCATTAGTAAATGTCTTATAAATTTTAATCCCTATTGTCTCCTCTGATGGTCAAAACTTGAATCACTATTTTTGAACATGTATAACTAAAGTTATGAATTTTTGAATCAGCAGTCCTCTGTTTACATTGTCACTAGACAGTTTTGATGCTTTTGTGGAAAATCAGTTTTCAGAGATGTTTATAAACTCTAATTAATCTTGTTAACATTTATATTGAATGTCAACATATTCACAGTAGCTTTTGTAATATTCGTGATCTTTTCGACATAATTATAACTTCTTAAAAATCAGCTTCTATAAGATAGTCGAGTGGAGTTTGGTGAATTGATATGTTTAAGTTAGAGTTAATGGTTTAAGGATGTTGGGTCTCCTATTAGGTCAAAATTGAATATGATATTGATGAGAATCTCATCTTGATAATTATAGGCCAAAAGTCAACTCGTGTGTTTGGGGTTATTGTTGGGTGGTTCGGATTGAGTTAAGCGAATTCATGCATATGTTTATTATATATATGTAATTATGTATGAAAAGAATAATATTGTTCATATGGATTGGCAATTTATGGTTTTGAAGCATTTTATTGTTATAGTTTGTAATAATGAGTTACATTTTGATTTAAAGTTTATTTAAAATGTTTTTCTTATATTTGCTTTAAAAATGGCTTTAAAATACTTGTGTTCCATGCATTGTTTTTCCTTAAAAATAATTTTTAAAACTTTGCTAATTAAATGTTTTATAAGAGTTTTTATTGATCGATTGTTGAATGATTGATATTAAAAGATTGAAAATTATTTTAATATTTTGTCTCATTATTCGTAGTTACCGTTATTGATATCACTATACAGTTAACTGTATTGTGCGCACCTATTGATGATTATTGTGTGGTAAAGTACTCTCATTGAACTACTAGCCAGGACACGGGGATTACAGGTAACATATTAAACCACTGGCCAGGTTACCAGGAATACATGTGACATTATGAGATATAAGCAAATTGAACAAATGAAATGTTTTATTGATAAATAATTTCTTAAATGATTATTTATTGAAAAATGATTATTATGTTATGACATAATTGATTTTAAGTTTTACCGCACATATGTATGAGATTATAAAATTATTACTAATTTCTAATTTAAGACACTTCATAATGATTATTATGTAGTTTATTGTTATTAATAACTTATGCATGATTTTGCTTACTAAGTTGACGACTCATCCCTCGTTTCCAATATTTTGAATATTGATTTTAAAGATGTGGACCTTTTGGTTTAGAGAAGATGATTTGTTAGTCAAAAACTTTAGACATTTTCGTGATGAATAAATTGTTGCTATTTTGGTTTTTTATTTAAAATCGAATTTAGTATTGGAGGATTATTGTTATATTTATTGTTAGAGACTGTGTTTCACCTATGGACATTATTGGACGTTATTGATTTTTTTTTTTGGGAATAGCAATAAGTTTCAATGTTCAGAGATTTCATTCCAAATTCCTCTGGGGTTCTTGGGTGAATTTGAGGTGTTACAGCTGTCTTCTCGTTTTTGGTCATTTTCCATTTCCAGGACTCCATTTTTGGATGCAAGACATTTCATAAGCTTCTATATATGCATTCAATTAAAATCAGCTAATTATCATAAATGATTTCCATCCAATGCAGCTAAGACTCCCCTCATGGATGGCATGGACTGCAAATAGTGTACTACCAAAAAAAAAACTTTTAACTAAGCATACAACCACTAATTTTTTGTAGTAGTCCATGATGATACTTCATTTTATTTTGCCTATGCTTTCTTGTCTCCAATCAAAGTGGTATGGCATGGTAAATGACATTCTTTCATATTAATCGATGTAAATATTACTAGTATGTAAAAATCCTTTTTATATGCATAACACGCATAAAAACATGATATCCAACCATGGGAGAATAACTCTCCTCTATTCGCATTGAGGGAGGAGGGAAAAAAATTAAAAAAAAAAAAAAAAAAGGTTATAAAGTAGGGAACCACAATACACCATTAAGTTGGAAACACAACAGGCCTGACTTGAACTCATTATATGATATTAATGATTTCTGTGTAGCATGCTAAATTACAAAGTGATAATATGCAAACATGGATTCAATGCCAACAGAGAATGACAAGATTTACTGGAAAGAAAAAAAAGAGAGAATCGCTATCATCGATGTTGTAATTCACAACACTTGCGCAGCTGCATTAGAAAAACATTTTCTCATGATAACAGTCGGGTTGCAGGGGCTACCATACTAGTTTGGATATCGTTGCAGAAATTGAATCATTACTCGGACCGACAAAATAGCTTTGCAGAAGAGAAATATTATTCAGGTTGTTTTCATATTAGGCAGTCATTCACTTCAAGCATCTGATCTTCTTTGCTGCATCCATAATGCTTTGGCTGATTTCTGGGTGTTGAAATTTTACCAGCTTACCAAGTTGAACAGCAGCTTCAGGGAAGGAATTGTCCTTGATACAAGATTCTGAAGACAGACCAAAAAGCACTAAATTGACGTCTTCCTCAAGTTGAAGGCAAAATAGATGGTTGAAAACCTGAAGATGAATATTACAGATAGCCAATTAGGTTATGCTATAGTTTATTAGACCAGTGCAAAAACAAAATATTGAAGCACTAAAAAATGAAGAGATTCTAACGATGGATGATATATATATTTCACCATAGGCTGGAAAATAAATGAATTCACCAAAAGATTAAGAATCAATTGCACATCTACAAATGATCATGTTGAACACTAAATGTGGCTAAACTAACTAAATTGATGGCTGCCTTTTGTATTGATCCTGCCGCTTCAATGGAACTAGTCCGCTATTCTATTTTAATTTTCTTGTCATTTTTTTATGGGCTAAGCAAACTTTGCTTTAATTTAGATCTAGAAAGCCCCATCTTAACCACATAGGGTTGATCACAAAATTCTCTAAAACCATCTAGGTCAACCTAGAGCCACATGTACTTTGAAATAGCTAGAGAACATAAACATGAACTTATGCTTTGATGATGTTAACACACACCCACACAAGCATCCACCATTCTCACCATTTTCATCCTTGATATAACCATGTCTTTAGTGGCCTGGGACCTTGACACCAAATTAACTATAAAGAGACCTTGCTCAGAAAGGGCATCTTTCACAGTTAGAAGAAATGACCCCTCCACAAAATCTGCAGCAGGGCAGGTCATTCCGGAGCTATGTACAAAAAAAGCAGAACAAATAAATTAACGTACTACTCAAGTACATAAAAATTGAAAAGCTTAATAATATAGTCTCATTATTCTCAAGAATGACAAAACATATTATTATTCACATTCACCTTGAATCTGGAGAGTCCACATCAATAATAAGAATATCAACTCTGGCATTAGATGCAGTGCAATTTCCATTGCATGATCTTGTGTTATTAGAAGAAATCTCATTTCCATGAACAACAGACATTTCATCAGTTGCTGAAGAACTTTTCATCTCTCTAACAAACTTAATCCCATCCGTGATATGTACCTAAAATACCACAGGAGCATCTAAGTGATACAGATGATAAAACATGAAAAGGTTAAGGATTTTCTGAGGAGATACACTATTGTCTAAACCATAATGCAAGCTTCCGACTTGTCTATGATTACAAGAAGTTTCTTCCCAGGCATTCTTAAATGTTCCCTTTCTTTATTGGAAATATATTCATCCCCTAATTTCTTGATGTAATTAAGGCATCGATTATGAATTTTAAAATCCCTCTAATTATGGATTTTGCAATCAGAAATACTATTTCTCTTCGTCCTGCTATCGTGGCGGTGTTGGGGTGGGGGGGGGGGGGGGGGGGGGTGAGGGAAGATAGTTTACACAGAAATTATAGTTAAATTGTAGCATCCAACATTGTATGACTGAAACTATAAATAAATAAACAAGGGATTAAGATTTGCATAAATTACCTTCAAACTTTTAACTTGAGTAAAACCAAAGTAGTCTTCTGCAAGATTAAGCATCGTAAGATCCAACTCCACCGCCTGTGGATACATAAATCCACCAAAATATTTACATCGTGCAAAATCAAGCTTGAAGAATGATTTTATACCCTACCACTCTTCTATCACTCTAGAAAAGTTTATTTTCTGTTTTACTCTTTTTCCCCATTTTTTGTTTGTGGGAATGTTGGTTTGGCAACTTTACCTCAATTCCCACAAAGGGCATACACTCATGAAGAAACATAGGAAGTAAACCAGCTCCAAGACCAATAACAACTGCTTTAACCTGAGAAAGATATTGTATAATATAAGCAGCATGAGAATGCAATAATGTGAATGAAACAAAAGATCATACGCAAATAATGAAGAAGAAAGTTGAATAACATTATCTAGTGAGCAGTCAAAACAAATAGGCTAAAATTTTTAACTTAAGTGTATGTCAATTAGGTCCTTGTCCTTCTCACACAACAGCAAAACCTATACCCCATGGATACATTTTTTGAGATGTGCATAACACTAGTTGACAGCCAAAATTAATTTCATCAAGCAAAAATCATAAATACAGATTTTAAAGCCAATTTATTGGAAATAATTCAACTGTTCGAGCAAAAATGAGAAAAAAAAATCCTTACTGATTTTCCAACAGATGCCACACTCTCCAGATAAGAAGAAATAAGGGTAAACCCAGAAATGATTCCCATGTGATAAGAACTAGCCAAATAACCATGATAGACCTTCAGCTGGTTTCCTGAATCTATGACATCAAAAAGGTTATCAAAAAGAAAGCAAACAGTAACTGCCTAGTCATTTCTAAATCGATATTATATGCACCAATTAGATATTTAAATCACAGAGTACACGATGAGGTGTAAAGTGTATAGAACATATTTCATTTGGAATTGCAAATTGTTTTCCTCCCAAGAATTTGAATTTGATTTATACATGACTCGACTGTAACATACAGATTTGACCAGTGGGCAGTGATACTGCATGACAGAATCAAGATAAATCAGTACTGATGAATCTCATTTCTGTTAGGCCACAAGTGCGTTTCACATATGCAAGGCGCAAGGGTAATTCCGGAAATACCAATCGTGGCTGACGTGTTATCAAGTAGTATAGAGAGAAGAGTTTGTTATGCATTTCTGTTAGTGATAAGTTTGAGGGGTATTCTGTTTTGATAATTTGTTAGAGTTTTTTGTTATTCTATTTGGGCGTGGAAGTGAGGAGGTTATATGGAGAGGAGCTGTTTTTTGGGAAGGGGATCAAGAGAATTATTTTGTAGTAAGCTTGCTCATTTTGGGAGAGATACCAAGCCTCTCGAATGCTTGGGTGTTTTGGTTTATTTCTGCAGACAAATACCAGTTTTCCTACTTCCAACAACATTCTGCTCTCTACTGTGTTGTTTATCTAACCCTTTCAGTTCAGGGTCTATCAAATTGGTATCATAGCAGTCACGTACCAGGAAAATGACTGGCAAAAATGTTGCTCAACGAATGGATTCCATGGAGGAGGCGATGGGTGCTGCGCAGGAGGAGTTTCAACGGGAAATGGGATCGTTGAAGGATGAAATACAGACGATGAACAAACGATTCGAACAGTTCATCAAACTTCAGGAGGATACGGGAGGTTCGTATTTGTATAAAGGGAAAAGATGCCCAGCCCCAACTTCGGCGGTGGGTCGAGCTCAGGCGGAACTCGCCATGATTTCCGATTCCGGAAACTTGAGATGCCACTGTTCGATGGCTCAAATCCAGATGGCTGGATTCTGAAGGCTGAACGATATTTTTCCGTAAATCGGTTATCCAATGAAGAAAAACTTGAGGCGGCGATAATAGCTTTCGAGGGAGATGCCCTGTTGTGGTATCAATGGGAGAATAGGAAGAGATCCATGGTGGTTTGGGAAGAGATGAGGGTACTAATCTTGAAACAATTCCGAGTAATCCAAGCCGGTTCTCTCCATGAACAATGGCTAGCCCTTACTCAAGATAGCAGTGTGCGAGAATACCGCCGGAAATTCATCGAACTTTCGGAGCCGTTGGAGAACATTACAGACGAACTAGCTCTGGGAAACTTTATCAACGGGTTGAAGCCTAAAATCCGGGTTGAGGTTAGGATCATGGAACCCAGTAATTTGGGCCGGGCCATGGACTTAGCCCAAAAGATTGAGGAGAAACTGCGGGTGACCAAGGCCCACAAAGCAAACGGTGGGTTTCATCGAGCAGGAGGGTCAACGCGAGGTGTGAACTTCCATTCTGAAGCTTCGCGATCTTCGTTTGGGGCAAATCATAACACGGCCTGATTTTCGGGAGAGGTTAGGAGGTTGTCCGATTCAGAATTACAGAAGAAAAGAGAGAAGGGACTACGTTATCGATGTGATGAAAAGTGGGCACCTGGGCATCACTGCAAGAAGAAAGAATTGACTGTCCTTCTCACCTACGACATGGACGAAGCAGAGCAGGAAGAGGAAGAAGGTTCGGGTGAAGGCGATCCCGAACTGGAAACGGCCGAAATTAATCAAGTGGTAGAGGTCTCTCTTAACTCGGTGGTTGGTCTGACTACACCAAAGATGATGAAGCTTAAGGGGACTATCGGGGAACAAGAGGTGGTGGTACTGATTGATTCAGGTGCAACCCACAATTTTATTTCGCTAGATTTGGTTAGTAAGATGCAGATACCCATTGTTAAAACTGGGGCTTATGGGGTGACTATGGGTACTGGAGCGGCTGTAAGGGGAGAAGGTTTATGTCGGGGAGTGACTATTCATCTACAAGGAATAGATATTGTAGAGGAATTCTTGCCGCTTGGGTTGGGGAGCTCGGATGCTATATTAGGAGTTCAATGGCTTGAAACTTTGGGGATGACACACACAAATTGGAAGACACGGGGGATGAAGTTCATGCTCGGAAATGAATCTGTCACTCTACGAGGGGATCCTTCCCTTGGCAAGACTCTGGTTTCATTGAAGGCAATGATGTGCACCATTAAGCACGAGGGAGCTGGAATTCTGGTGGAATGTAATCAATTTGAAGGTCTGTGCGAAGTGAGCCCTGAGGTGCCACCGAATCTAAACCAAGTCCTAGCAGAATACGAATTGGTTTTTAACATGCCCATGGGCTTACCACCTACCAGGGGACATGAGCATTCCATTTTGCTCAAAGACGGCAGTCAACCTGTTAGTGTCCGACCATACCGCTATCCTCATGCCCAGAAGGATGAGATTGAAAGACTGATTCAGGAGATGTTAGATGCGGGAATAATCCAAGTCAGCAATAGTCCATTCTCGAGCCCAGTTTGGTTGGTTAAGAAAAAAGACGGTTCGTGGCGTTTTTGTGTGGATTATAGGGCTCTCAACAAAGCGACGGTACCAGATAAGTATCGCATCCCTGTCATTGATGAACTCCTAAATGAGTTACATGGTGCCAGAATTTTTTCCAAGCTAGATTTAAAGTCGGGCTACCATCAAATCAGAGTCAGTAGTCAGGATGTTCATAAGACTGCTTTTCGAACGCATGATGGACACTACGAGTTTCTCGTCATGCCTTTCGGACTGACGAATGCCCCGGCGACTTTCCAATCCTTGATGAATGATGTCTTCCGGCCTTATCTTCGGAAGTTTGTTCTAGTGTTCTTCGATGACATTCTAATTTACAGCCCTTCGGTGGAATCCCATCAACAGCACCTGGCTCTCGTCTTGGGAATATTGCAGGCCAACAGCCTTTATGCCAACTGAAAAAAATGCAAGTTTGGAAGGACTCAAGTGGCATACTTAGGCCATATCATCTCTGGACAAGGGGTGTCAGCGGATCCAAGTAAAATCCAAGCCATGAACTCGTGGCCAACGCCCACTAATCTGAAAGCGTTAAGGGGATTTCTGGGATTGACGGGGTATTATAGAAAGTTCGTGGTTGGGTATGCTAGAATCGCATCGCCATTGACTGATCAGCTCAAGAAAGATAGGTTTCAGTGGAGTCCAGAAGCTGCAACGGCATTTGAAGAACTCAAACAAGCTATGTCTTCGGTCCCTGTGTTGGCAATGCCTGATTTCACAAAGCCATTTATTGTTGAGACTAATGCATCTGGTTTTGGGTTAGGAGCTGTTCTACTACAGGGGCAACAACCAGTAGCTTACTACAGCCAAGTTTTGGGGCCCCGGGCTTGCCTTAGGTCCATATATCAGAAAGAACTAATGGCCATAGTGTTTGCAATCCTGAAATGGTGGCCGTACTTGCTGGGAAGGCGATTCATTGTGCGAACAGACCAACAGAGCTTAAAATTTCTTTTGGAGCAGAGGATTGTTGGAGTTGAATATCAAAAATGGATCACCAAAATCATGGGATATGATTTTGATATTCAATATCGTAGTGGGGCAAGTAATCGAGTAGCGGATGCACTCTCACGCTTAACAGAACCAGCAGAGTGTTCAGATTTGGCGATTCCTCAGTGGCAACATTGGGATTCCTTAAAGGTTGAGTTGGCAGAGGATACCTTTCTGAAGAAACTAAGGGAAGACATAACTTCGGGTACACAATCTCACGTGGGGTTCTAAGTTGAGCATGGAGTATTGCTCTACAAGAGTCGGTTGGTTATTCCTCAGACTACTAAACTTCTTTCTGCTCTCATAAGAGAGTTTCACACCACTCCGATTGGGGGACATTCGGGAGAAACAAAAACTTACCAACGCTTAGCAGCAGAATTGTATTGGATAGGTATGCGCAAGGATGTCACCAGATTTGTACGGGAATGCACCATCTGCCAGCAGAATAAGTACTTGGCCACTACTCCCGCGGGGTTACTTCAACCTATTCCACTACCAGCCCAGGTTTGGGAGGAAGTCACACTTGATTTTATTGAGGGGCTGCCTCGTTCTGAAGGGTGGGATGCCATCTTAGTAGTGGTGGACATGCTGAGTAAGTATGCTCACTTCATAGGATTGAAACATCCTTTTTCTGCTGTTTCGGTTGCTGGAATCTTTGTTCGTGAAATTGTTAGGCTTCATGGGATACCACAGTCAATTATCTCTGACCGAGATAGGATATTCTTGAGCCATTTTTGGAGTGAATTGTTCAAGCTGCAGGGAACTACTCTCAAAAGAAGCACCGCCTATCATCCACAATCTGATGGACAAACAGAAGTTGTCAATCATTGTCTGGAAACGTATCTACGCTGCTTTGCTTCTGGAAATCCTCGAAGTTGGGCTCGCTGGTTGGCATGGGCTGAGTATTGGTATAATACTTCCTTTCACTCTTCTACACGTTGTACTCCATTTTGTGCTCTCTATGGAAGGGATCCACCCCCTCTTATTCGGTATGAGCAAGGAGCTGCTTCGGTATCTTTGGTAGAATAGTTAATGGAGGATCGTGATGCCATACTGGACGATCTGAGGATGCAGTTGCTTCGTGCCCAGCAGCAGATGAAGCTGCAAGCTGATCAAAAGCGCCATCATGTAGAATTCAATGCAAGTGATTTGGTATTTCTGAAACTAAGACCTTACCGGCAGCGCTCCCTCGCTCAACATAAGTTTGAGAAATTAGTTGCACGTTACTACGGTCCATTTAAGGTTCTTCAGCGTATCGGGAAGGTGGCATACAAACTAGAACTGCCTCAAACAGCAAAACTCCACCCTGTCTTTCATGTTTCGCAGTTGAGGGCAGCACTTGGTGTGTCATCCTTTTCCCCCACTATCCCCCCACAGTTGACTCCTGAGCTTGAACTCGTGGTGGAACCTGAAAAATTGTTGGGAGTTCGTCCTAAGGTTAATGGTCAATCCGGTGAAGTGGAGGTGCTGCTCAAATGGAAATCCTTGCCTGAGTTTGAGGCAACTTGGGAGGATTTTCATCTGATCCAACAACAATTTCCCGATTTCCACCTTGAGGACAAGGTGAAAGTTTGGGCGGATGGTAATGTTAGGCCACAAGTGCGTTTCACATATGCAAGGCGCAAGGGTAATTCTAGAAATACCAATCGTGGCTGACGTGTTATCAAGTAGTATAGAGAGAAGAGTTTGTTATGCATTTCTGTTAGTGATAAGTTGATGGTATTCTGTTTTGATAATTTGTTAGAGTTTTCTGTTATTCTATTTGGGCGTAGAAGTGAGGAGGTTATATGGAGAGGAGCTGTTTTTTGGGAAGGGGATCGAGAGAATTATTTTGTAGTGAGCTTGCTCATTTTGGGAGAGATACCAAGCCTCTCGAATGCTTGGGTGTTTTTGTTTATTTCTGCAGATAAATACCAGTTTCCTACTTCCAACAACATTCTGCTCTCTACTGTGTTGTTTATCTAACCCTTTCAGTTCAAGGTCTATCAATTTCCAACTGACACTAAAAAGTCAATCGGAACAAAATACAAGGCCCATTTTACTTCATTCCTTAATTTGTACTGTGCCTATATTTTTAAATAGACTGACACAGCCCATGATGACACCATCCATGCCTTGTCATGCCATGCCATGACAGGCCAGGTCTTGGCCTTCCCTTTAATTAGTTTCAATTAATCACAATTACATTTTTCACTATTTTTCTTTTCCAATTCTCTATAAAAAATTATAAATTGATCATGCTTTTGGAAAGTTCATGCTTCATGCCGACAACTGACCCCTCTGCTAGACATTGACTGACCAATGTCAGCACACTAAGATCCTAAGGGTTCTAATGCAGAGGACCAAAGGCAGCTTAATTCATGCAAGGTTGAAATTGAATTATGACCACTTTGGCTCAAATATTACTTCCGTTATCTACCAAACATAAGGTAAAACAGACAAATTGATTTCAGGGTTGACAGTGATAAAGCAAAACCAATCTGCGCACAGTCAAAATCTATTAACAGTGTCATAGATGTGAACAAATACCATCACTTCTTCTTTGGGTCCCCTTTCGCTTGGATTTGGAAGATGAGCTAGCTTTCTTCCTCTCTGTTTCAACGTCAGTTCTATGAGAAGATCCATCCCTCATTAACAGAGCTTCAGATTGTACCAGGCCCTGAGTTCTTTGGAAAACAAGGCGACGGAATTTTAAGTCTTCTGATGGCCATATGCGACTAAGCTCAGGATCAACATTTTCATAAACTACATCTTCAACAATAATTGGTCCAGTTAAGGAAGATGTAGCCTAGAGAAAGTAAATAGCAGGAACACTTTTGTCAATTCAGACATATGGTAAACATCCCAACAAAATTGTCAAAGATAAAGTTAATAATTATAAGCAGCCACTATAGCAACAGGTAAACATCTCACTAAGTCATGAAAACTCAATAGTGAATTTCAAGGGCAACTGAAGATGTTCAAAATGATATGTTGTCGACAAACTTAAAAGGCAATAAACTTTTTAAAATATATATATATATATATAAAAGGGCAGAGAAACCAGACCTATAGCTATAGCCTCCACAGGGGAAACCACCTGGAATTTAAAATGAAAAGCTAAAATAAGCCAAAGAAAATCAGGAGTGAGAATAAGCCATTTAGGGTCCATTGCCTCCAATAATGAATAATCCAGCTCGATCCTCTGTAGCACCTTGAGGTGTATTTTATTATTTTACATGAGACTTGGGACATGCCTCACCAAGATTATGGGACTACAATATATTTTAGCATCAAAGAGAACTCCATGTGGCTTCTGTTCTTGTCAAACGTGCTTTTTCTAATTCTTCACGTAGCTTCTGTCCCTATCAAATTCTATATTTTTAGGATAAGTCTTTATCAAACTTCAGGCAACTCTACGTGGTTGTTGTGCACTTTTATTACCATAAGAAAGCTGTTTATAGTAACTCAGTGGAACAGCTGACCATTTTGAAAAATTAAGCAGCAGTAGCTCAATAGGATGACAATGACTTCTAAATAACTAATATCAAACTTCAGACCAAAACTTTATCACCAGTTACAGTTTTAGACAGCCAAATCAAAGGAGATGAAGCAGTTCTGGGAGCCTGTAGAATCTTTAACACAGTCATGGGATACAACCACAACAAAAGTTTACCATTGAACCTAACCACATCCTTTACTTCAAAACTACTGGGAGTTAGCATGTCATTAAGAGAATATCCAAACAATATAAGTCAAAAAAACAAGATCAGAACACGCAGAATCTTGACATACTTATGTACCATAACACACTCAACTTCAAACAAATAAACTAAGGCCATGTACCAGTCCAGCTGAACAAGCTATAATCTTAACATAGCAGAAAACTTGAAATTCAGTGTTAAAATTATCATGAAAACACTAGAAAAGAAACATATTTATGAGAGAATCGACCTGGTGAACAACATTCCGGTGCTTTATCCCATCACCAGCCATCATAAACCTGCAGGTGCAATGTGCCCATTAAACAAAAAATGCTAAAGCTGCAATTCATAAAACAACTATGAATGTCACCAAGAAATGATGGATTATTACTTAAAATTTCATATCATGTAAGTAGTACATTAACAAAGCATTTTATGTATCAAAATACAATGTAAGAGGGAAACTATTCTTGTGGTAGAAGATGCAATAATATCATAATTATATGCATGTCATTGAGTTCACAACTCTACATCTAAGTCAATTAACGGATTAACAATGTTATTTTTAGCACCAATATTTGCAATAATGGAAGTCAAGCATGTGGTTTGTATGAGCACACACTTCCGTGAACACAATTCAAATTGAGAACAAAGTTACACAGATTAAGGTAAGAGATACATCGTAAAAATGAAATTCTTTCCAAACATTGCATCTTTTAAGATTATTTCCTCCATTGTGATTTACAATTTCAGTGAGCACATAATCTAAAATATGACAGTGATCCACAAAATATATCAAAGGAATAAAAATAGTGTTTTCTAGACTACTGGCATATGCAAATCACTAGACCAACTAATATGGAGCCACAATGTTAAAATGAGTCAAATACCATTAAACTTTTAGCTTTAACAAGAAACAGTGCTACAGTGATATAACACAAATGAAGATTTTATCAAAGCAAATTTAAGAAATACGCAAAGGATAAGAGTAACATACGGTATTTGAGCTCCTTGGTCGTCTTTCCCAGGGGCCAGCTGTTTGACTAGAGGCGACAAGTCCTTCTGAAATATTAATATATAGTAAGCATTAAACTTGGTAAAGATTATTAAGAATAAATAGCATACAAAACAGAAATATCTCACAAGCAGCCAAACCAAAGAAAAATATTACCTGGATTTCATCCATGCTGGCACTGGCATGGCTAGTGTCTAATAAAACCTTCAAATATCAGAGAAACTATTATCAGATGTTGCAATTTAAAAAAAAAAAAGAAAAAAGGAAAATAGATCTTCAAATTTATGTGATTGTCCTGCAAAGTACCATAATTAGACGTGCAGCCTTGGAGCTTTCAACCACCAGCCATTGTCCTTCTTCTGAAGAGAAGAGCCATTCATGAGCCCGCGTCTGAAATCTAACATTCAGTTATGCATTTCAAATACAAGAATTCAAGTAGCCCCAATTTTGAACACACGAAAAGTTGAGGGAAAAATACATCAAAAAACTGATTCAAGACAATGAAATCATTAAGCAGTAATACAATCTGTACTTGTGTCTGTTTGTGCAAATGCAAATGAAACAAAATCAATTCCCTAATGTGAAGAAATAGATGTTCCACTTGAAGAGAGAATTTTTTTTTTGTTGCCAACAAATAAAGAGGATGGCCAGGAATAGCAGAGGCAGCGCATGATATCCTATTCCAGTCTGACCAAGATAAAGTTTTAAACAGTTATAATCGAACTCTGAAGGATCAGGTTAAAATTAAAAGATTTCCGTCATGACACATTTAAGGTAAACCTATAATGAGAATATTTAAGTGAAATCTTTTAAGACTGTATATCAACCCCAGTATATTTGAAGCTAAAAAGTAAACTTCAATTTAAAGAGAGTAAAACTTGCCAAAATCTAAAAGTCTGAGCTACTGTTAAAATCCTATCACTTCTCAGCAAGGTTAGAACCCAAAATCTAGACACAACCCAATGATATGTTTACCATTTGAGAAAAATCCCAACAGTAGTGATTCTTCGTTTGTACTTTGATAAAAGGAAACAGAA
Organism: Citrus x changshan-huyou; assembly: GCA_039657385.1. Taxonomy (NCBI): domain Eukaryota; kingdom Viridiplantae; phylum Streptophyta; class Magnoliopsida; order Sapindales; family Rutaceae; genus Citrus; species Citrus x changshan-huyou. The sequence goes on from CM077555.1 coordinate 13,830,424, forward strand.
TTTGCTATCCAAGTCAAAAACTTATGCACAAAATTTTACTGTTTCTAATATTTGTTTCATCAAACTAAACAAAAATGGAGGGAAAATCCATTTAACTGTCAATCAAAATTCAAATTCAATTAGTTTCTTTATTGTTCTTAATGCGCAAAACTGCTCGCACCCTGAAGTACATGGAAACCAAATAAGTAAATATAGACTCACCTTTGGCACAATAAAAACCCCACAGTTATACATAAATGGTCCAGAGTTCTCCCGAGCATCAAGAAGTACAGCTCTGTAACTAAAACAGAAGTCACCTTCTCCACCCAAAATAAGCTCAAACCGACAACCTGGGCTTACATTTTTCAGATCCCCTTTAGCCCCTAGTTGAAGATCTTCAAGAGAGTACAATATATCAGAGCCATTAGAGTATTCTCTACGAGTTTGATTCTCACTTTCAAGGGCTTCATGAATACCAAAAGCCTGAAAACACAAAAATACATCAAAAACATTAACAATTTCAATATGAAACAGTAGAGATTACGTTGAGGACCAAAATAAGGATTACAAAAACGCTTCCTGCATGTACTCTGTGAACATTTGTTCCATGCATCATCCTTATCAAATACTTCGTCAAATTATCCTTCACTGGGGACAGGGAAGACAGATATTCTACCTGATTTTTGTTACAATCAAGAGAAGAATGATCAAATGACGATGTTACTTGGAGCACTACAGAAGAATTTTCTTTATCTGCGACCACCATAAAGGTTTGAAGACTAGGCTCACTAGATGATTTTTGAGGTATGGCATGAACACTCATTTTCCACCCAAACCGGAACTTAGGGAAAAGCAGACCTGAAGGAGAGAGTAATTCAAGATCCAATTATCCATCTCAAAACAGGTACAAACAAGTAATCAAAGGCGTAGAATGTAGATATTAATCAACAAAAACAATTAACCAATTGCACATTCATCTGCACATCTGAAGTTCACCATAAACAGATAACAAGTAGTTAATCAGATGAGCAAGTAATCGATGGAGTTCAGAAAAATAATTATGTTCACTTAAATTGATTAAATAGATTGAGGACAACAATACCTAGAACATGAGACTCAGCCAGCGTGAGACATACAAACTTCCCTCCAGATTTCAGAAGCCTTTTCACCTGATAATGCAATCCCACTTATGTGAATCCAACAAAAAGAATATCAATTTTCATTGGCTATTGAACCAAATAAAAAAAAAAAGGATGGTAAAAATACGCTCGATTAAAAGTCCACCTCTGATAAATATTGATTCCCCAGCTTATGGCCAAGCTCTGGCTCCATCAAGGCATCCAATCCACCCTTATCAAGAACAACATCGAAGGTCTCATCCATGAACTGGTAGAAGTATTAAAAATTAGAGAAAGAAACGCATATTAACAACCATATTGTCAACAAATTTGAAGCATCAATCACATGAAAAATCATTAATGAAGATACGCAAGTTACAAAAATCAACTAGCAAGCAATAACAACATTTTGCAGTAAACACGCTTTAATAACACTGATTATGCTCCCCCGTATCCAAAAAATTACACTTCTTATTGTCTCAGAAACCTTTTCAATTTCTTTTCATCCACATAACATCTTTACTTCTTTCTTGTATAAACCAAATCTTTCCCCAACCCTAGAGTGAACTAACCACAAGTACCACCCTAAGATTTTCTACAAATTATAAAAATTAGAATCCACTCCTCAACATAAAAGATGCTCTAACAGGTTACTTTCTAATCCCATCAACAAAAACCACACTATCAACTACTGCAATTCGGCAGAAACCAACAAAGATAAGTATTTGTCAAATAAATAAAAAAATAGAGTTTTTGAGTAAAACCACTTTAATCATAGAAGTTAAAAGTGGCAATTGGAAATTGCTTATGAAGGGTATATGTCTGGGAGTCTTCTTTTAAGCACTTTTGATAAAAGCACCTGTCAAGTGATTTTTCCGGTAAAGCACTTTAAAATGTCAATTACATGCTAATGTCAAAAGCACTCATAATTCACAAAAACGCACTTGAACAACGTTTGCAAAACACTAAATCAAATATATTAATTACCACCTGCATGCTAGTCATGTCCATGACCCGCCACCGCATGTCGGGCCGGTCACGCACATTGCGACGCAACATGTCGGAAATGACAACTTTGGAGAAATCAACATTCGTAATGCCATGAAATCCGGCGTCGTATAGGTGCTCAGAGAGGCGGGAATTGCCGCAACCCGGTACCAAAATCTGCGGAGGCGGCGATGAAGTTGGAGCTCCGATAAGAGAAATAAGCGGGTCGCGCAGCTGAGGCCACTCAGCGTACCACTCGAAGGAGTCGCCAGTGCCGCGGATTGTAAAGAACTTGTCCCAGTTCTCTTTGCTCGTGAAGTCTCCTAGGGTTTGTAGGAGATCCGTTGCGGACGATGACGACGATGATTGGTTCTTCTTCTTCTTTCCCATTTTCGGTTTACAGTTGGTTACTTCACTTTCACTACTAGGGTCCTGGGTTTTGGGGTTTCTATAGCGAAAGAAGACTTTTTTTCAAATTTATTTTTTAACAGCTTTGCACGTGTTCTTCATTTGAATTTCTATTGTAATATTTTTTTTGGGCAAATACAAAATATAAAAAATCAAAGATTTTGGTGATAACCGGTGATATTATTTGCCTGCAGTGTAAGAGCATTAACAAAGAACTCCTCAAAGAATTTATTATTTATTTAAAGAGCCATATCAATATTTAAGACTTTAAAAGATATTCCAATTAAAATTTAAATAAAAAATTATCATTTCTCTTTAAATTTGAAAAGTTACTTTTTTTTTCTTCAATTTATATTTTATATTTTTTATTAGAGAAAGAAAGATATACTTTAATTTCTAATGATTTTTTTTTAAAAATAGTTATTTAATTAAAATAATATTAATTATTTATATATAAATGATCTTTTAAAGAATAATATATTTTTTAACTATTTTATTTGTCACATAGGTAAGCAAATAGATATGTGAAAGGTAAAATTTATAGAACTTTTTAGTGATGCTCCAAGAGCATCTCCAAAAACTCTTCAAATAAGATTTTAAGGTAATTTATTATCAACCCCCAATTATTTCGACATTTAACACCGTGCACCCACATCTTTTGACCATGTGCATTACGCCCCCATTTCGGTCAATCTATCGTTAACTCAATAGAAAAAAAAGGTAAATGATAATTTTGTATTAGATTAAAATAATATATTAAAAACTTTTTAAGAACGAACTCTTTTATCCTTTGTTCCTTTTTATTTTCTATGTTCTGTTTCTCTTTTTTTATAGAAAATTATCAGCCATATATTCTTAAATGACACCCGTATCAAATGTACTACAACATTTTTAACGTATATCACTTGTATACCCTAAGTTAACAAAAGACGTCTGTCGTCCACCAAATCGTTTACTGCCGTTAAGAAATTAACAGAATTTTAGTAAAATGATTATTTTACCCTTTAAACTCAAATCAACTTAAAAAGACAAATTTACCTCAAAAGTAAAGCAAGCCAAAATGTAACCGTTGGAGCCAATAATGTTTTTATGACCATTTTTCTATAATTTATGACATTTTTCTCTTTTTGTCTTTTGAGTTATAGTGAAATGATGTCGTTTCTCTGTAACTTTCTTTCTTTTTGTAAAGATCAAGTGCAACGACGTTTTTTTTTTTTTATTTCAATTACAGTGAAACGGCAGAGTCTAATGTTTTTGGAGAAAATTCAATTAAAACGACGTCGAAAGATGTGGGGGCGCGGTGCTAAATATCGAAAGATGTGGGTGCCCAGTGCTAAATGTCGAAACAATTGGGGGCTGACGGTAAATTACACAAGATTTTATTATTTATTTGAAGAGTCATATCAATTTTAACACTCCAAAAGACATTCCAATTAAGATTTTTCAAATAAGAAATTATTCTCTCTCTTCAATTTTGTAGAGTTGATTTCTTTTTCTTCAATTTATATTTTATTACTTTTTGTTGGAGAAGATAGAGAAATGCTTTAATTGTCATTTATTTATTGGGTAATTTTTAGAGACCTCCCCTGAGGTTTGGCGTATTAACACTTAGATAGAAAGTATGTGCGTATTATTAGATACCTCCCCTGCCATTTGTATTCCATTTGGTATCTTGTTAATATATAAGGGTAATTTCGTAAAAAAAACTATCTAAAATGTTGAAAGAATCAAAAGCAACCTCATTGACTGCTGTGCACTTCATTATCCACTGGTTCCAAGGATGCATTGGACAAATATTCTCTTTCATCTTTGAAACCCAAGCTAATTAACAATCCATTCATCCACAAAGTCCCAAACATACCCAGATTCTTATCTTTATGCTTCTAACCTCGCCAAATAAAGCTCAAATTCGAAGAAGCCCCAATTTGAAAGAAGAGTGATGAACAACGAAGTGATGGCGGCGGGAAACTATTGTCATCGAGTGATATTGCTGGCGACAGTCGAGGAATGAATGAGTTATTAAACCTCATAGAAGGTGAAAACTCTAAATAACTCAATGCATGTTAAAGTTACAACCTTTTGGTTGATTTGATGTTGTGTTTAAAAATGAATTTAATGTTGCGTTTGAGTTGTTGAAGAAGTTGTTGCATGTTTTTAGTGTGATTCGCACTAGTGATAAGCTAAACAAACCATTGTATATTAGAAATTAGTTATTTTCATGTGATTTCTATGTTAAACAAAAGTGGGTTTTAGCTTTGTAATCGCAAATATAATTCTAAATTTTTATAATAAAATTGAATAAAAATTGAGATTTTTTTAATAGAATTAATTTTTGGGATCGTATTTGTGATTACAATTTAAGATTTAAGTGGGTTTATTCGCAAATACGATTTAAATGGGTTTTAAATGTTATATATATAAGATTAAAAAAATTCCCCACAACTATAAGTCCTTTGTGTTTGGCATTTTAGTGTGCTTTCTGTTAATCTCACATACTTATAAATAATAATATTCATCTTCAACATTGACTAATTGGCAGGAACAAGAAATCAGAATATGCTTAAAAAATGAAAAATAAGATAGATTTTACCAAACAAAGAAGTATAAGAGAAAAGGGCAATGATTGAAGGTAGAGATGGACAAGAATTTTTCAAGGCAAAGGAAATGGCTGCGAAATATTGTGGAACTGGTAGCACTCCTAAGAACTAAAGAAGCTCTTCAGTTGGTTTTGAAATCATATTGTTTTTTACACTTGGTATATTTTTGTGTTTGTAACTTCAACGATAAATCATTAAATTTATATATTTTCTTCTCTAATGTTCTGTTGTTTTGTAAATCTCAATGGAATTATAAGAAAAAAAATGTAAAGAATGGAGTGTTTTGTGATAGAAATACTATTTTTATATTTGAACTGCTCGAAACGAATATGATTTGCTTAATTGAAGTCCAAAAATTATTAAATTCTTCACCAATATTTTTTTTTAAGTTAATGAGTATGTAATGTCAAGTATTTGGTTTTATGATTTTTTTTTAATTTTATCTGTGTACTCGAAGCAAAGCATATTTTATTCTATTAACAAATAGCACCAGACTTCTTTATCTTTTGAGTTGTTCTGCCGGATCGGTCGCTCAAGACCTTTGGTCTCTACCCGGACCCGCTGAAAAAAACGGGATCACTTCTTCTGGACTCGTTGAGAATGATCACTTACTTAATAGTATGGAAATGCATTCATTTCTTCTGCACCGATCCCGATTTATGATACTATCGGAGTGAAACAAGGGGTCTAAAGAAGAGCAGCGGCTAGACTATATTAGTAACAAGTAAATCCTTTGTACGCGAAAAAGAAAAATCTCAGCTCGATCTTTTTTTTTTTTTGTTTTTGGATAAGGGTGAATCACAAGGGCTGAGACGACCCAGAAAGCTCTTGATCATGATCAATTTTGTAAGCCTACTTGGGTATGGAGCATACACCTGTAAGAACCGAATTCCTTGCAATTGATAGTTGAAACTTCGTAAAACGGAATCCGGTAATTTTACATATAGAATCATCCCGATATGCGTAAAATATAGATTTTCGAAAATCTATATTTCTTTTTTTATCTATTTCTTTTTTTATATGTATCCTTTTAGTTTGGTTGATTCTTGCTCGAGCCGGATGATGAAAAATTATCATGTCCGGTTCTTTGGGGGGATGGATCTATAAGAATTCGCCTATCCCAATAACAAAAAAACCTGACTTGAATGATCCTGTATTAAGGGCTAAGTTGGCTAAGGGTATGGGTCATAATTATTATGGAGAACCCGCATGGCCCAACGATCTTTTATATATTTTTCCAGTAGTAATTCTAGGTACTATTGCATGTACCGTAGGCTTAGCGGTTCTAGAACCATCAATGATTGGTGAACCCGCGGATCCATTTGCAACTCCTTTGGAAATCTTACCCGAATGGTATTTCTTTCCCGTATTTCAAATACTTCGTACAGTACCCAATAAGCTGTTGGGTGTTCTTTTAATGGTTTCAGTACCTACGGGATTATTAACAGTACCTTTTTTGGAAAATGTTAATAAATTCCAAAATCCATTTCGCCGTCCCGTAGCGACAACCGTCTTTTTGATTGGGACCGCAGTGGCCTTGTGCTTGGGTATTGGAGCAACATTACCTATTGAAAAATCCCTAACTTTAGGTCTTTTTTAAATTGATTCAATTGTAAAATATCATGACGTGTGTATCTAGGGAGTAGTCACTTCAAAGTAAAAGTGAATTCTCCCTAGATACTTCTATTCAATTTAATTCCGGTCTGAATATATAGACGGGTCTAAAGGTGCAAAGCCATTTCAATTTTCTCGTTTTTTTTTTTTTCGGTAAATCAATTGTGAAATGCTTTTCTATTTCTTTTCTAGAATACTCATTATCTGCTTTACATCCTCTATGCGAAAGTGTTCAATTTTCATAAGGTCTTCTTGACGCGTATTCAAAAGGTCGAATAATGTATGTATATTGGACTTTTTGAGACAATTATAGATCCTGGGAGACATTTCTGATTGGTCAATAAAAATCGATTTCAATGCGATTTCTTTTTTCTTTTTCGTTAGTTTAGCCAATCTATCATGAAAAGTAAAAAAGGGTAAAGTAACCTTGTATTGATTGTTCTCTAAAGGTAAGTTTTCGTCTTCTGCCTGGAGAAAGGGAATAAATAAATCAATCAAACTCCGGGAGGCTTCATGAAGTGCTTCTTTAGGAGTTAAACTTCCGTTTGTCCATATTTCTAGAAAAAGGATCTCTTGTTTTTCATTGCCATTCCCATAAGACTGAATACTATGATTCGCATTTCGAACAGGCATGAATACAGCATCGATAGGATAACAATTTCCGTCTTGAAAGGTATTTGGCGTTTTTATATTATATCCTCGACTCCTCTCGATTTGTAATCCAATAGACAAATCAATTGGTTCTGTTAGGCTAGCTATGTGCTGCGTATTATCAACGATTTCCACAGAAGGCGGCAAGAGGATGTCTTGAGCAGTTACATATCCCGGGCCTTTGACACAAATAAGCGCGTCACAAGTTCCATAAAGATTACTTCTCAATACAATATCTTTCAAATTCATTAAAATTCGTATGTATTTATATATATATATGTGTGTGTGTGTGTGTGTTTATGTAATGACATGATGGAAAAGTATGTGATTAAACACTGAATACATAGATTATAAATATCTTTAAAGGGAGTTAGTTTTATATTGATTTACACATTACGTACATTGCCCCTGTCAAAGGACTTATTTTGGAGCAATGATAGCTTTCCCCAAGAAGAAACCTACCTAAACATCGAACAGGCCGCAAAAATAATAATAACAAAAATAATAATAATTAATAAAAAATAAGAAATTTGAAAAAAAATAATTATTTGGTACGAAAAACAATATGGAACACAAACGTATACAATTCAATCAAAATACATTACAATCAAATAATTAATTGATCTTATTATTCTCACAATCAAGCATAAGGAAATAAGTATCCCTTTATTTATTGTTAATTTCATGCAAATTACATCTATATTAGAATAATTCATATCAAGGACTGTCCTTGGAGCCCTCTCTAACCGATGGTGGGAACCCTAGTAACAGTGCCACGAGTGTTGACCCAAACACGAACCCTCGTGCATAAAAAGTCCCCGGTGACAAAGCTTCCTTCCAAAACAATCTGAGCATTCACTAAAGGATTCTCCCTCTCAACTGTTGCTGCTGCTTCCACACCTTGAGCTCCAAGGAGCTCCGGCCACGAGCTCTTACCTACATGCATGTACAGAAACAAAACGTTTTGTTATTAGAGGAAACAGTAATGTAAAAACATTTCATCGGCGTTATTAGCTACACTACAGAAGTAATTACGTTATTACCTCTACATTCCGATGCCATTTCTTCCTTTTCTCTTCTAGTAATAAAATTGCTGATTTGTTTCTGGCTGTTGAGATATAAATGGCCGATCATGGGTGTATTTATAAAGTCTCATCGGTAGCTTGTTGTTGGTGATTTTTGACTATCTATAGCTTAAAATAGATTTAGTTGACAATTTACGTACTTTAGAAACATGAATGTAATTCCACAAATCGATTCAAACTAGCAATATTTGACCCGTGGCCGTAAGATATATGGAGGCATAAATGTTCACGTAGCTGAGCCGACGCAGGAACCCATGTATTAATTCGATGTTATATGTAACTGAAAGAAACTACTTTAATTAGTTTATGGATATAGAAACCATCGCCTAATAACTCATATTAAAATTATATCGATGGCTGAGAATTGTCTAATCCTTGTGTGTGTGTGTGTGTATTTGATTAATACAAGATTCATTTTCATGGGATGTGAAATATTATCTTTAATGTTCAGGACTCGGGTTGTTATATTATATTTTAATTAATCAAGCTAGAAAATATGCTCTCCAGATAAAAGAAAAATTACTCACACAATACATACGAGGAGACTCACCAACCCTTACTTCAATGACGAGGAGATGAGGTGCCGAAACACCAGGATAACTAGTAGTCTGCAGCCATTTTTCTTTTAGAAATCAATGAATACAGAAAATTTGTAAGATTACACGTGTGTGTGTATTTGTCTGTATTGCTTTTGGATAATGATAAATTGGTGATTATATATTTTCGTAGTTATCCGACGGTTTGGAACGACGGACCAGGATCCTCTCTCCATGGTGTGAAATGTTTTAAGTTTGACCATTCAATAATGTGTACGTTATTCTTGAATTATCCTCTGACGTGTTAGAAAGAAGAAAAAGCCTTAATTACAAGTAATTAAATTGTGTATGAAACTATGAATCCTTCCGCGCAGGTGTACATTTCAAAGAAAGTAGGTGCATGTCATTTCAAATATAATCTAATCCATGTGTAACAGATTAAATAATTTGACATATAGCTTATTATAATTAATTAACTGGTTGTATTATTAATCTAAGCATCATGATTGAGATCCGTATGCATATATACACAGAAGAGGAATATGTATATTATTATTTTGCTACAGAAAGTACAGCACAGGGAATACACTCTCTTTTATTTCGTTAATTTTAACACAAGGGACGTGATTTTTCAGAAAATAGCAGTAATTAATTAACCAATGGTAGGAACGTCAACAACAATGCCGTTAGTGTCAACCCAAACATAAACCCTACGGCAATACCTGTCCAAGAACACAATGCTTCCTTCCAACAAAAAATGAGCAGATACAATTGGATTCTCCCTCTCAATTGTTTCTGCTGCCACCTTCCCTTCAACTCCCACCAGCTCTGGCCATGAACTCTTACCTACACACACAATACAAATCATTATACACATACGATAAATAGTTTTTCAGTGCAGATATATGCACGTTTTAAAAGTAAATTTAAGAATTTAAATAACGATTCAAATTTTGAAATGTGCAGATGTTTGTGGTACTAGAAAAAGAATCTAATACATATTGTGTGTAATTTTTGTACTGATAAAAGTAACTCATTATGTACCTTTGCATTCAAAGTTCATTTTCCCTCTTCGATCCTAATTGGCCTCACTCTTCTAAATTGTTATGCTTTGTTTTATGATTGAAATGGCTGAATTGTGTTCACAATAGTTATTTGTAGGGTAGCCTTTTGAAACCTCAGTTTGTCTTTTTGAGGTTTGCCTTAGTTGGAAAATTATCTTAGTCGATATGTTCAAGAGAGAATTGAAGATTATAGCTTTGTTTGACCCGCAAAAGTGACATACAGAGGCATAAAAGTTTTGGAGCAGCACAGCCGAGGTAAGAATATTGGACAAGTGTTGGCTGTTGAGTAACATTTACCAATCCCCAAAATTTTAAAGAAAAGTGTGGACCAAATACAAAATGAGATGCGTACTTAATTAATTAATAAACTACTCGATAGAAGATGAAATTCATTATGTTAGTTTGATTGGGGTAAAAGCTCATTTAATTCATATACTTTAATATTAGCATCCGTTTAGTCCTTGTATTTTTAAAAATGCCTCGAAACATCACTGTCGTTAAAGTATTGATACCCCTACCGTTACTTTTTATTTCTTTTGGCTTACTTTTATAATATTTTATAATAATTTTTTGTTTGGACATTAATAAAAGAAAATAATAAAATTACCAATTTCACCTTAGAAAATAAAAAAATTATATTAATTTTTTTCCAAGCACCATTTGCACACTTGATAGTTTGCATACAATTTTTGACAATTAAAAATTAATATAATTTTTTTATTTTTTAGGATTCAATTGGTAATTTAATTATTTTCTTTTTATTAATGTCCAAATAAAAAATTTATTATAAAAGGGTAATATTGTAAAATAAGCCAAAAGAAATAAAGAGTAACAATTTAATTTTTGACAATTAAAAATTAATATAATTTTTTTAGGGTTAAATTAGTAATTTAATTATTTTCTTTTTATTAATGTCCAAACAAAAAAATATTATAAAAGGGTAATATTGTAAAAGTAAGCTAAAAGAAATAAAAAGTAACGGTAGGAGTATCAATACTTTAACGGCAAAGATAATTCCAGGTATTTTTAAAAATATAAAGACTAAATAGATACTAATTTTAAAATACAGGGATTAAATGAGCTTTTACCCAGTTTGATTGCTTGGGCATGACCAAGCGACTATTTGGTAATGGTGGCGATTATTTTTAAGACGTAAGATTATTAAAGGGTACTTATCAATAAAGCTTATGCTTAAAATGGGATAAAGATTCCTTATATAATCTGAGTTTTTTTTTATTTTTAAAATTTTATGTTATATGTGTATTACTATAGCTCGTGTACGGTATAAATTTATTTTTTTATTTTTTCTATTCTATTAATAAACAATCACGTTGCCATAAAGAGTGCATTTGAAGAAAATTATTGGGTGGAGAATGTGTATATAAACAACGTGGGCTTTATGCACCAGCCCAGAAAATTTAGAAAAGGTCAAGCCCTTCACACATGTACCCAGGGTGGGCCCGCTAATACCATGGAAAATAATCTCAGGGCTAAAAATAGCCCAGAACAAAACCGCTATTTCTTTTAATTTTTAATGAGGTTACGACCCAACGAAAAAAACAAACAGAAACTGAGTACGACATTTCCGATTCGATAGCGGTTCAGTGTGTTTTTTTGTTTTTTGGTTCATTTAAAATCATTATCGAAAAGAATAGAAAAATTTCAGTTTTACCGAAAATCGATAAGAAATTATTATTACTGTGAACCGACTCGATGCCCACCCAAACCCTCATCACACGCAATATACATCTTAGTGTTTTCTTAACTAGACAGATTATTTTTCAATTTCTACTATTTTTCATGTTCGCTTTGGGTTGTTATTATTATTATTTATTTATTTTGATCAACTGGGGCTCAATTAAGAGCTAAAGAACAACCGAGCGAGGAGTCGCAACCCCGAAAGAGTCATACAGAAGAAGGGATATAACCCCCAGTGGAGGACTAGGGTATACCATAAGGCCAAGAGGCAAACAGCAAGCAAGGTTCGCCATAAAATCAGCAGCAGAGTTCGCCTCTCTGTACACATGAGAAATAGAAACATGTCAATCCTTTTTGAGATACTCCTTGATAGCAGAAATGAGGGACGCATATTCATTAGTAATCATCACCTATCTAGCCAACATTTGAGTTGCACACAAGCTGTCAGTTTCCACATGCAGCCGCCGAATGCCAAAATTCCAAGCAAGGATAATCCCCTTATATGTGCCTCTAAGCTCAGCCATTGTAACGGAACAGGAACCAAGCATCAACCCAAAACCAGTAATCCAGCGACCCGAATAATCGCGAATCAAACCACCAGCCGTAGAAACACCATTGGCCTTATGAGCCCCATCAGTATTCAAAGTGCACCAAGGCCACTCAGGAGGATGCCACCGAATCCACTTATCTATCTTTAACCTTCCCGTGACCAAACAATGACTGTGAATCTTGCTCATCTCCTCAGCACGAAAAGAAACATCCACCAACAAAGCCATAGGATCCATAGAATTTTGGTTAAAAACAAATTGGTTCCGCCAGAACCAAATCCTCCAAACTCCAATACCAAAGAAAATAGACCAGTTAGAAATATTATGACTCCTACTCACGTCATCTACATTCCCACACAACCAGGTCGAGAGATTGGAGCTAAAAAAGGATTGCCGCTTCTCCAAAGGGACAACTTTGAGCCAAAAAGTCTTGACGGCCACACAATCACGAAGAACATGGAGAGTATCCTCGATCAAAGCACCACAACGATCACAAGCCTCTAAAATGGGAATATGACACCTAGCCAATTCAGATTTAGTCTTCAAACGGTCATGTAAAGCTTGCCAAAGAAAGATACGCACGCTTTGAAGACCTTTCCACCTCCAAATCGACCTCCAACGATAATCCTCAACAACCAAAATTGATCCAGAGAGCATCAAATAAGTCAATTCAGCAGTGAACATCCCCGCCCTAGAGTGAGCCCAAAAGTAAGTGTCCAAACCATGCATGGGAGAAGGAGGATGCACAGCGGCAATCTGAAGAATGACATTATTGGGAAGTAAATGCTCAAACGATCCCACTACCAAGAACCATCATCCTTTATTAAGGCCGACACCTTACAATCAAGGATATGAACAGGGATAATATCCATGGCATAGGCAGCCAGCGGCAAATCCTTCGTAACCTAAAGATCCCACAAAAAAAGAACATAATCACCATTGCCCAAACACCACCGTCGACTAGCAAGAACTTTACTCCAAACCGTGCCAATAGACTTCCAAAGGTGAGAACCATATCGAGTGTGCAAAGTTTCAGGAGGGGTGTCAATAGCAACCCCATACTTCGTTCTCAGGACTTTAACCCAAAGACTCTCGGGAGAGGAAATGAAATCCCAAGCAAGCTTCATATGTAAAGCCTTATTCATCATAGATAAAGATTTAAAACCGAGGCCACCAATAGACTTAGGCTTGCAAACATTCGGCCAACTAACCATACTGATCTTCTACTGTGGAGAGATACCACTCTAGATAAAACGTCTACAAGCTCTGTCAATTCTGTCACGCACTCCACTGGGAAGCATGACTGTTTGCATCACATAAATGGAGATGGCTTGGAGGACTGACTGAGCCAAAGTAATACGGCCTGCCAGAGATAAGTGAGAAGCCGTCCAACTCGAAAGCCTCCTCTCAACCTTTGCAATAAGCTCCTGATACATACAACTTGACACTCTAGAATGTTGCAGAGGAATGCCCAAATACTTGCCAAGGTCTTTAGTAACTGAGTAGCCAAGCATCCCCGAAATAACATTAGCCTCACTATCACCTACATTCTTGGAAAAGTATATTAAGGTTTTGGACTTATTAACTTTTGAACCAAAACTGTAACAAAAAGAGTCCAACACAGACGAAATAACACTAGCCTGCTCAACAGAGGCTTCAGCAAACAAAAGAAGATCATCAGCAAAAAAGAGGTGGGACAAAGGAACACCATTACGAGACAGAGTAATAGGATGCCACTTCCCCGCACTAACAGCATTAAGGATCCCATAACTTAGTCGCTCAATACAAAGAACAAAGGGGTAAGAAGACAGAGGATCTCCCTGACGGACCCCTCTAGAAGGCTTCCAGAGAACCCGTATAGAGACAGAAGTTATATAAGCCATAATCACTTAAATAAAGTCCGGTGGAATACGAGCTTCACAAAGAGTTTCATTAATAAAATCCCAACAAAGTCTATTATAAGCCTTCTCCAAGTCAACTTTTATGGCCATAAATCCCATATTGTTAGACTTTTTACACATAGAATGCACCACCTCTTGAGCTATCACAATATTTTTAGTAATATGCCTTCCCGGGATGAAACTAGTTTGATGAGGTCTAACCAACTGAGGTAAAATCGTCTGGAGTCTATTAGCAATGACTTTAGTAATGTTTTTGTAAGCCTCATTGCACAAGCAAATAGGGCGATACATATTCAAAGAAATGGGGTTCTCAATCTTCAAAATAAAGACCAAAAGAGTGGAGTTCAAATCACCAGTGATACACTTATTTTTTAAGACATCCTTAACTAACTAACAGAACGAGGGACCAACCGTAGCCCATTGAATGTGATAAAAAATGGCGTGGAAGCCATCGGGGCCGGGGGCTTTAAGGGGATGCATACCAAAGACAGTGGTTTTTATTTCCTCGTCTTCAACTGGATTCCGTAGCGTGAAAGGCAAGACTTCATCAATAACAGGGAAGCAATTCGGATGAGGGTAAGGCCAAAACTCTCTATGCTCGTAAGAGTAGAGCGAGGAAAAGTACTGAATAGCGTGATCTTTAATCTTCTCCTTCTCATAGATCCAAATGCCCGAGTCATCCTGAATAGCAGCAATGTTGTTACGTCGCCTTATGGAAACAGTTTTTTGATGAAAATATGTGGTATTTTGATCCCCAAGACACAGCCAATCTTGGCGAGATTTTTGAAGCCAAATGATTTCTTCCTGACTCAGAACTTCCTCCAGCTAAACCCTAAGCTGCTTTTCAAGATCAAAAAGCTCGTGGGAGTAGTAATCCTCTAAGGCCTGCTGAATACCGCCCAACATAACCAACAACCTTCTCTTCCTCCAGAAAATATTACCAAACACATTCATATTCCAATCCAAGGCTTTGAGCGTAAAGCTTTTGGCAACATCATTATAATTAAGCTCTTTAATTCAGGCTTCATTAACAAACTGATAGAAATTATTATTAGTAAGCCAAGCAGTTTGAAAGCGAAAAGGATGATCAGGGGAAGCGTTAGGAGAACGGGTCTCGCACTTCACCAGAATAGGATGATGGTCCGAAGATAATTTCGGTAAATGAAGGATAGTGTAATCTATAAAACACTGAACCCACTCATTATTACAAATAACTTTATCCAAGCGTTTAAAGAGAGTACCTCTTGACCATGTGAAATGCGGCCCATGGAAGTGAAGGTTGAAATACTAACTAGGCAACCCAAGAGGGGGGTGAATTGGGATTTTAAAATTTAAACTGAGCAAACCACACAACAATTTAATCTATTGCCTTAATCAAATTGAAAACAATAAATTCAATCATGCACAATATTAAAAGAGTAAGGGAAGAGAAAACAAACACAATGATTTTTACGTGGTTCGGCAATCCCCGCCTACGTCCACGCCTCCAAGCTCACCGGGCTTGAGGATTTCACTAAGCTAGCCTCCCAAGGCTTCAAACGCTTACAATTGACTTCCAAGGTGTCAATGGACCTTTACAACAAGAGATTATCCCCAATCTCTTAACCCAAGTGTATCCCAACACTTACAATCTTTTAACTTGATTTTACAAAAAAAGATTACAAATGAATCTCTCTCACACAATGTGTTTGATCACAAGTGAAAGCTCAATGTGTGAATGAATGAGATGAATACAAGAATTTAAAGCTCAATGAAAGTTGTATTCTCAATATTTTGCTCAATGATGATCGTTAGAAAACTTCTTGTTTGAATTGGATTGAGCTTATTTATAGTTGGAGCTGAAAACTAGCCGTTATTGACTTTCTGCACACTGTCGGGTCGCCGTTATCTAGATGTCGGATCGCCGTTTGACTGGTCAATATGACCGTTGGGCTGATTTTTCAAATTGTCAGATCGCCGTTAACTATATGTCGGATCGCCGTTTAGGTCCAGAGGCTACTGGTTGATATCGGCGAGCCGTTTATTACACATGTCGGTTCGTCGTTTATTTCCAGAGACTAATCTTCAATTCTGTTAGATGTCGGCGAGCCGTTATCAAGATGTCGGATCGCCGTTTTCTACAGTAACTGCTACAGTGAAATATTTTCTAAATTCACAGTTTGACCCCAAAACTTTATAAAACTGTGTTACGGCCCAAAACGTTATAAAACTTTACAAATAGGTCCAATTTCAGAATTTCTAAGTAATGCTTTGTTAATCCCAAAACTTTCTGAAATTATGGTATAGCCCAAAATGCTATGACACTTTTCAAATAAGTCATTCTCCAAAATTTCAAGCAATACTTGTTTATTTCAAAGTTTTCAAAATTCTTTCAATTAAACCATAAACTTTGAAAAACAACCAATTTCATAAAATCATTTTTCCATTAAATATGAAACATTTATAATGTGAAAATAATGATTTATTTAAAAAGAATAAAAACAATCAATTTCATAAAATCATTTTTCCATTAAATATAAAACCTTTAAAATGTGAAAATAATGATTTATTTAAAATGTATAAAAAATAATTTGATCTTAAAAGATTAATCATTCTTAATCTTGTTTGTTATCATCAAAATCAATATTATGGAAACATATATGTTAACAAAGGTCATGCATTCCCCGAGAGTGGAACCAATCTTGAAACAGCCTGCAAGCTCCCAAACCATTCAGAAAACCTCATTTCTTCTCAGAGTCATACAAAATGGTATTGAAATCCCCCTCCAAAAGCCAGGGGCCCTGAACCGACGAGGCCAATAACTCCAATTCACTCCAAATAGACTTTTTGATGCTAGAGATAAGGCTGCCGCAGATAGCAGTAATCTAGGAAACCAGATTGTTATTATGTGAAAGTCATAGGTGAATTAATTGATTGTGATTTCAAATAATCTTTACATCAAAGTATTATTCCATAAGATCCAAATACCACCTGAAAACCATTCGGCTTCCACACGATGAGATTTATTGAAACCACTTTTTTTAATAAAAGCATCAGCTTTGAGGCCACTGATGCGAGGCTCCAACAAGACAACTATAGAGGGTTTGTAATTATTCACCAACATAGAAAAAGTACAGTGAAATAAAGGTGACGTTGCACCCTGGGCATTCTAAAACATGGTTTGTATAAACATAAAAAAAATAATATTCAAAGAGGAAAAGGCTTCACTGAGACAACCCTAGGGACTCAGCTCCCATATCCATAGCAGAGTCAGCCACAACCGAGTCATCTTCATCTGATACAGACGCCTCTTTTCAATTTTCACTATGATTACTTTGAGCACCATCTACAACCCCGAAGTGGTTCTCGCCCTCAATAACAATGTTGTCAGGCGGGTCCCCATCCAGATAATTATCATGCCCCTCCGCTATGGAAATACTTCGGTTAGTTCTAGAGGAAGAAGGGGTTGTATCTAAACTAGGAGGCTTAGGAATTTTAGGAAAGGACACAATGCTATGATGAAGGGGGTTTAAATATGTGGAGACGTGCATGGGAGTTCTGAAACTGGGAATAACACGCATGTCTTGCATGGGAGATTGGGTAGCGTGCGGTTCATGTGGGAAAGATGTATTAGGGTCATTGGAGTGTTCATGCATGCCATGCATGGCAATAGGGATACTGTTTGGGTTGGTATTAGGGTTACCAGTGTTGGCATGCATGCCATGCATGGCAGTAGGGATACCATTTGGGTTGGTATTAGGGTTACCAGTGTTGGCATGCATGCCTTGCATGGCCATGGGAATACTATTAGGGCTGGTCTTAGGGATTGGATTTTTGGACAGAATCTGGATATTAGTGTTAACATTTTCTTTAGAAATAAGATTATCTAAAAGCAAGGGTGAAGAGTCCAAACGTGTGGAGATTTTCCTATAAGGATGGCTATTATTTTTCTTTTTAGGATATTTAGTTCTTAGCGCCAAAGACTGGAAACTTGTCGAAGTGGGCATGACATTATCATAATTGGGGCTCACCATATTGCCGTAAAATCATGGATAATCTCCTCCTCGATGACTGAATCTAAGACTCCAAATCTAGAATCCTGAATAATAGGACGCTGATGACATGTCTCCATATTCTTCGGGATATCTTTTGCATTGACTTTCCTGGCCTGAGGTTTTCGTACAACCACCATCCACGACCCAAATTTCGTCTCACTCCAACCAGCCAACTCTGTCTGAACAATCGCCTGTGTTTTCGTTGCCATAGGAGGAACTGGAAACTCCTTCTCTCTGGGAACAACTTCATCACTGTCCGGACAAGCATCCTTATAATGCCCAATCTTACCACAACCAAAGCAAATTGTAGGCAAATACTCATATTCCACCTGTTGGATTCTACCATCAAAGTTAAACTGAGATATTAATGGTTTATGAAGATCAATCTCAACCGCGATACGAGCGAATTTCCCTCTTTGTGCTTCAACCGTCTTATGATCAATCTTCACAACAGGTCTGACAATTTCCCCCAAACGTCTGATAATATTCTTGTGATATAAGTGTATATTCATCTCAGCAAGAGGGATCCAGGCGACAATCTTCTCAATCTTATTAGTCGCAACATCAAAAGACGGTGACCATTGCTGGACGATTAAATAATGTCCCATGACTGTCCACGGACCCTCCGTGAGAGCGTACTCCACATCTCTCTTATTAGAAAAATGGACCAAGTAATAATCCTGAGCAAGATCCACCACTGTAAAACCTTTAGTGGCACTCCAGATCGACTTCAAATGAGCCAACAACATGCGATATCCCAAGTTACGCCCTAAAATCTTAACCACCACGGAGTGTTCCCACGGTTGCGCCAGACATTCATGGACTCTATTAGAAAAAGCAATAAAAGGCATAGGTTCCTCATCCGTAAAGATAACATCATCCTCCTCTAAATCCCAATCATTTGTCTTACCAAAATGAACATTCTCAGCTCTCGCTTGCATCTCCATTACTATATCTGCAAAAGATGGGGGCGAGGGATTATCCCCATCCTCCCCTTACTCCCGAAATTTTGCCTTCTTGATTGAACGGTCGACCGCCAATGTCACTAGAATATCCATCGCAACGAAAAGTTTCTATTCTCTTTTTTTTTCAGTATCAAATAACTTTTGCTCAATTTCATTTAATTTCCAATGTGGAAAATTAGCTAGTAATTTGAGGTTAATACAAAAAATTATCAAAGGTCAAATTAGCTAGTAACAACGGTGTGGTTTTAAATTCAACAACTAGGATGTTATTATTTATTAACACTGCTACCTTTATTGTTCTTTGCAAAATCAAAAATCGATTTAAATTAATTAACTGCAGCTACACTAATAAAAATAATTAGAAGTCTAAAACAACGACAAAATCCAAACTCTCATCTTTACTGGGTTTCCAAACAAAAGGCCTTTGATTTCTTTTCCAAAATCTCTAAGCCGAAATTAAAAACCCAGAAGGTGGCGCAACTCCCACCTGCAGAAGCAGCAGTTGTCGCCGCCAATCTAACCTTCAAGAATCTTTCAGTGGGTATGTTTCTTTAGTGAGTTGTTGACAATTTAGTTATTAATCCTTGACCAGTAACTTCGCTTGGATTGACCATTGACTCCCAACGAGATAACTAAAAACTACCCTCGCAAACGTTAATACGACGTGTCTATTAATTTGTAATTTCTACGACTTATCATATTAGAATGGTTTAGGTAATGCGCGACTTGTCATACAAGTCTTACTCTGGAGTGAAAATAATACGATTGTCAATTCAATCACTGCGAAATGTACGACTCGCCGGTTATTTTAAACTGTTACACGTATTGTCCTAGAGTTTTTTCTCTTAATTCAGTCACAGCTCGAGTCTGAACCGTGAAAGCCTCAAAAATTTAGAAAACAATTTATTATTAAAAAAAAAGCTAAAAAAACAAAAGTGTTTTTGTTCCTTCCAATCGAGTCAGCCAAACAAGACTCGAAACAAAGCTTCAAAGTTTATTGAAAATAAAATAAAAATAAAAGAAAAAACACAAAAGCGACTTCCCCTCCCGTCGCCATCACTTATCCCTTCTTCTTCCCCCTCTCTCATCTCTCTTTCTTTCTTAAGTAAAAATCACTTGCTTAAACTCAAAAACACGTTACGAAGCGAACAAAATATTCACTTGTCTCTCTCCCTCAACTCCAAACACAACCTTTAATGCGGGCTCCCTCCCCCTTTCCTATCCAAGCATCATCATCATCATCCACACCGTTTTTATCTTCTCTCTTTCTATATCCGTGTTGGCAGCAATACCCGCAGGGCCCGATTAATTTGGGGTGGTATGGGAAAATCTAAAAATAAATTCGGGTCAGTTTCGGGTATGAGTCTAAGCCCCAAAAAATTTTCGGGTTTGGATTTGGGGATTTTGTCGAGTCCCTTAACCTGACCCAAAAATAAAAAGAACACAAAAAGAATTTTGCAAAAATCAGAACGCAATCCCTAGTCCCCCTTCTCTTTCTTGACTTCTTTATCGCGAAAGAGTGAGAACGACACACACTTGCGCCCACGCTGCAGCCGCCGCCACTGTCGCTAACTAATGCCGACGCCGACTCCTGTGCCGAAACAATCCGAGGATAACAAGTTAGTGGAAACACCATATGTATATTTTTGTCTTTTTAAAGTTTTTTATTAGTATTTTCGATACGATTGTTGGTATGATGAAGCAGTTTTGAAGGAAAATTGGATTCAATCAATTTCCTCGACCCTTTGAAACCATTGAAACTAACAAGTTGAGATAATGTTGACTCGCCAAAGATTAGGTGGATTGGGATTCTCCTTGCTTTATTGTGATCTTTTGATTTATCGAGAATGGCAGCAGCCTTTGGATTTTGGTATTAATTGAGGTTGCGAATTTGACAACCATGGTTGTAGACTTTTTGGCTTGTATTGTGATTTTAAATGTTTTGATTGATATTGCAGTCTCTGCTAGTGTAGCAAAATGCTACTTCTGCTATGAAATTCTTTTTTGTGTTCTTATGTTCAAACCAATTTCTTAAACTACCATTCGTTCCCATTAAAAGAAATTAAGATTGATAATACAATCTTAACTAAAAAATTAAGATGGATATTTTTTTTTTGTTTATGTTGTTATAGGTTTATAAAGAATCTTAGAATGTGCATCAATGGTGATGGCTACAAGTTTATGTTGAAGACTTAAAATTAATTTAATTTGTCACATGAAATTTGATCATTTGTAATTATGTTGAAAGCTTAGAATTATTATGTTTTTATTTATGTGGAGGTTGTTAAAATTTGATCACTTGTAATTTTATTTATAATATGGAATTTAATCATTTGTAATTTTATTTCTAAATATGGAGGTTTTTAGAATTATTAATTTAAAAAAAAGAATTGAAATATTCAAAAATTATTATTTAAAAAAATGGAGATCAGGTCCCCGCTTTAATCCCCGCTCAATTTGAGGATTTTTGGGGACATACCCAAACTATCCCCCATTATAATTTTTTGGGTATGGGGTGGGTTCGGGGGATAGCTTCCAAATCGGGTTCGGGTTTGGGGATCATGATCCCCGCCCCAAACCCACCCCATTGACATCACTATTCTGGATGGCTGATGTTTAGAACAAAAATACACGATTTTCCTTTTTTGTCTTTTTCATGCTTTGAGTGTAAAATTCAGTTTTATATTGCTTTGATAAGGATTTACTTTTTATTATTGTAGTTTCGTATTGGAAAGACATTGTTGATTTGTTGAGTCAAAAAGAAGCTTGCCGGAGTGAAGTTCATACCTCGCGATCAAGTTGATAAAGTAAAGTTTGTTACTTTTTAATGCTATATCTAGCTTGTGAAAGTTTTTATTTTGCTTATAATTTTAATTATGTATCTGCTAACTCGATTATTTGTTTTTAGGCAGAAGATGAAAAGTTGGATGCAAAAGGAAGGAAATCAAGTAGTAGGAAGGAAAAGCATAGGAGAAAGAAGAAGGGTTCAAGTTATGGTGGTAGTTTGGATGATGATCTTGAGAGAATAAAGAAACGGTCAAGAAGAAGCAAGAAATGGTACTCGTTGGATGAACGTTTAGAAAGTGAAAGTGAAAGTGAAAGTGATAGTGAGGACAGTTATGACCGAGATGAAAGGAAATATAGGAGTGGAAAACAGAAGAGGAAGAGAAGTACTGATAAAGGTTCAAGAACTGGTAGGAAACATTATTCTTTTGAGAATTATTCTTCATCTGGTTCAGACTATGAGGATCAGAAAGGAAGCAAGAGGAATAGAAAGAAAAGGAATAAGGAGAGACGGGATGAAGAGGACATTGTGGATGGCTTGTCTGGTATGCATTTTGCAGTGATTTTGTTTTTAAGTTTTTTTTAAAAAAATTGTATTCAAGTTTATCATGTTCATTTGATCCAAATTTTGTACGTTGCTATATATGACAATAGAGGATCAAAATCTTTTAAGGAGAAGGAAATTGTGAGAAAGGAAATGGGGTTAGAGTATATGTTGAGGCCTGCAGAGAGGACAGCAAGAAAGCCTTTGGTGCCTGTTGAGAAGCAACCAGACGAACCTCCTTATGAGGAGGTATGCTGTCAATTTGTTCTTACTTCCTTCTAGTTGCAATCTATTGATCATCTTTCATTTAGCCTTTCTTTATCCTCGTCTATTTTTTATTCTGAATTGTTGTTGCATCTGGTTAAAATTGGTTTTTTGGAGTAGCTCTTGTACTGGACCCGTTTTAGATATCTTCACATGTGCATGTATGATTCCTATGGAAAACATATTTGCTAGATGCCTTTATGGCTACATGATTGTCATGTGACTGCATATAACTTTATATTTATTTCTTTCAGTTTGTTAACATGAGTGTTCTGTTTGCTGTCATTTAGTCTACATGATTGTTTGCTATGTCTGCCAGATGCCAAAGGTGAATCTGAGAGAGTTGAATCCTTATCTGAAGGATAATGGAAGTGGCTATCCAGAAGATGAAAATGGGAATAAAAGTAGCGGAGAGCAACTTTTGTCTTCCTCACTTGTTGGTGATGGAGGTGCAAGCTGGAGACTTAAAGCTTTGAAGCGTGCCCAGGAGTAGGCAGCTCGAGAAGGATGACGATTTGACGAGGTATGCTACTATGCCTTTCAAATTTGATCAAGCATTACCAATATGAATTTTGCTCTTTATTCATTTAAATGGTTCAGGTTGTGGAAGAGCATTAGGGTTCTCATGGTCAACTAGCTATATCTGCCACATCTCACAAGGCTGCACCATCTCGTGCTCATTTACATGCCATAAAAAATAGAAAAAGCGGACTAACTGAAGATTGTCAAGCAGATGCCGAAGATCAAAAGGAAAAAGATACTCAGAAGGTAACTGCAACAGTTGATTTTCTCTCTCTCTCAATGATTTTGTGGTTTTTTAATTTGGATTCAAATACTTAAAGATTATATTCTGATTGAGAAACAGAAATTTTCCCAACACATTGGATTTTTGTGATTGTGATCCTTAGACCTCCAATAGAGATTACCTGAGGGATGTGTCTCTTCGGCATCCTGATATGAGAGCCCCTAAAGCTCGTGATTCATTGTCTTGGGCAAAGAAAAAAGGTTAACATATGTCTGCTAGGGATGCTAACATTGTCTCTGATGCATTCTCTGGCTTAAATAAGTTTGAAAATGATGGAAGCTTCATGCGTGAATTCAGTCATCAGCAGGGTAAAGATCCTGGTGGTCCTGTTGATTCCCATCCTAATGATGAGGGCAATGTCGAGTCAGAAGTGGTGTTATATGAAATAAAAGTACCTAGCGAAAGTACTGTTATGATTGAAGAGGGACTGGGTGCCAACAAGCTAGCTGTTAAGGCAATGCAACTGCGTTTGAAAGGAAAGCATGAAGAAGCTGAAAAACTTTTGGTATGATAATATTTTTTTTAACTTCTCTCCTCTCTTATTTGCATTTGGGGTGATAGGTGTTAAACCCATCTGGAGGTTATCCAATTTGACATAAAAGAATTAAAAGTGCCAAGTGAATTTGTCATAAAAAAAATTTACTATTTTTCTAGTGCTGTCTTTTGCGGAACTTTAAGATAGCAGGATAATAGCAGGATAAAGCTTCTTTTGAAGCTCCTGGTCAGGTCTTTTTATTTGTATTCATCTGGAGATTGGTCTATCCACCACCCTAACCCTTTTCATGAATAGGCTAAAAAGTCTTTACAGCCGCTTGGCTGTTTTGCCCATCTTTGTTGTTCCATCCACTACCAACTTTGCCAAGTGCGACCAACAAAGTGTTGGCTCCACTGGTAATGGAGTCCCCTTAAGTGGCTTGACCAGGTTTGCTCCTCAGTTCGAGTCGCAAGGAAGTCGCCTTTGTTGGGAGAACCTGTGCCTCCCGGTTCGAGCGGGGACTTCTAGTCTGGGTTGTGGACGGGCTTAAAGATGCCTCCCACAGTTGGGGTCCTTCCCAGGATACCTCGTGGTTAAAACAAAAAAAAAAAAAAAACTTTGCCAAGTGCTTCTTGTTTCTTTGAAGGAGAACATCGTAGGGACTTTTGCAATACTCTAGTTATTAAGGAGTTTATTTTATTTTATTTTTTATGTTGATCTGTATAATCTCCATGATGTTCTACCTCAGTCTTTCTTATACTTAAACTGAATTTTCTTTAACTTCTAATTGAAAAATCATGAAAATTATGATTTAATGTTTCTTACCATTGATATTCTTAGAGATAATTGGATTATTACCTTCTTCCAATTTTGTGAGCTAGTGCTCACAGAATTCCAGTGTTCGTAGTAGGGAGATATATTAGAATTGATGTTGTGAACTTGGCTATTAGGTTTGGGACAGATATATGCATGCATAATCTTTTATTTTCAAAGAAGATCTTTGTACTTTGTACTTGGACAGCTAGCTATTAATATTCTGAGCTTCTTCTTCGTGTTTAATTGTTTTTGTTTTTGTTTTTGTTTTTATTAGCAAGAAGTTGAGAAAATAAAGGCAAAGCAGGGTGCAGCTGATAATTCTTCTAAACATCAAGATGTTGGAAGCTCGGGCAGGTAATTTTGAATATTGTGATTGGAGATTCTATTCTTTCGGTACTTCTATGAAAATCTCAGTATTGGATTTCACAAATACCTTTCCAAATGGGTCAGTCTCAAACTGGTGGATTTCCTAAACTGGCTTGGTAAGCCCAATTTGATCCATCCTTTTAAAGCCCACCGACCATTGTCCCCACTCCCCTCCCATCTGGCCAAAACCCTAACGAAAATGTAAATAAATAAATAACTTTGCAGAAAACAATTGAAAGAAAAAGAAAACAATTAAAAGAAAAAAGGGCAAGTAAACCCCAGCTTTGGTTAAACCAGTTAACAAGTTCAAAGCTTTTAGGGCATCCTATAAGCTAGTAAACTACTCATGCAGCGAGCCACCGCAACCAGGTTGTTCTGCTCTGTGCTCTCCAACATTTGTCACCGACCCCCCCCCCCCTTTTTTTTCTATTTTATTTTTTTCCTACCTCACTTATTATTTCAATTTTTTTTATTGTTTCAAATTCTGTATTAATAAGTTTAATATATATATATAAAGGAAAAGGCCAGAGGCTACCCTCTTGTTCCCACCCTATGTAGCAATCCTCATCACGATAATAAAAAATGAGAAAAGCAAAATAGGAAAAAAAATTAAAAATTGCACAATTGAAATTGAATTAAAAAAATAAAACCAAAATAAATAAATAAATGAAAACAACAAATTTTCTTTTTGGCCTCTCTCTATTTCTTTGCTGCTCTCCGTGGACCCCTCTTTCTTTCTATCTCTCTCTTCTCTCTAAAATCTCGAAGAGCTGTCCTGTCTTAACTCAATTTGGGAACAGAACAGCCTCTGGTCTTCAGTTTCAGGTTCGATGATTCCATTAATTTTAATCTATACCCATTCCTTCCTTGTTTTGTTTTAGGGTTAGATGTTAATTGGGATTTTGGGGATTTATTTCTACGATCTTTTGTTTTTCGCTGATGATCGCTTTGGTCTTTATGGGTTTTTCTTTTATGCAATTGGGTTTATCTGGATAATTTTCTTTGTTTGAGTTTTTGTTTGTGCTACGTGTTTCTTTATCTTTTTAATCTGAACGATTGTTGTTGAGCTGGGTGTTTGACTTTATAATCTCATGATGTTAAAATAATTTTCTTATTGATTATGGGAAGATGGGGTTTTGGTATTTGGATTACAAAGGCTGAATTAAAGTTGATTGTTAGAAAACATATTGGGTATGGAAGTTGAAGATAATGGTATTTTAAAAAAAATTTGTGTGTTTTGTCATAATTTGGTTTTGGAGGAATTGAATATACAATAATAACAGCATTCGGGTAAAACTGCCATATTATAATTAATTCATTGGAGGCTTTTATAGCGCTGTCTTTTGCGGAACTTTAAGATAGTAGGATAATGTTTCTTTTGAAGCTCCTGGTTAGGTCTTTTCATTAGCATTCATCTGGAGATTGGTCTATCCACCACCCTAACCCTTTTCATGAATAGGCTAAAAAGTCTTTACGGCTGCTTGGCTGTTTTGCTAATCTTGGTTTTCCATCCACTGCCAACTTTGCTAAGTGCTTCTTGTTTCTTTGAAGGAGAACATCGTAGGGACTTTTGCAATACTCCAGTTATTAAGGAGTTTATTTTATTTTATTTTTATTTTTTATGTTGATCTGTATAAATCTCTATGATGTTCTACCTCAGTCTTTCTTAAACTGAATTTTTTTTAACTTCTGATTGAAAAATCATGAAAATTATGATTTAATGTTTCTTACCATTGATATTCTTAGAGATAATTGGATTATTTCTTGCTTCCAATTTTGTCCAGTGTTCGTAGTAGGGAGATATATTAGAATTGATGTTGTGCACTCGGTTATTAGGTTTGGGACAGATATATGCATGCATAATCTTTTATTTTCGAAGAAGATCTTTGTACTTTGTACTTGGACAGCCAGCTATTGAGATTGTGAGCTTCTTCTTCGTGTTTAATTGTATATTTTTTATTTTTGTTTTTGTTTTTATTAGCAAGAAGTTGAGAAAATGAAGGCAAAGCAGGGTGCGGCTGATAATTCTACTAAACATCAAGATGTTGGAAGCTTGGGCAGGTAATTTTGAATACTGTGATTGTAGATTCTATTCTTTTTTCTTATTTCCCTTTAAGTGTGTGAAGTTATTGAAAGAGTACTGTGCTTGGTAATCATGTGCCATATTAATATTTCGGAGGAGTTTTTGTACTAATGGATATTTCATTTTTTAATTTGTAGGCATGTTATTTATGATTTGTCTGTTCGAAAAAGGAAGGATGATGATGATGCTGATAGGAATCTAGCCCAAAAGATAATGCATAATAAACGATACAGTATATCTGGTCGGGCCGATGATGAATATGATTTTGAAGAAGGTCCAAGTTGAAAGTCCCGGAAGAAGAGAGGAGCAAATGATAATAAGGGTGCTGAAAGAGCTATTGCGAGATGTATCATAACTCAACAAGAGCGCTGCCTGTTTTGCTTTGAGAATCCAAACCGGCCAAGACACCTTGTTGTGGCAATAGCAAATTTTACTTATTTGGTGTTGCCACAGTGGCAGTCTGTCGTGCCTGGTCATTGCTGCATCTTGCCAGTGCAGGTAATGTTGTTTCTTTACTATAATCTATTACTTTCTTTTTACCCATAATGGGTTTTGTTTTCAGTTGAATGGTTTCCATGGTTGAACTTAAAACACATCATTTGGGGAATTCCAATATTTTGTTGGAATGGAGTCATTCTATTTATGATTCATGGCACCTGGAAGCAAATATTTATACTTAATGATGGCTGTGGGACACGGTGAATGTATGGGCATTGTGAAAAGTTTGATTAATCCCAAAGCGATTATAATTGTGAAATTTCCGTCACTTTTTGAATAATTTAAGTTCTTACATACTGCTGTCCACGATGGAAATTGTTTAATCTGAATGGGTGGCCCAGTGGTAAGGGTGAATGTAGGGTAAGATGTAAACTCATGTCTGGGTTTGACTCACACATGATGCAAAACTGTCGAACGCCAATATTATATCTTGCTGGAGGTTGCATATACTTGAGGGTTTATGTCTGTCAACCGAAAAGTAAAGGAATCCCTTTGTTCTCATACAGTTGACCTTTTATTATCATAAGGTTGACTTGATTTTAAGTTGTTCTATTCTGATTAAGAGTTTCTGCTTTTGCAGCATGAGTTGGCGACTAGAACCGTTGATAGTCATGTGTGGGATGAAATTCGTAACTTCAAGAAATGCCTTATCATGATGTTTGCCAAGCAAGAGAAGGAATTAGTGTTTCTCGAAACAGTGATGGGTTTGGGACAACAGCGTCGCCATTGTTTGATTGAGTGCATTCCGTTGCCCCAAAAAATTGTGAAACAGGCCCCTGTCTATTTCAAGAAGGTTAGATTCCGTCATTCATTCTCTCTCTCTATTGTTCTTCTGGTTCTCCTTGTCTATATTATGCTTCACTTTATTGTTAACTGTGGTTAATTTGACTGGCCTAAGTAAAGATGTTTTTGCTGCCCTTAACCTTGTGTAGGATTCCCATTTATTGCCAAATTAGTTGCACATTTATGTAAAACAAAATTGGAGGTTGGCATGGCATGTACATAGCTTGCATAATAAAGTAATGTCCCATAAAGTTCATGTTTTTGAACTGATCCTGCCATCCACATGAACGCCTCTTTTTGTTTGCAAGTACATGTATGTGCAATTCTTTTTGTCTCAATACATACAGTACAAGTATCTGAAATGAGCTGTTTCAGGCAATTGATGAAGCTGAAGATGAATGGAGCCAGCACAATGCAAAGAAGTTAATTGATACAAGTGTGAAGGGCTTGCGTGGTTCAATTCCAAAGGACTTTCCTTACTTCCACGTTGAGTTTGGTCTAAATAAGGGTTTCGTCCATGTAATTGATGATGAAACACAGTTTAAAAGCAGCTTCGGACTAAACGTCATAAGAGGCATGCTTCGCCTTCCTGAGGAAGACATGTACCGTCGTAGGAGGCATGAATCTGTGGAGACACAAAAGCAAGCGGTTGCAACTTTTGCGCAGGACTGGGAACCGTTTGACTGGACAAAACAACTTGAATAGAAAACTGTGCAGTGGGTCTAAAGCAATTCAGGACTTCAGTTATATTTATAGTGTTGTACATAGTTTTTTAATCCTAGTGATATGTCATCAAATTTTTGTCCTGGGTATGGTTAATTTTATTTTCTCATCATTAATACTGATAATTTTATATCTCTACACACTTGTTAGATGCAACTTCACTTGGGATACATAATTATGTACTTCAACTATCTAAATTCAGAATTACGTAGTCCCTTATTACGGTTACTCAAAAAGGGCTTGTCACTGACTAGTTTTAAAAGACACAGAACGCTTGTCCTGCAAGTAAGCCTCTGCAGCCGTTGTCTTAAGGATTCCCTAAACCATATCCTATTTAGATCTGTAATTCTTAAAAAGTACTTATAGATAAAACAGATCATAATTCCACTGCAGTAACTGAGTTTTCTGAGTCTGTTTTGGATTAGGAATCCTCGAAAAAATCGCTAAATATAATAAGCGGATCAACGCTTTGATAATTCAACTGCCGGCGCTGTTGGACTTGCGGGATCCATCAGATGGAGAGGGCCTCATCGTCGTTGGTTCTGTATTTTCATTTTTCTCATCTGTTTTTGCTGTTTTGAAATTTGTCTTTCAGTGATGATGAATTGAGGGGAAAAAAGAAAAAACATGGGTTAATTTTTTTTAAAATTTCTTTGGTGGTATTTCCAAATTCCTTGTTTGTTTGTTCTCTTAAGTTACAGTTTTTTCCTTTAGATAAATAAACAAACATGTTCAATTCAAAACAGTTTTTTTTTTTTTTTGAAGATGATTTGTTGATTTATTTATTTATTTCTAAGATGCTCAACTCAACATAATCGAAATATATCAATCAGTTGCTAATTAATTGTTCAGGGAATCCGGTGACGATAATATTATTATGGAAAGCCTCGGCGGCATAGACCGGATATCGGATTTTCCGGAACCACTACTATATCACATTTTGTCGTTCTTGCCATTCAAACAAATGGTTCAAAGAGGAAACTTTGCGCATACGCCACAATGAGATGTATAAGGTTAACGAATTTCTCACTTTTTGTGCCTGGATACTCACTAGAAATATGCCGTCCGTACATAGACCAATGCATGTTCTATGCTTCAGGATGGAATGGCAAAGAGCTGAGTCTTGAGCTTCGGTTCGGCAATCCTAGATTCAATTTGCCAAAGTGTTAAGTTATCGTCGTTGACATAATTGTTTTTCTAAGGAGGGTTGGTGCAATCGATCTGGTGCTTCAGAGTCTACTTACTGGGTGTCCCTTGATCGAGTATCTAAGTCTGCATGCATGCCCAGGGCTTAAAAATCTAGAGTTATCTGGTCTTACCAAACTCAATAAATTCAAGGTTTATGGTGCTGAGAAACTTCAACGGCTTTGAATCAAAGCACAGAATGTCCAAAAAGTTACAATTCGAGGGCCACTCTCATTTCAATGCGAGTTCAACTCAGCCTCATGTGAGTTTCTCAAACACTTGACATTTTCCCATGCTCCTATAGAGGATGAGTGTCTTTGCAACCAAATTTCTAAATTTCCGCTTCTTGAGAGCTTACTTATAACACTGACTGTTATGACTTGAAGAGCATCAACATCTCTAGCCGCAGTATTAAGATGTTGAAGATTTGTGAATGTATGGGGTTGGTTGAAGTCAAGATTGAAGCTCCCAATGTCTTCTCTCAAGGTACTGCATTTTTGTTCATTTGTTTGAATTCAATACTGGATCCATGCAATGGGGATGAAATCCAGTGCTGGTACTTTTAGTCTGCTTTATTAATCATTCGGTTTACTATGTTCTCGTAAAAGGATGTCGTACTCTAATGTTTTTAAAAACTGAATCAGCTTTCCAGATTTAGATTGTTGTCTTTGTACACCAGGTGTATTAGCCGTACAACAGAAGCCTTGTATCTTTATCTAAGCCTGCACATACGTGAAATTCTTGGCTGGGATTTTTGAAGTTTTAATGCCTGTCATCAAACGGAAAATATGCATGTACTGGGGGAACCATTCGACTGGACAAAACAACTTGAATAGGAAACAGAGCTGTACTCTAAAGCAATTCAGGATTTCAGCTTCAACTGCCTTGCCATTTTTTATCAGTGGTTGATTATGTGTAGATGATAAGAGGAGAAAGAACCGAAAAATAAAAAATAAAAAAATGTTCACATTTTGAGTTGAAGTGTGACCGGAGTTGATTCAATTTCACTTTTTTGAAGTATTCTTTCATTGTAAACAGATTCAATCACATATTTATTTAACAGATGCTTGAACAATCAGATTACTTGTTAAAAGGTATGCCTACACTTTTTGAGTAAAAAGATTTTGTAATTTTTTTAACCACACGACACGGGCTTTATTATCTTTTATTGTATATTAGTCCATATATATTAGTCCTGGTAGTAATTTGATTATGGTAGTAATATCATATCTAATGATTTATATATTAGGGTTTATGAAAAAATAAAACATAATTGCATTTCTGTTAAAATATTAAGATTATAATATAACTTTAAAAATGTGTAGTTACTTATTTAATAAGTTACTTTTAAGAAGTGACATTCTACTTACTTTTAATAAATAGTTACTGTCAAAATGAAGAAAATTACAAAATAAATAATTTTTACAAAATTTTCCAAATAATATTTTTGTCAAAAATTACTCATTAAATAGCTTATTGAATTTCAACTTCAATCCCAAACAAGGCTAAGAATTCATATAGAAAAAGAGAATATTCAAAATTCAATTCATTCATGCTATTCAACATATTCCTTTCAATAAGAAATGCTGATTAATTCAGGTCAGCAACACAACAAAGATACCAACAAATCTTTAAATCAAATTCATAAAAAGAATGTAGACACATGATGAAGTCATGATAGCATCTATAATTCCCAATGAAAAGTGGGTTGGTAAAATTGAACTTATTTCAAGATAGAATAATATAAGACTTCCCAAGTAATATCCCAATATTCTCATCTTAAGTATTGATGTAGCATTATTTATTGTTCTATCACATCATCTAATGGATGGATGCCACCCTACTTAGGATTGTAAAGGTTAGAAACACACTTAGAAAATGTAGAATCGCTCTTTAAGATTAAAGTAATAACTAAAAGAAAAAATCAAATTCACAATAACCAAAACAACTTAAGATGACAATAACTAGATTAAAGAATTTTAGCAATTCAACACAAAGGAGCATCTTAACCAACCCAAAAATACAAAACACCATTAGAAAAGGTTCTAGAACCTCTCTTACATTACCTTTTTTGCTCATTGCAAAAGATCAAAATTAAAATCAAATATATGGTCAAGGTTCAAAGTTCAAACCCTTAGGAATACTTTTCAAACTCAATCTTGGGGATACTTATCTAGGATATTTATATCCACAAGTTTCCTGAATATTAAGGTTGTGGAATCCACAATAGTCCTAATTTAAAACGCAATGACTTGTGGGTTTACATATGCATACAAACACACACACGTACTCAACTCTTAAAATAGATAATGCCTATTTTGCAAGAATAGCCAAAATCACATCTTTTTGAATAAGAACTAAAGTTACAAATATATGGTCAGGGTTTAAAGTTCAAACCCCATCTTAGGGATACTTTTCAAACTCAATCTTGGGGATACTTATCTAGGATATTTATACCCACAAGTTTCTTGAATACTAAGGTTGTGGAATCCGCAATAGTCCTAACTTAAAACGCAATGACTTGTAGGTTTACATATACATACAAACACACACACACGTAATCAACTCTTAAAATAGATAATGCATATTTTGCAAGAATAGCCAAAATCACATCTTTTTGAAAAAGAACTAAAGTTAAAAAGACTCAAACCAATCAGACAAGAAATCTCAAACTAGCCATGAACACAATTTGAATTCAAAAATACTAACAACCAACTAGATCTTACTTAACTACCTGGCAACAACAACGAGTGGATCCATCCAATTCAATTGGTAAAAAGTAAAATCATTTGTGTGGAAACAAGAAGTCTTAAGGTTCAAACACTGCTCACATTAGGGGGGGGGGGGGGCACAACCCTCACGGCGCCCCTGGGGCATTTGGCCCCCCGACCTGCAGGCACTACTTTTGGGCAGGCCTCTGCAGGCACCCTCCCCTGGACGTCACGAGGCGCCTCACAAAGCCTTGCCCCAATCCGAGTCCGGCGGAGGCCACACCCCCCCGCCCACCGCTAAGGCTATAGCACACCCATCACGCGCCCCTGGGGCATTTGGCCCCCCAACCTGCAGGCACTATTTTTGGGGCGGGCCTCTGCACGCACCCTCCCCCGGGCGCCCCGAGGCGCCTCGCAAAACCTTGCCCCATTTCGAGTCTGGCGGAGGCTACACCCCCCCACCCACCGCCAAGGCTATAGCACACCCGTCTTGGCGCCCTTGGGGCATTTAGCCCCCCGACTTGCGGGCACTATTTTTGGGCAGGCCTCAGCACGCACCCTCCCTTGGGCGCCCCGAGGTGCCGCGCAAAGCCTTTTCACATTCCGAGCCCCGCGGAGGCCACAACCTGCCGCCCCCCACCAAGGCTATAGCCCACCCGTCCCGGCGCCCCTGGGGCCTCTGGCCCCCTGACTTGCGGGCACTATTTTTGGGCGGGCCTCTGCATGCACCCTCCCCCAGGCGCCCCAAGGCACCTCGCAAAGCGTTGCCCCATTCCCAGTCCGGCGGTGGCCACACCCGCCCCCCCACCGCCAAGGCTATAGCACACCCGTTACGGCGCCCCTGGGGCATTTGGCACCCCAACCTGCGGGTACTATTTTTTGGCGGGCCTCTGCACACACCCTCCCCTAGTAACACACATAGATATTCCATGGCGGTTAATTTTTGGTTAAATACAACATAATAAATCAATACCATTTATTAGTTTTTACAATATATAGCACGGAACAGAAACTATGGTAAAGAATGAGTGGTTAAATGTAAAATGTCCAGCCCAAAAATCCAATTGAGCGATTTTTAAGTAACTTTTTTTCTTTAGAACTAGTTTAAGATTGCGGTTGCTGATTAAATGAATTGTTTCAACTATAAAGATATGATAAAAAAATTAGTTTAGTGTTTAGTAAATTATATTATTGTGGTTGCCACGAGTTTGCAAAGTAATGTGTATGCATTTGATAATTTTTATTACAAATGTGTTATTTTATTATATAATAACCAAAATAGATGTAAGTATAAAGTACCTTTTATTTTTTTAAGTATGTTTAATCATGTTTAGGCATGCTTTTTTTTCTTTTTAAAAGACATAAAAAATATCATTAAGTGAAAAAAATCAAGGTTATAATAAGAACTCTAAAAAGATGTGGTAACTTATTTAATAAGTTGTTTATAAAAATCAACTCCTTACTTATTTTTAAAAGCTGCAATCAAAATGAAAAAAAATTATAAAATAAGTAATTTTTCAAAATTTACCAAATTATTTTTTTTATCATAATTTATGAAATAAGTAGTTTGTTGTATTTTAATGTCAAATCCAAACATAGCCTTAGTTGGTAGCTATCGTTTAAATCTTAAAATTGAAAACGAGTAAAAAAAAAAATTACTGGGATTTACTTTCAAAAATAGATAAATTTTTATTAATCTCTTTATGAATTGATTATTTTAAATTACTCTGTTATTTTTGAAAAGGCCAAAAAAGGGATTAGTTGAGCATTTCAGCCTGAGAAAAACGGTAAACGTGCATTGGGAA
This sequence comes from Citrus x changshan-huyou, assembly GCA_039657385.1. Classification (NCBI taxonomy): domain Eukaryota; kingdom Viridiplantae; phylum Streptophyta; class Magnoliopsida; order Sapindales; family Rutaceae; genus Citrus; species Citrus x changshan-huyou. The sequence continues at coordinate 13,865,451 of CM077555.1, forward strand.
CCGGACAATCTTGGAAAAGGTGAAAACAAATGAGACCCGCATCCTTTTCATCATGCCCTCGTCATCTGGCTTACACGTGTCCATCTATCAACCCCATGTACCCCAGAGCTGCTTTCACTTGTCATGTGGTTCCACTTTTCTCTTCCCATGTCACCCATTTCGGCAGGCACTTCTTTCTCCAATTCTCTCTCACAATCGCAACAATCCTACTAATACTAAAACTCGCTTCTCTTGTTCTCCATTTTTCCCAAATGAACAAACAGATTGAAACCATATATAGCATTAGCAAAATGTAATAAAATCGACGTCATGTCTATGTTGCATTCATTTCATTTGAGTTAACTTAAGTTGGGTTCACACTTTTGCATGTGGTTATATCACCACCATCATCATCATCCATGCATAAAAAAAAAATTCCCATTATTTATACATCTATTATTTGTTAGTCTTTGAGGGAATTGAGATTCAAGAATGGCTCGAATTTGAGTGGATGCACTGTAGTATTGTTAGTGATCACTCATACATTGTTAATATTGTTAGTATTGTTTGTGATTTGTTAGTTTATAAGGGAATTGAGAATAAAAAATGGATGGAATTTGAGTGGATACATGTTTTTATTTTATTAGTGATAACTTACCATCATTATCATATATATATGTGTGTGTGTAAATCCCACATGTGATAAACTAATTATTGTTACATTTGTGATTTGATAGTTTTTGTGAGGGGATTTGAGGATCAAGAATGGCCGGAAACGAGTGGATAAATGGGTACTTGGAGGCGATATTGGACAGTGGGGCATCAGCAATAGAGGAGCAGCAGAAGCAAACCCCAGTGAACTTGGCAGATAGAGGGCATTTCAATCCAACCAAATATTTTGTTGAGGAAGTGGTGACGAGTGTCGATGAGACTGATCTTTACAGGACTTGGATCAAGGTTGTTGCCACTCGTAACACCCGTGAGCGCAGCTCTAGGCTTGAGAACATGTGCTGGCGCATTTGGCATCTTACCCGCAAAAAGAAACAGGTCCTTCAATTTTTGTCTTGCAATGTTAGTTAGTTTTAGTGGTTGTCTTCGGATGAAATGTGATATGTGTTTTTGTTCTTTATATGGCTGTTAATGCTTTGGAATCTTGAATATTCGAATAGTGAGTGTGATTATTTTTAAGGATTATTAATCAGTCTCGGAGCCTAATTATCAAAGAAAAATTTTAAATGTTATCATGCGGTTAAATGAGTTGAATTCATTATACTTCACAATCTTTATAACATATGGATATATTTATGGACTGTGTGCTTTTATGTTCCTGTTGATTATTTTGCTAATGATTAATAAATCAAAATGTGTATGTCCTGTTTTGGTAAGCATCAAAGGAAGGATCTATTACTCGGTTTTAGAACCTAATCACATAAGGGGAAAATTCATAATTGTAAAGTAATAGATCTTTTCAGTGTCAGTGCTGTGTGTGCATGTGTGCTTGCACAAGTTGTTTGCTGATTTGACAAAGGTTTTGCAATCTCTCCATTAGCATTATTCCCAAATCAGCCGGCAATCACATTGGCTATTGTAGTTTCTAAAACTGAGAGAAACCTATGAACAATTTTTTTTTTTTTCACTTGTGCACAAATGGTAACATTCTAGTCATTAATCCAACTTCTGTGCTAGTAAATTTCAGTTTAGATAAATTTTACTTTGGTTTTTATAATAACAATATAATTATGTTGCTAAACTAGCAAACATTATCTGTACAGTTGGAATGGGAGGAATTACAACGATTGGCTAATCGGAGATTGGAGCGGGAACAAGGACGCAGGGATGTGACTGAAGACATGTCTGAGGACCTATCAGAAGGAGAGAAGGGAGATGGTGTGGGGGAAATACAGACACCTGATACCCCAAGGAAAAAGTTCCAACGGAACTTTTCCAACCTGGAAGTATGGTCTGATGATAAGAAGGAAAAGAAGCTCTATATTGTTCTCATTAGGTATGATTCTGTCCAATATATGATAGTCGTATTAAGGACTTGTTTTCTTATGGTGTTCAAGCCATCTAACTGCTTGATCAATCTATTAAATCTTTGAACATCATTATTTTGCTACTGAGTTCCTTAGGGTCTGTTTGGAAATGACTAGTGGTCACTGGGACTATGTTTGATGCCTCCTGTTTCAAAACAGTCAGGAGAACGGAATTAACTACCCTCGTTTAAATGTCTTCTTTTCCTTTATATAATGTTTCATTAAGTCTGGTTTTTGAGAAGATGAAGGAAAAGGGATAAATCATAGAGTTCTATAGCTCCTGCTGCAACTGAATCCAGTTTATTAATGTCACCTACCCTTCCCTCTCCCTTTTTGTTGTTCTTAGGGGCCAGACAAGAGTATTAAGACCAAAAACCTTATATCAACACAATACTCTATCTTAAATAAATGATATTAATTATATGAAAGAGAAGATACATTAGTTGTTCAATCCTACAGAATCACTAATCAAGTTAAGCTACGAGCATCATTCAAGATGAAATACAAGTGCCGCTATTACTCGTAACCAACTTAGACTTGATTGTTATTGCATGCATGGCTATAACTTGTATATCTGGGGCTTCTTTAACTCTCTATGACTGATATTCTCAGTAATTTCATTATAGGACCCGTTAAATCCCCCATATACAACTTATAAAACTCTTTTGTCTTTATTACCAGCTTGCATGGTTTGGTCCGAGGAGAAAACATGGAGCTTGGTCGAGATTCTGACACCGGTGGACAGGTAGCCACTTCATTCCAATTCAAATTACAAACATGATTGCTGATGTATCTGTTCTTATTTGCTTCTGTCCTGTGCTTACATGAAATAATTTACAGATAAAATATGTGGTAGAGCTTGCCCGGGCACTTGCAAGAATGCCTGGTGTATACAGGGTAGATCTTTTTTCTCGTCAAGTCTCCTCACCTGAGGTTGATTGGAGTTATGGTGAGCCAGCTGAAATGCTGACTGGTGGCCCTGAGGATGATGGCATTGAAGTAGGAGAGAGCAGTGGAGCGTATATTATAAGGATTCCTTTTGGTCCACGTGACAAGTACCTACGGAAAGAATTACTTTGGCCATATATTCAAGAATTTGTGGATGGAGCTCTAGCTCATTGTCTTAATATGTCAAAAGTCTTAGGCGAACAAATTGGTGGAGGCCAGCCTGTCTGGCCATATGTGATTCACGGCCACTACGCGGATGCAGGGGATAGCGCTGCTCTCCTTTCAGGTGCTTTGAATGTTCCAATGGTTCTAACTGGACATTCACTTGGAAGAAACAAGCTTGAACAACTTCTTAAGCAGGGACGACAATCAAAAGAGGATATCAATTCAACTTATAAAATTATGAGGAGGATAGAAGGAGAAGAACTTTCCCTTGATGCTGCTGAACTAGTGATCACGAGCACAAAACAGGAGATTGATGAGCAATGGGGACTTTATGATGGATTTGATGTCAAGCTTGAGAAAGTCTTACGTGCTCGTGCTAGACGTGGGGTAAATTGCCATGGCCGATACATGCCAAGGATGGTGGTAAGAATGCTTTTCATTTTTTTTTTAATAGCTGTTCTATTTTCTGATTGTGAGAGTCATGGTTAATTGAAACATGGAAAGGAAGGAAGAATGTATAAAAATATATGCTGAGACTGAATCTTCATCTCTCTCCAAACGTCGTAATATAATACCTTCTTTGAATTTTCTCAATGGAAAACTTCATTCTATTAAGTTCCCCATTCATACACTACACTGTCAAATAAAAAAGCAACTCAAGGTTCATATATATATATATTATTACTGCCAATCACGAACTCATGTTTTTAAGTTTCAAGTTAGGATACTAAAAACATTAAAAGCTAATGATAGCATGATTCTACTTTTTGATTATTTCTAAAGTTCAAATTTCTCAGGTTATTCCCCCTGGCATGGATTTCAGCAATGTTGTTGCGCAAGAAGACACTCCTGAGGTTGATGGGGAGCTCACGTCACTTATTGGTGGTACTGATGGATCTTCTCCTAAAGCAATTCCAGCGATATGGTCTGATGTGAGTGCCTCACCACAATTCTCATAGTGCAGCGCCACAATTTAACTGTTATTGTTTGATAGCTATATGTTTTGGCAGGTTATGCGGTTCCTTACAAATCCCCACAAACCAATGATCTTGGCTTTATCAAGGCCTGATCCAAAGAAGAATATAACAACGCTTTTAAAGGCCTTTGGAGAGTGTCGGCCCCTAAGGGAGCTTGCTAATCTTGTAAGTACGTGATTTATTTAGGTTTAAGATATAACATTCTCAACGTAACTAACATGCCTTTACATAGACTCTAATTATGGGGAATCGAGATGATATTGAGGAGATGTCTAGCGGAAATGCTAGTGTGCTTATAACAGTGTTGAAATTGATTGATAAGTATGATCTTTATGGGCAAGTTGCTTATCCAAAGCATCACAAGCAATATGATGTTCCAGAAATATACCGACTTGCGGCAAAAACAAAGGTTTGCAGAAGCTTAAATTTCTTAAACTAGATTTATATGGTTTTACTTTGATGATTAGATAAGTGAAAAAAAATAGTGCAGGGAGTCTTCATAAATCCAGCTTTGGTTGAACCATTTGGGCTCACATTGATTGAGGTTGGTTATGAGTCCTTTACTCTTTTTTGTGAATTAATTTTTATATGCAAGGAATGGACTTGATCTGTATCTGTTTCAAACTATATAGGCAGCAGCTCATGGGCTTCCAATGGTGGCTACTAAAAATGGAGGACCCGTTGATATACATCGAGTAAGGATGACCTGCGTGTATTTCTATAAAAAAGATATGACTTGGCTACTTGTTAGGTTGTTCAATATCAACTGCTCAACAAGAAAATACTGAGGAAAAGGAATATCTAAAATCTATAACTTAACGTTTAGTTGGGTTGTTATTATTGTTTACATTTTTTTTTCCATCTTTGTCAAGTCAGCTGTCTAGCACATGTCAGTGCTAGTTGGCTCAATTAGTAAAACCTCTTGGGTTGTACAGGCGGTCTGGGGAACCCTGCTCACATGGGTGGAGAAGGGATTTAGTTTTTGGCGTTTCTAGTGTCGCAATGCTTTTAAAAAAAAAAAGAAAGAAAAAGAAAAATCAGGTGTCAAACACGTAGGCATTTGTTCGAGCAGAAATTTATTTGATCCTTTTAATGGCGCAATTACTCTATCTCTTTATGATTTTAGGCACTGAATAATGGCCTGCTTGTGGACCCTCATGATCAACAAGCCATTGCCGATGCACTGCTTAAGTTGGTATCAGAGAAGAACTTATGGGTTGAATGTAGAAAAAATGGTTGGAAGAATATACATCTTTTCTCATGGCCTGAGCATTGCCGCACTTACTTGACCAGAGTAGCAGCTTGTCGGATGAGGCACCCACAGTGGCAAACTGATACTCCAGTGGACGAGATGGCTGCTGAAGAATCTTCCTTTAATGACTCCCTTAAGGATGTGCAGGACATGTCGCTTAGGCTCTCTGTGGATGGAGATAAATCATCTCTAAATGGGTCTCTCGACTATACAGCTGCATCTTCCGGTGACCCCGTGCAAGACCAAGTGAAACGAGTTCTAAGCAAGATCAAGAAACCAGATTCTGATTCAAATGATAAGGAAGCTGAGAAGAAATTGCTTGAGAATGTTGTAAGCAAGTATCCCATGTTGAGGCGGAGACGTAGGTTGATTGTTATTGCACTTGACTGCTATGACAGCAAAGGGGCTCCTGATAAAAAAATGATTCAGATAATGTATGATGTATTTAAAGCTGTTCGATTGGATCCTCAGACTGCAAGAGTCACAGGATTTGCTCTATCAACAGCAATGCCTGTGTCTGAAACAATAGAATTCTTGAATTCAATGAAAATTGAAGCAAACGAATTTGATGCTTTAATTTGCAGCAGTGGGGGTGAAATGTATTACCCAGGTACTTATACAGAAGAAGGTGGAAAGCTTTTTCCAGATCCTGACTATGCATCACATATTGACTACCGTTGGGGATGTGACGGTCTGAAGAAAACCATTTGGAAGCTTATGAATACAACTGAAGGTGGAGAAAATTCTAAAAATTCTTCCAGCCCCATTCAGGAGGATCAGAAATCAAGCAATGCCCACTGCATTTCATATCTGATAAAAGATCCCAGTAAGGTAATGAGAAAGGTGGGCTTCACTTCAATGGTATGGCGAGTAACTTGTTGGAGTGGCAGGACTTAATAATGGTGGTTTGGTATTGCAGGCTAGGCGTATCGATGATTTGAGGCAGAAGCTTAGGATGCGAGGTCTTCGTTGCCATCCAATGTATTGCAGGAACTCAACGAGAATGCAAATTGTTCCTCTCCTTGCCTCTAGATCACAAGCACTCAGGTACAAATACACAATTAGGCTCATTTTCTACATTACAAGTATTGACCTTTCACTGTTGATATAATAAGTTTATGTCGCAACAGCATTTGCGTGCATTTATGTTGTATATATACATTACTTTTCTCTAGTGCATGCTCAGATTTTGTTAGTCAAACGTTCTACCTATTTCCCCTCCATTTACCTATTTTAATATCATGTTCAATTCATTATTTCTTTCCTTTGCTGTATATCGGTTTGTTGACAAACATTTTTTTGTTCTGAAAGTCCTAGATAGTCATGGCAAAAAGTAGCCCCTTCGATCGACAAAGTGAAGCCATGACTATAGTCCATAGATTTAAGTCATGGCAAAAATTAGTAAAATTGAAAACAAGAAACACAGAGCTTGGGTCTTCGCAGTTCATGATAATTGTGTTATTTTTGGACAGTGTAGTGTGGTGTGGTAAGGTGATAATCTAGTCCTCAATTTTTATTTTTTTTTGGATTTTACATTTTTTTATCCTTAGATTTATGTATAGAAATATCCCTTCTAAACAATGATTGATAAAAATCTTTTTGGTTGTGAACCACCATATTCTTTTTCCAATTCCAGTGACATAAATCAATAATCTACTCAAATCATACTAGCAATTGTCATGTGAATTTATGAAACATTGAGCTTTCTCATTGATCTATAATTTGTTTGTTTTGAGGCAAATGTAAAACCTTCTTTAAGGGGGGGTATTTATAGAACAATCGCAATGAAGTGATGAAGAAGGATTAAAAGAAATTATCTTATTTAGAGAGAGTTTTTGGAGGAAGAAGAAATGGTGATGAGATTAGTTGTAGGATTATACCAAAATATGATTTGAATATCAATAGTTAACTTTTTTTTTCCCTGTATTTTTTTACATTAAGTACTAAAATATCAATAGTTACAAGGTGATCGATTAGTTGTAGGATTATACCAAAATATGATTTGAATTGATTTTTTTCTTTAGTTGTTTTAAGTTAGGATTCTCGAAGCTGTTGGTTACAGGCAACAGATGGGATTTTGCTAAAATCTTTGACAGGACCTGAGCCTAATTGTTCACATGTATGTATGTTTGTGTGTGTGTGTAACCACAGCATTTGTGAGCATGTGTATGTACATATTCACATTAGTTAAATTATGACTATATCTGTTAAACTATGAATTCATATACTCAACAAAAACTAGATCATTCAGCTGTTCTCTATCGTCACTTCTAAAATTAGTTTTATTGGTTTGATAATTAGTTATGTCAATCTGGTTCTTTGCATGCTTGCTACATTTGACTTATCCATTATTAAGAACATTTTTTTCAATTTTTTTGTGATGAAAAATGATGCTATTCTAGTGGTTTATTTTCATGAAGAACTTATAGCTTTCATAATTATTTAGTCACATTATTTAGTGGCTGGTCTATTACAGAGACATTGTTTAAATGGGGCATGATTATAATCACTTTTGGATAAAAGCATTAATTATTCTTCTGATTGTTAGGTATCTGTTTGTTCGTTGGAGATTGAATGTCGCCAACATGTTCGTCATTCTTGGTGAAAGTGGCGATACAGATTATGAGGAACTCATTTCCGGGGCTCATAAAACCTTAATCATGAAAGGGGTGGTGGAAAAGGGTTCGGAAGAGCTGCTCAGAACCACAAACCTACGAGATGACATTGTTCCGAGTGAGAGCCCTTTGATTGCGCATGTAAATGCAAACGCAAAGGTTGATGAAATCGCCAATGCTCTAAGACAAGTGGGTAAAGCTTCCGTGGGAATGTGAGATAGTAGTAATCTCTGTAAATTTTTTTTTTTACCCTCTTCAACTTCTCTATTATTATTGCATCCTTTTTTTTTTTTTTTTTTTTTTTTTGGCGCTCAAATGCAGTGGAAGTTTCCTGTTCATTGGGAGGATTTTCTTATACGGAATTTTTTTTTTCTGGATTTAATGGCAAATGTAGCCTAATCGTAGAAAAGCTTTAGTTGTTAAATTTGAGTACAAATGGACCACTCAAAGATGATCGGCTTCAGAATCTTACGTTGTCTCGTTTAGAAATCAGGGTTATGGGTCCGGTTATAGTACAACTGTGGTATGGTACCACAGTTGTTTTCAGTCGTTAGATCCAACTTATGGTAACAACTGTTGCTGAATCTAATACCTGGATGCAATTGTGGTATGCACCTTAGTTTTACCCCTATATATGATGAGCATCTTCTCGACCAATTAATAATACGTGGCCATTTGCGTGGATGCACAACGAAAACCACGGGGACCTACTATGGGAAAACAAATTGTTACAGCAAAGTTCATTCAACGAGAGCCATTAGTTTCTCTCATTCAAGTCACTTCATTTCTGATTGTAGTGCAGTTTCAGAGGAGTATATATGGTTTTTGGTTTTTAAAAATTCAGTGCGTCGATAACTGTCAAGACAAAAAATTCTATAATGTCATGGTTAAAAATTACAGCATCAATGCCATAATAAATGCAAAATTTAAAAATTACACGGAAAACTAATAAATAAAAGGTAAAATAAGTAAATTACTCATTATCTCTTAGAAATCATTCTTGAGTTATGTATTATGAGCATCTTCTCAAATAATTAACAATACATGGCCATTTGGGTGGATCCAAAAGTAAAACCACGCAAACCTAGACACAGAGCAAGCAAATATCATACTATGTGAAAACAAATTGTTACAACAAAGTTCATTCAATAAGAGCCATTAGTTTCTCTCACTCAATCACTTTGTTTCTGTAGTTTGAGAGGAGTATATATAGTTTTTGGTTTTTGGAATTTAGTGCATCTATAACAATCAAGTCAGAAAAATCTATAATGTTGTGGTTAAAATTACAACGTCAATTCTATGATAAATATAAAGTTTTTAAATTACATATAAGATTAGTAAATAAAATGTAAAATAAATAAATTTATAATAGACAATTAATTATTAAAACAATTAACATAATTTCTGTAGAATTTTAGTGGAAAATAATTTATTCATTTACCTTAATTAAACAAAGGAAAAAAACACTCATCGGTTAAAAAAAGTAAAATTGTGCTGACAACAATGGAATAAGTTTTATTAATTTTTTTTAAAAAATCTATTACTAGTATAAAAATGTAAAATAATTAATTATAGGTAATGACCTTTTTTCCAAAACCGTGATTCAAATTGTTTAATGACCGTTATTTCATTAAAAGTAATAAAATATAATATTACAGAAGCCATTCGTACGAAACAGTAGCCAAGCAAATCTCAGGCCCCGTTTGGGATTGCTTTTGGGAGGGTTAAAAGTGATTTTAAAAATCTAAAAGCTAATTTTGGTGTTTGGTAAAAAAAAATTAAAATCACTTTTGCCAGAATCAGCTCCTCCTACAGTTAATTTTGAAAAGCAGGGAAGAAGTAACTTTTAGATTCTGATTTTGAGAATCAATTTTATCATTTAATATAATTCCATAAATATCCTTACAATTATTACTTAAACCCAAAATTATCCTTATTTAAATTGAAAACAAAATCAATATTTTAATAATTTTTTATTATAATTAACACACACCTTTCGTTTACCCTATTTCTTCATATTTTGTGTTCTATCAAAACTTCTCTACTACAACAAAGCAACATCCAGTACGTGTTCCATCACCATATTCAATAACAGTATATTGAATAACACGAGACGACACTGGCATATGCCCTGCCGCCGCTGCTGTTTTGTCAATTAGTTGATTATTATTTGTCTTACAGTACGAACTGAACATCCAGTACGTGTTCCATCATCCTTTTCATGCCAATTCAATATGTTTTTATTATAATATTCATTGTTTGTCTTATTTAAATTTTTTATTATAAATGATTCTATGGCTATGCAATTTTTATTATTATAATCTTTGTTATTTGTCTTACTTGCGTTTGTTTACATATAATTTTCGGTGGCTGGTTAGTTTTTAAAGTTTGTTGCATAATGAAAAAGACAAAAATGCTATCTTTCACGTGGTGTAGTTGTTTAATTTGTTTCGAATGCTTCCTCTGTTTTGTTTTTTCATTTAAAATCATTTACAAGCGGATGTTGCTAAAAATATTTTGATGTATTAATATCGCATTATTAGTTTCGTCCTGGAATTGATTCATGGAGGCTTTTTTTGGGTTGAATTTGTTTGAAAATTTTACAGGAACATGTTCACGTGAGCTCCCTTCAGAGTTCGCATTATTACTTGTTCAGAGAAAGGGAAGGAGAAGGGTCTTCGCTTGATCACATTTCAGGTACCATCAACTTTTGATTATCTTTTTGTATATGCAATTACTTCAACTTTGCTTCACTTGCAATATATGCCAGTAGTGATGCTATGCTCCATGAAAGTTCTTTTGCATTCCCTTGCCTTGCTTTTGTAATTTCACTTCTCATAATAAGGAAAAAGAATTTCATGCATATGCAATTGCAATGTTTTTGTTTCTAAAAGATTTAATGCATATGCAAGTAAAAGAGGATTCTAGTTTATTGCCCAACTTTATTATTTGTTTATGCCGCCAGTTGATGTTCATCAAGCTTTACTGCCAGTGGCGTAGTATGAAGCCAATAGCGTAGTATGAATGTCTGTGATTTTCAATTTTTCCGCCTTTTATTATTATTTTTGTTCATTATAATTTTTAAAGCAGTGCTTGTATTAAAATATATTTACAATGATGTAGATGGACAGAGACAAGAAAATTGTCAATCAAGTTGAAACTAATAATGTACCACGAGGTAAGGCTATGTGGGACAATGAGACTGTTTCAATCTTTTGTAATTTATGTATCGTAGAGGTAGAGGAAGGACGTCGACCTGGGACTCATTTTACTAAAATAGGATGGGAAAATTTGGTCAAAAACTTTTGTAAGGCAACAGGAAGGGAGTATAGTAAATTACAATTAAAAAATAAATGGGATGCACTAAAAAACGACTGGAAATTATGGAAGGATCTTATTGGAAAGGAAACTGGTCTTGGATGGAATATACAAAAGAAAACAATCGATGCATCTCCAGAATGGTGGCAGAGTAAATTGAAGGTATGGTACATTAGTTGATAGCTTTTAATATAATTTGGTTAATATTTTTGCAATTCATCTAAATATGATTTATTACATGCAGGCAAATCCTAAAGTAGAAAAATTCCGCAAAGAGGGCATTGATAAAGAATTAGAAGGGAAGTTAGATAGGATGTTCATGAACATCACAGCTACTGGCAATAAAGCTTGGACACCTTCTTCTGGGGTAATTCCACTTGATGATTATGAGGATTCCAATAATGATACAATATTTCCAGTTGAAGAAAATAGTGATTCTGACAAGGATATGCAAGTTCAATATACTTACCAATGTGCTAAAGAGAAAAAAGATGAAAAAGTAGTTGGACTACATAGCACACAGGCCAAAAAAATTAAGAAAGGAAAAAAAGTTGATCACGCAGGGAGGAAGGTTGGAGGTGCTACAAAAATATCACAACAAATTGAACGTCTTGTTGAAGCAGTTGAGAATAGAAGTTCTACATTAATAAACTTACAAAAAGAAATGAATGGTTGCAGTATTGCCGAAGCAATGAAGATAGTTGAATCTATTCCTGGGGTTGAGATTGGAGGCAACATATGGCTGTTTGCTACTCAACTTCTTATTCGTAAAGAGAAAAGGGAGATGCTTGCAACCATGAAAGAACCTCAAATTATGCTTAACTGGCTTTATTATGAGCAATCACAATATTTGCAATCTTAAGTTTTTCGTTGTTATTACTCTTCTATTCTAGTATTAATAAGGGATTATCCTTTTTTTTGTTTTTTTATATAATATTTTAAGGTACAATTGGCTATTTGAATATATGACAATTAGTTGTTATTTTGAATGTTTGTCATATATTTTTTTATTTTTTATTATTACTTTTTTTGTTCATGCTAGATAATATGGGTTTAAATTATTGATTACAGGTTTTGTTTATAATATGGACATGCTAGATGACGAGCAGGAGTTTGATAGCATCATATCCACTTTTACGATTGCCGTTGATTATTATTATAGGACGTATATTCATAAACAACCTTGCATGAATTCTTCAGAAACAGGTAATGTCTGGTTGATGCGAGTATTAAAAGGGAATGAAACTCGGTGTCAGAGGATGTTTAGAATGGAGAAAGATGTATTTTTTAGATTGTGTAATGAATTGGAAATAAATTACGGGCTAAAAGGCTCAAGAAGAGTGAGCACTACTGAGGTATTAGGAATGTTCTTGCATACTATAGGACATGGTGTGGGTAATAGATTGGCACAAGAACGATTCCAACACTCTGGAGAGACGGTGAGTAGATATTTTGGTGAAGCACTGGATGCTATCTGTCGCTTATCTATAGATTTAATAAAGCCATTTGATCCTGAGTTTAAAGATATTCCTGAAGAAATCTTGAGAGATTCTAGATATATGCCACACTTTAAGGTAAATGATTATCAATTAAACTTTTACACTTTATAAAGTTGTAATTATTTTTTACATATATAATTTTATATTGTTGTTTTAGGATTGTATCGGTGCTATAGATGGCACACATGTTCATGTCTCCATACCTCCTGAGGATCAAATACCATACATTGGTCGGAAAGGCATACCAACTCAGAACATAATGGCTGCATGCAACTTTGATATGCAGTTTATATTTGCAATTGCAGGTTGGGAAGGAAGCGCTCATGATACAAGGATATTTTTATCAACTCTACGTAATCCTACTTTAAATTTTCCTAAACCACCTAGAGGTTTGTCATTTTTACATAATTTTTCTTTTTCTTTTTTATCAATTTTTTTCCAATAACTTTCTTAAGTTTAATTTTATATAATATTATTAAAATTATATTTTAAATGTTTAGGAAAATATTATTTAGTGGATGCGGGATACCCACAAATAAAAGGTTTTTTGGGGCCATATAAAGGTGAAAGATATCACCTTCCAGATTTTCGTAGAGGCAGCCAACCAACAGGTTATCAAGAGGTATTCAATCATTCACACTCTTCACTTAGAAGTGTAATAGAACGCACTTTTGGTGTATGGAAAAAACGATGGAAGATTTTGAGGGACATGCCTAGCTATCCATTCAATAAACAAGTAAAGATAATTATTGCAACCATGGCATTACATAACTATATAAGAAGACATGCACGACATGACAAACATTTTGAGAATGAAGAAAATGAACACAATGATTACACCGATGAAGAGACAAGGAGAGAGGTCAATGATGGACAAGAAGGACAAGAAGAAGAATATATCAACAATGGACCTGAAGCACGGGAAATGGAAGTTCTAAGAAATAATATTGCTGCAAGTTTAATGCGAATATGATATTGCATGACAATCTATTATTTGTTTTCGTTTTGAGTGTTTGTAGCTCATTACATTTTTTTATGTTTATTCTTGGAATATCTAGTTATACTTTACTTGATGTTATTTAATGAAAATTGTAGTTGATTTTTTAAATATCAATTGTTTTAAGATTTAAAAAAATCACTATAGCATAAATTTTATTTTTAGTTAAAATTATTATAATACACAATTATTTCAAAAAAATTGTTTGATTCAACGAGATATTATACGTGTACATTTTTATAGGTATAAGTAAATTTCATCTTATATTATGTACATTTTAGTCATTTATTTTTTTACAGCAGTTTAACAATAAGATTTACCAAACACCCATAACTGCTTTCAAAATTCACAGTACTTTTGAAAATAAAATTTACCAAACACTAAACTGATTCTCTTCACAGCTGATTATTTCTACAGCACAGCTAACAGCAATTATTTTAAAAGCTACAGCATTACCAAACTGGCCCTGTAAGGTTATGAAATCGATGGGTAATGTTATTATCTTAATATGCGTTGCGTGTTAATATAATATAATATATTCCATGCTGCATTGCTGTTTAAGCAGCATGGAATCTAACCCTTTTTCAATTTAGTTTACAACCGTTGCTGTACTTTTCCTGCCGTCGAAGTTGTCAAACTTCTCTTTCTTGTCCATCTCCAATTCTCTCATCTTCTCCCCCAAAACCAGATCCTCTACCCTTCTTTCAAGATCTCTTTCACCAGCCCCACCATGCTCGCCTCTTCATCGCCTCCTTCTTTATCTCATTCGTCGCCTCCTTCACTCCTTCCAAGTGCTGTTTTAGTTGCAAACCAGTATCTAGACAACACTAAAAACTTTTTTGGTGCTATCATGCTGTTTTGCACATCTAAAACAGCACTTAAAAAATTATTTATTAGGTGCTGTCACGCTACAGTTTTGCTGTTTTTACAGTACCTAAGATTTCTAGATGCAGTTTTAGCTGTAAAGCAGCAAATAAACAACACTAAAAATTGCATGTGCTGTTTTTTTTAATTTTTTAATTTTTTTGTTCTATCTTTGCTATTATGTCCAACCTAATTCCCTTTTGTTTTTCCGGTAATAAGCAGGTACAATTTTTGCATACGAACGTCTAAGCACGTTTGGTTACGAGGTTCTAATTAAAACTTTAGGCTTTAGTATATTGCTTTTAAGTTCAGAATGGATAAGTTTTGGATTTCATTGGATAGAAGATCATAAGAATATAAAGATGATTTGCCCTTGCTTGAAAATGTGGGAAGTAAAGTACCAGACTTCTTCAGAGATAAAAACTCACTCATTTATCTTTTGACTGTCATGTTCTCATGCAACAGTTATTGCTTGTAGCTATAAAGGCTGTCAAAAAAGTTATAACGAGATTTTTTGACTATCATGCTCTCAAAAAAGTTATAACGAACTAACAAAGTGTTGGCTCCACTGGTAATGGAGTCTCCTTGAGTGGTTTGACTGAGTTTGCTTCCTAGTTCGAGTCGCAGGAAAGTCGTTTTTGTTGGGAGAACCTGTGCCTCCCGATTCGAGCGGGGACTTCTAATCTGGGTTGTGGTATGGGTTTAAAGGTGCCTCCCACAGTTGGGGCCCTCCCCAAGATACCTCGTGATTAAGACCAAAAAAAAAAAAGTTATAACGAGATTTTTTCAATTCATTGTGCAACAATGTTGTAAATATGGCCACACTTCATCAACCGTAAGTTGATGTGGTTGAAACGGCATGCCTGCTTGAGATGCACTTTCTTCCAGCCTTTTAAGATGTCATGATTCATCTAATGGTACATCTCATCTAAGAAGTTAATAATACAACTTTGCATGTGCCACGTCGTTTGCAACGTGCTGTCAAGAGGAACCCGAAATATCACGCATGAGGTCACGTTTGCATGCAAGCATGCAATGGCCACTTAGCCAAAGATGAAGTCACGTTTGCATGCATGCATGGAGTCACGTCTGCATGCAAGCATGCAATGCCCACTTAGCTAAGTTCTTGTTCCATTATGGCCAAGCAATCGGGAGTGATAATAACCACGTGCAGGAACGTGTCATGGTTTATTTTTTTTTTTTCTTTCCTTTATGGTAGAATATGGACCATTAATTTCGGCTATAGTTGCTGAAGTTGGGTAGTGGAATGATTTGTATTTATGCTCTTTGAAATCAATTAAAGAAATATGTTGAATATTTCTAATTAAATTTTCAGTGTGGTTTGTTCTCACCCTAAGAGAATATTTTTGCTATCCTTTGCTATCGTTAACGAACCTTTGACTGGGACCTATCAGTAGTATCAGAGCTTCGTTACAATGGCATCCGACAAAGAAAGAATCGAGGCTTTAGAGGCTAGACTTGGTGAAGTGCAACGACTGGAATTTGGTATCAATGATAAGATGCAACATTTGGACGAAGCTATTAACAAACTATCTGAGGTGCCCCTTACAACAACAATAACGGACGAGAAGGATCCTTCTGTTCATAGAGAAGGATCCTTTTATTCTATTCATACCATGAGGACAATGACAGCGGCAAACAAGTTTTCTCTTCCAAAATGGAAAAATTGGAATTCTCGCAATACTCTGGATAAGATCCGACTAAATGGTTCAACCGAGAAGCTCAATTCTTTGAATTTCAAGGCACAGCAGATAACCAAAAGGTACCTCTCGCTACTTTCCACCTTGAAGGAGAAGCTAACCAATGGTGGCAGTGGTTGCGTCGAGCTTATCGGGAGGAAGGCCGCGTGGTGACATGGGAATTATTTAAAGAGAAGTTGTTGGCTCGTTTTGGACCCGTAGACTGTGAAGATTTTGATGAAGCTCTATCAAAGATTAGACAAATCGGATCCCTCCGTGATTACCAAAAAGAGTTTGAGGGGCTGGGTAATTGGGTTGACGGTTGACAAAACTATAGAAAAGAGTTGTTTGGTTAACTAGAAAGCTTAAGAAAATGAAAAAGAAAGTGAAACGAATCTGTGATTTTATTGATATTTCTTCAACTTAATATCTGAGTACAAAATACACGTTTATATAGCAAGCTAAAACAGATTCAACAATTCACTCAGTTCGTTACATTTCAACTGTGTGAGATGAGCTGGATAACCAACTTGCCAAGTCAGCTTTCATGAGCTAATCAACTGCAGTCAGTCATACTCTGCTTCTGTGCTCTGCTTTCGATATCACTAACATCCCCCCTCAAGTTGAAATGTCCAGGATAGACATTCAGCTTGTGTTGCAGATAATCAAACTGCTTGAATGAAAGTGCTTTAGTTAATATATTAGCTGACTGATCATCACTAGGCACATAGCTAACTTCAATACTCTTAGCTGCAACCTTGTCTCGGATGAAGTGAATATCCAGCTCAACATGCTTTGTTTTTGCATGATAGACAGGATTGTACGCGAGAGCAATAGCCCCCTGATTATCACACCACATCATGGGAGTAGTACTAAGTTTAATTTGCAGCTCTTGAAGAAGAGATTGTATCCATATCACTTCTGAAGTAGCATGGGCCAAAGCTCTGTATTCTGCTTCTGTGCTTGACCTTGATACCACTGCTTGCTTCTTGGATGACCAAGAGACTAAGTTTGGACCGAGATAGACTGCATAACCAGCTACTGACTTCCTGTCATCTCGATCAGAAGCCCAATCAGAGTCTGTGAAGCAATGTAGTTGAAGTGCTCCAGTCATGTGAAAATGCAGACCAAGATGTAAGGTTCCTTTCAAGTATCTCAGCAACCTTTTACAAGCATCCCAATGTGAAGTGCGTGGATTAGATAGGAATTGACTGAGCTTATTAACTGAATAGGCTATATCAGGTCGTGTAAGGGTAACATATTGTAAGGCACCTACAATACTTCTGTATTGAGACACATTTTGAATGATGTCACCTGAATCCTTTGTAAGATATTGACTAGTAGACATAGGTGTAGAGACTGGACTGCTATAAACCATATCATGTTTTGCCAAAATATCAGCAATGTACTTTGCTTGAGACAGATAAAGACCAGTTGCTGACTTAACTACTTCAATTCCAAGAAAGTAATTGAGATCCCCCAAATCCTTTAAAGCAAAAGTGTGATGCATGTCTTGAATCACTTGCTGAATTAGCTGAGGATTGGAACCAGTGAGAATTATATCATCAACATAAACCAGAACCAAGATTACATGACCATTTATCCATTTATAGAAGAGAGAGCTGTCTGATTTGGAGTGCTGAAAATGCCACTGAGTTGTCATTGCATCTTTGAACCTATCAAACCAAGCCCTAGGAGCTTGTTTAAGACCATATATAGCTTTCTTTAACTTGCAAATGTGATGAGGTTTAGCAGAGTTCACAAAACCCTCAGGTTGTGCCATGTACACTTCTTCAACTAAAATGCCATTGAGAAAGGCATTGTTGACATCCACTTGTCGAATCACCCATTTGTTAAGAACTGCTAAACTGAGAATTACCCTTACTGTTGAGGCTTTAACCACTGGACTAAAAGTTTCAGTGTAATCAACTCCTTGGGTTTGATGAAACCCCTTAGCAACCAGCCGAGCTTTATATCTTGAAAGAGATCCATCAGAGTTGTATTTGATTATGAAAACCCACTTATTTCCAACTATTTTAACAGGTGTATCAGGCAATACCAATTCCCATGTCTTATTGTTTTGAAGAGCCTGAAATTCTTCTTGCATAGCTTGGAACCACATAGGATCAGCAAGTGCTTGAAATGTTGAAAGAGGTTCAGAAGGCTGAGCTAATAGAGCTGACAAATAAGTTTTTGGTTTGAAGATGCCAGCTTTTGACCTGGTTATCATTTGATGACCAGTGGATTGAGATAAAGGTAGTGTATGAGCTGGTGAATGATGTGTGGAAGGACTGAATGATTCAGTAGGTAAGGAAGGAGAAGAATTTTGGTTTATGTGTGTTTGTGAAGCATCAGGAATACTTGTTGATGATGTTGCTAAAGGAACCTGCAGATGAACAAAGGAAGGAACAGAAGAAGAAGAAGAAGAAGATGACTTTGATAAAGAAACTGGAGACTGACATTTATCTGGAGATGAAAAATCTAAACCAGAGACATAAGGGAAGGAACTTTCATAAAAAACAACATGGTTGGATGTATAAATTCTTCCTGAAGAATGAAGACACAGATAACCCTTATGATAAGAGCTATAACCAAGGAATATACATCTGCAAGTTCTGAAATCCAACTTGTGTTTATTGTATGGTCTCAAGGCTGGATAACAAGCACAGCCAAAGGTTCTGAGAAAGGAATAGTTTGGTGTTTGATTAAACAATTTTTGAAAAGGTGAAATGTTATTTAAAACTGGAGTAGGAAGTCTATTGATTAGGTAGACAGCTGTGTGAAAAGCATTCCACCAAAACTTAAGAGGCAAGTGAGCTTGAGCTAGTAGGGTTAAGCCAATGTCAACTATGTGTCTGTGTTTCCTTTCAATTCTCCCATTTTGATGATGTATATGTGGGCAGGGGTGTCTAAAATGTATGCCAGAAGCTTTGAGTAAAGAGGTAAAGGTTCTGAATTCCCCTCCCCAGTCAGTTTGAACAGTTTTAATTTTGAGCTGCAAATGGTTTTCTATGAAGAGTTTAAAGTTTGAGAAAACTTCAATGGCATCTGATTTTGCAGATAAGGGAAATATCCATGTAAACCTACTAAAGTCATCAAGGATGGAAAGATAATATTTGTATCCCTGAGTAGAAAAAGTGTGAGAAGGCCCCCAAAGATCAGCATAGATCAGCTGTAGAGGTAATGTTGTTTTGGTTTCTACTGAATTGAAGTGAAGCATGTGATTTTTGCCATATTGACAAGCATTACAGAAAGACAATTTTTCAATCTTATTAAAAACAGCAGAATCATTACAAGCTTTGAATATTGTTTTGAGAACATAAGGTGCTGGATGCCCAAGTCTCCTATGAAAAACATCCATACTGACTGATTGCAGTGCAACTGCAGAAAAAACAGACTGAAGACTTGGTTCAGAGACTTTTACAACTTCTGGTTTATTGACATGAGACATAGCACAAGAAGCAAAAAGAGATTCAGGTTTATTGAAACTGTCTGAGTTGAAAAAAGCTGACTGAGCTGACTGAGATGACTGAGAAAATTGAGAAAAAATGTTTTTGACTTGATACAAGCCACCCTTAGCAACACCTTCAAGTAAAGTTATTCCTGTGTCCCTGGCCTTGACAAAGCATGAATTATCAAGAAATTCAACAACAACAAAATTATCAGCCACAAGTTTTGAAATACTAAGCAAGTTTTTGGTTATGTTTGGTACATAAAGGACATGATTAAGCAATAAAGGTTTTGAAGTTGAAGTTGTAAGCATTGCTGATCCTATATGATTAATAACCAATGCATTTCCATTGCCAACAAATAATTTTTCCTCACCAGTATAAGCTTGTGAATGAAGAAGCTTACCTAAATCATTGGTGATGTGGTTTGTTGCTCCACTGTCAAAGTACCATGAGGGATCTTCAACAAGCTCAGGGGACACATTTGGATTTGATGGAGGCAGAGATGATGAAGTAGAGGCATTGTATTGACCACTATTGTCAGGGGTTTCAGTTGGAGTATATGTTGATGAACCAGGAGTAAAAGAGTAAAATGCAGATGGAGTGCCAAAGGAATTTTCTGCATGCACTATGTTACCCTGAAAACCAGAACCACCTTGAAAACCAAAACCTCTTGGTGAATTATAATTGTTGTTAAATTGTCCAGGGCCTCTACCACCACCATTAAAAAATCTTCCTTTTCCAAATTGTCCAGGAGGTCTAAAACCACTATTAAAGTTGCCTCTACCATAGTTTTTCTGAGGAACAAATGATGAGTTGTATCTGTTTCTGCACTTATAAGCTTCATGTCCAGGTATGTAGCATATTTGACAAACAACATCAGAAAAGTTATTTCCATTGCTGAATTGTCCAGAACTATTACCAGAAGCACCACCATTAAAACCACCAAACCCTGAACTGTTTCCATTTCCAAAATTTCCTCCATAATTCTTTTGAAAACCACCATTATTTTTACCAGAATATGTGTTTCTTTGAGCAACATTAGCTGTCATATTATGCATTACATCACTAGTAATTTTCCCTCTCTTCTGTTCAATTCTAATTTCATGATTCAACAACAAGGAATATAATTCATCCAGTGTTATCTTATCACCTCTAGCCAAGACAGCAGTCACTAAGGATTCATAGTCAGATGAGTCAAGACCAGTCAAGACATGCATAATCAAATCACCTAACTCTACTGGTTTACCAGCTAAAGCTAAAGTATCTGCTATTCTTTTGACTTTAGCAAAATAGTCAGCCATATGCATTGAACCTTTCTTAATGGTTTGGATTTGCATTCTCAGTGTTTGGATTCGAGCCTGAGATTGGGAGATAAACATACCAGTAAGAGTCTCCCAGAGTTGCTTAGATGTTGTACAATCGATCACTGTAGAGAGCAGATTTTGCTGGATCGATGACATCATCCAACTCAGCAGTAGCTGATCAGTCTTCATCCATGCTACAAACTCAGAATTTATAGATCTTGAGCTTCCAGTTGATACTACACTCTCAATATCACTCTCAGAGATGAGAAATTGTTCTGGACATTTGTTATCGCCATTAATGAAACCTTCCAAGCCATTTCCTTTCACAGTTGTAAGAACTTGCGTGCGCCACAGAATGAAATTATTCTGATCCAGCTTGATTGGTGTAACAAAGCTGAAGGAAATATTGTTTTGACTTATATTCGTCATCCGTGGCTCTGATACCATGACAAAACTATAGAAAAGAGTTGTTTGGTTAACTAGAAAGCTTAAGAAAATGAAAAAGAAAGTGAAACGAATCTGTGATTTTATTGATATTTCTTCAACTTAATATCTGAGTACAAAATACACGTTTATATAGCAAGCTAAAACAGACTCAACAATTCACTTAGTTCGTTACATTTCGACTGTGTGAGATGAGCTGGATAACCAACTTGCCAAGTCAGCTTTCATGAGCTAATCAGCTGCAGTCAGTCATACTCTGCTTCTGTGCTCTGTTTTCGATATCACTAACAACGGTTGGTCGCAGAAGGCACTCGTAGGATCATTCATGGGTGGTTTACAGTTAGAAATTTCAGAAGCCATTCGTATGTTTAAGCCTAAGACTTTGAAGGAAGCAATTAGCTTGGCTCGAATGAAAGATGAACAACTACAGAGGCAAAATGGGTTTTTACTGCCATCATCATCCCCTCGTACCCCACCAGCTCTACCAACACCAACAACTTTACCCGTGAAGAGACTGACTTGAGAGGAGATGCATAGAAGACGCGCGCAGGGACTTTTGTTTTAATTGTAATGACAAATTTACTACAAGACACAAGTGCCAACTTCCACGATTACTATTGCTTGAGGGGCCATACACACTACTAGAAAAATGACTTTTACTGACATTCGTCTTTTGACATTTTTCTAAAAAGTATCAGTAGTTACATATATTTGAGTCATTTTTCGTATTTAACAGACAAATGTCACAAATTACTAATTCTCTGGTGTTTGTAGATTAAACATCAGAGATTATCGACACTAAGGTATCAGAAACAAAAAAAAAAAAGTCTATTTTTGTTTTAGTTGTTACTCGAACCTAAGACCTCAAAATTGAAATGCTTTATGTTCAAACAACAAACCACCAGGCCAAATTCATATTTTAGTTTATATTGAAAATGTTCAAATAATCATATTAAAATAACAACAACATAAAGCAAAAGCAAAAAACCCTAAAATCAACATAAAAATAAAATTCCCTAACTTCCAATTCTATGGCCAGCCGCCTCATCTCTCTGGCAAGATCCTTCTTCTTCTTCGTACCTCTAAAAAATCTCCCCTTCGAGCCCTAAAATGCAAGGGTCCATGCCATGGGAAATCCTAACAACATTGCTTAAATTCTAAGACCCATACCATACGAAACCCTAACGAGCTATATCAGGTTGCGAAACATCCACCATGCCACTATGCCACAAGCTCAGAAGATCCTCTTTAGATCTCCACATTTTGCTCACCCTGCTCAAGTGCGCACTGCCCCTCTCGCTTTGACTTCTCGGGATTTCTTGTTAGCTGAACTTTTGTTTTCTTCTGCTAATTCGATCTTCGACTGCCGTAAATTCACCAAATAAAAGGGATTATGGTTAGATCGGTTCGCTTGGACTCCATCATGATGGAAAAATCATGTGCGAGGCCTAAGACACTGTTGTTAAATGTTGAATCACTATTTTAGCCTCAATTGAGATTTAAATTTGTTTATATAATTGGAAAATTAATGCTTTGAATTATATTGTGTTAATTTCTTTGGATATGCTTAACTGAATTATTGCATACTCAACTAAATTAAAGGTCAGATCATCATTTCTTAGTTCAATCTGTAGTTTTATTTTTTAATTTTTAGGTGGTAGTTTGCCGATGTGTTAACTTTATACTTGTATGAAGGTAAATAGAGTTGCAGTGGCTAGGACTCACAGCACATGTAATTAATCACTGTAAATTGATTCTTAAGCTAGTTTCCTGAAGGCACTAACATTGGGTAAAGGTTTTTAATGTTTAGATAATTTCATTGAAATTGGATTAATATACCCTAGCGTAGCTAGTTCCTGTACGACTTATTGACACAAAAGGACAATTTAATTCGAAGTGAACTAATTAAGCAAGCTTTTCTTTTTCATTTAGGTTAATATGATCAAGTTGAGGTTAATATGATCAAGTTGAGGTTATCATCTATTTATGAATATCATTTCTTCCAAACGATTATTTCCTTATTCCTCTAATGTGTTCAGTTGGATGCTAATACTTTCTACAATGAGTTATGGAAGATTGCTATGAAAGCAAAGACTTTGGCAGTGTGATTGTTGTCGATATTAGGGAAATCGATTATGCTTTTGTGGAATTTGTGGAGCTTTGATTACAACTTCTGTTATTTCTCTTCACGTGTAGGAAATATGATCATGTAATCTCATATTTACAAACTCTTTCCATATTTTATTGTACCATTGAGGCTTACACAATGACACAACTTAAAAACTTTTAAAATAGTGGAGAAGATCAACTTTTTGTTTTACAATAACATAATGTTTCTGGTAGTTAATTTTATTTATCTCTTGTCTTCTTGCAATTTATTGGAACTAATTCTTAATTTCAATATGAGGTATCTTCTTCGATTTGGTTTCTATCAGTATGATATATGTTAACATGTTAGAGACCATGTCACTGTTAGAAGTGGTGGCCTTGGGGGTCAAAGTGTGAACAAAAGAATGCATTCGCTTTTTCATTTTCACCTATATTCCCTTACAAACTTGGCCTCACGACTTCTACCAAGGTTGCTTTTATTTAATCTTACAGTGAACATTAAGGTTTTTCTGTTGAATATCATAAAAATCATATTTCTTTTATTTTATGTGCAGGGGATTTTGACAACTCTGTCTAGGATACACGTATGACTATGTGACAGATCCATTTCTTGTTGAAGTTTTCATGGTAATTCTAATTTTGTGGCTTTGGTTGGTGATCTTTTAGCTTAATGAGTTATTGCATTTTAAAACTTTAATGCTATTTAAAACCTCTGTTTTGGTTGAGTGTGCATTTCTTTTACCTATTAGCTCTAATCAATCATCTCTACACGATTTAACAGATTTCCAGTTTTTTTTCTTATGATACTGTGTAGCTTATTCATCTATGGATATGCACTTGCATACTTTCTTAACCCGTGTTAGTTTACTATAAAATTTTTCCTTCTATAGTTAAAGGTTTTGTTTTATCTTTATTTATAATTACTTTTTTCTTTCTATATGGAAAACCCTAATTTTGATTTCCTTTAGGGTTGAAGTTTTTGGTTGGAGCTGGGCTTTATGAAAGAAAAGAAGAAGCGGCAAAGGGAGAAGTGGTTCTACTTCGAATTAGACAAGCAAGAGTTTTTTTTTTTAAAAAATTAATTATTAGTGATTTTGAGTTTTCTTTATTTTAGTTTAAAAGTCGGATGATCTCTTCATAGTTGTTGCGTTTCTAAGATTGAGGTTGTTTAGAATTTGGTTGCAAAGGTTCTTAGAATTTTATTTATTTTGTTCTTTTCCTTTAATATTTTCTTGAAAAAATCGTTGCCAGCTGGGCTTTTTAATATTTTGGTTTAGTTAATTATTGAAATTCATATTCCTGTCTTAAGAACCAGTTTCAATGACTTTGTTTGAATGTTCAAATATTTGTGCAGGGTGGTATGCGAGTTTAAATTTTTGAGCATGACACATCACCACCAGGTATCTGTATGCTCTAAACCTTCTGTATATATTTCTCAACTTTTGATGAGCTTACAAAGCATGGACTGTGTATTCTGATTGCTGCATGTTTATACTCTTTCTTCCTTTGTTTTAAAGCATGGACTCTGTATTCTAATTGATGCATGTTTCTACTCTTTCTTCCATGTGCAAAGGAAGGATTATAAGCCAATATTCATAAAATAACCATTCCATAGTCAGATTATAAGTTATAAAGTTTAAGTAAATAGATTTCACAATAATTTGTATGCAACCGTAACTGCAATTGTGGGAAATAAATTAGGATAAATATCATCTCAACCATAACTGCCATTGGATTAATTATAGTCAGATTATAAGTTATAAAGTTCAATTTAATGGTAATTACGTCATTTTTTTATTTTTGTTAAATCAAGTTTTTTTTTTTATGTTCGAGTTTTGTGTTGTGAATTTGATATTCGCAAATGAAATGGCAGATGCCGTGATTTTTTAGTTTTTTTTTCCCTAATACACACTATATCACTTTGCTCTAGTTTCATTTTTTGTTTGAATTTGTAATTTGCATTGATTGTGTGAATAGACTTAAAAGTATATATGTACTTGAATTATGCAATGCAGTGTACTGTATGAACTATTTTTATTATCATAGTAATTATTCACCGTTGAATGATTATGTATATTTAGTAAAGATGCAAATATTCACAAGCTTACTGGGTTCAGTTTCCCTATTTTGAAAAACTTGAAATCCAATAGCCAATGTTTCTAGTTGAAGATATAGGGAACATTATGGTTTTAAACATAGAAATTTGCCAAAATCACAAATATGACAAAAGTTTATTTCTATTAACCATTGTTTCTCTCTCATGGTTGGAAATTAACAAGCAATTTTTTTTCCCTTTTCCATGTATTCATTTGCAGATTTGATCAATGTGTTTGAAGTTTCTTTTTCCTCAACTTCACTTGTATTCTAACCCATCCACTATTGAATGGAGAATGGAGAAGCTACTGCTATGTTAACGTAATTGCACTACTTATGTTCAAAGAGTGGAGGCAATCATCCTTTTCATTTTAGCTTCTAGAAATGTTAAATTTAGCCACAACTAGTAGGCATCTGATTGGATGTGGAAAATTTTTTTATGTATTTAATTTAGATTATTCAGTTACGAAGAGTGGGATTTCTCATCTCTTGTTTGTTGGAGTGTTGGAATTTGTAATGTGTACTAATAATATTTAAATATGAAATGAAAGATTTTATAATATAAATTAAGTTTTTTTGGTTACTTTGTGGTGTCTTTTAATTTTACCAATAAATCAATATGCAATGAGCTAATTCAAATTTTTATTTTTTTAAATAAATTAAATAGTGATATTATAGTAATAGTAATTATAGACACTAATGTGATATTAATAATTACTAATACTATGGTGTTATGATTTTAGTGATACTATAGTAATAATAATCACTGACACCACTTACAAGTATCACGATTTTTCTGACTGTCAGATTACTGACACAATTAATAAGTGTCACTAAAAGTAATTACTGACATAATTCTAATGTCAGTAAAGACCATTTTTCTAGTAGTAATAGTAATTACTAATACTATGGTGTTATGATTTTAGTGATACTATAGTAATAATAATCACTGACACCACTTACAAGTATCACGATTTTTCTGACTGTCAGATTACTGACACAATTAATAAGTGTCACTAAAAGTAATTACTGACATAATTCTAATGTCAGTAAAGACCATTTTTCTAGTAGTGACAAAAACCAATGAATTAGTAAATGAAGAAGTTACAGTTGAAAATTTGATAGAAAACTAATAAGAGAAATGGAATGCACCAGAAATTTCTTTACATGCGCTCACTGGTTGGTCTACCCCACGTACTATGCAGATTAAGACTCAAATTGGCCATCACTAATTAGAAGTGCTCATTGATAGTGGTTCCACACACAACTTCCTCAGTGAGAAAGTGGCGGAGATACTATAACTACCAATTACTCCAACGAAATCGTTTGTTGTAAGAGTGGCTAATGGCAATAGTCTCAAATGTCAGGGAAGGTTCGAGCATGTGCAGGTTGTTTTACAAGGCATTCTCTTTACAATAACCCTTTACTCTCTACCCCTTACAAGGCTTGATCTTGTGCTCAGAATAGAGTGGCTTGAAAAACTTGGGTCGGTGATGTGTAATTGGCAAAAGATGACCATGGAGTTTCAATGGGAAAACAAAGGACGCATGCTGCAAGGGTTAGATGGTGAAGCCATCCAATCTGCATCATTAAAGACAATTTCAAAAGAAGTCAGATAAGGAAGTTCAACATTTGCTATCTATTTACAATCTATACATGGGGTGGTCATGCACAACATGCAATCGAATATGCAGAGGGTACTGGAAGCTTATGCAAATATTTTTAAAGAATCCACAGCACTACCTCCAGTTCATGAAGTGGATAATTGTATTCCCCTCAAGGATGGAATTGAGCCCATCAGTGTAAGACCATACAGATATGCCCATTTTCAAAAGAATGAGATTGAAAAACAAGTTCAAGATATGCTTAAATTGGGGCTTATTAAACCTAACACTAGTCCTTTCTCTTCACCTGTTTTACTGGTTAAAAAAAAAATGGCACTTGGCAATTTTGTGTTGATTATAGGGCACTAAATGTTGTGACTATTAAAGATTGATTTCCTATTCTCACTATTGATGATATGCTTGATGAGCTCTATGGGGCTACTTACTTTACTAAATTAGATTTAAAGGTAGGATACCATCAAGTAAGGGTGAACCCAAATAACACTCATAAAACGGCCTTTTGTACACATAATAGACATTATGAATATATGGTAATGCCTTTTGGCCTTTACAATGCCCCTTCCACTTTTTAGGCTATTATGAACTCTATTTTTCGCCCATACCTTCGAAAATTCATATTAGTATTCTTTGATGACATATTGGTTTATAGTCCTAATTGAAGCATGCATCTTGAACATGTTATTAAGACTTTTGAAATATTACAAGAGCACAAGTTTTTTATTAAAGGTAGCAAGTGTGCTTTCAGGCAATAATAATTGGAGTATTTTGGCCACGTTATGAAGAAAAAATTGCGGTAATGATTAATTGGCCACACCCTAATGATATTTCAGAATAATATGGGTTCTTAGGTCTTACAGGCTACTATCGGAAAGTTCGTACGAGATTATGGGCTCATTGCATGTCCTCTCACTAACTTGCTAAAAAAAGGACAGTTCGGCTGGAACAATGAAGCCGAAGATACCTTTCTCAAGCTCAAGCATGCCATGACCACCACTCCCATTTTGGCAATGCCAAACTTCAACGAGCCATTTACAATAGAAACTAACGCCTCTGAAGACGGAACTGGGGTAGTACTCACCCAACAAGGTAGCCCAATTGCCTTTATGAGCTGGGCTCTAGGAGTTATTAAACGCTCTTGGTCCATTTATGTTAAAGAAATATTAGCAATTTTGCAAGCATTGCGTACTTGGTGGCCATATTTACATGGTAGGGAGTTTCTCATTTAGACGGACCAACGTTGTCTCAAGTATTTAATGGAGCAACGGATTGGGACAACATAGCAACAAAAGTGGGTGGCCAACCTGTTGGGGTATGACAATGACATCGTGTACCGCCCAGGATGTGAAAATATCAGCAGCTGATACATTGTCTAGGGTGCCAGGAAGTCCTATTCTTAATGCTTTGTTTGTGCCGTAGGTTGGATTGTGGGAAGACATTAAGTCAACAACTAAAGCTCATCCATATATGGATCGTATATATCAATTAGCTCTCACTAATCTAGGAAAGCCTTACACTTGGCGGAATGGATTAATCTTTTACAAGACTCGAGTGGTGGTGCCGCTTAACACGCCATTGATTCAATAACTGCTTAAGGAATTCCATGATACAAGAATATGAGGTCATTCAGGGGTTTTGCAGACATTCAAGAGGCTAGCACAACAATTCTATTGGCCTTCCATGCATCACACTGTCAAGGAGTATGTTCAATCTTGTGAAGTTTGCCTAAGAAACAAACCTGACAAACTATCTCCAGCCAGACTTCTTCAGCCATTGCCTATTCCTTGTCAAGTGTAGGATGATATTACAATAGATTTCATTGAGGAGTTATCATCCTCTCATAGGCGAAACACCATTTTTGTGACCGTTGACCGTTTCAGTAAATATGCCCATTTTATTCATTTGTCTCATCCATATACAATAAACGTTGTAGCGGAAAAATTTGTTGAGGGTGTCGAGAAGCTTCACGGGATGCTGTGATGTATTGTCAGTGATAGGGACCCTATTTTGTCAGCAAGTTTTGGCAAGAATTCTTCAAATTGTCGGGTACTCAACTTAAGATGTGTTCTGCTTACCATCCTCGAATCAATGGCAGTCTAAAGTTGTCAACCATTGTGTGGAACAACCGCGCCAATGGAATACATTTCTGCCTTGGGTTGAGTTGTGGTACAATACTGCTTATCACTCTTCAACATGCATGACCCCATTCCAAGCCCTATATGGGAGATTTCTCCCCAGTATTCCTTTATATTTAATAGGGTTTACACCTGTTGCTGAAGTTAATCATAGTCTGGCCATTAGAGATGCATTATTGAAGAACCTCAAAACAAACTTGGAAGTAGCTCATAATAGAATGGAGCAAATGGCAGATCGAGGTCGCAGAGATGTTACATTTCAAGAAGGTGAGATAGTTTTCCTCAAACTGCAACCTTATTGTCAACAATCAACTTTCCGACGTGTTCATAAAAAACTTGCGAGCAAATATTTTGGGCCATATCTAATTGAGGAATATGTATTGGAAATCGCATATAAATTGAAGCTTCCCAATAGGGGCATTAAAAGAACCCGCCAGGACTGGACCCGGCCAATCTGGTCTGGGTTTTATACTAAAAAAATGAATCCGGGTATGAAATCTTGAAACCTGACATTTTCAGGCACGGTTCTAGGCTTAACACCAAAAACTCATAACCCAGACCCAGTTTCTTAATATATATATATATATATATATTAAATAGCAAAATCAAAAACCAAACCCAAACACCCAAATCGTGAAATCCAATCCCTAATTTGAAAAGCATACGCAGCAGCACTGCCAGCTTGCCACCGACTGCCGCGCCTCCAACACTGCAAGCCAGCAGTAGTCACCGCCTACTATCAGCATCATTTCTTCTCGATTACTAACTCTCTAGCCTTGGCACGCAACTTTGCTCGGTTGTTCCATCTCTAGTGCCTCTGTCACAACCTATAGCAACGTTCGTGCAACCCACTCTATTGCCTTGACAACCACCATTTCTATCGCTACTTCCTCAACCGCCATCGCTCTGCCATCACAGCCCGTCAACCTCAGCCACCAGGTATTGATTTTTTACTTCTTCATTTTGCCTTTCATATAATTTTTCTAACTTAGTTAAAAAAAATGATGAAATTATTATTATTATTTTGTGTTATATTGTTTTATATATGCTTTGTATTTTTTATTTTTTGGATGCTATACTTGAGCTGATTTTTGATAATAAACATAGGAGCTGATTTTTATGATAATAAACATGTATAATGCAGTCATAGGGACTGATTTTGGAATTTTGATAGTAATAAACATATGTAATAGGTGCTATATTTCATTATCACAAAAATATAGTTGCAGCACATACGATTGGTAATTTATGGGGAAAATAATTAATTGTGCAGTAAAATTATAGAGAGAAATATGGAAACTGACTTGCACAAGTTTTTCGCACAAGTTTTTTGACAGACTCCTTAATTTCTTTGCTATTGTAACAGCAGAACAATGCAATGTCGGACAACGTGGAAATCAATTCATTGAGTGCTCCAGTTTTATCTCATAATGTCGAAGATAAAACTATAATAAGGTTGAGGAAATTTCAGTGTCAATTGTGAATGATAAGATGAGAAAGCAAGAAACCGAAAAAAGGAAGAAAGTCTCTGATGCTTGATAAGATGAGAAAGCAAGAAACCGAAAAAAGGAAGAAAGTCTCTGATGCTTGGGAGCACTTTACAAAAATAATGGTTAATGAAGAACAAAAGGCAAAGTGCATGCATTGTAGTGCAATTTTAAAAGCAAGATACCAATTAGGGACTTCGACTTTGAATAGACACGTGGCATTTTGTTTTAAGAAGCATCAACCAAAAATAGATGAATCACTTCAGGGAAGTCTCAAAGTGATTAAAAGAGAGGATGGAACTTATGGAATTGATCAAAATGTTTTACGGATTTTGATAGCGAGAATGGTTATAATGCATGAGCTTTCACTTAGATTCGTGGAATATATAGGCTTTCGAGAAATGATGGCACATGCTAACCCTGTGGTTAAGCCAATGAGTAGAAACATTTTGAAGAGTGAGATCTTGAAGTTATATCAAATCGAGAAGGTTAAGACTTTGCATTTGTGGGAGAAAAATCATGGTAGAGTGGCCATTACTACGGATTTATGGAAACTAGTAATCAGAAAAAGGGATATATGGTTGTGACAGCCCTTTTTATTGACAACTCCTAGAAATTACATAGTCGAATCTTAAGGCAATTTGTCTATAATTTTTTATTTGCTTAATTTTTCTTTTAAGTTTTTAATTATTCATATTAGATTTATTTTAAGTTTAAATTGTTATATATTTTTAGTTTGTGTATTTAGTACCAACACTTGGAATATTTGATAAGTTTACCTATGTTCCAAGCCCCCATACCGTTGATGCCCTTACAAATGAGTTAGTACAATGCCTATTGGATTGGAACGTGGATAGAAAGTTATCTTCAGTGACATTGAACAATTGTACCACTAATGATGCAATGGTGGAGAAATTGTTGTTAAGGTTTGATACTAATACCTTAATTTCTAGTGGTAAATTTTTTCATATGAGATGTACTGCTCATATATTAAACTTGGTTGTGCGGGATGGGTTGAAAGTTATAGAAAGTGGAGTTGGAAATATTAGAAAGAGTGTGAATTACTGGGCACAAGCACCAAAAAGATATGAAACTTTTGAGCTGGCTGTTAGACAATTACAAATTAATTGTAAAAAAAATTTAAAATTGGATTGTCCTACTCGTTGGAACTCTACTTATGCCATGCTTGAAGTAGCATTGATGTATAGAAGTATTTTTTTCTCGGTTGTAACAACGTGAGCCTCAGTATAAGAGCTTGCCAAGTGATGATGAGTGGGATTTGGCAGTCATAATAGTAGAGCATTTGAAATAATTTTACATGTTAACGGAGATGTTTTCAGGTACAAAATACCCAACTGCTAATTTGTTCATTCCAATGATATGTAAAATGAAATTGTCAATTAATAGGTGGTGCACCGCTGAAAACCTTGCTATTAGGATTATGGCTGATAAAATGTCTGACAAATTTGATAAATATTGGAATGACATTCATCCGATGTTAGTTGTGGCTGTTGTACTTAACTCAAGATAGAAGATGATGTTAATTCATTTTTATTTCCCAAAGATATACGGTGATACAGCAGATGAGCATATTGAGCGTGCATATAAGCTTTGTCATAATTTAGTGAAAGATTATGAATCGAAGGTAGTGGTTGTGAGTCGTGGCTAGAATGTTGGATCGGAAATTTCTCATTCTGAATCTTGTTTGAATTCAAATAAGTATTAGGATGTAGACGAGTTTGAAGCATTTCGAAGCCAAAATAAGCGTGCTAAGGTAACTAAGTCGGAGTTGGATAGGTATTTAGATGAGGAATTGTTGGATTCCACTCTTAACTTTGATATTTTAGCCTTTTAGAAAATGCACACCGGCCAATATCCTATTTTGGATGAGTTAGCTAAGGATATCTTAGTCATTCCTGTATCCACCGTTGCCTCTGAGTAACCTTTTAGTACCGAAGGTAGATTTTTGAGTTTGTATCATAGTAAACTTCTTCCTGACACTTTGGAAGCCTTAATGTGTGCTCAGAATTGGATTTGAGCTTCTACTTCTCGAGGTATAAAGTTATTTTAATTATATTTTAGTAGTATTTGTTTACCTAAAATGCTTTGAATCTTAATGTGTTATTTTTGTTGTTAGGTGGAGTTTCGGAAAATGAGATTTTAACTGGGGAGGAGGTAATTTCTAATGATGATGGGCCACAAGCGTCGAGCAGCATGATATGAACCTATTTTTTTTTTAGGAATTAGACATGAACTTGTTATTTACTTATTTTATATGGGAGTATTTTGACTCTTTTATAAACTATTTTTTGAGTTGTTGAACATTTTAGGATTTTCGTATGTTGTATTGATAATTAGTATCATAATTATGAACTTATGATATGTTGGATGTTATTTAGATTTATTGTGTGATTATTGTGTTGTTGAATTTAATTTTTTTTTTATATAGATTGAATGAGTTTAGGTTAGAAATTGGATGAATTTAGGTGGTAGAAAGTAGATTGAAACAATTTTATTTATTATTTGTGTAAAATTTGCATTGTTAGTATGTTATAAGTTTGTATTTGACTATTTTATTTTTTAAAGCTTGAGATTTATCAAACCTTGTAGTATGATATAGAAGAAATCTGCATGCATGTTGCTTGTTGATATTTGGATAAGAGAAATGAAAGAAAAAATTGAAGGAAGACATGTGGGCTTAGAAGCCCGGATGAAAAACCTAGGATCGGGAGATGTCGAGCTTGAGCCTGGCCTGCATGTGGAAAAGCCAGGCTTAAACCTGGGTCCGAGCAGCCGTTTCACTCATTCGCTCCGGTCTCGAGCAGCACCAAATCCGGACCGGACCTGGGGTTTTGCCAAGCCTACTTCTCAATGGTGTATGCCTCCATCCAATTTTTCATGTTTCATAGTTATGGAAGAAGCTTGGAGAAGGTTCTTTGGCTAGTTCAGAAATTCTGCCATTTTCCGATGAGGGTGCAATTGTGGTTGAACCTGAGGCTATATTAGACATACGTTGGGTGAAAAGTAGGGCTAGGTTTCGAGAAGAAAGGCTAGTCAAGTGGCGTATGCTAGATGCCGCAGATGCTACATGGGAAAGTACGGCCGAGCTGGTCATACTCGGAGCATCATACAGGCAATGCATTGACGTATTGTATAGGTATTGTCATTCCCAGAGTTTCCTACGGGTAGACCACTGAAATATCATCTCATATATCTCACGTGTCTCATCATATTTCTGCATGCTTAAATTGTTCTCCAAAAGACAAAGGCGCTTGAGTACATGACCCAAAGCCTCTGTGCGTACTCAAACGAGCCCTAAAGCCCTATATTTCATTTGTATCATCTGTATCTCTGTAATTATCATACTACATGCATAAGCCCCCAAAAGGAAAAAATGCCCAAACGCACAACCCAAAGTCTCTATGTGTGCTCAGACGAGCCTCAAAGGCCCCTTATCTCATCTATATCACTATATTTAGAGGGGAAGGGTACAATGAGTTTGAAAATAAATGTTTATATACGTATACATAGACATATAGTCATGCCTTAAATCTCATTTCCTTTCCATTTAACAAACTTTAAATTTATTTTCTTTCTATAAAATGTTGTCATGCATTTACTTTTTTAGTAATAGATATTCAATACGTAGATAAAACCCATTCTAGAAATATCATTAAATCGGGGCATTAAAATCTTATTTCGTAAACATGCTTTACCATACTTTAAAATCATAATAAACTATAAAGAAAATAGGTTTTGTATATTTCATTCAAAGTGACGATGTTCAAACTTGGGTATCACCAATGCCTACAGATTGGTCCTCATTCGCGGTTCCTCCTAAATCAAGTAAACGACATAATTACTCTCCATAAATGTGAAATAGAACTAAATTCATGCAATATGACTCGAAACGAACTTCTATCCATAATATACAACTCCCATGTTCATAAAATTATCAAAATACCCCTGCATCCGTAAATTACTAAAATACCCCAAAATCATAAATTATCGAATTACGCTCGAAATAGTAATTTCTAGCCTATCTTCAATTTCTAAAATTACTAAAATAATCACGAAGTTGGAAATTACAAAATTACCCTTAGAGTGTGAAATTATCGAAATGCCCTCGGCGGTCAACGGTGACCAGAAGTCAACCGACGATGGTTAGGAAGCTTAGGTTAGACATTTCTAGCCGAGATGAGTTCAATGGTATTGACGATGAGCTCCCATATGCGACGACGGCGCCAGAATCTAGCTCGACAGCTGTGAATCTCCAATTGGCTGATCGGCAGCAAGTAATGGTCCCCAGTGGCTGTGGATGATAAAAAATGGTGGAGGGTAAGGTGGAGAGCAAAACCCAACCAGTGGCACAACCAAGATCCAATAAAAACGACGGTGAGAAAAGGTGGGTTTTGTTGCGGCCTTTCGAGCTCGATCGCGGACGCTCTGATCGTTAATCGGTGGCGACGATAGTAGGGATGTAGTGGTGGCTAAGCTTCTAATTGGTACCTCCATTGGCTAATAAGGTGGCAGGAAAATGAAGGTAGCGTCAAGTCAAGTCTGTGGGTTTTCGGGTCAGTTCTGGGTCGGGTTTGAAAACTCTCTCTTTCTTTCTCCTTCTCTCCCCCCCCCCCCCCCCAACTTCTTAATTTATAGAACTAGTTCCTTCTTCTTCTTTTTTAAAGCTTAATATAAATTAGGCTAATGATTGTGTTTGGGTTTTCTTGATTCTTATCATGGTGAGTTTAAACAAATTTGAACACAAACTATTTTTTAAACACACAAAATTTAATCACCCACACCCATAACTAATGTTGGATAATCAAGTTGCATCAACTTCACCAATAACAATTTGTAATAAGTCTGTTCAGTTGTGTCCCACATTGGTTAGAAAAGAGGAGATACTTGGGTTTATAAGGAGGTAGGTCACTCCCAACAAGTGGCATCAGAGCTAGACCCTAGTAGCCGGAATGTGGTGGTGGAACAACTCAGGTGTGTCGGACGAAAGGACCGGAATCCAGCGGTGGTTTCATATGGGGGACTAGGGGGGATTGTTGAGTTGTGTCCTACATTGGATACATAGAAATCGTATGCTAAGTCCCTCCAACAAAGTCCGACAACTTTAAAATTAATGTCAAAGAGAAAACAATTAGATAATATACTTAATTAGAAAAGTAAAGTGCATATGTTACATTTTGTGACAAAAACAGCTCTAAAATTTTATGATGCTTTTTTTTTTATAGATTTCTTTAATTCTTTGCTTTTATAGCTACACTAATTCCTTATTTTTTTTTTCTTAACTCAGAATCTGCTATTTCAAGGACCAAAATCCATCACTTTTAAGTAATATTAATTTTTTTTCTTAAGGATTTTAGATATGAAATGTTTAATACTTTTATGTGCCATTTGTTTGAATTGACATGATTATTTCCCCAGGCATGGTGGGTGGTAAGCCTGGTTGTTGAATTTTGTGATGGCTTTGTAACATATTCATACGATAATTGCAAACAAGCTTACATTATTATTAAAAACATTCTCGACATGGCTGGCCACCTCAACTACTTCTACCCATGCTCCTGTAAGGGTGCATTTAGGGTAGCTGTCGTAAATAGATCCCAAGTCACTTTCTCACTATTGCAAATAATGGCTTGCATTATTGTTATTTTTTTAAAGAAATCGCTCGTATTATTAATATTGTTAATTTGTATTATTTTTTTATTCTCTCCTATTGGAGTCAATTTGTATCAACAATACAAAATATATGAAATATGTCCAAGTTGATTTCACACTCTTAATGGTGAAAATTGGATTAATTTTTGTGCTTCTTTGATATTTATAAGATTATGTAGCTTCATACTTGCCATAAAAATAGGATGATACTTTCAATTCATGTTTTATTCCATATTTTGTCCTAAATTTCTTTCTATCGGTGCAAAAGAGACAATATTTAACTAAAGTGAACTTTTTGAACTAGTTTCTTGTGAGGACTCTTCTGAACTGAAATGTAGTAATGGTAGTATTGCAACAATCTTACAAGTTTTATTCTTTTACTCTTTATTTTATTTTATTTTATTTTTTTGGAGTACCTTACTTGTTATGTTGGAATTTTAAACAAGTAATCATTTGTGAATTTTGTAGATTTTGAATGGTGGGTTCAT
Source organism: Citrus x changshan-huyou (assembly GCA_039657385.1). Classification (NCBI taxonomy): domain Eukaryota; kingdom Viridiplantae; phylum Streptophyta; class Magnoliopsida; order Sapindales; family Rutaceae; genus Citrus; species Citrus x changshan-huyou. The sequence continues at coordinate 13,902,606 of CM077555.1, forward strand.
TTCAAGACTTGTTTTTCTATTCCAATTTTGTAGAAGGATTATTAGAAATGTTTCTAAAACATACAAATGCTATTAATGTTCACTTTTGTACATGAAACAATTGTAAAAACTCTAGTTTTTAATACAATTGAATTTGGTTTTAAATGATTTTTGAATTGTTAATTTTTTTAATTTTAATCATGTAAAATATGACCGTTCTTATAAAGAACAGTCATTGAAGAAAACATAAGATGACTGTTGCTTTAAGAACTGTCATCTATGCTCAACATAAGTGGATGGTTTTTATTAAAATAGTCGTCAAATTTTGGTGAAGCATATTGCAAAGATGAGGGGTTTTTTTTTTTTTTTATAGAATTGTCATTAAAAATAAAAAAAAAAACATGATAGTTTTAGATTTTTCATATAACTGTCATTAAAAAAAAAAGATCGTTTATAAACCGTCATTAAAAATGACCCCTCTTTCAATGACACTGCTTGAGATAACAGTTTTAAAACCATTATCTTTGTTTCTTTAAAACCGTCTTTGTTTAACATTTTTGTAGTAGTGTTACCTTCTATTCGTAAGCCTTAGGTGTTATCTACAAAGTTTATATTTTATTTTACATTTAATATTGATTTATGTTACATTTGTAAGTTTCATTTTTTTTTACTAATAAGACACCAATTTACCGCTCTTGTATTAATTTACTTGTTTTATCTTCTATTTATAGGTCTTGTATTTTATTTTTTAACATTTATGTTTTATTTTATACTTAATGTTGATCTACTAGTTTTATGTTATATTTGTAAGTTTTTTGTTTTATTTACCTGTAAGTATTAATTTACCAATTTTATATTAATTTACTTGTTTTGCTTTTCATTTAATTGTCTTATGTTCAATTTTCAAAATTTATATTTTATTTTGCATTTAATGTTGATTTACTAGTTTTATGTTATGTTTACAAATTTTTATTTTATTTCTAATAGCACATTAATTTACCAGTTTTATATTAATTTACTTGTTTTACCTACCATTTACAAGTCTTATATTCCACTTTTAAAATTTATATTTTATTTAACAATTAACAAGAATTATTAATTTATGTTATATTTGTGATTTTTTTTGTTTATCTATAATACATCAATTTACTAATAGTTTCCTTCCATTTACAAGCCTTATATTCTATTTCCAAAACTTTATGTTTTATTTTAACATTAATGCTTATTTATAAGTTTTATATTAAATTTATAAGTCTTATACTTCATTTACATAATTTATGGTTAATTATGATGTTAATGTTGTGAATTTAGTCTAGCATCATAAATAACCCACTATTAACCAAAAATTTACCACAAGTATACGTTGACTTCTATATATCATTCATAAAGTAGCTAAATTTTTGTGGTTGATAAGACTTTTACATCTAGTTCAACAATTACACATACCTCAATTTCTTTGAACTTAGTACGTAAGTTTTGCTTCAATTGGTGGGTACAAGTATCATGTGCGGCATTTGGTAATAAAATGTAAACATTTTTTTTATACTAGGGTGCCGGTCAAAAATGAAAACAAATTAGGAACTTTACCTGTTGTTTCCTTAAACTTCATTAGAAACCACCTCTATGACGCGTCGTTCTTACTGTCCCCAATACCAAGTGCAACAAGATAAAGTTAATTGTTACCATCAAGTGATATCGCAATGAACAATATTCTTTTAAGGGAAATTATCATTCGTATATCCTAAATTTGCGCTTTTATAAAAAAATACGACAACACTTTAAAGGTGTATCAATCATCCACCCTAAATTGACAAAAATTATTTGCCGACCCCTAAATCGTTAGCTGCCGTTTGAAAGTTAATGAAATTGAGGCAAATTGACGATTTTACCCTTAAAAATTATCACTTGTATACCCTTAAAATTTCTTATTATCACTTATATACCCTTGAATTATTACTTGTATTATATGAAAAGACCATATTACCCCTCTGACGTCATCATATTTAAACGGCGACTAACGGTTTGGTGGACGACATATACATTTTGTCAACTTAGGGTGGAAGACTGATATACCCTAAAAGTATTGCAATAAATTTGATAACGAAATAAACTAATGGTATACTATTGTTAATTTCCATTCTTTTAAAATGTCCCTTCAAGAATGTGCCATCAATTACAATCACCACCATATTGATGAAATCAATCCATGTATATATAGCTCCCAATTGCCATAAAGAAATATGTTGGTTACCCGAATTTTTCTTATCCAACATTATCGTATATGACTGGAGCAACTTGAATGAATCCTCAAGTGTCTTTAATTTTCTCTATGTCTTATTCTCTTGCTTTCCATGTTTTGTGGTAACTTATTTCATATCCAAACTATTTTTGGAATTCTTCTCTAATTTCATCAAGCCTATATGAGGATGAAGCACTATCAAACTTGTGATAAATCTTTTGTCTGGTAACCTTGTATGAAGCATGACAATTATCTCTCTTACAGACATATAGTGCACAAGTATCGATGCTATAGTACCTTTTAATTTCAAAGATATTCGAACTTCTAAGCTTGGTAGCACAAAGTCGCCACTTATAATTATCGTCAATACAAGTAACAATAAGTATGTTCTTCCCTAACTTTAAGGTTTTAAACTCAAAATTTTTCCTCAAGGCTACCCTTGAAAGCACTTCTTCCAACTCCTCTTTTTAAGTAAACAACGTTTTCTTCATTAATCCATTACCATGACCAACAACTTCATCACTAACAACTTCCATGGATGGCAAGTTACTGCTATTCAAATGTGACTTGTCTTTGTCTAATGAACTACTACATTCAAACAAATTGGCTCTTGGTATATATCCAATATTAGAGGGTAGTGATTAGTGTTAAAAATTGTATGTTTATTAAGGGATAAAGAATGTTATTTTGTTTTATTAATGTAATTTATATTTGTAATTGTGTAACATATTGTGAATTTCTAATTATTTTTCTAAATATTTGATTTTGTGTATTTTTGTGTGTTTATTAGGTAAAAATAATAATTTCATGCAATTTGAGGCTCCGAACAAATGCATGGATGTCAAATTTGGATTCCGGAAGTCCGAGAAATTATGTCATTGTCGAGGAGGATCCAAGACTTTTGTTGTAATTTTTTATGTTTTTACCATGGTAAATGTGGTAATTATAAAATTATAAATTTTTATCATGTTAGGTATGGTAATTGTTAGTGGAATGTGTTGGATATGCTTGAGTGGATAAGTTAGGTTTATGTTTTATTAGTGGGATTATTAGTGGGACAAATGTAAGGTTAAGATGTAATTAGATTTTTTTATTTGTGTGGTGTGGATTTACCATGTATTAGTATAAATAGAGGGGGGGTGAACACACCTCTCCACACCTTCTCTTCTCTTCTTTCCCCCCAAATTCTTCTTCTCATCTCTCTTTGTAATTTATTTTCAATCAATAAAATTAGTTTTATTTCAATTTTCAAATTCCATTTTTAATTATGTGTTTTTCAATTTTAGTAATTTTCTTTATAAAAAAAATGTTTAGCTAAATATTAATAGTTAGGGGAAGGTGAAACTCTTAGGAAATAAATATGATTTAATCAAATTCTATTTTTAATTTTATAAATTAAATTATTTTCTATTTAATTTATGCATATTTTGTATTATGAAATTTTGATTTATTGTAGACAAATAAGGGAGTTTGGCACAATAAATTCTTTTTATCTAAATATAAGGTATGGTAAAATTCTTTTTGACTTATGGTAAAATTATATAAATTAAATTTTGGCACAATGAATACTTAATCCATCATAAAATTAAAGGGAAAATAATAATAATTTATATAATTAATCTTTTGGGCAATAAATCTAAAAAAAATGGCAAAAAGAATTTTTTAAGTTTTATTTACTACTAAGAGTGAATCCATAGCCCTAACTAATTCAATTTCATAGTTTTATTTAAATTAAGTTATTTATATTTAAGTTTTATTTTCAAATTTTAGATAAAATAAAATAAACAAATTAAATCTTTTCTCTGTGGATCGACCTCGGACTCACCAAGATATATTATAACTAGGCACTCTTATACTTGAGAGTAAATCAAACACTTTTAAGTCGTGTCAGGTAGGAAATTCACATTGTAAATATTTACAATCTCTACTTTTAGATCATTAAATGTTGTTGTCCCAATCAGTTCATCATGGATAATAACACTTACATAATCCAGATTATGCCCCCTTCCATCATTGAGTAATGTTTCAAGAACAAATTCATATATTGACTGCTCTTCAGCTATAAAATTATTTGGGCTTAAGCCTTAACCTCCAACATATGGCTCTATAGATTCTTATGGATAACGATACAACCCAAAGTTAGGGTAAACATTAGTAATAGGTGTCGCCAAAATCTATTTTTACTTATAGATAATACGAATATAGATCTTTAACTTATCTCCACTAATCATTTCATAAAAGTTGGAAAATTTTACCCACTTGCACAACTGCAGACATGTAAATTCATACATACACGACTGCAATTATGTAAAACGGGTGCAAAACAAAATTTTGAGGGCAAAATGAGATTTCAACAAATGTAGTTAGAAAATCCATTACATACAGTGATATGATGCAATATAATGACAAACCCCTAAAAATAATATAATGTGGAGAAGATACATAGATAACACATTAAAAAACTGTAGATTTTAAAAAATCTTGTTGATAATGAATAATGCGCCTAGTTGCAAACCAAAATCTCAACATGTTAGCTACTTATGAGTGATTTTGAGAGTATCCTAGAATGATTTTTTGTTATAAAGGAGTAAAATGGTGTGAGGGGTGAAAGGGTGTGTTGCAGTGATGTTAATGTAGATTTTATATTCAAGAATTTGTCCCTGCTATGTCCCAAAAGTAGGATACTTATCGAAATACACTGACATACTTCTAAATTCCTCGTAGATGCCTTTCTTAATGTGCAATTACCCAATTACGCTAATTCATCTTCAAAATCACGGTTGAGTACACAATGTCCACACTTATGTTACTACTTGTTCTAGCACCAGAAATCTTCTACTTTCATTGGAAATTCGCTGAATCACAAGCGATTTACCATATCTATACTTAATTTTTACTTTATAAAGAGAATTTAGGATTTATAATTGTTAGGGTTATATGCATTAGGGCTTTAAAAATCAAATTGCCAACGTGATTTTGGTCATTATTGTAGCAGGCCAAATTAAAGGTGTCATATCCTGATCAATGGCCAAGATTTCATCAAGTAGCATCAATATCACATCTCAGGAGGCATTCTCAAAGATTCACCTCATCTCTTTACTATCAATTTGATGGGTAACCTATAACCCTGCAAGATTAGGCTAGATGGTTTTATATTAGATGTTCTTATTTGAACTTAATCATATATACTAATTTAATGGTGCAAAGTTTCTTTATAAGTAAAAACATAGCATAATAAAGGTTGGAAATGTGATAGCGAGTGTGATAGCATTTATACTTGGTTCTTCTCGGCTTTGCTTGTTTCACTTACATGCTTGATTATTATGTTCCTTCCTAGTTCATGTAATGAAGCTTCTTGAACTTGTGGAGCTGAAACAAAAGGAAGTGATTTCAAAGAAGCACATTGTCCTTGTAATGGTTATGGGTGTTCCTAATGTCGAGAAATTGGCTTTAATAAACTCAATTCATTAAATTGCATTACCTTGCTTTCCTGGTAGGAAGTTATTAAGATGATGTCATGTTCTTGGAATTGTGATAGGTCTGAGTTCGGAAATCAATTTAGTTAGTACGTATGTTTGCTCAGAAAGTCATGTCTATTGAGCAATAATAGTTTGGAATATTTTACATAGTGCAAGAGAAAAATAAACAAGATATGGTTGGACTATTGTTTGGCGCCACTCGAGATATTGCAGCATTCAAGGTATGGTATCCCACTTTTTTTGCATGAAGAGTATTTTTTATGGAGGTCTGTTGAATTGAATTTAATAAGAACTCTGCTTGATGGCTTGATGCATAAAGTTTGTTAAAGAGTGTATGTGGAGGTATGTGCATCCTCCAATGTTGAATTTTTGTATTGTTTGATGCTTGATTTTGGATCTTATAGTTTGATTGAAATGAAATAGTAAAAGTACAAATTTATAATATAAGCTTCATACTCTTTCTTTAATTTTATTTGACATTTAGAACTGTGACATTGCTAAGATTCTGATAATATGCTTTCTAGTGATATAAACTTGCATTTAACAAGAAGCACTAGTTTTAACTTAATTAATCAGTATTTATTGTGTTTTAATAAGCATTAACTAAGTTGAGCATTGAACAGGATCCTTAATTAACAAAAACTAAATTGCCAACGCAAATTTAGTTGTATGTGCAATTGTTAGTTCGTGAATTTTCCTATTAATTTTGGTTAAATAAAACTTGTGACACAAAAATCACATTGTGAAATAGTTTGAAAAAAAATTGTAAGGAAGCATAATTAAAACTAATTTAAAAATGTGATGCAATATTGATTTATTTGGTGGAGAATAAAAAATGTTGAAACTATAGGATACACAATAATTTAGGACTATTTTCAAGATCTTTATTTTTTTGCTTTAAGGATTCAAGATGTTGCAGGATTCAATACAAATTGCCCATCGGCATAGCATATATGTACTAGACATGCCAGGTGTATTGGTTTCAAGTATCGCTGATATCAAAACAAGGCTGAAGCTAGCTCTTTCACGTTTAAATCTCTTCCAAATTTACATTCTTGTTTAGTTTTCACAATATTATATTCTTTTTATAGCCTTTGGTTTACGTGTCGAATGTATCAAAGCATGTATTAATTTTTCAATAGTTCAACTAAAATTAATAGAACAACCTCTGGTTTACAAGTCGTATATATCAATATCAGAGCCTATATTAGTTTTTCCAATAGTTCTGCTCAAATTATCATTACCTTGCAGCAATTACTAAAATGCTTTGAACTCTAACTATGCATTTTTCCCCCTTGTAATAGAGAACATAATTTGGCAAGTTGCTACAAAAAATATAGTAAGTTGCTGCAGAAAATTTACTAAACGACATGTTTACATTCATGTACATTGCGGTTTTGTTTTTCAATAAGTGCTACATTTAAATTAGATCCATCATATTCTTTTCATTGGGATTATTAATTGGGTGTAGTTTTTTATAATTAAATACTCCTTAATACACAAACAAGTGCTACCTTCATGATCTCTACAGTCTTCTTATCTTATTATTAGGCCAATAAAAAAATCTTTGGCTAGTTACAGGAAGGGAAAGAATCTCTTTGGCCTTATGCTGGTGATTAAGATCTTGCATTTTTGTGTATCAATGTCTCTTACTCGATTTAATACTCATTGACCTAGTATATATATTTTGGACACGCTGGGTGTACTGGATCCAAGTATCCCAAATATCGAAGCAGAGTTGAAGTTGCCTCTTTCAGGTTGAAATATCTTTCAAAACTAAATCTTCTTTATTTTTTCCAAACTACCTCTTTCAAAGTGGACTTTCTGCCAAATTAGTGGACCCTAGTTGCCTAATTACTATTTGTAGTGATTTGGGTGCTGTAGAATTCGATTAGCAACCCAAGCACTGCCCAAGATCACAAACTAGACCAACAAGATGCTAAGAACCCAAACAATCAAGCTTTAAGTTTTAATAAAGACCTTCAACGAAAATGGCTTCAATCAGAACACACCCAGAACAAGAATTAGAAACAAATCAAACGCAAAAGAAAGAGAAGGATTTACGTGGTTCGATTGTGCAAAGAAGCACAATCTACATCCACGGGAGAAGCCAACAGAGCTAGATTTTATTGATGATTCAAGTAACCCTTACAGAGCAATGCAAGAGTTAACTACTAGGAACAAGACGAAGCTTTCTCTCTATCTTAACTCTCTCTATCACGCTCTCAGATCATAACTGAAACTGCTTCTTTAACCAGCTTATATAACAGCTGATAAAGAACCCAGAAAGCACAGATTTTCGCCACCTGGACTAACAGCTTCTAACTAACTTGATTCTCCACCCCACGTGCACTTCACATGTTTCACTTAAGCCTTTGGCCAAAACGTCTTCAGCCTCTGCCGTTTTGTACTTAAGTGTATCATATGCTGAGCTTGTGATTGCCTGAGTATATTAAGCATGTTCTGAACGCCGTCGTTTAATATACTCAAGTTTTGGATTCACCATTTTAGTCCACATTTCTCCACCTTGAATCAAAACTCCTCAATCTGCTTCCTTCTCCAAACCCTCAGGTAATCAGCAATCACCCAAGCTAGCTAGGCTCAAGCACACTTTGAACTTAGCCGTCGATACCACCTTAGTAAGCATATCAGCAGGGTTCTCATCTGTATGAACCTTGGACATTTTCACAGCTCCTTTGGATACTTCATTTCGAATGAAATGAAGTTTAATGTCTATGTGTTTTGTCCTCTCATGATGTGCAGGGTTTCTACACAAATGAAGTGCACTCGAGCTGTCACAATATACTGTTACTGTCTTCTGTTTCACCCCCAGTTCTCTCATTAATCCTTGTAGCCATAATGCTTCTTTCACAGCTTCAGTGGCAGCTGTGTATTCTGCCTCAGTAGTTGACAGGGCTACCACATGTTGCAGAGTTGCTTTCCAATTAACAAGACAACCATTAAACAAGAACATGTAACCAGTTAAAGATCTCCTCCTGTCCAAGTCCCCTGCATAATCTGAATCCACAAATCCCAGCAGACCTTTACAATTTCCCTTAATTTTTCCATACACTAGGCCACAGCTCAATGTACTAGACAGATACCTCATTATCCACTTCACTGCTTTCCAGTGCTCCTTTCCAGGTGCTGCCATGTATCTGCTCACAACACTCACAGCATGTGATATGTCTGGTCTTGTTAAGACCATGGCATACATAAGGCATCCCACTGCATTAGTGTTGAGTGTTCAAAAATGTATATTTATAAAGGAGAAAATCATCATTTTACATTTCAAGTCTTACTAACACCCTTACTTTTATGTATTTAAGCTTCTTGTCATTTAATTATGTGTGTTGTATTATAATTAAGTATTTTATGTATTTTAGGGGCATCATAGTCATTTCACAATGAACAAGAAAACAAACAGCAAAATGGACATCAGTTTTGAACTTAGGACGGTCGAAAACCTTAGGAGGAGCATAAAAGGAAAAATAGTATTATTCACATGTACGGTATTGTATACGTTATTGTTCACGACACTGTTCACATAGACAGGATGATGACGTGGCATTGACCGATGATGTGGCATTGACTGATGAGGTGTTACGATCCTGTTGGACTAAAATTCTTATGCATTGTTGATTGGTGACGTGGCAGCATGTTAGTGGACCAAAAATCGCGCGTACAGTACATGCATTACACAGGATTATTTTCAACCAAACCGCGCCACTGTTCAAGCCGGGTCAAACCGTGTTACTGTTCAAACCACGTGGTCAAACCACGTACTGTTGATTGATGACGTGGCGCAATCCTAAGCGTCCAAACTATTTTTCATCCGATGGTCATGATTTACTCAATGTATCTATAAAAAAGGGGCCCCCCCTAATTTGATATCTCTTAATCCATTTTTGGACTCCATTTTATGTAATTCCTTCTAAAATATAAGTGTGCAACCCAAAAGGGGGGGTGAATTGATATTTTAAAAATTATCCTAGCAAATCCACACAACAAGCAATCTAACGTCTTAATAAAATTGAAAGCAATAAGTTCAATAAAAGCACAATAACAAATGAGTAAGGGAGAAGAGAAACAAACACACGAATTTTTACGTGGTTCGGCAATCCCCCTTTCAATCATCAAAGTCGCAATATAAGCATATTAGTTCAAAAATATCCATAAGCATAAGGAAATCCATATAATCCATAACAAACAATCAAAACAAATCCATATAATCCAAAACAAATACATAATCCAAAAGCATAATAATCATCCATATAGTCGAAAATAAAAGAACATAATGCAGTAAATGAAATGTAGTTGTGTCCAAATACAAGCATAAGAAACTACTGAGGTGGTGAGGATGGTGGTGATGGAGGTGGATACAGATATGGAATGCCGAAGTGCTCAAAGAGAAGTCGTTGTCCATGAATGAATTGCTGCTGCCTCTAGTTCAATTATGAGTAGCTAATTTTTTTTCAATCTTGGGTTGAAGGTGAAGTCTCAACATGTGTCATGGGCTTTATTTGGTAAATTTATTTTCTCTTCCCCTCTAGTTTTTGTGGATGTTTTGACTTCTTGTCGACAAATAATAATAATCTTGTCTAGATACCGCCTTGGTTTCACCGGCTCTCTAGTACAAGGTTATTATTATTTGGCACGATAAACCCTTAGCCCCATATTGATTAGAGTATGGTTCATGAGGTGTGGATTTCCCTCTCATGATTTAATTGGCATTAATAAGGAATATTTAGCCCATGGTGCATGTTGATACGGATCCAGATACCCAAGTACGTCATTTCAATAGATTTCTCTTCAATTTATTCTCACCATTTTAATTCCAATTTTAGGATAATCTAAGTCACTTTCACCACAAATACAACCACCCTCATACAAAATTAATTCTACATATAATTAAAATCCACCTCCTTGTGGGATCGACACTCGTCACCATTGATCTATACTACAATAGATTCGTGTACTTGCGAGTTCAATAAAATTTGCATAACAAGTTTTTGGCGCCGTTGCCGGGGAGGTAAGTTATTTTAATTTGTAAAATTAATTTTTGTGAATAATTTCTTTTACTTGTTTTCTTGTATTTTTTATTATTAAAAAAAAAGAAAGTGAATCTGAATTTAGAGATAATAATTTCTTTTCTTTCTCTATTCTTTACAATTCTGCAATTTAATTTTTAAGTTATTTTTCTTTGTAATTTTTGTTTATCTTATTAATTTAATTTTTAGTCAATTTATTTCATGAATTTTTTTTTAGTGTGTTTTTATAGAAAGGTTTTAACAACGTAATAAGGTTAGTACCGTAATTTCTCATTCTTCTTTATTTTTATTTGTTTTGTTCCCATTTATCTTTTGTTCTTTGCATGCATGGTCGTAGGTCATTATTACATAATCTTGAACCTATAGACCTTGAACTTGAGAAAACACTTTGCACACACAAACAAGTTAAAAATAAAATGGATTTGCAACCACAGGAGAGACCATTTAAGGACTACTTCAGTCCTTTAGCTAATTTGAGCACATCATGCATAAGATACCCAAATGTAGCTGCTAGGAGTTTTGAACTAAAACATAGTGTGCTAAATTGTCTCCCAACATTCTATGGCCTAGAAAATGATGACCCATATAATCATTTGAATGATTTTAATGCTGTTTGTCAAACATTTAGATATGAGAATTTTCAGATGATGATGTTAAACTTAGATTACTCCCATTTTCTTTAAAGGATAGAGCTCGTTCATGGCTCAATACATTGCCTGCTAATAGCATTACATCATGGAAACAAATGGTTACAAAAATTTTGAATAAATATTTCCCAGTGCATAAAACCAATGCTATTCGCAGGAAAATTTCAGAGTTTACACAGAGAGAAGACGAGCAGTTTTTCGAAACATGGGAGCGATTCAATGGGCTACTCTTGAAGTGCCACATCATGGGTACGAGAAATGGCACCAATGCCAATACGTTTTGGAGGGATTGTTGCCGAATGTGCAAGAATGACTAATGACAACAAGTGGAGGAGAGCTAATGTCAAAAAGTGCATCAGAGATTTGGGAATTCTTCCAGCAATTCTTTCAGCAACAAGCGGATAATTCCCAACAACGGAGTCGGTCGGTCAGGAATACTAAAAGAATTAAAGGAGTGAATGAGGTTCACATTGGCGAGTTAACTTCGGGAATCAAAGAAGTCAAGGAGATGGTTGAAGGTCTCGCTCGACAAATAGCATCGTTATCGACTGATAAATCAATAGAGCCACATGACCATGACTCATACTCAGATCAAGCCAATGCCATAGGTGTAATGAGAAAACCATCAAATTACAACCCATACTCCAACACATATAACCCTGGATGGAGAGACCACCTCAATTTTTCATGGTCTCAAGGATTCCAACAGAATGGACCAGCAGCTCCAGCTCTACCAATGCAACCAATTCCTCAAATTCCTCAAGCCTCTCAGCCACCATTTAGACCATACAATCAGAATCAGAACTACTCTCAACCCAGACCATGGGAGGATTCATTCCAGAATCTCAAGAATCTTACTCACTCCATGATTGAGCAACAGAACCGCACCATTGATGGACTACGAAATGAGTTGAGAGCAGGCTTCAACTCACAAGCCAAATCAGTTTCAAGCATCGAGAATATGGTGGGACAACTTGCTTCTTCAGTTTAGACCTTGGCAATGACTGTTGAGAAAGGTAAATTTGCAAGTCAACCAGTGTCTAATCCTAAAGGAGTACATAAAGTAAGTACCAGTTCACCACAACAGCATGGAGAGGTCAAAGCAGTCATGACCTTGCGAAAAGGAAAAGAAGTCGACAACAAAGTGGAGATGTCGATGACAAAAGAAAATTAAATTGTACCTGTGAATGTTGAGGACTCACCATCGGAAGAGAAAGAAGAAACCAACCCACGAGAATATGTTCCCAAAGCTCTATTTCCTCAGAAGTTAGCTAAAGGAAATAAGGGAAAATCCACAGGTGAGATTCTTGAAATCTTCAAACAGGTAAGTGTTAACATCCCTTTACTTGATGCTATAAAGCAAGTTCCATCTTATGCCAAGTTTCTTAAAGACCTTTGTACTAAAAAGAGAAACATTCATGTTCAAAAAAAGGCATTTTTAACAGAAAACGTTAGTTCGATCCTCCAACATAAAATTCCTCTAAAATGCAAAGACCTAGGCTCCCCCACTATCTCATGTAGCAGGGAATCACACAATTGAGAATGCTTTGTTGGATTTAGGAGCTAGTGTAAATCTGTTACCCTACTCAGTATTTGTGAAACTTGGACTGGGAGAATTACACCCAACTCCAGTGGTGTTACAACTTACAGCTCGGTCTACAGAAATACCTCGTGGTATTGTGGAGGACGTGCTTATTCAGGTAGACAAGTTTTATTTTCTTGTTGATTTCATTATAATTGACACTCAACCAATACATGATTCAAGGAAGCACATCCCCATTATTCTAGGTCGATCTTTCTTGGCAACTGCAGATGCTCACATTCAATGCAGGACTGAAAATATGCAGTTGTCCTTCGGCAACATGACTATGGAGTTGAACATCTTTAACATTGCCAAACAATCTCACAATCCAGATGATGAAATTGTTGATGTGGATTTAATTGAAGCATTAGTTGATGACACTTTTGTTTCAAACCTCAGTGATGATCCTTTACAAACATGTTTAACTCACTTTGGTTTGGATTTTGATATTGACAGATCAGTTAATGAGGTCAACGCCCTACTTGACTCAGCACCATCCATGGACACTAATAAATGGAAGTCAAGAGTTGAACAACTCGCACCATCAGAGAAGAAACTCATCCCATCATCAGAATCACCACCGAAACTCGAGCTCAAACCATTGCCCAACACTCTGGAATATGCATTTTTGGGAGAAGAAAGTACTTTGCCGGTAATTATCTCATCATCCCTAAATGACGAACAAAAAGGTAAGTTGTTGGATGTTTTAAAAGAGCACAAATGAGCATTATGATGGACCATAGCGGACATAAGAGGTATAAACCCAGTAGACTGCATGCATTACATTCACCTTGATGAAAATGCTAAACCTACTAGGGAAATGCAACGTCGGTTAAATCCTAACATGAAAGAAGTTGTTAGAACTGAAGTCCTTAAGCTATTAGATGCAGGTATCATTTACCCTATTTCTGATGGTTCATGGGTCAGTCCTGTACAAGTTGTCCCCAAAAAGTTAGGAGTCACAGTAGTTACGAATGCCGATAATGAATTGATACCCACTAGAGTGACTACAAGATAGCGTGTATGCTTTGATTATAGAAAGTTAAATTTTGTCACACGTAAAGATCATTTTCCTTTACCATTTATCGATCAAATGCTTGATAGATTAGCAGGCCATGAATTTTATTGCTTTCTAGATGGTTACTCAGGATATAATCAGATTCCCATAGCACCAAAAGATCAAGAGAAAATCACTTTCACTTGCCCTTTTGGCACTTTTGCATATAGGAGGATGCCATTTGGATTATGTAATGTGTTGTGCAAATTTTAATGTACTCGCAAGCGCACGAATCTATTGTAGTATAGACTAATGGTGACGAGTGTCGATCCCACGAGGAGGTGGATTTTAATTATATGTAGAATTAATTTTGTAAATGGGTGGTTGAAATTGTGGTGGAAGTGATTTAAATTATCCTAAAATTGGAATTGAGATGGCGATAATAAATTCTAAAATTGGAATTGCAATGGCGAGAATAAATTGAAGCGAAATCTATTGAAATGACGTACTTGGGTATCTGGATCCGTATCAACATGCATCATGGGCTAAATAATCCGTATTAATGCCAATTAAATCATGAGGGGGGAATCCACACCTCATGAACCACGCTCTAATCAATATGGTGCTAAGGGCTTATCGTGCCAAATAATAATAACCTTGTACTAGAGGGCCGGTGAAACCAAGGCGGTACTAGACAAGATTAGTATTATTTATCGACGAGAAGTCAAAACATCCACAAAAACTAGAGGGGAAGAGAAAATAAATTTACCAAATAAAGCCCATGACACATGTTGAGACTTCACCTTCAACCCAAGCTTGAAAGAAAATTAGCCACTCATAATTGAACTAGGGGCAAAAAGGGAATTTATTAAAATACAAAGAAAATACAAGATGGAGAGAGAATTACAGAAAATGGAGTCCAAAAATGGATTCAGAGATATCAAATTAGGGGGGGAAGCCCCCTTTTTATAGATACATGGAGTAAATCATGGCCATCGGATTAAAAACAGTTTGGACGCTCAGGATTGCGCCACGTCATCAGTCAACAGTACGCGGTTTGACCACGTGGATGAACAGTAACACAGTTTGACCCGGGTGAACAGTGATGCGGTTTGGTTGAAAATAATCCTGTGTGATGCATGTACCGTACGCGAGATTTTTCGTCCACTGATATGCTGCCACGTCACCATCAATAGTACATAAGAATTTTAGCCCAACAGGATCGTGACACCTCATCAGTCAATGCCACATCATCGGTCAATGCCACGTCATCGATCCGTCAATGTGAACAGTATCGTGAACAGTAACGTATACAGTACCGTACACGTGAATAGTGCCATTTTTCCTTTTATGCCCCTCCTAGGGTTTTCGACCGTCCTGAGTTCAATAGTGATGTCCGTTTTGTCATCTGATCTCTCCTTTATTGTGAAATGATTATAATGCCCCTAAAATACATAAAATACTTAATTAAAATAAAACACATGTAATTAAATCACAAGAAGGTTAAATACATAAAAGTAAGGGTTGTTAGTAAGACTTGAAATGTAAAATGATTGTTTTCTCCTTTATAAATATGCATTTTCTAACACTCAACACACCCCCCAACCAGCTTATTGCTAGTCCCTAGCAAATAAAGCGAAAACAAAATTCAAATTCAAAATGATTTTTTTTTTTTTTAGAAACACTCGTGTTTATTCAATCAGATTAATGATAGCAATCAAATAAAAGTATAAGCATTATCTCCAGTCTAAAGCAACATCACACCCACATCAACCATCGACATGAATTAGCCCAGTAGACTTTGTTATAGCTACTTTCAAGAATGAAATGTCAAACCCCAAAATCTCACTGGAAGTAGTGACACTCTCACAAAGAAATTAAAACCCAATAAACATAGTCACTCCAATGAATGGTAATTGAGAGAGAAAATAATAAAGAAATGATATCACATGCTCTCACCAAGATGAAATAAATATGCCCTCAGCTTAGAAATAATACGATCTCAAGTCAAATAAAATGTTAGTCAACCCACTTTATTTATCTTTTTTTTTTTATTATGCATCACTACATCTTTTTAGCCCATATAACTAGCTTCTACTTCAGACTATAGTTCCCTAAAATCAAGGACTTTTATTAGGACGTAACGTAGGCTAGGGATATGGCTAATAAAGAAAGGAAATAAAGAAAACAAACTGTATGTTTGAGAAAAATGCAGAGATTTTTATTTTTTTTTTGAAAGTTGCAAGGTAGATTTCACCTATTATTGTTATTTTTATTCTTTTGAAACAACAACTTTTTTTTTGTTTTTTTTTTCTCTTTTTTTTTTGGCATAACTTCACTGAACAAAATAATTATTTACATTTTTCTCAAACATAAATAGGTGATGGAACTTATAAGACATCGGGTAATACTCCAAATTGGAGTGGGTCAAGATGATAAGTTGACAAAGAAAATGTTTTTTTTTTTTTTTTAAAGGCTCAAAAGGGTTAACTATGGATATTTAGTAAGAGGGATGGCTAGAAAGGCTCAAACGGATCAAAGATGGCCTTTCCATCGTCTTTTAGGGCTCTAAATAATCATCCATATCTACTAGTTAGATGGGCCTCCCAATGTAACAACACACATTTTTTTTTCCTTTTTTTTTTATTTTACAATTTTTTTAAGGGTTAACTCAAAAGCAATTTAGAGATCGTGTGTAAAATAATAAACTGCTAAGCTGTATAAAGAGTGGGCAAAACAGTTATTCTCCAAGAAAAATAATAGGCTCAAAAACTCACTTGGTACTTATTATGACATGTTCATTCCTTCAAGCAACTCACATTTGTCTCTGACATCAACATGTAGAGTAGCAAACATAACGTAACATCACTTAAGACCAAAGATAATACAAATACTAAAATTTGAAATTAATCATGTCATCCAATGTTAAAACAAATCACACAATTTTTTTTTTTTTTAACAACATTCTACCCCCAACCTATTCTAAACATGAAAGGAAAATATGCATGCAGAAATGTGAAAATGATGTAGAAAAATTAATTAGAAAAAGAATTTTTTTTTTTTTAACTAAGAAGATGCGTTTCTAGAGGCACTACACTCCATATTCAGCCATCTTCGACTCAAAAATTTGAAAACATATATTTATAAAGGAGAAAGAGGAAGAAAACGGTATTTTTTTTTTTTAAACGATGAAGATGCGTTTCTAGAGTAACTACACTCCATATTCAGCCATTTTCAACACAAAACGTTAGCAACAGTTAGTTTCTACAACAAAAAATCAGTAAAAACTTAACCAAGATTCCACAATTGTCGACTAGTCCCTCCCCCAAACCAGAACGAAACATTGTCCTCAATGTTTTAAAGGAAAGAAGTAGAGTTTAGAAGACATCACCTGGGTGGTGCAACACAAAAGAAAATATTTACAGGCGGAGAGTTAAATCTAATTTGTACTTCTTACTGCAGCTACTGTTACCATCATTATTTGGTCGCTCTAACACAAAGGTCCAGGGGTCTGGCTCCGGTTTATAAGCTTGTAACATATCAAGTAGCTCATTAGCAGTGTAAGCACAAATAAAGAGTTTTTTCACCTTAGAAGGAATGAAATAGTTTTTTATTGCATGGTTAAGAAATGTGATAAAGCCATCATAAAAGTTATTGACATTTAACAAACCGATGGGTTTCTGGTGGATGTGCAGATGGGCCCAAGATGCTAGTTGATAAGTGCCTCTAGTGTTGCAAGATCTCCTGGAAGGAAAATAAAAGCATCAGCATGATTAAGCATTTCAGTTATTCTTTCTTGCATACCTGAGACGACTAACTCTTCTCCAGTTGATGAGTCAGACGAACTGCCCAATGGTTTTAGGACTCTTGGGATGATGCCTAACACTTGACTTCCTCTGATAAAAGCTGCTTCTGAGACCATTTTTGATAACCCTCGGTTACCTCCTCCATACACCAAATGTAATTTTCTCGCTGCTATGCTTCGACCAAGATCTATGGCTGCCTCAACGAACTCTTTATGTTTGCCATAGGTAAATCCAGAAAGCACACAAATGTTCTTGAATTGTCTATTGGGAGTAGCTGCCATTGTGATACTTCTCAAAAATAATTTGTGAGTGCTTGACAAAAATTAAATCACATTTAAGAATCTTGGTGACAGTGGATCACAACTGTGAATGAGGTAATATGTCAGTGTCAAATAACGCGTAAAGCACGTGGCTCGCGAGTCAAAAAGGAAACAGTAAAAAAGAAAAAGTAAACAGTAATAAAATTATTAAAGACAATAATACAAACGATAAAACAACAGTAAAATAAAACAACAGTAAAGTAAAAGGATATTTACAGGTAGTTGCGACTGTGGCTCACATCTTCCTCTGGTTTTACGTCCAGAAACGGCTTGAACGCCCTCTATGGGTCGAGGATGGGCTTCCCATCCAGTTTTCTTATAAACTGGTAAACAGGGTCGTTTATAGTCAGATTCCCGAGACTATATCGTGTATGCTCTTTCTGGAATAATGGCCATAACCGGAGAATCGCTCCTTGCACATATCCACTGGGATGCGTTTCAAGAGACAGAAGGATATCATCCAATGACTCCTTATTCAAGCCATCCCTAATGAATTGAATCTTATCTTCCCTCTTATCAGACACCATTCCTAAAGAGCATGGGTTTTTATCGCAACTCATTCTGGCACACTTATGACAAGCAACAGAAATTCTTCGAGCTCGTCGTTTTCTTGCATAATTTCCTTTACCACAACCAGGCATGTATGCAATAAATTTAGGAGGTAACTCACCTGCCAATCGTACTTTAGCCTCGATTAACCAACGGATGTCTGCAGGTATGTTATTCCTCATGAGCAATCGCATGCGTTCGGACCGAGCTTTATAGATCGTAAAGAGGGCATTCTGAGGAAGTGAAGGGAATCGCTTGTGAAGCTTCGCTAGAATCTCGTTTCTGTCCATACTTTCGCCTCAGAATATCAGTTATTATGGGAAACTGAAGTAACCGACTTGATTGTCACGGAGTACCGTTATCCGCCACTTCACCGGGGTAACAAACTAAAGCACACAAACAGAAAAACAAATTAAAACACACAAAGAAAATTAAAATCGTCCTCTTATTGAATTTACCTCAAGCTCCAACTGGATGTCGTAAACACTTCTCTCAATATCTCGGAGTTGGCTTTCTAGATTCTCAACATAGGCTACTAACTCTGGTGGTTGTAGAGCCCAAATGCGATGTGTTTTACAAAATTGAATCTGCCTTTTGAGATGAGTTTTGACACGTTGAAGTGGTTTAAGAATGTTCAGGAGGAACGGTCTAAGTAAGGTACTCATGATTAAAAATGATAAGAGAAAACTTAATAGTTTAAACAAACACACTTATGCAAAAATAATTTCAATTAGCAAAAGAATAATAAAAAGAAAGAAAGAAAAATCAAATCAACGAAAAGAAAAAACAAATCAATTCAAATCTGGTGGGTCACTCAAATTTATTTCGGTGTCTTCTCCATGTGGTTGGTATTCTAGATATGGCTTTAATCTTTGACCATTAACTTTAAACGTGACACCGTTCTTTGGGTCCTTAATTTCAATTGCCCCATGTGGAAAAACAGTATGAACAATAAAGGGACCAGACCATCGAGAGCGTAACTTACCTGGGAAAAGGTGCAAGCGAGAATTGAATAAAAGCACTTTCTGACCTGGAGTGAAAGATTTTCTCATAATGTGCTTGTCATGAAAGACTTTCATTCGTTGCTTGTAAATTTTGGCATTTTCGTATGCATCATTGCGAATTTCTTCAAGTTCTGCCAGTTGTAATCTTCTTTCTGAGCTGGCTTGCTGCATGTCAAAGTTGAATTTCTTGATGGCCCAATATGCACGATGCTCGAGTTCCACAGGTAGGTGGCAAGCTTTTCCATACACTAGCTTGTAGGGTGACATCCCAATCGGGGTCTTGAAAGCCGTTCTATATGCCCATAATGCATCATCAAGTCTTAATGACCAATCTTTTCTGTCCGGCCTCACCGTCTTTTCTAATATGTGCTTTATTTCTCAATTGGAGATCTCAACTTGGCCACTGGTTTGCGGATGATACGGGGTTGCCACTTTGTGTGTGATTGAATACTTTGTCAAAAGAGCTTTGAATGCTTTGTTACAAAAGTGGGCACCACCATCACTGATTATTGCTCGAGGGAATCCAAAGCGCGAAACAATGTTGCTTTTCAAAAATCCTATCACCACCTTGTGATCATTGGTTCTACATGGAATTGTTTCTACCCATTTTGAGACGTAGTCAACACCAACCAATATGTATTGATGGCCAAAAGAAGGGGGAAAGGGTCCCATGAAGTCGATACCCCATACGTCAAAAATCTCAACCACTAAAATTGGATTTAGTGGCATCATGTTCCTTCGTGTAATACTCCCCATTCGTTGACACCTATCACATGAAGAACAAAAAGTGTAAGCATCTCGAAATATAGTTGGCTAATAGAAACCACATTGTAAAACTTTAGTCGTTGTTTTCTTAGAACTGAAATGGCCTCCACAAGCTTGTTCATGGCAGAATGAAAGGATATTCTGAATTTCACTTTCTGGGACACATTGTCTAACAATTTGGTCTGCACAATACTTGAACAAATACGGGTCATCCCAAAAGAAATTCTTTATTTCTGCAAAGAATTTAGCCTTGTCTTGCTTGGTCCAATGCTCTGGAAATTTACCTGTAACAAGATAATTAACTATATCAGCATACCAAGGTAATACTTCCACATTCATCAATTGTTCATCTGGGAATGACTCATTTAATGGTAATGGCTCTGTAATTGTGTCAAAATGGAGACGAGAGAGATGGTCCGCCACAACATTTTCTGTGCCTTTCTTATATTTAAATTCCAAGTCAAATTCCTGCAAAAGTAACACCCAACGAATTAGTCTAGCTTTTGCATCTTTCTTTGTGAGAAGATATTTAAGAGCAGCATGATCTGTGAATATAATTATTTTACAACCAATGAGATAAGATTGAAATTTTTCCAATGCAAACACTACTGCTAGCATTTCTTTTTCAGTAGTTGAATAGTTCAACTGTGCATCATTCAATGTCATACTAGCATAGTAAATAACATGGGGAATTCGATCAACTCTTTGTCCTAATACTGCTCCTACGGCATAATCAGATGCATCACACATGAGCTCAAATGGTAAGCTCCAGTTTGGGGCCTGAATGATGGGTGATGATGTCAACAACTGCTTTAATTTTTCAAATGCCACAAGACATGAATCATTAAAGATAAAAGGTACATCCTTAGCAAGTAGATTGCATAAGGGTCTAGAAACTTTGCTAAAATCTTTAATGAAACGTCTATAGAAACCAGCATGCCCAAGGAAAGATCTTACTTCTCTGACTGTTTTGGGTGGAGGAAGATTAGAAATGAGATCCACCTTGGCTTTGTCAACCTCAATACCTTTGCTTGAAATGATGTGACCGAGAACAATACCTTGTTTTACCATAAAATGGCACTTCTCTCAATTCAAGACTAAGTTCTTCTCGGTACATCTCTGCAGAACTAGCGTTAGATGATGTAAACATTGATCAAACAAATCACCAAAGACAGAAAAATCATCCATAAAGACTTCAAGGAATCGTTCAACCATATCAGAAAAAATGCTTAACATGCATCGTTGAAATGTAGCAGGTGCATTACATAATCCAAATGGCATTCTCCTATATGCAAATGTGCCAAAAGGGCAAGTGAAAGTAGTTTTCTCTTGATATTTTGGTGCTATGGGAATCTGATTATATCCTGAGTAGCCATCTAGAAAGCAATAAAATTCATGGCCTACTAATCTATCAAGCATTTGATCAATAAATGGTAAAGGAAAATGGTCTTTACGTGTGACAGAATTCAACTTTCTATAATCAATGCATACACGCCATCCTGTAGTCACTCTAGTGGGTATCAATTCATTATCAGCATTCGTAACTACTGTGACTCCTGACTTTTTGTGGACAACTTGTACAGGAGTGACCCATGAACTATCAGAAATTGGGTAAATGATACCTGCGTCTAATAGCTTAAGGACTTCAGTTCTAACAACTTCTTTCATATTAGGATTTAACCGACGTTGCATTTCCCTAGTAGATTTAGCATTTTCATCAAGGTGAATGTAATGTATGCAGTCTACTGGATTTATACCTTTGATGTCTGCTATGGTCCATCCTAATGCTCCTTTGTGCTCTTTTAAAACATCCAACAACTTACCTTTTTGTTCGTCGTTTAGGGATGATGAGATGATTACTGGTAGAGTGCTTTCTTCTCCCAAAAACGCATATTCCAATGTGTTGGGTAATGGTTTGAGCTCGAGTTTCGGTGGTGATTCTGATGATGGGATGAGTTTCTTCTTTGATGGTGCTAGTTGTTCAACTCTTGACTTCCATTTATTAGTGTCCATGGATGGTGTTGAGTCAAGTAGGGCGTTGACCTCATCGACCGATCTGTCAATATCAAAATTCAAAGCAAAGTGAGTTAAACATGTTTGTAAAGGATCATCACTAAGGTTTGAAAGAAAAGTATTATCAACTATTGTTTCTATTAAATCCACATCAACAATTCCATCATCTACACTGTGAGGTTGTTTGGCAATGTTGAAAATATTTAGCTCCATAGTCATGTTGCCGAAGGACAACTGCATATTTCTGGTCCTGCATTGAATATGAGCATCTGCAGTTGCCAAGAAAGGTCGACCTAGAATAAAAGGGATGTGCTTCCTTGAATCCTATATTGGTTGAGTGTCAATTACAATGAAATCAACAGGAAAATAAAACTTGTCTACCTGGATAAGCACGTCCTCCACAACACCACGAGGTATTTTCGTGGACCGATCTGCAAGCTGTAACACCACTGGAGTTGGGTGTAATTCTCCCAGTTCAAGTTTCACGAATACAGAGTAAGGCAAAAGATTTACACTAGCTCCTAAATCCAACAAAGCATTCTCAATTGTGTGGTTCCCTATACTACATGAGATAGTGGGGGAGCCTGGGTCTTTGCATTTTAAAGGAATTTTATGTTGGAGTATAGAACTAACGTTTTCTGTTAAAAATGCCTTCTTTTGAACATGCATATTTCTCTTTTTAGTACAAAGGTCTTTAAGAAACTTGGCATAAGATGGAACTTGTTTAATAGCATCAAGTAAAGGGATGTTAACACTTACCTGTTTGAAGATTTCAAGAATCTCACCTGTGGATTTTCCCTTTTTTCCTTTAGCTAACCTTTGAGGAAATGGAGCTTTCGGAACATATTCTCGTGGGTTGGTTTCTTCTCTCTCCTCCGGTGGTGAGTCCTCAACATTTACAGGTACAATTTGATTTTCTTTTGTTACCGGCATCTCCACTTTGTTGTCGACTTCCTTTCCTTTTCGCAAGGTCATGATTGCTTTGACCTCTCCATGCTGTTGTGGTGAACTGGTACTTGCTTCATGTACTCCTTTAGGATTAGGCACTGGTTAACTTGGAAACTTGCCTTTCTCAATAGTCATTGCCAAGGTCTGAACTGAAGAAGCGAGTTGTCCCACCATCTTCTCCAGGCTTGAAACTAATTGAGCTTGTGAGTTGAAGCCTGCTCTCAACTCATTTCGTAGTCCATCAATGGTGCAGTTCTGTTGCTCAATCGTGGAGTGAGTAAGATTCTTGAGATTCTGGAATGAATCCTCCCATGGTCTGGGTTGAGAGTAGTTCTGGTTCTGATTGTATGGTCTGAATGGTGGCTGAGAGGCTTGAGGATTTTGAGGAATTTGTTGCATTGGTGGAGCTGGAGCTGTTGGTCCATTCTGTTGGAATCCTTGAGACCATGAAAAATTAGGGTGGTCTCTCCATCCAGGGTTATATGTGTTGGAGTATGGGTTGTAATTAGATGGCTTTCTCATTACACCTATGGCATTGGCTTGATCTGAGTATGAGTCATGGTCATGTGGTTCTATTGATTTAGCAGTTGATAACGATGCTATTTGTCGAGAGAGACCTTCAATTATCTCCTTGACTTCTTTGATTTCTGAACTTGACTCGCCAATGTGAACCTCATTTACTCCTTTAATTCTTCTAGTATTCCTGAGTGATCGACTCCGTTGTTGGGAATTATCTGCTTGTCGCTGGAAGAATTCCCAAATCTCTGATGCACTTTTTGACATTAGCTCTCCTCCACTTGTTGCCATTAGCCATTCCCAAATCTCTGATGCACTTTTTGACATTAGCTCTCCTCCACTTGTTGCCATTAGCCATTCTTGTACATTCGGCAATAATCCCTCCAAAAAGTATTGGCATTGGTGCCATTTCTCGTACCCATGATGTGGACACTTCAAGAGTAGCCCATTGAATTGCTCCCATGTTTCGAAAAACTGCTCGTCCTCTCTCTGGGTAAACTCTGAGATTTCCCTGAGAATAGCATTGGTTTTATGCACTGGGAAATAGTTATTCAAAAATTTTGTAACCATTTGTTCTCATGATGCAATGCTATTAGCAGGCAATGTATTAAGCCATGAACGAGCTCTATCCTTTAAAGAAAATGGGAATAATCTGAGTTTAACATCATCGTCTGAAAAATTCTCATATTTAAATGTTTGACAAATAGCATGAAAATCATTCAGATGATTATATGGGTCCTCATTTTCTAAGCCATAGAATGTGGGGAGACAATTTAGCACACTAGGTTTTAGTTCAAAGCTCCTAGCAGCTACATTTGGGTATCTAATACACGATGTGCTCAAATTAGCTAAGGGACTGAAATAATCCTTAAATGGCCTCTCCTGTGGTTGCAAATCCATTTTATTTTTAACTTGTTTGTGTGTGCGAAGTGTTTTTTTCTAATTCAAGGTCTATAGGTTCAAGATTAGGTAATAATGACCTACAACCATGCATGCAAAATAAAATAAAAATAAAAATAAAGATGGGAACAAAACAAATAAAAATAAATAAGAGGGAGAAATTACGATACTAACCTTATTGCACTATTACAACCTTTCTATAAAAATACACAAAAATAAATACATGAAATAAATTAACTAAAAATTAAATTAATAAAATAAACAAAAATTACAAAGAAAAATAAATTGAAAATTAAATTACAGAATTTTAAAGAAGAGAAAAAGAAAAGAAATACTAACCTTTAAATGCGGATTCACTTTTTTTTTTTATAAAAATACAAGAAAACAAATAAAAGAAATTATTCACAAAAATTAATTCTATGAATTAAAATTACTTACCTCCCCGGCAACGGCGCCAAAAACTTGTTGTGTAAATTTTAATGTACTCGCAAGCGCACGAATCTATTGTAGTATAGACTAATGGTGACGAGTGTCGATCCCACGAGGAGGTGGATTTTAATTATATGTAGAATTAATTTTGTAAATGGGTGGTTGAAATTGTGGTGTAAGTGATTTAAATTATCCTAAAATTGGAATTGAGATGGCAATAATAAATTCTAAAATTGGAATTGCAATGGCGAGAATAAATTGAAACGAAATCTATTGAAATGACGTACTTGGGTATCTGGATCCGTATCAACATGCATCATGGGCTAAATAATCCGTATTAATGCCAATTAAATCATGAGGGGGGAATCCACACCTCATGAACCACGCTCTAATCAATATGGTGCTAAGGGCTTATCGTGCAAAATAATAATAACCTTGTACTAAAGGGCCGGTGAAACCAAGGCGGTACTAGACAAGATTAGTATTATTTGTCGACGAGAAGTCAAAACATCCACAAAAACTAGAGGGGAAGAGAAAATAAATTTACCAAATAAAGTCCATGACACATGTTGAGACTTCACCTTCAACCCAAGCTTGAAAGAAAATTAGCCACTCATAATTGAACTAGGGGCAAAAAGGGAATTTATTAAAATACAAAGAAAATACAAGATGGAGAGAGAATTACAGAAAATGGAGTCCAAAAATGGATTCAGAGATATCAAATTAGGGGGGGAAGCCCCCTTTTTATAGATACATGGAGTAAATCATGGCCATCGGATTAAAAACAGTTTGGACGCTCAGGATTGCGCCACGTCATCAGTCAACAGTACGCGGTTTGACCACGTGGATGAACAGTAACACGGTTTGACCCGGGTGAACAGTGACGCGGTTTGGTTGAAAATAATCCTGTGTGATGCATGTACCGTACGCGAGATTTTTCGTCCACTGATATGCTGCCACGTCACCATCAACAGTACATAAGAATTTTAGCCCAACAGGATCGTGACACCTCATCAGTCAATGCCACATCATCGGTCAATGCCACGTCATCGATCCGTCAATGTGAACAGTATCGTGAACAGTAACGTATACAGTACCGTACACGTGAATAGTGCCATTTTTCCTTTTATGCCCCTCCTAGGGTTTTCGACCGTCCTGAGTTCAATAGTGATGTCCGTTTTGCCATCTGATCTCTCCTTTATTGTGAAATGATTATAATGCCCCTAAAATACATAAAATACTTAATTAAAATAAAACACATGTAATTAAATCACAAGAAGGTTAAATACATAAAAGTAAGGGTTGTTAGTAAGACTTGAAATGTAAAATGACTGTTTTCTCCTTTATAAATATGCATTTTCTAACACTCAACATAATGCACCTGCTACATTTCAACGATGCATGTTTAGCATTTTTTCTGATATGGTTGAACGATTCCTTGAAGTCTTTATGGATGACTTTTCTGTCTTTGGTGATTAATTTGATCAATGTTTACATCATCTAACATTAGTTCTGCAGAGTTGTATCGAGAAGAACTTAGTCTTAAATTGGGAGAAGTGCTACTTTATGGTAAAACAATGTATTGTTCTTGGTCACATCATTTCAAGCAAAGGTATTGAGGTTGAGAAAGCCAAGGTGGATCTCATTTCTAATCTTCCTCCACCCAAAACAGTTAGAAAAGTAAGATCTTTCCTTGGGTATGCTGGCTTTTATAGACGTTTCATTAAAGATTTTATTAAAAGTTTCTAGACCCTTATGCAATCTACTTGCTAAAGATGTACCTTTTATTTTTGATGATTCATGTCTTGTGGCATTTGAAAAATTAAAGCAATTGTTGACATCATCACCTATCATTCAGCCCCCAAATTGGAACTTACCATTCGAGCTCATGTGTGATGCATCTGATTATGCAGTAGGAGTAGTTTTAGGACAAAGAGTTGATCGAATTTCCCATGTTATTTACTATGCTAGTATGACATTCAATGATGCACAATTGAATTATTCAACTACTAAAAAAGAAATGCTAGCAGTAGTGTTTGTATTGGAAAAATTTCGATCTTATCTCGTTGGTTGTAAAATAATTGTATTCACGGATCATGCTGCTCTTAAATATCTTCTCACAAAGAAAGATACAAAAGCTAGACTAATTCGTTGGGTGTTACTTTTGTAGGAATTTGACTTGGAATTCAAAGATAAGAAATGCACAGAAAATGTTGTGGCAGACCATCTCTCTCGTCTCCATTTTGACACAATTACAGAGCCATTAACATTGAATGAGTCATTTCCAGATGAACAATTAATGAGTGTGGAAGTATTACCTTGGTATGCTGATATAGTTAATTATCTTGTTACACGTCAACCTCCAGAGCATTGGAGCAAGCAAGACAAAGCCAAATTTTTTGCTGAAATAAAGAATTTCTTTTGGGATGACCCGTATTTGTTCAAGTATTGTGCAGATCAAATTGTTAGACGATGTGTCCCAGAAAATGAAATTCAAAATATCCTTTCATTCTGCCATGAACAAGCTTGTGGAGGCCATTTCAGTGCTATGAAAACAGCGACTAAAGTTTTACAATGTGGTTTATATTGGCCAACTATATTTCGAGACGCTTACACTTTATGTTCTTCATGTGATAGGTGTCAACGAATGGGGAGCATTACATGAAGGAACATGATGCCACTAAATCCAATTTTAGTGGTTGAGATTTTTTACGTATGGGATATCGACTTCATGGGACCCTTTCCCCCTTCTTTTGGCCATCAATACATATTGGTTGCTGTTGACTACGTATCGAAATGGGTAGAAGCAATTCCATGTAGAACAAATGATCACAAGGTGGTGATAGCATTTTTGAAAAGCAACATTGTTTCATGCTTTGGATTCCCTCAAGCGATAATCAGTGATGGTGGTGCCCACTTTTGTAACAAAGCATTCAAAGCTCTTTTGACAAAGTATTCAATCACTCACAAAGTGGCGACCCCATATTATCTGCAAACCAGTGGCCAAGTTGAGATCTCCAATCGAGAAATAAAGCACATATTAGAAAAGACGGTGAGGCCAGACAGAAAAGATTGGTCATTAAGACTTGATGATGCATTATGGGTATATAGAACGGCTTTCAAGACCCCGATTGGGATGTCACCCTCCAGGCTAGTGTATGGAAAAGCTTGCCACCTACATGTGGAACTCGAGCATCATGCATATTGGGCCATCAAGAAATTCAACTTTGACATGCAGCGAGCTAGCTCAGAAAGAATATTACAACTGGCAGAACTTGAAGAAATTCACAATGATGCATACGAAAATGCCAAGATTTACAAGCAACGAATGAAAGTCTTTCATGACAAGCAAATTATGAGAAAATCTTTCACTCCAGGTCAGAAAGTGCTTTTATTCAATTCTCGCTTGCACCTATTCCCAGGTAAGTTACGCTCTCGATGGTCTGGCCCTTTTATTGTTCATACTGTTTTTCCACATGGGGCAATTGAAATTAAGGACCCAAAGAACAGTGTCACGTTTAAAGTTAATGGTCAAAGATTAAAGCCATATCCAGAGTACCAACCACATAGAGAGGACACCGAAATAAATTTGAGTGACCCACCAGATTTGAATTAAGTTTTTCTTTCTTTTCGATGATTTGATTTTTTTCTTTCTTTTTATTATTCTTTTGCTAATTAAAATTATTTTTGCATAAGTGCGTTTGTTTAACCATTAAGTTTTCTCTTGTCATTATTAATCATGAGTGTCATAGCTAAACAGTTCCTCCTGAACATTCTTAAACCACTTCAGCGTGTAAAATCTCATCTCCAAAAGCAGATTCGATTTTGTAAGACACATCATATTTGGACTCTGCAACCACTAGAGTTAGTAGCCTATGTTGAGGATTTAGAAAGCCAACTCAGAGACATTGAGAGGAGTGTCTACAACATCCAGTTGGAGCTTGAGGTAAATTCAATAAGAGGACGATTTTAATTTTTTTTTTGTGTTTTAGTTTATTTTTCTTTGTTTGTGTGCTTTAGTTTGTTACCCCGATGAAGTGGCGGATAACGGTAATACGTGACAATCAAGTCGGTTACTTCAGTTTCTCATAATAACTGATATTCTGAGGCGAAGGTATGGACAGAAATGAGATTCTAGCAAAACTTCACAATCAATTCCCTTCACTTCCTCAGAATGCCCTCCTTACAATTTATAAAGCTCGGTCCGAACGCATGCGATTGCTCATGAGGAATAATATACATGCTGACATCCGTTGGTTAATCGAGGCGAAAGTACGATTGGCAGGTGAGTTACCTCCAAAATTTATTGCATACATGCCTGGTTGTGGTAAAGGAAATTATGCAAGAAAATGAAGAGCTCGAAAAATTTCGGTTGCTTGTCATAAGTGTGCCAGAATGAGTTGCGATAAAAAAATCATGTTCTTTAGGAATGATGTCTGATAACAAGGAAGATAAGATTCAATTCATTAGGGATGGCTTGAATAAGGAGTCATTGGATGATATCCTTTTGTCTCTTGAAACGCATCCTAGTGGATATGTACAAGGAGCGATTCTCCAGTTATGGCCATTATTCCAGAAAGAGCATACACGATATAGTCTCGGGAATCTGACTATAAACGACCATATTTGCCAGTTTATAAGAAAACTGGATGGGAAGCCTATCCTCGACCCATAGAGGGCATTCAAGCCGTTTCTGGACGTAAAACCAGAGGAATATGTGAGCCACAGTCGCAACTACCTGTAAATATCCTTTTACTTCACTGTTCTTTTATTTCACTGTTGTTTTATCATTTGCATTATTGTCTTTAATAATTTTATTTTATCATTGTTTCTTTTTCTTTTTACTGTTTCCTTTTTGACTCGCGAGCCATTTGCTTTACACGTTATTTGACACTGACATGCCACCTCATACACAGTTATGACCCACTGTCACCAAGATTCTTAAATATGACTTTTTGTCAAGCACTCACAAATTATTTTTGAGAAATATTCCAATGGCAGCTACTCCCAATAGATAATTCAAGAACATTTGTGTGCTTTCTGGATTTAACTATGGCAAACATAAAGAGTTCGTTGAGGCAGCCATAGATCTTGGTCGAAGCATAGTGTTGAGTGTTAGAAAATGCATATTTATAAAGGAGAAAACCGTCATTTTACATTTCAAGTCTTACTAACAACCCTTACTTTTATGTATTTAACCTTCTTGTGATGTAATTACGTGTGTGTTATTTTAATTAAGTATTTTATGTATTTTAGGGGCATTATAGTCATTTCACAATAAAAGAGAGATCAAACGGCAAAACGGACATCACTTTTGAACTCAGGACGGTCGAAAACCTTAGGAGGAGCATAAAAGGAAAAATGACACTATTCACATGTACGGTACTATTCACGTATACGGTACTGTCTACGTTACTGTTCACGATACTGTTCACATAGACGGATCGATGACGTGGCATTGACCGATGATGTGGCATTGACTGATGAGGTGTCACGATCCTGTTGGACTAAAATTCTTATGTACTGTTGACGGTGACGTGGCAGCATATCAGTGGACGAAAAATCTCACGTACGGTGCATGCATCACACAGGATTATTTTCAACCAAACCGCGTTACTGTTCATCCGGGTCAAACCGTGTTACTGTTCATCCGCGTGGTCAAACCGTGGACTGTTGACTGATGACGTGGCGCAATCCTGAGCGTCCAAACTGTTTTTAATCCGATGGCCATGATTTACTCCATGTATCTATAAAAAGGGGGCCTCCCCCCCCTAATTTGATATCTCTGAATCCATTTTTGGGATCCATTTTCTGTAATTCCTTCTCCATCTTGTATTTTCTTTGTATTTTAATAAATTCCCATTTTGCCCCTAGTTCAATTATGAGTAGCTAATTTCCTTTCAAGCTTGGGTTGAAGGTGAAGTCTCAACATGTGTCATGGGCTTTATTTGGTAAATTTATTTTCTTTTCCCCTCTAGTTTTTGTGGATGATTTGACTTATCGTCGACAAATAATACTGATCTTGTCTAGATACCGCCTTGGTTACACCGGCTTTCTAGTATAAGGTTATTATTATTTGGCACGATAAGCCCTTAGCACCATATTGATTAGAGCGTGGTTCATGAGGTGTGGATTCCCCCCTCATGATTTAATTGGCATTAATACGGATTATTTAGCCCATGATGCATGTTGATACGGATCCAGATACCCAAGTACGTCATTTCAATACATTTCTCTTCAATTTATTCTCGCCATTGCAATTCCAATTTTAGCATATTTTAAATCACTTCCACCACAATTCCAACCACCCATTTACAAAATTAATTCTATATATAATTAAAAATCCACCTCCTCGTGGGATCGACACTCGTCACCATTAGTCTATACTATAATAGATTCGTGCGCTTGCGAGTACATTAAAATTTGCACAACAAGTTTTTGGCGCCGTTGCCGGGGAGGTAAGTAATTTTAATTCATAGAATTAATTTTTGTGAATAATTTATTTTAAATTGTTTTCTTGTATTTTTTATTAAAAAAAAAAAGAGTAAATCTACATTTAAAGGTTAGTATTTCTTTTCTTTTTCTCTTCTTTAAAATTCTGTAATTTAATTTTCAATTTATTTTTTCTTTGTAATTTTTGTTTATTTTATTAATTTAATTTTTAGTTAATTTATTTCACGTATTTGTTTTTGTGTATTTTTATAGAAAGGTTGTAATAGCGCAATAAGGTTAGAATCGTAATTTCTCCCTCTTCTTTATTTTTATTTGTTTTTGTTCCCATCTTTATTTTTATTTTATTTATTTTGCATGCATGGTCGTAGGTCATTATTACCAAATCTTGAACCTATAGACCTTGAACTTGAGAAAACACTTCGCACACACAAACAAATTAAAAATAAAATGGATTTGCAACCACAGGAGAGGCCATTTAAGGACTACTTCAGTCCTTTAGCTAATTTGAGCACATCATGCATAAGATACCCAAATGTAGCTGCTAGGAGCTTTGAACTAAAACCTAGTGTGCTAAATTGTCTCCCCACATTTTATGGCCTAGAAAATGAGGACCCATATAATCATCTGAATGATTTTCATACCATTTGTCAAACTTTTAAATATGAAAATTTTTCAGACGATGATGTTAAACTCAGATTATTCTTATTTTCTTTAAAGGATAGAGCTCGTTCATGGTTAAATACTTTGCCTGCTAATAGCATTGCATCATGGGAACAAATGGTTACAAAATTTCTAAATAAATATTTCCCAGTGCATAAAACCAATTCTATTCGCAGGGAAATTTCAGAGTTTACACAAAGAGAGGACGAGCAGTTTTTCGAAACATGGGAGCGATTCAATGGGCTACTCTTGAAGTGTCCACATCATGGGTACGAGAAATGGCACCAATGCCAATACTTTTTGGAGGGATTACTACCAAATGTGCAAGAATGGCTAATGGCAACAAGTGGAGGAGAGCTAATGTCAAAAAGCGCAACAGAGATTTGGGAATTCTTCCAGCGACAAGCGGATAATTCCCAACAACGGAGTCGATCACTCAGGAATACTAGAAGAATTAAAGGAGTGAATGAGGTTCAAATTGGCGAGTCAAATTCAGAAATCAAAGAAGTCAAAGCAATAATAGAAGGTCTCTCTCGACAAATAGCATCGTTATCGACTGCTAAATCAACAGAGCCACATGACCATGACTCATACTCAGATCAAGCCAATGCCATAGGTGTAATGAGAAAACCATCTAATTACAACCCATACTCCAACACATATAATCCTGGATGGAGAGACCACCCCAATTTTTCATGGTCTCAAGGATTCCAACAGAATGGACCAGCAGCTCCAGCTCTACAAATTCCTCAAGTTCCTCAAGCCTCTCAGCCACAATTTAGACCATACAATCAGAACCAAAACTACTCTCAACCCAGACCATGGGAGGATTCATTCCAGAATTTCAAGAATGCTACTCACTCTACGATTGAGCAACAGAACCGCACCATTGATGGACTACGAAATGAGTTGAGAGCGGGCTTCAACTCACAAGCCCAATCAGTTTCAAGTCTCGAGAAGATGGTGGGACAACTTGCTTCTTCAGTTCAGACCTTGGCAATGACCGTTGAGAAAGGTAAGTTTCCAAGTCAACCAGTGCCTAACCTTAAAGGAGTGCATGAAGCAAGTACCAGTTCACCACAACAGCATGGAGAAGTTAAAGCAGTAATGACCTTGCGAAAAGGAAAAGAAGTCGACAACAAAGTGGAGATGCCGGTGACAAAAGAAAATCAAATTGTACCTGTAAATACTGAGGACTCACCACCGGAGGAAAAAGAAGAAACCAACCCACGAGAATACGTTCCCAAAGCTCCATTTCCTCAGAGGTTAGTGAAAGGAAAGAAGGGAAAATCCACAGGTGAGATTCTCGAAATCTTCAAACAGGTAAGTATTAACATCCCTTTACTTGATGCTATTAAACAAGTTCCATCTTATGCCAAGTTTCTTAAAGACCTTTGTACTAAAAAGAGAAACATGCATGTTTAAAAGAAGGCATTTTTAACAGAAAACGTTAGTTCTATACTCCAACATAAAATTCCTTTAAAATGCAAAGACCCAGGCTCCCCCACTATCTCATGTAGTATAGGGAACCACACAATTGAGAATGCTTTGTTGGATTTAGGAGCTAGTGTAAATTTGTTGCCTTATTCAGTATTTGTGAAACTTGGACTGGGAGAATTACACCCAACTCCAGTGGTGTTACAGCTTGCAGATCGGTCCACGAAAATACCTCGTGGTATTGTGGAGGACGTGCTTATCCAGGTAGACAAGTTTTATTTTCCTGTTGATTTCATTGTAATTGACACTCAACCAATACAGGACTCAAGGAAGCACATCCCCATTATTCTAGGCCGACCTTTCTTGGCAACTGCAGATGCTCATATTCAATGCAGGACTGGAAATGTGCAGTTGTCCTTCGGCAACATGACTATGGAGCTAAACATCTTCAACATTGCCAAACAACCTCACAGTGCAGATGATGGAATTGTTGATGTGGATTTAATTGAAGCATTAGTTGATGACACTTTTATTTCAAACCTTAGTGATGACCCTTTACAGACATGCTTAACTCACTTTGGTTTGGATTTTGATATTGACAGATCAGTCGATGAGGTCAACGCCCTACTTGACTCAGCACCATCCATGGACACTAATAAATGGAAGTCAAGAGTTGAACAACTAGCACCATCAGAGAAGAAACTCATCACATCATCAGAATCACCACCGAAACTCGAGCTCAAACCATTACCCAACACTTTGGAATATGCATTTTTGGGAGAAGAAAGTACTATGCCGGTAATCATCTCATCATCCCTAAATGAGGAACAAAAAGGTAAGTTGTTGGATGTTTTAAAAGAGCACAAAGGAGCATTAGGATGGACCATAGCAGACATTAAAGGTATAAACCCAGTAGACTGCATGCATTACATTCACCTTGATGAAAATGCTAAAACTACTAGGGAAATGCAACGTCGGTTAAATCCTAATATGAAAGAAGTTGTTAGAACAGAAGTCCTTAAGCTATTAGATGCAGGTATCATTTACCCAATTTCTGATAGTTCATGGGTCAGTCCTGTACAAGTTGTCCCCAAAAAGTCAGGAGTCACAGTAGTTACCAATGCTGATAATGAATTGATACCAACTAGAGTAACTACAGGATGGCGTGTATGCATTGATTATAGAAAGTTGAATTCTGTCACACGTAAAGACCATTTTCCTTTACCATTTATCGATCAAATGCTTGATAGATTAGCAGGCCATAAATTTTATTGCTTTCTAGATGGCTACTCAGGATATAATCAGATTCCCATAGCACCAAAAGATCAGGAGAAAACTACTTTCACTTGCCCTTTTGGCACTTTTGCATATAGGAGAATGCCATTTGGATTATGTAATGCACCTGCTACATTCCAACGATGCATGTTGAGCATTTTTTCTGATATGGTTGAACGATTCCTTGAAGTCTTTATAGATGATTTTTCTGTCTTTGGTGACTCGTTTGATCAATGTTTACATCATCTAACGCTAGTTCTGCAGAGATGTACCGAGAAAAACTTAGTCTTGAATTGGGAGAAGTGCCATTTTATGGTAAAACAAGGTATTGTTCTCGGTCACATCATTTCGAGCAAAGGTATTGAGGTTGACAAAGCCAAGGTGGATCTCATTTCTAATCTTCCTCCACCTAAAACAGTCAGAGAAGTAAGATCTTTTCTTGGGCATGCTGGTTTCTATAGACGTTTCATTAAAGATTTTAGCAAAGTTTCTAGACCCTTATGCAATTTACTTGCTAAGGATGTACCTTTTATCTTTAATGATTCATGTCTTATGGCTTTTGAAAAATTAAAGCAATTGTTGACATCATCACCCATCATTCAGGCCCCAAACTGGAGCTTACCATTTGAGCTTATGTGTGATGCATCTGATTATGCAGTAGGAGCAGTTTTAGGACAAAGAGTTGACCGAATTCCTCATGTTATTTACTATGCTAGTATGACATTGAATGATGCACAGTTGAACTATTCAACTACTGAAAAAGAAATGCTAGCAGTAGTGTTTGCATTGGAAAAATTTCGATCTTATCTCATTGGTTGTAAAATAATTATATTCACAGATCATGCTGCTCTTAAATATCTTCTCACAAAGAAAGATGCAAAAGCTAGACTAATTCGTTGGGTGTTACTTTTGCAGGAATTTGACTTGGAATTCAAAGATAAGAAAGGCACAGAGAATGTTGTAGCTGACCATCTCTCTCGCCTCCATTTTGATACAATTATGGAACCATTACCATTGAATGAGTCATTTCCAGATGAACAATTAATGAATGTGGAAGTATTACCTTGGTATGCTGATATAGTTAATTATCTTGTTACAGGTAAACTTCCAGAGCATTGGACCAAGCAAGACAAGGCTAAATTCTTTGCGGAAATAAAGAATTTCTTTTGGGATGACCCATATTTGTTCAAGTATTGTGCAGATCAAATTGTTAGGCGATGTGTCCCAGAAAGTGAAATTCAAAATATCCTTTCATTATGCCATGAACAAGCGTGTGGAGGCCATTTTAGTGCTAAGAAAACAGCTACAAAAGTTTTACAATGTGGTTTCTATTGGCCAACTATATTTCGAGACGCTTACACTTTCTGTTCTTCATGTGATAGGTGTCAACGAATGGGGAGCATTACACGAAGGAACATGATGCCACTAAATCCAATTTTAGTGGTTGAGATTTTTGACGTATGGGGTATCGACTTCATGGGACCCTTTCCTCCGTCTTTTGGTCATCAATACATATTGGTTGCTGTTGACTACGTATCGAAATGGGTGGAAGCAATTCCATGCAGAACCAATGATCACAAAGTGGTGATAGGATTTTTGAAAAGCAACATTGTTTCACGCTTTGGATTCCCTCGAGCGATAATCAGTTATGGTGGCGCCCACTTTTGTAACAAAGCATTCAAAGCTCTTTTGACAAAGTATTCAATCACACACAAAGTGGCGACCCCGTATCATCCGCAAACCAGTGGCCAAGTTGAGATCTCCAATCGAGAAATCAAGCACATATTAGAAAAAACGGTGAGGCCAGACAGAAAAGATTGGTCATTAAGACTTGATGATGCATTATGGGCATATAGAACGGCTTTCAAGACCCCGATTGGGATGTCACCCTACAGGCTAGTGTATGGAAAAGCTTGCCACCTACCTGTGGAACTCGAGCATCGTGCATATTGGGCCATCAAGAAATTCAACTTTGACATGCAGCAAGCCAGCTCAGAAAGAAGATTACAACTGGCAGAACTTGAAGAAATTCGCAATGATGCATACGAAAATGCCAAAATTTACAAGCAACGAATGAAAGTCTTTCATGACAAGCACATTATGAGAAAATCTTTCACTCCAGGTCAGAAAGTGCTTTTATTCAATTCTCGCTTGCACCTATTCCCAGGTAAGTTACGCTCTCGTTGGTCTGGCCCATTTATTGTACATACTGTTTTTCCACATGGGGCAATTGAAATTAAGGACCCAAAGAACGGTGTCACGTTTAAAGTTAATGGTCAAAGATTAAAGTCATATCTAGAGTACCAACCACATGGAGAAAACATCGAAATAAATTTGAGTGACCCACCAAATTTGAATTGATTTTTTTTTTCTTTTCGTTGATTTGATTTTTCTTTATTTCTTTTTATTATTATTCTTTTGCTAATTGAAATTGTTTTTGCATAAGTGTGTTTATTTTACCATTAAGTTTTCTCTTATCATTTTTAATCATGAGTCTCATACTTAGACCGTTCCTCCTGAACATTCTTAAACCACTTCAACGTGTCAAAACTCATCTCAAAAGGCAGATTCTATTTTGTAAAACACAACGCATTTGGGCTCTACAACCACCAGAGTTAGTAGCCTATGTTGAGGGTTTAGAACGCCAACTCAGAGACATTGAGAGAAGTGTTTACGACATCCAGTTGGAGCTTGAGGTAAATTCAATAAGAGGACGATTTTAATTTTCTTTGTGTGTTTTAATTTGTTTTTCTGTTTGTGTGCTTTAGTTTGTTACCCCGGTGAAGTGGCGGATAACGGTACTCCGTGACAATCAAGTCGGTTAACTTCAGTTTCCCATAATAACTGATATTCTGAGGCGAAGGTATGCATAGAAACGAGATTTTAGCAAAGCTTCACAAGCGATTCCCTTCACTTCCTCAGAATGCCCTCTTTACAATCTATAAAGCCCGGTCTGAACGCATGCGATTGCTCATGAGGAATAACATACCTGCAGACATCCGTTGGTTAATCGAGGCTAAAGTACGATTGGCAGGTGAGTTACCTCCTAAATTTATTGCATACATGCCTGGTTGTGGTAAAGGAAATTACGCAAGAAAACGACGAGCTCGAAGAATTTCTGTTGCTTGTCACAAGTGTGCCAGAATGAGTTGCGATAGAAACCCATGTTCTTTAGGAATGGTGTCTGATAACAGAGAAGATAAGATTCAATTCATTAGGGATGGCTTGAATAAGGAGTCATTGGATGATATCCTTTTGTCTCTTGAAACGCATCCCAGTGGATATGTGCAAGGAGCGATTCTCCGGTTATGGCCATTATTCCAGAAAGAGCATGCACGATATAGTCTCGGGAATCTGACTATAAACGACCCTGTTTGCCAGTTTATAAGAAAACTGGATGGGAAGCCCATCCTCGACCCATAGAGGGCGTTCAAGCCGTTTCTGGACGTAAAACCAGAGGAAGATGTGAGCCACAGTCGCAACTACGTGTAAATATCCTTTTACTTTCTGTTATTTTATTTCACTATTGTTTTATCGTTTGCATTATTGCCTTTAATAATTTTATTACTGTTTGCTTTTTCCTTTTTACTGTTTTCTTTTTGACTCGCGAGCCACGTGCTTTACGCGTTATTTGACACTGACATGTTACCTCATTCACAGCTGTGATCCACTGTCACCAAGATTCTTAAATGTGATTTACTTTTTGTCAAGCACTCACAAATTATTTTTGAGAAGTATCACAATGGCAGCCACTCCCAATAGACAATTCAAGAACATTTGTGTGCTTTCTGGATTTACCTATGGCAAACATAAAGAGTTCGTTGAGGCAGCCATAGATCTTGGTCGAAGCATAGCAGCGAGAAAATTACATTTGGTGTATGGAGGAGGTAACCGAGGGTTATCAAAAATGGTCTCAGAAGCAGCTTTTATCAGAGGAAGTCAAGTGTTAGGCATCATCCCAAGAGTCCTAAAACCATTGGGCAGTTCGTCTGACTCATCAACAGGAGAAGAGTTAGTCGTCTCAGGTATGCAAGAAAGAATAACTGAAATGCTTAATCATGCTGATGTTTTTATTTTCCTTCCAGGAGATCTTGCAACACTAGAGGCACTTATGACACTAGCATCTTGGGCCCATCTGCACATCCACCAGAAACCCATCGGTTTGTTAAATGTCAATAACTTTTATGATGGCTTTATCGCATTTCTTAACCATGCAATAAAAAACTATTTCATTCCTTCTAATGTGAAAAAACTCTTTATTTGTGCTCACACTGCTAATGAGCTACTTGATATGTTACAAGCTTATAAACCGGAGCCAGACCCCTGGACCTTTGTGTTGGAGCGACCAAATAATGATGGTAACAGTAGCCGCAGTAAGAAGTACAAATTAGATTTAACTCTCCGCCTGTAAATATTTTCTTCAGTGTTGCACCACCCAGGTGATGTCTTCTAAACTCTACTTCTTTCCTTTAAAACATTGAGGACAATGTTTCGTTCTGGTTGGGGGGAGGGAATAGTCGACAATTGTGGAATCTTGGTTAAGTTTTTACTGATTTTTTGTTGTAGAAACTAACTGTTGCTAACATTTTATGTTGAAGATGGCTGAATATGGAGTGTAGTTACTCTAGAAACGCATCTTCATCGTTTTAAAAAAAAAAAAAACCTGTTTTCTTCCTCTTTCTCCTTTATAAATATGTAGTTTCAAATTTTTGAGTCGAAGATGGCTGAATATGGAGTGTAGTGCCTCTAGAAACGCATCTTCTTAGTTTTAAAAAAAAAAAAAATTCTTTTTCTAATTAATTTTTCTACATCATTTTCACATTTCTGCATGCATATTTTCCTTTCATGTTTAGAATAGGTTGGGGGGTAGAATGTTGTTTAAAAAAAAAAAAATTGTGTTATTTGTTTTAACATTGGATGACATGATTAATTTCAAATTTTAGTATTTGTATTATCTTTGGTCTTAAGTGATGTTACGCTATGTTTGCTACTTTACATGTTGATGTCGGAGACAAATATGAGTTGCTTGAAGGAATGAACATGTCATAAATAAGTGCCAAGTGAGTAGTTGAGCCTATCATTTTCTTGGAGAGTAACCCTTTTGCCCATTCTCTATACAGCTTAGCAGTTTATTATTTTATACACGATCTCTAGATTTCTTTTAAGTTAACCCTTTAAAAAAAAAATATGGTAAAATTAAAAAAAAAAAAAAAGAAAAAAGAAAAAAATGTGTGTTGCTACATTGGGAGGCCCATCTCACTAGTAGATATGGATAATTATTTAGAGCCCTAAAAGACGATGGAAAGGCCATCTTTGATCCGTTTGAGCCTTTCTAGCCATCCCTTTTATTAAATATCCATAGTTACCCCTTTTGAGCCTTTAAAAAAAAAAAAAAAAAAAAAAAAAGAACAAAAACCTTTTCTTTGTCAACTTATCATCTTGACCCACTCCGATTTGGAGTATTACCCAATGTCTTTTAAGTTCCATCACCTATTTATGTTTGAGAAAATGTAAATAATTATGTTGTTCAGTGAAGTTATGCCAAATAAAAGCAAAAAAAAAAAAAAAAAACAAAAACAAAAGTTGTTGTTTCAAAAGAATAAAAATAACAATAATAGGTGAAATCCACCTTGCAAGTTCCCAAAAAAAAAAAAAAAAATTCTGCATTTTTCTCAAACATACACTTTGTTTTCCTTATTTCCTTTCTTTGTTAGCCATATCCCTAGCCTACGTTACGTCATAATAAAAGTCCTTCTTGATTTTAGGGAACTATAGTTTGAAGTAGAAGCTAGTTATATGGGCTAAAAAGATGTAGTGATGCATAATAAAAAAAAAAAAAAAAGATAAATAAAGTGGGTTGACTAACATTTTATTTGACTTGAGATCGTATTATTTCTAAGCTGAGGGCATATTTATTTCATCTTGGTGAGAGCATGTGATATCATTTCTTTATTATTTTCTCTCTCAATTACCATTCATTGGAGTGACTATGTTTATTGGGTTTTAATTTCTTTGTGAGAGTGTCACTACTTCCAGTGAGATTTTGGGGTTTGACATGTCATTCTTGAAAGTAGCTATAACAAAGTCTACTGGGCTAATTCATGTGGATGGTTGATGTGGGTGTGATGTTGCTTTAGACTGGAGATAATGCTTATACTTTTATTTGATTGCTATCATTAATCTGATTGAATAAACACGAGTGTTTCAAAAAAAAAAAAAAAATCATTTTGAATTTGAATTTTGTTTTCGCTTTATTTGCTAGGGACTAGCAATAAGCTGGTTGGGGGGTGTGTTGAGTGTTAGAAAATGCATATTTATAAAGGAGAAAACCGTCATTTTACATTTCAAGTCTTACTAACAACCCTTACTTTTATGTATTTAACCTTCTTGTGATGTAATTACGTGTGTGTTATTTTAATTAAGTATTTTATGTATTTTAGGGGCATTATAGTCATTTCACAATAAAAGAGAGATCAAACGGCAAAACGGACATCACTTTTGAACTCAGGACGGTCGAAAACCTTAGGAGGAGCATAAAAGGAAAAATGACACTATTCACATGTACGGTACTATTCACGTATACGGTACTGTCTACGTTACTGTTCACAATACTGTTCACATAGACGGATCGATGACGTGGCATTGACCGATGATGTGGCATTGACTGATGAGGTGTCACGATCCTGTTGGACTAAAATTCTTATGTACTGTTGACGGTGACGTGGCAGCATATCAGTGGACGAAAAATCTTGCGTACGGTGCATGCATCACACAGGATTATTTTCAACCAAACCGTGTTACTGTTCATCCGGGTCAAACCGTGTTACTGTTCATCCGCGTGGTCAAACCGTGGACTGTTGACTGATGACGTGGCGCAATCCTGAGCGTCCAAACTGTTTTTAATCCGATGGCCATGATTTACTCCATGTATCTATAAAAAGGGGGCCTCCCCCCCCTAATTTGATATCTCTGAATCCATTTTTGGGATCCATTTTCTATAATTCCTTCTCCATCTTGTATTTTCTTTGTATTTTAATAAATTCCCATTTTGCCCCTAGTTCAATTATGAGTAGCTAATTTCCTTTCAAGCTTGGGTTGAAGGTGAAGTCTCAACATGTGTCATGGGCTTTATTTGGTAAATTTATTTTCTTTTCCCCTCTAGTTTTTGTGGATGATTTGACTTATCGTCGACAAATAATACTGATCTTGTCTAGATACCGCCTTGGTTACACCGGCTTTCTAGTATAAGGTTATTATTATTTGGCACGATAAGCCCTTAGCACCATATTGATTAGAGCGTGGTTCATGAGGTGTGGATTCCCCCCTCATGATTTAATTGGCATTAATACGGATTATTTAGCCCATGATGCATGTTGATACGGATCCAGATACCCAAGTACGTCATTTCAATACATTTCTCTTCAATTTATTCTCGCCATTGCAATTCCAATTTTAGCATATTTTAAATCACTTCCACCACAATTCCAACCACCCATTTACAAAATTAATTCTATATATAATTAAAAATCCACCTCCTCGTGGGATCGACACTCGTCACCATTAGTCTATACTATAATAGATTCGTGCGCTTGCGAGTACATTAAAATTTGCACAACACATAGCAAAGAGAAAATTACACTTGGCGTATGGAGGAGGTAACCGAGGGTTATCAAAGTTGGTCTCAGAAGCTACTTTTATCAGAGGAAGCCGAGTGTTAGGCATCATCCCAAGAGCCCTAAAACCTTTGGGCAGTTTGACTGACTCACCGACTGGAGAAGAGTTAGTTGTCTCAGGTATGCAAGAAAGAATAACTTAAATGTTTAATCATGCTAATGCTTTTATTTTTCTTCCAGGATATCTTGCAACACTAGAGGCACTTATCACACTAGCATCTTGGGCCCATCTGCACATTCACCAGAAATCCATCGGTTTGTTAAATGTCAATAACTTTTATGATGGCTTCATCGCATTTCTTAACCATGCAATAATAAACTATTTCATTCCTTCCAAAGCGAAAAAGCTTTTTATTTGTACTCACACTGCTAATGAGCTACTTGATTTGTTACAAGCTTATAGACCGGAGCCAGACCCCTGAACCTTTGTGTTGGAGCATCCAAATAATGATGGTAACAATAGCCGCAATAAGAAGTACAAATTAGATTTAACTCTCTGTCTGTAAATAATTTCTTCTGTGCTGCACCACCCATCTGATGTCTTCTAAACTCTACTTCTTTCTTTTAAAACATTGAGGACAATGTTTCGTTCTGGTTGGGGGGAGGGAATAGTCGACAATTGTAGAATCTTGGTTAAGTTTTTACTAATTTTTTATTGTAGAAACTAACTGTTGCTAACTTTTTTGTGTTGAAGATGGCTGAATATGGAGTATAGTGACTCTAGAAACGCATCTTCATTATTTGAAAAAAAAAATTTTAAAAAAAAAAAATATCAGACATTTTCTTTTTCTTTATTTAGCTTTGATATTCATTTTTCTTCCTCTTTTTTAATTTCTCCTTTATAAATATACATTTTTAAATTTTTGAGTTGAAGATGGTTGAATATGGAGTGTAGTGCCTCTAGAAACGCATCTTTTTAGTTAAAAAAAACAAAAATCATTTTCTTTTTCTATCATTTTAAGTGTAACTTTTCTAATTAGTTTTTCTGCATCATTTTCACATTTCTGCATGCATATTTTCCTTTCATGTTTAGAATAGGTTGGGGGGTAGGATGTTGTTTGAAAAAAAAAATTGTGTGAATTGTTTTAACATTGGATGACATGATTAATTTCAAATTTTAGTATTTGTATTATCTTTGGTCTTAAGTGATGTTACGCTATGTTTGCTACTCTACATGTTGATGTCGGAGACAAATATGAGTTGCTTGAAGGAATGAAC
The DNA here is from genome assembly GCA_039657385.1 of Citrus x changshan-huyou. Classification (NCBI taxonomy): domain Eukaryota; kingdom Viridiplantae; phylum Streptophyta; class Magnoliopsida; order Sapindales; family Rutaceae; genus Citrus; species Citrus x changshan-huyou. The sequence goes on from CM077555.1 coordinate 13,946,546, forward strand.
ATGTCATAATAAGTACCAAGTGAGTTTTTGAGCCTATCATTTTTCTTGGAGAGTAACTATTTTGCCCATTCTTTATACAGCTTAGCAGTTTATTATTTTATACATGATCTCTAGATTTCTTTTGAGTTAACCCTAAAAAAAAATTGTAAAATTAAAAAAAAAATGTGTGTTGCTACATTTGGAGGCATATCTAACTAGTAGATATAGAAGATTATTTAGAGCCCTAAAAGACGATGGAAAGACCATCTTTGATCCGTTTGAGCCTTTCTAGCCATTCCTTTTGTGAAATATCCATAGTTAACCCTTTTGAGCCTTTAAAAAAAATTTAAAAAAAAAAACTTTTTCTTTGTCAAACTTATCATCTTGACCCACTCCGATTTGGAGTATTACCCAATATCTTACAAGTTCCATCACCTATTTATGTTTGAGAAAAATGTAAATAATTATTTTGTTGAGTGAAGTTATGCCAAACAAAAGCTAAAAAAAAATTGTTGTTTCAAAAATAAAAATAACAATAATAGGTGAAATCCACCTTGCAACTTCCAAAAAAAAAAATCTCTACATTTTTCTCAAACATACACTTTGTTTTCCTTATTTCCCCTCCTTTGTTAGCCATGTCCCTAGCCTACATTACGTCCTAATAAAAGTCCTTCTTGATTTTAGGGAACTATAGTTTGAAGTAGAAGCTAGTTATATGGGCTAAAAAATTGTAGTGGTGCATAAAAATAAATAAATAAATTGGGTTGACTAGCATTTTTATTTGACTTGAGATCGTATTATTTCTAAGCTGAGGGCATATTTCTTTCATCTTGGTGAGAGCATGTGATATCACTTCTTTATTATTTTCTCTCAATTACCATTCATTGGAGTGACTATTTTTATTGGGTTTAATTTCTTTGTGAGAGTGTCACTACTTCCAGTGAGATTTTGGGGTTTGACATGTCATTCTTGAAGGTAGCTATGACAAAGTCTACTGGGCTGATTCATGTGGATGGTTGATGTGGGTGTGATGTTTCTTTAGACTTGAGATAATGCTTATACTTTTATTTGATTGTTATCATTAGTCTGATTGAATAAACACGAGTGTTTAAAAAAAAAATCATTTTGGATTTGAATTTTGTTTTCGCTTTATTTGCTAGAGACTAGCAATAAGCTGGTTGGGGGGTGTGTTGAGTGTTTGAAAATGTATATTTATAAAGGAGAAAATTATCATTTTACATTTCAAGTCTTACTAACACCCTTATTTTTATGTATTTAAGCTTCTTGTCATTTAATTATGTGTATTGTATTATAATTAAGTATTTTATGTATTTTAGGGGCATCATAGTCATTTCACAATGAACGAGAAATCAGACAGCAAAACGGATATCACTTTTGAACTCAGGACGGTCGAAAACCTTAGGAGGAGCATAAAAGGAAAAATGATACTATTCACATGTACGGTACTATTCACATATACGGTATTGTATACGTTACTGTTCACAATATTATTCACATAGATGGAATGATGACGTTGCATTGACCGATGATGTGGCATTGACTGATGAGGTGTCACGATCCTGTTGGACTAAAATTTTTATGCACTGTAGATTGGTGACGTGGCAGCATGTCAGTGGACCAAAAATCGCGCGTACAGTACATGCATTACACAGGATTATTTTCAACCAAACCGTGTCACTGTTCAAGTCGGGTCAAACCTATTACTGTTCAAACCGCGTGGTCAAACCGCGTACTGTTGACTGATGACGTGGCGCAATCCTGAGCATCCAAACTGTTTTTAATCCGATGGTCATTATTTACTCAATGTATCTATAAAAATAGGGCCTCCCCCCCCTCTAATTTGATATCTCTGAATCCATTTTTAGACTCTATTTTCTGTAATTCCTTCTCCATCTTGTATTTTCTATGTATTTTAATAAATTTCCTTTTTGCCCCTAGTTCAATTATGAGTAGCTAATTTTCTTTCAAGCTTGGGTTGAAGGTGAAGTCTCAACATGTGTCATGGGCTTTATTTGGTAAATTTATTTTCTCTTCCCCTCTAGTTTTTGTGGATGTTTTGACTTCTCGTCGACAAATAATAATAATCTTGTCTAGATACCGCCTTGGTTTCACCGGCTCTCTAGTACAAGGTTATTATTATTTGGCACGATAAGCCCTTAGCACCATATTGATTAGAGTGTGGTTCATGAGGTGTGGATTCCCCCCTCGTGATTTAATTGGCATTAACAAGGAATATTTAGCCCATGGTGCATGTTGATACGAATCCAGATACCCAAGTACGTCATTTCAATAGATTTCTCTTCAATTTATTCTCGCCATTTTAATTCCAATTTTAGGATAATCTAAGTCACTTTCACCACAAATCTAACCACCCTCATACAAAATTAATTCTACATATAATTAAAATCCACCTCCTCGTGGGATCGACACTCGTCACCATTGATCTATACTACAATAGATTCGTGCACTTGCAAGTTCAATAAAATTTGCACAACAATTAGCATAAAGTATATCTTCCATTTTCAGCTTTTTTTCACTTGTTTTAGGACTTTGCAAGTTACTAAGCCTAAAATGAGCTGCTAAGGGAGTCACAACTGGTTTAGAATTCAGCATTTGAAATGAGTGCAGTATCCTGGTAAAATATTTCTTCTGTGACAGGAACATAAGACCAGCAGCTCTATTTCTTTCAATTTCCACCCCCATTATTTTCTTTGCAATCCCCAAGTTCTTCATATCAAACTCAGAGCTTAAGATCTTCTTCAAATCTTTTATTTCTTCCCTTACTTTACAAGCTATCAGCATGTCATCTACATATAGGAGGAGATATATGTAAAGATCATCCTTCAACAGTTTGTAATACACACAACAATCGTAATTGCATCTCATGAATCCACGTGTCACCATGAATTCATCAAATCTGAGATACCATTGCCTAGGGGACTGTTTTAATCCATAAAGGGATTTCTTAAGCAAACACACATGTCTAGGCTTATTGGGATCTTCATACCCTTCAGGTTGAGTCATGAATATCTCTTCTTGAAGTCTTCCATGTAGAAAAGCAGTCTTGACATCGAGTTGATCAAGCTCCATGTCTTGAACTGCTGTAAGTGACAAAATCACTCTTATTGAAGCATGCCTGACAACAGGTGAGAAAACCTCTTTAAAGTCAACCCCCTCTTTCTGTGTATAGCCCTTTGCCACAAGTCTTGCTTTAAATCTCTTTGGTTCTGAGCTGGTCAATCCTTCTTTGATTTTGAAAATCCACTTGCAGCCCATTATTCTTCTTTTTTCTGGTCTTTCTACCAGTTCCCAAGTTTCATTGTTGTGCAGGGACAAGATTTCATCATCCATGGCCTCTTTCCATTCTGTTCTGAACTTGCTCTGGATTGCTTCATTGAAGGTCTTTGGTTCCTCATCATCAATTTCATGTGCAGCTTCCAAGGCATATGTGATGAGATCAGCATATCCATATCTTCTAGGTGGTCTTGTTGGCCTTTTTGCTCTATCTCTAGCTAGCTGGTAACCCTGTACTTGTGATTCTGGTTGAGTTTCATCCTGAGCTTCTGACTCATCATTGATATCACCTGAATCTGCAGCTTCATGTGTATCATAATGGTTAGGTAGCTCCACCTCAATCTGATGTGTATCTGACCTTTTTGCATCTTCCTCAGACTTTCTTTGAACATGCTTCTTGCTTATCAGTTCTTCTTCATTGAATATCACATCCCTGCTAATTATGCATTTTGGAGGGTTTATATCTGTGCACCAGATTTTGAATCCCTTAACCCCTTCTGGATAACCTATGAAGATGCCCTTTAAAGCCCTGGGAGCTAGCTTTCCCTGGCTTACATGTATATAGGCTGTACAGCCAAAGACTCTTAGATCTCCATAGTTTGCTGGCTGTCCAGTCCATTTTTCATAAGGTGTTTTGAATTCTATGGCTGAAGATGGACTGAGGTTGACCAGGTAACAGGCTGTTAAGAGTATTTCTGCCCACAGTGACTTGGGAAGCTTTGTTTGAACAAGCATGCACCTCACCCTCTCCATGAGTGTCCTATTCATCCTTTCTGCCAAGCCATTCTGTTGAGGTGTCAACCTAACAGTTCTGTGTCTCATAACTCCCTCCTCTGCACAATATTTATCAAACCTCTGATTACAAAACTCTAAGCCATTGTCTGTTCTAAGCTTCTTCAGCTTCTTTCCAGTCTGATTTTCAACCAAAATCTTCCACTCTTTGAACTTATCAAACACTTGATCTTTATTCTTCAAGGTATAGACCCATACCTTTCTGGAGTAATCATCAATGAATGATAAGAAATAACTGTTACCTCCTAGAGATATCTGTTGAGCAGGCCCCCACAAATCTGAATGAACATACTCCAGCTTATCCTTGGACTTATGTACTGATCTCTTGAAACTAGACCTTGTTGCTTTGCCTAGCACACAATCTTCACAGAAGTCTAGGTTTCCAAGCTTATCATTCCCTAATACACCTTGTTTCTCAAGTTCTTTAAGGCCCCTTTCACCTATGTGTCCTAACCTTAGATGCCATATTTTGATTTTATCAATGGTATCAGCTACTGACATTCTAGCTTCACCATTAACCACATCCCCATCTAAGATGAACACCCCATTCTTTCTGCTACCTTTCATAACAATCTGTGAATCTTTGACAATCATCAGCTCTCCTGATTCAATCCTAACACTACACCCCATCTGATCAAGCATTCCCAAAGAAATCAGATTTCTTTTCAACTCAGGCACATACCTGACTTGTTTTAGCTCCCTAATGGTTCCATCATGTAGCTTAAGATTAATATTGCCAATTCCCATGATTTTACACACAGCATTATTCCCCATCATTACTCTACCACCATTATACTCATAATAATCTGTAAAGTAACTCTTATATGGGCTCATATGAAAAGTACACCCTGAGTCAAGAACCCATTTACCTTTATCTTTGCTGTCTGTGGCAATGCACACTCCAGCAGATTCATACCCTTCTTCTTCAGCTACAGCTGCACCTCCATTCTGCCCTTTCTTCTTAAACTTCTTTTCTGGACAATCTTTCTTGAAGTGTCCTTCTTTGTGACACAAGAAACACTTCAGATCCTTTGGCTTTTCTTTGTACTTGCCTTGCTTCTTTTTCTTGCCTTCTAATCTGGCTTTTGCTATTAAGCCTTGGCCTGATTCATTTCCCAGATGATCTTGTTTACCCTGCAATTCCTTTGTGTTGAGTGCTAATTTTACTTCATCCAGAGATAGTGTTTGCCTTCCATACATCAAGGCATCAATAAAATTCCCATATGACTTTGGCAGAGAGCTTATTAATAGAAGAGTTTTATCTTCATCCTTGAGGGCTGCATCAATGGTTTCCAAAGTGTCACACACTTTGTTAAACTCATCAAGATGGTCATCTAAGGAAATTCCCTCCACCATTTTTAACATGAACATCCTCTTCTTTATGTATAGGCTATTTGCTAGTGATTTCTTCATGTAGATACTCTCTAGCTTGGCCCATAAATCAGCTACAGTGGGTTCTTTTGCCACCTCCCTTATAACAGAATCTGCAAGACTCAAGATTATCGTGCCTCTGGCCTTCCTATCAATCTCAGCAACCTGTTCAGGAGTCTTTGATGAAGAGAACTCTTTACCCTCCTTCTTAAAAAGCGTGAAAAATAACTTGAGCTTTTAAAAGGTTAATCATTTTTAATTTTGTTTGTTATCATCAAAATCAACATTATGGATACATAAATGTTAACAATCTCCCCTTTTTTTATGATGATAAACTTTTCATGTTTAAAGAATGATTGTACAAATTGCTCACCCTAAATGTAACCTCCCCTTACAATTTGAGCTTAAAAGATTAATCATTCTTAATCTTGTTTGTTATCATCAAAATCAACATTTTGCAAACATATTTGTTAACATACATTCCCCACTATTAGATCACTAACTGTTGTCCTATCAAAATCATCATGAATAACATTCACAATTTCTAAATTCGGGCCCTTTTATCATTAGCTTTCGTTTCATGAGCAAACTCGGATACTGATTGATATCAACAATAAATTCTTTGGGCTTAAACCTTCACCTCCATATGGCTCTACAAATTATTATTGATAGCCATATGGCCCCAAGATAAGGTCAACATCAACAATAGTGTCGCCAAAATGTGTTTTTGCTTGTACATAATAGAAAGAGGAATCTTTAACTCAGCTCCACTAATCGTTTCCTTTATAAAACATCATAATTGGGATGAGCGATATTGGATCAAATGTTTTAAGCTTGAACTTCGTTTCAATGTTAAATTTCGAAATATCAATGGAAATAACTCTAGATACTCTTTCTTTCAATTGTACATATATTGTAAAATGGGGTACCATTATTCCTCTTGCCTTTGTACCATTGAATCTATAATGGTCGTTTTGCTTAATTCATTCACCACATAACATAACATGCACATGTATTGAAGTCATTTCCTATAATAATACAACACATAATTGTACAATTAATACAAAAATAAAATCACACAGCGCGTATAGCAATGTCTGAAACCGTCTGCCTATTTACACGACAGCAATCGTGTAACTTATTAAAATACACAACTATAATCTAGTAAATAATCAGAGTATATATTTAGTAAAAAGTATATTTTTTACTCTAATAGAATGCTAAGGTGTCATAATAGCTGGAATATTTTACATAATTGCATCGCCACAATCGTGTAAGTTCATACATATATGACAGAAGTCATATAACTTGCTAAAATATACAATTACATTCCACTAAATAGTTAGAAGAGATACTTAGTAAAAATATATATATTTTTTTTGCACTGATAGAATGCTGGGATGTGATAACAACTGGAACATTTTGCTCACTTACATGACTGCAATCATGTAAGTTCATATATACACGACTTCTGTCGTGTAACCTATTAAAGTACATGATTACAATCCAATAAATAGTTGGATGACATATTTCTTTTCTAAAAATGTATTTTTTGCACTAATACGCTACTCTTAACAGTTAGAATATTTTACACACCTGCACGACTACAATCGTGTAAATTCATACATACAAGGCATCAGTCGTGTAACTTGCTAAAATATACGACTATGATCCAGTAATAATTAGAGGACATATTCAGTGAAAAAATATATTTTTTGCACTAATAGAATGATAATGTGTCATAACAACTGGAACATTTTGTACATTTGCACGACTGCAATCGTGTAACTTGCTAAAATATACGACTATGATCCAGTAATAATTAGAGGACATATTCAGTGAAAAAATATATTTTTTGCACTAATAGAATGATAATGTGTCATAACAACTGGAACATTTTGTACATTTGCACGACTGCAATCGTGTAAAACAGGTGTAGAATAAAAGTTTGAGAATAAAATGAAATTTCAACAAATATAGTTTGAAAATCTATTACATACGATGAAATGATGCAAATATATTGAGAATGTGAGTTGTTTTGTTGTTTATCACAAACCAAACAAAACCTTAAAAACAATATAATATCAAGAAAATGCATAAATAACACATAAAATAAATGTAAAGTTTAAAATACCTTATTAATTGGATAAATAATACCCCTAATTGCAAACCAAAATCTCAACACATTGGCTGTTTATTAGTGATTTTGAAAGTGGCATGGAATGATTTTTTGTTGTGTGGAGTGAAATGGTGTAAGGAGTGAAAGAGTGTGCTAGAGTGATTTTAATTTGTGTTTTATATTTTTCTTTTAGGGATACTTTGGTCAATACACAACACAAAAAGTCATATCTACATAATTATCAAGTATGGGGTATAAATAAATAAGTACCTTACTTTTAGGGCATATGTAATTAAAAACCCTTTTTATATTTTTATTTTAAGGATATTTTAGTCAATACACAACACAAAAAGACATACCTACATAATTATCAAGTATGGGGTATAAATAAATAAATACTCCTGTTTTGGGACATATTTAATTAAAAACCCCACTGTCAAGACTATGAGTTAGGGTTTATAAATTTTACTAGTTAATGTCATACATGTAAGTGAAAAATGCAAAAGTGTTCCTGAAGAATTTAGTAGGATATACATAAATAAAAGATTACATAATGCCATTTAGTGATGTTGGTGCGGTACTTTACGTGGTGCATGCCATGTTGGATTATCACTTCACTTGTGATTTCTAATGCTAGAAATAAAATAGATTGGAAAAGAAAAAAATGAAAAAGAATTCATCATAATATCATAATCATTGATTACACAAGTGATTTAGTTGCAAAAGTATTTAAATTTAATTTGTTAATAAATTTATTGCACTTAAAAGATCGAATTATAATTTAATTTATTTATTTTACTAAAAAATCAATGTAACTAAGTATGTATATTTTTTAATTGTATTTTTAATTTATTTTTTAAATAGAAATACTTTTTTTTTAAAAGATATGAAAATGTTGTCTTCTAGCTTGTTTTGAAAGGCTAAACTCTACATCAAACTTAGGAGATATACCTACTCCTACTAGAATGTTATAGAGTAAAATCTCGACAAATTAATAAATTATTAATTCATGAAGATATCTCATTTTAGAAAATATAATTACGTTTATAGTATTGATTTATCTTAAATAATTTTTATTAATGTATCAAATATTGATTAATGTATCAAATATTGATTAATCGATAAATTAATAAATTATCAATTCATGAAGATATCTCATTTTAGAAAATATAATTACGTTTATAATATTGATTTACCTTAAATAAATTTTTATTTCAAATGAAATTTCACATTACAAAATCTTTGAGATTAGATTTAAGTCGAAATCAATCTAAAGAAGTAAGCACCAATAAAAATCATATTTTACAAAAGCCACGTAGACATATCATATGAATTTAGTTGCCCCCCAATTTTACTTGACCGAATAGTTTCCAATTAGCTTTATTTAACTAGTCATTCGAGTTGGAGTCCTAGGAGAGATAGGGACTATTAAACTAATTTGGGCTTTGCCCACTTCCCTACCTTATAAGTGGGTCCTATAATAAAATAGAAAATTTCCAAAATCTTATTATCTATATTAATTTATTATGTTGCCCTTAAGTCAAGACTAAAAAAACTAATATTTAATTAAGATTATCAATTTATCAAATATTAATTTATCAAGATTTTACTATATTTACTTCATCCACATTTACAGAAGAGGATTTATCACGAGTCCCCCCATGAGGAGGCGCAATTGAGGGACAAAACAAAGACTTTAATGGCATATTAAATTGATATTTAGTTTGAAAAAAAAAACATAAAACTTCATGAAATCAATATTGATCTGCTCGAAGAAACCCTTTGATTTACTTGGTGAATACTAAATATTCATTTGGCTTCATTATCTCATTACTTTTAGGAGAAAAGACAGTGATACTCTTGCTATTTGATGAAATGTAAAAATGGTCGCGTAGGCTTCTTTTTTTAAAAAAAAAAAAAACAATTAATCACTTGGATTCTTTTTTTTTGTAACATTATATATTTATATATTTTGACTATATATAATGACCCAATACCCAATTGTGATTCTATGACTTAGGACTTGTTTACTAAACGTGTGAAATCTGAAATTTTATTAATTTTAGATTTTTTTAAATTTACTTGTTTATTTTTTGTAACATATATATGATTTTTAGACATTTATATCTGAATAAAAAATGTAAACTTTGGTGACTTTTATCTTAATGAGAAGTAAATATTTTATTTCAAAAATAGCTCTATAAAATATGATTATTTCTTAAATTATAAAATTTAATTTATTTTTTAATTTACAAGGATATAAATGTTAAATAATTATGTATAAGATATTTTTTATTTATAAAAATAAGTAAATTCAGAAATTAAAAAAATAAATATATCATTTAGATATTTATATTTAGATTTCATAAAATTCAGATCCATTTACATTAAAAAAAAAAAAAAAAACTCTACTCTACTCAAAAACAATAACTTATATGACAATTTTTAAAAATACCGAGGTCTCTATAACTATTTTCTTAAACTATTGGGTGCCCTGGTCATTTTATTTTTAATTTTCTTAAAAAAAATGAGTGTCATTGATGCACGCTTGTCAGCTAAGCAGGCCTACTAGGTTTTCTAATTCCTACAATCAGTGTAAACCCGCCTCTCGAAAAGCAAGTAAAGCACCTCTCTCAAAACGCACGCCAAACTTCCATTTTTAACTCTCGGGTATTAAGCTAACAGTTAACAGTCGTCGTTTATTCTTTACCTTATGGGAAGCACCGGAGAGGAGAATCCGGCGGCGCCGCCGCCGCCGCCAAAGCTCCCCATCCCGGGGAAGCGTAACATCCTCATAACCAGCGCCTTGCCTTACGTCAACAACGTGCCTCATCTCGGCAACATAATCGGCTGTAATAATTCGATTCTTCCACGAGCTGTTCTTCGAATACATATACGTTTCGTTTTTGAGTTTGTTAATTAATGGAATCACTTTTGGTTGTGGCAGCTGTGTTGAGTGCTGACGTGTTTGCTCGGTTTTGCCGGCTTAGAGGTTATAATGCAATTTATATTTGCGGTACGGATGAATACGGAACGGCGACCGAAACAAAGGCAATGGAAGATAATTGCAGTCCTAAAGAAATTTGTGACAAGTAAGATTTTCTTTGTCTTTTTCTTTTTTTTTGAAATAATTTATTTCTTTTTTAATTTTAGAATCATCTAATTCATAAAACAGAGTTATAATCTCCTGATTAATAATGCTGTTATTAAATGAAGTTAGCTTTGGTGTTATCTAATTGTTGATATCTTGTATCTGTTTGTGTGAATTTGGGTTCACCTTCAGTGCAGCATTGGTAAGTAACATCTGCCATGATTGTTCGATATTGGTATCAAAGTTGTTGTTGATATACTCCTATACAATGAAGCAGTTTTAACAATAATGAAAGACTTGTTATCAGTAATAGAAAATGTGGCATATGTTACTTACAGATGTTGCAATGTAGTAGTGCTTGGAATTTGTGGGAGTATGTATTTAGGCATTATGTTTGGAATCAAATGTATTTATAATTTTGAAGCATATTTATGTGCAGTTAATATTAATGTGATAATGTGTTCTGTTTACTGTTTTTCCTTTACAGTATGTTTTGTTGAAAATGATTTGCATTATTTGCATGCTTTTTAAGTGTATTGCCTTGATTTGAATCCATAATAGTGTTCTATAATTTTATGAGATTTCCCTGACTTGGGTGATGCTAGAGATATTGCTATAAAATCTTTTGCTTACTGAGTGATATAACAGTTGATTTGTGCCATTTAGGGGTGCATTCTGTGTATTCTCTAATTCATAGGGGAGGTTCTCATTTGCATTATGTTCTTTTCTATATTTTGTATGGCTCTATTTGTGCATGATGATGACTTCATATTGCAACTCCTTGGACTATGTATTCAAATTGAGAATTGTGTCTTTATAGATATCATGTTATTCATAAGGATGTCTATAAGTGGTTCGACATAAGTTTTGATAATTTTGGACGGACATCAACTCCGCAACAGACTGAAGCGTGCCAAGCAATTTTCAAAAAGTTGTTGGATAACAACTGGCTTATAGAGAACACCATGCAACAAGTACAGACTTTTGCCATAGTCTTTAACTTGCTTTTATTTCATTGTTTACTTGGTTGTATTTGTATTTACTTAAGACTTCCTTTTACTTGATTTCCTTTTCACTCAGCCTTATTGCGACACATGCAAAAGGTTCTTAGCTGACCGACTTGTCGAGGGTACTTGTCCATTTGAAGGATGTAATTATGAGTCTGCCCGAGGGGATCAATGTGAAAACTGCGGAAAGCTTTTGAATGCAACAGACTTGAAAGATCCTAAATGCAAGGTACATTGTGGATTTTTCCTTATCTATATGGAAATATTTTAGTCTGTCTTACCGATTGGACAAGTCATAAGTTATTCACAGCCGCTGTTAGGATGCTTTGCCACTACAGTGTGTACTACTATAACCTAACATGATGCGATGACACTTTAAAATCTATGGTTTGTGGATTTGCAAATTACAATTTCTAGCACTCTGTCTACAAACCTTTTGTCATGTAAATAATCGATGATTGTTAAAGTACAAAGGATCATTTATGATTGGTAGATTGTTAGGCTATCTGAGAAAGTGAAATCATGTGCAACATTTTTGGGCTGAAATTGAGTCATGATTCTCTTTCGTGCGGAGATTTTGTAATGGGCGTCAATTTCACTTTTTGGATAGTACAAGAAATTTTATTTTTAATTGAAACCTCTCTGGTAGTGCACGTTTCTTTCTTTGTTATCATGTCGTACTTTGTTTTTACGATTGTTGGTACTTAACTTTTTTCTACAAACAGGTCTGTAGGAACGCTCCACAAATTCGTGATACAAATCACTTGTTTCTTGATCTTCCAGCTCTGAGGAATAAATTAGAAGAGTATATCAACAACATGTCAGTAGCTGGATCTTGGAGTCAAAATGCTATTCAAGCAACACATGCATGGCTTAAAGAAGGGCTGAAAGTGCGATGCATTACTAGGGATCTAAAGTGGGGGGTTCCAGTTCCACTTGAGAGATTTAAGGAAAAGGTAACATAAGATATCCAATGGATGTTGTACGTGTTATTTATATGAATTCTATCATGAATTTCCTTTTTCTTCTTTCAAGATATTAAGGAGATTGATTATTTTATTCTTTTTTCTGACTTTGTGATGATATTATTTTGTTCTTTTTCCTGACTTTGTGATGATAGGTTTTCTATGTGTGGTTTGATGCCCCTATTGGATATGTCTCAATCACTTCTTGCTACACTAATGAATGGGAGCAGTGGTGGAAGAATCCTGAAAATGTTGAGTTGTACCAGTTTATGGGAAAGGACAATGTGCCATTTCACACTGTAAGTTCTTATAAAGTTGCATTAATAGTTATGACAAGTGGACCTGATGCTACATACATCAAATTAATACTTTTTATATTTTGTTGAAGTTCTATAGTCATGCCCATTTTCTTCAAGGGAGAATCCATGTTTAAATTCTGTTTGCCAGTTCTGAAATTCTTAAGGACTTGAAGTTTACCTTCTAAAGTTTATCTAGCCTTTAATCTCCTATGTCTGGTGTTACCACAAAAAAGTGAAAACTGTGTAAAACTGTATATAAGTTCAGTCTTTTGACTGATATAGTTGCCTTTGATGTACCATGCTGATAATATCTTGTCAGTATTGTAGAGATTAATTCTTTTAACGTCCGAAGTGTTTATGTCTGTATTTTAGGTGATGTTTCCGTCTACACTTCTAGGAACTGGTGAAAACTGGACTTTGATGAAGACCATTAGTGTCACTGAATACTTAAATTATGAATCTGGTTGGTTAACTTTCTGTTTGTGGTTTACCCAATGTTAGATTATGACTTTCCAAGTCATGATGTTTTATGAATATCTTGAACCACTGTTTCTGCAGGAAAGTTCTCCAAGAGTAAAGGCATAGGTGTTTTTGGTAATGATGCAAAGGATACAAATATTCCTGTAGAAGTATGGAGATATTATTTGCTTACTAATAGGCCTGAGGTAACTCTGTTGTTACAACATCCATTATTATTCTTTCATTAGCTAATTCATATATTTGCTGCTTTTTGTGAACTAAGTATTGCTTAGTACGATTTGTTTGTATGCAAATAGGTGTCTGACACTTTATTTACATGGGCTGACTTGCAAGCAAAATCGAATAATGAGTTGCTTAATAATTTGGGCAACTTTATCAATCGAGTTTTGAGTTTCATCGCTAAACCTCCAGGTTAGTCATTTGTTTCAGTTTAAGCTTTTTGCATATGAGTATAGGCTGTAAAGTTGGTTTGATTATCATCTGATTTCTTCCAGAGGACTATTTTCTTGGTGGGAGACAAGCATTGTCCTTCATTGTTCTTTGTAACATGTATTTGTGGTTTTGGGTACTGGCCAGCTGCTTTCTTTGTTCTTGCTTTAATTGTTATTATATATATATATATATATATATATATATATATATAAATTGTGAATTAAACCTACCTTTTATCCATCAAGAATGCTTCCACAAGTATGGACACATTATTTATTGAATGGTCTTGGTGCATAATGGAATAACTCTATGCTGGGTCTAGATTGTCTTTTTGACAAAGTGCAACCCTTTAGGACATTTAATGTCTACTTTATTGGAGTTAAGGATGGTTTATTGTTACTTTGAGAATTTTGTAGCTGACAAGATATTCCATGGTGGATTTTGAATTTCTTTCCCATGAGCTTTCTTTTAAGGGTTTCAAAACCGTCTCTAAATGGTCTATAATTTGATTTTCTGTCCAAAGGTCAAGGATATGGTTCCATCGTTCCCGATGCTAATGGTGCCGAGTCACATCAATTGACGAAGACACTGGCTGAAAAAGTTGGTAAATATGTGGAGCAGTATTTAGAAGCCATGGAGAAGGTGTCTAATGATTTGCTTGAAATTACTTGTAATGATTTTAACCTGCCAATCTAGTTGCTTTGGCTTTTGTATAAAGTATTTGTTTACACCTTTGTGTAGGTTAAACTAAAGCAAGGCCTAAAAACTGCAATGAGCATATCAAGTGAGGGGAATGCATATTTGCAAGTATGTCTGTAACACCTTCACTCCCTGATTATCGACTTGCTTACATGTGCGTCTGCACTATCATAAATATATTCTTTGTGGTTGTGGAACTGATGTGCTACTGCTATGGTGCAATTTTGTGTTGGAATTCAGGAAAGCCAATTCTGGAAGCTTTATAAGGAAGACCAACCTTCTTGTTCCATTGTTATGAGAACTTCAGTGGGTCTAGTACATCTTCTCGCATGCTTGTTAGAACCTTTTATGCCTTCATTTTCTGTTGAGGTAATTTACTTTGGCTGCAGATCTGTGTGCATATATATTGTTCTATACATGACTGTTATCCTGTCCTGAGGCCCTTTTATTTCTTTGGTGGCACTTGAAGGTAAATAAGCAGCTTAATTTGCAACCTGAAAAGCATATTTCACTTTGTGATGAAAAAGGAGATGTCGATAGGGCAAGAAGACCTTGGGAGATAATCCCTGCTGGTCATAAGATTGGTTCACCAAATCCGTTATTCAAAGAACTGGTATTTGATATTCTAACAACTATCTGCTAATTTTATGTTCGTTTTATTATTTGGGAGTGGGGTCAGTTGAATATGATTGTCCCTTTTCTTTTAGCCTTGTACTCAATTAGTGTAATCAACTGCTGTCCAGAAAGATGATGAAGTAGAATTCTTCAGAAGTAAGTTTGCTGGAAGTCAAGCTGATAGGATTATTCGTGCGGAAGCAGAAGCTGCAAAAACTGCTGAGCAACTGAAGAAAACCAAAATTTCAGGTTATAATTAAATTCTTTTACTTATTGGAAGTTCATATATCACCATGTATCACTTGATAATCAAAAGAAAGCCAGTGGCCAAATGAAATTTAATGTCACATAATACAAAAGAGGGGTGCTGTGCAACAATGGTAAATAGTTTTGTTCCAATAGCTTAGTTTCTGAAATAGTTGTTTGAAATAGAAAGAGGATTGACATCAATGCTGAACAAATACAATTGACATCAATGCTGAACAAATAGAATTGTCAAAATGTAAGCGTTTTTTATAGAATCTTATTGTCTGTAGTAGATGGTGGTGGAAAGAAACAAAAGTCAGCAAAATCTACAGCTGGAGCCAAATCAAAAACCACTGCTGAACCAGAAATTTCGATTGCAAGACTTGATATCCGTGTTGGAAAAATTACAAAAGTTCAAAAACATCCTGATGCCGATGCACTGTATGTAGAAGAAATTGATGTGGGTGAAGTACAGCCTCGAACAGTAGTTAGTGGCCTTGTCAAGCATATACCTCTTGAAGAGATGCAGGTTTTTGTTCAATGCTTTTGCTGACCATTGTAATACCACCATTTTAATGTTTAGGCTATGTGATGCACTTGTAATGTACTTTTTTGATGATTAGAAATGTTCACACACTACTTCGCTCCTAGTTGATGTTTGTAATTTGTAAAGCTGACTCACTACCTTATTCCTTGTAATGATTCTTTGGCAGGAGAGAATGGTCTGTGTTCTTTGCAATCTGAAACCAGTAGCAATGAGGGGAATCAAATCACATGCAATGGTTCTTTGTGCTTCAACCAGTGATAACACCAAGGTAAGCATAGCATGATACCTTGCGCAATTATTAGCATACTTGTTGTTTGAGATACTTATTATGATAATGTTCTTGGCCTCTGGAGTGTAGTTGTCTTATGATTACTCCGGTAAATGACGGAGAAATACTATATTTAAGAATTAGCTACTGTTTTTCTCCCTCTGCTCCTTCAATCCCATATGTTCACATGAACAATTTGACATATTAGGATATAACTAACATTGTTGACAATGATTGCTTTTATCTTGCCACCTAAAACTGACTTGAAGTCTTCACATTTTGTATTAAGATTATGGGATAGTTCAGTGAATATTTTCGTATTTTATTCTGGACTACATTGTACTTGAATGGGTGTAGAAAATAATCTAGTATGGATGCTATTGTTGCTGCAATCACTTATTTGGAATGCTGTTACACTCCCAGGTTGAATTGGTTGAGCCACCAAAATCTGCAAAAATTGGAGAAAGAGTTGCATTTCCTGGGTTTGAAGGCGAGCCTGATGATGTGTTAAACCCTAAGAAGAAGGTTTGGGAGACAGTGCAAGTGGATTTACACACTAACACCGAGCTGGTGGCCTGCTATAAAGATATTCCTTTCACGACATCAGCTGGTATTTGCACTGTTTCCTCCATTCAAAGTGGGTCTATACGGTAGCTCGACTTCTTCAATCATTGGAAAGCGAGAATTCCTAATCTTCTGATTGTGTTAACTTTGCTTTTTTATCCTAGTGACTTTTTCTCGTTGTGTGAAATGTTGTATGTGGACAAGAATTTTGTGTCAGTAGTAGACTAGATTATGTCGTGGCTTCATTAGTGTTACCTTTTCCCCTCATTAGAAGAAAACCCAATTGCCTTGAGCAATGAGCAGTTTGAATTCACGATCTTATATACAAGGATTTATGTCAAGGGTTTGAACCCAAGCTTCAGATTCAGCTTTTCATGATTATTTTATGGAATCTGCCGAAATTAATCACTTATTAGGGTATGGTTGGTGCATGGCATTATGGGGTATGAAAATATTGTTCACCTTAAATTAATACTAGTGCTATGGTTGGAAGAACATGAGAATGGGTTAAAGGGGTTGTGCTAATGCGGCATTGGTTTTTTTTTTTTTTTCTTTTGCTTTTGCTTTTGCTTTTGTTTTATAATAATAGTAATAAATAAATATAACTTTTTAATTTAATCTAATATTGTATAATATTTTTATTTTTTATTTTCGCATTATAATTATTAATATAAATAAATATATATATAATTTATTATTCAATAATATTATATTACATTTTTTATTTTTATATTATAATTTATTAATAAATTTATAATTTATTATAACTAATAATAAATATTTAAATTTGAATAATATTGATTTAAAACTATTAATAATATAAAATATTAATACAATTCAAAATATTAATATAATTTAAAATATTAATATAATATAATATATAATTTAAATTAATTACAAAAGAATTAATACAGTATAATATATTATCAAACATTGTAATACAATGCTAATTAAATACAGTATAATACAATACACTAGTATGAAAATAATACAATACAACATAATAAAATACAGCGAGCTAAATTCACCATTATAGTATTAATCATAGTTGTAGTTTCTGTAGTAAACGGTATGAAATAAATGGCACATGATTAATAGCATAGCAGTTTCGGTTAGGATTAAAATATTCATATTTTTGCGTTGTCTGGTAGATGAATGCAACGGTTGTCCTGCATGATAATCGTACAAATTAAGATATAATTTTGATTTGAAAACCGGTAGTAATTTTCTGCCAAGAAAATGGATTAAAACTCAATATGACCAATTTTGAAGGCACTTCTAAGGGTAAAAACTTATTTAATCCTTATATTTTGAGGTTAGTGTTCATTTAGTTCTTATATTTTAAAAAATATGTAAAAATATCATTGTCGTTAAATTACTGACACCCCTATCGTTATTTTTTATTTCTTTTGACTTGCTTTTACAATACTATTCTTTTATAACAATGTTTCTTTTTTTTTACATTAATAAATTACAAATTTATCCTAAAAAGCAAAATAAAAAAGAATATATATTAATTTTTGTGCAAACTCACGTCTATCCAAACAATATTAATATTGTAAAAAAAATAAATTCTTAACTCCTCCGCAAAAATATTAATGTATTAACTCCTTAGCAGAGTGTTTCTTAATTTCTTTATTAATATAAAAAAATTGTTATAAGAGGGTAATATTATAAAAGTAAGTTAATTGCATGAATGATTTGAGATATTTTTACCCGTACTTCTAACTACAATACAGAGTTAGGTTATTGTTGTTCAGCTTAATGATGAGAAGCATGTTAGGTTTGCCCTTTGAAGACAAGTTATGTTTAATACAATAATGTTTGAATTTAGGATGTACTATAGTCTATAACTAGTACATATATCAAAAAGTTCATTTCAAATTAGATGGTGTAACACCCCAGCCTGAACTTCGAGGACAAATCTGACCACAACTCACATATAAATTTAAATAACCCTTTACAATTAATAACAATTCAAGCCTCAAATACAAAAGCCAGTTGAATAATTTAAGAATTTGGTCAAACCATCTACCATCCTTAATTCAACTCCATCTTATCACTCATCGTGAATCAATCTTGACTTCTGGAAACGAATCACAATAAACTATAATGAGTCCAAAACTTAGTAAGTAAACTAGTTTTTCTTATACCAAAATACATACATACTTATATATAATGCAAATGGATGATATGCCATGATTTTTTCAAAATACTTGAAATAAATTCATAAAAAATTCTTTTTGTCGCTTTCAAACTTTCTCATTTTCTTTCAATAAAATATATATCCTGTAATTGTGGCACTTTGCGCTGTGCGTATCACTTTGCACCATACGTGGCACTTTGCGGTGCTCCGGCCTTCAAGAGGTGGCCCCCAATGCAAAATATCATAAAAGCATAAATTTCATTTGCTAAAATCCACTTTCTTATTCATAGAAAACTCAATGCATTTTCGTGCTTATGCCAATTAACCATCACACAACATATGCCCATATACATAATCACGCACACAACACATTGCATAAACACACGGGCATAAACATATAAATTCATATATGTACATATCAGAAATAGGCTTTTCAAACAAGTCGAACATATACATATTGTTTATTGTGATTCGTTTTGAAGTCTAGTTTACTTACCTCTTGACATCATCATGGAACAAATGTGTACTAATATCCTCGACCTAAAATCATTAATAAAATTCTCATAAAATATAATTAAGTCAGGAAAAGGATATCCACACCAAAAAAGTTTGGGAAAATGGTCATCAATGCCCCCAAGTTTTAAAAAAGAGACACCAAAACTCCCTTTTAACTATAATACCCTTTACTTTTATTATCCGAAAAAAATTGACTCTAGTGTTTTATAATAAATAAAAATATAACATTAAAATTAATGTAGTAATATATTCATTTTAGAAAAATTTCAATATAAAAAATATATATTTTGATATTTTACAATATATTAGATATATTTTATTATATTAAAGTAAATTTTATAATAAATAGAATCATAATATTAAAATAAATGTATTAAAATTTAAATTATTTTGAATATTATGTAAAATAATAATTTAATATTATTAGTATGTGAGATTTTTTTACTTGTAAAATGTATTTAATGCAAATATTTATTTAAAATCCTACAATAAATAAAAATATATTATTAAAATAAATATAATAATTTACATATTTAAATTTATTAAAATATTAAAATATTTTAATATTGTTAGTCTACTGCATAGATTACATTATTTATATAATATTTGTATTTATAAAAAATTTTAAAGTCAATTTTTATGGGATAATAGAAGTAAAGAATATAATCATTAAAAGAGGGTCTTGGTGTCTCTTTTTCAAAACTTAATGATATTGGTGATCATTTCCTCAAATGTCGAGAGTGTATATGTCCTTTTTCTGATTTTTTTCCCATCTTCTCTTCAGATCAAATATGTCATAAGAATTTTCTCATTTCATGTGAATAATTTAAAGGGTACGTGCACTGAAAGTGAAATTACAGCCTTTCTAATACAGTCAATTTAGGGATTCCCCATAAATCGATTAACAAAGACTACAATTAATAAGGTTGTCAATTAATACATCTCATCGAAGATAAAGTTATGCTCTATTAGCTAAGGGAATGTTAACTGAAGATGATGCGACGTGTAAAATATTTAGAGACTTGTCCACGAACATATAAATAAAGACAAATAGCTTAGAAAATACTTGTGAAATTATCAAAGAGAGATCATAAATAAGTTTAATTATGTATAGACTTTATACCACTATGTAATGATGCGTGTTAGCGAATAACATGGGGCTGGTAAGTACATCAGATAAGACCCTGCCTTTAACAATGACTAATATTCCTCTAAAAATAATAATAGTTATTCATAATCGGCAAATATTATATTTATTGTTAAAATGATTGACATTGACCAATATTTGTTGACTAGTTTATGGCTTACTATTTAATTGCCTCCTTAGTCTTATTTAAGTCTTTTAATCCGAATGTGCTGACATGCATTCACACCAAAAGCCCACCTGATTTATTCTTTGATTAATTAATTAATCGTCCGACTGGCCTTTCAATTGGCAATTATTAATTAATTTTGTACCATATTATATATATAATTTTAAGATTTAAGAAAGACCGAAGAAATGAAAGCGATACAAGTCTTTCTCTATTATCAAATACCCACAAGTTAACCCCATTTAGGTTGAGACTTCTCATACATTTGAAAATTTCAGAAATTGACATTAAAGAATGACTGTATCATGATCGGTAATTAATGCCAATAAAATCATTAGCAAATACGGATATTAATAATAAATTCATTTTTTTAATAATTTTTGTTAGGTTAGGTCATTATAATAAATTTAGCCTCTGTTGGCCAATATTATTAATAGATTTCATTCTTTAACGATTTTGATTAGGTGATTAATTTTTAATTTTTAATTAGGGATGGTCAATTTTAATTAACTAATTAGCCAATATTAGTACGTTTCATTTGTTAGAGATGCACTGCATACAATAAAGTCAACAATTGCCAATAAAACAAATAAACAAAGACTTCAAATAAACTAATTAAAGAAATGTTATAACTTTTTTTCAAGGTGGTTAGCATACATTCTTAAATATAAATATGATAACAATACTAAAGCGATTAAAATACTATAGACGTTCAACAGAAATTCGAGGACAAATTCGGCAGTTCACATCATTTGAAGATATCAACACCTTAAGAAAATGACAAGACTCTCCAAATTCTTCACTGCATCATTATCAGATCAACTCCTTGCTAGTATATTTTGTTCTTCGAAAATATATATTAGCAATTGCCCCATAAATACCAATACAATAAGCCTGTGATCAAATTAAGGTCATTCTAGATCAAGTTGCCATTATGGAGTATCAACAAAGTTTTACTCATTATTTATTTTTAAAGATAGGAGTGGTAAATCCATATTGATTTTTTAATCCTACTTTCGAACTTAGGTGATTAGTAAAAGAAAACATTTTGAAAACACTTGGTCAGGTGGCGCAGGTCCATTGAGTGCAAATATCAACAAATTATTAATGTTTTTCTTGATGTGTGATTAATGCTTAGCTTTATTAATCATTTTCTAGTACTAGGTGCACAAAACTTTTTGTTGATTTTAAGCTGGCATTTAAAAATGGTCTTTCTTTAGTATTAAGATCTGTTAGGAAAAATATCTTTCATCAACTAAATATTGAACTTGAGTTAAGTATATATGACTTGGATAACCCTCAATTTTTGAGTTAATTTTTGGGTTGAGTTAGACTCGTTAACTGTTATATGATATCAGAGATAAACTTATGTAAGAGTGAACCCACATTACCTTACCACATGGTAAGGACCCATCAAAAAGATCGACCTACACATGATATTGGTGCTAGGAAAAATATTCTACATCAACTGAGTATGGTTAAGTATACAAGACTTGGACAATCCTCAATAATTAAGCTAGCTTTTGATTGAGTTAGGCCTATAGGCTTCTATAATATTCAATGTGAGTTAAGTTTTTGTTGAGTATTGAATCAATAACTAGAATTATTTAAAATTTTCTATTTTATTAAAGGGAAATTATCAGCCATATACCCTTAAATAACACCAGTATCAAACGTTCTACAACACTTTTCAAGTGTATCACTCGTATACCCTAAGTTAACAAAACACTTCTACCGTCCACCAATACGTTAACTGTCGTTTGCAAGCGCTGACATCATAAGGGTAATCTAGTCTTTTTTTAAAAAACGACATGTCATCCCATTTATCTAGTAAAAAATGACCTGTCATATGATATATATTGATAAAAATGACATGTCATCTCATTTATCGGATAATTGTTAATAATTGCTAAAAAAAAGCTACTTTACAACCGAATCTACTCCTCCAAAATTTAACCTAAATTTTTGAAGATCTACTCCTCCAAGCTCCAATTGAATTTTTTTATGGTATAATATGTATAATTGTAAATAATATGTTGTTAATAATTTTTTATGGTATAATATGGATATTTTTACGGATAATTGTAATAATATGTACCATTAATAATTTATTTTTTTAATAAAAAAATGTATTGTTAATAACAAAATAAAAAAAATAGTGTATTGAAAATTTACGTTAATTTTTAGGGTAAATTTATTTTTTTACCTCATTTTGAGTTTCAAGGGCAAAATAATCAATTTGCCACAATTTTGTTAACTTTCTAATGGAAGTTAACGGATTGGTAGATGGCATAAGTGTTTTGTCAACTTAGGGTATACGAGTGATACACTTGAAAAATGTTGTAGCACGTTTGATACTGGTGTCATTTAAAGATATATGGCTAATAATTTCTCTTTATTAAATTTCTCTTACCTAACAATTATTGATTTAATGCTTAGCAAAAACTCATCTCAACATTAAAGTTTCATTTGATACGACTTTTCAAATAGAGCTCATTTAAGTAGAGTTTTTGCTAGTAGAACTTTTACGAGTTTTTATAAAAAAAAAATTAATTATTTAGTTGTCAATGAGAGCTTTTATTAAAAACTATCAAATTAATTTAATAGATAAGTTCTTTAAAATTATGTTATGAAAGGAATGAAAAAAGGTTGTCAAGTAAGTAAATGAAATTTTCGATATTTTAACATTTTAAAAAGTTTTTCAACTTATACTTCCCAAAAGTCCAAAATGTGAGTTTTGCTAATAGAGGCAAAATAACTTATTAATCTTCAAAATCTCTACTAAAAAAGTAACCAAACAATAATAAAAAATACAGAAAGAGCTTAAATAAGTCATATTAAATAAGCACTGAATCCTTATCCCTTTATCTAAACCTTATTTTGGGCATTGGCTTAGCTAATGACGCCAAGGATGTCCTTATCAATAATTTCCTTGTTAATATTTACAATCTTATCATTTGCTTAGCTTAAATAAGGCTCATTACATACTGGTTTAAGTATTTTTTTCTTATTTAATGGAATCCCCTTGTATTGTCACGTTGGGTGCATCTCATTTAGGGGCTCAAAAGCCCAAGGTCTAAAAATGCATGCTTAATGTGAAATTAATATTAAAATTTGGACTTGGATGAAATTTGTCATGAAATTAGGTTTTGAAAACGTGGCTATATAAAGAAAAATAAAGGGAAAAAGATATATACGGGGAAATGGTTACCAACACCCCCAAGTTTTCAAAGAGGGATAAGAAAACCCATTTTTGACCATTATACCCTTTATTTCTATTAGCCCCAAAAATTGACTCTAATATTTTATAATAAATAGAAATATAATATTAAAATAAGTGTAATGATATATACATTTTAAAATAATTTCAATATTTGAAAAATATTTTAGTATTTTATAATCTATTAGATATATTTTATTATATTAAAATAAATTTTATGATAATAGAATCATAATATTAAAATAAATGTATTAAAATTTTAAATTATTTTGAATATTATGTAAAATAATATTTTTGACAATATTACTATGTGAGAATGTTTTTAATTGTAGAATATATTTAATATAAATATTTATTTCAAATCTCTACAATAAACAAAAATATATTAGTAAAATAAATATAATAATTTACATATTAAAATTTTGTTAAAATATTAAAATATTTTAATATTGTTAGCCGTAGCATAGATTACATTATTTATATGGTATTTGTATTTACTAAAAATTTTGAAGTCAATTTTTTAGAATAATAGAGATAAATGATATAATGGTCAAAAGAGGGACTTATTGTCCCTCTTTGAAAACTTGGGGGTGTTGGTGACCATTTTTCCAAACTTTAAGAGTATTGATGTCCTTTTCCCAAGAATAAAAAGCAAGCAGCAGCAACTTTTTGTGCATGGCAAAAGACGAAGCAGAGAAGAGGACAATGGCTGACTATTATAATTTGGGGGTAAGATTTTTAATTTTTAATTGGTTGATCGGAAGACAAAAGTAACTTCAATTTCTCCCAAAGTTTTAGGGTAAGTTCCTGACATCGCCCTCTATAATCCTACTGGTCTTGATTTTTATTTTATTCTCTCGTTAGTTGTTATTTGAGATACTTATTAAAGAGACAAATATTAGGTTGTTACTGTAAGCCAAAGATTATTGAGATTCTTGATGTTATTAGCCTCTAGTATTATCTAGAGAAGAATTTGTGCTGTAATCTCATTAATATAGTGGAAGATTATATCGGATTACAGTTCTATGGTTTTTCTCGCTTTGGGTTTTCAAAGTAAAAATCTGTGTTTTTGTGGTTGATTTATTTCTTTGGATTTTATTGATTTATTTGTTGCCTATTTATTTGTGGTACACGTCCTATTTTAATCATACAAACAGGAAAAGAGTTTTATTTCTGTTTAATTTGCAGCTGTTTGTGTGAGTCCCTTTCTCAACGTATTAAGGTTTACAAAAAAATCTTAATTTTAATTTTTCACATAAATTCTTTGCAGAATTACGTTACTTGATTAACGTTGACCTTTTGCGCTCTTTCCATTCATTTATAAGCCAGAATGAATTGACTCTATACATGCAGAGTCTTATTTAAATCATTTAATCCGCATACGATTGCTATTAGCCAAATTGAGTTGTATTTTGCTTAATCCTCTCCATTCTGCTATGGCTATAGGGCAAGGTACCCTCTTTCTTTCTCTTCTTATCAGTTCTTAGATCTGATCTAAGATTTAATATTTGCCCAATTCCGCTTGATTTCTGCAATTTTTTTTATGTCATTAATTCAAGTATATGTGAAATAGAAATTAAATTACAAAAAGAGATTCTAATACAATTAACTAAAACCAAAAAGACACGCTAATCCAACTAATTTTGTCCCTTGAACTTTTTTTTTTCCCCAGAAATTTCAAGTGTTAAAAGAGGTCTTCCACCAGCTCACTACACGCTAGAAATAAAGAAGTACTCACAACTATCAAAGGCAGTTGCAGACAGATATGAATCTGCCATATTTAAAACCAAAAATGAATCCCAAGATTGCAACTGGTGAGTTCCGATTTTCACCTGCTTAAATTTACTTTTCTTTGATCGCAGTTATTAATTAACGATTCTAGTTCAAATTAATTAATTAGCTCACTAACAATAAAATCATAAATTTCGTGTTTTGGCGGTAGGAGATTGATTCTATACCCAAATGGGAACAAAAAAGGGCAAGGGACTGGCCATATTTCACTTTATTTGGCACTAGATGAAAGCACTTATTTTCCTAATAATTCTTGGGAGGTTTATGTTAACTTCACATTCTTTGTCCAAGACCGAATCAAGAACGAGTACTTGGCCATCCGGTGTAAGAATTTATGATCTCCATATTGACAATTAGGATATATCAATTCTGCAATATATTCTTTAGTTATGGCAATTAGTTCCATGCATCCCGCTTATTGAATTAATTATGAAAACGATTTTATTTAATTTAAATTTGTGTAGATGATGATGGGGCGGTAATACGTTTACATAGTATGAAGAGAGAATGCGGTATTGACAAATTAATTCCTCTTCAAGCTTTCAAAGAACCTTCTAATGGATATCTTGTTGACGACTCTTGTGTATTTGGAGCTGAGATTTTTGTTATTAAGCCTACTGGCAAAGGAGAAGCCGTTTCCATTGTTAAGGTACCTGCCCAAGCTGGAAATATTCTCCGATGGAAAATCGCCAATTTCTCAAATTTAAGAGATCCTGAGTACTGCTCTAGCGAGTTTAATGCTGGAGGAAGAGAATGGTAATACTTTTGTGCTTTCAGCTGAAATTTTCCTTTTTTTTTTTCTCTCTCTCTAAAAGATAAAGATTCCAGATACATACACTTTGTAGTACATGTTGTCCAGAAGTCTGTCGAGAATTACCCTTATTAAGAGAGATAGCTACTCATATTCAAAGTTTAAAAAAGTTCCATGGACTCGAACTCATACTCCCTACTTAACTTCATTTGAAAAGGGACAACACCTAAAGTGTTTGATAAATACTTACATTTACTTGGGATTTTTTTGGCTATGGATTCACAGGAGAATTGTGATTTGTCCTATGGGAGATGATAAAGATGATAAAGCAAAGGGAAATTATCTATCATTTTACATAAGACTGCAAGGTTCGGACGATATCTTCCAATCTAAGAGGAAGCTGTTCGCTGAATACAAGATGCGAGTGCTAGACCATCCTCGGATCAGAATAGACGAACAAAGAAGTGAATTAAATTTCTTTATATTTTTATTTATTTTATAATAATCTTTTTAAAATATTTACACGACAAATTAAGTTAAAAAAAAAAAATGATTTCTTTACAGGCGGCTGTTGGTTTTCAAGTGAAATTCGGGAGAGCGGTTACCCCTGTTTTATGTCGCTTGATGATCTCCACAAAGGAGGATATCTTTATGGTGATACTTTGATCGTTGAAGTAGAATTTCTTATCGTTTCTGTGGTTAAGGATCAAAAATAGGCTTTTTATTTTTTATTTTTGGTTGTTCTGGATATATATATATATATATATATTTAATAAACCTCGAGTAAGGATGGAATTCATTTAGACAGTTTAATCTGGATGAGGTTATTCCTTTGTTAGATTTGTATTTGGGAGTTCAATTCTAGATATAATCAATCTACGAATTTACGTTTCCGGTAGACTATAAATTGTTGTCGATTTTTCTGTACACATTCGTAATTGATTTGAAATACTGGAATGATATCTGAGAAACATACAGCAATGGAGAATTTTACTCTTATGATTTCAAATTGCTCAAAGAATGCAATACATAAAATTAAGAAATCAATCATCATAAAGCGTCGATTTATCTTCCAAATATATAACTCATAATGGCTATGATTTCTTACCATTTATGCATGTCATAAAGTTATAACGGCGATGATTCTTGCCATATAAACATGTATAATGACTTTGACATCAGCCATATTTGTGAATTCTTATCAATGTTCTAGGTTCTATCTACCTCCTTTCCCTGGACTAACGATGATATATAGAAGTGGTGGTTGAGATGTGAATTCTCGCGAGGTCTTTGATTGATTCTGTATTTGGAAATGTCATTAATAAATCACAATTGATCTTATGTTTTGGGTTCTTTAATTTCAGTTGGATCGATAAATATTCTTTATTATTTGATAATAGATCTATCTAATTTAAGCAGGCTATTTTACTCAGTACAGTTACCTGATATATTAATTGACTTAACAATCTTTGACGCTCTATTAATTGACTAAATAGGCAATTTATTATTTAGAATCTTGACATACTTTGTATGCCAGACTTGACCCGATAGTGTTTCTTAAATGGTTTTTGTTAGTTGAGTCTTCGTTGTTTATTGAAATTAATGAACTAAAAAACATCAGAGGCTTAAAAAAATGCAGAGCTTAATTTCTGTTTGTATTTTTTTCCTCCTAACGTCATTTGTCCACTATCTTTAACTATTAGCAACACAGTAGACAATAGAATGAAATGATATTAATTCTATGATTCTTAGTTTAGCCATTCAAAAAATGATTTCTTTAAAAGCAATTATCTTTCTACTTCTAAACCTCTTCAACTACTTCATATAGACTTATTTGGACCTTCAAGATATTCTAACTTTATGCTTTTGTAATTGTTGATGATTTTTCTAGATACACATGGGTATTATTCTTAGCTAATAAGGATGATGCTCTTGATGCTTTTAAAGTATTTTGTGAGAAAAATCAAAATGAAAAAGGGTATGGTATTGTATGCTTTAGGAGTGATCACGGAGGAGAGTTTAAAAATCTTGGCATTGTGCATCAATTCTCTTTACTAAGAACTCCACAATAAAATGGAGTTGTTGAGACAAAAAATAGGTCTATTCAAGAAATGGCTAGGACCATTTCGAATGAAAATGAATTACCTAAGTATTTTTGGGCCGAAGCCGTCAACACCGCTTGTTACGTTTTAAATTGTGTATTGATTAGACCTTATATTAATAAAACTCCCTATGAGCTTTGCAAAGATAGAAAACCTAACATTGGTTATTTCAAAGTTTTGGATGCAAATGTTTTATTTTGAACACAAAAGATAATCTTGGTAAATTTGATCCAAAATCTAATGTTTGTATTTTTCTTAGTTATTCAAACACAAGCAAAACTTACAGAGTTTATAATAAAAGAACTTTGGTTGTGGAAGAATCTATGCATGTTACATTCGATGAGTCTAACCCTTCCTTTATGGAGAAAGTTGTTGTTGATGATGATGCAGATTTACAACAAGAAGAATCTTTAAAAGACAAATAAGATGATACATCACGAGAAAATCAAGAGGAGCAACAAGAAGAAACTGATTTGAAGCAAGATGAAGGTACTTCTCAAACACTCCCCAAGGAGTGGAGGTATGTTTCTTCTCACCCTTAAGACTTAATTTTATGAGATCCATCATGAGGTGTAACCACTAGATCATCATTTAGAAATACTTGTGAGCACGCTGCATTCCTACCTCAAATTGAACCAAAATCCTTTGCGGATGCGGAAAATGATAAATTTTGGATTATGGCAATGCAAGAGGAGTTGAATCAATTTGAAAAAAATAATGTATGGGAATTAGTTCCTAAGCCGGAACATCAATCCATTATAGGCACTAAATGGGTATTTAGAAATAAAATGGATAAATCCGGTGCGGTTGTAAGAAATAAAGCTAGATTAGTGGCTCAAGGTTACAACCAAGAAGAAGGAATTGATTTTGATGAAACATTTGCACCTGTAGCAAGATTAGAATCCATTAGGATGTTATTATTTTATATCAAATGGATGTCAAAAGAGCATTTTTAAATAGTTATATTATGGAATAAGTGTATGTGAAACAACCCCCTAATTTTGAAAAAGAAAATTTCCAAATCATGTTTATAAGTTGTCAAAAGTATTGTATGGATTAAAATAAGCACCTAGAGCACGGTATGATAGGCTTAAAAATTTCTTACTAGATAATAGTTTTTCAATGGGTAAGGCTGACACAACTCTCTTTATTAAGCATAAGAATCAAGATATTCTTATTGTTCAAATTTATGTTGATGATATTATATTTGGATCTACTAATGAGTTTCTGTGCAAGGAATTTTCATCTTGTATGAGTAAGGAATTTGAGATGAGCATGATGGGAGAATTGAAGTACTTTCTTGGACTTCAAATAAAACAAACCGAAGAAGGAATCTTCATCAATCAAGCCAAATATTTAAGAGATTTACTCAAGAGATTCGGACTTGAAGATGGAAAGATAAAAAGTACTCCAATGAGCTCAACCATTAAGCTTGACAAGGATGAAAAAGGTAAAGAAGTTGATGTCAAAACATATCGAGGTATGATCGGATCCTTACTTTACTTGACTGCTAGTAGGCCTGATATTATGTTTAGTGTATGCTTGTATGCAAGATTTCAATCATGTCCTAAAGAATCTCATTTGCTTGTGGTAAAAAAAGATTTTTCGCTATTTAAGTAGAACTATAGATCTTGGCCTTTGGTGTCCTAAGGGAACACATATAGACTTAACTTGTTATTCGGATGCTAATTTTGCTGGTTATAAGATTGATAAGAAAAGCACTAATGGAATATGTCACTTTTTAGGTCACTCTCTAGTCTCTTGGTTTAGCAAGAAACAAAATTCAATGGCACTATCAACTACCGAAGTTGAGTATATTGCAGTCGGAAGTTGTTGTGCTCAAGCCTTATGGATAAAACAAACACTTAAAGACTATGATATTTACCTTGAAAAAAATACCTATTATGTGTAATAATACTAGTGTCATAAATCTTTCAAAGAATCTTATCCAACACTTAAGAACCAAGCATATAGAGATTAGACCGCATTTTTTGAGAGATCATGTTCAAAAAAGGGATATTTCATTGAATTTTGTTTCAACCGAAAAACAACTCACTGATATTTTCACAAAACCCCTTAATGAAGAGCAGTTTACTAAAATTAGACATGAGCTTGGAATGTTGAATGTTGCACAATAGCTTGGCTTTATGTGATATTAATATATTTTGTTGTTTGTGATGAGATTGCTATTAGTTGTTTGAATTGTGTAAATTTGTGAATCATGCATTAAATTGGTCTTTAAGACATTTTGGATCCATGAAATGATTTAGAAATGAATTAATTGTTGACCAAAATTAAAATAGATGTGCAAAATCTTTAGTTAAAGAAAACAGATTGCCGTTTATTCAACAAAGGAATAACCATTTTGGGACAGAAATTGGGAAAATATTTAGGAAGATAACGATTCGCTGACTTCTAACTAATGGCTTGCCATTTTCATAAAACTTTTGGGGTACATTCTTAGTGAGGTTCGCACTCTCTCGGTATAGCAGCAGCAACTTGCATCTCGCTTTAATTCTTTTCAGGAGTTCATCTTAGATCAACAGCAGGAGCTTCGTGATGGTCCGAGGCGCATCCTCACTGCCCTTGGTTTCCCTCCCGCTGAGTCTTTATCGCAGCCACCTCTGTAGTTTACCCTCCTATGTCTTTAGTTTTTCCCTTTGGTTTCGCACATACATTTCTTATCTAATATTTTGGATGATATTATCTAGGGATGGGCAAAATACCCGACCCGACCCGATCCGACCCGATCCGATCCGAAAAAATCGGGTTCGGATCGGATCAGGTTGTAAAGAAAACCCGATCGGGTGCATTTGTGTCAACCCGATCGGATCATGATCGGATCGGATCGGGTGGATCATGATCGGATCGGGTTGACCCGATCGGGTTGACACAAAATAAAAAAAAAATTAAACCTCAAATACACACCCCACACACACACCGGAACACATATACACCACACACACTAGAACACACACGCTGGAACACATACACACCACACACACTGGAACACATACACACCACCCACGCACTGGAAGTCTGGAACACACACATTGGAACACACACACTGGAACACATACACACCACCCACGCCCTGGAACACACACACCACGCCCCCCACGCACTGGAACACACACACTGGAACACGAAGTGAACACCACACACACTGACACACCCACAGCCCCCTGCCGACCAGCAACATAATCGCCCACACCCACCCACAAGCCACAGCCTCCCTCTCTCGCATCCCACTATCGACGGAAACAAGCGACAGTTATACAGCCCACTCCAACCGAGGCTACTCCGTGAGAATGGTGACCCGATCTACTGATCTACTGCTACCAAGTACCGGATCTGCTGCGCCACCTCCACGCCTCCAATCCTCCGCCATCACCCGATCCGATTCAAGCTCCATTTGGCTGTTGAGTTTTGAAAGCTTTGGGTTGTTGCTGTAAATGTGTAGATCGTGTGTGTGTAAATGGGTAGATTGTGTGTGTATTTTTTATATCCGACCCGATCCGATCCGAATTATATTCGGATCGGGTCGGATCGGGTTATAGATTCGGGTTGAATTCGGATGAGTTCTCATCTAACCCGACCAACCCGAAACCCGATCGGGTTGATCCGAACCCGAACCGAACCCGATTTTGCCCACCCCTAATATTATCTGTATATTTTGGATGATTTTATATGTTGGATGGTATTTGGATTGTGGGGTATTCTCTAATTTCACTTGATGATTTTCCTGATTGTGGCTATATGCATGTTGGTTCTATACATGGTTTTGTGTTGTTGGATTGTTGGAGTTGAGAAAATTTGAAGTGGTTGTTGGAGTTGAATTGATCTGTGAATATTTGGAAGTGTTTTCAAAATTTGTTGTTTTTGAGGATATGTTCATTTTTATGGGGAGATTCTGCCCAAAAAAAAATTTCATTTTTTTTCTTTTTCACGATGAAGAGGGAGAAATATATCTTTTTGATAAAAACATAATGTTTTGATAAAAACATGTTGAATACAAAATTGATTTGCAACTTACTAAAGGGGAGCAAAATTGCCTAATCTTGAAATGTTTATAATCATAAAAAAAGGGGAGATTGTTAACTATTTTGTTTTTATAATAATGATTTTGATGATAACAACCATGCTTTAAATTGATAAGTTTGAAAAATTGTTGTTAATTGGATTAATTTTTTAAGCTGTATAATATTCAAAGCATAGAAAAACCTTCTGGCAATAAATGGCAAACCGTTTATTGAAAACGGCAAACCAATTGCATTCCAAAGAGTGAATTTCTAGATAAGGGCAAACTGTTTACAGAAAACGGCAAACCGATTACATTCCAAAGAGCAAATCTCATATAACGGTAAACCGTTTATGGATAACGGTAAATCGATTGCATTCCAGAGAGCAAATCTCAAGTAACGGCAAACTGTTTATGGATAACGGTAAACCGATTCCATTCCAAAGAGTAAATCCTAGATAACAGCAAACCAATTATGGATAACGGTAAACCGATAACAATCCAAAAAGCAATCATCTTGCAAATGGTAAACCGTTTATGACAAACAGATAACTGACATCTTTGGGCAAGATTCTGGAGCAATAACGGTAATCCGACTTATTGCTAACGGTGTTCCAACAATTTGAATTTCGGTGCAACGGTCACTTGCTCAAGTCAAAACGTCGATCCGACTGTGTGCAGAAAGTCAATAACGGCTAGTTTTCAGCTCTATCTATAAAAAGACTCAATCAAACTCAAACAAAAAGTGATTCAACCGTTACCATTGAGTTCACTATTGAGTATACAACTATTATTGAGCTTCAAACTTGATTGCATTTCATTTTATTTCACACATTAAGCTATCATTTGTAATCAAACACATTGTGTGAGAGAGATTTATTTGTAATCCTTTTTAAAAAATCAAATTGAGAGGTTGTAAGTGTTGGGATACACTTGGGTTAAGAGATTGGGGATAATCTCTTGTTGTAAGGTTCATTGACACCTTGGAAGTCAATTGTAAGAGTGGTTGAAAGCTTAGAAGCTTTCTTAGCGAAATCCTCAAGCCTGGTGAGCTTGGAGGCATGGACGTAAGCACGGTTAGCCGAACCACGTAAAAATCACGCATTTGATCTCTTTTTCCTTACTCTTTTATTATTGTGCTATATTAAATTTATTATTTTTTATTTTATTAAGGCTTTAGATTGAATTGTTGTATGATTTGTTTAGCTTTATTTTTAAAAATCTGAATTCACCACCCTCTTAAGTTGCCTAGTTATTATTTCATCTTCTTGGGGTATGCTGATGGAGTAAAAGGGTCTCGTCTATGGGATCCCACTGGCCATTGCCTACAAAATAGTCATCACCAAAGTTGTTATCTTTGTAGAAGATCAACTGCAAATGAGAGATGAGAATGATAGCATTGTGAAGAAAAAGTCAGATATTGTACCGTTATATGTGGAAAATAATCCAGAAGATTTAGATTCTTCTAAAGTAGCACCAGAGCACGAGGAATAAGAACTAGTCGAGTCCGAGGCCTTAAAAATTCGACAGGCAACTTGTGAGAGACGACCGCCAGCGTGGCACTCAAAGTATGTTATAGAGATCAATGTTGCATATTGTCTTCTAATAAAGGATGGAGAGCCATCAACTTTCCATTATGCTTTAAATGGTTTAGATGTTACATTGTGGATGACAGCAATGCAGAAAATTGAAGCTCTACACAAGAATAAGACATGGGAACTTGTACCATTACCACATGACAGAAAATCCATTGGGAACAAATGGGTCTACAAGATCAAGCGTGATGGCAATGATCAAGCAGAACGATATCGTGGAAGATTGGTGGTAAAAAGATATGCTCAGAAAGAAGGTATTGACTTCAACGAGATATTTTTTCTGGTGGTTCGACTTACGATAGTCAGAGTGGTCTTGACAATGTGTGCTACATTTAACCTACATCTAGAGCAGTTAAATGTGAAAATTGCATTTCTTTATGGAGAACTTCTGAAGAGATTTATATGCTCAAACGAGAAGGTTTTGCTGAAACAGGCAAAGAGAACTCGATTTGCAGGTTGAACAAATCTTTATAAGGTCTCAAACAGGCGCCGATGTATTGGTATAAGTGATTTGATTCCTTCATCATGAGCCTTGGATACAACAGACTCAATTCATACCATTGTGCATATTACAAGAAGTTTGAGGATGATGATTTCATCATTTTGCTGTTGTATGTAGATGACATGTTGGTAGCGGACCCCAACAAAGATCGAGTTTAAGAATAAAAGGCATAGTTGGCTAGAGAGTTCGAAATGAAGGACTTGGAACCAGCAAACAAGATTCTAGGGATATAGATTTACCGAGACAGAAATAACAGGAAGATTTGACTTTCTCAGAAAAATTACTTGAAGAAAATCTTGCGGCGCTTCAACATGCAAGATTGTAAGCCAATTTCTACCCCACTTCCTGTTAATTTCAAGTTATCCTCAAGTATGTGTCCTAGCAATGAAGCAGAGAGGAATGAAATGTCTCGAGTACCGTATGCATTAGCGGTGGGAAGTTTAATGTTCGCTATGATATATACTAGACTAGACATTGCACAAGTAATGAGAGCAGTCAATTGATACATGGCGAATCCTGGTGGAGAGCATTAGAAAACTATTAAGAGAATTCTGAGATATATCAGGGGAACCTTAGATATTGCATAATGTTATGGAGGATCAGAGTTTACTGTCAGGGGATTTGTGGATTCAGATTTTGTAAGAGACCTTAATAAAAGAAAATCCACTACTGGCTATGTGTTTACATTTGTAGGAGCAGCTGTAAACTGGGTTTCGAAACTGCAGACCGTTGTGACTTTATCTACAACAGAAGCAGAATATGTGGCAGCTACACAAATTTGAAAAGAAGCTATTTGGATGCAAAGGGTATTGGAGGAGCTTGGGCACAAACAAGAGAAAATTCATGTGTTTTGTGATAGTCAGAATGCCTTGTACATTGCAAGGAATCTAGCCTTGCATTCCAGAACAAAGCATATAGAAGTATAGTATCATTTTGTTCGAGAAGTAATGGAAGACGGAAGTGTGGATTTACATCAAATCTATACAAAGGAGAACCTAGCAGATGTTACGACCAAGCCAATCAATAATAACAAGTTTGTATGGAGTAGATCCTCGTGTGGCCTAACAGAAACGTAAGCACTATAACAATGGCGAAGCAAAAAGAATGGTGTAGACATATGATTGATTCTCAATCAAATCTCCAAGTGGGAGAATGTCAAGAAAAATGGCTGCCTAATTCTAGAAGCCCACCAATCTAGTGAAATGCAAGTTATGCAACCCAAGAGGGGAGTGAATTAGGATTTTAAATATTACGCTAAACAATTCACACAATAATTTAATTTATTGTCTTAATCAAATCAAAAACAATAAATTCAATAAAACACAATAATAAAAGAGTAAGTGAAGAGAGAGCAAACACAACATTTTTTTACGTGGTTTGGCAATCCCTGCCTACGTCCACGCCTCTAAGCCAACCAAACTCGAGGATTTCACTATCCAAGCCTCCCAAGGCTTTAAGTTCTTTACAATTGACTTCCAAGGTGTCAATAAACCTTTACAACCAAGAGATTATCTCTCAATCTCTTCACTCAAGTGTTTCTCACACTTATACACTCACAAATTTGATAAGAAAATAAAGATTACAACAAAGAACTCTCTTTTAGAGTGGATATGCAAACAATAGCTCAATGAAGATTTAATCTATGATGATTTTCAAATTGAAAGCTCAAAATATGTTGTTTTAAACTTGTTTATGCTTGCAAGAGTCTCAAAATTAAAGTTGGAGTTGAGTTTTTATAGTTAAAGCCCGAAAACTAGCCGTTATGAGTAAATTCCAGCGAGCAAGCGGCTAGCCGCTTAATTTATCCGGCTCGCCACTTCAGAACAGTAAAGTTACCATTAAATTTGACCTTTCTACAGTAACACTGTTCATGAAATTACATTTGTGCCTAAAACTTTTTGTAATTATATTATGGCCCAAAATGTCATAAAACTTTACAAACAAGTCCACTTCAGAATTTTCTAAATAATACTTGTTATTCCAAAAATTTATGAAATTATGATATGGCCCAACACATGATAATATTATTCAAAATAGTCCTTTTCAAATATTTAACATAATACTTATAAAACTTTTTGTAATTATAATATGGCCTAAAATGTCATAAAACTTTGCAAACAGGTCCACCTTCAGAATTTTCTAAATAATACTTGTTATTCCCAAAAATTTATGAAATTATAATATGGCCCAACACATGATAATATTATTCGAAATAGTCCTTTTCCTCAAGCAGCTAGCCGCTAGCCCTCAGGCGGTTAGCTGCTAACTCTCGATCCACTTATGATATTTACACTCAGGTCTCAAACTTTCATAAATTGTAGTATAGCCCAAAACGTTTCAAATGTTTGTAAATAAGTCCAACTCCATAAATGAAAACAATACTTATTAAAATCCAAGATTGCAAAACCTTTTCATTTTAGTCAACATCTTGAAAAATAACTAATTTCATAAAATACTTAGCTTA
Source organism: Citrus x changshan-huyou (assembly GCA_039657385.1). Lineage (NCBI taxonomy): Eukaryota > Viridiplantae > Streptophyta > Magnoliopsida > Sapindales > Rutaceae > Citrus > Citrus x changshan-huyou. The sequence continues at coordinate 13,983,756 of CM077555.1, forward strand.
TACTTGTAAAAAATTTTATTTATGAAAAAATAATGATTTATTAAATAAAATCTTGAGCTTCGTAAATGCTAAGCTGTTCATATATTAAATTATACTGGCTTTACAAGAATTGTCGCAATAATGAGTCCGTTGAGCTCTAAACTTTATTCTTGATCGTGCTGTTGTTCATTGAGTGTATTGAGCTTGATTTCACGTGATTTACTTCATCATAAATATTATCCTTCAAGAACTAGTGAAAATGTGAAATATAATATTTATCAAATCACTTAAGACACATGTTTGTTATCATCAAAATTATATTATGTGTAGCCCTTTAGGCTAACATCTAGAAGCTGTAAAAGTTTGAAGAAGAAGGAAGAAGAAAGAATAAGAATAAGAGAGAAATGGTGGAACACGGCTTTGACAGCCACCGATTTTAAAGAAGAAAAATAATAAAATATTAATAATATTATTTTTAATTGAAAAAAGAAGAGGAAATGAAGCCTATAAATAGAAGGCTTCATTTCCCCTCACAGTATCCATTTTTCTCGAGCTTATTTCTTCTCTTAAGAAGTGACGAGCAGTGAGTTGAGAGTCTCAGAGTTTTAAATTCTTGTTATAGTGATTTGAAAGATTGGGTGTATTGGGGGTTCTAGATAGTGAGCCAAAATATTACTATACATGTAATCCACATTTTACTAGTGAAATATTTTTCTTCTGTCTTTGCCCGTGGACGTAGGCTTATAGCCGAACCACTTAATTTCTGGTGTCCTCTGAGTGTGTTTATTCTTCATTTTATTCCACTTTCATTTTAGCTTTTTCCCTTCTTCACCTTTAAATTTCCTAACATTAATTACATATGACCTTAAAGTTTTTAGCACAAATCATTTGTTAATTCTTACTAACTAAACTTGTGGATTAAGAATGACCTTTAATCATAGTTTTATCTTGTTAGTTTTTGGTTATTTGTTAATAAAGAAAGACTCAATAGAATCTTGCCTCAAGTCTTTCGTTAAGGCTGACATTTTATCATAGTTTAATTTATGTTTTTGGGCATTTGTAAAGAAAGACCTAGTAGCACATATCAGTCGTTGCCTTTAGTGTCCCCCCCGCCCCCCCAAAGCTTAGGAATTTGCATTAATACGGTAAAATTGGTTAGTAATATAATGTAGGCCACACCGGTTTGAAATACAATATTTAAGCGTCCATAAAAGAACTTCAGTTAGAGCAATGTCTATCAATATAATTATTCAAAGATGCAGACTTTTGCATTTTATGGGAGAATGATTAAATATTAGATAATGCCGAAAACAAAACCTTGTACCTAACAAAGAATTGTTCCCTATAAAATTCGACTTCAATTTTCCTTATTTAATTTATTGTCGCACTCAATTTTGATGCAATGCAAGGTAAAATTTAATGAAGTAAGACTTGTGCTAAAGTATTTGTTCTCTAATCCATCAATTTTTTTGTTGTACCCATGGTGGTAATGACTTAAGCATACGGCCGCATGTATAGTGACAACTACCGCTTAAATAGTTTATGTTGCATTTATTAAACTAGAATCAGAATGAGCTAGAATCGGAATGAGCAGGAATGGGAATGGGCTGAAATTGAAATGGAGAATGGCAATCAAAATAAGTTGTTTACTGAAATTGTAAGAATCATAATCGGAATGAGTTGGATTGTCATTAATGTGTTTACTTTGTCTTGAAATCGGAATCGGAATAAATTAGATTGTTACAAATTACTAAAAAGTATTTAATAATAATGACAATAATATTCATTAAAACAATAAAATTAATAAATTTTAATAATAATAATAATAACAATAATTAATAATAAATAAAATAATAAATATAATATAATATAATAATAATAATGTCATTATTATTATTTTATTAAAATTTGTTAATTTTATTATTTTCGTAGATGCCATATTCCAAAAGGCACCTAACCATGCCACGTGTCCATCCTATCAGATAATAGAAGCTATTCTGGGGAAATAACATCCAAGCTAAGGAAAAATTCCCCTAGAGCTTATAAAATGACAAGAGGGGGAATTAGTTCCGCAATCCATTAGTCTAGGGAAATCACGCCCAAAGGTCATACAAGTAAGGAAACACAAAGGAGTGGAATAATTCCTTAGATCAAATTCACCTCCACGTGTACAGAAATTATGGGTGACACATGTCGTTAGATTGAGGGTTCAAAGCAAAACTCTAAATCCACATCACTCATCATTTATAAATAGAGACCCATCTCTAAGAGAAAAGAGGTCTTTGGCCTCCAAAAGCACTGTTCATACTTAGAGAGAGAAACCTATCTTCTCCATTTTTCTTCTTTCTTTAATCTTAATTAAACACTAACTTGGGCGTTGGAGTGCCTTTTTCAGGTACTCACCCCTCCGGATTCGAGGCCAATGATCGTGACAAGTTCTCCACAAACTACAAATACATGTGAAGGTAAAAAAATCAACACTTTCATTGGTGTTGTCTGTGGGGAACTTGCAAATTAAAAGCCATTTTCTCTCACTAAAACCCAAACAACCACCACTCTACACCCACTTTTTCAGATTAGATTTGATTGTGTATGGTTGTAAAAAGAGGTGAATACTTGTATGTACTCATTAAAAATTGGTTTATGTATGAGACCCAAACTTCAAGCAAGATTAAAAAGGCAATAAAGCCAAAAATCCAAGCTAAAAAATGGAGGTTTCTCCTCCAAGTGAGTTACTGGAGATAAAGAGTAAAGAAAATGAAAAATCCATTTGGTCAACATTAAACTTTGACCGAACAATATAAAGTCAATATGGTCGAAAAGGGTCAAAATGGTCTCTGAAACTAAACCCAAGACCAATTTGTCTTTTATTTTATTTATCTTCATTTTCCTTTTAATTATGCTGACTTATTTACATTTCTGCCATTTTGTTTATTCCCTCAGAATTTCTTCATTTTTCTATGAGTGAAGGCTAAGGAAAACCCAAGCATTCACCTTACCAAGGGGAATATATGAAGGGTATTAAGTTAACGTGGATCAACATAACTCTATGTTCTAATCTAACAACTATGATTCCGCATCTAACATATTAACACATTTCATTTTCAATTTTCTTATGCCATTCTTGACTTTACTTGATCTACCCATGAGTGAGGCTAAGAAAAATCCAAACATTCACCTCCTCATAAGGAATAAACAAATGGGTATTACAACATGGAATAATCTAACTTTCCTAACATATTATGCAACTAATGATTACTCTTAAGTTATTTGTAAATTTCATAATGTTAGATGCTAATTCTGGAAGGAAGTGGAAACTATGGAAAACCCAAAAGAGTAGCCCAAAAAAGCTAAAAACAGGTAGAGAGGCAAATTGCCCACTAAAAGAGAAGGACATAATCCACACAAAACAAACCTAAAAGGGCATATAGGGAACTGATTGTGATGAGGAGCAGAGGTTCCAAAGATGCTTACAGCAGGAAATTTAAAAGATTCTAAGGAGACTCCAGAAAAAATTTCCAGGTGGCTTCCACACAAATGATGTCATGGTAGCAATCCTTAGGGAAAAAGCTAAAGACCATTTGAATGACATTCTAGACTAGTCTAAATGTTTATTCAGATTGATAGCTTGTAAAAAACGAACATTTCGTTTTAGCTATTACGACTACATGAATGATTTCAACTCTTGAAAATATTGATCAAATTAATAATGCACAACTCATGTACTCGAGTGAATGATTATAAAATAATGTACTAATGAACATTCACATACATAAACATTCATATTTATGCATTGTTAACATATGTGCATTCATAATGTTGATTTTGATGATAACAAACAAGATTAAGAATGATTAAGCTTTTAAAGCTCAAATTATTTTTTATACTTTTTAAATAAATGAAATTGGTTGTTTTTCAAGTTCATGGTCTAATTGAAAAAGTTTTGAAACTCTAGAAATGGAATTATTTGTAAAGTTTTATGATAATTTGGGCCATAGTATAATTATAGAAAGTTTCACTATAGCAAACGGCTAACCATTTGTTTAAAATGGTAAACTAATGATTTCCAGAAAGCTTGTTCTACAAAGGGTTGTTAAAATGATGATTCTAGAAAACAACGGCAAACCGTTTATGGAAAACGGTGAACCGATAATTTCCAGAAAAGAATTGGATTCTAATCATGAACCGTTTAGCAAGAACGGATAGCTAAAATTTGTTTTGCAGGTCTTTGGAAATAAACGGCTAACCGATAATTTCAAACGGTGAACCGACTATTTGAAATCTCAGCACAACGGTCATTTGGACTAGTCAAAATGGTGATCAGATAAGGCTTAATGGTGATTTGACTTTGTACAGAAAGTCAATAATAGCTATTTTTCTAATCGAACTATAAAAATGCTACATTAGATCCAAATCAAAGTGAACCAACAAATACCAAAGAGCATATTATTGAGAATACAACATTTCTTGAGCTTTAATTTGTTCATTTATTCTTTAAATCACACCTTGGGCATATATTTGTAAACACATAGATTATGTGTGAGACAAATCTTGTATTTGAGAAAGTGTGAGTGTGGGAAACACTTAGATTAAGATATTTGGGATAATCTCTTGTTGTAAAGGTTGATTGACACCTGTAAAGTCAATTGTAAAAGTTCTTGAACCCTTGAAGGCTTGGATAGTGGAATCCTTAAGCCCGGCGAGCTTGGAGGCGTGGACGTAGGCGGGGTTGGCCGAAGCACGTAAGAATCTTTGTGTTTGAATCTTTCTTCCCTCATCTCTTTACATTTTGATTGGTTTATTTATTATTGTTTTGAATTTGTTTAATATTTGCATTAAGTTTTGTTCAAGCATTGCAAAATTTTTAGAAACCCAATTCACCCCTCTTCTTGGGTTGCATAGCTAGTATTTCATGCATCTCACAAGAATTTATATTCATCATTATTTCATGAGCGCTCATGATCACCTCATACATTGTCATATATGCTTCCAAAAATCTCAAAATCCATTTTAAAACCGACCAAATTGCCAAGGAAAAATTCTCATTTCTCACTAGAACTTTAATGTGTGGAAAAGTTCAAAGAATGAGAAATATTCCCTACTACGTCAAGGGAAAAGAAGATTCCCTCCTAGAACTTCAGTTTAAGGGAAAAGTTCAAAGAACAGAAAATATTCCCTCATACGTGAACGGAAAACCTTTGGAATATTAGTTTAAGGGAAAAGTTCTAAAAACAATTAATATTCTCTCTTATATTAGGGGAAAAGTAAAATTCCTCGTAGAACTTCAGATCATAAACTCTAATGTCCTCAAATATCTCATTTTAAACAGCTCCTAAACTCAACCTAAAATGTCCTCAATATCCGGCCCTTAAAATAGAACTGTCCATGTTCTCTGATTTTTAATAAATTATTCCCTTATTGAAAAAATCTTAAATTTTACAGACCATATGCTGACATATTGAAAATTCATTGATACAAATTTCATAACTTAATTCCTTCAAAAACTATTGAAAATAATTTACTGTCAATACTGTCAAACAATTTTTTGTTTTGAACACACTTGCTTTAAAAATACAAAACAATTTATTGCTTTATCATAAAATCATGAACATTTACAGAATCATACTAGACATATATAAAAATCACTGATCCAAATTTCATAATTTTTGAAGAAGTCTAGCTATGGTAAAAATAATTTCGTAATTCACGTTATTCACTGAAATCAGAAATTTCCAGGTTTTCAGACTTGAATTTGAAAAATCGTAATTAATTGAAATCTTATCCGATTAACTTGAAACAAGTTTCAAAACATTCTAGACGATGTCTAGTTTAACATATCCAAAAATCAGAATCAAAATCAATTTGTACAAATTACTATGATTTCGTAATACTGCACTATCAGAATATTTCTGCAAAATCTTAGGTTTCTACTTCTATTGCAGTCATGATTCTTCACAATAAATTAATAAAAATCAAGAATTAAAACTTACCTCCAAATCCAAATCTTCTCTCAACAATACCCAATTCAAATTATGCAATTTGATCTCATGTGTTGCTCATGGAAAAATAAAGAAGAAGACTTTCTTCTTCTCTTTTTCTTTTCTTTTTTCTCTTTTCTCTTCATTTTTTTCTCTTTGTGGTTTTTTTTTTCTTTAGCCGATTTCTCTTTCTCCCTCTCTCATAATGGAAAAGACATCTTGTTCTATTTATACTAGGGTAAAAAGAATTACTAAAATCTAAAAAGACTTAAATACCCTTAGGAGAATTGGGGTATTACAGATGGCACGTCCATCATGTGGTCGATAATTTTTTTAAATAAATTTTAAACAATATATTGCGCTATTTTAGGTCGACATGTCATTTCATTTGTAAATGCATAATTTAGGATTATGTAATATGTTCAAGAAAAAGTGTTGCAGAGAGTGGTGGTAATGCACCAAAAGTAACTAAACCTTCTAATGAGAATCCCTAATCAAGAATATTGTGATTATTGTTTAGATTTGATGAGTGACTATGGAAGACCATTCTAGATTATTATTATTTTGCGTGGAAAATCAAGAAGGCAAACACAAGAATTCCAACATGAACACTAGATTTTTTTTTTTAATAGGAACACTAAATTTATTCTCATGACGCTCAGTATGAATAATTTAGAAGGAAATTGAGAGGAAATGTCCTACTACGGTTCACAGTACAACGTAAAAATCTTTATTGTTTTTTTGTTATTAGTAATAATTTTTTTGTTATTTGTTATAAATATTTTTTTCATGAATACATAAATTATACATCTAACAAAAATGTTGTTACCAATGCTTCCATGCTTTACTCATTTGAATAATACCAAACAGCCCATTTTCTTTATATTATTTTTAAATGATGCACAAATTCATAACAAAAGTGTCAAAAAATATTTTTTATTTTGGGTAAAAAGTGCCGATCATTATAGGAGTTGATAACTCTATGAAATGAGAGTTATTATGACAATTCTAGACTTAAATCAAGATTACTTGGAGAGTAAATGATGTGTTTCTATTGCATTTTTGTTACATTTGGCATAAACATTCATTTTAGTTTAATCTATATAAATTTTGCTTGATTTAAAGTAATTCGTACTCAAATCGTGTGCATAATTGTAGGCGTCCAGAAGCTTATATTTCATGGAAGGAATGCTAATGTAATAGGCTTGCAAAAATGAGGAAGAACATGTCTACAAAAGAATTGAAACAAAATCTGGAACAATGTAGTGTTGTAGCTGTTGCTGGAGCAACCATTGCTGTAGCAATCCTGGAACAATGACAGAGAAAATTTAGCGCGGGATATCTGCAGAATTATGATCTGTAGTTTCCTAATCTAGCTTATGCGTGCCCTAGGCTTCTGTTTACCCTAATTTTCAGTTATAAAAAGAGCACGTATCATATGAAAAAGGGGGGCGATGAATTAACATTGAAGAAATCGAGAGAAAAAGAAGGAAAAACCAGAATTCAAGGGAAAACAAAGCTGCACTAGTGAAGAAACCAACAGAACTACTTGGAGTCAATTTTCATCGTTCTTTACTTGTTCTCTTTCTTACTCTTTGATTGAAACGATGTATTTCATGGCTACTATTTTGTTGTTCACTTTTCTTTTTCAAAGCATGAACTAAATTTAATTGTAGTTTAGTGACAAACAATCTCAATGGGTTTTTCATTGTTCTTACGAGTTGCTGTAAGATTATTGTAGCATTTTGCTCTAATAGCTTATATTATAATCATTATTTCGGTTGACCACCCATTTAATGGTTCAAGTTAAGAAAGAGCCGCAAAAGGGCTTGTCTTAATGGAAATTATTAGAGTAATACTTGATCTGAATTTAAGTTTCCTGGATTGAGTTTACTTTAGTCCCAAAAGGGCCACACTTGAGTTAAGATTTATAAAGAACTAGATATAGGGATTCACCTTGTAGGGTAGAGAGAGTGTATGTTCATAATGCCATACCTTAGGTGGAATAACAACTGGTCATTGTTAGGGTGCTTAAGGGTATGAGAAGTCCAACAAGTGGTAGTTAAGGATGCAAAATAATTCTGCCCAGTGCTGTAGAAATTGCTGTAGCAACTGGTGTTAATTTGAACAACAAAAAAAAGTCAGCCCATGAAGAGTGTTAATGAGCACGTTAATTAGAGACAACCAGGCAACAACAATACATTTACATGGCAGATGACAGAGACAGGGCTATCAGAGATTATGTTGTGTTAGCTCCTCAAGTTGTACATCCTGGAATAGTCAGACCTGAAGTGGAAGCCGCAAATTTTGAACTTAAACCAGTGATGTTTCAAATGCTGCAAACAGTGGGTCAATTTAATGGATTGTCATCTAAAGATTCTCATCTCCATCTTAAGTTGTTTTTGGAAATGAGTGATGCTTTTAAAATTGCTGGAGCAATACATGATACTTTAAGACTAAGGCTTTTTCCTTACTCCTTAAGAGATCGAGCAAGAGCATGGTTGAACTCATTACCATCTGATTCCATCACTACATGGAATGACTTGGCTGACAAATTCTTAATGAAATATTTTCCATCAACCAAGAATGCAAAATTGTGGAATGAGATCACTTTTTTTCATCAACTTGAAGATAAGAGTTTGTATGAGGCTTGAAAGAGATTTAAAGAGTTGCTCAAAAGGTGTCCTCATCATGGCATTCCCTGTTGCATACAACTGGAAACCTTTTACAATAAGTTGAATCCAAGTACGAGATTAATGGTTGATGCTTCAGCAAATGGAGCTCTGTTATCCAAATCTTACACTGAAGCCTATGAAATTTTAGAGAGAATTGCCAACAATAATTATCAGTGGCCATCAACTAGACAAATGGTAGCAAGAAGAGTAGTATGGGTACATAATATAGATGCAATTACAGCATTGTCAGCTCAAGTAACTTCATTGACTAACATGGTGAAAGCCATGACTTCTGCTCCTACAGCAGTAAAACAAGCTGCTGAACTACCTTGCATGTATTGTGGTGAGGAGCACGTATTTGACAACTGTCCAGGAAATCCAGCATTAGTAAACTATATGGGCAACTTCAACCGACAACCTTAGAACAACCCATACTCAAATACTTACAACCCTAGATGGAAACAACACCCAAATTTCTCATGGAGCAATCAAAATCAGCATGCTTCAGCACCGAGTGGACAGAATAAACATACTCAGCCACCTGGTTTTCATTAGCAGAATCAAGGGCAAAAACACACTAGCCATGATCAAATCACTTCATTGGAAACACTTATTAAGGAATATATTATGAAGAATGAAGCAATTGTGCAAAGTCAAGCTGCATCTCTAAGAAACCTGAAAAACCAAATTGGGCAGCTTGCCACAACAATGAGTAGCAGATCTCAGAGAATATCCAAGAAGAGAGGGCAAAGAACAATGTAAAGTAATCAACTTAAGATCTGGAAAGAATGTTGATATTCCTGTTGATGTGACTAAAAAGAGGTTGGAACTTAACTCCTCACAAGAACCACCTCAAGATGAAAGGATGTTACAGCAACCCAGCCATCAAGATACTGGTGCTAGTGGTCAAGCTACAGCAACCTTGGAAGGAAATCAACCAATAACTGCTGAAGAAGAGGTTGCAACACCAGTGGTGACAACTTATAATAAATCAAAGGAGCAGAGATTGGTACCTCCTGAAGCTGTCCAGCAATTTAGGCATCCACCTCCTTTCCCACAGAGATTCCAGAAACAAAAACAAGACAAACAGTTTAGCAAATTCTTGGAAGTGCTGAAGCAGTTACACATCAACATACCTTTTGTGGAAGCATTGGAGCAAATGCCTAATTATGTGAAATTTCTAAAAGATATCTTGGCAAGAAAAAGAAGGTTGGGAGAATTTGAAACTGTTGCTTTAACACAGGAATGCAGTCACATGCTTCAAAGTAAGATCCCTAAAAAATTGAAGGATCTAGGAAGCTTCACAATACCATGTTCAATTGGAACTAAGTACAATGGCAGAGCACTCTGTGACTTGGGAGCCAACATTAATCTGATGCCATTATCTGTATTTAAGCAATTGGGAGTAGGAGAGTGCAGGCCAACAACAGTCACTCTGCAATTGGCTGACAGATCTCATGCATACCCTAAAGGAAAGATTGAAGATGTATTGGTGAAGGTTGACAAATTCATCTTTCTAGTGGATTTCATTGTACTAGACTTTGAGGCTGATAAAGAGGTACCAATTATACTTGGAAGACCTTTCCTGGCAACCGGGAAGACTCTGATAGATGTGCAGAAAGGAGAGCTAACCATGAGGGTGAATGACCAACAAGTCACCTTCAATGTATTAGAAGCTATAAAGAGTCCTGATGAGGCAGAAGATTGCAATTTCTTGAGTGTTGTGGATCTTGTTGTAGCAGACAGAATAAATAGATGCTGCAGTAAAGAGGTTATCAAAGCTGCCACCTTTGAAAGCTTTGAAGAAGAAGATGTTGCAACAAATCAAATAGATTGAATGGGAGAAAGGCAATCTAACAGACATAGTAGATTTAATGAACCTCTAAATCTTTCAGACAGGGAAGTAAAGACAACTTTAGCATCTATTGAATCACCTCCTACTCTTGAATTAAAATTGTTACCTTCACATTTGAAATATACTTATATTGGTCAGAACAATACACTTCCTGTAATCATTTCATTTACTTTGGATATAGATCAAGAAAGGAACCTGGTAGATGTGCTTGGGAAATATAGAAAAGCAATTGAATGGACTATGGCAGACATTAAAGGGATCAACCTATCCATATGCATGCATAAAATTCTATTAGAGGACTGCTGCAGCAATTCAGTAGAGCAACATAGAAGGTTAAATCCCATTATGAAAGAAGTTATGAAAAAAGAAATCATTAAATGGCTGGATGCTGGGATCACACACTCAATATCAGACAGTTCATGGGTAAGCCCAGTTCAATGTGTTCCAAAGAATGGAGGAATAATAGTGATAGCAAATGAAAAGAATGAACTTATTCCTATAAGAAGAGTGACTGGATGGAGGGTATGTATGGATTACAGGAAGCTCAATAAAGCCACACGAAAGGATCACTTCCCACTTCCATTTATAGATCAAATGTTGGACAAACTTGCTAGAAAATAATATTATTATTTCCTAGATGGGTATTCAAGTTACAACCAAATTGCTATAGCCCCAGAGGATCAGGAAAAGACTACATTTACCTGTCCTTATGGAACTTTTGCCTTTAGAAGAATGCCCTTTGGTCTATGCAATGCTCCAGCAACTTTCCAGAGATGTATGATGTCTATTTTCTCAGATATGGTGGAGCAAATATTGGAAGTCTTCATGGATGATTTCTCAGTCTTTGGAGAGACATATACTGATTGTTTACACAACTTGGAAGAAGTTCTTAAAAGATGTGAGATGACTAACTTAGTACTCAATTGGGAAAAATGTCACTTCATGGTGCAAGAAGGCATAGTGTTGGGTCATAAGGTGTCCAAGAATTGCATAGAGGTAGATAAAATAAAGATGGAATTGATAGATAAACTGCCACCTCCCACTTCAGTTAAGGGGATTAGAAGTTTTTTGGGACATGTTGGATTCTATAGAGATTCATAAAAGACTTTTCTAAAGTAGCTAAACCATTACGTTCATTGCTAGAACATGACAAGCCTTTTCATTTTGAAAAGGACTGTCTTCAAGCTTTTAGAAAATTGAATAAAGCTTTGATCACTGCACCAGTGGTTATAGCACCATATTGGACTCTACCCTTTGAGCTGATGTGTGATGCCAGTGACCACTCTATTGGGGCAGTGTTGGGGCAGAGAAAGAATAAGGTTTTCCATTCTATATACTATGCTACCAAAACTCTTACTCAAGCTCAAATTAATTACACTACTATAGAGAAAGAGTTGCTAGCAGTAGTATTTGCTTTCGATAAATTTAAAGCTTACTTGGTGGGTACTAGAGTGGCGGTTTACACAGATCATGCAGCCATCAAGCACCTAATATCAAAGAAGGATGCTAAACCGAGATTAATAAGATGAATTTTATTGCTTCAGGAGTTTGATTTGGAGATTAAAGATAGAAAGAGGACTGAAAATCAAGTAGCAGACCATCTGTCTAGGCTAAAAGCATATGCGAGCACATTGACAAAAAAAGATATCACTTAAACATTTCCTGATGAACAACTGCTAATAATACAACAAGCACAGATGCTGCAGCAACTAGGATCTCCATGGTATGCAGATTTTGCTAACTACTTAGTAAGGGGATTGCTACCACTTGAGTTGAATTTTCAGCAGAAAAAGAAATTTCTTCATGATGTTAGAAGCTACCAGTGGGATGACCCATACTTGTATAAGTTGTGCTCAGATCAGGTAATACGAAGATGTGCTTCAGAGGAAGAAATTCCTCATATACTGCAATCTTGCCATGCTACAGCATATGGAGGACATTTTGGTGGTCACAGAACAACTGCTAAAGTTCTGCAATCAGGTTATTACTGGCCTTCTGTTTTTAAGGATGCTTATGAGTTTGCTAAATGTTGTGACAGGTGCAGCATATGGAGGATATTTTGGTGGTCACAGAACAGTTGCTAAAGTTCTGCAATCAGGTTATTACTGGCCTTCTGTTTTTAAGGATGCTTATGAGTTTGCTAAATGTTGTGACAGGTGCCAAAGGACAAGAAACATAACTCAAAGACATGAAATGCCATTGACGAACATTCTGGAAGTGGAGATTTTTTATGTATGGGGAATAGACTTCATGGGTCCTTTCCCACCATCCTTTGGGAACTTATATATCCTGGTTGCTGTGGATTATGTCTTCAAGTGGGTAAAAACTGCAGCATTACCCATCAATAATGCTAGAGCAGTAGTGAACTTCCTTCAGAGAAGCATCTTTTCCAGGTTTGGCACTCCACGAGCAATTATTAGTGATGAAGGTACTCATTTCTGCAACAAAGTATTTGCTGCAGCTATGGTGAAATATGGAGTCAAGCATAAAATAGCAACAGCATATCACCCACAATCCAATGGCCAGGCAGAAGTGTCTAATAGGGAGATTAAGAAGATCTTAGAAAAAGTGGTGAACCCATCAAGAAATGATTGGTCCTTGCGCTTACATGACTCCCTATGGGCCTACAGAATAGCATACAAGACACCACTTGGCATGTCTCCCTACCGAATTGTGTATGGGAAAGCTTGCCACTTGCCACTTGAGCTAGAGCACAAAGCATATTGGGCACTGAAGCAATTAAATTGGGATATACATGCTGCAGCAGAGCAAAGGAAACTTCAACTATGTGAGCTTGATGAATTACGGCTATTCTCATATGAAAATGCAAGAATCTATAAAGAGAGAACAAAACACTGGCATGACAAACACATTCAACACAAGAAATTAATCCCTGGTCAACAAGTTCTGCTCCATAATACGAGGTTAAGACTATTTCCAGGAAAGCTGAAATCTAGATGGTCTGGACCTTTCAAGCTGCTCAAAATCTACCCTCATGGGGCTGTTGATCTCCTAGATGAAAAGACAGGCCAGGAATTCAAAGTTAATGGGCACAGAGTTAAGCATTACATGCATTCAGCTACAGATTGTTCAAAGAAGGTCTTACTCCTTAGAGAACCGGCATTATGAGCACTCAAGTAAGGTCAGACTGAAGGACCTTAAATCAAGCGCTCAATGGGAGGCAACCCATTGCTGAGGCAGTCATTTCGAATGAAATAGATCCTCCATGTTTTTGTTATATAATTTTTTTATTTTTCTTATTTAGGATTGTTTAATTTTTATATTTTCTTGTTTTGTTCTTAAAAAAATAAAAATAAATAAAAATAAAAAAATAATATGCCAAGTCACGCAATTCTTGGAGTTGGATTCAATACTAACAATTAGTGCTGTAATGTTAACATATTACAGAGACAAGCTACGTGTCAGCAGCCATTTGAGGAGAGTGTTGTAGCCGTTGCTAGAGCACACAATTGGGTGTTGTAGCAACCAATCTTACCGTTACAGTAACTTAATTATGGAGCCTCACATTTTACCGTTGCAGATAATATGTGCCAGCTGGTTGGGTGAATTTGGATAGAGATTGGGGAAGAATATCTCTTAAATGACCGCATCAATATCTCTTGCCTATTTTTATGGGATATGTTTAATAAATTTAAAAAATTCTTCCCTAATTTATCTCTTTTACCGGATTTGTTTTAATTTATTTCCACCTATATAAGAGTGTCACTGTGCATATTGACCTCTAACATTATTTTCTCTTCCCTTCGCAGTCACAACTCCACTACCTCATAACCTCTTCTTCTCGTTTCACTCTTGGGCATATTACCATAGAAATCTTACTGTTGTAGCAATGCCAAGGTATAAAAGGACAGCCAGCCAACTAAAAGATCCCTCACGATTCCAAAGTTACCATGCGGAAGAGAAGTATGAAGAATTTATTGAACCGCGCAAGATTCTGGAAGAAAAAGGGTTTCAGTTCCCACCTCAACCCTCAGGAATTGTGCAATCATTATACAATGCTGCAGCAAAGCGCGGGTGGCTGGAGTTTTGTAACCACCCTCGAGACCCTGTGTTGCCACTGGTGAAAGAATTTTACGCCAATTTGGTAAGCCCTGGTCAGCACAATATTTGGGTAAGAAACTCACTTGTACCATTAGATTCTCGAGTTATAAATGCTTTCTATAATTTACCCTCTGAAGTTAATTGCGAGTATGCCAAATTGCTTGACAAATTAACCCCACAAAGATGGAACAAAATTTTCACAACACTTACCGTAAATGGTGCATCTTGGGCTAATGAAGAAGGGCGTGTGATTAATAGGATAGATTTGACACCCATTGCTAAGGTGTGGGTGAAATTTCTAAAATCCAGACTGATGCCAACCACACACACCACTACTGTTTCACAAGAGAGGTTAGTACTTTTGTATGTTATTGTTAGAGGGTTACCCATAGATGTGGGAAGCATTATAGAAAAAGAAATTCGGGACTGTGCCATGAAAAACCACAAAGCGGCTGTCTTGCTATTTCCTTCACTAATCACCAGCATATGTGTGGTATCGGGAGTCCACCTTGATGCAAAAGATGAACATGTTAAGAATGATGGTGCTCTCACTGCACGCACCATCGAACGAATTGCTGGTGAAGTTATTGGAGCCCCACCCGAACCGGCTGTTGTAGCAGGGGCAAGACAAGTTGTTGGGTTAGAACAGAGGATTCAAGCACTGAGCACTAGCATCACTCAATGTGCTGAAACTCAATAGAGGGAAAACAATCAGTTTTGGAGCTATTTGCAGCACTTGGAGGACCACCTACACCAATTTGTTGTATATATGAAAAGTACCCACCAAAATTTCTCTGATTCATTGCTACAGCAATACAATTTTGGTACCTCCACTACAGATGCTCCAGCAGAAGACAATGAAGAAGCTACACAGATGAACCAGAGAAAAAAGTTGCAGCAGAACCGCAAGCAGAGGCCGAAACAAATGCTGATGACCAGTCAGACCAGCCCGAAGAAGAGGGTGTCAAGTCTGCAACTGACAGTTCCCCGACAGAGGAAGAGGAAGAGCCTGAGAAAGAACTCGAGGAACCCCCAGCCAGGACCTCTTCCAAGTCCAGAAAAAAGCACATCATACAAGAAGAGGAAGATGAACCTGTAGAGGAGCCTCCCATTCTAGTCCTCTCTCGAAAGGGCAAAGAAAAAGTAATCACCCCTCATGCCTCCGACGATGAAGCCGAGCAAATTGATGCAGAGCTGGAAGCTGCAGCAGCCAGGGTTACTCGTACACCCACAGAGACAAAGCATCTGCTTGATATCATTGTCACAATCATGGCTGAGGGATATGCAGCCGAAGCCCCAGCTCCAGCTCCTTCACAGCAAACCCCCAGCAAACCTATTCTCGCTAGTCCTAAAGGACCCAGCAAAAGAAAAGGGGGCACTTCTGGAGGCGTTGCTGCAGCAGACACACCAGAACAAAAAAGGACCAGATCTGTTTCATCTAGGCAGGCTGCACCAACTGCAACTCCTCCCACTAGCCCGTTGCAGAAAAAGAAAAAGACGTTGCCAGCTGCCTCACCGCAAGAATCCCCTAAGGATCGGCTGCGAAGCGCATCCAAAAAGCACTGAAGTCACTGCACCATGTTGCAGCAATGCCCAAGCAACAAGGGAGTACCCCTTACCTGCTACTTTATTTTATTTTTTTCTGAAAAACTTTTCTTGCATTTAGTTTTAATTTTCTGATTCATTCTGCATGTCCTTTTATTGAATGTATACATGTTTGGTTTATGGGGTTTTATCTTGTGTGTTTGTAAGGACACAACACCTCTCAAGTTTGGGGGGGTTTGTGTTTCTGAGTGCATGTGTTTATGCTTGTGTTGTGTGTTGTGTGTTGTGTGTTGTGTGTTGTGTGAAGTTCTGTTATCTAATGTTTGTGTATGGATTTGAAAACCTAATGAAGATAAATTGAGTGTTATTCAATATTTATGAGAATGCCAAGTAGAGATAGTTATAGATGGAGGTTGAAATTTTGTCCCGACACTTAGGCTTTGGTTGAGCTTTATGAGAATGATGTAGCAGAGCCAAAAAAAAAAGTATAAAATATCTTAAGTTTGGGGGAAAATTTTTGTTGGACTGTGCCTGTTATGAAATAAATTTTGTTCTAATGGTTTAAGTTGCTGAGTAACCAGGGTTGGGTATGCACCCCATATGCAGACTTGAGTCCAAAGGCAACAAGAGTTATGAGCAGTGCTGCAGCAATTATAGGCTAAAAAAAATGGTGATGAAGGAATGAAAAATAAGGGGGTCCACTGCCTAAGATACTAAGTAACTTGGTCTGTTCATGAGCCCCATGTTCAGCCTGGAGTCAAAGGCGTCCCAAGATAAGACCTAGATATAACATCCTGGACATATTGATGCAGCAATTCTAACATTCACTTTGAGTGAGTAATTGGGTGTCGTCATTACAAGTGATATGCATTCACATGAAAGCTCAATTTTGCATTGAAGGGTTTAAAAAAAATTAATATATATATATATATATATATTTGTAACACAGTTTGAGTTTATTTGTGAATTTTGCTCCCCCATATGTGAATATATTTATGTTCTACCTTTGACTTATTTATGTCTGTGTAATGTTGTAGCATCTATGAAATTTGATCAAAGTAACACACAGACACTGTGGACAAAATGAGGCCTAAGTCTAGAACTAAACTGCTAAGGCTATTTTGCGTGATTAAGAGTGTGATCTGAGGGTGGAAGAATTCTTGCAAATTTGATGATAGAGCTAAGTTAATTGTTGTATGATTATGTGATTGAAGTGTTAGCGTGTTGTCATTACTTGAGGACAAGTAATGATTTAAGTTTGTGGGTGTGATAACTCTATAAAATGAGAGTTATTATGGCAATTCTAGACTTAAATCAAGATTACTTGGAGAGTAAATGATGTGTTTCTATTGCATTTTTGTTACATTTGGCATAAACATTCATTTTAGTTTAATCTTAATAAATTTTGCTTGATTTAGAGTAATTTGTGCTCAAATCGTGTGCATAATTGTGGGTGTCCAGAAGCTTATATGTCATGGAAGGAATGCTGATGCAGTAGGCTTGCAAAAATGAGAAAGAACATGGCTATAAAAGAATTGAAACAAAATCTGGAACAATGTAGTGTTGTAGCTGTTGCTGGAGCAACCATTGCTGTAGCAATCCTGGAACAACGACAGAGAAAATTTAGTGCGGGATATCTGCAGAATTACGATATGCAGTTTCCTAATCTGGCTTATGTGTGCCCTAGGCTTCTGTTTACCCTAATTTTCAGTTATAAAAAGAGCACGTATCATATGAAAAAGGGGGCAGACATGAATTAACATTGAAGAAATCGAGAGGAAAAGAAGGAAAAATCATAATTCAAGGGAAAACAAAGCTGCACTAGTGAAGAAACCAGTAGAACTACTTGGAGTCAATTTTCATCGTTCTTTACTTGTTCCCTTTCTTACTCTTTGATTGAAATGATGTATTTCATGGCTACTATTTTGTTGTTCACTTTTCTTTTTCAAAGCATGAATTAAATTTGATTGTAGTTGAGTGACAAACAATCTCAATGGATTTTTTACTATTCTTTTGCTGCAAGATTGTTGTAGCATTTTGCTCTAATAGCTTATATTATAATCATTATTTCAGTTAACCACCCATTTAATGGTTCAAGTTAAGAGAGAGCCGCAAAATGGTCTGTCTTAGTGAAAAATATTAGAGTAATACTTGATCTTAATTTAAGTTTCCTGGATTGAGTTTACTTGAGTCCCAAAAGGGTCACACTTGAGTTAAGATTTGTGAAGAACTGGATATAGGGATTCACCTTGTAGGGTAGAGAGAGTGTATTTTCATAATGCCATACCTTAGGTGGAATAACAACTAGTCATTGTTAGGGTGCTTAAGGGTATGAGAAGTCCAACAAGCGGTAGTTGAGGATGCAAAATAATTCTGCCCAGTGCTGTAGAAATTGCTGTAGCAACTGGTGTTAATTTGAACAACAAAAAAATAGTTAGCCCATGAAGAGAGGTTGATCATTCAACCGCTTCATTCTCATTAAATTCTTTTTGCGCAATTAATCTAATTTACTTCATTATTGCATTTATTTGTTTTATTTTCTTACAATTGTTAATTTCGCTAGTAATCAACTGTAACTAGATTCCTCTTGAAATAAAGGAAGTTTGCATTATTGTGATTGTTGTAGCCTTTCTAGTAACATCAGTCCATGTAGAGACGATCTTGAATATTCGTCACTTTATTACTTGTTGTGTACACTTGTACATTGACATCAATAGCAATTGAGTAAAAATAACCAACAGGAGCCAAACTTTTTAAAGCAATGGGGTCAATTGGAGATCTCTTATTTAACTAAATATTTTCATCATCATCATCATTATTATTATTATTATTATTATTATTATTATTATTATTATTACTACTACTACTGCTGCTGCTGCTGCTCCTCTCCTCAAAATCAATTAGAAAAAATCACAAATTTAATTGCAGAAAATATAAAATTTAGATGAAATTAAAAAATGAATTTTATTTTAAAAAATAGACACAGGGGGGATAGCATCCAACGTTAGGGCTTATGTGGCACCAACACTAATGTCGGTCTACTTTCATGAAGCATAACCATATAAGAGATTTCCTAAACGAAATTAAATTCCTAAATTAAGGGTATAACATTTGCTAATTAAGAACAGATTGGAACATCACATAGATAATAATACGCTTTTAAACTATAACTAAATATAGAGTTACCATCATGTGCCTGATCGAAAATAGGCCATGCTATATTTTATCATACATAGTATATAATAATTTTTGAATTGTCACTCAAAATTAAAATTTTACAATATGTAAAATAATTAAATTTATATAAATAACAATTTAATAATTTATTGTACGTTATAGTACATGTAACTTAATAGCCAGAAGAACCAATGCCACGCTTTCTCAACAAAGTGTAATACTCTTCAAAAAAAAAAAAAAACAAAGTGTAATAATTAATATATAGCAACTTTTGACACCTGAGCGTACGGCACACGCGACGTCAATGCCCTGTAAGAGTATATCCCCCACTCACTTTTAAGAGTCAACCTACAGTGCAGCGCTGTATCTCATACAGCGCATGCACGCAACCAGTACAACCGGTTTTTAACCGGTTAACATAATAAATATTACATTTTAATTTATTTTTAATGCGAAAAAAAATTGAAAAAAATAGGGAAAAAAAGATAAAATTGTAATTAAATGAAGCAAAAGAATATAATAATTTTAAATTTATAAATAGTACAAGAAACTATACAAGTATTATAAACATGTCACAAAATAACTATATTCCCACTTATTTTGTCACATTTCAATATTTATAGTGCATGTTTCAAGTTTACTTTTCAAATTCTTATTTTTTGTTACGATTTATCTAAATTTTGGTAAGTTATTTCAACTCATTTTTCCACCAGTTTTTGGTTCTATATTTTCACTTTTTTCATTAAATTCCAACTTTTTACGTGGATATTTTAAGTTTACTTTCAACATTCCTGCATTCCATTAGACTTTATCTAATTTCTGGTAAGTTATTCCAACTCATTTTCCCACCACTTTTAAGTCCTAGATTCCAACTATTTTTATAGAGTTTCAACATTTTCGGTAGATATTTCTAGTTTACTTTTAGAGCCCTACTTCGCATTGGAATTTATCAAATTCTTAGTCCATTATTCCAATTTTTGGGTTGAGTTCATCAACTCTTGTTGCCACTACTTTTTGATTCTATATTCCTATTCATTTTATTGAATTCTAATATTTTGGGTGAGAGTTTCAAGTTCACTTTTTAGATCCCCATTTCCTGTTAAAATTTATCAATTTCTTTGTTAGGTTATTCCGACTTTTAGGTTAAAGTTATCAACTGTTATTACCACCAGTTTTTCCTTTTATGTTTCTACTCTTTTTATGGAATTTCAATATTTTGGATGGATATTTTAAGTTCATTTTTAGATCCCTACTTCTCTTTAAAATATATCGATTTCTTGCTAAGTTATTCCAAGTTTTGGGTTAGGCTCTTCAATTCATATTCCCACTACTTTTTGGTTATTTATTCCTGCTCTTTTTATTAAATTTCAATATTTTGGGTGGATGTTTCAAGTTCACTTCTTATATCCCTACTTCCTGTTGAAATTTATCAAATTCCTGGTAAATTGTTCGTACTTTTCGGTTAAATTCATCAACTCTTTTTCCTACTAGTTTTTTGTTTTATATTTCTACTCTTTTTATTGAATTTTAAAATTTTGGGTGTACGTTTCAATTTCACTTTTTGGATCCCTACTTATAGTTGGAATTTATCAAATTGTGGGTGAGTCGTTTCCAATTTTGCGTTATGTTCTTCAACTCTTGTTCCCACCACTTTTTGGTTCTATATTTCTACTTTTTTTAATGAATTCCAATATTTTGAATAGAAGTTTCAAGTTTATTTTTTAGATTCCAACTTGTCATTAGAATTTATCAAATTCTTAATAAGTTATTCCAACTTTTGTGTTAAGTTCTTCAACTTTTATTTCCAGTACCTTTTAGTTATATATTCCAGGTTTTTTTTAATGAATTCCAACATTTTGGGTGAAAGTTTCAAATTCAATTCTTAGTCCCTATTTCCCATTGGAATTTATCAAACTATCGTTGCGTAATTCCAACTTTCAGGTTAACTCTCCCACTTTTTTCCCACTATTTTTTGGTTCTATATACCAAGACTTTTTATTGAATTCCAACATGCAGGTGTGTGTTTCAAGTTTATTTTTCATGTCTCTAGTTCCCATTGAAATTTATCAAATCATCGGTAAGTCGTTCCAATTTATGGGTTCAGCTCTTTAACAGTTACTTCCACCATTTTTTTGGTTTTATATTCCAAATATTTTTACTGTATGCCAACATTTTAGGTGGTTGTTACGAGTCGCATTTTATTATAGTAAAACATTAAAATATTAAGGTAAATTACGTTTGACCCTGCTTTTTTTAATAAATATCAACTTACAATATAATTTTAAAAAATCATTGTTGCAACCCTCAATTTTTTTCAACACTATGAATCTGTATAAGTCCACTCCTCCCCCCCCCCCCCCCCCCCCCCGCGGCCCCCAACGGTCTTTGTTACTTCATGGTATTTCTTGAATTTAATCGTATGTATACTTTAAACTTTTGATCTTTTACATATTAATGCTCATTTTATTATTTTACATAATTGTGCTTAGATTTTTTAAAAAACAATTGTGCAACATATAATTTTCATCATTATATTTAGTTTTAAAAATTATTTCTTTAATCTCTCATCAATCTTTAGCTTAAGATTGACAAAGTAACATTGACTTAAATCCAGTTCTATTAAGTCGCCATTAATTTATCTTTACCAAGTACATTAAACACAATAAAAGTAACTCAAATTAAACAATATTTTTATAAACACATTAGAAAATCATTGCAATCAAGAAAAAAGAAAATATATTAAATATTAAAATTAATTTTCTCTAATAGAAAAATTCAATGCTATAATTTTTAAGAGAAATTATCTCTACACCACCTTTCTTTTGGAGAACAAATTAAAAAAAAAAATTCATTTACAACCAATGCCAATTCTTGTTCACTACTCAACTATGCACCATTAGAGAAAAAAAGATAAAATAATCCCAAGGGATTATAGAAAACTAATTTTATTATTTCTATTTCCCCCTTTGATCTGGAGACAGCCAGCTGAAGCTTGGGCTGCTCACCAGCCTTACTTGGATTCAACCACTTGAGAGGATGCCAATAGCAGTTTCTGCATCAAATGCTTTGCAATATTTTCCCTTGCCAATCCTTCTATATTGGAAGCATAAAACATTAAAAAAAAGACTTATAAAAAAAATGAAATGACAATTCAAAATGTTATACAATTTAAGTTAATTACAAAACTTTAACAAGACAAGAAAAAAATTAAGAACATTAATCGTGAAAAAAAATTAATAATGATTAAAAAATATAGATCTTAATGTATGAAGCTACAAACGAAACCTTAGGCCTAAAGGATATGTTTTTTGATGAAATTTTAAAAAATAAATTTTATATTTTCTTTTAAGGTTTCTGAACAATAAATAAAGTTATTTTGAAAAAAAGTAATAAGAATAATAATATAAAATATGAAATTTTAAATAATATACAAAAATTATTAGAATTAAAAATTGTGAAAATGTGTAAATATGTTTTCATTTAGGCAGTAGTTTTCCTGCCTAAATGAAGCAAAATTCTTTTAGTGTTATATCAAAATAAAAAAAATTAATTGAATACTATTTAGAGTAATATATTATATAATTTTTTTAAATTTACAATTTATATGTACATTATAAACTATAATTTAATGGTATTTGATAATCTGTATACATGCACTTTATGGTAAAGTCCAACGGTCCACCGAATATTAACTCAAAAACCTACTCCCATAAATATACAAAGAGATACATACTTTATTTTAAATAACAATGTAATATTATAGTTACATTATTAATTATTTAGCTTTTATAATATAATGTCGACAATAATTTACAATGATAATTAACAACATTTCTCAATAAATTATTAAAAAGTTTATTACGATAAAATGTTGTTATATTTAGAACATACGCTCATTTTGATTAAAAGAAAAGTGATATTGATAAAATTATCATATATGTGTTCAATTTACCAATAATAATAGTAAGGCTAACAAAGATACTTATTAACAACGTTAGTAATGGATGTTAAGAGTTATAGTATCATTAATCATAATACTAGTAATAAAACAATATCATTAAATATTAACATTACATGTAATCATGTATAAGCTCCTATAACAATTCATAGAATTTTTTGTGACTTCAAATTAGTGAGTAAATGAGACCATAAAAAGTAATTTAATGAATTTCTTAGAAATTTGTGTGAAATATTTTTAATAAGATTTTTCATCTTATAGTTACCCATATCCAGAACTAAATTGTACTATTTATATTAGTCACTAGTACAAATAATATTGAAAACAAAAATATTTTGAGTAATGACAATACTTGGTACTATCAATAATATAGAGTTGACCAAAGAGGCAGAAATTTGCAAAAGAAAAAAAATTAAAGAGGTCTCACTAATTTTTATATTGCAAAACATTTGTAGATTTATAATGTCATAATAAACAATGATATAAGTTGTTTATGATCAATTTCATTATTAAAAATGATTGCATTGATTTATAATTAATATAGTTTACACTAATATAAATATTATTCACGTTATTTAAAACATTACATGTTTTAAAATATATTATTATGTTAGGGGGTCTTTGATAGTCGCCTAAATTAAATGAAGTCTTTAATATTTAGTTAAAAGATGAGGGAGCAAAGTGATAATTACCAGGATATTTGCCAGTTCCAGTGTTCCACCATCTGTTTCGGTGACCCATTTTATGCCTAAAATTACTAAGCCGTTGGATTGCTTATAAAGTAATCTAACGGCCAATAAATTTAGAATAAAAAATTAAACTTCCGCTGTATCTCATGCAGCGCTTTATTACAGGCGGACCCCACTTTTAATACTCACGTTCGCATTCATCAACACTGCATAATCCCAATCCAACGGCCAAAATCATCGCCCCACTTGTCAGCCCGTAAAATCCCCCGCCACACGCGCCCTATTTCATCCCTCACAATTCCGCTTCACAATTTTTTCTTTCCTCTTTCTTTTTTTTTAAATTAAATTTTGTCTTTCTTAAATTAAGCTTTTCTAAAGGGGGGAAAAAAAAGAAAAATAAAAAACAATTCAAATCAAATCAAAACAAAAATAGCTGAGGGTTTTAGGAACAGCATAGATCTGGTTGTTGGCTAAAATGGTTAGCTCTTATATCAGTTTCTTTCTTTGCTTCTCAATTCTATTCATATACGTCTATTTGTTCTGTGATTATGCTTATAATCAAAGCAGTAATATTTGAGTTTTTTTTTTTTTTAATCTTTTTAATGTGTTAATATGATGTTATTCTCTTTGATCAAAACGCACCGTTCTGTTGGCTTCAACTGTCTTACTTTCCTTCCATGGAGGAACTGTTTGTGTTCGTTAATCTGGAAATGTGATTTTGTTTAATATTCTTATTTTTAGTTTTTTTAATAATTATTTAATTGAATTTGATTAAAATCCCTGTAAATTTAAAATAAAGTAGTATGGGAGAGCTGAGCTGGAGGGCAGATTTGGAAAGTCTGCTTACTATGTGTTTATTTGGATGGGAATAAAGCTAGGAGACTAAGAGTTGTAAATGGATTTATCAAAGCCTTAGATATAAAATTTGAAGCTTAAATAGATTTATAGATACAGCAGGGTTGTGTTTTTATTCTCATTTTGGCACATTAGGGACTTAATTGCCAATATTTATCCCACTTTTAGGATTAAGCTGTAGTTCCCGAACTCAAACTTAGTGATTCTGGGTGAGGTTGGCTTATCAACTGAAAAGAAAGACAAAAAAGGTTGAGGAGTTCCACCGATGCATAGTGGGTTTACATATACTGATGTAGACTAATTGGATCATATTGAAAAAACCGAGGGATTCAATCCATTTGTTGAAATACTGGTTGACTGTGGTGGTTTAATTATAGAATGACTAGACCTTTATCTCAATTTTATAAAGATTTATAGAATATCGGATGCAATGGTTATGTATTTCTAGTGGATACTTGTTTCTTCTCTATTGTTCTAGGACTGTTTAGTCATGTTTTGTGTAATTATATATGTGTAAGGAATTTAGAAATTATGAATTAACCCTTCCTTTTTGAAGCTTGTGATATGAATATGATTGTCATTTGCTGTTGTGTTACTCATGGTTCCTAAATTTTTATGTATATTTGTTTACACTATGTCAGCATTGTTTGATCAAGATGCTAAAAGTAGTGATTTCATTCTTATATCCGTAAGGCAGTATTAGCAAACTCATGTCATGTCTTCTTGCAGAAGAGGCCACAAATAAAAATACTTAAATTTGCTACATGCCAAAAGAGGAACTTGGAATTTCGAACAATTAGAGCTGATTCCATAATGATGGTTGATTTAAGTGACATTATTGACTTATTTTCAAAACTTCTACATGTCTTTTGCTAAATTGTTCACTAGTTTAACAGCTGTAGTCTTCTTTAATAAAGATCCATAGCTTCTTCAGTGTACTTGATGAGCCTTTTTCTATATAAAAAGGTTTGAAAATTGTGTCAAAAGGTTCGATAATGTTTAATTTGTTGAAGATAAAAGTTGCTCGAATTACAAGTTATGTGGAAAGTGCAAAACTTGAGAAGTTTTTCTTATCTGGGTATGCTTAATGAAACACCTAGAACCTTCTCAGTCAAAGTCCTTGGCCTCTTAATATCTACATCATTATAGTAGTTCCTAGCCATATTCTGCAATATCATGGTAGAGTACTTTCTACATTTAGAGAATCCAATTTTGTATAGAACGTTAAGGGCTCTGCTTATTTTTAATTTTTAGACATTTCACTAGATGTTCAAAAGTGCATAGGCACATAAAATGAATTTCAGCAATGAGGTATTCCTAATTGGATGATCTTTAATCTTTAATGTGTAAATTTTTCTGTCATTTGATAGGTTTATCTCAATTGCCCAGTTTTAGACTCTTAGCAGCTTCTAAGTGCAGAATATTTTGAAGAATGTCTTTTGATCTTCATCCACCCATAGGAAACTGGCAAATGTCGCTTGTGTCCCTTATCCTTTGGGGACAAAGCTGTCTGATAATCTGCAACTATTGCCATAGAGATAAGTTTACTTATTTTTTTGTCTCACTTGACAACAAGTTGAAAAAGGATTCTGCTTGTGTAAGATCCTCATGTTGTGCAGAAATGATATGATAATTATTGCTTCCAATGATTTGAAGCTGCTATTGAGAGTGCACAGCCTAAAATTTATGCTCCTGCGGCTAAAGCTTTGACTTTAGATTGACCAACTCTCTAGTAACAATCTATAGCCTTGTACATTTATTTGCAGTTTCTGTCAAATATACTAATTGACCTGAAAACTTATCAAAATGGCTGTGAGCAACAACAAAAAAGCAGTATAACATGAAACATGAATTTCTGTAATATGATATATCTGGAATATTAGGGTGGTGGACTATCTGATGGTTTATGTTGTGATTTCTTCCTTTATCAGTTACTTCAAAAATTTGTGGTGCGCCATATAATCCTGACTGCTTTGTTTAGCTTCTACGTACCACTTGCAGTAATGCAACGTAAAAGTTTCTCTTAAGTGGCATGCATCGGAAATGTTTTTAGTGATAGTGATTCAAAATTCTTATGGGCCGGGCACCCCCCACCCACCCACCAAAAAAAAAACAACAACAAACACAAGAAGTTAATATGCCTTCTTCTAGTTTGAACCTTGTTCTGTACTTTGTTTTGTCTAGTTTCGTTTTTGATGATTTTTGTCGTGTAGCATCTTTCTGGTTCCTTTTTCCTTTGATATATATAATTGTAATCAAAATTATCTTTCAATCTCTCAGTGATGAGAACATAATTCAGCTAAGAACTAGTTGTTCAGCTTGTCATTTCTGTGCGAATTTGTCATCTCATATCTTATTGGATGTGAAATGCAGGTTTTATGAACTCTGTAATATTATAACACGATTTTCCTGAATTGAATAATCATACCCTTTGGACATATACCTTTAAGAATGGCTGATGGGTTGTCAAGCTTCTGGGGTCCGGTGACATCAACTGATTGGTGTGAGAAAAATTATGTCTACTCTTCTTATATTGCAGAGTTTCTCAACACTCTATCAAATGTACCATGCATTCTTTTGGCTCTTTTTGGTCTTATAAATGCTTTGAGACAGCGGTTCGAGAAGAGATTTAGTGTTCTTCACATATCTAATATGATACTTGCCATTGGAAGCATGCTATACCATGCCACACTGCAACATATGTAAGTATTCTTTTGCATTGTTCCATATGCTTTGAGAAATTGATATAAGTAGTTTAGTGAATCTGCTCCTTAATTATAATGCTGGTGGAGTATATTTAGGAAATGTGTTCAGAACTAGTTCTTTTTCTTTCATTTATACATTTGTGTAGTTTACTTGAATAACTAGCTCATGCACTCTAGTGAACAAAAAGCAATGGTTGACTTTGCACATTGTAATTTCGTTTTGAACTTTTTGGAGATCTTATTCATTCAAACTGCCCCTTTAATTGGGGGAGGAAACCAAGAGGCTAGCTAGATGGAACTTGACATTTGTAGTCCTGACATTGTATAAGCAATATGGGTGAAGTTTTTAGTGTTAACCAAAGTATGCAATGGGCCTTTGTATGATCTTAACCTAGATACTAGACTCTCTCTCCCCTCTGCCCGCTTCCCTCTATTCTTCATTTTTCGCCCAGGCCAAGACCAAAAAAGGGGCACAAACAAAACGGAAACTATGATTTGGGTATGAGATCTAAGCCTAAATCCGATGTGTAAACATTTATTGTGAAGAAGTAAAGAACTTGAATGTGATAAGCACAAATGTATATTTTTGTAAATTTGAGGTTTCTAGGTCAAATAGGAGAATTTCTTCCCACAGGTTCTGGGTATGAATAAGCCACTAGATACTTCTTGGAACTAGTTTGTGGTTGTTGTGATTGGTTTATTTATGTTCTTATCAGGCAACAACAAGGAGATGAAACACCGATGGTGTGGGAAATGCTCCTGTATATCTACATTCTCTATTCACCAGATTGGCACTACAAGAGTACCATGCCTACCTTCTTGTTTCTTTATGGAGCTGCATTTGCAGTTGCCCATGCACTCTTCCGTTTTGGAATTGGCTTCAAGGTACACTACGCAGTACTATGTCTTCTTTGCATCCCACGAATGTACAAGTACTACATTCACACTACTGATGTGCCTGCCAAGCGGCTTGCAAAGTTATATTTAGCCACCATAACCGTAGGAAGTCTTTGCTGGCTTTGTGACCGCCTGTTCTGTGAGAAGATTTCTCTATGGTATTTTAATCCCCAGGGTCATGCATTGTGGCACACTTTCATGGGGTTCAATTCATATTTCGCAAACACATTCCTGATGTTTTGTCGTGCTCAGCAAAGGGGCTGGAACCCAAAAGTTGTGCACGCAATGGGATGGCTCCCGTATGTGAAGATTGATAAACCTAAAGTCCAGTGAGAGACCACTCACGCGCCAATTTTATTTCGTCTCCTCTACTCTCTTGACATTATGTTAGTGGGTGTACGGTTTTGGCAAGTCGTAAACAATAGCAATCACAATTCTTTTTCCCTTCTCTAAATGGATGTAAATGATAATGATATGTTCAGACACTGGTTCATTTTAACTGTAACACAAGTGTTTTTATGGGCAGCAATAGAGAGAGCAAAAGATATTTGGCCAAGTACGGAATGTTTAAAATTGAGTAATGAAATTTTCAAATGAATTTATTTGATTGAAAAGAAGAGATGGTACGAGTTTAATAAAGGCCCGGTTTACTGAATTAATCAAAATATCTTCATTTCGGAATTCTATTGATCTGGTAGCTGTGTTTTTACAAGTTATGGCTTTACGGTTGCATTACAACAATTCCAAAAGAGTGCGGAAACGTTAGGTTGTAGGCTTTTAGCCTAAATTTGTCAAAGTCTGTTTAACAAATGAAGATGCCAACTCTTGGCATCTGCGACCGAATAGAAATACATCACTCTTTGATCGACATGTTTGGCAAACCAGTTACTGCGATATTATCAATTTGCAGAAATTGCATTTCATTTCGTTTCCTTTTGTAATAGTATTGCAAATGAGAAATTTTCTATTTTTAGGATTGTTTTATCTCATTCGTAAAATATCCTAAAACATAGTCTAGCTAGCAACATCATATTCTCCTCAATATAGGCTCCAAAAACTAGAAACATATCACAACAAAGTTTGAATATCTTAGTCTAACTTTCTCCCTTCTCAAGAATCTCGACTAGTCCCAGCATAACTATGCAGAGACAGGATCAAATGGCTAAATAAAATTCAAGCTTGACTGCTCGAAGTTGGTTCAAGGGTAACAAAACCTTAACCCAGACGAGCCTCATCATTCATAATTATTTCAACACCATATATTCTAATATCAACGGAGATTAAAAATCGACTCAAAAGGGACTCAAGGTTTTTGGTATACATCAAGGCTTCCAGAGGTCCTCAAGGGATTTAGCATCAACCATGGCTTCCAATGTCTTCTTCGCCAATTCTCCATCATCAATCCACAAAGAACTTTGTTTATGTAAGAGCTCTCTCTTCGCTTTCTTCTCTTCTTCCATTGATTTTTCTTTCATCCTCCAGTTTTCAAGCTTCTCAGCTTTTTCCTTCATCTGCATTCACGAAAGTCAACATGATTCAGGCAAATGACACATATAGTGCTAATTAAATCTCAACAGTGGAAGATGAAGAACGCACTAGAAAAAATGACACACCGTGAAAAAACTCAGGTAATTGACATTCCATTACATATCTGATAAATAAGGTGAATGCCAACATTACTCCGATATAATATGTAGATCTGATGTAATACCTAACAAGTTGAAGCAAAGTTCTAGTTCAAATCAGAGAAAAGTCCTTCTCGGAGATAGCCTTTTCGATCTTATTGGCTTAAGCAGACCATTCGTGAGCAGATAAGATCAAAGAAAGCAACCTACAGTCCCATGCATTTAGCATGTTTGTTATAGGTAAAACGCAGGGTAAAGTATTGTTTGAATATGTTGTTTTGAATCGACTGACCAGATGGTACAGTATACACTATAACATTCTTGCACTTAATCATTATGTATCTGCTATTATTTATCTTTTTTTACACATGACTAGAACAATAAGAAACTAGAGACTTGTTTTTTTACTAAAAAGAAAAGGAAGAAGAAAATTATTCCCATGGCAAACATAAAATAGCAAATACAGCTGTCCAAAGTGTGGCTATGAATGTATGTGTCTAGACAACCCAAAAATTAAAAGCTCATATGAAGAGATGAGCACATATAAAAGAGTCCAAAAGTGATAAAAACATACAGCAAAAATCAACTAGCCCTGAATTACTGCATAATGAGGACAAAAAATTCAATAGTTTAAAAGCTCTAACAATTAACAGCCAGTTAATAACATTTTCAAAGAACAACTTTATTCCATGGTGCATATTTACACTAAAATGCCCATATTTTATTCCATTGACAAGCCAAAATCCTAAGAAAACACAATTGGATTACATTCCCATGTCCAGATAGAATGCTAAAAAATTTGGAGGATTTGAAAATTTAATTCCACACCCCCCCCCCCCCCCCCTCCTCCCCCCACCCCCCGGGGCGGCACCAACCCAATCCTCCCCACCCCCAAATACTTTCAAATCCTCCAACCCCTCTGTTTCAAATTTAACTCCTCCTTTGCTTTTTCCCCCTGCAAATCCCCTAACCCAAAGACTCCAAGTTGCATCATAATTTTCAAAACCCATCAATAAATTAATTTATTATAAGTATGAAATCATTAATTAATCAAATACCGAAACAAAACAAAATAAATAAATAAAAGTGAAGAGGCACATACCAGGGTTTTCCGAAACTCCTCTTCAGCGACCTTCCTTTCTTCAGCTTTAACTTTAGCGGCTTCGGCTTTCAACTTCTTGCGCTCTTCGTTAGCGAGCCTAACAGCTTCTTTTTTGGCTTCGTCTTTTCTCTGCTTCTCGAGCCTCATCAGCTCCATTTCTTCTATGTAGCCCTTGCGCATCTCTTTGACTTGTTTGGCGTAGTCTCTTCGCAACTGGGCCAGTTTCTTCTCGGCTTCTTTGGGGTTTTTGGGCGCATCCCAGCTGCCGATGAAGGAGTTCGGCTCCGAGAATTGGTGGTTCTGTTGGTGGTTGTTGCGGGCGACCGGCGCCGCCGTACTGGAGAACGAACGTGTTAGGTTGCGGCGGATAGAGCGACTGACGGTGGCCATTTCATCGAAAATTTGAAGTTTAGGACTGCCTGACGGTATAGGGGAAAAGAGTTTTTAAGAGCAAATGGGGGAAGAGAAAAGGGTCAAGTTTTTTTTAACTATTTTATGCGGAAATAACTTTTAGATCCCTAATTTTATACAATTTCTCAACTAATGACATATTTTGTCTAGTTGTATTAAATATGTCAGTTAATAGGACAATAAATAAATTAGGGATTCTTAATATTTGAGTCTCGACAGCTTATTTGTAATTACAGCATCAAAATATGATAATTACACTTAAACTATCACATTGGTTAGAATTACTGGATGCCTAAGTCTATTGTTTTCTTAAAGTTACACACCAATGCATGCAAATACATAGTGCCACGCATCCTCTTTATAGTAAAAAATTTGTTGATTCTAACAAGATGACTGTAGAGGTTCTACTGTACATATATGTGATAATAATTAATAAATGACATATTACTTAAAATATAAATTATATATCCAAACCTTTTAACTATAACATTACTGAAATTTAAAAAATATTAAACTCGTTAGATACCTAGAGTTTGTTCATAATCTTTGTATTATAAAGATGTAGAAAAATGTGTTACAAAACTCAAATGATCTTGTTGGAATAGGGAGTGTTAACGATTAAGTGTTTGCTTACAAAAAATTACAAAGAAATGGAGATGCATTTTGGGTGGGACCAACAAATTTAGAAATGAAAAATAGAAATCCTCTTCCATTACACGGGCACGTGGAAATGAAAATGAGAGATAAATTGATATTTTTATCCTCAGACAAAATAAATAAAAAAATTTTTTTTATCCATTTAAGCATTAAATATTATTATAATTATAGTTATAATAACAACAACAACAACAACAACAATAATAATAATAATAATAATAATAATAATAATAATAATAATAATCATTATAATTACTATTATTATTAATTATAATTACTGTAATAATTAAAATAATTGTAATATTAGTATTACTATTATAATCATAAGTACAATAATTATTATAATAACAATTGTCATTACATCATTATAATAATGATGGTAATAATAATTATTACTATTTTATTATAATAATTGTAATGCTAATAATGGTAATAATATTTACTCTTTATTTTGTTACCGAACAAATACATAATTTTAATTAAGAATATTTTAATAACTTGTATCAACATATTTTCGATTACAAGACAAAGTAAACACATAAATAATAATCAATTCATTCTGATTCTAATTCTTATAGTTGAGGTAAACAACTAAATAAAATTCTAATTTTCATATCTCATTTTGATTCCAATCTACTCGAACTCAAACCCATTAGAATTCCTATTCATTCCAATTTCGGAATAATAAATGCACCATAATTAATGTGTAAATTGTCCATGTTCAACCTTCACTTATCTCCCATACCGGCATGACTATTGGATACGATACATATAAACTAGGTAATTAAGAAAGTTACCTTAACAAATTTATTTTGGGGGAATTTGTTTTGGTTTAATAATTACGTACTAGGGGTGTTCGCGGATCGAATTTTACGGATTGTACATCAATCCATATCCAATCCACGATTTTGCGGATTATAAATTTTCAATTCAATCCAATTCGCGGATTGGTGAAATTCAATTCAAATCCAATCCATACATCTGCAGATCAGATGCGGATTTGACCCAATTCATATCAAATCTACCATTTTGCGGATTGATTTACAAACTGAAAATTTTTAATTTTGTCCAATCCACGAACTAACTAAATAAAAAGATTTAATATAAAAATAATTTTACTACCGATCAAATTTAAAATTAAATCAGATTTAAATAAACTAATTGTTTAAATAAAGTTAGAAAATACATTTAAAGTTTCAAAATATAACACACTAACCAAAAAAAAATCTCATTTGTTTATATCAGTACATGAAAATTAATTATTTCGAAAGCTATATTTGTTTATTTAATTATTTTTATTTTTTATTATAATCAGATAAAATATAATATAATGTTAATGTAACTATATTTTAATTTATTTATTTACTAGTAAGTATTAATGTCATATTTACAAGTTTTATTTTTTAATTAAATAAATACTTTTTATTTTTTTGCGGATTTGTGGATTTACAGAAGTAGATCCATATGCAATCCATCAATTGCGGAATATCAAATTTTCAATCCAATCCAATCCACCAATCCACGGATCGCATTTATGTGGATCAGAGGGATTGAGCGGATCAGATTGGATTCTGAACACCCTTATTACATACAAACAAAATAAAATTCTTTCTACTTGTAGCAGGGTCATTATATAGGAGTGTTCGCGGATTGGACATCAATCTATATTCAATTCATGATTTTACGGATTGTAAATTTTCAATCCAATCAAATTCACGAATCGACGAATTCAATCCAAATTCAATTCATATGTCTATGAATCGGATGTGAATTTAACCAAATCCATATCTAATTCATCATTTTATGGATTAAAAATTTTTTATTCTGTTCATTCAACGAACTAATTAAATAAAAAAATCTAATAAAAAAATAATTTTTACTACCGATCAAATTCAAAATTGAATAAGATTTAAATAAAGTTAGAATAATATATTTAAAGATTTAAAATATAACACAATGAAAAAAATTCATTTGTTTAAATCAATACATGAAAATTAACTAAATTATAAAAATTAACTAAAATTAATTGTTTAAAAAGTTATATTTGTTTATTTAATTATTCAAATTATTTAATAATGTTTATTATACATTATTATCGGATAAGATATGTATAGTATCAATATAACTATATTTTAACTTATTTATCTATTAGTAAGTAGTAATGCCACATTTAAAAGTTTTATTTTTTATTAAATAAATATTTATTTATTTTATTTTTTTTGCAGATTCGCCGATTTTTAAAATTTACAAAAGTAAATCTATATCCAATCTATCAACTACGGATTTTTAAATTTTCAATTCAATCCAATCCACCAATTCACAGATCGAATTTTTACAAATCGATTTTTTGTGGATCAAACTAATTGAACAAATCAGATTAAATTTTGAACACCCCTAGTCAATAAGACTACTGAAAGTGGAAAACCAATAATAGAAAGCACTGTGTAAGAAAAAAATGATTAAATATGAATATATGCCATTCTAAACCTTGAATACTTAAATTTCTTTTGCGGGAATCTCTTTACAGATATAAATTCTTTAAAACGCTCGTACAAAACTTCCAGGCAAATGCCAAACCCCATCCAGATAACTAAACTAATATTCTGAAGCATTTAATTAATATTTCCTGACAATATTTACACTGACGTCCTCATTTTATATTCATTTCATCTCTGACTAATGATGCATTTCAATGCTGCTCTAACCTTCCTTGGAAGTCTTCTTCCAAAAGAATGTCTCCAGCATTGAACCCAAACTTCATTGATTTGCTTTGACATGTAAGGAGTACAAAATTCCACGAGTATCTAAAATGAAGCCTATACTCCAACCCCGTGATATATATGCTTCAATCGATGACTAGAGATTTCACATTTTGAGAATTGCTACCTTATCTTAACCATCGAACTGAAAATATATTTGATTTGAGAATTTGATAGCTTATTACCTTCAAGTCTGCTTGCTGAACACGTCAAGTTGTTAACTTTTGATTATTCCTGGGAATAAAGATGAAAGGCCAGTATATATTCATCTCTTTGGCATTTCAAAATCCAAGAACAGATTGTACTTGGTTTCACAGTTGGTTCCACAGAAGCAAAAACAACAAACAGCACCTGTTAGGAAACAATGGAAATTCCTTCGGCTACCTTGGCATCATAATAACCAACTGCAATTTGCCTAGCTGGCAAAGTTTTACCAGATTCTTGTACAGTGTCACTTTAGCACTGCTATCATTCTGTAAAACAACATGAGCAATGCTGAAAGATTCACCTTTTTCAAGAGCAAATTTCCACTCTCTCATTGTCATAAAGAACCAGTCTTTCCTTGCAGATCTAGTTGCTTTAACTTCAACATACTCAATACTATCTTCATTCTCCCCTATCAAAATGTCATAGGGTAACCCAGTTTCAGCATTTTCGTTAACCCATCGCACACCAGTCTTGCCTAAAACTTCACTGAAGTGTTTGAAAGCAGCAAGCTCACCCAGTTTTCCAGTCTGCAATGCTTGCGCTAGATCAGGTAGGCCTGTATTTAGCCGATCTCTACTGCTAAATTTAGATGAACCTGATTCTGGTTCTTTGGATGGAATATTTACATCAACATGATTGGAAACATCCACACAAGAATCGTTCTGAGTGAAAGCATGACCAATCTGAACTCCTAAATTTTCAGCTTCTGGCAGCGTTAATGCTGTCAAATCGGCATTGGTCATTGTTGGAAACCCACCATATCTTTGTGCATTGACATCTTCCAAGTAATAAATATTTTTTGTTTCTGAGCTGTTGTGTGACTCTGCAATAGCTGCCTGTGTTTTGAAACCATTGGCACGAGCATAACTAAAATCTGGGGCAGTTTTCCAATCCACAGGCGGCCAGCATGAGCTGATTCCTGCTTTTCCCTTGAATTTTGAAGAATTATGTTCATTAACTTTTGGTGAACCAGAACCCTTTAGAAGTGATTCCTTATTCACAGTTAAATTAGGTACTGATGAGAGTGACCAAACAGATTCTCCAACAGGAAGCTTTGGCACCTTTTGGCTATTTAAGATGAAAAACTCTGTCTGCTCCTCAGTGGAACCAGATTCCGCCATAGTTGTGATCATGTGTAGGAAATTCGCCAAGTGCAATTCAGGATTTCCATCAAAGAACAAACGAGAAAGCTCCATATATAAGGCATGAGAATCAGAATCAGGGGTTGTGTACAAAATGTTACCCTGTAACAATTAAATAAGATTATGGATACAATAATGACAAGTACTATCTTATCATAACTCATTTGCATCATCCATATGCATTGCAAAACAAAACAACTACGTCAAATGAGGGACAGATTCTATACCTCCAGAAGACAGCTGCATTCAAATCGCTTTTTAGATGCTCCACCACTGCTTTTAATAACATTTCTGTAGAACAGCTTTTCAACGACCATAACTTGTAGATGATTCAGTGTATCAAATCCAGACTGCTTGAGTTTGCAATATTTATCAGGGTGCACACTAAAGAGGTAGCGCTGAGCATAAGGAAGAGCCCAGTTAACCAGTGAAGCTTTGAAACTACCATCGGTTAGACCATGATATTTTGCTTCACGAGTTACAACCTGAAGAGAGGCAGAATCAATTACCAAAAGGAGAAGAAAAGGTTCATCAGAATATTTTCATTGACATCCAAAATGAAACACCAGTAACATTTTAGAATTCACCATAATCGAAAATGGACAGGTTTCTAGATACTGGAGAAAAGTTGAAAAACTTGAGAACTCCAAGCATTCAGCACTCATCAAAATAACCTAAAGTCATCCAGACCCCAGGGGGAGAGAGACAGATCATACCTCTGAAAGTGCAGGAATCCCTAAAGTTTGCATAAGAGCAGAAACTTTAGTTCGAAGCATCTCCTGCTCATCATTGCCAAGATTGCCAAAGTATAGAAACTCAATACCACCCACATGCTTAAATCTCTTCCACAACTTCTTATCATCACACCAACATACCAGACCATAAGAAGGATGCAGGGAAACCCACTTATCTTGAGCAGTTGGAAGCACTTTATACTCCAATTTCATAAGACATTCTTTCAAGTAACCAATATCTTTAGAACTCAGTAATCCAGATTTCAGTCCATCAGCCCAGATCAGGAAAATTTGGAAGACCTAAGATATGAATTAAAGCTCGTCAATAGTAAGTCAGTTTTATATTAGGGTAATTTAATTTAAATCCACTTAGGTTTGATGAATTTAAAAATGATGAAGTCTGGCTGAATTTAACGGAGCCAAGGAAAAATTTCCTTTAAAATATTATTATACTTACAGCATGGGCAGCTTGCGAAGGCAGAGACACACTCGAAACCTGTAGCAAAATCTGAAGGTAGCTACGAAGAGAAGGAATCTCACTCACTCCACATATCTTAACAAAAAATTCATGAAGGCCAGGATATACATCACACAGCATTGTTGTACCAATAGAGTTGCACTGAGGTTGCATCTTCTTTATTAGGTCTGCAGTGCCAGTGGCATCATGCCAATACACTTCTTCAGAAGACATAAAAACACCAGTGACCATGTCCTCGTGCCTGGAGCCAGATGTATGTGGAACAAATATAAAAGGTCCTGAATGTAACTCCTCAGTAACTTTTTGCTTTAAAGCAGTCATCTCGTTCCATATACGGGTGTATAACCTGGACATTTGTGCTATGCTGGCAGACAAAAGGTCAAATTCCATTTTAATGACAAAGGCCATGGATGAACAAACAAATAAAAAGAGAATGACAACATGATAAACCTTTCACATATATAATAAATACTACACCAAAACCCAAGTAAATCCAGGCCAATTTGGTTTGTGATTACAAACCAAATATTTGAATTGTACCCTTAGCTTCTGTTTTTTATATTTAAAATTCTATTTGGTGTAGTATTCAAAAATTATTTTTAAGCTTAAAATTTTGTGAGAACGTTGTTCATATAATATCCGAACATATAAAATAAGGATACATGTTCGGCTGATATGTTTTCCAGGAAAATTCAAGTATTTATTGGAAATATAATCTCAAAACCACAATCACATGTTAGTAAATGGCTTTGACAAGAATGTCTTCCATTTCCCATTAAAACACAGCTTCTCTTCAAGACGTTACTAAACACGATTACTGGGATTAACTTACTGGTTGATTGTAGTGTGAGCTGTAGGCAGGGTGTTGCCATCGTCTAGATTTCTGTTCCATTTTTCTTTTTCTTTTTTAAAATTATATAATAGATATAAACTGCAACATTGCCAGTTATACA
Organism: Citrus x changshan-huyou; assembly: GCA_039657385.1. NCBI lineage: Eukaryota > Viridiplantae > Streptophyta > Magnoliopsida > Sapindales > Rutaceae > Citrus > Citrus x changshan-huyou. The sequence goes on from CM077555.1 coordinate 14,022,199, forward strand.
TCCCAATAGTAGAATTGGTAGAAAAATCTCACAAATAATTTTCCTGTGAGATGAGATCGAGGACTCAAAGAGAGACGTAAGAGAGAGTTGGGGCTTTTAAAACTTGAAGAAATTTTTGAAGTGGAAATGAGAGAGAGGAATGAGTGTTAAAGATGAGAAATGAGTCGGTATTTAATATAAAATACTATATTTACATTCAACTATGATACAAAAACACACGAAAACATTTAACTATGATACAAAAACACAGGAAATTATTTAAGAAAAATACAAAAACACAGGTGCTGTAATTGTTTATTGACAAAAAACATAAATTATGGAAAATTATTAAAACAGACCTGCGAGAAAAATGAGTTCTAAGATACAAGATATGACCATGAGAAGAACCACCATCGAAGCTCAACTAACTTGCCATGATGATCACTGATGATCCAACAATATATTTAAGAAAACGCATGGCAGATTTAAGGTTGCAAATTAGAACAAGTATAACAACTAGAGAGTTTGAAAAGGGCAGAATTTTTTTATTGATGATGATAAATAAATCAAAGGAATTTTCAGAAGGACAAAAATTATACAAAAGTTCCGCCTTCAACATCCAGAAAAGGAAAAAGAACAGAAAAACAAGAAATACCCTTCACACATGTCTGCAGACAATAAGGTTGCAGATTGTGTAAAGAAAATTGGATGCATACCTTAAAACAATGACTTTTTAAACTTTATTTTTTCTTTTTCTTTTATCATTTTCAATCATGGGGTTGTAAAATTAATTATCCATTAACTGATTAATGTGGAGTATCACAATTATATAAAACAAATCCAAGAAATGTAGTTTCAATTCATCGATAAGTCTATTTTGTCATTTTTGTTTTAATTTATTGTTTTTATATTTTCTATACAACCCCTGGTTCAACTGATTTCCTATTCAATTACATATTGCCCTATCATCCATTAACAGTGTTGTGTGTATACACACAGCACAACACATTTTTTTTTAATCTTTAATAAGGCAACAAATTAAATAAGACTAGCCCAACCAGTGTGATGCCGACCAACTTAATTTAAGGTGAACAAAATGTATCTGTATACTGAGCTCCTATACAATCAAAATACTCTCTACAGCCCAAAAGAATCAGATATACAATTTCTAGCAAATTTTTGTCAAATAATAGGAGTATAAAAAATTAATATAATAAACTAACCCATTTATGAAATAAAATATTTGTTGTTAGCATCTCCAGCTAAGTTTGCCTTCTAGGATTTGGCATTTGGTAGGTCTACAATGCAGAACAAATATTTTAATACCCCCAATATCTAATATCCTCATGAGACGCGGATCAGTAAAGAATAGCAGTCACAAAACCTCTAATCTCTTTTGGAAATATGTTAAAAATTAAAAAAAAAAGCCCTTATTGAAATAGATGGCAGAAGAAAACAGGCATAAAAACAAATTACCGTGGATCTGATTTAAAACGATGAGAATCCAAACATCATGATTAACAAGCAAGTAATACCTGGCCATGAATGGGGCCTCTAATCTTGTCCATACTTTTAGGATTTCCAAAATGTCATCAATGGTAACTTCAGTCTTCAAGCCAATATCACATACTAACTTTTCACTTTTAACCTGCTTCAGAAAGAAGTGCATGAAAATTCATTCAAACAAAGACCTTCCATTTGATAGAGAGACATATCAGTCTCTTACAGCTTTGGCTTACAACTATAATTATCATTGCCTCCTATAAGATCAAAATGAAATTATTGTTAAAATTTAGCTAATCAATATTCGAATCCATCATGCTTTAGCGTTTCATATCTTGTGGCCCCTTACAGTTTGAGCTCGCTGTATACATGACACATCAGAAAAGAATAAAGCAACATGCTCATATTATACAGGTACCAAACTAACCTTTGGAACAATATATGGAGCTGATGGACCTAGGATCGAGCGCACGGCATCACAGTCATGAAATAAATCTTTAGGATAGTGAAGCTCATCATCCATGCTCGATATTGTCCACTGAATGTCACATATGCAATTTATAAATGAAGACTGGAATGATCTGTCATCACCAGTGGGATTAGATTTGAAGAAGCCCATAATTTTGTCGGTATAACAGTCATCCCATAAAGTATCAAGTATTTCCAATAAATGTTTACTACATTGCCGATTGACATTTGTGGTAAGAAGTGATAATAAATGCACCAACTCATTGGATTCCCAATCTATGGCAGCTGATCCAGGGGAAAGGAGCTCCTGAGTCCACATATTTTTGAAACCAGTATGAGATATATCGGCCACATCCTTGTCAACTTGAACTACTTGCACAAAATCTGTGATCCCAATTTCCTTGAAAAATTTTCTCCATTTTACCAGTCCACATGAGAGTGACTCGTTTGCTGGATGCTTCAAATATGTGATGTCAACTTCATACCACTTGATATCAATGTCATGAATCAACATATTAATGCTGACAGGATTACCAAATTCTTTACCGAAATGAATTGGTATCTCAGCTGGTCGTTTGAACCCATGATTTGTTAATACGAAGGCTTTCTTTCGCAACTCTGAAACAATGAACTCTCTCTCAACATGACAATTGGGGCAGTAATACTCCAAGTGCATCATTACAAAGCAAAGGTAATCTGCCATCAAATTTTTGTCCCCATTTGCAGTTGTTTCATCAGATATTGCCGGCAGAATATGCACCTTGACAATATCATGTGCAGATAGCTGTTGAACACCAATTTTCAGAAGCATCCTATTAAGGTTGTCTACAGAGATCACACCCAAGCTTGAATTGTCTACAGCTGAAGCAGAAAGGAGGGCAGGACTCACAGTTCGAAGTTTTGCACATAAGTTTGGAAAAGCTTCAAGTCCAAACCCACCATCAAACACAGAGCAATCAGAATGTAACCAAATTGTTCCTTCATCTACTGAACTGAATGTACCATCTGAAAGGGGGATAAATGGAATTCTTTGGAGGTTATCGATGAGATCTGTTTCAACTCCAGACTGTAATGAAGATTGCCCAGAAGAATGGAATGAAATTGTATAAAGTTCATTTAGCCAAGAAGCTAACCAACTGAGACCCATTGATCTCAGGCCATTTTCTGTCCGACACAAGGAGGATATAATTTGAAGTAGAATTTTTGGTCCATGCTCCTCAATACCCAGTGCCCTTGCCAGTGAATCTGATAAAACTATGTCCTTATTCAAGAATCCAAGGCCAAGGTGCTTCTGAAGCAAGATGTCAGGAAGGAGACTGTGTGCTCGGTCATTCCACCCTCTTAGAACCTTGCAAGGAGGAGCCCACTGATTGTTGTTTCCTTCCAGAATCAAGCAGTTAGACATTCGCAATTTAGAAAGTATCATTCGAGGAAGACCAGAAAAAAAACCATGCACTTCCCCTACAAGTGGAACAAAGCTCATATACACTGACACAGCTTTTGCTGGATTCTCTCTAAAACAAGGAAGATCACAGAAAGATCTTTCTGCACTGACAAATAAGGCAGGAAATTCTGATAATAACCACTGGTTCCAGGGACTATTTCCATCAACTTCTTCCCTAGATGAAGGAAGGACAAAATCACCTTGGAGAATAAATTTTAAACCATAAGTTCTTAGAGGAAGAAAAGCAAAAACAGGCTGTTGGTACAAAAGTGGACAGTAATTCCCCTCATTCGATTCCTGTAATGTAAATGCTAAGGCAATTTCTGTGGTTTTCACATCAGGGCGAATGACACCTGCCCGCAACTTCTGAGAAGCCACAAACCAGGTCATTTTGTCTTCCCCACAGGAAACCTTTATAATACCGTCTCCGACAATTTTTTTTCTAATGACAAGAAGTGAATCATTGAGCATGTTCCTAAACATGATACACTGAAGACGGTGAAGGAACAGTAATAAAGAAGGATGAAGATCTGAAAACATATCAACAATATTGTTCATAGCAATTCCTTCCGAGAATTTTGTTCTGAAAGGAAGTCGGATACAGGTATTCCAACACTTACTCTCCAATTGAACAGGATCTTTAGATAATAGCCTACAGAACATGTCAATGTTGAAAGGAGGAACCAATGTTGGCAGAACAAAACCAATCTGACCCTCACTTATATCAAACTTGACATGGAACCCATTGGAATGGATCTCTGGGGCATCTGTAACCTGCAGAAAGACAAGTCAGCACTTAACAAAAAGTGATTATTCATAGAATTTGATAACATAAACACACCAATGAACACCCTCAACTTTACAGGCTTAATACAGACTGTACAGGGATATACATTTCAAAGTTGAAAGCATATAGAATTGGATATTTAAAAAGAATAAAAATTTATAACACAGACATATATACACCAAAATGTAAGACCAAGTTAAATTCACTAAGTTATAACACAAAAATAAAACAACAGAATTCATTTTCCCACAATAACATTGACCAGATATATATTATTAAACTTGCTCTTTGACTTCGCATTAACATGTCAAAGGAAGCCCAAATTTCATCTATTTATGTCAGCTAATTAAATTTGATTTGCACCCACACTATCTCGGAACAAACTAACCATAAGTGGCTGGTAACAAATCCTTATCACCAGTCTTGCTATGGCCAAGTGAGCAGACAGATAAACATGTTAAAACTAGTTAAATTAAACTAGATTCTCAAAAGGATAAATTTTCTTCCGTTCCTTTATGAGGCTAGATGCTGCGTATCAATCCAACCATTCATTTTTTTCCTCAGAAACAAAATTAGTATATTAGATGCAGGAAATGTACATAGAGGAACAAGAAGTCCAAAAAGACAAAAAGACAAAAGTCCCCAAGCACAAGAACTAAAAATCCTGTGAGATCATTAATTCTAACTAATGATATAGCTGCTTCCAAACTAATCAAAATAAAGAAGAAAGGCAAATTGGTCAGTCCATTATTTTGTCTCCTCTTCCTTGACTGTTGCTCTATGATGCATTTCAGTCCATTCAATTCACTTTTCAAACAAAACTTTTACTTCAGATTACAGTATATTAATGTCAAAGAAAAGTGAACAAATAGATCACAGATCTTGTCAACATACCCGAAATACTGATTTAAAACCTATACCCTTCCGCCCAATATACCCAGCAGAAGAACCTTTCTTTGTTGAATTTCCAACATCACAAAGTGCTCTGATGTTCTCAGCAGAAAACCCTTGCTCATTATTTAAGACAACAATACCAGACTCTTGAAGTATAAATGTCAGAGTTGGTTCCACATTTTCTGGGTAGATATTATCATCAGCATTTTGAACCTGAAGCAACATGAAGAATAATTAAATGCAGTAAGATTTACCAAAAGTTGCTTTCAAAATCAAACTCAAAATTGAATTGGACACAGGATCAAGGATATACTATGAAGTACTTGCATTCTATTAACAGAGAAATTTTATTGCAAGACAAACACACAAATGATAGACAATGAATTACTTGCCTTTTATAAAAGGCTACATAGATTGTATTGGTAGAAAAAAAGCAGATTTATAAAAGAAGAACAAGTTGTACACTAACCCCAGAAGTACCTAAGAATGTACAACTAAAAGACATCTCCAAAAAAAAAAACTGTCTAGCTTGAGAGAATTAAACAAATTCAAGATTTATAAAAGGAAATCAAGTTGTCCGCTAAACGCAGAATACCCAAGAATGTACAACTAACAGAACATCTCCAGATAAAATCAAAGCTAGAGCTTTCCTCAAACTAAACAAAATCAGCCTGAAATCCCTTCCCAATGTAAATCAATCTATCTAAATGAATGAATTACATTTATTAAGTCAACTACAGAGCTACCAGACAATATGTCTGGCACTCACAAATGGACTGAATGATATTTAGTATTAAAAGGTTCAAACTTATTGCACCTTTCATGGAAAAAATTCTTATTCAAGCAGGCTCCGCGGGTATGTTGAGCTAAAATTGGGACATGGATTTAAGAAGTTGATGGAATAATTCATAAGGTAAGTTAAAATGCAGGAAAGAGGACAAGAAAGGTAAACGTAGCAAATCACACAAAACAAAGCTACTTAAACGGCATCTCATTATATGGAAAAATATAATCAAATTGATCTCAATCTGATTACTGCTTTACATGACTTTTCATGGGAAAGCATTCAATTTCATTCAAGTTTTAAATATAGTTTTCTGTACAAGGGCAGCTATGAGAAGGCAGAACCATTTGCAAAAAGATGAGCACATTACTACAGTTTTGGCACTAAAATATTGAGTAATATGAAAATATGGTTCCAACCTAAATCAATGACTACAAAACAAGCCAATGCATGATGCTCTCGCCTCTCGGATGCAATTGCAGGGGAGAAGAGATTAACTAGAAACACCTCAGTAACAAGCAGAATTTTATGAGCCAAAAATTACATAAAATATTAAAAATTAAATCAAATTAAAAATAAGAAGAAGAAGCAACTTACAAGCTCAAGAAGAAAATGTGAATCCTGAGAATACAATTCCTGCGAAAGACAATGAAGTGCTCTGCCTAAACGAGCATGCTGCTTCTTCAACATGTTGCTTTCCATGTTTGAAATATTTGGACCAAGACCAAATTCGTCTCGCCTGATAGATTCAACAATTAAGGCTGCATCCTCGCATTCCTTATCTTCAGGTAATGTTTGAGTGGTACAATCACCTAATCCATCATCAGAAGCTTCACCACAAATTGTGTCACAAATTGCACCACATTCTTCTATATGAACATCTGCTCCTACAGATTCAAACAGAGAGCCTTCAGCACACCCAGAACCACTGTTCAACCCAGACGTAGCAGCATTCGTGCAAGTAACCACACAGGGCATTAACAAGTCTGAAGTCCCAGTGGAACAAAATGCATGGTAATCATGAATCCACTCCAATATGCCAAGAGACAATCCCACTTCATGAAGCATGAGACGCAGCTCTGTTTGGTGGCATTCAAGTAATATGGCTGAAGGGGCATCTTTAATTGTAGATTGAAGTCCAGAAAGCAACACATCAGCAGCAAAACTGCGAAACTCTGAAGGCAGATAACCAAGACAATCAAGGAAAAATCTTGAAGCAACAGGAACTGCCTTACCGAATTTCAACAACTGTTTCTGTACTTCACCACTTAAATTATCAATATTAGCTACATCAAAATTTTGCCGTCCACGCAATACATTTCCATGCATACGACAATTTTGAGAATTGATTACTTCGATATCTTCCACGTTATTCTTGAACATGACTTCGAAAGCATGCCGTGCATGACATTTAAGAAGAGGCAGAGGAACATTTTTTTCTCCTCCAGCTAATGCAAATGAAGATAAAAGTTTCACTGCCGTTTGGAAGGAGGATCCCTCCAGTGCAGCTTCAAGAAATGAATCCACAGAAGCTGAATGGTCAATCCGAATCACTTTGCCATCCCTAGTAACCAAACACAACAACTCTTTCACATTGACCTCATTCAACAACCATCCTGGAAGAGGTCCAAGAGATGGAGCAAATAAAAAGTCCCAATGTGACCATGAGTTTAAATCAGATAAGAAAGGTGCCCTAAGTAAAATTTCAATTGCATCCTTGGATGTAACAGATTCAGACATCTTTGGTCTCAGACCAGTGTGGGTTATAGCTGAAGTGGTTTCCAGTAAAGAGTTCTCTTCATGGACTGACAAATCTCCACTGAGACGAGTTCCTAATATAGTTTCAGAAAATAGGACACACTTAGACATTACCTCATTTCTATATTTCCCCACAGTTTCTAGAAAACTTTCCATGGAACCCTTATCCTCAATTTTGAAACTGATTAATGGGAATTGCCTTCTAAGCAGTTCAGAGATCATCTGCTTAGTAATAATTTCACTCTCCCACAAATTATTTGAAGCCTGTGATACTAAGACAACCAACAGATGCTGGACCAGGGAAACCTCTAAAGATGACCTGTCAATTGTGTCATCAGTGAAGAACTTCTGCAGCTCAGTAGATAACATAGAGGCATGTTTTTCAAGGAATGTGAAAAACTCCCCATAACCAAGGGACTTAAATTCCTTAATACGAAACTGCTCTGTCAGCCAAGTTTCACAACTGCATAGCTTCCTTAGAAGTATAATTATCTTTGTTACAGGCGATTGAGCATTGTTAAGGATACTGTTATCAAACTCCAAGTATTTAGACACTTTCTTCATTACTTCTTCAACTGTCACACATGCGAGATCTATTAATTAGTTACAAATGTGAATGAATAAAAAATAAAAAGTCTATGCATGATCTGGCAAACTGATAACTAAAGAGGAAATTAGGGATTTTCACTCAAGAAAGGTCCATTTGTGGAGTGAAACAAAAAAGATAAAGAAATAAGCCAAGATCATTCGAACTGTGTGAGAAGTTGGTAAGAATCTACAGGTGCATGAAAATCTCAAAAGGAAAAAGGAGGACATAGAAAGCAATGCTTGTATCAGAAAATGATATAACCATAATCTTTTCTTTTTCTTTTTCAATAATAAACAAGAAAAATGAAAAAATATAGCCAAAAAGAAAGGAGATACATCAGTGGACTACACATCCACAAAGAAAACAGAAAATAAAGCAGGGCAACCAATTGTATCAAAAATATACATCCAAAAGCTATTATTTAGAAACCTATTTTCCATAAAGCAGAAACCAGTTACCTTGTATATCCTGCACAGTATGCTTGGTGTTAACAACTGCAACTTGCTCACTTGGTTCAATCTCAATACTTTCATATTCTAAAGAGTTGCCAGAAACTGTGTTATTTAATTCCTGCTGAGTAATAGCTTGCAAGGTATCATAAACACTATCCCACATTCCACGTTTGATGGATGTCACCTGCAATATGACAGGTGCAGCTTTAATCATTTTGAAAATTCAAGAGTGATGGATCATGATGAACACCAAAAGTGTAGTGATAAGTGCATGAAATGATGAGAAAACGACAATCATAAACTGACTTTCTGAAGGAAATACTTTTAACCATGGCAAAAGATTAAAATAATCTCATATTTTTATCACATGCATGGCATTCATCTAGATCAATTTCGTGTGCACATTCACCCCCCCCCCCCCCCCCCCCACCCCCACCACCACCAAAGAGACTCTTATATAACAGCATGCATACAGGAATGCCAGAGATGCTATTTTGTTTTTGGTTCAGGTATTCTCAGACAACACCTGAATCAAAAAAAAAATTCCTTTATTTCTCGAAGAGAAATGGTGCAGGTACACACAGACTTACATAGTGACTCCAGTTTCTTTCATTCCCAAAAATAAAAATTATTTCCATATAAAGAACTGGAAAAGCCAGGACCAAGCTGTAATTTTTGCATTTTTGCCCAAATCTTATCCTCAAAAAAGAGGCAGCAGGGCAATGGAGGAAGTGAGAATAAGAATTCTCTTTGCACAACACTCCGTAGCGGGATTAACAAGAGTAAATACCCAAAGATGTTAAAAAATAATTGGAAATTTTCCAGCATGGTCAATAAAGATGGGGAATGCTCATACAAGAGTCCAGCCCCTTTGTTCTCCAAATAAAATATATATTCTAGTTCTAGTAACCTTCAAAAAGCATGATTTGGGCATCAATTTGCTGGTTCAGAGCATATACAGGAAGATAATATCTAGTTCTAGTAACCTATAGTTCCACCCAACAAGAATTAAGAATAATCCAAATAATATTCACCACAAAGTTGTCAAAATAAAATTATACTTATCGCTCATAACATGGTCATCAAGATTTTGAACACAGGAAATGAGAATTTCATATTCAAATATTACAGACAGGTTTAAAAAATAAGAAAAGTAAAAGAGAATTGATTTTTCAAATTTAGGATACTGCATTTTAAACCATTTGACATTAGAAAAGTCCTAAACAAACATTTAGGAAAATCAGATATATGCATTGAAAAGCTATTTAAATTTAAAAAACTCAGCCACAGCATTTACACATGATTCTTTGATATTTCTAAATTGACAATAATCAACTTACAGCAATATTTAGTAATCCAATGCACGGATATGATGAGAACATTAGTTTCATTCTCTTGAAATATCGAGCCGCCTTTTTAGGATCTGTTGGTTTATAAAACTGAAACATTTTTTCAAGAACCTGCAAATGCAAAAGAAAACGTAATAAGCAATGCACCTCCCACTACAATGACAAGAAAAATTCAAAAGATACAGAAAAACAATGAGCATTCACAAAAATGAAAATCTAACGTATTGTTCAAGTCTCTAATGCAAATTACAAAAAGCATAGGCAACCTTGCAACCACCATTAATTGATAAAAACATGCATGCACCACATATGATAGATATGACCTAAATTTTGGTTTCATCAGTATCTCTCTTAGAGAAAGGGGAGTATAGCATAAATCAAATAAGATACATCATTGAATAAACAGCAACCTAACAATCTCTCATTTTATACTTCTATTCTCTTTGCACCAGTCAATTCCTTTATCTTCTTGAGATGTAAATCATTCATGTCACTTGTCAATTTTGCAATCTTTTCAAGCAGGGAAATTCGATAAACAAACTTAAACTATGAAGTTCAGACTGAAAAATAAAAGAGGGAGGACGGAAGAGAGGATAGCTAGGTATAATACTGCATATCAAGTAACAAAAGTAAAATTACAGGATAATACTCTTTGGACTGTTATTAACACTAAAGTGAGTCTGCAATTGACACACCACATGATGCCACAAAAGGTATAGACTGCATGACACTAAAACTTTTAGGAAAGCAGACAAATAATGACAAAATTTATCATACATCAATGCATCTATCCTGGAGGTATAAATGCATCTATAGACTAGTCCTGAGTGCCAAAATTGTCTCAGGATTTCAAACTAGTAATCAAAAAACGTAAAATAATTATTTGAATCTTGAATAAGACAATTTAAACTTCAATAGATTTGAACAGTGCCTTTTTAAAACCCTATTCTACATCCAAAACAACTTCATGAAAAACAATATTAGGAGAATTACATATCGGCGAAAAGACAGCAAGTCGAGGATAAATATTTGACACAGATTAAAGATTGTCAGTAATTCGTGCAAAAATTATTTGTAATAATAGCGCCACTGACCTCTGACATAGTGTTGTTCTTACATGCCTCCTTCCAGGTTGTGATGAACATCCTCATAGATTCGTTTGAAAATGAAATATCAGCTTCATTTAATTCATCATCTTGGGTCTGATCACCGCTTTCAATTGGAAGTGCACGTTGTTTAGCCTTGTTTCTTCTAAGAAATTTAGCAGGTGCAGAGCTGGTACAGCCTGAATTTTCAATCTTTCTTTTCTTTTTTGATGACCCAATATAATCATCTTGCCCGGAGCTGTTCCCCGCAGAAGTGAGCTGGTGATTTATTTCACCTTTCAAACCAAGTCGTTTCAGCTCTTCAGTTACAGATGGATAAGGACAGCTACTCACGCGATCCGATCCCTTGATTTGCGATGGCAACTGCACGTTGCTGCTAATATCATTGCTACATTCATATGTGCAATCATCACTATCCTCATCCTCTGAGCTTGATGAAACAAATCTAATGTGCTTGGCACCAAAATCCTCATTTATTGAAGAAAAAGATTTCACACGCTCACATATGGCAGAAAACCGTTCATCCAATTGCCTTTTCTTTTCCGATGAAAAGATAGGTCGCTTCCGACGTTTATGATCCGGTTGCAATTCCTTCAAAAATTTCTTTAGTGTGACATCTTGTGATTTCCTTGCTTCACGAATAAAATTAATGTGCATCCTATCACCAGAGAGAGAGAGAGGGAGAGAGAGAGAAAGACAGAGAGAGGGGAAAAAAAGTGAGAAATTACAATCAAAAATAAAAAAATGTATTTGCTTCAGTAAGAACAAATGAGAGAACTAGAACATGACAAATTCACTAACTGCCATGTGATCTTGGTTTTGTGAGAGGGAGAATTTTAAAGATAGATCCTGAGCAGTGCCAGGTTATTATTCAAAAGTCCATAATGTAATAAAGCTCACTGATTTGCAAACACTATTAGCACAACTTATCAGACATGTTAACAAAAAATAATTCACTCTTATCTAGATACCAAATCCACCCTAGTGCTAATTATACACAATCTAAAGCTGCTGGAAATTGGAATGTAAGTAGTCTACCAAAGTATGACTGCCTAATGAGTAACAACATACATTAAAGACCAGTAACAGAAAGTACATAATCAACTTCCCTGATAACAAGAAGGTTCATAACCAAAGGTACCGCAGATATCTGGCTTTTTTTTTTTTTTGGTAATTGCCATCAATATCTGCTTAACTTACAATGATTTGAAAGATACACTGTCGTATTGACTACGTAAAAGATCAATGCAGAGAACAATGGAACCTTTTAACTTAATGCCAAATCTGCTCGAGATTTAAATTAAATTATTCATCATGTAAAGCAATTGCATGATAAGCAAATAAAACTTTTAACCACACATCTTAAAATATATTCAACCAATAAAAAGAAAACTCATTTATATAATTGATTTACTAATTTTTGCACATATAGCTGAGTCATGGATTTGTATAATTTTTTAACTTTTCTAAAAGATCATCTCTACTAGAGAAGAAAACATTTTCAATCAAAACTACACAGCAAGACATGAATACATACCCCAAGTTTTGGATGCGCACACCAAGCTGTTCTTTGCTTGCCAACGATCGTTTCTTAGCAATAAAATCTAGAAATTCATCAACTTTAATATCTTTCGCTTTATGAGTGTCTGTATACTCAGAAAGGCAAACAATTACGTCATTAGTAGCTATTTTGAACACTACGTCGACATCAGATTTCACTAGGAAATAATGCGAAATGAGCGGCTGTCGTAGAAAAGGGCCCAATTCCAGCTCTTCAAACTTCTCAATGCCCTCGCTCTTGCAGATGGCCTCTTCCAAATCATACAACGATGTAATTTGCCTAACCCCAACAAAGCAATGAATAAATTCATTTATCTGAAGAAACAAATATCCATGTGATTGACATTAATATGTAATCCGAGGAAACAAAAAAGATAAAACCTAAAAAAGCTTAATGTTCAACATAGTGCTGATAAAAAAGAAGACAGAGATGGACACATAAATGCTGAAAAAATGAAGAATAATAAAATCAAACGAAGATAATGAAACTTTTATGGGAGTGTTTGCCACTGTTTCAGAACTCATTTTCCGTTTTACAATCACAAATAAAGAAAAAATAAAATACAAAAAAAAAATAAAAATAAATTTTTGCTACTGTATTTCAGAAACAGGATTTCTGCAAACTAAAAATTCATTCTCCAAAAATTAGCTTCAAACTCAAAATACATTAAGCTGTTTCCTGTCTTTTCACAATATGTTATTAAACACTTTCCAGGATGTTGAAAGAACCAATTCAAATTCTCATTTTCGATTCCCAAAGAATTTTCCAGAAACAATTTTGTCATGTCTTGAACTTTAGGCCATCTCTGCCTGCAAGTGCTAGAGTTGAAAGGCACGGAACTCTGCTTCACACAATTCACAATTTATTGAAAATGTCCACATACAAATGACAATTTCACAATTTCCAAACTTTTATTTTAAACTCGTTCCTCAATTATCTCAACAATAATTCGAAAGTAAGGACCTTCTCTAATGACAACTACCCATCATGTATTTTCTAGCTCTTCACAGAGAATGAAATTTCTGCTTTTCTTTTCATAATTATAAATATGTGAGCGTGTGTCTATATATATATATATGTGTGTGTGTGTGTGTGTGTGTGTGTGTGTGTGTTTATGTACATACATATATATTTGTGTGTGTGTGTATAACAAAAACAAACGATTTGCTAAATATAGACACAGTACCCTGGCTTCAGTGACCATGAGTTTGTGAAGAGATGGAACCTCCTGCATTTGAAATCCCAGAGAGCTCCAAGAATCAACCTGCAGCTTCAAAAGCACGGACCGAGAAACTTTCCACGAGCTCACACTCTCCCCGGCCATAATAAGTTCACTTCGTGCTTTTACTACCGCCCGGTCGATTCTCTCCAGAAACTCTTTGTTCAGCTTTTGAGGTTGTGGCGGCAAGCTCTGAAGCTGCTGAGTTAGGGGTCGTTGTTGATTACTTGCACCCGGAGGGTGCTGAGTTTGGGATCGTTGTTGATTACATGCACTCGAAGGGGGTTGCTGTGGAGGTAAATTAGGGTTTTGGGTTAATAAATTAGCATTTTGCATAAATAAATTTGGGTTTTGAATATCAAAATTAGGGTTTTGGAAAGGAATGTTTGTTAGGTTTTGGAGGAGTTGTAAAGCAGGGTTTGGGAAAAAAATGTTCGGGTTTTGAAAAGCAAAGTTGGGATTAAAATGTGGAGGCGGTGGCTGAGACGGCGGCTGGCCTCCGCCGGTGCCTTCGCCGCCAACGCCGCCGACTGGACGGAAGCGAGGGCGATGGTTTCCGTACATGGTACGTGGTAAAAGCGGGGAAGGGTTTAGAAACTTGAAAGAAGGGGTTTATGACTTTCCGTTTTTGTGTCTCTTATATGGTGGGATGATTTTGAATTGGTCTACAAATTTCTAGCAGCTCCAAAAAAATGGATAAATATCATTGGAAACCCATTTGTTCTGATAATAGACATAAAAGCACCCAAATCGAAGGCAAGCAATATCATCGGTTGCTAGTGCTGCAAGGTGATGTATTATATTTTGCAGGATAATTTTGGCCTACCCTCGTAAAATGATAATTTTTAAATTATTTTATTTATTATTAAAAACATCAAATTACTTTTTAAAATTTATCATCTTTAATCATTAACTGTTGTTGACTCATAAAAATAAAAAAATACTTGTAATCTAATAGAATATTCTTGTAATAATATTGTGAGGCTCAAAAAAAGGAGTTGATGTACAACTAATGAAAAAAAATAACTATTAAAATATTAATATGTAAATAGGGAAGAGATTCAAAAATAAACTATGGAAATAACTTAATGAGCCTAAATATATTGGTAGTTGTCTTGAATTAAACATGTTAGTTGAGTAAATTACAAATTATGCCATCATATCTAAATTACAATAATGCCATAAAAATATGGAATTCTAGCTAGTTAACCTCAAGAGGGGTCTGAATTGAGTTTAAAAAAAAAAATTCAAAAACAATACCACAATTCAATACCAACAATTACCACAACCAATAGTAATAATAATTCTCAATAAGAACTAAATTCAAAGAGTTAAGGATAGAGAAAACAAACATAATAATTTTTCGTGGTTCGACAATTCGTCTGCGTCCTTACCTCCAAATAAACCAAACTTCAGGATTTCATTAACTAGGCCTTGCAACCCAAGACTTTAAGAAGTTTATAATTGTCTTTTAAGGTGTCAATAAACCTATACAATTTGAGATGATTTCACACCTTTTTTCCCAAGTATTTCCCATACTTACAGTCACTTGATTTTTTTATGTTGAAATGAAGATTACAAAGATCACACTTCTCATTATAAGAGTATAGAAGCAAATGATAGCTTAATAATGAATCAATGTATTTAAAGATGATTTGTATGAACAAATTTAAGCTTGATAAAGATTGAAGAACACATTTGAAATGAGTTCGATTTAGCTTTTTATAGTTTTAACAAGAAAACTAGTTATTATTCACTTTTTGACTGTTATCACATCAAAGCTAATTTTAAAAAAGATCACCGTTTGACTTAGTGGCAATTACTTTTATGAAAGAATTTGAAAATTTTGTGTAATTGGATCACTGCCTGAAATTATCGGCTAGCCATTTAATTTCAGAGACTCTTCTGTTCGAAGCCAGCTTGCTGCTTACGAGTAAATGGTTTGCCATTTGATTTTAGAAAACTCCTAGAAAATTATCGATTAGCCGCTAAAGTGAAACAGATAGCCACTAATTTTTTAAAATTATAATTTGACCCTAAAATTTTATAGAATTATATTACAACTTAAAAATGATATAGAACTTTTCAAATAGGTCCATCTTTAGAATTTTGAACAATACTTGTTGATTTTGAAGTTCTCAAAACTTTTTCAAGTTAGTCCATCAACTTGAAAACAACCAATTTCATAAAATCATTTTTCTTTTAAGTATAGAACCTTTATATTATGAAAATAATGATTTATTTAAAATGTCATGAAAAATAATTTGATCTTTTAAATGCTTAATCATGCATATATTTAATTATACTATCTTTACAAGAAATGTAACAAGAGAAATCACTTAACCTAGTATCTTTAATACTTGTCTTTGACTTGATTTGCTTTTTGTCTTTGTCATTGAGTGCCTTGAACTTGAACTCACACGTATGATTTTTGTCCTTCAAGAGCTAATGAGATTTGAAACATATATATATACACCAATATACTCTTGACACTTTATTATTATCAAAATCAAAGACATATAACTGTGTAGGCCAACAAAATCAAATTTCAAAAATTTTGGGCTCATATGTGGTTGTGCATGTTATGCAAATTACAACTATGCCACTAGTTTAAAATTCAAATTTTTGTCACATCATATCTCATGATTATAAGACCCTTGTACATACACTACCAACCCAAAAAAATTGAAATCTAGCCATTACTTGAAAAGCTCCAACAAACCAGTGAGAATGCTATCCTCTAGGGAAGCTCTAGTTGCTCTTTTGATGAAGATGAAGGTGAGAAGTTGCAAGTGAATGGCAAGGCCATCAAGTTAAAAAACAAATCATGTACTGATTGTGGTGAATGAGCAACAATTAAAGTCCCTGAATTTGTTGCAAATTTCAACAGGCTTTACTACAACTTTGAGAGGCTGGGATGCAATTACTTTAAGTGGTGGGAACCATTTAACTTTGAGTAAAAACTGATTGCAAGACGTTGGGTAAGTCATAAAATAAAGAAAAGAACCATTCTTTCCATTATGAAAATAAAAAGTAGACAATGATGGGCACCAAGCTTGTTGCAAAATCAAACAAGATAAAGAGTTTGTTGTATACCATCATCATAATGCAGTCACTATGTCTTTATGTACATATATCATCTTGGGTAGAAAATAAATTTAGTTGACTACAAGGCTTAAATGATAGAGATAAATGGTAAAGAATCTATATAAGTTTTCAAAATATTGATTTCATTATCAAAAGTTGTGGTTCATTACATTTTGTTAGTTGACACAACTCAAAACCGTTGATTACTTCTAAGTATAAGAGTGTCTAGTTACATTATAACAAAGTGAGTCCCCCAAACCATAAGTAATCTATAAATCTAGTAGTCTATTATTAAATAGAAATTAACTACATAAAAAGAAATTAATAGAGACTAATTTAGAAAAATTGCTGAGGTTTTGGAATCCACTCTCAATTTTTGAATTATAGTTATAATACTCTCACACTTATTTTTTGTATTTCTTTAGCCAGTTAATATTATGCCATTTAATTCTCAATTGATCATCTGTTTAGATAAATATGAGATCAAATACCTAATTTGCCAAAGCTATATTGGAGTATTGACATTATGTCAGAATTCTCTATAGATCTAAGAAGATATAGATCTAAAAATTAACATGACATAAAAGTAACCAATAAAGAAAAAATACAAATTATAAATATATAACAAATAAAATAAACTTAAAACTCACTTGAGAGAGTAATTAATTCCATGATTTGAATTCTTGAGCTTCACCTTTCACCTCAGCTTAGAAAATTTAGCCACTCATGTTTAAAAAGAAAACACTCATTTTATTTAATAAACTTTATGAAGTACAATACAAGGAAATTGAAAACAAAGGGAAAGAAAAGAGATTTTTCCCTAAAATTCACTCTAGATTTACACCCAAAATGCTCACCCCTAAAATCCGCCACAAATTCTCTCTTCTTTTATTCTTTCTCCCAAAATCTAGTACACCCTCAATTGTGAGAGCTCTTGCCTTTTTATAGGCAAATTTTAAGTGATCAAGTGTGGGTGTTTACATGATATTTTGGTGAGCTTACAATCACAACCTTTAGATGAGATTTAGTAGTACAATCCAAGTGTCTAAAATTTGCAACCATTATGGATTGTTGGATTCAACATAATCAACAGCTATGATTGAAATCAAAGAGGGACCTTTTTTTCACTTACTTGTCAAGGTGGTTGAGCTCATTTGTCAAGATAGTTTACCTACACAATTTGGTGTGCTAATACGAGCTCGGACACGGGGAACAATCTCAACCATTCAACAATAATGCCAGATAAAAGGGTTAGAAAATCTTCAACGGCTTCTGAGTTTCTGGAATCCAAATTTCTCTTCTATTTTTCCGATCCAAGCATCATGATTTTAGGGAATTACCTACAAAACACAAAAAATCATAATTAAAAACAAATAAAAATTAATAATTCATAAAATAGGTTAGGGATTTATTAATGTAATGAAATTATTAGTGTTATCAACATTAATTGTAAGTGAAAAATAATAATTTTAATCTTTATTAAATGTACACTTTCTAGTGTTAATCACGCTCCTCAACCAGCTTATTATTAGTCCTTAGTAATTAAAGCGCTATCTATAATAATTAAAATTAATGTGCAAGCTAGTTCTTCTACTCTTCAAACAATTAAATAAGTGAGCTCCTTGTTTTTGTTGAAAGATGAAATAAAGAAATAACTTCTTGACTTGATATCAATAAACCTTCCTTTATGCTCAATTGTAAATAAACTCAAAACATGTGGGTTTTCATTGAAAAAGTATAATATTTTTGTTCTAAAAGTTTATTAAGGTTCAATCATTAAATAGCATATTATTTACAAATAATCAAATAATATATCATCAACTCATGTAGCAAGCCTTAAGGCACTAGGCGTTGAAACAACCCTACGGACTTAGCTACTTGGGCGTCTAATTAATTTACAGATAAACAAGCAATATATCTTCAACCCGTCTAACAAGCTTTAGGCAATGACTCCAAAACCAATTAGCTTTAGGCCAATAGGTGTCGAAGCACCCCTATGGGTTTATTTACTCGGATTTTACATTTATTGACATTGAGACATTACAAGTAATAAATCTTTAACTCATGTAGTAGGCTTTGGGCCAATGACTCCTAGAGCAATTGGCCTATGACTCTCAGAGCAGTTGGTCTTAGGGCATTAGGTTTTGGAACACCCCTACGGGCTTATTTAATAGGGTTTTAGATTTAGCAAAATTGAACACATTTGATTTTTTTTTGTTTTTTTCTTTTTTTAAGGATAAAAAACACATTTTCCACTGTCTTAGATGTCGCGTCCAACAAAATAAGAGAACTAAATATTAGTTATTTCAACTTACAACTCACAAGCATGTGTCATGGTGCGTGTATGCTAGAATGGTTTATTAACATTTGTTAGATAATCAAATGAAACATTATGGATAAGTAAAAACTATTAGAAAAAATAGCTTACAAATTAAATTAATTTAAAGGGAAAAGAACAAAAATAACTTTTATTAAAATATAAAATGATAAATCTCAGCGGTAAAATAAAAGAACTCCTTATCTACTATATTTAAACAAAAAATAGTTAGATTTTTTTTTTTGAAAAGTGAAACAAACACAACTTTTTTTTAAAAAAAAATCTCAAAAGCATGTCAGATCAACCATCCCTCCCCTCAACTAGATTGAGAAATTATCTTTAATGTCCAAAGAAAAAGAGATAAAGTTTAGAATATGGCACCTGATAAACGTGAAAGGGAAATGAACACCTACAAACAAATATAACTAGTATATAAGAAAATGGAAAAAAGTTATAAACTAGTATATAAGAAAGGAAAATGAACACCTACAAACAAATACAACTAGTATATAAGAAAATGGAAAAAAGTTATAAATGAAGATTCAAGTCCACCATTTTGTTCTTCTTGCCATTATCAGTATTTGACCAA
Organism: Citrus x changshan-huyou; assembly: GCA_039657385.1. Classification (NCBI taxonomy): domain Eukaryota; kingdom Viridiplantae; phylum Streptophyta; class Magnoliopsida; order Sapindales; family Rutaceae; genus Citrus; species Citrus x changshan-huyou. The sequence goes on from CM077555.1 coordinate 14,042,085, forward strand.
TCTAATTGATAAGAGAAGAGGTTGGTTTTAGGCTGAAATTTTTGTAGTCGATCAATTAATTCAATAGCAGCTTTGGCATGGACAAGGATTCTTATGATAAATGGGGAAGGAAATCTTGCCTTACAGTATCATCAAGAGACTATAGTAATGATTTACATCTAACAACCTGATGGGTTTTTTGTGGATTTTCAATTGTGCCCAAGATACAACAGTAAAGATTTCTTCTAAAGTGCCAAGTCTACCTAGAAGAGCAATAAAAGCATCAACATGCTCAATCATCGCAATGAGATGTTCATGCATACATGTGACAATGAGCTCTTTTATGTTTTTTTTTAATGATGTTCGCTTTAGCCAAAGATTTTGGATTATACCCAAAACTTAACTCCCTCTAGTATTTGTAGCTTACAAGATAATCCCTATGAGTCCAAGATCACTATCTTCGTATATCAAATGTATTTTTCGTTCATGCCCTCCCAAGGTCTTTGGTAGCATTAATAAAGTTTGGAGTATATCCATAACTTGATCCATAAAATACACAAATATTTTTAAACTTTCGAACTAGTACTACTACTATTATGATTCTCTTTCTTTAAGGATTTGGACCACACAAGAAAGAGATATATATAACAAATTATTTATAAATCCAAGAAAGGCAATGCGTCAAAGATAATAGATGTGGAGGTTGGCAATTTGTTAAACAGAGTGTCAGGAAAATTAGAAAAGATAATTAGTCAAATGCTATAGGAAATTTCAGATCAAGAAGTTAAAAAAGTTACAACAAAATAATAAAAAAAAATGATATATACGGGTAATTGTGATTGTAGCTCACGTCTTCCTTTAGTTTTACGTCCAATAACTGCTTGAACGGCCTTTATGGGATGGGGATGACTTTCCATCCAATTTTCTTATAAATTGGCAAACTTGGTTTTTTTAAGTCAAATTCCCAAGACCAAATTTTGCAGTTTCTTTTAAGAAATCTGTCCATAAATTGTGTATCTCGCGTTGCACATATCCACTTAGATGCATCTCAAGAGATTGTAAGATATTATCTAACGATTTTTTATTTAGGTCATCCTTAATGAATTTAATTTTATCTTCACGACTATCAAACTATTTTTAAAGTTTTACAATATGCTTCACAAGAAAGTCTTGCACATTTATGACAATTAGAGCCAAGTTGTTTAGCTTTTCTTTTTCTAGCAAATGTGTTTTTTTTCTTTCCAAAACTAGGCATATAAGAAATAAATGGATCAGAAAATTCACTAGCTAATCGAACCTATGCTTCAATTAACGAATGAATATCAGCTGGAATCCTATGGATCATTAACAGACACAATTGTTCAACAGAGCTTTGTAAATATTTTTGAGAGCATTTTGAGGGAGAGAAGGAAAACATTTATGCAAGTTATATTGTATTTCTTCCATGCTTATTTTTAGGATTTTAGTTATTATGGGAGAAGTAAAGGAACCACCTGTAAAAGTCACGAAGTACCATTATCCGCCATTTAACCGGGTGGAAGAATTAACCTGGAAAACACAAAAACACAAAACGGAAGCAAAAACAAAAACATGTAACGATATGAAATTTAATTTCCGCAGTAATCAAGATCAAAGAGAAGAAAGGTTTCTCGAGACATTGAGTTTTCCAAGAATGGTTTCAATCTTTGTCCATTTACTTTGAATTTATTACCATTCTTTGGATTTTCAATTTCTACGGTCTTATGTCGATATGCATTTTTCACAACAAATGGACCACTCTACTATGACTTTAACTTCCCTAGAAACAAATGAAGATGAAAATTGTAAAGCATCACTTTTTGATCAATCTCAAATGCTTTTTGAAAAATTCTTTTATCATGAAAAGCTTTAGTTCTTACCTTAATAATTCTAGAATTCTCATAAGCATTATTTCTTAATTCCTCAAGTTCATTCAATTATAATTTTCACACATTGCCAGCATCATTGAGATTTGAATTGAAAGCTTTAATAGCCCAACCTGACTTATACTCAAGTTCAACCAGTAAGTGACAAGGTTTACTATGAATTAGTTAATATGGTTACATTCCTAAACATGTCCTAAATGTAGGGCGGTAAGCTCAAAGTCCATTAGTAAGTCTAAGAGACTAATCCTTTCGATTTGGGTTAACTGGATTTTCCAAAATTTGTTTAATCTCCTTATTTACTAATTCAACTTGACCACTTATTCGAGGGTGATAAGTAGTGGCAATTTTTTATGTAATTTCATATTTCTTCATTGAAGATTCAAATAACTTGTTACAAAAATGCTCACCTCCATTATTGATAATGGCTCAAGGGATCCCAAATCTATTTAAAAAGGTTTTCTTTTTTAAAAAGTGAATCATAGTTTTGTGATCATTGTACCAATAAGGGATTGCTTCAATCCATCTCGAAACATAGTCAACAACAACCACTATATATACAAATCCAAATGATGATGGGAAAAGGCCCATAAAATCTAATCCCCAATAATCAAATATTTCAATGATAAGGATAAGGTTTAAAGGCGTCATATTTCACTTGGAGATGGACCCTAACTTTTAATAATTCTTACACATTTTACAAAATGCATGCAAATCTTTAAATAATGTAGGCCAACAAAATCTACATTGTAATATTCTTGCAGTTGTCTTCTTTGAAGAAAAGTGGCCACCAAATACTTCATAATGGCAAAATTGAATGACATTACTTATCTCGTCGTCTGGTATGCATCTTTAAAAAATTTGATCAGAACAATACTTGAATATGTATGATCATCCCAACTATTTACCTCTGTTAAGAATTTCTTTCCATCCTGAGAGTTCTAATTAGATGGCATTTTCACCTGTTGCAAGAAAATTAACAATGTTGGTGTATTAAGGCATATTGTGTATGGAAAATAAAAACTCATCAGGGAAAAAAATCATTGATGGATATTGTATCAATTAAAGACTCATTTGCAAGTCTTGATAAGTGATCTGCAACTACATTGTTTGCCCTCTTTTTGTTCTTGATTTTGAGATTGAATTCTTGGAGTAGCAAAATCCATTGTATTAATCTGGCTTGGCATCTTGTTTAGATATTAAATATCTAAAAGTAGCATGGCTAGCATGGCTAGAATAAATAATAATAGATGAACTAATCAAGTACGATCGAAATTTATCTAATGCAAATATTGTCATAAGTAATTCTTTTTAATTAGTGATGTAATTTATTTTGGCATTATTCAAGGTTCTACATGCATAATAGATAACAAATGGCTTACCTTATTTTCTTTGTCCTAAAACAGCTCCAACAACATAACCTAGCATCACACATTAATTCAAATGGTAAAGACCAATCAGTGGATTGCATTGTAGGGCCTGATGTTAGAAGACTAATTGTCTTTTCAAAGGCTTTATGACATTTTTCAATCTACTCAAATGGTGTATCTTTTATCAAAAAGTCACAAAGTAGTCTAGATATACCACTAAAGTCTTTTATAAATCTCCTATAGAACGCTGCATGTTATAAAAAAGAACAGACTTCCTTAACTGTCTTTGGTGAAAGTAATTTTGAGATGATTTCAACTTTGACCTTATCAACTTCAATTCCATTTGTAGACACGACATAACCTAAGACAATTCTAGAAATAGTCATGAAATGACATTTTTTCGAATTTAAAACAAGACCTTTTTTCTTTACACCTTTCGAAGACTCTTTCTAAATTATCGAGATATTTATCACACTACAAGAAAATAGGCAATAGATGACGGAAAATAACCGTCATAAAAGGTGGTGCATGACAGACAATTCATCCATCATCTATGTCACTGTCATTAATTTATGACAAAATATTTTCCGTCATGAATTCTTGATGGTAGTTTATAGTCATATATCCGTCACACAATATTTTAATGAGAAAAATTATTTAAATTAAATTTGAATTTATTTAAATTTTTGCTCTATTTTTTAAATTTTTAGCGGGAAATTAAATTGTCATTTGTAAATTTATTATTCAATTTTGGTGGAAAATTTTTTATGACAGACTTTATGATGTGTATTTCCCGTCATAAATTTAATTTTTTTTTAAAAATTATATTGTGATTATAATTTATTTGTGAATTCCTGTTTACAAATTTAATTAATTAATATTGTCAAAAAAATAAAAAAAAATAATATTAATTAACATCCATTCAATCCAACAAATTAATTTCAAAATAAATATATCTAGTATTCAATGTCATTACCACCAATACATAATAAACATCCCAAATTAAAAAAAAAAAAGAATGCCAAAATATAAAACAATAGTTAAATTCCAATTAAACTCCAAGAAAAGTAATTCAAATTCCAGCCACCGAGCCAAGTTCCCCAACAAAACTTCCAAAGATAAATGGAAATATTCCAACAACAAGACTTCCAGAAGCAATACCCTCTTCCAGAGGCAATACATTGAATAATCTAAAAATTTATTACATTGTTTAGAACTACAACACTAAAACATAAAAGCCAAATAACTATATTAAACTCATAAAAAGCTTATAATTTATAGGAGAAACTGAAAGTATCAATCAATTTTGAGGCAACCAATTTGACAATTTAATATTAAACTCATAAAAAGCATTGCCAGTAGTGAGTTTAAATATACCTATGCCTGTGTCCTTGCCAATTCGATGGGGTAGCAACTAATACATGCTAATGAACGTGCAGCAGACCCAGCAACTAGGGGGACATATGGTGTCAACATTGGAGCATTGCCAGTAGTGAAATTTTCCATCAAATTGCGAAAACTGTCATAACAAGGAAGGTAAATTCCCACCTGAAAAGGGTAATTAACAGAAAAAAAGATAATCATCAGAATGCAAAACAATTTCAATGCCACACTAATGTATGTGATGAAATATTTGAAGAAACACAAGCAATTTATGTACAGGAGAGACTTACTGTTGGCACAGACAATGCTAAACTTGCATAAGTGCCTCTCCATAGTCGGCCAAATCCCTCCTGCACATGTTTAGCTCTTATGAAACCTTTGATATTAAAGATCAAAATTTAAGATTCACCAACAGTAGCACCAAGCAATCTATTTATTGAAGGCACATTAACTACACAATACAAAATCTCTTTCCATAATATATGTAATCACACTGCAAGTATAATGCAGTACACTAAAATGTCATCAGTTGACTTGTTCTAAAAAATGTCTATAAGACATTCTTTACAAATCCCAGTTCTTACGGAGTTATTTTGCCCATGGATCAAATCACTTTAGGACTGGAAAAATGATGTCATCTAAATAGGAAATTAGGAGTATTAACATGTAATTCCGATTGAATTTAGTTTTTCTTCTTCATAATTTTCCTGTGAACTATAACAACTGCTTTCTAGGATCTCTTTCTTCTTTGGAGATACAATAGCTTTACAAAGATCCAATATAAAACTCCTTAGGATAAAAATAGTCCAAGGAAAGCTTTTCTCCACAGCATAAACTATACACTTTTGGAAAACTTCAGTTCTTTTTATCAGATATATGTGTAATTTATTCATAAAGTCCTTGTATCCACCAACCTGGCGTACGACTTTATAGAAAACATCCAGTGTTCCTTTATATCTATTACATTTTGGAGCTGGTTCAGAGCCTGGAACTGCACACGTGCATGATGGAGAATTTCTCATATCTGGAAGCATCTACAGAAACAATTTGAAAGACAGCACTCGTCACAAGATCATATAACATAGAGCAATAAGAATAGTAATGTCTATGCATAATGATCATAACAGAAAAGAGAATTCATCTATCACATTTATCATTCCAACCCTCTCAAAATACTAACTGAAGGAAATGAGGAGACAAATTTAACAAAAGCAAACCAAGGGGGAAAACCAGAGGAAAGCAAAACAGATGACATGCATTTTTAAAACATTTGGATTCATTCTCTTAACAAGTTATCTAACACTTAATACATTTAGTACCTACAGAAGTTAGACGATGGCAAGAGCTTAGACCACAATAGCAATTGATGAAATTTCATTACGTAAAATACCACTCAGTTTTGGTAAGATTGTTATGTGTGCTCAATATAAGTCATTTTGATATCAGTACACGAAGATTTTTTTCTTGATATGGTTGTTCATGTACAGAGAAGATACCCCACTTTCTCTAATATCAATGTTTCAAGCATTTTCTTTCCTCATAAGATACCATTTCGGATAGTGTACAATGCAAAGTAAAGAATCCCAAAAAGGGCAGTTCACATACCATGTTACTTTCAAAAGATACTGTACGACATAGACCCTCATAAGGGACGCCAGTAGCCTGGGCTTGCAACCTTGTCTGAAGATGAAGGCAAGGAAATCTATTAGCTTTGTAGCTTCATCATGAAATCTCAAAAGATGAAGCAATATGAAGACCGGGATTTCTGAAAAAAACTGGAGAAGAGATAGAGGATCCATGCAACAAGCATCACTCAAATTTAGAAAATAATTGGGCGACTTTAGCCCACGTTTAAAATATTTATAATAATTAGTAAAAGAATCGTGAAAAGTAGCTGAATAAAGAAAATTTAATTTTTCAATCTTTTTGCTTCCTTTTCTTTCATTCTCTTAAAGAATCATAGCTTCTCAAGGACTGTGAATAATGACACAACATTTGGATTCTATTCTTGAGATAAAGAGAAACAATAATTAACATCTATCCACAATACGATTCTCAAAAGTAGAAAAAATAATAATAATACTAACAATAATAAAAAATAAGAAAATGACAATTAAAGGGAAGAAAAATTTCGATATAACAGAGCAAAATTAGCAATGAATAAGTTAAATAAAGAAAAAATGAAATAAAAATTTAGGTGGAGTAGAGTCATGATAAAACCTTAGCGACATCAAAAGGATTAACAATCCTTTAAGAAGCCTTTATCTTGACAGAAGTAGTTTTTCTTTTGTTGGCAAGCATATGAGATGACTGCACTTTACCATTTTTCCTCTTGGCCTTATTTGACTTTTTTGTAGTTGTCTGAGATGGTTAAGCTTGGTCAACTTAAGATGAAAATTAAGGAGGTAATGCAAGTTCATGATCGGGACTAGTTACTTATGATACAATTAGTGTTGTTGTGTAGTGTTGATTTTGTAGGAAGCATGGGTACTGTGACAGGATCTTAGATTGATTGGCCTCTTTGTAAGTATTGTCTTCATAAAATTGGGATATGGTGGACTTATGTAATCACCATCCACCCTAATGTCATCATTATCATTTTCATCTTCCATCATAAAATCATAGAAGTCATTAATAACATTAAAGTCACCGAAGTGGTCACTCTAAACTGACAGGTGTACGGATTCAGAAGCACCATTATCATTATTTTTTTATTTGGTTGATCTATATGGGTAGTTGCAAAGCTAGTGTTTGGCCAATTTTTGGGTTAACTATTGGAAGTAATGAGTTTTTGGTCATAGGCTTTGTGTATGTCATTAAAGTCACTGCCAATGTCTTTTGTAGGTATCAAAGATTGATCCTTTTGCAGATTATCTTCATTTGGTGGTCTAATTTTCTCAAGAAGTTGTTGTGTGGTTAATAGGTTAACTATTGCTATAGTAAATAGCTCAGGTTTATTTATGATTAATAGTTTAGGATGAATTATAGCTTGTTGAGCTCTATGTCGAGGTTCAGTTTTAGTTTCATGTTTAAGCTAAAGTTCACGGGGTGATAGAACGACAGGTTTAGGTGCAGGGGGTGATAGAACGATAGTTTTAAGTGCAGGGCAAGGGTAGGTGTCTTGCCTTTTTTGTTCTCTTTCTTGGAACACTCTTAATCTTTCTACCACTCTTCTCAGCAGGTGTTGGTTTAAAAGATTATGGTGCTTTTGCAGCAGTAGTCTGAATGTCATCTTCAAATAATCTCTTTTTGTCCACATTCATCAACTTTAGTGGTAGTAGCTCCATATGAAAGTCAATTTTTGTGTATTTCTTCTCATTAAACAAATCTCACACTTGATATACTTTATTGTCATTCTCTATTGCCCTATTTTTTTCATTTCAGGGCAATATAACCTTACTCACAAACCTTTCAAGATGTTAACTATTTCTTCCAAAAGCTTGTCTTATTGCACTATTGATCAAAACCACTCTACTTCAAAAATCTGGCTTTATTAGGCCAACATCCCTCTTTACTCTCATAAAGTTAATGAAAGCAGACATCTTAAATCTTGTTTCCTGTATATCACGACAAACTGACAAGCTTTAAAATCTATAGTCCAGATACATACTAGTACCACTCAAATAATTTGCAACAAACTAATAATTGTAACACCAAACAACAAATTTTGTGAACAAGTAAAACATGTTTATGTAAAATTATGCCCACAGAATAAGCATATACACCTTCATTTCGCAACAAAAGTAGAAGTGTTACGGTAATTAAACAATAAGCACAATGGAACAGAAACAATGTTGAACAACAGCCACCCACTCAAAATTTCAAAATCATCACCGAGACTAAGCTTCACAGACATAACCAACAATAATAACTTGCAATGATCATAAAAACATACACAAATAACACAATTTCTAGTTTTCTTATGTGTTTTCAATCTTCTAATGCAAAAACAAGCAAAAGTTTCTTATATTTTTTACTACAAGCAAAAACCTCCCAAATTCGTAGAAACCTAGGGTTTCCAACAATATTTCAAAATCAATGGTTTAACACACTAATGTAGTGTGATTAACGTAATATTATTAAGCCTAGAAATTACATAAATACTACATATAGCCCAAAATAAAAAAAAATGATAGTAAAATGTTAATAAAACTTTTATTTTTCTTATTTCAACTGTTGGAGGAGGCTGTTCAAACTTAGATTCTCTATTTCTACCACTTGAGTTTATCTTGCTCCTTCCAAATTTGTATTCACAGTGTCTTCAATGATACTCTGTTTTTTTGTCTTAGAGAAATCTTAAGCATCCGCTTTTTATACCACACTTTTTTAAAAAAAAATTTGGTAGTGTCGTTAAGGTGCACCAAATTTAAAACCTTACCACTAATATAAATAATTAGTACAGAGCGAGTAAGGATCGATCCCACAGAGACTATGCTAGTTATATTTATTATTAACTCTAAAGCAAGATTTGAAATAAAATAATAGTAGTAATAATAAGAGTAATAATAATATAAATTAATCTAACTAAAGAAAATGCCAATTATAAATAAAAGGGGGGTTTATGAATTTTTAACTAAATAGTAAGAAGTAAAGAAAATTTAAAACTACGAACAAGAATTTAATAAAAACTCTAATTAAAGGAGAAAGAAATAATAATGATGAAAACTTTGGTTAAAGGATCATTCGCCACCACCAAACATGCACATAATATATCAATTCTATCATCAATTTATATTGAAACTATCAACCGTAGACAACAATAAGCTCTGTTAGTCTCAATCTTTCCTTAGTGTGTCGTTAGGCAAAATAAACTCTTCACCTAATCTCTAACCATTAAATAATTTAAAACAAGCTCTTTAAATTTAAGATAATGGAAGCATTAAACAGAGAAAGATATTAGGTTGATCTAGGCAATAAACACACAAGCTCGGATTATTTAACCTAGGTTATGTTCTCCAATCGAAATCACTGATTCCAACCTGCTACTAATGATTAAAATATCAAGACAATTACGGATCAAGAATTTTAATCTAGCAATAGAATTTATTCAAGTCCTATCTAATTGGCCACTCAAACAAGACGAGAATAAAATCATAAACATTAATTATAGAAGAACATAAACAATCTCAATTAAATAAATTGAATGATAGAATTTAAATTTAATTGCATAGTATGTTTAGGGTTTTGAATTCACCCTCAACCGAATAAAAATCTAGCCTAACATAATTAAATTGGGAATAAGAGAATTGATAAAACCAGTTATGAAAATTAATTCAAGCGGCTGCCTTTGCTTTAATTTAATTCCGGCTGCTGATTTTTTTCCTCTGCCCGAATTGCGTCTGCACTCTCAAAGTCTCTTGCTGCCGATTCTTCTCCGGTGCTGCTTCCGCTTGATCCTATTTATAATGCTTCAATTGTGGCTTTTTTTAAATCCTTGCCTGGAAAGAATTAAATTCAAAGCCCAAAACCGCCACTTTCATGCTTCAATTAATAAGCCAATAATGATTTCCTAAAGCCAAAAGGCTTTATTCTCTTTCTTTTCATGTGGCCACTTTTGGTTTGCAATCTTTGTTTTCCAATTTTGCTTTCATGTGATGGCTTGGCTTGTTAATTGGCTTGGCTTCCTTTTTGACTTCCAGTTTCTAATTTTAGCTCCATGTGCAACATTAATTTTGCTTGGCCCATACAAGCTTTAATTAAATTTATTTTCCAATTCCTTCTAATTCTTGATCTCTTGTGCACTTTTGTTTTTCAATTTTCAATCAAATTTCTTTCTTGAATGCTCCGATTTAATTACTCTTTAATTCTAGAATATACCTAAAATAACAAAATAAATAAAACTAAGATAAAAATTAACACAATAAAATATAATTTACTAAATTAAAAATTAACTAAAATAACTAGAATATTTAAGACCAAAACACGAAAAAGATAGAGAAATTAATAGCAAAATATATGGAAAATATGCACTTATCACATCAACAACACACATTTACTTGGATAAGCAAATGGGGATTAGGTAAAAACACTAAGTGATTACATGTTTGCAAAAACTGTTGTCATCCACGTGGCTCTATGCCTAACAATTGTTACAAATTTATACAAGTACCATCTTACCCTTTTTGTCATTTAAAATAATAGAGAGATTACGAGTTTTAGAGGATAACTTGATATTTTCAATAGTAAGGTGGGTAATTAGAAGATTGTCACTTGACCAAGGGGGTAGGCCAAAATTAACCATTTTTTGTATTAGGTTATAGGTTGGAGAATTGTGATCAGGTGCTCCTAATCAGTTAGGACTCTTATGAGTCTATTTGGTGCACCGCATTGTACTGAATTAGAATAGATTATGGTGTATTATGAGTGTGTGGTATATTTAATACAGTTGAACAAATTACAGGATGAATTTCAAGCTGATTTGTTTTACATGCACGTAGACATTGGCAAAACAAGATCATAGGAACAGTTGAGAGTTGATTTTAAAGACCAGGTGAAGTATCATGTTGAGTGTTGTATGGTCTTTGTTGCATATATTAATATTTTATGTTATAATTTATATTTAAGTAATATTATTTTAATTAGTTAAGTAAAAATAAAACAACTGTCAGAGCAATTTTGTAGATGTTATTTGTTGACGTCCTAATTGGTACCATTCGGAATCATCATCACGGGCTCTACAAAACGGTACTAATATTGCCAGCAATGGAATCTCCATTGGCCATAGATCTACAGTTTATAGCCAAAGTTCATCATAGATCTACTGTTAAAATTTTGATTCTAGAACTTTAACTATATATTAACGACAAATGGAAGTTTTGTTTTACCGTTGATTGGTAACTAGGTGATGCATCATTTGGTAGCTTTGTACCACAACTTTGTAAATATATTATTACTTTTCCAAAATTAAGTATTAAGAAAAAATGATATTTATCAATAATAGTTATGGAAAAATTATAAAATCATATGATGTTAAGATATATTTTTATTATTTTTTCAATTGACTATAATATTATATGATGTTAATGTATTTTTTCATTATTTTTCAATTAATTGTAAAATCAATAGTTCAATGCGCATTCCGCTGTCGTTTTGAAATATTTTCTTGTATTTACATGTTGCCATTAGTATATCATTATTTACGTCATCTTTATAAGCATATCATTGCCATCTAAAAATAACTTCATCAACTTTTCTGCTATTAGTATGCCATAACGACTCTTACAAGTCGTACTCGGTTCTATCTTTGATTTCAAGCCACCAAAATAGAGTGCTTGAGGAACGATCAAGCTAACATTTTTATTTTTTATTATTTTGCTATTTTTCGCGCAAAATGCAGATAAGAAAGCCAGTTTGTTGAGTTAAGATTTTTCACATCTTTCATCGTCGAGCAACATACAACATCAACAAAAAGTAATGAAATTTGATTTCATCATTTCTTTCCTTCTATATCATTCCCAGGAAGCAAGTTAAGCGTTATGCTACAAAAGGATATTGGGTGGGGTGTATTATGGAAGATTTCTTGTGGTCATTGGTAATTTCATGATAAAAGGGGTTTTGTCCCCCCAAAAAAAAAATGCAATTTTCATCTTGGTTTTGTTTAGTTGAGTTTTCCATATCCATTTACTGACATGTTAAAGGCTTAAAGCTACAAAGCATTAATCAAAATAAAAATGTGATGGTGGCTGCTAAAACAGCCTTTTTTTCTTATTTAAAAGTTTTTACTCTTAGATAATTTTTCTTTTTTATATCTTTGTAAATGCTAAAATTTTGAAAGCAGAACATCATCATCATGAGGGGAAAAAAAAATATTCATTTGATATATTGGAGGAGACTATAAGAGTTAACCAGTAGAGAAGATTATTTGATATGATTTCAAAATTGAAAATAAGATTGAAGAAAATTCAAGCAAAAAGGCAGGATACTGTATCATCTAATACAAATATATTTTAGACTTTATTAATTTCAAGAATATTTTACTATTATTATCTTTTAGTTGATTTTATTACTTGCAAGATTATCTTACCATCTATTTTTTTAATTGTTTAGCAGACGTTTCGTAATGTTTGAAGTAGAAAATTTTCAATTTCAGTTTTGTAGTATTTGAAGCAGAAAAATTTTCAATTTCAAACTCTTCATGTTCATTTCGATAATTTGTTATTTTTCACCATTTTGTGGAATCAATAAGATTTACTAACCTTGTGGTTTATTATGATTATTTCCTACTGGTATCAGAGCCAAGGGGAGGATTGTGTACTATTGTTTAGAGCTTTTGTGTTTAAAGACTTGTGATTTATTTAGAAATTTTGTTTGTTTGGTGAATTTCTTACTGGTAGTAAGTCCCGTTTTAGGATAAGGATTTCCGCTTAGGGCTGTAAAACCATACCTGTAGCCATTCTGACAAGACCAAAAATAGACCATAGGTTTTTACCCATGGATCCTCTACTCTGTAGAACATCATCCTTTTCTAGCTCTTCTTCCGGGAAGACTAGTGATTCAAAGCATGTTGTGAGTTCAGAAGAATTCATTATTGAGAACTTTGATAAAGCAATTGATTGTTGGGAACTTCCAAAAGTTTCTAAAGAAAAAATTTACAAAACAAAAAAGCTTGATTTTTTCAAAAATGATTATGTTATAAAAACTGAAGAAAGAGACATAACTCTTTCAGAGCCTTTTGAAACAATTCATTTGTTTTCAGAAAAATCTTTAAAGAAATTGAAAGAAAAGAATTTTAATTACATTCACATCGGTTTAATCCAAGTTGGAATAAAACCCTTGACCAAAGAAGGCTTGGATACTTCTATCCTTGCTGTCCTTAGAGATGGGCGATTCATCTCTTTTGATGATTCTTTGCTAAGTAGCATCGAATCCAGTCTCTGTAAAGGTCCGATTTCTTTTGATTGTTATCCAAACATAACAATTTCTCTTAAAGATAAAAACATTTTGAAAAGCATGATTTTACAAATCAAAACGCATAATTATAATATGATTAAGGGATCTGTCCCAGTTGCTTTAATTTTTAAGATTTCATACAAAGCCATGATTTCTGCGTTCAGTACGCAACATAAATTCCAGTCAAAAAGAGATGAGACTCTTCTCTTACAGACTGATTTGTCTAAAGCCAACACAGTCATTCCAAAACCAATCCAATGGAAAGATGTCCATCTTCCAGAGGAATGGATTCTTGAAGGAGCCGCTCCACCAGCGATTCCAAAACAACTTGAGCCAAATACAGAGTTGCAAAATGTGACTCAGTATTCCGATGGTAAAGTCAAACTATCTTTCAGAAGAACTGCTTCATCCAGATTTTCTGATAAAGAGTCGTGCTCAAGCATTCCTTCACTAGAAAGGAAATTTACAAAGGTCCCCTCAGTCATAAATCTTCCTTTCCAAACTGTACAAACTCAACCTAGGTTTTCAACTTCAGATATTCCTAGTACTTCTATTCGCTCTGTTGACTATACCACTAGTGTTCCTCACCCTATCTACACTAGTAGTCAACATGAACAAAGACAGGAAGAGAAGGAACCTTCTCCTCCAACTTCTCCAACGTTTTCTGCCGTCACAGAAAATGTTATCAATGTCATAAAAAAAGATTTTGAATTGGATAAAACTCTTTTACATAATGATTTTTATTCTGAAACCAATAAAGAAAAGAGACTTTGGTTTTTTAAACATTTTCTAAACCAAAGAAAAGAAATCCAACAAATCTATTATGAATTTGTTAATTTACATCAAGTTCATATATTGTTTTTTGATTGGTTCGAGATATATTCTTCTGAGAACAACATAAATTATCCTTTCAAAGAGTCAAACCCTATTACTATTAGGAAGAAAATTCCTGAATGGAAACTTTCTGATAGTGATAGAACCATAGAATCTGAGCATCCACCTCTTCGGAGTTTAACCGTTGATCACGGTGAACCTCCTGTCCAAATTAGAGCTTCACCTTATAAAATCCCTAAACCTAATGATTCTGATGCGAATTTAAGTAGTATTATCCAACAGAATAATTTCTGTAATACTAACTTAAATACAATCGGAAAACAGTTGACTAGGATAGAAAACCAATTCCAGAAGTCAACCATAGCTATTTCTCTTGTTCCATCAAAATCAGATTCTGACAAAAAGCTTAAGGAGCCTATTTTCAAACCATTCCAGGTTTCGAAATCTAATCAAAAGTTTGTTCAAGAGTCAAAATCAGATTTTGCTAAAGCCATTAGAGAACAACTAGATAGGATAGAAGTTGCTTCTTCTTCATCTAGCAAAGTTCAAATAGCCCCTGATACTCCCCAATCTAGCAAGATTGGAGTAATAGAACAAGACCAAATGTCTATAACATCTTCTGATATAGAAGCCTTCAAAGAAGAACATGTTCCTAAAACCAACAAAATTTATTGGGAATTAGCCATTCCTACTGTCAAATCTTCACCTGATTTGGCCATAGACAATAGGCCTAGTGCATTAAACCAATCGCGTTTTAATGCATCCTCTGTCTATGAGTGGAATATTGATGGTATGTCTGAATACAACATCTTAGGATTGTTGCAACAGATGACCATGGCAGCCAATGCCTATAAAACCCAATCGGGAACTTCTGACAAAGCCATTGCAGAAATTCTCATTGCAGGTTTTACTGGTCAACTTAAAGGTTGGTGGGATCATCTTCTCACCAAACAACAACAATTAGATATCCTAAATTCTATCCAAATTGACGAGAATGGTGCCCCCATCCTCGATGAGTTTAATAACCCTATTCAGGATGTTGTTGCTACCCTGATATTGACCATATCCCTCCATTTCATAGGTGACACTTCTCACCTTAGGGATAAGAACGCTGAGTTACTACATAATTTGAGATGTAGAACACTTAGTGAATTCCAGAGTTACAAAACCACTTTCTTCACCAAACTCTTTCTTAGAGATGATGCAAATCATATAACTTAGAAAGAGAAATTCCTACATAATTTGAGATGTAGAACACTTAGTGAACTCCAGAGTTACAAAACCACTTTCTTCACCAGACTCTTTCTTAGAGATGATGAAAATCATATAACTTAGAAAGAGAAATTCCTACATAATTTGAGATGTAGAACACTTAGTGAATTCCAGAGTTACAAAACCACTTTCTTCACCAGACTCTTTCTTAGAGATGATGCAAATCATATAACTTAGAAAGAGAAATTCTTTGCAGGCTTACCTACCCTTTTAGGTGAAAAGGTTAGGAATTCTATTAAAGCCTTATACGACAATCGTGTCCCTAATGATGAACTCACCTATGGTGAACTTGTTAGTTTTGTTAACAAAGAAGGTTTAAAGATCTGTCAAGATTTGAAATTACAGAAACGGCTTAAATGGGAGCTTAAAAAATCTAAGCAAGAATTAGGCGGTTTCTGTAAACAATTCAATTATGACCCCTTTAAAACTTCTACTTCAAAGGATTGTAATGGTGAGTGTTCTTCCAGACCCCACAAGAAACATTACAAATCCAAAAGCCATAGGAAACCCTTTCATAGTTTTAGAGAATCTTCTTATAAGAAACCTAATTTCTCTAAAAAGAAAGTGTTTAAAGCCAAACCAAGAACCCCCTTTAAATACAAAGAAGCCATATGCCATAAATGTGGTCTAAAAGATCATACTGCAAAATATTGTAGGATGAACAGAAAGCTTCATGAACTTGACCTTGATGAAACTATTCTTTCCAAAATAGCTCATTTACTGATAGAGTCTTCTGACTCTGAGTCTTCCATGTCGGGAGATAGTGACCCTCTTCAGGTCGATGAGCTAATTGACTCAGATACCTCTGCATCTAGCAGTAGTGATTCTGAATCAGATTCTTTTTTAAAGAAAATCAATGTTTTGACTAAAGATCAAGAAATTTTTCTTGAACTTGTTAAACATATTTCTGATCCGAATCTTCAAAAGGAATACCTTGACAAACTTTTGAAAACACTAGATTCAAACAAAGCAGAAACTTCTAAAGTTCCTATTGTTAAAAAGAATTCTTATGATCTTACTGAAATTTTGGATAAAAAGAAAACAAAGAAAATGATTCCTAATATCCAAGATCTCCAAAAAGAGATAAATGATATTAAACTTGAGATTAAAAATTTAAAAGAAAAACAAAAGAGTGATTCCGAAACCATTCAACTTCTTTTACAAAAACAATTGCATGAAAATACGGATAATGATTCTGATGATGGTGATCAAAATTTAGAAAATATTGAATCTGTACCCAATGATTTCTCTTTGTTTTAAAGCAAATCACCACAAGAAAGTATTTGGTTAAAATCACTTTAATCTTCTCCAAAGATTTTGCAATTGACGCCATTGCCCTTTTTGACACTGGTGCTGATTTAAATTGCATTAGGGAAGATATTGTTCCCAAAAGATTTCATGAAAAAACTAAAGAAAGGCTTTCTACCGCCAACAATTCAAAGCTTAATGTCAGTTCTAAAGTTGAAGCCTCAATTCATAATAATGGCTTTGAATTTAGAACTTCTTTTATTCTTACAAATGACATTCATCATGCTATCATTTTAGGAACCCCTTTTATAAATCTCATTACCCCATATACTGTTAATTATGATAGTATATCTTTCAAAACAAAAAGCCAAAAACTTGTTTTCCCTTTTATTGAGAAACCGAAAACAAGAAATTTGAATATTGTTAAAGCATGTTCTGTTTATCAGAATCACATAAATGTACTTCTTAAATCAAAACAAAGTGATCTACTGTTTTTACAAAAAGATTTGAGTTTACAAAGAATTGAAAGCCAATTAAAAAATGATTTTATACAAAGAAAAATTTCTGATTTTAAAGCCTTGATTGAAAAAGAAATATGTGCCGATTTGCCATCTGCTTTCTGGGACAGAAAACAACATTTGGTTGATTTGCCTTATGAAAACTCTTTTGATGAAAAGTAAATACCTACCAAAGCCCGCCCAATTCAAATGAACATGGAATTAGAAAAACACTGCAAAGAAGAAATAAACGATTTAATTTCTAAAGGTCTCATTGTCAAGTCAAGATCCCCCTGGTCTTGCACTGCCTTTTATGTCAATAAAAATTCTGAAATTGAAAGGGGAACACCTAGACTTGTCATTAACTATAAGCCCCTTAATAAAGCCTTAAAATGGATTAGGTATCCCATACCTAATAAAAATGATTTGCTCCAAAAACTACATTCTACATTTATATTTTCAAAATTTGACATGAAATCTGGTTTTTGGCAAATTCAAATCCATCCTAATGACCGTTACAAAACCGCTTTCACTGTTCCATTCGGGCAGTATGAATGGACAGTAATACCTTTTGGTTTGAAAAATACACATTTGGAATTCCAAAGAATCATGAATGATATTTATAACCCTTTTTCCGAATTTTACATTGTTTATATAGATGATGTTTTGATTTTTTCTCAAACCATTGACCAACATTTCAAACATTTAAAGACTTTTTATCTTGTCACTAGGAAGGCTGGATTAGCCATTTCTAGTTCTAAAGTCTCCTTGTTCCAAACAAAAATTAGGTTTCTTGGTCATTATATTTCCAAAGGAACCATTACTCCTATTGAGCGTTCTCTTGTTTTTGCAGACAAATTCCCAGATAAAATCCTTGATAAAACTCAGTTACAAAGATTTCTAGGAAGTCTGAATTATGTTCTTTACTTCTGTCCTAATATCAATAGAATGTCCAAACCTTTGCATGATATGTTAAAGAAAAATCCTGTTGCATGGACTGATGAGCATACTAAAGTTGTTAGACTTATAAAGAATTCTGTTAAAAGCATCCCATGTTTATATCTTGCAAACCCTGCATTACCTAAAATCGTTGAAACTGATGCATCTGATTTAGGATATGGAGGTATATTAAAGCAAAAAGAAAATGATAAAGAACAGATAGTACAATATGTTTCTGCACATTGGAATGAATGCCAGAAAAATTATTCTACTATCAAAAAAGAAATTCTTTCAATTGTTTTATGCATTTCTAAATTCCAAAGTGATTTGCTAAATCAAAAATTTTTACTTAGAATTGATTGCAAAGCTGCAAAACATGTTTTAGAAAAAGATGTTCAAAACATTGTATCAAAACAGATTTTTGCACGATGGTAAGCTATTTTGAGTGTTTTTTATTTTGACATTGAATTTATTAAAGGTGATACAAATTCTGTCCCTGATTTTCTAACTAGGGAATTCCTTCAAAACAGATAAATGCCGCCTAAAAAGAAAGACAAAGGGAAAGGGATCCTCAAAGACCCTGTGCCCCAAACACCTTCCAAAGAATCTCAAACCTCTCCACCTAAAGAAAAGCTACTCTCTTCTGCCATGCCAATCAAATCATGGATCGACATGATAGAAGATCAAGAAGCCCAGTCCAAAGCCCTTACCACACATGAGCAGGTAAATGAATGGATGAAATCCATTTCTAAATCCCCTGAGCTTATGCTCGCTTTACAAAGTTTTTCTCAAAGCCAGATTTCTCCTAAAGAAGAAATTGAAAAAGAAAAACCAATTTCCAAAGAAATTTCAAAACCTTCTTCTCAAACTATTGTTGTCTCTGGTGAAAGCTCATCTTCTCAAATTGTGCTTTCTCAGCCAACACCTTCAAAGAAAACTTCCGATTGGTTTGATAAAACCCATTTTCAAAATATTTTATCTATGGAAGATGGATTTTACCATACTGATCCTTTTCAAGCAATTTCAAAATTTTTCCCCAAAGGCTGGTTTTTCAAACCATGGGATTTAACAAAACCCCAGCCTTACTATCAAAGTATTTTAGAAGCCACTGAGTCAGTTAAATTCAAACATTTCTTTCTCAGTGAATCCCATTCTGAGCCGGCCTACTCTACGGCCACTATCCTAAAAGTCTTGAGCCCAAACCAGTGGGGTGATCAACTTCACAAATTTAAATATTTCCCTCCAAATTTCCAAATGCGTTTACCACATTGTTTGACCTATTCCTACTGGGATTACCAACAAGCCTGGTATAACACATTTTTCTTACAAAACCCAAAGAAATCCCATTCATGGTTATTTTTCTTCAATTCAAAAATAACCGTCCAAAGCCTCCCAAATTGGTTTCAACATTGGTGGAACTTCTTTGGCCCAATACCACAAATCCTAACTCCAAACGCCACAAATTGTCTAAACCTCTTTAAAGCCCATTATATACCCTCTGACTCAGAGAAAAGATTTCCCTCCTTCCTCTGTTTCTGTACAAACTTCTTCCTTCCATGGGTATGGATGTGGAACCTCCGATATCATACCCAAGAATCTCAGCTTATCTTACAAAGAACCTTTAAAGTCAAATTGTGGTCAAAATTTTATGAACAAAGCAAACTGACTGACTCCCTCATCAAAGATTAGCTTAGTTCCAAAGGTTTTCTTCAGCCAACCTTAAATGGACCCAAAGCCCAGTCTCTTTTGGCAAGTGCCAAAACTGAAGAAGAGTATTTCAAAGTCATGGAACAACTCCTCACCTCTCGGTCAAAATCATCAGTGGCAGACTCCTCTGAAGATGAAGATGAAGATGAAGAGCCTTTTATTTCCCTTGGAGACGAAAATGAAGATGATTGTTTCAGAATTTTCTCTCCGATAAAGCATTGTAAATAGTTGTTGTAACTAAAAAAAAAAAAAAAGGTAATTATTTCCATTTTCCCTTTATAGTTGTATCTTCGGGTGGTCCTCTGGACACAAGTGAGAGCGCACATGTCTCTTCACCCGTATTGTATATTTTTATACAAAGTCATTGTTCCAAAATATGATCCAAAGATTACTGTATGCTACAGCTCCGCTACAGTCTACAGTGCAGAGTTCCAAAGATTACTGTATGCTACAGCTCCGCTACAGTCTACAGTTTAAAACTCATTTTGTATATAAATCTGAAGGAAGACTCAGACTCCTCAGAATTTTTTCAGTTTTAGTTTTCCTTTTCTCTCTCTCTCTGGGAATCAGGAATCCGCTATAGTCTACAGTGCAGACTCCTGTAGACTGTAAGTATAGGATAAACAATGTGGTAAACGCATATAAAATTTCCTTAAGAGCTTCGGATTCCTGATGAGAGAGATTTTAGAGAGAGAGAGAGAGAAAGGAAAACTAAAACTGAAAAAATTCTGAAGAGTCTGAGTCTTCCTTCAGAATTATATACAAAATGAGTTTTAAATTGTAGACTGTAGCGGAGCTATAGCATACAGTAATTTTTGGAACTCTGCACTGTAGACTATAGCGGAGCTGTAGCATACAGTAATCTTTGGATCGTATTTTGGAACAATTATTTTGTACAAAAATATACAATACGGGTGAAGAGACATGTGCGCCCTCACTTGTGTCCAGAGGACCACCCGAAGATACAACTATAAAGGGAAAATGGAAATAATTACCTTTTTTTTTTTTTTTTTTAGTTACAGCAACTATTTACAATGCTTTATCGGAGAGAAAATTTCAAAACAATCATCTTCATTTTCGTCTCCAAGGGAAATAAAAGGCTCTTCATCTTTAGAGGAGTCTGCCACTGATGATTTTGACCGAGAGGTGAGGAGTTGTTCCATGACTTTGAAATACTCTTCTTCAGTTTTGGCACTTGCCAAAAGAGACTGGGCTTTGGATTTTTGGGTAAGAAATGTTTGTTGGGCTTTGGATCCTTTTAAGGTTGGCTGAAGAAAACCTTTGGAACTAAGCCAATTTTTGATGAGGGTGTCAGTCAGTTTGGTTTGTTCATCAAATTTTGACCACCATTTGACTTTAAAGGTTCTTTGTAAGATAAGTTGGGTTTCTTGGGTATGATATCGGAGGTTCCACATCCATACCCATGGAAGGAAGAAGTTTGTGCAGAAACAGAGAAATGGGGGAAATCTTTTCTCTGAGTCAGAGGGTATATAATGGGCTTTAAAGAGGTTTAGACAATTTGTGGCGTTTGGAGTTAGGATTTGTGGTATTGGGCCAAAGAAGTTCCACCAATGTTGAAACCAATTTGAGAGGCTTTGGACGGTTATTTTTTGGACGGTTATTTTTGAATTGAAGAAAAATAACCATGAATGGAATTTCTTTGGGTTTTGTAAGAAAAATGTGTTATATCAGGCTTGTTGGTAATCCCAGTAAGTATAGGATAAACAATGTGGTAAACGCATTTGGAATTTTGGAGAGAAATGTTTAAATTTGTGAAGTTGATCACCCCACTGGTTTGGGCTCAAGACTTTTAGGATAGTGGCCGTGGAGTAGGCCGGCTCAGAATGGAATTCATTGAGAAAGAAGTGTTTGAATTTAACTGACTCAGTGGCTTCTAAAATGCTTTGATAGTAAGGCTGGGTTTTGTTAAATCCCATGGTTTGAAAAATCAGTCTTTGGGGAAAAACTTTAAAATTGCTTGAAAATGATCAGTATGGTAAAATCCATCTTCCATTAATAAAATGTTTTGAAAATGAGTTTTATCAAATAAATCGGAAGTTTTCTTTGAAGGTGTTGGCTGAGAAAGCACAATTTGAGAGGATGAGCTTTCACCAGAGACAACAATAGTTTGAGAAGAAGGTTTTGAAATTTCTTTGGAAATTAGTTTTTCTTTTTCAGTTTCTTTTTTAGGAGAAACCTGGCTTTGAGAAAAACTTTTTAAAGCGAGCATAAGCTCAGGGGATTTAGAAATAGATTTCATTCATTCATTTACCTGCTCATGTGTGGTAAGGGCTTTGGACTGGGCTTCTTGATCTTCTATCATGTCGATCCATGATTTGATTGGCATGGCAGAAGAGAGTAGCTTTTCTTTAGGTGGAGAGGTTTGAGATTCTTTGGAAGGTGTTTGGGGCACAGGGTCTTTGAGGATCCCTTTCCCTTTGTCTTTTCTTTTAGGCGGCATTTATCTGTTTTGGAGAAATTCACTAGTTAGAAAATCAGGGACAGAATTTGTATCACCTTTAATGAATTCAATATGAAAATAAAAAATACTTAAAATAGCTTGCCATCATGCAAAAATCTGTTTTGACGCAATGTTTTGAACATCCTTTTCTAAAATATGTTTTGCAGCTTTGCAATCAATTATAAGTAAGAATTTTTGATTTAGCAAATCACTTTGGAATTTAGAAATGCATAAAACAATTGAAAGAATTTCTTTTTTGATAGTAGAATAATTTTTCTGGCATTCATTCCAATGTGCAAAAACATATTGTACTATCTGTTCTTTATCATTTTCTTTTTGCTTCAATATACCTCCATATCCTAAATCAGATGCATCAGTTTCAACGATTTTAGGTGATGCAGGGTTTGCAAGATATAAACATGGGATGCTTTTAACTGAATTCTTTATAAGTCTAACAACTTTAGTATGCTCATCAGACCATGCAACATGATTTTTCTTTAACCTATCAGGCAAAGGTTTGGACATCTTATTGATATTGGGACAGAAATCGAGAACATAATTCAGACTTCCTAGAAATCTTTGTAAATGAGTTTTATCAAGGATAAATTTGTCTGCAAAGACAAGAGAATGCTCAATAGGGGTGATGGTTCCTTTGAAAATGTGATGACCTAGGAACCTGATTCTTGTTTGAAACAAAGAGACTTTGGAACTAGAAATGGCTAATCCAGCCTTCCTAGTGACAAAATAAAAAGTCTTTAAATGTTTGAAATGTTGGTCGATTGTTTGAGAAAAAATCAAAACATCATCTATATAAACAATGCAAAATTCGGAAAAAAGGGTTATAAATATCATTCATGATTCTTTGGAATTCCAAATGTGTATTTTTCAAACCAAAAGGCATTACTGTCTATTCATACTGCCCGAATGGAACAGTGAAAGCGGTTTTATAACGGTCATTAGGATGGATTTGAATTTGCCAAAAACCAGATTTCATGTCAAATTTTGAAAATATAAATGCAGAATGTAGTTTTTGGAGCAAATCATTTTTATTAGGTATGGGATACCTAATCCATTTTAAGGCTTTATTAAGGGGCTTGTAGTTAATGACAAGTCTAGGTGTTCCCCTTTCAATTTCAGAATTTTTATAGACATAGAAAGCAGCGCAAGACCAGGGGATCTTGACTTGACAATGAAACCTTTAGAAATTAAATCGTTTATTTCTTCTTTGCAGTGTTTTTCCAATTCCATGTTCATTTGAATTGGGCGGGCTTTGGTAGGTATTTGCTTTTCATCAAAAGAGTTTTCATAAGGCAAATCAACCAAATGTTGTTTTCTGTCCCAGAAAGCAGATGGCAAATCGGCACATATTTCTTTCTTAATGAGATTTTTAAAATCAGAGATTTTTCTTTTTACAAATTCATTTTGTAATTGGTTTTGAATTCTTTGTAAACTCAAATCTTTTTGCAAAAGCATTAGGTCACTTTGTCTTGATTTGAGAAGTACATTTATGTGATTCTGATAAACAGAACATGCTTTTACAATATTCAAATTTCTTGTTTTCGGTTTCTCAATAAAAGAGAAAACAAGTTTTTGGCTTTTTATTTTGAAAGATATACTATCATAATTGACAGTATATAGGGTAATGAGATTTATAAAAGGGGTTCCTAAAATGACAGCATGATGAATGTCATTTGTAAGAATAAAAGAAGTTCTAAATTCAAAACTATTGTTATGAATTGAGGCTTCAACTTTAGAACTGACATTAAGCTTTGAATTGTTGGCGGCAGTAAGCCTTTCTTTAGTTTTTTCATGAAATCTTTTGGGAACAATATCTTCCCTAATGCAATTTAAATCAGCACCAGTGTCAAAAAGGGCAATGGCGTCAATTGTAAAATCTTTGGAGAAGATTAAAGTGATTTTAACCAAATACTTTCTTGTGGTGATTTGCTTTAAAATAAAGAGAAAATCATTGGGTACAGATTCAATATTTTCTAAATTTTGATCACCATCATCAAAATCATTCTCCGTATTTTCATGTAATTGTTTTTGTAAAAGAAGTTGAATAGTTTCGGAATCACTCTTTTGTTTTTCTTTTAAATTTTTAATCTCAAGTTTAATATCATTTATCTCTTTTTGGAGATCTTGGATATTAGGAATCATTTTCTTTGTTTTCTTTTTATCCAAAATTTCAGTAAGATCATAAGAATTCTTTTTAACAATAGAAACTTTAGGAGTTTCTGCTTTGTTTGAATCCAGTGTTTTCAAAAGTTTGTCAAGTTATTCCTTTTGAAGATTCGGATCTGAAATATGTTTAACAAGTTCAAAAAAAACTTCTTAGTCTTTAGTCAAAACATTGATTTTCTTTTAAAAAGAATCTGATTCAGAATCGCTACTGCTAGATGCAGAGGTATCTGAGTCTATTAGATCATCGACTTGAAGAGGGTCACTATCTCCCGACATGGAAGACTCAGAGTCAGAAAACTCTATCAGTAAATGAGCTATTTTGGAAAGAATAGTTTCATCAAGGCCAAGTTCATGAAGCTTTCGATTCATTCTGCAATATTTTGCAGTATGGCCTTTTATACCACACTTATGGCATATGGCTTCTTTGTAGTTAAAGGGGGTTCTTGGTTTGGCTTTAAACTCTTTTTTTTTAGAGAAATTAGGTTTCTTATAAGAAGATTCTCTAAAATTCTGGAATGGTTTCCTATGGCTTTTGGATTTGTAATGTTTCTTGTGAGGTCTGGAAGAACACTCACCATTACAATCTTTGGAAGTAGAAGTTTTAAAGGGGTCATAATTGAATTGTTTACAGAAACTGCCTAATTCTTGCTTAGATTTTTTAAGCTCCCATTTAAGTCGTTTCTGTAATTTCAAATCTTGACAGATCTTTAAACCTTCTTTGTTAACAAAACTAACAAGTTCACCATAGGTGAGCTCATCATAAGGGATACGATTGTCGTATAAGGCTTTAATGGAATTCCTAACCTTTTCACCTAAAAGGGTAGGTAAACCTGCAAGGAATTTCTCTTTCCAAGTTATATGATTTGCATCATCTCTAAGAAAGAGTCTGGTGAAGAAAGTGGTTTTGTAACTCTGGAATTCACTAAGTGTTCTACATCTCAAATTATGTAGTAACTCAGCGTTCTTATCTCTAAGGTGAGAAGGGTCACCTATGAAATGGAGGGATATGGTCAAAATCAGGGTAGCAACAGCATCCTGAATAGGGTTATTAAACTCATCAAGAATGGGGGCTCCATTCTCGTCAATTTGGATAGAATTTAGGATATCTAATTGTTGCTGTTTGGTGAGAAGATGATCCCACCAACCTTTAAGTTGACCAGTAAAACCTGCAATGAGAATTTCTGCAATGGCTTTGTCAGAAGTTCCCGATTGGGTTTTATAGGCATTGGCTGCCATGGTCATCTGTTGCAACAATCCTAAGATGTTGTATTCGGACATACCATCAATATTCCACTCATAGACAGATGATGCATTAAAACGTGATTGGTTTAATGCACTGGGCCTATTGTCTATAGCCAAATCAGGTGGAGATTTGACAGTAGGAATGGCTAATTTCCAATAAATTTTGTTGGTTTTAGGAACATGTTCTTCTTTGAAGGCTTCTATATCAGAAGAGGTTATAGACATTTGGTCTTGTTCTAATACTCCAATCTTGCTAGATTGAGGAGTATCAGGGGCTATTTGAACTTTGCTAGATGAGGAAGAAGCAGCTTCTATCCTATCTAGTTGTTCTCTAATGGCTTTAGCAAAATCTGATTTTGACTCTTGAACAAGCTTTTGACTAGTTTTCGAAACCTGGAAAGGTTTGAAAATAGGCTCCTTAAGCTTTTTGTCAGAATCCGATTTTGATGGAACAGGAGAAATAGCTATGGTTGACTTCTGGAACTGATTTTCTATCCTAGTCAACTGTTTTCCGATTGTATTTAAGTTAGTATTACAGAAATTATTCTGTTGGATGATACTGCTTAAATTCGAATCAGAATCATTAGGTTTAGGGATTTTATAAGGTGAAGCTCTAATTTGGACATGAGGTTCACCGTGATCAACGGTTAAGCTCCGGAGAGGTGGATGCTCAGATTCAATGGTTCTATCACTATCAGAAAGTTTCAATTCAGGGATTTTCTTCCTAATAGTAATAGGGTTTGCCTCCTTGAAAGGATACTTTATGTTGTTCTCCGAAGAATATATCTCGAACCAATCAAAAAACAATATATGAACTTGATGTAAATTAACAAATTCATAATAGATTTGTTGGATTTCTTTTTTTTGGTTTAGAAAATGTTTAAAAAACCAAAGTCTCTTTTCTTTATTGGTTTCAGAATAAAAATCATTATGTAAAAGAGTTTTATTCAATTCAAAATCTTTTTTTATGACATTGATAACATTTTCTGTGACGGCAGAAAACGTTGGAGAAGTTGGAGGAGAAGGTTCCTTCTCTTCTTGTCTTTGTTCATGTTGACTACTAGTGTAGATAGAGTGAGGAACACTAATGGTATAGTCAACAGAGCGAATAAAAGTACTAGGAATATCTGAAGTTGAAAACCTAGGTTGAGTTTGTACAGTTTGGAAAGGAAGATTTATGACAGAGGGGACTTTTGTAAATTTCCTTTCTAATGAAGGAATGCTTGAGCACGACTCTTTATCAGAAAATCTGGATGAAGTAGATCTCCTGAAAGATAGTTTGACTTTACCATCAGAATACTGAGTCACATTTTGCAACTCTGTATTTGGCTCAAGTTGTTTTGGAATCGCTGGTGGAGCGGCTCCTTCAAGAATCCATTCTTCTGGAAGATGGACATCTTTCCATTGAATAGGTTTTGGAATTACAGTGTTGGCTCTAGACAAATCAGTCTGCAAGAGAAGAGTCTCATCTCTTTTTGACTGGAATTTATGTTGCGTACTGAATGCAGTGATCATTGCCTTATATGAGATTTTAAAAATTAAGGCAACTGGGATAGATCCCTCAATCATATTATAATTATGGGTTTTGATTTGTAAAATCATGCTTTTCAAAATATTTTTATCTTTAAGTGAAATTGTTATGTTTGGATAACAATCAAATGAAATTGGACCTTTACAAAGACTGGATTCGATGCTACTTAGCAAAGAATCATCAAAAGAGATGAATCGCCCATCTCTTAGGACAGCAAGGATAGAAGTATCCAAGCCTTCTTTGGTTAAGGGTTTTATTCCGACTTGAATTAGACCGATGTGAATATAATTAAAATTCTTTTCTTTTAATTTCTTTAAAGATTTTTCTGAAAACAAGTGAATTGTTTCAAAAGGCTCTGAAAGAGTTATGTCTCTTTTTTGTTTTGTAAATTTTTTATTTAGAAACTTTTGGAAGTTCCCAACAATCAATTGCTTTATCAAAGTTCTCAATAATGAATTCTTCTGAACTCACAACATGCTTTGAATCACTAGTCTTCCCGGAAGAAGAGCTAGAAAAGGATGATGTTCTACAGAGTAGAGGATCCATGGGTAAAAACCTATGGTCTATTTTTAGTCTTGTCAGAATGGCTACATGTATGGTTTTACAGCCCTAAGCGGAAATCCTTATCCTAAAACGGGACTTACTACCAATAAGAAATTCACCAAACAAACAAAATTTCAAAATAAATCACAAGTCTTTAAACACAGAAGCTCTAAACAATAGTACACAATCCTCCCCTTAGCTCTGATACCAGTAGGAAATATCTTTAATAATAATAATAATAATTAAAATAATAAATTTTAATAACAATAAAAATAACAACAATAATAATAATGACATCATTATTATTGTTGTTGTTATCATTATTAAATAATAATGGACTTCTTTGTACATAATATAAAGCTTCTAGTATTTTCATAAATTCTGTAGGAAACTAAAATGCAACAATAACTTTATTAAGGACAATTTGAAAATTATAAAAATTCAATGAGGGTAAAATAAGTAGTTCTGGAAATTAGAGTCTATTTACCAACCCTCCCGAGAATGAAATCAATGGGAATGATTCCCAAATTTGTAAGCCCTGTAGGCGTTTGATTTCGATTCACACTCTTATTTCGTGAAGTAAGCAGTGCTAATAATTCTAATTTTAAATCCTAATTTTCCAATTCAGAAAGTAAACACACCTTAAATTCTAAATTTTCTTGTATATCTTGACAATTCATTTTATTTTTCAAACTTCCTTGAGAAATGTAGACATTTTTCTATATTTTTATTTTTCAAAGAGTAAAGGGGAAAGCATGCTCACCCAAATCAATTTTTTTAACATTTAGTTAGTCATAATTTATACATATTATTCATTTCAAGTAAGACTTAAAAATGAAAACTCAAATCATAATCATAATATTAATACAGTGAATTGTTGCATCTTGATGGGTAGATAAACAACACAATTGACAACAGCGATCCCTAGAGGAAAACAAGTGACCAGCAACAATGATGCAAAAAAAGCACAAAAATTCATACAAATTGCTTCAGAAACTCAGTAGCCACCAACCTCCCACGCGTGTTCACAGACATTTTCAATTCACTTATCTCTTTATCGATATCCTGCAATTCAAGATTGGTCTACAGACTGGGGGGAAAGGAAAAAAAAGAAGCATACAAATTGAAAGAACAAAAGCACAATGGATACAGACAGATGATGCCTACTTTTAAGTCTTAAATTATAGAATATGACTTATGCTTGACGTCGATGGTTAAAATCATCCAATGCTGTTATTTAGTTTATTTCATTTCCTACTCAGGTGTGCACGGTAATCTATTCTTTCTTTTGGTTTGTGTTTTGATGGGTTAGAGAAGAGGGCGAGCTAGGCTTATGTCCCCTATCGTTCCAGCTGTGTCCACAATTTTGTTGGCAAAAAATTTACTGAGATTCGAACATTATATATCATACTGTCCTGACATCGAGTTCTTTTTGCAACAATAACATAAAGGGGTGAAGCCCGTTCTAAACTGAAGCAAGTTGATAAATTGGTTTAAGAATGGTAGTCGTCAAATCCGTGGCTTGAATCTTTTACAACAAGCATTAGTTGGCACCAATTTCAAATGGTAATGGAGATTTTGTGGTAATTTGTATAACAAATATCAAGCAGCAGATGGAAATAAAAGAAGGAAGAAAGCTATAGAATCATAGAAATTTGATAGCAGTTAGAGAAAAAAGATAAAAGGCAGCCTTGAATATCAGATCCCAGGCAGCGGAAGCAACAAAAAGTCAGTAGCATTTACATGCCTCAGCCATTTTAAGCCATCGGTTACATAGAATCAATCTCTAAAGAGTTATTAGCAATATACGGCCCCAAATGGGGTTGAATGTCCAAACTAATATACGAAGCTATCCTACACAGCACTAAGAATTTTTTGAGCACTAATTGAGTAAAAATATATTGGAAGACAAACATATTTCAGAATATTTTATGTGACACAAAAAGCAGACAACAAACAGAAAACTGACAACTTTTTGCCATTGCAGTAGAGAAGAACTAGAGAATCATTGGGAAATAGTATAAGGTCCTGTTTGGGATTAAGGTGCTGTAACTTTTAAGTTGTAGCTGCTATGGAAAAAAAACTATATTTATAAAATAAAAGTTAATAATATATAATAAATATAAATTTTAAATAATAATTTTGACAAAATTATTAAAGATATAATATATTTTTTATCATACAAGTGAAAAATCATATTAACATAACTTCCAAGTTACAACAGCTAGTGTTTACCAACCACTTTAGTGCTGTATCTTCTAAGTTACGGCTGCCTAACCTCAATACCAAAAGCACCCTAAGAAGGTCAAGAATTACAACTGACAGTTCAACCAAAGTTCTGAGAACAAGCCAACTGGTCAGATTTCTTGGGGTGGTAACAAACACTGAGAACAAACTAAATCACTAAATCTAGAAGACAATCAATGTACCTAATCCCCTTCAGTTTTAGCAACCTACACAGAGAAGCAGTCTTTTCCAATCCTTTGAGCAGATTCATGATTAAGGCAGGAGATGTCTCCGCACTCTAACATAACAGCAAGTTTACTAACTAATTTGGTCAAACATCGCCAATGCACGGTATGCACTTGGTCATTATGCCCATAGGACTTTTTTAAGTGTTAAATAGATATTAAATTTCAACAGCATTTAAGTGTGGGATAGTTCAAGTGAATAATAATATGGTAGAGCCAGAAAATAATTTAAAGTTTTTCTATCAGACAATCATGCGGACAAGGGAAAAGCAACTGATAAGATTCAACAGAATTCTTACCTCCATGAACTGCACAATAAAATCTATGAGCTTGTGTTTCTGCATCTCCTCACAATGGTAGTTAGTGATAAGAAAGCTGATATCATAACCCTGCAAAATAAAGGCCAATGAAGCAAATATGTCAATGTCTCCAATTCTAAAGCGAAAGAGAATATCTGTTGAACCTATAGTCTGGGAATATACTTTATAGATTTATTAATCAAGAAATCTAAAGAAACCAAAATGAGTACTGAAAAATTTATCTGATCATGCAGAAGTTCAGAGATCTGTCACCAACTGCTAACATAGAAATGGTTCACAGAACTCTGACAGTATCCAATTACTATTCATAAATACAAATTCTCATTATTACACCACATTAAGCACAGAATACATTTAATCAACAAACAAAATTAAGCAATGCATGTATTAAGTTTAGTTAAGTAGAATTAAAACCAAGCACAAAAGGAATAATTTTGTCGTATCACAAATATAAAAGCTTTCAATTGTAGACAGACTTTATATTTATTGCTCATTTATATATTAAAAAGAAGATCCGGGCACTTGCACTGGAGGAGGTATACAAGATACAAGAAAAGTACCAAGGTGATACATATATCACAGCAATGATACTTGAAATTTTCATAGCTAATTGTCACCAAATTCTCATGGTCATGAATGTTTATTGACCATCATGTTATACAATAAATAACTATCAAAGGGCGTTCAATCCCAAAGAGATCCTTTGAATCTCATGGAAAGGTTCTTGTACCCTTAATTGCTAAGCATGGCACATCAAGGCAGAGCGTCATGATTTTTGACGGAAAGTCTAATGTTGACCCACCAAGATAAACACATACCTGTACTGGTTTTCTCCTCAAAACTTGAAATGCTTCTGCTCTCATTGACAAAAATCTAAGAAATTTTTTTGTTAGTATGTTTTCAAGTTCATCTGCCTGCTTTACCTACACAAAGAAAAACACGTGTATGAGGAAAAAAAAAAATTGGAAGACCGTGCAACTCTATTTAAAGTTCAAAAAACTATACCAGGTGGCATCCGTGTTTTAAATATTATGGATGGTGAATTGACCACATGCTTTGTTGTGTACGCAATTTGTATGACTCAAATTTAATTGACATGACAGTGAAAACCAAGAAGCCATTTACCAATAAAATCGTTCTCATGTTGAATAACAAACTTCTCTTAGGCAAAGTGATAAGTTATTTCATTTGGCTGAACCACATGCAAACTAAAATTATTTTAAACCAGCTGTCATTTGCTTATCATGGAACAGTGCCTACAATCTTTGAAAGTCATAACAGTATGCTATGAAGTTAAAGCAGCAGGTTTATTTTAAAGAATTGTATGTTGCCGCCATGAATTTAAACTTTAATTTTTTTGCTTTTGTTTATTTGCTGTATAAGCAAGAAAAAACATAAAAAATCAAAAAATTTCTTTTTCTAGTATTTTGTTCCATCAAAGAAAAACAAGAAATATGATTAACATTCACCTTAAGGCTTATTCGAAGTGAGTTGATAGATGTCTCTATTAAGCATTTTTCAGCCTCGTTTCGACATATCAAAATCTGCATGGCAATTGCCCATATGAAAATACAGCCGTCAATAATCAAACATACACAAAAAAAATGCCTGCAAATAAAACCTTTTCCACATTATTTTGTATGAGAAGGCAACAAACTAGTCATCCCATCTGTAACTGCCTAGATGTTGTGTAAGGCATGGAGAAGTCCCAAGAGGAAACTATCAATACTAATGCTATGAAATCACAAAAGACCGAGAAGATATGTTAACTGTTAGTCCAACTAGGTAGATTATTTTCACTTTAGGAAAATATGGTAACCAACAGTTAAAACCATTAATATTTTGTATCAACAAACCATTAGAAAAAAATGTAAAGCAAATCTCATTGAAAGAGGTAAGACATGTTAAGTGTGAAGGTAAATTCCCTGGCTCTAACAATATCGATTAATGGTAAACTCTAGTGAGTATACAGGTTTTCAAGACTACAAGTTCGAACAAATCAACAACACAGGCCTACAAGGTCATACATAGACCTCCCAAGATAAAATTCAACTAGTTGCGGTGTACAGAATTCAAGAACTTTGAAAACTAAAATCAGCAGTTAACAAGAACAGGACACAAGCTATATGCCTATATTTAAGGTCCATAGGATAATTCTTACAGGATTCAGTAGAAGTTCTGGGCTGGTCCTGCAAAAAGCGGAAAAAAAAAATCATCTAGATGGAGCATATGATGTATGCAGGAAGAAAATCAGAACACAATTGCGGCATGTTAATGGGAAAATTGTCAAGTTGACTAAACAGCACAAGAAACTTTATGCTTGCTATATATCAAAGAGGGTAGCATCTAATAACAAACAAACTTCACACAATCTGATGTTGTGCTTCAAAATACAATGTCAGCAGAGAGAAAAAAGTCAGATAGGCAAAGTGAAATCTAGAGACCATACTATTATTGAGTGTATTTTTAATAAGAATAACAAGAAATATATAGGCTATAGACACAGAAACAGAGTAAAATAGGAAGTAAAACTTTTTGCCAAAATATGACTACTAGGCTACAATTAGTGACACCTAGACTTTCCTAATTTAGTTTCTACATACACAATTTTGTGTAAAGGCCTACAAATCACCCCCAGACTTTAGATTCCCCTGTTGGCATCAAATTCCTGATAATTCAAAAACCAAAACTGAGAATGTCCATGTACTGTAACGTGTCATAATTAACTTCCTTAATAATGTCATGAAAGAGAAACGCTTGTGATTAGAACCTAAGACTGAGAAAAAATGAGTAGCTGAGCCACTAGAGCACATGAAAATTTGGTTGTAAAGCCATTTTCTTCCTTATATTTGAATGGTTATAACTTCAAGCTACCTCACATGAAAAAAAATCTACTTTTATGCATGCATTTTTGTACTTGACCATCTACATAATAAAACTACAAATTGGAAATTAAGCATATATATTATTGCCTATGCTTACACTATATCTTTTATTCACCATTTATACAAAAATATGGAGGCATTCTCCCAATTACCTCCCAGTCGCTTTTGAGGATCAACTATATCAAGCTTTTTAGTGTTAGAGTTTGCTAATTCTGGTCTAATTTATCAGCTAAAGAGGAATCATTTAATACACAGGGAAGTTTCCAATAGCAATGACATTCACTTGAATTTAAAGCAATGAAAGGATCTATTTCTATAAATCATGACTAAATTCAAAAACTACCACGAAACAACAGCATAAGATTAGAACAGATTCACCAAACTATTTTGCAAAAAATAAAAGCTGTAATAGACCAAACTTGAGCCAGAAACTTACTTTAGTTCAACCTCTGGTTTATTATGCCTTTCAACTTCTTGACAAGGAAAATTCTGACAAAATTAAATTAAAATGTCAAAATATCAAATGAACAAAAACAACGCAATCGATTTAGACAGATGATGAAAGTACAGTGTGGACCTGCAAACACAGGGCGGCGTCTAGCGTGTTCCGTATGCAAGCCAAATACAATCGCAATGTGTTTGACTGAATTTTGATTCTCAACATTCGAACACAAAATTATTCATCGAATTGAAAAAGGTAAGATCAAAATAAACAAAAGCGTTTGAGATCAGTCATCATACCATGTTTCTGCGTGTAGCGATTTGAAATGATCCTAGAATAGCATCAGACGCCGTCGTCGTCTGTCTGTGTTGTGTTATTTGTGAGACAGGGAGTGCGGTGAAGAGAGTTGAGAGAAGCAGTGACTTTCAATTGCGGAGTTGTTGCTAATGTGCGCATGTGATGTATATTTTAAGAATAAAGTTTTCTAAAATGCGCCGCCTCAATCATAACTTAATATTTTTGGGAAAGGGAAATCTGAACCGCCGGATTCGAATCGAATCAGTCAAAGGACTGGGGTCTACGCAAGTAAATATCCGGATCCGGGTTTGGCCTTCCCGGATTCGGAGCTGGTTTTTTTCTACAAGGTTATTTTTGGATTTCAATCAATCAAAAGGTTAGATCATAATGCCCTTTCAACAGAACATATTGATTTTGGTGAATCGGTAATAAAAATAAAAAAGAAGATTTTGAAAATTAAAGTAATTCTGATAATGTTATCGTTAAAGCTAAACTGTAACATTGTCACTTAAAATTGGCTATATAAACATCTTCTAACAAGACTTTCAAGCATATTTAACTTTCATTTAGATTCTCATCTTCGTTTCAAATCAAACACAAGTTAAAACAACGTTCATTCACAACATATACATTCATTGCCATTTCCTTTCATTTTTAACTTAAGATTCACACAACATTTCATCACTCATTCCACCAACTCAACTCTAGACACACTTGAATGTCTATGGATTCCTAAAGCTCAAACACATCAAGCAAATCAAACATTTTTTTAGCCAACTTAGAGAAATATAGTTAGGGGCAAGCTCATTAGATTTTCTAACAAAATATGAAAGTGCAACATAATGGCTAATTTGAAGATTCTAGACTTTGATGATAATCCACAAAAACTTTATTATCAATGACCTAACAAAAATGGATGTGGACACTTCAAATGATCGGTTCCAGAGAGGGATAACTTCACCTATGGAGCTATTTTTTAAGGGGTTTTAGCGATAGTTATGGATAATGAGCTCTTAAGTGTCATTGATAGTGAGGTGAAAGATGTGAAAGCTATCTTAGAGGTGTCTCAATAACTTAGAAAGGGTTTAGCTATAATGTAGATTGTGAATTTACAATTTTTTTACATTCAATTGTTTATTGTACTTAATCCAATACCTCTAGATCTAATGTTTTAAGAGTTGAAAAAAGTATGTAATCCTTTTGTTGAAGTATGCTTATGTAGCCTTATCTTGGAAGAATATAGCTAAGTCTAGTTTCATGCACTATTTAAAAAGAATGCAGATTTCATAATCTAATCCAATGTTAACATGCTTATTATATTACTTAGCAAATACAATATTATGCTAAATAATTTCATATTTGAACATAAAGGCAACTAAAGCTAATAAATTTGTAAAGCTATCAAATACCATTATCAGCACAGCCACTATGAGTAAATAGAATACAATAAAACCATATTAGCTAAAATGAAAATAGATATATGTCATTTATGTGTTAAATACTTAAGTATTCTAGTTGCAAATTAGAAGTGTAGACAGTCTTCTAAACAACCCATATATATCAACAGAGGCCTTTATTCACTTATAAGCAATTATTAAAAGTTTGCTATGGTTAGGATTAACAAAAGGCAACTATTAATGGTGTAAGTTTAATAGTATCATATTATGCACAAATTATACAAAAACTCAACCTATATATATGGCTAAGTAATAAAAGATGATACAAAATCTCTATCATTTTAGTGAATATAGTTGAAAGGAGATGTATCATCTGATCCTTCAAAAAAATGTATTATATAGCATTAGTTTTGGCTTTGTTGCTAGTGATCGTTAAATGCACATTCTGTCTCCTATGTTGCTACTATGTTAACTAATTGGGCTTAAGTTAATTGCCCTACTTGAATAAAAAATCTATAAAGATTAGTATGCATTTCATTGCTCAAATTAGATAAGTCTATACGATTATGGAAATAAAAAAGAAAGTAATTTCAAATTAGCATCATGATAGATGTTTGTGTTGCTATAGCAATATCAACATATGCATTCTTAGTGCTTGAGCTTGCTCTCATTTGCTTCTTAGTGTTTGAGCTTTTTGGCTTTTGATTCTTAGTACTTGAGCTGTCTCCCATATGCTATATACAAATACATATCATTTTGATTAATATTGATTCAAGTATGTAAAATGAGGCTAATTTATTAGTGTTTACATTATTTATAATGAAAGTCAAGTAAATAACCTATATTAAACCCTTAAATGTTCTCTTTTTTGATTTTTTTGTTTAAACCTTTTTAGTTTTGCATGTCCTCACATTGTGTCCTCCTTATAACACTGAAGCTTTTCTGGAATGACTTTCCCTCACTAGCCTCTCTCTTTCTATTTGTTTGAGGCCTGCCATTAGCTATAATGACAACATGTGCTTGGGAGTTATCATGTGCAACTAGAGGGGTTTTATTTTCATCAAGAACTGAATAATAGCGATGTTTGTAATTATTCTTAAAAGCTTCCTTATTTAGCAAAGGATGCACAAGTCACTAACATTGTACCTCATTGTATTAATGCATCACAATGCATATGGACAAGCACACCAAAGACATCATACTCCCTACCATCACAGTGGTTGGCCCTCAAATCAACAACTGTTCTTTGGGAGACATCTTCCATTACTTCAAAGGTATCATTTTGGCTTAAAATGATAAACAACGTCCTAGACTCTTCCCTCCCTGTAAGTACTTTCCTTCTAACAAATGGAGGCAAATCATCTTACGAAGTAACAGCTTGCTCATACCTCTTGTAAATTAGAATCATGATCTTTCTTTTTATTTCCTCAAGCACCTTCATAATTGACATTCCTCTACAGTTGTTAATACAATTGCTGAAGGATTCTATCGTACTATCTTCATATGAGTAGAAACTTGTGCTTAGCCCAACGCATAACTAGAATCTGTAGCAGCCATATCTTAGTTGCAAAAATGATACTGTACAATTTAGCTGTATGATTCTTAAACTCAACTGCATTGGAGCTTTTGCAAAATCTTCCAGAATTAGAACTTTAGTAGTAAAATAGGAATTTTCCCTTAAAATTGGCATAATTATGCTTACAATAATACATGTTCAATGAAGTTGGAAACACCCTTTCGAAAGCATTCAAAATCCTTTTTTGTCTATCACTCATAAAGTACTATCCTTCCCTATCATCACAACCTATCTGTTTATATAACTTCTCTATAAAGTAGACCCACGACTCTGTGTTTTCATTCGCTACAGTACATGGCAAGTGGATAAATACTATAGTTAGCACCAATACTGATAGTAAATAACAACACAACCTTGTATAGCCCCTTAAGTTGGCATTTATCAAAGAACCCTCTTCTATTAGCATCAAATATAAAGCTAGGAAAACAAGTCACCTAGTCGTGTTCATGTCATGCTAACTTTGTGTTGTATTAAATTTAGGTCGACTCAAACATGACCCATTTAATAATCATATCAAAATAATGAGACCCTAACCTGAGGTAGAAAATAAACAGGTTAGCTAATAACCTGCTTAATATTTATATATTTAATAAAATTTACATTAAACATTTGCACACTATTATATATATGTATGTATATATGCATGTATGTATGTGTCTATATATATATATTATAAGATACGCATGTCTACTATTATTTTACATATTTACGATATTAAAAATCTAAATCCATATAAAGTTTTTTATATATATTCATCGTTTCAAAAAAAACAAAAAGAAGAATCATATCATATAATTAAGTTTTGATGACAAGAATATACAAATTAATTTAGAATAATAAATATAGTCATGTCATTGATCGGGTAAATAGATCAAGTCCTCTAACCCTAACCCAACAAAAAAAATTGTGTCAACTAAGACCCAACTTATTTAATAATCATGTTAAATTTGATAACTCATACCCATTTATTCATGTTTTATTCGTGTCAAGTAATCTGGTTATGTCAAATTTTGCCAGCTCTAATCAAACATCACAAAAGGTCTCTTAAAATGAGGAAGCACCGCCTAGTAGATCTCTTTTTGATGATACAATTAAACCAGAATTGGAGTTTAAGATTGCATGCATATATCTGAAGAGTTTGGAGTAGCTTGCCTTAGGATCTTGCTCCAATAATTCAAGAATCTTGTCCTTTGCCCTTTATAGCCTAATCTACAACACGTGACCCACAATTCATGTGTAGCTCAGCACCTATCAATGCTGATTTCAAGGTTGGTCTTGAATAGATAAATTATATGACAACAATTTATATTGAGTTAGCTCCATGATTGTCATTGTTTCTCTCACATGTGTGTTAAGGATAATGAGCCTTCACTTAAAGTGTCTTTTATTCTAGTTAGGGTTGGCATGTATCCTCTATGTGAAACATACAATTGCTTATTTAAGGGTGAGTACTCTTACCTTCTTATTATTTGCCCTCTAAAGTTTGAAACCATTTTTAATTATAAACACCTTTATCACATTTCTAAACTAATTAGTACTCTTGTACAAGTGCCTAGGTATTATGCTAATTTTCGAACCATTTCCACTGAATACAAACCTCCTAGAATTTGCCTCTTATCTGTTACAAGCCTCATGTGCCCCTTCACTAGTATCCTCATCAGAATCAACTACACTGTCATACCTTGACTCATAATTATCAAGATCAATATCTCATTCATCACCAGTATCATAATTAGTAGGAAAATTCACCATCGCTCACTTCAATGTCATCTTCCACTTCAACACTATCAACTTATAGTGGATTCCTTAGCTCCGCCATTAGAATTTTCAACACGTGACTACTCTTTAACTGATACTTCAACAACAAACTCGATATTTATTTTATCAGCATCTTCATTTAAATCAAGGACTATAAAGTCACCAACTTTAGCAAAATCAAACAATTTTCAAGTATGGTTAATTTGAAATTAAACTTTCCTTAACATCTAATAAAAAAGATAAGAAAGATAATATATTCACATTAAAATTTCTAGAATAATCTCTATGAGACAGGAGGTGTATACGCAAGACCTAGACTTAGATAAGGTATTAAAAAAGGGTAGCTATTGCATTGATTATGTTAATGGGGAGAAATTAGACTATGCCACTCTTTGGAAAACTATTTTGTCAGTGAGTTTTACATTGCTAGGCTCATTGTTATATAATGTGGCATTTTGTTGTTAAAAACATCATCCAAATTACATAGGTATATTAGCCGATGCTCATGGGTGAGTATCAGATTCTCGAGATGGTCATATTTACCTACAGCCAAGGTTTATGTTTATGACTCCCTAATAGACTACATGAACGATTTAGATTTTGCCAAATAGTTAATACATGTTTCAGACGTGATACCTCCACTACTTATGTCGTATTAAATGTCCTTTGGCCTACCATGTGATAATGAAACAGCCCGCAATAGAAATCAAGGTATGCAATTATTTATCTTATATGTTGGTTATTTTTATTAAGAATGATGATTTTATTATTGATATATATAAACTTCATTACTGGTGATTGTAGAGCATTTTTGCTCAAGTACTTGGAGGTCCTAGCTCATGGCCATAACACCAACAAGTGTTGCCAACAGAATGATGTTACATAATATCAAATAACATTAGCCATCAAATTATTTTTACAGATCTTGGAAACCAACTATATAGACTCTATGACTTCATTACTATGATTTTTGCAAGTATTTTGGATAAGTTATAATATGATGCAACAGCTATAATAGAGATATAGTTGACATTTGATGTAATTGAAGATAATTTTGCATCACATATATTTATTTTTTATTTAAATGTAAAATTAAATGAATAAGAGATAGTTTTGCATCATATATATAATATAACAAGAAATGTAATCATTGAAGGAACGTTTAGCTCAATTAAACGACTACATTTGAGTATCTTGATATATACATGACTATGTTGAATATCTTGACAAATAAACTGCAGTAGGCAAGTAAAGACAAACCAACATTTGATAAAACAACATTCAGTCTAAAATACACAATTGTAGTCGAGTAACTTAATACACAACTATAGTTGAGCAAAATTTATGAATACATAATTGTGATCGGATAACTTCATAAATATACAACTATAGTCAAGTAGATAGAGAACAAAAATTACCAAAAACACTCATTAGAATGATAACACAATCAACATAAGCCTTATCACATCAAACTTTAATGCATCAAACAACAAAAACTTCTTTATGTCAAAACAACATAGCTCTAATACAGTCCTACATATAGATGAAAAAATGAATTTATTTTCTTCAAATCCAGTTAAAAATTTTGAAAACTTTCTAACTTTTTCAAATTCGGACAAACATCAAGTATTTCGGCAAATAAGTTGCTTCAATTTATAGATCGTCAATTTCTGATAATTTTCATATAATTCTTTAGTTGAAATGACATGGTACAATGGTGGCCAGCAGCGACATGCGGTGGCTCTAATGGCGGCAACTTTTTTAGTTTTTCAAGTAAAAAATTTTAAAATTATAATATATTAATTAAGAAATTATTTATATTATGTCATAATTTATTTAGAAACAAATTAAATTAATTATAAAATTAAATTATGTTAATAGACTTTTTAAATTGTATTTAATTATAAATATAATTATATTATTTAAAATAATTTTATTAGTTATTTAGATAGTAGATTATATAAATTTATTGTTTAATTTTTAAAATTATATTTATGATAAATATTGAAAGTTTAACAGTAAATGGTGAAATTATCCAAATAAAAAATAAGGCATTTCCTTTCATTGTATAATTTTGTAATAAATTAAACATTAGAAAAGAGTTTCAATGTATTTCCTTATTCTTTCTTCCACTTTCCTCTACTCTCATTTCCTTACTTTTCTTCATATCAAACACCACCTAAGTATATTGAAAATGCTTGTTTCTTTTTTATTTAGTCCAACTATAGGCTCATTATCAGATAGTGGAATTAGTGCACAACAAGCTAGTTGATTATGTGTTATCGATCTGTACTTACCATACTTACAATGTAACTTCTCTTCATCTTATGACATTATCCTAATTTTTTGTAGCTAACCTTTTTTTTGCTTTTCCAACAGGTGGCAAAGTCTCGTTATTATGCACTTACTCTAAAACCTCTCATTCCTCTCGTGCACCAATAGGATAGATTATTTTTACATATGCTACAATCCATGCTTTATTGAGATAGTAATGAGAACACATATTATATTCCTATAATGTCTGTTGATACTACTACATATTCACAAGTTAATTGAT
Organism: Citrus x changshan-huyou; assembly: GCA_039657385.1. NCBI lineage: Eukaryota > Viridiplantae > Streptophyta > Magnoliopsida > Sapindales > Rutaceae > Citrus > Citrus x changshan-huyou. The sequence goes on from CM077555.1 coordinate 14,083,768, forward strand.
CAAGTTAAAAATCCCAACGACTACATGTCAAGTTAAAATTCCTAACAACTATATGTCTTGTTAATAATGTTGACTTGACTATCATCTTCATTATCTTTAACAATAAACTCATGCATATTTAGTCCAGCACTTCATATGTACGACATTTATCTAATCTTTGGAACAACTTCTTTTCAGCCTATTTTATGAGTTGAACGTGACAATTAACTACCTCTTCTCGCCTATCATAAACCCACTCCTGTAACTTATCAATAATTGAATCAAATGACTTGTGAATAGATAATTCCTGGGAATTTTTAAGGATAAAATTAATGGATTCTGCTGTGATAGTTTTCATAATACTATACCACAACCAGTCAAAATGAGAACAAGCCCCCTTATCATACCTTAGATCATAAAGGTATTTTACAACTTTGTCATCAACCATGTGTATCTCATTCATAAAGTAATTAAATTGCTATAGTCAGTATGCCTTTATAACTAGTTTAACAATTGCACCCTTCCTCAATTTCTTTAAACTTAGCATGAAAATTTTGCTTCAAGTGGGATTTCTAAATACATATTCAGAATCTCGGGAATGTAATGATAACGTTTTTCTTTATACTTGGGTGACAATCAGTAATGAAAACCAAATTTTGAACTTCACATATTTCTTCATTTAACTTCATTATAAACTACTTTCATAAGCCATCATTCTTATTGTCACTAATACTGAATGCAATAGAGTAAAGTTGATTGCTACCATCAAGTCAAGAATGTGCCATCAATTGTAATGACATGCCTTATTGATAAAGTGAATCCTTTTATATAGCTTCCAATTGCCATAAATATTTACAGTTATTTGCAGTTTCAATTTCAAGAAATGTATGGGTGACTGAATTATTCTTTAGCATTACATTATATGAAAGGAGTAATTTAAATGAATCCTCATGCATGCCTCTAACTTTTGATAGAACAATAATCATTTGGTAAAAAATATCACCTATAATCTAGGAACATTAATATTGTATCACCAAGAATTAATAAACAAAAATGCGAAAGCATACCTAAACCCGTAATGTGCAATCACTCTTGAAAGTCATATAGTTGCCTTCTAGATCAACATGTTCTCCTGGAGAATCCTTTAAGTTTCTCTGTGCATTCTCTCTGATGATGGGATGCTAGAAAAAATAGAACAACATGTGTGAACTATGGACCATAACCACTTATATAGACAACTTTTTCTATTGTCTTTAGGTATTCCTATTTGACTCTATCATAGAAATAGAAATTATCCTTAAGTCTTTATACATTAGAGGTTTACACCGCATTAGACACATTAAAGCCCATGTTATCGTAAACCTTAATAGACCACTTTTTATTGGGTTTAACCTTATATTACAATCCGCGACGTATGATTATTCACATATAAGCCTAATGTTAGATTAAAGATCCAATAATCTCCCACTTGGGCTATATTGTAACCTTATAATTATACCAAAAATAACTGTATAAGCTCAACCTTACTATCATTACTAAAATGTATTTATAACCAATCTAGTCCATCAATCATATCAACACGAGATCAAAGTAGTTTTTGATACAATTATTGTACCTCAACCTATCGCTAGTCACTATGCCAATACAACTAAATGACATGGATCAGGATGTGGAAGAATAACATGAAAATTTCATGCAATGTGATCTTAACATGCCTATTTTTAACTAGTCCACTCTTAGACCTTAGTTAGATCAAACCATACCAAAATCAGAGTGTGAATAAACCAAAGCTTTATTTCTGCAGAAAATAACCTTAAATATCCATAAATTGAAATAACTGAAAAAGTCTATAATATAAAATCATATAAAATAAAAACTTTCCGCTAAAAATTGAATATATTTTAAAAACACATCATCCATATGAGCAGTGTGCTCATGAAACATCTTAGGTGTCAATCCCTTAGTAAGCGGATCCACAATCATGGAGTTTGTGCTGATGTACTTTACAGACAACTGTTGACTCTGAAACTTTTTATTTAACAACTAAGAACTTGATGTCTATATACTTTGACTTCGTCGAGCTCCTATTGTTATTAGAATATAGCATTGCTAACTTATTGTTACAAAATAATTTGAGAGGTCTATCAATACCATCAATTATAGACAGGTCCGTGATAAAATTCCATAGTCATACTCTATGATTAGATGCCTTATAACATGCTATGAACTTTACTGCCTTCATACAAAAGGCTATAAGAGATTGTTTAACACTCTTGCAGGAGACAACAACCCCAAATGGTAGATAGATGTAGCCCGACGTGGACTTCATACTATCTTGGCATCTAGCAAAATTATGAGTTGATATACCCAACAATCTCAAGTCGATCTGACCTCTGATATATAAGCATATAATCTTTTGTTCTCTATAAGTATCACAAGACTTATTTGGCTACTTTCCAATAGTCTACTCCTGGATTACTTAAAAATCTGCCTGATATCTAGTAATGTACGCGATCGGAGAACACATAAGACCTCATTTAGCTATAGGGTATCATCTGGTTTGTAATTACAAATGGCATTAAAATCCGGATCTGGCCGCATCCGTAAGGATCTAGAAGATTCAGATTCAGATTTGAAAAATAAAATCTGCATGGATCTGGGTCCTGATCCGGATGCATTTGCATTCGAAAAATTGGATATCTGGATCTGGTTGATTTTTGTTTTAAATTAAAAATTAATTAAAAATATATATACTAACTTAAGTTAAAAAAAATCCAATCTCTAAATCAATAATTAATATCGCATTCAACTTTCACACACACTACACTCACTTCACCAGGAAGCAGTCGTAACCCTTAAATAGTCAAATCCCTAACGCCCAAATCCGAGGGGCTTGTAATGTTGTCAACTGGTCGTCATCCTCTTTGCAGCACGCCAGAGACTTGCATTGAAGCTCGCCTGAGCATGTTGTTGTCGCTGCACGCTGCACTCCTTGCGGTCTTTGAAGCCTCGTCATTGTTGAAGTGTCACCACACTGCTATTGATGTATGCGTCGCCATCGTCCATGCCTCACTTGGTTGGCTCCTTCTCGCCGATAATTTGCTCTATTGTTTCTATTAATTTTATGTTCTTTCTATTAATTACATTTTTTTTCTAGTTAATAATTTGGTATTGTGGTTAATTGTTTGATTGTATTTAATGAGTTTAATCTAATGTAAATCTGTTTAAACTTGAAAATGTTGCTGGCTTAATTTAATCTCCTTGTTGATTCATTTTTTTCTTGGTGTTGTGGTTAATTGTTTGATTGTATTTAATGAGTTTAATCTAATGTAAATATGCTTAAACTTGAAAATGTTGCTGGCTTAATTTAATTTCCTTACTGATTTAAATTTTTTTCTCGTTAATAATTTGGTATTGTGGTTAATTGTTTGATTGTATGTATTGAGTTTAATCTATTGTAAATTTGTTTAAACTTGAAAATGTTGCTAGCTTAATTTAATTTCTTTGTTGATTTAATTTAATTTAATTTTGATTAATTGTCTTTGCTGATTTGTTTAATTATTTTAATTAAATGCATTAATTTTCAATATAATGTAAATGCTTAATCTCATTTTTTCTTCACATATGCTAACTCACTTTATGAATTACTTTAATTAGGTTTTAGGATTAGTTGAACATGGCCGAAGAGGAATAAGGAAATAATTTTTCATTCTCTCAAATAGTGTTAATAATGCCGATGTTAGATTGGAGGATGTCCGTAAACTTGAAAATGACAATGTTGTTGAAGTTGTACTGGATGTAGAAAGAGTCAGTGGTCGTGGTCGTTGTAGCCATGGCCGTGGTAGTCATGGTCGTGGCTATACGCGTGGTGTTAAACAAAGAGGAGGTAATGATAGTGGAGGTGTAGCAGAAGGGTCTACATAAACACAATCTAGCGGTGGTAGGCTAACTTCTGATATATGGAATCATTTTAAGAGGTACAAAGACTTGTATGGGGAGTATCGGGCAATTTGCAATTATTGTAGTAAATTATTGATAGGACATTATTCTAAGGGGACTACACAGTTAAAAAATCATTTTATTAGTTGTTTAAGAGAGAATTTCAAGCATGCTGGCCAAATGCTTTTTGCCAAGAAAAATGATGGATCCATTACAGTTGAGAGTTGTTCTAAAGTAAAATGTGATATGGCGATGGCGAGGATTGTTGTTGCAAGGACGATCATTTTGCACAAGCTTCCACTTTCATTTGTTGAATATCAAGGGTTTCGCGATTTGATGAAATTGGTTCAACCGTCACTTGATACAATAAGTAGAAACACCATCAAGAATGAAATTTTGAAGCTTCATGATGTTGAGAGGTCAAAGAAAATGAATTTTTTGGATGCTTGTGAGAGTAGAATTGCAATTACTATAGACACGACTCAAAAGTGTATTACTCCTAAGTATAAGAGTATATAGTTATAATATAACCTGGTGAGTTCGGGGTCGAACCACAAAAAATTTTAAATCCAGTAGTCAATTTGTTAAAAAAAGAAAATTAATTGTGGGGGAAAAGAAATTATTTGAAATTAATTTAAAAATAGGCTAAGGTTATGGGATCCACTCTCTGTATTCAATCTATAATTTTAATACTCTCTCATTTATATTTTGCCTCACTTTTACCAGTTAATTATTATATCATTTAATTTTATGTGTGTGGATAAATATGAAATAAAGTACCTAATGTGTCACACTATATTAATGTGTCGACATTGTGTCAAAATACCATACAAATCCTAAAGAAATTTATAAATTAACATGACATAAAAAATAACTAGAAAAGAATAAAACAAACTTTAAAACTCATTTGAGAAAATAATAATTTAATAGTTTGAAACATTGAGCTTCTCCCTTCACCTCAGCTTAGTAAAATTAGCCACTCATTTAAAGAGAAAACACAACACTCTTTTTAATTGATAAACTTTTGAAATATGTTACAAAAAAAATTAATACAGACGAAAACAAGAAAAGAAAAGAAAGAAAGACATAAATTCTTCAGTTCCCTCTTGGCTACAACTCTCTCTCTCGGCTTAAGCTTCTCCATGGCCTCTCCATTCATCGACTTTTATAGGCAACAATTGCCTCCTCTTCATTTTTTTTTATTATTTAATTTATTATTATATTATTATTTTATTATTTTATAAATTAAATGAATGTTGAGACTTGTGATGGCCAGGAGGCATGATGGCCTTCTGACTATCACCAACATGCTTGCCAATCCTTTTTTTTTCTTTTTTTTTTATTTTTTTTTCTTTTTTTATTTTTAATAATATCTCCTCGATTGATGAATTCCAAATTGCTCCAGCTGTCCTTCTTTGTTCCTACTTTCAACTCCAATTCTATTTGTATTCCTGAAAAATATTTACAAGATAAAAATTAACAAATTGCGAATTAATTTAACATAAAATATATTTGGGGAGTATTAAAATAATTTAGAAATAATGAACGCATTAATCGACACAATAAGTGAAAAACTAATAATTTTATCCTTATTAAATGTACACTTTTTAGTGTCAATCACACCCCCCTAAATAGCTTATTGCTAGGCCCTAACAATTTAAGGGATAAAAGTTTAGTAAAATTTCAAACTCAAGTTGAAAATCTTTTTTTTTTTTAAATTGTGTTTACTTCTTCCATCAGATTAATGAAAACAATCAAATAAAACTATAAGCATTATAGCCTAAAGAAAATCACACCCGCACAAGATAGTTCAGTAAAATCCTATAAAATGATCAATTATCAGAGCTACATTAATCAAGTTACTTTCAAGAATGATACATCAAGCCCCAAAATCTCACGATTAAGAGTGACTCTCTCAAAAGAAGATATACCCCAAATTAAATTGTCACTCTAAAAAAAATGGTAAATTTGAGAGAATAATAAAACAATATCACACGGTCTCACCAAGATGAAAAAAATAATGGCCACAGCTTAGAAATAAAATGATCTCAAGTCCAAGAAATTACTAGCAAAATTTATTTTTATTTTTATGCATCACCACATCTGTTAGTCCATATCACCAGCTTTACTTCAGACTATAGTTCCCTAAAATCAAGAAAGAATTTTATTAGGACGTAATGTAAGCTAGGGTCATGGCTAACAAAAAAGGGTAATAGGAAAAACAAAAATATATGTTTTGAAAAATATGGGACTTTTTGGAGGTATCAAGGTGCTTTTTTTTTCGCTTGGATTTTTTTTGTTGCTTTTTTTATTTTATGTTATTTTATTTATTTATTTATATATACATATCATCTCTTTTTTTTTTTTCATAGCACCATTATTAGGAATACATAACCATTCATATTTTCAAACATAATTGGGTGATGGAAAACATAAAATATAAGGTGATACTCCACATTGGAGTAGGAAAAGATGATAGGTTACCATAGAAAAAGTTTTTTTTTTTCAAAGGCTCAAAGGGGTTAACTATGGATTCTTTATAATAGGGTTGGCTAGAAAAGCTCAAACGGATCAAAGATTGCCTTCTGTCATTTTTTAGGGCTTTAAATAATCTTTCATGTCCACTAGTTCAATGGACTTTTAGATGCGGCTGCACAAATTTTTTTTTTTTTACTTTTACTTTTTTTTTTTTACTTTTACTTTTTTTTAAAGAAAATATTGAGATCTTGTACAATAAATTGTGAAGTTGTATAGGCAAACATGGTTTTTAAGAAAATATTGAGATCTTGTACAATAAATTGTGAAGTTGTATAGGCAAACATGGTTACTCTCCAAGGATAATAGGTTTAAAAACTCGCTTGGACTTTTCATAACATGTATATTCCTCCAAATGACTTAATCAATTTTACTCATCAAATTTCTCAATTTACATTTCAACATGCAAAAGGGAAAACATAGTGTAATATAACTCAAGGCTAAAGATAATACAAATACCAAAATTTAAAAATCATCATGTTATCTAATGTTAAAAGATCACACCGAAAAAGAAAACTCTTTTTTTTTTTGTTGAAGAAACACTAAAAAATTGGGACTGATTGCAGATACTTAAGGGAGATAATTAAGAGAAAAACAGAAAAAGAAAGAAAAAAAAGTTAGAAAACATTTTTTTTTTGGGAAAACAAAACACTAAATTTAAGAAGATGTGTTTCTAGAGACACTACATTCTATATTCTGTCATCTTCGACTCAAATTTTTATCCAAAGTTAGTCTTTACAACAAAAATTAGTAAAAACATCACCAGGATTGAGACATTCCACAATTATCAACTATTCCCTCCCCCCAACCTGAAGGAGACATTGTCCTCAATGTCTAAAAAAAGTAGTGTTTAGAAGATATCACCTGGCCACTGCTGGAAATATTTACAAACGGAGAGTTAAATCTAATTTACACTTTTTATGAGAGTTACTGCCATCGCCATCAGTTGCCCAATCTAATGCCAAAGTCATGGGATCTGGCTCTAGTTTGTAAGCTTACAAAAGATCAAGTAACTCATTAGCAGTAGGAGCACAAATGAAGAGTTTTTTTCGCTGAGAATGGAATGAAATAAATTTTAATTGCATGATTAAGAAATATTATTAAGTCATCATAAAAGTTATTAACATTTAACAAACCAATGAGTTTTTTATGGATATTCAAATGGGCCCAAGAAGCAAATGTAATTAATGCCTCTAAAGTTGCAAGATCTCCTGGCAATAAAATGAAAGCGTCAGCATGATTTAACATTTCAGATATTCTTTCTTACATACCTGAGACAACTAACTCTTCTCCAGTTGGTGGGTCTGGTAGACATCCTAAAGGTTTTAAGGTTTTTGGAATGATGTCTAGTACTTGGCTTCCTCGAATGAAAGCAGCTTCAAAGACAAGCTTTGATAACCCTCAGTCACTTCCTCCATATACAAGATGTAGTTTCCTCTCTGCTATAGCACGACCAAGATCTATGGTTGCCTGAACGAACTCTTTATAATTTCCATAGCGAAATCCAGAAAGCACACAAATGTTCTTTAGTTGTCTGCTTGAAGTTGTTGCCATTAAAAAAATTCTAAAAAAAAAATAATTTGTGAGTGCTTGAAAAGGAGTTCCTATTTAAGGATCTTAGTGACAGACATAATGATATACATCTGTAAATGGGGTTGTGTGTTTGTCAAATGACGTGTAAAGCTTTTAACTTAATAATTCAAAGGCAAATAGTGAAAAGGAAAAGCAAAAAGTGATTAGATTAAAAAAACACAATAATAATAATAATAATGCAAAAATAAAAGAACAGTGAAATAAAAGGATATTTACTGGTAGTTGTAATTGTGGCTCACATCTTCCTCTGGTTTTACATCCAGTAACGGCTTGAACGTCCTCTATGGGTCGAGGATAGACTTCCCATCCAGTTTTCTTATGAACTAGCAAATAAGGTCTTTTAGAGTCAAATTCTCAAGATTAAACTGTGCGCTTTACTTTTAGAACAGCTTCCACAAATTTTGAATTTCACGTTGAACATATCCGCTCGGATGTGTCTCAAGAGATCGTAAGATATCATCCAACGATTCTTTACTCATGTCATCCTTAACGAATTTGATTTTATCTTCACGATTTACATAAATCATTCTTAAAGTTTTACAACGTGGCTTTTTGCAAGCAAGTCTTACACAATGAGAACATTTAGAGCGAAGTCGCTTAACTATTCTTTTCTTAGCAAATGTACTTTTACCAAAACTAGGCATCTAGGAAATGAATGGATCAGAAAACTCACCTGTCAGTCGGACCTTTGCTTCAATTAACCAGCGAATGTCAGCAGGAATCCTATTGATCATTAACAAACACAGTCGTTCACAACGAGCTTTGTAAATCTTCTTAAGAGCATTTTGAGGGAGAGAAGGAAAACGTTGATGCAAATTTCGTTATGACATTGAGGTTTTAGTTATTGTGGAAAACTGAAAATACTGACTTAAAAAGTCACGGAGTACCGTTATCCACAATTTATACAGGAGAGTGAATCAAAACAAAACGAATTAAATCTGCAAAATCAAATCAAAAGTAAAGAAGAACAACAAAATAAAACAAAAACACACAAGGAATATAACTCACCTTCGTCCTTTTATTAAATTTACCTCAAGTTCCAATTGCATATTATATATATCATTCTCTATTTCATTGAGTTGTCTTTCTAGATCTTTCACATGAGATACTAACTCTGGTGGTTGTAGATCCGAAATACGATGTGATTAACAAAATTTGAGCAATTTCCTCAAGTGAAATTTTACATGTAAAAGCTCTTTAAGATGATCGAAAAGGAAACTTCTCATTGAGGTACTCATGACAAGTATAAAAATTTGGTGAGTTAAAATACAATTTTCAAACAACACACAATTAAAGACAATGCAATGCACTCCATTCAAGACATAGGGAAAAGGAAAAAACAATCAAACAATTCAAACGATAAAGTAACAGTAAATCAAATTCACAAAAAGTTAAAATGAAAAGGCTTAATCAAAATTTGGTGGGTCAATCAAATTGATTTTGGTATCTACTTCACGTGGTTGGTATTCCAGATATGGTTTCAATCTTTGACCATTAACTTTAAATGTGACACCATCCTTTGGGTTCTCAATTTCTACGGCTCCATATGGATACACATTTTTTTTATAACAAATGGATCATTCCACTTTGACTTTAACTTCCCTGGAAATAAATGAAGATGAGAATTATAAAGCAATGCTTTTTGACTAATTTCAAATGGTTTTTGAAAAATTCTTTTGTCATGAAAAAATTTGGTTCTTGCCTTAATAATTCTGGAATTCTCATATGCATCATTCCTTAATTCCTCAAGTTCATTTAATTGCAATTTACGTACATTACCAGCATCATCAAGATTTGAATTAAAAGCTTTAATAGCCCAAAATGATTTATGTTCAAGTTCAACTGGTAAGTGGCAAGATTTTCCATGAACAAGCCGATAGGGTGACATTTCTAAAGATGTTTTAAAAGCATTACGATATGCCCAAAGTGCATCAATTAGTCGAAGAGATCAATCTTTACGGCTTGGATTAACTGTCTTTTCTAAAATTTGTTTTATCTCCTTATTTGCTAATTCAACTTGACCACTTGTTTGAGGGTGATAAGGGGTATCAACTTTATGTGTAATTCCATGTTTCTTCATTAAGGACTCAAATGACTTATTACAAAAATGCTTACCTCCATCACTGATAATGGCTCGAGGTATTCCAAATCTACTCAAAAGATTTTCTTTTAAAAAGCGGATCACAATTTTGTGATCATTGCGTCGATAAAGAATTGCCTCAATGCATTTTGAAACATAATCAACAGCAACCAAAATGTATACAAATCTAAATAATGATGGAAAATGACCCATAAAATCAATTCCCCAACAATCAAATATTTCAATGACAAGGATGGGGCTTAAATGCATCATGTTTCGCTTTGAAATAAACCATACCATTTGATAATTCTTACACACTTTGCAGAATGTATGTGAATCTTTAAATAATATAGGCCAATAAAATTCACACTGCAATATTTTTGCCGCTGTCTTTTTTGAAGAAAAATGGCCACCGCATGCTTCAAAATGACAAAATTGAATTACCCTACTTACCTCGCCATCTGGTATGCATCTTTAAAAAATTTGATCAGAGCAGTATTTGAACAGGTATGGATCATCCCAGTAAAATCTTCTCACTTCTGTTAAGAACTTCTTCTTGTCCTGGGAACTCCAGTCACATGGCATTTCACATGTTGCAAGATAATTAACAATATTAGCATACCAAGGCATTTTGTTTATAGAAAATAAAAATTCATCAGGGAAATAATCATTGATGGGTGTTGTTTCAATTGAAGGCTCATTCGTAAGTCTTGAAAGATGATCTGCAACAACATTTTCAACGCCCTTTTTGTCCTTGATTGTCAAGTTAAATTCTTGAAGTAGCAAAATCCATCGTATTAACCTTGGTTTGGCATCCTGTTTTGACATTAAATATCTCACAGCAGCATGATCAGAATAAACAATAGTGGATGAACCAATTAAATATGAATGAAATTTATCCAATGCAAATATTACAGCAAGTAGTTCTTTCTCTATTGTAGTGTAATTCATTTGAGCACTATTCAAAGTTGTACTTGCATAATATATGGCAAAGGGCTTACCTTTCTTTCTTTGACCCAGAACAACATCAACGGCATAATCACTAACATCAAACATTAGCTCAAAGACAAAGACCAATCAGGGGGTTGCATTGTTAGAGCTGATTTCAAAAGAGTAGTTATTTTTTCAAAAGCTTTGTGACAATCTTTAGTCCATTCAATAGGTGTCTTTTATTAGGAGGTTACAAAGTGGTCTAGAAATGGTACTAAAGTCTTTATAAACCTCCTATAAAATCATGCATGTCCTAAAAAGGAACGAACTTCTCTAATTGTCTTTGGTGAGAGTAATTTTGAAATGACTTCAACTTTGGCTTTGTCAACTTCAATTCCTTTTGAAGACATAACATGGCCCAAAACAATTCCAGAAGTGGTCATGAAATGGCATTTTTCCCAATTTAAAACTAGTCATTTTTCTTTGCACCTTTCCAAAACTTTTTCTAGATTATCAAGACATGTATCAAAAGAATTACCAAATACATTTAAATCATCCATAAAAACCTCTAGACAATTTTCAACCATGTCACTAAAAATGCTTAGCATGCACATTTGAAATGTTGTAGGAGCATTACAAAGTCCAAAGGGCATTCTCCTAAGTGCAAATGTTCCAAATGAGCATGTGAATATGGTATTTTCCTAGTCTTCTAAGGCTATAGGGATTTGAGAATAGCCAGAGTAGCCATCAAGAAAGCAATAGCAGGGATGTCCAGCTACTCTTTCGAGAATTTGGTCTAGAAATGGAATGGAAAATTGATATTTTCTAGTGGCATCATTTAATTTTTTGTAATCAATGCACATGCGCCAACTAGATGGAATTCGTGTTGGGATTGGTTCATCTTTTTCATTTTTACAACAGTTATTTCAGATTTCTTTGGTACTACTTGTGTTGGACTTACCCATTTACTATTAGAGATAGGGTAGATAATTCTTACATCTAGTAGTTTAAGGACTTCATTCTTTACCACTTCTTTCATATAATGGTTTAGTTTTCTTTGTGGTTGATGGGTTGTTTTGGCATTTTCCTCTAAGTGTATTCGATGTGTGCAAATTAAAAGATTAATGCATTTTATGTCTTTTAAGGTTCAACCAAATGCAGTTTTATGCCTTTTTAGTACAGATAACAACTTACCTTCTTCATCATGCATGAGCTGGGAAGAAATTACCACCGGATATGTCTGCTGCTTTCCAAGATAAGCATACTTCAATTCTTCTGGTAAAGGCTTTAATTCGAGCTCTGGTGCTTTCTCTTCGTTTGGTTCTTCAGGTTGTACCGTCTCTTCAATTCTTCAGGTGTGGGCAAATGTTAAGTAATTCTTTAAACTTATCCCAACATTGGTAGAGTGTTTCTCCTTGTTTTTGAGTGAATGTGGTGATTTGTCTTTTGAAAGAATTAGTTCTGTGGGATGGGAAGAATTTTTTCAAAAATTGTGCTTGCATTTCATCCCAAGTTTTGATGGATTCTGACCTAAGATTTTGTAGCCAAGTTTTAGCTTTATCCTTTAGTGAGAAAGGAAAAAACTTAAGCCTGATTATATTCATGCTACAATTTTGATCAGTACATATGTTACAGACTTCCTCAAATTCCCTTAAATGCACGTATGGATTTTCAGACTCAAAACCATGAAAAGTATGAAGACGTTGAATGATATCAGGTTTGAAATTAAAACGTGATGCATCATGAGGGAAAACTATGCATGATGGTGACCCTGTTCTTGTAGGATGCATGAAGTCTCTAAGGGTCCTAGGTTGTTCATAAAGATTTTGCAAGGCTTGGTTATTTTCGTACTCTGAAAAAATTTCAGCTCCTATGTCAGCCATATCTAAGGGTGGTGAAGGTGATCTTCTAATTAGTCTGCCACTATTTGTACGAGACCAATGACGTATGCAATGCTAATGATGTGTGCTAAACCAATGATGCATAAAACGCTAAATGAAAATTGCAGAAAATAAAAATAAACTGGAAATTAAATAAGCAAAAATGCGAAATAAAAATAAACAAACTGAAAAATAAATAAATTAGGCGGTGAAACCAGCCATAAACAAAGAAATTAAAAGAAATAGTTTAGACGGTATTTTAATACCAGCCATATAATAAAACATAAAATTAAATAAATTAATGCACAAAAATAATAAACTGAAATTAAAATGCTAGGCGGTAGAACCGACCATATAAACAAAAATACATAAATTAACAAAATTTAAATAACAGTCAGGTGGTAGAACCGACCATTTAAAATAAATGTGTAAAGTAAATTGCAAAAATTTAAAGAAATAAATTCGATTTGGGGACTGATTTGCAAAGGTTTCTGGGCTAAAATAAAGCTTCTCACAAATTTTATGGATAATGTTAAAGTTTGAAAAGAGGAGGGGTGCTAACTGAAGTTTTGCAAAAAGAAAATAAAATAGAATCACGAAAAGATAGTAACGACAAAAATAGAATAAAATAAAATAAAAATAAAGTAAAGACAAACTAACACCAAATTTAGAAAACTCACTGGCAACGACGCTAAAAATTTGATATGACTCAAAAGTGTATTACTCCAAAGTATAAGAGTGTATAGTTATAATATAACCCGGTGAGTCCGGGGTTGAACCACAGGGAATTTTAAATCCAGTAGTCAATTTGTTAAAAAAAGAAAAATAATTGTGGGGGAAATGAAATTATTTGAAGTTAATTTAAAAATAGGCTAAGGTTACGAGATCCACTCTCTGTATTCAATCTATAATTTTAATACTCTCTCATTTATATTTGGTCTCACTTTTACCAGTTAATTATTATATCATTTAATTTTATGTGTGTGGATAAATATGGAATAAAGTACATAATGTGCCACACTATATTAATGTGTTAACATTGTGTCAAAATATCATATAGATCCTAAAGAAATTTATAAATTAACATGACATAAAAAATAACTAGAAAAGAATAAAACAAACTTTAAAACTCATTTGAGAAAATAATAAATTTAATAGTTTGAAACATTGAGCTACTCTCTTCACCTCAGCTTAGTAAAATTAGCCACTCATATTAAGAGAAAACACAACACTCTTTTTAATTGATAAACTTTTGAAATATGTTACAAAGAAAATTGATACAGACAGAAACAAGAAAAGAAAAGAAAGAAAAACAGAAATTCTTTAGTTCCCTCTTGGCTACAACTCTCTCTCTTGGCTTAAGCTTCTCCATGGCCTCTCCATTCATCGGCTTTTATAGGCAACAATTGCCTCCTCTTCATTTTTTTAATTCTTATTTAATTTATTATTATATTATTATTTTATAAATTAAATGAATATTGAGAAGTGTGATGGCCAGGAGGCGTGATGGCCTTCTGACTATCACCAACATGCTTGCCAATCCTTTTTTTTCTTTTTTTTTTTAACTTTTTTTTTCTTTTTTTTTTAATAATATCTCCTCGATTGATGAATTCCAAATTGCTCCAGCTATCTTTCTTTGTTCCCGCTTTCAACTCTAATTCCATTTTTATTTCTGAAAAATATTTACAAAATAAAAATTAACAAATTGTGAATTAATTTAACATAAAATATATTTGGGGAGTATTAAAATAATTTAGAAATAATGATCGCATTAATCGACACAATAAGTGAAAAACTAATAATTTTATCCTTATTAAATGTACAGTTTTTAGTGTCAATCAATTACAGACATGTGGACAGTCAATAACCAAAAAAGGGGTTATATGGTTATTACAACACATTATATTGACAACCTATGGGTGTTACGGAGTCGTATTATGAGGTAACACTTTTAATATTTATATTATGTTTATTTCAACATTAATGCATTGTAAGTATCTTTATTACATTATTCTTTGTTTTTTTTTTTGTATTATTAGGTCTATATATGTGCCAGCTCCTAAAGTGGTAAAGTAATATGTAATGTTCTGTATGATTGTTTGATTGATTGGAATATTGATAGGAGAGTGTCAAGTATGACTATGGATAATTATGCTGCTAATGATGTGATGATTAATATTTATTGGATAAATTTTTGCCAAGTTCATTGATTTTAGGGGGGAGACTTTTTCACATACGTTGTTGTGCTCATATCTTAAGTTTGATTGTGAGGGAAAAGATGTATGTGATGGATAAAAGTGTTGAAAATATAAGAGATAGTGTTAGTTATTAGACCGCTATATCCGAAAGAGTTGAAATTTTTGAGGTTGCAGTGCGCTAAATATGTATTAAAGAGACCAAACATTTGGTTCTTGATTGTAAAATTCGATGGAATTCAACTTACTTAATGCTCACTACTGCTTTGTTGTATAAAGATGCATTTGTTCGGTTAAGTAGGCTTGATAAACAGTATAAATATTTGCCTAATGAGTCGGAGTGGGATTTGACAAAGGTTTTGTGTGCCATTTGGATTTTTTTGTATGTTGACAGAAATTTTTTCTAGATCTCGATATCCCACCTCTAATTTATTTTTTCCTAAAATTTGTGAGATTAGATTGTCAATAAATTCATGGAAGACGTCACCTAATGTAAGGATTAGGCAAATGGCCGAAAATATGATTGCCATATTTGAAAATATTGGATGTTATTCATGGAGTATTAGCCATAGGAAATATATTAAATCCTAGGTAGGTGGAGCTGAGTACGAGTACTATAAATATATGCTAAATCCATTGTAAAAATCATCCGATCTTCAATCAAAATTTGAATTTTCTCGTTTCAAATACTAATTCAGAATTTGTTATACATTTTTTCTCTTCATGAGAACGCAAGTTAGAGCGACATCTAGCAAATCGCTGCGTCAATTAGTATAAGAGCCTTCCTCTGTATTAGGCGGAGTTTTCATGGTAACCATATGTATCCATTCTCCATCACCATTTTCCATTAAACAAAAAAAAAATCAAATTGAAACCCTAGACCTAGCCGCCGCCACTGTACTTACCACCACTTCGCAAATATCCAAACCACCTATCTCCACTACTATCCATCTCTATTTCAAAAAAAAAATGAAAAAAAAAAATTCATTTCCGTTCATCAACCAAAATCACCACCACAACACATCAAACCAACATCATCTTCTAGTCGATTTTGCCTACAAACCGCCAAGACTCTTTCAAGTCACAGCCACCGACACGTTCTTCGTATCTCCAGCCACCATATTCCATCAACTCTGATCCCATTTCCAGTCTCCAGTCACCAAATCAAGTAAGTTCTTTGTAGGTTTTGGGAAAAAAGAAAGAAAGAAAGAAAGAAAGAAGTTAGCAGAAGAGGACGAACTGAAGGAGGAAAAGAAAAAAGCCTAGTGAAGAATTAAGAAGCCGTGAGGTGAGAGCAGGAAGAAGTGAGTGAGTGTGTTGAGCAGGGTACATAGTATTTAAAAAAAAAAGTGAGTGTATGTATTTTGTGAAGTTTGCATTGAAAAAAAAAAGGTGTGAGTGTTTAAAAAAAAGAAAGAAAAGAAAGGTTGGCGTGAGTGTGTTGTGCTTTGTGAAGGGAATATTAAAAAAAAAAAAAAAGAGAGAAGAGAGACGTGATGAGAAGTGAGTTTGAGGCTTGTGTCTTGTGCCTTGAAAAAAAAAAAGTGTGTTGAAAAATTAAAAAAAAAAGGTTGTTTTGTGCTCCGTGAAGGGAGTACTAAAAAAAAGGAGAAAAGAGAGACGTGAGTGAGAGAAAAGTAAGGAGAAAATATTTTAAAAAAAAGGTGAGTGGGTATTAAAAAAAAGAGAGTAGGAGTTAAAAAGAAAAAAAAAAAGAGGTGTAAGTGTGTTGTACTTTGTGCTAGGGAATATAAAAAAAAGGTGGGAGTGTTTAAAAAAAAAAACAAAGAGAGAGGGTCGTGAGTTTTGTAAAAAAAAAAAAGGGGTGTTGTGCATGTGCAGGGAATTCAAAAAAAAAAAAAACAAACGTGGGTATGTGCATCTTGTAGGGTGTGCATGTGCAGGGAATTAAAAGAAAGAAAAAAGGGGTAGTGAGTTTTGAAAAAAAAATAAATAGTGCGTTGTGTATTTTGTTGTTACACAAACCAAAAAAAAAAAAAAAAGTGAGAGGTGTGAATCTTAAAAAAAAAGTGCAAATTTTTTTGTCAATTTTGAGTAAAAAAAAAAAAAGGAGGGTTTAGATTTTTTTTTTTTTTTCAAAGAAGGGATAGAATTTAGGAGGAATAATTGCGAGTGAAAAAAAAAATTAAAAAAAGAGAGTTTTTTTTGGGTAGTTTATTCTATAATTTTAAAAAAATCATAATTGTGTTAGTTTTGTTTTTTTATGTATATTTGTTTATTTAATTGAATTGTGAAAAAAAAGAAGTAAAAAAAAAGAAGCAAAGAAAAAAAAGAAAAAAAGAAAAAAAAAGAAAAATGTCAGATGAAGAATCCAACCAAGCTATGGGTACATTCACAACAAGAAAATCAGTTGTTGTACTTGAAACTAGATTACAGAATTTAGAAGTCATGCTTACAAATTTGACTCAACACTTCCTTGGTGGGCAAAACAATAATTTCCAACAACAAAGTCGAGTTGAAGTTGGAGCAGAACTAAGACAGCCCAATATTCCTCAAGGAAATTTCAGACTTCACCGGAATCAACTTTTCAACGAAGATTCTAGTGAAGATGATGAAGGACCAGTGCCACCAGAAAATAACCAAGGGCCTCGGCAAATTGACTACCGAATGAAAATTGAAATTCCACAATTTGATGGCCTATTCATGATCGAGGAATTTCTTGATTGGCTAGCTGAAGTTGAAAAATTCTTTGACTATTGGGGGACTAAGGAGCACATGAAAGTCAAATTGGTGGCCTATCGACTCAAAGGAGGTGCGCTTGCTTGGTGGGATCAATTACAAACAACACGAATTCGACAAGGAAAGCACAAAGTTTGAACTTGGCAACGCATGAGAAAATTAATGATTGAGCATTTTCTTCCTCCAGATTATGAGCAGACACTTTTCAGTCGGTATCAACATTGTCGGCAAGCCAACCGAATAGTACATGAGTATGTTACAGAATTTCACAAACTTGTTGCACGTGTGGATGTTCGTGAGACTGAAAATCAAAAGATTTCGAGGTTCATTGATGGACTTCGCACCAATATTCAAGATGAAGTATTCAAGCAGTCACATCACACTCTGTCTAGTGCAATACAACTGGCCTTGAAGATTGAAGCACAACTCAACAAAAGAGGCACCCGTATTCAGGTTTCTTCACAATCTTCTACACCACCACAAAAGCCTGACTGGAATAAAGGAAAGACAATAGCCAGACCACGTGAAGAAGTGCCTAGGCCAAATTTCTCCCAGAACCAACCGGCGGGACGATTACAAAATGAACCAGTGAACAAATCCAAATCCACCAATCCCTATGCAGTCCCAAGGGGAAACAAATGTTATCGTTGTGGTCAGACGGGTCATTACTCTAATCAGTGTCGACAAAGTAAACCGGTCAACTTGGCCACACATGATGATGACATTGAAGAAGAGGAGTATCCAGAGGATGATGAGTATGAAAAAGAAGACGAATTAGAGGAGTTCACCTATGAAGATGAAGGAGTATCATTAGTAATAAGACGACTAATGTATACCCCGAAGAAGGATGAAAGTATTCAACGACATAACATCTTCAAAACACAGTGCACGGTCAACCAACGGGTATGTGATCTTATCATTGATAGCAGAAGCAACGAGAACATAGTATCCAAGACCATGGTAGATAAATTGCAATTACCAACTCAACCACACCCATTTCCATACCGCATTGGGTGGATTAAAGATGTCGGCGAGACAAAGGTGACCGAACAGTGTCGTGTTCCTTTCTCTATCGGTAAGTATAAAGACGAGGTAATGTGTGATGTTGTTGATATGGATGCTTGTCATATGTTATTTGGTCGTCCTTGGCAATTTGATTTAAATACAGTGCATAATGGCAAAAATAATACTTATACATTTTATAAAGACAACATGAAGTTTATTCTTGCCCCAATGAAGCAGTCTAACACTCCAACATGCTCAAAGACCAGGAACAACCTTCTTTTGGTGCCCAAAGATGTTCTTATCTCACAAAGTGTACCAGATTCAATCCAACCTTTATTGGTAGAATTCACTGATGTTGTTCCCGATGAATTACCAATTGGATTACCTCCGCTTAGAGATATCCAACACCACATTGATCTTATTCCTAGAGCAAGCTTACCAAACTTACCACACTACCGCATGAGCCCTAAAGAATATGAGATTCTGCATGAACAAGTTGAAGATCTTCTCAAGAAAGGCCTGGTTCGAGAAAGTATGAGCCATGTAACTGTACCCACACTCCTAACTCCAAAGAAAGATGGAAGCTGGAGGATGTGCATAGATAGTCGAGCCATCAACAAGATTACGGTACGATATCGTTTTCCTATTCCTCGATTAGATGACATGCTTGACAGATTAGGAGGGTCAAAATTATTTTCTAAGATTTTTTTGCGGAGTGGGTACCATCAAATTCGGATTCGCCCTGGTGATGAGTGGAAAACAACATTTAAAACTCATGAGGGTCTGTACGAGTGACTAGTTATGCCCTTTGGTCTATCGAATGCTCCAAGCACTTTCATGAGGTTAATGAATCAAGTATTTCAACATTTCATTGGAAAATTTATTATTGTTTATTTTGATGACATATTAATTTACAGCCATAGCGAGGAAGATCATATTCAACATTTGAAGGAAGTATTTGAGATTTTACGAAAGAACAAGTTGTATGCCAATCTTAAAAAATGTAGCTTTATGAAAGAGAATTTAATTTTTTTGGGCTTTGTTGTAAGTTCAGATAGAATTAAAGTCGATCAAGAAAATGTGAAAGCTATTTGAGAATGGCCGACACCGAAGATAATTTCAGATGTTCGAAGTTTTCATGGCCTCACAACCTTTTACAGACGATTTAAGATTTATGGAAATGAAGCTACTTATCAAGCCGAAAGGGAATTTAACCTTCTTAGTGAAGTGGTGAAAGAATATGAATCAAAGCATGTAGCAAGTGAAGATGGAGGAGATTTTGAGATGGAGAGTTCTTCTCAAGGTATGTCACAAGCTCCTATTTTTAAGGATTCAAGAATGGCCGATGAATGAGACTCATTTGTTTCCAAAGAAATCAACTATAAACAAGCTAAGTCTGAATTGGAGACCTACCTAGATGAGGGAGTTTTGACTACTACTAGCAATTTCGATATTTTGTCCTGATGGAAGAATAATAAGGGCAAATATCTGATACTTGCTTAGGTTGCTAAAGATTTCTTAGTCATTATTGTGTCTACTGCTGCTTCTAAGTCTGCTTTCAACAGCAGAGGTAGGCATTTGAGTACTCATCATAATAGATTTCATCAAAACACTATGGAAGCATTAATATGTACTCAAATTTGGTATTGGACTAAAATCAAAGGTAAAAACACTAATTTCATTTATTCATACAATTAAATATTTTTATATTTTTGCACTAACAAAGCACTTAATGAATTTTTTTATTTTATGTTTTCATTGTTAAATCGTGAGCTACTTAAACGGTTTGCAGAACAAATTATGAATGATGGAGTAGAAGATCCTAATGATTGAAAATATAGTGGCATAATGTGTTCGACTCGAAGCTTGCAATTTCCATAGATTTGTAGTGTTTTTATTTGTGGATTTTAATGGCGGTGTTCTTGAATTTATGTTATTTGTTATTTTTTATTTATATTGTAGTATTTTTATTTGTGGATTTATATGTTATTATATGTTATTGATGTTGAATTGTTAATTATTGAATTATGATTGAATTTTATTTAAAATTATTAGGTAAATTGTTAGAGTTTTAAATTATATATTAAATTATTAAATTTTAAGTTTTACAGATTCGGATATCCGGAATATCTGCCCCCATTCGTTGTGGATATTACCCGCATTCGGATCCGAATGCCTAAATGTAAATTTGGATCCGGATTTTGCCAACCCTATTTGCAATTTTGCATGCCATATCTTTTCAAAATTGTTTTGATAAAGCTCTTTTGTGATAATTTAATAATACCCCAAGAACTATTCCAATGTATCTGCATGCTTAATAAAAAAGAGGCATCACTAAGATCTTTCATCTCAAAATTCTTAGATAGGAATCTCTTAGTATCGTGCAATAAGCCTATATCATTACTGGCAAGCAAAATGTTATCGACATATAAAATGAGAAAAATATACTTGCTCCTATAGAACTTATGGTATATGTAATCATCAACCAAATGTATCTCGAAACTGAATGAGATGATCACCTGGAGAAACTTAAAATACCATTGTCGAGATGTTTGTTTGAGCCCATAAATGAATTTCTTAAATTTGCAGACCATATTTTTGAATCTCCGGACATAAGGTTTTCTTATTATACCATATAGATCATCTCATCAATGTCACTATTGAGAAACATTGTGTTCACATCCATATGATGTAAGTTAATATTGAAATGCACTATTAATGCAATTATGATCCTGAAAGAGCCTTTTGAAGAAACCAAAGATAAAGTCTCTTCATAGTCTATGCCTTCTTTTTGTGTAAAGCCCTTTGTGACAAGACATGTTTTGCACATTTCCGCATTGCCTTTTAAACCCCTGTTGGTCTTAAATATTTACTTGCAACTAATAGGTTTTGCATCATCTAGCAATGAGACAAGATCTCATACATCATTGTGCTTTATGGATTTCATCTCCTAATTCATGGCAACAATCTACTTCTAAGAGTTAGAACTTTCCATAGATTGATGGAAATTGATTGGATCATTTTCTATTTCTTCATTGTCTACCTTACATTCTTGGAGAAATACAATGTAGTCATTTGGCACTATACTTTTCCTTTCTCTAGTGAATCTAAATGGCATAGGTTCTTAAGATGGTAGAGTTTTCTATTCTAAAAAAAAATCTTGTATAGGGGTTCTTCAACATTGTCTTGATCTATTATGTCTTGAACAAAGTCAAGAATGAGACCCAGATAAATGTTAATAATATTTATGGAAATATCAACATATTCATCTTCAAGGACAAAGTCACTGTATCTTCCCTGCAAGCTCGACATCCTCAAATAACTGAACATTTTCTTACTCGAAAATCAACTTAGTCATGGGATCATAAAACCTAGACCCCTGGATCGTTTAGGTTATCCACTAAAATAGCAACTCACCGTTCTTAAATCCAATTTCTTCTTATTAGGCCAATAAGGCCTTGCCTCTGCTGGACACCCTCAAATATGTAAGTGCTTTAGACAAGACTTCTTGCCTATCCAAAGCTCGTAAGCGATTTTGACAGCTGTTTTAATTAGAACCCGATTAAGGATATATGTTGTAATCTTAAGCGCTTCTTCTGATATTGACTATAGTAAGGTAGAATGACATATCATACTACTCATTATGTCTTTAAGCATCTTATTTTATCTTCTAGCAACACCATTCATAGTGAGAGAAGCCGACATAGTGTGTTGTGGGATGATACTACATTCCTCTAGGAGCTTAATAAATGGTCCTAGATGTTGTTCACCTTAATTGTCGTATTTGCCATAGTATTCACTATTACAGTCAGATTCGATGCTTTTAATTCTTTTGCTGAGTTGGTTCTCAACTTCAGCCTTAAAATTGTTTATAAACGTCATAAAATATTGTCGATCATTCCAAGTAGCCAAGGGGAATAACCTACAAATATCCGTCTAAAGTCTTGTTGGTCTCAAATCTCCTTTTACTAGTTTATTTTCCCTTTATACAGTTAGCATAAATATTAAAATATGTAAAATCTAAGAGGTCGAGAATTTCATTTGACACAAGTTTCTCTATTTTCCATATGAATAAATGACTCAATCTCTTGTGCCATAATGCAGTCTAATTCTCATTGGTTAATCTTCTTCTTAAACCTTGTGTGTTGAATTATAGGGATTCATTAAATGAAGTAATTGTATCAAGCATATAAAGATTATCATCGCTTGACAAAGAACCGGAACCAACTGATCTTGAATCATGAAACAAACTAAACTTTTCATTTTCAAATGAATAAAAATAATCAAATTTAACCAAAGCGGAAATAGAAGTCAAATTTTGTCTAAAAGACAAAACAATAAATGTTTTATCAAGATTAAAATAAAATCCAATCCAAATAAAATTTGTTCATTAATAATAATACAAAATTTTCAATTACTTCAAATTCAACCTTCTCGCCATTGCCCACATAGATGTATCTTCACCGTCATTGGGCTTTCAATAATTCAGGCAACCCTAAATAAATACACTAATGTGAGTTGTTGCATTAGAATCTATCCACCATGTGTGTCTAGGTACTGAAATAAAGTTAACCGCAAACCAAATGAAACCATGCCCTTTATCTTCGGAAAAGAAACAACTAGTACCTTTCAGATCATCTATTTTTTGTTGTTGTTTCTTTTGAGGTGCTATATATGCAGCTTTCTTATCCTTCTTCCTTTTTTTGCCCTCGCGCTTTCCTTTATATCTTATTAAAATTAAATTTGCCAAAAGAGTACATGTTTCTACCTTTTCATTCTTAGCAAATCTCCTTTAAATGTCTGCAAGGAATTTCTTAGTCATAATTGTCTTTTTAGACATTAAGCCATTGATGCTTCCAGAATGGTTTTTTTCATGATCATGATACACATGCAATTTAATCTTTCCTACCTTTCTATTTCCCTTTTATCATCAAGGTACTCTCATCGGTAATAGGTGGGTGAGAATCAAACTTTAACACAAGGTTAAGATCTATGATTGCAATTAAGAGGTTCTCTTGCCAAAACTTAAAGTTAGAGCTATTTAGAATAAGAATAAAATTGATGTTGGTCATACTATTAGCAGAAGTCATAATTGAACAGAGAAAAACAAATAATCAATACAAGCTCATATAAGTCTTAAAACAAAAAATAAATTCAAATAAAGTAAACCCCATCTCAAGATATCGGGCACTCCATTAATATTTTATCTCTAAAAAAATATTAACTTGTAAATGATATCTTGTGTAGTAATTAAATACTGATAATAATAACATGTCAAATAATAAATCTTCCTTTGGGTCGGTCTATTTGCATCCTCAGAATATTATTAAACTCTCCTAGAACAGTACATCTTTTCAAATAGCATCTTTACTTATGATAAATAAATGGAGTTAATTGAGATTTATGCACTAATTTAGGATGTGATACAAGGAATTTTGTGAAAGAGTTGAGAATCAAATCAAATTTTACATGATGTAGAAGTATATTATTTAGAGTTATGTGGTCAGAATCTATAATATCATATACAATTTTTATATTTGACAATGAGTGAAATAACAATGTGACAACAAAGTGGAACAACTAAATATTCATTATGTAAAAAGGGTTATCTTACTACCATTTTTTGAATATTTATTTTCCTTGCTAGGAGAATATTTATTTTCATTAAAGTCTTCTTCCATCATTGTAACCTACAAATATCACCACCATGCTTTGTCTTCTTACTTTTCATTTGTTAATAATATAATTAACATAATCTAAAAAGTTAATCACAAATGTCGCTAACAATTTCTCTAACATGACTTTTACAAACCTCAGATTTTTCTTTTCTTGATTAAGATTTTTTGTTGCTGTCATCTTCTCTTTGGAAGATTTGCCTATGGGCAACAACTTATATAGTAACTTGAAATCTTGAACAAAACTTTGTAATCAATAAATTAAAAAATCATAGAAAGTGATGAAAATAATGTTATTTACTTTTTAAGTATATGTAGTACTATCTTATTTTTTATATAAGTTGTATTTAGGATTAGGGGTATTCTGGTTTTCAGTTTTCATAAGCAAAATTAGTCAGATTCATTGTTTATAGTAGTATATTGTACCATGTGAGATCTCATCATCTGTCAGATTTAATAAGTTGAATTGACTTTCACATCTAAGATTCAAAATCAAATTTAAATGAAATGCTTGTTTTGTTTTAGTCTATCTCAAGCCAAATTCAGTGTGTCCTATTAAGACCAAATTTTAGTTATAAATAGAATGAACACTTTATGTTTATAGTAATTTCGATGTGTTGATATTGTTTATTGCATTTTTATATAGAGATGAAAAGGAGAAATTATGACCATACAAAAGCTATTTGGGATACTAAGTCTCAAGATACATTTATTAAGATGTGTATAAAGAAGGTGGAAGTTGGAAATCGTCTAGGGACTCATTTTTCTAAAGTTGGATGAACTAAATTGACTATAAACTTTAGTAAAAGTAAATCATCGCACCTATGGTCCAACTAATTAGGAGAGAATCAATGTATTTCTTTTTTGGAGTGATTCATCCTTCCTGAACACAGTAATGTTGGAAGATCACGTACTAAAGTTAAATTGAAAAATAAGTGGTATAACCTAAAAAATGAGTGCAAAATCTTAAGGAAACTAAAACAAAAGGAAATGGGTTTAGGATAGGATCTTGATTCGAAGACTATTAGTGCATCTTTAGAATGGTGGAGTACTACACTAAAGGTGTGTATATTATTTGATAGTTTAGAATATTTTCCTTCATTAGGATCTTGAATTCACTTTAATATAATATCGACATACGAAGGAATTTCCTAAATCAAGTAGAATAGGAGTGGAAGGTATTGATCCAGAGCTAGGGAAAAAATTAAATAAAATGTTCTTAAATACCACAGCCATGGGTAAACCATACTTGGGGACTGTATGAGCGTACTAAAACATCTACTACCAATCATATTTAAGTCGAAGAAAGTACTGGTAATTCCGATGAGTCTGTTTCCACTAAAGCTATTAAAGGGGAAAAAATGGTAAAAGAGCAGTTACAGAAAGGAGGAAAATGGGAAGAGCTATAAAGCTATCACGAAAAATTGATGACCATGTTGATGTTGTAGAAAGTGTAAAAGATAAAGGAATAATGAAAAAGCTTCAACTTTATTCAATGATTTTTCACCATTATATATACACGAGTGAAGTAAATTAAAAAATGAAAGTTTGACTATAGACAAGCTATATTCTAAGAGTTATTTACGTAATAATGATCAATATACAAGTTGGAAATTAAAAAGTCAAAGCCAATAATTATGGAGACCATAATCATTGGAATGTGTTGGCATAATCATGGAGACTATAATGATTTGATTCCATCATGAGGACCATATGTTTGACTATAAAGGAATAATGAAAAGCTTCAACTTTATTCAATGGTTTTTCATCATTATATATACACGAGTGAAGTAAATTAAAAAAGGAAAGTTTGACTATAGACAAGCTATATTGCAGGAGCTATTTATGTAATAATGATCAATATAAAAGCTGGAAATTAATAAGTCAAAGCCAATAATTAGGGAGACCATAATCATTCGTATATGTTGGCGATAATCATGGAGACTATAAAGATTTGATTCCATTATGGGGACCATATGTTTGACCAAAATCATTGAAATATGTTTGGTGAGAATTCATCCTTAATATGCCCCCTCAAGATTGAGCTTCCATCAAGAACGTCAATCTAGACCGCAAATAATCAAAACGTTGGAAAGAAAGTGGTTTAGTGAGAGCATCAGCTAGTTGATCTTTTATGGAAATATGAGACACCTGTAGAAGGCCTTTAGACGCTTGATCACAAACAAAGTGATGATCAATAGCAATGTGTTTCATTCGAGAATGAAATACCAGATTTGCACAAACATAAGTGGCACCAATATTATCATAATATATGGTTGAAGGGGAGGGTAGTGTGACGTGCAATTCTCTTAAAAGAGATTGCACCCAATTAACTTCGGTAGTAGTAGAAGCTACAGCCCGATATTCAGCTTCAATGGATGATCGAGCTACAGTACACTGGTTTTTCGAGCACTAAGAGAATGGATTTTTACCAAGATATAAGACAAAGACTATGGTAGAGGTGCGATCATCACGATTTACAGCCCAATCAGAATTAAAAAAACCATGAAGAATTAATGGACATTGTCGATGTAAAAAGAGACCATGATGGAGTGCATGTTTGAGCTACTACAATAACCTTTTTATGGCAGCCCAGTGAGTTTGTGAGGGAGAGTGCATGAACTGTGAAAGTTTGTTCACAGCATAAAAGATATCCAATCGAGTCAAAGATAAATATTGAAGTGATCTAATCACACAACGATATTCAGTAGCATCTGCAGGTGGAGAATTATCCTTTAAGACAAGGGTAGTTGAAGTAGAAAGGGGTGTAGTATTGATTTTAGCCCCATCCATTTTTGTACGCTCAAGGATATCTCGAATATATTTTTGTTGGTTGAGGAAAAGACCATTATTGGTTGAAAATAACTTCCACACCTAAAAAATAATGAAGAGCGACCATATCTTTGACCGAAAATCGGGAGGAGAGAATCTAAATGAAATGTGCAACCGAAGTAGAGCAACTCCCAGTAATAATTAAATCATCAACATATACAAGGAAATACATTATGATGCCAGCCTTGTGATAGACAAATAAAAAGGTGTATGGCCGTGAATTAACAAACCTATAGACAAGTAAAAAAGAACTCATCTCCTTGTATCAAGCTCAAGGAGCCTGTTTGAGACCATAAATAGCCTTACGCAACCTGTAAACATGTGAGGAAAAGTTAAGATCAACAAAACCAGGTGGTTGAGCCATATAGACCTCCTCTGATAGACTTCCTTGTAAAAATGCATTATTAACATCTAATTTATATTCCAGCCTCATGCAAGAGCAAGACATAAAACCATCTGAATAGTTGTAGGTTTAACCACATAACTAACTGTCTCAGTAAAATCAAGGCCAAGGTGTTGTAAAAATGCATTATTAACATCTAATTTATATTCCAGCCTCATGCAAGAGCAAGACATAAAACCATCTGAATAGTTGTAGGTTTAACCACATAACTAAATGTCTAAGTAAAATCAAGGCCAAGGTGTTGATGAAAACCCTTGGCGACTAGTCTTGCCATAAATCGCTCAATACTCCCATTTGGTTTTCGTTTGATTCTGAAAACCCATTTGCAACCCACAACATTTTGAGATGGATTTGGAGGCACCAACTCCCATGTGCCATTTCAAACAAATGTCGTAAACTCTTCACGCATAGCCATTCTCCATTTAGGATCATTTAAGGCTTAAGAGACACAAGATGGTTCATATGATAAAGGTAGCGGTTGTTTGGTGGTTACATGAATCTGTTTGTGTTTGAAAATGTTATTTTGAGAGCAAATTGTCATTGAGTGAGTTCGTAAGAGCACAAGTGGGTGCAATGGTAAAGGTAGCTCAATAGGTAATAATGGGGTAGACTCAGCATGTACAGAATCAGTAGTGGATGAAGATGAATTATGAGAATCTGCACAAGAGGCAACATGATTAGAGGAACTAATAAAGACATTACCTTTTTTAGTAACCTTTGATGAAGCATGTAAATTTCTAGCATCATGTGCAAGCAATTATGGTAACGCACTCTTAGGCAATATGTGTGAAGCACTAGGAATAGAAAAATGTGGTGGAGTTAAAGAAGTAACTAAAGACTCAAATAGACCCCAAGAATTGATGCTAGAAGTAGTGACCTGTGATTTATTTTTATCAATTAATTGGAATGGATATTCATTTTCATTAAACTGAACATGACGAGAGATAAAGACATGGTTTGTGATGGGATCAAAACACTTATATGCACTTTGTGAAGAGGAGTATCCAACAAAAACACAAGCACGAGATTTTGGTTCAAGTTTATTTTTAATGTAAGGTTTTAGCCATGGATAACATAAACACCCAAAAATTCTCAGTTTTTTGTAAGGGAAATTATCCACCGTCCACCCATTTTTTCTAACTTTTTCAAAAATTCACAATTTTTTTTTTGGCTGAAATCCACCTGAAATTACATTTCTTTTCACTTTTCCACTTCTGTTTGGAGACCATTAAGAAAACTAACAGAATATTGTGTAAATGACTTTTTTACTCTTAAATGTAAAAAATAAATTATCCACCGGCCACCTTTTTTTGTATTTTTTCAAAAATACACAATTCTTAATTTTTTTTAACTCCACTTGAAGTTATATTGTTTTGCACCTTTCCACCACTGTATCGTTGTGAAACAAGAATTTTACCCTTATATGTCAACAAAGTTCTAACGGTGTTATAATGAGAGTGGACCAATGAAAAAAAAATGTTAACTTCATGTGGATTCCAGCAAAAAAAAAAATCTGTATTTTTGAAAAATGTGAAAAAATTGGTGGACAGTGGATAATTTCTCTTTTGGTAATTGGGTGATAACCTAAAAAGTTTTTAAAATAGTGTCTGATAATTAAGAGTAGCAGTAGGGTGATGATTAAGTATGTAGCAGCTTGGAAGGCATAACTCCAAAATGACAAAGGCATAGAGGCTTGGTGAAGTAGAGTTGGCCCAGTTTCAACGACATGGCGATGTTGACGTTCAGCAACACCATTATGTTGAGGTGTATGGGGAGGAGTGGTTAAGTGAGAAATCCCATGGGAAGTAAATAATGATTTTAATTTTTGATATTCACCTCCACCATCGGAATAAATTGAAATAATGGGTGTTTTGAAAAAAATTTCCACCAAAGCTTTAAACTTGAGAAATACATCAGACACATTAGATTTCAAACAAAGTGGGTAGAGCCAAACATATTTAGTAAAATGATCCACAAATATTACATAATATTTGAAATCACCAACAAATTCAATTGGAGTAGAACCCCAAACATCAATGTAAAGAATTTCTAATAGACATTTACTACGAAGTGTTGACATATGAAATGGAAGCCTATGTCTTTTATTACAAGAGCAAGACTCACATGAAACGAAAGAAGAATTAGAAGACAGTGACGAGAGAGAGTGCCTTTTAATGAGAAATTGCAAAATTCGACTATATGGGTGACCAAGACGTCAATGACAATCAGTGGTTGAGTGTTTAACACCTACAAAAGCCACTGGAGAGGTACCAGTAAATTCATGCCGCATCAATCGCCACTCATAGTTATTATTCTTATTTGGTCTTTTGAACAGTGTCGCCCATGTGCACAAATCCTTCACAAAAAAGCAAGTGGGTGAGAACTCAATAGAAGCATTATTAGATTTACATCATTGAGAGACAGAAATTAAATTTCTTTTCATAGAACGTACACAAAGAACGTTTTTAAGGAAAAAAATGTGAGAGGGTAAAGAGAGCTGGGTTGTCCCAATATGAGTTGTTTTTAACCCAGATCCATCACTTAATATGATATCATTAGGGCCTTCATAATTTGAGTGAAGAGATAAATTTTGTAAATCTATAGTGACATGATGAGAGTCTCATGTATCAAACTGCCAGTTTGGATTCTGATTCTTGGAAGAAGTGGCATAGTTGGCAACTGGAACAATTTTAGGAGCAGGCTTAACATGAGGACATCATTTTGCAGAGTGGCCCATCTGATCACATAACTAGCACTTCACTTTGGACCAATCTACTTTACTATTTGGGTTTTTTGGAAAATTGTTATTAATATTGGACAGCCATTGGTTTCCAGCCTTGCCATTTCTTGATCTGTTTTTCTGGGTGAAATTGGTTGTTATAGGAGAAAAGGCGCCTTTGGAAGATTCACGATGGAGAAAATCTTTATACTCCACAATTTTTTCATGAAGAGCTTCAAAGGATATAGGTTGTTCTCTGGCACGTATTGCCCCTACAATTTCTTTGTACTCCGATCCAAAACCATTAAGGCAATGACGAGTAATATCATTATCATCTAGCAGGGCCCCAACTAGAGCCAATTGATCAGCAATAATTTTGACTTCTTGAAGAAATTTAGTGACAGATTTGTTACCACGAGTTGTGTTTGAGAGCTTTTCTTTAAGTGACATAAGTCGAGACCGAGAACGTTTGCATAAGTTTGAGCAATCTTGTCCCAAGCCTTACGAGAAGTTGTTGCAGAAGCAATGAAAGGCATGAGAGGCTCAAATAATGAGGCAAAAATAACATAGAACAGAAGTTGATCCTGTTGAACCCAATGAGAATAAAGTGGATTCGGAGTAATGACCCCATTTTGGGTTTCAGTGGCTTCTGGACATGGAGTACCACCATTTAAATAACCCAAAAGATTGTAGCCAAGTAAAAGAGAATTAAATTGAGTACACCAAGAGGGGTAGTTTGTTGGAGTAAGTTTTAATGGCAATTGAGCGACTACGTTAATGATAATAAGGGGAGGTAGGTTGATGTTGGAAGTGGCTCCAGTTGTTGGAGTGGTGATCTTAGAATTTTGAGTAGTATTGGCAATTTGTTCAGCCATGATAAAATTAGGTTTGAATCACTCGTTGGAGGTTTGATGCTCTGATACCATGAAAAAGATAAAGGAATAATGAAAAGCTTCAACTTTATTCAATGGTTTTTCATCATTATATATACACGAGTAAAGTAAATTAAAAAAGGAAAGTTTGACTTTAGACAAGCTATATTCCAGGAACTATTTACATAATAATGATCAATATACAAGTTGGAAATTAATAAGTCAAAACCAATAATTGTGGAGACCATAATCATTGGGATATGTTGACGATAATCATGGAGACTATAAAGATTTGATTCCACCATAGGGACCATATGTTTGACCATAATCATTGAGATATATTTAGTGAGAATTCATCCTTAATAGAAAGAAGCACTATAATTACCAACTCACAAGATGATACAAGTGGTGCTAGTGTTGTTGAAGCATTAGGCATTGTTGCATCTTTACTTAAGGCTGAGGCTAGGATGTTTATGATTATTTGCTAGTTGACTGTTTTTAGACAAAGTGAAAAGTCAAGCTTAAGTGGCTCAATTATGAGAAAGTTCAGGGCCTATAAACATTGCTTTGGAGGAAATAAAAACTTATTGTTGAGTTGTAATGACTATCACTTTTTAGTATATATGTATAACTTTATTTTAAAGTTTCAATTTAGAAAAAACTTCTGCATGTTGAGTTGACATTTGAATACAAATTTTTCTTGAAAGTTTTAATTTGTAAGTTGCGTTTTAGTTATTGTTTTAAAGTTTTGTAGTTGTTGTGATGATGATATTTATAAAAAAAATTATTACAGGTTTGCTTTAAATATGGATAAGTTAGACAACAATGAGGAGTTTGATAAGCTTTTGTATATCACAACTAGTTTCATTGAGTATTACCATCTCTGTTATATACACAATGATCCATGCATGAATTTTGCTCAAATTAGCTGTAAGGGGATAGTGGATGTCTTAGAAGGAAATAGAAATCGATTTCAAATATGTCTTAGAAGGAAATAGAAATCGATTTCAAATATGTTTAAGATGGAGAAGGATTATTTTTTTAGACTTTGCATTGATTTACAAATTAACTATTACTTGAAAGGTTTAAGGAAAATGAAAGTTGTTGAGAGCTTATAGATGTTTTTGCATACTCTTGGACATGGTGTTGGAAATAGGTCATTACAAGAGTGGTTCCAACACTCTGGTGAGATTGTAAGCAGATGTTTTAGCCAAGTATTAGATGTTGTGTGCCTTATGACTAAAAATATAATAAAGCCATTAGATCCTGAGTTTACTAACATTCCAGCAAAGATTTTGGAAGATCCTTGACATATGCCTCATTTTAAGGTAATTATTTCTACACTTATTGCTATTTATATTTTGATATATATAGATAAAGACACTGGAAGCTTATATATATATATATATATATATTTATTTATTTATTTATTTATTTTCAGGATTGTATAGAAGTTATAGATGATCAAATTCCTGCAACAATACCTCTTAAAGGTCAAATATCATACATCGGCAGAAAATGAATACTAACTAAAAGCATTAAGGCTGCATGCAATTTTTATATGCAATTATATTTGCAATTGCTAGATGGGAAGGTACTCATGATGTAAGGATATTTATGACAACCATTCGTAATTGTAGGTTGAATTTTCCATGAACTTTAGAAAATAATATTTTTCAATAAAATTTTATTCTTTATTACTATTATTATTTGTGCATTTTTTTTATTTTTTTAAACACATTACAACTAAACATATCTTAATGTAATAGGAAAAAATTATATTTAGTAGATGTAGGATATCCTTAAGTTAAAGGATACTTGGGACTATACAAGGGTGAGAGATATCATTTGGAAAAGGTAGCCAACCAATTAACCAATGAGAAGTGTTCAACCATGTGCATTCTTCACTCAGAAGTGTTATCGAATGTACTTTTGGAGTATGGAAACAAAGATGGAGAATTCTAAGAGATATGCTAAGATATCCGTTCAAAAAGTAAGTGAAGATAGTCATTGCAACTATGGCATTGCATAATCACATTAGGAAGTTTGCTTTGCATGACCATCATTTTGAAGAAACTGAAAATGACTCGAATTTTGTTCCAGATGAAGAGACAAACATGGAGGTTGTCATTCAAGAAAAAGATCATGGTAGTAAGGCTCCTGAAGATCAAGAGATGGAGAGATTCAGAAATACCATTACTATAACTTTAATGAGTGGATAGTATTTTTGTTATAAATAAACAGATCTATAGTATTACATTTCTTTGAACTACTTTGATTATGATAGTTTAAGTACATGAGGGTTTATATAAAGATTATCTATCATTCGAATATTATTTCCATGAATTTAATTGCTCAGTTATTTATATTTTTTTGCATTTAATTTATTAAATTTTTTATATTAAAAAACATTAATTAATTAATTTAATAATAATATATATTAATATATATGTATATTATGTGCTGTAGATAATAAAATTTTTATATGTAGAATTTATTGCAAAATGGAAAAATTATTAAAAAGTTAATGAAAAATTATTTAAATATGTAATAAAGAAAATAGATATACCATAAAAAAAGTAGTAAATAAAATAATTTAAATAATAATATTTTAAAAAATTACAAATAAGTAAACAAGTTTATTTTTATCATTATAAATTGAACATTACACTTTTTACTCCACTTACCAAACATCTATAGCAAACCATTCCAATACTGATTGTCAATTAATTTTTATTTACCAAACATCCTCCTAAATTATTTATAAAACTGGTTTTTAAAAAATCAAAGAGTTAACTCCTAGCCAAAGCCAAGCAAATGCAATTCCAAACATGCCCAAATGGGTCGACACCGTACCCGAACTAGACCCATCAGTACCATCAAATCCCATACCCAATCTACCCATCATCCCACCGCCAAGTCCAACACCTAATTCTCAGATTTAACATTTTCTCACTGACTTGATGGAACAACATTACAATTTACAAGTGCTTTAGCTCAACAACAGCAGTACAGTACCCGCGACATACAAGAAGAAAGAAGCTTCATCATCATCAGACATCCAAACAATGAGAAGGTACAAACAAATTATTTTCCCGGAAACTTAAAAGTTTTCCATCTAAACAAACACAAACTCAATGTTTAATTAATTAATTTATTTATCATATATTAATATTGATTGATTTGTTCAATTCTTTGCAGGTACGGCCACCACAGATTGCACGGGAAGCAAGGAGGATTGAAAGGAATGTTAGGGAAGTTATCGATTGCGGTTGTTGTTCTACTGATCTGCACTCTCTGTCTCTTGTTTTCTGCTACTACTATTGGCGGAGGTCACGGATCCTACTCTGCAACGAAGGTTACTTTAGTTACGTTAGAAGTGATTTAAAGTTTTTTTGGCTGCTGAGAAAATGCAGGAAAATGAATCGAAAGTATCAATGGAATTAGTGAAGTAGGATATTTTATTATTTTATATGAACTGAGGTTAATTATGAAAAATATGAAGGTCGATAATATTAAAAGTTTTATTGAACTACTCACCAATGAATCTGTAGTAGTGAAATTTTCAATTGGAAGTGATTTGCTTTTGCTTTTAGCAAAAATGTTAAGAAAATGCAAGGAATGTTTGCTGATCTGTTTTTGTTTTAAACAATGACTAGGTGTATGCTTACAGAAGCATATGAAGCTTTTCTATTGACTATATTTTCTTTTTCTTTCAGTAATTTACCTTAGGCCTGTAAGAGATCTACTGTATGTGATAGATATAGGTCCTGCTCCTTTTGAGGTATCAGTGTTGTGCTTATAATCGCTGCAATTAAATTCACTACACTAGCATATTGCTGCATCTTTTTGGGGACTCTTTTGAAGATATGTCAGTTTCATGAACGTCATACTGGAATATGGATCCATGAGACTCTGGATAGAGTAAATGCAATTTGTTTGAACATAAATATATAATTGCAGAAACATGTTTATATTTAAGCTCCTTTCCTTTCTGTGAGCTTGCTTCGCATAATTTTTTGTCCTTATAGCTTATCTATTCTTTTGTTGCCATGCTTAAGCAGATCAATGTAGAAGAACTCTGGGGAAGTGCTAAATCTGGCGGTTGGAGGCCTTCATCTGCTCCAAGATCTGTCTGGCCCCGTATGGTGTTTCTTTTTTTTTTTTTTTTTTTGATTAATTTTTAAAAATCTTTTTTTCCTTTTAAATTTTCTAAAATAGATGTCAGAAGCACTAGGTTATTGAGAGATACATTTCAGCTAATTCTGATTACACTATTCTATACTCTTTAAATTGTGGCAGCTCCTCCACGAGAGAGCAATGGTTATCTGCGTGTTCGTTGTAATGGTGGTCTGAATCAACAGCGTACTGCGGTTTGTACCCCATTCTTCCTGTGAAATATATTATAGATATACCTATGCAAGGGTTTCTCTTGATAATTCTATTGGGGGAAAGAGAGTTTCTCTTAATAATTCTATTGGGGAAAAGAGAGATTAACATTTTACTTCTTGCAGTCGCTCCATGTTTTCTTCTTTTCTTTATCCTTTCCTTTTCCATTTTCTAAATTTTTGATAATGCAAATGAATTATTATTATTTTTTTTTGATGTCGCTAAGCTGGATTTTTTTAAAAGATTGAAAGAATGAGTTAAATGGTGGTAGAAATTTTAATTGATAATCTTACCTATTTAATGGATTTCTTTGTGTAATTAACATGTATTGTTATTGATGTTCTAGATCTGTAATGCGGTTCTTGCTGCCAGAATCATGA
This sequence comes from Citrus x changshan-huyou, assembly GCA_039657385.1. Classification (NCBI taxonomy): domain Eukaryota; kingdom Viridiplantae; phylum Streptophyta; class Magnoliopsida; order Sapindales; family Rutaceae; genus Citrus; species Citrus x changshan-huyou. Next base: position 14,119,874 of record CM077555.1, read on the forward strand.
ATGCTACACTTGTGCTGCCTGAATTGGATGCAAACTCCTTCTGGCATGATGACAGGTATCTTGTTCTCAGTGTTTTTAATTCTTTTCTACTTTTTTAATCTTTTTAATTGTTTAAAATATCTTACTAGTTTGCATGGTAGGTTTCACTTTCTTAATGGACATTTCTAGGTAGCAATATACTGCAATCTGTTAAGTTAAAGATTAATTGTGATTGTCAGATTACGCCTTTTGGCATAGATGGGCAACAAATTGTTGGAAAGCCACTACAGCACCGCTTACGTAAAATTCATTTTCTAGTATTATGATTTTTTAGAGATACCTGATGAAATTATCTCTTTCAACAAAGGACATGCACCCAACTAATAGCTATTTGCCAGATGAAGCTCTTTCAGAATACCCTCCATCTTTAGATTTGAAATTTTGTACTTGGTGTCCTCTTTGGGCCGTAGATGAGATCAGTATTATTGCACTGTAAGCTGGTAGTTTAGCTTTTAATGGACTGTTTTTGTTGACCTTGTAGACCTCTTGTTCTTCTCTCTTTCTCTTTGTGAATAGGATACTTATGTTTATATAAAAAATAATAAAATAAAATAATTGAGGTTATGCTATTTTGTTGTGAACAGTGGTTTCCAGGGCATCTATGATGTTGAGCATTTTATTCAGACCTTGAGATATGATGTTCAAATTGTGGAAAGCATACCAGAAATTCACAAAAATGGAAAAACCAAGAAAATAAAAGCTTATCAGGTAGGAATTGAGTATATGCAATTGTAGTGTCCATGAAGTAAAATCTGCTAGTAATGATTTATTCTGAAAATTTAAGAAATTTTAACTTTTAATTGCTCTTTCTTAACTCAGCTTCGGCCCCCTAGAGATGCTCCCATCAGTTGGTATTTGACAGAAGCTATGGAACAGATGAAGAAACACGGTGCTATTTATTTGACTCCCTTTTCCCATCGATTAGCTGAAGAAATAGACAACCCTGAGTATCAGCGACTGAGATGCAGAGTTAACTATCATGCTTTAAGATTCAAGCCAAATATAATGAAGTTAAGTGAGTCGATAGTTGATAAACTCCGTGCAGAAGGTCATTTCATGTCAATACATCTTCGTTTTGAGATGGATATGCTAGCATTTGCTGGGTATGTTCCTATTTAATATATCCTACTTTCTGGAGACAATTATTCACATGGGCTAGGGTTTCAGGATGCACAAGATGTATCTTGATGTATTACTTGATCTACAATTAAGAGTGCTGAGCAATAGGATTTGAATGATTTGCAGGTGCTTTGATATATTTAAGCCAGAGCAGCAAAGAATATTGAAGAAGTATCGAGAAGAAAATTTTAAAGAAAAGAAACTTGTTTATAAAGAAAGAAGGGCCATTGGGAAATGCCCATTAACTCCAGAAGAGGTGATTCTTCTTTTGTTTATCATTTCCCTTATCTGTTGCTTTCTATTAGTGTTTGTTTTTAACGACAATTAATTGAGTTCATCAAGGAGATGAAAGATTAAGAACTCCAGGGCAACTTTTACATTGCACACTTTTTATTTTCAATATTGGCAAATCATGCAATACATACAATTTTTTCCTCTCTTCACTCTGCAGGTTGGTCTTATCCTACGTGCTATGGGGTTTGATAATTCTACCAAGATTTACCTAGCTGCTGGTGACCTATTTGGTGGAGAAAAATTCATGAAACCGTTTCGGGCATTGTTTCCTCACCTTGAGAATCACAGTTCTGTGGATCCTTCGGAGGAGCTAGTTACGAACACCAGAGGATTATTAGGGTCGGCTGTGGATTACATGGTTTGCCTCCTCTCTGATATTTTTATGCCAACATATGATGGACCAAGCAACTTTGCCAACAATCTTCTGGGCCACCGTCTCTACTATGGCTTCCGGACTACAATCAGACCTGACAGGAAAGGTCTTGCCCCAATTTTTATTGATAGGGAGAATGGGCGAACAGCTGGGTTTGAGGAAGCTGTAAGGCATGTCATGCTCAAAACAAACTTTGGTGGACCTCACAAGCGGGTCCCACCTGAATCTTTCTATACAAATTCTTGGCCTGAATGTTTCTGTCAAATATCAGCACAGAACCCTGCTGATGAATGCCCACCAGACAATGTGTTGGATATTCTAAACAGCCGTTTGGAGAGTGAAGCAAGAAGTAATTCGCAATCGTTGACCCAAGGAAATTTCTCAACATCTATACTAGAAAGATAAGATTCTTTCTTCAAACCTTTTCGTTTGCCAATCTCCGGATAATAAGCATTACTTATTAAATTGGAAAAGGGAGTGGATTTTAAATGCTACGCTCGGCCTTTCAGGTACGTGTCATATCTGAGATGTGTACATTCTGCTGCTTTATATTGGTTTAGTTATATTTTGCTAGTGCTTGTGGTACCTTTTTTTTTTTTTCCTGTTTTGAAGTTTCTTTATAGTTTTTAAATTTAAATGACAGTACATTAAGGGTGCGTTTGGCACACAGTATTGCATTAGTTATATAACATTATGGTGTATTGCATTAAGGTGTATTAAGCTGTAATGCAATATCATGTTTGGTGCAATATGTACTGTAATATATGTAGTAATATTTTTTATCATTGTTTATAGTACTATTTATTTTAAATTAATATTATTCAAAATTTATTCATATTTAAATATTTATTATTTGTTATATGAAATTATTTTAAAATAATTAATTTTTATACATTAATATTTTAATATTATTAAATAATAAATTATAAATTTATATTAATAATTATAATGTAAAAATAAAGAAAAAATGAATATTATATAATATTATATTAAAAAATTAATGTGGCAACTGCTGCATTAGCTAAACTTGACTCCTAGTTGGGTTTAGCTAATGCAGTAAGTGGCTGCATTGTGCAAACATTAGCAACGCAACCTCATGTAATGAGGGGTGCAAACGCCCCCAAGTACGATCCAACCATGTAGGCAAAGCTGAAATGAAACTTGATGACTTAGATTACTAATAGAAAGATTAGCATATTAGAAAATTTTGATGAACCATAAGAATTTGATTTTCAGAAATAGAGTGAAGGTGAAAATGCTAAAAGCAAATGGGGGAACCTTAGGTGCAACTGTGGCACCGTGCCACAGTTGCATCTAACCGTTGGATGTCAGTGGACCCCACCAATCCAACTGCATCCAACGGCTAGATGCAACTGTAGCACGGTGCCACAGTTGCACTGTAGCCTGATCCAAAGCAAATATGAATTTTGTTCATAGGCCCACTAGTAAGATTTTTTTCCCCTTTGGGCTTCACACACGCGTCCTTTACCCTTAGGGTTTTGTTTTTATTATGGGCCTAAGCCCAGCTAAAAGGCCTCTTCTAGTCTAAGGGTGATTATCCTTATAAGCGTATCGCTCGTATATTTCCCAAATGATGTGGGATGTCACAATCTACTCTTTTTGGGCACTGCATCTTGCTAGCTGTGACCATTCGCACACTTCCGGTTGGGAGTGGCTCTGATACCATTAGAAAGACCCATTGCCAGCATATTTCTCTGTAAAATCTTAGATTACTAATACTATTCTTATCTAATCATGCTTCTCTATAAAAATTATCAAAGACTAAGAATAGAAACTTAGTTTCAATCTTCTCTCTTTTATCTCTCTCAATACAATACTACCTTCAATTCATACAACTATGATGTTGTTGAATAAGTTCACTCTAAGATATCAATCAAAATCAAGACAATTGAAACCCAAAGGCCTACAATGAATCTTAAGCTCTTCATCCGCATCTCTTTTTGCTCAATTCCTTTCCTTACTAAAAACAAAACAACATTTTCTTTTAATGCTAAGAAGTTGGGGTTAGCTAAGTGTTAAAAAAAGACTAAAATACCTTGAACTTAATAAAGCGACTAAAATATCTGTAAGCAATTGGGTGTATTACAATGAAATCACAATGAGTTTATGACGGATTGGGTCCACACCAACAACAAAACCATGAGGGTGAAAAATGCAGGCGTGAAACCCAAATTAAATTTTTTTTGTACTAGTGGACTCGGTCTTATAATTGATATCAAAGCACTTCTATCCAAATATGTGTGGATGATTGTGACATCCCACATTGCTTGGGAGGGATGTTATTAGTAGATCAGGGCATTTCATTTGGATGATTGATTTTTATTTTTATTTTTATTTTGTAGACTTGATAGTAGGGATGATTGGAATTAGGTTTACGCCAAACCTTTACGTTTCATAATTTATTGCCAAGAAATATATATTTGAGGTATTAGAGTTTCATTTAGATCTTTATATGCGTTTGTGGATCATAAGTGATATTGAGGTTTAAAAGTTAATTTTGAGGACGAAATTCTTTTAAGGAGGTAGATTGTAAAACCCCAATTGCTTAGCGGTACTTTAGTCACTTCATTAAGCTAGGGGTGTTTAAGTCTTTTCAACTCTTAGCTAACCCTAGCTTTTTAGTGTAAAATGAAAATGATATCTTGTTTTCAGCAAGGAGAAGAAGTGGGTTGAGAGAAGAGGAAGAAGAGCTTTAGGGCAAATTTATGGAAGCCCTTTGAGTTTCAATTTTCTTGATTTTGGTTGATATTTTAAAGTGATCTTGTTTAACATCATAAAAGTTGTATCAATTGAAGTGAGTGTTTTTTTTTTTTTGGGAGAGATAAAAGAGAAAATTGAAGGTAAGTTTCGATTGTTGGTCTTTGATAATTTTTATATCGAAACATGATTAGAAAATAGTAGTAGTACTAATCTAGGAGTTTACAGAGAAATATGCAAACTAAGGAGCTGTTTGGTTTTTTTTTTTTTTTTTACTTAATGACTTAATTTCAATTTATTAAGTCATTAAGTTCGATTGTTTTTTTTACCTAAATGAAAATTTTCAATCATTAAGTCATTAAGCTTTTTTTTAGCTTTTTGTTTAATCTAAAAATGTTTTAATAATGTTATAAAAAGGTATTCTTCAAAATATTCCTATCTAATTAATTAGCATCCTTACCTAAATAAAATTTTAATAATTTGTATTATTATCCATCTTTATAACTTGTGATAATATTGTAATAGACTATTATTTTTTTATTTTCTTGAAATTAACATTATTTATCTTCATAATTTTTATGAATATTTTTCATATAAAACATCAAGAACTAGAATAAAATTGATTAACATATACTAATTTAGAATATAAAATGTTGTATTCAATTGAACATGATTTATGTTATGATAATATAGTATCTTATTTAAATTCTTTGAAATGTTTATTATTTGTTCAACATTTACAATTTGTTATAAATGTAAAATATTATTTTTCAGACTTTTTTAAGTTAAAAAAATAAACAACTTAATATTTATTTTGAGCAATTCAAAAAAAAAAAAAAAAAAAAACTAAACATATCATTCAGATTCAAAAATTAGGCTAATTCAAGTCTATTTAGATTTCAAATGGAAAAATAAATGCCACCTAGGACACTTAATTTTTTTTTCCCCCCAACAGCCTAGTTTCACTTTTGGCTAGCTGTTATGACCTCACCGTCCACCAGTGGTGTCTCTGCCATCACCTGGGGTTTCCCCAAGACACCGGCCGACTCCCCACTGAATGGCAGGCCCTCCGCCAGTCGCAATACCCACCACTCGAAACCTGTAGATCGCGGCTTCCCTCCCTTCATGCTTCTCAAGTCGACACCACCACTTTAGCCACCTCTTTGGTGATTTACAGCCACTTGATTCTGCCATTTCCACCTTTCAGACACTGTCCAGCCGCCATGTTCACCAACTCTCATCAACGTCGTCCGTCTCGCCTGCGTCAAACCTGCCTGAATCAAAAAACCTTAGCCAGCTGCCACAAATTCATCCCCATCAGCCACATTCTTCGTCCTTGCGGCCACCAACAGATCCCACTCATCTTCACATGGCTGACGAACACCTATCATCACTCCCACGATCTCAACAGCCACCTTTTGCACACCAACCGTCATCCATCTCTTATAACCGAGCTTGCACCCTCTGGTACGAGCCGCCACCATACAACCCAGCAGCCTTCACATCCCCGTCACACTCTTCTCATGTCGATATGGCTTCCCCAAATCCTCCCAACACTGCTTTGCATTCTTGTAGCCAGCCACCTGCCAACTACAAACCCTAGCCAACCTCCTTCACAAAACCTAGTTCTTTTGCGATTTCTCTAACCCGAGCCCAAACCCAATCAATAGAAAAAAGAGCCTCAGTTTATAGAAGTAGCACAAGTAGCAAAAGAATTAGAGTTTTGTGAAGTAATAGCTGGCCAGAATTGAAGCTAGGTTATTAAAAAAAAATTATTGTCTTAGTTTGCAATTTATCTGTAAAATCTTAGATTACTACTATTCTTATCTAATCACATTTCATGTTTCCATAGAATTATGTTAAGATTATTTCGCTTTTGATGATTGTGTTGAACATACACCTAAGATAAATAGTAGCTCATAATTGTTGTGGTGTTTTGAAGAAACTATTAAGATATACAATTTTATTTCAAGTTGCTGGGTCGCACAATTTTAGTTACATTTGCAATATAAATAATTGTAGATTTTTTTTTTTTAGAGGTAATAATTATAGATTTTTGGTTCATGCCTTTTCCTTCCAGTTTCCAATCATATATCCTGCTTCATTTAGGAACCATGCACATAGTTTCTGATTTCTAGATTTATCTCATGTGTTCCATAATCTGATCATTTAAATTGAATGCTAAATAGAAGTTTTTGGTCTCTGCAGATTCATTTCTGGGACCTGGATCAACTGGTTATCATTTGGGCGAGAGCGGGGCAACCTTATATAGTGTAGTGCCAGTTTCAACATACAACCTAAACTGTGTGTACAAAAGGAATGTTTTATACTGTATGATATTGATTGACTTCACCACACCTCATTTCTGTAAAAACAAGCACCTTAACTGAATGTTCAGTTCTGTTGTATGATTTGTCGAGGAATTGAATCACCGAATTCTCAGGCTTCAATTCTTATTTTAAATATTAATATGCATGTTTGGCCAGCAGATGCTGATAATGAGCAGAATTAGTCATAAGCTGAGCCTAGGATGTCTTTATATATATGTAAAGAGATTATTTGTTGAACAATTAATGTTTATCACGAGCAAATATACTAATTAATTCTGTGTAAAGGGGAAAGATAAAAATGGAAATCCAATCACAAAAGTGCAAGCACTCGGTAAATATCAGCACAATAAAGGGGAGGTTTGGATGCGTAGAAGATGCATTTAGGAGCAAACGGATAAACACATGATGATAAATCTCGTTCAGAGGAGCTCGTCAAGGTAAATATCCTCGCTCGCAAGTCGCAATGGTGCATAATATCAGTACGGGAGATTCTATTTATTAATGTACATCACATCAAAGGAAATCTTCTCATTGCAATATACTGGGTGATTGCTCGATTTCATTGCTAATCATTTAAATACATCGCTACGTTAATGGTTTAACGCGTGAAATTACAAGCATTTGGTTTCACTTTTTCAAGCGGGATTTTGAAGACGAGTTTTACTCTCAAGGTATGTGCTATGTACTTAATAATTGGTAGTAAGCCTTCTTTAAGGAAGGGCCTCGTCATGCACGGAGTGTTTTAGATTGAATGTAACGACTTTAATTAAGTCTTATATTGCTAAGTGAAGGCTTAATATATGAGCTTATTGTTTGTCTTTCTTAAAGATAAATTCACTCACTGTGTAACATACTATTGACCCATTTAAATGGAAGAATTCACTCATCAATGTAAAATTGGAGGTGGCCAACAAATTGGCCCGGCACGGCACAACCCTTTCTGTGCCAAGCATGCCAACAATATTTCACGCTAACATAGTTTAGTCTTTATATATTGTTGCTATACTTTCCTGACAATTAGACTTCTTGAGCCAAGTGGATGTGGGCATATAATTTTTTAAATATAGCTTCTTATTTTCTTTCGATTTTCTTGGTTCAAGGGAAAAATTATATGTCCATATTCCACTTGGCAAAACAAATTTAAATGTCAAGAAAATAAAATAATAATATATAAAGAATAAACTATAGTGTTTTTAATAATTCATTAATTTAAAATATACTAATTTCTTTTAATAGAACTAAGAATTAAAAACATACCATAACTTTTATAAGAATTAAAAAAAAATCATATGATTCATTAAATAATAAAAATTTAATTCTAATTTGATAGCAAAAATTTTTAATTTTAAAAATATAAAACGCTAATTAGTTATACAACTCCAATTTTAATTGTAATTTGACAAATTGATACTAGATTTAAAGTTGCTAAATTTGATTACAGTTAAGTTATAATATTTGAAGCATATTAAATAAGTTTGCAATAATAAATGTTGATGTTTGATAAACGATAAACGATAAATAACATCAACTTATGGATTAGATAATTGAAAACGTAAGCTCAAAAATAAATAAAACAACAATTATGCGCGTTAATAAATTCAAATTGAGATAGACAACGATTAACATTATGTTTTAAGCTTCCGGTACTATTGTGGGACATATAGCAATAAATGGTTTTGCAAAGCTTGCACTCAAGCTTTTGCAACCCTTCCTCCAATTCAATTAGAAAAAATGTTTGAGAAATAATCCTTGACAATGGTTGATTATTTTATTTTATTTTCTCTTAAATAATATTATTTTAATCTAATTGAGTAGAAGTAATATTTTTATTTATTCTTTAAAGTTTAAATCATCAATATGGATTCAAATAATTCAATTAAATTTAGTTGAACTCATTCAATAAATCTATCAATGTGAGTAGGGAATTAATTTTTAAGAAATAAATTTGAAAATAGAATATAATGTAAAATTTCAAATTTAATTTTTGAAGTTTGAACTTGTGTTTTCAAATTCGTATTTTATTTACTATAACAAAATAAAAAAATAAATAAGAAATATTAAAAAAAAAGTGTCATTATATTGTGCTCAATCACTGTCCATGTCATGCCTGAGCATGACTTATTGGCCAACTCTAATATAGCATATTATTGACTCATTGTAATCATTTCAAATATTGTTAGTCATAATATAATATGTTCTTTATTTTTTATTTTATTAACCACCAATCATTCACACGTTTTGTTAAAAAAAAAATAATTCTATTTGGAATAGCATCGACGTCCATTTAGTAAATTAATTTAATAAATAACCAACCATTAAAAAGGACAAAAAAAACCATGCATTGGACTAGTTGGGATGCATTTGAAAGTGAAATACTGTAACTTTTAAGCTGTACCTGCCTGTTGAGTAAAAGAAATAACTGTGGAGTAGAAACTGATGATATTTAGTAGATTTTAATAACTATGGAGTGGAAGTGATGAATATTTGTAATAATTAATTTTAAATAACATTATTTTTAATTGTTAATTAATCAAATTATTTTTCATACTTTGAATTATTATATTAACATATGATTACGTTTATTACTTTGACAAATTAAATTAATATTTAATTAATCAAATTTATTTTTTCTGCACAAGTTGTAATAAATAGTTTTTAAAACAAAATAATTTAACAATGAAAATAAATAAATTCTAATTGAAGAAATAAATTATAATAAATATGTCTAATGAAGATCATACAACATAAAATAATAAAATTAAAATGTAATTAATTATAAAAATCTTATAAATATTTCCATTGTAATGCCTTCATGCGTGCTTTTAAAAAAACAAAAACAAAATGGCGTTGCAATAACTTTAAATTAATCTAATATATATTAATTTAAGCTTTAGTATTCATAGATTCGCTCAACATCTCCATCTTTAGCATTCATAGATTCGCTTAACATCTCCATCACCCAATAATTTATTCTATACAAAGGCTCCCTCCAGCACATTATGAACGAAAAAGGAAGAAAATAAAAAGTTACGACCATGGGCAAATTGCATGTAACAGAGTAAAGGAAAACTGAACAACAGGTAAAGGAAAATGCACTTTTCCTGGAATTGTCAAACACAAAGATAGAAGAACATAGGTGTATTAAGAATGACCGGTGTCGGAATCACATCGATGAGAACTATCAATGTCGAAATCGCATCGATGAGAACTACCAATATCAAAATCGTGCTGACAAGAACGTAAAAATGGGTGTCTAGGGTTTGTTTTATTGAAAAATCGATTTGAAATTTAGCTAAAAAAATGAGGGGATGAAATTAAAATTAAATAACATGTAAAGGTAATTTAGTAATTTATTACACAATTGGGGAAAAAAAGCTACTGGGCTGCTAAAGCCGAGCTGCAAGGTGTATAATCTAATCACATTTCTGAAAAATGGATACAAAATAAAAAAATATATATTGAAGCATCCGCAAAACTTAACATTAAGCATGCCACATGATATTACACAACTAAATATTAATCGAGAGATACACCAATCTTGAATAAAAGAAATGTCAATTCCATGGAAAAAAAAAAATAACATAAGTGAGGTGGGGGAAAAAAATGAAAAACACATATATCCCTGCATGTTAGCCATTACTATCCACCAACATTTACATCCAGTAATATACAAACATTAAATGGAGAATAACAAACAGATGTAAAGGGGAGAAGGCAAAAGGATAAAGAAACATTAAAAAAAAAAAGGAGAGGATTAAAAAATTAGCCTAAGGTACGCAACTTGTTTGCAACATAGAGCAGATGGCTTATGTTTGTTGGTGGATAATTTTGGAGTAGCTTGAGATTAGAGGTGAAATCCCCTGCTAGCAGACGCCTCCGAATGAGAATCAGCATTGCACAGCATACTCGAAGCAGAGTCTCCTGCAATATGTCAGAGTTTCGTAAGACTACACATTATTCTCTAGTTTCAAAATTATGAAACCCTGATAGTGGTCCACTCATCACCTAGCATGAGCAATCCATGATGCTCCAGTTGTTTACCCATAAGAGAAGGAAAAAAAGAAATAATTGGAGTTAAATGGCTGACAGATTTGAATACCCAGTAGCAACTTTAACAGGAAAGGAAAGTATGTCGATGGTTCCACAAACTAAGTTCATGGTTTTTTTCATCAAAGCTCCCAAGGGCAATTGCTCTTATAAAGGATCAATTATTACATTTCGCAGTTCCAAGAACATGGCATCCTTCCATAATATCAACAAGATTAAACAGGAAAATATAAAGAGAAAAAACATCAGTCCTACCTGGGGGCCGTCAGGGTCACTTAGAAGTGTGTCCCAAATGTGAAGGCTGTCCGCAAAGTTGAATTCTTGCGTCAAGAGCAGAGTTATCCACCTAAATGCATAAAATTGGGGGTTGACCTGTCATAAGACAGACCCGTGAGGCATTTGAAATGATCAGTTGACCAAAAGATAACATTATCACTAAATGACTAACAGCCCCTTCGAAAATCCTAGTTACAGTGCAGAATTAATTAAAAACTAGAACTAATGCAACAAAAAGGAGAATGGAGCTGAAATTTAACATAGGAGTATCATGGAACTGAAATTTAACAGAATAGCATCTCAATAGTCTACACCAAACTAAAAAACCATGCAGTCAACACATATATTTTAAGTCTATTTAAGTCTCACCAGAAAACTATGAAATCTGTATTAATAGAAAAGAGACACAGAGAACATCTAAAACTAGAAACTATTTAACCCTAGCAATCTGTACCCGCCAACACTTAAAAACAAACCTGTTCCTGCATATACAGTTTTAAACCACAACCTCTTCCAAGTTTAGGAGTACATAGGGACAACGTGGTAAACCCAATCACGCCAAATCAGTAAATTTACTGTGAAATGAAAGTAGAATGATTGTTCATCTATATTGGATTGTGCTTCTAAATAAAAGGTACTAATATTTTAGGAGTATTTGACTAAATCCTTAACGTAATAAATTTGAAACAAGGAAATTTCTTTTTAAAAAAAAAAAAAAAAAATTACGGTGCCAAAATGCATCAAACTTATATTTCAAATTACATCTTACTTTGGTTGTGACCTCAAGGTGACGCCAAAGCTCTTCATCATGTTCCTTCAAAAGCTGTGACAACCTTGTGATTGTAGATCGGATTCCCACAACACTGTTATCGAGTTGCTGACAAAAATTATCCCGGAATCCACTCAATAACTCAACGAAACAAAAGAATGTGTCTGCTTCAGCCGAAACCTGCAAGACTTAATTGAAAAATAATTAAAAAATTAAAATAAAATTGACCACATAAAATTATGATGACAATATATCTGATCCACATTAAGGGGCCTTTATTTTTTTAACTTATTGACTTAATTAACTTAATTTCAATCAGATAAGTCATTATGTTTGTTCCTTTTTTTCAACCTAATGAAAATTTTCATTCATTAAGTTATTAAGCCAATTTTTTTAGCTTTTTGGTTAATCTAAAAAGTCTAAATGACCCAAATTATCCCTATCGAATTAATTTATTTTCATGCTTACCTAAATAAAACTAACTAATTATTCATCTCCATAACTTTTGATAATATAGTGATAGATTACTATTGTTTTTATCTTTTTATATTCTTCAAAATAGCATTATTTATCTTTAAAAATTTTATGAATTATTTTGTATAATACATCGTAAAATACAATAAAATTGATCTAAATGTTCTAATCTATAATATTAAAGGGTTCTATTCACTTAAACATAACATATGTTATGATAAAATATTATTTTATTTATGTTCGTTGAGATGTTTATCATTCATTTAACATTTAAATTTTTTTATGGGCACAAATGAAAAAGTACTGATTTTCAGATTTTTAGGTTAAGAAAAGTAATAATAATACTTATTATGAGAGACTTAGACTGAAAAAAATGTCGTTCAGATTCGGACATTTAGCTTTACTAAAAATTCGGATTAATTCAGGTCTATTCAGATTTCAGACCATAAAAAAAAAGCCTCTAAGTTTATGCTAACATCCAAGAGCTTCTTGTTAGCAGGATATAACTACTCCCCGCTTAAATTAGAAGCTGACTGAAATAAGATGACCTCTGGCTCACAATTCCTCTTCTCTCAGATTATATTATAAAACTGCTCTATATCTTAGCAAGTGAACAACATCATTACATAAATGAATCAGACTGATTTTTTTTTCTTTGGAACCACAAGCGCAGGCTAGAAGTAAACCAGTGTTATTCCGTAGACATGAAGGGAAGATAAAAATCATCTGCATTTTTTAATTTTTGTCGGTAAAATTTCTAATTCTGCTAATCCTTTGAGGGAAGGAACTCAAAAGAAAAAGGAGCTAGCAATAAGAATTTACAAAACCAATGACAAACAGAAATGCTATGGGAAAAACATACACCAGTGACCATCAACTTGTGGATTTGTAGTACCATCAACTCATGTACATCACTCTTATAGTTTATATATCATCTTTTGTTTGTTACCCATTAAAAGGGAAAAAAAGGGGAAAAAAATGCAAATGCAATCAGTGACCATGAATGCTGAGATAACCATCACTGAGATATTATCCACAAAGAATAAGGGTTTGGATAAATTGCAGTAACACAAGTATTATACATCCCAAGCTTCTTAGATGTACTTACATGCATTCACTTCAGCCAGATTTTGCTATAACATAACAGCATAATACGAGACGAGATAGTACGAGTATTTTACTTTCTCCTTTACATTCGTAGTGTAAAATTTACTATTTACAAGTGGTTGCCTACAATTGACTCTGTTGTATTGATGCAAGTTTTCTCTGCCACTGTAGACTTTATATGGTTTCAGCAACTCCAGGTTTCTATAAAGATTCATGTAAGTACATGGTCTCTGCCAGAAGGGTACATCCAGGATCTATTTTCAGACTGGCGACAGAGAAAACTTGGATCTATTTGGATCTACTACAACAATGATGAAGGAGCAATTCGAAAATCATATCGACATCCTCTAGCAATAAGTACACTTCAACGTTGAAAAAGAGCAATTGCTAACATAGCAACCTTTTTATCCTAAACAGTAAAGAATGAAATATAAAATATTATGCAGATTCCCAAGAGGCGGAAGTGGAGGTGGACATTCTATGTAAGCGAGCTGGCTAAAAATGCCGAATTTCATGGGCAACGACAACAGGCATATATGAGCCTCCAAAGTAACATCTATAGAAGACCAGCTTATACAGTAATAAATTTCTGTTACACAGTCGAAACGGTGTAATATGTCCTAAGACCACCAAAAGACCTAGCTCCAAAAGCAAATGAGAAACCCTAAGGAAAAAAGACAAAAAAGACATCAGGAGACAAATTTCTTTCTGAACTGATAGTCACGCCATTTGTTTCAACCCAAATTTAATTCACACTTAGTTAAAAAAAAAAAAAAAATTAAAGGCCGACCAATCCTTGATATAATTTACTTGAGGTTGTGATTTAACAACATTTCCAGAAAAACCAAGTATTTAATTGCATTTTCGGGATACATGAATTATCCTTGTAGATTATTTTCTCACAACCTAGAGAAAGTTAGCTAAAATTACAAACTCTGACTCTGGTAAAGATACAGGATATGCTAAAATACAAAACAGAAACATATTTCAGAATGGGATGAAAAGTTAACAAAAATGAAATGTGCTTACCGAAAATTCCTCGTCCGGGTCACTTTTGAATACATAATATAGAGGTGCCAAAATTTCATTCATCCCTTGAACGTATCTAATGCCAGGATTTAGCTTTGCAAACACAATTAATATATTCTTCAGAGCCTCCTGAGGATGAGAGACATAGACGAGTCAGCCAAGTGGCTTGTATTTTTGTTGAAGTCTAATCCCAGATACAACAGCACACCTGATTAGATTTAGCAAAAGACGAGTCACCCGAAAAAAAGTGCATGTCTGGATGTGTGCGCTTCACATCTCGATCAATTTGTTCCATGATTTCTGAGTCCTACGTGAGGTTCATAATGGAGTCAGATATATCATAAGAATGCACCTGGTACCACTACTAAATTACACGTCAACAGCACAAGTTACAAAAATTCCACTTTTTTTTTTAGAAGACAAAAATTCCACTTAATATGGCTGAAATATCAAATGGTCAATGTATAAGCTATGATCTCGGCATATTTTAATACAAATCTAATGCAAGTCCAGATCAAGCCACATTGGGTATATTTCTAGGAAGAGAACATCGTATTGCATAACATGTGAAATATGGAAGGACGATATAAAGTCATTGTGTATTTGCTCAAGCCATTAATGAACCATGCCAAGGCTATCTCCCCTCCACCCCCAAAAGAAAAATGGGAAAAAAAATTTACAAAGTAGAAGCTGATTCACAAAATACTAAACAAAAACAATAAGATGGATCATCTATGGAACTGATATCTGATCAACTCCGGTCAATATGATACCTGAAAGAATTGATTCCAGATGCTGCTTTTCCCAAGGCTCAAAGGATGCTCATCATGGGTTATTTCAGATCTTGAAAGGAATCCACTGCTTTCACATTTCCACTCTTCACTCTCATAAATTGTGGATTTATCCAGCCTCCTCGTGATTTCTGACTGACTAGCCACAGAAACATTTAGAAATCCGAAGCATTTGCCAAACATTCGCAAGATTAATGCAACACGGAGTATATATTAGATGGCCATAAACTTAAGATGTCAAAGTGACTGTGTTTCTACCATCTGACCTATTGATGCAAAGCACCAGACTCGAATAATCTTATTCCTAATATGAACGACAATGAAATTTATATCAACATTCTCCAACGAAATTTCACCCCTAGACAAAAAGGTTGACAATTGCAAATTCAAGATGAGTTAAACAACCCAAATATCAAGGTCGATTACAAAAGAAAACATTTGAACAAAACATCACTTGCAGCTGGATAAAAGAAAACCTCAAGAAATCACTCCAGTTATACTGCAATGCTTTTGCTCTAGCTACTACTCCATTATATTTAAAATGATCCTTATAATTAGAAGTAAAGGCTCCATATCCAAAAACCAAAAGCAACATCAAAAAAAGAAGAAACTCACAGGATTCACCAAAAGATCATCCTTAAAATGCTTGTACTGAGACCTCTTCTTAGCTAGTTCAGACGGCCAAAGCCCTCGATCAGGTGGTAAATAACCCAGTAACAACTGATAAAAATCAGTACATTAGCTGAATCCTTAAAATTCAAACAATTTGCCAAAACACTATCATTCAGCATTCCTTTACTAGTCAATGTATCAATAAAAAAGAAGACGACTAATTATGAATGATTACCTTCCAAACAGTGGAACGAATACCAGCACCATCAGGTATTCCTTGCATCGCTATCCTCCTCAATTCCCTCACATTTATCACTTTCTTCGATAGCTGCAAACAAAAAATAAAAATAATTTTTAAATTTTTTTTTAAAAATGCTTTTTTTTTTTAATTAACTTAGATGTACAAACTACGAACGACTGAAAGTAAATAATAAAACCTCGGACAAGAGCTGAGGCTGAACAAAGCTCCCGTTTTCATCATCATTCCTGTCGCTATTGCTAGGTCTGGTATCGCTTACTATGACTTGAGGCTTTGGCGGCTCTTGTTGCACCGAAACAACGTCCCGAGGGGGAACGGGAACAGGAACAGGAGCATGAACGTGAGTGGGAGCCGGTGCCGGTGGAGCAACGACGGGAACGGGAGGTTCGGCGGCAGAAGCGGCAGCGGCGACCGGTTTAGGAGCGGCATAGCGTTGGGGGCGATCGTCGTCCGGCGGCGGAGGAGCGGTCGTGGTTGACCAGAGAGAACTGTTGAGCCAATCCGGTACTTTCTTCTTCACCATTTGATTTATTTCTTTTTTTAATTATTTTTTCAATTTTACAGAATACTTTAATCGATTTTTGTTAGGGTTTGTTTAGGTGATTTTTGTTTCTGTTTCTACATTCTATTGTTCGTCAAAATCAGTGACAGGGGGAACGGAAGAAGCACACACTCTCTTTCCAAATGGAGATATGACGGGTCGGTTAGTTAGAGAATTTGAAGGACCAATCAGCAAATCACGCGTTAATTCTTTGGATTAATTATTATTATTAATTATTTTATTTGATAGGTCTAGATCTAATTTGGAAACTCAATTTATCAACACTTGTCTTTATTTAATAAATTTCACTGTATTATTATCCCATGAAACAAATTGAAGTTACTTTATTAATTAGAGAGCCTCGATTACTAGTAATGCGCCACTACACATATTATTATGCACAATAAATTAGGTATCACCTGATTATTGACTAACATCGAATGCACTTGATCAAATTTCATTAATTATATTTATTTTTTTTAATGATTTAAAATCCCCATACAAAAATGTGTATAAAAAAAAAGTTGTTAATCAAATACATAATGGATTTTATTAAGTTACAGCTGCTATAATTTACAGTTTCATTAAAAATATACGGATCCCACTACTTGTTATTACTGTTTATATTATTTTGAAGGGGTTAACTTAGCAGCACCCGTACATATAACATAATACATATTATTCTCAGTTCAATGAGAAAATTTTAAAAATAGAGTTTGGCCCCCTTGTTTAATTTTTCCTCTAAAATTATCAAATAGTTTCCGCTATCTGTTTTGTTTTATTTTTGTTGGAACAGACAGTGTATGATGATTAATGGAAGACACCATAAGCTACCAGCCACGTAAAACACAGTAGCTAGAATAATCTTTTGGATTGTAGCTTTTGTTTTTCTCCTTTTTAATTTTTTTAATTTTAAATACACGTGTTAACATAATTACTATCTCCACTTTTAGAAGTAAAGGACCATGTGAGATGCACGTGATCATATGCAATGGATTGCATTTATTAAATTGCAAATCCTCCGAGTAAGCAAGCAAAACTTTTGGGCTTTATTTATTTGAATTTTTTTGAAAAAAAAAAAAAGTTGCACTGAACTGGAAGTTACAACTTTTGAATACTTATATTATATTGGTGACATGTCATGATCGCAAATTTATTGCTACTAAATAATTGATTACAAAGTCAAATACAAGGCTGACTTTTTCAAAAGTATTTTCAAAATTATTTCCCCACGCTCATCCGCTTTCAAGACTGAATAATTCCCAGCTTGAATTGGTGCCCAAATCGTGCTATTAAAACCAATTCGATGTTCTTCACACTCTTTAGCTTTCATTTTGAGACTCCGTAATATCACAGGCACAGCAATTGCGGGTTTATTAATCAATGCCCCTATTGCATCATCACGCCATTTATCATATAATTTCTCTATGCATTTAAACTGTATAAGACTCAAATGTTCCTGAACATTGAGGGTTTTATCATTTTCACTCGTGGTCGTGATTAGCTTTAATATCTTTTCCATCTTCACAACACAGGATTTCAAACGATTCAATGATATGTCAAGTTCATGCCGATTATCTTCACATTTATTTAATATTTCTTCCTTCAGAGTTATTCTTCTGTTCTTGAATTTGTCATCTTGTACAAGTGACCTCGATACCCATTCATCATTTAATACATTTAATTCAGGAGACCCACAGCAATTTGTGTTTTTTGTGGGTATGTACCAATAACTTGGAGTACAAGTCTTCTTTTCAATTTTTCTCCTCTTACTACCAATGTCTTCACATTGCTCTAAAAACTCCTCAAACTCAGCTTTAACTTGAGAATTCTTTGCAAAGAATTGAACCACAACATCAGACATTGCAACTCTGTTACGATTGTAGCCGTGAATTTGCTTCAGGAATTTCATATACTCAATCGAATCATCACCCGTAATATTTTCTCTAACTCTCTCAAACAAATCCAACCCTTTTCGATAAACCCTTTTCATACAATCTTCAGAATCTTGAACCCCAGTTCCTTTTTTGCCTTCAAGATTTTTCATTGCTTCAGAATTATTGAATGACACAAGTCCGACAAACTTTTGAAGCAAATCCGGATAACCAGCCAAAACTGATGCAGCTTTATCAAATCTGTTCTCAGTTAGAGCATTCAGAAAACCTTTGTATGTAAATTCATCCTCTCGAAAATGAAGCCTTGCCATGTTAACCAAATTGATAGCCGATTCAAGAACTCGATTTTCATCAGCGATTTGGAGCTTGTTGACACTGATTTGATATCTCTCAGGTAAGAACGTGTTGAGTCCTACAATCAAATCCTGTCGATCTCTAAAGATGTTGTTGACTGTCTTTATAAACTTTGGATCATTCATTCTTCTGGGATTGCGAGAGATTTCTCCAAGAAGAGATGTAAATTCTGCAAAGTCTATACCAACTTCTGCTGTGAAAGCCTTCACTTGACCAACATATTTGCAGGCCTCATTTAAGTCAGATGAATGTAAGTGCGAGTGTGATCTTCTCATTACTCTTTGCATTTCAGAATCTGTTTAGCTGCCAACAAAAAAAAAGGAGCAACGAAAACGCCGCAAAAAAATAATAATGAGTAACCAAAACGCGCAGAAATAGTAACGCACCAAGTGACGAGAAACAAAGAGTGAACGGTTAACAAGGAGAGAGATGGCGCGGCAAGTGATGAGAAACAAAGGGTGAAATTTGGTATCTTTTAATACGAGATTATTAATATAATTAATCCTTTGCCTTGTACTAAAAGGAATGGAGTCCAGAGTCCTCCCCTTTTTATTGTTCTGTGTTAGGAATTGAGGAAAAGAAAACACAATATTGAGTACCGTTTAGCTTTAGGAATATGCTTGCTTCTGTTACGCTTTCTAAGACTCGAGGACTATTACAAATCTCCGATCGGATTGTTCTAGTCTAAAAGTTTTCTATAATTGAAGGTTGAGTACAGTCCACTTCAGTCTGCTTTTTCATTAAAAAAAAAAATGATTAGAAGAGGAGAAAAGCGGTGACTGCTGGAGCGCACTGCGGCAGAGACACCTGAAGCTCGAAAATGTGTGTGGGAAGGAGCGATTCCGCTTCAGATTCCTCTCCATGAATCTGAAATCACCACACACCCTCCTCCTCCGGCTTTGGTTTTTTTTTTTTAACTCTCTCTCTCTCTTTAATTTACTGGAATATGTTGAATTTTTTTTTTCTAATAATATTTTTTAGTTTTAGGGTACGTTTAAAATTAAGGTTGGGTAGCTATAGGTTAAAAGTTATCTTTATATGATTTTTCATTTGCATGATAGAAAATCTATTATACTTTTAATAATTTTATCAAAATAATTATTTAAAATTTATATTTACTACATATAATTAATTTTTGTTTCATAATTATAATTTTTTTTCCACGTAACTTACAGCACCTTAATCTCAAACATGATCTTAATCTCAGACATTAGCGCCAAGAATTGGTTACCTTCTGTTGTCGGTTGGTCTCATTAAACCCTATTTTGGTAGTTCACTTCCTCATGGAGTTGACACCGTTTGGTTTGAATACAGAGGCTTGCCTCTCAAATGGTCTTCATTTATTTGCTGATTTTTATGGATTATATTTGTAATGGCTGGATATTTAATCAATTGGAAAATTAGTTCCTTTCGTTTTTGCTACTAGACTTCTCTTTGATCTTCTATGTCCTAAACCAGTAAGACCTTGGAATCTCACGGTATATATTTAATGGGTATTTTATTTTTGTGATTGCTGCTCCTGGAATTGAAGGTTAGCATTTGGTTTTTTCTCTAGGTTCATTTTAGAGGGTATCCAGGGCATGTGTTGATCACATGTGAAGGCGAAGATTCTGTAAAGTGGAGCTTTATTTATTCATTGAAAGAGGTTGGCTTGTTTGGCTGCTTCTCCGATTTGATAGAACTTGGTACATTGTCTGTGTACTGAAAAGAAGCCTTGTACTGGTAGATTTAGAACAAAGTTTCTATTGAATCTGTTCTGGCACTTAGTAGCTGAATGATTAGACTTTAAATAGAATTGGCATGTGATATTACCTTTACCTCCACTTCCAAAACCATTAAGGATGTGTTTGTGAGTGAAGTGCTGTATTTTTTAAGTTGCAGCTGTTATGGAGTAAAAGTTACAGCTGTGGAGTAAAAGTTGAGAAAAAAAATTTGTTATACTATTAAAGTCCAGCTACAAGTGTTGCCAAACACCTTAATAGTTGGGTTTTGACGGCCTAAGTACTTCACCACACTCTTAAACGGGCTATAAAGGCACTAATAAATCCACCGGTATTATATCCTTCTCTCCCTTGATTACCACCCTGATTTGGAAGCTGATAGGGATTGCGACTCCATTATCCCCTTCCTGAACCAAAAACATAACCTATACTACCTAGGGTTGGCAATCGAACGGGATTTGTTGTTCTCAATCAATGCGATAAAAAATGTCTCATTCTCGTCTCTTTTTTTTTTTTTTTGGGAGGCAAAAATTTGTCTTAGTGTCGTCCCATTAAATATTTTGTCATATCTCATTATCATAAACAATCTCAAATGTAAATAAATAAATTCTGACTTTTTTTTTCGTTAAGGATCATAATAATTCAATATAGTATAAGTCTTGAATAAATACGAAGTACAATAATCAAATAATAATTTTATTTTGATTATATGCATGTTCGAAGATAATTTTATATTAATGTTTTTTAATTGTCTACTTGCTTCCACTGCACATAAGTATTAAGACTTACACTTCAAACTATGGATTTATTTTAACTACATGCATATTCTATAATTTTATGTTAACATTTTTTAACTACCTATTTACTTCAATTGCACATTATATTAAGACTTATGCTTCAAAAATTATAGATTTAGACGATAATCAACTTCAGTCATGTTAAAATATCTAATAATTCAACAATATAATAATAAACCAAACCAACAAGGTTGGCAATGAGATATGATTTGTCAATTCCATCTTGTTCTGTTTATGCAAGTGGGATAAAAAAATGTTTCATTCCCATCTCTTTATTTTATTTTGAAACAAAAATGTGTCCCAATCCCTTCCGAACATCCCAACAGGAAAATTTGTCATTCCTAATATTGCCACCTCTTTTAGATCCCGAACTTCCCTTACCTCCATAGTTTCCATTCCAATTCCACCTTCGTGCTTGTTCACATAATTCCCAGTCCAATTTCCTTGGCTACTATTGTTCTATCCAGCATTATTACTCCCTTTCCTTTGATTATTTCTAGTTGAACCAAATTAGTAGTATAGTTCATTTTAGCCTCTTTACAAGCATTAGAGTGATTACTCTCTAATCTAGCCTCGTGAGTTAAAAGCATAGAGTAAGCTTCACTAACACTCAACATATATTACAATATTCACACATCTCTCAATACAATCAATCAGATAATAGCTATTATAAAACTCAAACGTATAGTGCGTTTGAGATTGAGGTTGGACAGTTGTAGCTCAAAAGTTATAACATTAAAGTGTTTGGTAAACACTAGCTGCTGTAACTTGTAAGGTATGTTGATATGATTTTTCATATGTATAATGAAAAAATCTATTATATCTTATTTATTATATATTATTAACTTTTATTTGATAGTTATAATTTTTTTTCCCACAGTAGCTGTAGCTTTTTAAGCTACAACACCTCAATTTCAAACGAAACCGTAATGTCATTCACTCATTACCAGCCTGTTCACCATTTGATTCTTAAGTAATCGCTAATCATACATATATAAAATCTGCATTCTTTTACTAAAATATTGATTTTTCTTTTATTTTTCAGTGCAGATCATAAAATTACAATAGAAAGAGTTCCCTCATTCATCCTTGGATAAACAAATGCAGATTTCTTTAATAATCTAATAAACTAGAACAGTTTCGTACCATCATTCCCTTTATCATATGTCAAGTGCAATAAAAACTGCATTAATTATCATATAAAAGATTATTCTTTCTTTAGCCCATTTTTTCAGTTCTAAAATTAAACATACAGACTTAACGGAAAAAAAAAAAATTGCCGAATACATAAAAAGTTCTAGAATCGAAATTTGTTGCAGAGTTAATGCCAATTAAGGCCATTTTGTAACAAATTAACATCACTTTTTTTTTTAGAAAACAGATCCGGTGCTCAGCTGTGCTGAGCACCGGATCCTGGTCCTTTTTTTTTAAGTTACAAAAATCAGATTCAATAATAATAAAAATTGACTAATAGTAAATGGATTTTTTTCAAAAAAAAGGAATCAAACCATGGTTGTTGATTGTCATTATTCCTTTAATTAACAAATTGCATTCAACCTAAATCCATAATTGCCGATTGTAATAATTTTTTTAAGTAATAAATTGAATTCAACCTATAATGCAACCACATTTTTATTTTTTTATTTATTACTATGATTGTCGATTGTCACTAATAGACAAACAAATATTATAGTTATATATATATATAGAGTTTAAGGGTGGCGATATTTCTAATCCACATTTTTTTTTTGTAAACTCACCTTACCAACATAATTATAAAAATTTCAAATAAAGAATAATCTTAGAGAATTAATTGATTAAATCTATCTTAATGTATTTTTTTGATAGAGATTCTTTTAATTATATTTGAGTATTATTTTTTTTTTGAAAGGAAATTATATTCGAGTATTAAGATTGCTTTAATTTAAGTTTAAATTGAATATTTTACCCTTGTAAGGTAAAAATATAAAAAAATTTACTTTAACTTTTTTCATATAAAACTCATCATTGGTGTCAATACTACTTTTATTATTAATCTTTAATTAAACAAACACAATATCTTTTATAGTGCAATACTCATGTAAATTATCGGATTGTCAAATTTATGTTATATACATGTGGAGTTCTTTTGGCATATTGTACTGTATTATTTAATACAAGCGTATAATATTATGCTGTATTGTATTAACATTGTATCATATTAACATTGTATAGTATTTGGCGCTACACTATATTGTATTAATTTTTAATTATACTATGTTTCATGTTTCACTGCATAGCACTATATTAATTTTTTGTGATTAATTTAAATTATATGCTTGGAAAATAATATTTTTTAGTATTTAGAAAAACAAGTAAATATATAAGTCTTAGATTTTAAAATTTTTACATAAATTTATTTAGTATAAATTAAAAAAAAATTATTCTCATAATTCTTCATTGAACATACATAAAACTAACAAATTTTAAAATTTTTGGTAGCATAACATTCAATTTTTCAATATTTTCATGTCTTGTGAAATAAAAGTCCAAGCAAATAAGTTATTCAAACAACATCCTAAAAAATATCACAGCGTAAATAAATAGTTAAAATATACATGATTCATTCAAAAGTCATTTTAGAATGATAGTATAAAAATTTAAATATTTCAATATACTACAATACAGTCACAAAATAATAAAATGATACAATAGTTGCAATATAATTATAAAAAATAAGGATTGTGTTAAATAATCCAAGTATAGATGCACATGCCAAAATACTACTGTAAAATACCATTGTTAAGTTATAAATGCATACTCCCTAATCAAAAGTATAGCTAACTAACAGAGAGTAAATTCCTAACACCCTCTACATCTTTCATTGCAGCAAATTTCTCAATTGATTTATTAAAGACGAAGGAACCACCAACATGTCAATTCCTTGACGAATGACAGCGGTTTTTATTTTCCCTGAAACCACTGTCATAGGCTTTGCGCCATCAGCTTTCACAAGTGTCACAATTGTTTCCTTACAACAAGTTTCATCTAACGACTTCGCTTTCACAGTCCGCAGTCCTGATCCTTGCCAATAGGTATTTGCAACTATTTCAGACAATACTGTTTCTTTGAAACTCAAAGATACGACACTTTTCCACAAGGAAATTTTAGAAGCCAGCCATCTAAGACGCTTTAATAGTTCAGTCTCTTCAATTTGTTTCAATACTTCGTTCTGAGATACCAAACACTAAAGCCTAAATATCAGAAAATAAAAATTTAATTATATAAACCTTGATAATTAACAAGCCTTAATTACTCTCTCTATTTCACTTCAGAAAACGCCGACATATTCTTATCTCCAACACTCCGCAACACACTTGACCAAGTGTTTGATACCAATGAACGTTAATTTAGATAGAATGGAGTGTAAATTCTCAACACCGTTTACAAATAGAACAGAGTGTAAATTCTCAACACCCTTTACGTTCTTCAATTTCACAGTAAGATATTATAAATGCAAAGAAAGCAGTGAGTTTGGACAACTGTGTGCAGCCAAGAGGCTAGCCAACCGTTCAAAACCAACCGTGAATATCACCAAAATTCACTAATGCACTTGCACAGCTTTCTCTTTAATTAGAATGATTGAAAAATTCCAACATATATGATGATGATATCGGTCCACCGACATTAAAGCTAGCATGTAAATTTGGTAAACCCAACCCAAATAAGATATTAAACAATCCAAAAACTCAAATCACCATGACTGAAATAATTCAAAATATAATTAAAAAAATTTAATAATTTACCTTCATACTCTGCTACAATTGTGCGGTGAAGCTCCAGTGAAGGATTCGTCAACAGAATCAGGAAGCTGCGGCTTGGATTTGTATGGCAAAGGTGAAGTAAGTTCAGGTTGCAGGCAGCAAAGGCACAGTGCGGCAACTGTGTTCTACTGGCATCTACGGTGAAGCTTCATTGATGGATTATTGAGGGAATTAAGAAGCGGCAGCGAGCGGATTGAGGAGATTGAAAATACGCATCTAGAAAGTAAAATAATTTGTTTTCTATTTGTTTTATGCATACACGCACAAACACAGTTCTGCCTTGGGTATAGTTTATGCAGGTTTGACCACATAATTGGCAGGAGGTATGCAATGTAATACGGGGTTAAAAATATTGCCAAACATGTGTATGCATAAATCTAATACAAATAGTATTTTTATCCAATATAATACCAGACTCCAAATACGCCTGTAGGGTATTAAAGATTATTAGGTTTCATCTAAATGTTAGATTATTAAAGCTGAAAGAACTCTATTGTGTTCTTTGACATGTAAAGGTGAAATTCTGTTAATGTATATTTCACAAAAATTTATCAAAACAGCAGTAATACTCGTATATATCTGGATCCAAACATTGCAACCACCTGCTCATTTATTATAATTTAATTAATATAAAGGGGTTGATCATTACTCAAACATAGGACATCTGGTTCAAAATGTATCTAACACCATGTTGAAATACCATTAAATTCAAAAGCTAAAGTTTTAAGGAAATGACCCAAATATAATATTCAAATTTTAACATAAATTGTTCAAATATTTCCAAAAATATACTCCATTATTGTTAATAACTTCGTCCATATGCTTGATTTCTTTAACACAACATGTAGGAAGTGTTCAAGTATCCACGTGTACACGGGGAAACTTGAAATGTGAAACTGCATTGGCATTGCCCTTGTTCAAATATAATCTCAAATTTTTAATTGCAGCATATCTTGCAAAACTTCGCAGCTACAACAACACTGATAGAGTGATAGAAACTATACCGCCCATGATTCCTTAAAATTACTTGTAACAAGTATTAAACAGAGAAATATAGTAGAGAACATTACTTAATATTTTCACTTTTGAGAGGGATTTTTGACATCATCTTTTCTTCTAACATTTTAATCTATGAAGAGAGGCGGCTTTCTCTCATATCTCTATACATTCTCTCTTGAGGTAGACTACTCTGTTGTGTGTCTTTACACAACTTGGACAACTCTAGCTATTTATAGATGCTAAAAAAATCACCTGATGGCATGAAGTGTTAAATGATCTTCTATATCTGATCTAATATTATCCTATCTTCAAGGCTGGTAGATGATTAAGGGAAAATGGAAATAAGTCAATGCAATGGATAATGGCAACGTCAGTATAGAGTATTATGCAGAAGAAAAGAATTGCTTACAATGAATTGTTACCAATAATCTCTGCATGAGCAAGTACCATCTTTGAAATAATGGAATCTTGTATCTCTTAAGACTATCTCCCTTTGGCTTATTTTACTTGCATATTTCATTAGAGAATGACAATCCCCACAAATTGTAAGCTTCTTCACAATCTTAATGGTTGTTCCCGGAGTGGTTTGAATGAGCCCAAAAGCAAGAGCTAACTTCTCACTGCGACATCCCGATGCTTCTTCCTTCTCTTCTTGAATGTTACGAAGTACCCACTCAGTTCCAGGCATGTATCCTTGTTCCCTAGCACCGGCCATTATGTCCTCTAACTTTGAGTGTATCTCCTTTGCAAGCTTATGACCACCTGCTTCAAATCTATGCACATGCCCATTAACCTCGATATAACTCCACCCTGGATCTTTCTTTATGCTTCTCCTTTGCATCAATGTCCTCACTCTCGCCACGTCCTTCCATCTCCCTTCTGCTGCATAAATGTTTGACAATAAGACATAGCTTGAGGGATGCTTAGGTTTAAGCTGCAGGAGCTGTTGTAAAGCTATTTTGGCTATTTTGGTATTCTTGTGAGTCCTACAAGCACAAAAAAGTGCTCCCCATATCATGAAATCAGGAGTTTCTGGCATTTTATTAATGAAGTTCAAAGCCTTATCTACCTGGCCCACCCTGCTTAACAGATTGACAACCACTGTATAGTGCTTCACAGAAGGCTCAATGAAGTAATCGAAACTCATGCTGTCAAAGAAATTAAGTGCCAACTTTACTTGTCCAGAATACCAGCATGCAGTTAATATGGCAAGGAAGACTGTCCCGTCTGGCTCTATACCTGCAATAACAGGGAGTAAAAAAGAAAGAAATACTTGAAAGTAGTGGATCAGAATGAAATATCACAAGGTTAAATACCTGAATACATCATCTTTTTAAAGCATTGGATAGCTTGCTCATAACGTCCGTGGATCGCCAAACCCCATATCATAGCAGTCCAAGTAAGAAGGTCTTTTTCCTTTGTCTCACCAAAAACCAAACTTGCAGCCTCAATATTCCCACACTTTGCATACATATGTACCAAAGCAGTTCCAATAGCTCCTTTCAGCCCAAAATCATTACATGAAATATAATTGTGAACTCGTACTCCAGCTTCAAGAGCACCAACTTTAGCACAAGCCGAAAGAGCAGAAACAACAGTAAAATCATTTGCCCTAACACCTGCATCCAACATCTGAAAAAACATTGCCAATGCCGTTTCAGCTTCCCCATTCTGCGAAAACCCATTGATCATCGCAGTCCAAGAAACCACTCCCTTCTCTGGC
The DNA here is from genome assembly GCA_039657385.1 of Citrus x changshan-huyou. Taxonomy (NCBI): domain Eukaryota; kingdom Viridiplantae; phylum Streptophyta; class Magnoliopsida; order Sapindales; family Rutaceae; genus Citrus; species Citrus x changshan-huyou. The sequence goes on from CM077555.1 coordinate 14,147,944, forward strand.
ATTTGCTCAAAAAGCTCACCCGCTTTCTTCAAATCCCCTTTCCTCATAAACCCATCTATCAAACTAACCCACGAAGCCGCGTTCTTCTTTGGCATCACCCCAAAAAGTTCCACCGCCTTCCTCAAATACCCAATTTTACTACACCCATTAATCAACACATTCCACAACAAAACACTCTCGCTCTTATTTCTCTCGGGAGTTTCATCGAACACCTTAAAAGCCCCCCTCGTTTTTCCAAGTTTAACATACATGTCAGCCAAATGAACCCGAACAAACGCATCATACTCAACACCAGACTTCACAATCAGACAATGCAAACCTCTACCAAGACTTAACAAACTCAAACTAGCAACCGATTTCGAAACAAACGGGTAAGTTAGTCTATTGGGTCTAACACTCAACCTCAACATGAAAACAAAATGGGAAATGCAACTCTGGAAATGGGAATTCTCCGCGAGCCCACGAATCAAAACATTGAATATATGCAAGTTCTTGGGAGTAAAATGATCAAAGATTGAGAGAGCGTAATCTATTGATTTGTGCAGAGATGCAGAAGATATCAACTGGGTTGTAATGCGGCTGCTTGCAAAGAGATTGTGGAGAATGATTTGAGCGTGGATTTGACGGAGCTGTTTGGTGGAATTTGAGGAGTGAATCAGAGATATGATGTGGGTTTCTGTGATGTTGTTAGAGGGTTTATGAGAAGATTTAATGTTTGTCGTTGGCGCTATGGCTGTAGTTAGTCTATTGAAAACATGGCCTTTCATTGTATCATCAACAAATAGACAGATAGATTATGGTTTTATGATTGTGATTGATCAGGAGTCATTTCAAAATTTCCCAGTTTGTTTTGCTCATTTCAAAATTTCTCAGTTTCTTTTTCTTTTCTTTTTTTGTATTTTTGTTTACCCGTTTTGTGATTTTTGTGTACCCGCCAATATTTTGTTGCCTATACAACCGTTGGAATTGGATGAACGGAAGCAAATGCTAATAAGATTCAAACTTGGTTCTGACAGAAATTATTCTATGCTTTTTGTATACTAAATTATTGCAATCGATAAAGAGAATCCAATACAATGATAACATAACGACGAAGAAATATACCTCTTGGGGGTATTTTTGTATGTCTATATATGATATATTATTATACATCTCAAAATTTAATTCAAGAATTGAAATGGCGTGATAATCGGATGATTTTTTATTATTTTTAAAATAATATTGGAAAATGAATAATATGCTTATTTTGTGACTAAATATATATTTATAATACAATTTATCTTATTCCAGACATTTAATCAAATGATTTTCAAATAATTTTATTTAATTGATCAATTCAAATTCATTTCTCCAGAAAGGTAAAGTAATTAATTTGAACTTGCTCACCCATCTATCGTTTAAAAGAAAAAAGGAAATTGCTGGTGCTGGAATATGAAATTCACTCCAAAACCGTAGCTGCATATCTTCGAACTTAAAAATTCAATTCAAATGAATATGGATTTGCTCCAAAAAATAGTATAAATTATTTTTAAAATTTATTAAACAAAAATCGTATTTTGAAGCATAGCATAAGTAGAAACTAAAATCACTAGATAGAACATCAATGAATTTCTTCTTTGTTTCACTATCTTCATTTTTGGGCACAAAGAGGGACTATCAATTTATTTGACAGCTGTTCTGTACAGTTCTATACAGTAATTGACTTGTCTGTGAAGCAACACCAAACTATCCCTAACAACAAGGAAAAGAATGGAGGAAAAAAATAGTTGAATGCAAACTGTCACACGGTGTTCACTTCTGGAACTCTGACGCATATACACATATAAAGGAAGTAGTCGGGGTTCATTAAGTTGTTTACCACCCAAGAGAAAGGTATTTCCAATTTTGGTTCAATTCCTTGAATGCGCACAAGCTTGATTTCAGCATTTCTGGTCACATGTTCATACAAAATTTCTTCCACTTCTGTATTTTTATTGCTGCCCGCATCTTCAGAAGAGAGGTTCATTTCTTCATCTTCTAGTTTTGGGGATTCATCGCTGAACAAGGGTTTGTCGGTAAAATATTCTGGCAGAAGAGTTTTGATAGCATCACGTAGGGTGAAGCATTTACCTGCTGGTCAAGCATAATAAACAAATGAGCATTCATGAGAATGCTATAAGGGAACAAAGATGATAAGTGTTCTGAAAGGCAGACTGAGTTGCATGCCTTTTTTAAACCATGAAACAAAAGTGTCTGGGTATTTTCTAACTAGCGATATCATTATCATAAACTCTTTATGGATTGTAGGGCACCCTGTACTTAAGTTGACAGAAGGAAGGCTCAAAATAGTCTGAAAATTACGTCTCCTTTCTAGAAAAGGGAAGGAACGGAATCAAATTTAATTTGGCATGTCAAACTGCATTCTAACAACAATCAAATGTGATTCTGCTTCTGATGAAACAAATTACCATCCTGACACATCTTCTAAAAGAGCAATTCTAAACACAAAAAACTAGCCATATAATCTCATCTATACAAACTAACATGTAATAAAATGATTGGAAAGATGAGAATAAAAAAGTCTATGCGATAAATGAGACAAGAAAAATTTGACAATAACATTGACTTTATAAATTTACGTTCCAAAATCATGCATGTTCAATTATATGAACAAATTTGTATGACTAGTTTGAATATAAAATTACTATTCAGATATGGGATACTAGGCAAAATCCATGGGACTTTATGGGACATCACAATAAGAAGATAACAGACATAAATTCATAATAATTTATCACATGGACAACTGCTATATATCAATTCTCTAATAAACAATTTTTCCTGCTTTCACCAGACTTCTTACACTAGACAGATCAACATGGAAACAAATAAAGCAAAATAGACAAAATGCAGAACAGAATGCATCATCACTCCACAAATCCTGTTCGGAATCATTAAATAGAGCAAATAACATGGCTTACCTTCTTCTGTGTGAACCTCAACAGGTCGGTTAATGAAAGAGATTTTATCCCAGCAATCAATATCAGGAGCATCTTCTAAATCATCAAAATCCTCGCTTACACTCCAAACATACAATCGTACAGGAATTCTACCTGACAAACAGTTGGACAATAAGAGAAACAAGCATTTGACTAGAACAAGTAACAAGAAAATTTTTTATTTTCATTTTCTTTAGAGTATCATTTTCAAGCAAACATTGCGAGCCACAAGAAAAGGGTTTTCCGGGGAATGGGGCCCGGGGGGTGTGGTGGGGGTTGGTCGTAATGTGTGAAAGACAATTTGTTTACCCTCTTCGCTAAGCATCGCTTTGATGCCAATGGGACACAAGAGCCAGCAGGCACAGCACACAAAATGCATTCCTTTTTCTTAATTCCTAACATTTTGCGTTTATAGGCAGATGAACATCCTTTTCTCTCTTTCATATAAAAATCTTTTCACAGTTATTATAAGTTAGAAAAGAATGAAGCTACCTCCCCTGACTTGGGATTGGGGGGGGGGGTGCTGCTAGTTTGGGAGAAGACGGTTTATCCTCTTGGCTAAGCATCACTCCGATGCCAATGTGACAAAAGGGGCCAGCAGGCATGGCACAGAAAATGCATTCGTATTTCTTAATTTCTAACACTTGCATTTATCGGCAGATGAACATCCTTTTCTCTTTCATGTAAGAATTTATATCTTTTCACAATATTAGAAAATTAGAAATGAATGAAGGAAATGAATGAAGCTACCTCCCCTGAAGGAAAGCTGGGGAAAAAAATGTATATAAACCCCAAAAATTAAATACTTAGAAGTGAAATTAAACCCAAAAATCTGGCATGCCATTAGCTTCTTAATGAATGAGAATTTTCGGGCAGTAGTGATAGTTGATTTATGGTTACTTCATGACAAAAGAGCTTCTATTGCATGCATACTTATGCAAGTTATTAAACAAATAAATATGAATAATAGGAGAATAACTGGTCTCTTAGCAAAGACGTTGGCTGACATTGTGTAGTAGTGTTGACTGCCATCAGCATATGTCATGTATCTTTAAAGATATAAGAAAAACATAAATATTTTCCACAGTCATTAGGAGGTATCTTGGTTATATAAGACGCAGAAAAGAAGTGATTAACCGACCAAATAATTCATTGATGTGGAGAAATATGCCCTCAGTAAATTAACATTTCTACTCTCTCATATTCCTATATTTTCCAAAGCAAAAAAAGGAACAAACTACATCAGTGACCCATCTCATAAAGGGTAACAAGTATGAACTCATCAGCCATTCTTCAAATGCAATTCTTTAAATCAAGCATAAAATTTGCTAACCTGTCTTGACTTGTCCAGCAAAATCTGTCTCGCCAGTGCCTTGTTGAGATTTTGACGACGAATTCAATTTTACTGTGTAATCATCTTCAACTGTTACAAGTTTAAGCTTAGAAGACACCCGTAGGTAAGCTTCCAGATTACCTGCCACTTAAGCGCACAAATTGTATATGAACACACAAAGCAAATAGTTGAAATTGTTTCCCTGACAACTGAAAGGTAGTGAGATTCATTTGTGTTATAAGAGGATCTTGCTATGAGTAATTCAATCAAAATGCTAAAAATTTAAGATATAATATTGTATGAAACTCCTAATGGTTAAGAAGGCATACCATTCATCACAGAGCGCCAAAGCTCCACCTGGTCAGATTGGGACATGTTCATGACATTCTTGCAGTTTCCATTAATTATATATGCTGCCTGTAGGCATAATTGAAAAATATTAATGACATAACTGGATCAAAGCTTCCATCATGTACTTCAAATGGAAATAAATAAATGAATATGAACTTAAATAAAGAAAAAAGCCAGAAAAAAATTAGAACAAAGATTTTGATTTCATTTTGTCCCATTCTCTATATTTCAGCATAAATCCTATGAACACAGGAAATCATACTGACATTGTATTTAAACCTTTTCCTGCTTCATTAAGTAAGAGAAAGAGAGAGAAAGATCAAAGAAAGGAATAAGAGCATCGCTTCGGTCATTTTATATGTCTCCAAGTAACATCAAAACATAAAGATTGTAATCTTCAAATAGAAGATATTAATTCACTAGGTCACAATAAAAAGGAAACTAAATAACCACCTGCCTCTTTCTAATATTGTCGCTTTATACTAGTGGATGAAACCAGTTGATATCCACAGTGTAAACTTTTAGCAATATCATAATTCTACATATTGGCTTAAATGGGTAGGCATAAGGCATCGTACTAGAACAGGTCATAATGGCCGAGCTAACAAAAATCCCAACTGGTGATTCTAAGCCAATGCATAAATAGTCTATGCTCTTGCATAATTTTTGAATGATCATGTTAGCACAAAACAACCAAGTTTAGTGGTCACTCTAACAATGTTAATTCATTTAATGGAAGAAACAAGTAACATGAAAGGCTTTTGCTACATATTTTGTGCATATATGTGTGTGTAGCGTAGAAAGATGCCTTTTATTTCCACCTTTTTTCTTTTCTTTCGTAAACTATGAGAGGGTTAGCAATCAAATGGTTGATCTTCGAATAACATTAGTAATAAAATTAATCATAAAATTTACAAGTTCCATGTTAAAGTTATACAAGATACCGAATGCAATACAATATACCAAGTTCTATCAAATCAGAGAAGCAGCTATCACGAGCTAACCTCTTTCAATGAATTAATAAAGCTCCACTTTACAGAATCTTCGCCTTCACATGGGATCAATACATGCACTGGATACCCTCTAAAATGAACCTAGAGAAAAAACCAAATGCTAACCTTCAATTTCAGGAGCAGCAATCACAAAAATAAAGTACCCATTAAATAGATACCGTGAGATTCCAAGGTCTTTCCGGTTCCGCGCATAGAAGATCAAAGAGAACTCCAGTAGGTGTGTACCTGCAAAAAACTAAAGGAATTAATTTTCCAAATATCCGGCGATTACAAACATAATCCATTAAAATAAGCAAATAAATAAAATACCATTTGAGAGGCAAGCCTTTGTATTCAAACCAAATGGTGTCAACTCCAGGAGGAAGTGAGCTACCAAAATAGGGTTTAATGAGACCAACTAACAACGGAAGGTAACCAATTCTTGGCGCCAATATCTGAGATTAAATAATATTATTAGAAAAAGATAAATAAATTCCAGTAAATTAAAAAGAAAAAGATTTAAAGGAGATATTACCAAAGCGGGGGGAGGAGGAGGGAGAGTGGTAACTTCAGATTCATGGAGATGAATCTGAAGCGGAATTGCTCCTTCCCACACATATTTTCGAGCTTCCATATGCATGTTTCTGTTACGATTTCTAAGGCTCGAGGATCATAGAAAAAAATATTTATATAATTGAAGGTTGAGTACGGTCCAATTCAATCTGCTTATTCTTAAAAACAAAAACAACCAAATAAATAAATAAATAAAGATTAGAAAAGGAGAAGAGTGGTGACTGCTGGACCGAGCTGCGGCAGAAAGAACAACTAAGTTGCCGCTTGCCAGGACAATCCGGATCCTGGTCCGGGACAGGCATCCAGGTTCCGGATCCGAGCGGATAAGAACCCGGATTTCTTAACTCCGGGTTCCCGGATTGCGGGTTTTTAAATCCAGATAGTTCTACAAAGGCATTTTCACACATAAGCTAGAAATTGAAACTCACAGAGAAATGCGGTCACGGCGGCGATGATGCCTGATGATAGATGATGTATTGACGATGATGATGAATTGATTTGACGATGATGGGGGATGAATTCGATTAGAGGAAACGGCAGTTGTGTTGAGCTATAATGTAAGGTATGTACTGTTTTTCTGTTTTCTTGCCTTTACATATATAATTAATAATTAAAAATGACTTTTTTTTTTTTTTGTCTTAACCACGAGCTATCCAGGGTCTCCACTGTAGGAGGTACTTTTAAGTTCGTACCACAACTTAGATTAGAAGTCCTCGCTCGAACCGGGAGGCACATGTTTTCCCAACAAAAGTGATTTTCTTGCGACTCGAACTGAAGAGTAAACACAGTCAAGTAACTTAAAGGGGACTTCATTACCAGTGGAGCCAATACTTTATTGGTTAATTAAAAATGACTTTAATAGCATTTGAAAAATAAAGTAATTTGGGTCCGACTTTTCGAAATACGGACTCAACTGAACTCGGATTTGTGCCCGGATAAATTTGAGTTTAAAAAAAAACACAATCGAAAATCGTACAATATTTGTATTTCGAATGGTGGAACTTGGAACATGTAATGGGGGTGTTTACTATTGGAAATGGAAATGAAAATGGGAATCAAGTAACGGAAATGAATAATGTGTTTATTTATTGTCTTATTTAGATGAGAGATAAAATGTGAATTGAAATGGTGGATTCCACCTAAAATTAGAAATGATTACTAAGGGCCTGTTCGGTATCGTTTCACAACCCTCATTTTTATTTTTGTTTTTAAAATTTAAGTGTAGAACTTGTTCGGTGGGTCACGTCTTAAAAATAAATGGAAAATTTACACAAATAACCTAAAAAATTTGTTATTTTCACAACTAACCCCTCAACTTTTTTCCTATCAACATTAGCCAATAATCATCCCTATTACCGAAAATACCCCTCCCATAACTCTCCCTCTCCTTCCCCTCCCCTCCCCCCGCCGAATTCACTTCCAACTTATTCACTCGTCGCCGGCGGCTTCCCGGAGTCATTCTCGGCAGCCAACACTTACTTAGATCCGGTCAAAAGTTGAAATTAAAGGTTAGGTCAAAAATCCTAAATTTCTATTTCCTATTCTTGTTCTATATTGTGTTTTTGTGTTGTGTTTGTGATGGTGAGTGAAGATTGAAGGAGTTTGTGATGTTGATTGCATGGGTGAAGTTGTTGGTGTGGTGCATGGGTGAAAAATTTGCCCTGGGGTGGAGGGATGTCACATAGCTTTGTGCGACAGGCAGCCTGTCGCACCAAAAGGCAGATTGTTCTATGACTCGCAGCAAGCAACCGCATTGAAACTCTCTCGCAAGTTCAGAAAATAACTTATATCACTCAGTGATGCCAATTGGTGTTGGATCCGGATGGATTATGATCGGATTTCACTTTTACCGTTCGCCGTCAGCGTTTACCGTTGCCTTTTGCCGTCACCGGTGATGATTCAAGAGTGTAAAGCTGCGTTTGATTTGATAAAAAGGGGAGAAAGAAAGTTGCTTTTGGTTTGTAAACAAGAGTAATTTGAGAATAAAAGTGTGTGTTTAGTTAATATTAATAGAAAAAAATTTAGAGGATTAATGGTAAAAATAACAGAAAATTATATAGTTATTTTTATAAATTTCCCAAAATAAATTGTAAAACATAAAAACAAAATCTCACTGACAGTTATAAAATCCAAAACAAGCTATACACGTTTCCGCCATTCTGCAGAACGACCCACAAAATAAAATAAGAGACAATATTTCAACGCGTTTTCCAAAGCATAATTAAAATATAATTTTTCCTCTCAGCTTCTTCCTCACTCTCCGTCGTCGTCAAATCTCATCTCTAACTCTCTCATTTTCTTCCTTTCTCTCCCGTACCAAGTTATACTTGCTGCTGCTTTTTCCTTTTTTCTCCATATTATTTTAATTGATTTTGTGCTTTTCTTCAATTTACTCAACTCGTTGGAAAGAAACAAGTTGAAGATTTTATGAAAATGGGTGAGGAAGAAATTCATGTCTCTGGTAACAGACTAACAGTTGGGAGTCATGACTCATGTGCTGTAAATATCGATGTTATCGGACTTGATTGGTTTGTTGTTGGTATTAATGGAGAAGCATTATTACCCCCTTTTTTTTTTCTTTTTCGTAGCAATTTTAGTACAATTTATTCGGTAATGTTCTCACCATGATCTCAGGTGACTGTCTGTAATTTGATAATTTTTTAATCCAATAATTTGATAATTGTGATTTTTTTATTAAGCGTATATGTGTTTCTGGTAATACTTTTAGGGTGGCAAAGCTTATGTTACATTTGCTGTAACAAACAGTCAGTACATTTGGGTGGTTGGATTTTAATATTTTTTAATTCAACGAATGAAAATAACTTTAACCTAAAACGAGTAATGGGTGTATTAGATTTTTACAAAATTTTTTATTTTGAATAATATATTTGTTTATTTTTTCAAGTAAGTCCTCATTAATTTTGTATAACTAAATAACTTTGTTAACCATCTCTTCTATATTTATTCTTACAATTTTTTAAAGTTTTTACTATATTTTTATAAAGATCTAAATAATTATCATATTCATAAATATTTACAAATTTTGAATATATATTTGTATATGCATTTATAATTTCTTATCTCTCCTAAGAATAAAGTAGATTATATGTATGTATGTATATAAAATTTATATTTAGCATCTTGGATTATAAGAGATATTATATGTCATAAATATGTTATGACTCTAATAAATTACTAGAAAGATGTTACAATGAATAAATCATTAGAATCTCTAATAATTTTACAAAATATATAAATTATTGAGTTACCACATTCTAACTACATACAAAGAGGATTTTCTTATGAAAGATTTTAATTCTTTGATCCGATCAATGATTCAAATATGTGGGAAAATAATCAATTAAATTGATTTTCACTATATTTATTAAATAAATTAGGAAACTCAAATTTATTTATAAATGATTTAGAAAAAGCAAACGATACCACATTGTAGCTATATACAAAGAGGATTTTCTTACGAAAGATTTTAATCCTCTAATCTGATCAATGATTTGTACATGCAGGAAAATAATCAATTAAATTGAATTTCACTATATTTATTAAATAAATTAGGAAACCCAAATTTATTTATAAATGATATAGAAAAAGTAAACAAAATATTAGAAATTAATAATTTTAATGAAGAAAACATCAAACAAATTAAAAAGTTAGGAGATCAAATGAGTAAAAAATTTAATAAGGTTAAACAATTAATAAAAAACTTCACATTGAAGATAATGATATATTAAAGTAAGAAATTGTTAATATAATAAATAAATAAAATTAATAAATATAAGATTAAACAAGTTAGAGATTCAATTAAATAAAATAAAAACTTGGTACTGAATTTGCTATAAATATAAATAAAAAACTTAAACAAATTGAAGTACTATTGTAGTGTAGTTTGGGGTTTAAAATAAAACTTTAAAATTTATTGATTTTTTCATAATTATTAACTTTTCTGAGGATTCAAAAATTTATAGCTGTGACTTACAGCTGATGTAAGATAAGCTCTGCCTCCTCTATGATGCTGTATCAATAATATATTAATTGTGAACCATTAAATTTAATCAATAGTATATAATATTTGTACTAAAAAAGTTTGTTAAACGTTTTGTAGAAATTTTGTAGAGAATTTTTGTAAAATAATAGTGGCAACCCTTAGAGTTTGAAATAATTTTATTTAAATAATATATTTTATTTAAAATTACTTTTCAACCCTTCTTTAAATTTGAAATATGATAATCTTTTTAAATAAACTTTTCAAAATCAATTACCATTAAGTATAAAATATAATATCAAGTAGGTTATTTAACACAAAGTCTTATAATAATTTGTATTGTATGAATTTAATTACAAACCATTAATACCTAAACAATAATGATAATAGAAGGCATTGCAATAAACTATTTTATATGTGTTTTATTAATAATAGAGTGATGATACAACCACAAACTCTTGTATAAACTGATGTGGCATTAATTCATTGGTTGAATGAAAATATGAAATAATAGAAAAAAATCATGTGGGCCAAGAGATATTTAATTCAATCAATGAATTAACGCCACATCAGTTTGTACAAAATAAGTTTGCGTAAGAATTTGTGGCTATATCACTACTCTTAATAATACTATATGAGTCACAACAAATGAGAAATATTTTATTCGCCAATTATTATTGAAAAATATATATGTCTATATAACTATAGAGTGAGAAATATTTTGATTTCAATTTTTAACAAAAAATTAAACTATTTATTTCATGCAATTCAATGGTGGAGGATATAATATTATAAAATGTTGCTTTGACTTTCAATATCAACTATTAGATTATGATATATTAGTGGCTCAAATATTGTGTCAAAATTTTAAGTTAAAGTATCCCAAACCATATCTTTATAATAGAAATATAAAAACATGCAATGATTTTTTTCCTCATTTTGTCCATTAAATATTATTTGATGTGATATTTTATTTATTGTCACTATTAATTATCATAATAAAAGTAATGACTATTCGTAACATAAAAATTTTATAATTACTATAAAAGAATAATAATAAAATAATCTTTCATGATTCATAAACTAAAGTTAATTAAGAATATTTGTTAGATTTAACTTTTATGAAATTAACAAAATGACATTTGAAAATAAAATGAAAACAAGCTTGTGAAAGTTTAATTTTATAAGGCTCAGATAATTTTCTACCATGTCAATAAAAATCTAAAAATGTAAATGATTTTCTTTCATTTTTTTTCCCGCGTAAATATTATCGGAGGCAATATTTTATTTATTGTCACTATTAACTATCATAACAAAAGTAATGACTCTTCATAACATAAAATTTTATAATTACAATCAAAGGATATCAATAAAATAGTCTTTCACAATTCATAAACTAAACCTCATTAGGAATATATATTCGATTTAACTTTTATGAAATTAACAAAGTGATATTTGAAAATAAAATGAAAATATATAACCTTATAAAACTTAAAACTCCTACCATGTAAGGATATTAACTGTAAGATAAATATAAAGTTCAGAAAATAAGTATGTTAAATGGGTGTTAAAAATAATACATACTTCATGATCAATTATACAATGGCCCTTAATATTATATAAAATAATGAGTATTTTAATCTACGATATTAAATTTTATTAAAACATGTGTGATCAAGTAATTTTTATGTTACAAGCAATCTCAATAATGAGTTTATTAATGTAACTATGACATTTACTTAAGTATATGTACTTAGTTGTGTTATTTATTAGTGTTATATCATATATAAATTTTGCAATTGCAGCTTATTTATTTGATTTGTGTTAAATAACCTACCATTATATATTTATACTTAATGGTAATACATTTTGAAAGATTTATTTAAAAAAGATTATCACATTTCAAATTTAAAGGGGATTGAAAAATAATTTTAAATAAAATATGCTATTTTAGTGAAATTATTTCAAACTCTAAGGGTGGTTATAGTTATTTTACAAACTTCTCCACCCCTTACACGTTTGTTAACAGTTTACCATTATTTTTTATTTTTATTTTTACCTACAAATATTATGTACCATTGATTAAATCCAATGATGTACAATTAAAAATATTATTGATGCTGTAAAAAAATTACAGCATCATAGAAGAACCCCTATAATGATGATAAACAATTATTATTATAATTATTATTAACAATCATTATTGCTATTGTAGCAACTACACTTTCACTGACTGGGCAAATCGACCCTCAATTTCAATAACATAATTAAGTTTGTTGATAATTTTTTTTTTAAACAATAAAGAAATAAATTATCTAATACAGATAATTTTATGTCATTTATAAAAGAATGAGGTGCAAAAATAAAAATGGATGTTAGAAGCTTCAAGCGAGTCAATCTCTTTTGATCGTGGCCCAAACCATCCAAAAAAAACAAGGCCAGTTACACTTAACTGCAAAAAATTCAAGAGCAGCACCACCACACGGCTTATTCATTTTCTATAGTATAAGCCCGTTTCGAATTGCATTTCGGAGATTCAAAAATAATTTTAAGAAGTTAAAATTTAATTTTGGTATTTATAAATTTTTTTAGAAATTACTTTTGGTAAAATTATTTCATCCTACAATAGATTTTGAAAAAAAGGAAAGGAATAACTTTTCAAAATTTAATTTTGAGAAGCACTTTTATAATTAATACAATTCTATATATATCCCCTTAGATATTATAAACTTCAAAATTATCAGTGATGGCTACTATTTGACTATCGCTCTATTATTTTTTTATTAATTATATTTCCTCAATAATACATTCCAAATGGCTCCACTTCCTTTTTATTTATCAATGCAATCCATCTTCTTTGTCTCTTCCTTTCAGCTACGAATTTCTCTTTATTTTTTAAATATATCTACAATACAAAATTAAGATAAAATTAACATACTATAACATAAAGTTTATTAGGGGAACATTAAGATAGTTTATAAGTATGAGCGCATTAATCAACATTATAAATATTAAAAAAAGATAATTTCAACCTTATTAAATGTACACTTTCTAGTGTTAATCACACCCCTTTCCCCAACCATTTTAATGCCAGTCCCTTTCAAATTAAGTGATAATATCTAACAAATTTCAATCCCAAATTGAAGTCTGTTCTCCAAATAAATGAATTTTCTGAAAATTCTATCCTCCCTCCTCCACTCGACCATCAATCAACAATTTAGCAAACCTTCTTTTGTGTCCAGTGGTGCTCGATATAATGATTTTGAGGTTTTATTAGAATAAATCGATACTTTCATTCTTACCATCCTGTCAGAGTTTCTTCCTTTGGTAGCAGGTTTATTTATAATATATTTTAAAACCAATTCTAATTATTTTATACGAATACCCTCTTTTGATTAGGTAGGAGATCTAATTACTAAGAAAGAGCTAGGTTGGACAAATCGAACTCTCATAACTTTATGTGAATACCCTTTGCTGATTAGTCAGGAGATCTGATTACTAAGTAGGAGCTCACACATAACATGAGCTTGATCAACTCTTTTTGTTTTATGTGAATAAGCTCTGCTGATTAGACAGGAGAGCCGGTTACTAAAAACGAGCATTTTTTTTAATTTTATTTTATTTTATAGGTAAAATGACTACTGCCTCTGTTTGTTGCACATGAATAAAATGAAAGGACTAGGTATTACAATATCTCAATTTACTACCACCATCACCTATCGTGCATGTATGTCTAGGATGGTCTTTCAAGCCTCTCAAGCCATCCAAGATAGACCAAAAAAAAGTTGGTCAATAATATCATAATCAAGAATTCACAAACTTGATTTTTTTTTAAAATTTTTTAACAAATAAAATAAAACATTCCAAAACTAAAAAGATGTGTTTCTAGAGTCACTACACTGCGTATCCAATCATCTTCAACTCAAATTAATCTAAAATTAGTAAAACATCACCAGGACTGAGAACATAATAAAAAAAGTACAACAAACACAACATCGATTATTCCACAATTGTCTACTATTTCTTTTTACCAACCAGAATGAGATATTATCATCAATGTCTTAAAGGAAAGAAGTAGAGTTTAGAAGACATCATTTGAATGCTGTAACAAAAAATATCTACAAATGCAGAACTAAATCTAATTTGCAGTTTTTATTAGGGCTACTGCTACATCATCAGTCGACCAATCTAACATCAAAGGTCATGGGATCTGGCTCTAGTCTGTAAACCTGTAAAAGATCAAGTAACTGATTAGCAGTAGAAGCACAAATAAAGAGTTTTTTCATTGTTAATTATAGGAAATGATTCTTAGTTGCATGGTTAAGAAATGATATTAGGCCATCAAAAAAGTTATTAACAAATAACAAACCAATGGGTTTTGTTATTAATGTTCAAATTGGCTCAAGATGCAAATGTTATCAGTGTCTCTAAAGTTACAAGATCTCCTGGTAAGAAAATAAAAGCGTTGATATGATTTAGCATTTCGGATATTCTCTTTTGCATACTTGAGACAACTAATTATTCTCAAGTTGGTGAACCAAGCATACATCTCAAACCTTGGCTTCCACTGGTATAAGCAGCTTCTGAGACAAGCTTTAGTAATCTGATCACCTCATTCATACACCAAGTGTATTTTTTCTCTGCTAACACTCGACTAAGATCTATAACTACCTAATAAACTCTTTGTATTTTCCACAATGAAACCCAAAAAGCTCTCAAACATTCTTGAATTGTCTATGAAAGTTGTTGCTATAGGGACAAGTCTCAAAAATAAATTGTGAGTGTTTGAAAAAGACGTTCGTATTTAAAGAAATTAATGACAGATAAAATGTTATACACATGTATATAGGTTGGTGTCTATGTCAAATGATGCGTGAAGCGTCTGACTCAAGATTTAAAAGCAAACAGTAAAAGAAAAAAATGGTTAGATATAAAATCAATCACACAATTAAAAGCAATAATACAAACTATTAAAAAAATAGTAAAATAAAAGGATATTTACTGGTAGTTGTGATTGTGGCTTATATTTTCCTATGATTTTATAAAAATAGCTTGAACGCCTTCTATAGGTCGAGGATAGGCTTTTCATCAATTTTTCTTATAAATTGGTAAATAAGGTCGTTTATAGTTAGATTCTCGAGACTATATAGTGCACGTCCTTTATGGAATAATGGTCATAACTAGGCAATTAAATTATGAACGTATCTACTGGGATGTATTTCAAGAGACGAAAGGACATCGTCCAATAACTCTTTATTCGGGTCATCCCTAATGAATTGAATTTTATCTTTCTTGTTATTGGACACCATTCTCAAAGACGTACAAAGATATCTATTGCAGTTTGTTCAGGCACTACTTATGATAAGAAACATGAAGTCGTCTAGCTCTTCATTTTCTTGAATTGTTTTCTTTCCCTTAACTAGGCATGTAGACAACAAATTTGGAAGTAATTCCCCTACCAACCATATGTTATTCATCATAAGCAATCGTAAGCATTTGCACTGAGCTTCATAGATTGTGAGGCTAAATTCTTGTAGCAACAAAATCCATTGTATTAGTCTTGGTTTGACATCCTATTTAGACATTAGATATCTAATAGTAGCATGATTGTAATAAACAATAGTAGATGAACCAATTAAACACGATCGAAATTGTCCAATGTAAATATTACAACAACCAATTCCTTTTTAGTTGTAATGTAATTCATTTAAGTATTATTCAAGGTTCTACTTGCATAATAATTAACAAAGAACATACTTTCTTTACTTTGTCCCAAAACAACTTCAATAGTATAATTGCTTGTATCACGAATTAGTTCTAAAGGTAAAGACCAATCAGTGGATTACATTATAGGGGCTGATGTTAAAAGACTAATTATCTTTTTGAAGGCTTTCTAACAATCTTCAATCTACTCGAATGATGTGCATTTAATAAGAGGTAATAAAATAGTCTGAAAATTGTACTAAAGTCTTTTATAAACCTCCTATAAAGCCTAGCATGTCTTTGCTGAAACTAATTTTGAGATGACTTCAACTTTGGTTTTATCAATTTCAAATCCATCACAAGACACTACACGGCCTAAGACAATCCCATAAATGGTCATGAAGTGACATCATTACCAATTTAAAACAATTTTTTTTTCTCTGCACCTTTCTAAAACTCTTTCTAAATTATCAAGACATTTATCATAAGAACTTATAAATACAGTTAAATCATTTATAAAAACCTCCAAATAATTTTCAACCATATTGATAAAAATGCTTAGCATGTATCTCTGGAATGTTGTAGGAGTATTATAGAGTCCAAAAAGCATTCTCCTAAATGCAAATGTTTCAAATGGGCATGTAAATGTGGTTTTTTCTTGGTCTTCCAAGGCTATAGGAATTTGATAAAAGCTTCAGTAGCCATCAAGAAAGCAGTATTAGGGGTGTCCTACTCTTCGCTTGAGAATTTGGCCTAAAAATATAAAGGAAAATGGTATTTTCTAGTGGCATCGTTTAATTTTCTGTACTTAACGCACATGTGCCATTTAGATGGAAGTTGTGTTAAGATTGACTCTACTTTTTCATTTTTCCAAATAGTTATTCTAGATTTCTTTGGCACTACTTGTGTTTAATTTACCCATTTACTATCAGAAATAGAATAGATAATTCATATATCTAGTAGTTAAAAAACCTCATTCTCTACTGCTTCTTTCATATGAGGGTTTAGCATTCTTTGTAGTTGACGAGTTGTTTCAGCATTTTCCTTTAAATGTATTCTGTATTCTCAAATTAAAGGATAAATGTCCTTCATGTGTTTCACGGTCTAATCAATTATAGTCTTGTTCCATTTGAGAACGGCCAGTAATTTACCTTCTTGGTCACTTGTGACTCGGGAAGAAATTACCACTGGATATTTTTGCTGATCTCCGAGGTAAGTATATTTTAATTTTTCAGGCAAAGGCTTCAATTCATGCTTTGGTGCTTCTTCTTCTTTATCTCTTCAAGTTGTATCATGTACTCAAAGTTTAATTTGCTACTGTCACCTTTAGACACCTGCGTAGAATCAAGTATAGAGTATATGTTAGCAGTATTCTATTCTAATTTCTTACTTGATTCAAAAGAATCATCAAAACAAATTTTTATAGAGTTCATAAAATTCTCATCGTAAATGTGATCATCAATAATTGGTTTAATGAGCTTAATATCTTCATTCTCACTATCTTTATCTTTTTTATTGCGAGGTCGTTTACACGTGTTGAACGCATTGGGTACCGAAAGACAAATTCATCGCTCCATTCCTACAATTAATCAAAGCTTTAATGGTGACAATAAATGGTTGACTTAATATGATAGGAATTTGCTTGCATTCATCAGCAATTGTTTAGTTTCCAAAAAAATCCACAAAATATATGAGTTTATCAACTCAGACTAACACATCATTAATTATCCATTTCAGTACTTAATTCACTTATTGGCAAGTAAAAGAGTGGTAAAGGTTGGCTCAAAATGAAGTTTTCACAAGTTTTATGGGTATTATTAAAATTTTAAAAGAAAGAAGGGGCTAAGTGAAGTATTACAAAATAAAAAAAATATAATTATGATAACTAAACAAAGGAATGACAAAGGGGAGAATTAGAAAAAAAAATACTAAATAAGGAAAGAAAATAACAAAATAATATGAATGAAATTGATGCCAAATTTAGAAAACTCCTTAGCAACGGCGCTAAAACCTTGATACGATTCAAAAGTATTGATTACTCCCAAGTATAAGAGTGTCTAGTTGTAACATAACACTGTGAGTCTGAGGCCGAACCACATAGAACCTAAAAATCTAATAGTTGATTATTAACTTAATTATGGATAAATATAGGGATAAATTACAAAATGTGTCATAACCATATTGATGTGTCGACATTATTCTAAATATCATATGGATCAATATAATTTTGAAACAATGAAGAAATAAATTATCTAATAGAAATAATTTTATTATGAAAATATAAGTTCATAATTTAATTTCTTTATTGTAAATGATAGTAACATTTAAGTAGTATTAAAATCTCAATGTAACTTTATGTCCTCTTTTTGTAATTTCATAAAAAAATGTATAAAAATAACGGGTGAGACTATTTGAACTCATAAAATTCCTTATTAAACCCATTTGTTTTATACACCTATTATCAAAATTCAAAAAATTAAAATTTTACTTTACAAACCTCTCGCAATTCAAGTAACATCAATTAATAATTCTATTTCTTTCTAAATCCATAAAATTTGCTTATACAATAATCAAACTCGTACTTCTTTTTCTCTATTTTTCTTCACTATAATGATATTTTTCTATAAAAACCAGACAAAAAAATTCTTTTCTTTCTTTTTTTTTTTCTAAAAACTCTAAGCTTAAAAATACAAAAAATGAAAATATTCGTAGAATGCATTCCCCTAATGAATCATTCATTACATTTTATTCTGGAACACTGGTTATATTCTTTTTTTTGGTACTAAAACCCAATGTAAAGATGTAAACATCTGAGTTTTTGGACTCAAATAAAAAATGTGAAGAAGTTAAGGAGCTTTGTGCAAATTGACTTTAGTTGCAGGGGTTTGTTAGATATTTTGCACTAACGTGGCAAACTTAGTTATAGTATCTTGTTTGTGGAAATATCAATATAAAGGGGAGCAGCACTTGATATCAAAACTCTTTCTGCTTTATTTGTTAATCAAATTGTACATAATCTATTTCATTGCGATTTGCGCAATCTCTTCTATAAAATCCAATTGTATTTTAAAAGTTTTGACCCCACAACAAAATGTTGTTACAAAAATGAGGAATAAAACATTACTCGAGATGATTGGGTCTAAGATAGTGCAAGCAAATCTTCCAGTTTCTTACGGGGGAGATGTATTGTTGACTGCTGCTGCTACTTATGTACTTAATCTAGTTCTGAGCAAGTCATTAAGTTCCACTCCATATTAGCTATGGATGGATAGAAAGTATGACCTTACTCATTTACGTCCCTGGGGGTCTACAAAATATGTTCAATGTTAAAGGAATTAGTAGATTCTATGGCAGATTCTATGCTTGTACAACCGTAACAATTGTCTTTATGATTGTAAATCTTTTATGTTTTCTTTATTTAGAATATACTAGCTGTAGGCTATTTTAGATAGATCTGTATATGGTAGTTTAGTTATGTTTAAGGCCAATCATAAGTTTGTATTCACAGTATATAATGGGAATTCTCCTCTAAGAGAAAAGACAACTTTTGTTCAAAAACATCTCTGAGTTTATCATAGTATCAAAGCCTCAGTTCTAAATTCTCTTCTTCCTACTTCAGTCCCTTATTCTTAGTATTTTTTTTTAATCAAGTTATCTCAGCCTCATGTCTTCAGACAAGTATGATGCCTTCTTGATTCATTTTAATGGCACAAACTACTCAGCCTGGGCATTTCATTTCGAGATATTTGTCAAAGGCAAAGATCTATGGGGACATATTGATAGTAGGAAACTTGCCCTTGACAAAGACATAGACCAGGATGGGCACGCCAAGTGGGAGGTCAAGGATGCTCAAATCATGGCATGGAATATAGGATCTATGGAATCCAACTTCATATTGAATCTTCGACCCTTCAAGACCGCAGCAGAAATGTGGAATCATCTGAAGAAACTCTACAGTCACCACAACACTGCTTGTCGATTTCAGCTTGAACATGAGCTAGCCAATCTCCAACAGGGCAGTCTTTCTATTTCTGATTTTTATTCTAGCTTCATGAATCTTTGGGCTGAATATACTGATATAATCTATACTACCTTACCTCCTGAAGGTCTTAGTTCTGTTCAATCAGTACATGAAACTACTAAGAGGGATTAATTTCTGATGAAACTGAGATATGAATTTGAAAGCACCAGGTCCAATCTTATGAACCAAGAATATGTCCCTTCATTAGATACATGCCTCAATGATTTATTTTGTGAGGAGCAACGATTTCTCACTCAAAACACCATGGAACAACATAAATCCACTTATGTTCCTATGGCTTATGCAGCTCAAGGCAAGCCAAAAGGTAGGGACATAAGTACAGTTTAATGTTTTTGTTGCAAAGGATTTGGACATTACGCTTCAAACTGTTCAAAAAAATTCTGCAACTACTGCAAAAAAGATGGCCATATCATTAAGGAATGCCCTACTTGACCCCTCAAGAAATCTTAAACAGCATATGCTGCCTCAGTTGGTTCTTCTAGTGCTGGTAATTCTATGGATACAGCACATCTGACACAAAGTGCTCCTGCCCCTATTCAATCTGTGACCCCAGAAATGATTCAACAAATGATCATTACTGCATTCTCTGCATTAGGACTCTCAGGTAAATCAATCACTACATCTTCTTGGTACTTTGATTACGGGGCTTCCCATTACATGACAAACAATGCTAAATTCCTTACCAATGTAAGTAAATACCCTGGAAATCTAAAAATTCATACAGTTGATGGCAACTCTTTACCTATCACAGCCACTGGTGATGTTTTTTCTTCTGTAACCAATGTCTTTGTCTCTCATGGTCTTACCACTAATCTTGTTTCAGTTGGTCAGTTATTGACAATAATTGTAAAGTAGAATTCTCTAAATTTGGTTGTGTCGTGCAGGATCAGCAGTCAGGGAAGATGATCGCCAGGGGGCCTAAAATAAAACGTCTTTTCCCTCTCCAATTTGCTGAGTCTCCATGTTTCTCTTTGCCCGTCATCACTTGTAATTTTACTTATGTTTGATTATCGAGCATGGCATAAACGTCTAGGACACCCAAACTCTAATGTACTTCATGCTTTGCTAACTTCTAGTTTACTTGGGAATAAAAGATCACCATCTCTTAGTGCTGTTCAATTTGATTGCAATTCTTGTGAGCTTGGGAAAAGTAAAATTCTGCCATTTTCCACTCACACACCAAATGTTGTCCAGCCTTTTGATTTGATACATAGTGATGTGTGGGGTATGGCGGTTGTTACATCTCGTGCTAATTACAAGTACTTTGTCACTTTTATTGATGATTATAGTTGCTTCACATGGATTTATTTTCTGCATTCTAAAGATGAATTGTTCTATATTTTAAAGCTTTTTCATGCACATATTCAGACTCAATTTTCTACTAATATCAAAATTTTTCGGTCTGATAATGGGGGTGAGTATATGTCTCATTTATTTCAAGAATGTTTACACACCAATGATATAATTTCTCAAAGATCTTGTCCTTCAACCCCCAACAAAATGGGGTGGCTAAAAGAAAGAACCGTCACCTTCTCCTTCTCGATGTTGTCCGCACTCTTCTATTAGAGTCCTTTGTACCATCTCGTTTTTAGTGTGAAGCTCTCTCCACTACTGTCTATCTCATCAACAAATTGCCCTCTCATTCCTTGAACCATGTCTCCCATTTCTTTCGGTTATTTGGCCATACACCAAATTGCTCCCATCTCTGTACCTTTAGTTGTGTGTGCTATATTAATCTTCCTCCACATGAGCGCACAAAACTCACAGCCCAAGCTGTGAAATGTGCTTTTCTAAGATATTCTATACACCAAAAAGGTTTTCTTTGTTATGATCACAATTTACGTCGTATAAGGGTTTCTTGAAATGTAATTTTCTTTAAAAATCAGTATTTCTTTTCCATACACCACGACGATCTTTCTCCTTTATTTTCTATTTTGCCAAAGTTTACTAACCCTTCTGCAGATTCTGTACCTTCTAAACCTCTCATAGTCTATCAGCGACGTAAGAATTCAGTACCTCTTGGGCCCCTTCCAGCAACTTCCCTAAATGCTGATCCAGTTCTAACAATTACACTAGAACCTTTCAGACACAATACTCGGGTTCGTGGACCACCAGATAGGTATGGTTTCACCTCTCCATTAACTTTGAAAGCCACTTTGTCTTATATTCCTATTCCTTCATCATATAAACATGCAATGGAGCATGAATGTTGGCGGAAAGCTATTGAAACAGAACTTCTTGCACTTGAAGAAAACTAGACCTGAGATATTGAGCCATGTCCCCCATCTGTAAAACCCCTTGGTAGTAAGTTAGTGTTTTTTATCAAGCTGCGTTCTGATGGATCCATAGATCGTTACAAGGCTCGGTTGGTGTTTCTTGGCAACAAGTAAGAATATAGCCTAGACTACGACGAGACCTTCGCATCGGTAGCCAAAATGACCACTGTTTGAACAATATTAGCCCTTGCTGCATCACAATCATGGTCTTTACATCAAATGGATGTAAAGAATGCTTTCCTACATGGTGATCTCAAAGAGGAAGTTTGCATGAAACTTCCCTATGGTATGACTACTTCCTCACCTAATGATGTTTGCAAACTAAAACGTTCTTTGTATGGGTTGAAGTAGGCACCGCGAGCATGGTTTGAGAAGTTTCGATAAACTCTTCTCGGCTTTTCATTCACTCAAAGTCAGTATGACTCTTCTATTTTTTTCCAACAGACATCTAAGGGCATAGTTGTTCTCCTTGTTTATGTGGACGACATCGTTGTCACTGGTTATGATATGAAGGAAATTTCTAAACTTCAGAATGTTTTGCACTCCACTTTTTGCATGAAAGACCTTGGTCAACTCACCTATTTTTTGGGGTTAAAAGTGCATCATCGACCTCAAGGTATCTTCTTGAATCAACACAAGTATATTCAGGATTTGATTCAATTAGTTGGACTTATGGACACAAATTTTGTTGACACCCCAATGGAACTTAATGTGAAATATCGACGAGACGAAAGGGAACTACTTCAAGATCTTACTTTATATCGGAAGCTGGTTGGTAGTCTTATCACCCGCCCAGACATCTCTTAAGTTGTCCACACCGTCAAAAAGTTCATGTAAGCCCCTCGACATCTCCACCTATCCGCAGTCCTCCGCATCATTAGATATATTCTTGGCACTCCTAGCCGTGATTTATTCTTCCCTACTGGTTCTTCACTTCAACTACAGGCCTATAATGACGCAGATTGGCCTGGCTGCCCAGACACGAGAAAATCTACTATGGGATGGTGCATGTTTCTTGGTGATGCCCTTATCTCTTGGAAATGCAAAAAGCAAGACTCAGTCTCCAAATCATCCACTGAGGCAGAATATCGCGCCATGTCTGCAGCCTGCTCCGAGATCATTTGGTTGCGTGGTCTCTTAACAGAGCTTGGTTTCTCACAACATCAACCTACTCCCCTACATGCTGACAACACTAGTGCCATCCAAATTACAGCCAACCCTGTCTACCACGAGCGCACGAAACACATAGAGGTTGACTGCCACTCTATTCGAGAGGCCTATGACCGCCAAGTTATCACCCTCCCGCATATCTCCACTACTCTACAGATTGCGGATATCTTCACCAAATCCATGACACGTCAGCGACATAACTTTCTTGTTAGCAAATTGATGCTTGTAGATTTACCAGCATCAATTTGAGGGGGGATGTCAAAGGAATTAGCAGATTCTATGGCAGATTCTATGCCTGTACAGCTGTAACAACTATCTTTATGATTGTAAATCTTTTATGTTTTCCTTATTTAGGATATACTAGCTGTAGGCTATTTTAGATAGTTCTGTATATGGTAGTTTAGCTATGTTTAGGGCTAAACATAAGCTTGTATTCATAGTATATAATGGGAATTCTCCTCCAAGAGAAAGGACAACTTTTGCTAAAACAATTCTATGAGTTTATCATTCACAACACATCTTATAAACATGGGAAATTAGTTAATGGAACTATAACACATATAGAGTAAAGAGGTGTCACATCCTTGGAGAATGAGTTCCTTAGCATTTTAAAAGTCAACAAAGACATTTATCTATATGAGTTGATGATCCAGAGATTAATGACACTTTTGATTTACAAATTGTGAGAAACTTATATTTGGGGATTCTAATCCTAGTGGGAGTCAACCACAAGATAGGCTTGCTCTACAAGATAACTTAATTCATAGAAATAATTACACACCCATCCCACATTGTCATTTTAAGATTGAGGGGGAGGCATTTATAATTGCTTTACATGATGGTGATGAGTTAAGAACTTACAGTGAGGCTATTACATCATCAGCTAAAAAATTATGGATTAAAGCGATGGATA